>JAUPMV010000001.1:23552383-28352383 GCA_030848855.1 Branchinecta sandiegonensis | reverse complement strand
ATCGAGGTTGATATCTGAAATAACATCGAGACGGCCATTTAAAATACCTTTCCGGGCCTAAGGCGAAGAAAGTAATGAAAAATATCTACCGAGCGCACCTCTGGAGTGGTTGACATGGCTTATAACCACCGCTTACTTTCTGTGTGAAGATTATCGTAACATAAGCGACCGCGGGTCATAGTATCAAGAACAAATAATCAGATAGAACTTATGTCTTTAGTCGCATGCAGCAACTATGAAAACCCCGACAAAATTTAGCGGACCTAGAGGTATTTCCTCTAGCTTTGAGCTGATGTTGATACCCGTTTACTCCTCTTCCCTCTTCACCGTTGCTTATCGCACAACAAATACTGAAGGAGGCTAGCAGGAGGCATACTCCGCGCGCCGACCCGCTCTGTAGCGCGTCCATAGAACCAATCAGCTTCGACTGCTAGATTTCTTCTTCAGTGACTTAACAGCGATATAGCTATTTGTAGAGGTAACGAAACGTGACGTGGCGCGAAGTTAGAAACCGCCGCTCGTTTGCGTCGAGAGTCGGACGTATTTTATTCAAACAATATTTACAACGGGTACGTCAGCTACGACTCTTCATCAGCGATATTTCGTCCCTTTTTGGCAAGGGTCCTCGTCAGGCTGTCATTGACATTGTTCTTGATATTATTTGTTCTTGATAGGATGATATGCATTCTATTCGGGAAAAGTTGTTGGTTAACCACCCATTTTTCGCCATGTGATTTGATATTGATATTCATAGCCTATTTACGAGCGCTAAAAAACATAATGGGGCATGGTCAATACAAAGGTATAAGAACATAAATAAATTCCAGATAAATCCAATAAACGAATGTCTATAATTCAAGAAACAACCCTATATTTCTAACTAATCCTAATCAATCCAACTATTGTTGATCTTAGCATGTCTTAGCCAAGTCTTGGCATGCCGTAGCACATCTGAGACCCCTTAGCAAGCTTCCCGCGAGCTTCCCGGTATCCTGAAATCTACGAACCCTAAATGCATCGTAGAAGTGTGTAAATATGTTACTCTCTTTAAATGTAAAAAAATGCGAATATCTGTCTAACTCTGGGCCATCCGCGTCTCTAAATTGCTTGAAGTCTTCTATTCCAAGTGTTGATCCTATTAGGTGGTTGGGTCAGGGTTGGGTATTGCACTTACTAAAAATATTCGTTCTTTCCGACCCCGGCCGATTTCCGATTGTAGACTAAAATTCAGCTGGGTTTTTCGAAAATTGTTGCTAACAGGGGAAATACAATCGGAAAGCTCTTGGCAAGCTATACTCTTCCTTCTGTGACCATTCTATCCTTTTTCTATCTGGTGTTTATCCTGTTGTAAAGAAAAAGGATATTAAAGCTTTGCGATCCTCTTACTTTCGTTTTTGTAAATTTCTTCTTTTTCTCCATCCTTGGCAAAGAAATTCTAAAATTATTAGTAAGTACTCGCTACCGGATATCAAGGAGAAATTGTCGGTTCTCCACAGAAAACTGTCCGAAACGGCGTACAAGCGCCTGTCTCCCTCTCCCGGGCTTATTCGTCTGTTTGACTCTTGAGTAGATTTTGTTTGCATGTGTTGTGTTTTCCCTAATTATGTCTTCATATTTTCTTTTGTACTCCACTGTTTTCGTCTCGTACGATATGATATGATATTTATTTGTCTGAAAAGCCCAAAGGCCATAACAAACACACATAAATAGCAACATGTAAATACAAAAATAAACGGTCACACTACTACACTAAACCCCACTTAAACACTTTTCCCTGTGAAGACTGGCCACTCTGAGGAACCTCGCCAGGTTTCTTATACTAAGAAAATCCCTACTCCTCATAATATTTAACAACCACTTCCTCCCATGAATCCCTCCCTTAGAAATTTCCTCCTTCAATTTCATCACATCCACACATAAAATGAGTTAGATCCTCATCTCCCTCACCGCACATTGGACGAAAGTAAGGACCAGATTTCTCCCTAACACCTCCCAAATATTTACGTCTTTCACCAAGTGGCAAGCTATCTGCCCTCATATTTAAAATTAGTTTCATTTCCTCTTTATTTAGACCCGCTTTAAAACAAGTTTCGAGCGCCCCCACTCCCCCGCATATGGTCGGATCGGGAAACTGATTATTTCCAGGTTCGTTTGGTCGGGTCCCTGATATTCCTGCCAAGTTTCATTGTCCTAGCTCATCTAGAAGTACCCTAACTCAGAAAAAAGTGACAAAATGCCCTAAATTTTCAATTTTCCAGCGCCCCGCACTCCCCCCCATATGGTCGGATCGGGAAACTGATTATTTCCAGGTTAGTTTGGTCGGGTCCCTGATATGCCTGCCAAGTTTTATTGTCCTAGCACATCTGGAAGTACCCTAACTCGGATATGTGGGACAAAAAACTCGGACCGACCGACAGACCGACCGACCGACCGACCGACAGACCGACAGACGGAATTGTGATCGGTATATGGCACTTGAGCCAGAGGCTGCAAGTGCCATAATAAATTTCTTCACCCCAAATCTCTTTAGCCTCTGCATAAAAACTCAAGGATCCACTATCTCTTCGGTGGTCTATCTGTGGGTTCAAAATAAATTATTATTATTCAAGCGTTTAGACTCAGGAAAGAGAGTTTAGCCTAATGTGTGTACCATAATAGCTCTAGAGGTGTAACAGTTTATTTGTGAAGTGACACATGTATTGAATCCTGTTTGGCCTTTTGGCTTAATAAACAAACGTTCCATAGCCACGAGACAGCTTGTTCCCTGGGATAAAAGTCATTCTCTTCCTTGACTACATAAACAACTTGATACTTAGTTCAGTATCCCTATCCATGGACCCCGTCCTTAGAGACTCTATACTTGCAGAAACTTTTGAACTGACAACGAGGAAGGACTTAAACGGCAAAACATTCTCTAAACTTCAAGGATTACCACTAAAAGTCAAGCATAAACAATCAACTTAATGAACAAATCGGATATAAAGAAACAATCCGAAAAAAGACAGTCTTTCAGATGGTGGGGTAGAGTGAAGGTGTCAGGTTTCAGAATTTGTTTTATTAAAGGTTAACTTCAGACATGGAGGTTGATGTCGAAAAATAACACCGAGACGGCCATTGAAAATAACCTATCCGAGCCGAAGGCGAGGTTGATATTTTTAAATGGCCGTCGAGGTTGTCAGTCTGATATGAAACGAGATGGAGGTATGTTAACTGTTATAACTTTTTCGAACAGAATATTTTTATAGGTAGAACTTATTCTTCTTTTGCTGTAATTTTTTGCTAATGGAGTAGGGAACTTTACTTTAGTAGAGTAGCAACCCAAGCCTACTGTAGATCTACTAGAATGACTACTGTTGGGACCCAAGCACGTACCAATAGGGTTTTTTCGTTTTTTGGCGATTCAGATCCCATGCGGTCGTGAAAGCCTACTAAAGATCTACTAAAATGACTACTCTAGGGGTCGTGGAAGTAAAAAGTAAACAATAACAAAGCCACGGGTTGGCTCTTGAGAAAACCAGAAGAATTCGAGATCAAAGACAGTGATCAATGCTGAATAACTAGCTTTTGGAAAGCAAGGGATAGTTGGATGTTGTTTCAGTGGACAAGCTATATTTTCAGTGGAAATAAGACTGTGACAAGGTATGACCTAGGCAGTGCTGGGAAGTACTTCAAGTACTACTTAAGTTCAAAATCAAGGTACTTGGATTTTACTTAAGTACATGTTTCCTGGAGTACTTAATACTTAATACTTAAGTAAAATAAATAGGTACTGGAAGCTCTCATGTATCGATACATTCTTAAGTACTTTCAAGTACTCTCCCAAGTACATTCCGCTTCGATCGAATGATTTTTTTTTTAACAGAAAAGGATTTTTCAGAAAAGGGGATTTCAAGACCCAAAAGTAGTTCGATTTCAGGATTGGCAAACAATGCTAAAAGCAGATTCTAAGTAGCAGCATCTCCACCAGAAGACAAATCATTAGTCAGTAGTTTTTAGCTAAGCCCCGCCCTGTGGGAGGAGCTACACAGTCGATGAGTGATGCTGCGCAAGGCACACTTCTTTGAATGTTTCTTGACCTAGACCAGTGCAGTTCGGACTAATGGAAAAAGAAGAAAATACCCGTTGAGGAATTCCTAGAAGCCCATAATTAGTTACTTTGGTAGACTGGTAGATGGCTTTCGTCAAGTGCATACAAGTGGCCTGTTCAAAACTAACTAACGTTCAAAGAAGCGTAGCTCTAATGTCTTTCGTGGTATTTAATTCTTTGTCTAAACTGCCACAAATGCCTTTATTTATATGACCATTATACGACTGAATATGACTGAGCTAGAAATACTTGTAGTACTTGAAGTACTACTTAAGGACAAATTCTGTACTTAAAACTCAAGTACTACTTAAGTACAATTGTGGTCTGGTACTTAATACTTGATACTTAAGTACAAATTTGAAGTACTTGTTACAACACTGGACCTAGGGCATAAGCTGGTTGTCTAAGAGAGTAATATGTTCTATAATTTTCAACATAGATGTTTTTTTTTTGTTTTTTTTTACAGTTTTTTAAGTATTTTTTGTGTTGTTTTTACTGATAGTATTGTTTTTTTGTTTTTTTTTTGGAGTTCAGCTTCTACTTTTCAGTATTTGAGGAAAAGTGCTCGATGACTTCAGTTTTTGAGGAAAAGTGGTCGATGAACATCTGCGGAGGCTGATACGGCTTCGTATCTTTGACCTATCTTCGCGCTTCGTATCAGCATTTCTGGAGGATGATATGAGGTCGTAACAACCTCCATAAAAGTAATTGTCATAACATAACTTACCTGTGGGACATAGGAAGATATGCATAGCATACCTGTTCGAGAAAAGTTATTTTCGAATATTCAGAAAAAAAATGTCCGAACGGCGAAGTAGGCTCGATTACTAGCCAACTGATGAACAAAAAATATGATTCTAGTACTGAAAAAAAAGCAAAAATTTTGACAAAAGACAAAACGGAACTAATAAAAGAAAAGCGATACCGGGAATCGAAGTGTTGCTACTTAATTTCTTAATATGTATACTAGGTTTTATTTTCTTGTTTAAGAGTAACGCGATAAACAAAAGAAAATGAATATATGAAAAAACTGCCAGTGACTTAGAAAACATGCAAGACCGTGGTGTAACGTTTAGCAAAAAAATTCTCTCAGGGCTCAAAGATTTACATCTTCGTATATATTAAGACAGACATATTCAAAAGCCTTTATCGTGACGCGGGTGCTTATTTTTGTGTCCAAGGGGTTAACAAATGAGGAATCCCACATATTGTTAAAAGCTTCTTAAGTGAGATCTATTTCATCTCCCTCTTAGTATTTTTTCAAATTTATTATTAGTGCCGATTATTACTTAGTGCCGATTTTTCAAAATTGAGTGTCCAGCTTTAACACAACACCTTCAGCTGCTATTTCAACTTTGTTTATGCCAGGGTTTGGTTCCGAATAGTTTCCTCCTGGGTACTATAACATCGGTGATTAAGCGAGGGAAAGACGCGGACCTTTGCAAAAGCTATCGGCCAATTACAGTTTCTTGTACCATAAGCAAAATCCTGGTATACGTCCTTCTTCCAGAACTAGTTGAAAAATGTAGCTTTGGTTCAATGCAGTTTGGATTCCGTTCGAGCGCCAGTTGTGCGCATGCTCATCACATATTGACAAAAATGATGAAACAGGCTACCCGCGACAAGTCTTCTATACATATATGTTCTATAGATATAGCTGGTGCTTTTGACAATATAACGCATTCTCAGGCCCTATTTTCTCTCATTACTTCTGGCGTGAATCTGTCTGTCGTCTATCTGTTAAAATTTTGGTATGGTCATTCTTCAGTAAGGTTCAAATGGCAAGGTAGCTTGTCAGAGATTATTTCTGTCCGAACTGGTGTTCGCCAAGGGGGAGTCTTATCTCCCTACATCTTCAAATCGGCCATATCTTCTTGTCTCGATTCTTTGCTTCCTGCTTACTTCTATAAAGACTATGCCTTCAGCTACATAGCCTATGCGGACGACTTGCTCTTAGTAAGCCGTAGCCGATCCACACTCACAAAAAGTGTAAGTAAGCTGTCGTCAGAACTTCTGAAAATTGGCCTTGAAGTTAACCTTTCAAAATGTGAGTACCTGCATTTCAACCCTTCGTCAAATTGTTCGAGTGCATCTAAAGCTTCTATATCTCTTGGATCGTTCATCGTCAAATCAACAGACTCTCTACGGTGGCTCGGCATAACATTCAAATCTTCATTGTCAAAATTTTGCTCATCGGTTGTTCAAGAAGTTTATAAGTCGATCCGTAGCGCCTATGGGCGCATCGTCCCCAACCGGGGGCGCTATAATCGTAAAGCTTTGGGAAATTTGTACAGCACCTTCTGCGCTCCTTCTATACTATTTCGTTCTGGCGTCACTCATGTTCTGCGAAAGAAGGAGATTAAAAAGATGAGATCATGTTATTTTAAATATGCAAAGCACCTCCTCCACTTGTCGAAATTATGTCATAACCATACATTGACGGAGAAATTCAAAATTCAAGACGCAAGTGTTGCCCTTTTGGATGTTTCGTCATCACTTTCAAAACTCATGGACAACAAGGCCCAACCAGCACACGATGTCGTCCACTGCTTCCTGACAGAAGATTAAAAATCAAGTGTCTTTTTCTGTGTGTATATATGTGTTTTGTTTATTTTCTTTACTTTTGTCATTTACTCCGCCTTTTCAAAATGGCGGGTCATAAATAAATTACTTACTTACTTACTTACTTATTGTAGTTAAAAATTTATTTGCATCTCTCTTTAAAGCCACGATTTTATATCCATGCCCCAACCAGTATTTTGGATCAGCCACAACCTAAAAAAAAACAAGACCAAAGGTTCCGGAAGGATCCCAACGGCGAATATATATTAAACTTCTTCGCCCAGACAGTCGGGTTTTGTAGACATCCGGCCTTCGCCTGATTGCGTACACGTGATTTATCCCAACTCATTCCTTAACCAGATCCGTTACGGTCTGTATTTAAATATTCCTTGAGCCCAAGCTGACTTTAAAACGGAAATCCGTTGTATACACTATTTAAATATATGTCTGTATTTATTTTCCTTCCTGCTCAGATTACGACCAGGGTTGCCACTAGACTCAAATAAAATGCACTACACAATTAGGAAAAAAGTACTACCAGAGGAGAAAATGTACTACCTAAAAAAAAATTTGTGCGCGCGTTGTACTTCGCGCATTGTTTTCCACTGTTGCTGATGCAAATCACTTTAGCATGACCCCACCAGATCAAATATTTCAGATAAAATGGGCAAAATACAACTAGTCCCACATGAACTTTGACAGAAAGGATATTTTTTTTCGAATAATACTACCTATCTCAAAATGTACTGCACAAGTACAACGTTTTTCTAATGTACTACCAACTCACTACTTTGAAAAAAGGTACTAGAAATAGTACAATTGTACTACCGGTGGCAACCCTGATTACGACCGGAATACCAATTCTGTTTGAAGACTTAAAGAACATTCCGATTTAACATGCTCGCTCTTTATTTCTAAATACTCCATCTTGTAAATTTTGTAAGAGGATATTGATTTTTTCGAAATTCTCGGTTTACATCGGATTCCGGTCGTACCAATTTACCAGGTAGAAAATCTAAGCAGAAAGATTATTCAAACAATGTTTACAACGGGTACGTCAGCTACGATTCTTCATCAGCGATATTTCGGCCCTTTTTGGCAAGGGTCCTCGTCAGGCTGTCAATCTTCTGGTTCAACTTCGGGGAAGGAAACAAACCTGTAGTCGTCTTACTGTCACTATAACGACGCGAATAACTTGAAGACATTATTAGACATAAGAATTTATCATTTTCATCGGGTCCCGACGAGTCCGGCCGAATTGTCGACTCGAAAGGAAAACGAAGCCGGGAAACTGATTCCCTACGTCTTTTTAGCCCTATATCGAAATTCCAAATATCCGAAAAGCCATAACACGATGCCTACAGATTTTTTTATTTTTACCGGAATCCACCCTTAGTACCACAACCAAGCAGTAAAAGATAAACCGATCCAACATGCCAGGTTACCCCATGATCGATATGTTTAAGTACTACCAAAATTCCGTATTTGCCGGATTCCGACCGAATAATTCACTGCCTTCCAATTCAGAGCAGGCAGAAGGTTTTTGAGAGAGGTAGTGCAGTTCCTGATGGAGGGTATAATTGCCCGCTTTGTGAGAAGGAGGAAGAAAATTTGGACCATTTCCTCCGTAGATGCCCGAAGCTTTCTTATTTAAGAAAAATTTATCTAGATCGCGTAATTTTGTCACTTCCCGAAATTTTGAGTAATACTAACCCTACTGTTATTACTCGAGTGGGCGTGTGTATAGCTAAATGTTTAGAATTAAGAAGGAGTCGGATTGTTTAAGTTTGGTTATATTTTGTTTTTATTTTTTTGTGTATATGGCCCTTGGGCTTTCGAAATACACTGATCTATTTATCTATCTATCGGTCCGCAGGCGAAGGTAGAAGGTTTTCCATCTCCATTTTGATACTCTAACCAGAAAGTAAACGACTTAAAGACAAAAATTTGACTTACCACAAATTTTCAGTTTTAGCCCAGAACTGTTTGTCCAGCAAGGAAATAGAACTCAGAAAAGGATTTCGTTGTATTCTTACATCCAGATCGAAGCTCTAGTCGACTTCAGAAGAAAGTTTTACTTCGGGTTCCGGATGAACTACTTGTCAGGCGTAGAAATAAGGTTCAGATATGGAATTATGGAATTCATATATATATATATATATATATATATATATAATAATAAAAAAATAGTGTCCACGCGTAATTTGAAACCCCATAGGCTTACGGGGCCCATATGCAACTTTGACCTGTACTTTGACTCAAAGGGCCCTCACACCAAATTTGAACAACATATCTCAACCTCTTCGAGAACTATCGTCCTAACAGACAGACAGACAGACGGACGGACGGAACAAACTCATAGGTGTCTTGTCACTAATGTTTGTTATATATTTTACACAGATTTATAACCGACAAAAAATATAAATACATATTAACCAATTTAGAACCGACCAAAAATGTATACGACGGAACACATTTTTTTTTTTTTTATACTCATTATTATACAGCAACAAAAAACAATAAGTGGGAAACCATGCCGTCGTACAAAAATCAACCAAGCAACTAAACAAATGGAGTAAAATTTTTATCAATGGTGTCTTTCAAAAAATGTTTCTTTAGTTGGTCATTGAACTGAGCTAATCTTACCGCATTCTGGATTTCACAAGGAATAGAATTCCAACCTGCGGTTTCCATATGCTTTATATTACCTTTTAAATACTGAATATTCTTTCAGGAGTTATGATGGAGAAAAGAAGTTGTTCCGTCGTTCCAGTTCAGACCGATCGTCCATCGAGCGTTAGCCGAGCATCCTTCCGCTTCTGGCGGGAATACCGACCACATAGTGATCTGGATGAGGTGAGTGTCAGGGCCCTACACAAATACCGTACTGGTAATCCCAGCTTCAAGCACAAATGACAATAGTTTCGACTTTGCCTTTTCGAAAGCTTTCTTTGACTTTCAGTAAATAATCATTAAAGCTTAACCGAAAAGGGCTGGGATAGGAAAATCTAGTTACTCATCACTTATTCACTAAAATTGGCTTGAAGATCCCCTGAAAATGCGTTACTTCGTTGTTCCGCTATTCACGAATAATCGATTTTCAAATAGTGGAATTTCCTTGTGATTGTGGTACCTCTATGCGCTTGTATTTTTGTTGTATGCCTTACGAGAAATATTTATGATTTTTCTTCGTTCAGGCACTAAGCAATCGCCACCAACCTGACGACTGCCCACTGAAAAGCCGCGTTTGTGTTGAGATTAAAATTTCCCGTGTCATAATTTTTGTTGTGGGGGCGGCCGCAGATATTCTGAACGTCATAACTAGATAGTGGATAATAAAAAAATCCCTTTGCAGAATCAAAGAAGTCAGTGTATTCAGTTAAATGGCCCAAAAATAAGTTGGCTTGTCAGTTAAACTTTAAGGACATTCGTATTGATAGTAATTCATTCTACTTCCGTCGTATTCCCATCCACTTTCGTTCCCGAGATACTTCACTTCATAAGTGTATCCTATCTCCTCTATTAGCATTAGACTGATCATCACGCTTGCCACGTTTGTTCTCTCTGTCTGTTCCCGATCATTGTTTCGGAGAGTCTTATTGGTCCTGAGACCGGTTATGCAAATTTTGCTAAGTTTGTCATCAAGGCAAGGGAAATGGAAAGAGGCTAAACACATTCGAAGCCATGTATAATGTTCTGTAAGCATAGCTCAATTTTAAAGTAGTTTACTCTCTCAGAACATCTTAGCAGAAACGCTAAGTAGTGTGAGATGTCCTATTTCAGCCCTTTTTAGCTGAACTTTAAGAATCACTCTGCCGCCTAAGAGCGTGTTCCATCCTACTTACCGTAGTTACTACGCATGACGTCACAAATTCTGCCTTTCTGTCGTCAAGGCTGGAACGATTTTTCTGTTTTCCAGCAGAATATCATGCCGCGGGCGAATCCGACCAATCACGTGACAGAGATCCGTAGTTACTACGCTTACTACGCTCCCGAGCGTGGTAAGCAAATAGTTACTATTAGTTACTATTTCGAGAAGGCTGGAACGGTCAGCGTAGTAACTTTTCGTGAGGTTGGAACGGAAATAGTAACTAATAGTTACTATCGGTCCGAGGGTGGAACACGCTCTAAAATTGGCCTCAAATAAAGCCAAAAGCATGCGGGTTCCTCTGTAGCAAAGGTTTGTCAGAAAGTGCGATAACGTTCCCGCTGACGCACTCAGCTTCAAAAAAAGTTTGCGTGGATATGCAGACCGAAGGGATTCCGAAGGGTCGGAGCCCAAGAGCCAGAAGTTTTTTGGGTTGGATTGACGTCAATGCGAGTTTCTGACAACAGGAGATGGTCTTTCCGAAACAGAGTAATGAGCTGCTGGAACGCAGGGGTGTAATTTCGTCAAAACCCTGGGGGGGGGGGGGGCAAAGTTGGAGCCGATTTTCCCAAGTCAAGTGAAAATGAGCAGTTTTTATTTCAGGAAGAAAAACGTAATAAAAACAAAGAAACAAAGAGATATTTTACTAATCGACCAAGGCGAAACGACGCTTCTTCAAATTCTTGAAACTGTCCACTGCGCGATTGACGTCAAGCTTCTTCGCTTTTACAGGTTGGGTACCAATGACCAAAAGATCACTTACTCGGTCGTCTGACATAGACGTGTTTAACCCTGCATAGCGCATGCAGATCGCTATAAAAGTTTCAAGGCTTCCGTGTTCCAATCTTACCATAAAGACAAAGGTATACTAAAGAAAACCGATCTGTTTCTGTGGATGCTTGAATTCTGTAGGCCTATCTTAGTTTCGACAAGAGTTTCGAAGACGCTAAATTTCAACTGGGGGGGGGGGCAGCTGCCCCCCCTGTCCTATAGCAAATTACGCCCCTGCTGGAACGCCCTTCCGTCTGTTGTAATGAGCGACTCCCGTTATATTCCTTTAACCCAGAAAACAAGAACACATGTAGTACTGCAATCTGTCAAAATTTGTACATGCTGGCTTGGATATTTATATTAAAGTCCTTGAAAAAAACGCGAACATGCTAGTGCAAAATACGGAAAATAAATTACGGAAAGATTAAAACAGTGTACGAATCTGAGTTTTATTTCAAGCTTAATTTGCCTGCTACTTATTTGAGGTACTGGATCCAACTGAGAGCTAATTGTCTACCACTGCATGGTAGAAATAAAGCTTTTGATAGGAAGGCGAGAATCCCAAATAGGAATTATTCATGCCCTCTTTGTGGACGAGAAGAGGAGGACATTGGTCATTTTTTGAGTCGGTGCCAAGAGCTTTCAAGTATTCGTAGGGAAATTTTTGGGGTGGGGTGTCCCCTACTCCCTGGTATTCTGAAGTGTACTTCTGCTCAATCTATTAGTAGGGTTGGTCGTTACATTAGTAGAGCGTTGGAAGCTAGAAAGATTTTTGTTGATTAGTTTAATTATCTTTTTTCCGTGTATATGTATCTTTTTTGGCTTGAACGTGTATATGGCCCTCGGGCTTTTTTCAATACAATTATTATTATTATTATTATTATTATCCAAATATCATCTTTTGCTTGACAAAAACCTACTGTCTCTTGTAGGAAGATTTGGGATCGACTAAAACCAGGAAGGGAAGGGAACGCGAGAAAAGCAGGAAGGCATACTAAAACCAGGAAGGGCATACTAAAACGAGGAAGGGCATACTAAAACGAGGAAGGCTGTCGCCAGAATTCGCCGCACTGTTTCCTTCCTCTATTTAGAATTATTAGAGGGGGCGGCAGCTTTTCAAATTCAAAATTTACCATCCCTTCCTCGTTTTAGTATCCTGACATGGGTAGGCATTAAGTTCAGTGAGGGGTTGGCAACTATAAAAATTGTAATTCACCTTTTCATTTCTCGTTCTGACGGAAAGCGACTAAAATCCTCCGAGGCCAGCTAGGGGTCGGCAAGTAAGATATTTCAAGTCCACCGTTTCCTTCCTTGTTTTAGTACCTTGAAAGTACTAAAACGAGGAAAGAAATTTTAAACTAGTCTTTGAGGGGTCGGCAACTTTTTAAATTCAAAGTTCATCATCCCTTCCTCGTTTCAATACCCTGAAATGGGTAGGCGTTAAGTTCAATGAGGGCTCTTCCGCTATAAAACTTCTACTTCACCTTTTCATTTCTCGTTCTTACGGTGGGCGACTAAAATCCTTACAGTCCAGCGAGGGGTCGGCAGCTAGTATGCCCTTCCTCGTTTTAGTATGCCCTTCCTGCTTTTCTGGCGTTCTATTCCCTTCCTGGTTTTGGTCGATCCTGGAAGATTTCAAGACTTCGGGCTTGAAACATTCTTGCCCTACGTAGCAAAGTAGCTAACCGATGTCGAGCAGTGACAATTCAGTTTATTCGAATTTTATCCTCCACAAGGATAACACATAACGCTCCCAAGAAGGGCACAACCGTGTCCTGTGCGGGAGTGCACAACTTTCACTCACTTATTACAAGCGATAGCCTAACATTTGTTTCTCGTCTCTTAACCTTTTCTTTGCTTTTGCTTTACTCTCCCCCCCCCCCCCCAACCATAAATAACTAATAATTATAATAAATATTCCCCTTAAATAAATAACTAATAACCATTCCAAATTTACCTCATTGTGCAATTTTTCTAATTATTTTAAACAAAAATTGGTTCTCCGACTCCCCGATTCTTTCCGGAAGATGATTCCCCTCCTTGAAACTCGAAATTCTCACACAACACCCTCCTCTTGACGACTCTCCAATACCACTCATCAAAAAACTCAAATTTCTCGTCTCATATTCGTGATAATATGCGTGATCAACAGAACAAATTCTAAAATATATAGCCACAGCCCGTTCATACTCTTAGATACAAATAATTGAATCTGGTGTTCACATTTACTAGTTACTACATGCTGTTATTTTGTAGCTGGCAAATATTGCAGTGTTAATTACTCAATGGTAATCCCTTCTGCTCAAAATTAAGATTCCCGGCATCGCCGAAGCGCATCCCAGGCGGTGAGCAAAGAGGTTGGCCGATTGCAATTAAAAAGTGAATGTGTGCCGTAGCACTTTCGTGGAAGGAAAAGCCTGCTGGTATCAGATATACAGAGACGATTTTTTTTAACAGAAACAGCGTAGTTTCAGGACCTCTTTAAACTACTTTTATTTTAGACACTATCCCTCAAAAGTGATCGGTCTATGTTGAGAGTCAGAGTCGATCGTCTTAAGGCCCATTCACAACGGGTTTTAGCTAAAACTCGATACCAGCCAGTTCCGGAAATCGCTTTGAGACCGACAGTTAGCTGGGTTTCTGCCGTTCGCAATTGATCTTGGTGCCAGTTTCGGATACCAGCTAGTCTCGCACCCAAGTTGAAATCAGTTCAACTTTCAAGGGTACTAGCCAATCAGATTATACTGGGGAATATTGAGGAATATTTGAGGAATTGGCTAGTTTCGAACAAGCCCAATAGATAAAATCACATCCACTCCTTGCCGTCTTGAAAGCCGAAAGTGAATTTACGTCATTGTTCTTCGGTCTGACGTGGTTCAGCGTTAGCCAATCGGAACATACCTCAGAATTCCCCTAAGTAATGTGATTGGCTAGTACCCTGAAAAGTTGAACTGATTTCAACTTGGGTGCGAGACTAGCTGGTACCCGAAACTGGCACCAGTATCGATAGCGAACGGCAGAAACCCAGCTAATTCTCGGTCTCAGAGCGATTTCCGGAAATGGCAGGTACCGAGTACCCGTTGTGAATGGGCCTTTACTAACGATTATCCTGTCGACTTTTCGTCAGTTCCGGTACATTTTCCCCCGGTGGTCAGTACACCCTATTCCCATTAATGACCAACCCTTTATCCCTTCTGACTGCAGGCTTCCCCAAGATGAAACCTTATTCCAAATACTCAGCATTTTTTTTCTGACCACCTCCTTGTATTGAATACCAATGACCGATTCGTTCAATAAATTGATTATCTGCGCTTGCTACTGGGGTCCTCAAATGTTAGACAATCGTTTTGCCGTTTCAAAGCTTTGTTCTATTCTTATCGCTGCCTAATAGTGTATACAAGTCTAGCGCTAAGAGTCTCTTAGGACCAGGCCCAATTTGGGGATGTTGAACTGAGAATCAGGTTTTTTTTCTGTTGTATAGAACGAGTTTATCCTGTGGGGAGGGTCGGGAAGAAAAGGTATCATTTCTTAGAATAAGGGGTCTTTCTTTTGATGTGGCTATGAGGTCAAGTGGGTTTGACGTCTTTGATTTGGGAAATTTTTGGACGGGGACCTTTTTCATACGGACGGTCTCAGTTGCGGTCATTTCTGGACGGGGAATGGGCAAATTTCTAGATAGGGATCTTTTTGTTCATGGCCGTTTTTAGGTTGAGACGACGGAACTTGTGGAAGCATACATTAAACAGAATACCCTATCGGCTATGCTGATCTGTGGTAGAGAGCGATGTCTCAGCAATAAATATGCTTAATTGTAAAACATCCCCAGCTAAAACGCCTCGGCAAAAGAATCCGACCAAAAAAAGGTAGAGAGCGAATTCTCTTGCAATAAGTATGCTAAAGCGTGACAGCCTGAAAGGTCTCCCACAAACAGAAGTATCACTTAGTTCCTCGCATTGTTGCTTTGAGGCGTATCATAGATAGGACACTTATAGAACACTTGCAAGTTTCTAAACTTTTGGGAAGAAAAATGCATGCGTTTCCAGTGGTTTAGGAACAGAGTGGTTCCCTGATATGTCTAACTCAGCCTTTTTTTTTATAAATTTTTGGCTTGTGCCCCTAAATTTTTAAATTTTTGGCAGTGTCCGCCTAGTGATACGCCTAAAAACAACAATGCGGAGGACTAATTCATGCTTTACTTTTGTGGGATGTTTCACAGTTAAGCACATTTATTGCTGGAGACACCGCTCTCTACCACAAATCAGCATAGCCGATAGGGTCGTCTGTATAATGTATGCTTCTAGAAAGTCCCGTCGTCCCGACCTAAAAACGGCCATGAACAAAACGATCCCTATCTAGAAATTTACCATTCCCCGTTCCCTGTCCAGAAACGACCCCAACTAAGACCGTCCGAATGAAAAAGGTAGCCGTCCAGAAATTTCCCAAATGCCCCGCCCCCCCCACGCACAGAAAAAAATATCGCAGATTTTCGAATTTCAATTTCTTTGTCCACCGCTGCATTCTTTCATGTTTGATCGTTCACAAGAAAAACGTCACCAGCCGAACGGAATTCTTAAATAAAAAAGTCTAACAGACTTGTGTCATTTTTGGATTTGAAGTCTTTTCTTGGGCCATGCATTCTTTGATGTTTGACTGTCCACTGTTTGATTTTGTCATTTTTATTGCCATATTTACTGATCACATTACGTGACCTACAACTGTTAATGGTCAATTGGGAGTGACTCAGGTTGTCCAGTCAAAAAGGAAAAGACTTCGATACTCAGATTTAATGCTTCACCCAGTGGCAACGAGCAATATCAAAGGTATGTCGGCTCTACCTCAGCCTTCAAAGGGTATGGAGATAACCTAGAGATTTGGCTGCTCAGTTTGAAGAAATAAGAATTAAGATAAATTGAACAAATTTAGTGAGAAATAAGAGATATCAGTGATACGTATAAAAAAAAAGTTTTGTCGATAGGGTAGTCCCCAATGAAAAATTTGTAGCCTGGGTAGTAGTATGGTAGTTGTACGAAAAAGTAGCATGTAATACTATGTAATAGCTAAATATTCTTTGGGCCCAAGCTGACTTTGAAACATTTATTCAAACAATGTTTACAACGGATACGTCAGCTACGATTCCTCATCAGCGATGAAGAATCAGTGATGAAGAATCGTAGCTGACGTATCCGTTGTAAACATTGTTTGAATATATGTAATAGCAAAGAATACTATCATTTAATGTGCTTTAGACTGGTCCAATCTTATGTAGTAGTATGTAGTAGCATCCTGTCTTGCCATAGTATCATCCAGTCTTGCTACTTGTAGCATATAGTAGTATGCAGTAACACGGTAGCCTTGAAGTAGAAGCATGTAGTAGCATCATTAGTACTGCATGCTACTTTTTCGTACTACTTCATAGTACTACTTTGAGATAAATTTTTCATCGGGTATGGAGGTTAAAAAACGAAAATATATGAGAATGTTTGATGAAAGATTGGAATTCTGAAAACAGGATTTAGAAAGAAAAACTTTGATACAAAAAAAAAAACAGGTAGCGGAGGAGAACCACAGCTGCCCACTCCACTGTGTTGCTCTGGGCAAGATACCACTGAACACCTTTTAGGACGGTACCAAGAGGTTTCTTCAATGGGTGCATGGTCGGTGGTGTTCTCGTTCTCCCCGGGTATCTTAAAATCTAAAAACAAACAAAAAACTAAGGTCGTTTTTTCGTGTTGAATGCAACGAATAGAAGGATCTATGTTTTTGGAATCCCAAAACGTAAGTGGAGGGATACCTATGACATCGCAAAAGTTGTCCGTCTGTTAGCACGATAATTCTCGAAGGGAATGAAATATTTTGATGAAACTTGGTGTGAGAATTCTTTGGGTCAAAAGTAAGGTCAAGGTCGTAGATGGGCTTTGTAGCCCAACATTTAGGGTGGGGGTTCAAATTAAGGGGCAAACAAAATATTTTTAAGCAGCAAATGTGATATTCTATAATGGGGTAAGAAGACATGCTAAACACGATGGTGAAAATCATTTTCTCGACGGACAAGTAGTTCGTCCGGAATCCGGCAAAAACCGGAAAGTTGGTTAAAAGTAAAAGTTTCATTTGAAGTTGATTAAATGTTCGATTTAGGGGTAATAAGACATGCTAAACATTTATGTGACAAGCATATTCTACCCGGACAACAAGTTCGCCCGGAATCCGGCCAAAACCGGAAAATTTGTCAAAAGCAAAAGTTCTATTTTAAGTTGATTAGATGACAGATTTAGGGGCAAGAAGATACGCTGAGTCTGTATATAACAATCGTTTTTTACCCGGACATATAATTCGTCCGGAATCCGGTTTTTTTCATAAGTTAAAGTTTTATTTGAAGTAGATTAGATATATTTTATAGAGATAAGGATATACCGTACGATGAATTCGTTCCTTGATTTTCTTTTTTTTTTGCTGGACAATTAGTTCGCTGGGAATTCGGTCGGAACCGGAAATTTGGCAGAAGTAAAGCAGGAAGTTTCGGTCCGTATCCTCAAAATAGATATGGCTTATAGAGGTATATCTGAACTTGGTTTTCTCTGATGATTGGCCTGGCGAAGACTGGATCTGGCGAATACAAGACCCAATTGCCTGGATCAAAAATTAGATTTTTCTGGGGGGGGGTCCCATTGAAACCTTTGGTCTTGTTGTTTTAGTGGTACTGAGCCAAGAAACAAGGCTAACGACTGAACCTTTTGCTTGGGTGCCTTTCTTTGCTGAGACGATTTTTCGTGGGTGGCCTACATCTTTTACATTCTTTTGCAAGAAATACTTGTAACTACGGTTGATTCGTTGGGGTACTTTCGTCCCAGGGTTGGTCATCAAAAGTAACTTCGTACACCCTGTAAAGTAACCCAAAAGTATCTCAAAGTAACCCAATGTAACCTAATGTAACCCAATGTAACCCAATGCGATGTAACCCAAAGTAGCCCAAGGTAACCAAAAGTAACCCAAAGTAACCCTGAGTAACCCAAAGTATCCTGAAGTAACTCGTACACCCTGGTTCTTGGTGACCAACCCTGGCTTTCGTCGGAGATTTTTCTTGTATCGCATCCATCGTCTCAAGATTGGGGGCCAAAACTAAGGCTACAAATTGCCAATTCTATTTCTTGGCCCAAAAAACAAGAATAACGACTTAATTTATGCTTCGGGACTTTTTTTGTGGGTACGATTTTTCGTGGGGAAGCGTGGTTGGGGGGATAGTTCTTGTATCGTATCAATTGTTTAAAATCCAAAATTTGTAGGCTAATGTTAAATTTCAAGATGTCCTCCTGCAAAAGCCGATGAAAAATTTATCTCAGAATAGTAGTACGAAGTTGTACGAAAAAGTAGTATGCAGTACTAACTGATGCTACTACATGCTTCTACTTCAAGGCTACCGTGTTACTGCATACTACTGCATGCTACTATTAGCAAGACTGGATGCTGCTATGGCAAGACAGGATGCCACTGGATACTACTACTTAAGATTGGACCAGTCCGAGGCACATTAAATGATAGTATTCTTTGCTATTACATAGTATTACATGCAAATTTTTCGTACAACTACCATACAACTACGCAGGCTACAAATTTTTCATCGGGAAGACCAAAGGTTTCATAGGATCCCGAAAATGTAATATTTAATCCAGAAAATTGGTTCTTGTAGATATTCGGTCTTCGCCCGACTCCTTAAACATTTTTACTATTAAAATTTAGAAACAGACCAAGGCTAATTCTAATCGCATGAGCAGACCAAGTTCAGACATGGATTCAGCATGTGTTTTTACCCCTATGCCTACATCATATCTACTTTGACGAAATTCATCAAAACTTCCTTCCTTCCTTCTGCCAAATTTTCAGTTTCGGCCGGATTCCGAACGATAACAACTTGTCTGGCAAAAGACTAAAGCTCAAAAATGAATTCAGCATGTTCAACATCCCTTGCCGATAGAAGACACGCACTAATTATGAAATTTGGTCTCCAGTGCCTTAAGTCCGATCAACACCGCACCATTCTACCAAACTTTAAACCGAATTGTACATATGAAGTTAAGACCAGACGTACTTGTAAATTTAGTTCTGTGCAAAAATTTGACAAGCCTCGTGCCAATTCATCTGAGCGATTTTTAAAAATATTTTTGCCGTATTTTACTAGGTTTTATAACGAAATGCCCTGAACTTAAAATATTTCTTGTTCGTTTTGTATTGTGTCAAAATTCAAAATTCAAATTCAAAATTCAAATATTTTATTGACCACCAAGATCGGAGAGTATAAAGTGAAGTAAATACATACAAACTGGCCCAACATGTAATACTGCTCAAAAACAATCTGGCCAAACCATACTAAAAATACAAAAAAAAACAAAATTATACACACGCGTAGAAGTATAGTAACTCTTTAACCGCTAAATATAGGTTATGAGTAAGAGAAGACATTTTAAACAGAAATTTTTGTTGCTTTTTCCGCATAATTTGAAGTGGATCTTTCAAATGGTACAAATTTATAGCGGATGAAGTAGAATGGAATTTTGAAAGTCGACACAAAAATTTACCAAAATTAAAAAAAGTAGTTTTAATATGCGCAATATTAGAATTAGAAAAATAAGGAAGCCAACTAGAAAATAAAAGGACTTGAGGCAGAGCAACCGTATTGAAGACGCGCGCAGACGATCTCCTAGTTAAATAATCTCGAACAGAAATAACACTACCGAAGCTCGCTGAAAATCTCGACCGAACAGACTTCATCATATGAGCTCGGCAAAGGGAAACTGATGGCCCATACGGAATTCCCAAATAAAGAAAAGATTCAAGTGGCTTAAGGACTACATCATACATCTTAATACTAAAAATATTATTAACTGGGTCAGCAGGCTTAGGACCAAAAATCAGGAGCTGACACTTTTCAGGACGAAACCTTAAACCAAATCTAGAAAAAAGTTCAATTAAATGGTCCACATTCTCCTGAAGAGCAGCGCGTGATCGACTCAAAAGAAGAAGATCGTCCGCATACGCGATCCAAGACGCTACAAAACCTCGACCAACAACAAGCGAAGTTCTAACAGAATTAAATAAAGAAGCAATAGTTATATTGAAAATAATAGGAGACAGTACGCTACCTTGCCTCAGACCTCTCTTTAAAATCACCGAAATTTTTCCGTTTAATTCTAATACACGAAGTCTTATACCACTGATTCATAACTAGAACAACTTGTGTAGGGACCCCGTTTTTAAGAAGAGCAGACATTGACCAAGAATGAATAACAGAATCATAAGCTGCCGCAATGTCCAGGGCTAGAGCAAAAATACGATTACTAGGGCTACAAATTGAAATTAAATGTCCAAGAAGAGTATGAACTATATCCATGCTAAGACCCTTTCGAAAACCAATCTGATTCAGTCCTTGATCGCACGGCTCAAAATATTTTAGCAAAACAATTTCAAACAACTTGCTTAACTGGCAAGACACAGTTATTGGCCGATAGCATGAACAATCATTGAAATTGCCCCCCTTCTTAAGGAGAGGGGAGGTAGTAGCGCGAGAAAAACTAGAAGGAAGAATACCAGTAGAAAGGATAAGAGAGAACAAAGTAGAAATAAGAAGAACAGCATTAGGGGAAGCCCATTTAATATGCTTCGAGTTCAATCCATCATGATCAAAAGACCACTTAGATTTAAGCTTCTTAATTCCAGTTACAACTTCCTCCGCTGAAACAGAAATCGTTTGTCCCAAATCAGATCGCAGCAGATCGGAATTAAACTGGTCATCCAGGCTCTTATGAACACTCTCATCACCACGAGCAAAAACTCGACTGAAATGAGAAACCCAATCATCAAGAACCAATGTGCTCGACCTGCCTATGTTATAACTGCCATGCTTTTATGTTATGGTGAATAAATCTGAATTGAATTGAATTGAATCCTTACCCCTACATCGAACCTCTAATCAACTTCAGATAAACTTTTACTTTTAACAAATTTTCCGGTTTCAGCCAGGTTCGGAGCGAACTATACGTCCGGTGAGAAATTCGGATTCAACATGTCTCATTACCCGTGAATCGAACATCTAATCAAATTCAAATCAAACCTTCATTTTTAACTAATTTTTCGGTTTCGTCCGGATTCCGGGCGAACTACTTGCCCGGCGAGAAACTAACTTTCATATTCGGATTCAGCATTTCTCCTTACCTCTAAATCGAACCTCTAATCAACTTCAGCTTTTGCTTTTCACAAATTTTCCGGTTTTTGCCGCTTTCCGGGTCAACTACTTGTCCGGCGAGAAAATAATTTTCATAATCGGATTCAGCATGTCTCCTTACCCCTAAATCGACTATTTCATTAGCTCTTAAAAAATATTTGTTTCGCCCCTTCATTTGAAACCCCTCCCCCACCCTCTCTTCCCTTTCGACGACCCAATCGACCAGCAAAAAAGCAGCCGTGTCCACAATGAAATCACAGCACCAGCTCTATCCAACCAATTTTCAGAGAAGAAATTCACGAAACCAGATATTTAAGGAAGAATCTTCAATTGTTTTTCCACAGGTTCAGTTTCCAGCTTGAGGGGCTTAAGCTTGAAGAGGACCCTTGCCAAGCCGGGCCAAAATATAGCTCTAATAAAACGTAGCTGACGTATCCGTTTTGCACCGTCAAATATGATTCGCAGTCAGCTTGGGCTGAAGGAATATCTATCACCGAAGTACGGAACTTCAAATCGCTCATACATGCCGTCGACAAGTATCCATCTTAGCTGGAAAGAAGAAGAGACAGGGGACTCCAAAACCAAAATGCAGAAGAATCTCTACCCCTTCGACGAACCAATTGAACAGCAAGAACAGAAGCCGTGTCCAGGATGAAATCACAGCACCAGCTTTAACTTCAACACATTTTCAGAGAAGTAGCTGACGTATCCGTTTTGCACCGTCAAATACAACCCTCCCCCATCCCCAAATATACAGCTATGGAAAAGCTACGAACTTGACCTTGTACTTCTCCCGTCACTGACATTCTGGGATCCCAAAAAGAAAGCAAACGACTGAATCGATTTTTCGTGGGGACGCACAAAATACGCCTATTTGACAAACTGAATGTGCCGTCGTTTCGGACTCCGCTGTTATCCAAAAAGTGGGTCACAAACAAATAAATGAAGTTGGAAAACAAATTAAAAACAGTCCAAAACAGAAGATAGGCCTGATGGTCTACAATGTCTTCCAAAATCAAAATAACGCTTTGAAGCTTCTCATGTCCTTACATGTGAAAAAGTTGTCGGCGGTCCTTGAAGCTTTTGATGAAGTCCGCGTTGCGCGACTGGTAAAACTCGGCTCGGCCGAAAATGCGCCTAAAAAGTCGAGGTACAAAATGAAACAATGGGGGAAAGTTGGGGATTTCAGAAGATTCCATGAGGGAGTTAGTACGTTACTTAGTTCCATAAGGGAGCTACAAATAATATAAAAGACAGAATAAGCACTATCGCACTATTTACTCTTCAACTTAAAGTATTTTAAAATATTTGAATACTTTAAAACTAGGCAGTGCTATTCAACAAATAACCCACGGGTTTGGCTGTTTTAAGCCTTTTCCGAGACCCTTTGAAAAAACAGGAACGCAATTTAAATAACCGGTTTTCCTGATGGACAAACATCTCGCAGACAACCGTCGACAGCGTGATACACATCGAAGGTAGCAAAACATGGCAAGTGAGAAAATAAGCGTGGTTTTGTTAGAGGTGTTAGAATGTACCGTACGAAATGGGGTCTCAGGGCTTAGAAATATGGAGTGATTATGGAAGTAGGTTAGACAGGTATTAAAGGTAAGACAGGTCCTTTAAGGGTGATTTGTGAGAAATTCCTGAACGCCGCAAAGCACAAGTGTTTTGCTGGCGATATTGGAACATGAAAGAAAGTGTCACAGGAGAAAAGGAGCCGACAACGCGTGACCTAATGATGACACGCGTGGTTCAGGTCAGTGACACTGGAAAATCCTCCGGAGCCATCAGTGGTGCATAGGGCGTCAAGGAAGTCTGTTTATATATCACGAAAGGCTCGTGACACCATTTATTGATCGCAAACAATGCCATGTCGTGATAGGTGGGCTGTAAAAACCTCAGACATGTCTTACGATCCTATTCTCACAAAATTGCCAATACTACTAGCAGAGATACTAAAAGCTTAGTACTTGAGTAAGCACAAGTAAAAGTTGTGGGGAAATGTGTTTAAAAATCGGAGAGAGCTTGGTTGGGGAGAGTTCGCAGAGGGGATCGACTAAAAAGAGGCACGGGACGGCACAACGCAGGAGGCACGAGTAATAAAAATAGATTAGCAAGTAGTAGAAGTAGGCAAGTAAGGGAGAGTTTTTAACTCCAGAGCCTAAAAGAAGGCAGGTAAGAAAATTGTTCTTGCCCCTCATTCTGAAGCCTAAAAGATTTCTTTTAGTTTTGGTGCCTCTTTTTGGGATCCCAAAACGGAGTGGAGGGATACCTATGACATCGCAAAAGTTGTCCGTCTGTCTGTCCGTCCGTCTGTTAGCACGATAACTCTCGAAGGGAATGAGATATTTTGATGAAACTTGGTGTAAGGGTTCGTTGGGTCAAGGGTAAGGTCAA
Organism: Branchinecta sandiegonensis; assembly: GCA_030848855.1. NCBI lineage: Eukaryota > Metazoa > Arthropoda > Branchiopoda > Anostraca > Branchinectidae > Branchinecta > Branchinecta sandiegonensis. The sequence continues at coordinate 28,328,482 of JAUPMV010000001.1, read as the reverse complement.
TTTCGTAGATGGGCTTTGTAGCCCTACATTTAGGGGTGGGGATGGGGCTCAGATTGAGGGACAGAAAAAATATTTTTAAACAGCTAATGTGATAGCCGATTATGGGGTAAGAAGACATGCTGAACACAATGATGAAAACCGTTTTTAGGCCGGACAAGCAGTTAGCCCGGAATCCGTCCAAAGCCGGAAAGTCTGTTAAAATTAAAAGTTTTATTTGAAGTTGATTAGATATTCGATTTATGGGTAGGAAGACATGCTAAACACCATGGTGAAAACCATTTTGTCGCCGGACAGGTAGTTCGTCCGGAACCCGGCAAAAACCGGAAAGTTGGTTAAAAGTAAAAGTTTCATCTGAAGTTGATTAAATGTTTGATTTAGGGGTAAGAAGACATGCTGAAAACTTAACTAGTTCGCCCGGAACTAAAACCGGAAAATTTGTTAAAAGCAAAAGTTTTACTTGAAGTTGATTAAGTGACAGATTCAGGGGTAAGAATATACGCTGAGTCTGTATAGGACAATCATTTTTTACCCGGACATATAATTCGTCTGGAATCCGGTTGTAACCGGATTTTTTTTTGTAAGTTAAAGTTTTACTTGAAGTTGATTTGATGTTCTTTATACGGAGAAGGAGATACGCTGAATTCGTTTCTGAACTTTCTTTTTTTTTCTGGACAAGTAGCCTATGGTAGTTCGTTTGGAATTCGGCCGAAACCGGAAATTTGGCAGAAGTAAAGCAGGAAGTTTCGATCGTATCGTCAAAATAGATGTGGCTTATAGAGGTATATCTGGACTTGAGTTTTGTACAAAACCGGTCGGCACAAAGATCGTAACTCTCTGCATCAAATGTTCAGTTTTTGGGATCCCATCGGATCCTTTGGTCTTGTTATACAGGCGGGATGACCGTTCCGGTAGCCCGCTTCTATTTGACTATTGTAGTGGTTTGCAAACATGTTCACAAGCTCCTCTTTAGCTCAGTGTTAGAGCAGTGGCCTTGTAAGCTGAAGGTCGTGTGTTCAAATCCAGCATAAGAAGCACTTTGTCTTTCAGGTCATTACTTGTGATCTATTTTTTAGTGTGTTAAGAGATAAACACGAAACTATTTCTTTAAAGAAGAAACAAACTGAAAAAAAAATGCATGTAACCTGATCAGAACTGGCATAATTTTGGTCAACAAAAAGGCGAAAGGACAGGAAAGCAGTGAGGATGTCTTTCGTTTTTATTTAATATTGTGTTTATAAAGTCGGTAAACTGACGTTGCCGTGAAATTTATATTTATATTTATGTAAAATCTGTAAAATCCTCAGGCTAGCCCGACGGAGCTGAAACAAACTCCTAAGCCCTTTGAGGAGATTTCATCATTGGCAAGCAAGAGATTACTAAAACGAACTACATAAACAAACTATGAATCAAAAATATAAATGACGAAATTTGGAAGAAAAAAAAATCTGTTCCAGACGTGTCTGCTCAAAAGAATACATCCTATTCTTAATCAGAAATAATTGTTACAAAATCATGGAACCCACAACTTACTCCTAATATTCTAAAGGTAAAAAAAACGCACCTTTCGACCCTATAATGATTTATTGAATAATGAATATACAATATTAATAATACTGGTAGTTTGTCTTGGGCATCGAAGGTTTGTTGGTCGTCTCGTATTTTTTTTTTTTTTTTTTTTTTTTTTTTGCGGAGATTGTTTGCTATAGTCGTCCTCGTTCTCGGGAGTGGATGGCAATTGCTTTTACTATTTCTAGTTGCGAATGACCATCTTTAAGTTGCATTTGTCGTTAATAGTTTAGATTTTAGAATATCTGTAAATATTTACAGATATTTGTTGTTTTTTCATTCTGGTCAGCGAACCTGCTCCCGCCACGAAGCCGAAACCAATGAACCCAAACCGAACTCGCCCCAGGCGGAAACTATCTCCGAAATCGGCAAAAAAGACATTCCCATTCTTTCATCTCTGAGAACCGAAAATACAAACCGTGTCCATTCCTCTTCGAGGTCCACCTGTCCTATTTTCCGAGCCCCATGCGTGTTTCATGCTGTGACAGATTTCATGGCAAAAACCTAAGGATACATTAGTTGTATCTCCGGAACCGAAAGGAACAGACCTCTGTAAGTGCAGACGATAAAAGTGTGGCCAAAATCGTGGAGAGCAAAGACGAAGAGTTTAGAAAGAAAGCTGGAATATTGAAAGTCCCAGGAGAAAAAATACGGATGTGAACCAAAGAAATAATAACGAAGGATATCTGGAAAGACGTGGAGGACGTAATTAAACAAAATAAATGAAGAGAGTGAACACAGAAGCACGAAAACAAAAGCTTAGATAAACAAAAAATATGAAAACAGTCTGGTCGCATGGCCTAACCGTTTTCAACGACGGAAGCTGAGCAATTTAGACAATACGGAAAAAGGAAATCGAATGACGACGACGTGGCTTGTGATGAAGGACTGTTCGATAAATTCGGATGGTGTACTCTGAAATGCTGAAAGTACGCGAACCGAAGCAGAAAGACTGCTTGAGTGACTACGAACCGAGTGTCGTCGGTGAGGAGAGAAACTTGGCCAAAAGTCAAAGGGTAATCCTATCCCCCCCCCCCCACCTCTATCGCATGCCGTTTTCTGGGATAGTCCGTGTTACTGTACCCGATGAAAAGTTTGTGCCTGCGTAGTAGTATGGTAGTAGTACGAAAAAGTTACATGTAATACTATGTAATAGCAAAGAATACTATCATTTAATGTGCCTCAAACTGGTCCAATCTTATGTAGTAGAATTTAGTAGAATCCTGTCTTGCCATAGTAGCATCCAGTCTTGCTAATAGTAGCATATAGTAGTATGCAGTAACACGGTAGCCTTGAAGTACAAGCATGTAGTAGTATCATTAGTACTGCATGCTACTTTTTCGTACTATTTCATATTACTATTTTGAGATAAAGTTTTCATCGGGTACACTGTCAGAAGTTTCATATCAGATTGCGCATAACACTTTCAAGAATAACACCTTTTCACTTAGAAAAAAAGTGTTATTACCAATGAAGTTTATACTATTTCGTGCCCAGATCTCCAACTACACCTTCAATAGGTAAAAATACTACACTGTCAGAAGTTACATAACGACAACAGCAGGATGCGTGGTTTCAACAGATAACACTTTGGGATGTCATGTATTATGTTTCTTTCGTTCCCGTTAGTATTTTTACCAATTGAAGGTGTTGTTGGAGATCTAGGCACGAAATAGTGTAAACTTAATTGGTCATAACACTTTATTTCTAAGTGAAAAGGTGTTATTCTTGAAAGTGTTATGCGCAATCTGTTATGAAACTTCTGACAGTGTAGCTATCAAAAACTAATAATGGTTATTAACTATACATAGACTGGTGCTGATGATCTAACACCAACCGCTCATTTCGTAAAGGCAGTTAGCAGGTTAATCGTACGATTCTATAACTTCAACTGACAGATACTAACCAATCCAAAACCCAAACCTAGACACCACACTAAGAAATCTGCGCTTTGCTTTCTTATACATACACAACGGTATTCACCTTCTTTGAAGTGGTAGGTATAGGCTAAAGCCAGGGTTGTTCACCAAGAACCAGGGTGTACTAGTTACTTCAGGGTTACTTTGGGCTACTTTTGGTTACATTGGGTTACGTTGCATTGGGTTACATTGGGTTACACTGAGATACTTTTGGGTTACTTTCCAGGGTGTACGAAGTTACTTTTGGTGACCAACCCTGGGGCTAAAGAGGGGTGAGGAATTGTTTTTCTTTTTGACCAGGGCTTAGGCCAGAGGAACTGAAATGAATGGTAAGTTTGTGGGCGGATTCTCTTCCATTGGAGAAAGAAGAAAGATATAGCTGATCCTTCTGCAGCTGTCCTGAAACTGTTAACAGGATGAAGCAAAATTGTGATCATGCATTTTTTCTTTTACTATACTCCGTCACTAGACGGGTTATAAATTTAAATTAATTTAGTACTAACTTCCTTCAACATCAAAATCCAAAACCTAAATTTCTCACTAAACAATAAGCAATAATAAACATATACAGAATAGTATTCGCCCTCTTTGAAGTGGTAGGTTTTATTGGGTTTTTTTTTTAAGTGGGGCTTGGGCCAGAGGAACTGAAATTAATGGTAAGTTGGCGGGCGGATTCTCTTCCCCTGGAGAAGGAAGAAAGGGCACAGCGAAAGGACGAAAAACTGGGTCAGTTCAGGCTAAAAACAAAATACTGAACATAATACAGAATTGAAAAACATAAACATAATACAATTCCAGTTTCAACTACCAACAAGGACTATTCTGGCTCAAATTAGACAAAAAACTCTTGTGGAGAGATGGGCGAATCCGAAGCCGTCCTTTCGGCCGGATTCGAATCTTCTGCTTGTCAGACTGGTTTCGGATTCGGACTCGGATTACAAACCCGCAATCTTACGGATCCGCTCAAATTTTTAGTCTACATCCTTCCAGTTTCCGTTTTCCCAACTTTTACATATTGGGCTCAAGGCAATCCAACTTTTTGGTCTCCGCTAACAACCATCCTCAGGAATTATACCGAATCCCGATCATTACACCGAATAGATTTGTACCGATAGCCTGTTTGGGATTCTGTATTACTTCCGAACGCCCGTAAATATACCGAATAGTGTTTGTTGTCACCTCTGATTTTTAAACTATAACCTATGTACATGATTTGATTTTTGTTAAAGTCGGAATCGAATCGATTCCTCAGCACGAAATGGTGGATTTGGAATCAGGTTCATATCTAGCCTCGGATTCGGATTCGAATCCTTTCATGATCGGATTCGCCCATCTTCGCTCTTGTATATACGATTTTGTGGCTCGAATGTGACAGGAAATTCAAATTTGTGGCAGATCAGGTTTTAAACAATAAAATTAGCTACTATATCAAGGATGTAAGACATAAAACAGAGGATCCTTTTAGAAAGGGCGTGGGCCTGAAATTACCGCAAAAAAACACACACACCGGTGTTTCCGCGAGTTTCAATGGCGGGTCGAGTGTGTGACACACACTGTCGTGAGGATGTAAATGACGAAAAATTCAATGTTTTTCGTCAAAAATAGTTGATTTTTTTCATGAAAACAGTCGGTTTTTCTGAAAATTAGTCGACTTTTTTTCAAAACTGTCATTTCTTTCTTCAAAACAGTCGTTTTTTCTGCAAAAACAGTCGGTAAAAATTAGGAGCCAGTCGGTAAATGCCTTGCCCCCCCCCCCCCCACCCCACCCCAAACATTTTGGCTAGTAACGCCTCTGAGTAGATGTAGTTGTTACATTAGATCACTAACATTTGAGTGAAACCGACATTCTGCATGTTCACAGTCGTCGTCCATGTCGCCACCACTCTATAGTCTACACTGTCAGAAGTTTACTAACATTTAACAGATGGTTAAATGTTATCTGTTAATTTCCGGTCTTCTCCCCCCAACTCCCCCCTGGCTACCGAATCCGGTCAAGACTTTAAACGGGACATTACAGATATATATTCTATTCAGTTATGAAGTTTCATTACAATCCGATCATCCGTTCGAAAGTTACACACTTCTCAATTTCTTGAAATGTTAAATGTTATCTGATAAATATTCTCGGCATCGGTCGTAACGTTTGACAGAACGATGCGCATCCATGCGTTAAATGTTCGCAAGCTTTGGCTGTGTAATGTTGGAGGGTTTGACTTTCTTTAGGTGGTATTGAAACGTCCGTGAGGGATTTTTTGAAAACAAATGGAATCGAATTGAACTACTTGTTTCCGTGACAGACAATCAGAGAAAAGTATGCCGTTGTTTCAGTAGGCTACGCCAATGTTTGCTTTGTCGAGTGTCGGGTTTCTGTTCATACCGCCAGGAGCCAATGATGTTCATTCATTCTGTTTTTACAAGTTTACAAGAAGTAAATTTGTCCAAGAAAATCTCTTCCGTCCACTAGCATAATTTCTTTGTTCCCTCCTTACCACACTGTCAGAAGTTTACATAAACAAGAATGACACCTTTTCACTTAGAAATAAAGTGTTATGACCAATTAAGTTTATACTATGTAAGGCTCCCTTCGGTACTTTACTTCTTTGGCAACCCCTTTTGAGTTAGGTACGCATGTACGGGGTACGATCGACTGTATCGCACGAGATGGTAGACGCGAAGGCGACCTTACTTGGCGGCTTGGCGAGAAGCCGTCGGATTGAGGGGTTGTTTAGGTAGCGTAGACGATAGCGTTCGGTAAGGCGTATATTTGGTTCTTGCTTTCCTATCTGCTATGGTGAACAATCTACCCGCTTTCTAAGTCTTAATTCATACACTCAAGTCGCAAGTACTCTCCAACAACACCTTCAATTGGTAAAAATACTAACGGGAACGAAAGAAACATTACAGATAACATCACAAAGTGTTATCTGTTGAAACCACGCATCCTTCTGTTGTCGTTATGTAACTTCTGACAATGTATTATTTTTACCTATTGAAGGTGTTGTTGTAGATCTAGGCACGAAATAGTATAAACTTAATTGGTCGTAACACTTTATTTCTAAGTGGAAGGGTGTTATTCTTGAAAGTGTTATGCGCAATCTGTTATGAAACTTCTGACAGTGCAGTTACCTCGGTTCCCACTAGGTCACCCGTATTCAGAGCTGCTGCGAGTTCAGCAAATCCGAGTCCGAGACAAGTCCGAGTCCTCGGAAAAGGCGTCTCGAGACGAGTCCAGAGTCCTAGCCCACCAGCTCTGCCCGTGTCCAATATGGGCAGTGGCGGCCATAATCCGACACTTCACTGATAGTGTGCCACAGATCATATCAGTAAAACCAGGGACCCATAAATTTTCTGTAATGACTCGCCATTCAGGGGGCTTGTCAATAAGAGGTTTCTGATGCGCTCTTGACCGAGCGTGAGATAGTTCGAGAAATACCCACGGGGATAAAATACCCGCTATCCAGATAGACAAAATTGTTCGCAGCTCTTCTGGTGAACTAGGAATATTGTCCTAGCTTAGGTACCTGGTGGCATGCTGAACAGTCCCAACAAATTTTGTCTATCTGAGCAAGAACGCCGATTCGACCCAAGCGGAATTTTTGGAAACTAGGTGAGGCTCGGGCAACATAGCAACATTGAAGCATAGGAAATGACAAGCCCCCTGAATGGCGAGTCATTACAGGAAATTTATGGGTCCCTGGTAAAACTAATGAATGAAAAAATGTATTACCCATCAAAATTGGCCCACGAGGACCTAGATGGAGCACACAACACAAAAAAACTGTAATCGTTCCGTTTTTAAAGGACCTGTCTTACCTACAACCCAACGAAAAATTTGTAGCCTGCGTAGTAGTATGGTAGTAGTACGAAAACGTTGCATGTAATACTATGTAATAGCAAAGAATACTATCATTTAATGTGTTTCAGACTGGTCCAATCTTATGTAGTAGCATCCAGTACCATTTTGTCTTGCCATAGTAACATCCAGTCTCGCTAATAGTACCATATAGTAGTATGCAGTAACACGGTAGCCTTAAAGTAGAAGCATGTAGTAGCATCGTTAGTACTGCATGCAACTTTTCATAGTACTATTTTGAGATAAATTTTTCATCGGGAATACTAACTCAACCTACTTCCAGAACCACTCCACATATTTCTAAATGCGGAGACCCCAATTTCGTACAGGCTACAGAACATTCCAACACCTCTTAACAAAAGCACGCTGATTTTCTCACTTGCCGTGTTTGGGCTGGTACCATCACATAATATTTATTTATTATTTTATTTATTTAAACTAAGATACGACCAACTAGGGTCAAACAAATGAGCCAGTACTCTTCGGGATTTGGGAACAGTGAAGCCCGGGGGGGGGGGGGGAACTGGGTGGCAGAATAATTTTCAAAACTGGCTGGTAACGAGTTTTAGCCATAATTACGCTGTTCCTTCTAAAAACCAACTCATTACGTGACTTAATTAAATTCAGTTTAATTAGGTCATTTTACTCAAAGGCAATTCGTTTCTAAATTAATCTCCCTGAATAATCCTGGCCTAATACTCGAAGGCTAGGAGACCGAGATTTAACCGCACATAATCCAAATTAAATGTGAAGTGAGACGACACCATAGTCGTGGGGAAACATTTTTTCAACAAGTTCGTTTTTCCAACTTGAGCAGCTTTAAGCCTGAAGAGGACCCTTGCCAAGAAGGGCCGAAATACAGCTCTAATAAAATTCAGCTGACGTATCCGTTTTGCTCTGTCAAATATGATTCGCAGTCAGCTTCGGCTTAAGGAATATTTAGTGTCAAAATAGTGGTAAGAAGTCACGCTGGATCCGTATACTTTGCCCACTGCCGGATAAGATAAGGCCAAAATCTGGAAAAAATGAATTTTTGTAGTGCATACAATTTCTTGATCAAGCAGCTTTGAATAGGCTACTCATAGTGGGGTAAGCTGAAGTGTTTAATCGACCTTTCTGCTTCGTTTTCCTGTTTGGTTAAGACTATGGACGGAATCCGGTGAAAAGCGGATATTCGGGAGGCACCGTGTTGCATTGTTTCGGCTCATCTTGTTGACGACTGGGTTCTCACATTTTTTATCCAGGGATAAGAAGGCATAGAAAAAACGATCTTCCAGCTTCGTTTTCCTATAAAGTGGATAGTTCGGCCCGATTTACAGACTCCGGTGAAAACCAGAAATTCGTTCAGTTCTAACAAATACTGTTGTTAATCTGTTCTTATTGTCATGGGTATAACCTGACTGAATCTATATATCTACAATGTTTTACTACCGGGTAGACGATATGATCAGAATCTGATGTAAACCGGATATCTTGGAAAGAAAAAATCTTCCAATAAACAAAGAAGATGGAGTATAACTAGGAGAACATGTTGGATTAAAATCGTCTACGATTTTTCGACTGGCACTGACCGTAACCTGGGCTGACCGGACAGACAGGAATCAGCTACCGTTTAAGGGGTTTATCCGATCGTCTGGGCGAATAAGCCCAATAAAGATTCCTCTTTGACCCACTGAAACCTTGCTATTCTATTGATTCGTTGTCTCGCTGAAATGATGGGGACTAAAGTTATTGGGGAAATAACGGGAGGTCCCTGAAGATAGCTATGGAACAACGCGATATTTTTTCAATTTAGTTGACCTAAAAGATATTGGTTGTTGCGGAGTGGATATATTTTAGATGATTGTTGTCGAGTTGATAATTTGTTCGGTTTTGGCGCAATGGGCTTTCTTATGGAACTGATCATACCCTACCATACCATGACGGCGACGAGCTAAAAGCTTAAAGCACAACTCTTACTAGAATTGATCTTTTCTCTATAAAATGGATCAGAACAAACGTTTTCGAAAATACCATTACTTTTCACCTGAAAATAGCGATTCTCTTGTTAGCGCATGTCGATCATATCCAGCCAAGATTTGAAAACTGAACGTGCCTTGGTTAAAAAAGTGCGAAAACTAAGCAAATAAAAGAAGTAATAAACAGAAGATGATCACATCCTCATGTGTGAAAGAGTTATCAGCGGACAATGAAGATTTTGGCCAACTTTTCGTTGGTGACGGGAAAACCGAATGGAAAAAGCGCTAAAAATTCGTAATTACGAAACGAAACAACGGAGAAAGGTAGGGATTTTAGAAGCTTATAATTCCATATGGGAGCTAAGTATATTATGAAAGGCAGAATAAGCAAGAGGGGTCCTTTAAAGACCTAATCCAAACATTCAGTTTGCCTTCTCTGAGTGATCGCATCCCACGGGTTTGTTTAGATTTGAACTAGATTGCCGAGTTGCTGTTTTGGCTCGAGAAAAAACCCACGCACAAAGTCTTATTTTCTAGATCGCGGAATTTTCCAGGACTGATTAGCAAAGAATTATAAGACCTAACTGATAATTTTTGTATGTCCTCAGAAGTACCACACTGGTCTTGGTTTTATAATTTAATTTTCTATTTGTAATAGATAGTTGGAGCATTAGATGGAAATTATTATTTTGACCCTTGGCTCCCTACGTTCCATAACAGCTGTCCTGGATAATCGGCTGAGATTTAGTCCAGAAAGAGTTATTTCAAACCTAGGAAATTTGGTGTTTTTTTTTTAATTTGCTCATTGTTTTACGGTGTTTTTAGTGGTTTTGAACATTCATAGTGACAGTAGGGATGGTTAGCATTGTGTGTGTGCTAGAAAGACCATTTTTTGTGGCCTGCTTTAAAGGACCTGTCTTACTTATAATACTAACGCAACCTACTTCTTTATCGCTCCATATGTTTCTAAGCCCGGAGACCCCAATTTCGTACGGTACATTCTAACCCCTCTAACAAAACCACGCTGCCGTGTTTTGCTACCTTCGACGTGTATGACGCTGTCGACGGCTGTCTGCGAGAAATTTTTCCACCAGAAACCCGGTTACGTAAATTGTTTCCATGATTTCGCTACAAGTCAACGGGTCTTGGAAAAGGCTTAAAACAGCCAAAACCGTGGGATATTTGTTAAAAGCACAGCCTAGTTTTAAAGTATTCAAATACTTAAAATACTGTAAGTTGAAGAGTAAAAAGTGCGAGGGGTCCTTTAACGACAAATGTAATAATAAATAAATGATTCACATCTGTCCTTTATTTCGATTAACACTGGCATACTTAATGTTCAATAACCAAGTGAATCTCATCTCGGTGTGGTACAGTAGAGGTTTGTTTATTCGAACAGTTACTGAAATTTGAACAGTGTAGTTTGTGGGTAAATGCAGGGACCCATAAATTTCCTTTATAAATTTTCCCCAGAAAATAATCTTTTAATTTCTTTCTAAACTGAGGTATGTGTTCCGCCGCCCTAATGCTCACTGGTAGTTCATTCCATACAGATGGACCCAGGTGTTTCATTGAAAATGAAGACCGGGTACCATGACGTAAATCCACAACTATATCATCACTATGCCTAGTTCCATAATTATGCAGGTCACTATTTGTTTGGTAAAAACTGTTAAAGATATCGGGGGCTAATCCATTCATACACTGAAACACAAATACTGCAGCCTGGTAATCTCTTATCTGACCGACATTAAGGAGCTTCAGGGACGTAAAACAAGCACAAGTGTCATGCACATCCTGGAGGTATCTACCGATTGTTCTAGCAGCTTTATTTTGTAGAACTTGCACTCTTCTATAGTTGCATAAGAAGTTGCTGCTCAAAAATGTTAAATTTTGTTATGGGTGGTAGGGTGGTTAGGGGAGGAAGGGTGGGCTAGGGAGGTAAGGGTGGGAAGGGGGGTAAGGTGAGGTTGGGAGGGAAGAATGGGGGGAGGGGGAGTTGAGTATTGATGACTGAGAGAGATTGGATTTATTTTTTCTTTTTTTCTTTACATAGGTAAGTAGTTATGTGGACTTTCGCGCGAATGCAAACCCTCGTAGGTTTTTTCTCCAGCGCGAAAGTGTTGCTTTTTATTTATTTATTTGTGAATGTTGAAAAATAAAAAAAAACTTGAACTTGAACTTTAATGACTCGCCATTCAGGGGGGCTTGTCATTTCCTATGCTTCTATGTTGATATGTTGCCCGAGCCTCACCTAGTTTCCAAAAATTCCGCTTGTGTCGAATCGGCGTTCTTGCTCAGATATATATATATATACATAGATAGCCATCTTCAGTCAGGACTATTCAGCATGCCACCAGGTACATAAGCTAGGACAAAAGATCCAGGATACTCTTCCATTACAGAGAAATATTCCTAGTTCAGCACAACAGCTGCGAAAAATTTTGTCTGTCTGGATAGACGGGTATTTTATTCCCGTGGGTATTTCTTGAACTATCTGACGCTCGGTCAAGAGCGCATCAGAAATCTCTTATTGACAAGCCCCCTGAATGGCGAGTCATTACAGGAAATTTATGGGTCCCTGGTAAATGGCAGAATGAAGATCCAGAATACCTATTGTTCGCACGGACCTTTATTAGCCACTTTGACTAACTGGTGGTTGACTTTTGTCACACTGTTCAAAGTCAACAAACGTTCAAATATACATATCTAGACTGTATCTAGAATAAATCCAAACTAACAAATCGTACATCGTAAAAAAAAAGATCACAAGACGAAAAATAATTGGTCACACAAAGCTGTTATCGAAGAAATCGGCAGACTAATTCCCATGAGCTCCCCTCAGAGACTTTTTCCCAGCCCCAGTGTTCCGTAACGAACGTGGTCAGATTTATCCGCTTTCCCGAACACCCAGCTGGAGAATCCCAATTTCCAGGTTTCCAAAATCACCGAATGCTCCGATTTCTTTCTACTCGTCCCAAGGGGTGAGAGACTTGGGTCCTTTGTCCTAGAAATAGATTTTTAGGGAAGCCATAAGGAACTTAAAAAAGATTGGTTCGAAGATCATTTACTTCACGACAATTTTTTAACTAATCACTGTCAACAAGGGCGGTCAACAAGAAACTTTTGAAGTAGTGAAATGATAGAGAAAACAGCTCCTGAGGCAAGATTTGAACCCATGCCCTTCGGCTTCCGAAGCCACTGCTCTACCATTGAGCTACAGAGGGGCTTGTGATCATAGTTCGCAAACCACTACACTAGTCAGATAGAAGCCGGCATTAGGAACAGTGATCTTTTGTGTTTCACTTCACTTCTTAAAAAATGCTGTCATCCCGACTAAAAATTTATCTCAAAATAGTAGTATGAAGTTGTACGAAAAAGTAGCATGCAGTACCTACTAACTGATGCTACTACATGCTTCTACTTCACGGCTACCGTGTTACTGCATTCTCCTGCATGCTACTATTAGCAAGACTGGATGTTGCTATGTCAAGACAGGATGCTACTGGACACTACTGCTTAAGATTGGACCAGTCTCAGGCACACTAAATGATAGTATTCTTTATTATTACATAGTATTACATTCAACTTTTTCGTACAACTATCATACAACTACACAGGCTACAAATTTTTCATCGGGACCCTCAAGGGCGTATTCCCCATCAAACGGAATTTTTTATTTTCTTTGTTTTTCTCCACATTGTGGGTCCTGGTTTGTCTGCGAGGCTTCGACACTTTAGTCCTGAACTTTTCAGTCAAATTAATAAGACCAAAGGTTTCGATTGGATCCCAAAGTAATATTTGATCAAGACAATTGGGTCTTGAAGATATTCGGTCTTCGCCAGACTCCTTAAGCATTTTTACTATTGAAATTTAGGAACAGATTAAGGCCAATTGTAATCATCTGAGAAGACGAAGTTCAGATACGGGTTCAGCGTGTGTTTTTACCCCTATAGCCTACGTCGTATCTACTTTGACGAAAACGATCAAAACTTCCTGCCTTACTGCTGCCAAATTTCGGCCGGATTCCGGGCGAACTACTTGTCTGGCGAAAAACTATTCAATATGTCTCCTTACCCCTACATCGAACGTCTAGCCTACTTCAGATAAAACTTTTACTTTTAACAAATTTTCCGGTTTTAGCCGGATTCCGGGTGAACCAAACGTCCGGAGAAAAAAGTGTTGTCATACACGAATTCTGCATTTCTTCTTACCTCTAATTCAAATTCAAATAAAACTTACTTTCTACAAAATTTCCGGTTTTGACCGGTTTCCGGGCGAACTACTTGTCCGGCGAGAAAAATAATTTTCATATTCGCATTCAGCATATCTCCTTGCCGCTAAATCGAACATCTAATCAGCTTCAGACTACGTCTCGTAAAAGAGAACAGACTCGGCAAGTGTGTAAGGTCGGCGTCATGCAAATAGGCGGGGGGGGGGGGTAGGATATAGCTATGGACGGCAGAATGTATGTAATGAAAATGGATGGAATTATTACGGAAGTATGCCTATAGCGAGTGAATATCATAGGTGGGACGATTGCTTTTAGAATGTGGACAGACTATGGAGTTTAATATGAAGAAATCACAAAATTTTACTCCACTTCTTTCGTCTCTGTAAAGGGGTTATAGATTAGGACATTTTTCCAGAACATTCCCTTTTGTAACCAATGAACTGAACAAAATTTCCCTTGAGGGACAGAAACTGGAAATCGCGGAGCACTTCAGGTTTAGCCTGCTTCAAAACGATCGATTCAAAAACGGAATTTTAAATGAATATACACTGAGATAATAAGGTCCTGGGGGCAGAGGCGTTACTAGCCAAAATGTTTGGGGGGAGGCCAAGGAATTTACCGACTGGCTAGCAATTTTTACCGACTGTTTTTTCAGAAAAAACGACTGTTTTTGCAGAAAAAACGACAGTTTCGAAAAAATCGACTGATTTTCAGAAAAAAAACGACTGTTTTGACAAAAAATCGACTGTTTTAATGAACAAAAATCAACTGTTTTGGCGAAAAATCGCAGCGCTTCGCGACGACTCAGTTAATTTTTACCGACTGGCCGACAACATTGAGGGGGGGGGCGTCCCCCCCTCTCCCCTCGGTCATGACGCCCCTATCTGGGGGATGTCGATAGGATATGGAGTTTTAAAAGACACGGTGAAAGAAGAAATGAAGAAATCACTGAATACTCTGTTTTCTTTCTGATTTGACGAAGGCGTGAAGGCAGCCGGAATTTACCTTCAGGGACAGGCCCAGGAAATTCCGGATGCTTGCTTCTAAAATTTATTAGACAACTTTTTGAGTTTCTGGGTTAATTAAAAGCTCGATGATAAATTTGTTGAGGGTGTAAGCTATGGAGAACAGAAGACACGAAGATTACCTCCCCCCCCACCCCTAATTTTTTTGTCTCGTCTCCAGAGGTAACAACCAAGGAACAACGCGTTGTTTCAACCACGGATTTATATTGGATTAATCTTGAGGCTCGTATTCTGTTGCGGTGGACTTCGGGTTTACTTCGAAAACACTAATTCGAGAAATTCATTTTAAATTAATTAAAATGGGAAGGGAGTAACCGGAACTACGTAACACTTAAGATTGACTTGCAAAGATTTGTTCATTATATTTACTTTTGTGTTAATTAGGCGTTTGACATTCTTCAGGGCGTTCTTAGAGTAGGCCAGAAAATTTGGTAGAAATACGTTACTTCTTTTGTCCGCTATCCACACATAACTCCGAATGTACTTATTCTTTTGGACTTGTGGTATCTCTATGCAAAGACAATAATAGTGGGAAAGACCGGAAACTCCCGTAAGCCCCATGAGTCACAACAATCAGCGCCGTTTAGCGGATGTTCTTTCATTAAAAAAATCGCTCTGTTGACATTTTCTTCCATCGCTCTCCGCAGAATCATCATCAAAGCACGTTTCGTTAATTTTTTTCGTTTCGTTTCGTCCTGCCTCCATTCAGATTTCCTCTTTAATTGGAATAAGAAACAAGTAGGAAAAGAATAAACCGCTTTTTAATGGAAAAATGTTGAATTCACGATTTCGAATCAATTAATGTTGGCAGACATTGCCTACTCGCGCCCTCTTGCTTTGATTAATCATCTACCGCTCGAAACTGCACAAAGTCCTAACGCTAGGCAGCGTTCCGATCGATTTTCAGAGACCCGATTTCAGCCAAGTCACCGGTCTTTCCCACTATTATTGTCTTTGTCTCTATGTGCCTGTCCCTCCATAGCTGCGTTCGTTGCACTCCGGGCTGTCTCTGGTGTTTAGTCACCAGTGTCCGGTTCTTCCCTTAAAACCAGTTTTTTGGTTCACCTGTGAGTTGATGAAAACTGGCTAACTCCTCGCTGAAGCCGGGCTCACGAGCAGGTTCTGGTTAGTCCGCACCGGTGAGATAAAACCGGACACTGGTTAGTCCAAAAACGGGTTATAAGACTGGTGAGAAGTCACCGGTGGATGCAAAAACGGCTTATAAGAAAAACGAGACCACCGGTGAGAACTCCCGTGACAAAGAACGCAGCTCATGCTTGAAATAGTTGAAATATTCAGCACTTACAAAGGTAGGCGATTATCGAAAAATAACTCTATAACATGAAGACATATCTTATCACCCCTTCCTTCAGAGGAGTTACTTCCTCCAATTTTCCGAGCTTAGCCTCCGTAACATATGGAAATGCAGGCTTTTGTTGAAATTCAAATCCTCTGCGTCTGGATGAATTTTGGGTTTTCCGACACAATCTGAACGTTATTAATAGAGCCCCCCGGGTGAAAAAAAATACAAAATCATTAAGATGATCCGATGAAAAATTCATCTCAAATGGTAGTATGAAGTTGTACGAAAAAGTAGCATGCAGTACTAATGGATCCTACTACATGCTTCTAGGTGAAGGTTAACGTGTTACTGCATTCTACTGCATGCTACTATTAGCAAGACTGGATGCTGCTATAGCTACTGGATACTACTGCTTAAGATTGACCCAGTCTAAGGCATTTTAAACGATAGTATTCTTTACTATTATTATATATCAATACATGCTACGTTTTTGTACAACTGTCATACAACTACGCAGGCTACACATTTTTCATCGGGGAGTCAAAACAATTCAGTGTATTCAAATACGAGATTCAAAATAAGCTGCCTTTTCAACTAAACTTTAAGGATGTTGTTAGACTACGGAGACCTGCTGCACGAAGAGATAAAGAAACCACCAAATTTCCTATTTCTTTTTCTAGTCTCAACAGGTTCAATATTCTTAAGGAACGACCCTTTTTGCAACCATGGATTCTCAAATTAATTTGTCTTGACAGGAAGGACCGGAAATTACGGAGCACTTAAGATTTACTTGCGTATTTGCATTTTGAATTGACTAGGCATTAGAATAGACTATGGCGTTTGAGGACACTCCACCATGATTGGCACCGTTTAGGACACGAAATGAGGAGCTAAGGATTTGCTCCCAGAAGATTTTTATAACACCTTGAGCGTGTTCCATCCTACTTACCGTTACCACGCATGACGTCACAAATTCTGCCTTTTTGTCGTCAAGGCTGGAACGATTTTTGTATTTTCCAGCGAAATATCATACCACGGGTGAATCCGACCAATCACGTGACAGAGATTCGTGGTTACTACGCTTACCACGCTCCCGAGCGTGGTAAGCAAATAGTTACTATTGGTTACTATTTCGACAAGGCTGGAACGGTCAGCGTAGTAATTTTTCGTGAGGCTGGAACGGGTTTAGTAACTAATAGTTACTATTGGTACGAGGGTGGAACACGCTCCTTGTTTACTCCTGGGAGTTATTGATTGTATGATAATAAAGCTGTTAAAGTTTAACTGAAAAGTCAGCTTATTTTTGTATCACTTAGCTGTATATGCGGCATTATTTGGATTGCGTTAAGAGATTTTGTTTTCTCGCTATTTGCTAAGCATGACGTTCAGAATATCTACGGCCGTCCTCACAACGCAGAATTTCTACTATGCCGCGGGGAAGTTGAATCTAAATACAAACGCGGCGTTTCAGTGGCCAGTTATCATCGCGGAAGTTAGCTCACTGCGTTTCGTCAAGCATACAACACAGGTACAAGCGCATAGAGGTACCACAAATCCGACAGGGAAATTCCACTATATGAAAATCGATTATTCGTGAACAGCGGAGCAACGAGGTAACGCACTTTCATCGGGTCTTCAAGCTTCTTTAGGTGAATAAGTGATGGGTAATTAGATTGTCCTATCTGAGCCCTTTTCGGTTAAAGTTTAATGTCGGTAGACTATGGTGTTCACGAAGACGTGATGAATGGGCGTCTCGTCTTTAAGGTTCAATGAAAAATATCTAAGTAAGTTGAATACAACAAACATTAATAAGAAGAGGAGAGACAATAAAAATAAAACGCGGAACTAGACGGGAAAAACATGAAACGAATAAAGGGTTCAAACAAGTTTCCACCCAACTGGAAACTTGGACCGGAATCCAGCGCAAAATGGAAATTTCATAAAATCCGATTTCGAACAGTCTGTGGGGCTTCAGAAGAAGTCTGAATCAACCGGATTTGTATCCACCGAATTTCGTTTCACCACCAGTAGGAGAATGATTCTGAATTACCGGACGTTCATCTACCGGATGGAAAATTCGGCCAGAATGAGCAGTAAGCTGTAAATTACGCAGTACCGTATATCAACAGCATATGCCGTTCATTAACCAGTCATACACAATCTTCAGTTTTTCGGCACAGTGCTCATACTTTGGGGCACAGTGCCCTGGGCACAATGCCCTCATGATAATCTGTAAATCCTTAACCCAATAAATTTATGGGCTAACGAGCTTGTATCCCTGCCGGCTCCCAGTGATCGATTCATATTGTTAAACAAAGTGTTTTAAATTAAAGAACCTGAACCTATTTTCATTCGGGTGCTGCATCCTTGCTCGGAATAGCATTTTACCCACCCGCTGAAAGTATGGAGTAAACCGGAAATTCCATAATACATGATATGTGTAGGATACAAGGTCTGTCGATCAAGTTGTGGGTATGAGGACAAAAACATGTAAAAAAAAGTTGCTTGATTTTCCAATCCGGCCAGAAGCAATGCCGTATTTCATTTGTAAGGACCAGGTATAAACATATTTGTATTTTGTTTTTGAATGTCTTTTTACATTTTCTTTGAATCTTCCTTAATCCCTATTTCGGGAATAAGAAAGGAAAAAAAATCTCCTGTTATCTCGGCGCAAACATTTCACTTGTATACAAACACCCGTGCGGGGATGCCCTCGATTGAAAGAACATTCCGGCCGGAAATTGGATCCGGTTATGAAACTCGGACTTAATGAGAGCCATCGTCTACGCTGGGGGAGTCTTACCTGGAATTGTAGCTAAAACCCCTTGTGAATGGTATTTTGGGCAGGGGAGTCACGACTGGGGGGGGGGAGTTGGGGGACACCCCCCCGCCAGTGCTGTCGGCCAGTCGGTAAAAAATAACCGATTCGGCGCGATTTTTCGTCAAAACAGTTGATTTTTTTCATGAAAACAGTCGTTTTTATGGTACTTGCCCTTCGACCGAGTGCCATATAGCGATCGCAATTTCTGTCCGTCCGTCAGTCTGTCGGTCTGTCTCATAAGCTAGGACGATGAAACTTGGCAGGCGTATCAGGGACCCCAAAAGATTAAGTTGGAAATAGTCACTTCACCGATCTGAGCATCGTGAGGGGAGTGGAGGGAGGGGGAATCCGGAATCTAGAGGTATTTATAACTTTTGAACAGGTGATCGGATCTTAATGAAACTTGATATTTGGAAAGACCCCGTGTTTCCGACGACCCGCTTAAAGTACGGACCGGATCAGGCGACTTTGGGGGGAGCTGGAGGGGGGGGGACCGGAAATCTTGGAAAATCCTTAGAGTGGACGGATCGGGATGAAACTTGGTGGGTAGAACGAGCACATGTCCTAGATATGTTGCTGACATAACCGGACTGGATTCGAGCACTGTGGGGGGTCGAGGGGTGGGGGGAATTCCGGTGACCCCGCTAGTTCGTACTTCCGGATGTGCTAGGACAATGAAACTTGGCAGGCATATCAGGGACCTAAAATGATTAAGCTGGAAATAGTCACTTCCCCGATCCGAGCATCGTAGGGGGAGTGTAGGGAAGGGGAATCCGGAATTTTGAGGTATTTATAACTTTCGAACGGGTGATCGGATAGCAATGAAATTGGACATTTGGAGAGATCTTGTGCTTCAGACGATCCTTTTAAAATCCGGACCGGATCCGGTCACTTTGGGGTGGGGGGGCTTGAGGGGGAAACCGGAAATTTTGGGAAACGCTTAGAGTGGAGGGACTGGGACAAAACTTGGTGGGAAGAACTTGTTCAAGTCCTAGATACATCGTTGACATAACCGGGCCGGATTTGGGCACTGTGGGGGGAGTCGGGGGGGGGGGGCGGAATTCGGTGATCCCGCGAGTTTGGTACTAGGACGATGAAATTCGGTAGGCATATCAGGGACCCGAACAGACTGCCTTGAGAATAGTTGTTTCCCCGACCCGACCATCCTGGGGGGCGTGGAGTGATGGGGAATCCGGAATCTAGTGGCATGCATAACTTTTGAACGGGAGATCGGATTTGAATGAAACTTGGCAAGTGGAAAGACCTATCGTCTTAGATGTTCCACGTGAAGTCCGGACCGGATCCGATACTTGTAAGGGGAGTTGGAGGGGGCCACCGGAAATCTCGTGATAGAACCAGATCTTACCGGGGCTCTTTGGGGGGAGTTGGAGGAGGTTTCCCGGAATTCCAGTGATCGCGAGTTATGATGAGTCATATGCCCTAGATGACACATTTTAGGGTTTGGACCGAATCCGAGCACGGTGCTCGAGCAATTTCCTGAAAAATGCTCAGATTCGAGTGAAACTTGATAGGCGGTAAGTAAAGATGCTTTAGATGATTAATTTATGTGTCCGAACCAGATTCGGCCGTGGCAGTTGGAGGGGGGGGGGGTACCGGAAATACTGTGGAACGTTTAGGAATCAAACGATTGGATCTAAACTTAAAAGGTAGAAAATTAATATGCCCTAGATGATTCGACGCAATGCCAGAAATATTCAGACTCGAGTGAAACTAGATATCCTATTTCTAGGTATTTTGTGACATTCTCATCTACTTTCTTTGCATCAGCTACTCGGAACAAGTGCCAGATGAGCTCGTAGGTCTTGTTCTGAAAAATGGTCGATTTTTCGTCAAAATAGTCGGTTTTTCTGAAAATCAGTGGATTTTTTTCAAAACTGTCATTTTTTGTTGTTGAAAACAGTCTTTTTTCTGCAGAAAACAGTCGGTAAAAGTTACCAGTCAGTCGCTAAATTCCTCGTCCCCCCTCCAAACATTTTGACTAGTGACGCCTCTGCTTTCGGTTGGTGGCATCTCCGCCCTGTTCCAAGCTTAGTACTTTTTTAAGTAGGATTTGTTTTTCTACAACCATACTTCTTGGAACAGAAGTTGCGGAACGTGCTAAAGTAGCGTTACACGGGATGAAGCAGCACTCGAGTTCTAAGGATTTCATAAGAAAACAAGTGGTGCTAGAAAGAAAGAGAGATACGAGACTGGAGCCAGAATTAAGGCTTTTTCAGCATCATCTTTGTGTCCCACTCGGTTCTGAATGTTTGTCTCTATCTGCTTAACAAAGTAATTCAATTTGTATTATTTGTCGGAATTTCCCGCCAAAGTTCGAGCCATAAAATCAAAACCACCTTGGAAGTTGTTTGTCAAATTTAAGCCACAAGAGCCTTGTTAGTCCCGGAGACCACTGCCTCTTAGTGGAGATGCCTTTACTGTTAGCCAACAATGTTAAAGATGTCGAAATTAATGTTTTGGAAAGGAGTGGATACTTTTTGTCAAACCCTTCCAGTGTCTCACAGCCGGTTGTTTTCATTAAACCCGTCTCTCTCTCCCTCTTTCTCTCTCTCTCTCCCTCTCTCTCTCTCTGTCTCTCTGTCTCTCTCTCTCTCTCTCTCTGTCTCTCTCTCTCTCTCTCTCTCTCTCTCTCTCTCTCTCTCTCTCTCTCTCTCTCTCTCTCCAAAGGGTTCACAAAGGCTTTTTCAGCAGCATCTTTGGGCCCCACACAGCTCCGAGTATTTGTCTCTATTTCCCTCCAAACTTCGAGCCATAAAATCAAAAGCACCTAGTGAGCTGTTTGTCAAATTTGAGGCACAAGAACCTTGTTAGTCCCGGAGACCACTGCCTCTTTGTGGTATCGGGGAAAACGCCTTTAGTGTTAGCCAACAATATTAAAGATGTCGAAATTAATGTTTTGGAAAGGATTGGATCCTTTTTGTACAACCCTCTCAGTGTCTCACTGCTACTATCTTACAACTCAACAATATTACAAATTGTATCCTCCGAAGCCACCTACTATTTGACATAGTTCAAACAGTGAAATAGTTGAAACGATTAGCGTGTAGATGTTTAAGTGTTCTATAGTAGACACTCCTCTTTGTTTTAGAAGCCTTTGTAGTTTTGTATTTCGTTTGTTTTCTTCAAATTGCGGAATAATTAAATTTGATATATGATACATGTAGTCTTAAGTCTATATGTATTATTATGTGTCGTGACGGAGACAATCGATGCTCAACTTATAACTTATTAATAAATAAAATAAGATGTTTCAAGACAGCCAACAAGGGAATGGAATTTCTCCCAAATGCCCGGGACCATGGCGGGAAAATAAAGATGTAACAGAAAACAACACTGGAAAATTATAAATGTGGGAATAGTCTGATTCCGTTTCTCACCCTATTTGAATATTCCGTGCTTTTCCCATTCATAACGCCATCTAGCAGTGTTGGGCAAAGTTAACAGTAAGACATCTTGATAGAAGCGTCGCGTCACCAGTTCAGTTGGTAGACAGCCTCCAACCAGATTAATCGCTTGAAATATTTAAAATGGATTTGGAGTAATTTTAAGGGTTTCTGACTTTCCTGACTTCACGTATATCTGGCTTGTACATTTATAAATACTCATTGTTACAATAAACGTTATTTAACGTTGGACTGGAGGAATTGGCGTGCCAGAGAGGTTTTTCCAGCAAAAAACATAATATTATAAACATGAAAAATAAACCACCAGGCATTTGCTCTTTAACCCAAAAAATGCTCCTGACGCTCCATGTCCTGCTTGAGGAACCTCCCGAACCGGCAAAGGTCGCCAAAGTTGATCTTTCCCATACTTCTTACCAAATCCTCCTCTTCCATGTTTTCTTGCCAATCTTCTTAATTCTTGTAACTCTACACGACGAACCACCAAAACGAAATGTAGCCCAGTGACAGTAGTGACGTAGTAAAACAAAATCCTGTCTGTTACAAGGTTCTGGTAAAAATTCACCAAAACGTTTAAAAAAAAGATTGGGTAAAATCATTGTTGTCTAGAAAGGAGAATTGTGGTATGGGAAAATCTCTGCCATTTTATTTAAGTAAGTAAATAATTTATTTCTAACCCGCCATTTCAAAAAGCGGAGTAAAAAATAAAAGACACAAATACAAAGAAAGACACTAATTTTCAGTCATCGGCTAGGAAGCAGTGTAGAAGGTCGTGCGCTGGTTGGGCTCTGTTGTCAATGATTTTTGATAACGACGAAGAAACATCCAAAAGGGCAATACTTGCATCTTGAACTTTGAACTTCTCCGTTAATGTATGGTTATGGCATAATTTCGACAAGTGGAGCAGGTGCTTTGCATATTTAAAATAACATGATCTTATCTTTTTGATCTCCTTCTTTCGCAGAACATGAGTGACACCAGAAAGAAATAGTATAGAAGGAGCGCAGAAGGTGCTGTACAATTTTCCCAAAGCTTTCCGATTATAGCACCCCCGGTTGGGGAGGATGCGCCCATACGGAATGATCTAGAAACTTCTTGAACAACCGAAGAGCAAAATTTTGACAACGAAGATTTGAATGTTATGCCAAGCCATCGTAGAGATTCTGTTGATTTGATGACAACCGATCCAAGAGAGATAGAAGCTTTTGATGCATTCAAACGTAAAAAAAAATTGTAAAACGAACCAAGTCTCTTCAAAGCGTCGTCGTCGCGCTTTGACTTACTTTGAATTTAGTTCGCCTACTTACCAACAATATTTCATTTTTTATTTTTCAGATGATCGTTGACCTCAACAGTCAAGTTGCCTTTTATCGCTTCCTACTTCTGAATGTCGGTCAGCCGAGAGATTCACCGGAAATGAGAGAGAAAATCCGGAAAATTAGAAGGCAGTGTGTTGACGGCTGCAAACACACATCACAACTGCTCATGCCCCAGATAAGAAGGTGAAACAGATTTTTTGTTTATCACGAACGTTTTTTATACTTTATATTTTGACTTTATTCATTACTTTTATTACATATTATTAGATTTTTTCGGCTGCGAACACAAGTTACAACTCATGCCCCAGGTAAGAAGGAAAAACGGAGATGGCTATTTTGAATTGTAAAATTTATTTATTATTTTTACTTAATCTATTAAAACGGCCAGCTTGGGCCATACTAAACAACTAACAATAAATATTAACAACTAACAATGGGGGTGGGGAAAAAGATAAAAACAATAATCTACCCAACATCAAATGCTGAATACAGCTCACGGTTCCATGCCATCCACACAGGTAACGATAGCCGCATGTTTGGGCCCGAGAGAATCACAAGGAGTGGATTGCTAGACCGAAGGATCCGGGTCTGAAGAGAGAAGATAGACCGACGCCTGAGTTCCCCAGAAGAAGGAAGACCCTCACCAACAAACATCCCGGAAGCACTACAGTTCCAAGGTAGACCATCTAGCCACCGGAATGAATTGTTAATGATTATTTTTCTTTAATCTTTCTTTGGTTTAATTATATAATATATATATATATATAGAGAGAGAGAGAGAGAGAGAGAGAGAGAGAGAGAGAGAGAGAGAGAGAGAGAGAGAGAGAGAGAGAGAGAGAGAGAGAGAGAGAGAGAGAGAGAGAGAGAGAGAGAGAGAGAGAGAGAGAGAGAGAGAGAGAGAGAGAGATTATTATTGTTACTGATTCATTAAATTGCACAACTGTACACAACGGTGTAATTAACAAGAAAGCAAACAAAAGAGAGAAGAAACATGAATCGCAATGAAAGAAACTTAAATCATTAACTTTTCAAGCCACACCTACGGCCTGACAATAGGTGGGCTTCATTTTCATTCACACCCAAAGAAACAAACCAAACAGAGCAAAAAAGCAAGGAGAAAAGAAAATAGAGAGAAAAGAAACTAGAAGAGAAAATAACCCCACAAAACCATAGTAAACTAAAAAAAAAACTCGAATGATCTTCCATCATTCCAAACTAAAAATAAATGTATGCTTAAAGTTTAACTGAAAAGGTCAGAGATGGGACAGTCTTGTTACCCCTAACTTATTTGCTTAAAGAGGCTTGAAAACCCGATGAAAATGCGTTACTTCGTTGCTTCGCTATACACGAATAATCAGTTTTCAAATAGTGGAATTTCCCTGTCAGATTCGTGGTACTACCTGTGCAGTATGGTTGACGAAAAAGATTTATAAATTTTTTTTGTTCAGGCACTAAGCAGTCTTCACCAAGCTTATTACAGCCCACTGAAAAGCCGCGTTTGTGTCCAGATTTAAATATTCTGCGTCATAGTAGAAACTGCGCTGTGGGGACAGCCGTAGATATTCTGAACCTCGCTACTAGAGCAGATAGTGGAAAATAAAAAAAAATCTCTTAGCAGAATCCGAATAACTCAATGTGTTCAGTTAAATGATGCAAAAATAAGTTTGCTTTTCAGTTAAACTTTAACATAAGACGAAAGATACAATCACCCATTAAATGCAATAATCTGAGGAACGAGAACGGATGGAACAATTACCAAAGTAGAGTGCATTTGTAAAATAGGTAGGACCAGTGGCGAAACTAGCCTGTCTTGGTGGGGGGGCAAGCCCAGATTTTACCGACAAGATCTAACAATTTACCGACAAAAGGCGCAGCAGCGGCAACGGCGCACATTCCACGCGAACGCATCTTACAACCGTTGTAATAATAAATTGTAACATATCAAATGAGGTGTTTTTCTAATGAAAGTTAATGAATTTGCCATTCACTTCATGGCACCAATGGTTATCAAATGGAACCAGGAACATACTATTCAGTCAATTTTCTTGCAAACCCAAAACGCTTGTAAACTAAGCGGCTTTTTGGGGTTCCAAAACGTTAGCACCTACGAGTTCGTAGAGTTTGTCTGTCCGTCTGTTACGATGATAACTCTCAAATGGCTTGGAATATTTTGTTGAAATTTGGTATGAAGATGCATCGAATCAAAGTAGGGGCAACCCAGTTTCGCGAATGGCTGATGGGAGCAGATGCCCTAAATTTGCTGTTTCAGTGTCCGAACGAAATCTGACAACTGTGAGTGGAATGTAGGCGGCACAGTAACTTTGTGATACTCTTCAAAAACCAAACGGGCTCATCGGCCCCAGAAAGTGCTCGGATTCGACTGAAACTTGCCCAAGATGTCCAATTTATCCGCGTCCGAGAACAGATTTGCAAGGAGGTCTCGGAAATATTGTAATACCAGTAGGGGCCGAACGAATAGAGTGATTGGGATAAAACTTGAAAGGTAATATTCATGGGACCTAGACATGTAGTTTGAGGCCCAAACCGAATCTGACGTCCGTGGTAGGCCCGTTAGGCCCACTGGAAATTTTTCGGAAATGCTCCGATTCGAGTGATGCTTGATGGATGGTAGACGCAGATGCCAAATATGCCATTAATGTGTCCAAACTTCTTCTTGCCATGGTGGTAGTGCTGTGGGGATTACGGGTGGGTCCTGGACATTTTCTTAAACGCTTGGGGACCAAATCGGTTCAGCGATTGAGATATATTTGGCGATACTTGCGATCCTGGCTCGATCCAACGTCGGTGGGCCGAGTTGGTGGGGGATCACTGACGGGAATTGAAACTCGTAAGTCACTGAATAAAGTGGACTATTTCCCGAATTGACAGTACCGTCTACAGCCAGATTCATCCAAAAGGGCAGTTTATGGGTGGGAACAGAGAAATCATCCAAGAACAAACCTAGCAAAACAGGTTTGCCGGTGTGGTTGGTTTTCCGTCAAGGAACGGAAAGGAACGAAGAAGTGTTTGTTTAGTGCTTTTACCCAAAACATTTTCGTATTTACCGACGAGAATATTCCAGTCATCACATCAGAAAGTCTTCGCACTGACGAACAGTTCAAAGTTACTGAAATTAACGACACGATTTTCATCCACTCAAGATGTAAACAGAAAGAAAAAGAGACTTCCAATTTTTTATTTAAACAATGTTTACAACGGGTACGTCAGCTACGATTCTTCATCAGCGATATTTCGGCCCTTTTTGGCAAGGGTCCTCGTCAGGCTGTCAATCCTCTGGTTCAACTTCGGGGAAGGAAACAAACCTGTAAGGTTTGTTTACAGGTCTGTTTCCTTCCTTTCAGGTTTTACAGGTCTTTACAGGTTTGTTTCCTTCCCCGAAGTTGAACCAGAGGATTGACAGCCTGACGAGGACCCTTGCCAAAAAGGGCCGAAATATCGCTGATGAAGAATCGTAGCTGACGTACCCGTTGTAAACATTGTTTGAATAAATGTTTCAAAGTCAGCTTGGGCTCAAAGAATATTTACTTCCAATTTTACGGACAGGTCACCGTAGCCTATCGAAAAATAAAAACAACCGATATCAGGATCTCGATCCGATCATCGGCTTGACTTCCGGACAAGGCTTCTGTCGGTATCATCTCCTCGCCGGAAAAGAAGAAGCTTCCTGATTACCGACAGAGCTTCTGTGCGGTATCAGAAACGGAATGAGGAAAGTGTTTTATCAGAGCTTTTGCCACTGCTAAAAATGGAATCCGCGCACCGTCGCACCGACAAACACTGCCGATTTACCGACAGGATTTTTCGTGGGGGGGGGGGGGGGGGGGCAGCTGCCCCCCACGACCCCCCCCCCCTAGTTTCGCCACTGGGTAGGACGGGTCCTTTAAGACTTTTTTGGTTTTAGTGACGAGGCGGAAGGAATCCCCGTGGACAAGGACCAACTAGTTCATTTCTTCTGCTGCTGCCAGCTTCTTTTTAAAGAACTTCGGAGGAGCTACAGACTCGCCAGGTCAATGCCTCTCGATATGTCAACCTTATATGGTAAGTATCAAAGGTCAAAAGGGTTCAACCCTTGACCTAAAGTCACTTCAATGGGCTCGTTTCCCATAGCTCGCAAGCTTGATTGCCCCATTCTACTTCGGCAAATGTCGAAGACAGCAAATTTCTATACTTTGCTTACCCCTCGCCCCGCTTTCTTTCGGAAGTAAGTTCGTCACTCTCACTGGGTCATTAAAAGACACACAAAACGAATAGCCACTGGGTTTATGAGTATGAATTTATAAAAAAGGTTAAAGCACAACTCTTACTAGAAATGATCTTTTCCCTATGAAATGAATCAGAAAAAACGTTTTTGGAAATACCCTTACTTTCCACCTAAGACTAGTGATTCTCTTGTTAGCGCTTGTCGACTATATCCAGCCTTCGCTCTCCGACGCGGCGACTGTGCGCAAAACATTTGAAAACTGAACGTGCTTTGGTTAAAAAGTGGAAAAACTAAAGCAAATTAAAGAAGTAATAAACAGAAGATTATCACATGCTTGTGTGTGAAAGAATTGTCGTCGGACATTGAAGATTCCGGCAAACTTTTCGTTGGGTGAAGGGAAAAGTCGGCAAGGCTGAAAAAGCGCTAAAAATTCGTAGATACGAAACGAAACGATGGAAAAAGGTAGGGATTTTATAGTTTATAATTCAATATGGTTAAGCAAGAGGGGTCCTGTAAGATGTGTTCTGGTCCGTATTCTTTTATTAGGGAGGGGGGAACACATTTCATTTGGTGGGTCGATGCGACGACCTAAAAGATTATGAACAGAGATTTTTGGGCAAGAAACGATGGAAGACGAGGGTTAATGTTTTGAGGAAGAAATTCTCTGAGAGATTTCTCAGACCTTTGTCAGCTTGGGAGGTTCCTAAACCAGGCTATGCAGTACTGGAGGCGTTTTTTTAGGAAAGATTTTCTCTTTTTGGTGTTTATCCTTGAGTTTTGTCGGGAAAAAAATCCCACCACGGCCCCACGGGCTTTTGAAATACATTCATTCATTCGTTCAACTGGTCGAGTGCGTGGTCGAAACACCCAGGGACAAAACAAGTTGAGCACGACTCATTATTGCCCTTTTTGTAGCGACAAAAAGGACGAGGGCGATCTTCCTTAAGCATACCAGCAACTTTCGGGCCCCCGGGACTTTTCTTAGTGGTTACGAATTATTATTACTACCTATTTTAGCTTTTGCTATAGTGGCAATTATTCATTAAACCTTAAACCTTAAAGCAAAAAGAACAAAGATAGGTGAAAAAGGGTATTAGGTCAGTAAAACGTTAGATACGTT
Source organism: Branchinecta sandiegonensis (assembly GCA_030848855.1). Classification (NCBI taxonomy): domain Eukaryota; kingdom Metazoa; phylum Arthropoda; class Branchiopoda; order Anostraca; family Branchinectidae; genus Branchinecta; species Branchinecta sandiegonensis. The sequence continues at coordinate 28,299,720 of JAUPMV010000001.1, read as the reverse complement.
TTACTTCCTGTTTTAATGAAAAAGAGAGAAAAAAAGAAAAAGAAAAAAAAAGATACAATTTTAACTTAATTCAAATAAACATCACGACTAATTTTTTTTACCATCCCTTTAAGGATGGATAAAAGGCTATTTGGAGGGTCAAAAGATTCCAGGAATCGAGCACGACGCTCTATAACAGCTTCAACTGGGTCTTTAATGCAGTGTTCACATGTGACTAGACCTAGGTACGGTCCAAGTTCCATCACTATCCCTCCATCGGTTTGGTCCCTAATCCCTTGGTCCCTTTGGTCACAAAATGTGCGGGAACCCTCTCTAACTCTACCAAAGGGTTCACATGCCATTCAGACACATCAATGACACATCTAGAGCATTTTTTCCTACTAGGATACATCCCAAGCTCGAACCAGAGCATTTCCAAATTTCCGGAACCCAAATATAACATATCTAAGACCAATGACTTTTGTACGATCCAAATTCCATCTAAAACCATCTATACATTTGGACCCCTAAGCAAGTTACAACAATTCCAGCCCTCCACTTTCACCCCCTCCCGTCAGCGGATGCGATTCGGAAACATACATTTCACATCTAGGACATTTTCTTTTAACATCAACCAAGTTTCACTCTAACTGGAGAACTTCTGGAAAATTTCCAGTATACCACCCACCCACACAACTCCTCCCGCCAAAACCGGATCCGATCCGGATCTCAAAATAACACATACAGGACCCATGATCTTTGCACCCTCCAAGATGCGTCCCAATCCCTGTATCCGTTTGGTCCCGACGCATGTTAAAAATTATCTACCGCCCCCCTCCAGACCCCCCCCACCCCCCACCACGGTCGGATTGTTCCGCTCCTACCGCACATCAAGCTTCACTCGAATCGGACCAACCGTTCTCAACTGACACAAACGAAACGGTCACAAGGCCCCATCTTTCCCCTTCCTCCACCTCCATTCGGATTGTCGGATTCGGGAAAAAGTCGGATTCGGACGTGTTGGGGAGGGTCCTTTATATTCATCCCGAAGATTCATGGTCCTAGGTTATGTGAAAGGGATCGAACTTGCAAAATAGAGTCAAGAGGCACAGACCGGCTAACGGACAGACATTACGATCGCTATATGGCACCTGAATCGAAGGCTGCGAGTGCCGTAAAACGGTCTTGGTTGCAACAGAGAATTCTAACGTCAAATGTGTTAAAGAACCATCCCGGAGTTGTGGACGACTCATATCTGTTAGCCATTTCTTAATTACTGGTTCCCACAGAAGCTTTCTTACGTGAAAGGGCCCGAACTTGCAAAATAGAGACAGAGGCACAGACCGACCAACGGACAGACATTACGATCGTTATATGGCACGTAAATCGAAGGCTGCAAGTGCCGTAAAAACGGTAGATATTACTGTTAGCAGGCATGGACATACCCGGAATGTTTCACTATCTATTTTAACAAAATCAGGTCTTCGTTGCAACAGAGGAATATAAAACAAAATAGAAAAAACGAGATTTTCGGGTTTTTTTCTTGATCAGCTAGTTACCCCTCCAAGATGATGTGCGAGGGATAAATAAAATTTCGGATATTTCGGTTGCAGTTCCGGCAAAGCGTCCTCAGCGAAAACAAAACTAAATCATAAAATCCACCACAATAACAACAAGAGAACGATGCGGAATCAACAAACAACAAGACGACATGTAACTAAAAACCAGAAGAACGATGAGACTGAACGACATGCAAATAAAAGTAAAATAACGGAAGATAAAATGTGCGAGTTCAAAGTGTAGCCTATATGTACGAATCTGTGATTATTTACATTCTGAATTCTGTGCATATTTACAATTTACTGCTTGTATATGTAACCATCCGTCTGAGAAAGCGCAGAAGCTTTCACCCAGAAAACGGCCAACTCCAAAAATCCATAATATTTTTCACACACTTCGAATAAAACCTTCCACAGAACGAGTTCAATATTATGGATATCTGGATTCATTAGAGGAATATAACGCCATCTAGAGCCATCCCCGAGTCATGGATGACTCATCTATCTGAGCCATTTCCTAATTACTGATTCCCACAGAAGCTTTTCTTAGAACTCTACTTTGCTGTTCCCGTCTTTGAGCCGATTGTAAATCAATCTTTCTCCATTTCCATACAATTAAGGAAACCTTGGTGAATAATTCAGAGTCTCGAATCGGTAGACGCACTTTGTATGCCGTTTCGTAATCGCATCAAGGGAAGTGGGCCGCTGTAGCTGTAACTTGGTAGTTCGTAGTACACTGATACGATAAATTAATTTAATTCATTTCAATTTATTTATAATCCATCTCAACAAAAGGAGGGCGAAGCGCCCTAAAGATGGAGTAGCAAGCAAAGTAAATAAGAAAAAAGAAACACTAACACTAAATACAAAAAATATCAACAAAGACGATTAAATAAATAGCGCTGACCATGGGTGAGACAACATTGACACAGAAGAACGAAAATCCAGAAGCCGTTCATCAATAACAGAAGTTGGGGAGATTATGCGGAATTTACTCATCAATTAACTATTTCTGGTCCAAGGTTGATAACTAAGAAGAAACTTCGCAAAACGAAAATACACTCTCCGGACAGATAATTTCTGAGATCCAGTAAAAAAACTGACAAATGGGACAAAGAGAAAGGAGATGGGGGACAGCTAGACTGTTATAAATTTTTGCAAGATTTAGTCGTTCCAGAGGTTTGATATTTGTAACTATTGATTTGTGTACTTAATACTGCCCTCAGACCCTTTCACACAAATCCAAATCCCGCGGAATTGTAACATCACACTCTTATCGCACCCCTTTCTGGCCCTACGCTCCTTGATTTTTTCCCACGCTCAGACCAACCCCCCTCCCCGAGAAAAGTCCCCGAAAGTCCCCAAACTAAGACCGGTTACGTGTAATCACAAAAGATACAGGACAAAATAACACCGGTGAATATTCCTTGAGCCCCAGCTGACTGGGAAACATATGTTCACACAATGCCAAAAACGGATACGTCAGCTACGATGCTCTGGCAGCGATATTTCGGCCCTTTTTGGCAAGGGTCCTCGTCAGGCTGTCGAACTTCAGGGTCAAAGTTGGGGAAAGAACGACCGAAGCTGCTACCGAGTATAAATATTCTATCCGGGGAAATTACTTTAATAACACTGTAGGGAAAAAAATTAGCTTTTTGTCACAAATTGACCTCAACGCATTATTGATGTATATTCTGTTACGGTAGTCAGGGGCTGGTCATAACTCCGTACCTCTGTGTGAACCAATCACAAATTACATGAAAGGCGGGGCTTAATTGTGAAAACTCTCTCCATGCGAAGATCAGACTTGGCTAAAGTGCAAAAACATTAAAACAACTGTAAAATGAAAAATCGACAATCTGCGGACTCGTGACAGAGATGGGCGATTCCGATCATGAAAGGATTCGAATCCGAATCCAGGACTAATCACAAATCCGATTCCGGATTCGATTTCGACCTTAACAAAAATCAAATCATGTCATGGGTTATAGTTTAAAAATCAGAGGTGAAAAAAAGCACTGGTATCTAAGGTAATCAGATAACGTGATAGATTACCGAGGATGGTTAGTGGTGGAGACCAAAAAGTTGGATTGCCTAAGCTCACTGTGTAACAAGACCAAAGGTGTCGATGGGATCCCAAAAATTCAATATTTGATCCAGACAATTGGGTCTTGTCTACGCCAGATCCAGTCTCCGCCAGACTCCTTGAACATTTTTACTATTAAAATTCAGAAACAGATTAAGGCCAAAAAGCTAATCATCTGAGAAAACCAAGTTCAGATATGGATTCAGCATGTTTGTCTTTACCCCTATAAGTCATCTCTGTTTGGACGAAAACTTCCTGCCTTACTTCTGCGAATTTCCCAGTTTCGGCAACTACCTGTCCGGCAAAATAAAGAAGCTAAAATCGAACTCAGCGTATCTTCTTTCCCCTATATCGAACATCTAATCAACATCAAATTAAAATTTAACTTAAAACAAATTTTCCAGTTCCAGCCGGATTCCGCGCGAGCTATATGTCCGGGTACAAAATGACTGACATACACGGATTCAGCATCTCTTCTTACCCCTAAACCGGATATCTAATCAACTCCTAAGACTTTTAACAATTTTCCGGTTTTGGCCGGATTCCGGGCGAACTACTTGCCCGGCGAGAAAATGATTTTCACCATCGTGTTCAGCATGTCTTACTACCCCTAAACCGAACATATAATTAACTTCAAAAAAAACTTTTACTTTTAACAGATATTCCGGTTTTGGCCAAATTCCGGGCTAACTACTTGTCCGGCGAGAAAACGGTTTTACCATCGTGTTCAGCATGTCTTCTTACCCCTAAATCGAACATCCAATCAACTTCAAATAAAACTTTTACTTTTAACAAACTTTCCGGTTTTGGCCGGATTCCGGGCGAACTAATTGTCCGGCGAGAAAATGGTTTCCACCATCGTGTTCAGCATGTCTTCTTACCCCATAATCGACTGTCCCATTAGCTTTTTAAAAATATTTTGCTTACCCCTTAATTTAAACCCCCACCCCTAAATATAGGCCTACAAAGCCCATCTACAAACTCGACCTTACTCTTGACCCAAACAATCCTCACACCAAGTTTCATCAAAATATGTCATTCCCTTCGAGAGTTATCGTGCTTACAGACGGACGGACGGACGGACAACTTTTGCGATGTCATAGGTATCCCTCCACTTACATTTTGGGATCCCAAAAATCGGGAAAACGGTAACCGGACGGATCTAGTCTAGAAATTTGAGCGGATTTGTAAGATTAAGGGTTTGGAATCCGAGTTCGAATTCGAATCCGGCCTGAAAAGCAGAAGATTCGAATCCGGATTCGAATCCTACCAAAAGCATGAATCCGGATTCGGATTCGCCCATCTCTGATTCGTGATTGTTGAGAAGTAAAATAATTGAATAGTATCAGGTTTCAGTTCTACTTTAACCACCAGCTATTCTGCTCTGCCCCCATTTCCAGACTAAGTATCTCCATTCCCACAAGCCTGAATATAAGGATGTACTCAAGCAACTTCAAATCCCCTCCAAGGCTTCATGCATGATATCCTAATCTCTCTTCTACTACTAGCAGAGCAACGACCTGGAACCAGTGGACTTGGAGGAGTCCTAAGCCAGATAATCCTGGGGAAACAGATAATGCCGGATTTCAACGTTGAAGAACTGGCTAGTATTGCAAGGGATTCAGAGGACGTCAAGCGGCTCCTTGACGAGATGCAGGAGTATATGCCACTAGAAGAGAGTGAGTGGATCTTTTTATCCATCAATATTCCATATGAGCAAGAACAAATAAGCAAAGAGAAACCTCCGTCTTTGGTCCCATGCATCTACTATAGGAGGGTTTTCGCGAGATCTCGGCATCACTTTCCGACGAGCGAAGCACATCACGAAAACTGGGGGAAAGCGATTCCTCGAATAACTTTCCAGTTTCCCGCTGGACATTTTATCCATCAATATTCCACATGACCAAGAACAAATAAGCCAATAGAACCTCCATCTTCGGTCCCATGCACCGACAATAGGAGGGTTTCGCGAGATCTCGGCATCACTTTCCGACGAGCGAAGCGCATCACGAAAACTGGGGGAAAGCGATTCCTGGAATAACTTTCCAGTTTCCCGCTAGACTGATCGCGAAAAGGCATGGAAAGCTGATATCGCCGAGAAAATGTTGAATTGCAAACCTTTTCGAATAAATCGGGTTCACTTAACGGTTCTTTGATTCTCATGTATTCCATCGAAGTCACCTTAATTACGATTGACATTTTTTTTTATTTATTAGTGACACTGCACTGTTTTTTCTCCACACCTTTGAAATTCCCGCCGAAACATTCAACTGGAGCTTTCAACCACCCTCGTGGAATCACTTTCCAGGAAAGCTGCTCCGGTTTCCAAATCGCGAAAACCGGGATGGAAAGTTCAGCAACTTTCCAGAGTAGCGCGAAAACCATTAGAAAGTGATTCCGATTGAAGGCCTATTCTCGCCGTTCCCCGAGGACTCCTCGAAGAATTGAAGGGAACGGCGAGAATAGAGGGAGTCACTCCACGCGAACTCCGCGTACAGAAACAGCGAGATCACGGGGATTACTTCACTGGATTTTGTTCGAAAAAAAATAACAGTTGACGAAATTAGTCTGGATCCAATTTATTTTTGGTTTTGTTTATTCTGATTGTTTTTAATTAGCACCATCACCAGCAAAAACTGATTCCCCTCCGAATCTGAAAGGGAGTCCTTTTTGATGATGGTGACGATCATCAGAGCATTCCCCATCCGTGGGGACCCGCGAGAATACGGGGATTTGAGTCCACGGGACAAACAAAAACGCGGGGACTCCTCAAGTGGAGTCCTCGGGGAAAGGCGAGAATACGCCTTCAGCTTCAGTACGTTTGCCTCTAGTTTTGTCAAAAACTTCCCTTTTTAACTGAAAAATCTGATGCGTACGCGTCGATGCAACGCAAGACTACAACCTGGTTCTATTCTTCCGTTGCCTTTAATTTGTCTGCGTAAGCTCTGCGTTGCGTTGCCGCAAGCGCGACGTAGAAGTTGCGTAGCTTTGTGGGAAATGACAACGCGTCAATGTGAAAGCGACTTGACCATTCTGGGATTATAAAGTTTTCTTTCAGAATTGGGTAAAGCAACTTAGCACAGCAATTCCAAAATCTCTGTTTTATTTCCTTATTACCCCCTCCCCCCCCCCCCTAATCGCAAGCGTTTTGTCGGACGTTTGCTTGTCGAAGCGATTTGTAGCGTATGTCACAGAACGCACAATTCCGTGCGAAATCGCAGTCGGTGTTGCCACTGGTCACAGAATCCGATGATTTGTCATACATTTTTCGTTTCTTCCACAAAGCGGAGCGAGAATTCTGCGACCGGTTCCTTACCAGTAAATATAAATCGAAGCATAGGAGCTGAGGCGTATAATTATGAAGATGATAAAGCGAAATTTCTCGTCAATAGTTGGTGAAAAGGACATAGTTTCGTAGGTGCAAAAATGTAATTGTTTTTCTCCGGCCAAAAGTCACTGGTTCCATCAGAAAAAGTGGCAACACTGATCACAGTAGTGCGAATTCGTGGTAAGTATTCCTTTGCTCCACGATTATGCGAACCGCAATTTGATTGGCATGCTCCTAGTGAAATTTGGCAAAAAAATGTCTGGCCTCGGATGTGCACCGGTCAATTTTACTCCCTGTGACTACAAATCTGCCAATTAAAGGACCCCCCTTGCTTATTCTGCTATTTATAATATACCTAATTCCCTTGTGGAATTATAAGCTTCTGAAATCCCCACCTTTCTCCATTGTTTCGTTCTGTTTTTACGAATTTTAGCGCTTTCTCGGCCATGCCGAGTTTTGCCGTCACACAAAGCAAAGTTTGCCGGAGTCTTTAATGTCCGCTGACAACTCTTTCAAACAAAAAGATAAGAGAATCTTTTATTTTTTTTACTTCTTTTATTTGCTTAGTTTTCCAACTTTTTAACCACGGTGCGTCCAGTTTTCAAAGTTTTGCCCCCACCCGCCGCGTCGGAGAGCAGGAAGGCTGGGTAGTCTCGACAAGCGTTAACCAGAAAATCGCTAATCTCAGTTGGAAAGTATGGGGACTTTTTAAATACTTTTTTTTATCCCTTTCATGGGCAAAAGATCATTTCTAGTAAGAGTTGTGCTTTAAGGCACCCGTAACACAGACTCACCAAAGATCCAACTGAGAAAACCGCAGATAAAATCTACGTAGCGGTATCTCAATTCCTTTGTTCTTTATTTTGTAAAGTATTTTAGCGGTTCGGAACTCTGAATTTAAACTGACGTGCTTTGTAGTTCTGAATGTTTGTTATCGTATTATATTTAAAATTGTAACAAATGTGTGATTATTTATGACTATGACGACCACGTGTAGTTCAGAACCCAGGTGTAGTTCACCCCATTCATTTCAGTTTTGATCTATTTCAGTTGTTGATTTTTAGTTAGTAACAAATCTGCTTTCCTAACGAACGGACATGTCCAAGGCAGGCCACGACATATGGTCGACGATCCAGGACTATTTTTGTAAAAAGATAACATGGAATTAAACAAATTATTATTGTTTTATCTTTTTTAGTTTAATACTCTTTATTGTATAAACCAACTTTTACATGCTAAACTACATCAACATACCTTTTGTAACCCTCTTAATATCCTTTATACATGTAGCTGATACTTCTGACTGCAGGGAAGCCCGAATAGAAAAAAAATTCACTTTACATTAATTTTCACATACTTTTTCAAAAAAGAGAAGAAAAGTGAAAGACGAAGAACAAAAACAAATGAAGGAAGAAGCAAAAAAAAAAATACTACTTTATATATCAAAAAATGTTAACCCTAAAGGGACCAATAAACTAAAAAAAATTTCGGCAAGATCAACAAGCTTTCAGGTTCGTTGTTGTAGCTATAGCCTAAAGAGGATCATTGCCAAGAAGGGCCGATATACCGCTGGAATAAATCTCAGCTGACTTATCCGTTTAGCACCACCAAATTAGATAATAAGGGCTTGTGAATTTCGATGAGCAGTACATAAAGGGGCCTTCACATGGGAGATCGACTAAACAGAGGCACGACACGGCATGGCATGGCACAGGAGGCACTAGTAATAACAAAAGATTAGCAAGTAGTAGAAGTAAACAAGTAAGTGAGAGTCCGTAACTCCAGAACCTAAACGAAGGCACGTTAGAACATTGTTCTTGCCAGTCAGTCTGAAGCGTGAAAGGGACCTTTAATTTTCTTGCCTCTTTTTAGTACGCATGCGTCCTACACTCTGTCGTGCCGTGACGTGCCTCTATTTAGTCGATCCCTTCACACGGGATCTTAGGCGTATTCTCGCCGTTCCCCGAGGACTCCTCGGGGAATCGAAGGGAACGGCAAGAATAGAGGGAGTCACTCCACGCGGACTCCCGTCTTGGAAAACAACGAGAACACGGGGAATGCTTCTAAAATGGATTTTGTTCGAAAAAAAAATATGCAGTTGACAAAACTAGTCTAGATCCACTTTATTTTTGGTTTTGTTTATTCTGATTCTTTTTAATTAATTTTACATTGCAGCAACACCAGCAAAAAATGATTCCCCTCCGAATCTGAAAGGGAGTCCTTTTTGATGATGTTGATGATAACCGGAGCATTCCCCGTCCGTGGAGACGCGCGAGAATACGGGGAGCGAGTCCCCGGGACAAACAAAAACGCGGGGACTCCTAAAGTGGAGTCCTCGGGGAACGGCGAGAATACGCCTCTTGATTCTTCTCTACTCCCGAAGAGAAGAACTGATATTGACACACTTTGACCGATGCGTTGCGTTGATTGTATTTTGGTTAAATTTTAGGTAGACTTCATTGAGGATAGCGTAGGCTAATTGTTTTTTTTTTCTTTGTTTTTTTTTAAATGAAGTAGAGTTTGTATGAAAGTATATGGTCTAGTTATTAGTCTGTAGACCGATTGTGTGAATTTTATTATATTTTCTTTACTCGCCAGCTTTGGTGGATACAAATAAATGAATTGAACTGAATTGAATTGAATTAAACTTGGGCAAAAAGCTGTTAGCAAATGAAAAATACCGATCCTTACTCCTCGCCTGATGCCTCGAAGAACAGCAGGACAAGACGGCAAAATAAATTAGTGCTTGCCAAAAGACGAACCTCGAGGTTCATGAACTCGTTTGTGCCCTTTTTTACAGAGATATTTAACAAAGTGAACAGTTAGCGTAATATATTTTATTTCATTCAGGTAAACGGCCAGCGTAATACTTCTTCTGCTGATGAAAGCTTCGAATTTGGTTTGTCAATAAACGATTCAATTCAGTTCAATTGATGAGGCAATCACGTCTTGCAGAATTTTCGGCCTCCGCCTAATCCCGTAAACATGCCATATTGTTCGAATCTACCCCCTTGAGAAGATCCATGCGGAAACCCATTTACTTCTTAACTTTCCGGTCTAGCTCAAATTACAACCAGACAAAAACAGACTCACAGGAGATCTTAACCAAAGTTTTCGGTGGTACGGGAATGTTTATTTGGCTCCATGGTCCGGACAGGATTTTTACGGTTTCTCCAGTCCAGTAAACACGCTGTTTTATCGAAAAACATCCGGCCCTTTTCCATCGCAAATTTACGGGTTTAGCTCAGACTGGGACTGCATTATCAATACCGAGTCGAAGACTAAATAAGAGATTGTCCTAGAATCTAGATAAATAATCTGATGAATCAAGTTTGCGCCAGATTCCGGTTGGAATACTGTTCCTGAATGAAAACGACGCAAATAGATGGGCTGAACTATTTTTTCCGAAACTTGTAACTACTTGTCAAAGAGATTGTAAGGATTCCGGTTTCCCTGTTTTGGCCGGATTTTAGCGAGTCCGGTCCAACTATCAACTCGGTAGGAAAACAAAGTCGGAACGATGAATGAATCGTTTAAAATATTTAAATAACTGGTTCAAATGATTAAGAATATTCCAGTCGGAATATCTTTCATGCACAAAAATGAGTTTCGAGTTTGCATCAGATACCGTTCAGAATATTTCCTGTATTAAAACGAAGCAGATGGACGGATTCACTATTTTCTCCCTGCACCGACACTAACTGATTGACAAAGAGATACCGGTTTCTCTGTTTCGGTCAGATTCTAGCAAATCCGGTCCAACCATCGACGAAACCGGAATAACTAATTAATAATTTATTACTCACTCCCTGAAGGCACAAGTGCAGTAAAAGAGCAGAATAAACACAATTTCAGATAAGTTAGTCACAAATTAGAACTAGGCTAATGGGGAGAGTGATTATGTATGTCTTCTCACCCCTATATACACCGTAAAAAAGAATCTCCGAGTAAGGATTAAAATAAACTGCAGTATTTACTACTGGCATTAACCTTATCTCTACTTCTTCTTGTGTTGCGAGAGCAACACTTTGGTTTTGTCGTGGGCTTTTATTTCCTAGTCCCCCGATTTCATCTTGTTACTAGAAGACGGTAAGGGTCTGACGTGCGCAGGTTTTTACGGAAAGTGTGGACCTCTGGCCGGATTGATGAATATGGCCTTACATTTCGGAAAGCTCCGTAGAACTCTTGCCTGGGGCCAAAAGTATAGTTTTTGCTTGTCGTCGAACCAGAGCCTACGGTATGTGAAGTGAAGAGAAGTTGTAGAGCCTATGTCAGAGAGGACTATCTTAAATTGTGCAGCCAAACTTTCTTTTCATCGAACCATGTTTCTGCTTTCGAGTGGAAAGCTCCGTAGGCAAGCAGACAGGCACCATTTCAAAGTCTAAAAGTGCTAAACATGCGAGACAGTTGCCCGGCCCAACAGCCAATATATCTTCTTTGAGTGATAATAGAAAAATTTAGAGAAACAAAAAGTGTCATTTTCCCACGGGTCCGAAAGTGCTGCCAGCTATTGCTTCTACCCATTTCTGTTCGTGATTTCAGCTTCTGTTCGTGATTTCAGCTAAGTTCATCATTCCATTTTTTGCACTTGGGATTGCGGTAGAGAAGTGGTATCAGATATGACTCTTAACCTTTAAGAGTTCTTTCATTGCTAAAGAAATTAGAGCTTATCCTTTGCTCCTTTCTAAGTGATGACACTAGAGAGTTGGGCTACGGCAAAAAAGTCAACTTTGAACTAATACAGCTAGATTTTTTTTTTTCAAGGGCAATCGATTGTCCTTGATGAGCTGATCAAAGTACATGTCATCCGTTTTTTCATACAAAAATTCCTTCATGAGATACAACATTTTGAAAGTTAAGAGGGGTTGACAACTTCAGTAGTAAGGTAGGCTACACACTGAAACCAAAAATAGGCCTATCCAATTGTGAGACATGTAGGGACTTGTAAGCAACAACCGGCTATTAGACCATAATCTTCGGCGATGAGGGTTTATCAACTTCTGCTAGTTGGTGTACTTATTATTTGTTTCGGTGTATTTGATCGTGAGAACAATTTGGTACCATGTCTATCACGGGCAGATGGACTTGTAAGTAAGAATTGGCTGCTAGAAGGGGTTCATGGAGGGCTAGAAACTAGTGCAAATTGGTGCGGATTTTGTTTGATCACTATAAATCTGAAGGTAAAAAAATTAGTTTCCGTGGTCTACCTCCGTAGCTTGGAATTAAGTATTTGAGGGGATGGCAACTTTACTGGTAGGGTACACACTCAAACAAAGAACAGACGGAACCCAGTTGTGAGAGAAGTTAGGGACTTGCAAGTAACAATCGGCTGTCATACCATAATCATCTTCGGCGGTGAGGGCTTTCTGACTTTTCCTGGTTTGTGTACCTATTTTGTTTCCGGTGATTTTGATGATAAGAAAAGTTTGCTTCATATCATCGTTCAAGAATCGGTTGCTAAGGCAGTTATTTTCATGAGACGCTAGTATGGTGATGGTCTATTACTGCAACCTAGAATTAAGTGTTAACACAACGGATAAAAATGACAATGTAAAACAAAGATATAGTTTCGCAATAATTATTATAGTGGCATCTACGGTATTTTGATCCTGAAAAGTTACGGATAGCTTTATCATACCAACTAGGTTCTGCAAGATAATGTTCCATGTTTTCACCAGTCACAATGTCTACGATTGAAAAGGATAACGTTCAACTGGCTGCAATGTCAATTTAGTCCATACTTCCGATATTCTTTTTGTTCAAGGTTGAGGGATAGCCATGTCATTACAGATTGTGTCATCAGTTCAGAAAAAAATTCTTCTCGGACTGGAACATACCATTTTGAAAACCTCGATGGGTTGACAAATTTAGCATTTAACCGTTAGCACAAAACCAAAGTTTTGCCCTTGCAACACTTCAGATTGCCAGGCATCGTAAGTCTAGCTAATATTATCTCAGTAAAGATGTGATTAATCCCAGTAGCAAATACTGCAGTTAAGTTTAATTCTTACTCGGAGATGTTTTTGACAGTGTAGACAATAAACGACACAGACAACAAGGAACAAACGAGCACAGCTACCACAATGAAGGTCTTTAAACCGACAAAAGATGCCGCCACAGGGAAGCTGTATCTTGTTACCTCTAACATAATAAATCACTGTACAATCTAGTTACCAGCAATCTATTCTGGAGTAATAATTTGAACGTAATTCCAAGCACGTCAGCGTCAACGAACACCGAATAACAATATTAAAGCAAGCATTAGGACCATAATAAACCCCCCCTAACTTGACGGTTAGTAACTATTCGAAGGCCAAACCAGCATCAGTGACATGGGAGGAAGTCGCTGTTAAATATTATGCGGAGTAGGGATTTTCTTAGTATAAGAAACCTGGCGAGGTTCCTCAGAGTGGCCAGTCTGCACAGGGAAAAGTGTTTGAGGGGGGTTTAGTGTAGTAGTGTGACCGTTTATTTTTGTGTTTACATAATGTTACTTTACATTTTGTTATTGATGCGTGTTTGTTATGGCCTTTTGGCTTTTAAGACAAATAAATATCATATCATATCATATTTGAGAATGTATTGTTTCTGCCATCCTTTTGCGAACACCAGAGAAGTCTCAAATTCAGCCCAATAGTCAGTGGAGCAGAAAAACTTTTGGACGAACACCTACATCTTTACTATTATCATGCAAGGACGGATAGAGACGCGCCATTGCTAGCCAATCAGATAGCGAAAGTTAGCGGCAGAGACAAAAAAACACAAACGTTATCGGTAGTGGGTATTGTGTAAGGGTAACTGCCGGACTAAGGGCAAACTGCCTTCCGATCCAGAGCAGGCAGAAGGTCTTTGGGAGAGGTAGCGTGGTTTCTGATGGGAGGTATTCCTTCCACCTCTGTAAGGGGGAAGGAGGAGATCTAGACCAGGTGCCCAGTGCTTTCGGATTTAAGGGAAATTTGTTTAGATGGGGTTGATTTGTTGCTTCCTGGCATTATGCGTAATGCCAAAACGTTAATACTCGAGTGGGTGTGTACATTGATACAAGTTTGGAAAGAAGGAGAAGTTTGTGTGTTCAAGTTATATTTTGTTGGTCTTGTTTGTCTATATGGTCCTTGGCTTTCATAATGCACTGCTCTATTTATACTTATGCTGAGGGAGTGTTGAAATGTACTCATAAGAAGTAGTTCGGTATTCAATGACTGAACGAATGAATGAATTTATTCCCAATAAAGCCCAAGGGCCATGGCGGGAAACGTAAAACAATAACAAAAAACAAAATATCATACACTCCGAAAAACAACCAAAAATCAACTTCTATAAAAACAGTTCACGGTGGGTCATAGCTAGCTTCAGGAATCCACCCAGCCTTCGGAGCTCACCAAAACACTTACTTCCCATACTTGAAACCAAATCCCTTTCCTCCAAATCCTCCCGACCAAACACTTCCTTTCTTAATTCTTTCAACTCCTCACAATAACATATCAAATGTACCGCATCCTCTCCTTCAATACCACACATTGGACAAAGATAAGGACCAGTATCTTTCCTACCTCTACCAATATATTTCTCCGCATCCCCACCGGAAGAGCGTCCGCCCTAAGACTCACCATTCACCTCAATTCTGCCCCCCCCCCCAATCCCAACTTAAATATAATTCTTCTCCCCATGGCTCTTTGGCCATACCATACAACTTAAGAGAGTGGTGCTGTGATAAACCCCCATGCCACCTCTGAATCTCTTGATCCTTAGCCTTTCTTTCACTAACTTAGCTACCTTACTTTCTTATTTTCTTTTCAGACCGGACGTTAGCAATGGCCGGCGAAGATTCCTTCAGCAACTGGCGTCGACGAAGGAAAAGAAGCGTCTACACAAACCTTAGGACATTTTGCTGCATTTGCCAACCCCACCTATGAACACCAACAATTGTGACTTAGAAACCAAGGCTTTTCATATGGAAGATGTAGTTGTCGTAGGCTACTGAACAAGAATCCAGCAGTGCCCAATCGGTTGCGAGAACAAATTGGGGTCTGGTCACGCCAAAGTGCTAGTCAATGTATTTGGCAAATCATTCTACAAGGAAGCTTGACGAAACTTGGCTTCAAGGATATAACTTATGATTAGAAACGAAAAGATAAGCAAGATCTAGCACTGTTACTGAACAATTCAGTCACACCCCACGAGTTGAGGCATGGAGCGTAGCAACACAAGCAGTGGCATATTGACCATGATAATAGTGAAGGAAAAGCAAACTACAAGGAAGCTTTGTGGTTCAAGGCATTAACAATATTTAAATTCTCTTAACAAGTTGGGAAAACAAACCAAGACTGGTTACATTCCCGTCCCATGCTATTGACATTTATCGAAATATGTCAGGAACCCAGTTAATAATGAAGGCTTGTGTAAGATAAAATCTAGTCTCCATCTTCAAAGACAAGACAGAATGGAAGAGGGGAACAAGTAAAGGATCTGGCAATCCTATGAGTCTACCAAACACCTCTGCTTTTGGGATAGCCTACGCCATACACTGGGTAGGCCATATCTAGCATATGGCAAATTGTATGCCTAACGCTGCGGTTGACCTATGGCAAATACTGGGTTCTGACATACATAGGACCTACTCCACTATATTATACTTCTGATTGGTTGCTTTGTGACCTTCAATAAAATCATTGATATTTTACTGGCCAGCCATCGAATACCCAGCAGTTGGCATAGAGTAGCTAGCATCAGGCATAGGCTATCAGAAAATCAAGGAGTTGTGGCAGACTGAATCCTCCAGTGCAAACAAGTTAAAATATAAGGTTCAGCAATAAGTGTGAATGATTTCGAGCCGATTACTGCGCTCCGGAGAATTCCAAACCTATTATATGTGCCACTTCTGACATATGTGGCATGGTTCTCTTTCTGTTTAGTTTAAGCTGCTAGGGTTTGTTGGAAGTTTCCCTGAAAAAGTATTTCACCTGAACCTGCGACTGATAAACTGTGTGAACACCAGAGACATCAGTTCGCTGAAAACTAAGGGTGAATATCGCAAAATGTACTTGTCGGAAACCAGCCGTACTGCACCCCATCCGGAAAACTAAACGAAGTTCAAGAAACCAGTTTGTGAAAGGTTATGAAGGTCATACCTAATAACAGGGAATAGCTGGACCATGAGGCCACAGCAGCAACTTTTAACATCTGTGTAGCAACAAAATGCCATTGAGTGCCACAGGCGAGTTTTTTTTTCATCTGCATGTCTCCCAACAAAATTTAACTACTTACCCAAACAAATTTTGGGTTTTAAAAGGGCCCATCCCCGAAACTTTAAGCCCAAATCTTAAAGTAAACAGAGCATACTACAAAAGGCGCTGCAGGGAAAATTTTAGGAATTCTTTATGATCCGAGTCTTTTTGGATCACAGATCGAAACAAGGGCCACCTATCACAGATCAGCTCATAGTGTTTGGTCAGGACACATTTCAAAACAGTGTGAGACATTTAACTGACAACTGGTAGCCTACATGATGGTGCTTCAACTCAATCCTTTCCAAATAAAATGACCATCCGAAACAAAACTGTTACAGAATAGCCTTTGCTGCAACCCATATTAAACAAACACACGTTTTAAACTCTTCTTACCAATTTGAACAATAAACAAGCTGGGGTTAAGCGGAAAAGGCAGTAAGTGTGTTCACCCCACTCCTTCCATATTTTGTGCTCTTTTGGGGCAGTCCCCCCCCCCTTGGAAGACATTTGATCCACACACAGTGGGTCCTTATCTTGGACTAAAAATGGTTAAATTTCATGACTTATTGATCAACTGATATGGCGCAAGCAGGAAGCAGGTGTCACAATTCTGATCAGAAACTGATTTTTTCTGGCTATTTTTTTTCCTGGGTAGCTCTGGGCCCCCTTGGAAGGCCGGGGCAGCTCCCCCCCCCCCCAAATGACAGCTCTGGTATAGACTGCACTGATCATGTATCAACCATTCTGAGAAATTTCTTTTCATTCCCTGAAGAAACAACCGGAACTTGCACCACAAAGTTCATTCAACCTTCAAGAAGAAGGTTTGAAGATGTGTCTGCAGTGGACATTTCTAATCAAAGATAAATCTGACATTTACGATCAAAGATAAATCCTGACATTGTTTCCAGAAAAATAAATAATTAAAAACTCACCTTACTTCACGACTGAACACAACCCTAGCAATCGTTTTGGTAATAAAATAAAGCAGTTTAATGAGTGCACTAATTTAAAATATTTGCGGCAGACGATAGAAAGGCCAATGAGTTTTGATTAATCCTCTCTAGCGTCCCCGCGACGCCTGAGCAAATTTGTAGTGCCGCTAGATGGAAGCAGCGTCGAAGTTAAACAACGTCCAAAGATGCGTTCTGCCAATCGTTTTAGGTCTTTGGGTAAATGTACGTAAAATGCTTTGGTGCTGTTGTTTGCTGCTCAAATGGTTGACCTGTAGATACGCGGTGTGAAAATAGGTAGCGTGGATGGTCAGTGAGTGGTGCACAAATGGGTGGCGTAACAATCAGTAGCTCATGAGCGTGTTCCACCCTACTAACAATAGTAGCTATTAATTACTATTTTCGTTTAAACCTCGTGAAAAGTTGCTACGCTGACCGTTCCAGCCTCCTCGAAATAATAACTATTAGTAACTAATTGCAAGTGCTTTTTTTACCTTTCTTGGGGCGGGTACTGGCATCATAGTTAAACGTATTTTGGTCGTAAGCAATAAACTGAACTGAACTGAACTGCTTGCCACGCTCGGGAGCGTAGTAAGCGAGGTAACTACCTCTTTGAACGGGATTGGTCCGATTAGCCCGAGGCCCGATATTTTGATGAAAATAGAATAATGTGTTTCAGCCTCGACGCCAAGAAGCCAGGACCCGTGACGTCATCCGTAGTAACTATGGTAAGAAGGGTGGCACACGCTCCATATAAATGAGTGGTCCGGGAGTTGGTGGCGAGCAAATGTGTAGTGGACAAGTACACCTCGTCAAATGGGTGGCGGAGAAACGGTTGACGAACAAGCGGGTGGTGCGGAAATAACGGCGCACAAATTTGGGTATGGGTGCGCATATCACAGGCACTTAATCGGGTGTTCAGACTAACCAACCCGGTGAAAGATAATGTAAGGCTTCCAAGAGCTTGAGGTTATTACTTAGCATACTAAAGGCGTATTCTCGCCGTTCCCCGAGGACTCCTCGGGGAATCGAAGGGAACGGCGAGAATAGAGGGAGTCACTCCATGCGGACTCCGCGTACAGAAACAGCGAGAATACGGGGAATGCTTCTAAAATGGATTTTGTTCGAAAAAATGAATATGCAGCTGAAAAAATTAGTCTAGATCCACTATATTTTTGGTTTTGTTTATTCTGATTCTTTTTCATTAATTTTACATAGCACCTACAACAGCAAAAAATGATTCCCCTCCGAATTTGAAAGGGAGTCCTTTTTGATGATGGTGATGATAATCGGAGCATTACCCGCCCGTGGGGACTCGCGAGAATACGGGGAGTGAGTCCCCTGGACAAACAAAAACGCTGGGACTCCTCAAGTGGAGTCCTCGGGGAACGGCGAGAATACGCCTTAAGAGTGTGTGATAGCCTTGAGAATCAGGAATAAATAAGCAAAAGACCGCTTTCAAAAGATATGCAAATGAGGGAGAGGCGAATCGCGGGAAAAAGCTAGGTTAAACAGAAAGAATGGGAGAGATAAGGATAAAAATAAGGCAGCGGGAAAAACCCAAAACAATTATGCAAATATGAGACAGGGTGGAAAATGGCTACAGAAAAACAAAACAGCCAAGGTGGAGCTGAAAGCCCGAAAAAAGACAATACACAAAAAGCAGTTGCAACGCAGATTGATAGTTATATATTGTACAGTCCGAGTCCCTCCCCCCTCAAACCCGGCCGTCCCCGACTTTCCGGCTCAACTTCAGGTGTGGGTAGCAATATATACTGCCCATGATTTTATGACCATAGGCGTATGCTCGCCGTTCCCCGAGGACTCCTCGGAGAATCGAAGGGAACGGCAAGAATAGAGGGAGTCACTCCACGCGGACTCCGCGTACAGAAACAGCGAGAACACGGGGAATGCTTCCAAAATGGATTTTTTTCAAACAAAAAAATATGCAGTTTACGAAATTAGTCTGCATCCACTTTATTTTTGGTTTTGTTTATTCTGAATTTTTTAATTAATTTTATATTGCACCAACACCAGCAAAAATTGATTCCCCTCCGAATCTGAAAGAGAGTCCTTTTTGATGATGGTGATGATAATCGGAGCATTCCCCGTCCGTGGGGACTCGCGAGAATACGGGGAGTGAGTCCCCGGGACAAACAAAAACGCGGGGACTCCTCAAGTGGAGTCCTCGGGGAACGGCGAGAACATTGCTCACCATTCAAAGCGCATGTCACTCACTATTTATTTATTTATTTTTATTTATTTATTTGTGACCTGCTTTTTGCGTGACAGCGGAGTACGAATAAAATACACAAAGTAAAATATACAAATTAAAACACTTAAACAAAACAATGTAAATAAACATGACAACATTCTTTTCATATAGGTAAAAAACACACTAAATAGACTTAAAATTTATACACATTGATCTATGCTCCTTTCTTCAATCCAAGTTAGGTTATATATAATGGGATTATTATAAATTACATTATATATGCGGATTAATTACCATTTTCCCGGATTCTAGTTCTCAATCAAAGTGACGGCGGTGAATTCCTCCCACAATGTGTCCAAATCCACGTTATCGCGGAAGTGAGCCATCTACCCAGACTGAAAGAAACACCTACAGATAGGGAGATTGAGAGCTTGGTCACACTGGGCTCAAAAAGCGGCCTATTCCACAAACAACTGAAAATCCCTAGGGGACGTGAGATTTGATGGGCTTTGTGGCAGCTTGGGGATAATGAGCAGACTGCAATTAGGGGTCAATTAGGGTTCCTGTAACATAATTATACAGGCTGTTTTGCTCTACTTGATCTCCTGAATTTGAAACGACAACATTCAGAATTAGTTTATCTTGTTCTTTTTCTGTTTTCTACTTTTGCAACCCCAAAAGCCAGGAAATGAGCCAAGTGTGACTAAGCTCTGAAACCAAAATCCCAAACACCACTCCAATGCCCACAGGGTAGCCTGTAAGGGACTAAATAGCCCTGAAACATCAACGATAAGAAATTAAACGAAAAAAGGAAAGAAATAAGGAAGAAAGAGAGCTTGAATTTCCCCAACTGGGACGCCCAACCAAAACAAGACCCTACATTTCCAACAACCGCAATGCTAATTATCAGAAAGATCAGAAATCAAATTGATAAGCCGCAAACAGTAAGTAAGTAAGTAATTCATTTATATATAAATAAATAAAACACATAAACACACAGAAAAAAGACACTTAATTTTCGATCTTCGGCCAGGAAGCAGGGGGCAACGTCGTGCGCTGGTTGGGCCCTGTTGTCCATGATTTTTTAAAGCGACGAGGAAACCTCCCGAAGGGTAACAATTGCATCTTGAATTTTGAACTACTTCGTCAATGTACGGTTATAGGCGTATTCTCGCCGTTCCCCGAGGACTCCTCGGGGAACCGAAGGGAACGGCGAGAATAGAGGGAGTCAGTCCACGCGGACTCCACGTACAGAAACAGCGAGAACACGGGGAATGCTTCCAAAATGGATTTTGTTCGAAACACAAATATATAGTTGACGAAATTAGTCTGGCTCCACTTTATTTTCGGTTTTGTTCGTTCTGATTGTTTTTAATTAATTTTACATTGCACCAACACCAGCAAAAATTGATTCCCCTCCGAATCTGAAAAGGAGTCCTTTTTGATGATGGTGATGATAATCGGAGCATTCCCCGTCTGTGGGGACTCGCGAGAATACGGGGAGTGAGTCCCCGGGACAAAGAAAAACGCGGGGACTCCTAAAGTGGAGTCCTCGGGGAACGGCGAGAATACGCCTTATGACATAATTTCGACAAGTGGAGCAGGTGCTTTGCATATTTAAAGTAACATGATCTCATCTTTTTAATCTCCTCCTTTCGCAGAACATGATTGACACCAGAACGAAATAGTATAGAATGATAAAAATAGTATAGTGAACTGGAAAATAACTGCAGTGACATGTTGTCGGGATCCTTAAGGCCCATTCACAACGGGTTTTAGCTAATATTCGGTACCAGCCAGTTCCGGAAATCGCTCTGAGACCGAAAACTAGCCGGGTTTCTGCCGTTCGCAATTGATATAGGTGGCAGTTTCGGGTACCAGCTAGTCTCGGACCCAAGTTGAAATCAGTTCAACTTTAGAGGGTACTAGCCAATCAGATTATTACTGAGGAATATTCCGATTGGCTAATGCTGAACCACCTCAGACCGAGTACAATGACCTAAATTCACTTTCGGTTTTCAAGACAGCAAGGAGTGGATGTGATTTTATCTATTGGGATTGGTTCGAAACTAGCCAATCAGAATATTCCTCAATATTTCCCAAAATAATCTGATTGGCTAGTACCCTTAAAAGTTGAACGGATTTCAACTTGGGTCCGAGACTAGCTGGTGCCCGAAACTGGCACCTGTACCCATTGCGAACGGTAGAAACATGGCAAAGCTTCGGTCTCGGGAGCAATTTTCAGAACTAGCTGGTACCAGGGACCCATAAATTTCTTGTAATGACTCGCCATTCAAGGGGCTTTTCAATAAGAGATTTCTGATGCGCTCTTGACCGAGCGTCAGATAGTTCGAGAAATACCCACGGGGATAAAATACCCGACTATCCAGATAGACAAAATTTTTCGCAGCTGTTGTGCTGAACTAGGAATATTTCTCTGTAATGGAAGAGTATCCTGGATCTTTTGTCCTAGATTAGGTACCTGGCGGCATGGTGAATAGTCCCAAAAAATTTTGTCTATCTGAGCAAGAACGCCGATTCAACCCAAGCGGAATTTTTGGAAAGTAGGTGAGGCTCGGGCAACATAGCAACATAGAAGCATAGGAAATGACAAGCCCCCTGAATGGCGAGTCATTACAGGAAATTTATGGGTCCCTGCATAAAAGAAGTACTCTGACCAGAAAATCAGAGCAGAGTCAAAATATCTCGGTATATTCAAATCAAAGATATAGAAACAAGCTGGCTTTTCAGTTAATCTTTAACTTTGAACAGTGGAGCTTTGGGCTAAAAGGTAAAAATGAAGACCCAAAACACCAATTCAGGTTCTTCGGAATTAATTATTTACTATTATTAATATTGATTTATTATTAATTAGCTACTTCGAATGACTGGTGGTTCACACTGGTCACAGCAAGTGCAAGAAAATGGCATTGTTCAAAATTAACTAACATCCTTTGAAGAATGCCTCTACTGTATCTCTATGTGATGGATGCTGATAGTGCAGCAAGGGTCAAACATGATTCGCAGTCAGCTTGGGCTGAGGGAATATTTCTTCCAAGATCCCTTGTGCTCCCGTCAATCCTTCCGGCAGATTCTTTGAGCAAGATTTCGGTAGATCCCATGGGCAAAATTTAGGTTCCCTGAGCAAAAATCCGGTCGATTCCCTAAAAATCATGAAGTCCAGGTGAATTAGACAAATTTTAACTCTCCCCAGCACAAACTATGCAACTGTAAATAGAATCTAATTTTTGCACACCGTAGCTTTATTGTTAAGAGACAATCAGTGAATATCGTAGATGCAGAAGTGTTTTAATTTGCGAAGTGTCGTTCAATACTCTATATGACTAAGTCCAAAACACGCCAATGATCCTCAGGAAGAACGAAAAAACGTCTCAATGACGACTCAAACTCAACAACTCAAATCCTGTGTCGAACAATCACGGCCATCTTCGGGAGCAGCTGTGATACCCGAGGTGATGCCGCTTCTGGCTCTTCCGCTAGGTACCCGGCAATTTTGTATCGGAAAGGAGAGTTAGTCATCAAGAGTACTTCCGAGGGTCTCAGAGTATCGACGGATTACTCCTGTAGTACGATGTTTTGACATAAGCACAACTGTTATTTCGATTTATTCGTGCCATTTATATGGGGTAGATATAATCATATACTGCCATGTTGCACATACAATCTGAATAAAGTTTCGAACCCATTTCTGAAATATTTATTACACCGTCATATCGACGGTTACACGGAGGTCAATGCTGCAATAAGGCAAACACCGTGACTGAACATTCTGCTTGCATCCCACCAATTTGCAAACTGAATCAGAAAAAAACTGATGAAACTCGTGCAGTCTGTGAAGTACACTGCACCACCCCTTGGTGGGCGTACCAGTAGATGGCTGGAGGTCCGTTAAGGCTGCAAAAATGTTCTCCCAGTATGTTGTAGCCGTTGAAGGCAAAGACTGAACTGAACTTAATTACAAGCTGTGTACTTAAAAACTCAAGTACTACTTAGAGCGTATTCCACCCTACTTACCGAAGTTTCTACGCATGACGACGTCACGAATTCTGGCATTTCGCCGTCAAGGCTGGAACGATTTTCGATTTCCAGCAGAAAATCATGCCACGGGCGAATCCGACCAATCACGTTACAGAGACGCGTAGTTACCACGCTTACTACGCTCCCGAGCATGGTACGCAAATAGTTACTATTTGTTACTATTTCGAGAAGGTTGGAACGCTCAGCGTAGTAACTTTTTACGAGGTTGGAACGAAAATAGTAACTAATAGTTTACTATTGTTAGAAGGGTGGAACACGCTATTAGATACATTTGTTTTCAGGTACTTAATACTTATCCTTAAAGGACACCTCACACTATATAGTGTTTCTGCTAGGATGTTCTGAAGTTTTTGACCACTTTGAAACTTGGCTAATAGAAGAGATATAGTGATGCTAACAGACGACATAGGTTACATTTATGAAGTGTAGAATCTCAAGAACGAGAATGGATGGAAATACTACTGAAGTAGAATGAACTACTGTAATAAGTCCGACGTGTCTTTTAAGTAAACAATTTTGAAATACCTGATACTTAAATGACCTCTCGCACTATTTACTCTTCAACTTACAGTATTTCAAAATATTTGGATACTTTAAGACTATCCTGTGCTTTCGACAAATGACCCACGGTTTTGGCTGTTTTAAGCCTTTTTCGAGACCCGTTGACTTGTAGCCAAAAACAGGGAAACAATTTACATTTTCTGACGGAAAAAATTCTCGCAGACAACCGTCGACAGCGTGACACACATCGAAGGTAGCAAAACACGGTAAGTGAGAGAATCAGCGTGGTTTTGTTAGAGAGGTTAGAATATACCGTACAAAATTGGGGTCTCCGGGTTGTGGACCCTTACATTTGGTAAAAGTATCCTAGCGAACCCCATCCACCGAGATATCATCCCACCAGAACATCAACCTACACGGGTTCGTCCACAACGAGCTGTGGCTGAGATGGTACGACGCCTTGCACCAACAAGGGTTTCTCACTCGCGATACGAGCGTAGTTTTCGTTCGTCAAGTTTTTTAATGCCCATGACGAATTGTGAATATGACCATTGTATGTACGCAAGTTTGAGTTTTAACTGTTATAGTTATGGTCAAATTGATGATTGTGATTTACTGTATAGGCCATTGACGACAATACTGCTATTCGGCATGTCCGTGCAAAGTATTTTGAAATTAAACTGAATTGAATATTGAATTGAATTGATAGAAATATATGGAGTGATTATGGAAGTAGGTTGCATTAGTATTATAGGTAAGACAGGTCCTTTAATACTAAAGTACAAGTCTGGATTACTTGTCCCACAACGGTTTATAAGCTGCGACGACTTGAGACTCAGGACATAGGTCAGTATTTTTATTTTTCCCTTAATTGACAATATAGACTAGCTTAGACCCAACGGTGTGTCTAGTCCCATTTTCGCACAGACTAATTTCCCCAGACCCTAGGTCAACAGCGAACCTTTCATTGCCAGTGATGACCTTCTTTCCATGTTCCGGGTTTCCGAAGGAGGGAATTTTCCGGGGTCCAAGAGTAGGGTCGTCATATCGAAGGATCTGTACCCTTCTCGGATCTGTAAGAGAAAATCAAGTTTAAGTTTAAAATCAGACCCTTTCCCCCTCCAAAAAAAAGGAGCCTCTATTTTGCAAACGTGTATCTGTAACCCTTTGCTTAAAGCACAACTCTTACTAGAAATGATCTTTTCGCTATGAAAAGAATAAAAAAAAAAGTTTTTGAAAATACCACTACTCTTCACCTAAAACTAGCGATTCTCTTGTTAGCGCTTGTCGACTATATCCAGCCTTCTCCCCGACGCGGCGGCGGGGCGCAAAACATTTGAAAACTGAACGTGCCCTGGTTAAAAAGTTGGAAAATTAAGCAAATAAAAGAAGTAGTAAAAAGAATATTATCACTTCCTTATGTGTGAGTGAGTTGTCAGCGGACGTCGAAGATTCCGGCAAACTTTTCGCTGGGTGACGGGAAAACTCGGCAAAGCCGGAGAAGTGCTAATATTCGTAGTTACGAAACGAAGCAATGGAGAAAGGTGGGGATTTTAGAAGCTTATAACTCCATATACGACCTAAGTATATTATAAAAGGCAGAATAAGCAAGAGGGGTCCTTTAAACATGAGGCCCAAGCTCATTATTGCGATTTTGGTATTACCTTCGCCCCTCGGTCGTGAGCTATATTCATTTCCAATTTTGAGCGCGTGGTGAAAGAAGATTGTTTGAAGAAAAGATATAAAATATTTTATGAATTTTTTTTTTGAATCTAAAATCCTTCCAACGCCCCGCTAGGGTGCCGTAGTGTGAAGGGATATTATAATTTATAAATTTGTTTCAATTTATTTTTCTATTCTTTCTTTATAATGCACAACTTCCCTTCTCTGCTCAAGAGCATTCTTCACCCTCCCCAGTTCAATAAACGAATCCCTTGTCTGAAAGTTCGACATCATATACTGCTTAAGCACTGAGGAAGAGTGATATCCGAAAAGATTGCCAACGCAAGCACTAAAACAAACATAAAAAATCCAACGATTTATGGGCCGTTAATTTTAACATTTTTGGCGAACCATTATCTTCTAACGGGAGTTGAAAAGCGATTTTTCTTCTCTGAAGTTTGAAAGTGTCCATAACTCCAACGAAAGGAAGACACATGTAGTCTGTTTTATCCCCCCCCCCCCGGTTAATCGACAGTGTTTTAAGCGCGAAGGCCACGGTTACTGTCAAGTGGATGTGCCTGACTGAATTAACCGAAATGGTTTTGGAAATGGACTGGGGATTTTGGGTAGTTGGAAGGGGCGGAGGCGGAGGATATTTTGAATGAGAGGTATGGAGGGGTATATCTGCCAACAGAAAATTAAAATTAAAACTGAAAAATTAAAAATTATAATGAAAATGAAATTTAGATTTAAAGTTTAAACATTAAAATTAAAATTAGGAAATGAAAATTAAAATCGAAAAAATAAAATTAAAATTAAAAAATCAACAAAGAATTCAAGTTAAATTCTAATAGTAGGCTAAATACTTATTTTAACTTGTAAATTTTAATTTTAGTTTTTGGTCTGAATGGTCGACCTCTAAGGGTGTGTGCATGTACGGCACGGCAGTAGAGGAGAAGGAGGAGAGGTACCTGCAGTCCAGGCGGTTCGCTACTTGGGGTAAACCGACGTACTTCGGTAGTGTAGCGCTAGACGTTTCCAGGAACGAGGTTGTTGTGGTAGACTTCCCCATACAGTAGTCGAAACGACTCGCGCTATACTACTGAAGTACGTCGATTTACTGCAAGTAGCAAACCCCTGGGGCGCAGGGACCTCTCCCCCTACTTCTCTCTCAACAGCCGTACATGCACACAACGTAGAGGTAAACACGTAATGAAACCGTAGAGGTAGACACGTAAAGAACAAGGGCCTATTGAACAGGTTTACCCCACTGAAGCCCAAAGTTAAAATTAAAATTGAGAAATTAAAATTAATGAGAACTTACTATTAAAATTTAACTTCAATTCCTTATTGATTTTTCAATTTTAATTTTATTTCCCTAGTTTTAATTTTAATTTTTAATTTTAAATTTGATTTTCGTTTTATTTATTTTTTTTAGTTCTAATTTTAACGTTCTACTGAACAGATATAACCCTTCATAGAGAGGATCCGGGAGGTGAGATATTCATGGGCTCTCTCGGACATGTAACCCTTGGTTGGGTTGACCGCGGGTCGGAACAATACAACCCGAACAAACAAAAATTAATTAGAATTTTAACCCGTGTTCTTGTTTAATTGTTTGGTGACATCTTTGCGAATCGTTTTGCTGCCATGTTAACAGATTTTGATGTAATCAGCTACTGACTGATTTACTATTTTGATTCATTTATACTGATTTATTTGTTTTATTCTTCAACATCCCAAAGCTAAGCAGACATTCGTAAGCAAAGCACCCCCGTTTTTCTTCTAAAAGTGCAAATATTCACCTAAACGAGGACATATTATTTCAAAACAAACGCAACTGTAACTAAAGAATATTCTATTACACTAAACAAATCAAACCTAAAAACTTTTTTACCCCACCATTGTTACCAAATTTCTAAACAAACTATAGTTACCACGGTAACTGGATCTGTATTTTTCGTTTTTGCAGTTACCATGGTATCTGATACTACGGTTGCTCTACAATAACGACTCTTGCCAAATCCACGATTTCAGAAGCCCCCTTAAAAGACATACTTCTATCCACTCACATCACAAATGCCAAACTTTCTGACCAATTTGAGAAGAACCTAGGCCAGGCCCGTATCCAGCAATTTATTTCGGGGGGGGGGGGCCTGCGGGTCGGACAAAAAAGTACAAAAAAGACACAGATCAGAGGGAAAAGCCTATAAAAATGATTATTTTTGTATGTTTCGGGGGGGGGTCAACCCCCTAACCCCCCCCCCCCCTCCCCCCTGGATACGGCCTTGACCTAGGCTCTTGTGTCGGTGATAATAAAAGTGAGTTGATTGTCAGATACCACGGTAACTAGCCAGATACCAGTAGCTGCAAAAACAATTTTTGACCATCGTATTAGATGCCACATACCCCCCCCCCCCCTTTTGGTTGGTGTGTTGGGGGTCTGTGTTAGAAAGGATTAACTAGGTTGTGATGAAGGGTAGAGAGGGATTTGCGGGCGTCCCCAGTTTAAACCCCGACCGTGAACGGAGAGTCCGGCACAATTTACTAGGCCGGACCCGTAGTGAGCGGGCGGGGGTATAACTCTTCTTCAGTCGTTGGTTGAATGACTGAGAGTTGGGAGTCAAAGAGAAGGAAGTGAAAGTCTAAGTATGAGAAAGGAGAGGACATTGCAAAAGCCCGCGGAATCAGATACCATGATATCTGCACAACCACAAACTATTACTCAATAGTAAGTACTCCTAAAACATTCGTATACAAATTATATACTTTTTATCGTGTTGCAGTGTTTTTCCAGTGTTTTAACCCGTAATAATCCTCAGAACTTTTTTTCGAAATAACCAGAACAAGTCCCTGCAGTCCGTGCGTCACCATCACCTAGGGACTGAGGAAACACTCCTTCTCGTTGACAAATCCTGGGATACGAAAAGCTTTTTGTCTCAAACTACAGATTATTTTTTCATCTCGTCTCTAATTAGTGCGATGACGTCAAACAGTAATTAAAGTGTTCGTGTCTGAAGTGTACAAGAGACAGAAAATAAACTGCAGCAAATGTTTTCGCTCGTTTTTTATTTAGAAGGTCTTATCTTAGTTGCGTTTTTGCAGATACCATGGTATCTGATACCACGGTCTAAAGCCGTTTTGCAGTTATCGTGGCATCTGATACCACGGTCTAAAGTCGTTTTTGCAGTTATCGTGGCATCTGATACCACGATTAAAAAGGACTTTTTGCAGTTATCGTGGTATCTGGCCAGTTATCGTGGTAGCTGATATTCAGATACCACGGTCCGGCTTGGTAACTGATCGGGGTATCTGAAAAAGTCATCTCACTTTCATAACTTTTTTTCAAATTGGTGGGAAAGAAGTTTGACACTGAGTGTCTGAATATCAGCTTTTCTTTGGGGATGACTTCGGAAAGCGCAATTTCGGTAATTGTCGTTTTTGCACAGCAACCGTATATAAGATACCACGGTAACTGCAAAAACGACTAATTGCAGATCCAGTTACCGTGGTAACAGATACCAATGTATCTGCAAAAACGCAACTCTTATCTCGGCAGAGGGCTCACGGTCACTGTGAACACTCCGGCGTTCTCCAGTGGCGGATTATTCAAAAATTTGTGCTTTTTGGGTCTCATCCCACCCCCCACCCACCCAGTTCAGGGGCAATCCGGCTTAGATTGCCCAGATTGTGGAGTTCGTAACTCGTGAACCATACCCCACACTCATCTGGTTCAGGGGCAATTGGGCCCATAGATGTTCCTTCAATTGGGGCCAATGTTGCCCCGTGGCTTAAGAGATTTACTTTTCCACGGTTAGAGCTAGGATGACGAACTTTCCTGTACCTGGATCCTTTGGCTACGAAGAAACTCGTGAAACTGCACCTCTCCCCCCTCCCGTTCATGGGCAACTGGGCCCGAAGATTTGGGATTTCGTGATTCTTCGATTCTTGACGCTACTTAAGGCGTTTTTCGCGCACATTTGTGTGCCAGAGATTTCTGAGTATTTGTCGCGGAACCACCATTTTGTCTGTTCGGTAATTTGAAAATAAAAATAGAATCCAGGTAAAATCTAAATAAATAGAACTTAAGGCTTGCGTCCTTGCCAGTCTGTCCTAGAAGGATCCTAAGTTCCATGGCTATCTAAGTGATAAAGTAACTAATTATATTATTTGGACATAAATATGCCGTTAAATTTGAATTTCTCGCCAAAACCGAGCCGACAAATCGAAAACCACGTCGGCAGTTGTTTTTCAAATTCGAGCTAAAAACATCTTGTTGGTCACGGGAACATACTTAATGGCCAAACAAACGACCGCGGAAACACTTTTTCGGATCGTGGAAAAACGCCTCCAGGTCTGCGATAGTTAAAAAAAAGCTAAAAAATTTGTTGGGATGTTGACTGTCGGTGTTCTGAAATTGGTGACATGACCGGTCAGAACTACTTTTCCCCTGTTTCCTGTCCGTTTTGAATGTCCTAAACAGGTGTGTGGGCGGGGCGGCGTCGTTCTGGGTCATTAACTAGGCTTAAAAGGTCAAAGTTCGGTGAGAGACCTTCTCCAGATCCACTCTTTGCAAATGCCTGTCAAATCAGTTAAGTTTCTTGTCGATTTTATGATTTTGAAAGCCCTCCAAATGACGCCTCTGGTCGGCAACGGCGCATATTCCCAGCGAAAACAGCTGGAAAACAGATTAAAGCCGAATAACAACTGTAATCCATCAGTTGATATTCTTCCTGTAACTTTAGCATTTCATTTCAGCTCAGAGGCGTCATTTCGCGAAAATCTAGGGGGTGGCAGTGACATCCTTCTGGGCCCCCCTTGCCATTTTCATGTTCGGAACTACATAGGTAAGACGAGAAATAAAGAAGTGGCTAACACATGCATAAGGTATATTTTACAAGAATATTTTATCCAAAAACTTTTTTTTTTTACTTTTACTTTTTGTATTCAAGCAGTGTAGTCTGTTTCGGATTCGCTCCTCGTCATGGCTCCATGGTCTGGTGGCAGGATTTACAACGGTGATCTGGAAAGAAAGAAACAGCAGAAAAAAATCATGGTAATAGGGGGAAACGCCTGGGTTTCATTTTGGCTTCATTTTGGCAAAGTTGTCAACCAGAGTTTCGAAGTTTAAACTCTTAACCAAAGACTTTTCTGAAAAGATCAGAAGATGGTGGCTAAGCCGATCATTCCCCATGCTTGTCCGGAGGTATGTCTTGACGATCTTCAGCACAGAGAAGAAACGCTCGTTTCCGGCTGTAGTGACGGGAAGAGTTATTACGATTTCCAGGATCTTCAGTAACTCAGAATACGCAACCGAGAGATCCTTCAGCTTAAAGTACAGCTGAAAGAGATCTTTCGGTTTGTCGGGCGTCTCGGCGAGGAATCGTTTAGCAACAGACGCTTGACAATTCAGAAGTATTTCGTCTATTCCGAGACCCCCATAGTGAGAAGAAATTTGACATAGCAGATCGGAGTCCATAAATCGAGGAGACTCTATGTCAAGGGCTGTGATCGCTTCCAAAAGGGGCAAATTGTTTGAAAACCGGTTTTCAAACTCTGTGATGAACCGATCAAAAAGTTCGTAATACTCCTTTCGAATCTTCTCCTCGAAAGAAATCGTACGGTCGGCGCTATCGATGAAGTTCTTGCCCAGGGTTGATGTGGTCAGAAAGCCTTTGAGGTGAGAGGCTATTTTCTGCGCTCGCTTGGGTCTGCCTTCAGAGGCAGCCCCACTGCTGGTTAGGACGGCTTCATCTTGCTCGACTTCAATGCCCAGATTCACAGCGAACACTCGAGACTTCGCAAAGAGAGAGCGAAAAGATTGTTCTTTGCGCATATCACGGAGCTCGTTCAAAGTGGCTCTAATCAAAGAACACGCCTTCGAGATGAGCAAGTCTGTGGCTTGAAGTTGCTCAGACAACGAATTTGTTGCGCTCAATATGCTTTCTGCGATGTGAAGCTGCGCGACAAACCGAAAAGACTCAAGCTTTTTTCTGAAACCACGCGCCTCAGCCGCAGCGTCTGGGTTTGCAGATTCGCTCGTCACCAGGAGTACCGCCAATATACACTCATATCGCATTTTCACCTTTGACACAGAGCGATACCAATAGGCCCACCTCGTGATAGCAATTCTTTCAAGTTGAAGAACAGGAAGGTTGGCAGACTTTTGGGCTTCAACGAACAGCTGATACCTAGTGTTGCTATTGGAAATAAAAGCATAAATGCCCTGTAAAACAGAAAAGAAAGACGAAAGCTCTCCGAGCTGTTTCATGCAATCACCAATGACGAGGTTTAGCCTGTGGGCATGGCAGTGAATGTAGATTGCGTGCTCTGCTTTAGCTCTGAGACGAGCCTGGACGCCGGAAAAGCTTCCACTCATAACACTGGCGCCATCACAACACTGAGCGACGCAGTTTGACCAGTCTAAACCAGCATCTTTTACCTCATTGTAAATGAAGTCGGCCAAACTGGCAGCGTCCAGTCGCTCCATGTGATAACAGCCAATCGCCCGCTCTTTGACAACGCCGTCAGAAAAGTACCGAATGAGAATAGCGAGTTGTTCTTTCTTAGATAAGTCCTTAGTCTCATCAACGAGTACGGCGAAGTATTTTGACGACGACACTTCACTGAGAATGAGTCGCCTTACTTCGGTTCCGATCACAGAAATTAGATCGTTCTGATACTGCGGAGATGTACAATGCCCGTACCGTCTTTGTAGTCTCGTTAGTACGTCTGTATTTGACTCCTCAACTAAGGTCAAGGTTTCAACGAAGTTTCCAAGATTTGAACTAGTCTCGTTCTCCTGGTGCCCCCGAAAGGCTATGCCTTGTCGACCGAGCAGTGAGGTAACCTTTAAAAGAAGTTTTACGTGTTCCCTGTTCTCGCGTATTTCCATTTCTCGTTCGCAAGACAAGGAAGAACCTATAGAAGCCATGCTGCCTGACTGAACCGCCTTGAAAGACGACCACGCAACCATACTGCTTTTATGACGTTCGCTTTCCGCATGCTGCTTCAATACCTGCGAAAGCGATTTCCACTTACTGTAACCGAGGTCAATAAATGTACGTTTCCCCTCCACCTCACCGGCTCTGAGACACTGCCCACCAAAATGTCTGCAGGTGTAACAGAATACCGCATCTTTCTGGACGGAATACTCGAGCCATTGGTAGACTGAAAAATAATGCGAACTGAATCTGCGATTGAACTTACCAAATAAGGTTGGTGGGTATTCTGGTAGCTTTGTCTGGCTTGGCCCCGCGAGTGCATTTATAGAAATGTCCATCCTGTCCAAAATATCGCTTTCATCTAGTGGAGTATCATCACGGTCGAATGAACGGAGGGAAGAAGGGACGGAGTCATTATCTGGGACTGCTGGAACGGCTCTGCTATTTTCTTCCAAACTGCTTTCCTATATGATAAAAAACCAATAAGTACTCAGGATCACCGAATACTTGATTAAAGTCTTTGATTCATGTGGGCCTATCAACTATCCACTGATCTCCCGGCCGAGCCACTAGATGACCAAGCGGTGGGATCGAGTTGTGGCTTCATCCTGGGTCTTGGGCGGGGGGGGGGGGGGGTCTAGACGTCGCAAGTGTTAGAATGCTTACGATGCAACTCCTTTCAAACGCTATTTCGTGCGAAAATCAGCTAACAAATTTTCTGGAACAAGGCAGTCTTTTACTGTAGAAAATGTGTGGAAATAGCTGCAACATTGCCACGTAGCAGTGTGATATCGTACTTATATTCAAACGTAAAAAAATTACAGCCGGTACTTGTCTCTTGCATTTGTAAGTCTGCTTGTCTAATTGCCATTAAAGGACCCCTCTTGCCTATTCTGCCTTTTATAATATACTTAGCTCCGATATGGAATTATAAGCTTCTAAAATCTCCACCTTTTTCCATTGTTTCGTTTCGTAACTACGAATTTGTCGCGTTTTTTCGGCCTTTGCGAGTTTTCCCGTGATCCAACGAAAAGTTTGCCGGAGTCTTCAACATCCAGTGACAACTCTTGCACATATATGGATGTGATAATCTTCTGTTTGCTTAGTTTTCCCACTTTTTGACCAAGACACGTTCAGTTTTCAAATGTTTTGCGCCCAGCAGCCGCGTCGGAGAGCAGGAAGGCTGGATGTAGTCGACAAGTGCTAACAAGAGAATCGCTAGTTTTAGGTGGACAGTAATGGTACTTCAAAAAATATTTTTTCTGATTCATTTCATAGGGAAAAAAAACGGTATGTTTTAAGCAAAACTACTTAAAAAAGTGGGCCTCTAAGGGCCCTGTATCTCTCTATACGGGTCAAAAAGCTGAATATTTACGGTATCTCTTGTTGGAGAAAAGCAAAGACAAATGACAAAAGTTCCTTACCGTTATAACAACTAAATCCAGCTTTGGTTTCTTGAAGAAGGCACTGAGTTTTGGCTGGGACCTTTTCTCTTCGTCTTTTCTTGATGCTGATAGTTTTCGTTTCTGCGCTCCTGATAACTGGGGCTTGGACGCCATTATGCAAATTTCATTACCTTTCTCTACCTCTTCTGACACACATCTGACCTCAGAAACCGAACTATGCTCACCTACCTCGAAAATAATCCCTGAACAATGGGTCATTAGCTCGGCTTATAAAGGTCAAAGCTTGGGATGACCTTCTTAAAATCCCTTTTACGCAACTATCTGTCGTAATACTGTCAAATAACTTTGTTTCCGGTTGATTTGATGATTTTTCATGGGTAGCTTTGGGCCCCCTTGGAAAGCCAGGGGGTGGCAGTTGCCCCCCCCCCCCCCCCCAAATGACGCCTCTGTTTCAGCTATCCATAGGGAGCGAAGCTTCAAATGACTGTATGCTACCCAATCTGTTTTTAAATCCACATTTTTCTGGCAAAATTTAACTACTTACCACACAAACCCTGCGTATTAATGTGGTTCAAATACTTCAAATCCCCAAGGATTCCAAGACAATCGCCAACTAAATGACGCCCCCTTCTTATACACTAAGAAATGCGCCGCAGGCGAAATTTTATGGAAACGCTAATGATCCGAACGTCTTTTTGTGATCCCAAAAGTAAAGACTACCTCGGGAATTTGGTCCGTCGAAGAAATTAGTGGCAATTTTTGTTGTTTTTTTCAGTTTCAGTTTGTTTATTAACAAAAAAAACAAATCATACACTTTAAACTAACTACACCCTTAAGTGAGCACTGCCCGTAATGGGTGACAGTATTCATTCATTTGTCAAGAAAAGAAAGACAAGGAAAAAGAAAAGAAAAAAGAAAAGAAGAAGAAGGGTAAACAAAATAAAATAAACGTAAATTAATCAAACAAAACACAGAGAACTGAATTTATGAATTCTGAATTTACAGCAAAGACGTAGTTTTCACATCAAAATACGTGCTTGTTACTGGAGTACAGTAACAATGGATATCGAGTACAAGAAATTTTTCATGAATTTTTCAGGCCCAGTTAGAAATTATGTCTAAATTTTGTGTGTTTATACTGTTATTTATCTTGTGTTGTTTTTCGTTGTTCTCTTTACTCCGCTACCACCTTGTGTATTTGGCGGGTTACAAATAAAATATATATATAATCAGGCCTATCATTTCCCTTTCGAGTTTATTAACCACATCGAAAAGTAACCAGCAAACGAAATAAGGATCCCGCTTTGCCGACAAGACTTTTTCCGATTATCGGTGTCCAGCCAGGTCAGCCAGAAAGGTCAATTTTGGGAGCGAACAGACAAACGACGCACGAATGAAACAAGGAAAACAGGTTGGCGGGTGCAGCAGATTTGCCGATAAAAAACGGAACGGAAGGTCAAAGTGTTTTAATAAAAGTGTTTAACGGTGTACTTAACACACAAAAAAAGATTACTGATTTGCCGACGAGACTTGAACTATCGGCCTTCGCTTTACTAAAGTTTACACAATCTGATTTCTCTTTTTATAAAAAAAAAAAAAATGCCGCCGATTTACAGACGAGACAAACTGTCGGGCACGACGAGATTTTGCAGATTTTGATTTCTTATGTGTAAAAAACAAATTGTGGGTGCGAACAGACAAACGACGCACGAACGAAACAAGGAAAACAGGTTGGCCGGTGCAGTCACTTTGCCGGTAAAAAACGGAATGGAAGGTGAAAGTGTTTTGCGGTGTATCTAACACACAAAAAAAGAATACTTGTACCGCCGAAACTTAAATTCTCGGTCTTAGCCCGACAGAAGTTTACAGAGTCTGATTTTATTTCTTATGTGTGAAGGAAATCCGGATTTCCTGACGAGACTTAAACTATCGGCCTTCGCTTTCCTAAAGTTTACACAATCTGATCTCTCTTTTGTAGAAAAAAAAAAATGCCGATTTACAGACGAGACAAACTGTCGGGCACGACGAGAGTTTGCAGAATTTGATTTATGTGTAAAAAACAAATTGTGGGTGCGAACAGAAACGACGCACGAACGAAACAAGGAAAACAGGTTGGCCGGTGCAGTTACATTGCCGGTAATAAAACGGAATGGAAGGTGAAAGTGTTTTAATAAAAGTGTTTAACGGTGTACTTAACACACAAAAAAAAGATTACTGATTTACCGACGAAACTTAAATTCTCGGTCTTAGAGAAGTTTACATAGTCTTATTTTATTTCTTATGTGTGAAGGAAATCCGGATTTCCTGACGAGACTTAAACTATCGGCCTTAGCTTTACAAAAGTTTACAGAATTTAATCTCTCATTTGTATAAAAAAAATGCCGATTAACCGCCCGACAGAAGTTTTGAGGAATTTGATTTCTTCTGTAAACTTTCGCCGGGCTTAGCCCAACGATAGTACTTTTTCAGAAAATTTTGGGGGAGTCCCACCCATAATGACGCGTAAGGGTAGCGCATGATTTTTTTCTCCACAGCTAAGACGAAGATCCAGAGCCTTAAAACAAAACGTATGCTAATGCATCGCAAATGGCATGACTGGAACTTTTCAAGCAAGCAACCGTCTTTTTCCTCTTTTTTTTCTTGTTATATATGGAAGGAAAGACTGTAAGAGTCGTCCCCGTGGACACAGATTTTTGCTCTGGCAGATTCTCTTTCAAGACAGCTGTTCTAGGAAAGGGGTCCAATCCTCAGCTACTATTTCCTGTTTGATGTCCAATTAGACCCATGTTCCAAAATGTGTCATAATATCGACTCTTTCAATAAAAGGGTCTACACTAACAATGGGATCTCGATGGGATCCCATAATTTAATATTTGATCCGGACAATTGGGTACTGTAGATGTCTGGTCTTCGCCAGACTCCTTGACAATTTTTATATTAAAATTTAGAAACAGATTAAGGTCAATGGCTAACCATGTGAGAAAACCAAGTTCAGATATGGATTCAGCATGTGTGTTTACCCCAATATCTGTTGGGAATCTTCCGATTCCGTTTCTCACCCTATTTGAATATTCCGCGCTTTTCCCGTTTGTAACGCCATCTAGAAGTGTTGGGTAAAGTTAACAGTCATACATCTTGATAGAAGCGTCACCAGTTCAGTTGGTAGACAGCCTTGAACCAGATTACTGGCTTGAAATATATAAAGTGGATTTTGAGTAATTTTAAGGTAATCTTTTCGGATTATTATATTAGTTATATAATTAAGACATGTATTGTTAATTTATTAATTCTGAATTGAAGTGTTGACTCTTAAAGTAAAATCATAAAGTAAAAGTATTCATTATTTATAGGGTTCCTGACTTTCCTGACTTCACGTATACCTGGATTGTACATTTGTTAATACTCGTCGTTACAATAAACGTTATTTAACGTTGGACTGGAGGAATTGGCGTGCCAGGGAGGTTTACCCAACAATATCTACTTTGACGAAACTGATAAAAAAAAAACTTCCTGCCTTACTTCAGCCAAATTTCTGATTGCGACCGGATTCCGGGCAAACTTCTTGTCCAGCAAAAAAAATTAAGCTCAACCTTTAATCAACTTCAGACAAAACACTACCTTTTAGCAAATTTTCAGGTTTTTGCTGGATTCAAGGTGAACTATTTGTCTGACAAGAAAATAATTTTCATACAACCTCTAATCAACTTCAGATAAAACTTTTACTTATAACAAATTTCCCGGTTTCAGCCGGATATCCGCGCGAACTATACGCCCGGGTGTCATGTATACTGCCGGGGTGTCATATATATTGTCATATACGGATTCACCCCTAAATCGAACATCTAATAAACTTAAGATGAAACTTTTACTTTTCAAAAATGTTCCGTTTTTTACAGGATTCCGGGTGAACTACTTGTCCGGCAATTTTCATATTAGGATTCAGCATGTCTTCTTACCCCTAAATCCTATCTCATTAGCTTTTGACAAATATTTGTTTTCGTCCCTTAATCTGAAACCCCTAAATATAGGCCCATCTTCGAACCTGGCCTCGTTTTTGTTGCATGCTGCAGGTCCACTTCTCCGCCGATTCCGGACTGATTCTTTCTACATCCGTTTTTGCACTGCAGCGCTTCCAAGGAAGACGGCAGCGCTTCTCAAGAATCACGGACTTGCTCACCGACCAAGTCCGTGCTTCCCTGCAAGATGCTGCAGCGCTGCCGCTTCAACCAAGAAGAAATTGAATCCAAAAACGCATATTGTGCAAAAGCAAAGAAGTGCTGCAGCAGCGATGCGGAAGCGCTATTGCAACAAAAACGAGGCTCTGGCCTGTACTTTGGCCCAAAGAGTCTTCCTACCAAGTTCGAACAAAATGCATCAACCCCTTCGAGAGTTATCGTGCTAAAAGACGGACAGAAGGACAACTTTTAAGAATCATAGGTATTCCGTCACTTACGCCCTGGGATCCCAAAAACGCAAAAAAAGACGCATGGCGCACAAGAGCGGCGCTTAACTGGCCGTTATTCAACTGGCACACGAAAAAGCGGCCGAAATAGTGATGATGATGAAATTTATTTACGAACTACACACGAAAAGGGAAATAGCGCAATACAAACAAAGACATTTCAATGACGGAGTAAATGCACACGATAAAAAGAAACATAGAAAAAAAGGTACAAATCGGGTCTAAAATATCTTCTCCCTATATGGAATGCGGGAAAATGGTCAAGGGCAGAAACAATGGAAGATAACTTCCCGATGAAAAATTTATCTCAAAAATAGTACTATGAAGTAGTACGAAAAAGTTGCATGTAGTACTAACGATGCTACTACATGCTTCTACTTCAACTCTACCGTGTTACTGCATTCTATTATATGCTACTATTAGCAAGACTGGATGCTACTATGGCAAGGCAGGATGCTACTGGATACTACTACATAAGATTGGACCAGTCTAAGGCACATTAAATGATTGTATTCTTTGCTATTACATAGTATTACATGCAACGTTTTCGTACTACTACCATACTACTACGCAGGCTACAAACTTTTCATCGGGTTTGCGCAAGGATAAGAGGGCAAAAAGCTGGCTATAACGTCTATATAATTGCTATAACGTCGAGGAGGAATAAAAGAAATCCACTAATTCACAGTTAGTTTCCGACTTTAAAGTAAAATTTTAATTTTGAAGGAAAAGTTGACAAAAAGCATAGGAAGCCCTCCAAACCCACAAACTGTACCCAATTTTTCACAAGTGAATTATGTAGTACGTAAACAATTTTAATCTAGTTGTCCAAACCATAGGCGTATTCTGGCCGCTCCCCGAGGACTCCACTTGAGGAGTCCCCGCGTTTTTTTTTGTCCCGGGGACTCACTCCCGTATTCTCGCGAGTCCCCACGGACGGGGAATGCTCTGATTATCATCACCATCATAAAAAAGGACTCCCTTTCAGATTCGGAGGGGAATTAACTTTTGCTCGTGTAGGTGCAATGTAGAATTAATCAAAAGAATCAGAATAAACAAAACCAAAAATAAAGTGGATCTAGACTAATTTCGTCAACCGTATATCTTTTTCCAAACTAAATGCATTTTAGAAGCATTCCCCGTGTTCTCGTTGTTTTCCGTATGCGGAGTCCGCACTCGCCGTTCCCTTCGATTCCTCGAAGAGTCTTCGGGGAACGGCGAGAATACGCCTCATGTGTATTTTCTTTTTTATATAATATAGAAAGCGTCACTGAATGGATCAGTTGATTTAAGGCCTTTTTCCGCGACACAGTTGTGGGCCACACACTTCTGAGTGTTTGTCGCGGAAACACGATTGTGTGCCACACAATCAAGCCACTAGTTGAAACTCGCGGAAACGCCGTTTTGTCTATTTTTTGGCGGTAATTTCAAATATCTAAAAATAAAAAGAAAATTCGAGTAAAATATCAATAAATAGAGCTCCAGGCTTATTTCCTTACCGTTCTGTACAAAAAGCATCTTCAGTTTCAAGTCTACATGCTTGAAAAAGTAGTTAGCTTTATTGTTTAGACACCATTTTGCTGCTGAATTTGAATTTCCCGCCAAAATCGAGCCACAAAATCGACAATCACCTCGCCAGTTGTTTGTCGAATTTGAGCCACAAAGCGAGCCACGAAAATCTTGTTGGTCGCGGAAACACACTTGTGGGCCGCACGAAAAGCCGCGGAAACACTCTTTTCTAGCCACAGTCGGCCCACAAACTGTTTGTGGGAGCACGGAAAAACGCCTTTGGGCATAGTTCTGTTTATATATTACATTTTGTACTCCCCAGTTTTGAGAGAAATAAATAAATGTAAATAAATAAAAAGTCATGATGCGTTTTAAATCAATTCGTCTCCGAACGTCAAAGATTCCGGAAAGGTTGCAGTCAGAGGGAGAACAAAAGCTATACTTCCTGGGGCACGGCTCCATTTGAGTTCATCTGAGATAAACGTGGCAACCTTTCGGCGGGTAGCGTGTCAGTTGATGCGGAGAACCAGTGTTGCCATATTGTCAGATTTTACGAACGACTGGAGGATTTTTTTTGCTGGCATATTAAAACTGTTTGGGGTCGTTTGACAATCCTTGTAAGTTTTTGGAGATTCCTTGCGATTCTGGACTGAAATTTTGGCGTATTTTTCAAAGACAGTGGCGTATTTCTTGGATCACAATCTGGCAACACTGCGGAGAAACCGTCTGGCGTGGTAGTGAACTGATAGAGTGGATATTTCCTTTTGTCAGAGTCAGGTCTGAACTCGGAGATGAAGCTTTACGCCGCTTTCACATTGACGCGTCGTTGCTATACGCTGCGTATTCGTTTATCTTGCGCTGCGTACAGGTTGCGTAGCGTATCTTTCACACCTGCGCGACAAGCTTTCACGCTGGATGTGTATTTACGTTTTCCTTTCTCAATTCTTCTGCTGAATTCTCGTTTCTTTCATCATTACTGATTTTTTGTTCATCGTTAGTAGGTTTTCTCCAGTTTGTCATCAAAAACTTCCATTTTTCACTGAAAAATCTCATGCTTGGTTCGACGAACTTGGTTCTATTCTTGCATTGCGTTTTATTTGTCACCGCAAGCGCGACGCAGAGGTTGCGTAGCTCAACGTGAAAGCCTCAACGCGTAAGTGTGAAAGCGGCTTTAGTTGCACGCAGGGTTGCCACATGTCGCACGATAGTGTGAATTGTCACTCTATTCTGTTTTTGTCACTCTTGTCCTACGTAGGACATACAAATCACTCTACTTCATAAAACGTCCAAATGTGTCATTTTTGCAGCAGGAATTCCGACTAGAAGTGACCATTTCAAGTTTTTATATGAAAACAAATTAGGATGTGTCATTTGTACAGAGGTAATTCCGACCAAAAGGGACCATTTCAGTTTTTTTTTTCATGAAAATAAAATTTTACTCCCACTTCACTCTCTGTTTTGGACCAAAAGTCACTCTCTAAATGTTTTTGACGTGGCATCCCTGGTTGCACGTTGCACTACAGCTGTTATGTCAGAGGGGCACATCCTTCCCGGAAGGGGGTACAGGATTTCCACCTCTGCTAAAACTAGCTCGATTCAATGCTTAAGGACCTCGTTAATTTATCTCACGCATGAGAAATTCTGCAGATCAAACGTTATTCCCGGGAAAGTTTCACTGTTGAACAGCCCTTAAAAGTTCGCCTCGATTCACGATACAAAGCCTGGATCGAAATTCATAGGTAAGCTTTCGGGAGCCCAACTTTCGGGG
Source organism: Branchinecta sandiegonensis (assembly GCA_030848855.1). NCBI lineage: Eukaryota > Metazoa > Arthropoda > Branchiopoda > Anostraca > Branchinectidae > Branchinecta > Branchinecta sandiegonensis. The sequence goes on along the minus strand of JAUPMV010000001.1, from coordinate 28,258,065 downwards.
AGCCTCTTTACTGAAAATTTAGATAAATCCCGATTATCGTAATATAGTAACTCCTTCCTAACTTCTAATTTCAAAGTGAAGAATCCTTTGGAAACTTTAAATAGTAAAACTTTCATAAAAAGGCTGACAACATTCTTCTTCATCACAACCTTTTTGTATTTTTCACAAAAAAGCGCCCTGATTAGTTCGTTTATTTTGACCTTTGTTTTTTCCATTGTAGTTCATTGTAGGTTTAGTAGGCTAATTTAGCTTTAACGGTCAGCTGTTTATTAGTATGTAAGTGTGTGTGAGTCTGATTGACATGTTGTTGTTCCTTTTTATACACTACTCTTCAGTTTTTAAGGATTCAAATAAATACTACTAATAATATAATAATCATCATCCCAAACTTCATGAACGACTCGAGACACTTCATTTGGGCGGACTGGTCACTAATAATAATAATAATAATAATAGATTTATTGCCCATCATGATGCACAAACGTACAAAAAGACGGAGTAACCAAATGAAGAAGAAATTCCCGCCTAAACTGAGACATCTCCCATACCAGCGAAGGCTTGAAAGACTTAAACTCCCTACGCTGGCATACCGTTTCCACAGGGGAGACCTCATTGAGACATACAAGCTATGCCACGGTATGTACGAAAACGTCGAAGCTGACGACATCCTCAACTTCAACTTCAACAAGTTGCGCGGTCATAGCCTCAAACTCACCGCAGAGAGGTTCTGCAAAGATATTGGTCGGTGGAGTTTCAAAAACCGCGTGCCACTCCACTGGAATCAACTGCCCGAAGAAACAGCAAACTCTCCATCAATAAGCCAATTCAAGAAAGAAATTGATGGAATGATTCTTTCCCATATGTACGTTTCAAAAGAACTTTGTAGAGGCTTTGTGGCCTTTTTTTGCAATATATTATTATTATTATTAAAAATAACAAGAAAGAAATGAAAAAAAAGAACATTACTGTCAGCAGAAATAATGGAAAGAACGCAAGAAACTTAAAAAAAAAACCACACACACTGACAGAATTTACATAGAGTAAAGCATCTGCTGAGCTACATTAAAGCTGCGCTAAAAGTGCTCTCGCCTTTCCCGAATAACAGATATAGGCAGGGGCGTCACGACCGGGGGGGGGGGGAGGGGGGGACGCCCCCCCCCCCCAATGTTGTCGGCCAGTCGGTAAAAAATAACCGAACCGGCGCTAAGCGCCACGATTTTTCGACAAAACACTTGATTTTTTTCATTAAAACAGTCGATTTTTCTGAAAATCAGTCGATTTTTCGTCAAAACAGTCGTTTTTTCTGAAAATCAGTCAATTTTTTCGAAAACTGTCGTTTTTCTTAAAAACAGCCGTTTTTTCTGCACAGACAGTCGTTAAAAATTACCAGCCAGTCGGTAAATTCCTTGGCCCCCCCCCCCCCCAAACATTTGGCTAGTAACGCCTCTGGATATAGGTCGTGCTATTCCATACTTCAAAGGTATTCTGCTATTACTTGTCCACCTAGGGAATCCAAGCTGGGTAATTTCAGAAGGGCATTCCAGTATTCCTGCGGTTTTCTGAGGCGGCTAAAGAGACTTTGGGGTGAAGGAATTGTGTTTAAAGCAGGATTAAGTGAATGCGACAAAAGCATAAAGAATTTATTTCTTCTGGATACCTTATGTCTAAAAAGAACCCGATATGCCGACAAGAATACCGAGGCACGACAAAAGCATGCAGAATTAGATTTCTCCAGTGCTTTGCCCGACAAATGTTTGCAGGATTTCATTTCTTGCGTATAAAAAGAACCCGATGCGCCGACGAGTCGACCGACGCCCGACAAAAACTTAAAAAAATTAGTTCTTCTGGATTCCTTCTGTATAAAAAGAACCCGATGTGCCGACGAGAATACCGAGGCGCGACAAAGCATGCAGAATTCGACTTCTTCAGTGTTTTGCCCGACAAATATTTGCAGAATTTCATTTCTTGTATATAAAAAGAACCCGATGTGCCGACGAGTCGACCGACGCCTGACAAAAGCATACAAAATTTTATTTCTTCTGAGCAGAAAATATATTGGTAAAGCAAAAGAGAGAAGTGGTCCTTACTTCTGTCCTACGTGCGCTCATGAGGATGAAAGTTCATCTGGTGTGTGATTGTGTGGAACTGAATGAAGGGAGAAAGGAGGTATTGGTGAGAGAGTATGGGATCGTAGATCCGATCAAAGCCATCGCGGAACGGAGATTGCGGTTTGAGAAGTCGTTAGATTCGACGAATAGCTTGTTCAGCGCCTTTCTGTAAATTGTTACCAGAAGTTGTTAAGTGTTTCTTCTTTTTTTTGTTGCAGTTGTTGCGATGAGAAGGTGTTTTGTCTATGTTTGTATCTGCTTTTTCTTCTCTTTTTTTTCTCTTTATATTTACTCCGAGTTTACACCATGTGTGTATTTCGGGTAATAAATTTATTTATTGATTGATTGATTGATATAATGAAGAATGGATGGTGAGGATCATGAAGGAAGAATGTTTTATTACTGTGAAAAAGCTTGGACGTTACTTGAGGCTTTCAATGGAGCATAGAATGAGATTTTTAGAATAGGAGGATTGTGTTAGTTCTATAAGTTAGCGACTTTTTTTGCCATGGCCCACGGGCTTTTTTGGTAATATATTCAATTCTATCCTATTCTATGGATTCAGCATGTACGTTTACCCCCATATCCTACGCCGTATCTACTTTGTCGAAACTGATCAAAACTTCCTGCCTTGCTTCTGCCAAACATCCGGTTTCGCTCAGATTCCAGGCGAACTATTTGTCTGGCAAAAAAAACAGCTCAAAAACGAATTCAGCCTCTCTTATTACCCCTACACCAAACATCGAATCGACTAAAGATAAAAATTACCTTTAACAAATTTTCCGGTTTCATCCGGATTTCGAGCGAACTGTACGTCCAGGGAGAAGCCGATTGTCATATACCGTCTTCTCACCCCTAAATCGAACATCTAATTCTATTCTATTCTTTAACGCTAATTCTATTCTTTTTTTCCTTGATTTTTTTGTTTTGAGTAGTTAGTAGTGATTCAGGTTGAAAATGTGTTTTTGTTGTTGTTGTTGTTCTTTCTGGTTGGGCGTCCCAGACCGGGTAAGTCAAGCTCCTTTCTTTCTTTCTTTCCTTTTTTTTCTTTATTTTGGTCGAAGTTTTTGTTGTTGTTGATGTTTTGTTTCGAGGATAATTAGTCTCTTACAGGTTCGCCTCTGGGCATTGAAATTTCCAGTTTTTTAATAAACCCTTCATTCATTCATTCATTCATAGTATGATTACTCTTAATTTTTTCGAATTGTGCAGATGTGAAAGCCTTTTAATGCAGCATATAAATAAATCTTAGAAAACATAAATCTAATAAATATAAACCTTATACAATATATTTAAATCTTATCAGTCTTACCTTTCACGTGCTTTCCATATCTGCACAGGCGACTGACAACAGTCTGCACTGTATCTCCCTCCATAATGGGCATCTCTACTTCAAAATAACCTGACATGGGTTGGGGGTTGACCAGCTTGACGTTGACCCCTTTTTCCGTCCTAAATGTGACGAACGGGGTGCCGGGAACGCAGTCCTCTCGGGTTTTATCATCAGCTGAAGGGTCATCGGAGTACTTGATTTCGATACCGTCGAGCTGAAAACAAAGTGAAATAAAATCAAGGGTCCACGATTTTCCCTGACAAAATCGCAATCCCGTTTTGTTGTCACATACTTCACGCCTATTCCTTCTCGGAAACGGCATTATTACCGAAAGCAAATTCGCCCCCGGCCCCACACCGTTATTCATAACAAAACAAACGCTAATCAACATGCGAAAAAACCTCCCGTATCAAAGACCTAACCGGGCAGCGAAAAAGCAGTAGCGTAAAAAATGAAATCTCAGCAGTGGTTTTCCCCTACAGCAATTCTAAAGAAATCATTCGCCAAAACAGGATTATTAAATTTGCTGGAAACTTCATAGTGTTACTTACTTCCGCTACGTTACTTCCAGAGCAAAATAACACTAGGGAGTAGCGCCAAGACTTGACAAGATGGCACACATCCGAACAGCAGCCACACTAGCACCACTACCGATAGAGAACGTCCCTACTGAAACACAATCAGTCGTGCACCGGCACTGGCTCCGACAACTTCATATTCTGAACACAGAAAAAAAGATACAACCTTCCCTGTTTCATCGATCTCTGCAGACCGCATCTTAGCTGTATCAGAGATTTTCTAACCCGCATGTGTGTCTTCGCTTTGAATGTCCCAAGCGTAGTGGACGGCACTACTAGTAAGGCCCGTTTCTGATAAATGGAAGGCATAGGTATTGGCGCTACTCCCTTGTGTTATTTACTCTGTTCCAGAGCAAAATAACACTAGAGAGTAGCGCAAAGACTTGAAAAAGGGACACACACCCGAATAGCAGCGTCACTAGCACCACTAGCGATAGAGAACGTCCCTACTGAAACTCGATCAGTCGAGCACCAGCGCTGGCTCGGAACAACTTCATATTCGGAACACAGCAAAAAAAAAGATACAACCTCCCATGTTTCCTCGATATGAGCACACCGCATCTTAGCTTTACTAGAAATCTCTAAATCCGGAACTTTGACTCGCTTTAAATGCCGCAAGCGTGGGCGGATTCTTCCAGTCCCCCCCCCCCCCCCCCACTAGGGAGTAGTTCGAAGACATAGCAGCGATACTAGCATCACTAGCGATAAAGTCCCAACCGAAACTCAATCAGTAGTGCAGAGCAAAATAACACTAGAGAGTGGCGCCAAGACTTGGCAAAATTGACACACTCGAATAGTCGCGATACTAGCACCACTTACGATAGTTAACGTCCCTACTGAAACCCAATCGGTCGTGCACCTGCGCTGGCAGGTGCGAGTAAGGCCCGTTTCTGCTGCATAGAAAGAAGAGCAAAATAACACTAGGAAGTAACGCCAAGACTTGACAAAATTGGCACAGACTCGAATAGCAGCGGTACTACCGCAACTAGCGATAGAGAACGTCCGTACTGAAACTCATTCAGTCGTTCACCAGCGCTGGCTCTGATAACTTCATATTCTGAACATAGCAAAAAAAAGTATCAAGCGTAGTGGGCGGCGCTACGAGTATGGCCCGTTTGCAAGCATGGAAGGCATACGTCTTGGCACTATTCCCTAGTGTTATTTTGCTCTGACGGAAAGCATAGGTCTTGTCGCTACTTCCTAGTGTTATTTTTCTCTGCTCCGGACACATTTTTTTTCCTGAGAAAAAAAAAAAAAAAACTATCCGCAACATCCCATCTAGAGAGGGTGGGTGGTGGGTATGCGAAACTGAAATGTTGATAACTAGAAGTCCTTTGAGTTTCCTCTCCCTGGTAATTCCTCGCAATAGTTTGAAGAGGATTACAGCTTCCTCAAACATCACGGCTTACTTACCTACTGACCAAAATAGCAAAGATAGCTGGCAAAGATAAGTCAATCAAACACTTTCAACGGGGTATAAAATGGCCAATGACAAATAATGTCAGACAAACACGACTAAGAACTATTAAACGAGCGAACAAAGTACGGCACAAACGAGTTAACATATCTATCAGTTGCACCGTTGGATAATTAGTTAATTTAGCTTTGTTTGAATGGTAAATTAACTAATTATCAAATTAACTGTGGCAAATTAACTAATTACCCATGGGTTCTCTGGAGTCAGCCACAGAATTTGTAATACGGTAGTAATAAGTAATAAAACAGTAATAAGCTAAGACCCTCGTTTATGAATCACGGTGCTTTAAAACATAATTAGACGAATTATAAAAAATTACTTTTTTAAGCTATAAACAAAAGGACATGGCTAGAAGCACTATATACCTTTTTTATTCCAATAATAGATAGATACTTTAATTTAGCCGTTAGGCCATACACAACATCATACATTTTTAAACACTTCGAGAGAGCGATTATATAAACTCACATGTAAAACGCTTTAAACGATATGACATTTGTCTCGCTGTATAACAAAATCCCTTTCCAACACGCTCCGATCTGATTACCTTAATTACCTTGAATCGCACTTCCAGCGAGATAAGGTGGTGTGATAAATTCAAAATTCAATTCGCAAAGTGAACAATTTGCATCTCCATATTTTTGTGCAACGACTGTGCGGGCGCGCTTGTTTACTCGTGCTAACTGGACAAGACCAAAGGTTTCGATGGGATCCCAGAGGAAAATATTTGCGAATGAATTTATACCGAAACAGCCATAGCGGGAAAACAAAATTAAATACAAAGAAGAACACTCAAAACTTCAACATAAACAACAGAAAAAGAACGTTAAACTGAATTTTGATATATTGGACAAAAATAACAGCTACACAAAACCCTCCAGAAGTTTACACTTTCTAAGAGGTTCAACAAACCCCGCTTAAGAAATTAACATACTTAGACACTATACCATTGAAAAACGAAAGAAGAAAAGAACAGAATGAAAAAGAAAAGAAGAAAAAAAAACAGAAGATGGCGATACTTAGGCCACGTCCTCCGCATGGACGAATTCAGGTTGCAAAGCAACATCCTAAACTAGCAACCCCTTAGAAGACGATGACGACGGAGCCCAAGAAGCACGATCCGTCGCACTTTTCAGAGGGACCTTACAGCAGCTCGAAACTAGGGTTCAAAATTGGAGCCGGGTTTGTTGGTGAAAACTGTTCTTAGTCCAAAGTAGTTCGTTGGAGAATTTAACATTGTTGACTTACTTAAAGAAGAAGAAGAAGAAAATCAAAAGAACATGAACCCTGACCAAGAAGCACGACCCGTCGCACTTACCAAAAGGACCTTGCAGGGGCTCGAAACTAGGGTCCAAAGTTGGAGCCGGGTTCGTTGGTGAAAACTGTTCATAGTCCAAAGTAGTTGGTTGGAGAATAAACTCACACACACTAACATACTAATAAACAGCTGACCGTTAAAGATAAATTAGCCTACTAATTTTTATTTTATTTTATTTATTTATTTAATTCAGCCGTAGCCATATACATAGAGGAAAAACACACATTATCACTAGCCAACATATCACACATAACCACATATGAATAAAAAAATCAACGAACCACAAGTGGCAGTGAAAGTTGAAAAATTGGAGTGGAAAGAATTTGGATCAGGTTGTTATCTGACATCAAAAGGCGGCTTTTTAGCGACAAAACTGCTTTACGTTTTAGTTCGTGAAACGGAGGCATACGATTATTTCCGAACATCCCCGAGGCGCTACGGCGGTGCGGGAGTCCGTGAAGTTTTCTGTAACAGTTATTGTAAGTGATACGAGTCACATTTATCGCACCAGCAGTGATATTCGTACAAAGAGCAAAACAGTAAAACTGAAAACAAAAAGTACGAGACAGCCTATCACGGATAATTGCAGAACAGAACTGAAACTTTCTAGCAACTACATTTCCATTAAATCTACAACCAAATACAATGGAAAAAACAAAGTTCAAAATAAACAAACTAATCAGGGCGCTTTTTTGTGAAAAAAGGAAAAAGGTTGTTGACCTACTTAAAGAAGAAGAAGAAGAAAATCAAAAGAACATGAATCCTGACATAACATTCAAATCTTCATTGTCAAAATTTTGCTCTTCGGTTGTTCAAGAAGTTTATAAGTCAATCCGTAGCGCCTATGGGCGTATCGTCCCCAACCGGGGGCGCTATAATCGTAAAGCTTTGGGAAATTTGTACAGCACCTTCTGCGCTCCTTCTATACTATTTCGTTCTGGCGTCACTCATGTTCTGCGAAAGAAGGAGTTTAAAAAGATGAGATCATGTTATTTTAAATATGCAAAGCACCTGCTCCACTTGCCGAAGTTATGTCGTAACCATACGTTGACGGAGAAATTTAAGACGCAAGTGTTACCCTTTTGGATGATTCCTCATCGCTTTTAAAAATCATGGACAACAGGGCCCAACCAGCGCACGACGTTATCCACTGCTTCCTGGCCGACGATTGAAAATTAAGAGCGTGTTCCATCCTACTTACCGTAGTTACCACGCATAACGTCACAAATTCTGCCCTTTTGTCGTCAAGGCTGGAACGACTTTTCTATTTTCCAGCGGAATATCATGACACGGGTGAATCTGACCAATCACGTGACAGAGATTCGTGGTTACTACGCTTACCACGCTCCCGAGCGTGGTAAGCAAATAGTTACTATTAGTTACTATTTCGACAAGGCTGGAACGGTCAGCGTAGTAACTTTTCGTGAGATTGGAACGGATTTAGTAACTAATAGTTACTATTGGTACGAGGGTGGAACACGCTCTAAGTGTCTTTTTTGTGTGTTTATGTGTTTTGTTTATTTTCTTTATTTTCTTCATTTACTCCGCCTTTTCAAAATGGCGGGTCATAAATAAATTACTTAATTACTAACTTACTTACTTACTGCCTCGTTTTTCGCGGCCATTCATAAGTTTCGACGGAGGTCCTAGCAGAAGCTCACCACTGGGGCCTATTCCTAGATGGCCCCAGTGGCACAGGTGCAGTTCAGGATTTAGAAAGTAGGCTACAGTAGTATGCTTATTTGAACGTCGCCTAACAGTTAACCATCGCCGGCGAAAACAGCAAAACCCACGCTAGGCAAGTTATACTGCGAAATACTTGCCAAAAAAAATTTGATTCATAATATCTATTTTCCCCATATGTGAATACATTTTCAAATTTGTTATTCTAGCTTTTAACTCGTATAAAGTTTGCTACTTTTCTGTTATATTTGAATAAGAAAGAAATAAAACCAAAGTAGGCTTATGGGAAAATTGACCGAGATGTTCAGATAAGAATACCTCTCCTACGGACGTATGTTTTAAAGATTGCAATTTTTTAAGAATTATCCTGTTACTTAATTATGTTGTAACGAAACAAACAATGTCTTTAAGAACACAATTACCTCCAAGGTGTTCATCAGGTAGCTCAGGTTGGTCTCCAAGACAGTCTTCTCATCGAAATCCAAGGTCTGCTTTAGCTCAGTGGTTCCCTTCTTTTCAACCCTCTCCTTGACCAACTGAACAAACGGCATCACTTTTTTCATATATTTCTTCAATTCCGGCCGTTTTCCGAATTCGGTGGATAGCCATTTATTGTCTGGTGCGGATCCGAGCTCCTAGAATACACAGGATATACTAGAACGAAACGAATTTACGCTACACTACAAAAAGTTTCTCACTAAGAATTACAGTTAACTGCAGTATTTACTACTGGGATCAATCTTATCTCTACCGGGATGAGAATAATCCGAATTAGAGATAATATCTCAATAGAGACAAGATTAATCCAGGTAGCAAATACTGCAATATTTTTTTTTACAGTGTATGAAGCTTAAAGTATCACTGACATTTTTTGCTGCATCTCAACACCGAAACTCGGGAAGAGACTTCCGATTCTTGATTCACTGTAAAAAAAAATCTTGCAGTATTTGCTACTGGGATTAATCTTGTCTCTATTGAGATAAGATTATTTCTGATTCGGATTAGTCTTATCCCGGTAGAGATAAGATTAATCCCAGTAGCAAATACTGCAGTTAACTTTAAACCTTACTCGGGGAAACTTTTTACAATGTGTTATGACCGGCCTATAGTACAGTCAGTGGACCCACGAAAATTGTTCAGTTTTACCACACGTCAATTTGGTCACTCGTCACTTGACCCAAACTTGAAAAGCTGTGAAATAAGTGACAAACCACACACCCTTACTTAAGTTACCTGGATTGTCAGGTCAGGAGAGTCTTTGCGATCCACACAGTCCCATGGGTAGGCTTCCATATCCATGGGATTGCTCACGCGTCTGAAGAGTCAGTTGAAGCACTGACTTCGGTTCAGCCATGGTATCTCATCCTCTCCACTCCCAAGTCCTCCCTCCCCCCTATCAAAATGTTAGAAGTCGACCAGAACGAGTGGTAAGTTCTAAGGTTCCCAAGCTCTGTCCCGTACCTACAAAACACGCTAGATTTGCAAAAAGTTTTATTCCCGAGTTCGTGAAATATTTAAAAAAAGCGTGAATTTTTAAGCGTATACTGACATTAGATACATATAGTGTAGTTTTTTCTGTTTGTTTGACAATAATCGCAAATTTGGTTTATAACCACGATAGTCGATTTTTACAATAAACTTTCTATCTATCTTTCTATCTATCTGACCAACGGGAATCCGTCGGTTCGCCCACACGTCGATTCAACCACACATCTGTTCACACACGCGTCAGTTCGCCCACACGTCAGTGCTCTTACACGTCACTTCGCCACAAGTGAAAAGCTGTGAAATGAGAGACACTCCACACACTTACTCAACTTACCTTATACTTTTCTTCCAAAGTGGTAAGAATAATGGACTGCCAGGTGGGGAAAGTCTTCGCGATCCACACAGTTCCATGAGTAGGCTTTTCAACGGCGACCGCCTTATTCTTCGCTGCCTTGGCAGTCAAGAGGGACATGTACGACTTCAGACGAATTCGGAAATCATGAGCAACATTGGAAAGGTAAGCTCCGGATAGGAGAATGACCGGATCCGGTGACGAGACAGCGGGCCACGATTGTTTCAATATGCTAGATTCCTAGAAGGGAGACTAAATCAGAAAGAAAATCCCAAGCGCTTAAGAAGGCAAACAGAATACAGAGTAAACTAATCACTCAATCTATGATGATGACGATGATGAATATCCTCTACTGCGCTATTTCGGGCTTCCTTGGCAAGTTGGGGCCGTGTAAGGAGGGATGCCAAGAAGGGTTGAAGTATCGGTCGAATAAAATCAGATGACGTTCCGTTTAGCACTGTCAACCATGATTCGCAGTCAGCTTGGGGTGAAGGTATATTTATGCTTAATTTTACTAAGCACAAAACAATGAAAAGAAACAGGGGCAGTAAAGAAAAAATACACTGATCTCTCGATAACCTGGTGAAATGCGTAGGGTCAAAAGAACAAAATAGGAACAAAGGACTAATCGGGCGTAAAAAATATTCTTCCTAAATTAGAAGCGGATAAATGGCCAAGGGCAGAAAGATGGTAACAGAGCAGGGACCAACCGGTAAAGGTTTTAAAGCGACGCGGAATTCCTTATGACGTCGAGCAAGGTATAAGAGAAATTTGCAGTATTTGAAGTAAAAAGGTCCTACTATGTTTTCGATCTCTTCGTCGGAGAATGTAGAATTTGCAAATAGAGGGACACTTACAAAGGTCATAACATAAACCTTCTGCGCGTCTTTGACAACAGTGGCGTTTTTGATCGCCGATTAGTTCGGCGATAGCGTAGCCGTCTGACTTTTTGTCGTTTTTGACGTTCGCCGGAAGCCGATTGCTGTAGCTGAATATCTTAATTTCTGTTTTTGTTCCGATCGGCTAACGTCTATCGCCTGAATTCCTGTCCATCGCCGATCGGCCAAGGACTCGCCGTTTGCCGTAGACGTTGGGATTTCGTTTGACGATTTGGCGTTTCTTTAAAAAATGGAGGGAAATGAGGATTATGTTCTTTCTGTTCTGCGTCATGAGAACAGCCTCTTTTGAAGTCCAATGTGAGTAGACATATCCGATGTGTAGTTTATGTTATAACAGAAGTACACTGCCAGCAAAACAAAATCCCGTTTTTGCGCACCCAAAAACGACGGCGAACGTCAAAGGCTATCGGCCATCGAAAACAGTAAATAAGCACGAATCGGCAAACTCGCTTCGTCTACTGGTGAAATTTCATCGGCGATCAAAAACGCCACTAACATTTCGGCTGTCCTCCGACAAAACCTAGTATCTGCACCTGAGTAGCTTCCGAGAAAAACGCAAAAATTTTGTTTTTTAAAGCTCCTTAATTTTTTTCGTATATATTCAGTAAACTAATGTAGTTTTGTAAACAATAAAGTGATGATGCTGGTGATTTTGTTGCTGGTGGAGCGTGGGTTTGTCAGATACTAGATTTTGGAGAAAAAGCGAATTTTTAGTATGAACATACTAGGTAAAGCCCGAAAATAAAGTTGAGACCATGTGTATATCTCTACCATTATAGATACTAGGTGAGATCTAAGAAAATAAGCCTCGTAGAAAAATTCTAAGTTCACCACTGCATTCCTCGTAGTCTGATTATCTGGGATCCACTCTTAACTAACAAGACCAAAGGTTCCGATGGGATCCCAAAAATTGAATATTTGATGTAGACAGTTACGATCTTTGTGCCGACCGGATTTGTATAAAACTCAAGTTCAGATATACCTCTATAAGCCATATCTATTTTGACGGTACTGATCAAAACTTCCTAAAATGGTTTTCGCTATCATGCTCAGCATGCCTTCTTATCCCTAAATCGACCATTTAATCAACTTCAAATAAAACTTTTACTTCTAACCAACTTTCCGTTTTTTGCCGAATTCCGGTCGAACTACTTGTCTGGCGAGAAAATGGTTTTCGCTATCGTGCTCAGCATGCCTTCTTACCCCGTAATCGACTATCACATTAGCTGTTTAAAAATATTGTGTTCGTCCCTTAATTTGCACCCCCTCCCCCACCCCTAAATTTAGAGCTACATAGCCCATCTACGAACTTGACTTTACCCTTGACTCAATGAATTGTCACACCAAGTTTCATCAAAATATCTCATTCCCTTCGAGAGTTATCGTGCTCACAGACAGACGGACAGACGGACATTTTTGCGATGTCATAGGTATCCCTCCACTTGCGTTTTGGGATCCCAAAAACCGATTTTTTTGTAGATACTTATAAGTTTGTCGGAGGACAGCCGATTTGACGCAGGGATGTGCATCCTTGTGTTAAATTAAACCAAGCTTTTGACCTTACCTTTCCTAGCAAGGTCCACACGTGTTCGGCCACGTGAGGGCAGACCGGAGATAAAATAACCGCCTGGGTTTCAATGAATTTAACAATTAGGCTCCTATGGACGTCTCCCATTGTGAACTCCCTATACTGGTCTCGGATCGCCTGGTATTCAAAAAAGCTTGTTCGAAGAGCTTCTTTGAACAGGAGCCGTTCGAAATTCCGGCCGGACTCGAGAATCTTTTCGTTCATCGAACTGAAAAGAAAAATGATCGTGAAAATACGGATATAGGCCTTGGTTCTAAATATAAATATTCTTTGAGCCCAAGCTGACTTCGAAACATTCATTCAAACAATGTTTACTATGGATACGTCAGCATTCTTAATCAGCGGTATTTCGGCCTAATAAATGATTACAGGTTTGCTTCCTTCCCCGACGTTGACCCAGAGGATTAACAGCCTGACGAGGACCCTTGCCAAGAAGGGCCGAAATATCGCTGATGAAGAATCGTAGCTGACGTATCCGTTGTAAACATCGTTCTAAATATGCCTTATCAGGTCTGATAGCTTTAATTCAAGGCGTTGTTCCCCTTCTATGCCGATGGTTCAACCAGTCCCGGCAAGAAATCGTGTTAGTTCGACCAGAGATGGAGTAATCTGGAAGGGATTCGAATCGGACAGGGATTCCCCCGACCAAACGTGACCCTACGAATCCGAATCCACCATTTCATGCTGAAGATCCGAATCCGCATTCGAATCCGACCTTGAGAAAGATAAACAAATAAAATAAAAGAAATGTATTTCGTAAATATTTTATTCCTCTTCTAGCTTTAAGCTATTTGGAAAATAAACTTGATTGGTTGAAAAAAAAAAATGGGTTATTAAAGTTGACTGTTATAGTTTTTCGAACAGAGCCATTAAATGTGCGTTCACTTTTACTCTCTCATTCATCTTCTTAGCAAGGGTCCTCGTCAGGCTGTCAATCTTCAGGGTCAACGTCGGGGAAGGAAACAAACCTGCAATAAATAACTGCAGCTTCTACCGACTATAAATATCTTAATCGGGGAAAGTACTTTTTAATACCACTGTCGGGAAAAAAAATCGGCACGGCCTCGGTCGGCCGAAATATCGCTGCTAAAGCATCATAGCTGACGTATCCGTTTTTATGCATTATTTGAATATATGTTTCAAAGTCAGCTTGGGCTCAAGGAATATTTATTCTTGTTATACTACATTATACGAGGCTGTTTTTTGTTGAACAAAGGCAAACGTTCAAACTCAAGCCTGATGAAAAATCTTCGAGAATTAGTCGTATGGAGTTGTACGATAAAGTTGCATGCAATAGTAACTGTTACCACTGCACGCGACTACTAGCAAACCGGATGCTACTGGAGCAAGGTTGGATGCTATCGGATACTACTACTTAAGATTAACCCAGTCGGAGGACTTTTTCGTACAACTACCATAAAACTACACAGTCAAAGAATTTTTCTTCGGGAGGGCATATCCCAGTTTTAACGAAGAAGCTTATTTTAAATGTTAGCAAAGAAAAACAGGACTTAAAATTACTGTTGTGCCAGAAGGAAGCTGAAACAGTTGGCTGTTAAGCCCAGTTCACACAGAGAGCGAATTTCGCCACGCCTGGCGAAATACGTCACGCCAGGCGTTGAAAAAATGCATCGTCAGGTCGAAAACACCCTTCGTCAGGTTTCGACTCCGAGTCGAGAAAATTTGCAGCGGCAGGGAAATAATTTGAATACAGAAACGATGGGTGTAAAACAGCTAATCAGTTCAGTTCAGAATAATCCAGTCATTTACGATATTGATATCAAGGAGTACAGAGACAACGGAATAAGACAAAATGAGTTTCCGGAAACAAAATCTGGTCGAATTTGGCCTGGACGTCGCCAAGCAAATTTACACCGGCAAATATCTGCACGCCATCTGTGCGAAGTCCGCTTTAGCTGATATTATATCCAGTCCTCCTCATACCTGCTATGAGATACCACCAAGAACAAATAATCAGATAGAACCTCCGTCTCCCTATCTCTGTACTACGACTATGCGGAGTCGAGTATTTCCCCGTACCTTTTCCGCTGTGAACGAGCGGAAGTTAGGAGCTTCGCGCCACATCACGTTTCTTTACCTCTACAATTAGCTATATAGCTGTGAAACCACCTTGAGGAAAAGTAAAAGACAAAGCTGATTGGTTCTTTGAACGGGCTCAAGAGCGGGTCAGCGCGCGGAGTACGCCTCCTCTTTCTCTGCGATGAGCAACGGCGAAAACGGAAGCAGAGCAGACGGGTTAAAAGCTACAGTAAATACAGTAGAAGTATGCTTATTTGTATGCTTCGCTTTTAACTGTTCCACCACCTTCGCTTTGTTACTTGCATGTAAAAAGTAGTACACCTCCTGCATCTTCTTTCTCTGCGATGAGCAACGGCGAAGACGGAAGCAGAGTAGACGGGTTAAAAGCTACAGTAAATACAGTAGAAGTATGCTTATTTGTATGCTTCACTTTTAACTGTTCCACCACCTTCGCTTTGTTACTTGCATGTAAAAAGTAGTACGCCTCCTGCATCTTCTTTCTCTGCGATGAGCAACGGCGAAGACGGAAGCAGAGTAGACGGGTTAAAAGCTACAGTAAATACAGTAGAAGTATGCTTATTTGTTTGCTTCGCTTTTAACTATTCCACTACCTTCGCTTTGTTACTTGCATGTAAAAAGTAAAATGGAAAAGAAAAATTACAAACTTGATATCAGCTAACAGCCAACTATTTTAAGGTTGTCCTGGCACAAACTTAAAGCAGAAATTCAATTAACTTTCTTTGATTTTGAATTTACTGAAACGGTCCTTCCTCTTTTGAAAGCATCTGCAGGTCCGGACCGCCATCTTCTCTATTGAAGGTGCGTTCCTCGTGGCAAACTTTTCAAATTATAAAAAGCAAACCAGGAGTCAGCTGAGTCACTTTCAGCCGTGAATTAGCAAAATATTCAAAAGTGACAAAAGCATGAGTGATTATTACAAGTATTCATAGTAAAAAAAGCCTGGTTTGGGTTTTAGTTTTTTCTTCGGCGATCGTTCACTGTTAGCAGACGTTCACATAAGCATACCTCTACTGTACCTCTAGGTCCGCTCAGTTCTGTCGGGGTATTCATAGTCGCTGAATGGTACCAAAGACAGAGGTTCTATCTGATTATTTGTTCTTCATACCACCGATTCAACTCAGGAGCATATAACAGATCTACAGATCTTAATTTGCTCCGAAGTGCAAAATAAGGTAATCAAGGTAATATCAAGTTTGTTATTTTTCCTTTCCCTTTGACTAGCTGCGTTCTTTGTCACGGGAGTTCTCACCGGTGGTCTCCGGTTTTTCTTATAAGCCGTTTTGAATCCACCGGTGACTTCTCACCTGTCTTATAACCCGTTTTTGAACTAACCAGTGTCCGGTTTTGTCTCACCGGTGCGGACTAACCAGAACCTGCTCGTGAGCCCGGCTTCAGCGAGAAGTTAGCCAGTTTTCATCAACTCACAGGTGAACCAAAAAAACACGTTTTAAGGGAAGAACCGGACACTGGTGACTAAACACCAGAGACAGCCCGGAGTGCAACGAACGCAGCTACTGCTTTATAAACAGGAGACAAAACCAAAATAGCGAAGAACTGCAAAACAAAAGCTTACTGCTCAAAGATCAAGTCATTGAAGGTATATTCCCCAGATCGGTAAGAGTCAAGGGCAGCTAGGGTATCCTTGGTCCACTCAATGAATGTAAAAAGGCGAAGAACACCTACAAAAAGAATATTCTTAAAGTTTAAAGGACACCTGAACAACGAAACCATACTTGAACACACCATGGAGAATGCATTTACAGACATGGCCACGGAGGGCATTCTTCTCTTGAGCGTGACGTTTTCAAAATAGAAATGTTCATTTATGGAGGTTTGCACATGCAGACTCCAAGACAAAAAGCGAAATTCATTCAAATCTTGTACAGCGCTGAACGGATCGTACTGGAATTTCTTCTAGATATACGTTCGAGCTTAACTGGGTAAAAAATATTCCAGAAGAAGGGTTGATTGGAGACATTAGTTCAATTCTAAAATTATTCGGTACTGAAATAAGGACAGATGCAAAAATCAGAGCTTGGAAACACTATTTCGTATTTGGATTGGGTTTTCTGCAGGCAATGTTAACGGAAGTCATACAGATAGGGATGATACTTGGTACTCTTCATTCAGGTGTCCTTTAACTGGAAAGCCAGCCTATTTTTCAACACCGGATTTAAACACACTGAATTATTTTGACTCGCTAAGGGATTTTTTCAATTTTTCTCAAAGGGCTCTAGTAGTGACGTTCAGAATATGCACTTCCAGCACGACAAGCTAAAGTTCACCTCGACGCAGAGAATCTGAATTTTAAAAAACGTGCATTTCAATGGACAATGTAGTGAAACTAGGGAAATGTTCAATTCCAGACTGTATGCATTGTAAAAAAAAATCTTGCAGTGTTTTTCTTGTTGTTGTTTTTTTACAAGCTCATTTTTCCAACTTGAGCGGCTTTGAGCCTGAAGAGGACCCTTGCCAAGAAGGGCCGAAATATATTTGATGGTGCAAACGGATACGTCAGCTGAATATATATTGGAGCTATATTTCGGCCCTTCTTGGCAAGGGTCCTCTTCAGGCTCAATACCGCTCAAGTTGGAAAAACGAACTCGTGGGAAACAAGTGTGGTGTTTCCCACAAGTTCGTTTTTCCAACTTGAGCGGTATTGAGCCTGAAGAGGACCCTTGCCAAGAAGGCCCGAAATATAGCTCCAATAAAAATTCAGCTGACGTATCCGTTTGCTTTTATTCAAACAATGTTTACAACGGATACGTCAGCTAGGATTCTTCATCAGCGATATTTCGGCCCTTCTTGGCAAGAGTCCTCGTCAGGCTGTTGAATAAATGTTTCCAACTCAGCTTGGGCTCAAAGAATATGTATCCGTTTGCACCATCAAATATGATTCGCAGTCAGCTTGGGCTGAAGGAATATTTATCTATTCCAAGAATATTCTAAACAAAGTAGTACCTGCATCAGCAATGGCTTCAACGAAGTTTGCATCTTCCACTGAGTCGCCAGCATCAGCCAGAGCTAGTCGCATACCATCGGCACTGAACTTTGCAATCGCTTCTGACAATGTCATGAAGTTTCCGGTCGACTTTGACATCTAAGAATAAACGGACAACAATGAACGAATGGTTTTATTTACCAGAGAACTGTGACAAATGGAGTATAACGAGAAAAAAAGAAAAAAGAATCTAAGCCAGAGATGGGCAAATCCGAATCCGGATTTGGATTCTAATCCAGGATTCGTCCTTTTGGCCGGATTCGAATCTTCTGCTTGTCAGGCTGGATTGGGATTCGGACTCGGATTCCAAAAGCTCAATCTTATGAATCCGCTCAAATTCCTAGACTTCATCCTTCCAGTTTCCGGTTTCCCAATTTGTACACAGTATGCTTAGGCAATCCAACTTTTTGGTCTCCACCACCAAACATCCTCAGTAATTTTTCACGTTATCTGATACCTTAGATCCTCAGTGCTTTTTGTCACCTCTGATTTTTAAGCCATAACCTATGTACATCATTATATTTTTGTTAAGGTCGGATTCGTACCTAGCCCTGGATTCGGATTCGGATTCGAATCCTTTCATGATCGAATTCGCCCATCTCTGCACTAAGCTAACAAACAGAAGACAAGAACCAATAGTCCACTTCAGAAATGCCTGGTATAGGCCGTGCTCAGGATCCAGCGACTGCAGAAACTTTTCCCTACGGACGTTAATGACATCCATAGGACCAAGACGACTATGAATATGAATATGAATATGTTTAATAGCCAATTGGCCTGACAAAACACATGATAGTTACAATACACTTTACATGACTCAATACTTATCTTTATTTAACTAATACACTCTTTAAGAATTGGCATATTTTAAGTATCTTAGCTTTATTTTTTGTTTCAAGAACATCGGGGAACTTGATAGTATACCCATTAAGAAAATGTCTCCTGGAGTCTGAGAGTTGCTGGGATTCAACCAGAAAATGGCCCTCTTCCTCTGTATTAAAGCACAGGGGGCATTGTCGCTTACTATTTGGGATCTTTTTATGTTTAACCCAAGAAATCACTTCTGGTCCAAAGAGGTATTCAAATTCGTCATACAACTCTCATGGCTCTCTTGTCCTTCAATGTAAAAATAACCCAAAACGGAAATAAAGTGAGAATGAGCGGAATAACTTCTGTGCTCCATCCATTTTATTTCGCTCTGGTGTCACACACGTTCTACGGAAGAAGGAGTTGCAGAAGATGAGAAGAAGAAGAAAGCAGAAGAAGATGAGAATTAAGTATGCGAAGCACCTGCTTCATTTGCCAAAGTTATACAACAGCCACATGCTAACGGAGCGTTTCCAAGTTAAAGATGCGAGCGTCCCGCTTTTGGAAATTTCGTCGGCTCTGCCAAAAATAATGGACTACAGGGCCCAGCCAGCACATAAGGTAAGGTAAGGTAAGGTAAGGTACAATTTTAATGGCAAATATAAACAAACCTGGTGTTTCTCAAAAGCATCAGACATGCCAGTGGCATAAAAATTGGCGCTTCACTAATTCTAATGGGTTTGTAAAAATTGGTTTGTAAAAATTATTAACACAATTCTAGCCCAAGCATTGTAAAGAAAAAACAAACAAACAACTATCCAAATCAACACTAAAATTTAAGGACAACAGGAGAATTTACGACAACAGACATATGACTAAAGAAAAAACGAAAAATAAAAAAGGTTTGCGACTTGGGTCTGATCTTCCTCCGAGCACAAACAAAAATGAATCAATTAAATCAGACAGAAGAAATATAATTGCTAGATAACATAAATCTTTTTAGAGCTCTTTTAAAAACTTTCCTATCTTTGGACACTCTAACAGTTTCAGGCAATGAATTCCATACTTTAACAACTGTATGACGAATAGAAAAGCTAGACCTTGTAGAAGGATAGCAAATGGTAGAAAGATTGGACCGCCGTATTGTGTTATAGTCATGAAATTGACTGTTCAGGCAAAAAAGATTTTTAAAATCAACAGGTAGTGAATCTTCTCGAAGATACCGGTAAACAAGTGTTGAAATATTCCAGTCTCTAATCTGACGGACATTTAAAATAAAAAGACGAGGCAGGATATGAGAAACTGATGAAGAAAATGGAAGACCATAAATTGCTCTAATTGATTTGTTTTGTAGGATTTGAATCCGATTAATATGTTTCGAAAAAGTAGAAGCCCAAGCTGAAGTACAATATGAAAGTAGACATGACACTCTACATTCTTTTCTGGACGGTGAATGAAAAATTGTATATTGTATTTGTTGTGTTTTATTTAATTCTTTTATTTTATTTTACATACTCGCTTTTCAAATGGCGGGTCAGAAATAAATTACTTACTTACTTATTACTTACTAGAGCGGTATGGTCAGCCCGTTAAATTTCACCTTCTTCCTGCATAGCGTACCATGCGCTTTTCGAATTGTTGCAGCCCGATTGGAAATCAGACCCGCGCGCGAATAGTCGCTTCGTCACGAATTAAATATCATATCGACAACAGCCATCCCTACGCCACCCTACTGTACACTGGGTTAGGTTAATCAAATATCACTTTAATTTTGTCTAGTGTCTCAAAGCACAACTCTTACTAGAAATGATATTTTGCCTATGAAAGGGATCAGAAAAAAGTTTTCCAAAAATACCATTACTTTCCACCTGAAATCAGCGATTTTCTTGTTAGCGCTTGTCGAGACTATCCAGCCTTCCTGCTCTCCGACGCGGCAGGTGGGAGCAAAATGTTTGAAAACTGAACGCCCCGTGGTTAAATAGTTGGAAAACAAAATAAATAAAAGAAGTAAAAACAGAAGATTCTCATATCCTTATGTTTGAAAGAGTTGTCAGCGGACATTAAAGACTCCGGCAAACTTTGCTTTGTGTGACGGGCAAAACTCGGCATGACCGAAAAAGCGCTAAAATTCGTAGGCACAAAATGAAGCAATGGAAAAAGGTGGGGATTTCAGAAGCTTATAATTCCACAATGGAGCTAGGTCTATTAAAAAAAAGGTAGAATAAGCAAGAGGGGTCCTTTAAAGCCAAAATCAGGTCAAACTTTGAGTTTGTTTTAATTGGTACAGCAAATGTAACAGACAGAATGTCCCACGACAGCCCCCAGTTCAAACCCGAGATAAAGCGTATTGGTTCACACGCCTTTACAGATTTAATAAGCAGTGACGAACTTCTGTCTAGGGCTCCAAGGTCGAACGGGGCACCGGTCAGGGACCAAAGTGGTAAATGCAAAAATTAATGTGTGGAAAAATATAGTTCATACTTGTCTATTTCATGTCCACGTCTGCTTGTCTATTTTCTAAAATCAAAGTACGCTGAATCAAGAAAAGTATTTTTTTTTTTTTTACTAAATTACCAAAAAGGGGGGCCCCGACTCTGGTAAGTTCCTGAGGGCTCTCGATCCATATGTTCGGACCTGCTAACAGCTTACAAAACATCACCAAAAATGCTGCGATAAAAGAATGAGAGGCACCACCCCGTATAATACAAAGCAAGAGAAAAGGCTTTTGCTTCTAAATAACTCTAAGAAATTTTGAGTAGTTGAACTAATCAGAGTTAAAAATCCCATCAACAATGCACTTGAAACTATTGATCGATTCAGCATTAACCGCATCATCGATAAGGCTGTTCCAGGAATCAACAATTCTGTTGCCGAAACCCCACTTAACAAGAGCTGTAAGCTCATATGGCACTTGCATGGGTCAAGATGACTTGATTGATCAAAAGTAAGTTTCGACTTTGCGGTTGAGATGCGCACTCTAAGGGAGCTGGAACTTCATTTGTAAGCAAAACCCTTCAGGCAAAACTGCTAATGGGCTGATGGGCATGACGAAAATGCATATATTGCTTAAAAGTATTTTTTTTACTTTGCGGTCAAGATTGGTACTTTCAGGAATAATCGGATTTTGGAAGTAGCAATTTCTAAGCAAATGATGTTGAGTCTCCAATATTCCAGCGAATTTTCATCGTCCTAGCACATCTGGAAGTACCTTAACGCGCGATCACCGGAATCCCAGACCTCCCCCCCTCCTCCAACTCCACCCACAATAACCGGAGCCAATCCGGTTCTGTAAATGATTAATCCAGAGCATCTGTTTGTCATTCCCACGAAGTTCGATCCAGATCACACCAGTCTAAGCGGGTCAAGTATTTTCCGCCCTCCCCCCAATAATTGCCGGATTCGGTCCGGAAATGAAAAAGGTCACTAGAGAAAAATGTCCTCTGTTTAATTATTAAATTTCACTCGAATCCGATCACCCGTTCCAAAGTTACGCATGACTCAATATTCCGGATTCCCCTCCCTCAACTCCCCCCCCTCCCGAGATTATCATATCGAGGATTTTTTTTTATTCCAAGTCAGTTTGACCGGGTCCCTGATATGCCTTCCAAGTTTCGTCGTGAAAATCCCCCAAAAAACGGAATTCCGGGAAACCCCCTCCTCCCCCCCCCCTCAAGTGTCCGGATCCAGTCAAATTATGTAAAATATTTACATGGACCAGATGTTTGTTCTTCCCAGCAAGTTTCACTCCGATACCATCATTCTAACCGTTTCTCGAGATTTCCGGTCCACCACCCCCCCCCCCCCAGCTCCCCCGCGGTGGACGTAGCCAATCCGATTCAGCAAATGACTTACCTAGAGCATCTGTTTGTTCTTCCCACAAAGTTCCATCCCGATCCCTCCATTCTAAACGGGTCACGTATTTCCCCCCCCCCCCTCCCAATAGTTGCCGGATCCGGTCCGGATATGAAAAAAATCATCGGAGAAATGTCCTCTGTTCAATTCTTAAATTTCACTCGAATCCGATCACCCATTCCAAAATTACGCATGACTGAAAATTTCGGATTCCCCTCCCTCCACTCCCCCCACCATTATCTGATCGATAAAAATTTTATTTTCAAGTCAGTTTGATTGGGTCCCTGATATGCCTGCCAAGTTTCATCGTGAAAATCCCCAAAACCACCCCCCCCCCCATAAGTGTCCGGATCCAGTACAATGGTCTAAAGGACTTATCTAGAGCAGATGCTTGTTCTTCCCAGCAAGTTTCACTCCGATCCCTCCATTCTAACCGTTTCTTGAAATTTCCGGTCTCCCCCCCCCCCCAACTCCCCCCTGGCCACCGAATCCGGTCAAGACTTTAAACGGGACATTACAGATATATATTCTATTCAGTTATGAAGTTTCATTACAATCCGACCATCCGTTCGAAAGTTACACACTTCTCAATTTCCCGGATTCCCCTGCCCTCCACCCCCCCCCCCCAAAAATGGTCGGATCAGAAAACTGATTATTTCTAAGTTTGTTTGGTCGGGTCTCTGATATGCCTGCCAAGTTTCATGGTCCTAGCACAACTGGAAGTACCCTAACTCGAAAAAAGTGACAAAATGCCCTAAATTTTCAAGTTTCCAGCGCCCCGCACTCCCCCGCATATGGTCGGATCGGGAAACTGATTATTTCCAGGTTAGTTTGGTCGGGTCCCTGATATGCCTGCCAAGTTTCATTGTCCTAGCACATCTGGAAGTACCCTAACTCGGATATGTGGGACACAAAACTCGGACCGACAGACAGACCGACAGACCGACAGACGGAATTGTGATCGGTATATGGCACTTGAGCCAGAGGCTGCAAGTGCCATAAAAACGTCCTTGTGGAATCTTGATTTTGCAAGCTTGTACGCGTGCCCCCGATGATGACGGTTAATGCTGAATCTTACTAAATCAGTCACTTCAAAATTGTCATAACTTCCATTGATTAATTTGAATGTTTCAATCGTGTCTCCTCTAAAAAATCTGAATGCAACAGAGGGAAGGCGCAACTTGGCTAATCTCACTTGGTAGGGAAGATCGCGCAGAACTGGTACGAACTTCGTAGCTCTCAGTTGAATTGTGTGATTGGTTACGAGGACTTCCTCTAAATCACCAAAGAGGGGGACCCCCGACTCTGTCAAGTGCTTAAGGACCCTGGATCTCAATATCCGGGCCTGTAATAGGTTTCGAAGCAAAAATAAATACTACGACAAAAAAGGGGGGAAAACACCACATAGGTGTGGTTGTTCACGAGGACTTGGAAGGCTCGTAGCGCTGCGCCTCCAATTTATTATCAATCAATCAATCAGTTTATTTCTTGCCAATATCATCATAAGATAGTATGGACGCGTCACAAAGAAGACAATGGTACAAATCTCACAACACGCATACTTGAGATTAGGCAAAAAGTGTTGACAATTATAAATAAATAAACTAAATCAAAATCAAAAATATATTTACAATTACTCAAATCTTATATTTACTTAATTATTAGTCAAAACTGTGCTCGAGATGGTTTGCAGTTGGTTTCCTGGAACCGAAGATTAAGTTTGGTCGGGAGGGTGGGTATACATTTAAGACCTACCTTTTTGGTGATAAATTTTTGCAACTTTTCCCCGGTTTGAGTAATGTAATGTAGTGTGTTGTTGTTAATTTTATTTTTTGTTGTTGTTTGAAGATTTATATGGCCCTTGTTGGCCGTTGATTTAGTCAAATAAATAAATATTCAAACCTATACCAATTAAGATAAACTTCATTGAAAAAAAAAGCGTGGCTCGAATTCAAACCTACCAGTTAAGTTTAATTTTATTAGAAAAAAAGAGCGGCTGGAGGCTAAATGGTGTGTTAAATAGTCAGATATGGATAGTCAAAATGTCAACCATAAAACTTAAAAATATTCTGGAATAAAACTACGCAACGAACAGGAAACTAAATTTCTTTTTTTTCTAAAATATGAACGAATTTATAGTCACGTACCTTTTCGGAGTTAAGGAGTAGATGTCCATTGGCCCTGATGGCCTTAGGCCACTTTTTTGGCTCGGAGGGCCAAACTGCCGTATGGTTGTAGATATAATAGGTCAAATGATTAGGGACGAGGTCTTTCCCTGACACTCGAAGGTCAACGGGGTACCAATGCTGGAATTCACGGCGGAGCTTGTTCAGTTTCTCCGGGGCAATTTGGGAGTTCTTCGGAAGGGGAGAATCGAGGAAGAAGATGTAGTCCCAGACCTCAGGGGTCATTTCGTTCGCACTAGAAATGGAAACTGGTTACAGAACACTGAACACGCTTTCACTGCTAAACACCATTAGTTGGAGACACACAACTCCATGGTTTTATGTTGTTTTTTAAGCCAACCGTTTTTGAACGTTTAGTATATTTTTACCACAGGAGGACCATCCACCTTTGTCACTGGACAATGCGATTTAAGGTAATTTAAGTATCCTCGCCAACACAGTTCAATAATAGTGTCCTAGGAGCGCAATCTTTATGTCTTTGTTCATGCGTTCTCCAAGCCGGCTTTCGCTGCTAAACACCGGCGACACACAACTACATGGTTTTATGTTGGTTTTTAAGCCAACCGTTTTTGACCGTTTAGTATAGTTTTTAGGATCCTCGCCAACACAGTTCAATAATTGTGTCCTAGGAGCGCAATCTTTTATGTCTTCGTTCATGCGTTCTCCAAGCCGCTGACATTTCTCTCGTATGTTATGCCGACGATATTTTTAATTTAAGCAGGTCAATCAAACGGGTAGAAGAAAATTTTAAAATTATGCAAAACGAATATGTTCATCAAGGTATTGAATTTAATTCGGCCAAGTCAGACGTCGTACTATTTAATTGGAAAGCTGAAGGCCCCGTGCCCTCCATTGCTCTTGGTGATATCAATGTATAACCCGAGCATTGTTTACCTTGGTCTCACCGTTGGCTCGTCATTAAAACACACGCTTCCATCTAAACATTTTGAAAGAAAAATATGCACTTCCTATGCTCTACTTGTAAAGAATGTAACCCGTTTCAACCGAAAAATCCTAGCGTCCCTTTATAACTCCGTTTCAATACCCCAATTTCTTTACCTAGCTCCCTTCTGGCAAATATTCTCAGCTAGTGAAAAAAATAAACTCCGTTCCAATTTTTTCAGATTCTCCAAATACTTACTTCGGCTCCCCCCTTGGAGAAGAAATACCAAAATGATGAAAATATATAACATAGAGACCCTGAGCTTGCTATATCTAACCTGATTAGCAAATACAACTCAAAAATCCAGTCCCACCCGTGGAGCAAAATTCTCAGAGTAAGTGTATATGTATGTAATCGTGTTCAGTTTTTAGTCAGAGAGTCTCAGTTTGTAATTGTCGATTTTTTTGTGTGTTTCCTATGAAAGTGATGCGTTTTGCTTTTGTTTTGTTTTTCTTTTCGTTTTTTGTACTACGTCCTTTTTCTGTCTGAAATGACGGGTGCTAAATAAATAAATAAAAATGCTTTATTTTTATTTTATGTTTCTGTTGTTTCGATGCAAACCGAAATAGCAGTTGACTCGGCAGTTCCGCTTGCCTTTTTTTGTTTATATATATTGATGTGTATTTATATATTCACGTTGGAATCAGTTAGTCGGCACACGCCGCGAGTAAGATTGTTAATGATTAAACGATTTGTGTTTACCAGTTTTCGCAATACAATGTACAAAAAGGACTCGCAGTTCGTTCTCTGATTAAGTGCCTCAAATAAAATTAAATTTAAAATGCCTTAAAAAATTCATTAAAGAATTCATATAAATTAACTATAACGCTGATAAAGGCTTTAACGCGTCTTACTCCACCGCGAAAAACTATGCCGCAACTTTGGCTCCTCCCTTCTCCAGCACACCATGTACCGTTCACTCCTTCCCCCACCCCTCTGTTCCTGTAAGATCTCGCCCCCCCCCCCCCCCGAGAAGTGGCTGAAAAGGTTCCCAAACTGACCCCAATCTACTGTAACACTATGCGCTACAGTAGAAGCTTTGTGCCGAGCTTCGTAAAGCAGTACAATGGTCTTTAGCATTTATTCAAATTCAAATTCAAATATTTTATTGACCTCCAAGATCGGAGAGTACAAAATGAAATAAATGCAAACAAATTGGCCCAACGTATAATACTACAAAAAAACAATCTGGCCAGATACTAAATATAGAAAAAAATAAAATACACACGCGTTAAACTATATTAACTCTTTAACCGCTAAATCTAGGTTATGAGTAAGAGAAGACATTTTCGACTGAAATTTGTGTTGCTTTTTTCGTGTAATTTGAAGTGGATCTTTCAAATGGTACAAATCTATAGCAGATGAAGTAGAATGGAATTTTGAAAGTCGACAATTTACCAAAATTAAAACAAGAGCTGTAAGCTCATATGGCACTTGCATGTGTCAAGATGATTTGATTGATCAAAAGTAAGTTTCAACTTTGCGGCTGGGATGCGCACTCTAAGGGAGCTGGAGCTTCATTTGTAAGCAAAACCCTTGAGGCAAAACTGCTAATGGGCTGATGGGCATCACGAAAATGCATTTATTGCTTAAAAGTATTTTTTTTACTTTGCGGTCAAGATTGGTACTTTAAGGAATAATCGGATTTGGGAAGTAGCAATTTCTAAGCAAATGTTGTTGAGTCTCCAATATTCCAGCGAGGTTTCATCGTCCTAGCACATCTGGAAGTACCTTAACGCGCGATCACCGGAATCCCAGACCCCCCCCTCCTCCAACTCCACCCACAATAACCGGAGCCAATCCGGTTCTGTAAATGATTAATCCAGAGCATCTGCTTGTCATTCCCACGAAGTTCGATCCAGATCAATCCAGTCTAAGCGGGTCAAGTATTTTCCGCCCTCCCCCCAATAATTGCCGGATTCGGTCCTGAAATGAAAAAGGTCACCAGAGAAAAATGTCCTCTGTTTAATTATTAAATTTCACTCGAATCCGATCACCCGTTCCAAAGTTACGCATGACTCAATATTCCGGATTCCCCACCCTCAACCCCCCCCCCCCAACATTATCATATCGAGGATTTTTTTTTTTATTCCAAGTCAGTTTGACCGGGTCCCTGATATGCCTTCCAAGTTTCGTCGTGGAAATCCCCCAAAAAACGGAATTCCGGGAAACCCCCTCCCCCCCCCCCCCTCAAGTGTCCCGATCCAGTCAAATTATGTAAAAGATTTACATGGACCAGATGTTTTTTCTTCCCAGCAAGTTTCACTCCGATACCATCATTCTAACCGTTTCTCGAGATTTCCGGTCCACCACCACCCCCCAGCTCCCCGCGGTGCCCGTAGCCAATCCGATTCAGCAAATGACTTACCTAGAGCATCTGTTTGTTCTTCCCACAAAGTTCCATCCCGATCCCTCCATTCTAACCCCCCCCCCCCAACTCCCCCCTGGCTACCGAATCCGGTCAAGACTTTAAACGGGACATTACAGATATATGTTCTATTCAGTTATGAAGTTTCATTACAATCCGATCACCCGTTCGAAAGTTACACACTTCTCAATTTCCCGGATTCCCCTGCCCTCCACTCCCCCCCCAAAATGGTCGGATCAGAAAACTGATTATTTCTAAGTTTGTTTGGTCGGGTCTCTGATATGCCTGCCAAGTTTCATGGTCCTAGCACAACTGGAAGTACCCTAACTCGAAAAAGTGTGACAAAATGCCCTAAATTTTCAAGTTTCCAGCGCCCCCACTTCCCCGCATATGGTCGGATCGGGAAACTGATTATTTCCAGTTTAGTTTGGTCGCGTCCCTGATATTCCTGCCAAGTTTCATTGTCCTAGCTCATCTGGAAGTACCCTAACTCGAAAAAGTGTGACAAAATGCCCTAAATTTTCAAGTTTCCAGCACCCCAACTCCCCCGCATATGGTCGGATCGGAAAACTTATTATTTCCAGGTTCGTTTGGTCGGGTCCCTGATATTCCTGCCATGTTTCATTGGCCTACCTCATCTAGAAGTACCCTAACTCGGAAAAAAGTGACAAAATGCCCTAAATTTTCAAGTTTCCAGCGCCCCGCACTCCCCCGCATATGGTCGGATCGGGAAACTGATTATTTCCAGGTTAGTTTGGTCGGGTCCCTGATATGCCTGCCAAGTTTCATTGTCCTAGCACATCTGGAAGTACCCTAACTCGGATAAGTGTGACAAAAAACTCGGACCGACCGACAGACCGACAGACCGACAGACGGAATTGTGATCGGTATCTCTGGCTCAAGTGCCATAAAAAGTAGTTTTAATATGTGCAATATTAGAGGGGGTCCCGTCAGTACCGCAACACGTCAGTTGACATAAACGTCAGTTCGCCACAGAATTCCGTCAGTACGCCAACATTTTCCGACAGTTCGCCTACACGTCAGTTGACCCCCAAAAATCCGTCAGTTGATCAACACGTCACTTCAGCAACACGTCAGTTGACCAACACGTCAGTTGGCCAACACGTCAGTTGGCCAACACGTCAGTTGACCTACACGTCAGTTGACCAAACGTCAGTTCGCCTACTGTCAGTTGACATAAACGTCAGTAGACCTACACGTAAGTTCACCTAATCCTAAAATCCGACAGTTGAGCTACACGTCAGTTCGTCCACCTTCAGTTCATATGATCATATGACAAAACAGTCCAGATTCCAACTGTTCATTAAAGATTAAGTACGTCGCGTCGACTTATTTGTTGCTGTTACACCAAAAACCTCATCCATAGATATATCTCCCCAAAAATACAAGAGTTGGACTTGAGACCTGTCATAGACGAGCTTAACTCATGGGAAATCTGGGCCCAGCTGCCCATGAACGGGAGGGGGGAGGGGGGGGGGGGGGGTCGGGACCCATCAAAATGCGTATTTACACCTCTTTTACCTCATGTATGCAAGCTTAGAGTTTGCTTCCAGTCACGGGTCAAAAACTTTTTTGATGGGCAATTTGGGCCCACTTGCCCATGAACGGGGAGTGAGGGAGGTAGTTCAACTCCACGTATATACCCCCAAACCCTATGATCAAAAAGCACAAAGGAATTTCATCGCCATATGTCCAGTTATTGTCAAGTTAAAAACATTAAAAAATGGGCCATCTGGGCTCTCAATTGCCCCTGAACCAAGTGAGGGTGGGGTTTGGATCCCGCAAAAAGTAAAAAAAGATCACCAATGCTCACAAACCTACCAAGATTCAACTTGATACCTGCTGATTCCTGTCACGGGTAACAATTTCCATGCCCTAGGATCTATATGTACAAGGAATTTCATCGTCCTATGTCTAATTCTCGTCAAGTTTTGAACATTATTCACTGGGCAATCTGGGCCCAGTTGCCGATGAACCGGGTTGGGGTGGGGGGTCGGACCCCCAAAAGGCACAACTAGACCCCAGTACCCACTAGTGTACCAGCTTTGAGATTGATACTTGCACTGGTTCACGAGTTATGAGCTCCACAAAATACGGTGAAAACCGGAAACCGAAAACCGAAAGCTGTTACAGCGCTCGCAATAGTGGATTGATCCAAGGAACACTCCACTAGAAACCGACTGTTTTCAGGAAAACACAAAAACGTGAAAACAGACTGTTTTCACGATTGAACGGCTCAGATATATCATTTTCAAAAATACCATTACTTTCCACGAGAAACTAGCGAGTTTCTTGTTAGCGCTTGTCGACTGGACGCAAAATATTTGACAACTGGTGGGGTCTTGGTTAAAAAGAAAAGCTGATAGTCTACCATGTCTTCCAAAATTAAAAATAATACTTTGAGGCTTCGCATCTGCTTATTTGTGAAAAGAGTTGTTGACGGACCTTGAAGCTTTCGCCGACGTTTGCTTTGCGAGCTTTCAAAACTCGGCTAGGCCCAAAAAGTCGTAGATAGAAAAGGAAACAATGGTAGAAGGCGGGGATTTTAGAATCTTTTAGTCCCATAAGGAAGCTAGGCATAATGAATGAATGAATGAATATGCAATGATAAAAGGCGGGGATTTTAGAATCTTATAGTCCCATAAGGAAGCTAGGCATAATGAATGAATGAATGAAAATGTCACTGATGGAGTAAAAAAAAAAGAAATAAAGAAAGTGGAACAATGAACAACAAGCAAGATACAATTTTAACTTGGCAATACATAATTCAAAAAAGAGAGAAAAATACACTGTACACTATTATATATACACTATTTCTGTAACTATTGTTCAATTGCTGGATAGAGGCTGTTTAGAGGGTCGAGAGATTCCAGAAATCGAGCACGACGCTCTAATACAGCCTCAATAGGATCTCTAATCCCATGATTTCTTGTAACTCGTCGACTACGAGATTATAGCGGTAGCGCGAGCAGGAATTTAGCATATCTGTAAAAAGTACTTCTAGTAGTTCTAGGGATCTAGAGGGATTCTTTAACTTACCTGACCGAAATCTCATTCGGTGTCGTGGCATCAAACGATCCTCCTTGGAGCAAATGGGCGACGGTATAGTACGCCATGTAAATGGTGGAATCCGACAGGGACTCAATTAACCACTGCTCGTCCCAAGGTAACTTACTACCTAAAATAGAAATATATTCATGGTACATGGCCATTCTTAGTTGGTGGTGCCATCTGTCCGGTCAATCGAATACACTTCTTCATATTTACATTTGATAGTGCCCGAACGGTTACGTCAGCTGAATTTTATTAGAGCTATATTTCGGCCCTTCTTGGCAAGGGTACTCTTCAGGCTCAAAGCCGCTCAAGTTGGGAAAACGACCTTGTGGGAAAAAAAGGAAAAGGAATATCTATATATATATTTATATATTTAATAATAATATAATTTATTTTTAACATACACAAGACGAAAACAATGCAAAAGAAAATAGGAAAAAATAATTAGGGAAAACACAACACACAAAATCTACTGAAGTCTACTACTCTTACAGACGAATAAGCCCATGAGAGGGCGACAGACGAGCGTACGCCGTTTCGGACAGTTTTCTGTGGAGAACAGCCAATTTCTACGTAATATCCGGTAGTGAGTACTTACTAATAATTTTAGAATTTCTTTGCCAAGGAGAGAGAAAAAGAAGAAATTTACAAAAACGAAAGTAAGGGGATCGCAATTTTTTCCACTTAAAGTTTACCTGAAAAGGCAGCTTATTTCTACATCTGATACTTGAATACAGCGAACTATTCGACTCATCTAACGGATTTTGTATTTTTTCATACGGGGATCTAGTAATAACATTCAGAATGTGCGCGGCTTGCGCGACACCCAAAATTCAACCAGACGCGGAGAATTTCGATTTCAACAAAAGCCTGCATTTCCATATGAAGACTTTCATCGATATCAGAGGATCTTTCAAACGAATAAAAAATTATTATTACAACAAATTAACAAATTATTCCTCGGCAACACCAGAGAAAAGAAGTAACGTATTGTCGTCCGGTTTTCATGCCTGTGAAAGTTAATAAGAGATTCTGAACAAAATGTTAGTATTATAGTTAAAGTTTAACTGAAAAGCCAACTAATTTTTGTATCATTTAACTGAATACACTGCATTTTTGGACTGTGTTAAGGGATTCTTTATGTTTCACTATTTTCTCTAGAATGACGTTCGGAATATCTACAGTCGTCCTCACAACGCAAATTTCTACTATGTCGCACAAAAATTTAATGTCAATACATACGCGGCCTTTCAGTGTCCAATGATATGCTTACGGAAGGTAGCTCACTGCGTGAACACTTATTTTTCGTAAATCGTTTTTGTCGAGCATACAACACAGATACAAGCGCACAGAGCATACACATCAGACAAGGAAAGTCAACTATTTGAAAATAGATGATTCGTGAACAGCGGAGCAACGAAGTAACGCATTTTCGCCGGGTTTCAAGCTTCTTTAATTAAATAAGTGATGGGTGACTAGATTTCTAAGACCTTTTCAGTTAAACTTTAAGCCTTATCCCGTAGTGCCTTTAATGTTTTTTTAAGTAAAAATATAATCTTCCTACCTAAGCCGTAGGGTTGGAACCGTGAGGGATTGACGATTTTTTTGTTAGTTGGGAATAATGTTGGATGTTGTAAGATTTTTTCAAAAACATCAAAGTAATGTTTACAATAATCATCACCGTCGACTGATAATGGCTTCTCTTATATTTTACGCCAAATCAAGTCATTCCTTCAAACATTCTTTTAGAGCGTGTTCCACCCTCGTTCCAATAGTAACTATTAGTTACTAAACCCGTTCCAGCCTCACGAAAAGTTACTACGCTGACCGTTCCAGCCTTGTCGAAATAGTAACCAATAGTAACTATTTGCTTACCACGCTCGGGAGCGTGGTAAGCGTAGTAACCACGAATCTCTGTCACGTGATTGGTCGGATTCACCCGTGGTATGATATTTCGCTGGAAAATACAAAAATCGTTCCAGCCTTGACGACAAAAAGGCAGAATTTGTGACGTCATGCGTGGTAACTACGGTAAGTAGGATGGAACACGCTCTTAATTTAATCGTGGGCATTGTGAACCGCGAGCATTCTCGGTCGTGGACATTCTAAACTGTGGGTATTTCACCGCTGTCACGCATTAACTTATTTGTGTATAATTCAACTGAATACACTGCATTATTTGGATTGTGATAAAGGATTTTATTTTTATTTTTCACTATTTGCAACAGTATGACGGTCAGCATATCTACGTCCGTCCTCACAACGCAAAATTCTACTATGACGCGGAAAATTTGAATCTCAATAGAAACGCGGCTTTTCAGTGGCCAGGGGTGAGCTAGGTGATCACTGCGTGAACATTTGTTTTTCGTAAATCACTTTCCTCAAGCATAAACACAAGCGCATAGAGGTACTACAAATCCGAGAGGGAAATTCCACCATATCAAAATCGACTATTCGTGAATAGTCGAGCAAGGAGCTGACGCATTTTCGTCGGGTCTTCAAGCCTCTTCAAGTGAATAAGTAATGGGTCCTTTACCTTTCTGGACTTTACCCCCTGCTGAAGAAAAAGGATGTAACAGCTATTCGATTAGCATACTTCAGCTACTGATAATTCCTCCTCTACTTGCCAATTTGGTATAAAAGTCGAAAATGATAAATAAATTTGCAGTAACTAATATAACTGTTAAAATTGACGAGCTGCATTGGAATCTGTCGGTCGTCGCGTTTTCTCCGCCTTGTCCGTTTGTTTGAAGTGTAATCTGTTCGAAGTGTAAATCTGTATCCTATTTTAAGTTGTGTTTCTTTCTCTACGTACTCCATTATTTCTATTTTTTAGAAGTGCGTTAATAAAAAGATTCATTCATTTATTATCTTACCTCAGCCCTTTTCAGTTAAACTTTAAGGGGTCCAGCGATACTTTTTGTGAAAATGAGTTACTGATAGTAGGGCTATTGATCTTAGCTCATGCATCCACCGTAATCACGGTCTTTTCCGTGTGTTTGAAGTGTAATCTTTTCGAAGTGTAAATCTGTA
Organism: Branchinecta sandiegonensis; assembly: GCA_030848855.1. Taxonomy (NCBI): domain Eukaryota; kingdom Metazoa; phylum Arthropoda; class Branchiopoda; order Anostraca; family Branchinectidae; genus Branchinecta; species Branchinecta sandiegonensis. The sequence goes on along the minus strand of JAUPMV010000001.1, from coordinate 28,223,915 downwards.
TCCTAATTCATTTATTATCTTACCTCAGCCCTTTTCAGTTAAACTTTAAGGGGTCAAGCGATACTTTTTGTGAAAATGAGTTACTGATAGTAGGGCTATTGATCTTAGCTCATGCATCCACCGTAATCACGGTCTTGTCCGTTTGTTTGAAGTGTAATCTGTTCGAAGTGTAAATCTGTATCCTAATTCATTTATTATCTTACCTCAGTCCTTTTCAGTTAAACTTTAAGGGGTCAAGCGATACTATTTGTGAAAATGAGCTACTGATAGTAGGGCTATTGATCTTAGCTCATGCATCCACCGTAATCACGGTCTTTTCCGTGTGTTTGAAGTGTAATCTGTTCGAAGTGTAAATCTGTATCCTAATTCATTTATTATCTTACCTCACCTTTTCAGTTAAACTTTAAGGGGTCAAGCGATACTTTTTGTGAAAATGAGTTACTAATCGTAGGGCTATTGATCTTAGCTCATGCATCCACCGTAAAGTTTTTAGATCCCTACGACAAGCTGTTCAGAGATACATGGCTTGCTCAAAAAGATGTAACCACCAAGAGAACGGTCAAAAATAGCTATGAGACAAAGGGATGCAAAGCACCCCATACCCAGAACGACTCAAAGCCCTGAACATCCCCACAATGACCTACACGAAAAATCGTGGTGATATGATTGCTGTGTACAAAAATTTGAGCAACAACATCCCACCCAACATTTTCGTGCCAAACACAGGAAGAACCACCAGGGGCCACCCAAAAAAGCTGACGAAGAGGCCTGTGCTGAAGCGGCATGCACAGACCTTCTTTACAAGTAGATCAGTCAACTTGTGGAACGCACTAGCAGATTCCACTGTTACCTGCCAAACAACAAATAGTTTCAAACAACATTTGGATAAGGAGTGGTCAGGCAAACAGTGGAGATTCAACTGGAAACCTGAACAAGACAGCACCCATGAAGGCGTATATTAGGAGAAATCCTATTCGCCTGCAATTGCAAATTTGCAGGTAATTTGCAGGTATGAAAAGTATTAGTATAAAATAAAAACAAAATTAATTGTTCTAGTCTTCTATCCGCTATAAAGAAAGATGTTATTCGACATGAAAATCATCAAGATCAGTAGCCTATATCAATCAATCAATCAATCAACTTTATTTTAACCCTAATAGCACTAGGATAACATATCAACTATTCTAGTACATCAAGTGATAAATAATATAGCTCCTGCGTGTTTCAATAATTATTTCCTTTTAATTCGAATTATCATTTTTATTCCACGAGAAATGCCGGCGTGTTAATGCATTAACAGAGAAATACAAACAGAGCAGGATTTGTGATCAGAAATAGTAAGGTATCGGTTTGGAACAAGCTTCCAGTCACCGTTAGGGAAGCTGAAAACGTATTTATTTTAAGAGTAGTTAAAAGGGCATTTTTTAAATGATGTAGATTTGTATAAAGTATATGGTCTAGTTATTAGTCAGTTGTAGACCGATTTTATGTATTTTATTATATTTTTTCTACTCGCCAGCTTTGGCGGATACAAATAAATGAATTGAACTGAACTGAATTTGCTGGGAGGTGAATAGTGTGGCGTGGGACTCCGGGAGAAATTTGAAGTGTGTGGGGGGGGGGGCTCAGGGAGGGAGTGGGTAAATGATGCGACAAGAGAAGTTTGTCACCGAAAGGTGAAAAAAATCACTCTGGACAGGCCAAGAGGCTTCTTAAGATTGAATGTATTTTTTTTGTTTTTTAGCATTTTGTTGAAGGTGTAGGCTATTTGGTAAAAAATAGAAAACTATTTGGTAAAAAATGGAAAACACCATTTTTTGTTCTTCTCCTGAACATGCTTGAAAAATGTCACTTGATACCTTAAAGGACCTGTCTTACCTATGATACTAACGCAACCTACTTCCATAATCACTCCATTTACATCTAAACCCGGAGACCCAAATTTCGTGCGGTACATTCTAACCCCTCTAGCAAAACCACGCTGATTTTCTCACTTGCCGTGTTTTGCTACCTTTGATGTGTACAACGCTGTCGATGGTTGTCTGCGAGAAGTTTATCCATCAGAAAAAACGGTTGTGTAAATTTTTCCCTGTTTTGTGCTGTAAGTCAACGGGTCTCGGAAAAGGCTTAAAACAGCCAAAACCGTGGGTGATTTGTTGAAAGCAGAGCATAGTTTTAAAGTATTCAAGTATTTTAAAATACAGTAAGTTGAATAATAAATAGTGCGAGAGGTCCTTTAATGATTGACAGCAACGATTTATAGTGGGCATTATAGGTCTCAGCCAATCTCCCTACCTAAACCGTAAGTCCTGGAGCAAGCATGTTCATGTAGCCAATCGAGGGTGGCAGTGAAATTCCTTCTAACTTCGTCATGGAAAGTCTCCATGTTAGAGAGTGCATTCAAGGTCAAGTCTTTCCATTCCGCCTCACCATATTTCAGATACCACTGGTTACAGAGGGCCACCACACACTCGTCACCAGATCTAAAATAAAACAAGAAATAAGCCAGATTGTAATTACAGCAGAGATATATTTCTTTGACCCTCGCCTAACAGTTATCTCTGTTGTAAATGTTGAATTGACGATGCCTTTCTTAGTGACTATGTTGGCGCGAAAGTCGCGAAACCCGGAACGTGTCCGACTGAATGCTCCGAAACGAACGAAAATGCTGAATTAACTCAGGATTTTATGCAGCATTTTGCTTTCGGACTTCAATTTTCGCTCAGTTAATGCAGCATTAATTCAGCATAAAATTCATCGAAAAATTCTGCAAAGATGCTAAATTTTATGCTGAATTTTCAAGAAGAAACTGGGGAGCACGGCGATTCTCCTAGTATCTTCCTAGAATCTTTTTCTTTCTAGAGCAAATTGCCACACCAAAATTTTCGTAATGTTATCTAGGTCGAATTCCCTTCTGAGCGGCGACAAACTTTACGGAGCATAATTTGCGAAAAACTTTACGAAGTCTGAGTCGTCCTTTATATAGCTAATTCTTTTTTTCTTCTTCTTCTTCCCAACTTAAATTTCGGTATTCTAGAAGTGTCAGAGAAGAAATAAAGGTAACAGTAAAATAAAGAAATCTGCAGCATTAAATGCAGCATTTACAACCTATTTACAACACCAAAAAGCCTTCGGCCACGTTCCCGACGAAAAAATACGCAACTAATATTATGCATCTGAATATCCGTTATGTAGTCCCGATACTCCTCACCTTACAGGACGATACAACTTCTATTGGCCTAAGTATTCCTACAGCCCAAGCTGACTGCGAATCCGTATGGTGCTAAACAGAAACGTCAGCTGAGATCTGTTCTAGCGATATTTCGGCCCTTCTTGGCAAGGTTCCTTTTCAGGCTCAAGCTAAGAAAGCCTGAAGAGGATCTTTTATTCAAACAATGTTTACAACGGGTACGTCAGCTACGATTCTTCATCAGCGATATTTCGGCCCTTGTTGGCAAGGGTCCTCGTCAGGCTGTCAATCCTCTGGTTCAACTTCGGGGAAGGAAACAAACCTGTAATAAATAACTGAAGCTTCTACCGACTATGAATATCTTATTAAAGTAAGTTATCTTCAAATACCACTATAATGAAGAAAGTAGTCCTGAGATTTAATTTTTGACGAAGCTTCAGTTATTTATTAAAGGTTTGTTTCCTTCCCCGAAGTTGAACCAGAGGATTGACAGCCTGACGAGGACCCTTGCCAAAAAGAGCCGAAATAATCGCTGATGAAGAATCGTAGGTGACGTACCCGTTGTAAACATTCTTTGAATAAATGTTTCAAAGTCAGCTTGGGCTCAAAGAATATTTATCTGAAGAGGATCCTTGCCAAGAAAGGCAGAAAAATTGCTTGAACAAATCTCTACTACCCTGTTATAAGACCGATGAAAAATTTTCAATAATCAGTTATATGGAGTTGTAAGTTTTGGTAGCATACAGTAGTAACTGATACCACTGCATGCTACTACTAGCAAGACCGGATGCTACTATAGCAAGGCAGGGTGCTACTGGATACTACTGCTTAAGATTGGCCCAGTCTAAGGCACATTAAAGGATAGTATTCTGTACTATTACATATCAATACATGCAACTTTTTCGTACAACTATCATACAACTACACAGGCTACAAATTTTTCATCGGGTGTTTCTTTGACCCTCGCCTAACAGTTATATCTGTTGTAAACGTTGAAATGACGATGCCTTTGTTAGTGACAGTGTTGACGCGAAATGCACATTCTTCGCTGCAGTGTTGCCACTTATATCGCGAAAACTGCATTTCGCGGTATAATGCCGTGATTCTTAGGGAAATACCGCATATAATTCTGATTGTACTACATACCACATTTATACCATGAAATGGCGAGAAGGGAATCTCACGGTTGGTGAAATCTACTTCATTAGTTGCGTTTTTGCAGATACCATGGTATCTGTTACCACGGTAACTGGATCTGCAATTAGTCGTTATTGCAGTTACCGTGGTATCTGATATACGGTTGCTCTGCAAAAACGACAATTGCCGAAATTGCGCTTTTCGAAGTCATCCCAAGAGAAAAACTGATATTCAGTCACATCATTAAGTGCCAAACTTCTTTCCCCCCCAATTTGACAACAACTGATGAAAGTGAGATGACTTTTCGGGGTCCCGCCAGTACCGCAACACGTCAGTTGACATAAACGTCAGTTCACCACAAAATTCCGTCAGTACGCCAACATTTTCCGACAGTTTTCTAAACGTCAGTTGACCCCCAAAAATCCGTCAGTTACAACACGTCACTTCAACAACACGTCAGTTGACCGACACGTCAGTTGGCCAACCGTCAGTTCGCCTACTGTCAGTTGACATAAACGTCAGTAGACCTACACGTCAGTTCACCTAATCCTAAAATCCGACAGTTTACCTACACGTCAGTTCGTCTACCGTCACTTCACATAAGCGTCAGTTGGTATAAACGTCAGTTGGCATAAACGTCAGTTAGCATAAACGTCAGTTGGCATAAACGTCAACTGACAGTACGCGAACTGACGTGAAGTTGAACTGACGTGTGGTCGGACTGACGTGTTGGCGAACTGTCGGATTTTTTTGTTTAGGAGAACTGACGTTTATGCGAACTGGCGTGTTGAGGTAGTGACAACGACCCGACTTTTCCAGATGCCACGACCAGATACCACGGTCGGACCGTGGTATCTGAATATCAGATCCCATGATAACTGCAAAAACGACTTTAGACCGTGGTATCAGATACCATGATATCTGCAAAAACGCAACTATTATACAGGAGGATAGAAGATGTGGAGTACAGCCAATACCAGAGCAAGCCCTAAAAGACTCGTTTTTACCAGGATACAGACATTCTTTTAAACCTTACTGCGATGCATGCCGATGTTGGAACCTTAGATTAAAAAAAAAAACATCCCCAGGTACCGCAGATGCGCCAGCTAGCACGCGTTTCCAGGATTTACGGCAGATTTACCTCATTTCTCTTGAAGGAATCGGGTATACCGCAAGTTTTATCGCATTTTGGTTGATGGATACCACGGAAATACCGCTTTTTCACGAGGCCAGCACCGCAAAGAGGTGACTGTCGAGTGGCAACACTGTGCTGTGAGAGCAACTTTCAAATTAAATTATTCAAATAATGTATGTAACGGATACGTCAGCTACGATGCTTCATCAGCGGTATTTTGACCCTTCTTGGCAAGGGCTCGTGAGGCTGTCAATCTTTCTTTTCTTTTTTTTTTATACAAAGTAGAGCTTCTTATTCTTGGCTGTCAATCTTAACTTACTTTGAAAGTAATTTGCCCGAATGAGATATTTATAGTCGGTAGAAGCTTCGGTTATTTATTACATGTTTATATTTGATGTTGCAAAACGGATAAGTCAGCTACATTTTATTCGAGCGATATATCGGCCCTTCTTGGCAAAGGTCCTCTTCAGGCAGCCGTGTCCAGAATGAACTCACAGCACCAACTTAAGCTCAAACCAATTTTCAGAGAAGAACTTCATAAACTCAGATATTAAGGAAGAATCTTTCATTGCCACAAGTTAATCTTCCAGCTTGAGCGGCTTGAGCCTGAAGAGGACCCTTGCCAAGAAGGGGCGAAATATTGCTCTAATAAAATGTAGCTGACTTATCCGTTTTTCACCATCAAATATGATTCGCAGTCAGCTTGGGCTGAAGGACTAAATATTACAGGTTTGTTCCTTCCCCGACCTTGACCCTGAAGATTGACAGCCTCACGAGGACCCTTGCCAAGAAGGGCCGAAATATCGCTGATGAAGTATCGTAGCTGACGTATTCGTTGTATACATTATTTTAGTATATGTTTCAAAGTCAGCTTGGGCTCAAGGAATATTTATAAATTAAATTACTCTACTCTTTTCACGGTCGCTGCAAAAAACAGTGAAACACACAGCCTAACAAACATCTTTACTGCCAAATGCTTGCCGAAAATATTTATTTCACTTTTTTTGCAGAAACAGCGCATTTTTAGGCCTTCTTCAACGAAGGGAGCCAAGTAGGCACTGATAAATGCGTCAGTGATTCCTCAAACCCTAAAAAAAAACTATGACACACAAAAACAAAAAGTATAAAAAATACCTTGAAACTACTAATTTTTCCGGCTCCATATAAACAACCGCTTCGTTACTGTTGACCAGCTCCTTCTGGATGACCTTTTTGACATCCATGATTTTAGTTCCCTTGTGTGGACCAACAAGCATAACACCATCGTAAAAGCCTGCAAAATGAAAATTAATCATTACCAATGGCCCATGACTGTTCGATCATCGCTATCAATCCCGACGGCACAAGAAGTTCACAGTTTCTCCTCCGAGAAACTCGGATCCGAGTCAGAATCCGAATCCAGCCGGACAAGCACAAGATTCGAATCCGGCCAAAAGGACGAATCCTGGAATCGAATCCGGATTCGGATTCGCCCATCTCTCCTTATAGGGCTTGACTCCAGAAGTCCAATTGACTGCAACGTCGTGAGGATGGCCGCGTGGTAGGCAAAGCTGGTGGTCCTGTGAGGTGGGCTGAAGTGTATCTGACACCATAGGTGACCATTAGCCCCAGGGTTCGACGTATCCACAACAGGGCTTATGGCAGCTTACCTCTGAAGTCAGTCGTAAGGAAATCTTACCGGAAAACGGTCAAATTGTTTGGGGTCAAATTGTCACCCAAATAGGAGTGACAAGACGTACTGAATCGCTCTATCTGAATTGTTTTCCTATTCGGTCGAATTTCCATCCCGACTTTACACAGACTTACAAGGGTAAGTCAAATTTCAGTCAACGAAACCGGGCGCTCCACTGTCAGTTGTAATAGCATGTTTGCGCATCCTTATGATAAACTTTATGAGAGTGCGTCTGCTATGACCCTTTTAAACCCCATACAAGAGGCCCCATACAGGAGGACATTCCAAGAAACTCTTCAAATGCCACATCAAAACAAAAGTGCGGCAAAATTTCTTTTCCGAAAAAGGATTAACGACTGGAATTCCCTTTTCGAATCCACAGCTTCAGTGGCTTCGCCTGAAGCTTTCAAGAAGTCACTGGGAGCGTGTTCCACCCTACTTACCCTAGTTACTACGCATGACGTCACGAATCCTGACTTTTTGCCGTCAAGGTGGTAATGATTTTCTATTTTCCAACAGAATATCATGCATGGGCGAATCCGACCAATCACTTACAGAGATGCGTAGTTACCATGCTTGCTATGCTCCCGAGCATGTTAAGCAAATAGTTACTATTAGTTACTATTTCGAGAAGGTTGGAACGGTCTGCATAGTAACTTTTATTGAGGTTGGAACGAAAATAGTAACTAATATTTACTATTGTTAAAAGGTCGGAACACGCTCTTAATAACGAGTGGTCATGTAAACAGGGCCGTCACGTATAGGGGGCAGGGGAGACGCCCACACCCCGAAATGTTGTAGGCCAGTCGGTAAAAAATAGCCGAGTCGACGCGAAGCGCCGCGGTTTTTCGTTAAACAGCCGATTTTTTTCCTGGAAACAGTCGATTTTTCTTCAAAACAGTGGGTTTGCCGTAAAAATAGTCGATTTTTTTCTTAGAAACAACTGATTTTCCGTAAATCAGTCGATTTTTCGTCAAAACAGTCGCTTTTTGTGCAATAGTTGGTAAAAATGACCAGCCAGTCGGTATAAATACCCTTGCCCCCCCCCCCAAACATTTTGGCTAGTAATGCCTCTGCATGTAAGGACTGGAAATGTTACTGGGACGACCCAGACCGAGCAACACAGATCCATTAGACATTAATCAGTCCGATGTGCGAATTCAGGTAATTGAATGTTATCGTAAACACTTGAAAGGGACATAACAGAGGTTGTGTCTGGAAACATGTCACTTAAAGGGTCATAACACATTCATGTTCTCATAAGGTTTAGCACATGGATGCGTAAACATGTGCTGAATGTTGCCTAAATTATAACAGTACAGGGTAACAGGAGGAATTGAGCCTAGATAAAGAGGAAAAAATTATCATATTGCGTAAAGATGGATTTGTACACTGCTAAACAGACTAGAAGTACAGTCCAGTTAAATTTAAGATCGTGGGACTTCTGGGCCTCTAATGTGATCCAACGGGCTCCATTATGATTCAATGGGCTCCAATGTGATCGGGCTTCAATGCCGGAGCACCGGACAGTCCAGGGCCCACGTGGCGGGCCTCGTGGAGAAAAATAAACAAAACGAAAGGTTCACCTTTCAAATAAACTAATTCTTTTGCTTCTTGTAATTTGTCCTTGTCATTCTGACTCTGAATCTTCAACTGGTTGCAAACAGTTACTGCACTGAGGCTTCCAAGCTCAGGCACATCGACAATTGGAACCTATAAGTAAGTAAACAATTTATTTGTGACTCGCCATTTCTTAAAGCGGAGTATCTAAAAGAAAACTAATTAAACACATGAGAAAACATATTTTTTCAATATTCAGTCAGGAAACAGTGTAGTCAACATAGATGAATGAACATTTTATTCACAGAGTAAAGTTTTACACTTGAGACCAACGGACAAGTCCGTGGTGCGGACAAGATACTGCAACCGACAGCTTTCTATTTAGCACATTTCTGACTGAAAATGTATTGGCAATTTTTCTTTTTCGACAAAAGGACAATACGGGAAATATTAAATTATAATAGCTGCTAAGTCTTTCTTTTTCATCGGCAGGAGGCATTAAGTCCAAAAAAGATAAAGGACCAAGTGGTCATGCGCTGGTTGGGCCAAGTTGTCCATGATGTTTGGTGGGGACGACGAAACTTCCGACCGAGTAATGCCTTCGTCTTAAACATGTGTGGTTACGGCATAATTTTGACCACACGGGCAGGTGCTTCGTACATTTAAAATAGCACGATCTCATCTTTTTTTTCTCCTTCTCCTTCTTTGGCAGGACACGAAAGAAAAACCTGCAAAAATAAAACAAAAATAATCTGTCGGTGTCGAGATAGTTTTATCCCAGGAATTCTCACGATTTTTTATACATTAGATAAGTAGCGTATTTTTACTTTTTAATTTAATCATTTTAAAGATGGAATTTATTTATGTTAATTGGTCTGATTACACATTTATAGTTTGAATACATTTATTGTTTATTGTCCGCTATTGCTACTGGACGAGTACCTTATTTGGCCTGTTCACGATTTAGTGTAATATTTTTCTTTTCAGGATGTACTGCACTCAGCGGAGCAAAGATATTGTGTTGTACCCAGATCCAAATCCAAATTCATTATATTCTCCAAATATTCTTTTACAACGAATAGCATAGGACGTCAACGAAAATAATAACCCTTTTTGATTTACCATTGACTTATGGCGGTTACATTTAAGCGATACGTACAAATATAAATAAACTTCTATATATAAATATAAATAAAAAGTCATCAATTCATAAAATATTCGGTAACTATATATCTTATTAAATTACAATATATGCAATTAGGCTATGTCAACAATACCTCAAAATATTTACAGTTGGAAGTCATTTTTACTGTCTTACGTCTATTCTCCCCTACCCTCCCGTCGTCCATGCGTCGGACCAAGCGGAACACTGGCAATCAGTTTTTTGCCGTATCCTGCCAATTCTTCAACCCAATTTTACACAGTTTCATTCCAACATTTATTTTAGGTCCTAGATAAATATTCTTTGAGCCCAAGCTGACTTTGAAACATTTATTCAAACAATGTTTACAACGGGTACGTCAGCTGCGATTCTTCATCAGCGATATTTCGGCCCTTTTTGGCAAGGGTCCTCGTCAGGCTGTCAATCCTCTGGTTGATTGACAGCCTGACGAGGACCCTTGCCAAGAAGGGCCGAAATATCGCTGATGAAGAATCGTAGCTGACGTACCCGTTGTAAACATTGTTTGAATAAATGTTTCAAAGTCAGCTTGGGCTCAGGTCCTAGGTTCTACATCTGGTAAATTCTGTGATAGAAAACACACTTACATTTATTGGTGAACTGCATACATTATTTACATCCTGATTTCCAATCACTGAATATACTCCAAGCACTGACTCCGACTATGTGACCAAGAATGACTAAGAGGTGACTAAGAGGTCTGCGAGTCCCAACTCCTGGCTTCTATATCTTTCCTTGATCTTGGTTAACCTCTTTTTCTATTAATAAATAAATAAAAAAAACTCACCGGCTCAAAGGGTATGACCATCTCATCCTTCACTCCATACTTCTCCCTAAGGGGTTGTTTCTTCTTCAAGTCCCGAAGAGCGGCAAAATCATCCGGCGAATCTGAGGGTACCGACGTGACCACACCAGTTCCCTTATCCTCCTTAATGGTCATCATAGGGAGGCAGTAGATTGTCTCGTAGGATGTGAGGGGGGAGTGAAGGCCGACGCCGATAAGCTCCTAGAAGAAAAATATTCAAGGATTTTAGTATTCAAAAACAAGCTGTGTTTACACCAACAAACGATCTGATAAGCTCCTAGAACACACTTCAAAGTTTTAGTGCTAAAAACTTAAAGTTTAACTGAAAAGCCAATTTATTTTATATGTTTGATTTGAATACAATGAATTATTTTGACTCATGTAAGGGATTTTTGTTTTTTACGTCGCGTAGTCTAGTAGTGACGTTTGGAATCTCCGCTGGTTGCACGACAAATAACTTTACGGCAAGTCGCGGAAAATTTGAATGTCTGCAAAAGCGTGTGTTTCAATGGCTAACAAAGCGAAGATTTTGAAATGTTCGATTCCAGATTGCAGAATCACATCTGAAGATAGACCTCTGTTCCGTGATACCTGGTCACTTTCACTTCCCATGTTACTTTCATCTTCCTGGCTTGAAGAATGCAAGTCCGCCATGAATTACGGCAATTGGCTGCCGCTGTAGTTGCTAAACATTTCAAACATAGAGCTACGTCCGTATAGAGGTACAACAGTTAAGGAAGAGAAATTACGTCAGCTAAAATTTAAGAATCGCGGATAACAAAGTAACGAAGTGACGCGTTTTTGTCGGTTCTTCTAGCCTAATTAAGTAAAAATATGACGGGTAATCAGACTGTCGTATCTTAGCCCTATTCTGATAACCTTTAACTGTCAACGTTTTGATAAGCTCCTAGAAAATGGTTCAGTTTCAGATTCACTGGACTACATTTAAAGACAAAAAAAACACACAATTATCCTACCAGGAAAGCACAAAAGGAGTGTTTCGGATTCGAATTCCAACGAATTCGAGCAAAGAATGTTTTGGTCACTAAAGACAAACTCAAATACGCTGGTTTTGTCGGAAAACAAACTGAACAAGGACATGTTCTATGTTTCTGACAAAGTTGGTTGGGACTGAGAGACGAAGCACTCGACATTTATATTTACATAATAGTTACCTAAAATTAATAGCCTAAGGCCCTTGCTTTGTTGTTAATAGTTACTACAACCTGAAACTAATTAAATAAACAACTTATGTCAGTTTAAAGGAGTTATATCATAAGCATTCTAGCACTTGCAACGTCTAGAACCCCCCCCCCCCCCCCAAGACCCAAGATGAAGCCACGACTCGATCCGACGGCTCGGTCATCTAGCGGTGCGGGTCGGAAGCGCCCGATATGGGGAGGATGGAATCATAGTTTGACTTTGGATCTAATAAAATGTTTTTATTGTAGCAGCCATATGGAAAATGTGTAGAAAAATTAAACTAATCATTTGCATTATCGATTTCTTTAAGTATTGTGTTTTCTGATTTTTCTTGTTAATTCCTGTAAGTCCAAGAATTAAGGACGTAAACTAGATCACAATAAACAAACGCCGTAAATTATACTAAAGTCGTTATAGTGATTTCTTGAAGATTCTGCAACTGAGCTAAATAATATTCAGCTTCCGACATATCTAAACGTCCACAGGGTGATATACCTAGTTGTTTTAATCCTCTTACACGCCACTCAATCTTCTCGAAGGTTCTAGTAATCGTTGGACCAGCGACAGGAGATCAATGAATAGTTGATTAGCAATGGCGGATTGGCGATCAGGAGTGAATGGTGTTCAAGCAAATTGTGGATAACGTTGGCTACCGTGAGGATTTTGGGGAAAACAAATGTAACAGTGTGTTCGTAAAAATCCGACCTATCGACAAATGATGGTGTCTCCCACCTTCTCGGCCCACATGAATCAAAGACTTTAACATAATACCATACAGCAATTAATACGATATTAAGTGATACCTTAGTTACTACAACATGAAACTAGTTCAATAAACAACTTATGTCAGTTTAAAGGACCCCTCGCACTATTTACTCTTCAACTTGCGATATTTTAAAATATTTGAAAACCTAAATATAGGCTGTGCTTTCAACAAATAACCCACGCTTTTGGCTGTTGCAAACCTTTATGAGACCCGTTGACTTGTAGCGAAAACAGGGAAACAATTTACATAACCGGTTTTTAATTTCTCGCAGACAACCGTCGACAACTGCAATAATAAGGCTTTCGCCTCTATAAATTTCTCGGGACACTTTAGACACTAAATTGAATTTCAGCCAGGTCGTAGTCGACACCTGCTTTGAATTGGTTGATATTTTCAGCATTTACAACACTTTCTGGGAGATTATTCCAACATCCTACTATTCGGTTTCTAAAGCTCCATTTCCCGATGTCTTTTCGGAATTCCTTACCACTCAGTTTCAAGTTGTGTCCTCTGAGACCGTTGTGATTGAAAGTGAAGACACCATCAGGCCTAATGTTATCATAATAACATTATATGTTATAATACCTTCGATGTGATACACATCGAAGGTAGCAAAACACGGCAAGTGAGAAAATCAGCGTGGTTTTGTTAGAGGGTACCGTACCAATATGGGGTCTCCGGTCTTAAAAATATATGGAGTGATTATGGAAGTAGGTTGCATTAGTTTTATAGGTAAGACAGGTCCTTTAGTATAATAGCATATGGCAATTAATCAATGCGCAGAAAACAAATAAGCTTTAAGAGCAGAAGGGGTTTTATTATGAACTGAATCCTAAATAATCTCGGTGTCGAACTTCTCAGCGAGGAGCCAACTCAGGCAGACAAGACAAAGAGCGTGTCCGAAAGCTCGGAAACGAACGAAAATGCTGAATTAATTCAGCATTTTATGCAGCATTTCGCTTTCGGACTTAAATTTTCGCTCAGTTAATGCAGCATTAATTCAGCATAAAATTCATCGAAAAATTCAGCGAAGAAGCTAAATTTGACGCTGAATTTTCAAGAAGAAACTGGGGAGCTGGCGATTAAGGCTAAATTTCGGAATTAGAAGTGTCAGAGAAGAAATAAAGAACGTGTCCGAAAGCTTTTAGTGCTGTAAATGCTGCATTTAATGCTGCATATAAGGTAAGAGCTTTCGGACGAAAATAAAAATAAAAATGCAGCATTAAATGCAGCATTTACAGTCCTGAAAGCTTTCGGACACGCTCAAAGAATCGCGGTGCTAATAAAGTCGATCCAGACTAATTTCGTCAACTGCACATTTTTTTTGTTCGAACAAAATCCATTTTGGAAGCATTCCCCGTGTTCTCGTTGTTTCCCGTACGCGGAGTCCGCGTGGAGTAGATGGTAGATAGATAGATAAATCTTGTTATTCACCAAAAGCTTATCATGGCTCACGCCAAATTTGTTTGGTACAGTCATACAACATATGAACACACACATAAATCATAATAGGCCTACGCATGTAGGGCTACGACGGTCATAAATAACATTATAAGTTTAAACTAGCAGCTCAGCTTGTGCTTCGTTGTGTAAATTTAAAAACGAAGGGGCAAAACTCTGTTCAAACCTTTGGTGGGCACATTTGATTGGCTGCAACTTTTCAGCCGCAGTAGCTACCTTGCGAGGGAGCCTTTTGTCAGCTTTTCAGAAGGGAAAATGATTTTGTGGATGGGGTGATTCAGAGATCTGACACCAAACTCCATGTAGAGTTTCAGCCTTCGTTCATGTAAGGAGTGACTCCCTCTATTCTCGCCGTTCCCCTTGATTCCCCGAGGAGTCCTCGGGGAACGGCGAGAACAAGCCCAAAGAGCCGCGGTGCTCACAGCACCAAGCTCATCCCCTTACCTGTCCTGTGATACTAGCTAGGAGGGAAACTTCATTATCCAATTTGGTGATGCCTTGATAAGCCATGTTGAGTGCAGACCGACGGGTGGAAACGTAGATTTCACCTCCTTGGACCTCATGCGCGATGTACTTGATGTCCGGATGGACCCAGCAGTTGGTCTGGCCATACATTGTCTCGGGTCGAAGGGTGGCGGCAACCAAGAAAACGGGTTTGTTCAAAGCCCTTGAACGAAAAAAGTACTAAATCCTTTAGACAAATTTCACTTAATACGGGGGAAAGCACAAATGGCATAAAAGCGACAGGCATGCCACTGGCAATACAAAAATGACGTTATGTTATAGTACAGATCTGTATATAAAAAATGCAACCCTAGAATAAAGCTTTAAAGATTAAAAAACACTAATGAACACGCTGGTTACAAGGTTACTCCCATTGGGGGAAAGAAGAAAGTTTAAAGGGAAAGTTAAAGGACCCCTCGCACTATTTGCTCTTCAATTTGCAGTATTTTAAAGGGTCTAGGCGAGAACCCCCCCGGCGAAATCCACCCGGACAACCCCCCCCGGTACCAACCCCCAGACCCCCCTCGGCGAACCCCCCCCCCCCCCCCCGATGAGACCCCCCCCCCCCAACCAAACCCCCCCGGGTACCAACTTGCGTTTTGGGATCCCGAAAAACTAACGGCAACTAACTGCAGCTTCCTCGGCAAGAAGGGGAAATAATTGGGAAAGGATTTGTTGGGGGGGGGGGGGGGGTCGTTACACTGAGTCGCACGGGTTTTGATCTTTCACTTTTAGCACCTCACTGACCACAGCTTCAGGTGAATGCTTGTGTTAGTTCACTTATAGATGGTATCCCATCTAAAGGTTGGAAATGTTCTAGGACTAGGATCTTACCCATTCTTGCAGCAATTTTTTCAGTCATTATTGAGAAAGCTTGCTGGCCAAAAGAGTGGAATATATCGTTGGTAGCCCCAATTTTCAAAAAAGGTGATAAAAATTCCCATGAGAATTACCGTGGGATACATTTGGGTAATGTAGTTAGTAAGATATTTTGTAAGGTGCTGGATCTGAGGCTAAGAGGTTGGTTGGAAAAAGAGGAAATATTAAGTAGAGTTCAAGCGGGTTTCAGAAAGGGTTTTAGTACGATAGATCAGATTTTGTGCTGCATGTTCTTATACGTAAATATACAAAAAGAAATAAAGGGAAATTATGGGTAGCATTCTTAGACCTAAAGGGTGCTTTTGATAATGTAAATAGGACGTTGTTGGGAGAGTCTTTAATTAATATGGGTCTTCCATCTTTATTTGTCCTGTTGATCCTAGAGATGTATACTTGTGTCAGGCTAGTAGTCAAGGTGGCCGGTAAATTATCAGATGTTATTTCTTCAAGGTTGGGGTTAAAACAAGGTTGTACAATTTCACCAATTCTATTTTCATTGTTTATAAATGATTTTGAAAAGTTTATGGTGAATAGCGGAGCACCGCTGGTTTCGGTAGATATTGTAGAACTTTGCATGCTATTATTCGCTGACGATATTGCTTTGGTGGCGGAATCTAGGGAGAATCTTCAGAGATTGCTAGTTCTGGTGGAGGAATATTTAAAATTGAAAGGCCTAACCCTTAACCTAGATAAAACGCTGTGTATTGTTTTTCGGAAGGGGGGTAAGATAGATCCAGGCGATAGTGTTTATTTTGAAGGAAAGGAAATAGCATTAAAGGAAGAATTTATTTATTTAGGAGTAAAGTTTTCATCTTTTGGTAGGTTCGGGAAGCATGTTGATTTTTGTTCGTTAAAGGGAAATAGGTTAGTAAATATGATTTTGAGAAGTGATATGAAGGAAATTCATAACCTTAAGATCCACAAACAATTATTCCAGTCTAAGATATTGCCTGGTCTCCATTACGGATCAGAAGTTTGGGGTTATATGGAAGGTCCACAATTAGAAAGGATTCAGCTTAGATATTTTAAGAGAGTATTAGGATTACATAGTTCTATGAATAGTAAGGTTCTCAAGGGGGATCTAGGTCTTCTTACGTTAAAGTCGTTAAGATTGGTCCAGATCGTCAGGAGTAGTATAAATCCGCCGACTCTAGCTCAACCCCCCCCAAATTTCAAAACCCCAATTTAACATCAATTTCTTCAATTTTAACATGCTTTTTTCCAAATTATCCCCCTTTTTAAAGATATTTGTATTTTCTTTTTTCCCAAAAAAAGGGTCCAAGAAATAGGAAATATTAACCTTTATACTACATATAAACTACTACTACTTTTGTTTTTGCATTTTTCATTTTTACTGAGTAAACAGTTCCAAGTCAAAATATTGTTCCGAGTTCTTATTTACACGCAAAATAGGCTGTAAAATAAGATTGTTCTTTAGAAGTAACTCATCAGCAATTGCATTGTATCTCTGCGGTATAAACAGATCACACATCTTCTTGTTATGATTGATAACTACAACTAACTTGTCACCATATTTTGTCCTAGCTATTCTCATTTTAACGATGGTATACTTCAATCCTAATACCAACTGTTCTTTCTTGATTGTCTCATTGTATTTATTCATTCTGATTGTATTCAAGACCTCCATTTATTAGCGGCTGATTTTCTTTAATAAAAAATCAAACTACTATTCATCACATCATCAAAATTTAATCTTCTCAACAAACCCAAAAGACCTATCTCTAGTTCGGAAAAGCTCTTTGGGTGAGCAAAAAATAGAAAATCTCTTTGCATTCACATCATAAAACACTTGGTTCCGGAGAGCTAACAGGCCCCGTTGGCGTAATGGTCTAAGCGATTGCAAGCTTACCAACCATTGAATCAACGAAGGCGTGAGATCGAATCCCACTACTAGCAGCTTGTTAGAAGTAAGGACTTCGGAAAAAAAACCTAGCGGGTTTCCTCCCCTCACGGGGCTGCCCCAGACACACCAATAAAAAAATAATAAACAACACCAAATTTTCCAACAGTTACATTGTCTGGGGCGGGAGGTTTTACAAAAAATTTCTATTTTTCCCATTTTTCTTTACTTTTTTGTTGATTCCTTTTTACAGTATTTGTAACCATTCAAACAGACTTGCTTCATGTATTTTTCGCGAGGAAAAAATCTAAATGTTTTACGCATTTCTGCTTCACGCTGAATAACCTCATCAACCGTTAATTGACCACATTTTAGCATTGATACCAATTCAGTGTAAAAATTATACGCGGTTCTATATTCTGCTTTTCTATCTGCAATATTTAAATGTTTTTCAGTTATTTCAATAATAACGGAACCCAAGCTTAAAGACGCTAAAGGTAGCATAAGAAACGCACTTAATCCTGCTGCCGAAAAGGCAAATTTGGATAAAAGAAGACCGTTGCTTACATTATTATAATATTTATAACTTCGGCGATATACAAACATTTTCTTTTCCAATTCCTCCATTTATACTATAGCTAAATTGTTTAAAAAATTACTTCTTTAGGTTTGCTTCCAAACTTAGCAATTCGGAGCACATACGCCATCTCGTAAACAATATTGGAGATATCGTGATCACTCGATGACAATCCAGGGAGCGCTTGCTCCGCGAATCACTCCATCTGGGAACTCTCTTTTTATCGCTCAGAGCAAACAGAGATAGCGCTTGCTCTGTGAAACGCAAACAACTCCACCGTCTCGGCAACTGTGCTCTCTGTGCATTGAGCCTTTGCTCCATGAAACACATACTGAAACAAGTGAATTTCTTTACGTCTGAGAAAACTCAGTCAGTGGAAATTCATTAATAAAAATATTCCCCTAATAAATGATGGAAACTGCAGAGGTTATTCAACGTTGTAAAACCATTATATCAAACAACGAATCGGTTATACGAAGTTTACCGAAACACAAAATTAATGAACTTCGTACATATGCAAAAATAAACAATATCAAAACAAATGGTGAAACGAAAAAGGAAATAACTAATAAGATAATAAAGCAACTTAATAGGAATATTTTGCTTGCGGAAGATACAATTAATATTCGGCGTAGAAATGAAAGGATTCGGAACAAAAATAGACCATCAAATTATACACCAGAGCCAGCATTAAGGAAGATTTTGGAAGATGATATAAAAGAAAATAATATTGCTATTGGGAATATAAAAAAAGAGGAGAAACGGATAATAGAAAAGGATACAAGTGAATTAAAAAGGTTTCTAAAAAACAAAGGCCTACCCACTCGTGGTAACAGAGATGAAGTTATAGAACGCATTAAGGAATACTATGGTAGGATAATTAATAAGCAGAAAGAAACTATAGATAAAACTAGAGGTATCCTGAGAGATCAAACAGAAAGAGGTGATAAAAATAGACACAAAATAATCGATTTATCTAATCTCTTTATAAATAAGAAACAAATCAAAGAAGAAACATCGATTCCCAAATATTTGTTTAAAACAGAAGAAGAACAACACCCTACTATTGTAAGAGAAAATGAAAACATTTACACAGTAAACGTATCGATTGAAAGCAACGGTAGAGACGAAAATACTCTCATTAGTTTTGTTTTTGAGGATTTGCAACGAAGAATGAATGAAATATACCAGTACAGAGTTCAGTTTGTGACCAAGGTTATTTTCTATCGACAAGAGAATGATGAGGAAGTAGAAGTATTTTACAACAGTACTTCTTGGGTTTTAAACAAAAATAGTGTCCTTACTCGTAGCCATTTAGATGACAACAACAGGAGACTTAGTTCTTTGAGTAATACCCCTCGATCTGGATTACAATTTAGGCGATATGATGCAATCGACTACAGGATGACTCGAATCGAATCCTACATGGGGGGAACGTTTAAAACACTGCCAGATTTCGTAAAAAATAAAAAAGCTTGCATAAATATAAAAAATAATGATCAAAAGTGTTTTCTATGGTCTATCTTGGCACATTTATACCCAGCTAAGGACAACGCTGAAAGAACTTCGAAATATAAACAATATGAGAACGAGTTTGATTTCAAAGGGGTTACCCACTTTCCGATGGATACACAAGATATTCACAAATTTGAAAATAAATACAACATTAAGATTTGTTTATTTCAAATTGATAAAGAGAAAATAATCAGAAGTCACATACTAAAAAGTACAATAAATGGCAAAACAGCAAAACATGTTATTCATTTACTATATTTTGATAATCATTATGTGTTAGTAAAGAATCTGAGCAGACTAGTTGGTTCTGAAATATCTACAAGACAAAAAAAGATATACCTCTGCACTTTTTGTGGAAGGCATTTTACAAAACAAGAACACTTTGAAAAACATGAACTGAAACATAACTGTGAAGACCCTGATATTATAATGCCTCCTGAAGGTTCTAAAATACAATTTAAAAATATTTCAAAACAGATGAAAGTACCGTACTGCATAATCGCAGACTTTGAGTCTTATAATGAAGAATACAATCAAGTACACGGAAAGAAAACAATCAAAGTAGCTGAACAGAAACCTTTTGCGTACGGATTTCAGGTATGTTGGTCCTTTGATACAAACCAGAACAAGTACTACGATTATTTTGGTGAAGACGCTGCAAAACATTTTGTAAAAACCATTACAGAAGTGTCCACAGAAATTGCATACAAGTATGAAAACAGACAAAGAAATCACACTTATACCGACGAAGAAATTAAAGAAAAATGGAAGACACTAAAGAACAAGACTTGCCATATCTGTAACACAGAAATTACTGAAAATCCCCACTTCGATCACGACCATATGACAGGAAAGGATAGAGGTTTCACACACGCTGAATGTAACATGAAATACAGGATTCCCAAGCATATCCCTGTAGTCCTACACAACTTATCCAAGTATGACTCCCATCTATTTGTGAAAGAATTAGCACCTGATAACGGGATTTTTGAATCAGCAGAAAGTTTCATTTCATTTTCGAAATCAATAAGTATTCCAAGACAGGATAAGGAGATAAAATATGAAATCAGATTTATAGATTCTATTCGATTCATGGCTTCATCACTAGACAAGCTATCAGCAAATTTAGCGAAATGTGACTGTAAAGTATCCTGTAATCATCTGAGAGAGAATTTCAAATACACATCTGACAGTTTCAGAAACGATGCTGAATTTAAAGAAATAATTAAAAAGGGGGTGTATCCTTATGAATTTGTGGATAGTTTCAGTAAAATGGACTTTCCAAAGTTACCACCCATAGAAAGCTTTTATTCTAGGTTAACGGGAAAAGGTATTGAAAAAGCTGATTATAAAAGAGCGGTGTCTATCTGGGAACAATTTAACTGTGAAACGTTACTGGATTATACCAAGTTGTACCTAAAAAGTGACGTTTTAATATTATCAGATGTTGTAGAGAATTTCAGAAATGTATGTATACATAATTATGACCTGGATCCACTTCATTATTTCTCAGCTCCAGGATTAACGTGGGATGCTTTCCTAAAACATTCGAAAGTAGAACTACCGTTATTCTCAAAGGAAGACATGTACACATTCGTTGAAAAGGGGATAAGAGGTGGTGTATCTCAGTGTATAAAAAGATATGCGAAAGCAAATAATAAATATATGAGCGGTTATGATAAGAATAAATCATCTAATTATCTAATGTATTTTGACAAGAATAATTTGTATGGGTGGGCGATGTCGCAAAAATTACCCGCAAAAGATTTCCAATTCATTTCCATACAAGCTTTGAAAGAGAGAAATGAAAACAGTTCACTCGAGTATTATAACCATCTAAAAAATCATGTTAACTCGGTGATACAATTACCGAATGTAGGTGCTATCTATGAAGTAGATTTTGAATATCCGAAAGAACTTTTCCACTTACACAAAGATTTACCATTAGCACCCGAACATTTCAATGGCAAACTATGTACGACCTTACTGGATAAAAACAACTACGTAGTTCACCACAGGAACCTAGAATTCTATTTACAAAAGGGGTTGACATTGAAAAAAGTACATAGAATACTAGGATTCACTGAAAGTGCTTACTTACAAGGATACATAGATCACAACACAGCACTTAGAACTAAAGGCACAAATGATTTTGAAAAAGACTTTTTTAAGCTGATGAACAATGCTTGCTTTGGAAAAACTATGGAGAATGTGAGGAAACGAGCAGATATGGAAATAATAACTGATGACAAAACAAGGGAAAGAATAATCAAGAAACCCAACTTTAAATCTGAAATCATATTCAGTGAAAACTTTTCTGTAGCGAGGATGTCAAAGGAAAAGATCAAATTAGACAAACCCATGTTTATCGGTTTTGCTGTACTGGAACTATCCAAACTATTGATGTATGAATTCCATTATGATTATATGAAACCTAAATATGGTGATCAACTTGATTTGTGTTATATGGATACAGATTCCTTCATCTATGACATACGAACTGAAGATTTCTATCAAGATATTAAATCGGATTTGAATGAGAGGTTTGATACATCTGATTATGCGAAAGATAATCCATATGGGTTTCCTAATGTAAACAAGAAAGTGATAGGCATGATGAAAGATGAATTAGCAGGACAAGTGATGACAGATTTTGTTGGGTTGCGGTCGAAAGTATATGCTTATTTAAAGGACAACCAAGACCTTTCAAAAGCTAGCAAAAAACTAAAAGGAATAAAAACAAACATAGTGAAAGATAAAATTACGATTCAAAACTACAAGGATGTTCTGTTTGGAAACGTTGGAAACCTTTCAGTAACCCAGTACAACTTAAGGTCATACAAACACAATATGTTTCTAGAAGAACAGAATAAAAAAGCCCTAGATCCTAAGGATGATAAAAGGATTGTATCCAGTGATAAATTCACAACTTTTCCATTAGGTTACAAACAATAAATATTCAAGTACCTACTTAAAAAATTCAAGTACCTAGTTAAAAAAGTCAAGTACCTAGTTAAAAAATTCAAGTACCTAGTTAAAAAATTCAACTACCTAGTTACAAAATTCAACTACCTAGTTAAAAAATTCAAGTACCTAGTTAAAAAATTCAACTACCTAGTTAAAAAATTCAAGTACCTAGTTGGTAAATCTTATAATAAAAAATTCCTCATAAGTAAATGAATGAAAAGGCTCCAATCAAAGTATATGATTTTAGCGAAAAGAACACTTATCAGAATAAGCACGACCTTGCACCTCAGTGGCCATTTAGATTATTAATTTGTGGAAGTTCAGGAACAGGGAAAACCAATTTACTCTTGAATTTAATTTATGAATACATCTGTTTCAACCGAATATACTTGTATGCAAAAGATCTTGAAGAAGATAAATATAAAGAACTTATAGACAATTTAACCACCTTGGAATCAAAATGTAAAACGAATATTTTAACCGTAAGTAATGACCTTAATGATATTATCGATGTTGATGACCTAGACCCTAATTATCAAAACTTGATTATCTTTGACGATTTTGTAACTGAAAAAGACCAGAAGAAAATAGAAGATTTATTCATAAGAGGAAGAAAGAAAAATGCTTCAATTGTTTATTTATCACAGAGCTATCATAAAACCCCAAAGGTGGTAAGACTTCAATGTAATTATTTCGCATTCTTTCAGTGTTCTAATCCAAAAGAAGTAAAATTAATAAGACAAAGCCATGTATCCAGTATAGACAATGAAAACTTTCTCAAACAATTCGAGTTTGCAACCAAGGGCTACGGTTTTTTCTTCATAGATTTAAAAACAAAAGATAAAACCTTGAAGTACAGGAAAAACTTTGAAAAATTTACCGGATAATTTATTTCTATAATAAATGAATAAATTTGGTAGTGTTGGAAAAAAGGTTGCTAACGAATCGAAAGTTACTGACGAAAATGGTAACATTAACCTACACGATAGACGAATTATAAATTTAGGTGATGCGAAAACAGATAAGGATGCTATTAGCTTAAGATCTATGACTGTGATTTTGAATCAATTTAAAGAACAGATGACTGCGGGACAAGTGCAAACCAATCAATATTTTAGCGAAGATATCAACAGATTAACTGCGGTAGATGATTCTCCTGATAATGCATTGATAAGGATCAAAGATAAAGGATTATTTGTAAAACAAACAATTAAAGCCACTGAAACAGAAATTGATGCTGGGGATAAAGTAATCACAAATGTTCAAGACCCTAGAAACAAAAAGGATGCTGTTAATTTAGATAGGTTAACAACAGACCTTTTAAAATATGACGAAAAGCTTCTTAACCAACAAACCCTTAGCAAAAGTATTGAAACAAAGATTGGTGACCTTAGGAAAATCATTGACAAAAAGACTCTTGACCTTAGCAAAAGCATTGACAAAAAGGTTCTTGACCTTAGGAAAAATGATTTTGACCATGAAGTCCATATCAATGGTATTGAAAGAGCAGTCGTAAACATTTTAAAAAGGCTTTTAGAGCAAAAACCTGTTGATCAAGATTTTGTTACGAAAACAGAAGACTTTATGAAAACTAAACTAAAGAAATAAAATTTATATGATAAATTAATTTTCTAATAAATGGTTGAGACAATGGAGTATATAGTTTATTTGTCAAAGCTTCAGAAAGGAAAGCTGAAGAAATGTTTTGGTGCTAAACAAAAATGCCAGATACGTGTTAGTCATAGTAGGCAAAATGAACGAGAACCAGTCAAGTTACTATTAAGTAAACGACAAATTGATAAAATTGAAACATGTAAAATGAATAATAAGGGTTGTGACATTGATGTATCATATAAACAGATGAAAGAAGCGATTCAAAAGGGTGGATTACTTCCTTTCCTAATACCGTTAGCAATTACGCTTGGTAAGGCAGCTTTAACAAGTGGTGCTGCTGCTTTGGGTACATTCGCTGGTAAGAAATTGGTGGATAACATAACCAACACAGGTGGTGCGCTTACACTTCCTGGAACACAAAAAGTTGTGGGTCGTGGAAGACCGAAGAAGGAAAAGGAGGATGCATCCGTAAAGAACACAGGCGGTGCGCTTACACTTCCTGGAACACAAAGAGTGGTTGGTCATGGGGTACGGGGAAGACCTAGGAAGTCAAAAAACGGGGAAGTCAAAAAAGAAGCAAAAGTAAAGTAGGACCTCTAACCAATTTTGACATTATGGATTCATTAGGGGATATACCATATTTTAGAGGTGTTTTCTCTATAGATACGTTACCTAAACAAATAAATAACCTAGAATGTGGTGTCATTAATTATGATAAACTCGGAATGCCTGGAACTCACTGGGTAGCGTATTGTAATCTACCTAATCAACCCCATGTAGAATTTTTCGATTCTTTCGGTATACCCCCAGGAAAAGAAATAATTAAATATCTTAAAACTTCAAAGAAAAAAATAGCTTATGAAAATCTTGCTGTTCAAAATATAGATGAATTAAACTGTGGATTTCACTGTATTTCCTACATTAAGCGCAAAATGAAGTTGGTAGCTTTTCGTTTATAAAAATTGTTTTCTAATAAATGGATATTTATTGTATGAAGTGTAAAAAGAAAACTGACACTGAATCAATGTTTAAAGCAGTGTCACAGAAAAATAATGTTCCAATGGTAAAAGGTAATTGTGTTTTTTGTGGGTCAAGGAAAAATCTGTTTTTAAAAAAAACCTCGACGCAGAAAAAGATATTTTAAATACGTATTATTCTAATTATTCAGGTGTGGATGATATTCATAGAAAATTAAAAGAAAATGGAGTGAACATTTCTAAAGATAAAATAAAAAATGTGTTGCAAAATGAGAATGTATATACCTTACACAAACCTTCTTATCATAACTTTGAAAGGAGACGAGTCTATGTTCACTATGTGGATGAGCAATGGCAAGCTGATTTAGTTGACATGCAGAAATATAAAAAAGCGAATGATAAAACAAATTACATCTTAACTGTAATTGATTGCTTTAGTAAATACGCTTGGTGTGCCCCTTTGAAAGATAAAACGGGTGCTGAAATAATCAAGGCATTCAGTCATATATTTAAAGAAAGAATTCCTAAGAAACTACAAACTGATAAAGGTAAAGAATTTGTAATGAGAAACGTTCAAACTTTTTTGAAAAGTAATGATATACACTGGTTTGCATCTGAAAGTGAATTGAAAGCGCAAATTGTTGAACGATTCAATAGAACACTGAAAGAAAAGTTATGGAAATATTTTACGCACAAAAACACTACTAAATGGATTGATATTTTACCTTTATTTGTTAGTAGTTATAATAACTCTTATCATCGTTCAATACAAATGAAACCCGTTGATGCTAGTAAAAAAATGAATCAGAAAAAGGTTTACAATGCTTTGTTTCCTCCAGCAGATGACTACACAATTACAGGACATTACAATGTAGGGGATTTAGTCAGAATAAAAAAAGAAAAAAGTATTTTTGATAAAGGATATTTACCTAATTATACGAATGAAGTATTCCAGATAGCAACCATTCGACCTACCATTCCCATTACTTATGAAATATCTGAGAAAAAGTGGGGAATTAATTCAAGGAGGGTTTTATGAAAAAGAACTTTCCAAATTTATTATGAAATAAAATTACTTGTATATAAATGGATTCAAGACGCTTGAGTGATATGTTATCGGGTATAGTGAAGAACAGAGAAATTCAGAGAAGAAAGGTTCAAGAATATGAGATGGAGAAAGCAGGTTTTCGGGAAATGGCTTCAGAATTTAACGCTCCAGTTGTTACGGCACAAAGAGAAAACATTATAGCACAAAAAGAAAATGCTGAATCTATCATTGAGAAATTAGATGATGCGGATGTTAATTCAAAAAGACGGTTTAAAAGATTAGTTGACACATTGAATACAACTCATCCATACCAGATCACTGCTTCAAAGGAATCGAGTAGAGCGCCAACTCCTGCTGTAGAACCTTCTCCTGCTTTAGGACCACCATCCATTGATATGAATAAAGATATTAATCCAACGTTGCTAAATCAAATTAATTCAAAACTTAAAGAATCCGGGAAGGGCACTGATACTTATTTTAAAATGCCTACGTATTACATTAATCATCCTATGGATATAGATGAGGCTCTAGAACGTTTGACATCTCTAAGTCAAAGTTATGGTGGGAAAAAAGGTAAAGGTTACTCTAGCTATGATCAAATCATTGAATTTATAAGAGACTACAAGGAGAGGTTAACCAGCATTCAAACTAATTACCATTTAGTTCAACAAGGAACTGGAATATTTATGAATTGTGATGAAATGATTTCAAAATTGTACACTTTGATAGGTAGTAGAGTAAACGGGAATACATCTGATGGGGTGAGGAATGAAGCTATTGATATTTTGGATTCGTTAATGCGAAATAAATTTCTTACGAAGAGAGATTACAATTCAATATATAAAAAATATTTCTAATAAATGGTGTTGTTAAACATTGAAGGTAATGAAAGTATCATTGATATAACATTTAGTCAACCAATCGAATTGAATCGTAATTGGGATTATGAAATAGGTTTGAATCAGTGTACTTTGTGGTATTCGTGGCATAATATAAGTGATAAATTTGGAAATAATACATTTCAATATCGGAAAGATGAAGAGGAGGGATGGATGAATGTTACTATTCCTAATGGGATGTATAACGATGATTGTTTGAATTATTTTTTGTGTCAGTATTTTGATACACCAAAAGATAAATGTCCTATTGTAATCTCATCCAATCCAGCATCTATGAGATTTGTCATAGTATTACAAGAAAAATATGTGTTTAGATTTAATAGTGACTTGTGTCAGATTTTAGGCTTTGAGAAGGATATTGAGATTTCTAAGAAAATCAATGAAGGTACAAAGCTTCCAAATATAACAAGAAGTGTCGATAAAATTCAAATTCACTGCTCTTTTGTAAACAGTTCTATCGTAAACAAAAGTAAATCAGATGTCATTTGGACATTTGTTCCGAATACTGAACCGGGTTGCCAAATTGTTGAGAATCCTAGACAATTAATATATCTTCCTATCAACACAAAAGACTTTATTTACTCGTTGAGAATGACAATAACTGATCAGCTTGGAAGACCGATTGATCTGAATGGTGATAACGTAGGATACGTACTGCATTTAAGAAAAGCTTAAAGGATTATTGAAATAAAATTATTTACTTATAAATGTTGTTAAATAATAAGCGATTACTTTACAATAAGCAGTACGGTAGTGGAATCGGTAGTATATTCAAAAACATTGCTAATTCCCAGTTATTCCAGACGTCAGCAAAACAAATAAAAGATGGAGCATTGTCAATGTATAATAATATTATAAAACCGAGATTTGAGCTGCTGAAAAACAGAGCAATAGAATATGGAAAAGATTTGATTGATGTCAACAAGAAGGAACTGATTGATGTGATTGGAAATAAGAAATCGATGAAGGATCTTATAGGTACAAATAAAAGAATTTTAAATCAAAGAAGTCAGGACTTGATTAAAACGTTAATGACTGGAAATGGGTTAAAGATTCTGAAATGATTTTTATTGAATAATTTCCTTCTTATATAAATGGCAGTAAATAAAATTATTAGTCCGCAATGGAACATATTTGATGAGCCACTTGTGGATGATACAGTGGTCAAGTATGAATTTAAAGAAATTCGAGAAACAGATGTGAATGTATCCAATAAGTCAGAGTTTGAATTTGTAACAAAGAAATTAGATTCCTGGTTCTATCCAAGTGAAAGTTATCTTGAGGTAGGCGTAAGGATAGTAAAAGCTGACGGAACTAATATAGCTGCAACTGATGTCGCTACGTTGACGAATAATGGATTTAATTTATTTAGTACCGCTGAGTATGTCATAAACGATACACCTGTTGAAAAAATTAATCATGTTGGCATTACAACTACCGTTACAAAGCTGATTGAATACTCTGATGATTACTCTAGAAGTGCTGCTAGAAACCATTTTTGGTACAAGGATTATAATCAAGGAACTGATATCAACCCTATAACTAGTTCATTTACCGTACCTGCAGGTGGGGTACTAACAGCAGGAAATATGAATGTCACTTCTAAGCCTAATCCCAATTGTAATAAAGGGTTTGAAAAGAGATATAATAGAACTAAAAATAGCAAATTAGTGAATATGTATTTACCATTATCAGAGTTGTTTGGATTCTTGAAAGGAAACAAACGATTTTTAGAGGTGCATCACACAGAATATGTCTAAGAAGAAATGATGATAATAATATGATTGTAAACAATGGAAATACTAATTTTAAAGTCGTCATTGAGTATTTATCCTGGAAAATTCCTGTTATAGCTCCTAGTACTGAAATGATGAGTCAATTGGAAAAGGGTTTGGCAAAGGATAAAAAGTATAATTTGATGTGGGAAGCTTGTAATACTTATAAAAGTGATGTTAGTCAGAATAAGGAACACACCTGGAAAGTTGTGTCTGAGAGAAATAGTCCTACGAAAATCGTTGTGATGTTACAGAAAAATGAAAAGCATAACAACCAAACAAATAATAATATGGTATTTGATCATATGAATTTGACGGATATAGAGGTTAGAATTAACGGGGATAAATATCCAGAAGAACCCCTCAAATGCGACTTTAGTGAGGAAAAATGCACATACTCGAATCTTTACAACAGATACATACACATGGGTTATAAGCAATTAGCGTTTGATACTGGTAGTGTAGTCAATATCGAAGAATTTAAAGAAGTATATCCACTATTTTGTTTCGATGTTTCTAAACACGAGTCAAATATTTATAATGGAACCACTGCTGATATTGAAATTAGTATAACTTTAAATGATCCTCAACCCGTACCATACAATATTTACTGTGTTCTATATTATGAAAGAAAAGCTACATTGGATATCATTAATAAAAATATGTATGTGAGTTTGTGATTTGGATTTTTATTAAAGAAAATCAGCCGCTAATAAATGGAGGTCTTGAATACAATCAGAATGAATAAATACAATGAGACAATCAAGAAAGAACAGTTGGTATTAGGATTGAAGTATACCATCGTTAAAATGAGAATAGCTAAGACAAAATATGGTGACAAGTTAGTTGTAGTTATCAATCATAACAAGAAGATGTGTGATCTGTTTATACCGCAGAGATACAATGCAATTGCTGATGAGTTACTTCTAAAGAACAATCTTATTTTACAGCCTATTTTGCGTGTAAATAAGAACTCGGAACAATATGTTGACTTGGAACTGTTTACTCAGTAAAAATGAAAAATGCAAAAACAAAAGTAGTAGTAGTTTATATGTAGTATAAAGGTTAATATTTCCTATTTCTTGGACCCTTTTTTTGGGAAAAAAGAAAATACAAATATCTTTAAAAAGGGGGATAATTTGGAAAAAAGCATGTTAAAATTGAAGAAATTGATGTTAAATTGGGGTTTTGAAATTTGGGGGGGGTTGAGCTAGAGTCGGCGGATTTATACTACTGTCAGGTACTGGGAAAAATTGATAGCCCTACCTCGTACGCGGTTGGTCAAAGCGGCGTACCTAGAGGCATTGAGGGATGGTAGGTCGGATTCCTGGCCGGAGCGCGTGAAGGGCATCCTGGATCAATGTGGCATAGGAGGCTACTGGAATGAAGGTAAGGGGTACCCGTCTATTAAGGTTGGTTCGATTGGTAGGGAAGTTCAAACGGTCCTCCGGGATCAGGAAATTCAGAGTTGGCACGTGGATTTGGTGGCTTCCGGGTCCCTGAGTTTATATGCGACTGTCAAAGAGAGTTGGGGGGAGGAGGTTTATTTCAAAGCGGGGCTAAAAAAGGAGGAAATAAGGTTGTTGTTAAGTTTTCGGGGAAATTGTTTACCGTTTGGTGAGAAGAGAAGTTATATTGGTAAAGGTCGGGGAAAGACTGGTCCTCCTTTCTTCTGTCCAATGTGTGGGATGGCGAACGATGATTTGAGCCATTTTATGCGTGAGTGTAGAGAGCTAGATGATTTAAGATCTGAGGTATTTGGTGAAAGAGTGTTTGGTAAAGAGTGGATGTCTAAAATATTAAAAAGTAAACAATTCAGTGATTTGAAGTTGTTGGGGAAATTCCTCCGGATTGGTTTGCGCCACCGCGACTTGTTTATCCAATAGTTTAAAATATTTTTGTTTGTGTGTTGTTAGCAGTGTATGTTTATTCAAGCTAATGTAAACCTTATATTTTTTTGCCATGGCCTTCGGGCTTTCGTGTAAATATATTCTATTCTATTCTATTCTATTCTATTATGTCACCGTCAACCATCACCTTCGAACATTCAAAACTAAGAACACATCCAGCCAGCACTTTTTGCTTCACATATACAACATACCCTTTGTGCACGCACAAGCTCATTCCTACACGTGTTACTGGATATCTACTGTATTTCAGACATTATTGTACAGTCAAGTCTGCGAATGAAGTTGCGTCCAGTTATTACTCTTATATATCCGTCAGAAGGTACATGAGCTAATCCGGGTACCCAGCTAATCCTTTGTACTATACGTAGCGTAGGGATTATTTGGGACTAGGAGATTCTTTTAGGATTGTCTTTTTTTATTAGGATTCCACTTTTTTAAGGATTCGGGGGGTTTTTCGCCGGGGGGGGGTTTGGTACCTGGGGGGTTTTGGTCGGGGTTTTTTTGTCACCAGGGGGGTTCTGGTCGGGGGTTTTTGGTACCGGGGGGGGGGGTCGCCGGGGGGGGGGGGGGGGTTGTCCGGGGGGGGTTTCGCCGGGGGTATTTTAGCCGGGGGTATTTTAGCCGGAACCCATTTTAAAATACCTGAATACTTTAAAACTAGGCTGTGCTTTCAACAAATAACCCACGGTTTTGGCTATTTTAAGCCTTTTCCGAGACCCGTTGACTTATAGAGAAAACAGGGAAACAATTTACATAATCGGTTTTTCTGGTGGAAAAATTTCTCGCAGACAACCGTCGACAGCGTGATACACATCGAAGGTAGCAAAACACGGCAAGTGAGAAAATCAGCGTGGTTTTGTTAGAGGGATTAGTATGTACCGTACGAAATTGGGGTCTCCGGGTTCAGAAATATATGGAGTGAGTATGGAAGTAGGTTGCGTCACTATTACAAATTTAAATTAAATTCATTATATTCTCCAAATATCCTTTTACAACGAATAGCATAGGACGTCAACAAAAATAATAACCCTTTTTGATTTATCATTGACTTATGACGGTTACATTACAGGTAAGACAGGTCCTTTAAGTTATGTTCTGATAATTACTTTTGCAATATGTGTGGTTAGCTAGAGGAGGATATTTGCATTTGGTGGGTAGATACGTTGAGCTAAAAGATTTGCGAACAGAGATTTTTGGGCCTGATAGGATGGAGGAAGAGGGTTTGGTTAAGATTATGGGAAGACAGATTTTGGAGACCTTGGTTGGCTTAGAAGGTTCATCAAGCAGGCAATGGAGCATCGCGAGCGGATTTTGGAGTAATGATTCCTCTTCTTGGTGTATATATTGAGTTTTTGAGTGTTATTCCGTGTTTATTTTGTTTTCCCGCCATGGCCCCAAAGGCTTTTTGGGAAAAATTCATTCATTCGAGAGCATTCACTCTACTCAAATTGAGCTGATTGGCGAAATGGATTCAATTCAACTCAATTCATTTATTTGTATCCGCCAAGG
This sequence comes from Branchinecta sandiegonensis, assembly GCA_030848855.1. Classification (NCBI taxonomy): domain Eukaryota; kingdom Metazoa; phylum Arthropoda; class Branchiopoda; order Anostraca; family Branchinectidae; genus Branchinecta; species Branchinecta sandiegonensis. The sequence goes on along the minus strand of JAUPMV010000001.1, from coordinate 28,191,771 downwards.
CTGGCGAGTAGAAAAAATATTATAAAATACACACAGTCGGTTTACAACTGACTAATAACTAGACTAATAACTAGACTAGTTGCATTTTTTATATACTTCCATAAAAATCTAGGTCATTTAAAAATAATTAGCCTACACCATCCTAAACGAATACAATCAACGCAACGCATCGGACAAAATGTGCTTTATGGTATAAATTTTTGAAAAAAAATGTTTCCCGTTTCTTTTTCAAAATATCAATGGGGTTTTTTAAACCATTATTTTCCAAAGAACTGGATTGGTTTTTCGAAAATCGGCCTAATAATTTCTTTTTGTGCCGTATTGATAATTTTCCGTGTTTATGGGTAAGTCAGGTGTTATTTATTCTACCGATATTTCTTCGTGGAAAGGATTCAGTTCAGGCTCGAGCTAAAAACATGAATCAGCGATCTATGTACTATCAAGTAGTTATTAGAACTTAAAAATTCTAACAGGATCTGTGTGGACCGCGAGGTCACGCCGATTCGTTTTCAGCGGCGCGCCGCCGTTCGGTGCCGTTTTTACGCACTTTTTAAAATATTTATTTTTATCACAGATTCATTTATTTTATGAAATAGGGTTTTGGGATTTTGGAGGAAAGAGCGATTTTCGAGGGTTTTGAGCAACTTTAAGTGTCCCAGAACGAGAACTGAAATGGTTTTAAACCTAGAGAGCGTGTTCCGAAGCCGCCTACTGCAGCGGAAGGAAAAGTTTCGTACATAAGTATTACAAAACGAAGATCAGTGTTAGGTTTTAAACAAAAAGATTTAACTACATGAATGAATGAATAAAGGATTTATGACGCACTGCCCAAGGGCGTAAGTGCAATAGAAAAGGACAAAGAAATACAAAATAATCGTAAAACATTCCAAAAATATTTTCCATAAAGGTTCACTAATTTAGAATGACATTGATGGGATCGTGGACAGGTAAGTTTCCGATCGGAGAACACAAATTAGAGGAGAGGGCTTCAAGCGTCAACAATGGGTCGGATATTAACAAACGGCGGATCAGGTAGCGGTTCCGCCTGCGCCTTGGTAGGTATAGAAGAAATCTCAGATATCGGAAGTATGTCGGGCATATGCGTCGGAGGTCCTTTTTTCTGAGTATAGAATGTAATCCAGCAAGATAGTATATAACTTCCCAAGCTCAGGTCTGCTTTACCTCGAACGGTTCGGCACAATTTTGCAGTAACCAAATCTAATTCCTTTGGCGGCCGATTTGACTGCTTCCTCGCAAATCTTTAGCATAGTTTGCGCAACTGTATAGTTTGCTACACTACCCCGTTTTCAGCCAGCTTCGGTAGAAGGAATAAAGGAGTGACAGTTGCATTTCTTTTTCTCAGTTGTCGCTTCTCATTTCTCAATTAAATTAGCGTTTTTTAATGAGGAACGACTATTGAGAGCCAGACACGGAGAATCGAGAAGGAGAGTTAACTTACAAAACATGTAAACATGTATAGTGTGTTTTTAACTAAATGAAAAGAGTGTATTCATGTTTATTTACATTCTTTTGTTTAGTGTTTTAATATGTGTGTTTTACTTTCTGTATTTTACTCATACTCCGCTGTTATCCAAAAAGCGTGTCACAAAAAAATAAATAAATAACAAATATAAAAAGTAGAAGCACGTTTCAGTAAGAGAGAACAATTGCACTTTTTTGACGGTATATTAGTCACTTACTTCAGCTTTTCGGGCATATTCTCTACAACTTTCATCTTGACGAGGGTATACTCCTGGGGACCAACCCCCTCCCCACTTGCTCTGTCATGATCCATGCACGGTTGACCATCTTTTGGTGAGTAGACAGTGTAGCGCTTTCCGTAGTCGATCTTCCCCCTTTCTTTTAGACGAATGAACTGCCATCTAACGAACGAATCGTAGAAAGGGTTTGCATCAGTAGTGATGAAGCTGCGCCGCCAGTCAACCTGAGAGAAGAAAGGGAAGATAGAATCATTTTTGTACTACCCGAGGAATCCAAGCCGGTTTTATTATTTCCATTTATAGGTTCCACTAGTTATTGAGAAAACATATTTGGCAATCTTAACTATGTTTTTATTCATTTTGTTTATGTATTCCAGCGAAATTACGTCTAACGCAAAGTTTAAATTCTCCCTTTTTTTAAATCAATTTTAGTAGCAAGTGATTCTATTGTTCTCAATAATCCCTTGGCAATTTGTTTGCCGAAAGCGTCTACAGTGAACATTGTTATAGACTAGTTTTGCAGAGACCGATGGCATTTTGTATGCATTGTGTTATGTTTACTATCGAAATGACGAATTGACTGATTGTATATATATTTATAACTTTAGTGCGATTATGTTTGACGAAAAGGTCAAATTCGGTGCATGCGCTGTGAAAGATACCTTTTATGAATAAAACTTTACTCTACAGACACTTATGGATACTCTTATGCACCAAGTCCAAAACACGCCAGTGGACCACGGAAAAACCACGGAAAAAACGAGAAACGTCGCCCGAACGATTATTCATTTCCTATGTCAACCAATCAACAGCATCTATTGGGGACAGCTGTGGTGACTTTTTCGGCTTTTCAGAAAACGTTTCATCTGTTCAGGCGTCATGTCACTCTTATTTTGGAAAATTTGCTGTTAACTGACCTGTTTTCCCCTCCACGGTTTGAACCTTTTGCTAAGTGGAACGTACCTTCACCAACCAGATAGCGTTCGAATCAAGAGAGATCCTCAAATAGAAGAAGAAGCATATTTAATAATCCCAAATAAAAATATAAATTGTAAATTCAGACTCATAGTTCGTGCCAGGACAACCGTGGAGTGGTTGGCAATTAGCTAACATCAAGTTTGTGAATACACTTGATGACTAACTCTTCTTGCCGATGCAAAATCGCCCTTTTCCTAGCGGAAGAGCCGGAAGTGGTATCACAGCTGCTCCCAAAAATTGCCGTGATTGGTTAAATGGCAATTCTGGCGATCTCTTGGATTCACTTTCCGAAAAGCAAAGCGAGAATCCGCCGAGCGCAAGAAAAAACGGAAAGTAGTTGCGCCTCAGTTGTACCTCTACAACTTCTCGCTGACGTGCCGAAATCACTTTCCACTCGCGAAGTGGATTCACTTTCCAAGTGCTGGCGGAAACTAGCGAAGCACGAGAACAGCTTTGGAAAGCGAAGCGAGTTTTAGCCGAAGTCGCAAAAACAGCCGGCACAAAAGCTGGCGGAGCTTTCCAGACCGCCAGAATCGCCCTTAACACACGATCGAGTTGTTGAGTTTGAGTCTTTAGTGCTACGTTTTCTCATTCTTCCCGAGGATCACTGGCGTGTTTTGGACTTAGTCATATAGAATATGTTTTTTTCTCTCGATTTGACTGTGTAACAAAACAAGGACAGTGAAAAAGTTACAGAAGCATTAGTTGCGTTTTTGCAGATACCACGGTATCTGATACCACGGTCTGAAGTTGTGTTTGCAGATACCATGGTATCTGATACCACGGTGTAAAGTCGTTTCTGCAGTTACCGTGGTATCTGATACTACGGTCAAAAGGCGTTATTGCAGTTACCGTGGTGCCTGTCCAGTTAACGTGGTATCCGGCCAGTTACCGCGGTATCTGATATTCAGATACTACGGTCCGACCGTGGTAACTTCGTGGTATCTAAAAAAAAATCATCTCACTTTCATTAATTTTTGTCAAATTGGTGGGAAAGAAATTTGGCACTTCGTGATGTGACTGGATATCAGTTTTTCTTTTGGGATCACTTTGAAAAGCGCAACTTCGGCAATTGTCGTTTTTGCAGAGCAACCCTAGTATCAGATACCACGCTAACTGCAAAAACGACTAATTGCAGATCCAGTTACCGTGGTAACAAATACCATGGTATAAATACGAGTTACCGTGGTAACAAATACCATGGTATCTGCAAAAACGCAACCACTTAAATAATCATACCTCTACTGTACTATACGGCACATATTCTCTAATTTCTTTTCGTTGTGTTATCTTATTTTCTAGATTCAAATCATTCGGAGTGCAACCTCTCAGGTGCAGATACCTGCTTCAAGAAATACGAACTTACGTGCAGACCCATTTTCTTCAAGTCCTCAACAGCTCTTGGTGGGAAGTACTCCAGCCAATGTTGCGGGTCAGCAAACTCCTTAATTTCTTCGTCAGTAAGACCCAGCGACGTCATTATTTGCCACTGGTATTTCGCTGAACCACTCTTGGCTACCGCTTTGCTCTAAATAAAATGTAAAGTTTAAAGGACCCCTCTTGCCTGTTCTGCCTTTCATAATATACCTATCTCCCTTGTACAATCGTAAGCTTCTAAAATCCCCACCTTTCTCCATTGTTTCGTTTGTGCCTACGAATTTTAGCGCTTTTTTGCCCGTCATACAACGCAAAGCTTTCCAGAATCTTCAATGTCCGCTGACGACTCTTTAATCTTCTGTTTTTTACTTCTTTTATTTGCTTAGTTTTCCAACTTTTTAACCACGGCGCGTTCAGTTTTCAAACATTTTGCGCCCAGCCGCCGCGTCGTAGAGCAAGAGGGCTGGATAGAGTCGACAAGCTCTAACAAGAAAATCGCTAATTTCAGACGGAAAGTAATGGTATTTTCGGAAAACATTTTTTCTGATCAATTTCATGGGGAACAGATCATTTCTAGTAAAAGTTGTGCTTTAACCGGAACCTACAGAAGAAGAAGAGGAGATGCAATTCAAACATTCAAAATAATTGATAAACAAGTGATGCCTCAACTCTTCAAATTCGATACACCAGTGAGGAATAGAGTTCACTCAAAGAAGATCATCAAGCCATCCACTAGTACCCAAGCAAGAAACCAGTTCAGTGTCTTTAGTGGGTTCAAAATGTCGCATGTGAGATTTGGGTCTCCGGGTTTAAAAGTCAATGAATGCAATTACGGAAGCAGGTTGCATTGGCATTATAGGTATGTAGGGCCCTTTAATTTATTTTTGTTAAATTATGTGCTGAAGAACACCTTTTCTTGGTCCTAACACGCGATCGAAGCTTCCTCCTGCGCCAATCAAATCTTCAGATACCTGACGGCATTCGTCCCATATTTTATAAAACATTTTAACAGTAGCCTACTTAATTTTTATTTTCGCTTCATATTCTTTATCTTTTAGTTTGTGTGTTATTCCTATGGTTCGTATGTGTTTCTTCAAATTTCTTTCCATGCAGGCGCTCTGCTATAAGGGTCCAAATAAGATTGATCGATCGATTGACTCCTCAATAGGCTACTTATTTTGCAGAATATGGGAGAACACAGGCTATTCTCACCGTTTGCTAACAACGTTTTGCTAACGTTTGGGGTTTCCCACAAGTTCGTATTCCCAACTTGAGCGGTTTTGAGGTTGAAGAGGACCCTTGCCCTCGCCCTTGCCAAGAAGGGCCGAAATGTAGCTCTAATAAAATTCAGCTCACGTATCCGTTCTGCACTACAAACATGCATTACCTTATCAATCAATCAACTAATTTTATTGTGGTCTAATAGTACTGATCTATTTATAGCCTGTTCTTTAGGTACACATACTAAAGAAAAAGAAAGACACGAATGAAAACAAAATAAAAGAAAGTAAACAAAATAACGAACGTGTTTGCACGAACACACTTGGTTTTGTTAGGTTTTTGCTCATGGAAATGCTGACATCTGCAGTTCATAAATATTCCTTCAGCCCAAGCTAACTGCGAATCATATTTGACAGTGCAGTGACGTATCCGTTTTGCATTATCAAAACTGCAGTTTAGACATCTCCGCTGGAACAGAAGCTGTACAAAGCAGTCCCAACAACCGTCCAACAAGACCAAAGGTTCCGAAGTAAAATAAAGATGGATTCAGCATATCTCCGTGCCCCTGTCTCGACTGTCTAATTAGCTTGGAAAAAATATTTTTACCCCTTTATCTGAACCCCTCTTCCACCCCTAAATATAGGAAAGACCCAAAGTACCTTCTCGCCGATTGAACAAAATATTTCAAACCCTTCAAGAGTTTACGTGCTCAACAGATAGGCGTACGGACGGACAATTCTTTTTACAATATCATAGGCCGCTACGCTGTCGGAAGTTTCATAATAGACAACACAAGGATGCGCAGTTTCAACAGATAACACTTGGGATGTTACCTGTTATGATTTCCCAAAAGTTTTGCACTGAACAAACAAACATTGCCATAAAGAGCCGAAAACCCGCTGAAAAATCATCTGCTGACTTTTCCGATTTCATGATGATAAACGTTTCGGCTCTCCTTGTATGCATAACGTTCAACGCGTAACGTTTGCAAAACTATAACAGCTAACGCCCTAAGTGTTATCGTTGAAACCCCGCATCCGTGTGTTGTCTGTTCTGATACTTCTTCCCCCCCTCCCCCCCAAAAAAAAGAAACACAGTAAGAGGGTAAAAGTTATTTATTTCGACTTACCTTCTTTCCTTTCGATTTATCCTTTCCTATTTCGCTCTCCACTGGCTTTTCCTCTTTTATTTCCTCTTGTTCGGCGGGAAACTGAGGAGGATAGCCAAAATCCTCCATTTCTCGCTTCAGCTTATCAGCGCAGGCTTTTATGGGCATGCCTGTACAGTGCAGGCCAAACGGGAAGAGGCACTGCTTACCCATCAGACGCTGGAACCCGACTGCAAACTAGAGTAGAAAATATGGACTTAGTTTATTAACCTTCATCAGAGGGGGTACAAGCTTGAAAAATCACTATTCCACAAGGATGTGTGATTTCTGGTGGATTTCTGGTGGATTTCTGGCAGAGCTGGTGGACTCTGACTCGTTTCGAGACGCCTTTTTCAAGGACTCGGACTCGTCTCGGACTCGTCTTTCACGGAGCTGTCCTTCCGCCAGAGCTCTGGACTGGACGAGGACTCGGACTTGTCTCGGACTCGTCTTTCACCGAGCTGTCCGTCCGCCAGAGCTGAGGACTCGTCTCCAGACGCCTTTTTCAAGGACTCAGACTCGTCTCGGACTCGTCTTTCACGGAGCTGTCCGTCCGCCAGAGCTCTGGACTCGTCTCGAGACGCCTTTTTCAAGGACTCGGACTCGTCTTTCACGGAGCTGTCCGTCCGCCAGAGCTCTGGACTCGTCTCGAGACGCCTTTTTCAAGGACTCGGACTCGTCTTTCACGGAGCTGTCCGTCCGCAAGAGCTCTGGACTGGACGAGGACCCGGACTTGTCTCGGACTCGTCTTTTACGGAGCTGTCCGTCCGCCAGAGCTGAGGACTCGTCTCCAGACGCCTTTTTCAAGGACTCAGACTCGTCTCGGACTCGTCTTTCACGGAGCTGTCCGTCCGCCAGAGCTCTGGACTCGTCTCGAGACGCCTTTTTCAAGGACTCGGACTCGTCTCGGACTCGTCTTTCACGGGGCTGTCCGTCCGCCAGAGCTCTGGACTGGACGAGGACTCGGACTTGTCTCGGACTCGTCTTTCACGGAGCTGTCCGTCCGCCAGAGCTGAGGACTCGTCTCCAGACACCTTTTTCAAGGTCTCAGACTCGTCTCGGACTCGTCTTTCACGGAGCTGTCCGTCCGCCAGAGCTCTGGACTCGTCTCGAGACGCCTTTTTCAAGGACTCGGACTCGTCTTTCACGGAGCTGTCCGTCCGCCAGAGCTCTGGACTCGTCTCGAGACGCCTTTTTCAAGGACTCGGACTCGTCTCGGACTCGTCTTTCACGGAGCTGTCCGTCCGCCAGAGCTCTGGACTCGTCTCGAGACGCCTTTTTCAAGGACTCGGACTCGTCTTTCACGGAGCTGTCCGTCCGCCAGAGCTCTTGACTCGTCTCGAGACGCCTTTTTCAAGGACTCGGACTCGGACCTGCTGGACTCGCAGCAGCTCTGATTTCTGTTAACTAAATTGTTGGTACTTAGAACAGCTTTGCCAATAATTCAATTAATGCTGAATCGATAATAGTTTAAAGTATATAACAGATAAGATTTTAAACAGATAAATAACAGATAAGTTATTTAGAGGTGGAATCTTTCCTGTTCCATAATACTATTGAAGTTTACCTGAAAAGCCAACTTATTTTTATATCTTGGACTCGAATACACTGAATTATTTTGACTCTTCTAAAGGATTTTTACTTTTTCATCTCAGGCACTAGTAGTGACATTCAGAATATACTCCGCTTGCACGACAAGTCAAAATTCATCCAGCCGCGACAAATTTGAATGCAGCAAAAGCGTGGATTTCAATAGCCAACAAAGCGCACACCCCGTTGTTCTATTTAGGTTCGTCAAACGGCAGTTTCAGTTACGTTGGTTTTTAGTCACGCAAGGACCATGTATCGGCCCGTCCGTCTAAGGTGTTTTGTTTAACAGATTCTACATTTGTTAAAGCAAAGGTGACCACAACAATTAATATTATTTATTTGAATGCTCCAAAACTGAAGAGTCGTGTGTAAAAAGGAACAACAACATGTCAATCAAACTCAAACACACTTAAATACTGATAAACAGCTGACCGTTAAAGATAAATTAGCCTACTAAGTCTACAAAGAAATACAATGGAAAAAACAAAGTTCAGAATAAACAAATCAGGTCGCTTTTTTGTGAAAAAAGGAAAGAGGTTGTGATGATGAAGCTTAACAGAAGGAACGCAGAATATCCAAATTTGATCATTCAATTCAATTAAATTAAATTCAATTTATTTTCAAACCATTCACGGACTAGCCGGATTTTCGTTTTTTTGTCAACAAAAATAACTGTATCAATTCATGAACATTCCATTCTGCTCTGGCCGACTGGAACACTTTAGCCAACAATACACTTTACCTCGCATTTGGAGAGAGAGAAGGTATGTCCGAGATGGAGTCTTCCATTCATGTATGGATATGGGAAAGTAACCATATATTTCTCTTTCTTCTCAGAGGCTTCAGGGGCATCTTCTTCAAAGATCTTGACACTATCCCATTTTTGCTGGACATCCCTTTCGATCTGAAGGAGGGATTCGACCTTAACTCTTCCTTTCTTCTCCATACTGAATCCTGGAAAAAAAGAAGTAGCCTGTGTAAAGTGTAAGACATTTGGTTTGTGCCTTGACATCTGGAATTCTGCTCGACTTGGTGATTGTTTTTTCTAACAAGTGCTATACATGAAAATAAAAACGAGATTTTCTTGGGTTTTGTAGATCAGCTAATGATCTCTTTAAAGGAACCCTCGCACTATTTACTCTTCAACTTATAGTATTTTAAAATATTTGAATACTTTAAAACTAGGAGGTATTTTCAACAAATAACCCACGGTTTTGGCTTTTTAAGCCATTTCCGAGACTCGCCGTGTTACAGCCAAAACAGGGAAACAATTTACATAACAGTTTTTTCTGATGGAAAAACTTCTCGCAGACAACCGTCAACAGTGTGTTACACATCGAATGTAGCAAAACACGGCAAGTGAGAAACTCGGTGTGGTTCTGTTAGAGGGGTTAGAATGTACCGTACGAAATTGGGGTCTCCGGGTAGTCTCCGGGAGTGATTATGGATGTTTAGTAGTTTGAGTACGGTACTTCTGTTTTAGTTACGGAAGTACAGAATTTGCAATGGGCAGAAAAACGGTACACATGCTGTTCTTTAAAGAAAATAGTCAAACTGCAGTGCACCTACACCTAAACTACAAGAAAAAACTCAACTTAAGATGTTGTGCAAGGGATAAATTTAAGTTCATATAGGCTATTTCGGCTGTAGGTAAAGCATTTAAGTTCAGTCACGGTTGAGTCCTATGAAACAGTTTGTGGGGAGTGGAATGTAGATGTGGATAAGTGTTGGAAGTCAAGTGAATGCTTCTGTGCTTTCTCAGGAAAGTATTAGTAAATGAATACTGAATAGTACATACAAACAAAATAACTGTAAAAATCACAGAAACCTATTAAACATGCACAAGTGAGTCAAATGTGCGTGTTTAATAGATGTGACTATTTTTATTGTGTCTTTGTTGTAGTCCGCATCCTACTTCTGGTCAACTTATGGTTTGCTGAGTAAACTTAGGCTACTTTTACGGCTGGAAAAAGACAGCATAAAGACAGTCAAGGGTGTAGAAGCCTTTGCCCAATAAGGCCTATTCCTTGCAAGTTAAGCCTTTAGATCAACATGCAGAGTCAATGCATGTTATAAGGTAAAGTTAATTAACATTGTTAGCATCCTTCAAACAGCAAAGAATTCAAACTTTGAACAACAGTTCCGATTAGGCCTAAACTAGGTAGTATGTCATTAGATTTTGCGTCTTTGCAGTTAGGACCTAGTTAGGACAATTATATATATTTGAGGCTAACACTAACACTCATAACGGCTGACAATCATAATGCCCACAATGACAATGCCCATAACTTAAAATACCAACGGCTCAAAATGTCCACTGTTCAAAATGCCCAAAGTTAAAAATGCCCACGACTCAAAATGCAGAGGACTCAAAATGCCTACATCTCAAAATATCTACTGCTCAAAATGCCCATGGTTCACAGTGCCTACGATTGAATTAATTGTGGTATACAGTCCATAGAAAACTAGAATTAGCGATGAGTGACAAACGGACATCTTAATTATGAACAATTCTTACCTTCATGGTGCAAGATTTGGATCGCCTAGTTTTGTACATTTTGTTGACATTTTGTCGTAGTTTCATGGAAATACTACTGACCTGACCGAAAACAATAAATAATTCCTTTCAATACCGTTTCTGTGGTAATCCTTTCCCTTGTAATCTGGTTGTTTGTTGTCCCCGAACATTTTGGCTTCCTGTAACAACAGTTTCAGCTTCCAGCATAATGAACCAGGACGATTTAGCCTCCCCTAGCATTTTTCACTGTCGGGATTTTGTTTTTGACAATTTCGATTTCAGAATCTTTGGCCTCCCTTGTCGCAGTCTACCACAAAACCCTGATTTTGAGAAAGCCTATGCCAAAGGGTATATCCAGCGTTTGGTATACCCTATGCCTAACGCTGGATACACTATGCCAAATGCTGGTTACTGGAACCCAATAAAATATTGATGATTTGAGTGAAGCTCAGAAATCAACCAATCAGAATTCAGCTGTCGTGAGGTAGGTCAGGGTTAGGGTGCCAACACCTCTCCAGTGTTTGGCATAGGCTATCCAGCATTAGGCATAGACTATGCAAAATGCTAGATATATCCAGCGTTTGGCATAGGATTACGGTATCCAAAAATCAGGGGTTTGTGGTTGACTGCCTTGCAGTCTAGTACACTAGCCCCTTTCAGGCACGGTGCTCAAACGTCTAGCACCATGCCTGGGTGCTAGATGTTCAAGCACTGTACCTTGGATTTCATGTATGGTGCATGGATTTCAGTATACAGTGCATACAGGAAAAACACAGTTTCTGTCATCACAACTGAGCACCGGTTCGGACAGGGCTGAAATTACTACTATGAATTAGACAAATCAAAGACAATCCTTTATATATTTTTCACAACAAAAACAAAAGGGCTCTACTGATGATGGAGATGAAAAACCTAACAGCACCCTATCTATTTTCCATGTATTTTCCCTATCTATTACCCAAGAGCCAATATTCTGGTTGGCTGCTAGGTAGAAAAAGCTGAGGCACAGGACACTTTGCATGCAAAACCCTTGACTATGTAGAAAAGGAAATGAGGTTTATCACATCTGTCATCAGCCGAGCCCTTTTGTTTTTGTTGTGAAAAATTTATAAAGGATTGTCTTTGATTTCTCTAATTCATGGTAGTAATTTCAGCCCTGTCCGAGCTGGTGCTCAGTTGTTATGACAGGAACTGTGTTTTTGATGTATGCACTGTATACTAACTGTATACTCTAAAGCCGAGTATTATAAGAACGCTTTTTCGGATGTAAATGGCAACCAGAAAAAAACATGGGAACTAATTAATGACCTTTTAGGACACAGAACCAAAAGTTCTTGTCCCAAAGAATTAATTGACGATAATAATTGTAATGTCAATGATGAGCGAAAGATGGCCGACCTTTTCAATAATTATTTTTCGACCATTGGAGAAAAAATAGCTTCGCTTTGTCCGAAAGATGCAGAGAATTCTTTCACAGAACATCTACCACCACCTATGGATAAAACAATGTTTTTAGCACCCGCTACACCAACAGAACTTCAAAATGTTGTGTCTTTAATGAAAAATGGTCATTCGGAAGCTCTTGAAGGGGCTTCGTCATCTATCCTAAAACAAATTTTTCCTGGTATTTCCGAAGTGTTTTCTCACATAGTTAATCTTGTTTTTCAATCTGGAGTATTTCCTTCAGGTTTTAAAGAGTCTAAAACTGTGCCCCTTCACAAAGGGGATGATCCCCGGCTGTGTTCTAATTATCGACCTATATCTATTTTATCATCATTTTCAAAAGTTATTGAAAAAGCATTGTAGAACAGAATATATAGTTTTCTTGATAAATTCAAATTTTTTTCTAAATTACAGTTTGGATTTCGGAAAAAACACAGCACGGAACATCCTATGTGTATAATAGTTCAGTATATTAATGGTTCTCTAGATTGTGGGGAGTCACCGGCCACAATTTTTTTGGATATACAGAAAGCTTTTGACACGATTTTGCATAAATACTATTTTGTAAACTTACACATTCTGGTATCCGTGGGAAAGCATTTGATCTACTTCAGTCTTATTTGACTGCAAGACAACAATGTGTTAAACTGGGTAATTCCTCGTCTGAAAAAGCTAACATTGCCTGCTGTTGGAATTCCACAAGGCTCAGTTTTGGGCCCTTTGCTATTTTTAATATATGTTAATGATCTGAATGAAATTTCTGTTTTTGATTCATCAAAAATTAACACTCAACTCGCAGACGACACAGCAGCTTCTGTGTCAGCTTCTAACCAAGGTGAGCTGGAATCTAACCTCATTTCTTCTTTTTCACTTTTAATGAAATGGTTATCTGCTAACAAACTTACGTTGAATAAAAAGAAAACAAAATTCATAGTGTATAGTCGGACAGGCTGCAAGTTTCCAGATCTGAAGTCCATTCCTGTCCCTTGTGGTGATGGTACTATTTTTGAGTTCCCTAGGGTAGAATCTATTCGGTATTTGGGAGTAGTGTTTGATCAGAATTTATCATGGAAATTGCATGTGAATAACATACGGGTAAAAGTTTCTCGTGGTGTTGGTGCTATGAACAGACTAAAGAATTTACTCCCTTATCCAGCAATGCGATCTTTGTATTATTCTTTAATTCAGTCACACCTAGAGTATGCATCTATTGTTTATTTAAATACTTTCAGATCGCATGTGTCTTCGCTCCAGATTCTTCAAAGCAAGGCTTTACGAATTCTCAAAAAATATATCCCTGCCCCAAGTAAATTACCGGGAAAGTCTGAGACAGAAACACTGTATGTTCTCCTTAATATTCTTCCAGTGCAACTTTTGCTATTTCTGCAAGTGTTCATTTTTAAAGTAAATTTAGATCGCCATCTGCTTCCATCATATTTTTCTTATATGGACCTGATAAGTCTAGCGCCATCATGTCAAATGTACACGAGATCTAACACTAACCTTCGGCTCCCAAAAATTAAGTGTGAAAGATCCAGATTTTCTCTACGATATACAATACCATCTGTGTGGGAAAAATATAAAAATGATGTTGCAGAATGGTTGGAAGGAAGCCCATCGCTTATCAGGTCCCGACTCAAAGTACTACTGATTCTTAATTTTAAAAAGTTATAATAGTTATGTTTGCAATATAATTTATTATGAAATTTATTGTATAAGAATGTGTTTGTTAGAGTGTGGTTGGTTAATTGAATGATTGTTCCCTGTGTGGTTGGTTGGTTTATACTGTATGCATTCTCGCTTACTTATGTCAAATAGTTTGTCATTTTTGTTTATTTTTTGCAAGAGGGTAGTTTTCTATTTTTTATTTATTTATTTGGTAGATGGCAGGTCATTTAAATTAAGATATTATACAGGTTAGATAAATTAAGTTATATTATATTATTATTGTTGGATTTATAGAGGGTACGTTGTTGTTATTTATAGTAAAATTGTTAACAAGCATTGCATGTACGAATTCGTGTTCTCCACAGTGCTTGTGTCATATATTTGTATTTTTGTGTATAATTAAAAAAACTTGAACTTGAAACTTGAACTTGAACTTGAACTACTGAAATCCATGCACCATACATGAAATCCAAGGTACAGTGCTTGAACGTCTAGCACCCAGGCATGGTGCTAGACATTTGAGCACCATGCCTGAAAAGGGGCTAGTGTACTAGACTGCTGCCTTGTGGGCATTTTGATTGTGGGCATTGCGAGAGTTGGCAAAAAGATTGTGGTGATTTTGGTGTTTTTAAGAGTTTTTTTTAAGCATAAATTTTTTAAGTGTTATTTTTAAGCATAAATTTGTTATCTTGAGGCCCTCTTGAATAAAAATACTAAACAGTGACAGAAAAGGCAATACCAACCCCCCAAAAAACAGAGGGCTTTAAATGTTAAACAGAAATTTGAATCCCTCTCCTTGTGATCTTTTCCAGATAGATTTCAAGCAGACAACTACAGTCTAACGAATATATAATTTGATTCAATTTTAATAACACGTTTCTCTCTGTTTGTACAGGTAGCGACTTTATATTTTACCTTTATGACAAGAGTGTGTCTGAGAATCCCAGCAGCGTGAACGGAGGATTTTAAATTGACCGCCAAATGCTGACGTAACAGAACGAGCTACCCTTTTTTCGATTTCCCCTTTAAAAATCAAAATCCAGAAGGAAAAACTGCAATAAACCATATTCATACCTGTTCATACGTTCTATGCAGGTTCAATGTATTGTATTTGTCTATTATTTGTACTCAGTTATACACTGACACAAAAATATCAAGTAAGTTAGACATATACAAAATAGCTATAGGAAAGAACGGAAAGAAATATTCAGATTTCAAATGTATTTATCTGGTATTTATTCTGGTGGAGAAAAAACATTTTCAGACAAATTTACAAGACGAATTTGATCTACCCAATCGTTTTGGTGGTGAATATTTGATCCTGCTTTCAAAATTTTTAATCTTTAGAAGTCGGGCCGGGCTAAAGCTTAACTGAAAAGCCAACTTATTTTCATATCATTTAATTGAACACACGGAATTATTTGGATTCTGCTAAGGGGTTTTGATTTTCTACTATCTGCTCTAGTAGTGCCGTTCAGATTACGGCAGTCCCCACTATGCAAATTCTACCATGACACTGAAAATTTGAATCTCAACAAAAACGCGGCTTTTCAGTGGCCAGTGGTGGGCTTGGTGAAGACTGCTTAGTGCCTGAATACATATTTTTCGTAAATCCTTTTCGTCAAGCACAGAACAAGCACATAGAAATACCACAAATCCAACCGGGAAAGTCCACTATTCGAAAATCGAGTATTGGTGAACACTGGGTGAACAGCGGAGCAACGAAGCAACGTATTTTCATCAGAGCCCGTTTTTGTTAAAGTTTAACTGGAAATCCAATTTATTTTTGTGTCATCTAACTGAATACACTGAAAAAATTGGATTCTGCAAAGGGATTTTTTTTATTTTCTACTATCTGCTCTAGTTATGACGCTCAGAATATCTGCGGCCGTCCCCACAACGTAAATTCTACTATGACGCGGGAAATTTTAATCTCATTACAAAAGCGGCTTTTCAGTGAGTAGTGGTGAGCTTGGTAAAGAATGCTTAATGCCTGGACAACAAGACCAAACTTTTCGATGGGATCCCAAAAATTCAATATCTGATCCAGACAACTGGGTCTTGTCTTAGCCAGATCCAGTCTTCGCCAGAATCCTTGAACATTCTTACAATTCAAATTCAGAAACAGATTAAGGCCAAAAAGCTAATCATCTGAGAAAACCAAGTTCAGATATGGATTCAGCATGTGTGTTTACCCGTATAAGTCATATCTGTTTTGACGAAAAGTTCCTGCTACTTCTGCCAATTTGCCGGTTTCGGCCGAACTCTAGAACTACTTGTCCGGCGAAAAAAGAAAACTCAAAAACGAACTCAGGGTATCTTCTTTCCCCAATAATGAGCATCTAATCAACTTCAAATAAAATTTAACTTATAACAAATTTTCCGACTCCAGCCGGATTCCGGTCGAACTATATGTCCGGGTAAAATATGATTGTCACACACGGATTCAGCGTCTCTTCTTACCCCTAAATCGGTTATCTAGTCAGCTAGAAATAAAACTTTAACTTCTAACAATTTTTCCGGTTTTGGCCGGATTCCGGGCGAACTACATGTCCGGGTAGAAAATTGTTTTCACATAAAAGTTCAGCATGTCTTCTTGCCCTAAATCGGACATCTGATCAACTCCAAACAAAACTTTAATTTTAACAAGCTTTCCGGTTTGGGCCGGATTCCGGGCGAACTACTTGTTACGTCGAGAAAATGGTTTTCACCATCGTCTTCAGCATGTTTTTCTACCTCTAAATCGAACATCTAATCAACTTCAAATAAAACTTTTACTTTTAACAAACTTTCCGGTTTTGGCCGGATTCCGGGCGAACTACTTGTCCGATTACAAAATGGTTTTCACCATCGTGTTCAACATGTCTTCTTGTCCCATAATCGACTATCACATTAGCTGTTTCAAAATATTTTGTTTGCCCCTTAATTTGAACCCCCTCTCCCACCCCTAAATGTAGGGCTACAAAGCCCATTTACGAACTCGACTGGTCCGCCGACCCAACGAATCCTCACACCAAGTTTCATCAAAATATTTCATTCCCTTCGAGAGTTATCGTGCTTACAGACGGACGGACGGACGGACAGACGGACAACTTTTGCGATGTCATAGGTATCCCTCAACTTACGTTTTGGGATCGCAAAAACAAACTGATAAATCTTTCTGCTAAGGCATACAACACAGATACAAGCGCAAATCTTCTTGGACTCAGCATTACTTGAATGTTTTTTCCCGTGTAAATTTTGCTGTTCATCACCGTTATTCACAACTACTTTCGATTTGTTTCCCTACTAAAGTAGAACAAAAACATGTACCTCCCGTGTCTGTTGCAGATATTGTTAACTCGATTAAGCGGCTGAAATCATCTTCGGTTGATATCGACGGTATCAATGTTCGGCATCTGCATAAAGATTCTCGTGATTTGATGAATCATTTGTCGTTACTTTGTCAGATGTGTCTTTGTTCGTCACTCGTACCTGCCAGTTTTCTTTGTGGGACTGTAACTTCGGTGTTAAAAAGAGGGAAAGATCCAAATAAATGTGATTATTACCGGCCAATCACTGTTGCCTGTAATATAAGTAAAGTTTTTGAGTATGTACTAGGCTACTCCCATCTGTCATTGATCATGTAAATTACGATGCCAATCAGTTTGGTTTTAAAAAGGGAATTGGATGCCAGCATGCACACAGGGCGCTTGCTGTTCTCCTCAAAGATGTGCATACCAAAGGTCAGTCATTACATATTTGTGCTTTGGACTTCTCCAAAGCATTTGACACCGTCGTTCATTCACAAGCTCTGCTGTCACTGTATCAGCTTGGTATAAACATTTCTATTATATCTGTGCTACGTTTCTGGTATTCAAATTTGTATGTGAGATTGAAATCTAACGGTCATATTTTCGGAAATATTCCAGTGAAGTGCGGGGTCAGACAAGGAGGTGTCCTTTCGCCGTACATATTTAATGCTTGTGTCGCCAGTGTTCTGACCAAGATCCCATCGAGTTGTTTTTATGGGTTCACTGAACTTTCCTATCTAGCGTATGCTGATGACCTCTTTCTTATTAGTCGCTCAAAAAGCTCACTTGAGCGGAATGTCCGTCTGGTTAGGTCTCTGTTTAAAGATATTGGCCTTTCTTTAAAAATTGCTAAGTGTTATTACAAGTAAATATTACTTGTCCTTTAATAATGATCAATGTGCCAGTTCTCTGAATTACGGGAGTTTTGCTGTACCTAGAGTAAAGAGGTTTAAGTGGCTGGGCGTATCTGTTTGTGATTCTCTTGCTAGTATCCGGAGGAAGTTTTTATCTGATACTAAAGATAAATTAAGAATCGGGTATGCAAAAATTGTTGCTAATCGTGGTCGTTTCAGCAGACGTGGATTGGCTAAACTTTATTCTAGTTTTTGCGACCATGCCGTTTTGTCTGCTTCTGGTTTATATCCTGTATTTACAAAAACTGATTTCAAGCAAATGAGGGTGGATTCTTTTCGATACTGCAAATTCCTTTTGTATTTACCCAGATCGGTCCGAAATAGACGCCTCGTAGATCGCTACGGAGCTAGCGACATCATGTGTTCGCTGGAAAATCTGCAGACCAATATTGGTGCCGATGCGTGTTTCCACCTTGGTGCGCACCACGGCCTCATCCGGCTTTTTCATTGAGTCCTTTTTTGTTGTTGTTTTGGATGTTTGGATGTCTGTTTTGGCTGTTTTAAGCCTTTTTCGAGACCTGGTGACTTAAGCGAAAACAGGAAAAAAAATTACATAAACTGTTTTTTCTGTTATATGTTGTATTGTCTTTATTTCTTTTCTTTTCTTTGATTACTCCACTATCCTAATCTGTACAGTGGGTTACAAATAAATAATAATAATAATAATAATAGGTACCACAAATCACAGGGAAATTCCACTATTTAAAATTTGATTATTCGTAAATAGCGGAACAACGAAGTAATGCAATTTAAGCGGGTCTTCAAGCCAATTTAAGTGAAAAAGTGATAAACTGTCCTATCCCAGCGCTTTTCAATTAAACTTTAAATGCTGCAAGTCCACTTCTCGGCCGTTTCCGAGCTGATTATTTCTGCATTCGTTTTGTACTGCAGTGTTTCCGAGGAAGACGGCAGCGCTTTTCGAGAATCGCGGATTTGCTGACCGACCAACTCCGTGCTTTCCTACAAGGTGCTGTATCAGCCAAGAAGAAATCGTGCAGGCAGTGAATCCAAAAACGCATTTTGTTCAGAAGCAAATAAGTACTGCAGCAGCGATGCGGCAGCACTATTGCAACACAAAAGAGGCTCAGGTCTTCAAGCCTTTTAAATGAAAAAGTTATGGGTAACGAGATTGTCCTATATCTGCCCTGTTCAGTTAAACTTTAAAGGACCTCTCGCACTATTCACTATTCAACTTACAGTATTTTAAAATATTTGAATACTTTAAAACTAGGCCGTGATTTCAACAAATAACCCACTGTTTTGGCTGTTTTAAGCCTTTTTCGAGACCTGGTGACTTAAGCGAAAACAGGAAAAAAATTACATAAACCGTTTTTTCTGATAGAAATACTTCTCGCAGACAACCGCCGACAGCGTGACATACATCGAAGCTAGCAAAACACGGCAAGGGAGAAAATCAGCGTGGTTTTGTTAGAGGGGTAGAATGTACCGTACGAAATTGGGATCTCCGGGTTTTGAAATACATATGGAGTGATTATGGAAGTAGGTTGCGTTAGTATTATAGGTAAGACAGGGCCTTTAAGAACAAGTGATTTTCCTGATATGTTCCCAACTGTTACTTTGTGTTGGTGGAATTAATGCCCCAAACCAATGGTACTAGACCAATGGAAAACATTGGTCAGGAATGGAAAGACAGCTCGAAGGTTCTAGGTATGGTATGATGATTGATGGGGTTTTGAAGTAGAATTCACACGGAGATCAGATACTCTCTGATAGGCTGTAGAAACCAACCTTGGATTTCGGACATTAGTGCCTTAAAGGACCCGTCGTGTCCACAATGCCAATGCAACCTACTTCTGTAACTGCATTCATTAATTCTTAATAATTATAAGCCCGTAGACCCCAATTTAATATTTTACATTCTAAGCCCACTATTGATACTCCACTAATCTTTGCACTTGCAAAAATTCACTATACTCCATGCGCACTATGCTCCAGGTGAGTGTTCGTGTATCATGCTATTGATGCCTAAAACCGGTTATCTGAATTTTGCCGAGTTTTTGACTTCCTGGGAAAAGACTTACAACAGCCAAAGCCGTGAATAAATTGTTATAAACACAGCCTAGTTTCACAGTATTCAAACAGTTCTGAATATTGGAACATAAACAGTAAATAGTGGGAGGTGTGCTTTAATACCTCCAGAACGAGCTATCTTACCGGTCTAAGATGTAACAAATCCAACTCGACCGAACACTAGACAAAAAGCGGCAAATGTAAACTGTACGAAACTTACCCGCCCAACCCCTGAACACACATTCAATCGACAGGTACACCATGTCCTCACACCCTACTTCGTACACTACTTCAGTTCTAATTTAATTAGAAAGTAAATTGTATATATTAACTGTAAATTGTGGATCTCTAATTTATCATCAAAATCTTTAATATGGTGATATTGTACATAAGTATTCTCGCCGTTTCCCGAGGACTCCTCGGGGAATCGAAGGGAACGGCGAGAATAGACGGAGTCACTCCACGCGGACTCAAGAGTACGGAAAACAACGAGAACACGGGGAATGCTTCCAAAATGGATTTTGTCCTAAAAAGAAATATGCAGTTGACACAGTTATTCTGGATCCACTTTATTTTTGGTTTTGTTTATTGTGATTGTTTTTAACTAATTTTACATTGCACCAGTACCAGCAAAAATTGATTCCCCTCTGAATTTGAAAGGGAGTCCTTTTTGATGATGGTGATGATAATCGGAGCATTCCCCGTCCGTGTGGACTCGCGAGAATCCGGAGAGTGAGTCCCCTGGACAAACAAAAACGTGGGGACTCCTCAAGTGGAGTCCTTGGGGAGCGGCGAGAATACGCCTATAGCCTACTAGTTGTTAACAGTGTGATGATCCAATGCTAGCGAGTCATGGTACGAGCTATGAAGGGAATTAAAGGTTATTATCAAACAGCGTTTCCGTCCCCCATTCTGTCGCAACTGTCCGAAACGGCGTACGCGCCTCTGTCGCCCTCTCATGGGTTATTCGTCTGTTTGACTCTTGAGTAGATTATGTTTGTATGTGTTCTGTTTTCCCTAATTATGTCTTCTTATTCTATTTTGTACTATGCTGTTTTCGTCCTGTACGATTTGTGGGTTAAAAATAATTGATTGTTTTTGTCATTATTAGAGAAAAAATTGCCTGATCTTATCGTGTTTTCTTCGTATACCGACATGAGATTGATATCATCTATCTGCAGTTCCTCGTACGTCAGGCGCAAAATCTAGCATCTTTTCACGGGAGTCCATCTAACGATCTTCTGGTAGCAAGTCTAAAACCTGTATTGGGTCGATAGATGGCGCATGCCACAGCTATGGCGCCAATATTAATGCTGGACAGCGACGGCCAGTAGTCTATCGATTCTTTTGGAGCGAGTTCAAAATTAGTATTATGATGATAGATGGCGCATGCCCGGCAGACGCAACAATAAAATGCTATGCTGGAATACTTGAATCAGTTTATGACGTTTGTGTTCGGCTACTTGCTTGGGTTCAAAAACGACTATTGCCGAAATTGCACTTTTAGAAGTCATCCCAAAAGAAAAACTGATATCCAATTACATCACTAAGTGCTAAACTTCTTTCTCACCTATTTGACGAAATTTGATGAAAGAGAGATGACTTTTGATCAGTTACCAAGGTCGGACCGTGGTATCTGAATATCTGAATAAATGAATGAATTTAGTACATGCAGCCTAGTAATAAAGCATTTGCACAAAATATCAGATACCACAATAACTGCAAAAATGCCTTTTGACCGTGGTATCAGATACCAGGGTAACTGGGAAACGACTTTAGACCGTGGTATCAGATACCATGGTATCTGCAAAAACGCAACTTATTAAGTTGATAGATGGCGTATGCCCCGGCGCGCAAACGAAATGCTATTCTGGAAGAATAAGTTTTTGTTCGGCTACTTGCTTGGATTCACGCGCATTATCCACTGCTTCCTGGACGAAGATTGAAAATTAAGCGTCTTTTTCTGTGTGTTTATGTGTTTTGTTTATTTTCTTTCATTTACCCCGCTTTTTCAAAATGGCGGGTTATAAATAAATTACTTACTTACTTACTATCCTACGGTAGTTTGCCTATACATATCACGAATAAAGTATTAGCTTAAATTGTTATCAACAACTTGCATATTGTTCTGGAAATCATACCTCGAAAGATAGGAAGACATTCAAAATCATCTGCGAACAAAGCAGCGAAAACACGTCGGACCGCCGCCTTGAAGGAGGGAGGAGGGCGCCGCCCCCCCCCCCCCCCTTAGTGTTTATCGACCAAAACGCAAAAGGCGGATAATGCTGTGAATTTCTATGAAGCAGTGTACTGGGTTAGTCCAGTTAACTGAAATATAATGTTTTCATAAATAAAGATGCAGCTCACTGAAAACATAAAAAAAACAAAAAAAACGGAAAGTTGCAATCATACTCATCAATCCGCCAAATCCGATTCGTCGTACAGCTACTGTCAAATCCTGACTTAGAGCCTGGTCACACTGGGCTCAAAACGTGGCCTAACAACTGAACAACTGAAAATCCCTAGGGGACCTGAGGTCACGTGAGATCTGATGGGCTTTGTGGCAGCTTGGGGATAATGAGCAGACTGCAATTAGGGGTCAATTAGGGTTCCTGTAACATACTTTTATACACGCTGTTTTTCTCTAATTGATCTACTGAATTTAAAACGACAACATTCAGAATTAGTTGTATCTTGTTCTTTTTCTTTTTTCTACTTTTACCTAACCTAAAACCTAAAATGCCAGGAAATGAGCCAAGTGTGACCAAGCTCTAATCGTTTCTTGCTGGTTTCATTTCTTGGGAGCCCGAATCGGATAATCGGGGATGACTTCGTCATCAGCACCGCTTGAAGATCTGAAAAAGAGCTGGTTTGTTTTCATCAGAGAGGAAAAACTTAGCACAAACCATTGGTTTGGTTTGGATTAAGAAATGTCGCTCGGGCCTCGGCATGTTCATGGGGCAAGCTGCAGATAGCAAGAACGAAGGCGGATCATAACATATTCTCACATTTCCCTTGAATTCAGGAAAAATATCAAAAGTTCCGGCTTCGAATTTTTTTTGTTTTACTATAGAATGAAAATGCAAAAATTCAAATCAAATTTACTAGATTTTATTTTTGTTACTAGATCTTGTAAAAAGATGTTCACAGAAGTTTTTTGAGAGAGGTAGTGTGGTTCCTGATGGGAGGTATGCTTGTCACTTTGTGAGAAGGGGGAAGAAAATTTGGACCATTTCCTCCGTAGATGCCCGAAGCTTTCTGATCTAAGGAAAATGTATCTAGAGAGGGTAATTTTGTCCCTTCCTGAAATTTTGAGAAATACTAACCCTACCGTTATTACTCGAGTGGGCGTGTACATAGATACTGATTGTTTAAGTTAAATTTTTGTTTTTGTTTGTTTGTGTATATGGCCCTTGGGCTTTTGAAATACACTGATCTATCTATCTATCTATCGTTTTTACCGGTAAAACACATACCGACCTGAAACAATGAAGCGTATCACTACAATTCAGACATTCATCTAAAATACGAAGAGCTTTGTTTTGCATAACCTGCACTTTCTTAAAATTCGACTAAAATTACATGCATAAACAGAACAGCCATACGTTACATAGATTTAGATTTGGTTACGGGCGTTTGGTCCCAAATAGAAAATATTCACGCAAGGCGCTCGGAAGGTTGTATAGTGCTTTTTGCGGCCCATATATTCACAATTGTTCCGGAATTTACCATATCCTAGGGAAAAAAGATGTAAAAAATTTGAAAAGCTGTTCTTTAAAGACTTAATCCAAACATTCTGTTTACCTTCTCTTAGTGATCGCATGCAACGGGTTTGTTTAGATTTGAACTCGATTGCCGAGTTGCTGTTTTGGCTCGAGAAAAAACCCACGCACAACGTCTTCTTTTCTAGATGGTGAAATTTTCCAGGATTGATTAGCAAAGAATTATAAGACCTAACTAATAATTTGCGTATGTGTTCAAAGGTACCACACTGGTCTTGGTTTTATAATTTATTTGTATTTGTAATCAACAGTTGGAGCATTAGATGGAAATTATTATTTTGACCCTTGGCTCCCTACGTGCCATAACAGCTGTCCAGGATAATCGGCTGAGATTTAGTCCAGACAGAGTTATTTCAAACCTAGGAAATTCTGTGTTTTTTTTTTTAATTTGCTCATTGTTCTACGGTGTTCTTAGTGGTTTTGAACATTCACAGTGACAGTAGGGATGGTTAGCATTGTGTGTGTGGTAGAATGAACATTCTTTGTGGCCCCCTTTAAGTACTGTAAATTTCTGATGTATCTTCCTAAATCTATCCGTAATCGTAAATTGGTTTCAATTTTTAATTTTCAAGGTAGTATATCAATACACTCCTTCGTTCGCATTCAAATCTATCTACCCTCCACAAACATCCTTCCTTGTCAGCCCACGAAATTATTAGCCAGTGTTTCAGTCCTGAACCCTTTTAATGTGCTTGTCACTGTGTAAAAATTTTGAGTCTATTTAGTGTGTTTTTAAACTAGATGAAAATAACGTAGTCATGTATATGTATATTCTTTTGTTTAGTGTTTTAATATGTGTATTTGTATGTGTATAAATATTTTATTTTGTGTATTTTACTCATACTCCGCTGTAATACAAAAAGCAGGTCGCAAATAAATAAATATAAAAAATAGGAACGGATTAAAGCATAACAAATTTTGTTAGTGCTTACTTGATTGCGTCCTGCTGAGCTACAAAGCTTTATTTTATAATAAATGCTCCGAAAATGGCAAGTCTCAGTGCGAGTTACATATAGGCGAAACGTCAAGGTGGTGAGAGAAGCATCTATCAGCCCCAGGATGATAATTAGGTTATATAAACGCCCCCTAGCCTAACACGGTTCCAACCTTCTACATTATCCAGAAATCTCACCATTCGTGCCCCATCCATTAATTTCCCATACCCCATCTTTAGTGGAATACTTAAGTTAAAAAGTGCCGAAACGGGGAATCACGCATCCTGTTGAGACGGCAAGGTATGAAAATTGAAGATTGCAGAGTACAGGCCTTAACTGGAGGAAGCATGCTTAATTAGGGCTTTGCGGTTATTGGTCGAGCCCTTAGCTCGTGGTGCAGGTTTTGAATTCGACGCGCTCCTCGATTTTAGTGCCTACTGTATGTCGTTTAACATTCTTTCTCCGTTGATTTGAGCGTCCGATAAGTCTTTAAAAGTCCGTATCGAAACCTGGTCTTTAAAATACAGATACATAACCAACTTTTGCTTCATAAAAACTGATCTGGGTCACCGTAGAGACGAGACAATTTGAGAATGTCTGAACAATTCCTATAGCAACATGTTTCGAGCAAGAACAACCCTACAGGGTTGCCACTTGACTAAAATAAAATGCACTACCCAAGTAGCAAAAATGTACTACCAGAGGAGAAAAAGTACTACCTAAAAAAAATTTTTTGCGTGTTGCGCTGCCTTCCACTGCCGTTACTGTAAATTCCTTTGGCACGACCCTATAAATATGGCCTGCATCGAACCTTCGTCAAAACTAGGGTTTTCCTACTTGAACAAATTTCGGTTGGATAAAATCTATAGAAATATTATATCGTTTCTTACAACAGAAAACGAAATCATCATCTTTTCTCCTCTTTTTGTCTGTTCTTGCAGATTGGCCTATTGCAATTAGGAGACAAGGGATCAAAATGTATATAATAATGTGTTCAAACGCGTCATGTCGCATTTCATGACAGCCGAGAAGGGTCGAAATATAGCTATGATAAAATTTCAGCTGACGTATCCATTTTGCACTGTGAAATATTGACTTAACTAGCTCACAAAGATTAGATGAAAGTAATCAGATCAAATGACCAAATGTTTCAGATAAAATGAGTGACATACAACTATTCTACATCACCTTAGACAGAAAGTTTTTTGTTGTTTTTTAAGCAGGAACTTTCTTAAAATATACTGCTAAAGTACTACTTTTTTCGAATGTACTACCAACTCACTACTTTGAAAAAATGTACTAAAAAGAGTACAATTGTACTACCGGTGACAACCCTGCAACCGTACAAACCAAACAAACCTTTCGAGCAAGAACAAACCTACCTATCTGTTCCCCGATTACGCAATATTCTCCCTGCCCCCTATTCTCCTATACATATTAGACCCCTGCGAGAGAAATAGCAGAAAATCCCCAGACTAGCACCTGGGCCCCTCTTCATGAAAGATATACAGTTTTGTTCCAGCATTTGTTGAGTTGTACAATAACCGATAAGTTAGTCCTTTTTAGTATTTTTTTTCTTTCGTGACAAGACTAAAGAGGGATAGAGTGTTATGTTATCCATCATTTTTTTTATGACGGCGCACTGAGAGACTAATTTATTTTGTCATAAAAATAATGCATTTCACCAAAAATTTCAATTTATAACATCGCTTTAAGACCATTTCTGGCTCGATAGCCACAAAAGTCCTGATACAGAAATGTAGCTCGTTCTTCACTCTACTACCATGGGGAATCTCAGAAATTTCGCGATCTGGCCGGTTCTTCTGAAGTGGATCTACCAAGACCCACTTTTTTTACCTTACCTTGCCAAAATTACCGTAAAAAAGGAAAGAAGAGTACCTACATACTTGAACATTTCGAGATCTGAAGTCCTAAGGGTAGATAAGAAGCGCAAAAAATTTCAAGGTCGTGTTGAATTTCCCTGATTTTTGTCGAATTTTTGAAAAATGTTGATTTTTTCGACCATCAACAATGGAATATTTTGCCGAAAATTCGTCAAGAGTCCGAACAAATTTTTTTTCTCCGAAAAAAGAACTGGGGAAGGTCCTGGACCCTGGTAGAATCAGTCAAAATCTGAGAAATCGAATTTTTTGCCTGGCTTTATTTCGCTGGAATGCCCCTAAGTTCAAATTCGGCGGTAACGCTGTGGCGGCTGCTTTGGAAAACTAAACTTCTAGTCTATTCTGTTCTATTCTAGAGCGTGTTCCACCCTACTTACCGTAGTTACCACGCATGAATTCACGGATTCTGGCTTCTTGGCGTCAGGCTGGAACACATTTTTCTATTTTCAGCGAAATATCGTGCCACGGGCTAATCGGACCAATCACGTCAAAGAGATTCGTCGTTACCACGCTTACTACGCTCCCTAGCGTGGTCAGCAAATAGTTAGACTACTATTAGTTACTATTTAGAGAAGGCTGGAACGGTCAGCGTAGTAACTTTTCACGAGACTGGAACGAAAATAGTAACTAATAATTACTACTGTTAGAAGGGTGGAACACGCTCATAAATTCAGTTAATTCCAAGGTTTGGTTTAGACTTGTACGCACACCTGAACTTTTTAATACTGATCCAATCTTATGGGCCTTTCGGATTAATGAAATTTTTGGTTTAGTAAAAAATATGCTATGCACTTTGCGGTTAAATGCGCATTTTAAGAGGGCTAGGAATCCATTTTGTAAGGAAAAGCATTGGTGCACAAATGATCATATGGGCCCTAGGGATCATGAAAATGTATCATTTGTTGGAAAGTATTTTTTTATTTTGCACTTTGCGGCTAAGATGCGCACTTTAAGGGGGCTAGAACTGAATTTGTAAGCAAAATACTTAAGGTACTTATGATCATGGGCCCTTGAGGATTTAAAAAAATGTACCTTTTCGAAAAAAATTGCGGGAAGATTGGCGCTTTAAGTATGTTGGAAAGTCATTGTAAGCAAAATCCTTCAGGCAATAATTATCATGGACTCTTGGTTGGGCCTTGGGAATCACGAAAATGTATCTAATTGTCAAAAGTATTTCTTTTTAACCTTGCAGTTAAGATAAGCACTTTAACGGGACTAAAACTCATTTGTAAGCATCCGATGAAAAATTTATCTCAAAATAGTACTATGAAGTAGTACGAAAAAGTTGCATGCAGTACTAACGATGCTACTACATGCTTCTACTTCAAGTCTACCGTGTTACTGCATAGCCTACTACTATATGCTACTATTAGCAAGACTGGATGCTTCTATGGCAAGACAGGATGCTACTGGATACTACTACATAAGATTGGACCAGTCTGAGGCACATTAAATGATAGTATTCTTTGCTATTACATAGTATTACATGCAGCGTTTTCGTACTACTACCATACTACTACGCAGGCTACAAATTTTCATCGGGACATACTTGAGGTACAAATGATTATGGGTCCTTGGGGATTATGAATGTTTATCGTTAGATCAGAAGCACGTCATCTTGCCAATTATCGAGTTTCCTTCGGATCCGACCAACCGTTCAAAAGTTATGCATACCTCAAAATTCCGGTAATCAGGATTCCAATTCCCTCCACTCCCCCGAAGATGACCAGATCGGCGAAATGACTGCCTCCAAGTCAATCTGATCGGGTCCCCACTACACCTGCCGAATCCCATCGTCGCAATCCGGTCCATTACACGGGATGGGACATCCTCGACCCGAACTCGTTCCAACTGTCAAGTTTCATTTGTGTCAGATGCCCCGTTCGAAAGTTATGCTTGCCTCAAGATCTTCGATTTCCCCTCCCTCCTCTCCCCCCACGTTGATCGGATCGAAGAGCGAATATTCTCAAGTCAATCTGGTCGGGTCCCTGACGCGCCTGTCAAGTTTCATCGTCCTAGCACAGCTGGAAGTACCTTAACCGGCGATAACCGGAATTCCGGGACCAACCCTCCAACTCCCCCGACAGTGCCCGGATCCGATCCGATTATGCCAACAATGTATCTAAGAGCTGTGCTTGTTCTTCCCATCAAGTTTCATCCCGATCCCTCCATTCTAAGCGTGTCACGATATTTCCGGTACTCCCCCACAGTTGTTGGATCCGGTCCGGACGTAAAACGGAACATTTGAGGCATGTGTTCTTTCCAATCGTCAAGTTTCATTCAGATCCGATCACCCGTTCGAAAGTAACGCGTTACCTCAATATTCCGGATTCCCCCTCCCTCCACGCCCCCGACGACGGTCGGATCGGAGAAGTGACTATTTCCATGTTAGTTTGGTTGGGTCCCTACTATGCCTGCCAAGTTTCATCATCCTAGCACATCTGGAAGTGCCCTAATTCGGGATCACCGGACTGACAGACAGACCGACAGACGGAAAAGTGATCGCTATATCTTGCCCGGAAGGCAAGTGCCATGCAAAGGAATGGAGACATAAGAAAAATACTCGCAAACTTCAACTGCTTACAAGTTTATTTTCAAAACTCGCAGTTATGACATTGCTAGTTTGAGAGAGAGAGAGAGAGTTTGTTAAATGGATAATTACTACATACTACATAAGGGCTGGCCCAGAAAGCACTGGCCTGTCCTAGGGGGTGGCCGTTTCACTAAGATGATTCGTGATAGTTGTTACAGGAACTTCTGAACCCCGGCGTAGAGGTGACGAGCAAAGGGGCTAACTGAAGGAAGTATATGACACCGTTTCTTTAATTTAAGGACAAATTTACAGGTGTGACCAAAGAAAATGCAGAGTTGGTTTTATGCCGAAACACTCATTTTCGAGAGGTTCGCGATACCATAAGCATCTGAATGAATTTTCTGCAACGGTATTCTGCCTCCGTAGTTTTGTCTTCGGTAAATAACTCCTTGAGAGCAGCGAAGGGCCGACAGCCTTAAATATTCCTTGAGCCCAAGCTGACTTTGAAACATATATTCAAATAATGTATAATACGGATACGTCAGCTCCGATGCTTCATCAGCGATATTTCCCTTCCTAGCAAGGTTCCTCGTCAGGCTGTCAATCTTCAGGGTCAACGTCGGGGAAGGAAACAAACCTGTAATAAATAACGAAAACTTCTACCGACGAGAAATATCTTATTCGGGCAAATTACTTTCAAATACCACTGTAGGAAACAACTAGTCCTGAGATTAATTTTGACACGGCCGCTGATTTTGCTGCACGATTGGGGCGATGACAGGAAAGTTTTTTTCTGTATTTTGATCAACTTCGGTTTTGTTATTAATAAGGGACTGAAAGCTTAAATCTTACTCCATTAATTCCGTAAGCCTTGCAACGATGATTTACCATGGTGGGTTCAGCACCTAGCGTGCAAATGTAAAACCCGACTATAAAGCTGAAGGAAGTTTAAATACTGAAATATAGAGCGTATTGTGTCTGTATGTTTTATCTTAAATTGCAGTTGCAAGCAATAAGGATGTTGAATCCCGATGAGTAGCTTGCAGTTGATGAAGGTGTTCATTTATTTCCGGGTCACTGTTTCTGGGGCACTCCAGTACACTTTCCACGGTTGCGCACACCAGTCCCCGTCGAGTCGCTTTTTCAACCCCTCAGGTGTTTCGCTAGTCGCAGCTGAATCCGACAGGCCGTTCCATAGAGGAACATCACGATTGCTGCAGATCAAATCAAATCAAATCGTTTATTGACAAACCAACTTCACAACAGAAGATACTAAATTACGCTGGTCATACAGTAATAAAATAAATATATTAGACTAATTATTCACTTTGTTAAAAATCTCTGTAAAAAAGGGCACACACGAGTTCATGAACCTTGAAGTTCGTCGGAGGAAGTGCTGGCGAACACGAGAGGAGCAGGATCTTCGGAACAGCTTCCGGGAGTGGCCGCTAGTCCGTGAATTGTGTATTGAATTAAAAGTAAAAAGGTGTTAATGTTGCACAATCTCAAATTCGAAACTTCAGAACCAGATCCGGTATTTACGGATTCGGGCTGTTATGGTCAAGGGTGTCACGTAAGGGGGGGGGGACGCCCCCCCCCCCCCGATGTTGTCGGCCAGTCAGTAAAAATAGCTGATTTTTCGTAAAAACAGTCGGTTTTTCGTAAAAAATATGGTCTATTTTGTCTTAAAAACAGTAGGTTTCTGCCAAAACAGTCGGTAAAAATGACCAGTCCGTCGGTAAATACATTTCCCCCCCCCCCAAACATTTTGGCTAGTAATGCCTCTGGTTATGGTAACAGTCTGGGGTCAGACTGTGTGGAACCGTTTCTATAAACATTAGCAATTAGACAGTAAAGCGGTTTTAACGAATTCCCAGTTTCCACTGAAATCCGACAAAACTGAAAAAAAAAATCGAAACGGACTTACAAGATTACTCGGTCAAGTACACAACAGAATATCCGGTTTACTTCGGGTTCCACTCGAAGAGCAATTCGTTACGTCAATATTTATTTTATCTCTTGTTTCAAATCGAACGGTTGCATTTAAGAGATCTTAAATCACTCAATACCAAATTCTGATGGCAATTGTTCGGCTATATTTTACAAATTGCATTATGGTTAAATTTCAAAAACTGCCTACACTTGGACAGCAGCACACATAGGGGTATAATTGATTAACCCTTAGTCCATAGGGGGTTAAACGCGAGGTTATAAGGGCTAAAATCCCAATTTCATCTCAGACCCAATACAAAACAGAATGATGCAAAAGCAGTTAAAACTAGCGGGTTGTTTCAAAAAAGAATTGTTTTGGCGATGCTTAAATTTGGGCGAGACGGTCTTTTGTAGTTCGTTACGCATTGGTAATGTAGCAGAACAGCTGGCCTGTTGATTGATTGAACATAGTGTGAAATACCTCTGGGACCGACATGCTCGGAAAATCTTAGACAGGTACCAGAAAATTCGAGACTTTTGAAATACCGTGTTTTAGCCGTTTTCAATCTTTTAGTGAAAAAGCTAAAGTATTCTTAAAGCACAACTCTTACTAGAAATGATCTTTTCCCAATGAAATGGATCAGAAAAATCGTTTTCGAATATACCGTTACTTTCCACCTGAAATTAGCGATTTTCTTCTTAGCGCTTGTCGATTACCTCCAGCCTTCCTGCTCTCCGACGCGGTGGCTGGGCGAAAAACATTTGAAAACTGAACGCGCCGTGGTTAAAAAGTGGGAAAACTAAGCAAATAAAAGAAGTAATAAACGTATGCTTCTGAGATCCTTATGTGTGAAAGAGTTGCCAGCAGGCATTGAAGATTCCGGCAAAAGTTTCGTTGTATGACGGGCAAAACTCGGCAAGGCCAAACAAGCGCTAAAACTCCACAGGCAAAATGAGACTGTGGATATAGGTGGGGATTTGAGAAGCTTATATTTCTGTATAGGAGCTAGGTATATTATAAAAAGCAGAATAAGCAAGTAGGGTCCTTTAAAGGACTGACCCTAGTTATTACTATTTATCCTAACTAGAAAGAAAGAATATAGCTTAGAACACCTCCTCCTACTGCAATCCCTTGATTTTTTTAAATTTTATTTCAGCTACACAAAGTCGATATCGTTTGCAGACTGCATAGGAAAATGAACTAAATTTACCTTTATACTAGTCCAGCGCTCGAAGTGGATATTTGTACTGTGGCGTCTCATTAGCATCGTTTGTCACATGCCGATAGTGGAATTTAGTCGAAAAATAGAATACGCGCCTCTTTTCTCCTATTTTATTATTTTATGTTGGCGGGGGGGGGGGAGGGGGTAGTGGAACCAGTTTACCACAAATCCCTCGTTTTGGCAAAGCATATGTCTAACGCTGGATACCATGACAAATACTCGTTACGTGTGGGCACCCTTAAGCTCTCTTCACACTGAATACGTAAGACCTTACGTTAAGTACTTAAGTTACACCCAACTACAGCGGAACACTAATTGTTTGGTTTCTGAACTTCACCTGAATCATCGTTATTGTATTGGGTTAAAGTATTCAACATCTGGCGTTGGGTATCCAGCGTTCGGCTTAGGGTATGCCAACTGTGTGCTGGATAACCCAGCGTTTGGTCTCTGTCTGGCGTAAGGCAGGGGTTTCCAACCTTGTCCTTGCCGTGTACCGCTACTCAAGGTTCAAGAACGTTGCGTACTGCTTTTTTGACAAATCGTTATTTGACTATTTTTAACCACGAACAAAGCGTCAAAAAGACGATATTTAGTATGTGTAAATGTGTATTGGAAATGCATACGATGGGGTATCTCATTTTGAAGACAGTGTTGAAACTAATTCAGAAGAGTCAAAAAAGACTTAGGCGAGATATTGAGGGATGGACTAAAACCAGGAAGGGAAGGGGACGCGAGAAAAGCAGGAAGGCATACTAAAACCAGGAAGGGCATACTAAAACGAGGAAGGCTTTCGCCAGAATTCAAAACTGGAAAGCCGCACCGTTCCCTTCCTCTGTTTATTATTCTTTGAGGGGTCTGTAACTTTCCAAATTCAAAGTTCACCATCCCTTCCTCGTTTTAGCATCCTGTAGTATCCGTCGTTTTAGTATCCGTCTGAACTAGAAATGAAAAGGTGAATTACAATTTTGATAGTTGCTGACCCCTCACTGAACCCATGTCAGGATGCTGAAACGAGGAAGGGATGGTGAGCTTTGAGTTTGAAAAGTTGCCGACCCCTCGAAGAATACTAAACAGAGGAAGGGAACGGTGCAGCGTTCCATTTTTTCGCAGCCTTGAATTCCTTCCTCGTTTTAGTATGCCCTTCCTCGTTTTACTATGCCCTTCCTGGTTTTAGTATGCCTTCCTGCTTTTCTCGCGTTCCCTTCCCTTCCTGGTTTTAGTCGATCCCAGATATTGAAGCTACAGTTAAACTTGATTTTGGGACCTTCGGTCTCTCGTACCCCTTTGGGTGCGCGTACCACCGTTTGGGAACCACTCCACTGGTATAAGGTATGCCAAAATCAGGTTTTAGTGGTAGGAGGGCTGGAACTTGGAAAATTACTCAAATTCTAGATTATTTTTATACAATGTTCAAGTTGTTTTCGTTCTGTTATTTCCCGTGAAATTAGTGATTTTGTTGTTAGTGCTTGTCGGCTTCATCCAGCCTTCCTGCTCGCAAATAATAATTGAAAACTGAATGCGCCGTAGTTAAAAAGTGGGAAAACCAAGCAAAACAAAAGAAGTCTGAAACAGAAGATCAGGATGCCAAGTGTGACACTTTTGGTGTTTTCGACATTTTTTTTGCTGGGTAACACCATGACACTTTTTCTCTGAAAATTAGACCTTTTCATACAAATGACACTTTTCAGGTCAGAAAAGCAAATTTTCATTTACTTTACTGAAGTTACGGATTACCGCCCAAAAAACATGTACTTTACTTTGATAAGACTACACAAAGACAGTTTGAAGCCCTACAAAGCCTGTTATATTCCGGTTAAATTGTGTTGCAAAACTGTGATCTAACAACTAAGAAATGTTTTGAAAAATGTCCTTACCAATTCGGATTAATTACCAATTATTCCAACTTTGCGCATTGCACAGCGGAATGCGCAAAAAGATTTCGAGGTGTCAGAAAGCACCTTTTGTCAGGAATGTTGACACTTTTATGAGTCGAGCTATTGGCAACCCTGCAGAAGATGGACTTGATGGCCTACCATGCCTTGTAAATGAAAAACAACACTTCGGAGCTTATTATATCCTTATGCGTGAAAATGTTGCAGGCGGACCTTGAAACTTTCAGCGAAGTATGCATTGCGTTCCTAGCAAAACTCGGCTAGGCGAAAAAGCGTTATAAAGAGCGTGTTTTACCCTCGTACAAATAGTAACTATTAGTTACTAAATCCGTTCCAACCTCACGAAAAGTTACTACGCTGACCGTTCCAGCCTTCTCCAAATAGTAACTAATAGTAACTATTTGCTTACCACGCTAGGGAGCGCAGTAAGCGAAGTAACCACAGATCTCTGTCACGTGATTGGTCGGATTCACCCGGGGCATGACATTCTGCTGGAACATAGAATAATCGTTCCAGCCTTGACGACAGAAAGGAAGAATTTGTGACGCCTCGCGTAGTAACTACGGTAAGTAGGATGGAACACGCTCAAAGTCGGATGTACAAAACGAAGCAATGGCGAAAGACGGAGATTTCAAAAGCTTATAATTCCACAAGGGATCTGGATAAAATAAAACGCAGAATAAACAAGATGGGTCCTTGACACATGGTCCTGCACGTGGCAACAGGTTACCAATTCTTCGAATTTTTGCGCATTGCACAGCGGAATGCCCAAAAGGATTTCGATGTGTCAAAAAGCGCCCTTTTGTCAGTTTTTTTTGTTTCAGTTTTTTTTAGGATTTCAAGGTGTCAAAAAGTACCTTTTCAAAATAAAACGCAGAATAAACAAGAGGGGTCCTTGACACATGGTCCTGCACGTGGCAACAGATTACCAATTCTTCGAATTTTTGCGCATTGAACAGCGGAATGCCCAAAAGGATTTCGATGTGTCAAAGCACCCTTTTGTCAGTTTTTTTGTTTCAGTATTTTTTTAAGATTTCAAGGTGTCAAAAAGTACCTTTTCGTCAGGTTTTCAGGTTTGCAACAGGTTACCAATTATTCGAATTTTGCACATTGCACAGCGGAATCCGCAAAAAGATTTCGTGGTGTCAAAAAGCACCTTTTCGTCAGTTTTTTTGTTCAGTTTTTTTTTTTATGGTTGGCACTTGTTCTACACTAAAACTGAGAGTGGACAACCCCTGGATTTGACGCATTTTCGCATGTATCAGAGCCTGTGTGTACTTAAAGACCTAATCCAAACATTCGGTTTACCTTCTCTTAGTGACCGCATGCCACGGGTTTGTTTAGATTTGAACTCGATTGCCGAGTTGCTGTTTTGGCTCGAGAAAAAACCCACGTACAACGCTTTCTTTTCTGGATGGCGGAATTTTCCAGGATTGATTAGCAAAGAATTATAAGACCTAACTGATAATTTTTGTATGTCTTCAGAGGTACCACACTGTTCTTGGTTTTATAATTTATTTGTATTTGTAATAAACAGTTGGAGCATTAGATGGAAATTCTTATTTTTACCTGTGGCTCCCTACGTGCCATAACAGCTGTCCGGGATAATCAGCTGAGATTTAGTCCAGAAGGAGTTTTTTCAAACCTAGGAAATTTGATGTTTTTTTTTTTAATTTGCTCATTGTTTTGCGGTGTTTTTAGTGGTTTTGAACATTCATAGTGACAGTAGGGATGGTTTTGTGTGTGTGGTAGAAAGACCATTTTTGTGGCCCACTTTAATATATGTAGAGAGAGAGCCGAGCGGACAGCCAGGAGCCGGTGGCGTTTACATTTATGAAACGACCTAGGGACAATCAAATCCTACGTTGGGTCCTAAATCACACGACGTCACTAAGTACGGCACGACTGTATGGAATTCCGATACAATTTTGTCGACACCGCCACGGAGGGTTCTTCTCAGAACTGCTGAAAGTAAAAAAAGCTCGATCAAGAACCGTTTACCCATGAAACTTCGAAAGAGTTCGACTCCGGAGTAATAAAAAAGCAAAAATCCTTAAAGGACCCCTCCCACTATTTACTCTTCAACTTAGAGTGTCTTAAAATACTTCAGTACTTTAAAACTAGGCTGTGCTTTCGAAAAAGAACCCACGGATTCGGCTGTTTTAAGCCTTTTCCGATGCCCGTTGACTTATAGCAAAAACAGGGAAACAATTTACATAACCATTTTTTCTGATGGAAAAACTTCTCGCAGACAACCGTCGACAGCGTGATACACATCGAAGGTAGCGTAACACGGCAAGTGAGGAAATCAGCGTGGTTTTGTAACAGGGGTTAGACTATACCGTACGAAATTGGGGTCTCCGGGTTTAGAAGTATATAGAGTGATCATGGAAGTAGGTTGCGTTAGTATTATCGGTAAGACAGATCCTTCAAATTGCCTTAAATCGCACTTACAGCGAGGTAAGGTCGGGTGGTCCTCCTGTAGAGTCTCTCGCTGGTTTTAGCTTGGTTGGATGGATGGTTATAGTGTTGGGCGATATTTTGATTTTTCGATATATCGATATTTTCACTTTCGATATTCGATAACCGATATCGATATTTTGGGACCATGTTTCGCTGTAGTACATTTCTGTTTTCACCAAAATTAAAGAGCAAAATTGTCGTAAAAAAGCATCTCGCTTCAACTCAAACTTGGAATAAATAAAAACTGAATTACGAAGAACATATTGCTCCAGTTTCGGATATGTAAATGTGACTTATGTTTGATTATTTACAACAATTATACATGAACAAAAATCGGTTTCGATGTCGAGATTTACGTTTCGACATTCGATATAGATATTTGGTCCAACGTATCGATATATCGTTATCGAAATCTGATATCGCCCAACACTAGATGGTTATATCGACCAGGAATCATGTCCAGTTTTCTCTACGAAGCTTCCGAGGAAATAAATCTGATTTCGCAGCTGTGACAGCGTGATCATGAGCGCGGGCCCGCTGACCGGGTCGTCTAGGATCATAAACCACGGCCCTTTTGTATTCAAGCGTTTGAATAGGATCTCGCGACAGAGCATACCAAGAATAGCGCCCATTTGGGCTAGTTAGAAGGCTGACACCAAAGCATGCTTTTGTCCAGTCACAGAAATAAATTACCCCTCTTTAGACATGTCCCCAGGATAAGGGCTGATGCAGAAGTCGGACTTGTGTGTAAAAATTTCTTATCGTGGTACTGTGTCTTTAGAAAATTCATTTTACGGGGTTGGTGTAACAACCACGGGCAGCTGGTGGGGGTGAGGAAATTGGTCGCTGCTGGGATAAATGTGTGAAATCCTCGTTAAAGTTTAACCGAAAAGGGCTGAGATAGGACAATCTAGTTACCCGTCACTTATTCACTAACAGGACCTGTCTTACATATAATACTAATGCAACCTAGTTCCACAATCACTCCACATATTTCTTAACCCGGAGACCCCGATTCCGTACGGCACATTCTAACCCCTCTAACAAAACCACGCTGATTTACTCACTTGCCGTGTTTTGCTATCTCTGATGTGTATCACGCTGTCGACGGTTGTCTGCGAGGAGTTTTTCCATCAGAAAAAACGGCTATGTAAATTGTTTCCTGTCTTCGCTATATGCCAACGGGTCTCGGAAGAGGCTTAAAACAGCCAAAACCGTGGGTTATTTGTTGAAAGCACAGCATTGTTTTAAAGTATTCAGATATTTTAAAATAATGTAAGATGTAGAGTAAACAGTGCGAGGGGTCCTTTAAAGAGGCTTGAAGACCCGATGAAAATTCGCTACCTCGTTGCTCCGCTGTTCATGATTAATTGTTGTTCACACAGTAGACTTCCCTGTTGGATTTCTGGTACCTCTATGCGCTCACCAGGAGCTCACCTTCACCGGGCTGGCCACTGAAAAGCCGCGTTTGTCCAAAAAATCCAAAAAATGCAGTGTATTCAGCTAAATGGTACACAAATATTTTTAGATTCCATGACAACTCACCACAAGATAACTCGCCACAACGACAACTGGGAACCGACAAGTCGCCAAACAGACATGTCGCCACACCGACGACTCGCCACACCGACAACTCGCCACACCGATAACTTGCCACATCGTCATTTCGCCACAGGGACCACTCGCCACGGAGACGACTTGCCACACGACCAACTCGCCACATGGGCAACTCGCCACAAAAATATTGGTTTAGATAAAAAAAGAAAAAAAATATTCCAAAAATATGATAGACATTTAGCTTCAGTTGACCCAAGGGAATTTAGGTCCTCTAACTAATTAACTCTTTCAGTTTTTAATCCGAAATAATAATCCTATGTCACAGTTAAACATAAAAAGCCCGACGTGGACCGGATCGAGGCAGGTTTTTCTCCTCCTTGGCCAAAGAAACAATACTTGAAGACTAACCAGAGAATCGAAAGAATTGTCAGTAGCTATAACCGTAGCAGTGCTCTTGATTTGTTGAGAGGCATTGCCAATAATTACATGGTCCATTAAAAATTTTGTTTGAATAAATAGTAATCGAATGAAGTACTTTATGCTATAAATGTGGCGAGATGTCGCACTGTGGCAAGATGTCTGTGTGTTGGCTTGTCACTGTGGCAAGTTGTCGCTGTGGCGAGCTGTAGTTGTGTGGCAAGCTATCGGTGTGGCAGGTTGTCGCTGTGGCAAGATGTCACTGTGGCGAGATGTCACTGTGGCGAGATGTCACTGTGGCGAGATGTCACTGTGGCGAGATGTCACTGTGGCGAGATGTCGATGTGGCGAGTAGTCGGTTCCAAGTTGTCGCTGTGGCGAGTTGTCTTGTGGCGAGATGTCCCGACACGATATTTTTAACACTTTTAACCCCCCCCCCCCCTGTTTCTCTTCCTCCTAAGTACCTTTTAGTAATACACTTTGAATAACCGTCGTTAGTTAATGTCTTGCCTACATTATTCATTGTACGTGTGTGTTTTCCTTGCTGTATCATATATTTTCTTTGTGAATAGATTTTTAGTATTAGATAAATTAAATGAAACACTCATTTAGCCTACTCTACTTCACAAAACATTCCGTCCGTTTTCATTTTTAGGATTTCGATCTTTCAGTTTTATCAAGAACAAATAATCAGATAGAACCGCTGTCTCCCTATCTCTGTAATATCATCATGTGTAGTCGAATATTCCCCCGTACACTGGCGGATGCAAACGAACGGAGGTTAGGAGCTACGTGGCACATCACGTTTCGTTACCTCTACAAATAGCTATATTGCTGTCAAGCCGCATAGAAGAACTTTTCAGAGTCAAAGCTGATTGGTTTTCTGGAGGCGCTCCAAAGCGGATCAGCGTGCCTCCTACACTTACTGTTCTGCGATGAGCAACGGCGAAGACGGAAGTAGCCGGGAATCAACTCAAAGCTAGAACAAGTACCTGTAGCTCCACTCAGTTTTGTCGGGATATCCATAGTCGCTGCATGGGACCAAAGACGGAGGCTCTATCTGGTTATTTGTTCTTGGTTTTATCCACCCTAACGGTATTACACTGACTTTTGGATTTCTCATGTTCGACTCTTTTCGAGGCGGATCAGGCTCCTTATTATTGCTTCCGACGAGCTCATTGGTTATAAATAATACCGGTTCTGTATGTTTTTCCATTTAAAACCAAGGTTAGAATATTGGAATAGAAACTGGATTTATTGCTAATTGCGCTTTAAATAAAGGCTCGTACAAATGGCTCGTTTGGCAAACAAATGTTTCGTTAGTTTTTTGTTTTGGATAGTTAGTAGTGGTTCTGGTTCAAAATTGTTTTTTTTGTGTTTTTTTCTTGGTTGGGCCTCCCATAGAAACTGCATCAGTTGCTAATTGTGCTTTGAATGCTCACGTAATTCGCGCACTGAAATGTTTCTTCGTAGGCAAACAAATGTCTCGTTGGTCAAACAAATGTTTCGTTAGTTTTTTGTTTCGGATAGTTAGTAGTGATTCTGTTTAGTTTTTGTTTTTGTTTGTTTGGTTGGGTGTCCCAGACCGGGTAAATCAAGCTCCTGCCATTCTTTCATTCGTTTTTTTCTTTATTTATTTTCGAAGTTTTTGTTCTTGTTGATGTTTTGTTTTGGGGGTACCCTTCATTCATTCATTTAGAATATGAATTTCAGCTGACTGAAGTTGTGTTTTACTGTCACAAAATTAGTCAATGTCAAATGGTCCCAGTCTGCCGGTATTGACTAAAAACGAATAATAGTATATTTAGAAGACTGCCAGTCAGCTTATCGTGAAGGAATCCTTATGTTTTCTTCTCCTCTGGTTTACCCTCTTCCATGACAACTGAATAGCTTCTCCCAGGGGCGTCACGACCGGGAGAAGGGAGGGGAGCGCCCTCCCCCCGCCCAATGTCGGCGGCCAGTCGGCAAAAAGTAAGCGAGTCGGCGCGAAGCGCCGCGATTTTTCGCCAAAACAGTTGATTTTTTCCCTTAAAACAGTCGATTTTTTTCTGAAAATCAGTCGATTTTTCCTCAGAACAGTCGTTTTTTTCTGAAAATCAGTCGATTTTTCGGAACTGTCGTTTTTCTTGAAAACAGTTTTTTCTTGAAAACAGTCGTTTTTTCTGAAAAAAGAGTCGGTAAATTCCTCGCCCCCCCAAACATTTTGGCTAGTAACACCTCTGGCTTCTCCGTCAAAGTTCTCAGGATAAGATCCGTCCACCCTCGATGTCACTACCCTACCACCTGCCATAAAAAATACTACAGATTCATTTCTTTTTGGGTTCCCAGACTCTTAAAACACTTGAATTTCAAGAGCAGTTGAGAAATGCAAGATCTGCCCAATCTGTCATCTGAAGATAAACAGAAACAACAATTGAAGTGCATTTTGAATCTAAGTAAACAAACTGTTGGGTCAGGTTGCGGATTGTTGTGAGAAGAAAACAAATACCAACTTATGGTGGTGGTCCATTTCCACCAACATGTATTCTTGGATATTTTCAGTTTGTTAAAATCAAAATCAATTCTTAGACATACTGGTCCTAATCCAACCGTTTGCGCCTGACATAAGCCAGGTGACCATCTCTGACATAAACCATGGCCTGAGGATTTGGTTAAAGTCCAATGGGCAATTCAAACTACCCCAATCCCACTCTGTAACAACCTAGGAACAATGCTTGCCCCCTAGCTCACCAGCTTTTTCAACAGTTTCCTCTGTTTCAAAGCGTAATTTTTTGGGCCAGTACATGATCAATTTACTAGCTTGGACAAAGATAAAAGTGATGTTTCTTATAATACTTAGTAGATCTTTATTTTATGCCTAAATCAGCTTGTATAATTCAGATTTGAATAGGCTATTTGTTTTTGAATGATTTTTGTAGCTAAGTTATTTTTTATAAACTTATTGCATATTCTGGTACATTTTATAAAGCAAGTTCATCAAGCTTCACAACACTATTCCACAAAGAAAAACTTTTAGTAGACACTTTAAAACACGGAACTTCTGATGACACACTAGAATAATCAGGTAAACTGCATCTATGGCTTGACTTTGATGACATCTCAAATATACCCTTTTCTATCAAGCATTGCCGGGAGTTTTTGAATTTCCTGCCACGATATCCCAGCTCCTAAGATTTGGATCGCCGAAATGCCGGAGAGGTAAAGACAAGGGATAACAAGAAAACGGCCGATTTTCGTAGCGCCTTCTAAAGGAAGTCGGAAATGTTTATTTGTGAAGCATTTAATACAAAATAAAGCATTAGAAGTGTCCATTGTGCTTTAAAGGACCCCTCGCACTATTCACTCTTCAACTGCAGTATTAAAATTTTTGAATACTTTAAAACTAGGCTGTGCTTTCAATAAAAAAAAACCACGGTTTTGGCTGTTTTAAGCCTTTTCCGAGACCCGTTGACATATAGCGAAGACAGGAAACAATTTACATAACCGTTCTTTCTGATGGAAAAACTTCTCACAGACAACCGACGATAGCGTGATACCCATCGAAGGTAGCAAAACACGGCAAGTGTGAAAATCAGCGTGGTTTTGTTAGAGGGGTTAGAATGTACCGTACGAAATTGGGGTCTCCGGGTTCAGAGATATACGGAGTGATTATGGAAGTAGGTTGCGTTAGCATTCTAGGTGAGACATGTCCTTTAATATTTTGGAGACCTTCGTCGGCTTGGGTTGGGAGGTTCCTGAAGCAGGCTATGGAGCATTTGGAGCGTTTTCTGGAGTAAGGGTTCCCTCCTTTTGGTGTATATATTGAGTTTCTGAGTGATTGAGATTTGAGATAACTCTCCGAATTCGGAGAGTTATAAATCGAATTCGGATTTTAATTCTCCGAATTAGGAATGAAAATGTCCGAAATCGGTGACGCACAAATACTAAAGTCCGATACAGGAGAGACTTTTTACAGTGTACTTGTGTCACTGCAAGTGGATGAAGATGGCAATCTTCAGAGCTAACTAACTTTAAACAAGAATATTTCCACTGCAGTACAGACAAACTAAACACGAGTCGAGGGGAAAAGGTTATTGCGGCGAAAAAATACTGATCCTCCTTCTCCAGTACAGTACCAGTAATCTTCCCATTCAGTACCAGTAACTCCTCGGGAATAGTAAACGCTTGCACTTCAGGTCGAAAGTAGCTTGGCCTTTTTTGCAGGGCTTACACCGTAATCATAGCAATTTGCATACTTCGATCTGTCTATTTGTTCTGTCAAGGTAATAAAAACTCAAGAACATAGTCGAACTGTCATCACCTTGTTGACAAGCTTCCTTCTACCCAGCATCTCCCATGAGAGCATCAAAGAGAAGGTTTTTTCTAGAGTGGTAATGGATCCGTGGTCACCTGTCCGACAACACAGCAGATGATACTGAAAAAATAGCTAAAATAAAATCAATAAAGTAAAAAACAACAGTTTAAATTGTAAAATTGGAAGTTAATACATTTCTGCCTTATTTTTGGTAATTATTATTTGTATCTAAACATCTATGAAATAAAACTTAACACCACAAAAACTCTCTACATGAGATCGACCCCACGGGCTGCGCTGCAAATCTCGCTACAAATAGTAAATATCATCTTAGTTTTATAATTCTCACTTTCCAGCTCCTACACTGTTATAAAATAACAACTGCAACGGAATTACCTTCCGTTCATAGTTGGAACAGTCACTCTTTTAATGTTCAATCCCACCTCAAGGAAAAAGAGAAATCATAGGAATAAGACAAACAAAAGATAATTGTTTGAAGTCCTTTCCTTACCTCTTTTAGTTTGATACACAGATTTTAGTTTCTCGAAGCCCGTTCGAGTTTGCCATGATTTGTGTTTTTGTGTTTCCTCTTGTCAGATCAGCCGTAGAACTCTGTCATAGTGTCGGATCAGCGCGACAGCCAATCGCTGCAGGCGACCGTCTCCTTGAAGAAATTCGTTTCTGGTAAAATTTGAATCAGTCGAATTACCACTGCTGACGTGTGAAGTGCTGTCCGATCACTTGAAAGCTGTAATAAAGAAAGAATATAAAGAAGAATTTGTGACAAAGACAGAGACGAAATATTTGATGTGCTGACGCTGTACTGTGGATTGAACAAAAATGAAAAGTCTAGGAGTTTGGTTTGTGTTCTCAGTGTTTATTGTAGCAGGAAGCTCAACTGGGATAACTTTCACAGATGGTGGATATGATAATATTCTGGTTGGATTTAGTGACCAGATAAAGCCGCCAAGAGATTGCAGTGATGTCTTGGACACTTTAGAGGTAAGCAGTCGTTGTTTATCTAATAATACAAAAACGTGATTGAGAAAAAGCCTATTTCATTACAAAACACAACTACCTACTAATAAGCCTGGATTAGATACTAGAATGGATTTACAGTAAACGTATACTTACTTGAACAGTTACTTAAATGTGGACATTGCAGTTTTGGGCTAAATGGTAGAATGAAGAAATATTTAATTACCTTAATTTCCTACTTTGGCCAACTGGCAGTTAACTTTAGTCACATCAGGTGCATGAAAATGGCAAAGTTCAAAGTCAACAAACGTTCAAATAAGCAT
The DNA here is from genome assembly GCA_030848855.1 of Branchinecta sandiegonensis. NCBI lineage: Eukaryota > Metazoa > Arthropoda > Branchiopoda > Anostraca > Branchinectidae > Branchinecta > Branchinecta sandiegonensis. The sequence goes on along the minus strand of JAUPMV010000001.1, from coordinate 28,147,640 downwards.
ACCTCTACTGTGCATTTGCCTTATCACTGATCGATGGTTTTGCAGTGTGATAATCAAATTACAGCGGACTTGCTTGTGAGACAGTTTTCGCAGGTTAACTTGTTAATTGGTAAAATTCCGTCCAGCCCCTTGTTACCCTTATGATAATGATATGAATTTTCGGATTTAAAAAAAATCTAGATTTTCAAAGAAAATTTGTCTTTGAAACAGATTTGTATGGGGGTACTTTGCCTTGCTCCAAGCGAGGCTCCAAGGCATTGTGCCTCAACGTATGAGCACCGGTGTTCATACATGGGACGGTACATGCCCCAACGTTGGAGCACTGTGCCCCCAGCACTTTTTGTATGGCTGGGTAAGCCTATCCCAACAGCCTATACCGCAAGTGCCTGTCTTCGGATCAGTGTTGCCAGATACTTGACACAAGATCGCGCAGCACGAGAAGCAAAAATGCGCCTTCGGCGCATTTTCGCAAAATTTTTTTTTTTTACGAAATTGGATGGGGGGGGTCCATGTTGTCGACCACACTGTCAGAAGTTTCATAAAAGTTAGCGCATAATACTTTCAAGAATAAGACCTTTTCACTTAGAAAGTAAGTGTTAAGACCAATTAAGTTTACACTATTTCGTGCCTAGATCTCCAACAACACCTTCAATTGGTAAAAATACTAACGGGAACGACAGAAACATAACAGATAACGTCCCAAAGTGTTATCTGTTGAAACCGCGCATCCTTCTGTTGTCGTTATGTAACTTCTGACAGTGTAGTATTTTTTACCTATTGAAGGTGTTGTTGGAAATCTAGGCACGAAATAGTATAAACTTAATTGGTCATAACACTTTATTTCTGAGTGAAAAGGTGTTATTCTTGAAAGTTTTATGCGCAATCTGTTATGAAACTTCTGACAGTGCAGTCGGTAAAAATACGAGTTGGCGAAAAGCGCTGCAATTCTTCTTGAAAATAGTAGATTTTTCATTAAACAGTAGATATTATCAAAATATTAAAACGAAAAAACATTTCTGAAATTTTAACTTGGTGTAAGTTATGAGCTTACTTTTGAGTTACGACTTTTTTTGTAAAAGCAGTCGATTTTGAATCTTCAAAACAATCATTTGTCTTAGAAACGGTCGCTAAAAATGATCAAGCAATCAAGCAGTCGATAAATACCCCCCCCCCCCTTCTCCCCGTATATTTTTGGATAATAATGCCTCTGGTACTGGGATGAGCAAGACTTAGTTAATGATCTTTATGAGAAAAAACAGTAAGGATAATCGAAAAAAATGATTTTTTTCTCAAGACGATTTAAAAACGGTTTTTCTCAAAACGATTGAAAGAAAACTTTTTTCTAAAAAAAAACACGCTCCAGATATGCATGAACCTGACAAGCTTACCAGCAAATACACTCTCGTATCTAAATATCGTGTTCGCTGGCTTTCAAGACATGGAGAAGTAGAGAGGGTCAACACATTCTGAACCAGCAAGCATCAATTATCAGTGTTTCCAAGGACCCAAACGACAATTTTGACATTTCAGTGAAGATTTTGAGTCCCCCGCAACCCTCAAGATCTGGAACCTGGAGATAAGATCACTGTATCGCCCTTACAAATCCTGATCTGGTTTTCAGTTTGTAAGGGATATGGAGAGCAAAATGCGCCCAATTTGCGCCGAAATTTGGGGAAATGCGCAAATTTGGCGCAATGCGCACACTTGAAAAATTCGAAGCGCAGCCGCTTCTAAAAAGCGCCCAAATGGCGCAAATGCGCACCATCTGGCAATACTGCTTCGGATAGCCTCTGTCAACAAATATTCAAACAGACGACGGGTATGCCCGCTTAGCGTGCAATACCAGAGCCGACATCGGCTACATCAAACGCTATGTTTACTGTTCGTTTGCATAGCCTTTTCCATGGCATTTGTCTTAAAGGACACCTGAATGAAGAGTACCAAGTATCATCCCTATCTGTATAACTTTCGTTAACATTGCCTGCAGAAAACCCAATCCAAATACGAAATAGTGTTTCCAAGCTATCATTTTTGCTCCATTTTGCATCTGTCCTTATTTCAGTACCGAACAATTTTAGAAATGAATAAATGCCTCCAATCAACCCTTCTTCTGGAATATTTTTTAACCAGTTAAGCCCCAAACGGATATCTAGAAGAAATTCCATTACGATCCGGCCAGCACTGTACAAGATTTGAATGGATTGCGCTTTTTGTCTTGGAGTCTGCATGTGCAAACCTCCAGAAAGGAACATCCCTATTTTGAAAACGTCACACTCAGGAGAAGAATGCTCTCCGTGGCCATGTCTGTAAATGAATTCTCCATGGTGTGTTCAAGTATGGTTTCATTGGTCAGGTTTCCTTTAAACAGTACTAGGCAAGCTTAAAACGATGAAAGTTTCTTAGTTAATCTGATCCTAGTCTTTTAAAAACAGTCATATCAGTATGTTTTCTTTTACCGGGATGCCCTTGTAGTAGCTTATTTTCTGTATTTGCCCTATACATTGTTAGTAGCTTATTTTCCTTGTCTACAAGGAAACACTGACGTTTTATAAAGTTGTGAATTGAGCAAAGCACAGCGACAGGTTTCTGGTTCAGCGTGAAGTTATTTTGTACTAGGTCTTGACCGACTTTGTTAGATGTTGATTTGTAGGTAGATTGTATCCATGGTGTGGTGTTCTCTTGTCTTGCTTTTCGTGCAGTGAACTGTATATATATATTTTATTTGTGACCCGCCAAATACACACGGTGGTAGCGGAGTAAAGAGAACAACGCAAAACAACACACGATAAATAACAGTACTAACACACTAAATTTGGACATAATTTCTAACTGGGCCTGAAAAATTCATGAAAAACATCATATAGTCGATAGCCAGGATGGCGAGATGTACATAGTAGTGACTCTGACGTTTTCTCTAGTGAACGAATGACATATTGGACGCCGAACTTGTGAACTAATTTGTGGTTGCGGCAGGAACGAGGAAGGTACATAAAAAATTTACAGTGATATGATAAACACATGTGGTAAACACCGGAACAATACAAGATGTAAGGAGTGCAGAAAGCGCCATAAATTAGCCCAAGTGCCTTCCGGTTGTAGGCTATCTACCTATTCTCTTTCCATGACTACCTCCATGAAGTTTTTTAACTTGTTGGCAAATTGGAGTGGGTAAAATACTACGAAGGGTGGAAGTTTTGGAAGACTGTGCGAGCCTGTTCATGATCTCAGCATGAAATTCTTCGCCACTATCTCCCTTGTCCTCTTGTTTACACCCCAACAGCGTAAAATTGTTCCGAACCATTGAGCCTAGACCTATTCGCCTCGCCTGTGATCCTCAACTCTCACGAAACGCACTAAAGGGCGAACCTAAGTGATGTATTAGATGTATTCAACAAACTTCACTGTTGTGTTCAAAGCGGATGTTGTGTCACCCTTTAGAATATGGACAAGCGGTTAATGGGGCTAAGAAAGCATGGCTGTGTTCAGTAGGATGATGATGAAATTTTATTTTCGCACTTAAGAAGAGGAAAATAGTGCAGTACAGACAAAGAAAGGAAAAAATACACTGAGCTTTCAGTAATTTAGTAAATGCACAAGATCAAAAAATAAACATTAAAAACAAGAAATGGGACTAATCGGGTCTAAAAAATCATCTTCCTAGATGGAATGCGGAGAAATGGCCAAGGGCAGAAACGGTGAAGGTCCTGGGCAATTGCAGATAACTTTGCACAAGGTTCAGAGGGCAAAAAAGTATTTTATGAGTTGTCTTGGGAAAGGGGTTAGTTGGACCACAGACGGTTCAGTGGATCACGTTTTGCAAATACCGGTGGTCGGAAAGGAAGTCTTTACAGTATTTTAGTTTTTTTCTGAGTTATTAATTGGTGTATCACTTTGTCGTTATCACTTTTCCGTGGACAAATACAATCAAACACTGCAAATCTTGAGGTAAAAATTATGTATTTGTTGATTCATTTGTATCCATCAGATAATGAGTAGTAAAAATATATAAACCCCTGATAAACCCCTAACTAAGTAGTAAAAATGTATAAACCCTATTACCAACTACCGTACTGCGGGAACAGAAAATACACAAGATTGAAACAGAAAATACACAAGATTGAAACAGTTGGCTTTAAATTACCATGTCTTGACAAAAATGGGCAAAGATTGCGTGTTAAGAGGGCCTCGGGATTTTTTGTTTTTACTAAACATGTAATTCATCTTTCCTTTTTCGCATAAAAAGACAATGTTTTTGCTATAATTACAAAAATGGCTAAGAATGGATAGTCAGCTACTATGCTGTGGTGGAGGACCCTTGCCAAGAAGGGTCGAAATATAGATCTAATAAATTCATTACTGTCAAATATGGGTTGCTGTCAGCTTGGACTGAAGGAATAAATACGTTTTTACCATTCTTAATGTATGTTTCCCAGTCAGCTAGAGCTGAAAATGTCGAGAAAAATGTATTGATGTTTTAGCTTAAGTGAGAAATCTGTTGAGAATGACTACAGTATCATAGTTTATTATCCCGTAATTTTACATCCAATAGCCTATGTTATAGATTAGAAAAACGAATCCTCGCCTCAGCATTGATTTCCAACCTTATACGAGTAAGCAATAAAATTTTTCACAGCTGCGAATCTGGGAAGAAGTCGAAAACCTGTCAAAAATCGCAGAATTGTGTGACCAGTGGCAACACTGCGGCCGACCCGTCCCCAGTCACTGAATTGGTGCTTTGCTGCCTTTACCCATGGACAGTTTAGTAGCCATTGAATGATCGCACAAAAATACAGTGCCATAAAGAAAACCATACTTTACAGGACACTAGACGTATAAGTAATAAGTAAGTAGGTAAGTAATTTATTTCTAACCCGCGCGGGTTAGAAGTTAGAAAAAAAGCGGAGTCAACAATTTTTTTTTTTTTGAACTTAGCATAACTTGAGCGCCACCGAAGAATATGATGAAATTCAAGAAATGCAAACGTTAATTCACAGTCATGAACGCAGACAAAAATTTGAGTCAAATAAAGTCGAATTGAAGCGACACACCCTCGGACACGCCCTGTTTTTTTCAATCTTTTGCTCGTTTTTGCTCAGTTGCTTTTGCACTAGCAAACGGCCAAATACGGCGTCGGAAGTATTGCAAGAGTTTTGCGTTCCTTTAATTATCGTTCGAAGTGTCTCAGCAGAAGAAACAGAAGACATGAAAATAAATAGCAGACGAAATTGAAAGAATCTGACTTTATTCTCTGTATCACGAGACCCTTGGCTCATCGCAGATATTAAGTTCTTAATTCGTTGTTCCTGCTTGACTGTTTTGGAGACCAAAAGCAAAATCAGGGTAGTCCAACAATTAAGAGATTTGACCTGGAATACTTGGAGTAAAAAAAGTCGTGCTAGAAATCGCTCTTTTATAAATATTCCTTCCTTCAGCTCAAGCTTACTGCGAATCATAGTCGACTTTGCTAAACGGATACGTCAGAGGATTGTTTTTTCAACTATTTTTTTTCGAGAAGGCCCTATCGCTCGAATGAAATCATCCTGACGTATCCGGTTAGCGCAGTCAACTATAAATCGCTAACAGTTGGCAACGCTGCTGTCGTGTATGTATGACTTACGACGTGACAAGACTCATCAACCCTTATTGTCTCTCGACAGCGTATGCTAAAACTCCCAATATTTAATTTAGAGCATCCAATCAGGCTAGCGGCTATCCAACTCGGGATCGAAATTAAAATCCTAATGGATTCGATGGGCGAGGCTCAAGAAAAGCCGACTCGACACATCTAGAAGCTGGTATGGTAACCTACCTGTCACGTTCATAAGGTCTGTCTCATCTATCAACTAGAGTCATCAGTGCCTTGATCATAACATAGTTAAAAACGTCATGCTTTAATCGAAATAGTGCGGCATTTTTAAGAAAGGTGGTTAACAGCTGGTGGGCTGTCTACAAATTGTAAACAAAAAACTAACGGAATGATAATTTGCCTATGGTAATTACTATGTCTTCCAACTGTTTCGAAGTTGTACCGAGACATGTTTTTTCTTGGTTCTTGCCAGTTCTTGGTATCCCAGCTTTTATCCTGGAAAAGTTTTCTCGTTCGCGGTTTCTTTGAATCTATGTATATTGGATTCAGGATTCAACAACTTTACTAAAAAAAATAATCATTCCGGCTTGACGACCGGTTACAAACAAAGCACATACGTGCTTGAAAAACGCAAACAGTACACATTTACTACCCTATTATATAACTAATCAAACCTTCACTAAAATAAAGTAAAAATTAATTAATTAATTTGTCAATTAGTCACCTCTCGTCTTCCAAGCCCTCCACTCAACAACTACCCTCAAGGAGATGTTTCTTTAACCGACTTTTACACAAGGTTTCCATGTAGGCCTACACATCATAATTTGAACAAATTCATGCTGACGTCACGTAGTCACCGGCCGTGATTGGATCAGCCCTAAGCCACGTCCATATTTACCGAAACTTGTATGGTTGCGAAGGAGGCTCGAAGAAAGGTGGTTATAGGGCACCTCACACTACGCAGTGTTTCTCTAAGATCTGAGATAATTGGCCACTTAAAACTTAGCTGTGCTTACAGCATACAAGGCTTCGGCTCTTTTTTTAGCACATCTCCAGTAAGCACATCTGACCAATAAGCTTATTGAAAATAATTATTCCTTCACCCTAAGCTGACTGCGAATCATATTTGACACTGCAAAACGGATACGTCAGCTACTTTTTATTAAATAAATAAATATATTCTTTATTTCCATAATAGCTCAACAAAGTATGGCTAGCACAGGATCCTCATGACGTAACACATGCTAAAGCAATGATGTACAATGTAAACAAGATGTGATAATGTATAGGCCTACTTTATATAATACAAGACATACACAAAGAGTTAAAATTGGAATAATATAATGAAGCATCAAGATTTAAAGTGAGAAATAAAGTGTGGTACGAATGATGACAAATATCGGTCAGACGAATGAACTAGGGGGATGATTGAAGACGATTCCTTTTATTCAGTTTTTAGCCTAGTGTTGGGCTGAGTAGCATTGGGCGATTGATATTCCGGTAGGATAGATCTATGGTTATCTGAAGATAGACATTTCAGTCCGAAATCAAGGGTAAGCTTGTGTCTACGGTACGCCAAAGTAGGAAGACTAAGTTTTTTTGTGCTATCTTCGTATGTGGAATAATTTTGCCCAAGAATAATCTTAGAATCCCGCTTCCGTATCCCGTCTAGTTTCTCCGTTTGACCTTTGGTAAGGCCCGGATGCCAAACAGGGCACGAGTATATAGTTACAGGGCTTTACTATGTTAGAGCTATATTTCGGCCCTTCTTGGCAAGGGTCCTCTTGAGGCTCAAGCCGCTCCAGCTGGAAAATGAACTTGTGAAATATAGCTCTAATCAAATGTAGCTGACTTATTGAAAATAATGATTTGGAGCTTGATACGTCTCAAAAAGAGAACAAACACGGCAATAGGGGCGATGTTATACACCTATAAAACGTAGGAAATTGACATGTAAAAAGAAGAATTTTGGTGTCTTTTGTGCTTTAAGTGTGCAACCTACTAAACGAGCTTTCTGATTCGGTCGTACCTCAAATTTTCCGTACGGTCGAGACTGAGTCAATTGGTGTATCCTAAGGGAAGCTGGACTTTAACGGCCCTAGCCGCGGGAGTCGAGCAGCCCCTGTTTTCCATTATGTTGCATGTTTGGCTGTCTCGTTAGCATTGTCTTGGCTACCGAGTTTTTACTCCATTGTTTCTAAGGTTACTGCTTGAAAACAAACGTCAGACCGCTTGAGTCTGACTGGTCTAAGTACCTCTAATGATCTTTTTTTCAAACACCTGGAAACGTATTCTGACTCAGCAGCCTATAGCAACTATGTTTGTTTTTTACAGTGGTTTTCCAACGGAAAAGCTTCCAGAAAGGATTTAGATATAGTGCGTATTTTCGGCTGTGATGGAGCGAGGGGTTGCCCACTCCCCGTTTTGTGTACACCAAGTACTCGGTGGGCGTTGGCCAACGGCTACCGACACTGGTTGCCACGTGTTAGAATATGAAAGTCAGCATGTTTAGAAGTGTTGAAAGACGAATCGCCTAATTTATGGCCAGCACCGCTGGTTTTGGCTGGTGCCGGGATATAATGTACACGATGTGCTTGGGAGTGGGCAACCCCTCGATATAGTGGGCTTTCAACAATTTTGATGAAAGGGTGTCTGCTAGTACTAGACGACTTTCAGTCTGTTGCTTTTAGTGTTGGGCAATATTTGGATTTTTCGATACATCGATATTTTCACTTTCGATATATCGATATCGATATTTCTTTACCATGTTTCGCTATCGGATACGTCTCGTTTCGCCAAAAATAGCATATTGTATCATCTCAAACTCCGACTAATAAGAACTGAATTGCGGAAAACATATTGCTCCAGTTTTGGATATATGAATGTAGGTTTTGTTGGACTCATTACAATAATTATGAATTAACAAATATCGTTTTCGATATCGATATTTACTTTTCGATATTCGATATCGACTTTTTGTCCGATATATCGATATCGAATATTGCCCAACACTAGTTGCTTTACGTCGGGCCTACAATCATCCTAGGAACGAATGCCTCACTTTCTCTACTTGGGTTTTACAAGAGAAGTCAAGCCTGTCGTGTAATATTACTGAAGAAAAAAAAAATACTATCACTGTTACTTTAGGCCTGCAGTTTACGTAGGAGCTTTTAGCGTACGAAAGGATGTCTCACTTTCTCTATTTGGATTTTACACTACACGTCAAGCATGGCGTGCAATGTCGCCTTGAAATTGGATTAAAAATGTGAATCTCCGATGTGAGTCAGATTGCTTTTATTGTACTTGCAGCCCACGACCACAAACAGTTTAATCCGGGTATGTTTGCGTGGGTCGGGGCATACTTCGTGTTACGTGGATCTTCTTCGAATGCCTGAATATTTATTACGCATAAATGGAAAGAACGCGGTTGCATTGTTTATCGCAATGGATTCAACAGCAACTTTCAGGATTCAACAACTTTACTAAAAAAAAATCATTCCCGCTTGACGACCGGTTACAAACAAAGCACATACGTGCTTGAAAAACGCAACCAGTACACATTTACTACCATATTATATAACTAATCAAACCTTCACTAAAATAAACTAAAAATTAATTTAATTTGTCAATTAGTCCTCTCTCGTTTTCCAAACTCTCCACTCCCCAACTACTCTCAAGGAGATGTTTCCTTTTAACCGAGGATTTCTTTAACCGAATGATGAGATAAGTAAGTGAAAACAAGCATAGATAAGTAAAAACAAGCAAGCGTTTTGCCCTCTAAATGATTTTGCATGGCCCGCTTTTTGTTTTTGTAGTTTTGGTCTGATACCGCAATCTTCACCCTGGAATTGCCAAGTCTAGTCCGTAGACAGACGACAAAATGTTTGGCAAAGGAGTTAAAGGACCCCTCTTGCTTATTCTGCTTTTAATAATATACCTAGCTCTCATACAGAATATTTATAAGCTTCTAATATCCCTACCTTTCATAGATAAGTAATAACAAGCAAGCGTTTTGCCCTCTAAATGATTTTGCATGGCCCGCTTTTTGTTTTTGTAGTTTTGGTCTGAAACCGCAATCTTCACCCTGGAATTGCCAAGTCTAGTCCGTAGACAGACGACAAAATGTTTGGCAAAGGAGTTAAAGGACCCCTCTTGCTTATTCTGTTTTTATAATATACCTAGCTCTCATTTAGAATTATAAGCTTCTAATATCCCTACCTTCCTACCTTTTCCCTTTTGGCATTGCCGAGTTTTGCCCGTCACACAGCGAAACTTTTGCCGGAATCTTCAGCCTCCGCTGAAACTCTTTCACACATAAGGATCTCAGAAGCATCTGTTTATTACCCTGTGTATTACCCACTTTTTAACCACGGTGCGTTCAGTTTTCAAATGTTTTGCGCCCAGCCGTCGCGTCGGAGAGCAGGAAGGCTGGAGATAATCGACAAGCGCCATCGCTAATTCCAGGTGGAAAGGAATGGTATATTCGAAAACGTTTTTTCTGATCCGTTTCATTGGGAAAAGATCATTTCTAGCAAGAGTTGTGCTTTAAGCGGAATAGACGCAGTTTTCTGTGGACTTTAAGAATCCCTACAAGTTCTTTCGTTTGTAGGCAAGCTTTGTCGGCTTGCTTTCGGGCCTGCGCTTCTTGTAATCCTGACATCCGCTTGTTTGTCGTAGTTTAAACGGTTCGAGAGGTCATGCCAGGTTTCCCTGGGGTGCGCTAATAGCCGTGAAAAGACGATGCCCGACACCTGGTGTTAAATCGAATGTCTCGTACATCTGGGGGTTGTAAACATCTTAGGACATGACAGGGATGTTGATCTCAGGTCGCTCTCTAACTAGGTTGTCCTAATGGGATTAAGCAGCTGAACTTGTTTAGATAGAATGTACGTCTCTAGTTAATTTGGCGGGGTGTCATGTATGCTTTCAGTGCTGGGTCGATGTAAGCTAAAGGTTATGCGGGTCCTTAACTACGAAGGGGCAAAAGCGGTCACCCTACTCACACACCATCTGTAGGAAGAAAACAACAAATGAACGAAAATAGTTTGGACTTGTCAATATTGAATGTGTTTGCAGACAAGAGTATTGATATTTTGTCTTGTGTGTCTCAGCCTGTATACCAGTGCCATATTTCCCGAATCAACGTTTCTTCCATTGACAAATTTATCAAGTTGATATCTCGTGTCACCAGTTTCTGTAGAACGTGAACTAATGATTCAAGTTCGACTACAGCCTGTAATCGACTTTTTAGATTTTTCTGTTTACTGTCAGTACAAAGTAAGAGTAAACATCGGCATCGCGAACATCTTTGCTCGTGAGTCGATGGAGTATGCATGTGTTGCATATCACTGAACAAAGCAAAGACACAGACTAGCCTACATGTTATATTAAATAGATTTATTGCCTTACGTTTGGAAACTTTTCGGTTGTCTGTCGCTTTGCTAGTGCTGTAGACAGGGCCATATCCAGGGGAGGTGGAGGGGGTTCAACCCCCCCCCCCCGACACATACGAAAATAATAGTTTTTTTTTAATAGGCTTTAATCTCTGATCTATGTCTTTTTCCACGTTTTGGCCCGACCCGCGGGCAACCAACCCCCCGAAACAAATGCCTGGATAGGTTGTAGGTAAATTTTAAACATTAAAATCAACATGTTTAAAAGCTGGGATCGCCTAATCTATGGCCGGTACCGGGAAAGGGCGTACAACAGGTGCCGGGGGATGGGTAATTCCTCGGATGTCGATTGCCAGCCTACATTGCTCCTGTATTTTTCTCAAGCACAACCCCGCTTCAGTTGGCGAAAGGTGCAAAGTTCTCACTAAATTCATTATCAAAGCAAATAGACCCAATCACATTCCCACTTATGTTCTTGAAAGCGGACTCCTGACAAGCGCTCAAGCATGCACCCCCGAGCGACCCCCCTACTTCTGGCCGTCATGTGGAATCTTAGCCATAATGCCCTTTTGTCATCTGCTCAAAACAGGTGGCTTGGGTTTAAAGGGGTAGCAGCGTGGGGGCCCTCCGACGTCTTGTCGCCCCTCAGTGCCACTTAAAAGAATCCCCCTTTCAGCCACTTGAGATCCTGGTTGTTTGTTCAGGGATCTTTATTAGGGGAAGAATGGCCTGTATATATTTTGTCTGAAAATATTCTCGGAATATCTATGATCTGTATGTGTTGATTGTTGTGCTTCGTTGATTATCAGAACGTCAATGTTTGGCATTCAGATTGGCCTAGAAGGAATTCCAGATGTGTAGGTTGATAATAGGCTGGTATTTTCTCGACTAGTGAATTGCAAAGACGATGTCTGATGCCCGATTAATCACTTTGCTTTTTTTTACTGTTCTGTCGAATTGTTATATTTTTACCATGCTACAGAGCTTTCCCGCGTGCATAATTCTTTACTGTTGCATAGATATTTCAAACCCGCTACAATGTAAAAGGAGTAGACAGTCAGGAGGCTACAAACATACACAGTAATATTTTCGTTGCGTTCGTGGTAAATAATGATGGGAACAAGAAAGAAAGTATTTTTTTAATTAATCATTGAAGAAAAGGAAATTGAAGTGATTTCTTTATGAATTTCTGAACTATTGGTATTAAATTAAAGTGATTTCTTTATGAATTTCTGAGCTATTGGTATTAGCCGTCAGCAGAGGCATTATCCACTTAACGAAACCCCAATTTCTACCTGTATCTATGGGACGGCAAAAACGGCAAATGACGGAAGTAGTAGAAATCACAATATGCCATTAACCTGACGTGACACAAATCCTTCATTGGCGGTAAAACGTTAGGAAATGACCCTCAAGTTTTTGCAGACATTCAGCCCTTTATTTGACCAGTGACCGTTGGACTAAAACAAACAGTAATTGTAGAAAAACAAATATTCATCCAGTTGTCACCTATGTTGAATTTTAAAGGACAGTTACAAAGGCAGCAGCAAGAAGGCCCCCTCCCACCTTAGTATGGTAATTTCCCTTGGCAGGTCACCGCCAGGACTGTTTCAGAAATATTTCTTTTGTTATACTCCCAACGTCCAACATAACATTTAACACAAAGGATGGGCATCCGTGCTCTAAAATGCTATCAAACTTCTGGGCTAGCTTACGTACAGATCAATTTATAAAACATTCGTGACGTGAGACAAGACGAGTCAGAGGCACAAACGAATTACCGTACTGATTTGTTTGGACTTTAAAGGACACCTCGCACTACACAGAGTTTCTGCTCATATGTTCAACGATAGTTGACCACTTTACAACTAAGCAATGCTCGCAGAAAATCACGCACGACTTCGGCTGTTTTAGCCTCGTTCCATGTCCCGTGCCTTGGATGACAATCTTGGCAAAATTGGAATAACCGTATGCGGACGAATAAGCTCCTCGAAAAAAATGATCGGGCGAATGATGCGTCACCCTAAAGAAAACAAACTTGGCAAGCTTGATAATCAGGATAATGCTGATAGAGTACATGTACGACGTGTCCTTTAAGCAGGGTGAGTTTATTTTGTTGCAAGAAAATATCCTCTTTGGAAGGTGTGCGATAGAGAGAGAGGGGGGGGGGGGCGCTAGCCTATTACTCGCTTCCGCTACAGGGCGCCACTGCCTAGAACATCGGACACATCTGAGACCCTTTCCATCTTGTTGTACGTGTCAGGTTATGACAACAAAGGGACCATATGCAGGAAACCCCACATATCACATACCTACCCCCATTTGGGAATCTGATCTTTATAGGGGCCTGGAGACTTGGAAAAGCTGTTAATTAGACCCAGGAGCGGGTCCCCGGTTTCTCTCGATTGGCTCTTAATAGGCAAACATTTCCGCTGGGGGAAGTTGCCGACGGGTAGGGGGGTTAATGGCTGTGGGAAAGGAAAAAGTCTGGAACAAGTGGTTAGAAAAAAGTTGTAGACTGTGATGGTTCGTGTCGTTTTCCACGATTATTGTGATTTTGTGTTGACCGGAAGGTCGCTAAATGGCTAGTCAGCAAACCTCTACTTTTGTAAAATACGGAAAATGAATCGTAATCGTAATAAATAAAAATAAAATAATGAATAATGATAACCTGCATGGCAGTCTTTAATTCCCGCAACATAGCAGCAGCCATTTTTTCTTTTTGTTTTTCGTTTTCTGAAACTAAACTGAATCTATATTCTGGAAACTGTATTAATTTGGAACCTTTTCCTTCCATGAAAGCATCATCAACACTGACAAAACTGCACATACGTTCACTACATTTCATGTTGGTACGCGTGAGTGTTTACCCCCTTTGCTCACATCATAGTACGGTTTGGCGACTCCAGGATTCTTATATCCCTTCCATGCATATACTGAATCATCGGTGAATAATCAAGTCGGAGAGTTTTGAATATCAGCATGTAATAATTTAATTCTAACGCCTATTTTGAAAGTCTTCTTTCATTTATAGTTATGTACTTGCTCGAAACGTTTTGGAGAAGAATGTTTCGTGCCTGACATCTTTGCTTGTAGTCCTGATGATTCACAAGAGAGGGTAGGTTTGTATGTAGCAGTAATTGAAGATTGGGTTACACTGTAAAAAGTTTCTCTGAGGAAGGATTAAAGTTAACTGCAGTGTTTGCTACTGGGATTAATCTTATCTCTACTGAGGTAAGATTAATTGCAATTAGAGATAAATTATCTTTTCATAGACAAGATTAATCCCAGTAGCAGATACTGCAAGTTTTTTTTTTACAGTGTAGGATTAGTATTTCCAAGTTAGAAGGCGGAGATTCGAAATTCGAACAATATGCTGTGTAGCATGTTTTCCATTCATTCAAATCAAGTATATCGCTACCGATTGCCTGAATTGAAAAGTAATAGCGTCTGCAAGGACAAACCAATAAGAGATCCTATCAAAACAGAACGTGCCAAATTAGCCAAAAGTGATGATGATCATTTTGGCCTAAAGTGAAAGCTGATCGGAAGGAAACTTAGGTGATTTACGCATATTTGATCGTTTTGGGCTAAAGGCTAAACCACAGTAAGCAAAAGTAGAGCATACACAGAAAGCCACAGCCTTCTGAATCAATTCGATCGGGTGTCAAAAATGGGTCTAATGGCCCTAGCAGAGGTGACGGGTAGGTATATGAGTTTATTTTATTCAAATTCGCTGCGGTTATCAAATCAGGGAAATGGCGTGAAAGGCAGCCGACACTTACACGAGTTACATAACGGCACTTTAATTGGATTGCCACGGGCGCTGTGACACTACAGACGTTATCTAGACTCTACCCTAACATGCACGCATTTTTGAATTTTCGGCTTAATGGTGGGTTTACACACTGCGTAAAATCCGAGCGTATTTTGAAATCCGAGCGTATTTTACGACTTGAATACATTTCTAGCAATATGGACGTACTTAGAAACAAAACGGACCGATTTCTCAAATACGTCCGTATTGCTAGAAATGTATTCAAGCTCAAAACGTGCGTAAAATACGCTCGGATTTTACGAAGTGTGTAAATGGACCATAAGCCAGGAGATCCAGCTCATTGAATTAATATACTCAATGTCAACAATCACCATTACCTTTAAATTTTCACCGAGCTGTGATAGGACAGTCTAGTTACCCATCACATATTCAGTTAAACTTGCTTGAAGACCCGCTGAAAATGCGTTACTTCGTTGTCCGAATAATCGATTTTCAAATAGTGGAATTTCCGTGGGATTTGTGGTTTTTGTTGTATGCCTTACGAGAAGATTTATGATTTTTTTTTGTTCAGGCACTAAGCAATCTTCACCAATCTCACCACTGCCCACTGAAAAGTCGCGTTTGTGCTGAGAACAAAATTTCCCGCGTCATAGTAGAATTTACGCTGTTCGGACGGCCACAGATATTCTGAGCATCATAACTAGAGCAGATAGTGGAAAGTAAAAAAATCCCTGTGCAGAATCCAAAGAATTCAGAGTGTTCAGTTAAATGACACAAAAATAAGTTGGCTTTTCAGTTAAACTTTAATGCACTCTTATGAGTCATGTAGATCCTGTCAAGAGATCTATGCTGCCAGTGTTGTAGTTCGTTGGGTCGCTCTCCTTCCATGAAATCTCCTTCAATAGACAAATGTGTCATTTAGATAGCAAGTTACCTTTTTAGCTACAACCTAAAGGTCCGTTTCTTCGAGCTACAGCCTGAAGGGGACCCTTGCAAAGAAGTGCCGAAATATCGCTAGCACTGACTATCCATTTAGCGCTCAACACAGCTTAACAACCCAACCTGGACAACAACAACCTGGGTTGTTAAGCTATGGGCAGCTATGACTATCGGTCACGATTCGTAGTAAGTCTGGGCTAAAGGTCTACCAGTACGACCTGAAGATAACCCTAGCTAAGAATGGCCGAAGATGTCGCCGAGTGAAAATGTCTGCTAACTAATCTGTTTGTTGTCAACAGATTTTTGAAAACAGAAAATTAGAAAATGTTAAACCACGAGACGGGATAACAGGTGTCTATTTGCGAAAAGATTATCTACAAGAGCAAGGTTGTGATAACAATGCCCGTTTATCAAAGCTAAATGCCCTGTTAATTATCACAATTGCCCATAAATCAGAAATTAAAGCTATCAATACATACCATTGTAAGGAGATTGCAGGGCACACGCCTACATATATTGGCGACGTATAATACCCATTTATACCCCGTGCTGGGAGATCCTTTTTTGACGGTTGGTAAAGAATGGGACCCACCAGCGGGCAGTGGTATTTTTGAACAATCGACCACATTGTATCGTAAGGCTTCAGTAACCACGATGAATATTATACCCGGTGAGACGTGGCTATCATATTTCGAGCGGAAGAATGAAACCGAAAATCATGACTCGGGGTGAATAGATGAAATTAGCGTCCGTTTTTTGCCGGTCAGGCTTTTGTCAAAATCTGTATCTGGAAAAAACAAGCATAAAAGATGAAGGCGTTACCTGATTGAAAAGTCTAATGTTTTTGGATCCGAAAACGTAAGTGGAGGGATACCTGTGACTGCGTAAAAAGTTGTCCGTCTGTCCGTCCGTCTGTCAGCTCGATAAATCTCGAATGGAATGAGATATTTTGATAAAACATGGTGTGAAGATTCTTTGGGTCAAGGGACAGGTCGAGTTCATAGATGGGCTCTATAGCCCCACATTTAGGGGGGGGGGTCGAGATTAAGGGGCGAACAAAATATTTTTTAACAGCTAATGTGATTTAGGGATAAGAAGACATTGGGAACACAAGTATTAAAATCATTTTCTCGCTAGACAAATAGTTTGCCCGGAATCCGGCCAACCGGGTTGTGGTTCACAGAAACGCCTCCAAAAAAGAATACTCACAGGTCCATACATACTTATCAGCGTATCTTCAACATAATATGTTACTAGCTCTACTCCTGATAATTCACTACCAGCCAGTTGAACATCAACTGATAGATTAGAAAATTTTACTCGGAATGTTTAAACAAAAAAATTGTTCGCTACAGGACCGTATCCAGGACTTAATCTTGGGGGGGGGGTATCCCCGCGGGTCAGTAAATAAAAAAAAAACAGATCAGAGGTTAAAGTCGACAAACGATTATGTTTGTATGTTTCAGGGGGGGAGGGGGTCGAACTCCCTACCACCCTTGATACGGCCTTGGTTCTTTATTTTCCGTATGTCTGTTCCAAGTTATTTGCAATATATGATATTCATCTTAGAGAGTTCAGTTACCAGTTTCAAAGGCACCTAGAACTCTGCTTCTGGGCGGTTACAACCTATCATGTATATCAGTGACTTGCCCGTACCACCTCCAAGGCTCTGAGTAATTTGGCTTCACGTTGATTCTGGGATGGGTCCCAATCTTCCTATCAGCTGTTAATCAACGAGTCCAGATACCAATCTGTCTGGTTTCAAGTTCTTAGTTGGCATTTTTACAGCCACTCGGCCACAAACCCCCCGCCAGAGACTGTGGCGTTCCGTTTACGAGGACTGCCATTATCGTAAATGGGAGCACCCCGAAGATACCTTATTGGGTCCAGAGCGTATGATTTTGGAATGGGTCTGTTTTCTTGCAAAGATGTGGGGCGTCTGTAGATAATGGCTCTGTGTCCAGTCGGTTGCTTGGCAAGGATGCTGGCTTAGATGGGCTCACTCGTTGGCATTCGGCTGAAGCTGGGTTCTGTCGGCTCTACCTCAGGTGCCCAAGGGTTCTCTTCTTCTCAGACTGGAAGGATATGAAATCAGACTTATCAGAGGTTGTAGTAGTGAACTGAAAACTAAAAATGCACCCCAACCTTCATCATTACATACATGGTCCCGTAGTGTTCGTATCAAGTTGGGAGGATCGTGAATTTGTCTTGCAGGATTCTTTTCGCTTTTGGTAATAACCAGCCAAAAGAGGCTGGCTTAGAAGGGCTCACTCGGTGGCATTGGACCGAATTTGGATCCGGGTTGGCTGCGGCTAAACCTCACCTTTTGTTAGATTAGACGGATCATGAAGATGGCGGTAGAGGATTCCTATTGCTCTGAGTGATCACCCATAGGGATATAAGGTAGCCAAAGGTTACGGGTCTGAAGCAAAAGCTACTGAATAACAGCAAAGAAATGCTTTACTCCGCCAGTGCTAGCCGAGTTCCCGTGTGAGGTTCTTAACAGACAACATCGTGTGAGCCAGGGTTGTGTTCCAAGAGTGTATTTATAATTTTATATGTTTGCACTACTGTACTTGTAATACCAACCCTCTATTCTTCCCGAATCGCTCCCGAATCTCCTTATATAGACTCTCACTCGTATCTAAATATTCTTTGAGACCAAGCTGACTTTGAAACATTTATTCAAACAATTCGACAAAAGCATGCAGAATTCGATTTCTTCAGTGTTTAGCCCGACAAACGTTTGCAGGATTTCATTTCTTGCGTACATAAAGAACCCGATGCGCCGACGAGTCGACCGACGCCTGACAAAAGAATAAAAAACTTTACTTCTTCGGTGTTTGCTCGTATCTTTTAAGTGACTGGGTGCAGGTTGGATGGGAAAACCGAGTTTGCCGCCTGGTTGCTTTTCGTATTGGAGGTAATGTGGGAAATCGGATTGAAAGAAATTTGTTAATTATTTAAAGGACACCTGAATGAAGAGTACCAAGTATCATCCCTATCTGTATGACTTCCGTTAACATTGGGTGCAGAAAACCCAATCTAAATACGAAATAGTGTTTCCAACCTATAATTTTTGCTCCATTTTGCATCTATTCTTATTTCAGTACCGAACAATTTTAAAAATGAACAAATTTCCAATCAACCCTTCTCCTGGAATATTTTTTAACCAGTTAGGCCAAACGTGTATCTAGAAGAAATTCCAATACGATCCGGCCAGCGCTCTACAAGATTTGAATGAATTGCGCTGTTTGGCTTGAAGTCTGCATATGCAAACCTCCATAAACGAATATCCCTATTTTGAAAACGTCACCCTCAGGAAAAGAATGCTCTCCGTGGCCATGTCTGTAAATGCATTCTCCATGATGTGTTCAAGTATGGTTTCATTGTTCAGGTGTCCTTTAAGTTGGGATAATGATTAGAAATTTCAATCCTTCTTGGCAAGGGTCCTCTTCTAGCCGTAGTTGGAAGAAACGAACCTGCAATAAATAATTGAAGCTTCTAGGAACAATAAGAGCGTGTTCCACCCTTCCAACAATAGTAACTATTAGTTATTATTTTCGTTCCAACCTCGTGAAAAGTTACTACTCTGACCATTCCAGCCTTCTCGAAATAGTAACTAATTGCTTGCCACGCTCGGGAGCGTAGTAATGGTGCATTTATACACTGCGTAAAATCCGAGCGTATTTCCGAGCGTATTTTAAGCACTTATTTGGGCTTGAAAAGATCTCTAGCAGTAAGGACCTATTTGAGAAATCGGCCCGTTTTGTATCTAAATACGTTCGCTCAAATACGTGGGTAAAATACGATCGAATTTCAAAATACGATCGGATTTTACGCAGTGTGTAAACCCACCATAAGCGTGGTAACTGCGAATCTCCTTAACGTGATTGGCCGGATTAGCCCGTGGCACGATATTTTGCTGAAAATAGTAAAATGCGTTCCAGCCTCGGTTCCAGCCTCAAGAAGCCAGGATTCACGACGTCATGCGTAGTAACTACGGCATGTAGGGTGGAACACGGTCTAAGTGTCTTATTTTCGTTAGAAATTGCCGAAGAAACTGCTGAGATATTATACATATATAGAAATTGAGATAGATGTAGAAATTGCTGCTCGTGGAAATTAGGGCTCTGATTTCATTTGTGACATGGCTGCTGTTTTTGCTGCTCGATTAGCGGAAGGCTTGGTCCGAAGGAGTATCTATGGATGTGTGGATGTCACACATATAATATATATCTTTCTTGGGTTAGTTCCACGGGGGTTCCGTCTTCTTTTTACCACCTAGGTCTATAATACTGGCACACGCGTTCGATTTTTTATAAAGGAGCCGCCATATGAAAATCTAAAAAAGTGATTTATTCCCTACAACGAACTCCTGACCCCGGGCTGAGATGAGAATCATGACTTAACAAGAGTACAAAAAATCTGGTAATCTAACATGACACCTGCGGCTAATCCTGTCAGTGGATTTCATCTCGAGTTTCGTACCTACTAGAGCGAGGACTGATGGGAAGTGTCTGTATACTAATTCCCATCTTGGTACGTGAGACGCCAACACGTCAGAAGACATGCTGTGCGGCGTTGTCAGCGAAACACGTTTCCGATTGAGCGGCTAACCTAATTGTTATTCCAAATTAATATTCCGCGGAGCAGGAAGGAATTCCGGTGAATGAGTTCGTGAAAACTTCCTTTTGCTTGATTAGCTGGATATGTGGGTTATCATTCACACTTTGCTGAACTTTTTGAAAAGATTTGTCTGGTTTGAGGGTCTGACGTCCCTCAGCAGAAGTTGACTACTTAAAGCACAACTCCTACTAGAAACGATCTTTTCACTATGAAATGGGTCAGAAAAAAACTTTCTCGAAAATACCATTACTTGCCATGTGAATTTAGTGATTTTCTTGTTAGCGCTTGACGACTCTGCACAGCCTTCCTGCTCTCCGACGCGGCGGCTGGGCGCAAACATTTGAAAACTGAACGCGCCGTGTATTAAAAGTACGAAAACTGAGCAAATAAAATTAGTCAAAAACAGAAGGTTCTCATATCCTTTTGTGTGAAAGAGTTGTCAGCGGACGTTGAAGTTTCTGGCAAACTTCGTGTTGTGTAACGGGCAAAACTCGGCACGGCCGAAAAGGCACTAAAAATTCGTAGCCACAAAACCAAACAATGGAGAAAGATGGGGATTTCAAAAGCTTATGATTCCATGGGAGCTAGGTATGTTATAAAAGGCAGAATAAGCAAGAGGGGTCCTGTAAACTTGAACAGTGCAGTTTTGGGCTAAATGGTAGAATGAAGATGCAAAATACCTATTCAGGTGTTTTCAGGGGCCCTCACCGCTCTTCGACTAACTGGTAATTCAATTTAATCACAGCAATAAAATGACAATGTCGCTGTTCAAAGTCAACGAACGTTCAAATAATCATACCTCTACTGTATATAATATATTTAGAATGAGTAAAAAGGAAAATTAGCTAGTATATCCTTCAGCGATATATCGGTCCTTCTTGGCAAGGGCCCCCATCAGGCTGCAGCTTGAAGAAACGGACATGTAATAACTACAAGTATACAACTACATGTGGATATTTAGGTTTGTTCGTCAATGAGCATTTGGAGGATGATACTCACCTCCGTGATCTTGCGCACAGTGTTTGTAAGAGAGGGAACATTTTAATATGGAAATATGGTTTTGCTAACAGTGCAATTAAGATCAGGCTGTTTAAGACGTATTGCTACCAGTTCTTTGCGTTAGCTGTTATAGTTGTAGGGCCATACTGTAATCTGGAGGCGTGTTACAAGAGAATTTTAGGCGTCTGATTCGTCTGCCAGCTCGAGAGAGCGTAAGTAAGGCGCTTGTCCAGAACCATTGCTGAAGTTTTGATCAACTTGCTCGAAAAGCCCGGTCATCCTTGGTTGCAAGGTTATTGCGTTCGGTGACCTGTCTTATTCTGCTGGTAGCAAACCCTATTTTCCTTAATATTTCCTATTTAAATTCCTCCTCGCATATTTTCCCACCATTTTAATAACGTTATCTTTGGTCGATGTCAGTATACCAGGGAAGAGCAACCCTCCTCCAGACTGATCCAGTAGAGGAGACTCATGGCACTGCCCTAGGAGGTGGGCAACCGTGCCCTCACCAATAAGATAAATCGGACATCTATGATTATCCCTGATTAACCCATCCCTATTTTTCCTCCTCTCAAACACCTTTTTTCTAAAACAGAGTGGTAATGAGTTTGTTCGGAGCTGGAACCGAAGTTTCAGAGTCTGTGCTGGTCAACCGTTTTCTTTTGTGTTGAAGCATGGAATATATGTTAGTTGCATTTTTGCAGACACCATGGTATCTGTTACTACGGTAACTGGATCTGCAATTAGTCGTTTTTGCAGTTACCGTGGTATCTGATACTACGGTTGCTCTGCAAAGACGACAACGAGGGGTTGCTCACTCGCTGGGCACCACTGTACACCCTCGCTGGGCACCGGCACCGCTGGGCACCGGCTGCGCACCACTGTACAACCATTTTGGGAGTGAGCAACCCCTCGGACGACAATTGCCGGATTTGCACTTTTAGAAATCATTCAAAAAGAAAGATTGCTATCCACTGACATCTAGAGTGACATGACTTCTTTCCAACCAATTTGACAAAAAAACAGAGTCTACTGTACCTGGCTAGATACCACGGTAACTGCGAATATAAATTTAGACCGTGGTATCAGATACCATGGTATCTGCAAAAACGCAACTGTTGTTTTAAATATTCCTTCAGCCCAAGCTGACTGCGAACCATATTTGATGGTGCAAAACGGATACGTCAGCTGAATTTTATTGGAATTATATTTCGGCCCTTCTTGGCAAGGGTCCTCTTCAGGCTCAAAAACCGCTCAAGTTGGAAAAACGAACTTGTGGAAAACACAAAACTAAAGATTCTAGCCTAGCGTTAAATATTTAACTTCGTAAATTCCTTCGTGAGTCTTGCTTGGAGTTAGAAAGGTTGCTGTGATTTCATTTTGGACACGGCTGCTGTTTTTGCTGCTCGATTGGGTCGTTGGTCGGGTACAGATTTTTCTGCATTTGGGTTGAATTTCGTTTTTTGTAGAGAAGAGCTTGGGGTCTGAATTTCCTTTCACTGATGATGCCTTTCCATGTTTCTGGTAGTGAGTATTCGCCTGTGTCTCAGAGACTCTGTTAACCCCTGAACGGTTTCATGATTTCAACGGCTTCTCTTATAGTTTGATGAAGTCCGGTGAATTTTGCAAGAATCTGGGCTTTTCCAAAATGTACAACGTGGGATGGGTTTTCGAAAAACCGTTATTATGTACATGTATACTACATATATACACTACCGGTACTCAGTTTTAACGCATTGGAGGTCCCATTCACGTTCAAGTTTTGTTAATAGTAAACTAAATACACCATACAGAGCCAATTTGGCAGAGAGGGAGGGCTTCCGGCCAAATGGCGAATATTTACATATACTATGGGCTATATTTACACTGTATTATTAGCTATATTCAAATAATGTATACAACGAATACGTCAGCTAAGATGCTTCATCAGCGATATGTCGGCCCTTCTTGGCAAGGGTCCTCGTCAGGCTGTCAATCTTCAGGGTCAACGTCGGGGAAGGAAACAATCCTGAAATCAGGTTTTTTTTTTAATTACAGGTTCGTTTCCTTCCCCGACGTTGACCCTGAATAATGACAGCCTGGCGAGGACCCTTGCCAAGAAGGGCCGAAATATCACTGATGAAGCATCGTAGCTGACGTATCCGTTGTATACATTATTTGAATATATGTTTCAAATTCAGCTTGGGCTTATTTTATCTTTACAGCTTTTTTTTACAGTTTCAAGATAGCGTGCCCCGCCACTGCTCTCTTGAGCTCTCAAGCTTGGCTCTTTACAATGATGACAGCACAGTCGTTAGAGTGGCTTGACCGCTCGTTCCTCAGAAGAGCCAGGGGTAGAAGAGGGGGTCCTAATGTGCTCCCGAAATATCCACTGTCCCGCCACAGAAAGAGAGCAGGGGGTAGTCCCGAGGGGTTGCCCAGTCTTAATTTTAGGGTACAGCAAGTGCCTGGTGCCTGCACCGGTTGCCGCGAGTTAGAACATCAAAATCAGCATGTTTCGCCACGGAAGCGGCATTGCCACATTTATGACCGGAACCGGTGCTGTCACTGCTGGTTTCGAACGGTGCCGGGAAAAGGTGTACAGCAGGTGCTGGGGAATGGGTAACCCCTCTGTTTTTCCGTCAAACCACGCCCTTGAGTTTCGAATCCCTGTAGGTACGGGTAATCTGGGGGCTAGGGTTGGAGGGTGGCTGTCACTAGTGACGAATCTGGGGTATAGTAACTAGATTAAAAATTCATGAATCTTAAAAGTGCTTCCTACTGCGCTCTCTCCGTATTTATCCAACATCTATTGAAAAGTAAATACCGCAATACGTTAGACAATAGGTGCTGTCAGATACTTCGGAATCAACATATCTTCCGATCCGAAACAATGTCGACTAAAGACGTATCATGTCCATGTGAATTGCAAATTTTGAATTCTCCGCCCTTCGTCTGCTGCTTCTGTGAATGCTGCATGGCGAGTGCTTCAAGAGGAGATTCCGCGAGTAATTGATAGCCGCCCCCGTTCAAAACATCGCCACAGTCCTGATTTACGAGGTATTGGAAGAAAGGATGTTCGTAAACTCGGTATTTTGTGTCGTGCCTTTTACGTCAGTGGCGGAGCCCTTGTATAGTAGGGTACAACCCATCATCAGCCATTAGTCGGCTCAGATAACGTGTCGCCTTTGTACTAGCTTTAAACACTAGTCCTAAGTTATTACGGGATTAAAATACCTTGCAAACTTATTTGGGGCGTTTA
Organism: Branchinecta sandiegonensis; assembly: GCA_030848855.1. Classification (NCBI taxonomy): domain Eukaryota; kingdom Metazoa; phylum Arthropoda; class Branchiopoda; order Anostraca; family Branchinectidae; genus Branchinecta; species Branchinecta sandiegonensis. Next base: position 28,123,074 of record JAUPMV010000001.1, on the reverse strand, counting down.
TCGTTGGACGGGAAAAATTAAATCTGAAATGTGGCTGAAATCTGCAGCAAAATAGCGCTACCCGACCTTGTCAAATGTACTGTTTTGTTGCTATCTTTTATTGGCCTAAACTCCTTCAGTTAAAGGGAAGCGATGCATAAAGGAGATTAAGTTTCTCAGTCGAAGGATTTTCGAGCACATTATTTTATTTGTCAGGAACCAGGTACGCCCTAGATTTTCGCGTACTCATTCTGACGTATTCGTACTGCAGCTCAGTTCAATCGTTGTAGTTGGAAGTGGGCACAGTGGCGTACCAGTGCGCGTCAACTCAGTGGTTTCCATTGAAAAAGTTGATCGTGGTTAGTAACAGACTTACATCTTTTCGATCCCGAACAGCTAAAGGACCCGTCTTACCTCTTACTACCACTTCCCTAATTGTTCTATCCGTTCTCATTTCCAAAGGTTTCAGACTCCGCATGTCAGTTTTATCCACGTTAATGGCACTACGCTGATTTCGGATTTTCCATATTTGGCTGTTTTTGAGGCTGATCAGGAAGCTTATTGTGTCCGAGTCGCTCGTTAGTCATAAATAACCGGTTATGCAAGTTTTTCCGTGTTTTCTCATCAAAACCGAGGGGACCGAGCGAGGCCTCGACCGAGGCTGATAGCAGCGTTGCATCGTTTGTAATTTTTGAGAAACCCAGCAGAGTTTCTAAGGAGTATTTTAGTATATTGGGGTAGACATTGTATCGACTGCAACACGTGCTTAAAATTTTCAATGATTCAGTTAGCATACCTGAACATCGATGGAGAAGCCCTTGGTAGATTCTACTGTAGTTCGGTCTGTTTTACTTCTTCCCGGCCTTTCTGCAGTTCTAAGAAAAAAGGGTCCACTCTTCCGGTCGTTACTACTACCGATTTGCAAAATTCTCCCTCCTTTGCCCCCTAGGTACAAAAATAGAGATCTGATTTACGATACAAGCTTCGGAAAGTCATCGAAGCTTCCCATTCCATCAAAACTTCTCCGCACATTACTCTCTCTCAATCTTCTCAGTTACGTTAGTTTATGTTGTGTGGTTTGTTCATATTTTGTTTTCATCTATACCCCGACATTTCGTTCTTCTTGAAAGTGAATGAATAAATAGTTCGAGTACCATCCAATTATACATGTCTGTCAAAGTAACGGCTACTGTAATTTGCATAAACGCTGTTGCTGGTATAGGACTTGCACGTTTTTACAATTTGGCCTACCTAGGCACATTGGCGGCAAACGCTGTCTTCATATGGTAGCATGCCACCGTACTTTTACGTCTACCCATAAACAGTTAGCTCAAAGAATACTAAACAGTTAGCGACAGTAATCAGCCTTAATTGGACATGTCGAATTTAAGCATTACGGCTTCCATGTTTGTGTGGGATACTGTGTGGTGATTTGTCACTGTCAATGTACTGTGGCCAATCGGGTATGCCCTGATATTTTGGGTGTTGGTATTCTTTCCTCATTCCCAGCATGTGATCTTGATTCGTCTCCGTTGTTTGGTAGTGTTGAGCGATATTTGGATTTTTCGATATATCGATACTTTCACTTTCGATATTCGATAATCGATATATCAATATCGATATTTCTTTACCATGTTTCAGTATAAGATACGTCTCGTTTTGACAGAATTTAAGAACAAAATTGTTGTTAAATAGCATTTTGAGCATCATCTCAAACTCCGAACAAATAAGAACTGAAAAACGGAAAATATATTGCTCCAGTTTCGGATATATAAATGTAGGTTATGTTGGATTATTTACAATAATTATGAATGAACAAATATAGTTGTCGATATCGATATTTACGTTTCGATATTCGATATCGATATTTGGTCCGATATCGTTATCGATATCGAATATCGCCCAACACTGTTTGGTTGTTAGTTCTTGCTTCTTCGATTTCGTTCGTGGTTTTTCATTTTGGTTGGGTACATTCTTGTTCTTGAATAAAAGTCGGAGAAACATTTTCAGTAGAAGTTTTGCCACTTGAGACTTCTTTTTAGTTACCATCAGTACACTATATTAAAAGAACATTGCCACCGCGATGTTCGTGAGGGTGTTGAGCCTCGGAGCATTTATGTGATACGCAACACTTAAAGGACAAAGGATGTCATTTTGTAGCTTTCATTTGATTTATACTAATGTTTAGCTGATTGTACTAATCTATACTAATCTTTAGATGTCGCTCACTCAGAAGGCTTTCCTAGCAAACTACGTGAAGGGCTTACCGGTCGGTCTGACATTAGTGGGACGCTTTGGCGGGAATTTCGAATATCTATGCTCAAGGCCCGAATTACCTGGACAAGGCAAGGCGACAGTACAGATTTCCATGAGCGTAGTGTCCCCTTGCTCCAGAACACTGTCTTTATACATCGGGTATACCCTACCGTTGGAGCAGTGTGGCGAAAAATTGAGGGTTGATCTATGACTGGCTTAGCCTGTCTGAGTCACCTAAACCAATTTGTCAGCTTCCTTAAAAAGTAACTTCCCTGTTATGAGACGGAAGTTAAACACATTAAAAACGGCCGCGCCCGTCTGCAAGAATTCGTCATGTCTTGTTTGCGGAGGGATGCCGCCCATGCAGGTGCCATCTAGTAGCTTTGTTTTACGATCACACCGTACCCGGTTTAAAAGAGGGTATGAATAGAAACGAAAATAATATCTAAAAAGTTAACAAAACGTCTTTAGTCCAGTCTGCATCCGGTCCGAACATAGCACCTTTTTTCTGTTTTTCCTATGCCTTAAAAAACGCAAGAGTTGTTTTTAAAATATGAACGATAGCCTTTCGTGCCTTTTGATTGATTTATTTATTCATCTCCTACCCTGAAAAAGCATTTTAAAAACACATCCGTGTCGCCTCTAAAGCTGGAGGCAATCTACCTGAACGGGACGAACATATTTAAAACCAAGCAGACTCGTAAATAATACTTATTCGATTCCCCTAGGCAATTCAGAAATTAACAACTTTTACGATTGTTTCTCCATACCGTTAGAGTATTTCCTATTTGGACAAAATTGTACCTTACCTTACCTTCGACCTTACCCTACGTCAAACGTTTCTCCCGCACCCCCACCCCTTCCGAACTATACATTACTGATTATTCCCATCCGCCAATAAAATAAAATAAATGATTTTCTGGATCTTAAAATAATCTCTGGTATGACGTTCCTCACTGTTTCCTTTGCCGAAGATGGAAAGATTGTAATTTTTGGTGTGTATTATTTTTTTGAATACACTGTAAAAAATTTCTCCGAATAAGGATGCAGTATTTACTACTGGGATTAATCTTATCTCAATAAAGATAAGATTAATCCCAGTAGCAAATACTGCAAGGTTTTTTTTTACAGTGTATTGCGCTTTTCAAAATGGCGGGTAACAAGTAAGCTATTATTCACTGTGAATGCAAGAGAAGTTACATCTCTTACTGGGAAGTTATGAACCCACCGAAGACAGGGTATATAATAAGGGCGTATATCTTTCAGTCTCACGTATCCGTGAGCACCCTTATGCTAGTGAACCGGTGATACGGTAAGAATACTTAATAGGCAAGGAAAATAAACAAACCTGCTAAGTAGCACGCCGTGTTTATGTAGCCTACCACCAACACCTGAGTTAGTTGAATTTGACACGGGATATTAACTGCTTGGCTTCCTTGCCATTCATGTATACTTCTTCTATTTTGATCTACGATTTAAGGGACACTGCTGTGTTGGTGTTCTGTCTCTTTACAGTGTCCACATTAATGTTAGTAGTTGTACACAAGACTAAGTAGACGATTGTTCTATATTGGTTCTAAGGACTAATACATGTATAGGTGGCGAACGTAGGCACTGGACTAACAACAAAACGGGCAAAAGAAAGATTCTCACACTCGGGACTAGCAATTCGACCCTGCTCCTCTATCCCCAGATGTTGACCGGAACAAGACACATTAGTCCGTCAAGCCTGGTCCCAAAGTGTGGTCAATAAAAGAATCACTTTTTCTAAAGGAAGAAACCTTTTCTAAGGGCACTAGAAATTCAAGTAGGCCCCAAACAAAGACAGACTTTACAGATCCACCCCCCAGAAGAATGAAATTTTTACCAAAAATTTAAGAAACTAATTACAAATAAAACATACAGTTGGACAACAGTTAGATAATGGAAGGTTGGCACTCGAAAAATAGACGCGAAAGCACAATCAGTAGGAAACAACACTTTCCATAAATGGCACTCAGGCTCTCGTTTCCAGAGGCAGTGTTCATACTCGCGTCTTTCTGTGACGTCACTTTCACACTTCTCACCTCACTTCACTACGGGGGACGAAAACGTCTCCGAGACGGCGCTAGGCTCACGTCTCCCTACACCTACGCTGATACACACATGTAAACGAATACAAAATCATAATTTCACGAGCAACTTTCAAATGAAGAAAAATGAAAAAGGTCTGGCAAAGTCAGTTATTAAATCTAGGGAAAATGGGTGAGATGGGGAAATTTTATGTTGCGGATTTCTACGCATACACACGTGGCAGTTCAGACACACTACTTCAACACGTTTTGACATACATTCAAAGACACAAAAAGCCCTGACGCTCTCTAAAGTTTTCTCAGCACCTAAATGTGCACACGCAAAAGGGTGTTCATGAATCAACTTAATTGTGCTGTCAACCAGTGTTTCCGGGAGGATCAACTTTGGGGTTGGATTTAACGCTAGGCGTCCTTCCTTCTCCGGTTGGCAGTACAAGACACTGTTGTTCAAGAACGCTGCAGCAACAATTTTTTTCAACCATGGTTTTCCTACCCTACTCCGAATTTCTTCTAACCCTTCTTCCTCCCGATCGCGATCTTCTTTCAGCATATTTACACATTCCCGGGAACCCCGTGAAAACGCATCCCCACGAGCTGACCCATCACTGGTCAGTGCAGTACTTTGGGGTCTTTCCGCCAACGCATCAGCGGCAGTGCTCACCCAACCAAAACCCCTAACTGAGTTTGTCGACGTCGCTTCCACTGGAATCTCTGATACATCCAGTAGGCATTCTCTAACCACAAGCTCCTGACGCACAGGTGGCTCGTCTTCACTAATTGCAATTCCAAATTTCCCGGTTTCTCCAATACCCACGAAACCATCTGCAGATTTACGTTGTTCTAACTCGAGTTTCATATCCTTACTTTCTAGGTATTCTATTATCGGTCGTAATTCCCTATCGTCTCTCTGGAGTTTTGCTAACTCTTGATTATCCAATCCGAAATAATCAATCTTTTTCAGCCCCGCAGGTGCTGCAAAAAATCTAGTTCATCATTTGTCATGCTTACAGGCTCAGTTGCTTCCACTATTTGCTTAGCGTTGCAACACGGAGATTCTAAACAATTTCGAGGACCTATCTATGTTGACCGGAACAAGACACATTAGTCCGTCAAGCCTGGTCCCAAAGTGTGGTCAATAAAAGAATCACTTTTTCTAAAGGAAGAAACCTTTTCTAAGGGCACTAGAAATTCAAGTAGGCCCCAAACAAAGACAGACTTTACACTTCATACTGTTTGTAAGAGAGGGAACATTTTAAAATGAAAATTTGGTTTTGCGAACAGTGCAATTAAGATTAGGCTGTTTAAGACGTATAAGGTATTACTACCAGTTCTTTGCATTAGCTTTATTTTATAGCTGTACTAACATGTCGTATTGTAATCTGGAGGCGTGTTACAAGATAATTTTTAGTCCTTTGATTCGTCTGCCGGCTCGAGAGAGCATAAGTCAGGCATTTGTCCAGAACCATTGCTGCAGTTCTGCTGAACTTGCTCGAAAAGTCGGGTCATCCTTGGTTGTAAGCTTATGGCGGTCGGAGAACTGTCTTACTCTCCTGGCAACAAACCCCATTTTCCATAATCTACCAGTTTGGAGGCATCCGCTGAAGACACGTTGATGTTGCACCATAGTGTTGTTTTTGTGTTATTTGTTTGTTAGTTTATGGCGAAAGCTGAATTAAGAAGTTAATAATAATGATAATATATAATAGCACAGTGTATTTTTACGCTTATAACTATGCCTGAATAACATTAATTTCCTCATTTTCTGGTGTCTTCGTTTCTTTCTCAACGATAGACGAATATGACAAGTCGTCAGTGCTGCTCACTTGTCTCGCCAAATTTTTACTTAAGCCTATTTATATATCTGTAGTTAGCTTTCGTGACGATATTGACGTCTGGTATATTAAAGCAACGTCATTTCAACGGTTTGTTCATTAGAGGACTCGATTCATCCATTAAATAGTTAGTATGATTGAACCAGTTATCATTATTAAGTTAATGTCTACATGTATAGTTATTTTCTCCTGTTCACTGTTTTCTTTTACTACCGTTATTTGGTATATCGCTGCTGTACCTAAAAACTGGGTCATAAATAAAGAAAAAATTTCCCGAAAAATTTTCCCGTCAAGTACGATTTGGAAAGGTGTAGAAGCTTCCACTTACCCTTCGTGGCGGCAACGGTCTTAAATTTGTTTTGTTTGGCTTAACAGATAAATGATATGACTAGCTTCACCTACACTATCCCTTATCTCTATTTTTCATGTTTATGTAATATTTAACATTTTCTACCCTTATTTTCTACTATTTTTTCTTCAGTAACAGCAACAAAAATAATATTTTTGTTTTTATTTTATTAGCAGCCAATTTTGGGAAAATATGAGTGTCTTCCTCCAAACTACGGTTTGCCCTTTCCTTTTTTAACAAAGGAAACCCGTAATATTTGTTTGTAATACAAATTTATTTATTTGCAGCCAATTTCGGGAAAATATCAGTGTCTTCCTCCAGACCACGATTTTCCCCTTTCTTTTTGAACAAAGGAAACCCGTAATATTTTTTTTTTTAATACAAATCTGTCAGCTCTTTTAAGCCTTTTCATGACGACGAAAAATGTAATAGAAAAATAGTTGCTAAGAAGATCAGGCGACACTCAGGGACAAATGACAAGGTTATAGTACTTCAACAGGAAGCTTACCAGCCTAACTAGCGGTACTTAACTATTGAATCCAAAATGTATGCTAATCCTGTAATTTCTACAAGCTCTGGGACACCAGGCTGTCGTGTTGAAAACCGGTCGACTCTTTCTGAATGATAAGTAATGAAACATGATAATGCAAACATGAAAAATGCATCAGACTTCAGCTACTGGCTGAGCTCCGGTTATGAGAAGCGTCTTAGGTGTCGGTAACTCCTGTCTGCTTTCACCAATTCCTTATTGTCCGTCTATTCTCCTTTTTCCGGAAACAAGCTTCCGGACATGTATCCAGTTTTTGGCGCTAGGTTTATCTATTATTTTTAAAATCCCGTCTCAACTTCTCCATCTTTTTCGTTTACGCGATCTGTTTCGGAGGTTTTGGGTAATTGGTTGCTGTCATATGCCGTTCTTCGTTTCGCAGTTTTACCTAACCACTGGCCACTATGAATTAGCAGTCAGATATACTACAGCTACTGCAAGAAAAGGGAGCGCATTGACTATGCTACGGCGAAGGAGCGATTGGTTAAAAAAAAATAGCCAGGCTGGCTGATGCTGGTCACCAATAAACCAAGTGATGGAGTAGTTAAGATTTTAAAGCTCCGAATCAAAGCAGGGAGTCAGTATAAAAATTATAATTATGTTTGTTTATTTAGTTAAAAGGCCGTGCAAGACTTAAAACATGTACCACCATCCCAGAAAGTAAACTTTGAACGCTTTAAGCACAAATGTACAAACTTCCCCGATGTGGCTATCTGGGGTTCGTATATATCGGGACAACCAAGATCAATACCGACCCGACCCCAACAAATTTTACCCTCAAATGCGAAAGCGCTTGGCACTCTAGGAGGTAGCCATATTCTCCCGAATCCTACAAAGAGGGCCGAACGTAGCATACATTCTAAAACCGCCCATAAGCGAAGCAAACAGCGAACACCGATGAAATAGTATCCACCACCCTCCCCAACACCAAATCCCTTCATTTCTTCTAAGCACACATTCCACGCCAGAGCTGCTGCGAGTCCAGAAAATCCGAGTCCGAGACGAGTCCTTGAAAAGGTGTCTCGAGACCATCTCGAGACGAGTCCACCACCTCTGTTCCACGCCGTGCTAAAAGCTAATTGAAATTATTTTTTTTTCTTTGCATTAGCTGTCTACAAACAGCTGCATAACGGCTGATTAAATACCATCTTGGTGCATATCTCGTAGACGCTAGAAAAACAAACATCACTAAAAAACTACTGCGAGCTACTTGAATCAACCCAGTGTTTAGTCGAGATAGTTAAACACACACTCGTCCGGACTTGTAATTTGTAACCATCGCCACGGCTTTGTGTAATTACAGTCCAAGATGGCTATACAAAATGTTTGACAGGTGCTGATAAAACACTATAAGCACTGGGTGTAGTTCGCAACCAGTTCCGGACCCTATTCGGTGGTCTCCTTTTTTAGCGAAGCTAATTTTCTGAAGATCTTTGCAGCGCAGTTTTATTTTACAATTTTACAGTTTCATTTTTTAGTCTTTTATTGGTCTTGTCATTTTGACGGATTAAACGTCTTTACTTAGCTAAAACATAAATGGATAATGAAAACCTACAGGAAGTGATACTGTTTGACAGGTGCTGGTAAAATACTATAAGCACTGGGGTAGTTCGCAACCAGTTCCGGACCCATTCGGTGGTCTCCTTTTTAGCGAAGCTAAATTTTCTGAAGATCTTAGCAGCGCTGATGGCCACTGTTATTTTTTAAGACATCAGCTGTTGTGTATTTAATGATGTAAATATTCTTTTTGTTCTGTAGTTACTTTCTATATCGACTTTTTGTATTCATACTACTGTGTTTGTACTTCTATAATCTGCCCTCTTAGAAGTCACCAGTCTTCCAACCCCACATTCAACTTGTGTTACCCCCCCCCCCCCCCCTTTTATGCTGTTAAAGATTGTCATGATAAAACTATCTGGGTGGCATAGGTTGTTATGTTTGGAAGCTTCGGAAAGTTCCCCCGGATAGGGTTAGCAGACAGGGAAAATTGTATATCCCTGTAGTTATAAAGATAGGTACAGTTTTCATGTTTTCTATATATTTTTTGTTTTTTGGTGCGATGGCTCTTGTTGGTTTTTATGCATTAAATATCTACCTATATAACATTGTACATTAGAGAATACAAATGTTTTATAAGTAGTGAACTGAAAGACAAAAATGTTCCTCAGCCGGGATTTGAACCCAGGACTCTCTGCTTACAAGGCAGGCGCTCTAACCATTTGAGCTACCGAGGGGCTTCTGAACAGAGTTCGCAAACCACTACAATAGTCTGGTAGAAGCCGGCCATAGGAACACTGATCAACCCTAAGGCAAATTCATCTAACCAGTCCACATCCCCATGTCGCGGAAATTAATAATAAGAATAGAGGCACTTTAGACAAGGGACTTGTACAGTGACCAATAAAGCAGAAACAGTTTTTTCGAATATAATTTAGAAGTCTAGGACTCCATTGGAGTCCTATCCTACGGAGTGACCAATAAACCAGAAACAGTTTTTCCGAATATAATTTAGAATTCTAGGACTCCATTGGAGTCCTATCCTACGGAGTCTTAGACTTCTAAAGTATATTCGAAAAAACTGTTTCTGGTTTATTGGTCACGATCCTATGGAGTCCTAGACTTCTAAATTATATCGAAAAAACTGTTTCTGGCTTATTGGTCACGGTACAAGTCCCTTGTGTGAAGTGCCATCTATTCTTATTAGGATAAAAATGAATAAAATTAAACGCATTTTCTTTCTAGGCCTCCTTTCACAACCTGTCAACCTCTCTCTATCTCGCATCCGGAAGCCGAGCCCACATTCGATCCGTGACCGTTCTACTCCCACGTTCGTGGAATCTCATAGCTTGCAACCGTAGAGCCGGCCGGAATTATGGTGAATCTTTTCCGGATTCGGATTTCCGTGTAGTGCCCAATCATGCAGTGCTTTTGGATTCCGTTTGGACGCAACAGAGCCGTAGGTGTGGGGAGGAGGGAGACTACGTGAACCTGCCGTATAACTTTTTCGGGGCCAAACTAGTTTCCTTGGAACGGTATGGGAATTTAGGTAAGACATATTCTTCTTTGTTTTAAATTACGTTATTAGTTTTGGGGGCTATTACTTCCTTTGTCCACCTTAGCCGCAATATTTTAGTAATTAGGATACAGTAGTTGCGTTTCTGCACGATAAAAAATTATCTCAAACCGTAGAATGAAGTTGTACGAAAAAGCAGCATGCAGTACCAACTGATGCAACTACATGCTACTATAGCATGACTTGTGCTACTGGAGCAAGGCTGGATACTACTGAATACTACTGCTTAAGATTAGCCCAGTGAGGCACATTAAATTAAAGTATTATGTGCTGCTGCATATCAATACATGCAACTTTTTCCGTACAACCACCATACAACTGCACATCCTACAAATCTTTCATCGGGATGGTATCTCTTACCACTGTAACTGGATCTGCAATTAGTTGTTTTTGCAGTTTCTTTATACTACGGTTGCTCAAACAAGTCACCAATATTTTATCGGGTTCGGGTATCCAGCATTTGGCATAGTGTGTCACTATGTGTCCTGGGTTAGGCCAGGGACCCATAAATGTCCTGTAATGACTCGCCATTCAGGGGGCTTGTCATTTCCTATGCTTCTATGTTGCTATGTTGCCCGAGCCTCACCTAGTTTCCAAAAATTCCGCTTGGGTCGAATCGGCGTTCTTGCTCAGATAGACAAAATTTGCTGGGACTATTCAGCATACCACCAGGTACCTAAGCTAGGACAAAAGATCCAGGATACTCTTCCATTACAGAGAAATATTCCTAGTACAGCACAACAGCTGCGAAAAGTTTTGTCTATCTGGAAAGTCGGGTATTTTATCCCCGTGAGTGTTTCTCGAACTATCTGACGCTCGGTCAAGAGCGCATCAGAAATCTCTTATTGACAAGCCCCCTGAATGGCGAGTCATTACAGGAAATTTATGGGTCCCTGGTTAGGCATAGGGCATACCTAACGCAAGGTATACCCAGCGTTTGGCATAGGCTTTCCCAAAGTCAGGTGTTTGTAGTAGACTGCCTAGTAAAGAACGTTTATTCAATGGTCGAATATGGTGGACGGGAAAAAAATGGTAGTTTGTCTGGGTAGATGTAGGCTAATTTGATTTATAGATTAATTGATACAAATTGTGATTTAGGTATTCGTTCGATTCTGAACGAGATTGAGACATATTTGGTTTTGTCAAATTGAGTCATCGGAAAAATGGCATTCAATCCTAATTAATGCAAGTGGGACTCACAAATTACACGAAAAGTACAGTTAATCCTTACAGTTAATAATACAGTTAATCGTTCGATTACCGAAACAGATCCCACTTTTTTTTTGAAAAATCGCGTCGTGGGAGAATAAATGGCAGTTAATCTAGTTTAATTTTCAAATTTCAGCACGATTTTCAGCTTACGAAACGGTCATATCTAGACTGACGGTTATGATCCCTAAACACCGACTTCGAGACACGAACACCCCCACAAAAACTCAGTCGATCGGAATTCCTCTGCCATTGTTCCCCTACCCTGTCATAAACCGCCCTATGTCATAACATTAACAAAAGCACGGGGGCGGTATCTGTAAAAGAAAAATATCAAAAGAGCCGTTTTGTATCTTCCTACTTTCTTCTGTCTGCCAAAGACCGTGGTAACCATTAGTAAAAGTTTCATTCCTTTTGATACGGGCTGCTACACAGTAAAAATGGGATGTATAGAGCTGGATGGGTGTCCCCAGGGCTGCTGCAGACAAAGTCAGTGATATCAGTGATAATGGTGGGCAGCTTCTTGGTATCTTACGTTCTACGTCATCAAGAGTGATTGTTTCTTGTGGTAATTTTGTGCAAAAAGCACTCGAGTTGAGAAGTGCTGCTTCTTAGTTTGTTATTTTGTTTAGTTTCCTATGAGTTGTTTGTTTAACCTGTATTGGCCTTTGGGTTTTTCAATACAGATATATATATATATAATAAATAATGTGTGTATTTCAGTTCAATTCGGTTTTTGTTTTCTTATGGCTACGCCGGACTATAGGTTTGTCGTCGATTACATTGAAGACCAAACCCAAACATTCGGTTTACATTCTCTTAGGGATCGCATGCCACGGGTTTGTTTAGATTTGAACTCAATTGCCGAGTTGCTGTTTTGGCTCGAGAAAAAACCCACGCACAACGTCTTCTTTTCTAGATGGCGGAATTTTCCAGGATTGATTAGCAAAGAATTATAAGACCTAACTGATAACTTTTGTATGCCTTCAGAGGAACCACACTGGTCTTGGTTTTATAATTTATTTGTATTTGTAATAAACAGTTGTATTTGTAATGGAACAGTTGGAAATTATTATTTTGACCCTTGGCTCCCCTACGTGCCATAATAGCTGTCCGGGATAATCGGCTGAGATTTAGTCCAGACAGAATTATTTCAAACCTAGGAAATTGGGTGTTTTTTTTTTAATTTGCTCATTGTTTTACGGTGTTTTTAGTGGTTTTGAACATTCATAGTGACAGTAGGGAAGGTTAGCATTGTGTGTGTGGTAGAAAGGCCATTTTTTGTGGCCCGCATTAAAGTTTAACTGAAAAGGTCTTAGCTGAGAAAATCGAGTTACCCATCACTTATTCACTTAAAGTAGCTTGAAAACCCGGCGAAAATGCGTTACTTCGTTGCTCCGCTATCCACGAATAATCGATTTTCAAATAGTGGAATTTCCTAGTCTGATTTGTATGCTCTATGAGCTGTATCTGTGTTGTATGCTCGATGAGAATGATTTACGAAAAGTAAGTTTTCACGCAGTGAGCTAACTTCAGTACCATAAGCTGATCCCTGGCTACCGAAACGCCGCGTATGTATTAAGGTTGCGTTCCCCAAACTTAACAATTGTTAACAATCGTTAACTTTACTTGGGGGCGGAGCTAACTGCAGCTTTAACGATCGTTAACTTTTCCCAGTTCTACAATTGTTAACTATTTTGTAACGATGCTCACCGACCATCGTTACAAAATAGTTAACAATCGTTAAGCTCTGGAACGGAGATTGTAGGTGGGCGGAGCTTAAATTTCGAAATCAGAAACATGGAACGCAAAAAGTTAACAACTGTTAACAATTTGTTAACGATCGTTAAGTTCGGGAACGCAACCTAAGATTCAGTTTTTCTGCGTCTTAGTAGAAATTTGTGTTGTGAGGACCGAGGTGAGGACGACCTAGATATTCGGAAAGTCGTTCTAGAGCAAATAGTGGAAAATAAAATAATTCCATAACACAATCCAGTGTATTCAGTTAAATGCTACAAAAATAAGTTGGCTTTTCAGTTAAACTTTAATTAGAGCACTCAGTAGAACAAAATATAAACAAAAAGATAAACAGCCCATAGGCAAAGCCTGCAGGTCAATAAACAGTATACAGTTGGCTATCAGAATTAAATTTTTTTTATGTCAACACGTGTAGGCTACTTCTTTGGTATTAAAAGTGTGCTTCATTAGCATTAATCGGACCAACAAAAGAGGGATAAAGCTGCGCAAGTAGGCCTACCGAGTGTTTTCTGTGTCAGAAAAATATAAACTTGAAAATATAGAAAATATAATGATAACAATAACAATTTATTCGTGACCCATCATACACTCACAAAGAGAAAGCTGGAGTATAAATAAAAGACATAACACCATACAAATACAACACGAAACTAACTTATCAAATTACCCTAATTATGAACCAAAAAATAAAAAGAAAGAACAACAACAACAGAACCAGAACTAGAAAAAAAAACTTCCATGGGTGGTTATATAGACTTCTACAATTATACAAGTAAGCTGAGATTTGTGATGTGACCAGCAGCCATTTTGTTTGCTATGTCTCATGAATTTTTTTTAAACCTTTTTTCGTCACTGAATAGCCTAGAATAAACAGATTTCCCGCTCAATTTTTTGTTATCTCTGCCAAATCATAATTCAGGCGTGAAAGGGTTGAGTGATATTTCTGCTCTTCTTGGCAAGGCTCTCGGCTGTAGCAGGAAGAGCGAACCAGCGAAGACCCTTGCCAAGAATGGCTGGAATAATTCTTAGTTGACTTACCCATTTAGCGCCCATTTTTACAGTTTTATTTTTATAGTCTTAATTGGTCTCATCATTTTGGCGGATTAAATGTCTTTACTTAGCTAAAACATAAGGTCCGGGCGCCACTAAAACGTATCTTGCTTGTTTCTGAGTTGAGGTGATCAGAAAAACAGAGTCAGTTTGACGATAGTTTCCGACTATACCTACCACACTGAATCTGAATATGGGTGGTAACAAAGCTGGAGATGACGGCTTTACCTTATAAAAGCGAAAAAACACCCTTTTTAGGCCTTTAAAATGTGTTCAGACTGTTTTTTTCTAAGGTTTTACTAGCCCAATTTAGTTGCAGGACATCTCATTTTATCCCTAACAATGTCGTCTCTCAGAACAAGTTTTATTTTTCCGATATATGGTATAGTCCCAGAGCTATAGGCTAGTTATAAGGTCAGGCCGTCATCTCCAGCTTTGCCACCACCCATATTCAGATTGAGCGTGGTCGATATAGTCGGAAAGTATCTTCAGACTGACTGTGTCTTTCTTGTCACCTAGTTGTCACATTTTAGGGTTCTGGCTCCCGGACTAGGAATGAAACCTACAGAAAGTGATACTTGTGCGACGCTCGCAACCGATCTTAATTTTTCCCAATGCCGCACCCTTGTTCGATTTTTAGTAGCACCTTGTGTAATCTAGGGATTTCTGTCTGACAAATTGGAGCTAAACTCGTGACGTTTCGATGAGTAATTCGTTGCACAAGCATTTCCGGTTGTTGTCTGTGAAAAAGTAGACGAGCTGCCTTTTTGGATTTTCCTGAAGCAATTACTGGAGTCTTGGGAATTTGGATCTGAACAAACCCTCTTTGAATCGTGAAGTTTCGACCAGCTAATCGTTGCGCAAACCTTTCCAGTGTTTTCTATGGAAAGTGCTCAAACACACGCCACAGAAAAGGGAAATTGCAAGAAAGTCGTTACCATACGTATCGCAGAATCGTGCTCACGCACTGGCTCGGTCATGTTTTCTCAAGTACACTACCCACTGTCGAATGTTTTAGGACAAGATCGCATGTGCCGCGTTACCCATATCACTTGATGGCAATGGGCCTTGACTAAGAACTGTCGGCTCTACTCCAGCTCTCAAAGTGCCACTCACCTCGTCTCTTTGGCAGGATGATTCTTATATCTGTTATTTATTTAACTTGCAAGACCGAGAACAATAAACGAAATCACGGATTACATGAACAAAGAAAATAGAAGAATACTAGAAAAATATATCCCAGAGGAAACTTACTTTACGCCGCTAGGGTTGGCCTGCGAGGTTTCCGGTCCTTCTGTCCTATGTCTGGGGAAATGAATGAGGATGTATGTGGACTAACGTGCGAATGCAGAGAGTTGCAGGGACTAAGGGAGGAGAATTTGGGGTTAGAGGAATTGATAAGAAGTGGGATATGAAATGATGGGGAGTAAAGATTTTAAAATTAGTAAGAAAGTTTGGAAGTTCCTCAAGTCAAGAGAGACAAATTTTAATACATAATGGAATTTTACGAAAAAAAAATCCAATATCATAACAGACCTGTCACGTGAAAATCTATACAGATTTGTTTGTGGCAGGACTCAAAATTTAATCACTTAACATAATTATATTTGGAACTAAAAAGAAAAGGTAAAAAACGAATTGCAATACTATACATAATCAACTATATATAGAAAAAAAGAAGAAAAAATATGCAATATTATAGATAAATAGAAGACAATTAAACCTCATAGCTTTCAAACATTGATCAAACACAGGAGATTTTAATTTTTATCTTATGTTTCCAGGCAAAACTTTTGTTGTGATCCTCTTAGGTGTTATTATTTCGCGTAAAGGTTACATTGTAATATATATATTCTCATAATGTCTAACACAGGGATGCGCAAACATCTGTTGTCAAACTTCTGACAGGGAGGCTTCTATCGACAGTGCAAGATTAAAAATCGGTTAAGGACCCCTCTTGCTTATTCTGCCTTTTATAATATACTTAGCTCCCATTTGGAATTATAAGCTTCTAAAATCCCCACCTTTCTCCATTGTTTCGTTCCGTAACTACAAATTTTTAGCTCTTTTTCGGCCTTTCCGAGTTTTCCCGTCACCCAACGAAAAGTTTGCCGTAATCTTCAACGTCCGCTGACCACTCTTTCACATATAAGGATGTGATACTCTTCTGTTAATTACTTCTTTTATTTGTTCAGTTTTCCCACTTTTTGACCAAGGCACGTTCAGTTTTCAAATTTTTAGCGCCCAGCTGCCGCGTCGTAGAGCAGGAAGGCTGGATATAGTCGACAAGCGCTAACAAGAGAATCGCTAGTTTGTGGAAAGTATTGGTATTTCCAAATACGTTTTTTCTGGTTCATTTCGTAGGGAAAAGATCATTTCTAGTAAGAGTTGTGCTTTAAAGAAACATCTCCTTGAGGGTAGTTGGTGAGTGGCGGGTTTGGAAGTCGAGAGAGGATTAGTTGACAAATTAATTATTTAATTTTTAGTTTATTGTAGTGAAGGTTTGGTTAGTTATATAATATGGCAGCAAATGTGTACTGGTTGCGTTTTTCAAGCACGTATGTGCTTTGTTTGTTCGTCAAGCCGGAGTGATTTTTTTTTAAAGTAAAGTTGTTGAATCCTGAATCCTGAAAGAACGTGCCCGTATTAACTCCTACTGGCAGGAATCTGTCTGTCTGTACTCTTATCGATCGCGGATTCGGGCTAGGTAGAGTGGCTGAGAAATCATAAATCTGACGATTATCCGCTCATGTTTATCCTGGTGTCATTTTCAGGAAAAACGCTTCTTCATGAATGGGCCAAATACCGATATGGTGTTTTTGATGAATTCGGGTTCCCTAACGACCCATTGTACCCCGCATGGTATAGAAGCAACGGTGAAGTTTCCCACACAGGATGCTCGAACCTACCTGTAGTCGGCTCCACGTAAGTCCTTTTTTTTGTTATACAAATTAAGCGGTTGTGACACAGCTTTTGTTTCTGGTGCCGCTAGGGTGGTCGGCGTCGGGTAGGGAGCTTTGTGGTTTTTGGGGTATGTGGGATGGTGATATGTTGTGATTATTGGGTTGGAGGGGATCGTGCTGTTGCCGTGCAATAGAGGTATTCTTGTTTGAACACTTCTCTAAATGTTTATCTACCCTGGTCTTGTTTTTTTGCAAATAGCAAACTTGATATCCGCTAACTGGCAAATGTATCAGCTTTTTTCTGGCAGAAACAGTAAGCCGTGATCGTCTTTTTTTTGCATTTAAATCTGCATCTTCTTCCATTGGGGTGTTCTATTTGGTTTGAACGCCATTTCTTGGTGAAATGAAGTGCCGTTTTGCAACTTTCTACAGCAAACAACATTGAGAAATTTGTGCCTGACCGTTTTTCTGCAGATAAGCGACTGTCGACCGAGATATCTTCTAGTAGTCTAGCATTGTTTTACTACCGTCCTCGGTATATTGGTTGGGCTTTTGTAAGCAACTAGGATTCCTTCTCCATTGTGTGTGTAGCAGCATAAATTTCCGATCATGATTTTACTAGACACCTTATTAACTAAAGGGGGGGGGGGGCAAACAGGGAAATGACGATGAATTTACTATGCGCCGAACGAGAAAAGGAAGTAAGGCAGTATGAATTAACACAAAAATCAAAGTGAGATTGCCACAATGAGGCGAATACGTAGGAAAAACCGAAGAGAAAAACTTCCCTCCTTATCTTATACTTCTTAAAACGCGAGTTCAAAGACTTGTTCATATTGGTATAAGCGGCATAAGAGCCATCCACTTGAGCTTATACTGCGAGCAGGCATGACGGACTGATTTTGGAACGTCGCGCACTAGCAAGAACAAACAAGCAAATAGAGCCCCCGTCTTTGGTCCTATGCAGCGACTATGGATACGCCGACAAAACTGAGCCGAGCTAGAGGTATTTGCTGAGCTTTGGGTTGATGTCCGTCTACGCCCCTCTTCGCTGCTGAGGAAAAACTGTGGGGGGCGCGCTGACCCACTCGTTTCGCGTCCAGACAACCAGTCGGCTTTTACTTCGGAAATGTCTTCTCCCGGGCCTTACTGCGATATAGCTGTTTGTTTAGGTAACGAATCGTGATGTTGCTTCTTTGTTCTTTGCACTTCGCAGTGACTTGCTGTGCTTATAGCAAACTATATAAGGCTTTGGCTGTTTTAAACTCTTTCCATGCCCTTTCCTTGGATGACAATGTGACAAAATTTGCATAACCGGTCTTCTGACCAATAAGCTTCTCGGAAATAATGATCGGGAGCCTGATGCGTCACGTAAAGAGAACACACTTGGTAATCAGTGCCATGTCAATAGAGGAAATGGGATACATTCAAGTAGTGTGATTTTGCTCATGAGGGGGGATACATGAGGTTGGGATACACTCATGAATTTCGAAGTACAACATGTCCTTTAAGAAAAGTAGAAATCAATCGTATTTTCTCTTATGTAGCTTTAATCAAATCGTTGCCTGCTTGGTGTGCTCTGTAGCTAGTCAGTAAACGGTTGACGCGTTGTTGCACCAGTTTGAACAAGGCATAAACGCCGTCTTGCACAGTGCACACTATTTATTCCTAAGCGTAATACAGAATTATTCATAAAAAAAAAGTTCCGGTACAAAATGTAGCCAGTTGCCAAAAACTTCGAAAATTGCGTGCGGAACAAAACAATAGCTCTTGAGACAATGGGTAGCGTTGAAAAACATGTGTACTGATGCGATGTTTAGGTGATAGCGCGACATGGAAAGGTCACAAGTTCATAGGTTTTACTGTTGGTGGGTATGGTGGCCTACTTGCTAGGTGTACTACTTTGCTGTGAAGGTCTTTTTTCCGGCTTTTTTGGTTTATTGGCTGCTGGCACCCGGGAATCTGTTGCAAGTGGGCTGAGTGGCCCCTCCAGGTGTACTGTCCTGAAATTTTTTGCTGTTGACCGCCTTTTTTTTTCTTTTTTTCTCTCTACGTTGTAGGTACCCCGGTGCTGTAAAGTGGGTGATGGTACATACAAATACATAAATAAATGATTGCTACTTTCAGAATAAAAAGCGAGTTGTGTAAATTTGACTAGTCTTGCAAAAAAATATCTCAGAGCTAGAGTAGCACTTGTATACATGGCTGGACATGGTCCTGGTCCTCGTCTACTAAGTTTACTCCAAAGCAGATTATCCGTCCGGAACCGAATTTGGAAGATTCCGGTTTAAAATTGGAAGAGAGGATGAGATTGTGAGAAGAGAGGAGAGACTGGAATAGAATTAAAGGCGAGAGCTGTGGAGTTCTGGAAGGATGGCCCTGTGGTGTCGAAAATTCAAATTTTGTTGGCCGAAACGAAAGAGAAGCTTATGTTTTCTTTCAGACAGTTATGTTGTTCATAACATGAAATAGATTTTATAGCACCCAGTGAAGGGTGGGTCGTTCGACTTTGCGAATGTACCCCAATGAGTGGGAGCGACCAATCCCCTACGCACTTTATATTTTGTGTTAAATGGTACTGAGCTCACAAGGAAAATGAGGCAAGAAAGAAAATAATTATTCTTCATATCTCCGATTTTTTTACTCTTCCTTGCGTTATTACGAATTCGCTACGCGCCCCGTATTCGTGTTCATGAATTTTCGTCACGCGCACACTGTCTAAAAAGTGGCAAAAAGTTTGAAACGTCATCACGCGATATCTTGCCATGTTTTCTTAAAGAAGTAGAATATCATTTCCATTTCCCAACTTGGGCCGGTCGTTAATTTGTTTTTCGGCTTCCTGATTTAGCTTATGAATTTTAATTTTATCGTAGGTTTTGTTGGTATTACGTATTTATGTTGGCATAGTCGGCTGAAGAACGAGGTTCTCCACGCTATTAAAAACCTTTATGGTATACATTAATAGCGTGTGTATCCGTCCAAAATTTGTTGGTCCCGATTGATAATTAACTGCTTCGGATTAGAAGACACGTAATATAACTAGTTCAGAGGACTGGGAAAGGGATGAAAGAGGATATTAATGTCGATCGAAAGTAATGATATAAAAAATGAAAAGTTGAACCGAAATCTATTTTTTTTTGGCCAATTGCCATATAGCGATCGCAATTTCTGTCGGTCCGTCGGTCGGTCCGGGTTTTGCTAGTTCGGGCACTTCCACGTAAGCTAGGACGATGAAACTTGGCAGGCATATCAGGGACCCCAAATAAGTTGGAAATGGTCACTTTCCCGATCCGAATATCGTGGGGGGGGGGGGGGGTGGAGGGAGGGGGAATCCGGAATATTTAGGAATTTATAACTTTTAAACGGGTGATCGGATCTTAATGAAACTTGATAATAGGAAAGAACTCGTGCCCCAGACGACCCGGTTAAAATCCGGACCGGATCCGATGACTTTAGGAGGGAGCTGGAGGGGGGGGGAATCTTGGGAAACGCTTAGAGTGGAGGGATCGGGATGAAACTTGGTGGGACGAACAAGCACAAGTCCTAGATACATCTTTGACATAACCGAACCGGATTCGGGCACTTCCCGATGTACTAGGATGATGGAACTCGGCAGGAATATCAGGGATCCGAAAAGACCGACTTGAAAATAGTCGTTTGAACGATCCAAACATCGTGGGGGGAGTGGAGGGACGGGGAATCCTCAATCTTTGCACCGTCAAATATAATCTAGTGGCATTTATAACTTTTGAACGGGCGATCGGATTTGAATGAAACTTGGCAATTGGAAAGAGCTATTGTCTCAGATGTTCCATGCCAAGCCGGACCGGATCCGATGCTAGGGGGGGGGGGGGGGGGTTGGAAGGGGCACCAGAATTTTTATGAAACGCTTAGCGTCAAGGGATATGGATGGAATTCGGCGGGAAGAATAAGCATAGGCATTAAATACTTTCTTGACAGAACTAGATCAATCAATCAATCATTTTTATTTTCAACCCTAATAGCACTATGCTAACACGGGCGGGAATTGGAACAATAAACACTCGCTAACAATATAAATAAAACACAAACTAACAAACAATAAATAAGAAATGAACATGAATCATGAACAGTTAAATTTTTTTAGTAAAATACGGAACGAATGAATTTAGGTATCGTTCTGAAGATTTCGCAGGTGGGGGAACAAGCATGGGTTTCGGGTCGTCCTTGCTTCGCGTGTTAGGTCCATGAGAGGGTGTGACGAAGTACAGAAGGATGGTCCTGTGGTTTTGAGAATTCAAAATTTGGTGGCCAAAACGCATGAGAGGATTATGTCTTCTTTCAGACAGTTTTTCGATATCGAGGATTTGAAGGCTTTCGTTGTAAGATGTGTAATTGTGACCAAGTATTACTCTGCAGTCTCTCTTCTGCAGTCGTTCGATTTCGGCATCCTGAGCTTTACTTAAGCCAGGATGCCAAATTTGGCAGCCGTAGGCTACTCTGAAATGGGCCTTACATAATTTTTATAAAGTGTCACTAGTTCATGGCGTGGATCCGTGGCGTGAGATCCATATCGGGGCTCTTTGGGGGGAGTTAGAGGGGTTTTCCCGGAATTCCGGTGATCGCTAGTTAGGATACTTCCAGATGTGCTAAGGAGGATAAAACTTGGCAGGCATATTAGTGACCCGACCAAATAGACTTAAAGCACAACTCTTACTAGAAACGATCTTTTCACTATGAATCGAATCAGAAAAAACGTTTCTGACAATACCGTTACTTTCCATCTGAATTTAGCAATTTTGTTGTTAGCGCTTGTCGATTCGGTCCATCCTTCCTGCTCTCCGATGCGGCGGCTGGGCGCAAAAGGTTTGAAAACTGAACGGGCCGTTGTTAAAAAGTAGGAAAACTAAGCAAATAAGATAAGTAAAAAAAAGAAGATTCTCATATCCTTGTGTGTGAAAGAGTTGTCAACGGCCGTTGAAGATTCTGGCAAACGTTGTGTTACGGACGAAAAAGCCCCAAAAATTCCTAGGCACAAAACGGAACAATGGAGAAAGGTTGGGATTTTAGAAGCTTATGGTCCTATAAGGGAGCTGGGTATATTATAAAAGGCAGAAAGAGCGAGAGGGGTCCTTTAAGGACCCGACACAATGCCCTAGGAAGACCCACTTGTGTAAAAAGCACTGGGGTTTTTCCACAAGTTTGTTTTTCCAACTTGAGCGGCTTTGAGCCTGGAGAGGACCCTTGCCAAGAAGGGCCGAGATATAGCTCTAATAAAATTCGGCTGACATATCCGTTTTGCACTATCAAATATGATCCGCAGTCAGCTTGGGCTGAAGGAATATTTATCCTGATATAAAACGCTTGGAAAATAACTTGCAGAGACCCACGATTTACGATCAAAAGACGATACGATTAAATAACAGTTTTCTTGCTATTTTTCAGACTGGGTGGATGCGATCCAAGCCGTGCTGATTGCCAGTTTAGGCCTTCACTTGCGAACAACACTGAAGTGAAGACTTCGCTGATGTACTTACCGTATCTTACCAATGTTACCGACTTCTGTGATGCAAATAGCCACAAGGATGGTCCCCCGACTAAACACAACGTTCTTTGCAACGGGAGAAGCACGAAGGAGGTCATTCTCGGTCATCAAGACTTCCGAGCAAGGTTGGTTGTCTTTATTTTCTGGCCTGGAAATGGTCCAAGTTTTAGACATCTCATTTCCCTTGCTGACAGCTGGGCAAACTATCAACTTTCGGATCTTTGGAGTGTACGAACTGACAGGTTGCCTAACTGTTCCATCATACGAGCAAGTAAGCTGGGTGGTTGACGATCTGAGGGGTGGGCGACCTGTTGGATCTTTGGAGTCGGCAAAATGGCGGTTGGGTTAGCTGACTTTTGTGCGTGTGAGCTGACGGTTTGAGGAACTGTCGGAAAAAGTGGGTGTAGTGACAGATCTTGGTAGGCGGGCCGACGGGTTCCCGTTTGACAAGACGGCAGACCCTTTGTTCTTTTATGGGTTGAAGTCTTGTAGCTAGTAAGTAAATAAGTAAGTAAAGTATTTATTACCCGTATTTTTCACTTAGAACAAAACGGAGTAAAGAAGAAAATAAAGAAAAAGAAAAAAGAAGAGAAATTTAAGGCACAATACAGATACAGACACATGGCCTTTTACATAACAGTTACGCAATTAAGAACTATAAAAGTGCTTCTGGCCTGCTAGTGAGTAACAGGAACAGTATAGTAGTAACATTGGGTCGCCTATACTGTGTTGCTATGTAAAACGATGCGCCAAAGACCATTCGTAACATATGGATACTGCCAAACATTTGACAGCACGATGTTTAGCCAGCTCCTACGTAGCTCCAGTTTTTTGGCTAACTCATGTAGAAGCTGAAGTAAGAATTCACAGGGTAGCCTTGAGGCATATCTAAAGCATATAATATAATAAGTAAGTAATTCATTTGTAACCCGCCATTTTGAAAAAGCGGAGTAAATGAAAATAAATAAAACACATAAACAAGGCAAATACACTTTCTTCGGCCAGGAAGCAGTGGATAAGGTCGGGCGCTGGTTTAGCCCTGTTGTCCTTATGAAAGCGAAGAGAAAACATCCAAAAGGGCAACACTTTCATCTTGAATTTTGAACTTCTCCGTCAATTTACGGTTATGACATAGTTTCGACAAGTGGAGCAGGTGCTTTGCATATTTAAAACAACATGATCCCATCTTTGTTCTTCTTTCTCTCCGGATTTTGTTTTGCTGGGCCCCCAGAGATGTGCGGGTGAAATTTCCCTCCTTTGCCCCCTCCCCCCTCCCGAGTGCCTGTCAGTTTCGCGACGGGCGATAGCAAGTTTATCTATTATTTAGCAAGTTGTTCGGTCGCTCGTTTTGTAATGCCAACCTCGTAGCGTTTTAAATTTCTGGGTATCAAGATATATCCGATTCCAGCCGATCCCGTCATTGATAGACTATCGACCCGCCTATAAAAGTCCTTTGGCTATCCTGGTCAGCTATCGGGACTACCATCGACACGGGACAAGGCGTCGTGATAGTCATCAGGGTTAGTCCCTTTTATAGTAACATGAACAAAACATGTATTGGAAAAGGGTGTGGTAAACTGTGTTGCAGCTACCCTTTGCCACCATGTTTTGAGTTAGGACTTTTATGCCGTAGTTTAGTTCTATGTGTTGGTTTGGTTATTAGGTTGTAGTTGTGAAATGCCTTATTGATTTTGAAATTTGATATTTTAGTTGTTGTAAAAATTGAAGGACAGGTTAATTAAAGCTTAACTGAAAAGCCAACTTATTTTTGTGTCATTTAATTAAATACACTTAATTATTCGGATTCTGCAAAGAGACTTTTTGATTTTCCACTATCTACTCTAGTTATGACGTTCATAATATCTGCATCCGTCCCCACAACGAAAATTCTACTATGATGCGGGAAATTTTAATCTCAACATAAACGCGGCTTTTCAGTGGGCAGAAGCGAGATTGGTGAAGATTCCTTAGGCATACAAAGGCATACAAAAAAAATGCAAGTGCATAGAGGTACCACAAACCACACGGAAATTCCACTATTTGAAATCGATTATTCGTGAATAGCAGAACAACTAAGTCACGCATTTTCATCGGGTCTTCGAGCCTCTTTAAGTCAATAAGTGATGGGTAACTAGATTGTCCTATCCCAGCCCTTTTCGGTTAAACTTTAAGATGGAAGTAGTAAGGAGATCAAGGTTTTGTCAAAGTACAAATGGAAAGAGTGGGTACCACACTTGTGTCACTGAAAAGAGAAGAAGGAAAAAAAGAGCAAATTCTTCTGGCATTTGACCCTTTTCAAAGAAAAAAGATCTCAAGCAAATCCGATCTCCGTATTTCAGGTATTGCAAATTCCTACTTTATCTCCCCCTTGGCATAGTCACGGTAAAGTAGTTCGGAAGTTTCAAGTTCCCCGATGTTACAGCAAAGCTGGCAGTCTTCAAGAGTCTGCATTCTCTGGACTTTCACCCCATGATCCTTTAACCCGTCTGTTTGATTAACTATTCTTTTCGGTTCTATAATGTTCGGTTGTTGTTTTTTTGTTACCCCACAATCTTCATAAGTTGTTTGTGACATGGGCCAAATATAAAGACTGATAATAATGTAAATTAAATGTTATTGATGGGCTAGTTGCGCTGTAAGTCTCTTTTGTTACCTTTACATCAAAAAAAAAAAAAAAAAAACTCTGATGATCCATTAAGATGGTAGCGGAAGCGTTCAGAATTCCATCTTCGAGCTTCTCTTGTTAAACCTGACACCTTCGCCAAACCAAAAAACAAATCCACTTAACCAATACAAAGGAAAGGAGTGCACTAACACGTACCTGTCAAAAATACCACCAATGCCAACAAAAAGAATAACATATAGACAAATGCTCGAGTCACAGCTCTCATTTCAGTTCTAGATTTTCGTTTTGTTTGGGAAGATTCGGAGCTTCTTTTTCAGCGACTCAAGAGTGTGTTATTCAACTGGGGTGTTCAGGGTCACTGAATTGTCAATATTAAGAACCGATAACCGCCTTGGACAACTGGTGTCTTCAGCCGTGGAATCATCAGGGGCGTCACGCATGGGGGGGGGGGGGGAAAGCCAACCTAATGTTGTGGGCCAGTCGACCAGCCAGTCGGTAGACACCTTGCCTCCCCCCCCCCCCCCCCACCCAAACATTTTGGCTAGTAACGCCTTTAGGAAGCATCCACAAATTTGTGATTCGTTTCCGACGATCTTCAGGGGGTATTGTAGGCTATGGAAGCTGGGTAGGGGTCG
Organism: Branchinecta sandiegonensis; assembly: GCA_030848855.1. Lineage (NCBI taxonomy): Eukaryota > Metazoa > Arthropoda > Branchiopoda > Anostraca > Branchinectidae > Branchinecta > Branchinecta sandiegonensis. The sequence goes on along the minus strand of JAUPMV010000001.1, from coordinate 28,097,261 downwards.
GAGGATAGGACTTATGAGTAGCGTATTGTCGCTTTGAGAAATATAAAACTGAAGAACCACATAGTTGGGTTAACTTGGTTAAGTTTTGATAGAAGACTACATGGCGCGCTACACTCGAGGCTACACTGGGGTTTCATGGACTTGGGGATGATTTTAATGGTTCAGGGTCAGTTTGATTTTAATTACAAACTAAACAACAAGAAACTCTAGAGCCCGAAAGAGAAGAAAAACTTGTGAATTTTGAAGATGAATTTTTGAAACTTGTGAAGCTAGTATTTATTTGATTAATGCTTTTTTTAGTCCATAAGACCGTACCGAAAAAACAAACGAATATATATTAAAACAGACACTAAACAGAAATACAAGAGAAATCTACCCCATGCAAAAATATCCAGGAGGATATCCTTCCATACGGGTAGCGCATAGAAAATGGGTAGGCCAGCAAAAGCTACCAACTCACTATCACAGTCTTTTAATCAGTAAAACATTGCAACCAGTGTTGCCACTTTTCACTGTGGGAACCTGTGACATTTGGATGCAAAAACTTGTGACTCAGTCCTTTCGACAAATTGCTAACGAGAAATCTCCCTTTTTCTGCTTTATAATTAAATACTTTGCTTTTGCACGGTCTTACCGGTAGCAGAATTCTGGCTCGTTTTATCGAAGAAGTCGAAAACGTGTGAAAAATCCCAGAATTCTGCGACCAGTGTCAACACTAATTGCAACATTTGCTTTGCGGTGCAGCTCCTTCAGCAACTCTCTTTATACAACAGGGAGCATTATTATGTTCGCTAAGACTGAAAATAACTAACGAGGGAGGTTTTAAAAGGGAGGATTGGTGAACGAATTACTGGTTAGTTGAAAAGTATTTTCTAATCATTACACAGTCAGGGAAGGTTTATTATTTTGAGAATGGGGGACTATTATTTTATTATTTTGGTTTATTATTTTGAGACCGGACATCGACCGGGGGACTTCCGACTGTGTTTTCCTATTCTGTTTTATGGTGTAATGTTCTAAATTGTAACCACTGCTGACTAAGCTTTATTAAATGATAAACTTACTTAATTTTTTGCTTTAAATCGTATTTATAATTCTTTTTATTTTAGCTTCCAGCCCGTTTTCGCAAATGTCAGCTTTACCTACAAGCAGCCCCGCGCTGGTCGCTACGTTTTGGCATTAGACACATCGTCTGGGATGAATGAAAGGGTAAGACTAGCCTTTTTTACGCTTTTTATTTATTTTTCGCTTTTTTCGTCTCTTTCCAGCATTCAAACAGTGATATTAAGTCCTCCGACTTCAGGGTTGACTCTCTGTGGAGTCACGTGTGAAGTGAAGTGTTACGGTGGGGCCATCTGCACCCCGCACTGCTCCCTTCTGCCGCTGTTCGGCAGCGCTACTCCCTTCTGCCGCTGTTCGCAGCGCTACTCCCTTTCCATTCGGTTTGTTTAATCTTCTATACTGTCGCGGCTCTTGCATTATTTGTTAACTCATGTTCATGACTCATCCGGCGAACATGAGTCATCTTCTTCCACACTTCTTTTCCGGGGCTCGACCGGGCATCAAGCCTTTTTACATAAAGTTTGTTCTTATTTTGTAAGTACAGCTCATACCAGAGAATAAAACCTTTTGTTTATTTTACGGACCATAGGTCATTATTATGAGTCTTGGTTAAAGCTCCTTATAGTGGGCTGGCCTGAAGGGCCTAGTGTATGATGGGTGGTTTATAACCTATTGTGTTTCGATACATAGACCTTAGTGTGAATCAACCGGGGGAATCCACAATGAACCCGTGAAGTAGGCCACCCGATGCCCTAGGCTGTCCTGACTCCGATGACTGTATCTAAGGACATTTACCACCTATGTCCGGCTTATTACACCCCTCGCCATAACATCAGGTTGAGAGTGCTTCTTCACATACAAATGCAGTCGTCGTAATAGAAGGACGGAGGACGCCCCTCCCCCTAATGTTGTCGCTTTTGGTAAACAAAAAAAAAGGCGCGAAGCGCTACGAATTTTCGTAAAAACTGCCGATTTTTCCGTAAAAAAAAACAGTCGATTTACTTAAAACAAATACCAGTCCCTATCCTGATCATGTGTTTGCACTGGTACGAACACATGATCAGGATTTCCCAACCGGATTTCCTGCACTTTCATCATCAAGTTGAAAAAATTTATACTATTCCATACGAAAGTGATGGTGCCAAAAATCCGGGCAAAAATTCCAGTCCGGGAGCTCCCAATCCTCGCACTATAAAGAGTGGGACAAATTTGCCTCCCGAGTATATTCCCGATGCTTCGGACTCTGGGGTTACCGGAAGCTGGCGGAAGCTGCTGTAGACTATTCATGCCTACCGACCACAATACAAACAGAGAGACGTCGCGTTTTCGATTAATGACCAAGGAGCACTATTATGACAGCTACCAGTCAACTTTGTAACCAATTTGTCCAAATAATAAGACAGCCCATCAGTCATTAAAATAATTAAGGTTCAATTAAAGAGAAGTCGCTGACAAGGAGGCACGAAAGAACCAAATTTCAATTTTAATTATGAGAAGAAGAAGACCGCGCACCGGTTTTCGTAGATATTGGCCCCGTTTCGGAGACTCAGACGCCGGATAGGATATCGAGGTTGCTGCGGCAACATTGTCCTAGACTAAAGAAGCGAGGGGATACTCGCTTGCTGAAACCGTGTACATCGGGTGCTGGTGCTTGGAGATACCAGGAATGATAAGATAGGATAAGATAAGATTTATTTCCGTAAAAGCACAAAGGGCCATGGAAACAACAAAACAACACCAAAACGAAACCATAACCTCAACAACTATTTACAAAAAACTTTCCATGTGAATCATGGCTACCTTTAGGAATCTTCGCAAATTTCTAATATCTCTAAACTTCTACTTTTCAAAATTTGTTTAAACCTTTCCTCCCCCCAAACCATTTCCCCAAATATTTCCTTCCTCAGGTCTTTGAACTCCTGACACTCACCCATTAAATGGAAAATGCATTCATTCATTTTACCGCACATCGGACAGAAGTAAGGACCACGAAGCACTCTAACCTTACCTAAACATTTCCTTCTTAATCCTACCGGTAAACGATGCCAAGCCGCTCAAGTTGGAGTTTCCAACTTGAGCGCTTTTGAGCCTGAAGAGGAGCCTTGCCAAGAAAGGCCGAAATATAGCTCCAGTAAAATTCAGCTGAACTATCCGTTTTGCACTATCAAATATGATTCGCAGTAGGCTTGGGCTGAAGGAATATTTATACCAGGAATTTATTCAAAAAAATGTATACAACGGATACGTCAGCAGAGCTACGATGCTTCATCGGCGATATTTCGGCCCTTCTTGGCAAAGGTTACAAGTTTGTTTCCTACCCGGACGTTGGAACCTGACGAGGACCCTTGCCAAGAAGGGCCGAAATATCACCAATGAAGCATCGTAGCTGACGTATCCGTTGTATACATTATTTGAACAAATGTTTCAAAATCAACTTGGGCTCAAGGAATATTTATATACCAGGAATGTGTGTACACCGGGGACCGGTGAGTGAGGATCCCCTCGCTAAGAATCATGTCCTCTCTTTTCCTCTTAGGATACCCTGAGGTTTGCCAGAGTGGCGCTGCGCCGCTTCTTGCTCAAAGATATGCCGAACGGCACCGAGGTCGGACTGGTCAGCTTTGCCGCAAAAGCCGAAGCCCTTACCAATGCCACAGTCTCCCTTACCAACGATAGCGGAAGGCTATATGCCTTTTCGAAAGTTCCGGGGTTTTCAGATTCGAAACCGGAAAAGTGTTTCCGATGTGCTGTTGAGGAGTCGATTAAGGTAAGATTAGTCTTAAGTTTGGGCTTCTTGTCGAATTGTAAAGTAAGCAAATGACAATACAAAATTTATTCAAATAATGTATACAATGTATACATTATGAATAAATGTTTCAAAGTCAGCTTGGGCTCAAGGAATATTTAGACAATAATAAAGTAACATAATTGTGACGATGGAACTCTACAAGGGACTTGCCGTGACCCAACCGCAATAAATGAACTAAAAAGCAGTTTCTTGCAATTTTGGAGTCCCAGACTGGAGTCTCTCAAGGTTGGTGCCACATGAAAAAAAAAAGATTTTTCAGTACAGTTTCGTTACTATTTATTACTATAATTTGTTATTCAGCTGATCTTCCTTTGTTCATTAATTTTCGAATCAGTCCGTTACGAGGGGTTGCCCACTCTTAATTTTGGTGTACTGGCCGATTCCGGCACCGGTTGTCACGTATTAGAATATTAAAATCAGCATATTTAGAAGCGTTGAAAGACGAAGCGCCTGATTTATATACACCACGTGCCGGGGAGTGGGCAACCCCTCGGTTCGTTATAGGGAGGAGAAAATTGTGTTTTTTGAACCGAGACGCAAATAGGCTGCTCCGGAATCAGAGCACAACCCCAATTAAACCACCCAGGCCGCAAAACCTGCAGAACCCACCCCTTCTCCTGCCAATTAGTCAGCTAGCATTTTAATGAAGTCCTTAATGATCAGATTGCATTCATAACATACAGAGGTCAAGCATGAAATTAAAGATGGACATTACGCAGGGGCGATAATAGAAAACTCTGTTGGGGGTTTGGAACAATTCAATTAAAAATTCGGGTTGGGCGCAACAGGGGGCGTTTATTTTGTGAAGTTCTTTTGTGTGTATGCAAACGAAAAAAAAAAATCAACTAGAGTTTGATTGATATCTACTTGTATACATTGAGTAATGGATGTCGTGGTGGAAACTGATCATTTGAAACAAGGATTATTACGCTAAGACGGTGGAGGTTAACGAAGTATAATAATTGTACTCATCCGTGGAGGTCCTGATCTTTTTATTTAGTGATTTTTAAATATTATATTTTTATTTTCTTACATCGTATGTTAGTTTTGTTCTGCTTTATTCTTTGCTTTCCTTGGGTACTGATACTTTAATCAAGTTTGATCTTTTTTTGTGGTTTTACTAATATAAATTATAGTTATAATAAAATAAATATTTTTGATCTTGAAGAGTTAAATATAAGTTTGATCATCGAACTGAAGGGATTAAAATATTCAACAGATCCGAGTGCATACTATTCTGAATTTAACCCCAGATTTTCAAAGAAGTTCAAAAATTTATTCAAACAGTGTTTACAACGGGTACGTCAGCTACGATTCTTCATCAGCGATATTTCGGCCCTTTTTGGCAAGGGTCCTCGTCAGGCTGTCAATGTCAAGGAAGAATCTTTAATTATTTTTCACAAGTTCATTTTGCAGCTTGAGCGGCTTGAGCCTGAAGAGGACCCTTGCCAAGAATAGCCGAAATATAGCTGTAATAAAATGTTGGTAACTTACCCGTTTTGCACCGTCAAACAGGCCCGTATCCAGGAATTTTTTTCGGGGGGGGGGGGGGGGTGCCTTTCGGGGGGGGGGGTTGCCTGCGGGTCGGACAAAAAAGACATAGATCAGAGGGAAAAGCCTATACAAATGACTATTTTTGTATGTTCCGGGGGGGGGGGTCAACCCCCTAACCCCCCCCCCCCTGGATACGGCCTTGTCAGGCCCGTATCCAGGAATTTATTTCGGGGGGGGGGGGGGGGGTTGCCTTTCGGGGGGGAGGGTTTGCCTGCGGGTCGGACAAAGAAGTACAAAAAAGACATAGATTAGAGGGAAAAGCCTATAAAAATGACTATTTTTGTATGTTTCAGGGGGGGGGTCAACCCCCTAACCCCCCCCCCCCTGGATCCGGCCTTTAAAACCATCCCTCCTTAGATAATCTGATACGAATCGTACGATATTTTTTTGCGACAAATGAACACATACAGAAGAAGTAGAATTTTGTATACTTCCGTCGAGCGTCGGTCGACTCGTCGGCATATGGAGTTCTTTTATACGCAAGAAATAAAATCCTGCTAGCATTTGTCGTATAATATTTTTTTTTTAGGGAAGAACTTTTCAAGATATCAAGGGAAGGCTTCTAGCAAAACCATACCTCCGTCAGATGATCTTATACGAGTCATAAAATATTTTTTTTGCAAAAGCCAACTAGCCATATGGTTTTTTTCTCATTTTCGTTGGTTTCTTCGTTGATTTTTTGTGAGCCATAGCAACAAGGCAAAGGGAGAACACATAAGACAAAAAACAAACAATGGAAAGTCCAGAATATAACTTTACAACTTTATAACACTAATGTTAAGTCCTCCCGATGCTTCCCTGCTACAACCTGAAAAACTGCGCCGATTTTGTAGTTACTGTAAAGCACTTATCTGCAATAATTTGTTTTAACCCTTTCTCCCCTGAAACAGTGCTCCCATATATCTCCTCCATGAATTCCTCCAATTCGCAACATTCACACATAAAGTTTATAAGACTACACTACTCTAGGTTCGTGTTGTTTTTTGTATGGTGTTATGTCTTTCCGTATATTACTCCTCTTTTTTGTATTTATACTCCGTCTTTCTCTTTGTGAGTGTATTATGGGTCATAAATAACTAATTTATTTATTTACTACACATGGGAAGAAGTGAGGGCCAACACTGTACTGTACTATAGAATAGTGTTTAATCAGCCACGGGTGGGCCATACGCAGACTTTTACAAGCACCACATACAAATATAATAGCATATCGCAAACGTAATAGTACAACACAGAAAATCATTTACCTCCTATTTAAATTTTCCCTCACGGAATCCCGCCCACTTTTATCACTTTAGTATATTTATATTTGGTATATTGTGCGGATGCGAAAGTTTGAGTGAACTTCGGTTAGAAATTTTTGGAGTGTATGGAAGGGGTATAGATGAAGAATGGATGTGTGGTGTAATGGGAAATAACTGTTTTGGAAATATAAAACAGCTGGTGAAGTTCCTCAGGATAGCCCTAGCCCATAGGGACAGGTGCCTATAGGAGTTTAATATTTTTTGTGTGTGGTGTTTTTTTTGTTTTTTTTTCTACATGTATTTGCCACGGCCGTTGGCTCTTAGCGCAAATCAATCTTATCTTATCTTATCTTATCTATAAGCAAATATTTCGATCCTCGTCCTCGAACATTCAGTTCGTTTGGTAGCGAGGACGGCTGGAGCCTCTAATCCCTCTAGTGCTCTTTTAAATTAGCTTGAGCGTACTAAAAGCATCAGTATTCAGATTCAGTGTGATAACGTCAAGGAAACCTATTTAGAAAACATGTCAGGACACCGTGAATCCAGGGGTCGCAGTCTTTTTTAAGGGTATAAGAGCGACTGTAAATAGTTCAGACTAATTTTAAAAGATATGTGGGACTAAATGTTGTTTCTTCCGAATTGCTCTAAGATATTTGACTTCTTTATGATCAACTTTTAAATCTTCATACGACGTCTGGTCGTGTTTCACAAGTCATTGGTTTGCATTTTGAAACCTATTTTTCTGCCAAAAATAGCATCAAGAAGGGAGCTTTTGAAATCTAGGGGGGATCCCCCCTTCCCCAAATCACCTCTTTGTCGTAAGGCTCTCTTTGGCATAAGTTCACTGATGCACTTGGCTACCCGTCTTAGCACTCCGTCCGTAGGGGAAAGCTAGACACGTCCCAAAGTCGCCATGGGGTCTCATGAATTACTCGTTCATTTGTTGACTACTCGGTCATTTGTCGACTATTTTGGTATTAACCCCTATGTAATGGGCCATGGAGCTTTGTAGGGGTCGAAACTTATTTTGTTCATTTATTTGGAATTTAATAAAATTGAACTGAACTGAAGTCTGACTGTAACTTAGTAAAGTATTAGGAATATAGGCTTACTGGCGTGAACGAATTCTAAAATCACAACTTAACTTCCTAATAGCTCTACCGAAATGTTTTTTCTTCCTTTCTTAAATTCAGTTTACAGCGAGACAGCTCGATATGGGGGATAATCTACAAAATTCGTTAGATTGTTATTTTTCCTTCCTTCATTGTCTAATGGTTCTGCCATAAGATTTGTCTTTCTTCCGAAATTCAGTTTACGGGAAGGCATCATGACACCATAACTTGTTAATTAAATTTGTTCTTTTTTAAACATAAACGTAAATTATGAAAAAACACTGAAATGATTCCAACAGCAACACACCTTCATTTTCTAATAGTTCTACCGTAAGATTCTTTTTTTCGAGATCCAATTCACAGGCAGCCAGCAGGAGTTAACTGTACTTGATTTATGTTCGTTTCGTACTTCTTGTTTGTTAGTTTGTGTTTTATTTGTATTGCTAGTGAGGCTTTGTTTTTCCAATTCCCGCCCGTGTTAGCCTAGTGCTATTAGGGTTGAAATAAAATTGATTGATTGATTGATTGAGTGTGTAGCCTAAAACCTACCAAACACAGTTAATTTGATGTTTTCTTTTTCGAACATAAACATGAACTAACAAAAGAAAACTGAAATAATTTCAACACCTTCATTTCCTAATAGGTCCACCAATTAAAGGCAGACATCATGGCAGTCTAACTTACCAAACCCCGTTAACTTGATATGTTCTTTCTTAAACGTAAACATAGAAACCGAAAATGAAATAATTCCGGCACCTTCATTTTCTAATAGTTTCCACCGTAACATTTTTTTCCTTTTGAGGTTCAGTTTACAGGCAGACATCATGAATGTATACAACTTACCAAACCCCAGTCTAATTCAGCCCTGTGGAAGAAGGACCACATTATCGAATCGATGCGAATACGAATCGAAACCATAGAGTGTCGTGCTAGATCCCGGGCTTTCAAAAACACATATGAATCGCCGTTGACTCGCCTAACTTACCTATAAGTCTTATAAAGTTTACATAGTGTTTCGTTTTCTTTGTGTGTAATTCAGTCTCTGTCTTTCCCATTACTCCACTCTTTCATTTGTTGTATAGCGGGCCTTAAAGGACCCCTCTTGCTTATTCTGCCTTTTATACTATACTTAGCTCCCATATGGAATTATAAGCTTCTTAAATCCCCACCTTTCCCCATTGTTTCGTTTCGTAACTACGAATTCTTAGCGCTTTTTCGGCCTTCCAGAGTTTTCCCGTCACCCAACGAAAAGTTTGCCGGAATCTTCAATGTCCGCTGACAAGTCTTTCACACATAAGGATGTGATAGTTTTCTATTTATTACTTCTTTTATTTGCTTAGTTTCCCCACTTTTTAACCAAGGCCCGATGCCTTTTTAAATGTTTTGCGCCCAGCCGCCGCGTCGGAGAGCAGGAAGGCTGGACACAGTCGACAAGCGCTAACAAGAGAATCGCTAGTTTCAAGTGGAAAATAATGGTATTTTCGAAAACGTTTTTTCTGATCCCTTTCACAGGGAAAAGATCATTTCTAGTAAGAGTTGTGCTTTAATAAATTGTTGTTATTATTTGTGCGTTTTTTTAAACATTAACGTAAACTAAGAAATAAAACTGAAATAGTTTCAACACCTTCATTTTCATGTTACCAACCCCTTTTGAATTTACAGCATTACAATATAACCTACCTAAACTCATTAATTTGATATGTTCTTTTTTTTGCGCTGGCATGAAACATATCTGAAGTTGCTGCTGCCGCTGGACGCCTTGACCGACAAATCGACCAGTTACTTACACAAGACGATCTGTATATGGCAGTTCGCGCTTGAAATTATGCAGTTTTTTATCTCTTTTTACCACACCCAACTTTATTTAGCGGTGTTAACTAGCTTGTGATAGACAAATGCGTAGTTGTAAGGGAAATTAAGAGTACTTGCACAGGGCACATGTCTCACACACCCTCTGGAATGGTCGTTATGTAAACAACAAGGGCGAAGTACCGTACACCGTAAAAAGTTTCTCCAAGAAAGGATTAAAGTTAACTGCAGTATTTTGCTACTGGGATGGGATTAATCCGAATTAGAGATAATCTTATCTCAGTAGCAGAGCTGGTGGACTCGGGACTCATCTTGAGACGGTCTCGAGATGCCTTTTTCAAGGACTCGGACTCGTCTTTCACGGAGCTGTCAGTCCGCTAGAGCTGTGGACTCGGATTCCGGACTCGTCTCGAGACGCCTTCTTCAAGGACTCGGATTTGCTGGACTCGCACCAGCTCTGCAGTAGAGACAAGATTAATACTAGTAGCAAATACTGTAAGATTTTTTATTTATTTTTATACTGCAGATGTATGCTTTTTTGAACGTCTGGGCGGCGCCAGGGAACATGATGAAATTCAAACCTAACACATTTTCATGCACAATACTGAGCGCAAACAATAATTGAGTAAAAAAAAAGTCATATTAATTTCATTCACTATGTTTTTTTAGTCGTTTGCTCATTTTTGGTCACTTGCTTTTTCAGCTGGTAAAGTGGCAAATTTCAAATGGCGAAGTTACGGCGTCGGAAGTATTGCAATAGTTTTGCCTTACTTTGATTACCGTTTCAAGTGTCCAAATGTTCGAAAATAAAGAGCAGACTAAATTAAAAGAATTTGATTTCGTTTTTCTTGTCAAAAGAAACCTGAAACACTTGGCTCTTGGCAGATATTGAGTTCTTAATATATAATTCCCATTTGACAGTTTTAGAGGCGAAAAACAAAAAAAAAATCGAAAGTTTGTCGAAAACTTGGAGTTCAAAGAAGCAGACCTCTACTGAACCATATGACTCATTTATGTGCGTATGTCCGTGATTTCCACATTTTTGGGATCCCAGAACGTAAGTGGAGGGATACCTTTGACATCGCAAAAATTTTCCGTCTGTCCGTCCGTCTGTATGCACGATAACTCTGGAAGGGAATGAGACATTTTGATGAAACTTAGTGTGAGGATTCGTTGGGTCACCGGACAAGTCAAGTTCGTAGATGGGCTTTGTAGCCCTAGATTTAGGGGGGGGGGGGGTGTCAAATTAAGGGGTAAACAAAATATTTTGAAACAGCGTGATAGTCGATGATCGGCATGCTGAACACGATGGCGAAAACCATTTTCTCATCGGACAAGTAGTTCGTCCGGAATTCGGCCAAAACCGGAAAGTTTGTTAAAAGTAAAAGTTTTATTTGAAGTTGATTAGATGTTCGATTTAGGGATAGGAAGACATGTTGAACACGATTGTGAAAACCATTTCCTTGGCGGATAAGTAGTTCGCCCGGAATTCGGCCCAAACCGGAAAGTTTGTTAAAATTAAATGTTTTATTTGGAGTTGATTAGATGTTCGATTTAGAGCAAGAAGACATGCTGAACACTTACATGAAGACAATTTTCTACCCGGACATGTAGTTCGCCCGGAATCCGGCCAAAACCGGAAAATTGTTAAAAGTTAAAGTTTCATTTGTAGTTGATTAGATATCCGGTTTAGGGGTAAGAAGAGATGCTGAATCCGACTGTGGCAATCATTTTTTACCCGGACATATAGTTCGACCGGAATCCGGCTTGAGTCGGAAAATTTGTTTTAAGTAAAATTTTTATTTGAAGTTGATTAGATGTTTATTATTGGGGAAAGAAGATACCCTGAGTTCGTTTTTGAGCTTTCTTTTTTCGCCGGACAAGTAGTTCCGGAGTTCGGCCGAAACCGGGAAATTGGCAGAAGTGGCAGGAAGTTTTCGTCAAAACAAGATATGACTTGGGTAAACACACATGCTGAATCCATATCTGAACTTGGTTTTCTCAGATGATTAGCTATTTGGCCTTAATCTGTTTCTGAATCTTAATAGTAAAAATGTTCAAGGAGTCTGGCGAAGAAAAGACCCAGTTGTCTGGATTAGATATTGAATTTTTGGAATCCCATCGAAACCTTTGGTCTTGTTCTTGATGTCTTTACATATTGCATTGTGTTAAATTTGTTGCTCTGTTTTTCTTTTTTTCTTCTTTTTTTCTCCATCTAGGCCCTCCTGTTGTGATGACAATAAATTACTGTGTTAATTAATTCATTCATTCTACTTTACAATCACAAATGACCCACGATCTTCACCTTTTGACCTTTTCGGGATCGCACACCATTTCTGCATGGAGCTTCAGGGCCCTCGGGACTCTAGTCTAAACATACCCGTATAATATAAAAATCGATAAGATCAGGTTGCGCTTGGCTGACGGGTAGTATTTTCAGTATCGGTGTGCAAAATGCACAGCTGGAATGTTGTTCTCGTAACACCCGTGCTTTGTAAAATCATTAATTTTACGGTAAACATGTTGTGTGTTTCTTCACTCTGGCTTTATTGCTTACTCTGATTAAGAATTCTTAGATTTTCTTTCCTTTCTCCTTTGACTTAGTTTTTCATGCCTTCGTTGTGTTCTTGCGAAACTGAATTTATCACGCTTAAAGTTCAACCGAAAAGGGCTGGGATAGGACAATCTAGTTATCCATCACTTATTCACTTAAATTGGCTCGAAGGCCCTTCTGAAAATGCGTTGCTCTGCTATTCACGAATAATCAATTTTCAAATTGTGGAATTTTCGTTTGATTTGTGGCACCTCTATGCGCTTTTATTTTTGTTGTATGTCTTACGAGAAAGATTTCGCGAGCTTTCGAGAAAGTTCAGGCACTAAGCAAGTCTTTACCAATCTCACCACTGCCCACTGGAAACCCGCGTTTGTGTTGAGATTAAAATTTCCCGGGTCGTAATAGAATTTGCGTTGTGGGGACGGTCGCAGATATTCTGAAGGTCATAACTGGAGCATATAGAGGGAAGAAAAAAATCCCTCTGCAGAATCCAAATAATTCAGTGTATTCAGTGAAATGACACAACAATAAGTTGGCTTTTCAGTTAAACTTTAAAGTCCGGCTTGAACACCTGATTTTGCAGTTTGGCGAATCTGTCCTCGTCAATACGAACCGCCGGCACTGTTAACTACAACCCCCTAAAGTCCGGACAAATCGTTACGGAAACTCGTGTGTGTCCTTTTTTACTTCATTCTCTCTCTCTCTCTCTCTCTCTCTCTCTCTCTCTCTCTTCTCTCTCTCTCTCTCTCTCTCTCTCTCTCTCTCTCTCTCTCTCTCTCTCTCTCTCTCTCTCTCTCTCTCTCTCTCTCTCTCTCTCTCTCTCTCTCTCTCTCTCTCTCTCTCTCTCTCTCTCTCTCTCTCTCTCTCTGCGCCCATTTTGAGAATTCTCTAATTTCCCCCGTGGTGTTGTACAGTTGTTGGCTAGCATGTCAGTACCATCCCACGACCTTTTTTTGGATTTGTAGAATAAAACAATGACTACTGTTATTAATTCATATAAAAGCATGTGAAGGATATTCAGATCATTGCATGTTAACAAAACCACTAAGGTATGAAACCAAAATGCGAAACTGTGTTAAGGCCAAAGCCGCAGTGAGCTTGAGTGTGATCAAACTGACAGCAGACAGTTCCATCGCACTAGTGCGATTGCTAATGGTAATTAGTTGTAAACTAACTGTAAACTAACTACACCCTAAGTGAGCACTGCCCGTAACGGGTGACAGTATTCATTCATTTGCCAAGAAAAGAAATTACGTTGCATAGAGTCCATATCAACAGCTAGACTTACCTAAATGCTAGTCCAGTCTTCACCTTCATTTAATTTTCATGCCCTCGTAGCTTCTTTTTCGTTCTCCCTCAAAATTGAGTGAACCAGTGCGAGCCGCTCGTGTCCACCTCCACTCAGCAACGTTGAAAATTATTATTAAAGTATTAAAATTCCTTACTTAACGTCACTTGCACTTATCTCTATATATATATCTTTTTATTTATAACCCGCCAAATACAGAATGTGGTAGCGGAGTAAAGGGAATAACGCGAAATATGTAAACTTGATTTCATTAAATTCATCAAATAACAAACTTCTATTAACTATTTTTCATTTTTATCGTTTACTTTAAAACTCACATTATGCATATTTTAATTATAGCTGCAGAAAATGCAGAAAAGAAACTTTCTAAATCAGGTATCGGCCAAACATTAAAAATAAAAATAATAAAACAATTGCAACAATCCGCCTTCAGCGTTGGCTCCAGCATCTCCGGCTGTATTGTGCCAGCGTCATACACGATTTCAGACATCAGTAATTTTTGTTATCCGAGCAAGAAAGGAAATAAAAATGCTCCTAAGGATTCATTCAATTCATTTTAATTTCAACATTCCTTAAACGAAACAACAAACATAACATTCCCAAGAAGGGTCCAACCGTGTCCTGTACGGGAGTGCAGAACGTGTACTCACTCAATACAAACGATAACACACATTTCCCATCTTAACCTTCTCTTTCCTTTTTCTTTGCCCCCGCCACCCCCCACCTAACTCAATCCTCAGTCACTAATAATAATAATGAAATATTAAACTTAAAAGAATACCAAATAAATATTCCACATTCACCCAACTATCCAAAAAATAATTTTTCAATCTATTTTTAAACAAAAACTGGTTCTCCGACTCCCTGGTTCTCCCCGAAATTTGTTTACAAGTTAATATCTCAAAGTAAAATATACCAATCTCTTTCTCTCTATAAACAAAATGGAATGGGACGAGTTGTGAGAGCGAGTTGTTGTAACCTGGTTCATGTGGTATGTTCCGTGGTATACTCCTCGTCTGACTTTGCTTGCAAGTTCCATTCCCTGAGACTGATCTCTCATTAGTCTGCTGTGCCAAAATCGTAATCCGGAAACAATTTTCAATGGAAGCAGATGACCGGAATCCGGTTTAAGTTCCGGCTCGATGCGGACTGTGAATATCCTAATCTCGTGGGAAATGCGGAACTTGATAGCTGAGGACATGGTGATGCCTGTAGTTAAGCCTCGGTAATGACACAGATCTGATTGTAATTACACAGATTGTAAGAACGTGTTCGAAAGATATGCCAAAAACGAAATACAAAAAAATTAGTAGTGATGTTGAAAGGGAAAAAAATACGGATTAGCTGGCAAGAAAAAAAGATTAGAAGGATGATGCGTATGGAAATAAGAGTGGTCTTCGCTCTTTTTTTGACAGATCGTTTTTTTGTCCGGTTGAAAAGAAAGAAATTACATGATCGCTTTACACGCGATATTATGTTGAATTTGTTACAAAGCATGTCCCTAATTGTGGGAGTTGTTTTTCTTTCGTGGATGAAAATGTGTTTGTTTTTTTTTTTACTTTTTAGACTTGTAGTTTCGTTGATGGAGGACTGGGGCCGATTGGTGGTGCTAGAATATTTGTGTGTTAGTTTTGTTTTGGTATGGGTCTTCTGCAGATTTAAGAACTGCGTGGTGAGAAATTTCGAAAGGGCATTGGAAAATGATTGACTTGCCTATTTACCCGCCCTTTGTTCCTCTGCCATGTCAAAAATACGTCTTAAAATAATAATACGCTAAACAAATAAGTCAGCTAGTTTATTCTGTTCAGCTTTCTTCTGTTTTTCATTTTTTCCTATTTCCTTTAGTTTGCTTTCCTCGCTCTCCGTATGTCCTTCTTTTTTCACTTCTTTTTCCTTGCCAAGAAGGGCCGAAATGTAGCTGCCTTATCCGTTTTGCACCATCAAATATTTCTCTTACAGTGTTGAATTTATTTCATTTCTCCTTTAGTGTCGTGTTGTAGTTTACCTAGGCCTACGCGAATGTCTTCCCCTACTAGGCCAGTGAATAGTAAGATTGTTTCGGTCCTTCTTGGCAAGGGTCTTCGTCAAGCTGTGGCTGGGAGAAACGAATCCGCAAAACAATGTGTACGTATTTTATTCATACATTCATTTATTTCCCTCAAACTGAGGAGTATAAAATAAAACAGATAACACAAATCTATGCCTCAATGAAGTGATCCATTCAGTGACACTATAGATACCATAAAAAACAATAATGTTTTTAAAAATACGTCTTTTACAGCTCATGGAGGCCAACGGCTTCTCGGCTCTGGGCCATACCATCATTGTCATCACCACTGGCTTATCCAGTCCCGATTTGGCCTCTGGGCTGGCCCTGGCCAAGTCCAAGAAGGTGAAAGTCAGTGCCATCTCTCTTTCTGGCAATCTTGATGGCTTGAAGAACCTAGCGGGGGAAACTGGAGGAATTCTGTCTGTGGTCCAGGGTTCGTATCTGTCAATGGTGATTCAGCTAGGCGACTCCCTACTTCAGGTGCTGAACTACCATCAGATAGATGGCACCGTTGATGAGGCAGCTCCGATTTTGGTAAGTTCCTTGCTTTTTTTTTCTTTTTTTTTATTTATCTATTTTTGACCCGCTTTTTGCATAACAGCGGAGTATTAGTAAGACACACAAAGTAAAAAAAACACTAAACAAAACAATGTAAATAAACATGACTACATTCTTTTCATATAGTTTAAAAACACACTTGTAGTTCAAAAACACACTTAAACCGCAACTCTTACTAGAGATGATCTTTGGCCTATGAAATGAATCAGAAAAAAATATTTTCGGAAATACCATTACTTTCCACCTAAAACTAGCGATTTTCTTGTTAGCGCTTGTCGACTATATTCAGCTTTCCTGCTCTCCGACGCGTCGGCTGGGCGCAAAATATTTGAAAACTTAACGTGCCTTGGTTAAAAAGTGGGAAAACTAAGCAAATAAAAGAAGTAATAAACAGAAAGCTATCACATCATTATGCGTGAAAGGTTGTCACCGGACGTTGAAGATTCCGACAGACTTTTCGTTGGGTGACGCGAAAACTCGGCAAGGCCGAAAAGCGCTAAAAATTCGTAGTTACGTAACAAAACAATGGAGAAAGATGGGGATTTTTGAAGGTTCTAATTCCATATGGGAGCTAAGTATATTATAAAAGGCAGAATAAGCAAGAGGGGCCCTTTAAAGTTCAAATGTGACATTCTTTTAAAGTGCAAGTGAATGGTTCGTCTAGACACGGTTCTTGTCTGTTGGAAAGACAACTTTTCAAGCTGTAATCTCCTTGTCAGGCTTTAGGTCGTACAGATAGCGCATCCATGCGCTGGCGAGGAGAGATACCCCGACACGGCCCCTGACTGAGGTCGGATGGGTTTTAAGCCTAGTGATTTCAAGGTTCAAGGTTTTAATTACACATCTGTATAAAATCATAATAAACAGAGGGTCAAGCCGGGGACACAAGGTCGATTGACTAAAACCCAGCACAGTATAGACAAACCTATTTTACACATAACTAATTAGATAAATAAATGTTAATAATTCCATGACTCACCACTAGACGGGAACCCGCCCCACAAACCCACTGACTCTCGGCAAGATCAACCCGAAATCCCACAAAAATGCCCAATGCGCAAGCGAGGGTAACCGATTGCCGGCAACTTATGTGGACCCAGGCCCTTATCCAGGAATTTATTTTGGGGGGGGGGGTGTTGCCTGCGGGTCAGACAAAAAAGTACAAAAAAGACATAGATCAGACAACTTATGTGGACCCCAACCAAAATTTGTAACCAATATAACAACATCAAACAAATAAAATTTACTTTAAATTTGTTGGCTAGACCCAGCGATGATCCGGTCAAGCCTTCAAGAAGCGAAATTGATGGTCATCCTCTCTCAAGTTCAAGTTGAAGTTCGCTTAATTTAAAAAAATTACAATTACTTAAAAAAAATTACTTTTAAAAAATTACAGAACTGAGCAGAGAGTTCAAAGTCTGAAGAGGAACATTGCGAAGAGGAATCAGAATGCTGCTCAGCTGACGCATCCGTTTAGCGCTATCTGAGGGGGGAATCACTGGACGTTTTGGTGTACAGTTCCGTAAAATCCTCCCCTCTGATTTTGAAACCGAACGGTCAAGACCTCCAAGACTAGTTGCGAACCCAATTCCAAAACTGCAACCTGTCCAGTGCATCCACGTAAGAGTAACACAGTAACAGCTTTGTTCCGGCATTTGTTAAACTGTTTAACGCTTCGTCCACCATTAAAGAGCCCACATGATTTTATGATGGTTTTTAAGCACATATGTTTTTCTCTGTATAGCGTTTTTCTTCTTCTTTTTTCTCTGTTGTTTCGATGCAAACCGAAATAGCAGTTGACTCGGCAGTTACGCTTGCCTTTTTTTGCTTATATATATGGATGTCTATTTATATGTTGACGTTGGAATCAGTTAGTCGGCACACGCCGTGTGCAAGATCCTTAATGAATAAACGATTTGATTTGATTTGATGGAGGCAGAACAGAGGCACGGAGGCATGACCGGAGGCAGAGACCTGGTACACCTTGCGACTCCAGTAATCCCCCCCCCCCCTCGGCGCTATCGAACAAGAGGAAACGCAGTTGCGATCTACAACTATACTTTAGCCCCAGAAAATGAAATAGATATAACTAGCCGATATATAAATTTGCATTAAATCATGATTATTGTTTTATAAACAAAATCATTAGATGACATCGAGACTTAGAAGGACATCCATAAAGAGACTAGAATTTGGAAATGCCGAGGGGCTGCCCACTTTAGATTTTGATGTACGTACAGCAAGTGCCCGGTGCTAAGTCGGTGCCGAGAAAGGTTGTACACCAAGTGCCAGGGAGTGGGTTACGCTCGGAAACACCATCACAGAACAAACACCAAGAAACCTCTAGTTCCCATATTTGCTTTGAATTATTACGATGTTAATGAATACTAATTTGTTACTGTGAGCTTCTTTTTCTGTACAGAAGTAACAATTCTAAAAAAAACGAGAAAGGGCGCGCAGTATCTACATTACTGGATTTCCTGTAGCTAAGGTGTATCACAAGGCATATTATGATTATTATTTATTTGTAATCCTTCTACACTGAAGAATAAATCCAAAATTGAAAATATGGATACATGCATAAATATAAACCAACTTAGCAAGACCATTAACCAACAACACAGAAATAAAAGAGACAAAAAGGATTGTCATCAGGGCAATTCTTATCAATAGTACTTATTTGCAGAAATTGTCTAAATTATTGTCATTGGTTTTGCTGACACACGTCCTTCTGGTTTCGAACAGTCGAGCTGTATGACTCCCCCAACTGTTCTAATTAGCCTGTCCATTATTCATTCTCCTTGAACAAACTTTACCCAAACCTGTAAGAAAGTAAGGAAGTAGACATAAATTAGCATATCATGCTCGCACGATTTAAAATTTTTGCTGATTTCATACACACTTGTCGTGTACACTGACGTGCTTGCGGTGGAAGCCAATTTAGGCGTCACATTGTCACAAGATGCCACGCTGTCTTTGTGGCTGCCAGCGCTTTCCACTTGACCGCCAAATTCCAATTTCGCACACGAGGGGTGATCCAACTCCCGTAAGGTAAAGTTGCCAAAGATTCCTTGAGACTTTGAAACATGTATTCAATAATGCATAAAACGGATATATCAGCTACGATGCTTTGGCAGCGATATTTCGGCCCTCCTTGGCAAGGGTCCTCGTCAGGCTGTCAATCTTCAGGGTCAATTTTGGGGAAGGAAACAAACCAGCAATTGCAGATTGCCTGACGAGGACCCTTGCCAAGAAGGGCCGAAATATCGCTGACAAAGCATCGTAGCTGTCATATCCGTTGGTGTGAGACCTAGTTAGAAAAGTGTTGAAAATTGCCGTGCGGCAACAAAATAAAAAAATAAACTCTATTTTGTGGAGCTATTTCTTAGAAATTGCCAGAGGTGAGGGAAATGAATGATGCAAGCTAATGGAATGAGGCCAGGTCCGTATCCAGGAATTTATTTCGGGGGGGGGGGGGGGGGTCTACCCTCGGGTTGGACCTAATCTGTATCAGACAGTAAGACAAGAACATACATCAGAGGTTAAAGCCTATAAAAAACGATAATATTTGTATGTTTCAGGGGGAGGGTCGACCAGCCCCCCCCCCCTGGATACGGCCCTGAATGAGGCATGCATTATAAAAGTGGATAGCCCCTCCAGATCGATTAGTCTCCATAACCGGGAGCGACTGGGTGTAGGTACATTTACATCATTCGTGTGCGCATGTCACTATCAGTTATATGTTATCAGAACGATCGGCACAAGTCGAATTGCGCTGGCCCTGTTTTCGCCTCTGGGACGAAGCAAAAAGTTTCAAGTTGGATATCTGTTTTAGAGATGTGGCTGGCAACTACGCAACGGAACCTGCGAGGTGCTACAGCATAGATTAATCATGTCGGATATCGAGTTGCTTCTTTATAACCCAGCTTATACACTGTCACAAGTTTCATAACAGATAGCACAAGGATGCGCAGGTTAAACGTAGTATGTTAGTTGTTATGATAAACTTTATGTTGTACTATATGATGTTGTTATGTTAAACTTTATGCATTGAAATGTTATGCATACAAGAAGAGCCTAAACACCGCCGGAAGAACGTCTGCTGAATTTTTGTTTGGATTTTTTTGTTGAATTTTTGTTGAATTTTTGGAAAAGTCTGCAGATGCTTTTTCGGCAATGCTTCTTATGCACAACATTTACCGCGCAGCGTTTGCGAAATCATAACGACTCCGTTAAAAGAGCGCATCCCTGTGTTATCTGTTATAATACTGTCGACACTGTAGCCTTCTTGCGTAAAAGATGCCAAAGTACGCTGGTCCTATCACTTATATATTACATTAATTATTCACTTTGTTAAAGCTTAACCGAAAAGGGCTGGGGTTACCCATCACTTATTCACTTAAATTGGCTTGAAGACCCGCTGAAAATGTGATACTTCGTTGTTCCGCTATTCACGAATAATCGATTTTCAAATTGTGGAATTTCCGTGTGATTCGTGGTATCTCTATGCGCTTCTATTTTTGTTGTATGCCTTACGAGAAAGATTTATTACTTTTTTCTTTGTTCAGGCACTAAACCTCTTCACCAATCTCACCACTACCCACTGAAAAGCCGCGTTTGTGTTGAGATTAAAATTTCCCGCGCCATAGTAGAATTTACGCTGTGGGGACGGCCGAAGATATTCTGAACGTCATAACTAGAGCAGATAGTGGAAAATAAAAAAATCCCTTTGCAGAATCCAAAGAATTCAGAGTATTCAGTTAAATGACACAAAAATAAGTTAGCTTTTCAGTTAAACTTTAACAAAGTGAAAGAGTTCATAAACTCTGAGGCTCGTTCTCTGACAGGTACTAGCTTTTTGTTGCTTGTTCTGCTATTCAGAGCATCTGGTGGGAGGAATTGATGAAAGAAATGTTTAATTTGTTTGATTACAGTTACGTAACTTGTTTTTTATGAATGAATGTATTTAAAGCCATTTTTCAGGCCGTGTACATACATATACAACAACAAACAACTACCAAACAAAATGCAACTTGTATAGTTGCCTAGTTACATAGTATCAGTGAAAGATCTCACCAACACCCACATTGCAACAAAACCAAGGTAGTCCAAAATGTGTTCAAAAAAGCTACCTCTACTGTTTGCGCAGCCGATATTTTATCACCCTATGTTGTTATTTTTTTGGTATATTATTTTATTGTTTTATTATTTACACAAAGAAGTATATCTCTACTATATACTTCCTATGTCAATAACCCAATATCCCTTTACAGGTTCACGAGGCCGAATTTCCCGGCACTGGTTTCCGCCGTATTGTCAACGGATCTTTCTTTATCGATTCGACATTAGAGGAGACGACTTTCGCCCTTTACTTCCCCAGTAGGGACAACCCTGCCGTCCAACGATTATGGTTGAGAGCCCCAGATGGGTCTGTGAGGGAAGCATGGTCGGAGGAACCAATGGCGAGCCTGTATTTCTCCCCGATTAGAGCCATTGTTGGAGTAAGTAACCCCTTCTACCACACTGTCAACTAGACTGTCAGATCTCTGCCCTGCTCTGTTAAACTTTTATGTAGAAGATACATAAAAAACAAGGGGGTCGAGTGGGGCCGAAAAACAACCGTTGAAACTCGTTGATAAACCCAGCAGAATTTAAGGGGTCATGATGATAGGATATTGCGATATAAATTGTATCTTCTGCCACTCGCTTTCATATTCAGCTGTACCTCCTTCCGTGCTAACTATGGCTGACTGGACCAGCCACTACAGTGGTCTATTCAGTGGTTGCAAAAACCAGATTCAGCAGCACTTTGAAAATTTACTTCTTAAATACCTACCAAGGAAAATATTTCAACCTTCTGTTCTTCCCGTTACTTGTTCTTCCATCGAAATTGCTTTCCGAAAATTAAGAAGAACTGGTTCTACAGATTCTGATGGCCTTGTGCCGATTTTTTCAAAATTGAGTGTCCAGCTTTAACACAACACCTTCAGCTGCTATTTCAAATTTGTTTATGCCAGGGTTTGGTTCCGAATAGTTTCCTCTTGGGTACTATAACATCGGCGATTAAGCGAGGGAAAGACGCGGACCTTTGCAAAAGCTATCGGCCAATTACAGTTTCTTGTACCATAAGCAAAATCCTGGAATACATCCTTCTTCCAGAAATAGTTGAAAAATGTAGCTTTGGTTCAATGCAGTTTGGATTCCGTTCGAGCGCCAGTTGTGCGCACGCTCATCACATATTGACAAAAATGATGAAACAGGCTACCCGCGACAAGTCTTCTATACACATGTGTTCTATAGATATAGCTGGTGCTTTTGACAATATAACGCATTCTCAGGCCCTATTTTCTCTCATTACTTCTGGCGTGAATCTGTCTGTTGTCTATCTGTTAAATTTTGGTATGGTCATTGTTCAGTAAGGTTCAAATGGCAAGGTAGCTTGTCAGAGATTATTCCTGTCCGAACTGGTGTTTGCCAAGGGGGAGTCTTATCTCCCCACATCATCAAATCGGCCGTATCTTCTTGTCTCGATTCTTTGCATCCTGCTTACTTCTATAAAGACTATGCCTTCAGCTACATAGCCTACGCGGACGACTTGCTCTTAGTAAGCCGTAGCCGATCCACACTCACAAAAAATGTAAGTAAGCTGTCGTCGGAACTTCTCAAAATTGGCCTTGAAGTTAACCTGTCAAAATGTGAGTACCTGCATTTCAACCCTTCGTCAAATGGTTCGAATGCATCTAAAGCTTCTATATCTCTTGGATCGTTCATCGTCAAATCAACAGACTCTGTACGGTGGCTCGGCATAACATTCAAATCTTCGATGTCAAAATTTTGCTCTTCGGTTGTTCAAGAAGTTTATAAGTCAATCCGTTGCCCCTATGGGCGCATCGTCCCCAACCGGGGGCGCTATAATCGTAAAGCTTTGGGAAATTTGTACAGCACCTTCTGCGCTCCTTCTTTACTATTTCGTTCTGGAGTCACTCATGTTCTACGAAAGAAGGAGATTAAAAAGATGAGATCATGTTATTTTAAATATGCAAAAGCACCTTCTCTACTTGCCGAAATTATGTCATAACCATACATTGACGGAGAAATTCAAAATTCAAGATGCAAGTGTTACCCTTTTAGATGTTTCCCCATCGCTTTCAAAAATGATGGACAACAGGGCCCAACCAGCGCACGACGTCCTCCACTGCTTCCTGACCGAAGATTAAAAATTAAGTGTCTTTTCTGTGTGTTTATGTGTTTTGTTTATTTTCTTTGTTTTCTTCATTTACTCCGCCTTTTCAAAATGGCGGGTCATAAATAAATTACTTACTTACTTACTTACTTATATTCTCACCTTCCAGGTTGGTATTTGGAGTTATTCATTCGAACACGAACTCTCGTCACAAGAATCACATTTCGTCAAGGTGACTTCACGACCTCGTCTGACGAAACCGTCAGTTGCCACGCGTCTATTCTTCTCTGAAAAGTCGTCGAATATTGACGTGACGAAAAGACCTCTGGTCGTCTATGCCGAGGTGAGTACAGTCCCTCTCTATACTCTTGATGAGCAAATCTCCTTGCCGATGCAGAATCGCCGGGTACGTAGCGGAAGAGCCAGAAGCGGTATCACCTTGGGTATCACAGATCCTCCCGAAAATCGCCGTGATTGCTTGACACAGGATTTAAAATGTTGAGTTGGAGTCGTTACGGAGACGTTTACTCCTGCTTCCTGAGGAGCAGTGGCGTGTTTTGGACTTAGTCATATAGAGTATTCTCCGTTGTCTGTATTTTGGGGTTGGGTAGAAAGTGTGACGAAGAAGAGCTCATGGTGTCGATTGTAGTTTGAAAAGTGGAGAAAAAGGGCTATACGCGGGATATGGAAAAAAAGATAAGATTATCTACTGCCATATGGCCTTCCTAATGAGAAGTTGTTGTAGAGATAGTGATAGTGCAAAACGGATACGTCAGCTCAATTTTATTAGAGCTATATTTCGGCCCTTCTTGGCAAGGGTCCTCTTCAGGCTCAAACCAAAAACCTTTTGGCAAAAACCAAAGGTTTTTCCAACTTGAGCTAGAGCCTGAAGAGGACCTATATTTCGGCCCTTCTTGGCAAGGGTCCTCTTCAGGCTCAAACCAAAAACCTTTGGCAAAAACCAAAGGTTTTTCCAACTTGAGCTAGAGCCTGAAGAGGACCCTTGCTAAGAAGGGCCGAAATATAGCTCTAATAAAATTCAGCTGACGTATCCGTTTTGCACAATCAAATATGATTCGCAGTCAGCTTGGGCTGAAGGAATATTCATAGAGATAGTGCAGTTCACACAGCTGGCTTTCGGGTTGTTGAGTTTGTACCCAGTAATCATGTAATGGAAGATACTGGACTTCGGAAATTGAGATTATTCCGTCCGGGATTTCCTTGCACTGATACCACTTTTATTCGGGTCTTGTTATATATATTTTTTTATTGATGGTTTTGCTAGGCGCTGACAGGGTGGTGATGGTGATGGGGCACTGGAGAACTGTATCCGTTCAGTAGGATGAATGGCTGTATCCTCGATGTTATGTTTACTGAAAGTGAGTAGGAAATAAGAAAGAAAAAGGATAAAATACTATTATCAGCGGAAAACAAACAAACAAAGAGACTACGACAACATTACCTATCTACAAAACTAACCTTTTGTAGGAGAATGCTCTTCCATTCATGATTAACTTTATTGTTGAACCTGTGTATAAGTTGTCCAACTGCTGTAAGTGGTTATATAATTTGTCATTAAAAAGTTTGAACCTGAACCTTAGGTTTCGGTGATAAATTGTAGGCTATATTTGCTGTCAGCCTCACCGGTCGTTTGGGCCTGCTCATGAATGAGTAACCCCTCTCTTTCCATTCGCAGTAAACTAGGTTTTTTGCATGTTTCCTGGGAAAGTAGGAAAATATCAGAAGTTATATGGTTTTATTTCAAGAAACATTCCGGAATCGCAAAAAAAGAGTTGTTTGGCAAAGCGAAGGAAAAAATAAATTTTAGGAAACAATTCCTTTTGTAATTGAGATTGGTTTCTGGTACTAGTTGAAAGGTATCAGAAGCCGTAGAAGAATCTTGTCAAAATAGATGATATTTCGTAATGGTTATTTGGGAAGGTAATGCGATAGTCATGCTCAAAGTATGGCTGCAGGGTGTACTGAATTATTCGGAAAAGGCATGGTCTGTTACTTAAAGGACCTGTCTTACCTATAATAATGACGCAACCTACTTCCATGATCACTCCATATATTTCTGAACCCGGAGACCCCGATTTCGTGCGGTACATTCTAACCCATCTAACAAAACCACGCTGATTTTCTCACTTGCCGTATTTGCTAACTTCGATGTGAATTACGCTATCGACGGTTGTCAGCGAGAAATCTTTTCATCAGAGAAAAAGGTTATGTGAATTGTTTCCCTGTTTTTCTCATTTACTGAATATTTAAAAGCAAAGCAAGAAACCGCCTAATTTTGACGTTAGCTCTCCATCCTCTTCTTTTGTTATGTTGATAAAAATAATCTCGAAGAAAATTGTGCATTTTGGCAGCAATGGGAAACCTAGTTCTCAAAATTTCTTAAAGGACCCCTCTTGCTTATTCTGCCTTTTATAACATACCTAGCTTATTATGAAATTATAAGCTTCTAAAATCCCCACCTTTCTCCATTGTTTCGTTTTGTGAAGGTTTAGCGCTTTTTCGGCCGTGCCGACTTTCCCCGTCACACACGTAAAGTTTGCCGGAATTTTGACCGTCCACTGACAACTCTTTCACACATAAGGATATGAAAATCTTCTATTTTTGAGTTTTATTTATTTGCTCGGTTTCAGTCTTTTTAACCACGGCGCGTTCAGTTTTAAAATGTTTTGCGCCCAGCCGCCGCTTCGCAGAGCAGGAAGGCTGGATAGAAACGACAAGTGCTAACAATAAAATCGCTAAATTCGGGTGGAAAGTAATGGTATTTTCAGAAAACTTTTTTCTGATCCTTTTCATAGTGAAAAGGTCGTTTCTAGAAAGAGTTGTGCTTGAACAGTTTTATCTACTTATCTGTGACCTCTGTATATATATATATATATATATATATATAGATATATATATATATATAGATATATACATAAATATGTATATGTATAAATGTGTATTTTATTTTAGGTGAAGCAAGGAGATATGCCAGTAGTGGATGCATCTGTACGTGTTCTGATCCAGTATGCGTCTGACAACAGAACAAACGAGTTTGATCTTCAACTGTTGGATAACGGCAAAGGCGGTAAGTTTTTGATATTTATCATAGATTATTGGAGACTGATCGTATTTCGACCTGATTAAGAGTCAAATTGATTGTTTCGTGGAGTTAACTTGATTTTTCCCGATTTGCCTAGTAGCTCATTTATTTAAGATTTTAAAAAGATCACTCATTCCGGAATTGTGGGAAGTTTAACCGACAAACAAAATTGCGCCTTTGGTAGGATTTGAACCTGCAATCTACTGTTTCCAAGAACGCCCCAACTACCCGCTGAGCTACCAACCGACGGATGGCTTTGCGAACATAGTTTGCCATATTTGCCTTCCTGTTCAATTCTGTTTCAGGTTTATTTGTGTCAATTATCAAGTCCCTGGTACAGTGTTGCCACTTATCTCTGAGGGAACCTGTGATATTTGGCCGCAAAACGATGTGACATTCTGGCACCTAAGAAACTCGGTCCTTTTTACCGATATCAACGAGAAATATCAGTTTTTCTGTTTCTTAATCTTAAGCTGTTGCTTTATTGCTGTCACACTGACTGCAGTATTTATTTATTTTGTATTTATTTATTTATTTGTGACCCGCTTTTTTTATAACAGCGGAGTGTGAGTAAAATACACTAAGTAAAATACATTTTTGATAGTGCGAAACGGATACGTCAGCTGAATTTTCTTGGAGCTATATTTCGGCCCTTCTTGGCAAGGTCCTCTTCAGGCTCAAAGGCGCTCAAGTTTGGAAAAACGAACTTGTGGTAAAACATTTTTTTTTGTTGTATCAAATATTATCAAATTATCAACTATGATTCGCAGTCAGCTTGGTCTGAAGGAATGTTTAAGTAAAATACACATATTAAAACACTAAACAGAACAATGTAAATAAACATGACTACATTCCTTTCATATTCTTTAAAAACACATTCTAGCTTTGTCAGAGAAGTCGAAAACCTGTTTTAATTCGCAGAATTCTGCGACCTGTGCCAACACTCCGGTCGGATAATTGTCATCGTATGCGAACAAAGTATAATTCGGGATTGTTAAGCGTTGAGTTAAAGAGTCCAGTGCAAAATATAGTGTGGGCTAAACTTTGCACCACAACATATACCATAACACCTGGCATCTTTCATCAGCAGCGCTCGAGCGAAGCGAAACCATTAATCACGTAAAACATTTATTGTTTACAATATTACTTCATTCCCTTAATGACAGATTTAGGACCAACCCTTTGGTTTTACACCGGCCCTGCTTGTAATTTGGTGTAATTACAAGTTGCCGGAAGGAATTTGGGATGATTATCTGGGTGGATACCCTGAGTTTGGTCTAGTTTGAAATTGGAATCGGGATTGCTACCCTTTTGAAGAAAATGTTAGCGATTTAGAAGCGCAACCTAGTATTACTCTCCTGTGCGGAAATAGGATTTGCCTGATTTGGTAAATGCTATTTGGCCATCTGTACTCTCTGCCAAATTGGCTTCTCATTTTGTTATTTAGATTGATAAAAAAACAACAAAAAACTCACCGTAGCTTGACTTCAATTGTTCATTCTGTGACGTAACCAACAATATCCCTCCCTAAATACTCTTTTAGCCCAAGGTGACTGGGAAACAGATAGTAAACAATAGTTGCGTTTTTGCAGATACCATATACGGTATCTGATACCACGGTCTAAAGTATTTTTTGCATTTATCGTGGTATCTGATACCACGGTCAAAAGGCGTTTGCAGTTATCGTGGTATCGACCAGTTATCCTGGTATCTGATATGCAGATACCAAGGCCGACCGTGGTCTCTGAAAAAGTCACCCCACTTTCATCAGTTTTTGTCAAATTGGTGGGAAAGAAGTTTGGCACTTAGTGATGTGACTGAATATCAGTTTTTCTTTTGGGATGACTTCGAAAAGTGCAATTTCGGCAATTGTCGTTTTTGCAGAGCAACTGTATATCAGGTAACTGCAGAAACGGATAATTGCAGATCCAGGTACCGTGGTAACAGATACCACGGTATCCGCAAAAACGCAACTATTAAAGGACACCTGAACAATAAAACCATACTTGAACACATCATGGAGAATGCATTTACAGACATGGCCACGGAGAGCATTCTTCTCCTGAGCGTGACGTTTTCAAAATAGGGATGTTCGTTTCTGGAGGTTTGCACATGCAGACTCCAAGACAAAAAGCGCAATTCATTCAGATCTTGTACAGCGCTGGCCGGTCGTATTGGAATTTCTTCTAGATATAATTTTGGGCCATTTCAACGAAAAAAGATCATTTCTAGTAAGAGTTGTGCTTTAAAGAAAAATAACCCGACGAAAATTTATTTAACCTGTTTCAAAAGTATACCTACCGAGCAACTCCATACGTAAATCAGACTTAAACTGGCTAAAATTCCAGCTTCTAGCAACAGCCTGACGAGGACTGAAGGGCTTGCCAAGAAGGGCCGAAATATCGCTGACGAGCATCGTAGCCGACTTTTCTATTTTTAGCCATTTTTCAATATGAATTTCCCTGCCCTCATAAGAAAATGGATAATGATTAAGTCGTCTTGTTATCTAAGTAATCCAGTTGGTACTTCATTGCCACAGTGCAGGCTACATTTAATCAAGTATTTGGAAACGTAAAAAGAATTGAACGAATCCGTGTCTGAAATTCTCGGAAACTGCGAACTGTTAATTTGTTGAGACGGCATTTTGTTGCTGACTAGCTAAGATAATGGAGAGCATGAATCGCACTTTTTGTCTCGAGTCCCGTGGGTCTCTCTCACGCTCTTTGCCTACTTGGGTAATTTTCTCTTTTAATTTTTCATGCGAAAAGTTTTAATTTGAGCACCCAAGGTCTCCAACGGCCAGGAAGCATGTTTGTATTTGTCTGCGTTTAACACTTTTCAGAAAAAATAAAATAGTGCGATACCGGCGAAGAAAGAAAAAAAGAATATGGGCTCATATTTTGTGTGCTTGCCATTAGTTTTCATTTTTCTTCCATTTCGATAATCTTTATCGGAAACGTTTCAAGCGGCCGGGAGAGCATGTTTGTATTTGTCATTTTTCTTTTATATATTTCACTTTTCAGAAAAAATAAAATAGTGAGATACTGGTGAAGAAAGAAAGAAAGAATATAAGCTCATATTTTTGTTGTTGCCAATAGCTTTCATTTTTCTTCCATTTTGTTAATCTTTATCGAAAACGTTTCAAGCGGCCGGGGGAGGATGTTTATATTTGTCATTTTTTTTATACATTTCACTTTTCAGAAAAAATAAAATAGTGCGATTCTGGTGAAGAAAGAAAAAACGAATATAGGCTCATATGTTTTGTTGTTGCCATTAGCTTTCATTTTTCTTCTTATCGAAAACGTTTCAAGCGTCCGGGGGAGCAAGTTTGTATTTGTCATTTTTTTTTTTATATTTCACGTTTCAGAAAAAATAAAATAGCGTGATACTGGTGAAGAAAGAGAAAAAGAATATGGGCTTATATTTTCTGTTGTTGCCACTAGCTTTCATTTTTTCTTCCATTTCGTTAATCTTTATCGAAGCGGCCGGGGGAGCATGTTTATATTTGTCATTTTTTTTTTATATTTCACTTTCCAGAAAAATAAAATAATGCGGTACTGGTGAAGAAAGAAAAGAAGAAGATAAACTCGTTTTGCTTGTTGTTATCATTTGGTTAAATTTTCTTGTATGAGTTAAAATTTGCTTGACAGTCGGAAGGGTTTTTTGCACATTTATCGCGAAACCACGAATCTGACGATTCTGAACATCGTGAAATTTGCAGTTTCGTCTGCGTATGACAAATTTGGAAACGAAAAGCCCATCTTGCCTGATAATCTCCTAGTCAAGCACTATGAAATTCCTAATCAGCCATGATTTTCAAATATGGTATCTGTCGACTCACCACACGCTCCGATGAATAGGTTCATTATCCGGCATTTAAGGATATGGATTAGAGTTGGAAACACTTTGTGGCCATTTGGTGACATTCGTATTTGAGTGATTTTTTGTGATTTAGTTCTTAAATGTCACAGTGGCCTTTCCAGTTGTCACAGTTGCGCAGTATCCCGTTTTTTTTAACCTTTTTTTTTACTTCTGTAGTTTTGGCAAATCGGTGTGGTTGGTACACCTATAGTGTACCGGTGTACGACTACTGGGTAATCGACTGCGTGCTCTTCGTTTACGTTTTCATTATGAGAAATGGGCTTTGTTGTACTATTATATAATATATTTATTCCATTTTGTGCCATCGACCAAGATGATTCTGTATTATGTTTGGGAGCCTGTTCTTCGTTGTTTTTGGGATCCGAAAACGTAAGTGGAGGGATACCTATGACATCGCAAAAGCTGTCCGTCCGTCCGTCCGTCCGTCTGTCAGCACGATAACTCTTGAAGGGAATGAAATATTTTGATGAACTTGGTGTGAGGATTCGTTAGGTCAAGGGTAAGGACAAGTTCGTAGATGGGCTCTGTAGCCCTACATTTAGGGGTGGGGGTTCAAATTAAGGGGCATACAAAATATTTTTAAACAGCTAATGTGATAGTCGATTGTGGGGTAAGAAGACATTCTGAACAAGATGGTGAAAACCATTCTTTGCCGGATAAGTAGTTCGTCCGGAATCCGGCAAAAACCGGAAAGTTGGTTAGAATTAAAAGTTTTATTTGAAGTTGATTGGATGTTCGATTATGGGGTAAGAAAACATGCCGAACACGATGAGGGAAATCATTTTCTCATCGGACAACTAGTTCGCCCGGAATCCGGCAAAACTGGAAAATTTGCTAAACGCGAAAGTTTTATTTGAAGTTGATTAGATGAAAGATTTAGGGCTAAGAAAATGCGCTGAGTCTGTATATGACAATCATTTTTTACCCGGACATATAATTCGTTCGGAATCCGGTTGAAACCGGAAATTTTATAAGTAAAAGTTTTATTTGAAGTTATTAGATGTTCTTTATAAGGAGATACGCTGAATTCGTTTCTAAATTGTTCTTTTTTTGCTGGACAAGTAGTTCGCTCGAAATTCGGCCGAAACCGGAAATTCGGCAGAAGTAAAGCAGGAAGTTTCCGTCAGTATCGTCAAAATAAATATGGCTTATAGAGGTATCTGAACTTGGTTTTCTCAGATGATTAGCGTGGTGAAGACTGGATCTGGCGAGGACAAGACCCAATTGTCTGGATCAAATATTAGATTTTTGAGATCCCATCGAAACCTTGTAAGAAAGTATTGTTTTAATCTGAGCGATTCTTCTTAAAGCAAAGTAGTACATTATAGCGGTGTAAAACTATTGTTTTAATATTTTTTAGGCAAGCTCTTTTCGTTCCGGTTGTTAGAGATTTGTATAAAACAGAATTCTGTATTATATATATAGTATGTCTTTTCATTTTGTTCTCCATGTTGTTTCATAACCGATTTGCATAAACATTAATTCGATACAGCGTTTGATTTCCCACCCTACACATACGTGTTATAAGATTATACCCTGCTCTAAACAAATACTCTAGTCATGTTATTCGCTCTTTCTGCATACCGGTCACGTGCTTTGAAACAAACAGGCTATGATAACAATAGCGTGAACAAATTCCTGCACTTCTGTTGGTAAACTTCAGTTTATGTAACGATTGATTTCATAGCCTAGGCTACACATTAGTCCTGCTATTCGTTGTCCGTCTGCATGTCAGAGACTCGCTTTAAAACTAATTTATAGGCCACTCTAGTAATTGTCTAAACAAATTCCTGCACTACTCTTGATTTTCCTCTTGTAGGTGTCTATTTACAAAATACGTTCGTCGTTTAATACTTTACAAGCTTTTTCAGATTTTCAAGCGTTTCAGAATAAATGTTTAATGGGCTTAAGGACCCCCCTCTTCCGTATACTCCTACTCAATAACCCCTTCCTCATTTATTGTGCACCCCTGTAATCTGACACAGTCTGAATTGGCTTAAAATACCCCCTTTTGATCCTCAAGTGGGGGTTGTAAGACATGAATGCGAGGGAATGATGGATTGCTATATGCGTTTCGATAATAGGGGTAACATTTTTATTTTTCTCTTATCGCACCCCGATGGAGGGCCCTGCGGGTGTGTAACTTCCTCCTAAATTGAGTAAACAAACGTTCCCGTAAGCGTAGGCCATAATATGATATTTAAAAGCACAACTCGTACTAGAAATGATCTTTTCACAACATCGTGTTCCGGAAATACCAATACTTGCCCCGTGAGATTAGCGATTTTTTATAGTAATAGTAATAATGTAACATTTTTATTTTGTCATCGCAACCCTGATGGATGGGCCTGTTGGGTTCACAACTTCCTCCTAAATTGAGTAAACAAACGTTCTCCTAAGCGTACGCCATATGATAAAACATATAAATGTTTTATCTCTTACTAGAATTGGTCTTTTCACGCGGGATTCATAGCTTCCTTCTAAATTGAGTTAACAAACGTTCTCCTAAGCGTAGGTCATATGATACAATATATAAAAGCACCTCTCTTACGAGGATTGATCTTTTCACGATGAAATGGTACAGAATTATCGTTTTCCGGAAATACAATACTTGCCCCTTGAGGTTAGGGATTTTTTTAATAATAATGATGTATTGCAGAAACAATAAGGCCACTAAGCCTCTACAAAATTGTTGTAAAACATGTAGGGCTGTACATTTGATTTCCTAGTTTGAATTTCCTTGTGCATTTTAATCATACTCCGTGTTTGGATAAAAAGCGGGTCGCAAATAAATAAACAAAAAAAATTTGCGTAGTAAACATTTTT
Source organism: Branchinecta sandiegonensis (assembly GCA_030848855.1). Lineage (NCBI taxonomy): Eukaryota > Metazoa > Arthropoda > Branchiopoda > Anostraca > Branchinectidae > Branchinecta > Branchinecta sandiegonensis. The sequence goes on along the minus strand of JAUPMV010000001.1, from coordinate 28,064,206 downwards.
TTAGTTTCTCTCTTGAACTGGCTCTGTGACGGGCAGTTTGCACATAGTGTCGAAAAACAAGATAGACATGTTGGCCTACCAAGTCTTTCTTCTAAAATGAAAAATAGTACATTTTGAATATTTTCATACGCTTCTTTTCTAAGAGTTGTCTGTGGACCTCGGAAATTTTCGGCGAAGTTTGCTCTCCGGGACTAAGAAACTCGGCTCAGCCGAAAAAGGGCTAAAAACTCGTAGGTGCAAAACGAAACTATGACGAAGGTCGTGGAATTTTGGAGCTGAAAATTCCATTGGGGAGCTAAATATAATAAGAAAGGCGGAGAGGCAAGAGGGGTCCTCTGATGCAGAGTTTACAAGTACGGGAAAACTTGAACAGAATCCGATCTTGGTGACAAGATTATGTTTACACGCATAGGAAAAATTTAAATTCTTCGAACCAGAAAATCTGACAAAAATAAATTCACTAGCGAATAAAGTACTGACGACTGCTGCTCTCAAAAGCTAGCTAAACTTTTTTTTTGGTCTTTTTACCAGTTTAAGTAGACCGTAATTCCTTTCATCATGAGAGGATTCTCGTCGAGCTAGACTTTTTTTCTAGTCGTTTTTACAGAATCTTTCGAGTTGACCGGAATTCCTTTCAACTCGACGGGATTTCTTGTCCGTGTAAACGCTATATAAGACTGAAAGCCCTAATGGGCCATAGATACGGAACTTCGTCCAATAAATAATCTTCATTTATAGATCCAGACATCACTGCTAATGACGGGATCTATAGTCGGTACTTCCTGCCGCCAAGCGGAGGACTTTTGGACTACACGATGACCTTGTTTGTGAGCGACAACTCAGGAAAAGCCTATACAGTCCGAACAGTTTCTCAGAGGTCGAGAAGGGCGGCCACTATCCAGCCAGGTTAGTAGCTTACATCTTTTGTTTCTATTATTATTGTTTAGTGCAGTTCGTTAGTTCGTCTTAAGCACGTGTAACAAAATCAGTCGCTTGTTTAAAAAAAAAATTACAGTTTCAAAAATAAATATTTGAAGGGCTCAATGCACAAAGGTGATAAGTCACTTTTTGATGGTTTCGAGACACTCGCGTTTGAAGTTTCGAAAGTTAGTAAAATCAAAAGCTACAGTCTCAGAAGTTTCATAACAGAAAACACGAGGATGCGCGATTCCAACAGATAATGCGTAACAGAAAACACTTCGTATGTTATGTGTTGTGTTTCAAAATGTTATGCATAATAAGCGTTACCATCAGGAAGAACCGAAAAACCGCCAAAAAGTATCTGCCGAGTTTCCCGACATCATGACAACAAGGAATGAAGACAGTAGATGCTTTTTTGGCTCTTCCTAACAAAGCTTATTATGCTTAACATTTCATGCATAACATTTTCAGACACAACAGATAACATTCGAAGTGTTATCTGCTACGCAAACCGCGCATCCTCGTGTTATCTGTTATGAGACATCTGACAGTGTAGGTATCACCTATGTCGACTGCATATCTCGGAATGGATTGACCTGGAGAAAATGTGATAGCACTGGGAGAAAGAGCGCAAAAACATGGTTTAGATCTTAACTCAGTTTGTCAAAAATGGCGAGTTATCACTTTTGTGCGCTCAGCTAATTTCATCGGCTTATTTCTCAGTTCTGTTTTCACAGGCCCACCGAGTTCTGTCAAGAGCTCGGCAAAACTCAGAAAACTGGGTTTACGCATCGATAGCATAATTCGCGAACACTTGTCCGGAGCATAATGCGCATGGAAACTAGTGAATAGCGTCAAGTGCAAAGATTAGGAAAGGTGTCGTAGCGGGTTCGGAATGTAAGCAAGAAAATTTGGATCTCGATTATAGGTACGACAGGTCCTTTAATATTAGCAGTAGCTGCTACAGCCTAGTCAAAGGATTTTTGTCTTACACGGTTCATTAAGATGCAGCTATTTCCGCGTACGCTAGCTCTTGTGAGGTTTTAATTTGATCCCGTGTTGTCGTAATGATAATGACGCTAATTGTGGAATTAATACTAATTTGATACGAGGGGTTAGCGAGTTGGGAGGGGGGATCAGATGTGCGCGTTTCAGAGATTTTTTCGTCTCAGGGATTGCGAAATCAGTCAGCCTTTTCGCTACATTGGAGGACCAGTATTGTTCTGGTTTTAGTAACTACGCAAGATGTAAAAAACTACTCTTTAAAAAGAAATCTTGCGGTATTTGCTACTGGGATTAATCTTGTCTTTAAAAAGATAGTCTTATCTCTAATTCGGATTTATCGAATCTCAGTAGATATAAGATTAATTCCAGTAGCAAATACTGCAGTTAAAAATTTTTTTACAGTGGAACGTGTTCAGTTCGGCTTAAGTTAGGACGAATCGAACACACGTATTGTTTTTCCTTATGATTTTTCATAAACAATTATTATTTGTGTACCGTATTTCATTTATTTTTTATTTTGTCTTTTTTGGCGAATATGAACACCGACGCTTTGGACTACGGAAAAGTGTGATTTTTCAAGTTCTTTTAATTTAAAACAGTTAATAACAATATAAATTGATCACGGGGGGCCGGCAGGGATACAGGCTCTCTAGGGGGGGGGGGGCAGACTTATTGGACACAATGCAACTTCTCAGTTCAGTCAGTTTTCAGTGTATTCAGGTGCCAGGATGACCATTTGGACCAGGAATTGGATGACCAGGAGCTTTCGCATTTGAGGGATTCATTGTTTTGAAGGAATGGCGGGCAACTTATTGGTATCCTTCGAACTCCGTCAGCAATATTAATTGTTTCTTTTAGTGATTTTGTACATGAAGCACTAGTCTTGAGAAGTACTGTTTCAAGTTACATATATAACACAGCTTATTTATACTGCAAGCAAAGGCGTCACAATTACGGGGGAGGGGGGGGCGCCCCCCGCAAAGCGCCGCGATTTTTCGTAAAACCAGTCGATTTTTTTTTTCTGGGAAATAGTCGATTTTTTTTTTTTAAACAGTCGGTTTCTCGTTAAAATAGTCGATTTCTGATGAAAAGCTGATGAAGAATCCTAGCTGACGTACCCGTTATAAAAATTGTATGAATAAATGTTTCAAAGTCAGCTTGGGCTCAAAGAATATTTAGTAGTCGATTTTTTCTTAAAAATGTTAGTTTTTCTTAAAAATCAGCCGATTTTTCGTCAACACATTCGTTTTTCTCAATAATAGTCGTTTTATCTGCAAAAACAGTCGACAAAAATGACCAGCCAGTCGGTAAATACCTTGCCAGTTGCCCCCCCTCCAAACATTTTGCTAGTACCGCCTCTGCTGTATAGGACCTTCGTTTGTTTTGGTATAGATTTTATTATTGTTATAGACGAATATGGAATCCGACCTTTTGAAATTATGAAGAGATATTTTGTAAAAAATATCGGATTTATTATGCTGTCTTGTCTCATATCGAGGTAGTCTTTTTGGTATGTACCATGTTTGGATGGAGTGAGAAGTCCCTCGCTGGCCAGTCCGTTCGTGACCACAGGTCGTATATCAAACTCTGCAGCAATTAGGCTGAATTTGACTTGTCTGAGATGAATTTTTTGGCATGTTAATACACCACTACCAAACTGGTGCAGCCGTAGAGGTTTTCGAATTTTCAGGCGAGACGCATATATTTTCCTCGCGAAGTTGCTAGACAGGCCACGCCACGCCAAGTAAGGATCATGGAAAAAAACTTGAGCGAATTTGTTTTGCTTAGAGCGGAGCGCAATTCTTCAGGTTATCCGTTTTTCTTTGATTTGTCTAAACAGTGTAATACTATATATATATATATATATATATATACTACATACTAGAAGATAATAAAATACTAGTTACGGTTGAGCAGGCCCGTATCCAGGAATTTATTTCGGGGGGGGGGGGGTTGCCTGCGGGTCGGACAAAAAAGACATAGATCAGAGGAGAAAACCTGTAAAAATGATTATTTTTGTATGTTTCGGAGGGGGGGGAGTTCAACCCCCTACCCCCCCCCCCCCCCCCTGGATACGGCCTTGCGGGTGACCCAATGATGATACTTCGGACACGGAAGAAGGAACGAAGTAGAATGAGCGACTCGAGGTTGTATTGTAAGACAGAGGCAAACTCTTCCACGTTCAGAGTTTTCATTAGTGTCAGTGGTCAGTAGACCGCAAATGAAAAATCACATAGAAACACCAACAAACTTTCGGACAGCTTTTGGGGTCGTTTGACCTACCTTGTGAATAGCAATCTCTTTCGCTAGTCCAGGGTCCCAGATGCTGTTGAAAAAAAAGAATGGGTATTGGTAGTCAGTTGTGTGAGATGTAATTACTGGTAATAACTTTGCAAACACGCGCTTGGGTCATCGGAGCAGTAATGGCGCGGAACTGCACCCAAGGTGCCTCTGTCGGAATTTTTCTTCTAAGCTTCCTGGTATCCTACGAACTACGTCACAAAAGTGATCCTTTCTTTTGGTAATTTTGCTAATAAAGAAATGTGATAAAATAAGAAAAAGGTGCTATTTAAAAAAAGAACAAAAAAACAAGAGCTGTAAGCTCATATGGCACTTGCAAGCATACGCAGTAGGTAATAGTAACAGCTAAGATTCTTGCTGTGTTGAGGAACAGAAGATTATGGACCTTAGGATTCATGAAAATGTATGGTTTAGTAAAAATATGCCATGCAATTTGCGGTCACAATGCGCAATTTAAGAGGGCTCGGAATCCATTTTGTAAGCAGATGCACTGTAAATGGTCATGGTCACCAAAGCATATCATTCGCTCGAAAGTATTATTTTTTTGCATTCTGCGGCTAAGATGCGCACTTTAAGGGGTTCGAACTGAATTTGGAAGCAAAATACTTGGGGCACAGATGATCATGGGCCCTTGGGGATCCTAAAAATGTTTAGTTTCTTAAAAAAAAATCGAATTTGCTGTAACATTGGTGCTTTAAATGTGTTTGAAAATCATATGTAAGCAAAAGCCAAGTAAACAACTAGAATTGAAAACTATAAACTAAGAAAAAATACTTCTCAACTGTTTTAGTGCTTTTATAAGTGCTTTAATTGGGTCCCCGCTGTTTCTAACTCACTAGGTTGCCTTAGTATATATTTTGGAACGATTTAAGGTCACCTGCCCATTCTGAAGTCACTCAAGTTGTCCCCTCTATAACTGTATTTAAACTTTCTCAGTTCATAATCCTCCAGAAAAATTAAACTATCGAAGGGTTGCCCACTCTCCGTTTTAGTGCACAGCAAGTGCCCGGCGCCGATGGGCCCGGTCGGTGCCGGCACCGGCTTACACCATCCAGCACTGGTTGCCACGTGTTAGAATATCAAAATCACCATGTTTAGAAACGGGAATCACCTAATTTATGCCTGGCACTGGTGCCGAGGAGCGGGAAACCCCTCGGAAACTATGCAGTGTTCTTTAATCAAAACAAAATCTTAATTAAATTTTTGTTTCCTTTGATGTGCATTTTGTAATTTTAAGTGTGTCCTCCAGCACGCTACCTTCAGATATAACTCCCAGAGTTAACTGATAGTGTTCGACATTCGATATCGATAACGATATATTGATATAGCGGACTAAATATCGATATAGAAAACGATACATGTTCATTCATAATTATTGTAAATAATCCAACATAGCTACATTTATAAGTCCGAAATTGGAACAATATGTTATCCGTAATTCAGTTCTTATTTATTCGGAGTTTGAGATGATGCAAGATGCTATTTAACGACAATTGTGTTCTTAGATTTTGGCGAAACGAGACGTACCCTAGAGCGAAACATGGTAAAGAAATATCGAAAAATCCAAATATCGCCCAACACTATTAACTGACGCAGTGGAAAGCTCCCCCGTCCACCTAATAGCGCAAGTAGGGATTCAATAAACGCTAACTGTGCCATCTGTTTTTCAGAATCAACACTATGCTGTGGTAGTTCCATTCAGATCCCGCTAGATAGTAGAGAGTACGTCGGCTCCTTCCAACGGATTGTCCGATCGCCACCGCTTGCAATTTACGCCACCGGCGCTGATATGTTTCCACCCAGTCGGGTGACAGACCTACGGGCAGACGTTTGGAATCGGACTGTTTACCTCAGTTGGACGGCACCAGGTGGAAGCTACGACTCTGGAAGTGGTAAGTTAGAGAACATTTAAAGGACCTGTCTTACCTATAATTATAACGCAACCTACATCCATAATCACTCCATACATTTCTAAACCTGGAGACCCCAATTTCGTACGGTACATTCTAGCCCCTCTAACAAAAAACACGCTGATTTTCTCACTTGCCGTGTTTTGCTACCTTCGATGTGTATCAAGCTGTCGACGTTTGTCTGCGAGACGTTTTTCCATCAGGAAGACCGGTTATGTAAATTGCGGGTCAGCGGGTTTTGGAAAAGTCTTGAAACATCCAAAACCGTTGATTATTTGTTGAAAGCACAGCCTAGTTTTAAAGTATTCAATGATTTAAAAAACTATAAGTTGAAGAGTAATGCGAGGAGTCCTTTAAGTTTTCGCATAAGACCGTACAAGAAGTTGTGGGTTTTTTTCTACCTGCATCAGTATTTTCAAGCCTTTCTTCTTTTAAATGCCTCCTTCTCTCTCTCAGGGAAATGTGTGTGGCACCTACTGTTCTACTTTACTTCTTTGCTACTTCTATTCTTAATTTAAAATTTTCTTCAGAATAAAATTTCTTTATTTTCATTTTTATAAAAACTAGTCTTTCATGCAAATGGCGAAAAAAATATCATGTGAAAGGTCATAACGGAACATAGTCATAAACGTAATAAACAACTAAGTAGTAATAAATATTCAGCATAGGCTAAAAATAAGGTTCATATCGGTTGAAATTATGCATCCTTGTGTAATTGTAGTGAAATTTCCGACAGTTTAACAGAACCGCCTAAATTTTATAACTTTTGTCTTCATTTTTGCTTCTGACCCACTCGGCTTTTTTTCCTTTTTTATTTTATTATTCATGAATAAGGTGGCTCCAGTCACTAGAGAAAGAGTGAGTGGTTTTCCTTTTTGTAATATCATTCTTACTTAAAACCTGAATTGCTTTTTGTCGACGCATTAATATCAATTTCGACACCTCACTGGTCGTAAAAAACAGGATCACGCAAAAAAGTCAGTCTGTGATTAATCTCTACTGCTAATAACTCTGGAGCCATTTCGCTTTTTGGTGGAGTTTCTTTTTCATTTCTATTAGCCGTTAATGGGTGAGAAAAGAAATTGAAGTGGATTGATGGTTGTTGGGTTTCAGTCTGAAACATCAGGGTCTTCTCTTTTGGTCCAGACGTGAATTTTCGAGGACCGCGAAAGGCAGCGTTGCAGTTGGAGTGCTAAATAATTTTGACTTTTTTTTTTCAATGTTTTACACTATAGTGGATTAGGACAGGTTTAAATACGCTATCTGTGCCTACGTTCAACCGGGGCCAGTCAACCTAGACCTAGTCCATACTTCGACTTGGTTATCCAATAAGCATAAACTGGCTTAGAAAAAATCCGAGTATGATATAATTTTATCCTATTTTTGTAGAGGCTCATGGGCTATTCAATCAACCAATTTATTTGATTCGGGATTTTTACACATCACATATTTAAAAGTACACTAAATTGAGTTTCGAGACAAAACTTGTGTTTGCAGAACTTTATTTATTTCGGATAAAAAGAACCCGATGTGCCGACGTGTCGACAGACACACAACAAAAGCATACAAAATGTTATTTCTTCTCTGTTTGCCGTGACCGTTCTAACCAAGCTAGGCCAAGCGCCCGAGCCCATACTTCGACTTGCTATCCAAAAAGCATAAATTGGTCTAGAGAAAATTCGAATAGGATATAATTTTATTCTGTTACTGGTTTGTAGAGGCTCATGGCCTATTCAGTCAATCAGTTTATTTGATTTGTGAACTTGCACACCACATATTTAAAAGTAAACTAAAACGAGCTTCGAGACTACTTCTATGACCGTTTTAAGTGTCATGTTCCACGAAAAAGTTAACGTTTAAAAGAGTTTTAAACGTTTAACACAATGATACAAAAATATGTGTTATTTGTTCTCAAAGTTCTAACAGTGTGGTTATATGTATCTCTTGCAGTTGTAAAATACAACTCGTTAGCCTTAAATGTTGAGATTGTTCTTGAAAAAAAAAATTAAAGCCTATTTCGCCGACAAAAAGGACAGATCTGATCTTCTTTTCTTCCTTCCAGCTTATTCATACGAGCTCCGTTACGCTCGCACCGCCGCTGAACTTCGCACCGCCTTCTCAGCAGCGCCCACCATCCCCCTCCCTGACGCCCCCCTGGACTACGGCACTCCCTCAACATTCAACTTCACCTTCCCCAATTACGACACTACCTACTACCTGGCGCTGCGAGCGCTTGATACAGAGTTTAACAAAGGCGCAGTATCGAATGTTGTATCAGTCTTCGTACCGGCTCCGCCAACTACCACGACTACCACCATAGCGCCCACCACAGCGCCTCCTACGTTAAGCGCCCAGACGCTCAGTCTTGCTGCTATATTAGGAATAGCGGCCGGTGCTTTCTTGGCCGTAGTCCTTATAGTTCTGGCCTGTTGTATGGCCGTGTATAAGCGAAAGCGGCAGACGAAAGATCCTAAATACCAGAACTCGACTCTTTATAACCAGACCAAGTCGAATGGTATAACGAATAGTGGCCTGAAGGAACCTGAGAAACTTCTGAAAATCGGCGGTGATGAAAACGATGGAAAGAGTTTGTCTGTTATTTACGAGCCTAACTTACCGTCTAACCCGCCTGTACATTGGTCAGCCAGTCAGCTTTTAGCAGAACACGAGCGACGCCAGAGCCCCTACGTTGGAAACCAGAACTACAACCACTACGAAACGAACAATAACCCCAACGTGCAGGCTTATTACCCAGGCCTTACCCCAGAAAATAACGGGTCTGTCTATAACGGCTACTATCATAACGCCCCGACCTTGCCTTACCCGCAGAATAACGACCGTTACTCGCCATATGGTAGAGGCAGCTCACCCCCTACCGATTCGGTACATTCCGGTAACTCGGACGGGAAAATGTTACCGAATGAGTATGATACATCGGTAGAATACTCCCAGAATAGTGTTAAAGTACCCCCGCCAACTTTACCGAAACCAGTTCGTCCAGTACCCCCTAGTACGTTACAAGCTGGTTCATTTACATCACTCGCTAGTGACAAGAAGAAAAGGAACATTACACAGGTTTAGTAAACTGAAGTGCGCAACACCTGTGAACATGCGCGACGGTAGTAAAGCCCTGCAGTATCAAACTACAGTAGAGGTATGCTTATGTGAACGTTTGTTGACATTGGACTTTGCCATTTTCATGCACTTGCTTTGTCTAAAACTAACTACCAGTTAGTCAAAATAGGTATTTAACGAGTTAGTTCATCGTGAATGGGCTAAGCGTCTGTCTAAATCCGTTATATTGCCACCCTCCCCCTCTTATGTACGATTTTGGGCATAACCGAGAAATGTATCTCATGTCAGCAAAGATAGGCGAATTCGAATCAGGATTCGGATTCGGATTCCAAACCACAATCTGACGAATCCACTCAAATTTCTAGTCTACATCCTTCTAGTTTCCGTTTTCCAATTTTTACACAGTCGGCTTAGGCCGCCCAACTTTTTGTATCTGTAACACCAACCATCCTTAGTAATCTGTCACGTTATCTGATTACCTTAGATATCAGTGCTTTTTGTCACCTCTGATTTTTAAACTATAAATTATGTACATGATTTGATTTTCGTTAAGGTGTGATTCGATCTAGCATGAAATGGTGGTTTCGGATTCGAATCCTTTCATGATAGGATTTGCCCATCTTTGCATGTCAGGAACATAAAGGTATCAGAGGAGAACAGGTTTCACACAAGGTTATCTGTGAGTTCCCGTAACTGAAGGCTTGGCAAGCCATACCCTATCTAGTTTTCGAACGAGACATTCTTAAACAGTACCTACAGGTATTCTTCTTTGTACTGGTGGAGTGAAGAACCAAAATAACAGTTGCGTTTTTGCAGATACCATGGTATCTGATACCAAGGTTTAAAGTCGTTTTTGCAGTTTTCGAGGTATGTGATACCACGGTCAAAAGGCGTTTTTGCAGTTATCGTGGTATCTGACCGGTTATCGTGGTATCTGATATTCAGATACGGCGGTCCGACCGTGGTATCTGAAGAAGTCATCTCACTTTCATCATTTTTTGTCAAATTGGTGGGAAAGAAGTTTGGCACTTAGTGATGTGACTTAATATCAGTTTTTCTTTTGGGATGACTTCGAAAAGCGCAATCTCGGCAATATTCGTTTTTGCAGAGCAACCGTATATCAAATACCACGGTAACTGCAAAAACGACTAATTGCAAATCCAGTTCCCGTGGTAAGAGATACCATGGCATCTGCAAAAACGCAACTAACCAGTCGGGTGTTCCTGGGATCCCTAATTAGGCTACCTTCCACTAACTGGTAGTTGATCCTCGTCACAGCAAGTCGATAAAAGTGGCACTATTCAGTGTTAACTAACGTTCACGGAAGTACCGGACGGTACCTCTCATCGGGAACGGAAATTCCCATGATTGGGCACTAGTGTTGGGCGATATTCGATATCGATAACTAAATATCGATATATCAGAACGTAAATATTGATCTTGAAATCGATATTCCGAAACTAGATCAATACGTTCTTCGTAAATCAGCTTTTATTTATTTGAAGTTTTGAGTTCATGCAAGGTGCTTTGGTACGAGAGTTTTGGTCTTAAATTTTGGCGAGACGATGCGTATAATATAGCGAAACATGGCACCGGAATATTGATTATCGAATATCGAAAGTGAAAATGCAAATATTGCCCAACACGATTCGACTCAGAGGCTATGAAATACTGTTCTCATCTGGAAGTTAAATATTCTGTTTCATGTATAGTGCAATACAGTATACTTGTCTGTCCTCATACACTGTAAAAAGTTTCTCCGAGTAAGGATTAAAGTTAACTGTTGTATATGCTACTGGGATTAATCTTATCTCTACTGGGATAAGTTTAATCCGAATTAGAGATAATCTTGTCTCATTAGAGACAAGATTAATCCCAGTACAAATACTGCAAGATTTTTTTTTACAGTGTAGTTGAGGTATATCACCTTGCGGTGAATATACGAATTAAAAATTGTCGTCTATTCGATTTCCCGGTTGTATGGATAGATGACGCGCAGTTTGTGCTAGCTCTGAAAATAATAGGGACTGATTTAGTGTAGATTTGTGTATACTGTTGTGTCTAGCATTTAACCGCTACTGCGTTCATTTCCTGTACATTTTGTAAATATCGTTTTATGTTGATTCGGTATCAAAATATGTCGAACAAGTTCGTGTAGATTTTGTACAGACATTTCTTATGGACAAAATAAATGAGATCTCCTTTTATATACGACTTGGGATTTGGAAGTTTCAGTTCTTGTTTTATTTTTTTTATCCGACTCGGTTTCATACTCTCATGCTAGCAGAAAACAAATAGCCCATCGTATTTCCTTTTACCTCCCTCCCCCCAGTCTATTCCACTACTTACTTTGCAGCTACCTATGGTTAAAGTATAGTTGTTACTCTTCTATTTCATTTCTGAGTATGCTTGTTATCAAAGTACGCTAAAGAAATTTAAAAAAAAAGGGTTTTTTGCTTTAATTACCGAAAAGTAAAACTTTAAAGCAAAGCTCTTGCTAGAAATGATTTTTTCATGATGAAACTGCTCAGAACCGCACAATATAATATATTTTGACGCAAAATATTTGAAAACCGAACGCGCCGTGGTTAAAAGTGGGAAAACCAAGAAAAATAAAAGATATCCAGAACAGAAAGAAGACCTGATATTCTCCCATGTCTAATAGACTGAAAAACAAAAGTCGCGTATTTGCAGATACCATGGTATCTGAGATACGGTTGCTCTGCAAATACGACAATTGCCGAAATTGCGCTTTTCAAAGTCATTCCAAAAGAAAAACAGATATTCAGTCACATCACTGAGTGCCAAACTTCTTTCCCACCAATTTGACAAAAATGAAAGTCCGATGACTTTTTCAGATACCACGATAACAGCAAAACGCCTTTTGACCGCGGTATCAGATACCATGATAACTGCAAAAATGACTTTAGACCGCGGTATCAGATACCATGGTATCTGCAAAAACGCAACTAATACTTTGAAGCTTTTCATGTCTTATATTATGTGAAAGAGTTGCGGGCGGACCTTGAAGCTTTCATGAAGTTTGCGTTGCGTGACTGTCAAAACTCGGCTAGGCCAAAAACGCGCTAGTAAAGCATTGTCCAAGTAGGTGTACTAAGCTGAATAGCGCCATAAGCGATGTTTACGTCTTAATACACACGCCTGTTCAAATAGGAACCCGAGAGGCTCTTATGAAAGCAGCGTTCGGTGTTGCGACGCTGATACAGTTTTTCGAGTTTCTAAAGATCAGAAAAAGTGTTCTTAGTACTTCTTGAAGCACACCAGTACAGTATGATGCCATGGCCTCAGGCTTTTTGTGCAATAAATTCTATATTGTAAAAAGCTATTAGATTTACGGATGGACAGCATTGGTCCTCGAACTAGCAGTAAGCAGTCGTAACAGAACAAAACGTGTTCTTTTGAAGAAAAGTTGTTTCTTCAGCTTCCAACAAAGTAGAACTTTAGTGTTTCCCGTGGCAAACCTGACGGCGCTGCTCCTTTCCTCGGCCGCTGGCGGAACCAACAAAGCGATCTGATTGGCTCTGCATAAGGGAGAATAGAGCCGAGCTCCATTTTCCAATGTTCGCCTTATTACAGCGCGCCCCGAGGAAACTGTAATAAGCCTTATACGCCGTAATACACCTTACAACACTTATTTGGACAATGCTTAAGTCGTTGGTACAAAATGAAACCACGGCGAAAGGCGGGGCTTTCAGAAGTTTATAATCCCATAAGGGAGCTAAGGACCTAGGGACCCTGGATCTCTATGTCCGGGCCTGAGCCTTATCTCGCTTCCCCGAAGACTCGTCGGGGAATCGAAGGGAACGGCACTCCCTGTGGACTCCTCGTACAGAAACAGCGAGAACACGGGGAATATAAAAAAATATGCAGTTGACGAAATTAGTCTGGATCCACTTTATTTTCGGTTTTGTTTATTCTTATTGTTTTTAATTAATTTTACATTGCACCAACACCAGCAAAAAGGATTCCCCTCCGAATCTGAAAGGGAGTCCTTTTTGATGATGGTGATGATAATCGGAGCATTCCCTGTCCGTGGGGACTGACGAGAATACGGCAAGTGTGTCCTCGGGACAAACAAAAACGCGGGGACTCCTCAAGTGAAGTCCTAGGGGAACGGCGAGAAGACACCTCTGGTCTTTTTCCCCTGAGTAGAGTCCTGTTCCCTGAGTAGTTCCTGGTCATTTCCTGGCCCGTTTCAAACATCAAGACAGGATTCCGGCCAAATTATCAGCCCTCTCAGGAAACCAATGGCACACCCACATTAAGCATATTCATTTATCCGACACAAGAGGCAGATACCATGGTGATACCACGGTCTGATGTCGTTTTTGCAGATACCGTAGTATCTGATACCACGGTCAAGAGGTGTTTTTGCGGTTATTGTGGTATCTGGCCAGTTATCGGGGTATCAGATATTCAGATAACACGGTCCGACCGTGGTATCTGAAAAGGTCATCTCACTTTCATCAGTTTTAGTCAAATTGGTGGGAAAGAAGTTTGGCACTTAGTGATGTGACTGGATATCAGTTTCTCTTTTGGGATGATTTCGAAAAGGGCAATTTCGGCTATTGTCGTTTTTGCAGAGCAACCGTATATCAGATACCACGGTTGCTGAAAAAACGATTAACTTCAGATCCAGTTATCGTGGTAACAGATACCATGGTATCGGCAAAAACGCAACTAAGAACTACGAACGATGTATTTTCTAGTCCTACGGCTGGAACGGCTGATCAGTAATGATATTGTACTAAAGAGATATAACACTGTAAGAAACTCTCACACCAAAAGACTCCTGTCACCAAACATAAGGCCTTTTTCCGCGACACAGTTGTGGGCCACACACTTCTGAGCGTTGTCGCGGAAACACGATTGTGTGCCACACAGTCGAGCCACTAGTTCAAACTCGCGGAAACGCCGTTTCATCTATTTTTTTGGCGGTAATTTCAAATATCAGAAAATAAAAAGAAATTCATGTAAAATCTCAATAAATAGAGCTCCAGGCTTATTCGCTTACCATTCTGTACAAAAAGTATCCTCCGTTTTACGTCTATTTGCTTGAAAAAGTAGTTAGCGTTATTGTTTAGACACTATTTTGCTGCTTAGTTTGAAATTCCCGCTAGAATCGAGCCACAAAATCGACAATCACCTCGCCAGGTGTTTGTCGAGTTTGAGCCACAAAGCGAGCCACGAAAATCTTGTTGGTCGCGGAAACACACTTGTGGGCCGCACGAAAGACCGCGGAAACAGTCTTTTCGAGCCACAGTCGACCCACAAACTGTTTGTGCTAGCACGGAAAAACGCCTATAATAAAGGCCAGCTAGCGGTTTAGAAGTGAAGATCAAAGCTATATTTCAACGCAGGAGATGGCGCCCGCGCATCAAAGACGCCAGTTGCATGTTTGGAAAGATGCAAAGCAAGCATGCTGACAAGCATTTTGGGACATGTTGCTGTGGATCAACTTGAAGCGTCATAAACTGGAGGAATCCAGCCAAATGTGAGAAGGTAAGGCTACTCGATCACACATTTTTATGCTTTGACTGAAATTAAGAAAAAAACCGCTCAAATTCTTTTTTAGTGAATTAGGGTCAACTACAGAGTTGATGGATGACTACAGTAGAGATAGTAGGTAATTAGGGGAGTCTGAAAACACCTGAATAGGTATTTTGGATCTTCGTTCTACCATTTAGCCTAAACGGCCCAGGGTTGGTCACCAAAAGTAACTTCGTACACACTGTAAAGTAACCTAAAAGTATCTCAAAGTAACCCAATGTAACCCAATGCAATGGAACCCAAAGTAGCCCAGAGTAACCCAAAGTATCCTGAAGTAACTCATACACCCTGGTTCTTTGTGACCAACCCTGGTAAACTGCGCTGTTCACATTAAAGTAACAGTTCACATAAACATACCTCATACCGCATGGTTGGTTATATCTAGTAAAAGCTAACCAGAAGCTAGTTTAAGTTCAAGTTCAAATTTTAATTTTACACAAAAATACATTATACAAGCACTGTGGAGAAAAAAAAATTCGAACATGCATTGCTTTTTAAAAATTTACTATAATAACAACAACTGAGTATCCTACAAATCTAACAAAAGATAATGCAGCTTAACTTGACTGACCTGTATAAAATGACCTACTATCTACCAAATAAATAAATAAAAACTACCCTCTTGTGAAAAATAAACAAAAATGACAAACCATTTGACATTAGTAAGCGAGAATCCGTACAGCACAAACCAACCACATACGAAACAATCACTCAATTAACCACCCACACTCTAATAAACAAAATCTTATATAATGAATTTCATAATAATTTATATTGCAAACATAACTATTATAATTTTAAAAAATTAAGAATCAGTAGTCAAACCAGCTACCTGGTTTGATTGTGCAAACATACCTAAGTTGCTTGTTTAGGGACAAGAGTTCTAAAGAATTTTAAGTTAAAGACAAACAAAGCACAGTTGGACCTAAGCTAAAGTCAACAGAAAATTTTATGTTATCTCTTTGGTAGATGTCTTCTGTCGAAGCAAGAATCCCAATGTTGTGGCATCACCAGCTTATTACCAGTGCGAATATGCCAATATTGTCTCCAAAAAGAGCATGGTTAGTTCGTCAGTACCCCTTATATTCTTATAAGACTTCCTAGTTGGTTATCTTATCACTCGGTTAGATGTCTCTGCTGCAGCAATAGTATTACTGTTGTGATTTTACTAGTTGGCAAGACTCAAATATAATGATAAAATAAGTTGGATCGTCAGTATCGATACAAATTGCAGCTACCTAAATTAAAAAATATTTTCATATTGACACTTGGCTAGATGTCTCTGTTGCATCAACAATTTCACTGATGTGACATCATTAGTTGCGAAGATGCAAATATGGTGATAAAAAAAATGTTCTGTCAGCGCCTTTTGTCTATACGTCTTGCAGCTACTTAAATAAACAAAACATGTCAACATTAATACTTGGTTAGCCTCTGCTTAGCAGCATTACAGTAGAATATACTGAACAAAAAACCTGTTGGCCATGGCAAACAAACAGAAAAGAACAAGGCCAAATGTTTCGATGGGATCCCAAAAGTTCAATATTTGATTCAGACAATTGGGTCTCGTCTTCGCCAGATCCAGTCTTCGCCAGACTTCTTGAACATTTTTACTGTTAAAATTTTGAAACAGATAAGGGCAAATAGCTATTCATCTGAGAAAACCTAGTTCAGATATGGATTCAGCATATGTTTTTACCCCCATAACTCATACCTATCCGGCGAAAAATAAAGCTCAAAAACGAATTCAGCGTGTCTCCTTGCGCCCATGCCGAGCATATAATCAACTTCAAATAATAATTTGACTTATAACAAATTTTCTGGTTTTAGCCGGATTCCGGGCGAACCATATGTCCCGGTAAAAAATGATTGTCATATATGGTTCATCTCTTCTTGCCCAGAAATCGGACATCTAGTCAACTCCAAATAAAGCTTTTGCTTTTAACAAATTTTCGGTTTTGCCCAGATTCCGGGTGAACTACTTGTCCCAGGTAGAAAATGATTTTCACATAAGGGTTCAGCAGGTCTTCTTGCCCCTAAATTGAACATCTAATCAACATCAAACAAAACTTTTACTTTTAACAGACTTTCCGGTTTTAGCCGGATTCCGGGCAAACTACTTGTCTGGCGGGGAAAATGGTTTTCATAATCGTGTTAAGCATGTCTTCTTCCCTTAATCGACTATCTCATTAGCTGTTTAAAAATATTTTGTTTGTCCCTTAATTTGATCCCCACCCCTAAATGTAGGGCTACATGGCCCATCTACGAACTCGAACTTTCCCTTGACCCAAAGAATCCTCACACCAAGTTTCATCAAAATATCTCATTCCCTTCGAGAGTTATCGTGCTCACAGACGGACGGACAGACGGACAACTTTTGTGATGTCATAGTTATCCCTCCAGTACGTTTTGGGATCCCAAAAAGCACATCACACTAATAGAAAAACATGATTTCTGTGGGGCATTGAAACCTGGAGGAATTTACCCCATACGTGTATCCAACCTCGAATTGTGATCTCGAACTTAGCCTGAAAACATTACAAGGAAATTTCTGTGCAGTCCAAAACAGTCCAGGGTCATTCAGGGTTTCCTTCTTGACAGTCAGGACCTTTTTTAGGACTGGACTGAAATTTCCTTTTAGGCAGGTTCGAGGTTGTGTAAATTCGAGGTTGGATACCCCTCCTATATCCCTCCATCTTGTCCGCTAACCATTCCTCTCACATAGTTCCTTCCCCCAGAGTTTCGACCCTGAATTCTTGCAGTGACGTCACTAATTAGTAGATGCCAGTGCCGTAGTAGCTGTGTACGAACGAGACGAATAAATTATTTCTCTAATTTTTTTTTTTTTTTTTTTAATATTCAGTTCTCTTAAAGACCTAATCCAAACATTCTGTTTACCTTTTCTTAGTGATCGCATGCCATGGGTTTGTTTATATTTGAACTCGATTGCCGAGTTGCTGTTTTGGCTCGAAAAAAAACCACGCACAACGTCTTTTTTTCTAGACGGCGGAATTTTCCAGGATTGATTAGCAAAGAATTATAAGACCTAACTGATAATTTTTGTATGTCTTCAGAGGTCACTGGTCTTGGTTTTATAATTTATTTGTATTTGTAATAAACAGTTGGAGAATTAAATGGGAATTATTATTTTGACCCTTGGCTCCCTACGTGCCATAATAGCTGTCCGGGATAATCGGCTGAGATTTAGTCCAGGCAGAGTTATTTCAAACCTAGTAAATTTGGTGGGTTTTTTTTTATTTGCTCATTGTTTTACGGTGTTTTTAGTCGTTTTGAACATTCATAGTGACAGTAGGGGTGGCTAGCATTGTGTGTATGGTAGAAAGACCATTTTTTGTGCCCCGCTTTAAGCTATTGTTTTGTCTGGCACACAATCCTTATGGCGCTCTTTGGACGCGTGTAATGAGTCTAGATCCTTACATTGCTGGTGGACAGGCAGAAATCCCTAACTAATTTTTTCACGAAAATGAGTTTTTTATTTTTTCACGAAAATGAGTTATGGTCAAATCATTAAATCCCAAGCCAAGGGGCACATTTTGCTCTAGTCAGCGGATCTCTAGCTTGCGTAGAGACCGAGATACAGTTAGTGTAAAAACCGCGTATCTCAGTCAGGGTTGCCACATGTCGCACGATAGTGTGAATTGTCACTCTATTTTGTTTGTGTCACTCTTGTCCTACGTAGAACATAAAAATCACTCTATTTCATAAAACGTCCAAATGTGTCATTTTTGCAGCAGGGATTCCGACTAGAAGTGACTATTTCATTTTTTTTTCATGAAAACAAATTAGGATGTGCCATTTTTGCAGAGGCGATTCCGACCAAAGGGGACCATGTCACGTGTTTTTTCATTTCACTCTGTGTTTTGGGCCAAAAGTCCCTCTCTAAATGTTTTTGATGTGGCAACCCTGATCTCAGTTAGTAATAGAAGGGACGGACAGGCAGACACGCGTAACTCCGGTTTCGCGTGGAGGAAATTGAGATGAACTTTCGGTCATACCTACATGCCCGTAGACAGCATACACTAATGCAGCGTTTACAAGTACAGGAAAACTTGAAAAGAATCCGATCTTGGTGACAAGATTATGTTCACACCCAGAGGGAAAAAAATAAATTCTTCAAACCAAAACATCTGACAAAAATAAATTCACTAGCCAATAACAAAATGTTTCGAGAGCATTTATGACCTCAGTACTGATGATTGCTGCTCTCAAAAGCTAGCTAGACTTTTTTTTGGTCTTTTTACCAGCGCCGCCGACGAAGTTCCTTTCACCATGAAAGGATTCTCGTCCGGCTAGACTTTTTTTCTAGTCGTCTTCACGAATGGAATCCTTTCGAGTCGACCAGAATTCATTCTACTCGATGGGATTTCGTGTCTGTGTAAACGCTACGTAAGCCATCCAACATCAAGAACGTGTTCATCCACACTCCCAGTCAGTGGTTCACAGTAGTAACCACCAGAGGCGTTACTAGCCAAAATGTTTGGGGGGGGGGGGGGGGGGAAGGTATTTACCGACTGGCTGGTTATTTTTACCGACAAATGACGTGATTTGACGAAAAACCGACTGATTTGAAGAACAACCGAGTGTTTACAAGACAAAATAGACTATTTCAACGAAAAACCGACTGTTTTTACGAAAAATCGGCAGTTTCTAAGAAAAAAAATCGACTGTTTTTACGACAATCCCCGGCTATTCTTACCGACCGGCCGACAAGATTGGGGGGGGGGGGGGCGTCACCCGCTATCCAAGTCCGTATAAAGTGATCCAAATGGCTTGTCCTGGCTTTGGTGACTGGAAAGACAATTTGGTTCCGATTTTGAAGTTCCGGTTCCGATAAAAGATACAAACCGGTTCCGGTAAAAGATACAAACAAGCAAGCTTCTTTGGGTCAGAGTGAACAAGAAAACTTTTCGATGGGATCCCAAAAATTCAATATCTGATCCAGACAACTGGGTCTTGTCTTAGCCAGATCCAGTCATCGCCAGAATCCTTGAACATTCTTACAATTAAAATTCAGAAACAGATTAAGGCCAAATAGCTAATCATCTGAGAAAACAAAGTTCAGATATGGATTCAGCATGTGTGTTTACCCGTATAAGTCATATCTGTTTTGACGAAAAGTTCCTGTCACTTCTGCCAATTTCCCGGTTTTGGCAGAACTTTAGAACTACTTGTCCGGCGAAAAAAGAAAGCTCAAAAACGAACTCAGGGTATCTTCATTCCCCAATAATGAACATCTAATCAACTTCAAATAAAAATTTAACTTATAACAAATTTTCCGACTCCAGCCGGATTCCGGTCGAACTATATGTCCGGGTAAAATATGATTGTCACACATGGATTCAGCGTCTCTTCTTACCCCTAAATCGGTTATCTAATCAGCTAGAAATAAAACTTTAACTTCTAACAATTTTCCGGTTTTGGCCGGATTCCGGGCGAACTACATGTCCGGGAAGAAAATTGTTTTCACATAAAAGTTCAGCATGTCTTCTTGCCCTAAATCGGACATCTGATCAACTCCAAATAAAACTTTTAATTTTAACAAACTTTCCGGTTTGGGCCGGATTCCGGGCGAACTACTTGTCCGTCGAGAAAATGGTTTTGACCATCGTCTTCAGCATGTCTTCCTACCTCTAAATCAAACATCTAATCAACTTCAAATAAAACTTTTACTTTTAACAAACTTTCCGGTTTTGGCCGGATTCCGGGTGAACTAATTGTCCGATTACAAAATGGTTTCCACCATCGTGTTCAGCATGTCTTCTTACCCCATAATCGACTATCACATTAGCTGTTTCAAAATATTTTGTTTGCCCATTAATCTGAACCCCCTCCCCCACCCCTAAATGTAGGGCTACAAAGCCCATTTACGAACTCGACTGGTCCGCCGACCCAACGAATCCTCACACCAAGTTTCATCAAAATATCTCATTCCTTTCGAGAGTTATCGTGCTTACAGACGGACGGACGGACGGACGGACGGACAACTTTTGCGAAGTCATAGGTATCCCTCAACTTACGTTTTGGGATCCCAAAAAGGGGAGCAGCGACATATTATCACTGCGGATTCTCCAGTTCCCAAGCCGAAACAGAAAACCTAGAATGGTCCAATAGATTGCCAAACTGCTGTAACAAATCGGGTTTCCCATCTTAGAAGCAAAACTCAAAGACTTTCTGAACCGTTGCAGTACGGGGGCCATACCCGAGAACTTCCACCATGAATGTGTGAATGTCGAATTCTTTTATGATCGAGAGATTTACAAAAGATATCATACAAAAAAACATGCTACTTTTCTTTCTAAAATTCCTCGAATCCATCACAACCTCGCCGAGGCCGTACCTGATGGTTGAGTTATTATGCATACGTTTTATTTTTTATTTTTTGTTTGATATCTGCCTGTTGATCTGTTTTATGGGAGCCGGCCTTGTTATATGTCATAGTTGTCGTTTTATATTTTTGGCCAGTTATGTATGCGTTTACTATGTCTTTTACTCTTCGATTTCTGGAGGAATTAAATGAATTGAATTGAATGCAAGTCCTTAAAATCCACGAAAAAGAAAGACAGGCTTCCCGAGCAAAGACGAAGGAGAGTCCGATGAGGACCAAACTTACAACGTGTAGCCGAAAGACCTCAGCTTTACATATATCCACTGTAGTGGTTCTGTCTCAAATTTGGACCACTGTATCTGCTCTCCTTCATTACTAACTTCAGCAATTCATGTCGATGAAGATGAGAGAGATTATGACCATTTACCTCTGTATTTCGATATTACGGTTACTTCTGACGTATACTCGGGCCAACCATCACTGTCGCATAAGTGGTTTGAAAAACGTGATTGGTCTAGTGCGAACATGCCTCTTTACCTTGCTACACTTGGAGCTCTACTGTCCACCGTACGTGTCCCTTTCCATCTTCTTTGCACAAACGCGTACCCCACTATTGACAGTGCTCGTGCTGATTTAAACCGCTATTATCGTGACATTATTTCATGTATAAAGCAAGCTGAAGATGTGGCCGTCCCGCTGATCCGTGTCAGGCGGAATACCCAAAAACCAATCTGGAAGTGTGATCCTATGCTGAAAAAAGTTAAGAATAAGGCCAAATTCTGGTTAAGAATCTGGTCTGCATGTGGTCGACCGTCTCGGGGTACTGTGTTCGATCTAAAACAAAAGACGAAACTTGAATATAAGCGCCACCTTCGCGCCGTTCGTTATTCCGGTGAAACTTTTCCGAAAAGTAAAAGTGAGTGGCGAAAAGTGATAAATTGTGCCAAGTTTCCGGATACAAGTTCTAGTGATATTATACCTCGTCCATCTTGGATCGAACATTATTCAAAAATATTTTCAAAAGTTAATTATGCAGTGCATAAGCGTTTCTCATGTTTGCTCGAAAAAAATTTGCCGTCACGTATAAGTCAGAGACATGTGATTCCAGTTGAAAAGTCGGCTATTGTTAAAGGTATTAAGGGTTTAAAATCAAAATCCGTGGATCTTGATGGGATTAGTGTTTCGAATCTCGTTCCTAGTTCTTTTGAATTGGTATCTCATCTCCAACTGTTTTTTCAAATGTGTCTCAGTAGTTCGTGTGTGCCCGATTCGTTCTTATGCGGTAGCGTCACGTCACTTCTAAAAAAAGGAAAAGACCCGGTTTCTTGCAGTTCTTATCGGCCCATAACGGTAGCATGTACTCTTAGCAAGCTATTTGAATACCTCCTACTACCTTATATCACTAAGCTTGCTCTAAATGATGATAATCAATTTGGTTTTAGATCTGGGCTAGGTTGTCAGCATGCTCACCGTGCTTTGACCTCTTTGTTAAAAGATGCCCATCGCACTCGTCGCGTACTTCATTTCGCAACCCTCGACTTGTCTAAAGCATTTGACAGTGTTTGTCATACTCAAGCATGGACAGCGTTATGCCAGAGAGGAGTAAATCCGTCGGTAATTCACGTGCTTCGTTTTTGGTACTCCCATTCTTACCTTCGCCTTAAGTCTTTAGATAATTCTTATTTTGGTCATATCCCTGTTCGTTGCGGAGTAAGACAAGGGGGAGTTCTTTCCCCGTATATTTTTAATGCTTGTATTGAAGATGTGTTGTCAAAAATATCGACTACGTGCCTACTAGGACTATCTGATATTTCATATCTGGCATATGCGGATGACCTTCTTCTGATTAGTCAAACTGAGTCTGGTCTTGCCCGTTCAGTGAACTCAGTTACTTCTTCTTTCCGCGATATCGGCCTGTACCTAAATATTGACAAGTGCGAGTTTCTTGTCTTCAACGGTAATAGTTATTCAGAATCACTATACTGCGGTGGTTTTAGTATTCCCCGTGTTAAATCGTTTCGTTGGCTTGGCATAACAGTCTGCGATTCTATGAATGCTCTCCGGTCGCGTGCTGTAAAAGATATTAGTGATAAGCTGAGGCTCGGGTTACTCTAAGATCGTTGCAAATCGTGGACACTATAGAAGAAGTGCGCTAACTCGGCTTTACTCAAATTTTTGTGATCATTCTGTACTGTTCTGTACTGGTATTCGGCCACTTCTGTTGACTGGTGATCTAAAACGTATTCGCATAAATTATTACCGGTACTGCAAATTTCTCCTATATCTGCCTCGTTCTTACCGGAATACAAAACTGATAAAGAAGTATTGTGCGACAGATATTACTGGTGTTTTCGAAAAATTATGTTCCAAGCTAGCCAGTGAAGCGCCTTATAGGCTAGGGTGTTTTCATCGCCTTATCCGTCTTTTTTCTGTATGTGATTAACTTTGTTTCTTGTTTTCTCTTGTTGTTTTTCTTTTTGTATTTACTCCACTTAACCTCTGTTCTGTAAAGTGGGTGATAAATAAATTATTATTATTATTATTATTATTATTATTGAAGCCGTCGTGTCCATTCATGCAAGTTCCTTTTAGTTTCCACCTTTGTATTCAGTTGTAAACAAAATAGAAAAACGAGATTTTCGTTTTTTTCTTGATCAGCTAGTTACCCCTCTAAGATGACGTGCGAGGGATGAATAAAACTTCTACTAGCTGACCAAGAAAAAAAACACGAAATTCTCGCTTTTCTGTTTTATTTGCAATGAATGGTCAGCTTGGCTTCAAACCTTATATTTGTGTTCAGTTGTATGTAAATCATAGTGTAGTTTGCTAAGTACGCGTTTTTGCATGTCCCAGAAAGTCTGATGCCTTATGGGGGGTAGAGACAGGCAGAACCGCGTATCTTTAGAAAAGCACATTCCCGTTGGGGACATTCTGAATTTAATGCTATCACGAAATACAGCATTATTGTTTGTCGACGTTGATTTTTCTCTGAATTTTTCCCAGGCGATGAAGCGAAATGCCCTTTTTTATAGCCTCCCGAAAAAAATTAAAAAAATTACGCATTTCTGCCTGTCCACCAGCGATATATGTAACTAAATATTCTTTGAGCCCAAGCTGACTTTGAAACATTTATTCAAACAATGTTTACAACGGGTCAGATTACAGGTTTGTTTCCTTCCCCGAAGTTGAACCAGAGGATTGACAGCCTGACGACGACCCTTGCCAAAAAGGGCCGAAATATCGCTGATGAAGAATCGCAGCTGACGTACCCGTTGTAAACATTGTTTGAATAAAAGATATATGTAACGAAATGGCAACTGGCTTGTCGCTTAAAACTTGTATATTCGTATTTTTACTGGCTTAATTTTGACGTCCCCTGTGCTGCTTTCTTGAGAAAAGTGCTATTTCATAAAAAAAAATTGTATTGCAAAAGTTTGATGCTTTATGCTCACAACTATTCAAATTAACGTGAGCACTGTTCATCGAATTAATGTTATGCTTCAAAAGCAAAAAGCAGATGCAACAAAATAAAACTGTTCTTTTTAAGAAATACTAGTAGATCTGCTAAAAAATCCTCTTAATAGTGCCGAGTTTCCTTTGGGTGTTACTGTTTGACAAAAAGTGCCGAAAGTAGCACTTTCAAAAAGTGTCTTAATTTCGTAGTTTAGTTTGGTTTACGCTTACTCTTACTATTCTTTACACATGCAGTCGGTACTTTTGACTGGAGGAAAGCCCGAATGGGCCTGTGGGGGCAGTCAAAAAAATATTCACTTTAAATTAATTTGCACATACTTTTCCAAAAAAACGAGCAGAAAATTTAAAGAGGAAGAACAAAAAAGGAAGGAAGAGCGCAAAAGAAAAGAAAAAAATAAATAAATGGGAAACCATGCTGCCGCACCAAGATCATCCAGTCAGCGAAACACTTGAAATAAATTTTTACTTTGTCAATGGTGGTCTGTCAAGAAATTTTTCTTTAGTCGATCCTTGAACTGGGATGAACCGTTTTGTGGATTTCGCAAGGAATCGAATTCCAAACTGCAGTTCACATATGCTTTATGACGAAGCCTGGACGTGTTGTGTTTCTCGAAGCACTTCCGCATTTCTTGTGTCATACTCGTGATTAAACGTATCCATTTTTAATAAGTTAGAATACACTTTTGGGCCAAGTCCGTTCAGACACTAGTATACAAACGTTTCAATCTGGTAATCTCTACTTTGTCAACATTTAAAATTTTAAACTTACGAAATATAGATTCAGTACTCACAACACCTCTTTCATACTTACCTATTGCCCGTAGATCTTTGTTTTGCTGTATCTGTATTTTCTTACAATTACCGTAAAAGTTGCTAGCCCAAAGGGAACAACCGTAATAAATGTAAGGTGTTATTAAAGAATGGTACAACATAGTAAGAACGCTGGTTGGAAATATATTTTTGAGACGACGCAGTATTCCAACCCCTCTTGACACTTTAGAAGACACAACAGAGAAGTTCAAAATTCAAGATGCAAGTGTTACCCTTTTGGATGTTTCTTCGTCGCTATCAAAAATCATTGACATCAGAGCCCAAGCAGTGCACGACCTTCTCCACTGCTTCCTTGCCGAAGATTGAAAATGAGTGTCCTTTTCTGTGTCTTTATGTTTTTATTTATTTCTTTCATTTATCATTTTATATTCATTTTTCATTTCGAAATGGCGGGTTATAAATGAATTACTTACTTATTACTTATCATCACTATGCTTTTTCCAAGATAAATTACAGTCTATTATGAATCCTAGATAACGTGTTCTTCTATTCGGTCAAGTGTCAATTCATTGAATGTTATTGACTGTGGCAGTTCTTCATGTGTTCCACTTCTTTTGAACACCATATAGTTGGTCTTTTTAGTATTCACCGCAAGTAAACTCTCGGACACGAACATATGTAGACCGTATCAGAAGTACCGTTGGTACCATGCTACCCGTGGCAACCCTGGTGGGGAGCAACTTATAAGCAAAAACACGTCCCTTCGTCTTCGTCGAACAGGGTTGCCAAAGAGCTTGTGTAATTACTGAAACATATTCCAAACATTTCTTAAAGCACAACTCTTACTAGAAATGATGTTTTCACTACGAAGTAGATCAGAAAAAACGTTTTTAGACAATACCATTACTTTCCACCTGAATTTAGCGATTTTCTTGTTAGCACTTTTCAGTTCTGTCCAGCCTTCCTGCTCTCCGACGCGCAGGCTGGGCGCAAAACATTCGAAAACTGAACGCACCATGGTCAAAAAGTGGGAAAATTAGGCCAACAAGAGAAGTCAAAAACAGAAGATTCACATGTCATTGTGTGTGAACGAGTTCTCAGTGGACGTTGAAGATTCTGGCAAACTTTGAGTTGCGTAACGGGCAAAACTCGACACGGCCGAAAAAGCGCTAAAAATTCGTAGGAACAATACGAAACAATGGAGAAAGGTAGGGATTTTAGAAGCTTGTAATTCCACAAGGAATCTAGGTATAGTATAAAAGACAAAATAAGTAAGAGGGGTCCTTTAACTGTTACATCACAGTTTTGTAACAAATTTGATAGGAAATGAGCTTTATTTTAGGCTTCAAACTGTTTTGTGTGCTAAATTAAAGTAAAGTTCATGTTTTTGGGGGCGGTAATCCGTCACTTTAGTAAAGTAAATGAAAAATGTTTTTCTAACCTAAAAAGTGCCATTCGTAAGAAAAGGTGTCACTTTCAGAGAAAAAGTGTCATGGTGTCACCCAGGGGCAAAAAGTGTCAAAAAGCACCAAAAGTGTCACACTTGGCAACACTGTCGCCGAAAAGTCACCTGTTGAGCTTTTCAAGGCGTTCTTCGTAGGGGAGACCAAACATTTTCGCAGCTCGCCTCTTGATCATCTCTGGTAGGTTGTCTCTCTACTCCTGGGAAAAAGAGAATCAGTTTTTATCTCTTAAAGGACCCCTCTTGCTCATTCTGCCTTTTATAATAGACTTAGCTCCCATATGGGATTATAAGCTTCTAAAATCCGCACCTTTCTCCATTGTTTCGTTTCGAAACTACGAATTTTAGCGCTTTTCCGGCCTTGCCGAGTTTACCGTCACCCAACGAAAAGTTTGCCGGAATCTTCGACGTCCGCTGACAACTCTTTCACCTATAAGGATATGATAATCTTCTGTTTATTACTTCCTTTATTTGCTTAGTTTTCCCACTTTTTAACCAAGGCACGTTCAATTTTCAAATATTTTGCGCCCACCCACCGCATCGGAGAGCAGGAAGGCTGGATATAGTCGACAAGCGCTAACAAGAGAACCGCTAGTTTTAGGTGGAAAGAAAAGGTATTTTCAAAAACTATTTTTTTCTGATTCTAACCATAGAGAGAATATCATTTCTAGTAAGAGTTGTGCTTTAAACTTTAACTGAAAAGGGCTGGGATAGGACAATCTAGTTGCCCATTCCTTATTCATTTAAATTGGCTGTAAGACCAGCTGAAAATACGTTACTTCATGAGCTTTGTTTTATTTTATTGTAGTTAATATTTATGCAGTGTTTGTTAATTATTTTGTCATTTGTTTGACCCTAGTTGGTCGTATCTTAGTTTAAATAAATAAATAATTATTCCGCTATCCCCGAGTAATCGATTTTCAAATAGTGCAACTTCAGTGTGATTTGTGGTACCTCTATGGGCTTATATCTGTGCTGTATGCCTTACCAGAAAGATTTATGATATTTTTTGTTCAGGCACTAGGCAGTCTTCACCAAGCTCACCACTTCCCACTGAAAAGTCGCGTTTGTGTTGAGATTAAAATTCCGGCGTCATAGTAGAATTTATGTTGTGGGGACGGACGCAGATATTCTGAACCTCATAACTGGAGCAGATTGTGGAAAATAAAAAGATCCGTTAGCAGAATCCAAATTATTCAGTGTTTTCAGTTAAATGACACGAAAATAAGTTGGCTTTTCAGTTAAACTTTAACATCACCGACGGTGACACGAATTTTACTAGATTATTAATTTTCTGTTCGTGTAATACCCTATTTATCTCTCCCTTTATTGCGCTTCACCAATTAAAAAAATGTCAAAAGAAAGCCGAAACTCTGGCTCCGAGCAGATACTAAGTTCTTAATTTATCGTTCCAATTTGACTGTCTTAGAGGCGAAAAACAAGAACCAAGGTAGTCCAAAATTTAGAGAAATGATCAAAGAAGCATATCTCTCCTCTAGATTTCACAAAAGAACGAATAAGGCGGTCGAAATCTTTACTAATTATCTGTCATATAGCCTATGCTAGCGAAAAGCTTGTAGCTTTCTGTTTTTTGGAAATAAAAAAATAAAATAGAATACTGATAGGCCGTAAACCTTCAAAGGGAAGCGAAACATCGGACACCCAAATAAGTAACAATATCTGTCTTACCGATAATACTAACGCAACCTACTTCCATGATCACTCCATATCATTCTAAACCCGGAGACCCCAATTTCGTACGGTATACATACTGATAGGCCAAAAAAATGATTACAGGTTTGTTTCCTCCTTCCTCGACATTGACCCAGAGGATTGACAGCCTGACGAGGACCCTCGCCAAGAAGGGCCGAAATTTCGCTGATAAAGCATCGTAGCTGACGTATCCTTTGCAAACAAGTTTGAAAAATAACAATATCATTAGAATAGAGACCCAGTCTTCTTCCTCCGCCAATCAGATCTTCAGAGTGAACTTAAAGTCGTTGTCCTATAACTTTTTTCGAACAGGTGTGTAATGCATATCCTCTCCTATGATCTTCACACATAAATTCAGCGGTACATATGAGAGGATGATATAAGTCATATCAGCCTCCAGAGAGGATGTTATAAGTCATATCAGCCTCCAGAGAGGATGTTATAAGTCATGTCAGCCTCCAGAGAGGATGTTATTCAGATCAGCCTCCGGAGAGGATGATATAAGTCATATCAGCCTCCAGAGCAGATTTCTGTTCGGAAAAGCTAAAGCAGTTAACACACCTCCATCTCGGTTGATATCTGAATGAAAACCTCTATGGCCATTTAAAAATATCAACCTCGCCTTCGGCTCGGTAGATATTTTTCACAACCTACCTCGCCTTCGGCTCGGATAGGTTATTTTCAATGACCGTCTCGGAGTTATTTTCCGATACCAACCTCGATGTCTGAAGTTAACCTTTAATATTTCGTAAAACATTTAACTGTACTTAATGTTTAATTTTGTTTCATATTCTTTGTCTGTTAGTTTTTATGTTATTCATATTGTTCGAAAGTATTTTTTTTTTCAGTTTCTACCCGTGTTAGCCAAGTTCTATTGGGGCCAAAATAAAACTGAATGATTGAAAAGACAATTAAAAACCAATAAAATTTCATCACCGTCAGTAATGTCAGAAGCTAACAAGACCAAAGGTTTCGATGGGGTCCCAAAGATTTAATATTTACTGGATTTACTGGAGGAAAGAACAGTACGGTGTGAGTGAGTTTGATGAAGAGTTGTTAGAGTTGTTAGGAATGAATGTTTTACTACGATTAAGAGATTGGGGCAATTCCTGAGGACAGCGATGGAACATAGAAGTAGATTTTTGGATTAGGGAGATAACAAAGAAATATTAAAAATGGTTATTAGAGAAGAGAAAGATTAAGGAGGAGCTTTTTCTTTTTTTTGTGTTGTTATTTTGTTTTGTGTGTCTTCTTCTAGTATGTGATACTTTTTTGTGATTTTTTGTTGCCATGGCCCTCGGGCTGCTTAGCAATTAATAAATCTATCTATCTATCTATCTATCTATTGATCCAGACAATCGGGTCAGAAAAATTGATACCGTAGATTTTTGACAAGTTACAGCCAACCGACTAATTAGCTGGGAAAACCAAGCTCAGATATGGATTTGGCGGGTCTGTTTACCTCTATTCCTCATCTCTAATCGACTTTAACAAGGCCAAAGGTTTCGATGGAATCCCAAAAATCTAACATTTGATTCAAACAATTGGGTCATATCTTCGGCATTCAGTCTTCGTCAGATTCCTTGAACATTTTTACTGTTAAAATAAAGTTCAAAAATGGATTCAGCATGTCTCCTTGCCCCGATACGGAATCTCCAGTCGATTTCAGAAACAACTTTGAGCTTCAACCAAATTTCCAGTTTCAGCCGAATTCGTTATGAACCATTTGTCCAGCAAGAAAACTAAGTTCAGATATGGATTTAGCGGACCTCCTTACCCCCTCAATGAATATCTGATTAGCTTATAAAATATACATGTTTTAACCGTAAATTCGAAACCCCTCCTCTTCCTCTAAAGATAGGACTAAACGACCCATCTGCGAACTTGTCCTGTACTTTACCAGTGAATCCTCATTGAATAACATCCTCGCTTTGTTTTCTCGTTTCAACATTATGTATCAACCCCTTCGACCTTCGATTACACTAGATCTCTCCGACGTCCATAGAATAAACAAATGAATGCCGTCATCCACGCGCGCAGAGCTATACTCGTTTGAGAATAAAGGGCGCTGCTTCAGCCGGAAATTGGTCGACAAATTTTGTGTCCGGTTTTCGCCGGATTCCGGGTGAACTGTTTACCCGGCAAGAAAATAATTTTCATATTCGGATTCAGCATGTCTCCTTACCCCCAAATCCACTATCTCAATAGCTTTTAGAAAATATTTTTGTTTGCCCCTTAGATTGAATCCCCCTCCCCCACCCCGAAAGGTAGGGCTACACAGCCCATCTACGAACTTGACATTACACTTGACCCAAAGAATCCTCACACCAAGTTTCGTCAAAATATCTCATTCCCTTCGAGAGTTATCGTACTCACAGATAGACGGACAGACGAATAACTTTTGCGATGTCATAGGTATCCCTCCACTTACGTTTTAGATCCCAAAAAGTGTTTTTCTCTGACCGAATAGCTATTTTTAGCTGCTTTCCGAGCAAACTACT
This sequence comes from Branchinecta sandiegonensis, assembly GCA_030848855.1. NCBI lineage: Eukaryota > Metazoa > Arthropoda > Branchiopoda > Anostraca > Branchinectidae > Branchinecta > Branchinecta sandiegonensis. The sequence goes on along the minus strand of JAUPMV010000001.1, from coordinate 28,033,156 downwards.
TTTACGGAAGTGAAATAAAGTTTAAAATGGATTCAGCATGTATCTTAACCCCTATATCGACTTCAGAAAGAACGCCTACTTTCAAATTTCCGGTTTTGTGCAGATTCCGGGCGAAACACCTGTCCTGCTGGAAAATAAAGTCAAGATCTGGGCTCAGCATATGTTTTTGGGATCCCAAAACGTAAGTGGAGGGATACCATGACATCGCAAAAGTTGTCCGTCTGCCTGTCTGACCGTCTGTCCGTTTGTCTGTGAGCACGATAACTCTCGAAGGGAATGAGATATTTTGATGAGACTTAGTGTAAGGATTCTTTGGGTCAAGGGCAAGGTCAAATTCGTAGATGGGCTTTGTAGTCCTACATTTAGGGGTGGGGGAGGGGGTTCAAATTAAGGGGCAAACAAATACTTTTAAACAGCTAATTTGTGATTATGGGGTAAAAAGACATGCTGAACACGATAATGAAAACCATTTTCTCGCCGGACTAGTAGTTCGTCCGGAATCCGGCAAAAACCGGAAAGTTGGTTAAAAGTAAAAGTTTCATTTGAAGTAGATTAAATGTTCGGCTTAGGGGTAAGAAGACATGCTGAACACTTATGTGAAAGGCATTTTCTACCCGGACAACAATATTGCCCAAAACCGGACAATTTGTTCAAAGCAAAGTTTTATTTGAAGTTGATTAGATGACAAATTTAGGGATAAGAAGAGACGCTGAGTCTGTATCTGACAATCATTTTTTACACTGACATATAATTCGTCCGGAATCCGGTTGTACCCGGAATTTTATTTAGTTTTATTTGAATTTAATTAGATGTTTTTGAATTTTCTCTTTTTGCTGGACAATTAGTTCGCTCGGAATTCGGCCGAAACCGGAAATTTGGCAGAAGTAAAGCAGGAAGTTTCGTTTAGTGTCATCAAAATAGATATGGCTTATTGAGGTATTTCTGAACTTGGTTTTCTCTGATGATTAGCCTGGTGAAGACTGGATCTGGCGAAGGCTGGATCTGGCGAAGACAAGACCCGATTGTCTGGATCAAATATTAGATTTTTGGGATCCCATCGAAACCTTTGGTCTTTTACAATGTCGTGTCTTTAATCGCAGCTTATCAGCTCTAAATTTCTCAAAATGTATGGAGACCAAAAGATCTGGTGACACCAAGAGGCGAACCAAGAACCTCTCGATCTGAAGTCCGATGTCCTCTAACGGTTGAGTAACCTACTCTGTGTGGTTGTTGAGACTGAAATAAACTATTTCAGCAGTCGACTTTAAAGTTTAACTTTCCGTGTCTACCAAATTTCTAGATTGCGATTTCGGCAGAACTTCTGTCTGACAAGAAAATAGGAGTTCAGAAACGGACAGATTCATCACGTGTTCCTACCCCGATACGAAAATCTAATGGACTTTGGAAGAAAATTTTATTTTTTACCAAACTTCAGGTTTGGACGGATTCCGGACAAACTACATGTCCGACAGGAAAATGAGTTTCAGATCTGGATTAAGCATGTCTTCTCACCCCCATATCGACTATCTCGTTGGGTTTTAAAACTTCCTGCGTTCTTTCTACCAAATTTCCGAATTCAGCCGGATTTCTGGTGAACTATCTGTCCGGCAAGAAAAGGAATTTCAGAAACGAATTCAGCATGTCTCTTTAACATACACCGAACCTCTGATCAACTTCAGATGAGATTTGTACTTTTAACACATTTTCCGGTTTTGGTCCGGTTGCGGGCGAACCACCTGTTCGGCGAGAAAACAATTCTCATATATGGATGCAGCATGTCTCCTTACCCCTAAATCGGCACATTTAAAAATATTGTGCTCGCCTCTTAATTTGAAACCCCTACACCACCCTAAATGTAGGGCCACGGAGCCCATCTACGAATTTTACCTTTACTTCGACCCAGTGGATCCTCATAACAGTTTTCATCGTAAAATCACGACCCCTTCGAGAGTTGTCGTGCTAACAGACGGACAGAAGGACGGGCGGACAAACTTTACAATGTCATAGGTATCCCGTCGCTGACATTTTGGGATCCCGAAAACTGATCTATTTTTTTCAAGAATTTTCCCAAACAATCGACATTCTTCGGAATGGAATTAAAATTAGATATACAACTAGATTTAGCACGATTTCGAAGAATAATGTCGTCATTGTACAGCAAGGAAAGAGATATCTCGACTAACTATAACGAAGTTACATCGAAGGGAATGGAGTGAGTGGCAAGACAGGACATTTAGGGGATAGGATTCCAAAACGGCGAAATTGAGACTTTGGGGTCGTAAATGGAAGTGAGGATTTGGAATACGACAGAAAATCTTTAGGTCGACCTTGAACCTGGTCGTACAAGTTCTAATACAATCTGAAGCTTTTGCTTCATACAAGCATTTCCCCACTTGTTTTTTTTTTAATACCAACTGTATTACTATACAAATGTATCACAGTTTATCGCCATTTTGTACCATGAGAAACATTATTCTCAGTAGTAAACTTTTCCCCTCTTTTCCGTCGAAATATTGCACCATCTTAATGTAATTACATACTTTTCAAAAACAATTCTTAGTTCAAATACGCAGTTTTAGGTGCTGCGGAACGAAAGCAACGTACAAATTCCTTAGTAAAAATTGAAGGTGAAAACCTTCTGCATAAGGATATTCCAAAGATTATCGGCTTTATAGCACACTCAGAGTTTACCAAGTTTTATCAAGTCTAGCCTGTTATGTTACCACCTAAAAAAAAATGCTGAGTAAACAATAGTTGCTTTTTTGCAGATATCACGGTATCTGATACCACGGTATCTAATACCACGGTCTAAGGTCGCTTTCACATTTACCGTGGTATCTGCAATTAGTCATTTTTAGAGTTACCGTGGTATCTGATACCACGGTCAAAAGGAGTTTTTGCAGTTACGGTGGTATCTGATATTCAGACACCACGGTAACTGCAAAAACGACTTTAGACCGTGGTATCAGATACCACGATAACTCTAAAAATGACTAATTGCAGATCCAGTTACCGTGGTAACAGATACCATGGTATCTGCGAAAACGCAACTAATTCCATTTTCCTTGTTTACACGTAGGATAAGTTGCGAGTAAAGTTTTCTTTTTAATTGGTTTCACTTAAAGTTTAACTAAAAGTAACTTAAACTTTAACTATTTGATCTAGAATGACGTTCAGAATATCTGCGGTCGTCCTCACAACGTTAATTTCTGCTATGATCCAGAAAAATTGATTCTCAATACATACGCGGCGTTTCAGTGGCGAGTGATCATCTTACGGGAGGTAGCTCACTGCGTGAACACATATTCGAGCATACAACACAGATACAAGCGCATAGAGCATAGAAACCAGACAAGGAAATTCCACTATTTGAAAATCGATTATTCGTGAATAGCGGAGCAACGAAGCAACGCATTTTCGCCGGGTTTTCAAGCTTCTTTAAGTGAATAAGTGATGTGTAACTAGATTGTCGTATCCAAGACCTTTTCAATTAAACTTTTAGAAGTTACTGAGTAAGTAATTCCATTTTCTTTCTTTACGCGCAAAATACGTTTCATTAGCGATCGCATCGTGATTCTTTTCTTATTGTTTTATCGTAGTCCTTTGTTTTGATTATCTCCAAAATTTGACTCTATTTAGTAGTGAGTGGTTTGTTAAATACAAATCGAAACTGATGATACCGGTGCGGTAACGTCCACCTAGCCGCTAGCAAGTTCGATTTAAAGCGTTTTCCATGTAGTATTTGTAGGCCACATATTTCCAAGTGTTTGTCGCGGAAACAGTAGGTGTGCCTCACACTCGACCCGCAAGTCGGAACTCGCTGAAACTCTTGTTTGTTTGTTTGTTTGTTGTTGTTGTTGTTTTTTTTTTGGGGGGGGGGGGGGGGGTAGTTTTAAATGTCTGAAAAAAAATCCAGTTAACATCTCTGTGAACATAACTTCGTTTTTACATCTTTATTTTTTGTACTAGAAGGATCCTCAGTTTATCTATATCTAATAAAGTAGCTAACTTTATCACTTAGACCAGAGGCGTCATTTGACGGGGGGGGGGAGCTGTAAATGACAAAGTATAAAATCTTTAGGCTAAAAGTGATGGACATCATTATGACAGGCAGTTGCGTCAAGCGGATTTTATTAAGGTCTTTCACCAAACTTTGATCTTATTTGACGGAGCCAATGATCCGAAATTACGACTTTGCCTCCCCTATAGGTTTTCGCGAAATGACGCCTCTGATGTAGACTTTAATTTGCCGGTTAGTTTAGATTTCCCGCAAAATTCGAGCCACAAAATAGAAATCACCTCAAGTATTCAAGTTTTACGTACGTACGTACTAAAATTGTATAACACTGGACAACTTGGTCTATTGGCCTAGAAGGAAACTTGTAGAATTCGAGCCACATAACCCCCCTTATCGCGGATACACGCTTGTGGGCCATACGGAAATGCGGGCCGCGGAAATTTCGAGCCACAGACTCTTTACGGGATCACGGAAAAACGCCTTTCAGGAAATGATGTATGATAAATCTGCACCATTTTTAGCAACTGATTTTAGCAAATAGCATTCCGTCCCGATGACAAATTTGTAGCCTGCTTAGCTGTATGATAGTTGTACGAAAAAGCTGCATGTATTGATATATAATAGTAAAGAATACTATCGTTTAAAATGCCTTAGACTGGGTCAATCTTAAGCACTAGCATCCAGTAGCATCCTGTCTGGCTATAGTAGCATCCAGTCTTGCTAATAGTAGCATGCAGTAGAATGCAGTAACACGTTAACCTTCACCTAGAAGCATGTAGTAGCATCAGTTCGTACTGCATGCTACTTTTTCGTACAGCTTCATACTACTATTTTCAGGTAAATTTTTCCTCGGGATTGTTCGAACATTTGCATGCTCACGTACAAATCTCTATTCGTAACATCCATTGTAGCTTTCCTTTCAGAAAAGACAAGAGAAACAAAACAAAACGCCGGTTCTGGCTTACCCCTTTAAAATCCCTCTTTTCTTCCCTATCTCTCTACTCCTACATAGCAACAAGTTCCGACCAATTACGTCCCTCTCCGAAGTTCAAACACGGAATTATCAGCAAAATATAAAATAATAAAACCCACCGAAAAAATTCATAAAATCGAAAGAAGTGCTCGAGCAAGAGCTTTAAATGCTTGCGTACACCATATACTAACTCGATTCGTGGTATAGATTTTAGTATTATGTTTAATGCGCGTATATATTTTCATTAGTTTCTCCTTTTCTTTTTCTTTATGTACTCCGCTTTTTCCCTTTTGTAAGCGGGCAAAAATAAATATCTATATTACACAAATAAAATGAAAGCTGTTATTCAAAGTACTCCTAATGATTAACTTATTGTCTAGCGGTAGCCACACTTTGGTTTTGTCGTGTCTTTTTCTTGAAAGATGCTAAGGGGCTAACCTCCGTGGTTCTTACGGAAAGTGTTGATCTCACTGTAAAAAAAAAATCTTGCAGTATCTGCTACTGGGATTAATCGTGTCTCTAATGAGATAAGATTGTCTCTAACTCGGATTAATTTTATCTCAGCAGAGATAAGATTAATCCCAGTAGAAAATACTGCAGTTAACTTTAATCCTTACTCGGAGAGACTTTTTACAGTGCGCTTAGGCTGGATTGATGATGACTTTACATTTTCGAAAGCTTCGTCGAACTCTTGCCTCTGACGAAAGAGTATGGCCTTGAGCCAGAGCCTACACCGTGTGAACTGAAGTGGAGTTTTATGGTCGGTGACAAAGGACTATCTGAAGTTATGCCTCGAAGCCTATGTTTCTTCATATCATGTTTCTGCTTTCGAGTGGAAAGCTCCGTTCTAACAGGCAAGCAGGCAGGTACCACTTTCGAAAGGTGGACTAAAATCTGAAAGTGTTAGAAATGTGCGGCAGTTCCCCAGCCCCACAGACAGAATAACTTCTTCGAGTAGTACCCAGAAAAATAACGGAATACAAAAGTACCCCACGGGTCCGAAACTGCTGCTGTCGACTGTTACTAGCAATTTATGGTCGTGATTTCTGAAGAGTTTTTCCTTCCATTTTCTGTGTTTGGGACTGAGATGAGAAATGGTATAACTTGTATCTCCTAAACTTTAAAAGTTTCCTCACTGCTAAAAAACAACTGGAGCTTACCATTTGCTTCTTTCTAAGTTGTGATATGATATCACATGCTTTACGATTGTATTGAGCTGAGTGACTGGAGAAAAGAAGAGTATGTGTGCGTATTTGATGAAGAGTGGTTAAAACGAATTTTGAAGGATGGTTGTTTTGCTGGTATAAAGAAAATGGGGCGATTTTTGAGGCTAGCCGATGGAACACAGAAGTAGGTTTTTGGAATAAGTAAAACAAGGTTTTTGGAATAAGTAAAACAAATTAAACAGAAATGAGTATTATTATATGTTAGTGTTTGATTTTTTTGTATGTTAAATTTTTGCCATGGCCCTCGGGCTGCTTATAGCAATAAACTATCCATCTATCTATCTATTAGAAGGTTCACCTACGGCACGAAGATCAACTTTGAAATAAGACAAATAGATTTAATTTCAACGCTGATCTACAGCCCTCCATGAGCTTCTCCAAGAATTTAACATGAGTTTTTTTTTTTACAAAAAATTCTTCATGAGATAAGAGCCTATATTAGTTTTTAAATTTTGAGAGCTTGACAACTCCGGCTCTAGGCGAAAATTCATCCTCCTTCAATAGTATTTCCATCCCTTCTCGTAACCGATATTCTACACTTCATGAGTGTTTCCATTCTACTCAATTAGCATTACGCTGATGATCACGATTGCCATGTTTGTTCTCTTTACGTGACGTATTAGGCTCCCGATCATTGTTTCTGAGAAGCTTATTCGGTCGAACCGAATACTCGAACCATCCAGCCCCCCCCCCCCCCCCCAGTTGTCAGATCCGGTCCGGACTTGAAACTGGACATCTGAGACACTTGTTCTTGACACTTGCCAAGTTTTGTGCGTGTCCGATCACCCGTTCCAAAGTTTTGCATGGCGCTAGATTCCGGATCCCCCATCCCTCCACTCCCCCCAAGATGATCAGATCCGGAAAAGGAATGTTTTCAAGTCAGCCTGGTAGAGTCCCTAATGCCTACCAAGTTTCGTTGTTCTAGCACCTCTGGAAGTCCCCGAACTCGCGATCACCGGAATTCCGAGAAACCCCCTCCAACTCCCACCAATGTGACATGATCCACTCCTGTTTTGTCAATAATGTATCTAGGATGTATGCTTGTTCTTTCCACCGAGTTCCGTTCCGATCCCTCGACTCAAAGTGTTCCATGAGATTCCCAGTGCGCCCCGTGGAAGATCCTTATATTTCTATTGGACAAGTCCTCCAGCCCCCCTCTCAGTTATCGGATCCGATCCGGAATTGACAATGAACATCCAAGACACTTGTTCTTGACACCTGTCAAATTTAATGCACGCCCAATTATCCGTTCCGAAGTTATGAATGTTACTAATTTCCGGATTCCCCGTCCCTCCACTCCGCCACTGATGGCCGGATCGGAGAAGTTATCAATTTCCGAGTTAATCCGGTCGGGTCCCTGATACGCATGCCAAGTTTTATCGTCCTAGGTCATGTGGAAGTGCCCAAACTAGCCAAAATGCGGACAGACCGACAGACAGACAGACAGACAGACGTTACAATTGCTATATGGAACTTGAGTAAGCTCAAGTGTCATACAAAATCCAAGACGGAGTCTCTGTCCCACGGTTGCGAGTTAGGGTACTTCCGGATGTGCTTGGACAATGAAACTTGGCAGGTGTATTAGGGACCCGACCAAACTAACTTGAAAATAATCGGTTTCCCGATCGGACCATCTGGGGGACAGTGGAGGAAGGGGGAATCCGGAAAATTGAGTCGTGCGTAACTTCGAATGAAGCTTAACAACTGAAGAGAAGACATGTCTCATGTCCTATTTGAAGTCCGACCCGGATTCGGGGGATTTGGGGGGGGGGGATTTTGAGAAACGGTTAGAATGGAGATATCGGTGTGAAACTTGCTGGGAAGAACAAGCATCTGCTTTAGATAAATCTTTTACACAATTGGACTGGATCTGGACACTTTGGGGGGGGGGGGGGGGGGTCCGGGAACTCCGGTGATAGGCGGTTATGGCGACTTTCTCGACGAAACTTGGCTGGCATATCAGGGACGGGAGGAAACTGACTTGGGAATAGAAAATGTCTCGATCCGATCATCGTGGGGGGAGTGGAGGGAGGGAGAATCCGAAATATTGAGTTATGCGTCACTTTGGAACGAGTTATCGGAACTGTTGGGGAGGGGGAATACGTGACCTGGCTTAGACTTGATAGGTCGGGATGGAACTTGGTGGGAATAACAAACAAATGCTCTAGATAAATCAAATGTAAGGTTTGAAGCCAAGCTGACCATTCATTTCAAATAAAATAGAAAAAACGAGATTTTCGGGATTTTTATTATTTATCCGAAAAAAAAATTGACCAGACGATATATATTGATGATGCCCAAGGGTCCATCATCGTTTTGGCCTCAGGGGTTTTGCTTCTTTAAAGTGCGCATCATTATAGCCAAGCTAATGAATAAAATACTTTTTATCAAACGATACATTCTCGTGATTTCCAAGGGTCTATGATCATTCTTATCGCAAGGATTGTGCTTACAGTGATGAGAACAAACCCACGAAAATGCAAATTCCATCTTTCATCCTCTGAACCAGCCTTGCAAGTGCTATATGAGCTTCTAGCTCTTGATTTGAATCCCCGTTGTTGTTTTTTCAGCGCTGATCGATAGCTGTATAGTTGACTGGGCTAATCGGATACGTCAGCTAAAAGCCCAGACACGCAGATATTCTTTTGACCAGGTGATTAAGAATGCGTCTTTAAGAAAAAGATTCTTCTTGGGACATGTTATTTTAGAAGTTTCGAGGGGTGACCAACTTTTGTGTTAAATCAGTAGCGGAGAAACAAGAGCATGCCCAAGGTTTATACAACATTTTACATTGCCTGGGCAACGTAAATCTAGTTCTTGCCTCGAATCGGATTCGGCCGGAATCCTGACAGAACCATAAATTTACGGATGAACCTAATCTCCCGGTGAAAATGGAGGAGAGTCGATTTAAGAGGAAGGCATCATGCTAAATTTCATGTCCATGGTTTTAGAAGATATGAGTGGAAACACCGGAAATATTAGTGGAAGATATCCGTCCCTCACAACACTACAGAACAATCTGTTTTCGGCCTGTCTAGTAGTTTCGTCTGTAAAGTCTAGTCGATTTTGAAGAATATTTAATGTTTGTGGCTCATGATTCAGTGATTCCGACGGGAAAAACAGTAAATACGAGCGGAATTTGACCGACACTCATAAAACTGGAAGCAACCACTATAGATTTTCCGGGCCTAATGTGTGGAACTCCGTTCCGGAGAGCATTCGGGCGGCTGAGCACCTGGGATAATTTAAAAATAAACTGAAAAAGTATTTGTTAGGCCAAGGTTCATAGTTTTTTTTCCTATTTTCTTACTTTTCTTTTCTCATTATTATTATCAAATGAATTGATGAGAGATTGGTCATTATTTTTTATTTTAGTGCTTTTATTTGTTATGTTTTATTTCCAGTTAATTATTAGTTAGGAAATGAGTTTTATGTACCCGCCCAGTTGCAAGAGCTTTTTTTTACCTTTCTTGGGGCGGGTATTGGCATCATTGTTGGGTCGTAAAATAAACTGCTGAACTGAACATGCGGCTATAGAAAATGTTTTCGTTATGATAAGACTAGAAATAGATCATTTGCGGGCACAATACGTAGTCTAAATACATTCTGGCAAGATCAAAACATACGACAGTCATTGGACAAACTCTAAACATCCAACTGAGAGGGCGAGTATCTGAGGCAATTCCCCCCCCCCTTCAAGCCACCCCTGGCTACAAATTCAGTGTAAAGTGCCAGTATGATGTAAACTTGAATTTCCTGCTTAGGTTACCTGCTTCGGGACCACGTTTTTTTTTGTAATTACATCAAGAGCAATCCTTCTTACCTCATCCTCTTTTGTTCCAATACCATACCTACTTAATACCTTGTAGTGTCGACTCTCCCCCCCCTTCACCCTTCAATCAGTCACCATTTACACTCGTTGATTTTGTGGTTTACGGTGTTTGCATCAAGTTCCGTCGACGCGTGCGCAGTGAAGCGTCCACTGGGTGACAGGTGCGTCAGGTGAAGCAGTTGTTACAGCGAAAGGAAACCGCGCTTCAGTCTATCATTAACGTTAGTACCGGAAACATCTCCGTGATTTTACTAAAAAGTTACCGAAGTTTACAGCGGAGTTTTCAGTTATTTAAGCTGTTTGAATTCAGGATTTAAGGGTACAGGTGTGTGTCGGCTGTGTGAGTTTGACAGGAAAGTAAGAATTGCGCGGTTAAAACCGTAAAAATCCACCTCTCTAAACCCCGGGAAATTCAAAACTCGGTGACACATGCTTTGATAAATTTTGTCGGTCTGGACGTAAAGTTGTGGAATTAGGAGGTGGAAATTGTGAAAAATGAAGGCTATAATCTGGATTATTACTGCTGAAATTTTCAGTGTATACGGAACAGTGCTGAGCCGCGGAGGTTATGATGGAATTGTTCTGGCAATTAATGAGGATATATTGCAGCCACTGGATTGCCAGGCCTACCTTGACCGTATTGAGGTGAGTTGATACATTTCTTTAGCTTCATGTTTGCTTTTGTCTGAAATATTGTGTGCATGCAGTAGAGCTATGTAATTTTGGACGGTTATTCAACTTCAGACAACACATTTTTCTGCTGAATCAGATGTCCTTAGGAGTTCCAGAAGGGCCTTTGTCAACAACTTCTATCGGCACTTTCCAAAGCGGTCTAGTACACTAAGACCTTTTTAGATACCCCTACCGTCCCAAACACTGGGGCATGCTTGCAGGGGTCATCACGGTACTGATGCATGTGTACCCCTTATTCCCCAGAAAAGTTTCAGTATACAGCACTCTGGTAATTAAACAAAGCAGGATTTCATTTTGACGTTGAAACTAGGAGGGGTACCTGACCTCGTTTTTACACTACCTCGACTGTCGCCGGGAAAATGTTGAAATGAAATTTAAACGCTGTCCGGACAGCCAAGAGGCAAAATATGACTTTGTTCAACATTCATGTGTCCAAAAATATTCAAATTCGTTCCCTTTTGTTTTGTTTTGAAGCTGCTTTGAAAAGGGATTTCCTGGCTATTGACTTTGGTAACTCTACCTTTTTCATCATTTTGTAAGTCAGTCGAGGTAAGGTTATAATGAAGTGGTCTTGTTTGAAAAGAAAAATAGGTTTAACGAGAAATATTGAAGCAATATATATTTATCCAATATGTAAACCATTCAGTTAGCTTCAAGCTAGTGTGTTTGTCATATTTGTTGGTTCCTTTTTAAGCCAGATGGATTATTCTCAAGATCTTGTCTGAGGTTGGATACCCGGCCTCCTGTAGTGGTACCCCTCTGGGGAATAAGTGGTACACATATATATGGGTATGTGCCAGCATGTCCCAGCTGTTGAGCGTGTGTATAACAAGGGCTAAGTGTACTAGGCTTTTCCAGAGCTAGTTGTTCAGAGAGACGAGTCCAGCACAAATAAGAGATACATAAGAAGAGCCCAAACAATACCCCTCGAAAGCTCGGAACATCCTCCGACTCTCCACCAATGACTTTGCTAGTGCTTGATCGCTTTTCAGTCGGTCTGTCTGTCGGTCGCTCGGTCGGTCCGGTGATCGCGAGTTAGGTACTTCCAGATGTTCTAGTACGATGTAACTTGGCAGGCTTATCAGCAACCCGACCAAACTGACTTGGAAATAGTCACTTCCCCGATTCGACCATCGTGGGGGGGAGTGGAGGGAGGGGAAATCCCGAATAGTTGAGGAATGCTTACCTTTCGAGCGTGTGATGGGATGAAAGAACACACGCCTCACATGTACCGTTTTACGTCCGGACCTGATCCGACAACTGTGAGGGGGAATGAAGGGCGGGGGAACTGAAAATATCGTGACACGCTTAGAGTGGAGGGAGTGGGATGAAACTTTATAGCAAGAACAAGCACAGATCCTAGATACATTGACTACATAACCGGATCGGGTCCTGGCACTGTGGGGGGAGTTGGAGGGTGGGTCCCGGCATTCTGGTTATCATGGGTTAAGGTACTTCCAGGTCTGCTAGGACGGTGAAACTTGGCAAGCGTGTCAGGGACCCGACCAGATTGACTTAAGAATAGTCATTTCCCCTATCCGACCGTGGGGGGGGGGGGGGGGGGAGGAGGGAGGGGAAATCCGGGCAAGCAGTAACTTTCGATCGGGGCATCGGACACAAGTAAAACTTGACAGTTGGAAAGAGTTCGGGTCGCGGATGTCCCATTCATGCCCGGACCGGACCCGATAACTCTGGGGGGAATTGAGGGAATTGAAACCCGGATTACCAGCATTTTGTGTCATGCATAACTTTTGAACGGTTGATCGGACCTGAAGGAAACTTGATTTCTCATCTAACGGTATACTTTCATACTCCCCAAGGGTCCACGATCATTTGTACCTCAAGTATATGCTTACAAATGAGTTTTTAGCTTTTGTTTAGAGTTGCGTACCTTAACCGCAAAGTGAAAATAACACTTTTGACCAAAAGATGCATTTTTGTGATTCCCAAGGGCCCAGGATCATTTCTGCTTCAAGGGTTTTGCCTAAAAATGACTTTCCAACATACTTAAAGGGCCAATATTACCGCTAACTGGAAGAAAAAACATTTGTAAGAAAATAAACATTGTAAGATCCCCAGGGGCCATAATCATTTGTGACCTTTTTTTTCTTACAGATTCAGTTGTAACCCCTTAAAGTGCGCATCATAGCCGCAAAATGCAAAAAAAAAAAATCTTTCGAGCAAAATATACACTTTCATGACCCAAGGGCCCATGATCATTTGGGTACCAGTGCTTTTGCTTGCAAGATGGATTCCTTACCCACTTAAAATGCGCATTGTAATTACAAAGTGCGTGGTATATTTTCGACTAAACCATACATTTTCATAAACCCGAAAGGCCCATAATCCTCAGTGCCTCAAGACAGCGCAAATCTTAGCTGATACCCATAGATACTACGTATGCTTGCAGTGCCAGATGAGCTTACAGCTCTTGTTTATACCTGTGTTGACCCTTTGGTATAGATTGAAGCAAAAAACCATCGCACAAAATTAATTTTTTGTCTTCTCTTAATACGCAAAGTACATGGGTAATGAATGGGTAATTTATTGAAAAAAGAAAATTCAAAGTCAGTTTGTAGCCTAGTTTCAAGGATCGTTGAAGACGATGTACGCGTTTCTTCACTTAAGGGTTTCTACCATACGCAGCCGCAGTTTATTTATCTTTCCACTGATTTGTAAGCTTTATTATTGCAAATGTAAACCTTTTATATCACGTTTTGAACTGAAGTGCCGATTTCCGCTGAAAACATGACTTCGCCACTTAAAGACCTAATCCAAACATTCTGTTTACCTTCTCTTACTGATCGCGAGCCACCAGTCTATTTAGATTTGAACTTGATTGCGGGGTTGCTGTTTTGGCTCGAGAAAAACCCACGCAGAATGTCTTCTTTTCCAGATGACGAAATTTTCCACGTTTGATTAGCAAAGAATTACAAGACTTAATTGTTTTTTTTTATGTCTCAGGAGTTCAGCACTGGTCTTGTTTTTTTTAATTTATTTGTGTTTGTAATAAACAGTTGGAGCATTAGATGTAAATTAGTATTTTGACCCTACGTGCCATAACGGCTGACCCGGGTAATCGGCTGAGATTATTTCAAACCAATGAATGATATTTGGTGTGTTTTTTTTATTTGCTCATTGTTTGACGGTGTATTTTGTGGTTTTGAACATTCATAGTGGCAGTAGGGATGGTTATCATTGTGTATGTAGTAGAAAGACCATTTTTTGTGGCCCGCTCTCCGGCCCGCTTTAAAGTTTAACTGAAAAGCCAACTTATTTTTGTGTTATTTAACTGAACATACTGAATTATTTGGATTCTGCTAAGGAATTTTTATTTCCCACTATCTGCTCTAGTTATGACGTTCGGAATATCTGCGGTCGTTCCCACAACGTAAATTCTACTATGACGCGGGGAAATTTTAATCTCAACACAAACGCGGCTTTCAGTGGGCAGCGGTGAGCTTGGTGAAGACTGGTTAGTGCCTGAACGAAAAAAAATCATATATCTTTCTCGTAAGGCATTCTGCACAGATACAAGCGCATAGAGTACCACAAAATCACACGGAAATTCCACTATTTGAAAATCGATTATTCGTGAATAGCGGGGACAACGAAGTAACGTATTTTCAGCGGGTCTTCAAGCCAAATTTAAGTGAATAAGTGATGGGTAACTAGATAGTCCTATCCGAGCCCTTTTCGGTTAAACTTTAACGCTTACGCCAGTTTGAAGGGGTCCGTTGAGGATGGAAAAAGAGTCGACGGTGAGGGATTACGGACATGTAACATAGGTTTTACGACTGTCTTAACGGACCTGAACACTGTCCACTGTGTTCCAGCCTTTCCCGAGCACGGCTAAAGCACTGTCTATCGCCCGGATTGTTTTCCTACGCGAGCGGACAATAGGAGGGTTACCGCGAGCTGGAAAACAAAGTCGGAATCACTTTCCAATGGTTTTCGCGCTACTTCGGAAAGTTGCCGAACTTTCCAACCCGGTTTTTGCGCTTCGGACACCGAAGCAGCTTTACCGGAAAGTGATTCCACGAGGTTAGTGGAAAGCTCCGCGAAAAGTTGAATGTTTCGGCGGGATTTTCAAAGGTGTGGAGAAAAACAATGCAAGTGCCACTAGTAAATAAAGCAAAATGGCAATCCTAAATAAGGTGACTTCGATGGAATATAGAGAATCAAAGAGCCGTTAAGTGAACCATATTTCTTTGAAAAAGTTTGTAATTCAAAATTTTCTCGGCGATATCAGCTTTCCATGCGTTTTCGCGATCGTCGGAAAGTGATTCCGAGATCTCGCGAAAACCCTCCTAATAACATGTGCCATCACATCAGGTTTATGTAGCGACTTTCTCAGGCCTAAAAGCCAAGTTGCGTAGCGTTCACTAAGCCCTTCGTTTTTTACTGTAAAATTAAAAGAATTTCGGCCCATAAAACAGTCTATTTAGCTCTGATATATTGTCTTGAGAAAAAGCTTTTGCTATATTTTCCCACTCCGCGATTTGAAACGGAAGTTTAAAGCATAGAATCATAAATCTTAGGGGTCAGTAAAAGCGGCTTGTTTGAGGTCAAACGGTCGGCTTGTTAGCCGTTTGTCCATCAGTGTGGTTTAACACCCTTCCGATTTGCCGGCTTGTTATTGAATTGAGTTTATGCTCAACCCAGGTGTGAGGGTACAATAGACTGGAGATTAAAGGCTTAACAACCGTGTCGCAATTAGGATGTAATTGCGGTACTGAGTTGTTTGAATGTTTTGAATTTTTCGGTTCGAATGAATATCACCGACCTGCTCAGTGTCACGGTGGGTATTCTATATTTGTGTACGACCCAAGCTGACCGCGAAATGCGAATCGTGTTCAAATTTAATAATTATACAAACAAACTATTATGTTATATTTGATAGTGCAAAACGGATACGTCAGCTGAATTTTATTATAGCTATATTTCGGCCCTTCTTGGCAAGGGTCCTCTTCAGGCTCAAAACTGCTCAATTTGGAAATACGGATTTGTGGAAAAGGAAGGTTTTCCCACAAGTTCGTATTTCCAACTTGAGCGGTTTTGAGGAAAAGGAAGGTTTTCCCACAAGTTCGTATTTCCAACTTGAGGGGTTTTGAGCCTGAAGAGGACCCTTGCCAAGAATGGCCGAAATATAGCTCTAATAAGATTCAGCTGACGTATCCGTTTTGCACTATCAATTATGATTTGCAGTCAGCTTGGGCTGAAGAAATATTTATAACTATTATGTATGTATGTATATATTTATACCCATCTAAAATAGCTACAAAAGAAAAGCATAAGATGGAGTATAAGGAAAAGAAATAAAAAATAACCAATTTAAGATCACAAGTAATTACGGAACAAACAAAACAGCATATACCGATAAACACTTAAAAGACCTGTCTTACCGATACAACTAACGCAACCTAATTCCATAATCACTCCAAATGTTTCTAAACCCGGAGACCCCAATTTCTTACGGTACATTCTAACCCCTCTAACAAAACCACGCTGATTTCTCACTTGCCCTGTTTTGCTACCTTCGATTTGTATCACGCTGTCGATGGTTGTCTGCGAGAAGTTGTTCCGTCAGAAAAAAACGGTTATGTAAATTGTTTCTCTGTTTTCGCTTTAAGTCAACGGGTCTCAGAAAAGGCTTAAAACAGCCAAAACCGTGGGTTATTTGTTGAAAGCACAGCCTAGTTCTAAAGTATTCAAATATTTTAAAATATTATAAGTTGAAGGGTAATTAGCGCGAGGGTTCCTTTAAGATAGGTGCCCACAGAACGCGAATTATTTTCCGCCAACGAATTTTGTTCTTTCGCGCCGCTCAGCGAATCCGTTTCGTAGGCCCCACTGGCAGCGAATACGTGAACGAATTCGCCAGAACTAGATATGCATACGTGGATACGATACGTAGTACTAGAAGGACAATAGGGTGAAAAGTCAACTTTATGGTTACATACTCAATATTTGGTTATGTACTCTACTTTGGCCAGGTTGATTGATTTCCTGAATTTCCTCAGCGCGAACTGAGGCGACGCGAAAATAATTCGACTTGTATTCTATCCTGCACCTTACTACAGCCGGGCAGCTTAATAAGATAGGGTGTGTGAACTAACCCGCCGAGAATTCTCCCGGTGGGCTATCACAAAAACAAACTGCCTTGCTGTATCTGAACTCCTTCATTTTTTTTTTTTTTTTTTTTTAAACGTCCAAAATCCATAGAACCCAAAACGGTACTCTTGCCAAACCTCCTTTCCTCCCAAACCAGAATAATGAGAAACAACTGGTTTGAACTGCCTGCCTCCGCAAGCGCGCAGGATAGTATTCTGTCCTGCACCTTAATACAGCCGGGCAGCTTAATAAGATAGGGTGTGTGAACTAACCCTCCCGAATCCAACTCGGCTAACTCAAACATCCGAAACCATTCCCCATACCCTGTTTTACAATATCTCTACCCTCTCATGACCCATCCTTATCATACGCCCATACTCAACAATAGTTATAAGATTATATATATATATATATTTGTTCACATGCAACTAATAAAGAATAAAACCAGCATTCGCAAAAATTTCATAAACGACAGAGAAAATTCGTTCAACTTATTCAAACTCTCACGGATAATGTAAGAAACCGTCCCACTTGTCTTATTCGACTTGGAAACAGGGTTGCCACTTGGCTCAAATAAAATGCACTACCCAAGTAGGAAAAAAGTACTTGCAGAGGAGAAAATGTACTACCTAAAAAAAATTTGTGCGCGCGTTGCACTTCGCGCATTGTTTTCCACTGTTGCTGATGCAAATCACTTTAGCATGACCCCACCAATATAACCTGAATCGAACCTTCGTCAAAAATTGGGGTTTCATTCAGAACCAGATTAAAATTAAAGTAATCAGATCAAATATTTCAGATAAAATGGGCAAAATACAACTAGGCCCACATGAACTTCGACAGAAAGGATATTTTTTTCGAATAATACTACCTATCTCAAAATGTACTGCAAAAGTACTAAGTTTTTCAAATGTACTGCCAACTCACTACTTTGAAAAAAATGTACTAAAAAGAGTACAATTGTACTACCGGTGGCAACCCTGCTTGGAAATGAAACAGCGCGGCGCGAGATTTTCTCGCCAGCGACGTCAAATTCGCCTAGGCGAACGCGAATTCGCGTTCTGGGGGAACCTATCTTTACACTCTTGTTTATACCAAAGACATCTAGTGAATACCTTTGACTTGACGAAGGGCCTATGAGAGCAGTCAAAATAAATTCTTGCTCTCAGTTAATAAGTAAATACGTTTGCAAAAAAGGAAGAACACTGAGAGATAAAAAGAGGAAGAGGAAAAAAGAAAAGAAGAGAAAAATACAAAGGAGAAGAAAAGGAAATAATGGGAAACCATTTAGCCGGTTCATAATCATCCAAATAAAATAAAATTCCCTCAATCCTCTCGCTCGAGTTTTTTGGACGGACTAGTTAACTGACATTCGGCGAAATTTCGTCCCTTCTTAGCAACGCTCCTATCCAGGTCGTAGCTGAAAATGAGAAGCTGATATTATTTATGTAGCTAAAAGTCCGGACTTACGACAGGAATTACGATCGATCGTAAGTTCTGACCATTTTTAGCTACAACCGGTAAAGGACCTTTGCCTAGAATGGCCGATATACGACGGAATAAAAATTTCAGCTGACCTAATCTTATTTTTGAGTAGGGAATTGAAATACAAAAATCCTCTTACGCCTGGATTTGAACCCAGGCCTCCGGCTTTCCAGCCCACTGCTCTGACACTGAGCTACAAAGGGGCTTGTGGACGTATAGTTCGCAGACTACTATAATAGTCAGATAGAAGCGATCCATGGGAACAGTGACTGAATTGGAAGTACTCGGTCGTCGTCATCTGAAGCCACTCCACTGTAAAAAGTCTCTCCTACATCGGACTTCAGTAATTGTGCATCACCGAATTCGGAGATTTTCTTCCGAATCGGAGAGCTAAATTCCGATGGAGGATCAAAACGGGAGCATATCCCGAGACAAATTTTCACGAGACAATCGGCTTTTGTCAAGTCTCTCCTACATCGGACTTCAGTAATTGTGCATCACCGAATTCGGAGATTTTCTTCCGAATCGGAGAGCTAAATTCCGATGGAGGATCAAAACGGGAGCATATCCCGAGAAAAATTTTCACGAGACAATCGGCTTTTGTCAAGTGTCACTCGGCAAATCCGCACGAGGCAACCAGAGCATTAGACAAATCTTCGAGAGGCAATTATAGATTAGGCAATCCTCCCGCGAGAAAACCGGGATTACGAAAAGTAGGATTAAGACAATCAGCTTAGAGTGAGCTACCATATACATGTAGAGTGTGCATGTTAGGATAGTAGTCAGTTCTGATTTTGGAAACAGAATTTCAACCCAAACCCAGTTCGAAATGGTGAAAACTGCAAGAGGAGGGACTGCAGTCCATACTAGCGGCTACAACTTCGTCCTGCTTCCAACATCTTCAGAAAGCAGCTACTACAGATGCTCTGACAAAGGCTGTCCAGTACGAGGTAAACAGTCTCGGAAAGCATCCCGGTTCTCCGGCATTTGATCTGTTTACATTTTAATTTCCTACTTTGTGTTTTAGTTTAGTTTTGTGTGTATAGATCAAATAAAAATAATAGTCCTTCATGACTGCGAATCATATTTGATGGTGCAAAACGGATAGTCATAATGTAGCTGACTATCCGTTTTGCACCATCAAATAAAATAAAATTAAGTCTTATATGACGTAAGTCTTTATGCCGGATTTGTCGCACGGAAATTGGTCTTGAGCAAGGTTTGCTTCGTGATAATTTGTCTTGTAAAAAAATTGCCAAATGACTGACTTTTTTCGCGAGAATTTGTCTAGAAATTTTTGTCTCGTGATAGACTCTCGTGAAAATTTGCTAGTGATGGTAGCCGATCAAAACGCTAGAATGCAAAATACTGCAGATTAAGCCATTTGAAAGCGCGTTTTCTACAGTGGTCGTCTCTTGACAATTTTGGAAACGCGCCGACCCCTAGTGTTTGACCATGAAGAATCGCATGTTAAACACCCATGAAGATACAATACATAAACACGATAATAATAATAATAATTGTATTCAAAGCCAAAGGCTATATACAAGAAAAGACATATAAAACAACACAACAAAATAGCTTTACATGAACTAAACTAAACTTCCACATCCCTCTCTCGAAATTTCACCAAACCATCAACAAATCTGCAAATTTTACATATAACGCTTGGCGTCGTGCTCTTTAAGATGTCAGTAAGTAACGAAGCCTCACCTCCCAGTAATTCCCTTCTTAACTCAGAAAGCTCCTGACACCGGCACAGGACATGGACCAAATCATCAACTCCATTACCACATAGAGGGCAAACACACCCGGATGACTGGTCTTCATCTTTTCTCTTCAAAAAATAACTATGTCTGTGCACTGATAGACAGTTGGCCCGCAACTGGATCCAATACCGCAAATATAACTGGGGCAAATTTAACTTAAAATATACCTCTTCACCAAATACTTCTTTTACTTGTCTATAATATTTCAATGTCCCTGACCTACTTACCGTCCCCTCCCATTTTTGGATTTCTTTGTCTTTTAGCACTCTAATTGCCACCACAGAAATGCCAAACTACACAAAACAAGAGCTGTAAGCTCATATGGCACTTGCATGGGTCAAGATGATTTGATTGATCAAAAGTAAGTTTCGACTTTGCGGTTGAGATGCGCGCTCTAAGGGAGCTGGAACTTCATTTGTAAGCAAAACCCTTGAGGCAAAACTGCTAATGGGCTGATGGGCATCACGAAAATGCATATGTTGCTTAAAAGTATTTTTTTAGAGTAAATATTGTTATCGAATTTAGTTTTGTTAATTTAATTTTATAAATAAAGAATTGAAGGAAAAAAAATAATTAAGAAATTAAAAAAATAAACGTAGAGTGTAGGTGACGCTAAATAGATAGGCCGGTCATGTGTTTAACTTAAGATAAGACCGTTGGCGTCACCGAGGGTAAGTAGAAGCGTAGTCACCTGGCCAATTCATATTGGACTGGAAGAACAGAAAAGATACTACGAGGCTCAAAAAAAAAAAAAAAAAAAAAAAAAAAATTACTTTGTGGTCAAGATTGGTACTTTAAGGAATAATCGGATTTGGGACGTAGCAATTTCTAAGCAAATGTTGTTGAGTCTCCAATATTCCAGCGAAGTTTCATCGTCCTAGCACATCTGGAAGTACCTAAACGCGCGATCACCGGAATCCCAGACCCCCCCCCCCTCCCCTCCTCCAACTCCATCCACAATAACCGGAGCCAATCCGGTTCTGTAAATGTTTAATCCAGAGCATCCGTTTGTCATTCCCACGAAGTTCGATCCAGATCACACCAGTCTAAGCGGGTCAAGTATTTTCCGCCCTCCCCCCAATTATTGCCGGATTCGGTCCGGAAATGAAAAAGGTCATAAAAGAGAAAAATGTCCTATGTTTAATTATTAAATTTCACTCGAATCCGATCACCCGTTCCAAAGTTACGCATGACTCAATATTCCGGATTCCCCTCCCTCAACTCCCCCCCCCCGATTATCATATCGAGGATTTTTTTTTATTCCAAGTCAGTTTGACCGGGTCCCTGATATGCCTTCCAAGTTTCGTCGGGAAAATCCCCCAAAAAACGGAATTCCGGGAAACCCCCTCCTCCCCCCCCCTTCAAGTTTCCGGATCCAGTCAAATAATGTAAAAGATTTACATGGACCAGATGTTTGTTCTTCCCAGCAAGTTTCACTCCGATACCATCATTCTAACCGTTTCCAATTTCCCGGATTCCCCTCCCTCCACTCCCCCCACAATTATCTGATCGACAAAATTTTTATTTTGAAGTCAGTTTGATTGGGTCCCTGATATGCCTGCCAAGTTTCATCGTGAAAATCCCCAAAAACCACCATCACCGGAATTCCGGGACCCCCCCCCCCCCCCCATAAGTGTCCGGATCCAGTACAATGGTCTAAAAAACTTATCTAGAGCAGATGCTTGTTCTTCCCAGCAAGTTTCACTCCGATCCCTCCATTCTAACCGTTTCTTGAAATTTCCGGTCTCCCCCCCCCAACTCCCCCCTGGCTACCGAATCCGGTCAAGACTTTAAACGGGACATTACAAATATATATTCTATTCAGTTATGAAGTTTCATTACAATCCGATCATCCGTTCGAAAGTTACAAACTTCTCAATTTCCCGGATTCCCCTGCGGATTCCCCTCCCTCCACTCCCCCCACCATTATCTGATCGACAAAATTTTTATTTTGAAGTCAGTTTGATTGGGTCCCTGATATGCCTGCCAAGTTTCATCGTGAAAATCCCCAAAACCACCATCACCGGAATTCCGGGACCCCCCCCCCCCATAAGTGTCCGGATCCAGTACAATGGTCTAAAGGACTTATCTAGAGCAGATGATTGTTCTTCCCAGCAAGTTTCACTCCGATCCCTCCATTCTAACCGTTTCTTGAAATTTCCGGTCTCCCCCCCCCCCCAACTCCCCCCTGGCTAACGAATCCGGTCAAGACTTTAAACGGGACATTACAGATATATATTCTATTCAGTTATGAAGTTTCATTACAATCCGATCATCCGTTCG
Source organism: Branchinecta sandiegonensis (assembly GCA_030848855.1). NCBI lineage: Eukaryota > Metazoa > Arthropoda > Branchiopoda > Anostraca > Branchinectidae > Branchinecta > Branchinecta sandiegonensis. The sequence continues at coordinate 28,010,763 of JAUPMV010000001.1, read as the reverse complement.
AAAGTTACACACTTCTCAATTTCCCGGATTCCCCTGCCCTCCACCCCCCCCCCCCAAATGGTCGGATCAGAAAACTGATTATTTATAAGTTTGTTTCGTCGGGTCTCTGATTGGCCTGCCAAGTTTGATGGTCCTAGCACAACTGGAAGTACCCTAACTCGAAAAAGCGTGACAAAATGCCCTAAATTTTCAAGTTTCCAGCGCCCCCACTTCCCCGCATATGGTCGGATCGGGAAACTGATTATATCCAGATTAGTTTGGTCGGGTCCCTGATATTCCTGCCAAGTTTCATTGTCCTAGCTCATCTGGAAGTACCCTCACTCGAAAAAGTGTGACAAAATGCCCTAAATTTTCAAGTTTCCAGCGCCCCAACTCCCCCGCATATGGTCGGATCGGGAAACTTATTATTTCCAGGTTACTTTGGTCAGGTCCCTGATATTCCTGCCAAGTTTCATTGTCCTAGCTCATCTGGAAGTACCCTAACTCGAAAAAGTGTGACAAAATGCCCTAAATTTTCAAGTTTCGAGCGCCCCCACTCCCCCGCATATGGTCGGATCGGGAAACTGATTATTTCCAGGTTCGTTTGGTCGGGTCCCTGATATTCCTGCCAAGTTTCATTGTCCTAGCTCATCTAGAAGTACCCTAACTCAGAAAAAAGTGACAAAATGCCCTAAATTTGCAAGTTTCCAGCGCCCCGCACTCCCCCCCATATGGTCGGATCGGGAAACTGATTATTTCCAGGTTAGTTTGGTCGGGTCCCTGATATGCCTACCAAGTTTCATTGTCCTAGCACATCTGGAAGTACCCTAACTCGGATATGTGGGACAAAAAACTCGGACCGACCGACAGACCGACAGACGGAATTGTGATCGGTATATGGCACTTGAGCCAGAGGCTACAAGTGCCATAAAAACATTGTTTCCGCGTTTGATTCCAATGAGACTAAAACGCGCTTCTGCGCGAGATAAGTTCAGTGATCGACTAGGCTGCTTCAGTTTGTAGACTATTTATGGGCCTAGAAACTCTTATAAATAACAGTATTATATTACGTACACAATAAGGCTGCAGAGCGTCTACAAAACTCGTTTTTAAAGCGTGCAAGGCAAAAATAAGAGCTGGGCACTGTCGGATGCAGAAGAATCTCTTCTACGTTTTCGGTTTTCGGTTTTCAGGTTATATTTTGTCTTCCCCCACTGAATGTACTAATCAGAAATGTAGCCAGAATGTAGCCTATGTTGTGGCTAGAAACACAAAAAGATCTTTTTTTCAGTTGCAAAAGTGGCAGGCCTATAATGCCAATAGATAGAATATAATTGAGATTTTACCACCTTTCTTGCAAGGAAAGGAATGTCCTAGGAATCCGAAAATTTGTAATCAGTAACTTCCGGAATACTTTTTCAGTCGTGTTCTCAGATAGCGTCAAAATTTCATTTTCATATTTAAACCTCAGATCCGGACGAATTTTTTTGGCAACATAGTCAAAGCAACTCTGCCAAAAGTGAGTCCCAGTGATCTGCAGGCTTGCATAAACTTGCGTGGTAAATATTGCAAGGATGTTGCAGCATATGTGAGGTTACACACTCTCTGTTTCACAGAACATCCTTTATGACCTTTTAAGTGTTATCTTTTAACTAAAAATAACGTTGCAAAACATATGTAGTGTTTTGTTTAACAGAAACGTAACACATGAATGATAATAACCCAATTTGTTCTGTAACATCAATGGATATAGTTTCGCTCCTTTTGTACGTGTTAAAGGACACCTGAACAATAAAACCATACTTGAACACACCATGGAGAATGCATTTACAGACATGGCCACGGAGAGCATTCCTGAGCATGACGTTTTCAAAATAGGGATGTTCGTTTCTGCAGGTTTGCACATGCAGACTCCAAGACAAAAAACGCAATTCATTCAAATCTTGTACAGCGCTGGCCGGGTCGTATTGGAATTTCTTCTAGATATACGTTTGGGCTTAACTGGTTAAAAAAAACTTTCAGAAGAAGGGTTGTTTGGAGACATTTGTTCATTTCTAAAATTGTTCGGTACCGTACTGAAATAAGGACAGATGCAAAATGGAGCAAAAATCATAGCTTGGAATTCCTTTGAAACACTATTTCGTATTTGGGTTGGGTTTTCTGCAGGCAATGTTAACGTTAGTCATACAGATAGGGATGATACTTGGTACTCTTCATTCAGGTGTCCTTTAAGAAACTACTGACAGTCTAGGCCAGTGGTTCCCAACTGTTGGCACTTTTCCCAATCTTTTTTGTCTCACGTACCCCTAATTAAGGTTCAAAAACGTTGCGTACCCCTTTTTGAAGAATCATTGTTCTACTATTCTAATAAGATCTGTCAAGATCAGAACGCCAAAAAGACGTCATTTATTGCCACAAGTGGTAAGGGATTAATGTGTATAAAAATATACAAAAATATTATATTTGAGGCTGGAAGGCTGTCAATTTCATTATCGTCCGTAAACTGGTTAAGGATCAGTAAAACACTTGCACTGTTTCTTTGAAACTTCGCAAGCCGAAACAGCCGAAAAAAGCAGATATTTTCCAATTCAGAGATTTGGACCTTCGCGTACCCATTACGAGGGTCTCGCGTACCCCTTTGGGTATGCGTACCCCGGTTGGGAACTACTGGTCCAGGCAATAAACATGCGCTTAAGAGGAAGCTGTCTATTATTTATATATACATATTGTATATTTAACCGCCAAATGCACAAGGTGACAGCGGAGGAAACAAAATCAGAAACACATGAACGTAGACAATTTAGACGTGATTTCTTATTCGGCCTGCAAAATTGGACCTCTGCTTACTGGACTCGTTACTGGATTTCGCTGTGTTATAAAATACGATTCTCTTTGTCCTAAGAGCCAACGTTCATGGCAAATACATGTAAAATAAAAACAAACAAACAAATACCTCCTAGAAGCACCTGTCCAATGGGCTACAGCTACCCTGAGGTACTTGGCCAACTGTTTTATATTTCCAAAACAACTATTCCCCATGACGCTGCACACCCATTCTTCTTTCACTCCAGTTCACTCCAAAAAAGTTCCTTCTATTTTCCACATTCACTCAACGAATGTTTCAAGTTCTCATCCATACCACCATCGAGGTGTTGCTCACTCCTATAATCCATGTACAGTCAGTGTCCAACAAGTGATCAACCCGTTGCCTACCACATCGAACGAGTAAGGACTAGACCGACCCTTTGCCCTCCCAGTCGAGGGGGGGGGGATTCAGCTGCTGCAGTCGTCGGTGTGACGAATCTTAATGTTTCTTCGCCTCCGAACTGATGATAACATCAAAAGCTCGCACTACCAAATCCGGCAATGACCCGCGATAGCGCGAGATGCCAGTGTGATATCAACCATCATTATTTCCATGAATTCTTCACTGATCTTGTCAGATGATTTATAATCCCAAGCCGACACCGACTTTAAATCTGTCAGGATTTGAAAAATGTTTCTTAGTGAAGCGATGGGGACAAATTTCATAATTGACTTTTGACCGAATGGATCTGGAGAGCACGATTCGTTGTCACTTGAGCGGCGCTCGTTCGAAATGGTTTTGTTAGCGGGTTATCCTTCGATGACTTTGATCTACGACGAATGTAAATCGCTGGGGAGTGCCTAACCCTTTGGGTAGAATTCGTCCGGGTTGGTCACCAAATGTATCTCCGTACACCCTGGAAAGTATCCCAGAAGTACCTCGATGTATCCCAACATATTTCGATGGACCCCGAAGTATCTCAATATCTCTACGTATCCCAAAGCAATGCATCTCAAGTCTCGATGTATCTGCATGTATCGCAAATGAATGAATAAATGGGTGAATTTTATTCACCCACTGCACTACATGAGAACTAGTGGAGATATGATAAAAGAAACTGAAAAAAGAAAAAGAAAAGCACAAAATATGGTATCGAAAGCAATTACACTTAAACGGTAATTAATGGTACGTCGATGATTCCTGCCCGCACAGACGGGTGATCTAGGGGTAGTTGCAAAAACGAATGGTACGGGCACGGAGATCTTTCATCGCGGTGACCAGTTCAGTAATTCTAAATCTATTAACTAACAAGAGCTAGAAGCGCATCTGGCACTTGCGAGGCTGAGTCGGAGGATGAAAATAGGAATATGCTAATTCGTGGGTTTGTTGCGACCATTTGTAAGCAAAACCCTTGAGATAAGAATGATCATGGGCCCTTGGAAATCACGAGAATGCATCGTTTGGTAAAAAGTATTTTATTTTTGCACTTGTCTGTGATGATGCGCACTTTAATGGCGCTAGAAATTCATCCGTAATCAAAAGCCTTGAAGCAAAAATGATGATAGGCTCATCGGGATCATGAAAATGTATATGTTGTTCGAATTAAGTATTGGTTGTACTTTAAAGATTTCAATTATAAGCAAAACCGTTGAGGCAAGAATGATCATGAGCCCTTGGGGATCATGAATATCATGAATTGGGGATCACATTTGGTCAAAAGTATTTTATTTTTGCACTTGTCTGTGATAATGCGCACTTTAGCGGCGCTAGAAATTCTTCCGTAATCAAAGACCTTGAAGCAAAAATGATGACAGGCCTATCGGAATCATGGAAATGTATATTTTGTTCAAATTAAGTATTGGTTGTACTTTACAGAATTCAATTGTAAGCAAAACCGGTCAGGAAAGAATGATCGTGGGCCCTTGGGGATCATGAATATATATCGTTTGGTCAAAAGTATTTTTTTTTAACTTCTCGGTTAAGCTTCGCACTTTAAGGGTGCTAGAAGTTCATTTTTAAGCAACACCCTTGTGGCACAAAGATCATGGGCCCTCGGAGATCATGGAATGGATCGTTTGGTCAAAAGTATTCATTTTCATTTTGCGGTTAAGATGTGACTTTAAGGGAGCTAGAGATTAATTTCTAAGCAAACTCTTGAGGCAAAAATGACCATTGGCTCATGGTGGTCATACAAATGTAAATTTACCTTGAAAGTATTTTTTGTACTTTGGGGTTAAGATGAGTACTTTAAGGGTTGGTTCGGTTTGTGAAGTGACAATTTCTTGTCAGGTCTCTAATGTTCAAGCCAAGTTTCATCGTCTTAGTGGCAATTTAGTGGCGTTCATAGTGGCAATTTTAGCAAAAATGTCAGGGAACGAAAGAACAGTGAACGGATGTGTTTGGTTTCAGAACGGGAAAACCTCGGTGTAAACATTTTGTATCCCAAAAGTATCATTGCTAACAAATATAGCTCGTACACCCTGTTACTTTGGTGACTAACCCTGCGAATTTGCCCACTCATGTAATGAGAACAGGCTATCCGAGTCCCCGAGATTTTGAAAACTCGAAATCCGACCCTCAAGTCTATAATCCGAATGTGGTGGAATGCTGATGAGGATATGACATCTGAATGGTCGAATAGTAAAGAGCGTGACGGCAATTTTGAAAGTGTTGCCCTTTTGTGGCACGTACTGTTTGAAGTGTCGGTTTATGGGGACTGGATGAGTCATCAATTGCTTGAGTTGCTGGGATGTTTAGGTGAAGTGGTTGAAACTTGGGCATTCCTGATTTTATTTGTATGAACTAGTTAGTACATGAGTATTAGCTCTTGGCTTTTATTCAAGCTGGAGAGTTCGTTCTTCTGGATGATGAATTTGCTTCGCGTCAGTAGAGATCATTAATTTATTAACTGACTGCGAGATACAGTCAAATTCCGGCATATAGCCTACTGCAAATCATGAAGAAACAAATTGTTATTTTTCAGTCCCATGCGTGATCACACAACTAGAGGCACTTCGCATGTTTGCAAGAAGAAAAGTAATGCTATTCACCGTTCCAACTCCCTTCCGGTCAACTTTTATCCCTTTAACCCTCCCTACACGGACTCCTTGACCACCCCTGCTTTCAGTTCCCAATTCCCCTCCCAGTTTCATTCGTCGTTCCCTAAAATAATCTAGTTCACTACCTAATATTTAGGAGCGTACAAAATAGTCCTTTATTGTTTTATAGGGGGATCTCAAAACGTTAGTGACGGGATACGTGTGATTTCGTAAAGTTTGCCTGTCCGGCCTTCTGTCCGTCGCTTAAGGGTAAAATTTCTTGGAAGACTGAAAATCCGACAGTCTAGATGACGGAAGTCGATAAATATTCCCCTGTGGGATCCCGAAAACCTTTGTTCTTGTTTACATTGAGATGAGGATAACATCACGTGCAGGCCCATGAATTGGGCCTTAGTTTACCCAGTCTTCGGGGAATCAGGGCACCCAAAAACGCAACCCTTGCTCGCCTGCGGTCGTTCAGACTTCAGAACCGTCGAGCTTGCACCCTCGTCTATCGAGGTGTATCTGTTGTCGGAAAGAACGTTTGACACCTGCAGCTTTTACAAAGGGTGTCACCTCTTCAAATGTACAATTTTTTCGACATATCCACTACATTAGTCAGAGCATTAGCAAAGAATCTCCGTTTTTATCCACTTCATGTCACGTTGTATCCTCACTTTCTTTCTGGCACCGAATTTGAATAGCGTTCTCGACTGTATCTTCTGTATTGCCACAGCATAGGTTGTCCAGATTTAGTAGTAACCGAAATTTAATCGGGTTTACTAAAATCTGGAAGAGCACTTGGCATTCGTTGGTAGCTTAATACTTTCTTCTTTTATGTCACTTCGAAAGGGCATGTCACGGTTATTCTTACTATTCCCTCGGTTATTTCTGTGTAGCTTTCGCAGATGATGGGAGAATATGTGTACGGGCGCGAGGGGAACCACTCGCTTAATAGACGGTTCGACGTTCGTGACCCGAGAAAGGAGGCATAGTGGTGGGCGATATTTTTCGGTGTTTTTAGATTTTCACTCTCGCTATTTGAGAGCGGTATGCTATTTGAGAGCAGTATTTAGGACCATTTTTTGCTGTCATGTGCGCTAAAATCTAATAAAGAAAACTATCCAAAGTGCACTTTGCAACGTCTTTTGTAAAAGCTTTGAAAGTTGAGGTTTTTCAACTTCATGTGATAAAAGCGCAGAAAATCCGGCCGCGAAAACCTGGTCGTCGTTCGCACTGTTAGGCTAGGGGACGTTTTCGCGTGGATGAGATCACCCGTGCAGCTCTACAGCCGTCCACGCCAAAACGTCCCCCTATCTGCACCTCGACGTGCACAAACTTCGCATGCGAAAATACGCTTCGGAGTGAAGGAGGGAATTCGTATCCGACTGCGAAAATTGGACTGTCTGTGCATGTGCCTTAAAGATAGGTGCCCGCAGAACGCGAATTCGCGTGCGCCTAGGCGAATTTGACGTCGCTAGCGAGAAAATTTCGCGCCGCGCCGTTTCAACTTCAAGTCGAATTATTTTCGCGTCGCCTCAGTTTGCGCTGAGGATATTCAGGAAATCAACAATCCACCTGGCCAAAGTAGAGTTTATAACCATAAAGTTGACTTTTCACCCAATTGTCTTTCTAGTTCTACGTATCGTATCCACGTATAAGCCTACATATCTAATTCTGGCGAATTCGTCCACGTATTCGCTGCCAGTTGGGTCTACGAAACAAATTTTCAGTAGGAATTTTTCAGTAGGCTATATGGCCGGGAATTTGACAGTAGCTCGGAGTCAGTTAATAAATTAATGATCTCTATTGACGCGAAGCAAAACGGGAAAAAAATCGCGTTCTGTGGCCACCTGTCTTTAGGCCATGGATGCAAGACTTGCAGGTATACTGGCTACGGAATCATCTGCTTTGCATAGGCTACAGGGTCGCAAAACCCGTCTGCCCCCATGTCGAGGATCTTGACTTGTCCCACTATTCTTTTTGATGGATATTGTTCCGTAGTCTTGAATTCTGACACTGTCGGGTTGAGAGAGCATGTAGCTCACACAATAAGCTCGTAATCGCGGGTTGTATTGTGCATTTAGACCGGATTTGTGTAAAGCTTTTGATAAGGTTCGCCTGGTGCATGATTACAACGGAATGCGTAAGCCGCTGTCACCAGGGCATGTCGGGAAGGATGGGGTTGCCTGCCGGGTGCGTTTGTAGGACGGGCTTACACATATCGGACACTACTCCAGTTTCTGGTCTCTTGGTGAACAGGCGACAGTTTTCATTCAAAATCAAATCTTACCCTATAACATATGTTTAACCCTTGATTGTGATTGGTCCCTTCCAGATCCTTTTTCGTGTTACAAAGGGCTATTTTTTTGTGACGGACCTTTCCAATGGAAGCCGTTCGTGGTTCAAATCCATCTAAGTCAAGGTCGCGATGTCTATTCCCCCCCCCGCAATGCCTAGATCACCTCCATCTCGTGAGTTTGAAGCCAAGCTGACCATCCACATTCAAAGAAACAGATGTTAAGCGAGGGATAAGTATTATTTGGGATATTTCGGTTGCACTTCTGGCAACCATTTACAGCTAAATCGTAAATACTTATAGCTCGCAACCAGGGTGGTAGAGGTCGTCCCTGTTGGAACTAAACCAGTCGTGTACTAGCGCGGGCTCCCATAACTCCATATTCCGAACTCAGCAAAAAACAATACAACCTCCCGTGTTTCCTCGATGTGTGCAGACTGGAAATGTATTCCTGTATTCCTAGCCTGTACTAGAAATTTTCTAAACCAGCAAGTTTGTCCCGCTTTGAACGTCCCCAGCGTAGTCGGCGGCGCCACAAGTAAGGCCCAGTCTTGGCGCTACTCCTAGTATTATTTTGCTCTGTTCGCAACTCTCGTCATGCAGCGTCAAAACCTTCCCTGTAATTCCTTATTAATCCTTGCTTGCGAAAGCAGGTACCGTCCCCCTGGACCAAAGTTGACTTCAAGTCTTGTGTCTTTGTTTTCTTTCCCTACCTTGCACTCCGTCACAAGTTTTTTTTTTATCTTAGACGGGTAATGGCAAGTTCTGTCCGTTATAAGCCGTTTCTCGTTCTTTTGGCAGCTTCTGTCAAAACCTTTCCTGTAACTCTTGCTTAATCCTTGTTTGGGGAATTAGATTCCCTCCACACAGCAAAAAATACCATTTTAGCCCAGAGGACGGCCTGTATTTTCTATCAACTCTGTCCACTGCCTCACGGTCGTTGTGAGAGGTTACACACTCCCTGGCACCTGCTGTACACCATTTCACGGCACCTGCCGAAAGCAGGGGTGCCGCCCGTCAGTTCGGCGATTCGTCTTTCAAACCTGCTGATTTTAATTGATACTTAATTGCTGTACAGTATAATTGAGAGTGGACAACCCCTCGGGTCGTCGTTCAATACTCAGTGTGATGGCAAATTCTGCTGGAAAACTCTTGATCCGCTAACTACCGGTGAAGTAAATTAGGTTCTAAGGAACACGAGGGAATTGTCGCCTAGGGCTTGGAATGTTGGAAGGTGTCTTAATCGGATTATTTTGAACTAAGCGATGCTTCACGACCATGTCACAACTATGCTTTCTAGCACGCCATTTCCTTAAGACCTTCTAACAGGATGTTCTAAGACAAATTGGAAAACCGGTAAAAGCGGCTTTTCCGTTTAGGTGAAACTTAACCGTGTAAATAAATCTGAAGTCTTAGCAGTGCTTGCACTTTGAGAGGCTTTCACTTAGTTCCACATTCGTTTCTGATGAGTGAATTAAGGTTCTGATTCAGTAAAAAGTAAAGGAATTAAGCTTCTTAGTCTGTATAACAATAAATTTTTTTGTCCGGTATTTCCTTATTACTTGAGTGAGTTTTACCGATAGCTGTTTCGGGAGATTTGGTTAATTTTAGTTATTTGCCAGTAAAAAAGTAATAGAGGGCATATGAAAAAGAAATACAACTTCAGGAGATTAACCAAATTAGGTATAGTCGAAAAGTTTTTGTGCACTTCTTGTTTTTTCGGCTCCTTTCATGAGCACGATGGATCATTGAAATCGATTTTTAAACATTTAATCCTTGCAACGTTTTTTAATGGCACTTGCCCTTCGGCCAAGTCCATATAGAGATCGGCCTGTCGGTCGGTCTGTCGGTTTGTCCGGGTTTTGCTAGTTCGGGCACTTACACATAAGCTACGACGATGAAACTTGACAGGCATATCAGGGACCCCAAAAGATCACGCTGGAAATAATCACTTCACCGATCCAAACATCGTGGAGGGAGAGGGAATCCGGAATCTTGAGGTGTTTATATCGGGTCTTAATGAAACTTGATATTTGTAAAGGACCCATATTTCAGACGATCCGACTCAAATCCGGACCGGATCTGGTGATTTTGGGGGGAGCTGGAGGGGGGGGGGAATCTTGGGAAACGCTTAGAGTGGAGGGATCGGGGTGAAACTTGGTGGGAGGAATCAGTCCTAGACACATCGTTGACATAACCAAACCGGATTCGGGCACTGTGGGGGAGTTGGGGGGGGGGGGGGTCGGAATTCTGGTGATCCCGCGAGTTTGGTACTTCCTGATGTGCTAGGACGATGAAACTTGGAAGGCGTATCAGGACCCGAACAGGCTGACTTGAAGATAGCTATTTCCCCTATCTGACGACCATGGGGGGAGTGGAAGGATGGGGAGCCCGGAGTCTAGTTACATGCATAACTTTTGAACGGGTGATCGGGATTGAATGAAACTTGGCCAGCAGAAAGAATTACCGTCTCAAATGTTCCTTGTCAAGTCCTGATTGGATCCGATACTTGTGGGGGGGGGGGGAGGGAATATCATGAAACGCTTAAGAGTCGAGGGATTGAGATGGAACTTGGTGGGAAGAACAAGCATCAGTCCTAGATACGTAATTGACAGAGCCTGATCATATCGGGGCTCTGTGTGGGGGGGGGGGGGGGCATAGTCGCATGGGAGAGATTTCCAACGCACCACGTAGTAGCATCGCATAGTACCGTGGCGCTTCATGTTAAGTTCGCAGGAGCATGAAATACTACCTTCGGACTCAGTAGTATCCGAATACGATGAAGCGGTATAATAGTGTAGAAGTCTGTGAAACAGTTGCATTGAGACTACATACATTCCACGGGGTAGTTGTATCATACTACTACAGACCTTAACAAATTTTCATCGGGGGGAGGGTGTTTCCGGAACTCCGGTGATCGCCAGATAGGATTTTCCAGTTATCCTACGGACGCGATGAAACTTTGCAGGCGTATTAGTGACTTAAGGAACCGACATAATGCCCTAGGGAAACTTGTGCTCCTGGATCCGACCATCTTTGGGGATTTAGGGAAGGGGAATCCGGAAATCACTGGCTTCCGTAAGTTGTGAACGAGCGAAAATCGAAATTGCGAATTCGAGTGAAACTTTATGGGTGATAAGAAGTGATGACCTAGACCTAGACAAGCACAATACGCGTCCGAACCTAATGCGGCCCCAGCTGTGAAAGTTGGAGGGGGGGGGGGGGGGAGGGTCCCAAAACTTTGTGACATGCACAAAAACCAACGGATGGACAGAATGGGATGCAAGTTGAACAAGACCGAGTTTATGCTGCCTTGATTCGTCATTTGGCGTTTGGATCGGATCCAGCCACGGTAGGGGAGGAGGGTGAAGCGGGAACCGTAACGCAGATAGACTATGCTCCGATTCCAGTCAAACTTGATGGACGGGAATATGAGATGTCAGAGATGCGACATTTAAGTGCACGAGTCGTATTCAGCCACAGTGGGGGGAGTTGAAGGGGAGTCCCGGAAATGCCGTGGCTCGCATAGGGATCAAACAAGTGGAGCGATTTGAATGAGACTTGGAATGTAGAGAAACCACATGCTCTAGATGACATATTTTAGGGTTCAAACCGGATCAGGCTACGGTAAGAGATGGGGCAGAGTTACCGGAAATTCCCCAAAATTGCTCAGATTTGAGTGAAACTTGATAGGTGGTAAGAGAAAATGCTTCAAATGATCCCCTTAGGAGTCTGAACTAGATTCGGCCGCGGTAGAGGGAGTTGGAGGAGGTACCGTAAATCGTGTGGCACGTCAAGGTAACAAACGAGTGGATCTATCGGGTTGAAACTTGGAAGGTGGAAAAGTCGTTCGCCCTAGATGATCCGAGGCGATGCCGGAAATGCTCAGACTTGAGTTAAACTAGATATCGTGTTTCTTGGTCCGAACAGCGTTTTTCGATTACGGGGTATTTTGTGACGCTCTCATCCACTTCCTTGTACCACCTACTCGTATCAAGTGCCATAGCTATGAGCTTGTAGTTGTTGTTGCGTATTTATTTTCTTTCTTGCTTGAAGCTGGTATGGAGCATAGGGCACGAAGAGGTAAAGAGAGGAGGTCAATTCCAAAGTCTGAAGGTCACAGATTTTGGCTAGTACGTCCCACGTCAAGTAAGGAAAAAGACAAAACCCTTGTCTCACACAATGACTGCTATTCTCTAAGCTTAGAATGATGGATCATTGCATGCTTGTGGTTTTAAAAAATCAACCAATCCTTAAGACTGTTTTGCATGAACTCAACATTTTTAATTTCTTTCTTGCTCGAAATTGCTGTGTAGGACATGAATCTTTTTACCTGTGGTCATATTTACCACAGGGCAACTCTTTGACCGATGCGTTGCGTTGATTGTATTTTGGTTAAAGTTTAGGTAGACTTCATTGAGGATAGCGTAGGCTATTTTTTTTTTTTTTTTTTTTTTTTTTAAATGAAGTAGAGTTTGTATGAAAGTATATGGTCTAGTTATTAGTCTGTAGACCGATTGTGTGAATTTTATTATATTTTCTTTACTCGCCAGCTTTGGCGGATACAAATAAATGAATTGAATGAATTGAATTAAAAGGATTGAAGCACTGATCGACAGTGTAGTGAGCTTGGACTGGGGTCTATAGGGTCTATCCAGGGTCAACCTGAGTTCTCAAAAGGCTCTTCCCCTCATCACATTAGGAGGATCTAGATTTAATCTCCAAGGATTCGTCTCTCTCTTGCTAATGAGCCAGGGTTGCCAAGAGCTCGACTCATAAAAGTGTCACAATTCCCGGCAAAAAGGTGCTTTTTAACACCTCGAATTTGTTTTCTCATTCCGCTTGCGCAATGCGTAAAATGCGAATAATTGGTATCAGATTGGTAATATTCTTTGTAGAAAATTTTTAATCTTAATTGTTAGGTCACAGTTTTGTAATACAAATTCATCGGAAATGAGCTTTGTATAAGGCTTCAAAGTGTTTTGTATACTAAATGAAAGCAAAGTACATGTTTTTGGGGGGATAATCCGTAACCTTAGTCAAGTAAATGAAATGGTGCTTTTCTCATCTAAAAGTATTATGAAAAGGTGTCAGTTTCAGAAAAATAGTGTCATGGTGTCACCCAAGGGCGAAAAGTGTCAAAAAGCACCTGAAGTGTCACACTTGGCAACACTGTAATGAGCAGGGGTAGAGGCTAGCTAAGGGACTTACGGTATCAACTATTTCTTAGACTCAGGACAATAAGGTATACTGTTCTCCGCCACTGCTCTCGTTAGGGTTCTTGATAGTAATGTCAGCAAAATAATCGGGTTGTCTGGAGGGGTAAATCCTCAAAAGAGCCGGCGATGGATAGATAAGGGGGGTTTAAATTTCCAAAATTTGCACAAGTATGCCGCAGAGGGAAATCTTATTTGGCCAATATATGTTCCGAGTAAGTCACGCAAAGCGACAGCTGCTCTCTAAGAAGTCTCACGATCAAAACTTCAAAGATCTTCCGACGAGATCAAGTCGAACCGATCTGTCAGAAGCAAATCGAGCAGAGAAGTACCGTGAGCAATTAGAACGAATCCTCTTGTTATCTGTCGGCGAGCTCAGAGTAGATCACGACGGGGGAGCCATTCATTACGCTTCATAACGCGACCGCCACGGAGATGTATTGGTGCAAATGCTCCAACATAAGCGAAAGATCCCGAAGAACCTACCCCTTCGTATAGAAAAAAATAACACTAGGGAGTAGCGCCAAGACCTATGCTTTCCTTGTTTTGCAAAGGGCCGTAGTCGTAGCGCCACCCACTCGCTTGCGGCATTTAAAGCGAGACAAACTTGCGGGTATAGACATGTCTAGTGAAGCAAAGGTGAAAAAAAGGAGGATGTATAATTTTTTTGCTGTGTTCAGAATATGAATTTATCGGAGCCAGTGCTCGTGAACGAATGAATGTGTTTCAGTAGGGACGTTGTCCATCGCTAGTGGTTCTAGTATCGCTGATATTCGAGTGTGTGTCAATTTTGTCAAGTCTTAGCGCTACTCCCTAGTGTCATTTTGCTCTGCCTTCGTAGGACGTTGACATGGTCATTATTTTCTTACTTTATTTCTTTCCGTACAGATAGACGAGTGAATTACAAAAAAGACCCAAATTCATCGTATTATTAGTTATGCACGTTACAGTTGTGTTATTATTTCGTTCCACCGTCGGTATGATAAGAATTTTTGACCCTCTTATCAGTTTTGTTTGCCAAGAGTTACGTTAGTTACATTTTCCTTATGATGATCGGGAGCATCATACATTATAGTAATTATCTGTTCAAGAGGAATTCCTGTCAGAATGGTGACGTTTGTCCTCGCTTTTTTATTTTCGCCCCAGAGAGGGTAGTAACTATCACAATAAAGAGCTGACTCTACCTTTTATCGAGGGGTTAACCACTCTCGATTTGAGTGTACTGCAGGTACCCGGCCGGTTCCGCCACCGCCTGACAGCAGCTGGCACCGGTTGCCCCGTGTTAGAACATTAATATTAGCACGTTTAGTAATGGGAATCGCCTAATTATAGCTGGCACTGGTGCCGGAGCCTCTGGTTTCGACCGGTGCCGGAAAAGGGTGTACATAAGGTGAGAGGGAGTGGGTAACCCCTCGCTTCTTATCAGCAGAACTGTAACAACTTCTGTGGAACGTAACCGAATGGTTGCAAAATTAAACACTCAAATACAAATTACAATCAAAAGTATTTTTAAAAACAAATCCCTTTTTAATACTTACAACAATACTTACTATTCACTAACAATAACATTAAAACAGTACAGTGATGCTACAGTAGGTTTAAAATCAGAAAACCGTATTTTAAGCTTATTTTATTCTTGTTTGTTACCTATTTATAATTATTGTAAGAGACCAGAGTGCAAATTTCTCTAGCTTATGTAACTATATTAAAAATAAAAACTTAAAAATATTTTTGTAAATTGGAAAACAAATATTCTAACTTTTCAAGCTACAGCAGATTCGACTTCACCTTTCTAAATTCAGCCCCAAAACAAGATACCAAGAATTTCGTGGGTTATCATTTATAGGACAGATTCCTCTAGTAAGTTTAAGAACCGCCAAATCCTTTAGGTTTTTAGTATACTACCTAAGAATACTGAATAGAATAGTAGGGTATCTAATCCTAGTAATTTTTCTATAAAGAAATAATTGAAAAGCCAATATTTTATCTGTCCAGAAAGCCCCTCAACACCCTCCCCCAAATCTCCCCGAAGTAAATAGGAAATGAGATAACAACACAAGCTTCAGTAGATTCGACTACACCTATGTGAATTGAGCCGAGCCGATTATTAAACTGACAAAATACCATCATATATCAAGCCGAAATTATGACGAGGGGGAGGGTATGCGGTTACGAATACGCCCTCGGAATAAAGACTATGCGGCTTCGAGTCTGGGCACTCGGTACTTTGCGGCGAGAGAAAGTATGCAAAGAAGTACCAGCGTCGAATAGTGTCTAACATGCAGAAAAATAATTTGGCAGAATTTATGGCCGATTGCTGCGGTGGGGTACAAGCAGCTAAGATCCGGTGAACATGCAATTAATAAATAAGGATTTGTTTTTGTCTGCAGGACGGTACCGAAAATGGGCGTTGGGTGCAGGACAAAGGGGAAGGCGACTGGTCAAACAAAAATGTTTGATTACTTGATGTTTGCAGTTTTTATTTAAGGTCAGGTTTAATAATAAGACATAGATGGCACTTAAAACAAGGGACTTGTACCGTGACCAATAAACCAGAAGCTGTTTTTTCGAATATTATATTCTATAAATTATATTCGAAAAAACTGTTTCTCGTTTATTGGTCACGGTACAAGTCCCTTGTGTAGAGTGCCATCTTGCCTTATTATTAATTTCCGTGACATGGGGATGTGAACTGGTTAGATGAATTTGCCTTGGGGCGGGATCACTGTTCCTATGGCCGGAGTCTACCAGACTGTTGTAGTTTGCGAACTCTGTTCACAAGCCCCTCGGTAGCTCAAATGGGAGCGTCTGCCGTGTAAGCAGAGGGTCCTGGGCTCAAATCCCGGCTGAGGAGCATTTTTGTCTTTCAGTTCACTACTTGTAATATCAGGTTTAATCTTTTGTTTTGAAATTAGGTAAATTTGGTATGTTTCTCCCGGTAATTTTAAGGTATGGGTTTATATATTATATTATTATTAGTGGTGAGGGTTGGGGGGGGGGGGAGAAAATGAAAAGGAAAGGTTAAGATAATAATTTTATCTTATCGCTGGTTTTAAGTGAATGTAAGTTATGCACTTGCACAAAATATGGTGTTGTGTATGTATGTATGTTGCTTTGTTGGACGAATGATACAAATAAAATGAATTGAATTTTAATAAGTTTCAAGAAAAAATGATGGAATCTTCAGTCGATCAGTTTTTCACACAAATCCGGAGCTCGCTTCCTTGACCGTTTTTTTACGTTTTATAGATATGTTTATACGCAAATAATTTAAAAAACTAGCCGAGTAGAGAAAGGTCCTGCCGCGGGTCCTGACGTCTGTTCCATGCGGAACGTTATGCGTTTACATTACCTGGGCATGATTTTTACAATGGCATGTACTTGAGTCTTAGACATACCTGTAAAAAGTTTCTCCGAGTAAGGAACTGCAGTATTTGCTACAGGGATTAATCTTATCTCTACTTAGATAAGATTAATCTGAATTAGAGATGAAATTATCTATTTAGAGACAAGATTAGTCCCAGTAGCGAATACTGCAAGATTTTTTTACAGTGTAATATTGTAACTTTTTTTTTCATTTTTACTACCTTTCTTGCTCGAAATTAGTTGCCATTTGGGATTGGAACGCCTGATGACCGAATTTTTGTTCTGGTCTTGATCACGGAAAAGAGGGTCGGTTTGTATAAGCAAAAGCCGATGATTAGATTAGCATTAAAAAGTCCAAGTTGTTATACGGATATACTTACTTACTTGTACTTGTAAGGGGACCAGACGATTGCCGCCTCACCCGGCGTCTATGAGTTGCCGAACGGTGGTGTCCCAGTTACCTCAATCTTGCGCCAGCTCCTGGGCGAAATCTAGCCAGCAGCTGTCCCATCTTCTGCCGAAGCGGCGGAAACCGCCTACAGGCTCAAGATCCTTTTTGACGGTCGTCCACCAATTCTTGAGTTGACCACCCGGTCTCCTTCGCCAAGAGGGAAGGGGTTCTGCTAGGAGAACTTGTTTGACTAGGCGGTCATTTGGGCGCCGGAGGACGTGATCAAGCCAACGTAGGCGACGGGTTTTGATGACGGCTGTGGCTCTTTCTGTATTCGTACAGCGACGGCGGACTTCAGCGTTCGATACTCTGTCTGCAAATCTCACTCTGAGCAGGGACCCATAAATTTCCTGTAATGATTCGCCATTCAGGGGGCTTGTCATTTCCTATGCTTCTATGTTGCTATGTTGCCCGAGCCTCACCTAGTTTCCAAAAAATCCGCTTGGGTCGAACCGGCGTTCTTGCTTAGATAGACAAAATTTGTTGGGACTATTCAGCATGCCACCAGGTACCTAAGCTAGGACAAAAGATCCAGGATACTCTTCCATTACAGAGAAATATTCCTAGTTCAGCACAACAGCTGCGAAAAATTTTGTCTATCTGGATAGTCGGGTATTTTATCACCGTGGGTATTTCTCGAACTATCTGACGCTCGGTCAAGAGCGCATCAGAAATCTCTTATTGACAAGCCCCCTGAGTGACGAGTCATTACAGGAAATTTATGGGTCCCTGCTCTGAGGATGTAACGAAGGCATCGATGGTCGAAAGTTTCAACAGCTCGCTCCTGTGCTGCTTTTATAGACCAGGATTCAGCACCATAGAATAGGACTGATCGGACAGCCGTTTGATAAACGGTATAAGGATCATACCTATAGTATTGTTTTTACGTGGCAGCGCTTCAACGTCTAAGTGTGGGTTCAAACAGAGACTTTGGCACAGTATCGAGATGGATAAACATCATGAAGTAAGCTTAAAGTTTAACTAAAAGACAACTTATTGTTTTTGTCATTTAATTCAATGCAATGAATGATTTGGATTCTGGTAAGGGATTTTTTTTTTATTTTCCACTATCTGCTCTAGTTATGACGTTCAGAATATCTGCGGCCGTCCCCACAACGTAAATTTAACTATAACGCGGGAAATTTTGATCTCAACACAAACGCGCCTTTACAGTGGGCTGCGGTGAGCTTGGTGAAGACTGCTTAGTGCCTGAACAAAAAAAAAACGTAAATCTTTCGGGTAAGGCATACAACAGAAATACAAGAGCATAGAGGTACCCCAAATCACACGGAAATTCCACTATTTGAAAATCGATTATTCGTGAATAGCGGAACAACGAAGTAACGCGTTTTCAGCGGGTCTTCAAGCCAATTTAAGTGAATAAGTGATGGTACCTAGTTGTCCTATCCCAGCCCTGAAAAAAGTTTAAGACCGGAATCAAACTGTAAGCTGGTATACTTGAGGGAATAAAGGTGTATATACGCATTTTGATGGGTCCCGACCCCCCCCCCCTCCCTCCCGTTCATGGGCAGCTGGTCCCTGATTTCCCATGAGTTCAAGTTCGTCTATGACAGGTCTGTAGTGCAATTCTTTTATATTTGTGGAGATATATTTATGAATGAGGATTTTGGTGCAACAGCAACAAATAAGACGAAGCGACGTACTTTAATCTTTAATGAACAGTTGGAAACTGGACGGTTTTGTCATATGATCGGTGATATGCCGTTCTTCTACAATTTGGTTTATTGCACTTGTTATTAGGTTGTTAATGGAAAAGAGGTTTAAAGAGTCGGACTGGCTGCAGACCCTCGGCCAGACCATTCAGTGTAGGAACTCAAGCTTTTCGTGCAGGATCTTCAACATTTCTTTGGATTTATACTTGCGGTTTGTTTACATTTAAAGCTTTTAAAGTGGGATGATTACAAATTAGGTTACTTCAGTACTTGTTTGGTTAGGGATGCGAAACTTCTTGGTCCTAACGCTGTTTGTATATAAAATGTGATAAACATTTTACTTTCACACTCCACGTCAGAGCGCTTGCGCCACTTGTTTACTGTGAGTTCACATACTGACGCGAATATTTGCAAAATATCCCTTTTTTGTTTTCACAAAAATTCCACCACCGGTATTGTCCCCACTTTGATATGAGTGATTATGGTTGACTGCAGGGAAGTTCTTGGTGCCCTTCAGACCTCCCCCGACGTTTGTTTGGTCAATACGTGGAGAAAAGATCAACAGGAACTGCGGGTGATTGCCGTTGCGAAGGGGCCTATGTAAATAACCTCCGATCAGGTGTTCCATAAATGTCCAAATGATTGGACCTAAAACAATCCAAACTGGCATATTTTCATTGTTGGAGTCCCAGTGGGGCCGAATATTGTCAAGTGGGTTAACTTATTAGAATTGAAGAGGAACAAGGGTTCTTTGCTTTCAGTTCAACTTTGAAGTTCAGATATTCCTACTATTGAAGTAAAGATGGGGACATCACCTGACGAATCAACCTCAAATATCTGAATGTGGAAGTCTAGGGTAATGCCGGACCATCCTATACAATCCAGGGACCTGGTGACAGAGTTTCGTTTAAAAATCTACAAATGGATGGGGGTAGTCATTCGTTTATTACCGGACAGATGCAGAAAAGAAGACAAGAAAAACATAAACTAGGCACTGAAAATAAGAGAGAAAAAAAATTGCCGACCTTTAGCATAGAACCGGACTGTCCATAGACCATGATGCTACCAGATGAGTAAAAACGGGTGCTTTAATTCACAGAAAACTTGACTACGCAACTTTCGGCCATCAAACTGACCTGGGGGGCTTAGATAAAGATACAGGGACTTATTGTCGACAGGACCCCCCTTCTTTGTTATCTCGAACCCCATCCTTAGTGTTCCCAGAGCTAGCTGGCAGGCCCTTGCCCCTCATGCACTGTAATTATGCACTTATGCACTGTAAAAGTTCGCCTTTGGCCGTGTTGACTAACACATCGGAATAGTAGTCAAGAGGTCGTGCGTTCGATTCCTACTCCCGCCTTCTGCTTTTTTTTCTACGAACTCAAAAGTCGAATTCTTGGAAACTGCCCGGAAACTGCAATGGTCGGAACGAGAATTTTTCTTACTCTCAACATCGACTTAGGGTACATTCTTGATATGTCAGCCAGCTCCCCGAGTCAAGTTTGAGTCAAGTTTTCTGTTCCTTTAAGGGACCCGTCTTACCAATATCACTGCTTCACCCTACGTCCCTAATCTTTCCATCGACTCTGATTTCCGAGATGTAGAACTTTATGCGTCATTTTTATCCACCTTTGCGGCCCTAAGTTGAATTTTTTTTCACCTCTGGATCTTTTCAAGGCGGATCAGGCTTCCGCCTGTTGCTTCTGAGAACCTCGTTGATCCGGAATACTGGTTATAAAATGTTTGTTAGTGTTCCTCGTTAAAACCAAGGGGGCCGAGCGAGCCTGAAAACAGCCGGAAATGGATTATAGTCTTTTGAGAAACCCAGGAGAGTTTCGAGAGTCACGTGTGTTGGAATATTGGAATATAAATTGTATATGTAACATAAATTTTATTTACGTGGAATATAAACTATATTTTGTATATACTCATAAATACTCATCTAGTCAGCTAGGATTTTCTTCACGATATTTCGACCCTTCTTGGCAAGGGTCCTCTTCAGGTTGCAGCAAGAATAACTTAGCATCAAAATAGTCCGTATTTTTGTTGTTCATATTTTTTCTTTGATGTTATGGCAGTATTGCCAAACTAATTCAGAGGCAATTAGCGCGTGCGCCAAATCGGCGGAAGGGTCCGAGTCGTTAGCATTTTCAGTGATTATTTTTAAGGCAACTGAAATTTGGCATGACGCAGAATTTATTAAACATCTAGCGAAACATGGGCATTAAATGCAAGTTTTCCGAATTATTACTCAAGTTGCGGTTTACTGCTATAGCTTTTAGTGCTGACTTAAACAGGTAATAACCTAATTGGGTTTTGAAGTACCGCTACTTGGAATCGGATGGCTGACCTTCACGACGTTACGGTAATTGACAAACAGATACATACTCGGTGTTATTAAAATAGGACGTTTCATACATGTGTGACCAGTAGTTCTTGTTCTCTTTCGATGCACGTTGCCTAGCTACTGTATTTAAAAAAAAAGTCTTACTCACACACAAAAAAATTTTAAAAAAAAATCTTTCACACACCTCACAAAATGAAGATGAAATAAAACTTTGTCTGTTTGTCGTTGATTTCAAACACATGTGCCTCACACCTCACAAAATGATCATGAAAAAATAAATTGTTTTGTCTGTTGTTGGTTTCAGATTAAACTGTTTCAAACAAGTTCTGCCACCATTTTTTTTGTGCAACAGATCTTGACCATGAATCGCATTTGTTAGAAAAAATATTCAGTGCTTCACTCCTCAAAACCCTTGCCCACACAAGTCACTCAGTAAACTATATTTTGCGGTCGACTTCACATCGAGCCACATATTTTTTCTGAGCTTATACAGCACTTCAGCTCCTATATTGGTTGTTTATTTATATGACCTCTACTTTTTCATTACAGATATTATTACTATGTAGCCTATTATTGTACTAGAGAAAAACAAATTGTTCGCTCATTACTCTTCAACACCGTAGCCCACATATCTCGCTCAGACCTCAACATAAAGATGAGCATATCTTTCATCTAGGATTAAACAGTTAAATTAATTATGGAGGCCGTATCCAGAATTAAATTTCAGACCTTCATGGGATAGATCGCGGGAAACGGACCACAGAACTACTCGGTATACCAGTAATGAGCGGAATAAACCTGTTCTTTTTAAATTTCTCGGAGGTTTCTGAGCTCGTAGGACTACAGAGTTCGCGAATGGGGGAAGGGGGTCGATTAAACATCTATTTGCCTTATTTCGCTCTGTCAGTGACCCCTTGTCGCATTTTGATTTGGGGTGTTTATATTTGTTCATATTCATTTCTTTCGTTTCGTTCAATAGGAATTAGGCCATGTCAACTGAACTCCTTTTCGTCTAGTAGCCTCCTAGGCGTTCGTTTCCTTTTCATTTTTATGGCCCTTGCTCTTCGGCCAAGTGCCATATAGCGATCGCAATTGCTTGACGATTTCTGGACTTGACGAAACACATTTGTCATAGGTCAGAGGAAAGATGTCAAAATTTAAATTTCTCGGAGGTTTCTGAGCTCGTAGGACTACAGAGTTCGCGAATGGGGGAAGGGGGTCGATTAAACATCTATTTGCCTTATTTCGCTCTGTCAGTGACCCCTTGTCGCATTTTGATTTGGGGTGTTTATATTTGTTCATATTCATTTCTTTCGTTTCGTTCAATAGGAATTAGGCCATGTCAACTGAACTCCTTTTCGTCTAGTAGCCTCCTAGGCGTTCGTTTCCTTTTCATTTTTATGGCCCTTGCTCTTCGGCCAAGTGCCATATAGCGATCGCAATTGCTTGACGATTTCTGGACTTGACGAAACACATTTGTCATAGGTCAGAGGAAAGATGTCAAAATTCATCAACGAAATCGTTTTTGTTTGTTTTTGCGATTCAGCCTAACATAAAACATGCTCACCTCTTTTACACCCTTATTCCTACACTGTCAGAAGTATGATAACATCGGTCACAAGGGTGCATAATTTGGTTGTTACAGAATTTCTGTTCAAAAAACTTTACATGATACAGTATGCTGCAAGATTAACTTACGGTTTGCTTTTTGGGGTTCTCTCCCCCCCCCAAACATACAAACATAATCGTTTTTAAAGTGTTTAACCTCTAATCTATGTTCTTGTTTTACTGACAGGGATGGATTAAGTTCGCGGGGAGACCCCCCCCCCCCCCCCCCCCCCGAAATAAATTCCTGGATACGGTCCTGCCGGGTCTGATATCTGAGCCCCCCTCTGTTAGGTATCATGAAACTTCTGACACTGTAGTATGGTCATTCTTATGTTTTGTGTTCGTGATTTGGAACTCTAAACATATTCGCAAGCATGATTAGTTTCCTCTCAGTAATAACTATTTGTGATGCATGCTCAGTGCCAGAAAGTTCATTATTTTTGCGTGACAATCTTGGCGCGTGCCAAACGTTGCACTTTCCTCACCAAAGGGGCATTAGTTTGACTGTAATTGACTACCTTGTGGTGATCGTAATAAGTGTTCAGCCGCGGGGTCACCGCTGAGATTACCTTTGTTTGTGATTACGGCTACATTGTAAAATGTTCCCGGATCCCGGACCCCAATCGTGCCATTGATTTGAGCTCAAGTGTTTTTTTACTCTCAGTATTCTAAGATGTTTACTATTTGCAAATGACTATCACCTGTAACAGTATAACTAATTACGAATAATGGTTAATCAAGAATATTTTGTTTTCTTTGCAATTTTGAGTGAAATGCTGCCAGGGTTCCCACATCAGATAAACTTAGAGGGTGACTTTTGACACAAAACAGAACCTACTGAAGTTGATTTCTGACGTGTAACAATAACCTTGTTGTGCCGACTAGACTTGAACTTCCCGGGTGCGCCCGACAAAGTTTGCAGAATTTGATTTCTTACGAAATAGAACCCGATGTGCCGACGAGTCGACCGACGCCCAAAAAAGCATACAAACTTTTATTTCTTCTGTATTCCTTATGTATAAAAAGAACCCGATATGCCGTAGACTCGACAAAAAGCATGCAGAAATCGATTTCTCCCGTGTTTTGCGCGACAAATATTTGTGGGACTTTATTTCTTGCGTAGAAAAAGAACCCGAGGTGCCGAAGAGCCGTCACGCACGACAAAAGCATACAAACGAAAGTACTTTGTCAAGACCTTTGGGTCTTTTTTTTTTACCATACAAGTTCTAGCTTTTAACGTGTTTCAAACCCCCAAGAATGTCAATATGTCAAGAATGTCATACCATGTCGTTACCAGTCCTTAGACTCTTTTCGGTGTTTCACCGCTATAGGGTATCAGGTGTCTGGTCTTCCGGACAAAATACTCTTGTTGACTAACTCTCCTTGCCGATGCAAAATCGCCGTGTGCCTACCGGAAGAGCCGGAAGCGGCACCACAACTGTCCCCAACGATTGCCGTGATTGGTTGACACAGTATGTGTGTTGTTGAGTCTGAGTCGTATGGAGACGTTTTCTCGTCCTTCCTGAGGATCACTGGCGGGTTTTGGACTTAGTCATATAGAGTATTAAGCCCTGCAATTTATTCGAACCTTGCGTATAGTACCTGGTTCTTATCAGTCCGCGATCTGTCTTTGGTATGTCCTCACTGTCATTTTCGTGTCTCTACCGGTCTTCTTTGCCGTGTTCTTCTTGAGTAGGGTGTCTTTATCGTTTCCCGATCCCAGAAAGGTACTGGAAACCCAATTTTATTTCTGGAAACAGAAATGATTCCAAAATTGAACTGGATTCGAACCAATCGCATCAGTATTCGACAACTGCGAACACTTTTCCGAAGGAAGGCTTAGAAATGTTGCAAGAAAGCCCCGACGATACCAAAGATTCGATTATGAAAGAACGACAAAATCGGAAACCTTAAAAGTTACAGAATTGCCGAAAACTTACTGACTTCTCTATGCAAATCCTTAAAGGACCTGTCTTACCTATAATACTAATGCAACCTATTTCCATAATCACTCCATACATTTCTAAACCCGGAGACCCCCATTTCGTACGGTACATTCTAACCCCTCTAACAAACCCACGCTGATTTTCTTACTTGCTGTGTTTTGCTACCTTCGTTGTGTATCACGCTGTCGGCGGTTGTCTGCGAGAAGTTTTTCCATCAGAAAAACCGGCTATGTAAATTGTTTCCCTGTTTTCGCTATAAGTCAACGGGTCTCGGAAAAGGCTTAAAACAGCAAAAACCGTTGGTTATTTGTTGAAGGCACAGCCTAGTTTTAAAGTATTCATAAACATTAAAATACTAAAAGTTGAAGAGTAAATAGTGCGAAGGAACCTTTAAGAGATCCAACGTTAGGGTATGCTATAACGTAGAAGGTTCCATATGTTGAGGCACAGTGCCCCTGGGTAAAGGTAGCCTACAATACCCCCATGACAGTCTGTAAATCCCTATAAACAGATTTTCTTTGGGCACTCTGCCTTGCTTTAGGACAGTATTTACAGGGTTGCGACATGTCGCACGATAGTGTGAATTGTCACTCTATTTTGGCTCTTTCACTCTTGTCTTACGTATGACAAAAAATTCACTCTATTTCAGAAAACATCCAGATATGTAATTTTTGCAGCAAGTATTAAAGCAGCAGGTAAATAAAAAAAAAATAAAGAAAATTCCTCCATATTAGTCAACTGGTTCAAAAGAACAAATTTGCACGCACTGCGGTTTCGAATATTTGGCGCTACTGCTAACGCTACTGATAGATGACCGTGTCAGGGTTTTCATGAGCACCCATACTGATTTAGAACCTGCCTCATCCACTGGTCATATTTGATGAATGTCGAAGACATAATTATGCATGAGTTTCGTCTTAACTGATTCGGGCCTCGATTGTCTTTTCGACTGATCTATCACTGATAGGACGACCCGCTGCGGGTAGGGGGTACGCGAGAGGTTTTGTCGTGAGAACTTGCTAGGCAGCACTGGGTTTCAGAGATACCACGAGAGAGAGTAGGCTAGTGTTAAAGCTGAACCAAACAAAGACAATAATAGTGGGAAAGACGGTGACTTCGCTAAAATCGGGTCTCTGAAAATCGATCGGAACGCTGCCTAGCGTTTGGACTTTGTCGAATCTCGAGCGGTAGATGATTAATATAATCAAAGCAGAGGGCGTGAGTAGGCAATGTCTGTCAACATTAATTGATTCGAAATCGTGAATTCAACCTTTTTTCCATAAAAAAGCGATTGATTCTTTTCCTACTTGCTTTTTATTCCAATTAAAGAGGAAACCTGAATGAAAAGAGGATGCTCATCATAAAACGGAACGAAAAAAAATCAACAAAACGTGGTTTGATGATGATTCTGCGGAACGCGATGGAAGAAAATGTCAACAGAGCGATTTTTTAACGAAAGAACATCCGCTAAACGGCGCTGATTGTTGTGACTCATGGGGCTTACGGGAGTTTCCGGTCTTTCCCACTTTTACTGTCTTTGGAACCAAAGGTCTGGACTGTTCAGATAAAGCAGGAATTAAAGGCCTGGATTATTCACTTCAAGCTGAAATAAAGGACTGGACAGTTCAGTTAAAGCTAAACTGAAGGTTGAAAAATCTTTATCAGACAAAGTGAAAACCATGTCTGAAACCCAAACGTTACTATGCGAAATACCACAGAAACCCATTGTTGTTTTATCAGACTAACTGAAATCCGTGCCCGAAACTCAGACATTAATAGATGGCAAATTTACCTTCTTCGCACATAAACCAATTGTCGGTTTGTCAGACAAGTTTATCTAATCTGACGATCTTCTGCTCGAAGTTGCCCACACGTCACGTAGGCTGAACCGTGAATCATAAGAGGGCACGACACTTCAGACGTTCAGTGCGCTGTAAGCGCTTATTATTTAATTTGAATTAGTTAATTTGTTTCGTTTCTATGTGTTTCGTAAATATTTTATTCCTCTTCTAGCTTTGAGCTATTTTGCCAGGGTTGGTCACCAAAAGTAACTTCGTAAACCCTGGAAAGTAACCCAACAGTATCTCAAAGTAACCCAATGTAACCTAATGTAACCCAAAGTATCCCAATGTAACCCAATGCAATCTAACCCGAAGTAACCCAATGTAACCAAAAGTAACCCAAAGTAACCCTGACTAACCCAAAGTATCCTGAAGTAACTCGTACACCCTGGTTCTTGATGACCAACCCTGGCTATTTGGAAATACATTTGATTGATTGATTGATTGATTTACAAATAACTAAATCACTCTAGACGTTACGTTCCGACAAGGAGGAATAAGTGTAGGAAATGGGGGAAAGGGGAACTAGTAAAGGGAAAAAGAAGGCATTAAAGGACGCGGAGAACGGGCAGGAGACCGATATCAGGATCAGGATGTCAACTTAGATGAACTTGCTTTCGTTGCGATCACTATTCCTGTGGCCCGGTTCTACCTGAATATTGTAGGGTTTGAGAGCTATGTCCCCAAGCCCCTCTCTAGCTCAGTGATAGAGCATCGGCCTGGTAAACCGAAGGTCCTGGTTTCAAACCCCGGCTGAGGAGCATTTTTTTTCTTTAGTTCCCTATTTAAAGACGGTATTAGGGTCCTGAGCTGCCTTGAGTCCTTGTGAATTTATCTAAATCTCGGTTGGAGGTTTGTCTCTTTAACCCAGTCGTATCACAATGCGGAATCTTCAAGGAACAATCGGGCGAAGAAAAAATGCAACTGTCTTTTTGATTTATTGGACCCCTGCTTCTTTCAGCACCGTAAAGCCACGGCATCACGCTGAACTTCAGATACTATCAGACTCCAACAAAATTCATTGGTATGCAGAATTTGTCTCTGTGATCTGCGTTCCATCTTTGAACAAAGGGGTGGTGACTCAATTTTTTTCGTACACCAGGCTCCTGCACTGCAACTTCCTCGCCAGTGCTGGTTCCCAACCATAATTGTATGTCCTCTGGTGGTTTGACGGGATCATAGGGAAAAAACACCAGACTTGACTTCTGAATAGCTGTAGGGCTCTTTTTGCGGGTTACCTGTGAAACGTCCCCGCGAAAAATTTATTTAAAATTAAACACACTGTAAAAAAGATCTTGCAGTATTTGCTACTGGGATTAATCTTGTCTATAAAAAGATAATCTTATCTCTAATTCGGATTAATGCTATCTCAGTAGAGATAGGGTCAATCCCAGTAGCGAACACTGCAGTTAACAATACTCCTTACTCGGAGAAACTTTTTACAGTGCATGGAACAAAAACGAAATCAATGAGGTATACTACTTACTTACTTGGCAAACTGACACTTCGACCCAGTTGTTAAAAATTGAAGTAGTCGGTCGAACATTCAAGAAGATGGCATGAAGCTTTGGTTGTAACGCTCATTCCTCGACCATGCAAAAAGGAGTTGTCTGCGAAACGTTCCCTAGTGAAATGACAAGACGTCACCGTGACAAAAAGTCCCCATGGCTAAACGTCCTCCTCGACGTCCTCACGGCTCAACCTCCCCAATCGAAACGTCACCTGCTAAAATAGACTGATGGCAACAGACCTGAGAATAGCTTGTTTTCAAATTTCAAGGTTTTTCAGACCAAAAATCGGACTGCTGATGGAGAAATCGAGGGAGACATTTGCCCGGCATGGCCCAATACCCATTCCCTTGAAGAAAACGATTTTTTTATTTTTTTATTTCATTGTTCTGTTTTTGTGCTATTATCAGATTGATCTCGTTTTTGTTCTTTACTATTTGATTAATACTTGTGATCTAACTCATTGAATCGTACACCATACCCGGTGTACGGGAGTGAGTCATCCCTCGCATTGAACGTAGATTTTGACGCATGTTCTCACCGGGTTTAAATAAAAAGAAAGAGTTGTTTTTATTTTGTTACATTGTTTCGTTTCAAGATTCCCTTGGAGATTGTTTTTCTGTTAACAAAGTCGCTAGGTGTTGTTGCGCTATGGGGTACTGCTTACAGAATATATCGTACTGTTATCTGAGATGCAAACGAGGGGCTTGCTACTCCAATGAATGAATTTATTAAACAAAGCACCTCAGACGGACTACACTGTAAAAAGTCCCTTCGTATAAAGATTAAAGTTGACTGCAGTATTTGCTACTCAGATTCATCTTACCTCTATTTGGTATTAATCTTATGTGCGCAGAGATAAGAGTAGTCCGAGTAGCAAATACTGCAGTTAACTTTAATCTTTGTACGGAAAAAAATTTTACAGTGTAGCTTGTACATGGTGCTTGCATGCTATAAACTAACCCAACTGAGAACTACAACAAAAAATTCTATACATTATACTTTCATCGAACCTTTTCCTATCGATTTAAGTCTAAGGTTAGAAAATATCTGACTTTTATTAATAATAACCTAATATGACAATGGTACCGTGATATGAAAGCTTTTTTCCTCCTAATTACACGATTGTTGTTGCCAGTTTTTTTTCTTTCTTTGATGATTTGTTTAATACGCCTGGTCTTAAGATTTGAGCTTGTCTCCCCCGCTACACATATTTATATATATCAACTTAAACGAATAAAAACGAACGAATTTTTACACTACAAAAGATACTGAATAAAAAGTGGGGTCTACGGGACGCTTAAACTTTTGGATGCTATTTGAACCTACTACCTCTTCTGGTAAGGTATTCGAAGGTTCAATGACCCTGTTTACGAATAGGCACTGACCTGGTTTCAGTGACCTATTACCGTAAGTTCGGAGCAACATTATTAGACTTTCCATTATCCTTCGGTTGTATTTTCTCTGATTTTTTGTCTATCCTTATTTTTTGTTGTCGATGAATTCGCGAGGGCAATGACAAAACTTCTATTCCTTGTGCCTCTTTTTAATGTATTTTGTTCCTTTTTCTTAAATTCGTATACCTTCTGGTTTCTCATATGCCAGGAGTGAGTATTTATTTAAAATATTATGAAACTTCTGTCAGATAGGCTTTGTACTATGAAAATCTTTTTTTAGCATTTGTGTATTTTACCTACCCTGGGTAAATTTTTTTTAGTCCAGGTGGATTTTACGTTACCAAAATTAGGTTATTCGTAGCTCTGTGTAGCTTATTACGGGTTAACCAGCGTCGATGAAAATACCTCTTTAGGAACCCCATCCTTACAGCTTTCATAATTTGTACTTGTATCTTCTTACCTAGCCTGGGTAAAAAAACAACAATATTCGAGGTAGGTTTTACATTACCAAAACTACGTTATTCGTAGCTCTGTGTAACTTGTTACGTCTCAACCAGCCTCGGTGAAAATACTTCCTTGCGAATCCCATCCGTATAACTTTCATCATTTTTTGAAACTTGTATCTTCTTACCTAGCCTGGGTAAAAAATTATTCGAGCCAGGTTCTCATTACCAAAACTAAGCTATTCGTGTAACTTATTACGTTCTAGCCAGACTCGGTGAAAATACTACTTTAGGAACCCCATCCTTGTAGCTTTCATCATTTTTTAAATTCGTTTCTCACGATATTCCCACGGACGACTGAGCACCCCCACCCGACGGAAGTACGCTTTTTTAACTTCGAAAAAATTCGTAATTATTCCGGGTTAGTTAAAAAGATAGGCTGGATGTCTTCCGGTTCGCTTAGCGGCAAGAGATGTAATTTTTTTATAGTTTTGTTCAGGGTGGGGGGGGGGGGCGAAAATGGAGGGATCGCACGAGTTTGCTTGTGTTTTAGAACAAATATTTCTGTTAAGGGAAGGTCTGGGATATGAAGCATGGGAGTTTGGGAGCGAATCAGTTCTCGAGTTGGCTCGAATAATGAAATTTAAAACCCGTGTGCTGACTGTACGTGTTTAGGTATTTGACCAGTGCAGAGCCTAGGGGTTGCCCACTCCCCGGCACCTGCTGTACACCCTTTCCTAGTACCGGCCGAAACCGGTGGTGCCAGCCATAAATTAGGAGATTCCGCTTTTAAAATGTGCTTACACTCGGCAACCGGTGCTGTACACTAAAATCGAAAGTAAGCAACCCCTCGCGCAGAAACAACTGGCTTGGATCAGTAAAAGACAATAAGGCTGGGATATCGGAACCAAACTAATTCTGGAGTTGGCTTATGTGGTATGATGCCGAATAAAACTGGCTGTCTTATCTTGACTATTTGCGTAACTGACCAGTACGGTATTATCAGCAAAAATACTTCTGTTAGGGAAATGGTGGAGTCAGGGATTCTGGGACATAAGTCGTGAGCTATTGAAATCAAATTGTATCTCAAGTTTTCCTATTGCGCCGCTAGCTTGGATAATTAATAGGAACGATATTCTGAATTTACTCGTTTGTGTGACTGACCGGTGCAGAACACCGTAATCTCTAGTTACTTCGAAGACGTTTTAGTCGTTTGTTAAAACATCTTGAGTTATAAATCCTGAATCCCCGTGAGGTGTATAAAATATAATAGGACCTTTTGTGCTGATATAGTTTGGAGAACGAAACGATATTTGTCTGTTTCTGCAGTTCTCAGTTTTGTTGTGTTTTATTTAATTTCTTTATTTTGTTTTACATACTCCGCTTTTGAAAATGGTGTGTCAGAAATAAATTACTTACTTACTTACTTAGTTCGAGTCTTCCGTATTAATTATTCTGACCCTATTGTTTGTTCTTGGAGCGGATAAATAATCCATATTAGAGTTTGTGTTCGAGTTGATTTAAACAACGTGTGAACGAATGAATTTTTTTTAATAACCATCAACAGTACTAAGGAGAAAAAGGTGGAATATGGGGTTGCCGAGGTGTTGCGCACTCTCGTTTTTTAGTGTACAGCAACTGCCCGGTGCCGCGGTGCCCGGCCGGTCCCTGCACCGGTTGCCACTGGTGCAGTGGCACCGGCACACTTTTCAACCGTGTAGCTCCTCCCACAGCTACAGCTACAAACTGTCACTCGTCAACCCTTGACTCCTCCCCCATTGGAACATTCGTTAGTTAGAACATTCAAATAAGCATGTTGAAAGATGAATCATCTAATTCATGGCCGACACCGCTGATTTCGGTTGGTGCCGGGAAAGGGTCTACAGTAGGTTCCGGGGAGTAGGCAACCCCTCGGGGTGAGCAATATCCATTCGCCACATGATCATCACACAATAGAAAAGCGAGTTTTTTGTTTTTTTTTCAGGGTCGGTGCTACCGGGCCGGAATTCCTGCCAGGATTTTCGGCATCATCATCGCTTTCATATGGACAAGTTGAGATTTTTCCAACTTTATGGTGAAAGTGAAGAAAATCCGGCCGGGAAAGCCTTAGCGTGTGTTCGCACCATAAACCAATGTACAGTTTCTGAAATACATATCCTGTGGGCAAACAATCAGGGTCGCGGCGCGAACCGGAATTCCTACCGAACTTTCGGCACCATCATCGGTCCAGTCTGGAAAGGTTGAGATTTTTTCAACTTCATCATGAAAGTAAAGAAAATCTGGTCTGAAAACTGATCGTCTATCAGGATCATTAAGTCCTGCCCGGATTTTCCGCACCATCTTCACTTCCATATGGAAAAGTTGAAAGTTTTTCAACTTGATGATGAAAGTTCAGGAAATCCGGCCACTAAATCCTGATCGTGTGTTCGCACCATATAACTTGAAACAATAAACCACAGAAAAAACCCTCAAAAGGTATTTATCAGCTAGTTATATACACAGAAACTCAGAATTGTAAATAATCATAGATTTGTACACATACACTTTTAACACGCATATTTTATCTTTCGTTAATTTACTTTTATCTGCATTTTGTTCAGTCCGCATCGTTCTTCTGGTTTTTAGTTACATGCCGTTTTATTGTTTGTTGGTTCAGCATCGTTTTCCTGTTGTGGTGGATTTTATCATTTAGTTTTGTTTTTCGCTGAGGACGGTTTGCCGGAAGTGCAACCGAAATCTCCGAAATTTTTTATATCCCTCGCAAATCATCTTAGAGGGATAACTAGCTGATCAAGAAAAAACCCCGAAAATCTCGTTTTTATATTTTTCTCTGTAATGAATAATCAGCTTGGCTTCAAACCTTATAGTCACATGATCATCAAATTGTAGGAGAGGGTCTGCGATTGAGTATTTCTGAATCAGTTACCGGTTCTGAGACTAACTAGGAATTTAAAAAGAAACTTCGCATGTTTGAAAAGCATCCTTCTCAACTATTTCTTATCCGTAGCGGTCAGATGGTCTCAGAACAGAGTCACAAACAGTAAAAGCCAGGCACTTCCAGAGATCTGGCGCAACTGCAATGTCAAGTCAACCCTAGTTTTATGACAACGATGATAGCTAATGTCACTGCCATTCAGTATCTCTATATGTCTTCTTCAAATATAGTTTCCTTGTTAGGTTCAGGTTCAGGTTCATTTAACGATAAACTTACTTCTACACAGATAAAAATTTACATAAATCCGGCAGGGCGCACCGGCCGGACCTTATTACTCAACTAATAACTGATCTAACTACAAATGGATTCAGGATTCAACAACGGCTTGACGACCGGTTACACACAAAGCACATACGGGCTTGAAAAACGCAACCAGTACACATTTACTACCATATTCTAATCAGACCTTCACTAAAATAAACTTAAAAATTAATTAATTAATTTGTCAATTTGTCCTCTCTCGTCTTCCAGACCCTCCACTCACCAACTACCCTCAAGGAGATGTTTCTTTAACCGATTTTTAAATTGTGGTACACTTTCCGCTTCTCGAATTGAGTCTGGGAAAGTATTCCAGACCACCGTACCTGAATGCCGTGCCACATGGCTAGAACGAACCGTACTTCTTGGCTCACTTACCAGGTCTGCACCTCGTAGCATGTCCGTGATAAAATGAGTTAAAACGAAAAAGATTACTAAAAACATTAGGCGCGAAACCATTTACATAGATCCTAACAAGATCTAACTACAAATACAAAGAGGGGGGTCACTCTCCCTTGTTCTCCTATCCCCTTCCTTTGCATGTTTGTTGGATCTCTCAAATGTGTTGCCTCTATGACACCGATTCCCAGAATCTGGGGGTCCAACAGCCAGGACTTCCAGACGTTCTTCCCCTGGCCCAGATCAGTCTCGACGAAAACGGCTGTCTGGAGTCCGGAAGAAAAGATGGAAGGTGAAGCCTGGCTTTAAATACAATTCCCCAGCGTCTTAAATCATTAGTTGCGTTTTTTGCCTTTCCTCTATAGGTCGGTTAACCTACCTACTTGCCACTATTGACCGTTTTTTTGTCTCGCCGGTCGGTTCGACTGAGCTCTAAAAAACGGCTTATAAGAAAAAATGGCGTCTTCCAGTCGCAGGCGCCTATCTCTCCAATTAGAATTTTGAATTTCGCGTCGTGCCAAGAGCGTAGGTCGGTTGGATGGAGCTCAGAGCTCAGTCCACAGGTCGGTTAACCGACCGACGAACGGCGACGAAAAACAGCTTATAAGGATTTAGGTCGGTTAACCGAAGAAAGGAAACGGCTTATAGAGAGAAATCTCGCAGGTCGGTTAACTGGATGACGGCAAAAAACCGCAACTATTATTAGTCAAACTAACCTGCGACGGAAAACGTGACGCCTGGCCTCCACCGCATGGAGTTTCTTTTCATTCGTGGCAGTAATCAGGTTACGAGTAGTTCGTGTTGGTTTAATATATCATATTTGAACAACCCACACATTTGAGCACCTTTTGTGACTTTCTGACGCCTGAGATCATCATGACGAGAAAAACCTTGCAACAAATCAGATAAATTAAACTTGTATCAGCAGTTTTAGCTTTTCTCAAGCATATGGTTCACCGGAACAGCTTCCGGCGAAAAGGCCAAAAAGTATTTTTAAATTTTTACTTCAGTATTTTTACTATTGTATCAGACTGTCGACAATACAATGCCCTTTCCGCTGCCAACCAGTCAGTCATCCAAAAACAAACAATTTTGGAATTTTTATCTCAGAACCTAACAAAGAGGTTTTTAGTTTGTTGATGAGATTGAGGAAACCCGCTTTTTCCTTATCAGGGAAATTGTCCGGCGGTGCCATGGTGTTGACGCAGCATGCTGCATAGAGGGCTGTAATCATGTTATTTGGGTTCCAGAAAACAGTGTTGCGTTGATAGTATTTATAAATAAATAAGTGTATTTCAGAGCCCAGGGGTCATATACAAAACAAACAAAAAGACACATTACAACAAAAACAACAACAATATTTTCATAATGGCTCTTAGCTTCAGGGCTCTGTCTATATACTCACATACCTTGGTTATAACCCTTTCCGACATGCTATTCAGGATATCCGGAAGAAGCAAAACTTTCCCCTTAAAAAATGGTCCCCTTAACTCTGAAAGCTCCTGGCATCGATTCAGAAAGTGGTCCATGTTTTCCTCTTCTCTGATCAGCAGCCCCCTAAGATCAGTAGTAGAAGCAGTAATCGGAGTTTAGAAGAGGAATTAAAACAGGAAAGATAAGTCGAGTGCACTTAGATGACAAATAATAGTTTTTGATCGAAGTTTTGTTGAATGTTGGCCGGTTGCTTAATGACCGGTTGCTTAATTTTCGTTTTCAAACCCGTCTCAGTTCACCTTTTAATTAGTATTTTGTCCGACTCCAGAGCAGGCAAACTTCGAACTGCACTGTAAAAAGTTTTTCCGTATAAAGATTAAAATTAACTGCAGTATTTGCTACTCGGATTATTTTTATCTCTACGCAGATAAGATTAATACCAAATGGAGATAAGATGAATCTGAGTAGCAAATACTGCAGTTAACTTTGATCTTTATACGGAGACACTTTTTACGGTGTGGCTAGCTCGACGTTCAAAATTTGGAGGAAGAGAAGAAAAATAAAAATAATGGCGGACGATAAAGATACAGGTTTTGGACGTTATCCACGAGACAAGAAAAGATTAAAAAATGGTTAGTTTCGTTTTGTTGAAAGTTAACATTGGCCACTCTATAAAAAGTATCTTCTATATCGACCTTAATAATACTCTTGATGACTAACTCTCCTTGCCGATGCAAAATTGCCGTGTACCTAGCGGAAGAGCCGGAAGCGGCACCACAGCTGTCCCCAGCGATCGCCATGATTGACTGACGCAGGATTTCAGTTTTGTGCTTGAGTCGTTAGTGAGACGTTTTCTCGTTCTTCCTGAGGATCACTGGCGTGTTTTGGATATAGAATATTGTGCATCACCGAATTCGGAGAGTTAAAATCCGATGGAGGGCTAAAACGCTAGAATGCAAAATACTGCAGGTTAAGTTATCGGAAAGCGGATCATTTTTTTGCACAGTGTAGCCACAGGGACAAGCGAACGGCGAGCCGTAACTGTATATAAGGAGAGACCTTATTTGATAGTGCAAAACGGATACGTCAGCTGAATTTTATTAGTGCTATATTTCGGCCCTTGTTGGCAAGGGTCCTCTTCAGGCGCAAAACCGCTCAAGTTGGAAATACGAACTTGTGGGAAAACTAAAAAAAAGCTTGGGCTGAAGGAATATTTATAAGAAGAGACCTTCGACTTTGAAGGGACCAAACTTTGATTAAAAAAAACAAAACATAAAAAACGGCTACTAGCGTCGATGTGTGAGTACTGAAGTTTAGTAGATTCTTCCCAACGACGTTTTTCTTAGAAAAACATACCGCCCCGACGAGTCTGGAATCGTGGAGCAAGAAAACAGTCCGACTGGACTAATAACTGTTGATTTTTGTTTGATCATGTCATGTCATCTCGTCCACTAGTTGCTTCCCCTATAACCTGGAAATAAGTATAGGTCTTTGGCATCAGTCCGATAAGATAACTCAGTTCTGTAACTGTCTCCCGTATTTGTGCGCTAATGGGATTTTGAATATTTGCAATGGTCTAGTGGTCTGGGAGACCCACATCCGTCAAAGGATGGGAACGGGATTTGAAATTTATGCCCCACCCTATCCTCAATTAATATTTGTTGATGGCAACAAAGCGGTTCTTGAGGTCTTAATGAGGGACTCGGAATTAATTATGAGTCGTCCATACTGCTGACATGAGTCTTCCACAGGTCGAGTGTTGTGGGAATCCTCAGATCATGTGTTTGATCCGTGGGTTGGTCAGTTGGATTCGGTGTTTGAAAATCACCCAACAACAGGTTCCTATACAGGGATTTATTTCGGAAGGGGGGGGGGGTCGGAACAGATATACAAAAAAGATATAGATCAGAGATTAAAGCCTATACAAAATTTCCGGAGGGGGGGGGGGGGTCGAACACCCCCCCCCTGGATACAGCCCTGCCCAACAAGAAAGCTTCAGGGTATGACTATGTGTGTTATGATATATATATATTATTGTAGTACAGCAGTAAAATGAACAACACGTCCTTTTTCTTCACTTCATTTCGTTCTTTGTCATTGTCTTTTCTTTTCTACCTGATGAAAAAGTATCTGGTCAAAAAGCACATGGCATAGACGGCGCAGAAATAAAGAAAGAAAAGAAGAAGGAAACACTGTAACAAGAGGAGACCAGACAAACATAGAGACTACGACAACATTATCGTATCTACAATACTATCATATTCTAGAAGAATGCTCTCCCGTTGATGCTTAATGTTATTGTTGTGGTTGTCCAACTGCTGTAAGTGGGTCAGTGATGTTGTAATTAAAAAATTAAAAAAATTTAACTTGAATTAGTATCAGTAAGTAAGTCATTTTCACAAAAAATATCGCCTGACACCTTAATGCGTGACCGCGACGATTGGGTCTATATGTTTATTTTTTTTTCAGCGGTCCTTCACTGAAGCTTCCAGTATTCTCCACACAGCCACCGATCGACGAGTATTTTTCCGCTCCGTAACAGTGCTGCTACCTAGCCGGTGGAGCGACTGCTCAGAGCTCGTGGAGACAGCTAGCGGCGAGAATTACGACTCCGCCGATTTTCGAATTGATCTTTCTTCCCCGCTGTTTGGCGACGCTCTGTATTCTCAGCAGAGTAAGGGGTGTGGTAAAAGGGGAGATTTTGTGAAGATTCCGAGGAGGTTTTTTGACGAAGATGGAGATACTGTATATGGACCGAGAGGTAAGTAGTCCGAAAGTGCCGAAAGTTAGCAATCGCCCAACCCCAATCGGCCCATCACTAGACTAAGAACTGAAATCAAAAATCGGCTTCAAATTACCCCTCCCTTAGTAAATTCGTCTGACCGATATTTATCATCACTCGTACCTTATTTTATTTCTCATTTTAACTCTTGATATTTTATTTTATTATTTACCATTTTAATTCTTGTCGTGTGACATGTATTATATTATGTAGGCCTACTCATTATTATCATATACTGTATATATTGTACGTCACTGCTTTGACATGTGTTACGTCATGACGATCCTCTGCTAGCCATATTATGTTGTGCTATTATGGAAATAAAGAATATATTATATTAAAGTGTATGCGGAGTTTTCACAGCACAGTTAGAGGTATCTGAACGTTTGTTGACTTTGAACAGTGCCATTTTCATGCACTTGCTGCGACAAAAGTCAACTTTCAGTTAGCCGAACTAGCTAGTTAAGGGCCCCTGAGAACACCTGAACTGGTACTTTTTACCTTCATTCTACCATTTAACCAGAAACTACATTGTTCAGATTCAAACAACTCTTCAAATAAACATACCTCTACTGAAAATGTAGCCTACTGAACTGAAAGACACAAATTTTCCTCGGGCGGGTTTGAACCCACGACCTTGGGCTTTAGTTGCCAACACACTGGGCAGTGGGCAACCTCTACAGCCGTCTGATAGAATCTGGGTCACAGGAACAGTGGTCCCGTTGCAGAACAAATCGTGCCTAATAGGTTCCATAGTCGGAGACTTATAAATTTAATTCGTAACCGCTTCTGGTTTATTTGGTAAACGGTTAAAGTCGATTGTGTAACATTCCACCTTTCCGAAATTCTTAATTACATTACTTCGCACTTCAGAGCGATTAAGATCCAGTGGATCTAGCGCGAATTATTCGAAGTCTGAGATGATGTAGGATACTTTTTAACGACAGTTTTGTTTTTAAATTTAGGGAAAAAAGGACATATACTATAGCGAAATATGGTACCGAAATATCGACATCGATATATCGAATATCGAAAGTAAAAGTATGGAGGTATCGAAAAATCCATATATCGCCCAACACTACCTGTGTGGCGATTGAAGTGGTTTTCAACTATGTTCGCTTAGCAGCGCTATGCGTTAGTGCAGTGGTTCCCAACCTTTTCCTATCAAGGTTCCCCTAATCAAGGTTCGAAAAGGTTGCGTACCCCTTTGTTCAGAACGTGAAAAAGGCGATATTTATTAGAAATATATACAAACTCAATGAAACACTCGAGGCTGCTTTGTAGCAAAAAATTTTGGCAGTAGGCTAGCTGTTTTGGAATCAACATTATTTCGTTGACTTTCACTAAGGCTTGTAATCAGAGGCGTCACGCACGGGCTGGCAACACGCCTCCCCCCATAGTGGTCGGCCAGACGGTTAAAAAAAAAACCAGTCGGCGCGAAGCGCCGAGATTTTTGTCAAAACAGTTATTTTTTGTGAAAAATAGTCGGTAAATTGACCTGCCAGTCAGTAAAAATACCTTGCCCCTCAAAAACATTTTGGTTAGTGATGCCTCTGCTGGTAATATTATGCTTTCGGCAATCAAAAATGAACGAGGCGAGGTTTTGAAAGTACAGATTAAACCGATTTTGGTTCCTTCGCGTACCCCTTGTAAGGGTCTCGCGTACCCCTTTGGGTACGCGTACCATCGGTTGGGAACCACTGCGTTAGTGTACCCTATTATAAGGGTACGCAAAGGTTGTAGCCAACCGGGGCAAGTACAGAAGAACAGCTTTAGCAAAACTTTACGCCTCTTTTGCGACCCTGCTGTGCTTTTCTCGGTTGCTCTGTTTGACGTTTTTGATAAACAGGATATATACAGAATAAGGATAGCTTATTTCCGTTACTTTAAGTTTCTTCGGTGTCTCTTCCGGTCCCATAGTAATTCAAAGATCATCCTACGGAGCTACCGAAATTTTGCCACGGCAGCAAGAATTCCACCTGATTTCCGTCAGAAATCTAGTCTACGTCTGTTGCCGCATCGCCGACTGACTAGTCTTTTTTTTTTTTTACGGATAGTTGTAAGGTAGGCTATGTTTTGTAAGTTATTTTTCTGCTGTCTTTGTTCTTTTCTTTTCCCTATTTTCTTCGCTCCATTTTCTTTTGCTGGAAAACATTTTGTGGGTTATAAATGTACTACCCTTATGCTATACTTAGTGCAACGGCAATTCAAGCCGAAGGTCGCGGTTTCAAGTCCCGTCCAAGGGGCATTTTTGTGTTTCAGTTATAGTGAAGACATGATAATTTTATGTTCGAAAATGTTGTTTATATTAGTCATCAGCCTAGTGATTTGCAGTCCTTAGGAATTTCCTTTTGCTACAAAATATATTTAAAGTAAGGTACGGTACAATTAATCAACGCTAATAATTAATTAACGAAGTGAAACGACGCTTCGTTAATTCCAGTTGATTTGTAAACACAAATCAATAAACTCTAGCCAAGGACATCTTTTTTAATAATGTTTTAACAAAAATAAAAATCAATAACTACCATCCTTATTTTTTTTTTCGAAGATGACGGGTTTGAATGCTCCTAGTTCAAGTATCTGCGAGATTCAGCTTTATGTATCGGTCTTCCAACCTTTCATAATATGCCTAGGCTCAATATTTCTCTTTTTATGTCCGCATTTAGACCTTTATACATCCACGTATTCCTTTCAGGGATTCGAAAGAGCCCCAATATTCCCTTAGATCGTATATCTTTATCCCCAAAGAAAGTCTTAACTTTTGAAAGGAAATGTATGTCCTGAAAGGGTGCCAGGGCTCATCTTCACCAATGGATAGTTTGCTACACA
This sequence comes from Branchinecta sandiegonensis, assembly GCA_030848855.1. Classification (NCBI taxonomy): domain Eukaryota; kingdom Metazoa; phylum Arthropoda; class Branchiopoda; order Anostraca; family Branchinectidae; genus Branchinecta; species Branchinecta sandiegonensis. Next base: position 27,970,145 of record JAUPMV010000001.1, on the reverse strand, counting down.
GAGCGTAGCAGACCAGCAAGAGAACAGTATCTTGTTATTCTGCCGGTTTAGGATGCCACATAGTCGTACGATAGTGTGAATTGTCACTATATTTTGTTTTGGTCACTCTTCAATCAATCAATCAATCAAGTTTGTTTTACAAATAGCTTAAAGTGGGCCACAAAAAAATAGTCTTTCTACCACACACACAATGCTAACCATCCCTACTGTCACTATAAATGTTCAAAACCACTAAAAACACCGTAAAACAATGAGCAAATTAAAAAAAAACACCAAAAATTCCTAGGTTTGAAATAACTCTGTCTGGATTAAATCTCAGCCGATTATCCCGGACAGCTGTTATGGCACGTAGGGAGCCAAGGGTCAAAATAATAATTTCCATCTAATTCTCCAACTGTTTATTACAAATACAAATAAATTATAAAACCAAGACCAGTGTGGTACCTCTGAAGACATACAAAAATTATTAGTTAGGTCTTATAATTCTTTGCTAATCAGTCCTGGAAAATTCCGCCATCTGGAAAAGAAGACGTTGTGCGTGGTTTTTTTTTCGAGCCAAAACAGAAACTCGGCAATCGAGTTCAAATCTAAACAAACCCGTGGAATGCGATCACTAAGAGAAGGTATACAGAATGTTTGGATTAGGTCTTTAACTCTAGAAGAGGAATAAAATATTTACAAAATACACAGACACGAACCAAATTAACTTGTACACTCACAAGATATGACCAGAAATAAATGATGGGATGAAACTATGTAAAAATTGGGTAGAAGGATTAGCAGGATATGGAGAAAGTGATTGCCAGTGTTCCTCTGGGAACGACGCACGAAAGACGGGAGGGGAAGTCGGAATGGACGGGAATAGAATATCTGGGGATAACTTATTATCTTTTCTCCAAAATTATTTCTTTTTTATGCTTATTTTAATGTGGCGTAACAGTGAACTATCGCCGAAGAAAGAACTAAAACCCATACCAGGCAACTTTTACTGGAAAATATTTGCCAAAACTCATGTCCTGTTTTGCCATGCTACTCTTTTTTGAAAATTATGCTGCCTGTAAACTGCCACTTGGTGTTCCTTTCACAGTTTGGATTTTTTACTAAGTAGAACGTACCTTCAATCGGGAAGATGGCGGCTCAACTCCTCAGATATCTCAGACTGAAAAATGAACACACATCTTTTAGTATTAAACTTAAAGTTTGTGCCAGGACAGCTGTGAAATAGTTCGCTCTTAGCTGATATCAAGTTTGTTATTTCTTTTCTTGCCGTTTGAAGGTTTTGCAAGCAAGTAGCAAAACCAGGGTAGTTAAACAGTTATAGTGTTCAAATCAGCATACCCCTACTGTCCGATGAACATTTTTCAAGAATAGGTTATATGGAATTGTAAGTTTTGATAGCATACAATAGTAACTGTTACCACTACATGCTACTATTAGCAAGACCGGATGCTACTATAGCAAGACAGGATGCTACAAAAGCAAGACAGGATGCTACTGGATACTACTGCTTAGGACTGGCCCAGTCTGAGGCACATTAAATAATAGTATTCTGTACTATTACATATCAATACATGCAACTTTTTCGTACAGCTATCATACAACTACACGGCTGAAAATTTTTCATTGGGGTACCGTCGGGCTGTGCAATTTTTATGGACATATCGATACTGCGTTGTTGTTCACATGCTATGGTGAATCCTACTCTTTTAACCTGTGTAATAAATTCCTGTAACTCCCTTTTATAGGCCAACATTAGTTCCTGTCCGCTTACGAAAAGGGAACAGGTTCGATGGGAGGCATCAGGGGATACCCCTTGTCGGTGAAAAGGTTTCGGAATGGAATGGGAATATGGATAGAATGAATGCTGAGCCATTTAGGAATGGGATGCGAAACGCTTTGGTGGGATTGAAGTTGGGTGGTGGTCATAAATTACATGGAAGAGTAGAAACCTAGCTGAGAATCTGGTTTAAAACAAACAAGTGACCCTGGTTTTCTTAACTCCGTATTTTGCACGCAATTTCAGCCTAGCGATACACTTGCTTTTCTTGGTTGCCTTAAAGATTTATTTACTGTGGTTTTCGAGATATTGACGGTCTTTCTTCATGTTGTGATATAGGACTTGAAAAAAATTAAAGTGACCTCGATAATTCAGGTCTTTGCGTAACAGTTGCAGGTTGATTGATTGATTGATTTGCTGTTCTCAGCGGGGTAATTAGCGGAAGCTCTGTACAATTATACGTTTTTATGGCAACCTCCCTTCGGCCAAGTGCCATATAGTGATCGCAATTTCTGTCGGTCCGTCCGTCTGCCGGTACGGTTTTGCTAGTGGGGCACTTCGACATATGCTAGGATAATGCAACTTTACAGGCATATCAGGAACCCGAATGGAACTTAGAAATACTCACTTCCCCGATCTGACGATCTGGGGGGGGGGGGGGGATGGAGTGCGGGGGAATACAAAAATTTGAGGTCTGTAAAACTTTTGAACGGGCGGTCGGATCTTAATGAAACTTGATATTGGGAAAGACCACGTGTCTCAGACGATCCACTTCCGTTCCGGGGATTTTGGGGGTTGTCGGGAAACGCTTAAAGTGAATGAAATATTGTGGGAAGATCAAGCACAAGTCGTAGATACATCATTGACCTAACCGAACTGGATTCTGGCACTGTTGGGGAGTTGGGAGGGGGGGGGGGATTCTGGTGGTCCCGCGAGTTCGCTACCACCTGATTACTTGGACGATGGATCTCAGCAGGCACATCAGGGACCCGAACAAATTGACTTGAGAATAGTCATTTGCACGATCCGACTATCGTGGGGGGATGGGAGGGTAGTGTGGGGAATCCGGAATCTAGTGTCATGCATACTTTCAGCGGGTGAACGGATTTGAATCAAACTTGGCAAATTGAAAGAGCTCTCCTCTCAGATGTTCCATGTCAAGTCCGGACCGAATCCGATACTTGTGGGGGGGAGTTGGAGGGGGATCGGTATGGAATTTGTTGGGATGAACAAGCATAAGCCTTAGATACGTTCTTGACGGAACCAGAACATATCGGGGCTCTTTGGGGGTAGTTGAAGGGGGTTTCCTGGAACTTCGGTGGTCGCGAGTTAGGATATTTCAAGATGTGCTAAGGACGAAAAGACTTGCCAGGCGTGTTAATGACCCGACCAAATAGACTCAAGGGCTCGACACAGTTTTAGGGAGGAAGACTTCCATTCCTGGATCCGACCATTTTTCGTGAAGTTAAGGGAAGGGGGCATTCGGAAATTACCGTAGGTTGCGAACGGCCGGTCCGATTAGAGTGAAACTTTATATGAAACTTTAACCACATGCCGAGGGGTCAACGACTCTCCCGCAATGGTGTACACGTCCCGAAGGAATAATCCGGAACGGTCAGGAATAATCCCGAATGGTCAGGAATAATCCGGAATAGTCAGGAAACTTGCCACATGCGGCCATGGTTGGGGGAGTCGGAAGGGGGGGAGGGATGTCCGGTAACTTGCTGAAATGCACAAAAATCAAACGAATTGGTCGAATGGGATGCAAGTTCGGCAGTACCAAGTATATGCGATCTAGATTTGTTATTTGGCATCCGGACCGGATTCGGCCATGGTAGGAGGAGGATGAAGCGGGAACCGGAAATTTGTAAATATGCTCCGACTCGAGTCAAACTTGATGGATGGAAATATGAGATGTCAGAGATGCGAAATCGTATCGTATCGTGTTCGGCCACGGTATGTTGGGGGAGTCCCGGGAATTTTGTGGCTCGCATAGGGTTCAAACGATTGGACCGATTTGAATGAAATTTGGAAAGTAGAGAGAGGTGTGGGGGGGGGGGAAGTGCTCAGATTCGAGAGAAACTTGATAGGCAGTAGAGAAGATGGTTTAGATTATCCGTTGTGTGTGCAAATCAAATTCGGCCGCGGAAGGGGGGGGGCTACCCGAAATAGTGTGACACGTCTAGGGATTAAACGAGTGGTTCTAAACTTGGAAGGTTTGTCATTTGTCCTAGATGATCCGACACTATGCCAGAAGTGCTCAGACTCGAGTGAAACAAGATATCCTATTTCTAGGTCCGATCCTAGGGGGGTTGAATGGGGTATTTTGTGACGTTCTCATCTACTTTCTTGCACCACCGATTCTTAACAAGTGCCATATTGTTTATCCATGATAAGTGGTTGTGAATGCAATAGAATGCATTACTGGTAATGGGTGACTATGGAGCGAAGAGTTAGTAAGTGTTAGGGTCTGGTTAGTATGTTCTCTAAATAATTTGATCGAAAGGACTGTCCAACACAACCCTCTCCTAGAATTCCTTTTCTCCGTTTCCTCTGGAAAATTAAAATTTTTGTTCGGGGAAAAATTAATGTAAATGAAGAAGATAAGCTAGTTAATGATTACGAAGTGACGATTTTAGCGAGTTTTATGGTTTTGTTTCTAATTAGTTTTCTCCAGAGCTTCCATGTTAGGGGTATGAACAATACAATCCTTTCCTAGAATCCCTCTTCTACCGTTTCCGCCGGAAAGTGATTTTTTTGGAAAAAGCACTTGCGAATGCAAAAGAATACATTCGTGGGCAGTGGAAGACCATGAAGCGATGATTTCAGTGAGATTTCGGTTTCGCCTAGTATGTTTTCTAACTAATTTTTTCAAAAGGAGGAGTGTCACAACACAGTGGTTAATGGAGGATATGAAGCAATCCTTTCCTAGAATCCCACTTCTTCCGTTTCCGCTGGAAAATGAGTTTCTTTTTCGGGGAAAGCAACTGCGAATGCAAAAGAACGCGTTCGTGGGCAGTGGATGGCTATGAAGCAACGAATTTAGGGAGTTTTAGGGTTTGTTAGTGTGTTTTCTAATTAATTTTCAGCAAGAAGGAGTGTCAGGACACAATGAGTAATAGATGATTACGAGCAGGGCCGTATACAGGGGGGGGGGGCTAGGGGGTTCACCCCCTCCCCCCGAAACATACAAAAATAATCGTTTTTTATAGGCGTTCCCTCTGATCTATGTCTTTTTTGTCCGACCGGCGGGCAAAAACCCCCACGAAAGGCAACCCCCCTCCCCCCCCAATTAAATTCCTGGATACGGGCCTGATTACGAGCAATCCTTTCCTAGAATTCCGCTTCTCCGTTTCCTCTTTTCTCTGCAAAATGTGGCATTTTTTTTGCTGGGCAGTTAATGACTATTTAACGATTTTTAGCTAGTTTCTAATTAATTTTCTCGAAATGTACTGACCGAACTCTCTCCCACACTTCATGAAAGGCGTTCATATCTTAATGCAAAATAATGCATTCCTGAGTAGTGAATAATTATGAAGCGATGGTTTTTTGTTAGTTTTAGGGTTTGCTTTGCGTGTTATCTAAATGACGCTCCCCGAAGCTTCCATTTTTGGGTGATTGCCCGACATAATATTTTCCTTTAGAATCCCGCTTCTCCGTTTCCTCTGTAAAATGAAACGTTTTTTTTTTTTCAGGACAAATGATTGTGAATGAAAAAGAATGCATGATTATAAAGAAATGATCTTAGTGAGCGTAAGGGTTCGGTTGGTTTCTTTTCTAATTATTTTTTTCCAGAAGGACTGTCCGACGCAACAAACCTTCGCATGCAAATCGGTTAAGGTTCGCGTAGTATAATTGCCGATCTCCTGATAAGCCGCTTTCACACTGACGCATTGAGGCTGTGACGCAGCTTCTAAAACCCCCATCTTTCTGCATTGTTTCGTTTCGTAACTACGAATTTTTAGCGCTTTTTCGGCCTTGCCGAGTTTTCCCGTCACCCAACGAAAAGTTTGCCGGAATCTTCATTGTCCACTGACAACTCTTTCACACAAAAGGATGTGATAATCTTCTGTTTATTACTTCTTGTTTATTACTTGTGTTGCATTGCGGTGACGCAACGCAGAGCTTACGCAGACAAATAAAACGCAACGCAAAATTGCGTTGCGTCGACGCATACGCTTCAGATTTTTCAGTGAACAATGGAAGTTCTTTGAAGACAAACTGGAGAAAACCACTAACGATGAAGAAAAACTTTGTAATGATAAAAGAAACTAATTCAGCAGAAGAAACCGAGAAAGGAAAACGTAAATACACATCCAGCGTGAAAGCTTGTCGCGCAGGTGTGAAAGATACGCTACGCAACCTGTACGCAGCGCAAGATAAATGCATACGCAGAGCATCGCAACGACGCGTCAAAGTTGCGTCAATGTTCCCTTGGCTGGGAGTGCGATGCGTAGGTTAGGGGCAAATCATCCAACGCTTCCCGTGTTTTTCCTTGTATTTCTCTAGGTACCAGCAGGGACCCATACATTTCCTGTACTGACTCGCCATTCAGGGGGCTTGTCATTTCCTATGCTTCTATGTTGCCCGAGCCTCACCTAGTTTCCAAAAATTCCGCTTGTGTCGAATCGGCGTTCTTGCTCAGATATATATAGATAGCCATCTTCAGTCAGGATTATTTAGCATGCCACCAGGTACATAAGCTAGGACCAAAGATCCAGGATACTCTTCCATTACTGAGAAATATTCCTAGTTCAGCACAACAGCTGCGAAAATTTTTGTCTGTCTGGATAGTCGGGTATCTTATCCCCGTGGGTATTTCTTGAACTATCTGACGCTCGGTCAAGAGCGCATCAGAAATCTCTTATTGACAAGCCCCCTGAATGGCGAGTCATTACAGGAAGTTTATGGGTCCCTGGTACCAGTTTGAAGCTGTTGGACTTTTGGCTTGTCTTGCGGGGGAACCCCATCAACCCTTTCCTTAAACCATTACCGAGACTCGAATCGAACCAGCGACCCTTCGCTTGAGAGTTCAGCATGTTAATCCAGTCGGCATTTCGGCAAGGACGGACCGACGCAACCCTCGCCCAGAATCCCGCTTCTCCGTTTCCAGTGTGAAATGAGATTTTCTTTTCAGGAAAAGCGCTTGTTCACGAATGGGCCAAAGTGCGGTACGGTGTCTTTGACGAGTTCGGATTCCCCGGAGACCGTCTTTACCCCACCTTTTACGAAACGAACGAAATCTTTTCTCACTCAGGATGTAGCAACGAACCTGTAAGAGGGTAAGCTCATCATTTTCTATACTTGAAAAAATTTATTATATGATCAGGCCCGTATCCAGGAATTTATTTCGGGGGGGGGGGGGGGGGGGTTCCTGCCTGTCGGACAAAAAAGGCAAGATCAGAGGGAAAAGCCTATAAAAATTTATTATTTTCGTATGTTTCGGGGGGGGGGGGTGAACCCCCTAACCCCCTCCCTGGATACGGCCCTGTATATGATTGTGATCTGCTTCTTCGTTTTCTCTGTAAAGATGCGACGTCATAGTGACAAACGGATACGTCAGCTGAACTTTATTAGAGCGATATTTTGGTCCGTCTTGGCAAGGGTCCTCTCCAGGCTCAAGCCGAGAAGTGAAACAGGGATCCTGAGAGAAGAGTCCTGCAGAGAAGAAGAAGAAGAAAACCAAAAGAACAGGGATTCTGACTTTCTCTTTGAAATTTTATCGTGAAGTTCACTTCCCAGAGCGGAAGGAGCCTGAAGAGGACCTTTGCCAAGAAGGGCCGAAAAATCGCTCAATAAAGTTCAGCTAACGCATCCTCTTGTCACTATCAACCATGATTCGCAGTCAGCTTGGGCTGAAAGAGTATTTATTGATTTGTATAGTGAAAAATGGAGGAGAAAGCGTAACCAGTCGATAGCAATGATTAGTATGAACACAACTGTATCTTTTCTATCTGCGAAATCCTACCACCAACTAATATTACTCACAAATTACAGAAACTATTTAGCTTTTTCTAACCGGGTCGTTGGATTAGGCCTGGTCATTATGCCTGCTAGCATTCACTGACCCTAGCGGTCGTCAGAAATATTAAAAAAAATGAAAGGAATAAACACTGCTGAGTCAGCTATTTAAAGGACCTGTCTTACATATAATACTAACACAACCTACTTCCATTATCACTCCATATATTATTAAACCCGGAGACCCCAATATCGTACGGTACATTCTAACCCCTCTAACAAAACCACGCTGATTTTCTCACTTGCCCTGTTTTGCTTCCTTCGATTTGTATCACGCTGTCGACGGTTGTCTGTGAAACCGGTGATGAAAATTGTTTCCCTGTTTTCGCTATAAGTCAACGGGTATCGGAAAAGGGTTGAAGGACCCCTCGCACTATTTACTCTTCAACTTACAGTATTTTAAGATATTTGAATACTTAAAAACTCTGCTGTGCTTTCAACAAATAACCCACGGTTTTGGCTGTTATATGCCTTTTCCGAGACCCGTTAAATTATAGCGAAAACAGGGAAACAATTTACGTAACCGCTTTTTGGGATCCCAAAACGTAAGTTGAGGGATACCTATGACTTCGCAAAAGTTGTCCGTCTGTCCGTCCGTCTGTAAGCACGATAACTCTCGAAGGGAATGAGATATTTTGATGAAACTTGGTGTGGGGATTCGTTGGGTCGGTGGACCAGTCGAGTTCGTAAATGGGCTTTGTAGCCCTACATTTAAGGGTGGGGGAGGGGGTTCAAATTAAGGGGCAAACAAAATATTTTGAAACAGCTAATGTGATAGCCGATTATGGGGTAAGAAGACATGCTGAACACGATGGTGAAAACCATTTTGTAATCGGACAAGTAGTTCGCCCGGAATCCGGCCAAAACCGGAAAGTTTGTTAAAAGTAAAAGTTTTATTTGAAGTTGATTAGATGTTTGATTTAGAGGTAGGAAGACATGCTGAAGATGATGGTCAAAACCATTTTCTCTTCGGACAAGTAGTTCGCCCGGAATCCGGCCCAAACCGGAAAGTTTGTTAGAAGTAAAAGTTTTATTTGAAGTTGATTAGATGTTTGATTTAGAGGTAGGAAGACATGCTGAAGACGATGGTCAAAACCATTTTCTCGACGGACAAGTAGTTCGCCCGGAATCCGGCCCAAACCGGAAAGTTTGTTAAAATTAAAAGTTTTATTTGGAGTTGATCAGATGTCCGATTTAGGGCAAGAAGACATGCTGAACTTTTATGTGAAAACAGTTTTCTTCCCGGACATGTAGTTCGCCCGGAATCCGGCCAAAACCGGAAAACTGTTAGAAGTTAAAGTTTTATTTCTAGCTGATTAGATAACCGATTTAGGGGTAAGAAGAGACGCTGAATCCGTGTGTGACAATCATATTTTACCCGGACATATAGTTCGACCGGAATCCGGCTGGAGTCGGAAAATTTGTTATAAGTTAAATTTTTATTTGAAGTTGATTAGATGTTCATTATTGGGGAAAGAAGATACCCTGACTTCGTTTTTGAGCTTTCTTTTTTCGCCGGACAAGTAGTTCTAGAGTTTGGCCGAAACCGGGAAATTGGCAGAAGTGGCAGGAACTTTTCGTCAAAACAGATATGACTTATACGGGTAAACACACATGCTGAATCCATATCTGAACTTGGTTTTCTCAGATGATTAGCTATTTGGCCTTAATCTGTTTCTGAATTTTAATTGTAAGAATGTTCAAGGATTCTGGCGATGATTGGACCTGGCTAAGACAAGACCCAGTTGTCTGGATCAGATATTGAATTTTTGGGATCCCATCGAAAAGTTTGGTCTTGTTCTGATGGAAAAACTTGTCGGAGACAATCGTCGCAGCGTGATACGCATTGAGGGCAGCAAAACACGGCAAGGGAGAAAATCAGCGTGGTTTAGTTAGAGGGGTTTGAATGTATCGTACGAAATTGGGGTCTCTGGGTTTAATAATATATGGAGTGATAATGGAAGTAGGTTGTGTTAGTATTATAGGTACAGGTCCTTTTAAACAGCCAAATCGGTTGGTTATTTGTTGAAAGCACAGCCTAGTTTTAAAGTATTCAAATATATTAAAATACTGAAAGTTGAAGAGTAAATAGTGCGAGGGGTCCTTTAATTTTTTTCTTCGGTATAGTAGTTAGCTACTAGCTACTTTTTATATTGCAACTGCAGTTTACTTTCGGAATCGCGCTACTTGACGATCATACGGTCGTACCGGGTCCTTTCCTCCGGGTCCAGGTCCTCTTTGACCTAGCATCCTGAAAATCTGGATATTGCAAATGCAAGAAAGCTTCCAAACTAACTCCCTTATAGGGAACCTCGGACTGCGTAGTGTTTCTGCTAGGATGCTATGAGATAATTGACTAAATGACTACTTTAGAACTGACCCGTACTTATGGCAACTTATACAAGGCTTCGATAATTTCTCGATGCCCTCGCCATGGATGACAAACAGGGCAAAATTTGCATAATCGGTCTCCTGACCAAAAAGCTACTCAGTTTTTTTTAAAAGCTTTTGATTTTTAATAGTTTTTCTTTTTGTAAAAAGTAAGGGTGAAATTGAGTAAGTAACTAAGTATTTTATTTATGACCCGCCATCCTGAAAAAACTGGAGTAAATGAAGAAAATAAATAAAACACATAAACACACAGAAAAAGACACTTAATTTTCAACCTTCGTTAAAAAATTGTTAAGGAAAATGTCAAATTAAGAACAGAATAGTAAAGAGAGAATTTTAAAGTAAAAATGGAAAGAGTAGTTGCCACACTTGTGTCACTGGGTGGAGGAGGAGAAAAAAAAATCTACTCGAAAACAGTGATCCGGAGTCTGATAGTCTACGTACGTGTTGTCAAGAGAACAAACGCGGCAAGCGTCCGAATCGTTCCGATACAGCGGCCTCGTTTTAGTAAACCACGGGAGAAAGGGGGGGGGGGATATCAAATTTGGGCGCTAATCCCCGGTTAATTACTCAACTCAGAATTTAACTACTATTTTGAGGGTAAATTTGAAGTAGTTCTCGAATATACTTTTAAGTAGCGACATTGTTTTGCATTTGCCGTTTAAAACCTATTTAGGGAAAAAAATAGTACCAAGATGAAAGATTTTTTGCACCTCCATCTCCCCCCCCCTCCCCCAATGGTACCTCTGTGTCAGTAGGGGGGGGGGGGCAGGGAATGGAATACAGCTGTGCAGTGCAGAATCTCGGGAGTGGGAATGGATTGAGAATTACGAAAGTAGAGCGAATTAAAATCATAGGCACGACGGTTTCTTTGAGAATTTCTGACACGTCGGTGATTCGAGCCGACACCAGTCCATCAAACTATATTGCGAGAAATCCGAAATCGAATCGCCATTTCCGGAGTGAGATTCATTTTTCAGGATCTGACATGTTTTTCTCTCGAAAAGAGCGATTCAGCACTTTTCTTTTGATGACAATCAAGTCAGCTGTTTTTTTTCTTCAAATAATGATTTTCCGTGATTTCAGATCGTTTATTCGCGCTTAAGCTTTGTTCAGAAGCGAGGTTAGAGCCACGCATCTGATCAAGTTCTTAGAAGTGGAGCTTTTTGTAAAGACATTTTTTTTCCTAAGCAGTGGGGGATGCCATGATCCCTAAGCAGAGGGGGATGCCGTGATCCCTATTTATCCCTTAGCCCTGGACGGAACCGATAATAAACCATTGAGTAGCAGTGAGCCTGTGCTAGGGACTGTCGGCATGACTCCAGCTCTCAAAAGGCTCTCCCCTTCAATTAGCATGGTTATAGAGTGGCTTTAGGTAGTACTCACGAAAAAACTTCCTCTCAACGATGATATTCTTCATTTCTACGTAGTTCATCTCATACACCCAACCCAACAAAACTTAAAGCATACTTCGCCCTATTTGCTGTTTATGTCCCAATATTCAAAACTATTTCAATACCGTAGGACTAGCGGTTGTCTATTTAAGTCTTTTCCTGCTCCCATGCCCACTGACTTCTAGCAAAAACTTGGCAAAATTCAGGACTGGTTCTCCGCATCAATAGCATGATACGCGAACATTTGTCGGGAGCATAATGCGCATGGAAAATAGTGAATCATGGCAAGCGCAAAGAGTAGTGAGGTATCGTTAGCGGGCTTAGAACGCTAATATGCGAAATCTTGGACTATCTTAACAATTAATGAATGCAATTGTGGAAGTAGATTGCATTGGTATTATGACACGACGGGTCCTTTAATGGCCCGACGGCCCCATTCATTCATATTCAGATTATATAATGGACTCCATGGACTCCACAAACTAATCATTTGAATTTTACCAGGGAAATTACCGCTTATCCCCATGCACTATCGAACCTAGTGTTCTCCTGAGAACTAATTAGCCTGGCGATCAAGATAGAAATTTAGTGTTTCTACCTCAATTGCCTCGCGCATGGGTAGTACTGTCGCTAACCCCCTCATCCCCCTTAATTAACTAGGAGTGTTAGTTCTCATGGTAACAAACCCGCCTTAAAACAAATGTCCTCATCCCACGACTCTTTCAACTTGCATAGACTTAAAGCAAAACTGATACCAGAACCATCAGTAGTCCGCCAATTCCCACTTTTCATTTGACAGTTATTTTTGTACTTCTGCTGTCAAACTGAATCAAATCTTCCCCGGGATACTCTTTCACAGTTGAGCTACGCCCCTCGCCTTGTTTGCGATTGGTTCACCCGATAAAAAATTTATCTCAAAATGGTAGTAGGAAGTTGTACGAAAAAGTAGCGTGCAGTACTAACTGATGCTACTACATGCTTCCACTTCAAGGCTACCGTGTTACTGCATACTACTGCATGCTACTATTAGCAAGACTGGAGATACTACAACTTAGATACTACTCAGATACTACTACTTAAGATTGGACCAGTCTGAGGCACATTAAATGAAAGAATTCGTTGCTATTACATAGTATTACATACAACTACCATACAACTACGTAGGCTACAAATTTTTCATCGGGCAGTCGGAGGTACGATTTGTACAAACCAGATATAAGCCAATCAGAGACAATGCTGTCTGCCGTTGCAAGTTAAGATTGCGCGTAATAGCACATGAGGTCTCACAGTGAAGAGGGGAGTGACGTTTCGCGGTTAAGAGCGTGTTCCACCCTACTTACCGTAGTTACTACGTATGACGTCACGAATTCTGCCTTTTTGGCGTCAAGGCTGGAACGTATTTATATATAATGTACAATATCGTGCCACGGGCTAATCCAGCCTATCACATCACAGTGATTCGTAGTTACCACGCTTACTACGCTCCCGAGCGTGGTAAGCAAATAGTTACTATTAGCAAGAACAGATAATCTGACAGAACCTCCGTCTCCCTATCTCTGTAATATGACTATGCGGAGTCGAATATTTCCCCCTACCCTGCCCGCTACGAACGAGCGGAGGTTAGTATCTTCGCGCCCAATCACGTTTCGTTACCTGTAGAAATAGCTAAATCGCTGTAAACCCGCCGTGAGGAAAAGTAAAAGTCAAAGCTGATTGGTTCTATGGACGCGCTCCAGAGCGGGTCAGCGCGCGGAGTACGCCTCCTCCAGCCTACTGCACTAGTTTTTCTGCGATGAGCAACGGCGAAGTCATGAGTCAACTGGTATCAACATCAAATCAAAGCTAGAGTAAATACCTCTAGGTCCGCTCAGGTTTATCGGGGTATTCATAGTTGCTGCATGGGACTAAAGACAGAAGTTCTATCTGATGATTTGTTCTTGCTATTAGTTACTATTCCGACAAGGTTGGAACGGTCAGCATAGTAACGTTTCACGATGTTGGAACGAAAATAGTAACTAATACTTACTATTCTTAGAAGGGTGCAATACGCTCCAAGGTACAGGGTATATCTTTCGGGTGTCTTTGAATGGAGCATTTGCATGCCTATGGTGGTTAATGTGAACGATACACCCTTCAGGCAGGGGCGTCACGACTAGGGGGGGGGGGTGGGGGGGGGGGGGGGGGGGGGGGGGGCGCCCCCCCCCCACCCGAATGTTGTCGGCCAGTCGGTAAAAATAGCAATTTTTCGTAAAAACAGTCGATTTTTTCTTGGAAACAGTCGATTTGTTTTTAAAACAGTCGATATTTTCTTAAAAATAGTAGTTTTTCTTAAAATCAGCCGATTTTTCGTCAACACGGTCGTTTTTTTTTCAATAATAGTCGTTTTATCTGCAAAAACAGTCGGTAAAAATGACCAGCCAGTCGGTAAATACCTTGCCCCCCCCCCCCAAACATTTTGGCTAGTAACGCCTCTGCCTTCAGGGAACCTTTAATGACTCGTGTTTACGCTGGTCTGCTTGCCAGATTTGAGTCTCCTGATCCTTCAACCTCCTTCCAATCTGCCCTCAGGATACCATCATCTGATTCTGGGCATCTGAATATAAATGTTCTTTATGCGCTTTAACTGAACGTCTTTCCGACTTCGCCAGTTCCTTTTACCACAAGTGGCCCATTGGGCCCTCGGATCTGAAATCCCAACTGACCTCTCCATTCTGGGTCGAACCTAGCTCTAGGAAGGCGAATGTGGTTTCTGATCCCGTTCCGGGGAAAATCCCTACTAGCGTTTCCAAGACGGATAATAACAAACTTTGAAGATCCTCATCTAAGTCCCAATTAGTAGAAACAGGAGAGGAAAAGAAAGAAAAACAAGAAGCCCGAGAAAATTCAAGTTGGAATCAAACGATAAAAATGTATTTGTTTGCAAAGGAGAAACTAAATCTCGTTCTTTGATTTTAAAGGACAGTGCCCAAAACGAAGTAATGAGCTTTAAAAATAAAACATAAAAACAGAGGGAATCTCAATTAGACGTTCTTATTATTACGTCCAGGCAAAGTTCAGCTGATTGGAAACCGGATTGGAAAGTCTACTTCTTTGCTGCTACAGTTAAAGTTTGAAATAATACAATTAAAGTATAAGGTAAAAGTAATTATGAAATAGAAAAAGATATTGTTATTTATTGAATTTGAATTTAGTTTTAAGTTTTAAGTAAGTGACGTTAAGTAAGGATGTTTGAAAATAGTTTCAGTGGAGGTGGAGACTTCTTTCTTCATTCCACTGTAAGGGAAAAAGGAAAAGACGCTAACCGGGCATAATGGTTATGAAATTGACCTTTCTGCCAACTCTTAGTACCAGAGCCAGACATTTAGTCTCGAAACCAATACAAAACGAATTGTCACCCTTCTTGACGCACCTGTACAGTAGTTGAGAAGTACCTCAGGTGACCATAAAGAGCTGTTTTGGATGTACTATAGAGAACTAGATAGATAGATAGATAAATATTTTTGTTCACGAAAAACCTTCGTGGCTTACGCCAAATTTGTTCATTTACGTTACATAACTAAAAATAAAAATAAAAAAAGTCAGAAAATTCTGACGAGAACCTTTGCCAAGAACAGCCAAAATATCGCTGCCAAAGCATCGCAGTTGACGTTTTCCGTTTTTATCCATTGTACGAAAATATGTTTACAGGTCAACTTGAGCTCAAGGAGTATTTATAACTGAAAAGAAAACACGGGACCATCCAGAGGCGTTATTAGCCAAAATTTTTGGGGGGCAAGGTATTTACCGACTTCCTGGTCAATTTAATGACTGTTTTTTGCAGAAAAACGCCTGCTTTTAAGAAAAAATACGACTGTCTTGACGAAAAATCGGCTGATTTTAAGAACAAGACTTAAGGTTTCGATGGGATCCCAAAAATCTAGTCTTTGATCCAGACAAATGGGTCTTGTCTTCACCAGATCCAGTATTCGCAGGCTAATCATCTGAGAAAACCAAGTTCAGATAGTTCAGATATACCTCTATCAGCCATACCTCTATCAGCCATATCTATTTTGACGATACTGACCGAAACTTCCTGCTTTACTTCTGCCAAATTTCTGGTTTCGGCTGAATTCCAAGCGAACTACTTGTCCAGCAAAAAAGAAAACTTAGAAAGGAATTCAGCGTATCTCCTTATCCCTATAAAGGATATATTTAATCAACTTCAAATAAAACTTAAACTTACAAAGAAATTTCCGGTTTCAACCGAATTCCGGACGAATTATATGACCGGGTGAAAAATTATTGTCATATACAGACTCAGCGTCCCCTTAGCCCGAAATCTGTCATCTAATCAACTTCAAATAAAACTTTTGCTTTCCGGTTTTGGCCAGATTCCGGGCGAACTATTTGTCCGGTTAGGAAATGCTTTTCATACAAGTGTTCAGCACTTACTCCTAAATCTGTCATCTAATCAACAACTTCAAATAAAACTTTTGCTTTCCGATTTTTGCCCGACTTGTCCGGCGAGAAAATGGTTTCTATCATCGTGTTCAGCATGTCTTCTTACCCCTAAATCAAATATCTAATAAACTTCAAATAAAAATTTTACTTTTCACCAACTTTCCGGTTTTTGCCGGATTCCAGACGAACTACTTGTCGGACGAGAAAATGTTTTGCATGTTCGTGTTCAGCATGTCTTCTTACCTCATAATCGACTATCACATTAGCTGTTTTAAAATATTTTGTTTGTCCCTCAATTTGAACCCCCTCCCCCACCCCTAAATATAGGGCTACAGAGCCCGTCTACGAACTTGACCTTACACTTGACCCAAAGAACCTTCACACCAAGTTTCATCAAATATCTCATTCCGTTCGAGAGTTATCGTGCTGACAGACGGACGGACAGACGGACAACTTTTGCGATGTCATAGGTATCCCTCCACTTACGTTTTGGATCCCAAAACCGACTGTTTTGAAGAGAAAATCGACTCTACCCGCGAAAAACCGACTGTTTGTACGAAAAGCCGACTGTTTCCAAGAAAAAAGCTGACAGGTTTTCCGTAAAATCACGGCGCTTCGCGCCAACTCGGCTATTTTTACCGACTGGCCGACAACATTGGGGGGGGGGGAGGGGATCGCCCCTGGGACCATCAGGTCAATACTCCGAGCATTTCTGACCGCAGTAACTACATTTTGCGAGAGAGCCTCTTTTTTTTTTTTACTGGTTAATGTAGCCTACTAGCAAGGTTGCGACGAAAATTGTTCACGTACCATAAACGACATACACAATCTGTAAAGTTTTTGACGACATTTTGGACGTCTTCGGAAGAGTTTCAGATATTTTGCACGTCTGCACCTATACTATATAATTTTTACGTAGTTTCATCCCATCATTTGTTTCTGGCCTTGTCTTGTAGGTGTATTCGTTAATTGTTTCGTGTCTTTGTATTTCGTAAATTTGTATTCCTCTTCTAGCTTTTAGCTATTTGGATTAAACTTGATTGATTGATTATACGACTTTGGGTCCTAAGATCCTGGCTAGACAGAAAGGTTTGTTTCACAGTGATAATGATGATGCAATCTTATTTACGTACTGGCGTAGCGTAAATAGCGTAGCACAAAGAAAGAACATGAAAAACTACACTGAGTTGACGGAGTTACTGAGTTACACCTGGTTGAGAGTAACGGAATAAATGCACAAGATCAGAAAATCAAACGTAGAGATTAGAAAAGCAAGACATCGTGTCTGAAAAACCTTTTTTTCTAGTTAGAATGCGGAAGATTGTGTAGTATATTAACAAAAATAACTGCTTTTAGTAAACCATAAAGTTTAAGCGAAACCCACTGAGTAAGAGTGAGTTTACGCACAGCTTCATCCAGGCGACGCCATCCACATACACTCAGCACCGTCGCTAGATTTATTGGCTTAATCTGGTGAAGGAAAGTATGGTCCATGTTCTCAACCGTTGATGGGAGCTTTCGGAATCAAGGAGATCAGTTTCAAAGGGTAAACATCAGCTTCTTCCCGATATCCTCAAAAGCACCACCAATCTTTTATTCAAACAATGTTTACAACGGGTACGTCAGCTACGATTCTTCATCAGCGATATTTCGGCCCTTTTTGGCAAGGGTCCTCGTCAGGCTGTCAATCCTCTGGTTCAACTTCGGGGAAGGAAAGAAACCTGTAATAAATAACTGAAGCTTCTACCGACTATAAATATTCACCACCAATCAATAAATGTGACTATAAGGATGAGCGCTTAAGCTAACAGCAATTAATTTACATAAACTATCAGAAGTTTTAAAACACATACCACAAGGATGCGCGGTTTAAGCAGATAACACTTAGGACAGTAGCTGTTATGTTTTTCAAACGTTATTCATTAAATCCGTATGCATGAAAAAAGCGCCGAAACACCGCCGAAAAAACATCTGCTGACTATTTCAGAAATATCGTTAAAGTCCGTAGACGCTTTTTCGGGTCTTCTGGCAATGCTTGTTATGCATAACGTTTTATTGCGTAACGTTTGAAAAACATAACAGCTAATATCCTAAGTACTCGTCTGTCGATACAGCAAATCCTTATATTGAATGAGTGAAATGCTTTTATTCCGCCAAAATGACGAGACAAGAAAAAGGTTAAAGCATTTACAATGCATCCATCGACATTTTCTGGTCCTATAGTGCACATCGTCCGTAACGCTCAAAAGTAAAATAACAGATTTACAGATAGGAATAAAAATACAAAAATATCAACTGATATTTTTTTTTTAACAGGGAAATAACTTAGGAAGTTCTAGGCTTGGTTCAGATGGTGGCCAAGATGACTGTAACTGGCATTTATTTTGCGGTTAGGATTAGTACTTTGGAGGGTCGGATCTGAGAAGTGACAATTTCTAAGCCAATCTTGTCAAGTCTGAAGTACCTTAATTCGCGATCACCGGAATTCCGGACCCCCCCCCCCCCCACCAGCTCCCCTCACAGGGCCCGAATCCGGTCCTGTTTTATCACTGATGTATCTTGTATCTTGTGCATGTTCTTCCAACCAAGTTTCATCCCGATCGCTCCCTTCTAATCGTTTCACAAGATTTCCGGTTCTTCCCTCACCCCCCCCCCCCCAAACATTCATCGGATCAGGTCCGGACTTTAAATAGGACATTTTAGACACGAGCTCTTTACAAATATCAAGTTTCATTAAGATCCTATCACCCGTTCAAAATTTGTACTTACCTCGAGATTCTGGATTCCCCCTCCCTCCACGATAGTCGACTCAGGGAACTGACTATTTCTAAGCCAACCACGTCAAGTCTCTAATTTCCAAGCCAAGTTTCATCGTCCTAGCACATCTGGAAGTACCTTAACTCGCGGCGATCACCGGCATTCCGCCCCCCCCCCCCTCTAGCTGCCCAAATCCGATCGGGTTCTATCACTGATGTATCTAGTTCTTGTGCTTGCTCTTCCCACCAAGTTTCATCGAAGTTTTCATCGTCCTAGCACATCTGGAAGTACCTTAACTCGCGGCGATCACCGGCATTCCGCCCCCCCCCCCCTCTAGCTGCCCAAATCCGATCGGGTTCTATCACTGATGTATCTAGTTCTTGTGCTTGCTCTTCCCACCAAGTTTCATCGAAGTTCCACTCAAATTTTCTGGTTCCCCCCTCCGACTCCCCCCCCCCGTCATTCATCGGATCCGGTCCGGACTTGGAAATGGGACAACCGAGACGCGAGATCTTTCGAAATGTCTAGTTTCGTTAAGATCCGATCACCCGCTCCAAAGGTGTACGTTCCTCAAGATTCCGGATTCCCCTTCCCTCCACTCCCCCCATGGTGGTCGGATCCTGGAAGTTACTATTTCCAAGATAGCTTGGTCGGATCCCTGTTATGCCTGAAAAGTTCCATCGTCCTAGCCCTTCTGGAAGTATCCCAACTCGAGAACAGTGGCCTCACAATTCAATTCAATCCAATTCAGTTTTATTTTCATAACCGATACAACGGTCAAGCCGATTTGGTGGTTCTCGTCCATATTAACACTAATTATATACGAAAGATAACTATACACTAGTCTGGGTATAACAAAGACTTGTCAAACATAACACAAAATATTCAAATCTATATTATATTAATGATGTGAGTTAAAAAGGTTGAAAAAGCGGGAACAAAACTTCTTAGGTAACGAGTCGTTCAGTAGTCGTTGTATGTTTAATTGGCTGCAATTTAGGTATTGGCTGGGCTACCACTCTCTAAGGCCTTACTCTTGCCGCTGAAAAATCTGGGGGGAGGATATCACGTAGTGCTGATGTATTCAAGATTTTAGTTCCGAACACTAACGAAAGTCCTCAAACGGTTCTAACGGTCCTCACAGACCGACTGAAAAGTGATCGGTATAATGCACTTGAGCGAAGCTGCAAGTGCCATAAAAAAAAGTCGGTATAAATGATCAGCTAGTCGGTAAATACCTTGCCCCCCCCCCCCCCCATCATTTTGGCCAGTAACGCCTCTGACTATACCCACACTCACACTGCTTTATGTTACTAGTTATTCACGGTTGAATCAATACCAGCTTAGAACAGAATCTGATAGGTGTAAGATCCCTATTCTCCCTAGGGTCATTCCTTTTGAAGTTTGCTCCGGTGTACACGGGGCAGAGGTAGAACAATTAACATCCTATTCCTCTTTAATGTGATGGAATGAATTTGCTCTGACAGACATGTAGAAGTCCACATCCAGAGGTACAAAACGGACTCGAAGAAATCTTCTCAACACCTATTGTTAAAGTTCGTGATGACAATTCTATTCTCAACGGGGTTACCATTATGCTTTCGTCCTCTGCGACAAGGACTTTCTGGACAATTATATTGAAGAGAAAGACAGAAAAAAAGTTGAGAACACATTTTATAGAGCGTAGAAAGAGGAAATGGAAAGGCTAAGGTTTTTGGGATCCCAAAACGTAAGTGGAAGGGATAGGCTATGACATCGCAAAATTTGTCCGTCTGTCAGCACGATGGTTCTCGAAGGGAATGAGATATTTTGATGAAACTTGGTGTGAGGATTCTTTGGGTCAAGGGAGAGGTCGAGTTCGTAGATGGGCTCTGTGGGGGGGGGGGGGGGGTCAAATGAAGGGGCAAACAAAATATTTTTAAGCAGTCAATGAGATAGTCGATTAAAGGGTGAGAAGACATGCTGAACACGATTATGAAAATCATTTTTCGCTGGACAAGTAGTTCGGCCGGAATCCGGCAAAAACCGGAAAGTTTGTTGAAAGTAAAATTTTTATTTGAAGTTGATTGGATGTTCGATTTAGTGGTAAGAAGACATGCTGAAATTATGTGAAAATCATTTTCTACCAGGACAAGTGATTCGCCCGAAATCCGGCTGAAACCGTAAAATTTGTTATAAAATTCAAAGTTCTATTTGAAGTTGATTAGATGTTCGATATAGGGTAGGGAGATGCGCTGAATTCGTTTTTTGAGCTTTATGTTGTTGCCGGACAAGCAGTTCGTCCGGAATTCGGCCGAAACTGGAAATATGGCAGAAGTAAGGCAGGAAGTTTCGATCAGGATCTTCAAAATAGTTACGTCATATATCACACATGCTGAATCCATATCCGAACTTGGTTTTCTGAGATGATCTGCTATTTGGCCTCAATCTGTTTCTAAATTTTAATAGTAAAAATATTCAATGAGTCTGGCGAAGACTGGATCTGGCGAAGACAAAACTCAATTGTCTGTATCGAATAATAAATTTTTAGGATCCCATCGATACCTTTGATCTTGTTTTTTTGTTTAATTTCTCCCGGTCTAGCATGAGTGGACGGCTGTTGACACAAGGGTTAACACAGAGCTTTGGTCGAACCCAGTCCTGCTTTGAACTAGCAAATTAAATATGGGTAGTCTGGACAAAGTTTAGTCGGAATGAGGTCTTGAATGTTTATAGCTTTTGACACAAAAATGGAGCCTCCAATCGTACTGGTCGGTCATGACTCAAGATGCGGAAGCGGACCAATAGGCTGCGATATTTCATTTTGTGGTAAAATATTTGATACCCTCAAAATCTCCTTTCCGGTTGAAACTTTGCTCGAAAACTGCGATTAAATAATTATCAAAGGGATCGCGATAACTTTTTTAAAAACTCACAGGCTCAGGACAGTTCCTAACGGCCCATAATTCAGTCTCAATTTAGAAAACCCCATACCTCGTAGGCTAATGTTAAATTTTTTTAATCATTTCTTCTTTTTCGGTGGGTAGGTTGAAATCGCTCTACAGTCATCTGCTCGGTATTTACTTGCGCAGGGGTGTAGAGACAGAGGTTCTTATCATTTTCAGTTCTTAGTTGAACTCACGAGTTTTGTAGTGGTACGCTACTACTGTGAATACTTAAAGGATCCCTCGCACTATTTACTCTTCAACTTACAGTATTTTAAAATATTTGAATGCTTTAAAACAAGACTGTGGTTTCAACAAATAACACACGGTTTTGACTGTTTTAAGCCTTTTCCGAGACCCGTTGGCTTGGTAGCGAAAACAGGGAAACAATTTACATAACCGGTTTTTCTGATGGAAAAACTACCCCCAAACCACCATCGACAGCGTGATACACATCGAAGGTAGCAGAACACGGCAAGTGAGAAAATTAGCGTAGTTCTGTTAGAGGGGTTATAATGTACCGTACGAAATTGGGGTCTCCGGGTTTAGATATATATGGAGTGAATATGGAAGTAGGTTGCGTTATTATTATAGGTAAGACAGGTCCTTTAAGTTATTTGTTCGTTTCAGTTTCCATCCATTAGCGAAGTTCGCATGAACGAAGATGAGGCGACCTGCTTTTCCCGCCAAAGCCATTTGTCCCTTTGAGTTCCCTTTCTAAAACTTCATAAGTAGTTTGCTAATGATAGTTAGTCGCGTATTGACAAAATCGGACTGGCCCATCTGCGCAAACATAAGTACAAAAACTAACTTCTAGGGTGCGAAGGAACATATAATATTGCCGATAATCTTCACTGCAAACATTTCCACAATACAATGCAAAATGTTGTCCCTTACTCTTTCCCCAACGTTTCCCCTGACGTTAGACAGCCTGACGTTTCCCTTGTCAAGAAAGGCCGAAACGTTTTAGTTTTCATCTGTTGTATGGGTACACAAATCAATTTTTTATGTCACGGAAGTCTTAATTTTTGGGGGGTGAGGACGGTGGAAGCATTTGGTAATCGTTAGTTTATGGGAGAAATAAGGGGTATTTTAAAGTAATTGTTGGCGAAGAAAGTTGTTTAATTTTGTTGTTTAGTGTAATAGAATATTTGTTAGTTCTTGTTGTATCTATTTATATTTTCTCCTTGTTCAGGTGGTAGTTGCCATTTCTAAACGAGAATTTTTTTTTTTTTTTTTAATTAAGAATAAGTCAATCAATCAACATCCGATATTCCCTTTTTGGGATCCCGAAACGTAAGTGACGGGATACCTATGATTTCGTAAAAGTTGTCCGTCTGTCTGTTAGCACGATAACTGTCGAAGGGGTTGAGATATTTTATTCAAAATTGGCGTGAGGATTCTCTGGGTCAAAGTATAGGTAAATTTCGAAGATGGGCTCTATAGCCCTACATTTGGGGTTGTGGGTTCAAACTAATGGACGAAAAAAAATATTTTTTGAAAAGCAAATGAGAGAGTGATTTAGGGGTAAGGAGACATGCTAAGTCTGAGTATGCAAATTATTTTCTCACCGGACAAGAAGTCCGCCCGGTCCGGCCCAACCCGGAAAATTTGTAAAAAGTAAAAGTTTAATCTAAAGTTGATTAAAGGTTCGATTAATGGGTAAGGAGACATGCTGAATCCAAATATGAAAATTATGTTCTCGCCGGACTAGTAGTTCATCCGGAATCCGGCAAAAAACGGTAAATTTATAAAAAAAAGTTAAAGGTTAGTCTGAAGTTGATCAGATGTCTGATCTGAGGGTAAAGATAAATGCTGAATCCAGTTATGATAATTATTTTCTCACCAGACAAGTACTTCACCCGGAATCCGGCTAAAACCGGAAAACTTGTAAAATGTAAAAGTTTTACTTGACTCTGATTAGATGCTTGATTTAGGAGTGAAAAGACTTGCTGAATCTGTTTATGACAATCATCTTCTCTCCGGACGTATAGTTCGTTCGGAATCCGGGTGAAAGTGGAAAATTTGTTAAAAAGCAATTTTTGGTGGTGTAGGGGTAAGAAGGCATGCTGACGCTTTTGAGCTGTAGTTTTTGCCAGACAATTAGTTCGCCTGGAATCCGGCCGAAACCGGCAGCTTGGCAGAAGCAAGACAGGAAGTGTTGATCAGTCTCGACAAAGTAGATACGGCGTAAGACTCACATGCTGAATCCATATCTGAACTTGGTCTTCTCGGATGATTACCATTGGCCTTAATCTGTTAAAGTCTGGACCAAATATTACCTTTTTGGGATTCCATCGAAACCTTTGGTCTTGTTCAGTCCAGTACTTTACTTTCTTTAATACGGGGATAGTGTTTGGACGTTGGTACGGTAGGCAGGACTGTATATCTTGTAGGGTAGACGGAAAAAAAATAGGGTTTACATATACTTTATGTACTCAGTCAACACGTTGGGATCATGATGGTCATACTGACACAGAGAGGTAGCTAGAGAACTGACCTGATGATTTGATCACATTGTCCTACCAGGGGCGTCACGACTGGGGGGGGGGACGCCCCCCACCCCCCAATGTTGTCGGCCAGTCGGTAAAAAATAACCGAGTCGGCGCGAAGCTCAGCGATTTTTCGTCAAAACAGTGATTATTTTCATGAAACAGTCGGTTTTTCTGAAAATCAGTTGATTTTCAAAACTATATTTTTTTTTTCTGCAAGAACAGTCGGTAAAAATTACCAGCCAGTCGGTAAATGCCTTGCCCCCCCCCCCAAAAAAAAAACATGTCGGCTAGTAACGCCTCTGGTCCCTACTTGTTGCATACAAGATGTAACATGCGTCTTCGCGTTATAACGGCACATACGGTCTAAGCGTTATCCTGAGCGGAAACCATCTTACAATGATTCACAAGGTGAGTAATGGTTTCTGCTCAAGGAACCGAGAGATATAAGGGAAATGTACAATCTGTATCATTTCATTTCCACAGAGTAAGGATTCTTCCACAAAAACACAAATTTGGGTATTACATTTTAGTTACCGTTTTGCAGAATGAATGAATGAAGTTTTTTATTGGCCCAGTTCTATAAAATAGAAATAGTGGAGTACATAAAGAAAAGAAAGAAACACAACTTAAATTAGGATACAAATTTACACTTCGAACAGATTACACTTCAAACAAACGGACAAAACCGTGACGCGGAGAAAACGTGGCGGGAGAGCAAGCCTATTTAAAAAATTAAACCTTAAAGCCACGTGCACACACTCTGTCCGATAAGATTTTGCATACGTATTCGCAAGGCCGTATCCAGGGGGGGGGGGGGGTTAGGGGGTTGACCCCCCCCCCCCCGAAACAGACAAAAATAATCATTTGTATAGTCTTTTCCCTCTGATCTATGTCTTTTTTGTACTTTTTTGTCCGACCCGCAGGCAACCCCCCCCCCCCGAAAGGCACCCCCCCCCCCCCCCGAAATAAATTCCTGGATACGGGCCTGCGTATTCGTCATATTCTGAAGCGTTAAAATTTGGTGCGTCAAAATTTCGGAGCGAAGGAGGAAATTTGCATCCGAGTGCGAAAATTGTACTGTGTGTACACGTACCTTAAAGTTTAACTGAAAATGGCTGGGACAGAACAATCTACTTACTAACAATCTACACTAATTCACCTAAATTGGCTGAAGACCCACCGAAAATGCGTTACTTCGTTGTTCCGCTATTCACAAATAATAGATTTTGAAATAGTGGAATTTCCGTGTGATTTGTGGTACCTCTATGCGCTTGTATCTGTGTTGTATGCCTTACCAGAAAGATTTATGATTTTTTTTTTCATTCTGGCACTAAGCAGCATCACCTAGCTCACATCTGCCCACTGAAAAGCCGCGTTTTTGTTGAGATTAAAATTTCACGCGTCATAGTAGAATTTACGTTGTTTGATATATCCTGAACGTCATAGACAAATTATTCAGTGTATTCAGTTAAATTACGCAAAAATAAATTGTCTTTTCAGTTATACCTTAAATATATGTACCTTTCTATACCTACCAAGAAGATTGCCAACACCTTCCTCTACAATATGGCATAGAGGACCTATTTCGATGAAGATCTTGTTTCTACTATTTCCATGTTATATGTCAATCAGAATGAGCGAGTCTAGAGGAAGGTTTATCCGAACTGGAAAGCAAATTCAGAATCGCTCTCCAATAGTTTTCGCACCATATCTCGATTTATGTATTTTTTGGAATTCCAAATTTTCTCGGCGGCTTCAACTTTCCATGTGTTTTCGCCATTGATCCAGCAAGAAAGTTCAAGGCAATTCCAGGAATCGGATTCTCACAGTTTTCATGATGTGCTTTCCTCGCTGGAAATTGATCCGGATTCGCCGGAGTGATTCTGGAATCTTGTGAAATCCCTTCATGTACTCCCAAAGAGCGAGATCGACTTTTAAAGCATCGCTTTTTAAAAGTTGGCTGAACCATAAGTTCGGCTTCCCTCTCAGCCCCTTAAGTAAAGAGCCTTGGCCTTTTCACATCGCCTGCCAGAACCCCCCCCCCCCCCTCCTCACCCCACTTAAATTCCAACGGTTTTCTGCGATGAAGTACCGAAGTTTCCTGGCCGGTTTCGACTTGATTAATTCTGCAGTTCTGACGGAACTGTCATTAACATAAATGATGAATTTTCCGGGGGGGGGGGGGGGCAATTTGGAGAAGTTCGGAGTAGTTCAAATGGATTTTGGATGAGTCTTGTTTTGAAGTCTGAGAGAGAAACGAGAAGGGAGTAGGGTGGGGGTAGCCTATGGCATGACCGAAAATATTAAAAGGGTCCAGATCTAGTTAAAGGTCTTACCTATATTACTCTTACCTAGACTATCATAGTCTTACCTATAATACTAATGTAACCTTCTTCCATAATCACTCCATATATTTGTAAACCCGGAGACCCCAATTTCGTGCGGTACATTCTAACCACTCTAACAAAACTACGCTGATTTTCTCACTTGCCGTGTTTTGCTACCTTCGATGTGTATCACGCTGTCGACGGTTGTCTGCGAGAAGTTTTTTCATCAGAAAAACGGTTATGTAAATTGTTTCCCTATTTTCGCTACAAGTCAACGGGTCTCGGAAAAGTCTTAAACAACCAAAACATTGGGTTATTTGTTGAAAGCACAGCATAGGTTGAAAGTATTCAAATATTTTAAAATATTGTAAGTTGAAGAGTAAATAGTGCGACGGGTCCTTTAACGGTCCTTTAATAGTGCGACGGGTCCTTATTCTCTTTAAACTATCTTTTGAAATCTTTAAGACTAAACCCCTACCCCTAATTAAGACTTCGCAGCAAATGAGGTTCATAATAGATCGGTAATATTCCGGTTTGTTAGTCTGGTTGTTTGATGGTCTTTCCGCTGGTCAAATTGTTTTTTGTTGTTAATTTTTGGGATCCCAAAACGTAAGTGGAGGGATACCTATGACTTCGTAAAAGTTGTCGGTCTGTCCGTCCGTCCGTCTGTCAGCACGATAACTCTCGAAGGGAACGAGATATTTTGATGAATTTTGGTGTGAGAACACTTTAGGTCAAGGGAGAGTTGGTAGATGGGCTCTGTAACAGATAATGAGATAGTCGATCTAGAGGTAAAAAGACATGCTGAATTCGGAATATGAAAACCATTTTCTCGCCGGACAAGTAGTTCGCCCGGAATCCGACCTAAACCGGAAAGTTTCTTAGAAGTCAAAGTTTTATTTAAAGTCGATTGGATGTTAGATTTAGGGGTAAGAAGACATGCTGAACATTTCCATGAAAACTATTTTCTCGTCGTACAAGTCATATACGTATTCAGCATGTACATGTCTTCTTACCCGCAAATCGAACATCTTATCAAATACAAATAAAACTTTCCTATTTCTTCATTTTCCGTTTTTGGCCGGATTCCGGCCGAACTAATT
Organism: Branchinecta sandiegonensis; assembly: GCA_030848855.1. Classification (NCBI taxonomy): domain Eukaryota; kingdom Metazoa; phylum Arthropoda; class Branchiopoda; order Anostraca; family Branchinectidae; genus Branchinecta; species Branchinecta sandiegonensis. Next base: position 27,942,516 of record JAUPMV010000001.1, on the reverse strand, counting down.
GTCCGCCGAGAAAATAATTTTCATATTCGGACTCAGCACGTCTCCTTGCCCCTAATTGAACCTCCAATCAACTTCAGATTAAACTTTTACTTTTCACAAATTTTCCGGTTTTCCGGTAAATTCCGGGTAAACTACTTTTCCGGCGAGAAAATAATTTGGATTCAGCGTGTCTACTTACCCCCAAATCGGCTATTTCATTAGCTTTTAAATATATTTTTTTCCCTCAGTTTCCCATCTTCCCACCCATCTTCGAACTTGACCTGTAGGCTACTTTGACCCAAAGAGTCCTCGTGTCAAGTTTGATCAAAATATCTCAACCTCTTCGAGAGTTATCGTGCTAACAGACGGACAACTTTTACGAAGTCACATGTATCCCTCTACTCCCACTATCCCCACACGAGATTAGCAAGTAGTAGCAGTAGACAAGTAAGTGAGAGCTCGTAACTCCAGAGCCTAGAAGAAGGCACGCTAAACATTGTTCCTGCCTCTCACTCTGAAGCCTGAAAGGGCCCTTTTAGTTTTCGTGCCTCTTTTAAGTACTTCACTGTTAGAAGTTTCATAACAGATAACACGAGGATGCGCGGTTTCAACGGATAATGCGTAACAGATAACACTTCGGATGTTATCTGTTGTGTATGAAAACATTATGCAGGAAATGTTATGCATAACAAGCTTTGTTAGGAAGAGCCCAAAAAGCATCTACTGACTTTATTCCTTATCGTCATGATGTCGGAGAACTCAGCAGATACTTTTTGGCGGTTTTTCGGTTCTTCCTGATTGTAACGTTTATTATGCATAACTTTTTGAAACACAACATCTGACATTCGAAGTGTTATCTATTACGCATTATCTGTTGAAACCGCGCATCCTCGTGCTAACTGTTATGAAACTTCTGACAGTGTTGTGACTCTATGTGTGCCGTACCGTTCCTGTTTTTAGTCGATCCCCCGGCAGGCCACCGCGGCACCGGGCACTTGCTGTATACTAAAATCGAAAGTGGGCAACCCCTCGCCTAAAAAGGGCCGATACCACCGAGCGAGATATTATAACGGGGTTTCTTCTGATGTTACAAGCCGTTACTCTTGATCTAATAGGTAGCGTTCTTGAGGCTTATGATCGAACACACTGTTCTTTATTCCCAGAGAGATAACGGGAGACAGCTCTTTATTGACAGAAGTATAACGTAACACTAAATACAAAATGTAAAACGACACCCAAGACCCCATCCGGAAACTCTGATTTTCCAGCTGTAACCCACAATTGTAAAGGCTCTAAGGAAACATAAATTGCTGGGCTGGAGACAGATTAATGTGACAGGGCAGTTTGAGTCCACCGTGAGAGCCGTCTGTTTCAACCAAGGCCGTATCCAGGGGGTGGGCGTTAGGGGGTTGACCCCCCCCCCCCGAAACATACAAAAATAGTCATTTTTATAGGCTTTTCCCTCTGATCTATGTCTTTTTTGTCCGACCCGCAGGCAAAGCCCCCCCCCCCCCCCCCCCGAAAGGACCCCCCCCCCCCCCCCAAAAAAAAAAAAAAAAATCCTGGATACGGGCCTGGTTTCAACCCTGCATCTTTTCCCCAGATACTTGTTATAATATGACGGCTTGTGCGATTAGTGCCATCAAGATCCGCAGTCAGCTTGGGCTGAACGAATACCTCGACGAATACTGATTCAAAAGTTTCAACTCCCAGAAGGGTAGCGTCGAAATAAAAATAAGGAGATTCTGGATGGGAAAAGCCCTCCTTCACTGTTCAGATAATCTATTGAAATGCGATTTCTAACGTTAAGGAGTTTTGTTTTGGGCGTCCTTTGATGCATAATAAAACACCTAAACCAAGCAACCGTGCCAAATCTGATGCATAGACTTCCTCGAATCGGGAAAATGTTTTCTGGAGATTAGGAGTTCTTTTTTGATAGGATTAAGATGAATCCATCCCATTCCCGAGGAAGAGATAAATAGAATGGAATGAATACCCAGAGGAATGACAATGACGTTCATCTAGCTAGGCAGAAATAATATCACATTAGCCGGATTTGGGTGTTTGTTTTCGAGGGGAAACTGAGACATGGGATAAGGATGGTTGATTAGGTATTCTCAGGCCCGGCCATAGAGATTAATTAGACCCTAGAGAGTTGATAGAATTGTGGCCCCTTTTGGTGATTTATCAAAGAACGAACATTACTTTAATTTGATGATTTAACGTACGGTACTTTGAGCAAATAGACAAGCAGATTTAGAAGTGATAGTACAAAATATTTTTGATTCATATTATAATTTTTGCATTTACCACTTCGGGTCTCGTTCGGGTCCTGGCCGTGGCCCCTTTCGAAGTATGGGCCCTAGACAGCTCAAGTTTGCCATTGGACACTCTAAAATAAAATTTAAAGTTAATGAATGAATAAATATCTTCCCAGCACTTCTCTAAAATAGAGCGATGGACTAGTTAAGTGTAGGTACTTTATTTTTAAACTGTATAATAATAAACAAAACTAAAGAAGACTAATACACTTCGCAGCAAAAGTTCTAAGGACTTGCGCTCCAGATGAATAATAACTAAAATAAGACGCTTTTGACCGGATTCCGGTCGGACTGCCCATCCGATGCGAGAATAAATACTAGATCTGCGTTGCCTATACAACGTGAAGGGCTGCGGGAGCAACACTTTGGTTTTGTTTTGTCGCTAACGCTGAAGTTGTCAACCCATCAAAACTTTAAAAATGTCATGTTCCAAGAAGAATTTCCTTGGAACAATAAAATTCATTGATACATGAAACCCAGTTCCGGGTTTCGCGGAATTCTAGATATGGGCTCAACATGTATTCTTACACTTATTTCGACACAAACCGACAAAACTTTACCTTGTCACAAGTTTCCGCTACTCTCCTCAAACCCCCTCCTCCACCCCTAAATATAGGGTTACGGGGCCCATCTGCGAGCTTGATCTATACTTGGACCCGGACATGTCAAGTTAACCAAAGTCACTGGTCAGACAATTTACATTGTCTCGGAAGTTTGTAGACGTTTCGGCACAGCTCGAGATAAGCTTAAAACAGAACTGAAACCTGAAACCAGTCTTCCTACTTTCGATGTTCTTGTCGCGGTTGTTTTCGTACCTCAGATCTAGCTAAATCTAGCTAAATCTAGCCAACCTAGCCAAACCCAGTCTTCTCATAGAGTATCTTTTCGCCATTAAGCCCCTCCCCTCCCGTTGTTTTTGAGTTCAGTCGGACCTAAGGAGTGGACAAAGTAGTACAAACCATTCAGATACAATGTTTGTTGGCGATGGTTAGTCGAGATTTGCTTAAAAATAAAAACCTAGCCAAACCCAGTCTTCCCCTAGAGTATCTTTTCGACATTAAGCCCCGCCCCTCCCGTCTTTTAGATAGTTCAGTCGGAGGCAAGGACGATACAAACCATTCAGATACAATGATTGTTGGCGGTCGTTAGTCGAGATTGCAAGAGATTAATTGCGTTTTTGCAGATACCATTGTATCTGTTACCGCTGTAACTGAATCTGCAATTAGTCGTTTTTGCAGTTACCGTGGTATCTGATACACGGTTGCTCTGCAAAAACGACTATTGCCGAAATTGCAATGTTCAAGTTATAATTATCAGATACCACGACAACTGCAACAACGACTTTAGACCGTGGTATCAGATACCATGGTATCTGAAAAAACGTAACTATTGTGTGCTTTAAGAGTGGAGAGACTTACCCCATAGATAGGGAAAGTTGTTAAGCAACCAACTCCGTACCGACCTTTACTGGGATAAAATTCCCAGAATGTGTTTATTTCCTGACCGCATATTAAGATGACCAGTGAACGTCCGCTTCCGATAATTAAGTTGAGCTGAATTGACTCCCCATTGCGTATATGTGTAGGCTATAGGATACGTTTTTATATATTTGATCATCTGTATCAGGAAGTCCAATGAAAATTTGCTCTTGTTTTTGGGATCCCAAAATGTAACTGGAGGGATACCTATGACATCGCAAAACTTGTTCGTCTGTCGTCCGTCCGTCTGTCCGTCTGTGCGCGCTATAACTCTCGAAGGGAATGAGATATTTTTATGAAACTTGGTGTGAGGATTCTTTGGTTCAAGTTCGAAGATGGTCTCTGTAGCCCTACATTTAGGGGTGGGGGAGGGGGTTTAAATTAAGGGGCAAATGAAATATTTTAAACAGATAATGTGATAGTCGATTATGGGGTAAGAAGACATGCTGAACACGATGGTGAAAACCATTATGTCATCAGACAAGTAGTTCGCCCGGAATCCGGCATAAACCGGAAAGTCTGTTAAAAGTAAAAGTTTTATTTGAAGTTGAGTAGATGTTCGATTTACGGGTAGGAAGATATGTTGAACTCGACGGTGAAAACCATTTTCTTGGCCGACACGTAGTTCGTCCGGAATCAGGCCGGAATCAGGCTGTCTTTTTTCGCCGGACAAGTAGTTAAAAACAGATATGACTTATAGGGGTAAACACACATGCTGAATCCATATCTGAACTTGGTTTTCTTAGATGATTAGCTATTTGGCCTTAGTCTGTTTCTGACTTTTAATAGTAAAAATGTTCAACGAGTCTGGCGAAGACTGGATCTGGCGAAGACAAGACCCAATTGTCTGATCAAATATTGAATTTTTAGGATCCCATCGACACCTTTGGTCTTGTTCTTCCGGGAAATTTGAACGGGAATGCAAACCTTGGTGAACTTTAAATTATAGCAATTTTCAAATCGCCAACGAGTGCCGGCCGGAACATATAATCATTGTCGGTTACCAAATTGCATCCATCAAGATTTGACCACAAGAGCTCTTCCAGATTGTCGTCCGTTCACTGATTGCCGTTTTAAAAGCAGAATATGTCATTCTGCTGACTCGGTTCTGCTAAATGCTTTACCTTAGGTGTCCTTTTTACGCCCGTTTCATCGACACCATCACGTTTAGTTGATTCTTATTAGGGCCGTCTTCAAGTTATGGCTTCCCGTTCTTTGGATTGTCCTCTCTATTCCCTAGTCTCATAGCATTAGTAGCATTAGTAGAGGAAAGTGATGAAAGCGAGAACAAAAAAGAGGAGCGACAGCTTGGATGAGAAGAAATGTTAACACTTAAAGTACAATCGAGGTAGATACAATAGAAAATCTCTTGCTAAATTATATTCGGCTTTTACAGATCACTCGGTTTTATTTCTTTCTGGTATTTACCCTATTTTCCATAAAAAAGATATCAGTTCAGTTCGTTCTTATTATTTCCGGTTTTCCGGCTTTCTATTGTATCTGCCTCCATGGTACAGAAATCGGAACCTAGTATCTATTTACAGTTTTCCGGATATCGGGTCGAAACTTACGGAGCTTGCGGGGAAATTACCCCAGTCAACTTATAAGAATCTGCCCGCCCACAGTGGCCTGTCTCGTTTGCTTTAGTTTCTAGTGCTTTTTGTTTTGTGAAGTGCCTGTTTTGTTTCTTTATTGATACTCCGCTTTGATTTTGTGTAGCGGGTCAAAAATAAATTATTGTTATTATTATTACAATGGGCGGTAATTATGCTTTATTTTTTTAAATAAATTCGTATAGATTGCGCTTCCAAATGCTGATGTTGATGATGGAATATTTTTATTAAATTCTATACCAGACAAAAAAAAACACACATTTAACAAAATCAAAAAAAAAATCCACCCTGGAAGAAGAAGCCGCTTGGCCTATTTTTTGATTTTTTTTTTTCATCTTTCATTGACAATCTTCTCCAGTCACATCATTACACTGTCAGAAGTTTCATAACAGATAACACGAGGATGCGCGGTTTCAACAGATAATGCGTAACAGATAAAACCTTGGGTGTTATACGTTAAATATTCTTTGAGCCCAAGCTGACTTTGAAACATTTATTCAAACAATGTTTACAACGGGTACGTCAGCTACGATTCTTCATCAGCGATATTTCGGCCCTTTTTGGCAAGGGTCCTTGTCAGGCTGTCAATCTTCTGGTTCAACTTCGGGGAAAGAAACAAACCTGTAATGTAAAAAACATTGTGTAATGTAAACATTGTTTGAATAAGTGTTATACGTTGTGTTTTAAAACGTTATGCATAACAAGCTTTGTTAGGAAGAGCCAAAAAAGCATCTGCTTACTTTATCCCTTATCGTTGTGATGTCGGAAAACTCAGCAGATACGTTTTGGTGGTTTTTCGGTTCTTCCTGATTATAACGCTTATTATGCATAACATTTTGAAACACAACAGATAACATCCGAAGTGTTATCTGTTACGCAATATCTGTTGAAACAGCGCTTCCTCGTGTTATCTGTTATGAAACTTTTGACAGTGTACCCACTCCCTCCCTGAGCCCTCCCCCCCCCCCCTACTGCAATTCTTTTCCAGAGTTCCCCACCACACTAATCACCTCCCTACAAATGCCCTTTTAAGTTGCTCTTGAAAATAAATAAGCTTTCAGCCTCCCTAACGCGGACTGGAAACAATCGCTTTTCATTTTATCGCTTGTCTTTCTAGAATTTTCACAGACTGTGTTGTAAATTGACAACTTTTCTAAAAGCAAATATTAAAACAAACACAAAAATTGACTTGATTGACACTAAAAAATTAGACAAGCCGGGATGTGTTGAGATGGGGGTTTTCTTTGTTTTTATTTTGGACCAAAAGCCTTAAAGGACCTATCTTACCTATATACCCATAATAGTAAAGCAACCTGCTTCCGTAATCACTACATCCATTTCTAAACCCGGAGATCGGAATTTCTTACGATACATCCTAACCCCTCTAATAAAACCTTGCTGATTTTCTCACTTGCCGTGCTTTACGACCTTCGATGCGAATCGCGCTGTCGACGGTTGTCTGCGAGAAGTTTTTCCATCAGAAAAAAGGTTATGTAAGTTTTCTCCTGTTTTCGCTATAAGTCAAAGGATCTCGAAAAAGGCTTAAAACAGCCTAAGCCTAATTTGTTGAAAGCAGAGTCTAGTTTTAAAGTATTCAATTATTTTGAAACACTGAAAGTTGAAGAGTAAATGGTGCGAGGGGTCCTTTAAAGATATACCGGGAAGCTTGTATGCGAAACGAGGTTTCTTTTTTTGTACCGGGGGGTAAAAAAACAAAGAATTTAACTTTTTTTTACCAGTCACAAAAAAAGAGTTGAGGGAGACCAAAGCCCTCGCCAAAGCCTTTCGGATTGTACCCATGCAGATTTGGTAGAATCTTTGGGTATTCGTTTTTATTTTATTTGTACAAGCTTGGCCTTTTTCCAGGACCCTGACATGTGATCCAGCCACCAGTAATGACTGCCAGCTCATACCAGGTGGCGACAACTCCAAAGTGACGTCATCCTTGATGTATATGCATTACTTGGATAAAGTAAGTAAACCCTTTTTAGCGGTCCTGATATTCTTCAAGTACAATGGGCACCAAATATGCCTTACTTTTCGTAAAATGCTTTACAAATAAAAATTTCCGACTTACTCGGGGTAGCGCTTCGAAAATAAGCCATTTTCTTGTAGCCTACTCGTTTGGTATTGCCTCTTCGCCGTCTTTGAGGAGACGATTTCGGAGACTGACGAATTAATATTCAAAATAGTTTTTCTCCGGTTCAGATCCTGAAAATAATTGTGCGTGCAGATTACTGTGTTCATTAATTTTAAGTTTTGTCTATTAATTTAGTGTTAATAATAAACAAAAAATCTTGAACCTCATATAAAGGAGACCATACAGCTTTATATTTGACGGTGCAAAACGGATAAGTCAGCTACATTTTATTCGAGCTATATTTCGGCCCTTCTTGGCAAGGGTCCTCTTCAGGCTCAAGCCGCTCAAGCTGGAAAATAAACTTGTGGGAAAACAATTGACGATTCTTCCTTAAATATCTGCTTTTGAGAACTTCTTTTCTGAAAGTTGGTTGGAGTTAAAGTTGGTGCTGTGATTTCATTCTGGACTCGCCTGCTGTTTTTGTTGTTCGATTGGGTTGCCGAAAGGGTAGAGATTCTTCTGCATTTTGGTTTTAGAGTCACCTGTCTCTTCTTCTTCTTTCCAGCTAAGATGGATACTTGTTGGCGGCATGTATGGGCGATTAGTTCCGTACTTCGGTGATAGATGTTCCTACGGCCCAAGCTGACTGCGAATCATATTTGACGGTGCAAAACGGATAAGTCAGCTACATTTTATTCGAGCTATATTTCGGTCCTTCTTGGCAAGGGTCCTCTTCAGGCTCAAGCCGCTCAAGCTGGAAAATAATATCTATCACCGAAGTACGGAACTAATCGCCCATACATGCCGCCAACAAGTATCCATCTTAGTTGGAAAGAAGAAGAAGAGACAGGTGACTCTAAAACCAAAATGCAGAAGAATCTCTACCCTTTCGGCAACCCAATCGAACAACAAAAACAGCAGGCGAGTCCAGAATGAAATCACAGCACCAACTTTAACTCCAACCAACTTTCAGAAAAGAAGTTCTCAAAAGCAGATATTTAAGGAAGAATCGTCAATTGTTTTCCCACAAGTTTATTTTCCAGCTTGAGCGGCTTGAGCCTGAAGAGGACCCTTGCCAAGAAGGGCCGAAATATAGCTCGAATAAAATGTAGCTGACTTATCCGTTTTGCACCGTCAAATATGATTCGCAGTCAGCTTGGGCCGTAGGAACATCTATCATACAGCTTTGCTTGAAGCACTCTATAATCGTTTTTAACGCGGCGTATTTTTGTCCTGCACACTACTGAGTGTATGTCACGGAGACAGAAGTCTGTACCACACACACGACACACATGGTGGAATTCACGAAAACACAGTTTTGTCTTCGTTTTTGGCGGTAATTTCAAATGCCTGAAAATCCAGATAAAATCCCAGTAAGTAAAATAGCAGGCTTACTCCTAACCATTCTATGCTAGAAGAATCCTAAGTTGATGACATAACAATCTGCTTGATTTGGTAGCTAATTTTGTTATTGTTGGCCACCATCAGTACCTGCCAGATTTCAAAGCATGAAAAATTCTTGTTCTACGTGCATAGCAACCAGCTTCGAGCAAGAACAGAACTAAAGAAACTTCATAACTAATTTTTCAGTTTTGATTTGTCATGTGTAATGTAGGACCGTAACCAATCAAACAATCAAGTTTATTTTCCAAAGGGTTCCAAATGGTTCAGTGAAACGTAATTTTCAATTAATTGTAGTTAGAATTATCTAAAAATCCGTAAGACGTTTGGAGCTTTAATCCATCTGAGGGGTAAGTTTAGACGTGAGTTGGCCCATCTATTCCCCCCTCCCCTCCGGTCTTCCGTGCGTCGGTCCGAGAGGAATATTGGCAATCAGTTTTCTCCATATCCTGCTAATTCTTCTGCCCAATTTTTACGTAGTTTCATCCCATCGTTTTTTTCTGGTCATATCTTGTAAGTGTATTAGTTAACTTATTTCGTGTTTGTGTATTTCGTAAATTTGTAATCCCTTTCTAGCTTTTAGCCATTTGGATTAAACTTGATTGATTGATTGATTGATTGATATTCTGGCCCGTATATACCAGTTAACTGTTTTACCAATAGTTATTTTTCCAGCTGTGGTTGTGAATGGTTTTAATCGCGGTATGATTGCTAGTGTTCATGTGTGCTATTTTTAATATTGTAAATTTTTGCTTGGATACCCTTTATTTGCTAGAAATACACCTCTAATTAATTCCCTTTCAGTTAAAGAACCTGCCCTGGCAGTTCAGCAGAAATTTGATAATTTTGTAACTAAAGCTAATAATATTCTGACTCTGAAGAATCTGTTTCCGTTTTTCGATAAAGGTTAATAGTTAAGTAAGTACAGTGTGTTGTTTAAAGTACGTTAATTGCTATTTATTATTTTGAAACTTGTTTGTGACAGTGTTTTTTAAATTTATTTTAGTACTCCTCATTACATATTCTTTGAGGGAAATAAATAAATGAATGAATGAATGAGTGAAACAGCTTAAAGCTGCAAGAGGAATAAAATATTTACGAAATACACAGACATTAAACAAATTAACTAATACACTTACAAGAGATGACCAGAAATAAATGATATGATGAAACTGTGTAAAAATTGGGCAGAAGAATTAGCAGGATAGGGAGAAAACTGATTGCCAGTGTTCCTCTCGGACCGACGTACGGAAGACGGGAGGGGGGGGGGGGGGGTAGACGGCCCATATGGGGACAACACATTATCTTTGCTCCGAAATTTTTTGAAAGAGTATTTCTGCGGTCAATTAATTTAGGAACGTCAGTTTAATGAGAGCCTCTTCATAGGAAATATCAGAATCAACTAAATAATCTTAATGTAGTTGTCCAGACCTTGTGTATTTTTGTTCCATAGTATTTACAGTGTAATTGAATGGGTCAGTTGATTTAGGTATAGGTTTTGTCTATGTATGAAAGTATGATACTGCTTAGATTTGCAGGAAATAAATAAATTCATGAATAAGAGAAACTGAATCGACCTCTGTGAAAACGATTTAGTCAACACCACCCGCTCGATGTCTGGTCCGATCCGGGAAAGAAAAATAATTCTAAAACGTCTCTTTTCTTTTCGAACATCGAGGGCTCATCGTTTGTTTGCACTCGTTCACAAATTCGGAACCTCTCGTACTTTTCCTTGAACTAGGTTGGCGTCTTTTGTCGTTCCGTGCGTAGATGGGTTGGCTAGCAACTTGTCAGGACCGTCGAACTTGTGGACCTCTCCTTTGGCAAGAACCAAAACTCGCCCTACTCGTTGTAATATGTGCCCTTTAATAAGACCAAGGGGATGTATTTCCACCTCTCCTTCCCTTGCCGTGGTCCTTGATTTTCCAAAGAACGGCCTGATTTAATCTTGAGAAACAAAAGAATCGTCGCAGCAAGATTCGCGACCTTTCCAGTAGCGAAACCTCCTTTCGAACTATTCAAAGTTCCAGCTGAAGAACTTCCATATCCAACATTAAGCAACTGTCATTCACTGTGTTATTAATTAAGGTGGATTACAAATCTGTTTTTACGAAGAAACTAATAAGCAAGCTTCGTTGGAGCACCACCCCACGGGACTTCTAAGGATATTAGGATACGAGCGAGGCGAGGGGATGTCCATAAGTCAAGTTTGCTGCTCGCTTTTTAATTATGATACTTGACCTGGCAGTAATACCACCCAAGAGGGGGCTTCTAACTAGATTGGATTGTGATTCAAAATGTGAGCATAGCATGGGAAAATGAGATGAGGTTATTTTTCTTTATCAATTATGTACCCATTCTAATTCTGGAATGTAAGGACGCATTGCTGGAAATATGATCTTTTTCAAGGATATGCCACGCAGCATTTGTGTTGGCTGGAAAGGGGGGGGGGACACATTATCGGTAGATGGAATTAGTATTATTAACACAATGATACCTTTAGTTCTGCAAAATCCATCCTCACGCTAGCAGACTTTATCTACAAATTACCTTAATACCAGTTATTTTTTTATATAAACAGTGAAATCATCTTTTGAAGCAATTTTCTATTTATTTTTGAATATTCCTTTTCTTTTGAAAGGGGCCCAAAATCCGAAGTTTTTTGTCTATATTCCTTGTTGTTTGTAAAGGCATTTACCAAATTGTAAATTTCACACTGCACCGCACAGTGAGTAATCTGGTTTTGAACCAATTTGAGCAGAAAACAGGTGATTTTTTTTTGCCTGCGGCTCTCAGTTTCAATATAACTTGGTGTTTGTTAGATGTTTTAAGATGTTAACCCCATATCCGAACTCAAAAGATTTCATGAATCCATATCTACTTCTCGAAATCGAAAGCCTCAGAGGGTCTAAAGTCGCTTATTCTGTCATTTGGGTAGGGCTCAAATTTGCCTCAAACTCGAGGTCGCAGCATGCTCCAGTGAACATTTTTACTTGTGATGGGTCTTTGAACAATGCGTGATTCTTGCATAAGCTCATTATGGTATATTTTAAAACTGCTTTCATTTAACCCTAAAAAGCAAGTAAATTTTGCGTTCGAGCAAACAAAAAACATAGGATGGGGGCCCAAAATGAATGTTTGGCCCTCCCTGAGGTTTACTAAAAGGCGCCACTTGCTAAAAGCCAAGCGTTTGAGCCTTCTTGTGACGTAGAAAAGTCTTAGGTGCGATTTTTTGTGTTTATTTTCTTTATTAAATATTCCTTGAGCCCGAGCTGACCGGGAAACAGGAATTCAAACAATGGATAAAACGGAAACCTCACCAACGATGCTTGGTCCAGGGTAAACTGACCAACAACGTAAGAGCAAAAGATTGAAAGAATAACAGTTTGCTCTTTATTTTACTCAAATTACTGTGTCCGCTCAGTACTATGCATGCATATATACTAGTTTTTGCTTTTTATCATATTCTTCGACGTCCAAAATTAAGTAACTTTCAAATAAACATGACGACTATAGATAAATGTTAAGAAATATTCCTTGAGGCCAAGCTGACTCTGAAACATATATTCAGATAATGCTAAAACGGATATGTCAGCTAAGAGGCTTTAGCAGCGATATTTCGGCCCTTCTTGGCAAGGGTCCTCGTCAGGCTGTCAATCTTCAAGGTCATCGTCGGGGAAGGAAATAAACCTGCAATAAATAACTAACTTTGTTAGTAACGTTGACCCTGAAGATTAACAGCCTGACGAGGGCCCTTGCCAAGAAGGGCATCGTAGCTGACAAATCCGTTTTATGCATTATTTGAATAGTCAATATGATTTTAATTAGTGAACTGGAAGACGAAAATTCTCCTCAGGCGATATGAACCCACGACCTTTGGCTTTCTAGGCCACTGCTCTACCACTGAGCTACAGAGGGCCTTGTGAGCTCAGTTCGCAAACTACTACAGTAGTCAGATAGAAGCGGGACGTAGGATCAGTGACAAATTCTTCTAAGCAGATCACACCCCCATGCCACGGAATTGGATAAATATAATTTTTTTTTGGGATCCCAAAACGTAAGTGGAGGGATACCTATGACATCGCAGAAGTTGTCCGTCTGTCCGCCCGTCTGTCAGCACGATAACTCTCGAAGGGAATGAGATATTTTGATGAAACTTGGTGTGAGGATTCTTTGGGTGAAGAGTAAGGTCAAGTTCGTAGATTAGCCCTATATTTAGGGGTGGGGGAGGGGGTTCAAATTAAGGGGCAAACAAAATATTTTTAAACAGCTAATGTGAAAGTCGATAATGGGGTAAGAAGACATGTTGAACACGAGGATGAAAACAATTTTCTCGCCGGACAAGTAGTTCGTCCGGAATCCGGAAAACAACGGAATTTGTCGTGAAGTTGATTAGATGTTCGATTTTGAGGTAAGAAGACATGGTGAACGCTTCTGTGAAGAACATTTTCTACCCGGACAACTAGTTCGCCCGGAATCCGGCCAAAGCGGAATTTTTTTTAAAAGCGAAAGTTTTATTTGAAGTTGATTAGATGACAGATTTAGGGCTAAGAAGAGACCGGACATATAATTCGCCTGGAATCCGGTTCAAACTGGATTTCTTTTTATAAATTAAAGTTTTATTTGAAGTTGAGTAGATGGGATAAGAAGATGCGCTGAATTCGTTTCTGCATTGTTCCTTTTTTGCTGGACAAGTAGTTCGCTCGGAATTCGGCCGATTCCGGAAATTTTGCAGACGTAAAGCAGGTTTGTTTCGGTCAGTATCGTCAAAATAGATATGGCTTAGAGAGGTATATCTGAACTTGGTTTTCTCAGATGATTAGCCTGGCGAAGACTGGATCTGGCGAAGACCAAGACCCAATTGTCTGGATCAAATATTAGATTTTTGGGATCCCATCGAAGCCTTAGGTCTTGTTTTTTTTTGTAATGTGATACTTTTTCCGAGTGCAATGAACAGCAATCCGTTTGGTTAATCAGCAAGCGTGCTCATTGGAAAACACGTCATTACCCACGCTGACTGGTTTCGACCACAAGTGAAATTTCTCCTCTTTTGTTTTCAGGTGGGTGAATTCTGCTCGAACGTGACACACAATCGTTTTGCTCCGACGATGCAGAACATACTCTGCGAAGGCGTTTCCACGCGCGACGTCATCTTTCGGAATTCTGACCTCCTTAATGCAACGTAAGTCCCCCTCTCCGAATCTTTTCTCACATAGCTGTGGAATAAACTAAGCAAAGGTATTAAGGAAATAGGTAATTTTAACCAATTTAAGTCTGGTTTACGTATGGAGTTGCTCGGCAGGTATACCTTCAAAACTGATTAAATAAATTTTTCTCCGGTTATTTTTCTGTAATATTTATATAATTTTCGTTTGTTGTGTTTTGTTGTTTGGGGGTCATATAAGGTAATGTTTTCCGATCCTGAATGGTTTTTTTTTGGTATCGGTACATGGTCTCATTCTCCATACTCTCTCTTCTCTTCTTTTTTTTCTTACATGTTAGCACAGCCTTATTGTGCTATTGAAAACAAAATGTTTATTTTCAATAAAACTGTACTACTACTACTACTACTATTAGAAACTTCCCTAAGGGAACGTTAAGCATGCGCAGAAACTTGATGTGTACAAATATGAAGTAATTCGAGCAGGGGTGATCCGCGACGACGCGAACGGAACGACGCAGCCCCCACACTTCAAAGAGTCGTACTCAGTGCCGCCACAAGATTCAGGATTCCGCCTCCCTCCACTCCCCCCGCGATTGCCGGATCATGCAGTGAACTGACTACTTCTAAGCCAATCTTGTTAATGCTCTAATGTTCAAGCCAGGCTTCATCGTCCTAGCACAATTGGAAGTACCCTGCACCGACAGACCGACCAAAAAGAGGTCGGTATATGGCACTTGAGCGAAGCTGCAAGTACCATAAAACGTTGCTAATTATTAAGTGATGGGCATGTCCGTTTGTTAAATTAAGAATCCCTGCGTCGCCGGACCGTGTCGCATCGCGTGTTGAGTATTTAAAATCGCGGATGTTATATTGCTAATTATTCAGTGATGAATCATTATGTCAATGGAAGGATATTAAGAATCCCTGCATCACCGAAGCGCATGGGGGTGGGGAGTAAAGAGGTTAATCACCTGGAGTAGCAGGCTGGAAGAAGATGTATGTGCAGACACGTTCGTGTAAGAAAAAAGTTGCTGGTAAAATATTATACAGAAAAGAGTTAGTTTTAAGCAAAACTTAAGCAAAAACTTTTTTACAAATCGGAATAGTTATTTATAGTGCAGCTAAGGCCCTCTGTAAAGCTTAACTAAACAAGACCAACGGTTTCGATGGGACCCCAAAAATCTAATATTTGATCCAGACAATTGGGTCGTTTCTTCGCCAGATCCAGTCTTCGCCAGGCTAATCATCAGAGAAAACCAAGTTCAGATACACCTCTATAAGCCATACCTATTTTGACGATACTGGCCGAAACTTTCTGCTTTACTTCTGCCAAATTTCCGGTTTCGCCCGAATCCCGAGCGAACTACTAGTCCAGCAAAAAAAAAAAGAAAATTCAGAAACGAATCCATCGGATCTCTTTATAAAGAACATCTAATCAACTTTAAATAAAACTTTGACTTACAAAAGAATTCCGGTTACAACCGGATTCCGGACTAATTGTATGTCCGGGTAAAGAATGATTGTCATATACAGACTCAGCGTCTCTTCTTACCCCTTATCTGTCATCTAACGAACTTCAGATAAAACTTTCGCTTTTAACAAACTTTCGGTTTTGGCCGGATTCCTGGAGAACTAGTTGTCCAGTGAGAAAATGGTTTTCACCATCGTGTTCAGCATTTCTTCTTACCCTTAAATCGAACATTTAATCAACTTCAAATAAAACTTTTACTTTTAACCAACTTTCCGGTTTTTGCCGGATTCCGGACGAACTACTTGCCCGGCAAGAAAATGGTTTTCACCATCGTACACAGCATGTCTTCTTACCCCATAATCAACTATCACATTAGCTGTTTAAAATATTTTGTTTGTCCCTTAATTTGACCCCCCTCCCCCACCCTCAAATATAGGGCCACAGAGACCATCTTGGAACTTGACCTGTACTTTGACCAAAAGAATCCTCCCACCAATTTTCATCAAAATGTCTCAGTCCCCTCGAGAGTTATCGTGCGGACAGACGGACAACTTTTACGATGTCATAGGTATCCCTCCACTTACGTTTTGGGATCCCAAAAACCAGCATATAGGCCACAGAGACCATCTTAGAACTTGACCTGTACTTTGACCAAAAGAATCCTCCCACCAAGTTTCATCAAAATGTCTCAGTCACCTCGAGAGTTATCGTGCGGACAGACGGACAACTTTAGCGATGTCATAGGTATCCCTCCACTTACGTTTTGGGATCCCAAAAACCAGCATATTTTTGTATATCCTTTTTAAACTGAAATTAGTTCGACCCTCTTGAGGGATCGTTTGCCGTTGTAGTTGTTAAATATTCATGAGTAGAGGTATAAGCACATAGGGATACAACAAATCTGAAAGGGAAAATTCATAGTATGAAAATCGACCATCCATTAATAGCGGAACAACATGTTGTAAAACAACAAACATTATGTTATTTGAGATATGCCCCACCATCTGTGGGTAATAAGTTAGAGTGACAGTTACCAATACCCGAATGATCCGCAGAAGAAGACGAAGAAAAGTAAATACATAAAAATAAGTATTGAGAAACCCGGATAGGTTAGTATATGTAATTATCAAATTAGAATTCGGATACTGGTTTAAGTGAATTTAAGTAAGATAAGATTTTCATGTTGTCAAGTGGTCAAACTGAAAGAGGTATGAATATTAGGTTTGTGTTCCTCTTTCAGGTTTTTTTTATGTTTAAATTCGAAGATTAAATGTCGTTCTACTTACCTGGTTACCCACGCTACCTAACAACAGGCTCACAATGCTAACACAAAAAAGTATCGCATCTTTATCGGGTCTTGAATCCCATTGAAGTGAATAAGTGATGGCTAACCTTGTTTTCGTATCTCAGCCCTTTTCAGTAAACTTTGACGAGCAAGGCTCCCGAATTTTTTAAACATTTTACAGTTTCAACTTTTCTCCTGGCCACAACCCATGTTCCTGTCCTTAACCTCTCCCAAGGAATCTTAACGCTTGGAACATGGACAAGTTTCTTTCAAGTCTCCCGTATGTTCCAGCTTCTTTAAATTAACGAGTCCTGATTTGGGGCGAAACTTAACTTTAGTCGAAGAAAAATAGTTCTTTTCCCAGATTTGCGGGGGGATTCGTGCTCTAGTGCTTTAAAAGAAGACGAATCGAGTGGAGATAGGACTGCTGAAGAAGTGTTCCAAGTTTTCGAAGAAACACTGGGAAATATTCCCAAATCATTAAACGAGAGTTGAGATGTCATATGAAACTTTCAAGGGTAGTTACCATGATAAGATACGATTTGGTTACAAAAAAGGCGAAAGGCCATGGCAACAAGAGAAACAAAAATTTAATAAAAAATTGAGTAAAACAAAAAGGTAGGCAAATCATGTTTCATGAACACCCTACTAAAAGTATAATGCATCCCTGCAAGGCAACCCTGAGCATTCTTGCCAGCCTTCTCACCTCAATCTCAAATTGACGACTACCAGTCGTACTACTTCATCAAACAACCTGACACATATCAGCAAAGTTCGCCTTGTCGTTGTTGGTCAATTTGTTGGCTTTTCCGGGACCCCCGTCCCCACGCATAAATTCCCTGCAGTGGCCGTGTATCTCTAAATGCATATCTGGGGCTAATGCCATATCCTACCCACCAAGCTTTATCCCGATCCCTCTATCGGTTCGACCGTCAGGCGTGTCACAAGATATCCGGGTCGCTCTTTAACTCCTCCCACGGTCCCCGGGTCCGGTCTAGATCTGTAAACTGTACATTTAGGGCTTCTGATCGACCTTTCCGAGTCGAAGTTTTCCGGGTTTGTGGAAGAACATTGGAATATCGGAAATAAATTCATTCATTCATTCATTCATTATTCACAAGTTATTGAAAAGGAAGGAAAGTTACAATCTTTTTATTTCGATAAGATTGAGAGGATGTAAGGGGGGCAGACTGTATTATATATTCTATCATGTTGGGACCACAATATCTTTTATAAGGTTGTTTCGTATTTCCGATTTTATTTCAGGATTATTTCCTGTTTGTCAAACAATTTTATGTTAGTAAAGATTTAAGCTGACGGGTACGCAGTAGGCCTTTTTGTTGAAAGTTAGCGAGTAATCTTTTGGAAACTTCGTTTGAAAAATAATAGAAAAAGGAGCGGCTGGTTGCGGGCAAAATTTTTTAAATCTATCTAGGATACTGGATGCATAGATGATAAATCTCGTCCGGGAATAACTGTACTACCACTCATGAAGGGCCACTCACGGCTCAAGACCTCGGACCAAGTCCTTACAGTTGGATTGATCGTGTGTCGGGATCGAACAGGTCTATAGCTTCAGCAGAAAAGCGCTGGACAGCAGCCTACTGGTTTCACGGCTAAAACGTATCAAAGTACTGACTGGCACCTGACAGGTTGCATACGTAATCCCTTAAAGGACCCCTCGCACTATTTACTCTTCAACTTACAGTATTTTAAAATATTTGAATACTTTAAAACTATTGCTGTGCTTTCAACAAATAACCCACGGTTTTGGCTGTTTTCAGCCTTTTCCGAGACCCGTTGATTTTTAGCGAAAACAGGGAAACAGTTTACATAACCTGTTTTTCTGATTGAAAAACTTCTCGCAGACAACCGTCGACAGCGTGATACACATCGAAGGTAGCAAAACACGGCAAGTGAGAAAATCAGCGTGGTTTTGTTAGAGGGGTTAGAATCTACCGTACGAAATTGGAGTCTCCAGGTTTAGAAACATATGGAGTGATTATGGAAGTAGGTTACATTAGTATTATAGGTAAGACAGGTCCTTTAAGTCTAGCAATTAAAATAATAAAACGAACATAAATTTCTGAAATTTTGCTTAGGTATATTAGTTATGGCTTTTCACTGCGCATGAATTTGAGTGTTCCATGCGATAAGGTCGATTTGAGGCGACGAATTTTTCATGCGTCAAGAACGACTTTGCCGCCTCAAATCGGCATCAGTTGAAGTACAACCTTGTTGCATGGAAAGCTCGACTCTACGCAAGAAAAGTCATAAGGCGTATTCTCGCCGTTCCACTTGAGGAGTCCCCGCGTTTTGTTTGTCCCGGGGACTCACTCCCCGTATTCTCGTGAGTCCCCACGAACGGGGAATGCTCCGATTATAATCACCATCATCGAAAAGGACCCCCATTCAGATTCGGAGAATTTTTGCTGGTGTTGGTGCAATGTGCAAACTGCATAAATTTTTTTTCCGAACAAAATCCATTTTGGAAGCATTCCACGTGTTCTCGCTGTTTCTGTACGCGGAGTCCGCGTGGAGTGACTCCCTCTATTCTCGCCGTTCCCTTCGATTCCCTGAGGAGTCCTCGGGGAGCGGCGAGAATACGCCTATAACTATTGCATCAAAACAAACTTTTAGAAATTTGTCTTCTTTATGTCATTTTAATTTATAGATTCAAGGGAGTACCTATACAACCTGTTAGGTGCCAACACAATATAGACACTTATATCTTGGGAATCACATATACCGCTAAAAAAAACTTATTTAATTACATTGAATATAGGTATGCTTCTTTTACACCTAGATTCGTCTAGCTTTGTTCACCACCATGGTTTTGGTTTTGGTTCTAAAACAGTGAAAACCGAAATAATAAGTTTAGAGCTTAATATCTTTTGATCTCCCATTCTGTGGCTTTTTTAGATTTCTGTTGATACAATTTGGGCTGTCGTGAAAATGTTTTTGGTTTTGCTTCTAAAACAGTAAACACCGAAATAATAAGTCGAGAACTTAATATCTTTTAAGTTCCCATTCTTTTTTTTATGTTGATACAACCCAGGCGGTCGTGAAAATGTGCAGAACTTGCAATTCTATGGATGCCGTAACTTGGCCATTTTAACAACTGGGGCTTAGCAACAAAGAGCAAAAGAGTCGAAAGAACAGAACTTTTGGCTTTAAACATTTTACTTAAGTTCGTACTTGCACGCACTACTGGGCATAAGTATTTGCTTGGTTTTCGATCAGAACTGCTAGCGTTGTTCAAAGTTTGGCCAAGTCCAAGTAAGTACTGTAATTACCCCAAGTCACGATTTTCCGGCTTCCGCCTTGTTGAAAACTTACCGGAATATGTAGCATTTCTGGCTAACCGAAGCATTAATTTCAGCATGTCTGCCGCCTGTCATAAAGAACGTTGTAGTCTTTTTTTGGCGAATCTGTTGAAAGGACACTCCGACAAGCAATTTGGTTGGGCTTTGCGAAGAAGTTTGAACTTCGAAGTTTGAGGGTTTGATTTGCATGGGATAAGGAATTTGGAATATTAGGGCAAAGGTCCTTTCAGACTCGAGAAAGTTTCGCATAGAGATCCTTACGTCCGTAACGTAAGTATTTAAATTCGTTCAGCTCAAGAAACGTAAGGCAGCGTAAGAAGAAAATAAATGTGTATATGTCGTGTAGATCTGGAATTGAAGTAACTTAAAGTGGACCACAAAAAATGGTCTTTCTACCACACACACAGTGACAACCATCCCTACTGCCACTATGAATGTTCAAAACCACATAAAACCGTCAATCAATGAGCAAATAAAAAAATTAATAATTCGTTCTGGACTAAATCTCAGCCGATTACCCGGACAGGCGTAATGGCACGTAGGAAGCCAAAGATCAAAATAATAATTTCCACCCAATAATCCAACTGTTTTTTACAAATACAGATAAATTAAAAAGCCAAGACCAGTGTGGTACTCCTAAAGACATACAAAAAATAATCATTTAAGTCTTATAATTCTTGCTAATCAAACGTGGAAAATTTCGTCATCTGGAAAAGAAGACGATCTGCGTGGGTTTTTTCTCGAGCCTAAACAGCAACCCGGCAATCATGTTCAAATCTAAATAAACGGGTGACTTCCGATCAGTAAGAGAGTGTAAACAGAATGTTTGGATTAGTCTTTAAGAAACGGCCAGGCAACGTGAGAAGACGAACAAGAAATTAAGTGTTGTAGGTCAATAAAGGAGTTTTCTCGCCGTTCCCTGAGGGATCCTCGGGGAGTCGAGGGAACGGCGAGAATAGAGGGAGGCACTCCACGCGGACGCCGCGGACGGTAAACAACGAGAATACGGGGAATGCGGTTGTTCTTGATTTTTGTAAAAACAAAATATATGTTAGAGATGGTCAATAAGAATTTCTGAGATCAATAGTTAGTTTGGTTGTGGTGTAAAACTGATTTTGAGAAAAAGGTGTCTTTTTCATTGTACGGTTTTTTGTTTATAAGTAATAATATTGCAAAATTAGTTAAAAACAATCAGAACAAACAAAACCAAAAATAAAGTAGATCCAGACTAATTCCGTCAACTGCATTCTTTTGTTTCGTGTTCTCGTGTTCTCGTTTTTATCCGTACTAATATCATTAAAACTATTTGCAAGGGATGTTGAAAACTTACCAGGGAACGCTTCTATTAGATCAACTGGGATATCAATCGGACATGTACTATTTTCCTCAGTTCATTTAGGTGACTTTTTCATTCTCCAAGATTTTCTTTTGGGATTTTAGGGATTTCTTGTCTATCTGCGAGGGGGGGGGGGTTGACAAACGTAGCTAGATGTCTATTAAAGTTTAACCAAAAAGGGCTGAGATAAGACAATCTAATTACCCATCACTTAGGTACTTAGAGAGGCTTGAAGACCTCATTCCTTCACTATTCACGAATAATCGAGTTTCAAATAGTGGAATCTCCCTGTCGGATTGTTTGGTACATGTATGCGCTTGTGCCTGGATTGTATGCTTGACGAACACGATTTACGAAAAATAAGTGTTAAGGCAATGAGCTACCTTCCGCAAGATAATCACAGGGCACTGAAAAGCCGCGTTTCGATGGAGATTCAGATTTTCCGCGTCATAGTAGAATTTTCCGTTGTGAGGACGGCCGTAGATATTCTGAAAGTCATTCTGGAGCAAATAGCGAAAACAAAAACCTTTACAAAATCCGAATAATGCCGTGTGTTCAGTTAAATGATACAAAAGAAGTTGGCTTTTCAGTTAAACTTTAAGCTCTTTCGCTGTCTATATAGGCGGTTGGTCCAGTCGAAAATGAGGACGGTTTGCCGGGAGTGCAACTGAAATATCCGAAATTTTATTTATCCCTCGCACATCATCTTAGAGGGATAATTAGCTAATCAAAAAAAAAAAAAGAATATCTCGTTTTCCTATTTTTGTTTGCAGTGAATGTTCAGCTTGGCTTCAAATCTTATATAAATACGTGAAGAAGAAGACGAACACGTAGAAGCTACAGCCAAGCTCTTTCACTTTCCTGAACCACTGTTGGGGTCACTACAGAGCAAAATAACACTAGGGAGTAGCGCCAAGACCTATGCTTTCCATGCTTTGAAAACGGGCCATGCTCGTAGCGCCACCGATTACGCTTGTGGCATTTAAAGCGAGACAAGCTTACGGGTTTAGAGATTCCTAGTAAAGCTAAGGTGCAGTCTTCACCCACCAAGGAAACAGTAGAGGCTGTATTATTTTTTCGCTGTGTATAGAATATATGAAGTTTTTGGAGCGAGCGCTGGTGAACGACTGAATGAATTTCAGTAAGGACGTTCTCTATCGCTAGTTGTGCTAGTATCGCTGCTATTCGATTGTGTGTCAATTTTGTCAAGTCTTGGCGCTACTCCCTAGTGTTGTTTTGCTTTGGGTCACAAGGTAGTAGCGCCAAGACCTATGCTTTCCATGCTTAACAATCGGGCTATACTTGATTTGAAGCATTTAAAGCAAAACAAACTTTTCGGCTTAGAGATTTCTTGGAAAGCTAAGATGCGGTCTGCACACATCGAAGAAACAGGGAGGTTGTATCTTTTTTTTGCTGTGTTCAGAATTTTGAAATATTGGAGCCAGTGCGCTGGTGCACGAAGCACGACTGACAGGGCTGCCACTTGACTCAAATAAAATGCACTACCCATGAATCAAAAAAATACTACCAGAGGAGAAAATGTACTACCTAAAAATAAAATGTGTGCACGCGTTGCACCTCCCGCATTGTTTTCAACTGCTCCTGATGCAAATCACTTTAGCATGACCCTACCAATATGACCTGGATCGAGCCTTCGTCAAAAATAGGGGCTTCATTCAGAACCAGATTAAAGTAATCAGATCAAGTATTTGAGATAAAATGGGCAAAATACGACTAGGCTGACATGAACTTTGACAGAAAGGACGTTTTTTTCGAATAGTACTACCTATCTTAAAATGTACTGCATAAGTACCACTTTTTGGGATCCCAAAACGCAAGTGGAGGGATACCTATGACATCGCAAAAGTTGTCCGTCTGTCCGTCCGTCCGTCTGTCCGTCTGTAAGCACGATAACTCTCGAAGGAAGTGAGATATTTTGATGAAACTTGGTGTGAGGAGTCGTTGGGTCATCGGACCGGTCAAGTTCGTAGTTGGGCTTTGTAGCTCTACATTTAGGGGTGGGGTTTCAAATTAATGGACAAACAAAATATTTTTAAACAGCTAATGTGATAGTCGATTATGGGGTAAGAAGGCATGCTAAGCACGATAGTCAAAACCATTTTCACGCCGGACAAATAGTTCGTCCGGAATCCGGCAAAAACTGGAAAGTTGGTTAAAAGTAAAAGTTTTATTTGAAGTTGATTAAATGGTCTATTTAGGAGTAAGAAGACATGCTGAACACGATGGTGAAAACAATTTTCTCGCCGAACAAGTAGTTAGTCCGGAATCCGGTGAAAACCGGAAAGTTGGTTAAAAGTAAAAGTTTAATTTGAAGTTGATATATTGTTTGATTTATGGGTAAACAGACATGCTGAACACGATGATGAAAATCATTTTCTCCCCGGACAACTAGTTCGCCCGGAATCCGGCCAAAACCAGAAAATTTGTTAAAAGCAGAAGTTCGATTAGATGACAGATTAAGGGGTAAGAAGAGAGGCTGAGTCGGTACATGACAATGGTTTTTTACCCGGACATATAATTAGTCCGGAATCCGGTTGTAACCGGATTTTTCTTTAAGTCAAACTTTTATTCGAAGTTGATTAGATGTTCTGTATAGGGATAAGGAGATACGCTGGATTTGTTTCTGAATTTTCTTTTTTTGCTGGACTAGTAGTTCGCTCGGAAATCGGGCGAAACCGGCAACTTGGCAGAAGTAAAGCAGGAAGTCTCGGTCAGTATCGTCAAAATAGATATGGCTTATAGAGGTATATC
Source organism: Branchinecta sandiegonensis (assembly GCA_030848855.1). NCBI lineage: Eukaryota > Metazoa > Arthropoda > Branchiopoda > Anostraca > Branchinectidae > Branchinecta > Branchinecta sandiegonensis. The sequence goes on along the minus strand of JAUPMV010000001.1, from coordinate 27,918,290 downwards.
TGAACTTGGTTTTCTCTGATGATTAGCCTGTCCAAGACTGGATCTGGCGAAGACAAGACCCGATTGTCTGAATCAAATTTTAGATTTTTGGGATCCCATCGACACCTTTGGTCTTGTTTCAAATGTACTACCAACTCACTACTTTCAAAAAAATGTACTAAAAAGAGTACAATTGTACAACCGGTGGCAACCCTGACGACTGAATGAGTTTCAGAAGGGACGTTCTCTATCACTAGAAGTCTTGGCCCCACTCCCTAGTGTTATTTTGCTCTGGTTGGGGTTTGCTCTGTTAGAGACAGTTCACTTTATTTTTACTATAAATAGAAGCAGCCCATCGTATTTCTCCCTTCATTTGTTTCCGGAGGGCTATCGCTTCGTCTTTTTTTCCGAGGTAAAAACTTCAGCTGGATTAGCCATTTTATTTTTACTTTGACGTAAGGTTTAACTGAAGAACTTCTTAAAGGACACCTGAATGAAGAGTACCAAGTATCATCCCTATCTGCATGACTTCCGCTGACACTGCCTGCAGAAAACCCAATCCAAATACAAAATAGTGTTTCCAAGCCATGATTTTTGCTCCATTTTGCATCTGTCCTTATTTCAGTACCGAACAATTTTAGAAATGAACAAATGTCTCCAATCAACCCTTCTTCTGGAAATTTTGTTAACCAGTTAAGCCCAAAGGTATATCTAGAAGAAATTCCAATACGATCCGGCCAGCGCTGTACAAGATTTGAATGAATCGCGCTTTTTGTCTTGGAGTCTGCATGCGCAAACCTCCAGAAACGAAAATCCCTATTTTGAAAACGTCACGCTCAGGAGAAGAATGCTCTCCGTGGCCATGTCTGTAAATGCATTCTCCGCGGTGTGTTCAAGTATGGTTTCATTGCTCAGGTGTCCTTCAATGGTCTCTGGAAAATAGTTATGTTAATTATCCATTAATTTAGGATGAAAAAAATAACCTATGAATTTGCGCAAGACCCAGTATCATCCGAACTCTCAGACGTGGTCCACCAGCAATAATGTATAAGCCCTTGACATGTCACCCGCCCGTCCGGATATAAAAATCAGACCCCAAGCTCTTCTCTACACTGTAAAAAATTCCCTCCGGATAAAGATTAAAGTTAACTGCAGTATTTGCTACTCAGATTCATCTTATCTCTATTTGGTATTTATCTTATCTGCGTAGAGATAAGAGTAATCCGAGTAGCAAATACTGCAGTTATCTTCAATTATTATTATTATTATTATTATTATTTATTTGAATCCTTCAAAACTGAAGAGTAATGTATAAAAAAGAACAACAACATGTCAGTCAGACTCACACACACTGACATACTAATAAACAGCTGACCGTTAAAGACAAATTAATTACTAAGACAATCTTTATACGGAAAAACTTTTTACAGTGTATAACAAAACGAAAGTCAACCCAAATGCTGACAAATCTCTACCTGATCAACGACCCAATCCAGTAGCATAAACAGCAGCCGTGTTAAAAATGAAATCACAGCAACCTTTTTAACTCCCAGAAACTCTTACAAAGGAATTCATGAAGTCAAATACACAGCTCTTACTAGAAATGATTTTGTCCCTATAAAATGGACCAAAACAAACGTTTTCGAAAATACCATTACTTTTCACCTGAAACTAGCGATTCTCTTGTTAGCGCATGTCGATTATATCCAGCATTCCTGTTCTCCGACTCGACGGCTGGGCGCAAAAGATTTGAAAATTGAACGTGCCTTGGTTAAAAAGTTGGAAAAATAAGCAAATAAAAGAAGTAATAAACAGAAGATTATCACATCCTTATGTGCGAAAGAGTTGTCAGCGGACAAATGAAGATTCCGGCAAACTTTTCGTTGGGTGACGGGAAAACTCGGCAAGGCCAAAAAGCTCTAAAAATTCGTATTTACGAAACGAAACAACGGAGAAAGGTGGGGATTTTAGAAGCTTATAATTCCATATGGGAGCTAAGTATATTATGAAAGGTCGACTAAACAAGAGGAGTCCTTTAACGCTAAGCTAGAACCTTTAGTTTGTTTTCCCACACCTTCGTCCAAACTCGAGCGGTTTTGAGCCTGAAGAGGACCCTTGCCAAGCAGGGCCGAAATATAGCTCTAATAAAATTCAGCTGACGTATCCGTTTTGCACTATCAAGTATGTAAATCGTTTACAAAATTGCAAAGGATTCAGTTGTAGCGTAAAGTGGTAGCTACCACCAAGACGGGGGGGGGGTAGTTGGAGTACTGTAAAGGTTTTGAGGTTAATGCAAATACATCCAGGATGGTTCTCTCTTCAGTAATTCATTTGCTACTCCTGTCGTAAGTCAAAGTTCCACCAGCATTTGGACACTTTGTTCTCACAAAGTCAAGGCTTGCTTGAAGCTTATCATGAAACTCACGACGAGAAGAAGCGTTGTGTCCAGGACAATGATAGATGAACGTCGAAGCGGCGACTTATTCGCCTATAGGGTAAGATTTTATTTGCGCTAAGAGCCAGGGGCCATGGAAAATACATAGAAAAAGAACGCCAACACAATTTCTTTTTTTAAATTATACCGCCTATACGAACCTATCCCTATGGGCTAGGGCTACCCTGAGGAACCTCACCAGCTGCATTTTCGAAACACCTATACCCGTTACGCCAGGCATTCATTCTTCATCCACTCCCCTTCCATTCACTCTAAAATTTCTGACGTAAGTTCACTCAAACTTTTGCACTCAGACAGCAGATTGAGTTTTTTTTTCGCACGTGTTATATTCTCCCGATTATGTCTCTTCATTTTTCTGTTCACCACTATTCTCATCTTGTCCGATTGTTGGTTAAAAAATAAATTAGTACGAGCAGATTATTCAGTTATATAAATAATTAGTGCATAGAGTATTGGGCATTTGGGTTGCGCAGAGATCCAGATCAATCAGTCAATCAATCAATCAAGTTTAATCCAAATAGCTAAGAGCTAGAAGAAGAATGCAAATTTACGAAATACACAGACATGAAATAAATTAACCAATACACTTACAAGATATGACCAGAAATAAATGATGGAATGAAACTACTTCAAAATTGGGCAGAAGAATTAGCAGGATATGGAAAAAACTGATTGCCAGTATTCCTCTCGGACCGACGCACGGGAGACGGGAGGGGAGGGGGGAATAGATGGGCCATCTGGGGACAACACATTATCTTAGCTCCAAATTTGTTTGAAAGAGTATTTCTACGTTCAGTTAATTTAGGAACGTCAAGTTTAATGAGGGCCTCTTCATATGAAGTATTATGATCACCCAGAATGATTCTCACTGATCCGTCGCGATCAGATGATCCGTCGCAATCAGCAAGGCCCTCTCAATCAATCAATCAATCAAGTTTAATCCAAATAGCTAAAAGCTAGAAGTGGTATACAAATTTGCGAAATACACAGACACGAAACAAATTAAAGTTTAACTGAAAAGCCAACTTATTTGTATACGTTTGATTTGAATGCACTGAATTTTTTTGGCTCATATTAGGAATTTTTGTTTTTTACGTCGCGTAGTCTAGTAGTGACGTTTGGAATCTCCGCTGGCTGCACGACAAATAACTTTACAGCGAGTCGCGGAAAATTTGAATGTCTGCAAATGCATGTGTTTCAATAGCTAACAAAGCGAAGATTTTGAAATGTTCGATTCCAGATTGCAGAATCACATCCGAAGATAGCCCTTTGTTCCGTGCTACCGCGAATAGGTTTCCTTTCTGGGAGGACACAGTCAACAGAGAATTTGGCCAGCATTCCACCAAGTTGATTAGCAAGTTCGAGTTTTCAACTGGTCGTGTTCTTCCTTCATGGCGAATGCCAAGTTCTTCCTGGTCACTTTCACTTCCCATGTTACTTTCATCTTCCTGGCTTGAAGAATGTAAAACCGCCGTGACTTTTTATTACGGCAATTGGCTGCCGCTGTAGTTGCTAAACATTCCAAACATAGAGCTACGTCCGTATAGAGGTACAACAGTTACGGAAGAGAAATTACGTCAGCTAAAATTCAAGAATCGTGGATAACAAAGTAACGAAGTAATGAGTTTTTGTCGGTTCTTCGAGCCTAATTAAGTAAAAATATGATGGGTAATCAGACTGTCGTATCTTAGCCATATTCTGTTAACCTTTAACTTATAGACTTACAAGATATGACCAGAAATGAAACTGCGTAAAAATTGGGCAGAAGAATTAGCAGGTTATGGAGAAAACTGATTGCTCTCGTCGTACTGCAGTCGCTCCTTTTCTTCTACAATGCGTAAATTCATCATCATTATCATTTTATTCCTTCTTCTAGCACCGCTGTTAATGCTACCAGGTCGGTCGCATTCACGTACAAAAGGGCAACCAAAACGAGATTCATCTTGGCGATTGATGTTAGCTCAGACATGGGATTCGGGGTAAGTGCTGACTTATGACGAGTTTAAAGACCTAAGGAGGGTTTTCGCGATACCTCGGAATCACTTTCCGGTGAGCGAAGCGCATCGCAAAAACTGCAGGAAAGTGATTCCTCGAATAAATTTCCACTTTCCCGCTGGACTGATCGCGAAAACGCATGGAAAGCTGATATCGCTGAGAAAATGTTGAATTACAAACTTTTTCGAAAAAATATGGTTCACTAACTGTTCTTTGATTCTCATATATTTCATCGAAGTCACATTAATTACGATTGTAATTTTTCACACCTTTGAAATTCCCGCCGAAACATTCAACTTTCCACGGAGCTTTCCACTAACCTCGTGGAATCACTTTCTGGGAAAGCTGCTTCGGTTCCCAAAGCGCGAAAACCGGGCTGGAAAGTTCGGCAACTTTCCGAGGTAGCGCGAAAACCATTGGAAAGTGATTCCGACTTTGCTTTCCAGCTCGCGAAAACCCTCCTCTAATCCAACCATTTTGTTTACCTTCTATCGCAAGCCACGAGCCAAGCCACCAGTTTATTTAGATTTGAACTTGATTGCCGGGTTGCTGTTTTGACACGAGAAAAACCCCACGCAGGACGTCTTCTTTTCCAGATGACGAAATTTACCATGTTTGATTAGCAAAGAATTATAAGACTTTATTGATTATTTTTTGTATGTCTTCAGAAGTACCACACTGGTCTTGCGCTTTTAATTTATTTATATTTGTAATAAACAGTTGGAGCATTAGATGGAAATTATTATTTGATTCTTGGCACCTTACGTGCCTTAACGGCTGTCCCGGATAATCGGCTGAGATTTAGTTCAGACCGAATTATTTCAAACCTAGGAAATTTTTTGTGTTTTTTTCAATTTGATCATTGTTTGATGGTGTTTTTTTGTGGTCTTGAACATTCATAGTGACAGTAGGGATGATTTGCGTTGTGTGTGTGGTAGAAAAACAATTTTTGAAGTCCGCTTAACCGTTGTTAGATCTCCCTCCAAAAGCTGTTCTAATAGAAACTTTGTTTCATTCAAGGGCCATAAATCATAAGTTTATGGAAGCATGGTAATGTCCTTAGATGGAAATTAGAGTTCACTTACAGGAGTGTTATGCTATATCTGTACCGGTACCGTGTTACCAGTAGTTTGGTATTGTGTTGGTTTATTAGCATTCTGCTGGGGCGGAATATGCGCTTAAAGTTTAGCCGAATAGGGCTGAGATACGACTGCCTAGTTACCCATCATTTATTCACTTAAAGCACAACTCTTACTAGAGATGATCTTTTCCCAATGAAGCAGACCAGAAAAAAAGATTTTCGAAAACACCATTACTTTCCACCTGAAATTAGCGATTTTCTTGTTAGAGCTTGTCGACTCTATCCAGCCTTCCTGCTCTCCGATGCGGCGGCTGAGCGCAAAACGTTTGAAAACTGAACGCGCCGTGGTTAAAAAGTTGTAAAACTAAGCAAATGAAAGAAGTAAAAAAGAGAGATTATCATATCCTTATATGTGAAAGAGTTGTTAGCGGGAAATTTAAGATTCCGGTAAACTTTGCGTTGTCTGACGGGCAAAACTCGGCACAGCCAAAAAAGCGCTAACAATTCTTAGGCACAAAACGAAACAATGGAGAAAGGTGGGAATTTTAGAAGCTTCTACTTCCACACGGGAGCTAGGTATATTATAAAAGGCAGAATAAGCGAGATGGGTCCTTTAAATAGGCTTGAAGACCCGATGAAAATGCTTTACTTCTTTACTTCAATTTGTGGTACCTCTATTTGCTTGTACCTCTACCATTGTGGTGGTCCAGCCCATTATTGTGTTGGACTTTATGGTTTAGTTTTTTATTTGTCGCTGAGGACGGTGACGGAAGTGCAACCGAAATATCCGAAATTTTATTCATCCCTGGCACATCATCTTAGAGGGATAGCTAGCTGATCAAGAAAAAACCCGAAAATCTCGTTTTTCTATTATTGCATATCCTTATGTATTAGTATTTCACTATCTCTATCAAAAGCGTTGACAATGACGCAATGAGGGAGTTACAAAAACCAGTCCGCTTGGAGCGCTGAAGTGGAATTAGGCGAATTAGTATGTTGTTTCCTTTGACCTGTTCAGAGTTGCCACATGTCGCACGATAGTGTGAATTGTCACTCTGTTTTGTTTTTGTCACTCTTGTCCTACGTAGGCCATAAAAATCACTCTATTTCAGAAAATAACCAAATATTTCATTTTTACAACAGGGATTCCGACCAGAAGTGACTATTTCAAGTTTTTGGGATCCCAAAACGTAAGTTGAGGGATACCTATGACTTCGCAAAAGTTGTCCGTCTGTCCGTCCGTCCGTCTGTAAGCACGATAACTCTCGAAGGGAATGAGATGTTTTGATGAAACTTGGTGTGAGGATTCGTTGGGTCGGCGGACCAGTCGAGTTCGTAAATGGGCTTTGTAGCCCTACATTTAGGGGTGGGGGAGGGGGTTCAAATTAAGGGGCAAACAAAATATTTTGAAACAGCTAATGTGATAGTCGTTTATGGGGTAAGAATACATGCTGAACACGATGGTGAAAACCATTTTGTAATCGGACAAGTAGTTCGCCCGGAATCCGGCCCAAACCGGAAAGTTTGTTAAAAGTAAAAGTTTTATTTGAAGTTGATTAGATGTTTGATTTAGAGGTAGGAAGACATGCTGAAGACGATGGTGAAAACCATGTTCTCGACGGACAAGTAGTTCGCCCGGAATCCGGCCCAAACCGGAAAGTTTGTTAAAATTAAAAGTTTTATTTGGAGTTGATCAGATGTCCGATTTAGGGCAAGAAGACATGCTGAACCTTTATGTGAAAACAATTTTCTTCCCGGACATGTAGTTCGCCCGGAATCCGGCCAAAACCGGAAAATTGTTAGAAGTTGAAGTTTTATTTCTAGCTGATTAGATAACCGATTTAGGGGTAAGAAGAGACGCTGAATCCGTGTGTGACAATCATATTTTACCCGGACATATAGTTCGACCGGAATCCGGCTGGAGTCGGAAAATTTGTTATAAGTTAAATTTTTATTTGAAGTTGATTAGATGTTCATTATTGGGGAAAGAAGATACCCTGAGTTCGTTTTTGAGCTTTCTTTTTTCGCCGGACAAGTAGTTCTAGAATTCGGCCGAAACCGGGAAATTGGCAGAAGTGGCAGGAACTTTTCGTCAAAACAGATATGACTTATACGGGTAAACACACATGCTGAATCCATATCTGAACTTGGTTTTCTCAGATGATTAGCCATTTGGCCTTAATCTGTTTCTGAATTTTAATTGTAAGAATGTTCAAGGAGTCTGGAGATGACTGGATCTGGCTAAGACAAGACCCAGTTGTCTGGATCAGATATTGAATTTTTGGGATCCCATCGAAAAGTTTGGTCTTGTTTGTCATGAAAGTAAAATTATGATGTGTCATTTTTACAGAGGCGATTCCGACCAAAAGTGAACATTTCATGAAACAAATTTCACTCCCAATTCACTCTCTGTTTTGGGCCAAAAGTCACTCTATAAATATTTTTGATTCGGCAACCCTGATCCTGTTCCGTTGTCCCTTGTTTTTCTTGCATGGTGTCGAGACTGCATTCGAAAGAATTTTTGATAACAACAAAAAAACAAAACAAAAAAAAAACGAAGAAACACCAGAACGCGCTAGGGGTCCCTTGGGAGGGACCTCCTCATAGGAGGAAAGCTGAAGATGGGATCAGCTGCATTCCTGATTAGCAAATGGTCCCGGAAAAAAAGACCCTGGAGCAGAGAGGCTTTAGACCGCCTCACAACCTAATCTGAATGTGAAGTATCTAAGGCAGACAAGTTCATGGCTAACGCTGCAGATCCGCGGGAGTCTGTAGTGGCGACAAGCAATTAGGTTGAAGCAAGAACGTATAAGACTTATAGAACTTGTAAGACCATAAGCTTTATAATTTCTTATAAAATTCTGCGATCTATTTGACACTTTAGGAATTCCCAAAAGCTGACAGCAATGGCATTCAAACAGCACATTTTCGCTGAGCAAAACAACACTTTGAAGCTTGTCACGTCCTTAGGAGTGCAAGAGTTGTCGGAGGATCCGCTTTTGCCGAAGTTTACGTTGCATGACTGGTAAACTCGGCTCAGCCGAAAAAGTGCGAAGAAGTTTAAAGTGAAGCAATTACGAAAAGCGGGATGTCAGACGCTTACAGTTCTATAAGAGAGCTATAGATAATAAAAGGCAGAATAAGCAAGAGGGGTCCTTTTTTTTCTAAACCCGCGTAGCCTTTCGAAAAAAAAATTGATTTTACTTTTTGGGCTACGACTTCTCTTCCACTCGGTGACGTTAAAATTTCCTTTAACTCTTTATCGTCACCTACTCTTTCCAAAGAAACACAAAAAACTTTAAACTTTAAAAAATTTAACTCCATTTACCATTTCAACGATTCAAATTTATTTTTGAAAGGGGTCCTTTAAGAGACGTGAAACTCTGCGTGTGTAATTTAAATTGCCCTTATTATTTCTACTTTATCAGTGGGGCTGTAATTAGCTTAAGCTTGAGGCTAGACCGTTAAGAGCTAGTTTAGATGGCCCTAGTTTTGAGTAGCCTTTGTTTATTTTACTAAAAGCCCCGTCTGGGGACTCATCGGACTCTTGACATTTAAGGACGGCTCAGACGGCGATCGTAAAGTGCGTAAAGTCGTTCACAAAGTTCGTAAGTTGCTCCTCTAACCCGCGTAAAGTACTCTACGAAAGCAGACAATACGAAAGAAATAGAAAACCGTGATTTTAGGGGTTTTTATTGATCAGCTAATTATCCCTCTAGGATGATGTGCGAGGGATAAATATATATGGAAGGATTGTATATGGAAGGAGTGTATATGGAAGGATTTTATAAGTGCTGGGTGAAAGCTTCGGCGCTTTCCCAGGGAATTGGTAAATTGTAAATAGACACAGAATTCAGAATTTTAAAATAATCGCAGATTTGGACATATACACTTTTATCACGCACATTTTAATATTCGTTATTTTATTTGAATTTTTCTGTCGTTCAATCCGCATCGTTTTTCCGCTTTTTAGTTACATATCGTTGTATGTTTTGTTGGTTCCGGCTCGTTCTTATGTTGGTATTGTGTTGGATTTTATGATTTAGTTTTTTGTTTTTTTCGCTGAGAACGGTTTGCCGGAAGTGCAACCGAAATAGCCGAATTTATATATATCCCTCGCACATCATCCTAGAGGGATAATTAGCTGATCAATAAAAACCCCGAAAATCACGGTTTTCTATTTCTTTCGTAATGAATGGTCAGCTTGGCTTCAAACCTTATATTTAAGCAGACAATAAGTTGAACTTCTGTTAACTTTTTTCGTAAAGTTCGGAAGGTTGACCAATAGGAGAAGAGATGGAAAATAAGATATGCAAATAAATAAGAACATGGGCAATAGGAGACTGAAAAATGATTAGATGATGATTCTTGTGGTTTGTATGACAATAATAATAATAAGGTCGAATAACTTGAAACGTTTTTTGCAAGGATAATCATAAACATTTTTTTTTTTTTTTTAGAATTTTGTTGTTCCTGTTGGTTTTTGTCAGGTGAGTTGGGAAGAAAGAAATACTTATTGGATTAAATTGTTTTTAAGTTATTTATTGATTTATTTATTTTTTATTAGCTTATTCTGATTTATTTATTGTAGGTTCCTTTCCTGTATCTGGATATCAACCATGGCCCAAAGTGGCTTTTAGTGTCAATAAATATCTACCAATGGTTCATATATGACAATAATAATATCTAGTAGTTAAATTTTTTTATTCTAGAAAAAATGCCACAAATAATTGTCGTAATGTTATCTAGGTCAAATTCCCGTCTGAGCGGCGACAAACTTTACGGAGCATACTTTGCGAAAAACCTTATGAACTTTACGAACGCCGTCTGAGTCGTCCTTTGGGCTACTTGAATTTGCCTTCGTATGTTCACTATCGTGTTGCTTCTTGTACCCGCTCAGTATCTTCGAGTATATTCGTTAGATTTCAGACTATTAATAATTTCAAACTATTAATAGTCCCTCTTGGCTTTAATTATTGAGAGATGAGACTCGGAGGCGTGATGAGATAAAGTATTAAAAAATGTTATCGAATGGATAGTAAACAAAAGAAAATCCGACGCAAGAGACATAGCAGCACAGGTGACTGTGAGCTGGTGTTACCAGAGGCGTTACTAGCCGAAATGATGGGGGGGGGGGGGGGGAGTTATTTACCCACTGGCTGGTCATTTTTACCCACTGTTTTTGCAGAAAAAGAATTGTTTTCAAGAAAAAAACGACAGCTCTGACGAAGGACCAATTGATTCCAGAAAAACCACCCTTTAAAAAAAAAAAAAATTGATGAAAAATCGACCATTTTTCAGAAAAACCAACTTGTTTTCGTGAAAAATTCGTCTGTTTGTACGAAAACCCGTGGCGCTTTGCGCCGACTTGGTGGATTTTTTTACCGAATGGTCGACAACATATGGGGGGGGGGCGTCCACCCTCACCCCCCCCCCCATACGTGACGCCCCTGGTTGTTAAAACATGACGCATTTGTGTACCATTCCTGTTCCTAAATCATTTCTTGCCCAATTTGTAGGTTGTTGCTGGATTTTTTTCTGTAGTTGAGGGGTTTAGGAACAATATTTTGTAACCCGAGTCAAAATTACACATATGTGTTTGGAAGATACATCAAATACAACCAAATGTTATTTTGCTTGTTAAAAACCTCAAATTGGTTTAAATGGCTCACCTGTCCACCTTAAAATGGGACATTTAGGGCCATGATGTTAGAACTGGGGGAAACCTTTGGTTCCCCCTCCCCCCCCTCACTTCCCCTTACGATGTCCAGATGCAATGCGGACACGTGGTTGGAACGCCTAGGGCATTTGCTCCTACCACCCATCAAGTTCCACTCCAGTCTGAGCACTTCCGGAAGTTGTTCGATTCCCCTTGAAGCCCCCCTCCCCCACCACCGAGGTCGGGTCCGGTCAGGATCTCATGTGGAAGTGTCAGAACAAGCAGGAGTTGGACAGAGGGACAAACCCCCATGGCTATATTATGGCACTTGACTGAAAGCTGCAAAAAAAAGAAAGAAAAAAAGGCCGCAAGTGCCAACAGCAAACCGTTATATCCGAGCAATCGCATTGCATGCACTCTCGAATTAAAATCCATGAATAGACTTCTGAATAAGAAACAGCCCAAATGGCGGTCTTCCCTTATGAATATTGTAAAAATGTATTAAATTCTTCTTTTCAGAACCTTGTTTTCCTAGAATCAGAATTTCCAGGAATATTTTACTAGAAATGCCCGCCAGTTGGCAAAAATAATCGGGAAAACATGCTTCTTTTATCATTAAATACTTCGCTCTGGGAATTCTGCTAACAGACGAGGACGTGGACAATATCAGATTTCTCATCAATAGCTAAGACTTTTTCTTTAAAATACAAGAGCTGAAAGCTCATATGACACTTGCAAGGGCTCGCAACTCCCCAATCCGTCTAGTCCCTACGCATGTTAGAAAATCTTCGGGGCTCCCCCTCCAACTCCTCCACGGTCTTCCGATGCGCTTCGGACTCATAAGCAGATAATCTCGGGCATCTGCTCCTATGACCCATCAAGTTTCATTCGATTTGAATAACCCGATCGCAACTTCTGTGCTTCAGATTATTCTGGACTCCCCCTCTCCAAAGCCCCTCGGATAGTAAGATTCGGGAAAGGCAGATTTCGTAGAGAAGAGTCGGGTCCTGTATTTGCCTGCCAGGTTTCATCGTCCTAGCTCATGTGGATGAAAGTGCCCGAACTAGCAAAAGTCGGACAGACGGCCTGAGGGGCAAAATATAGATTCCGATCGATTATATGGCACTTTACAGAATTCTGCAAGAGTCATAAAAATTACAAACTACCCTATCCGAGCAATCGCATCGCATGAACTCCCAAAATAAAATAAATCAATAAACTCTTGAATAAGAAACAGTCCAAGTGGCGGTCTTCACTAATGAATATCGTAAGGAACACGCTTTCGGAACCTGTTTTTCCAGAATTAGAATTTCCAGGAATATTCTACTAGAAATGCCCGCTAGTTGGCGAATATAAGCGGGGAAAACAAGGTTCTTTTATAATTAAACCTTTCACTGTGGGAATTAGACTAACGAACAATATAAAGAGACATATATCATATCAGATTTTCTCGTAATTTTCTTTAAATTACAAGAGCTGAAAGCTTATATGGCACCTGCAAGGGTTCAGAATTCCCCAAACTGCTAAGTCCGTCTGCTCTGGTCACCTATCCGTCTGGTCCCTACGCATGTTAGAAAATTTCTAGGAACCCCCCTTCAACTCCCCCCACCGTTGTCAGATGCGGTTCGGACGCGTAAACGGATCATCTCGGGGATTTGCTCCTACCACCATCAAGATTCATTCGAATCGGATAACCCGATCGCAACTTGCGCGGCCCAGAATATTATGGATTCCCCCTCCCTCTGACGCCCACGGATAGCCGGATCCGGAAAAGGAAAGTTTCGTTGAACGTTGAGTCGTGCCCTTTGTACGCGTGCCAAATATAATCGTCCTAGCTCATCTAGATCGTTTTTTTTCTTTCATCCTTATTTTATATTTTAAAATTATCAATCCAGTCCAGCAAAAATTAGTATAACCTACTGCACTGTCTGTGTACTTTCTTAGTAATCGAGTATGTAAGCCTCTTTGCTGCAGTTAAATTCGATTAAATTAATTAATTGATTAACTGTAGGTTATACTTCGCCTTCCCAGCTTTGATTTTCGTTCTTCTTCAGAAAAGTAGGGCCTTCCTAGCTTTGATTTTCGTCTTCTTCTTCAAAAATATTCATCCCAGAAGGGAAGTAAATGAGTCGTCTAAGAGTCGTAACCAGATGAATATTCAGCATCTTTTCACAACCGAATTCGAACGAGGTTTTGATTTGTTTATTCATGTTTTTTGGTCGATGGTTTTAACATCTTACGACGGCATGTTGGACGATATCCAGATTCTGGATCACGGAAGCTCTTGACGGCTCTGCCTGATAAAAAAAGGCATAAATTGTGGTAAAATATATTAAATCCCAAAATACACTCACGATAGTGAAAGCTTCGAAAAATAAACTGTGTATCGAAAAATTAGGGTGGATTGATCTGAGAAGCAATTGCATTTTGTCGCATCAGACATTTGACTCGGAATTTGTGCATTTTACCAAGAACAAACCTCCCTCTTTGGTCCCATGCACCGACTATGGATACTCCTACAAAACTGAGTAGACCTAGAGGTACGTGCTGAGCTTTGAGTTGGTGCCCGTCTACTTCCCTCTTCGTCGCTGCGCACAGAGGCGTCACTACAGGGGGGGGACGCCCCCCCCCCCAAAGCTGTCGGCCAGTCGGTAAAAAATAACCGAGTCGGCGCGAAGCGCCGCGATTTTTCGTCAAAACGTCAAAACATTTGATTTTTTTCATGAAAACAGTCTTTTTTTCTGAAAATTGGTCGATTTTTCGTCAAAATAGTCGGTTTTTCTGAAAATTAGTGGATTTTTCTGAAAATCAGTCGATTTTTTTCGAAAATTTCATTTTTGTTGTTGAAAACAGTCGTTTTTTCTGCAGAAAAAGTCGGTAAAAATTACCAGCCAGTCGGTAAATGCCTCGTCCCCCCCCCCAAACATTTTGGCTAGTAACGCCTCTGGCTGCGCATATCAGAGGAAAAGACTAGCAGGCGTGCATGACCCTCTCTGCAACGCGTCGCATGAGACGTCACAGTTGTAGACAAACAGTCGGATGTTATCTCGACATTTCTTCTCCGGGGCTCAACTGCGATATAGCTGTTTGTAGAGGTAGCGAATTGTGATGTTCTGCGTAGTAACCTCCGCTCGTTTGCACGCTCCACATGTTCGTATTACCAGGGACCCATAAATTTCCTGTAATGACTCGCCATTCAGGGAGCTTGTCATTTCCTATGCTTCTATGTTGCTATGTTGCCCGAGCCTCAACTAGTTTCCAAAAATTCCGCTTGGGGCGAATCGGCGTTCTTGCTCAGATAGACAAAATTTGCTGGGATTATTCAGCATACCACCAGGTACCTAAGCTAGGACAAAAGATCCAGGATACTCTTCCATTACAGAGAAATATTCCTAGTACAGCACAACAGCTGCGAAAAATTTTGTCTATCTGGAAAGTCGGGTATTCTATCCCCGTGAGTGTTTCTCGAACTATCTGACGCTCGGTCAAGAGCGCATCAGAAATCTCTTATTTACAAGCCCCCTGAATGGCGAGTCATTACAGGAAATTTATGGGTCCCTGGTATTACAGAGATAGGGAGACATCTTGTGCTTATTTGTTCTTGATTTTACTGACTGTATCGGGTTCTTTTCATAACTCCTGTCACAAGTGTGGCGATGAACACTCAATCACATTGCCGGCTTAGTTTGATTTCCGCGGGGAAATTTCCACTTGTGGGAGTCCCCGGACCGGAAAGCAATGATATTCAAAACTTTCGGTTTTATAACCGCTTCGTTGCCTATCATGTATTAAGGAAAGGATTTAACTTTTTTCTCTTCTCCATCGCCGGAAATCCCCGGAGAAAAGAGGCAAAGCGCCGTGCAAAATTCAGGCAATTTGATCACCCCCTCTCCGTTTTAAATCATAACGTCACGGGTGATAGCTAAGAACTTCTTGCGTCCCCGTCGAAATGAAGAATCCCTTGGAGCGTATTCCGACCCGGCAGAAAACAACATTGTTGCATAATGGTGAATTCTTGTCACGCAATGAACAAATAAATGAAATAGATCAAAGAAGCAAAAGAAACAAATACATTGAACGTTTGATAAAGAGGCGAAGGTTGAGGATCGTGGAATAATACGATTGGATCATGATAAAGTATTGTAAGTAACACAATACTGACAAATTATTAGGCCATACTTGTACAAAATGTACAGTCAGTTCAAAAGTATTATCATGTATTTGTAGTGGATGATTTGATTTAGGTATAGTCTTGTGTGTGTATTCTATCATGCTAGTCCTTAGCTTTGAGGGAAATAAATACAAAAATAATTAAAACTTGCAGTCAGAGGATCTTTATTTTCGAAATCCTTGATACTGGACCTAGTGGGTGACTTCAGAGTCATCAGCCGTACCGAAACCAACCACACTCGAAGCGTCCATGGTCGTGCCCCTGATTTTTTTCAACAGTATTTTTGTGTTCCAGAAGCTGTTGAAACTCTTTAAAACTGGCGCTTGATCTGGGGTTTGACTGGGGGTGTTGTAGGCCGTTCTTCTTAGGTTTGGTAGATAAACTGAACGTTCGACCTGGGCCACACGAAGTACCAGAAAGGGTTAGATCATTGGTTTCTATTGGTGGCAATGGGTATATTCTCTGTAAACATTACACTAAAAAAAATTAATAAGAAATAGGTGCGAATTAAATAATTCCTTATTACTGCGGATCAAGCCAAGAGATTGATTGATTGAAGTTTATTGCCAGTAAAAGTTCAAAAACACAAATTACGGAGTAACACAAATGAAATTAGAGGGAAACAGGAAAATACCAAGCTACAGAAAACAACACAAAATCTCTCAACAAACTCTCAAAACAAAAATCTCTCAAACTTGTGTTACCTCTATATTGTTTCAAAATCTGGGATCAACAACATAAACATACTTTCTACACTGCTAGTTCTGTCTGGGACTCGTGAACTAATTAACCGAAATAAATATGGAAAAAAAGGCCACAGAGAGCAGTGGAGAAATAAATAGAAAAATAGCCAACATGTTGATCAAGACTGGAAAATCCTCTTAGTTTACTGAAGCTTTAAGTTTTAGATTAAAAGTTGTGTTGCGTATTGCGTAAGTTAATTCTTTTTCGTGTTTTCCTTTCTTGTTCTCCTTTTTTCCTTATTATTTACTACGTCTTTGTGCTTTGTGTTTATTTGACGGGTTGTCAACAAAATCATCAATTATCATAATTATATCAGATTAGTCGTCTTTTAACACAGCTCAACACATAACGTGTGAATACGATATTACTGTTCCTCACTAGAGCATCAGTATCATCATTTCTTCCTCCATCCCCCTTTGCCTCGAAAAAAAAAAGTAAAAAAAAAGTCACGTCATGTGTATAATTTCGGGTGGAAACGAACTAGCATGTCAGTGGAACAAGCCATGCTTTCTTTACTCATGAGCGTAATTCTATTTGATTTTTCTTTTGTTTAGAAGGGGGGAGTCTGAATGTTTCTTTGCGGGAGAATGAACACAAGGCTACAAATGGGGTATCTAAGCAAATTTCATTCTATATCATTAAAAAGAAAATGAGACGGACAAAGACGAGTGTTTGGTGTCATGAACGTAGCAAACAAATAAAATAGGCCTGTTTATAGATATCTGCGAAAGAATGACATTTCTGTGAAACGACTGGATGGGAGTGGTCGGGACATTGAATGAACGAATGACTGAGTTTATTACGCACTACCCTAGAGCATAAGTGCAGAGCAAGAGTAAAAAGAAACATAAGAAAACACTAAACAAGAACACACATAAAAATACACACAATTTCAGAGAAATTTGGTCACAAATAAGAACTAAGCTAGTGGGGTGGTGAAAAGGTAAACGGCCAATCAGAGTAGATAATTTCGAGGACATATTTTCCATTGTCAGTAGTGGGTCCTGAATCAGCAAACGTCGGATTAGATATCGATTTCAATGCCAGCTAACTCCTATAATATTCCACATGGGCCATTTTAGGGACATTTTTCGAGACCAATTTTAAAATGTTACAAAATGATAGCCTGAAGTATCATCCATACTTTTTCGATTCATGACTCCTCTGGTATAGCAAATAAATATTCCCTAGGCCAGTTTTAAAATATGACAGTATTGCAGATTTTTTATTTTTTATTCTGCTTCCGAGACCGGTTGAAAAAGTTGATTTATTTTTTGAATTACTTTTATGTTGCTTGAATTATTTTTATTTTGAGTTCGGACGTAACTAAACTAAATTGTGTCTTTATTTAGAGCTTGTCCGTTCTGAAATTGTAACGGTATGATAAGAAACGAATGGAATAACCCGTCACTTATTCTTCAAGATAAATTATAAAGCCAGAATTCGGTTGGTATCCGCACCGGTCTTTTTGGCTTTTCTGTTCTAGCGTGCGATGTTGGATATGTCGACTAATATTATAGAGACGATCCCTGCTTGATTTCCTTCTGCCTACTCGATTTGCCGTATAAGTAATAAGGTACTATCACGGCATTGTATTTCGTTTCTGGCAAAAATAAAATAACTGTCAGTGGTACACGCTATGTCTCCAAAAGATACGAGGGGTAATTCTGTTCGTTTATTTTTTGTTTCGGAGGGGAGTTTTGTATCATTTTTTGTGGGGAATGGAATGGAAAAGTTAGAAAAGCCACAAGCGAATATCTGGTGAAATTGTCGAATTTCATTTCAGTCAAATATTCATTCCACCATGTGAATTGTTCTTTGATGTGGTAATGGGCAAAAAGATATTGCCTCCAGCATTCCTCAAGGGACATTCGGTGTTCCGGTTGTTCGCTCCTTCAAAGACCTCAGAGATATTACGCTTTCGTACAAGAGAGATATTTTTCTTGTCGCAACTAGTTCTTTCAGTTTTATTTTCAAAACCGGAACCGGACTAGCCGAATATATTCCTTTAGTCGTCAATACAAAATATGATGTCGTTACTAGGCTAATATCAGGCTACCATATATATATATATTTACATTTTTCAACATTTCTAGAAAAATCCAAACTCTAATCATAATTATAATTAAAGAATTGATTGGTCTAGTCAGTTATAATATGAAAACTTAAAATATATGTATTTTATTTATAACCCGCCAAGGACGCATTACGTGGTATTTTTTTTGAAGTGTATAGTTTTTTCTTTTTTTTTGGTGTTTGACCGTGCATAACTTTTTTTTCTTTTTTTCTTTTCTCTTCCTCTCTTTTTTCTTCTTTCTTTCTTTGTTATAGTGTTATGTAAGTTAATCTGTCAAAGGGGGTTTCTTAAACCTCTTAACAAGTGTAAGCTTTTGGAGGGTTTTGTAGTTCCTAGTATTTTTTTCCAATAAACCCCATATATAATCTAAAATAAGGTTGGAAGCTCCTGCACAGAATGAAAAAAAATAAAAACAATCGATATCAACTAGGCTGCAACCAATAACTGGCACTTATTAGGTCATTGCTCGTTTTTTTCTCGTGGATGAGCCTTCTCGTATTCGCACCTCAAGAGATTGGTAAAGAGATTATAAATCTGCTTTTAGGACCCTCTGCGGCCTTTTTTCCACCATAATGTTGGTTAGTTAGTTTCTTTTGCCTTTTGCAGTTTAGTATTTTCGCGTTTCTTCTTCACTTTAATCTGTACATTGTGTTTACAAAGTACAGAACGGGGAATTGCCCACTTTTACGGGTAATTGTTCAATCAATCTAGCAGGGCGTAAGCACAGGCCTCGGTGTAATTGTAGTCAGTTTAAAACTGAATCCACCTTATCGTCTATTGGACTAGGAATGTAATGTTTGTGTGTATGAACATAGCCCCCCCCCCCCCCAACTCAATTTGTGGTAAAGCTGCGTCAGTATAAGTTTGAATCCGCTGGAGTTCGGTTCAAACAGTAATTGGCTACTTAAATGGAATGCGAAATGCCAGATTAGAGAAATGGAAAAAATATGGCGTAGCGCACTCGTTAGCAAATAGTGGACCGCTTTGCTGAGACCTTGAAGTTCAAGGGCTTATTATTTACCATGCTTTGCTTTCAGAAAGTTAGACTACTCTTTTGTTGTGTTTGGCCGATCAGTGCCCTTTAGTTTTGATTAGAGACGGAAAATGTTTATAGCCTAGAGAGAGAGAGAAGAGGTCGGTTTAGTTGAAAACTATCGTAGCTTCTAGCTAACTTGTAGTTCCATAACAATCAGTAAAGCACTGCACATGTAAAACGAACAAAATAAAGAACAAAAAAGAAGCACCTATTATGCGTTCACGTTGTAAACTGAAGTAAACAAAACTGCAATTAGCGCCTCTTTTCGGTACTTTACTGGCATGGCCTATCCTTTTGATTAAAAGTAAACTGGAAGTGAATTTTCAAAACCAAGTTCGTGTTATTTTTTTTTTAATTTTCATTCTTTTGGCTCGCAGTTGAATCGAAGATCAATCCTCAAAACTAAATTTCGACGAGGTTTTCGTTGGAACCGAAAAAAAGGATCGAGCTTCGTAGACTTCGTGGAATGTTACAGTTTTGAAACCAAACTTCACTACCACACTGTCAGAAGTTTCATAACACAGGCGCGGTTTCAACAGACAATGCGTCACAGACAACACTTCAGATGTTGTCTGTTGTGTTGGAAAACACAGAATTTTCCGACATCATGACGACAAACAGAAGTCAGTAGATTCTTTTTTGGCTCTTCCTGGCAATGCTTGTTCGGCATAACATTTCACGTATACCGTTTTCCAACACAACAGATAACATCCCAAGTGTTGTCCGTTACACACAGTCTGTTGAAACCGAGCATCCTTCTGTTGTCTGATATGAAACTTCTGACAGCGCAGGGGAAAGTGGCAACACTGGTCTGAAAATTGTATCTACATAAATCGTTATCCGCGGAACAAACATCTTGGTATTTTCTGTGCCATTCCCCGGACCGCTAAATTTCCGGAATTCCATCACTTCGAAAGCATTGTTTCCCACTATTTTCTTTTCCCCGCGCACCGCTTTTCCCCTCAGGGAAACGGTGACACTCGGGGCAAAATACGTCGGGAAAGAAAGTTCCTTTGATACATTTTTCCGGTTTTTACACTCTCATCTCCGGAAATGTATGGAAGAATGGATGTCGAGCCGGCGAAACTTATTAAGTAGTACTTAAGCGTGGTCATTCGACCGAAGTTTCTTGTAATTGTATCGGAGAGCTTTCTTCCCGTATCTAAAGTTCCTCCCACAACAACATAGCTCATACTTAAAGGACACGTCGTACTTTTGATAGTAACTCATTCTACTTCAGTAGTATTTCCAGCCATTCTCGTTCCCGAGATTGTTTACTTCATAAGTTTATCCTGTCTTCTCTATAAGCAGTACACTGATTATCACGCTTGCCACGTTTTCTCTCCTTAAGTGACATATCATGCGCCAGACCATCGTTTCCAAGGAACTTATTTGTTCAGCTGGCTGGTTATGCAAATTTTGCCAATTTTGTCATCCAAGACAAGGGACATGGCAAGAGGCTAAAAACGGCCAAAGCTGTGTGTAATTTCTGTAAGCATTGCTTAGTTTATTTGAAGTTGTCAGCCATATCAGACCATCTTAGCAGAAACACTACACTGTAAAAAGTTTCTCCGAGTAAGGAATAAAGTTAACTGCAATATTTGCTACTGGGATTAATCTTATCTCTACTGAGACAATATTAATCCGAACTAGAGATATGATTATCTTTTTAGAGACAAGATTTATCCCAGTAGTAAATACTGCAAGATTTTTTTTTATAGTGTAGGTAGTGCTGAAGATTCTCGAAACCTATTTCCATTGGCTACGAGTTGCTACACTATCAGGAGTTTCATATGGTGTAACACAAGGATGCGCAGTTTCAACTGATAACACTTGGGATGGTATCTGTTATGATTTTTATGGCACTTGCAGCCTCTGGCTCAAGTGCCATATACCGATCGCAGTTCCGTCTGTCGGTCTGTCGGTCGGTCCGAGTTTTTTGTCCCACTTATCCGAGTTAGGGTACTTCCAGATGTGCTAGGACAATGAAACTTGGCAGGCATATCAGGGACCCGACCAAACTAACCTGGAAATAATCAGTTTCCCGATCCGACCATATGCGGGGGAGTGCGGGGCTCTGGAAACTTAAAAATTTAGGGCATTTTGTCACCTTTTTCCGAGTTAGGGTACTTCTAGATGAGCTAGGACAATGAAACTTGGCAGGAATATCAGGGACCCGACCAAACGAACCTGGAAATAATCGGTTTCCCGATCCGACCATATGCGGGGGAGTTGGGGCGCTGGAAACTTGAAGATTTAGGGCATTTTGTCACACTTTTTCGAGTGAGGGTACTTCCAGATGAGCTAGGACAATGAAACTTGGCAGGAATATCAGGGACCCGACCAAACTAACCTGGAAATAATCAGTTTAGAATGGTTAGAATGATGGAATCGGAGTGAAACTTGCTGGGAAGAACAAACATCTGGTCCATGTAAATCTTTTACATAATTCGACTGGATCCGGACACTTGAGGGGGAGGGGGAGGAGGGGGTTTCCCGGAATTCCGTTTTTTGGGGGATTTTCACGACGAAACTTGGAAGGCATATCAGGGACCCGGTCAAACTGACTTGGAATAAAAAAAAATCCTCGATATGATAATCTTGGGGGGGGGGGGAGTTGAGGGAGGGGAATTCGGAATATTGAGTCATGCGTAACTTTGGAACGGGCGATCGGATTCGAGTGAAATTTAATAATTAAACAGAGGACATTTTTCTCTGGTGACCTTTTTCATTTCCGGACCGAATCTGGCAATTATTGGGGGGAGGGCGGAAAATACTTGACCCGCTTAGACTGGTGTGATCTGGATCGAACTTCGTGGGAATGACAAACAGATGCTCTGGATTAATCATTTACAGAACCGGATCGGCTCCGGTTATTGTGGGTGGAGTTGGAGGAGGGGGGGGGGGGGGGGTCTGGGATTCCGGTGATCGCGCTTTAAGGTACTTCCAGATGTGCTAGGACGATGCAACTTCGCTGGAATATTGGAGACTCAACAACATTTGCTTAGAAATTGCTACTTCCCAAATCCGATTATTCCTTAAAGTACCAATCTTGACCGCAAAGTAAAAAAAATACTTTTAAGCAATATATGCATTTTCGTGATGCCCATCAGCCCATTAGCAGTTTTGCCTCAAGGGTTTTGCTTACAAATGAAGTTCCAGCTCCCTTAGAGTGCGCATCTCAACCGCAAAGTCGAAACTTACTTTTAATCAATCAAATCATCTTGACCCATGCAAGTGCCATATGAGCTTACAGCTCTTGTTTAAAATGTATGCATAACAAGCATTGCCAGGAAGAGCAGAAAAAGCATCTTCTGACTTTTCCCGGATATCATGGTGACAAACAAAAAAATCAGCAAATGTTATTTGTCAGTGTTTCGGCTCTTCTTATATGACTAGCGTTTTAATGCGTAACATATGAAAAACATAACAACCAACATCCTAATACTATGTTGAAACCGATCATTGTATCTGTTATGTGTTATCTGTTATGAAACATCTAGCGGTGTAGGCTCTTGATTGTTAGTATCTCGTTGAAAATCGCATATTCACTTAAAAGGTCGTGAAGATCAGATGAAAATGCGTTATTCCATTCCTACGCTGTTCCCGAAGGACGATTGTCTATTTGTGTAAAAATCTCTCAAACTTGTGGTACCTCTATATTGTTTCAAAATCAGGGATCAACAACATAAACACACTTTATACACTGCTAGTTCTGTCTGGGACTCTAAACTTAAAGGATCCCTCTTGCTTATTCTGCCTTTCATACCATGCTTAGCTTCCATATGGAATTATAAGCTTTTAAAATCCCCACCTTTCTCAGTTGTTTCCTTTCGTAACTACGAATTTTTAGCGCTTTTTCGGCCTTGCCGAGTTTTTCCCGTCACCCAACTAAAAGTTTGTCGGAATCTTCACTGTCCGCTGACAACTCTTTCACACATAAGGATGTGATAATCTTCTGTTTATTACTTCTTTAGTTGCTTAGTTTTCCCTCTTTTTAACCAAGGCACGTTCAGTGTTCAAATATTTTGCGCCCAGCCGCCGCGTCGGAGATCAGTAAGGCTGGATTTAATCGACTAGCGCTAACAAGAGAATCGCTAGTTTCAGGTGGAAAGTAATGGTATTTTCGAAAACGTTTTTTCGTATCCGTTTTATAGGGAAAAGATCATTTCTAGTAAGAGTTCTGCTTTAAGCATTTGTCAGCCTCATCCTCGGTGACATTCAGATTGCGCGGTCTTGCTGTGAATTTGGTCTTGTCCCGACGCCATCTATATTCTCAACGTCACTACATTTACCCCATTGTTTAACATTCACATTCACGATATGAAAATCGACAATTCGTGAATAGCGGACGCCGAAGAATCGATATTTCGTCGGATGTTCAAGCCTATTTAAGTGAATAAAAAGATTAACTAGATATTTACTGGTGCATAAAAATATATTTACTGGTGCATAAATAACAAGACCAAAGGTTTCGATGGGATCCCAAGTATTGAATATGTATTATACTACTTGATCCAGATCTTGTAGATTTCCGGTCTTCGCCAAACCTCTTTAAAATTTTTCTATAACCTGTAACCGACTTCAGATATGGATTCAGCATGCATTTTTACTCCATCATCTCATCTCTGATCGACTTCAGACCAACTTGACCACTTAACCAAATTCCTCCTTTTAGCCGTAGGCTACTCTCGACGAACTCCATGCAGAGCAAAATACCTGGTAATGATGAGATGATCAAAATTTTCGGATTTTTTAGCAAACTAGGCCAGCTTACCCGTCTAGGAAACAAAATTCAAAAATGGATTCAGCATGTCTCCTTACCCCCGAAATATTATCTATTCGCCTCTTAATTTCAAACCCCTCCACCACCCCTAAATGTAGGGCTACAGAGCCCATCATCGGACTTGACTTGTACTTTGACCCAAAGAGTCGACATGAAAAGTTTGAATAAAATATTTCAACCCCTGCGAGGGTTATGGTGCTAACAGACGGACAGGCGGACGAACGCACAGACAGGCAACTTTTACAAAATCATAGGTATCCCGTCACTTACGCTTTGGGATCCCAAAAAGTTACAAAATGTAGTCGAACATTAGGCATGTGCTTATTTATTCCAGTAATTTGCTTTAAAACTGTCTTTTCCTCATAAGAACCACCGCATCTTCAAGAAGAAAATATGTGTCCTGTGCTAGTCAATGCAATTTAACCTACCATCTCAGCGGGAGAGATCAATCAAATCCATCAATTTCGTTTGGAACCTATTAGCACTAGACTTAACACGGGTAGAAACTGGGAAAAAACACTTCCGAAAAATACGAATAAAATATAAACTAACAAGAGCTGTAAGCTCATATGGCACTTGCATGTGTCAAGATGATTTGATTGATCAAGAGTAAGTTTCGACTTTGCGGTTGAGATGCGCGCTATAAGGGAGCTGGAACTTCATTTGTAAGCAAAACCCTTGAGGCAAAACTGCTAATGGGCTGATGGGCATCACGAAAATGCATATATTGCTTAAAAGTATTTTTTTTACTTTGCGGTCAAGATTGGTACTTTAAGGAATAATCGGATTTGGGAAGTAGCAATTTCTAAGCAAATGTTGTTGAGTCTCCAATATTCCAGCGAAGTTTCATCGTCCTAGCACATCTGGAAGTACCTTAACGCGCGATCACCGGAATCCCAGACCCCCCTCCCCCTCCTCCAACTCCACCCACAATAACCGGAGCCAATCCTGTTCTGCAAATGATTAATCCAGAGCATCTGTTTGTCATTCCCACGAAGTTCGATCCAGATCACACCAGTCTAAGCGGGTCAAGTATTTTCCGCCCTCCCCCCGATAATTGCCGGATTCGGTCCGGAAATGAAAAAGGTCACAAGAGAAAAATGTCCTCTGTTTAATTATTAAATTTCACTCGAATCCGATCACCCGTTCCAAAGTTACGCATGACTCAATATTCCGGATTCCCCTCCCTCAACTCCCCCCCCCCAAGATTATCATATCGAGGATTTTTTTTTTATTCCAAGTCAGTTTGACCGGGTCCCTGATATGCCTTCCAAGTTTCGTCGTGAAAATCCCCCAAAAACGGAATTCCGGGATACCCCTCCTCCCCCCCCCCTCAAGTGTCCGGATCCAGTCAAATTATGTAAAAGATTTATATGGACCAGATGTTTGTTCTTCCCAGCAAGTTTCACTCCGATACCATCATTCTAACCGTTTCTCGAGATTTCCGGTCCACCCCCCCCCCCCCCCACCCCACCCAGCTCCCCCGCGGTGCACGTAGCCAATCCGATTCAGCAAATGACTTACCTAGAGCATCTGTTTGTTCTTCCCACAAAGTTCCATCCCGATCCCTCCATTCTAAACGGGGCACGTATTTCCCCCCCCCCCAATAGTTGCCGGATCCGGTCCGGATATGAAAAAAATCATCGGAGAAATGTCCTCTGTTGAATTCTTTAATTTCACTCGAATCCGATCAACCATTCTAAAATTACGCATGACTGAAAATTTCGGATTCCCCTCCCTCCACTCCCCCCACCATTATCTGATCGACAAAATTTTTATTTTGAAGTCAGTTTGATTGGGTCCCTGATATGCCTGCCAAGTTTCATCGTGAAAGTCCCCAAAACCACCATCACCGGAATTCCGGGACCCCCCCTCCCCCATAAGTGTCCGGATCAAGTACAATGGCCTAAAGGACTTATCTAGAGCAGATGCTTGTTCTTCCCAGCAAGTTTCACTCCGATCCCTCCATTCTAACCGTTTCTTGAAATTTCCGGTCTCCCCCCCCCCCAACTCCCCCCTGGCTACCGAATCCGGTCAAGACTTTAAACGGGACATTACAGATATATATTCTGTTCAGTTATGAAGTTTCATTACAATCCGATCATCCGTTCGAAAGTTACACACTTCTCAATTTCCCGGATTCCCCTGCGGATTCCCCTCCCTCCACTCCCCCACCATTATCTGATCAACAATATTGTTATTTTGAAGTCAGTTTGATTGGGTCCCTGATATGCCTGCTAAGTTTCATCGTGAAAATCTAAAAAACCACCATCACCGGAATTCCGGCCCCCCCCCATAAGTGTCCGGATCCAGTACAATGGTCTAAAGGACTTATCTAGAGCAGATGCTTGTTCCTCCCAGCAAGTTTAACTCCGATCCCTCCATTCTAACCGTTTCTTGAAATTTCCGGTCTCCCCCCCCCCCAACTCCCCCCTGGCTACCGAATCCGGTCAAGACTTTAAACGGGACATTACAGATATATATTCTCTTCAGTTATGAAGTTTCATTACAATCCGATCATCCGTTCGAAAGTTACACACTTCTCAGTTTCCCGGATTCCCCTGCCCTCCACCCCCCCCAAAATGGTCGGATCAGAAAACTGATTATTCCTAATTTTGTTTGGTCGGGTCTCTGATATGCCTGCCAAGTTTCATGGTCCTAGCACAACTGGAAGTACCCTAACTCGAAAAAGTGTGACAAAATGCCCTAAATTTTCAAGTTTCCAGCGCCCCGCACTCCCCCCCATATGGTCGGATCGGGAAACTGATTATTTCCAGGTTAGTTTGGTCGGGTCCGTGATATTCCTGCCAAGTTTCATTGTCCTAGCTCATCTGGAAGTACCCTCACTCGAAAAAGTGTGACAAAATGCCCTAAATTTTCAAGTTTCCAGCGCCCCAACTCCCCCGCATATGGTCGGATCGGGAAACTTATTATTTCCAGGTTACTTTGGTCAGGTCCCTGATATTCCTGCCAAGTTTCATTGTCCTAGCTCATCTGGAAGTACCCTAACTCGAAAAAGTGTGACAAAATGCCCTAAATTTTCAAGTTTCGAGCGCCCCCACTCCCCCGCATATGGTCGGATCGGGAAACTGATTATTTCCAGGTTCGTTTGGTCGGGTCCCTGATATTCCTGCCAAGTTTCATTGTCCTAGCTCATCTAGAAGTACCCTAACTCAGAAAAAAAGTGACAAAATGCCCTAAATTTGCAAGTTTCCAGCGCCCCGCACTCCCCCCCATATGGTCGGATCGGGAAACTGATTATTTCCAGGTTAGTTTGGTCGGGTCCCTGATATGCCTGCCAAGTTTCATTGTCCTAGCACATCTGGAAGTACCCTAACTCGGATATGTGGGACAAAAAAACTCGGACCGACCGACAGACCGACAGACCGACAGACCGACAGACCGACAGACCGACAGACCGACAGACCGACAGAACGACAGAACGACAGACCGACAGACCGACAGACCGACAGACCGACAGACGGAATTGTGATCGGTATATGGCACTTGAGCCAGAGGCTGCAAGTGCCATAATAAACAAAGATTGACTGACTTGCTTCCGTAAAAGAGCGACTTCGATTTTCTGCTTTTGTGAATATTGTTTAGTTACTATTGTTTAGTTATTGCTAGGATTTGCCAGAAAGAAAAGGTACAGTTGTGTTCATAATAGGCGTTCCTACTGAATGGTTATGGTCTTGAAGGGTGGGCTTGACTTGAGCGCTGAACATCCGGTAATCTGGATAACCTCCGTTGCCTTTCGGTACATTCGAAATCAGTTCTCGTCAGCTTCTGTCAGGAAAGTGAAGATAAAGCCGAAATGTCGGGGGAATTGCGGCGTCCCCCCCCCCCTCCCCCCTCCACCAGTTTACGGAATGTGGAAGGGTCGGTATCCACTTGAAGAGGACAACTAGATATGCAAATTGAAGGGTTAGGAGAGGGCTGGAAAGCTATGATTTGGATGCAAGTGGCATGCAAGAGAGACATTGACTGGCCCGAGAAGGGTTTAATATAAAATGATATTAATAAATTAAATAAATTAGATATTGATATATTAATATAAAACGATTATATTAAACGATACCTTGCACTTTTTTTTGTTTATGTTCCAGTATTCAAAACAACTTGAATACTGTGAAACTAGAACCAAATTTCCACGGCTTTGTCTGTTTTAAGCCTCTCCCAAGAGAAAAGATGAAGACCAGCCATCCGGGTGCGCTTGCCCTCTATGTGGTAATGGAGTTGATGATTTGGTTGCCGGTGTCCAGAGCTTTCTGGGTTAAGAAGGGAATTATTGGGAGGTGAGGTTATGTTACTTCCTGACATCTTAAAGAGCACGACGCCAAGCGTTATATGTAAAATTTGCAGATTTGTTGATTGTGTGGTGAAATTTCGAGAGAGCGTTGGCAAAGCTTAGTTCATGTAAATTTATTTTGTTTTGTTGTTTTATATGTATTTTCTTGTATATGGCCTTTGGCTTTGAATACAGTTATCAGTTATTCAAGCAATACATAAAACGGTCAGCTACGATACGATGATTTGGCAGCGATACGTCGGCCCTTCTTGGAAAGTAATTTCCCCGAATAGGATGTTCATAGTCGGTAGAAGCTTCAGTTATTTATTGCAGCTGCTTTTCTTCCCCAACGTTGTCCCTGACGGTCGATAGCCTGACGAGGACTCTTGCGAAGAAGGGCCGAAATATCGCTGCCAAAGCATCGTACCGTAGCTGCTGTATCCGTTTTACGTATTGGTAGAATATATCTCTGTACTGAAATCAAAACAAAAGCAGGACCTTCGGTCCATCTTGGCATTCTTTATCAACTACGGAATGATTCAGCGGATCTTCCTCCCGTACATTCAAAATCCATTCGCAGTCAGCTTGGACTGAAGGAATATTTAACCTCTCCCAAGCCTATTGACTTCTAGCAAAAACTCGGCAAATTTCAGATAACCGGTTTTACGCATCCATAGCGTGACGCGTTGACCATAATGACCATGGAAAATAGTGAATCGTGGCAAGAGCAAAGAATAGTGAGGTATCGCTAGTGGGCTTAGAATGTAACATGTGAAATTTGGGTCTCAGGGCTTAAGAATTAATGAATGCAATTACGGAAGTAGGTTGCACTGGCATTATAGGCACAACGGGTCCTTTAACAACAAATAATTTTTTCTTCACATAGGAAGGCTCTCTGTCAAACTCTTTAAAACCCGAAACTTAACTATTTATCCATAATCCACCGCTTGAATATGTGTACATTTTTCTTTACCGTTTTGGAGCTTTTGGCAACTTACGGCCAAACAACCAATAAGATGAGAAAACCAAGTTGAGATATGGGTTCAGCAAGGATGTTTACTCCAGTATCTCATCTCTAGTCGACTTCGGAAAGGTCCTTTACTTTGACTAAATTCTTCGTATTTTAGCAGCATTCCCGACGAACTGCATGCAAAGCTAAAGAGCTAGTGACATTGAGAGGAGAACCTTTCGAACCAAAATTCCGGGTTTGGGATTTTTTTTCAGCTTGACAAGTCTTAATTGACTTACCACTTTTGGTTTTACGCATAAATAAATGCGTACGCTAGGTGTAAATTTTATTAAATTGTTCACAAGACAGTTGTCCAGTGCATTCTGCCTATTTGACCCAGTAAATGCCGGTTGGGACTTGGGAGATAACTAAACTAGATAAGTAAAGTGATCACATACACTTTTTGTTTATCTTTAATATGCTCGACAGTTGCAACAGCAGGTCTCCTCATCCTATATCGACTATATCATCGGGTTTTAAAATTTCACGCTAAATTTCCGGATTCCTGGCGAACTACTAGTCCCGCGAAAAACTTATTTTCAGATTCAGATTCATCGTTTCCTCTTACCCCAGAATCGAACATCTAATCAACCTCAGATTCAACTTTTACTTTTACCAAATTTTCCGTTTGCCGGATTCTGGGTGGACTACGAAAATAATTTTTATCTAGGATTCAGTATGGCTCCTTACCCCTAAACGACTATCTCATTAGCTTTTAAAATATTTGTTTTTGCCCCTTAATTTGAAACCCCTCCCCCATCCCTAACTGTACAGCTTTGAGGCCCACCGGCGAAACTGACTTGTCCCTTGACCCCAATAATCCTCACTCCAAGTTTCATCAATCATTCCCTTCGAGAGTTATCGTACTGACAGACGGATAACTTTTACGAAGTCATAGGTATCCCTCCACTTACGTTTTGCGATCCCAAAAATGAGCTGCCTTTTCAGTTAAACTATAAAGGGACAGCGCGAATTAAAGCAGCTTCCAGATTTCCAGGTGTCTGCGGCTTCCGTCCAGTCAAGCCAACCCTTTCGGATTTGATTATAGCTAATTCTGTTATTCTTCAAAATTTCCTGTATTTCCCTTTCGTATATCTTTATCTCCCGGTCCTCACTGCAAATCACTCTTTCTTTTTTTTTCCTACACCATTCATTCGCACATTTCCTGTGTCTCTCGAAATGTAATGCCTCTTTGAGACCTTCCAGATATCCGGAATCTGGAGTGTCCTGCACCACGGACCTAGTTTTTCGCCTAGCCCCCGTGTCCATATCGTCAAAAACGGAGGTTGGAATCCGGAAGAAAGATCTAGAAGGGGAAGCTTGGCTTTTAGGTAACGAGACAGGCCAAAAGTTATGGTTAAAACAATCGCCTTGGACTGAGTAATCGAATATAAAGTAAAGGGTTCACAAATACGAGGGATTAAGTGTTTCTCGGCTTAGATGTTTGATACAAAATGTCAACCAAAGTCCATTTCGAAGTGGTGGAGGCTGTAAGAGGAGCGACTGTAGTCCATTCCAACGGCTGCATGTGCTTTCATCATCTCCAGAACTGACTGCAGAAAGGCTGACTTTTCTCGCGATGAATTTGTCTAAATATGTTTGTCTCGTGATCGACCTGCCTCGTAAAAACTTGTCTCGTGATAGGTCGTCTCGAGGATAGTGGGAAATTACAGTCCTAAAAAGAAACATAAAGCTGACATGAACTATCCTGCATGGTGGCTGTGAACCTTTCGGTGTGTCGAGAAATTAACTAAATTCTAATACAGACATATGGAGAATTTACTCCGTCCAACAATAGTTGCGTTTGTGCAGATACCATGGTATCTGTTACCACGGTAACTGGATCTGCAATTAGTCATTTTTGCAGTAACCGTGGTATCTGATATACGGTTGCTTTGCAAAAACGACAATTGCCGAAATTGCGTTTTTCGAAGTCATCCCAAAAGAAAAACAGATATTCAGTCATATCACTAAGTGCCAGACCTCTTTCCCACCAATTTGACTAAAATTGATGAAAGTGAGATGACTTTTTCTGATACCACGACCAGTTACCACTGCGGACCGTGGTATCTGAATATCTGATACCACGATAACTGACCAGATACCACGATAACTGCAAAACCGCCTTTTGACCGTGGTATCAGATACCACGATAACTGCATAAACCACTTTAGACCGTGGTATCAGATACCATGGTATCTGCAAAAACGCAACTAACGAAAGGTTCTTTCTTCTATTCCACACCCTCTGTCCACACCAGAAAAACTTCTCTATACTTTCGGGAACGGGGCAAGAAGATAGATCTGTTCAATGGAAGATCCTTTGATCCTTGGGGATAGCTAAGTTATGAACATCTTATTATGGGCCATTTATAACAGTAACGGTATCTTGCAAGCCTTTCGTTCTTTGAAGTTATAATCTCGCCTCCGTAAGAAATTTTTCAACGTTTGTTCTGAATAGACCGGCATTTCGCAGATAAGGATCTTCTATATGCGATTCTCATGACATTTTGCTACGAAATTATTCAGTTTCTCAGTTTCCGTGGTAACAAAATCAAGGGCCTGACAATTCCTCAAAGCCAAAGGAAGTTAAGGAAGTGGACCAACGGTTTCAGTGGGATCCTTAGTAATACCATCCGATTATTCGAGCTGTGCCATAAAGCGTGTTAAAGCACAACTCTTACTAGTAACTATCTTTTTACGATAACGTGATTGAGAAATTTTGCTTTTTAAAAATAACAATACTTGCCCGTGAAATGAGCAATTTTCTGAAAAGGGCATGTCGATTTTAAACTTCACACTCTTTGACGCGGACTTTTGGCGCAAAATATTTGAAAACTGTGCGCGACGTTGTTAAAAAGTGGAAAAAGCGAAACAAATTTCCGACACGCAAGATTGACCTGTTGGGGCTGTTGGCCTACCAAGTTTTTTCAAAATGTAAAACAAAATATTGAAGCCTCCCATACCCTTATTTTTGAAAGAGTTGTTGGCGACCTTGAAGCTTTGCGCTGCGTGACTGGCAAATTCGGCGCAGCCGAAAAAGCGCTAAAAAGGCGTACGTTCAAAACGAACAAAGACAAAGCTTGGGGTATTTGAAGCTTATACCTCCATAGGAAAGTTAGGGGGAATATAAAAGGCAGATTACGTACAACGGATCCCCTCGAGCCCTCAAGGGAGAGATTACTCGCTAATGACTTGTCACTGGTATACACGAAGGAAGTAAAGCTTGTTGCAAACATACTTATATCGTCCATGTTCGGTAGGAGAGATGGGCAAGGAAGTGTGATTTCCAAGAATTCTAAAACGAAGTCGATGCCATTATTGGCTAATACCGTTGCCAAGGGTCCAGCTGGAAACTGGGATATCATTCTAACAATGGTTTGTCCTTGTCTACTTTTTTTACTAGAAGATAATACTCTTAGAAGAGAGAAAGTTGGAATCGTTTTCGAAACTCTTAGAATTGCTAGAGACAGGAGAAGGCGGTTGTCATGTTGGATTTCATGTTTTTGGTATCAGCATTTGCTTTTTTTGTAAGGGGGCGGGTCTCTAGCAAAAGTGAGGGATTCCTCATCTTCGTCTGTTCATCTGTTACATGTTTTGGAACTGAGGGGTTGCTAACGACATGGCTAGGCGGTTACCATGTTGGATTTCCTACTTTTCGGATATACAAGCAGTTACCTTGTTCTAGGGTGGAGGATGGGATGGAGTCTATGACAAAGCGAGGGATGCCTGTGACATCGTCGCCTGTCGAAACGTTGGAATTAAGTAAAGTTTAACTGAAAAGGGCTTAGATAGGACAATCTAGTTACCCATCACCTTTTCGCTTAAAGAAGCTTGAAAACCCGGCGAAAATGTATCACTTCGTTGCTCCGCTATTCACGAATAATCGATTTCTAAATAGTGGAATTTCCTTGTCTGATTCGTACGCTATATGCGCTTGTATCTGTGTTGTATCATGGACCCATAAATTTCCTGTAATGACTCGCCATTCAGGGGGTTTGTCAATAAGAGATTTCCGGTGGGCTCTTGACCGAGCGTCAGATAGTTCGAGAAATACCCACGGGGATAAAATACCCGACTATCCAGATAGACAAAATATTTCGCAGCTGTTTTGCTGAACTATGGTTCTCTGTAATGGAAGAGTATCCTGGATCTTTTGTCCTAGCTTAGGTACCTGGTGGCATGCTGAATAGTCCCAACAAATTTTGTCTATCTGAGCAAGAACGCCGATTCGACCCAAGCGGAAATTTTTGGAAACAAATGCGTTGATGCGTTGCGTTGATTGTATTTTGGTTAAAGTTTAGGTAGACTTCATTGAGGATAGCGTAGGCTAATTGTTTTTTTTTTGTTTTTTTTTTTAAATGAAGTAGAGTTTTTATGAAAGTATATGGTCTAGTTATTAGTCTGTAGACCGATTGTGTGAATTTTATTATATTTTCTTTACTCGCCAGCTTTGGCGGATACAAATAAATGAATTGAATTGAATTGAAAAAGTGGAAAAAAAGTTTGGAAAAAAAAGATGAGGCTCGGGCAACGTAGCAACATAGAAGCATAGGAAATGACAAGCCCCCTGAATGGCGAGTCATTACAGGAAATTTATGGGTCCCTGGTTGTATGCTCTACGAAAACGATTTACGAAAAGTTAAGTGTTCACGCAGTGAGCTACCATCCGCAAGCTGATCAGTGAGGACAACCGCAGATATTCTGAAAGTCATTCTACAGCAAATAGTGAAAAAAAAAATCCTTAACACAGTCCCACAAATGCAGTGTACTCAGTTAAATGATACAAAAATAAGTTGGCTTTTCAGTTAAACTTTAAAGACATGACATGTTGGATTTCCTGCTTTTCGGATATACAAGCAGTTGCTTTATTCTGGGGGCGGGGAGGGGGATTAGGGAGGCCTCTAATAAAAGCGAGAGATACCTATGACATCATCGCTCGTCTGTCTGTGATTTCGGATCGTTTTAGGAATTTCGGTATTGCCAAAGACAGGACAAGGCATTTGCTATGTCGAGTTTCCTGCTTCTACATATCGACAAGCGGTTGTTTATCATCATCTTATCATTATTATAGTTCTGGGGGGGGGGGGAGTTAAGTCTCTAGCAAAAGATAAGGATGTCTATGACATCGTGGCCAGTCCGTCTGTGACTTGGGATCCTTCTAGGAATTTCGGGATTGCTAAAGACGGGAGAAGGCATTTTTTGCTCCTGGAATATACAAGGTGTTACTATTTCTGCTAGGGGGGGGGGGAACAAAAGCGAGGGACGTCTGTGACATCGTAGATGGCGGTTTCCATGTCCGGCTTAAGGTGTATTCTCGCCGTTCCCCGAGGACTTTTCGGGGAATCGAAGGGAACGGCGAGAATAGAGGGGGTCACTCCACGCGGACTCCGCGTACAGAAAACAGCGAGAACACGGGGAATGCTGCTTCCAAAATGGATTTTGTTCGAACAAAAAAAATGTGCAGTTGACGAAATTAGTCTGGATCCACTTTAATTTTTGTTTTGTTTATTCTGATTGTTTTTAATTAATTTTATATTGCACCAACACCAGCAAAAATTGATTCCCCTCCGAATCTGAAAGGGAGTCCTTTTCGATGATGGTGATGATAATCGGAACATTCCCCATCCGTGGGGACTCGTGAGAATACGGGGAGTGTGTCCCCGGGACAAACAAAAACGCGGGGACTCCTCAAGTGGAGTCCTCGGGAACGGCGAGAATACGCCTTTACTTCTTCACTGATTTGCCATTTTGATTTCCTCTTTCCAAGGACAGGCACGGTTAAAAAGACAGCAGGTATATCCCTCCAAATTTTTACTTTCGTCCTTTGTCAGGATCGCTACGCTTTCGTCCGTCGTAGTCTCCGAAGATTTATACTAAAGGACCTACCTACCGGATCAGAAGTGGGTTTAGTAACATTCTCCGATTCTGCGATGAACCTCACCCTTCAGACAGTGGCTCTAACGGACGAAACGAAGAGAAAGAACTTGTTCAATCTTTTGCCGCAAGATGCCAGCACAACCACGTCGAAATGTATTCTTTGCGCGTTGAACTCAGCGATACAGGTGAGTGCAAGCCCGGATCAGAGCATAATAACATTACACTGTAAAAAGTCTCTGCAGATAATACTGCAGTATTTTGCATTCTTGCGTTTTAATCCTTCATCGGATTATAACTCTCCGAATTCGGGTTTGAATTCTCCGAATTAGGAATAAAAATCGGTGACGCACAACTATTAAAGTCCGATAAAGGAGAGACTTTTTACAGTGTAGGGAGTAGCACGAACAGTTGAAAAAAGTGACATGTACTTTTGCTAGCGACACGAGCACCACTAGCGATAGAAGACATCATCAGTCGTGCACCAGCGCTGGCTCCGATAACTCCATTTTCCAAACCGAGCAAAAAAAGATATAAACTCCCTTGTTTCCTCGATGTGAGCAGACCGCATCTTAGCTCAACTAGACTTTTCTAAACCCACAAGTTTGTCTCGCTTTGAATGTCGTGAACGTAGTGGGCGGCGCTACGAGTAAGGCCCGTTTCCGTTGCATGGAAAGCATAGGTCTTGATGCTACTCTCTAGTGTTCTGCTCTGTGTCTTTCTATAGTTGCATGATTTGTAGTGATCATGGGCCCCTGGTCGTTTAAAGGGGCTGGGGCAGTCAACTATAAACCCCTGATTCTTGTATACCCTATGCCCAACGCTGGGTATATCTAGCGTTTGGCGTAGCATTTGCCTAATGCTGGATACCCTATGCCAAAGGCTGGATAGCTATTGGCACCCTAACCCTGACCTACATCACTGTAGATAAATCTGATTGGTAGATTTCTGAGCTGCACTAAAATCATCAATATTTTATTGGGTCCCAGTATCCAGCATTTAGCATAGTTTATCCACCGTTAGGTATAGGGTATACCAAACGCTAGATATACCCAGCGTTTGGCATAGGATTTCCCAAAATCAGGGATTTGTGGTAGACTGGGCTGTGGCCCCTTTTTTGGTAATTTAGTAGTAGCCAGAAATTTACGGTGACGATGGCTTCCGACAGCTTATGATTGCCACACTGTAAAAAAAAAATCTTGCAGTATTTGCTACTGGGATTAATCTTGTCTCTAAAAAGATAATCTTATCTCTAATTCAGATTAATCTTATCTTAGTAGAGATAAGATTAATCCCAGTGGCAACTACTGCAGTTAACTTTAATCCTTACTCGGTGTAACTTTTTACAGTGCAGTGGGACTCGCCAGGAGTCGCAATCTCTTTACCCCGGGTTCACTACTCTTTTTGTTCCCCTCTTTTCAAGTTAGTGTAGACCGCCTACCATACATCCGGATGTTAGCAGGAGGTACGTCTCTGTACACCAAAGAACCCAACGAGAAACCCCTTGAAACAAATTCTGAGAAAAAAAGCTAAAAAGACAAATTAGCTTATCTTTCTGGAACTGCAGCCTCGATAACGCAATCAGTCAGTCATATTTAATTCCAAATAGCTTCAAACTAGGAGAGGTCAGTAAAATATTT
The DNA here is from genome assembly GCA_030848855.1 of Branchinecta sandiegonensis. Lineage (NCBI taxonomy): Eukaryota > Metazoa > Arthropoda > Branchiopoda > Anostraca > Branchinectidae > Branchinecta > Branchinecta sandiegonensis. The sequence continues at coordinate 27,881,491 of JAUPMV010000001.1, read as the reverse complement.
ACGAAACACATAAAAACGACAGAATACACTTATACACTGATACACTTTACAAGATATGACCTGAAATAAATGCTGGAATGAAATTGTGTAAGAATTGGGATGACGAATTGGCAGGATACGGCAAAAACTGTTCGCCAGTGTTCCTGTCGGACCGACGCACCTACGACGAGAGGGGAGGGGGGAATAATACTCGGATAGTTGCTCGAATAGTTCTTTTATTTCTTTTGAATTGCTTTTAGCTTATAACCTTGTTTCAGCACTGATTGCCTGCTCAACAGCGGAACAGCCCAGTTTGAACAGTACAAACCTTGTACACCAAAGAATCGAACTAGTAACCCTCTGAAAAATTTCTGAAAAAAGCTAATAAGACGAATTAGCCCATCCTGTTGGAACGTGGTCTCGATTATTCGGCAGTTTCCTCTATTTCTTTTAAATTGGTTTTGGTTGTTGGTCTTGTTTCAGCATTTGATTGTCTACTCAACAGTGAACAGCCCCCCCCCCCCCCCCCCTCGTCATGAGGCCACTTACGGTTTTAATCAAGTTTTCGAAGCAGCAGACTGTGTTCAGTTTTCTAATTAGTCATTGAAGAAAGTGCTGTGTGGTAGAGGGGGGCTCTTAAAGGTAATAACAACGGTGAGTATACTTGGAAATCGACTGATATGAGCTCGGGAGTGGACGTTTGTTCCTGGAATTCATGTTTCCCCGATAAAGAAAGCCAGTGTGGGAGGTTTGTTACCTACTTAAAGGAATCGTGTCGAAAGCACACTCAACTGGGAAGTGAACTTCACTTCCCGGCTTGAAGCTGATAAAGCGAGCTTTCCCTTTAGTAGTTGGGGAAAAGGACCCAGTTTCGTAGACGCAATATTGATGGTCAGTGTGTTGTTCTTTGATGGAACCTGTGACAATCTGGTGCCTGCGAAACTGGGTCCTTGTTCACCAACAACTAAACAGAAAGCTCGCTTCATCAGCTTCATAGATATACGCTTCACCTTTTTTGGGATCCCAAAAAAGGAAGTGGAGGGATACCTATGAAATTTCAAAAATGTCCGTCTGTCCTTTTGTCTGTGAGCACGATAACTCTTGAAGGGAATGAGATATTTTGATGAAACTTGGTGTGAGGATCCTTTGGTCAAGGGAAAGGTTGAGTTCATAAATGGGCTCTGTAGTCCTACATTTAGGGGTGGGGGAGGGGGTTCATATTAAGGGGCAAATAAAATATATTTAACAGCTAATGAGATTGTTGATTAAGGGTAAAAAGACATGCTGAACACGATTATGAAAACCATTTTCTGGCCGGACAAGTAGTTCGCCCTGAATCGGGCCAAAACCGGAAAGTGTGTATTTGTCGTTGATTAGATGTCCGATTTAGGGGTAAGAAGAGATGCTGAACCCGTATATGACAATCAGTTTTTAAACGGACATATAATTCTCCCGGAATCCGACTGAAACTGGAAAATTTGTTAAATTAAATTTGTATTTGAAGTTAATTATATGTTGGATATAGGGGTAAGGAGATACGCTCGATTCGTTTTTAGCTCTATTTTTTCGCCGAACAAGTAGTTCCGGATTTCCGCCGAAACCGGAAGATTTGCAGAGTATGGCAGGAAGTTTAGATCTGTTTCGTCGAAATAGATATGACATATAGGGGTAATCACACATGCTGAATCCATATCTGAACTTGGTTTTCTCAGATGATCAACTATTTGGCCTTAATCTGTTAATAAATTTTATTAGTACAAATGTTAAAGCAGCCTGGCAAAGACTGGATCTGGAGAAGACAAGACCCAAACGTCTGGATCAATATTGAACTTTTGGGATCCCATCGAAACCTTTTGTCTTGTTTTATTTAATTTTTTATTAACTGGTAAGTAAGTAACCAGTCGCAGAATTCTGGTTCGCTTTGCCGAAAATCTGTGACAAGTCAAAGCTGCCTCTTGGCAACAATGCTCATGATCTTCGTCCTATTATTGCCATCCTTGATTAAAGGAGTAATCGATATCACTGAAAATCAATAGGGACCTCGGTCGATAGAAATGATTATTTTGAACACAACTGTAAGTTTTCTTTCTCGAAACCCTAACACTAGCCAACATTGTTCTGAAACAACACAAGCTTAATTAATCATTTATGTCTACAAATCTGCCAATGATGATCGTGCTTTAAAGTTTGATCTGAATACAATGAATTATTTTGACTCATGTAAGGGATTTTTGTTTTTTACGTCGCGTAGTCTAGTAGTGACGTTTGGAATCTCCGCTGGTTGCACGACAAATAACTTTACGGCGAGTCGCGGAAAATTTGAATGTCTGCAAAAGCGTGTGTTTCAATGGCTAACAAAGCGAAGATTTTGAAATTATCGATTTCCAGATTGCAGAATCACTTCTTAAGATAGTCCTCTGTTCCGTGCTTCCTGGTCACTTTCACTTCCCATGTTACTTTCATCTTCCTGGCTTGAAGAATGCAAGTCCGCCATGAATTACGGCAATTGGCTGCCGCTGTAGTTGCTAAACATTTCAGTCATTGAGCTACGTCCGTATAGAGATACAACAGTTACGGAAGAGAAATTACGTCAGCTAAAATTCAAGAATCGTGGATATCAAAGTAACGAAGTGACGCGTTTTTGTCGGTTCTTCTAGCCTAATTAAGTAAAAATATGATGGGTAATCAGACCGTCGTCTCTTAGCTCTATTCTGATAACCTTTAACAGTGCTTTAAATTTTTCAGGTTTTAGAAGCTGGAGGAAGGAGTGCCGCTGGGCATAGCCTCATTATCATAACCACGCCCCTCAGTGCACAAGACACATTGGACTCTATTGAAAACACGGTGGATGTCGCTAAGCAGAAGAAGCTCCGCGTGTCCGTTATCGGATACGCTGGTACCTTTAACGGTCACACATTCCTAACGGCCGAAACCAACGGATACCAGGGAATTGTCCGGCCGAATATGATAACAACGTCAGAGTCGAATTTGGGAATGTTGACTCAACTCAGCGGCGAGTTGCTGGCGGCGTTGAGTCACCAGGCGGGCACAGCGGATCAGGGGATTGAAATTCCGATTGTGGTAAGTGTACCATTGCGTTTGATGTGTAATAATAATAATATCGTCTGGCGTCGAGCAATCCTCTGCTGATGATTCTTGTGGTCCACAAATGCGCCTATCTCTGCCTCTGTGGCAAGCATGGGGGAAAGGAATTTACTGAGGGTTCGACCCATACTGATTGAGTTTTGTGTACTTTGTTTGTTGGAGGCTTCGTGCTTTCAGCATATTTTTTTTTCTTCTTTTTAGTGTATATAAAACGAGTTGTTATGTAGCAGCCCAGTTGGGTGTATTTTGAAATAAATAATATAAGGCAAAAAATAGGCCATTGGGCCTCTACAGATAAACGTATGTCTGAAGACGAGGGACTTGTTAAAGGACCTGTCGTACCTGTAATGACAGTGCAACCTACTTCCGTAATTGCATTCATTGATTCTTAAGCCCGGAGACCCAAATTTCATAGGTTACATTCTATACCCGCGAACGACACCTGTCTAATCTTTGCACTAACCATGATTCACTATTTTCCATACGCGTTATGCTCCCGACTAGTGTTAGCGTATCATGCTATTAATGCGTGAAACCGGTTATTTGAATTTTGCCGAGTTTTTGCTAGAAGTCAGTGGACCTGGGAAAGGCAAAAACATCCAAAGCCGTGGATAGTTTGTTAAAGCAGAGCCGAGTTTTACAGTATTCGAATAGTTTTGAACATTGGAACACAAACACTAAATCGTGTGAGGTGTGCGTTAACCATGAGTCACCGTTTGGAAATAATTTCTTTATTAAATTTATAAATCATTGCCATATGTCGGACCGTCATAGATGGTCCAGGTCCTTAAGTGCAGATTCTAATGTCAAAAATATTATTTATTGAACTAATTGCCAACTAGGGCTACTCATACAAACAAGTTTTGTTTGTATTTATATCGATTTCATGTTCGTTGTTTTTCTTCTTCTTTTTTCCCGCCGTGACCCCGCGGGCTTTTTTGGGAAACTCAGTCATTTATTCATACAAAGAAAAAGTAACGAAACACAAGCACTGAGGCTTAGCTTCAACAATGGTGCTTAAAGTTTAACTGAAAAGCCAACTTATTTTTGTCTCGTTCGACTGAATACACTGCATTGTTCGAATTGTATTAAGGGATTTTTTTGTTTCACTATTTGTTCTAGTATGACGGTCAAGATATCTACGGCCGTCATCACAGCGCAAAATTCTACTATGACGCGGAAAATATGAACCTCAATACAAATGCGGCTTTTCAGTGGCCAGTGACCAGCATGCGGACGATAGTTTTTGTCAAGGGTACAACACAAGTACAAGCGCATAGAGGTACCACAAACCCGATAGGGAAATTCCACTTTTGTAAACTGATAATTCGTGAATAGCGGAGCAACGAAGTAACTCATTTTCATCGGGTCTTCAAGCCTCTTTAAGTGAATAAGTGAGGAGTATCTAGACTGTCCTATCTCGGCCCTCTTTAGTTAAACTTTAAAGGACCCGTCGCTTCTATAACGCCGATACCAGCTATTTTCTTAAACCTGGAGACCCGCATTCCATCCCCTCTAACGAAAACTCGGTTATTTTTACACTTGCCTTGTTTGGCTATTTTCGCTGCGTAACATGCTCCCTATTTATTTATTTATTTATTCGTGACCCGCTTTTTGTATAACAGCGGAGTATGAGTAAAATAAACAAAATAAAATACACATATTAAAACACTAAGGTACAATTTTTTTTTAATGGCAAATATAAATAAACCTGGTTTTCTCAAAAGCATCAGACATGCCAGTGGCATAAAAATACACATATTAAAACGCAAAGGTACAATTTTTTTTTAATGGCAAATATAAATAAACCTGGTGTTTCTCAAAAGCATCAGACATGCCAGTGGAATAAACTAAACAAAACAATGTACATAAACGTGACTACGTTATTTTCATATAGTTTAAAAACACACTAAATAGACTTAACAAAATTTACACAGTGACAAGCCCAATAAACGGGTTCAGGACTGACAAACTGGCCACCAATTTCGTGTGCTGACAGGGCAGGATGTTTGTGGAGGGTAAATAGATTTGAATGCGAACGAAGGAGTGTAGTGATACTATCTTGAACATTAAAATCGAAACCAATTTGATTCGAAAACCTATGATTGTCTAGGAGAATTAAGCTCGCTCGTAAGAAAACCGGTTAAGTATTTTTTTTCCTTTTTTGCTATTAGTCGATGGGCCAGGAGTAAGCCTTATAACAGCAAATATTCGGTTTAAAGTACTCAACTCTTTTAAAAACAGTGGAACAAAAACAGTAAATAGTGCAAGGCGTGCTTTAACTCTAGACGTGTTGGTTGAGCATGAATCTACCTTAAATTGCAGCTTAACGATTGATCCTGTAGAATTCGCTCCGTGGTTGACTCTGGTTTGTTTTACGTACGATGGTTTGTCTTGTGATGAACTTCAAACGTTGATACGGGTATCAACAGCATCCCATTTCAGCTTTCACTCGATGTCAGCCCACGCCTCATCAACGGACTTTTTGAGAGAGAGAGAGAGAGAGAGAGACAAATTTAATATATATTGGAATTCTACAAAAAAAAAAAATCAATATCATAACAGACCTGCCACTTGAAAATCTATACAGATTTGTTTGTGGCAGGACTGAAAAATCTTATATTGGGAACAAAAAAGAAAAGGGAAAAAAATAAATGCAATACTATACATAAACAACTATATATAGAAAAAAATAAAAAAATCAGTTTTATAAATTCATTTTTTTTCAGTTCAGTTTAGTTTATTCATAAACAATAAAAACACCATTAACTCTTTGTGGTCCCACCATAAGGCCTGGCAATGGGCGGGGCTTATTCTTTATTCGTATAGTCTTAAGGGAAACAAACCAAACCAATCAAAAAAAGAAAAAGAAGGAGAGAAAAAAAGAAGAAGAAGAAAATAAGGATGAAGTCATAACAAACTGACAAGAAAATCCACTAACGAACGATCTTCCATCAACAAAGCGCCATTGCCCACCAGCAAGGGACAGAAAATTAACCTCGAAGACAATTAACTCGTGGCAATCCAGAACCGGATTCAAATGTTTCAAAGGATTTAAATGTTTCACAGTATACTGTTTTTCGCGGAGAGGGAATTCCAAAGGGGTAGATACGAACTGATGTTCAATTCTTGTCAAAGCATGGGGTTTTTGGATTCTTCTACTGTGTCCACACGTTTTGGTGGCTGAGTTTGATGCAAAGACTTTGGGAGGCTGTCTAGATTGGAGGATCCTATGGGCCTGGATGATGTCTCCTCATTCACGTCTGTATGTTAAAGTTCAAATGAAAAGGGCTGAGATAGAACCATCTAGATACCCATCACTTGTTCACTTAAAGAGGCTCGAAACACCCGATGAAAATGCATTACTTCGTTGTTCCGCTAATCACGAATAGTCGATTTTCACATGGAATTTTCCCTGTCGGATTTGTGGTACCTCCATGCGCTTGTACCTGTGTTGTATGCTTGACGAAAGAGATTTACGAAAATAAGTTTATTCAAATGATCACCTAGCTCATCACTGGTCACTGAAAAGCCGCGTTTGTATTGAGATTCAAACTTTCTACGGCATAGTAGAATTTTGCGTTGTGAGGACGGCCTTAGATATTCTGAACATCATACTAGAGCAAATAGTTGAAAAAAGATAATCTCTTAAAGGACCCCTCTTGCTTATCCTGCCTTTTATGAAATACTTAGCTCCCATATTGAAATATAAGCTTCTAAAATCCCCAACTTTCTCCTTTGTTTCGTTTCGCAACTACGAATTTTTAGCGCTTTTACGGCCTTGCCGAGTTTTCCCGTCACCCAACGGAAAGTTTCACGGACTCTTCAACGTCCGCTGACAACTTCACACATAAGGATGTGATAATCTTCTGTTTATTACCTCTTTTATTCGCTTAGTTTTCCCACTTTTTAACCAGTTTTTTTCAGTTTTCAGTTTCAGTTTTCAAATGTTTTGCGCCCAGCCGCCGCGTCGGAGAGCAGGAAGGCTGGAAATAGTCGACAAGCGCTAGAGAATCGCTAGTTTTAGGTGGAAAGAAATGGGATTTTCAAAACGTTTTTTCTGATTCATTTCATAGCGAAAAGATCATTTCTAGAAAGAGTTGTGCTTTGACAAAAGCCAAATAAGCAGTGTGTTCAGTTAAAGCACAACTCTTACTAGAAATGATCTTTTTCCTATAAAATGGATCAGAAAAAACGTTTTCGAAAATACTATTACTTTCCACCTGAAACTAGTGATTCTCTTGTTAGGGCTTGTCGATTATATCCAGCCTTCCTGCTCTCCGACGCGGTGGCTGGGCGCAAAAGATTTGAAAACTGAACGTACCTTGGTTAAAAAGTGGGAGAACTAAGCAAATAAGATAAGTAATAAACAGAAGATTATCATATTCTTATGTGTGAAAGAGTTGTCAGCGGACAATGAAGATTCCGGCAAACTTTTTCGTTGGGTGACGGGAAAACTCGGCAAGGCCGAAAACGTGCTAAAAATTCATAGTTGCGAAACGAAACAATGGAGAAAGGTGGGGATTTTAGAAGATTATAATTCCATATGGGAGCTAAGTGTAGTATAAAAGGCAGAATAAGCAAGAGGGGTCCTTTAAATGATACACAAATAAGTTGGCTTTTCACTTAAACTTAAAAGTTGGGAAGTTCAACCTCTGCAATCGCTCAATGTATGGGAGATCCTTCAAGGCTTGGATCTGTTTTTATCCAGTCCGTCAAACTGGCAGAGACAGAAGAATCAGCGGTCTAGGGCCGCTGTTTCTTCTGTTTCTGCCAGTTTGGATTGTCAGAAGCAAGTATCCTTGAAACTTCTCGAGAAAAGCAAACAAAGCCAAAGGCTGTGAAAGGCTGTTTGAAGATGGAGAGCACGCCTTTGAGATGATTTGTGTTTCGCTATTGACTCTGAAATTATTTACACGGCGGGTGAGATAAATTATAAAAAAGGACGCAGAAAATAACATCTTCAGCATTCCTTCAGTTCAAGCCGACTGCGAATCATGGTCGATGCGAGGGGTTGCCCACCCACGGTTTTGGTGTAGCCTACACCCAGAGGCATTACTAGCCAAAGTTTTTGCGGGGAGGGGGAGCAAGTTATTTACCGACTCTCTGGTGATTTTGTCGACGGTATTTGCAGAAAAAACTACTCATTTGCAGAAAAACTACAGTTGAGACGAAAAACCGACTGATTTTCAGAAAAAAAATACTGTCTCTTAAAAAAAAGACTAAAGTTCTCGATGGGATCCCAAAAATTCATTATTGATCCAGACCATTGGGTCTTGTCTTCGCCAGATCCAGTCTTCACCAGACTCCTTGAACATTTTTACTATTACAATTCAGAAACAGATTAAGGACAAATCGATAATCATCTGAGAAAACCAAGTTCAGATACTGACTCAACATGTTTGTTTACCCCTATGAGTCATATCTATTTGACGAAACCGATCAAAACTTCCTGCCTTACCTCTGCCAATTTTCCGGTCTGGCAGAATTCCGGGACTACTTGTCCGGTGAAAAAATAAAGCTCAGAAACGAATTCAGCGTATCCCTTTACCCCTATCTCCAACATCTAATCAACTTCAAATAAAAATTAAACTCATAACAAATTTTCCGGTTTCGGCCGGATTCCGGGCGAACAAATGCCCGGGTAAAAAATGATTGTCATATACGGATTCAGCATCTTTTCCTAATTCTGAAATCTAATCAACTACAAATACAACTTTTGCTTTTAACTAATTTGAAAGGAATCAAGTTTGGCAACTAGTGAATTTTCAAGACAAAACAAAAGCTAGTGACGGACAACGGTGGAAAACCCTATAAAGCGATTTACAAGCATTTTGTAAAAGAGGGAGATTGCAGAGTGTATCGTCAGGGGGGGGGGGTGAAACGCGTGAAAAGCAAGAGGGGTCCTTCAAGGAATGGATTGTTACTGGGAATAAAACAAAATCAATCAGTTTCTTCTTTCCAGATCCACGAAAAATCTTCCGATGCTACCAGTATTATACGCGGCACTTTCACAATCGACGTTGATGCCGGACGGGATACGATTTTTGCCGTTTATTTCTATGACTTGAGTCGCCCAGGTGTTAACCGGCTTATGCTCACAAGCCCCAACGGAACCCTGTACTCTTCGTTAGAAGATACAGAACTCGGCAGCTCGTATTATACTACTGTCGCTCCGATCAATCAGGTATGGTGTCTTTAAAGTTCAATAGGCGGATCAAACAAACATGATGCCACATTTTCACCCCCTAGAACACGATGTTACATCGGAAATCAGCAGATTCCTCGACAACTTATTTTCGCTAATATATCCTAATGCCGTTTTTTGCTGACTGTCATACTCCGATTTACTAGCTTAGACAAATATAAGCGGAGTTTCTTCTTTCTTATCCATTCCTTGTTATTATATACTCCTGAATGTTTGTATTGTTGACAAATATTCATATTAACGGTGTTACCTGAGAATTCCTTACAAGTTCTGGAATCAGCTGCAAGTAGGTTGGTTATATTTGTACATTTTGGGCAGTGTTGTAACTTAACATCCGGAACACAAAACTTTTCTTTGGTACTTCAAACAAACAGAAAGTTTCGTCAGATAACACTAGAGCAATCTGCCAGATACAGAGACAGTTTATTTTAGCAGCCATTGCACTCTCGTCACTCAGCTCTACAAAACGAGTGATTTTCCAGTTCCGAAAAGTTGAGAGGGTATGTGGACTACGCTGTAGTCCTTTCACCCCTTTGACGTCAAATCCGTATTTTCAAAGATTCAGCACTCCAGCGTCTTCTTTGGGATCTGAATCATCGTAGTATAGATCGGCCTTTCAATATGCGAAGTTTCGTACATGGCTGAGAGTTCTTGAATTTCCGCGCCATGCAATACCATGCTCTGAAATCGTCTCGAAGAGTCAATGACAAGGGATAACGAGAAAATGGCTTATTTTTGGAGCGCTATCTAGTGGAAGCCAGGAATGTATCTGTGTGACGCATGTTATAAAAATTAAAGCATAGTTAGTGCCCATTGTGCTTTAAAGCCCATCCATTATATCCTCTTGGATATCTCCGGAAACTTATTTTCGTTGTTGTAAGTTTCTTCTTTACCTCCTCCCTTGGCATCCTTGGCATGGAGTTGTTATTCGGTTGTTATTTTTCGGAGGAATTGGTAATGACACACAGAAGCTGTCAGGACCAGCCTACTCGCAGTTTTCGCCACACAACCCCCTTACCCTACTGTTTGTGTTCTAGTACATTTGTATGTGTATGATTATAGTTGTTTTTGTATTTTCTTCCGTCATTTTCTTTTTGTACTCCACTTGTTGTTCCTCTTGAATTTGTGGGTAATAAATAAACCATTGTTATCAAGGCCGTATCCAGGGGGGGTACGGGGTTGAACCCTCCCCCCCCCCCGAAACCTACAAAAATAACGGTTTTTATAGGCTTTTCCCTCTGATCTATGTCTTTATTGTACTTTTTTGTTCGACCCGCAGGCAACCCCCCCCCCCCCCCCCCCGAAATAAATTCCTGGATACGGGCCTGATTGTTATTACTATTTTTTAAAGCAAAGAGATTTGTATTAGATCGACTTTAGACCCCTAATTATTCGACAAAGTGGCGTTCCCGCTAAAACTCCCAACTTCAAGAACTCTTGAAGGACCTGTCTTACCTAAAATACTAACGCAACCTACTTCCATCATCACTCCATATATTTCTAAACCCAAAGACCCCAGTTTCATAAGGTACATTCTAACCCCTCTAACAAATCACGCTGATTTTCTCACTTGCAGTGTTTTGCTACCTTCGATGTGTATCACGCTGCCGACGGTTGTCTGCGAGAAGTTTTCCCAACAGAAAAACCGGTTATTTAAATTTATTCAAACAATGTTTACAACGGATACGTCAGCTACGATTCTTCATCAGCGATATTTCAGCCCTTCTTGGCAAGAGTCCTCGTCAGGCTGTCAACCCTTTGGGTGCACGTCGGGGAAGGAAACAAACCTGTAATAAAAAAAACGATATTTCGGCCGTTCCTGGCAAGAGTCCTCGTCAGGCTGTCAATCCTCTGGGTCCACGTCGGGGAAGGAAACAAACCTGTAATAAATAACTGAGGCTTCTACCTTCTATCTATTATAATAATAATAATAATTTATTAAAGCCAACAAAGGGCCATACAACAGCATTCATTCTCGCACTTAACTAACAAAATTGACCTTCAATATTACATACAATAATATCACTGCTTTTTACCCTTCTACTATTCCCCAAATTACCTCTAATCTAAACTTCCATTATACACTTAAAATATTCACATACCGACCGAATTACCTGACGATTCGTCGACTCCATAATACCAGGAAATAGTATGGGTACCCCACCAAAAAAATATTTAAATTGTATAATATATTTAAATTGTTACCCTGTTTCCGCTACTAGTCAACGGGTCTCGGAAAAAGCCTAAAAGAGCTCAAAACCGTGGGTTATTTGTTGAAAGCAAAGTCTAGTTTTAAATTATTCAAATATTTTAAAGTACTCATGTTGAAGAGTAAATAGTGTGAGGGGTCCTTTAAGTTGTATAGCAAGATAAAAGATGTGTTAGGGTTTGAATGTTATTTAAGCTATGACTACCCACTGCACATTGAAAACTTGGTTCCAGCTCCGACCTAACGGTTTGCAGATCCTAAGTAAAAATAAACTTTTAAAGTTTAACTGAAAAGCCAACTTATTTATGTGTCATTTAACTGAATACACTGCATTATTTAGATTCTTCAAAGGGATTTTTTATTTTCCACTATCTGCTCCAGCTATGACGTTCAGAATATCTACGGCCGACCCCACAATGAAAATTCTAGTATGTCGTGGGAAATTTTAATCTCAAAACAAACGCGGCTTTTCTTTGGGCAGTGGTGAGATTGGTGAAGATTGCTTAGTGCCTTAACAAACAAAAAATCATAAATCTTTCTTTTATGGAATACAGCAAAAATACAAGCGAATAGAGGGACCACAAATCACACGGAAATTCCACTATTTGAAAATCGATTATTCGTGAATAGCAGAACAACGAAGTAACGCATTTTCAGCGGGTCTCAAAGCCAATTTAAGTGAAGAAGTGATGGGTAACTAGATTGTCATATCCCAGCCCTTTTCGGTTAAACTTTAATAAGAGGGAAGCTGGCACGGGAGAGACTTACCTTTGCCGTCTTTGCAAGTTGCAGGGGAGTGACTTACCTTTGCCGTATTTGCAAGTTGCAGGAGGAGGATGTAACGCAATTCCTCTTAAAGTGCTAAGCGTTTTCGCATTTGAGTTTAAATTTGTTTGGGGTGGGTTGGTGTCGCTTCCCGGCATCCTGAAATCTACGAACCCCAACTTCATCGTGGAAGTATGCAAATATGTAGTAGAAGCGATTAGCCTTAGGACATAAAGTTTAGCTTAGTTTATCTATCTAGTCAGAATTTCGCAAATAGACTTCTTTTGTTTTGTTTTTCCTGAAATCTACGAACCCCAACTTTATCGTGGAAGTACGCAAATATGTAGTAGAAGCGTTTAGCCTTAGGACATAAAGTTTAGCTTAGTTTATCTATCTAGTCAGAATTTCGCAAATAGACAGTCTTTCTTTTGTTTTGTTTTTTTGTATTCTATTGCCATGGCCCTCTGGCTTTTTGTGCAAATACATAATCATATAGTATTCAATCTTGTCTGGCCTTTTGGCTGTATAAACAAACGTTATTGTTATTATTATAATAAAAACGGAGTTCTTAATCCCGCTATAATCTTCAGCTTTTGAGCAACTCGAGTCCACCATCGGTTATGGGTCAGTAGTCGTATTCCTGTTCTCAATAGCAACTCATTTCGATGAAGACAGAAAAGAAAAAGAAAGAGGACATGCAAAATTTTGGAAAGCATTAACTGCTTACAAGTTTATATCTAAAAATCACAAAAATGTCATTGCCATTTATTCGCAGATAGTGTTTATTGCTGATGGTGGGAAATTCAGAAACCCGACATCACTTAATCATTCGAAATGATGGGGCGATGAGCAGAGGGGTTAGAGGCTCTGCAATTAAAGTTTAACCGAAATGGAATGAGGTAGGACAATCTAGTTAACCATCACTTATTCGCCGAAAGAGGCTTAAAGACCCGATGAAAATGCGTCACTTCGTTGCTCCGCAATTCACGAATAATTGATTTTCATATAGTGGAATTTCCCTGTCGGATTTGTGGTACCTCTATACCACATACATGTGTTATTCTTTCAGCCCAAGCTGACTACGAATCATATTTGACAGTGCAAAATGGAGAAGTCAGCTGAGTTTTACTAGAGCTATACTGACAAGTTCACAAGTTCATTTTCCAGCTTGAGCCTGAAGATTACCCTTGCCAAGAAGGGCCGAAATATAGCTCTAATAAAATGTAGCTGACTTATCCGTTTTGCACCGTCACATATGATTCGCAGTCAGCTTGGGCTGAAGGACTATCTACTGAGCTATACTTCGGCCCTTCTTGGCAAGGGCACTCTTCAGGCTCAAGCCGCTCAAACTGGAAAAAAAAAGGTTTCAAGGGTTCCATTTTCCAGTTTGAGCGGTTTGAGCCTGAAGAGGACCTTGCCAAGAAGGGTCGAAATATAGCTCGAATAAAATTCAGCTGACTTATCCGTTTTGCACTTGACAAAGTAAAAGCTTAACGCCAAATGTAATAATAAATAAATAAATATGTACCTATGTTATATGCTTGACGGTAATGACTAATAAATAAATAAATATGTACCTATGTTATATGCTTGACGATAATGAACAATAATTGTTCACACAGTGAGCTACCTTCTGCGAGCTTACCACTGGCCACTGAAGAGCCGCGTTTGTACTGAGATTCAAATTTTCCGCGTCATAGTAGAATTTGAGTTGTGAGGACGGCCGTAGATATTCAACGTCATACTAGAACAACAAGTGAAAAATAAATAAAAAATCCCCTAACACAATCCAAATGATGCAGTGTATTCAGTTAAATGTTACAAAATAAGTTGGCTTTTCAGTTAAACTTTAAAGCACAACTCTTACTAGAAATGATCTTTTCTCCATGAAAGGGATCAGAAAAAACGTTTTCGAAAATACCATTACTTTCCACCTGAAACTAGCGATTCTCTTGTTAGCGCTTGTCGACTAACTCAAGCCTTCCTGCTCTCCGACGCGGCGGCTGGGCGCAAACATTTCAAAAATGAATGTGCCTTGGTTAAAAGCGGAGAAACTAAGCAAATAAAAGAAGTAATAAATAGTAGATTATCACATCGTTATGTGTGGAAGAGTTGTCAGCGGACGTTGAAGATTCCGGCAGACTTTTCGTTGAGTGACGGGAAAACTCGGCAAGGCCGAAAAAGCGCTAAAAATTCGTAGTTATGAAACGAAACAGTGGAAAAAGGTGGGGATTTTAGAAGCTTATAATTCCATATGGGAGCTAAGTATATTATAAAAGGCAGAGTAAGCCAGAGGGGTCCTTTAACAACGGAAGGATGAAATGGATGAAATAACTGTATAAATTTATAATAGATAGATAGATTTATTGATACAACTCGCAGCGCCGAATTGGCACAAAATATGTCGACTGTTACGTTTAACGGGTTAGAATAACTTGAATGTATACAATCATTACAAAAAAATATGTCATTTGGAATCCACAGGTTTCTTGTTAATTTTCTCAGTAAAATGTGGAACAATATGTGATGTGGAATATCAAGAAGTAAATAAATTGATTAATTGATTGAAAATTTAATACATTCGCAGTTTTCTGAGTGTATTGGGATGTGTTGATGGAAGGAAAGCTTACAGCTGTGTTAAGAAATAGAGACTGAGGCTGGTTTTAAGCAGAAACGTAGGGTTTTGAGACCGTCTTTAAGGAACAAAGGGTACTAGGAATTATGTTGTTCTTACTCGTTTAGTTGGGTTATTTTTGTGTTATTGTGTCAATATTAATGAAAATATTAGTCGGCTATTTCTGATTTCATTACTATTGCCCATCCTTTTTGTTCGCCAAGCTGTTTCCGGCAAAAGCAGATAATATAGGACATAGAAAACAGCCGGAGACCTTTATTAGGATCGTGGTTTCCTTAAAGCTTGTCGTACCAGCCAATATCCCTGACCGGTATATGCCCTTAAGTACAAAAACTGTGAGCCTTGTTAGTTGACGAAATTGAACCAGTGTTGCCGCTGGTAGCAGAATTCTGAAACTTGTCTGCGACTGCGACTTGTTGTTTGCGTTACTAGCCAAAATGTGTTGTGTTTTTTTTTTGGGGGGGGGCAAGGTATTTACTGACTATATTTGCAGAAAAAAATGAAAGTCGAATCGAAAGAAAAATTTTAACATTTTAAGAAAAAATCGACTCTTTTTACGAAAAATCGCGGTTCTTCTCGCCGAGTCGGCTATTTTTTATCGACTGGCCGACAAAATTAGGGGGAGGGTTGTTGGACAGTCTTTCACATCCAGCACAATATTTGTGAATACCGTGCTTATACGCCGTAGGCTAGTGCAATAAACATAACTATCCTCACCTTTGTTTTCATCCCGATGAAAAATTTGTAGCCTGCGTAGTAGTATGGTAGGAGTACAAAAACGTTGCATGTAATACTATGTAATTGCAAAGAATACTATCATTTAATGTGCATCAGACTGGGCGAATCTTATGTAGTAGTATCCAGTAGCATCCTGTCTTGCCATAGTAGAATCCAGTCTTGCTAATAGTAGCATATAGTAGTATGCAGTAACACGGTAGCCTTGAAGTAGAAGCATGTAGTAGCATCGTTAGTACTGCATGCAACTTTTTCGTACTACTTCATAGTACTATTTTGAGATAAATTTTTCATCGGGATGCGTGGTAGGCCTAACAGCCTTTCACCAAGTTCTGAAAATGGGGGATAGTCTATACGTGCGAAATTATCGGGAAATTCCGTGGGCCAAACAGCCTTTCACGGAAACCGCAAAATCACAAGGTGATCGTACTAAACAAGGTTTTAACTTGTTTTGCAACTCTGCTGCACCACTGTACCTTCCTGATGGTAACGCTTATTATGCATGGCATTTTGAAACACAACAGATAACATCCGAAGTGTTATCCGTTACGCATTATCTGTTGAAACCGCGC
This sequence comes from Branchinecta sandiegonensis, assembly GCA_030848855.1. Lineage (NCBI taxonomy): Eukaryota > Metazoa > Arthropoda > Branchiopoda > Anostraca > Branchinectidae > Branchinecta > Branchinecta sandiegonensis. Next base: position 27,865,283 of record JAUPMV010000001.1, on the reverse strand, counting down.
ATCCTCGTGTTATCTATTATGAAACTTCTGACAGTGTAGTACAGTTAATTTTCCTCCGATGATCCTCGGATTATAATGAGGATTATAAAAAGTCAGTAAAATAGACGACATATAACCACATCATAATCAATTCGCCTCAAAATAGTCCAAAGCGGACTAGTTTCTGAAAATCTCCATTGTCCTCGTTATCAGCACTGGCGACAGAGAGTTACTAAAACATGGATCAATAAGGTAATGAGCAGAACATAATAGCTTTCCCATTCTACTCCAAAGACGGTGCAAAACTCTGTTGCTTGGGAAGCAGATTGCACATCAACTTATGGATCTATTTTACTATCTCTGTCACAAATGTTGTCCAAGTTCAAGTTCTTTTTATTGATACACACAACGCCCAACTAACATACTACTAACACAAACAAAAATAAAATCTATTCATTTGAACTAAATCCCAAGGGCTCTGTGGCCCGTTGGTTAGGAAACAGTTATCTTTATAACAAAACAAAATAGTTCATCACGTGTTCTCGCGAATACAGCCGACCTTCACATCACCACAAAACCAACCTAAAAATAATAAACATTTCTTGAGCCCAAGCTAACTTGAAACATTTATTCAAATAATGTATACAACGGATACGTCAGCTACGATGCTTCATCAGCGATATTCAGGTGTTCTCGCGAATACAGCCGACCTCCACATCACCACACAACCAACCACAAAAATAATAAATATTCCTTGAGCCCAAGCTAACTTGAAACATTTACTCAAACAATGTTTACAACGGACACGTCAGCTACGATGCTTCATCAGCGATATTCAGGTGTTCTCGCGAATACGGCCGACCTCCACATCACCACACAACCAACCACAAAAATAATAAATATTCCTTGAGCCCAAGCTAACTTGAAACATTTATTCAAACAATGTTTACAACGGATACGTCAGCTGCGATTCTTCATCAGCGATATTTCGGTCCTTCTTGGCAAGGGTCCTCGTCAGGCTGTCAATCTTCAGGTCCAGCGTCGGGGAAGGAAACAAACATGTAACACCTAAGTTCATCGAGAGCCAACGCCAATTTTTTAAACTATTGTAATAGACAACCAAATTTAAACCTAATTTTTCTAATAAATAAATAAACTAGTGAGCCGTCGGATGACTTTCAAAAACTATGCTGCGACTGGAGTATGGCGAATTGATAAAATGCAATCAAATAGATACCAAAAACACACTGGATAAAATCATTGTTGTTCGAAGAAGAGGAAAAGATAGGAAGACTACTATTTTTTATGTTTAATATAAATATTTTTTTAAACCTAATGAGATAGTCGATGTAGGGGTAAGAAAACATGCTGAATCCGAATATGAAAGTTATTTTCTCGCCGGACAAGTAGTTCTACCCGAATCCGGCAAAACACGGAAAATTTTGTAAAAAGTAAAAATTTAATCTGTAGTTGATTATATGTTCGAAATCAGGGGTAAGGAAACATGGCGGATCTGAATTTATTGTAAAACGAACCAAGTTTCTTCCAAAGCGTAGTCATTAGGTGTTTGATTTTTAAATATAGTTACTAGTTCCCGCAAGGCAAACCAAAGAGAAATTTACAGTATTTTCAAAGCAACTTTTATAAGCAACTTTCAACTTCGCACAGACGTCAATGAAGTTAACTTTGCAAAGACAAGGGTCCGATTGCAGAAAGTTTTAAGTTTTGTAGGAAGAAAAAGTGCAATAGTGCATGGCTCCTGTCCGGTTCTTTGCACAGGACTTTGGACAAGGAAAGCGACTCACGAGAACTCCTAAAGTCTCAACATTGAACATGGCTCCCACTTTTTACGTCGTACTTCCGAAGTCTATATGACTAAGTCGAAAACATGCCAGTGATCCTCAGGAAGAACGAGAAAACGTCTCCCTAACGACTCAAACTCAACAATTCACATACTGTGTCAACCAGTCACGGCGATCGTTAGGGACAGCTGTGGTGCCACTTCCGGCTCTTCTGCTAGGTATACGGCGATTTTGCATCGGCAAGGAGAGTTAGTCATCAAGAGTATTGTCTCTTGACCCGCCCAAGTTATGGGTGGGCTTGCCCGTCCCCCACTTTCCGCGGCATGGTAAATTAAAACGCGGCCATCGTGCTACCTGGGATAGGATGAATATCATCCCGCCATCACGACTTCATAACTGCCCTTTAAACATTACACATTCAAATAAAAAAATTATTTATTTATTTACTTAAACCAAGAAACATAAAGATTCCATCAGACCAAGCTGACAAGTTCAATTTCCGGCGGCTTGAGACGGAAGATGACCTTTGTCGAAAAGGGCCCAAATATGGCTCTAATAATCCGTTTTGCGCTGTCAAAAACAACTAAAAGAAACGAGTAAACGACCAATTGGTGTGAAAAATCAAAAACAAAAAGGAATATTGGTCTGTAAAAGCGAAGTAATATTCATTTTATATGGGCAGAAAACTCCCCGACAAAATGACAAACTAAATAACAATCGGTGGCCTACCAATAAACTACGAAGAAAACACAAACAAAATATCAACCTGGGGAGAACCCAGAATATAGTAGGCAGGGGCGTAACGTATGAGGGAGAGGGGGGACGCCCCCCCCCCCCAATGTTGTCAGCCAGTCGGTAAAAATACCTGAGTCGGCGCGAAGCCCAGCGATTTTTCGTAAACTTGGAAACAGTCGTTTTTTTGTAAAAATAGTCGATTTTTTCTTATGAAAAGCGGGTTTTTCTTAAAATCAGTCGACTTTTCGTCGTTGTTTTGTGAAAAACGGTCGGTTTCTCTGCAAAAAGAGTCAGTAAAAATGATCAGCCAGTCGGTGAATAACTTCCCCCCCCCCCCCCCCAGACATTTTGGCTGGTAACGCCTCGAATAGTCGGGCAAAGCCATATTGGTAAACTTAGCCGCATGTCGCCTCGCCATCTAGTTTCTCAGCGCGCAGAAATAGTGTCTGAGGTGATCGGGCAGATGCCTGTCTCACTTCACCAAAAGATTGAAGACCTTCACCAACATACCTGAAGCACTGCATAAACATAATAAATATTTATTATTAATTAGTTCATTTCCAACCACCGGCTTCAAATTATGGAGTAAATATTCAATGAATATATGTGTCCCAGTCAGCTTGAGGAGTATCTATTAAGGAGCAAGTTCGTCAACTAAAACAGAGCTCCGAGCGTCGAAATTTGTCAAGGAAGAAGGAGAATAATTACACCAGAGCAATGCGTCTCTCAACTCTTAAAGTTTAACTGAAAGCCGGCTTATTTTGTATATTTTTTTTACACACTGAATTATTAGTTGCGTTTTTTATCTGAATTCCCAGTTCTCCGTTCTCGCTGCTGAATTCTCGGTTCTCGTACAGATTACCGTTTTTGCTCCTCTGGCTTCTCCATTCTCGCTTTTGACAAAACCACTAATTTGGTAGCTCGTCCGCAACCCGTTATACATATTTATGCATATTGAACACCCTCACTCTGTTGACCAATCAGGGAGGAGAACGGAGAGAGGAGCAACTTCTCGATCTGCAGATTCGCTAGGCTCGATTCTGACAAAAACGCAAGAAAAAGAGAATTCGCTTCATCTGAATGGTCAAAAAACGCGAAATAGGAGAATTGCGAGGAGTATCGCAAGGAGAATTCGAATAAAAAACGCAACTATTTTGACAAAGGGTTCCCGCAACCGGGATCCTACCTTTTCGAGGGATTATATGCAAACCGTCGCTTTCGGGGTTAAAAGGTGTTTTTTTTTTTGCAGGCTGGTATTTGGAACTATTCCGTCGAGCGTGATTCGTCAATTCGGCAGCCTCACATAGTCAGAGTAACGACGCGACAGTACGCCACGTCTACACCGAAGTTATCGATTCGAGTCTATTCCTCCCTTGAAGCGCTGGAGGGAGATGTAAACCTTGAGCCGATCAAACTCTTCGCTGAGGTATTTATATTGCATATACTATACGAAGTTTTTTTTTTTTTTTTTTGGGGGGGGGGGGGGGGTCCTCGGCAGCACCCTTTAAAGTTTAACTGAAAAGGCAGCGTCAATTTGGGGGTGGTAAGTAGAGGCGTTACTAGCCAAAATGTTTGGGGGGGGGGGCAAGGCATTTACCGACTGGCTGGTAATTTTTACCGACTGTTTTTGCAGAAAAAACGATTTTGCGCCATTCCCAGCACATGTCTTGAACACGTAAGAGTCGAGTTAGAAATGACTCAGATGATCTCAGATCTCTTGCACATTCTCCGGCCTTGAAAAATTCTGTACAGATTTTATGTACTAATTTTCCCGCTTTCTTTGGTTTGCTATTTTCAATGCGTATACTGCTCCAGGTCCCTTATCTGAATTTTTCCGTGCTTTTGTTGGAAGTAAACGGGCCCGGAGAAACGCTTAAAACAGCCAAAGCCGTAAGTAGTTTGTTAAGGTAAGGTAGAATTTTATTACAACAGAAATAACACTAGAGTTTAATAAACTGCCAGACATGTCAGTGGCGTACATAAATGGCACCTAATTAATCAAATAACTAATAAAACAAAATACTAGCCTAAAGGTGGCTTCACACTGACTTAAGACCCCTTTCACTCTGGAGTACTTAGGCCTCTTAAGTGTACTGTATGCGTCTAAAGTCGCACTTAACGTAAGAAATCTCACATAACTTTAGTATTTTTCAGAGTTGAAATTTTTCAACTTTAGACTCAAATTTAAGTGCACTTAAGGAAGAGACGAGAAAAGTTGTCAAAAAACCAAAATCAAGATGGATTTTGAGGAAACAATTAAAGGCTTACTTAACTTAACGTAACTTTTGCTACTTAACTTTAGTTCTTAAGTGGCAATGTGAAGCCGCCTTAAGGCATTAATAACTGAACGAAAACAAACAAATACAGATACTGCACTGTCAGAAGTTTTATAACAGACAGCGGAAGGATGCGCGGTTTCGACAGACAATGCGTAACAGACAACACTTTGGATGTTGAAAATAAATTGAAAAAAATTGAAAATTGAAATAAATTGAAATTGAAATTGTTGTCTGTTGTGTTTGAAAATGTTATGCAAAACAAGCGTTGCCATCAGGAAGAGCCGAAAAATCGCCAAAAAGAATCTGATGAATTTTCCGACATCATGACGACAAACAAAAAAGTCAGTAGATGCTATTTTGCCTGTTTTTTGGCAATGCTTGTTGTGCATAACATTTCATGTATAATGTTTTTCAACATAACAGATAACATCCCAAGTGTTGTCTGTTACGAACTGTCTGTTGAAACCGCGCATCCTTCTGTTGTATGTTATGAAACTTCTGTGGTTAAAAGAAGATACTGGTTTTAAAACACTATCGAACATTATAACATGAACAGTAAATAGTACGAGGGGCCCTTTAAAGCCCTAATCCAAACATTCTGTTTACCTTTTCTGAGTGATCGCATGCCATGGGTTTGTTTAGATTTGAACTCGATTGCCGAGTTGCTGTTTTGGCTCGAGAAAAAAACCACGCACAACGTCCTCTTTTCTAGATTGCGGAATTTTCCAGGATTGATTAGCAAAGAATTATAAGACCTAACAGATAATTTTTGTATGTCTTCAGAGGTACCACACCGGTCTTGGTTTTATAATTTATTTGTATATGTAATAAGCATTAGATGGAAATTATTATTTTGACCCTTGGCTCCCTACGTGCCATAACAGCTAGCTGTCCGGGACAATCGGCTGAGGTTTAGTCCAGACAAAGTTATTTCAAACCTAGGAAATTTGGTGTTTTTCTTTAATTTGCTCATTGTTTTACGGTGTTTTTAGTGGTTTTGGACATTCATAGTGACAGTAGGGATGGTTAGCATTGTGTGTGTGGTAGAAAGATCATTTTTTGTGGCTGGCTTTAAGGTTTACTCTCGCCATTCCCCGGGGACCACTTGGGGAGTCAAGGAGAGCACGAGAATACAGGTAGTTACTCCCTAAGGACTCTTAGGAAACGAGAACACGAGAAATGCTTCCGCATGGATTTCGTTCGAATTCACAGGTTTACGGCCTTAGTACTTTGTTGATGATGGTGATGATGCTCGGAGCATTCCTCGTCTATGGGAACTCGGAAGAACGAGGGAAGTGAGTTTCATGGGATAAAAAAAAAAAAGCGGAGACCGAGTCCCCGGCGAACGACGGGAATCGTTCGCCGGGGACTCGGTCTCCTCTTTTTCAAGTCACCTCGCTCTTTAAAAGACATTAATTTATATTTATTTATCTAATTTCACTGTTTTAGAGGTGAAAACGAAACCACGTTAGAGAAATGTTGAAAAGAAGCATACCCTTACTGTGTTTATGGATATTCTTTGGTGGTGCTTCCCACAGGCAAAATCCTGTTTACTACCTGTATTATTATTTAGTAGTATTATCGTTATTTACCATTGTATTGTTCTATTGATTGGCAGAAGACTGACAGCATAAGAATTTGTTTACACCTTATTTTCAGGTAAAGTTCGGTCGTCAGTCCGTTCTGCAAGCCCAGGTTACGGTCAGCATAACTTCTAATAATGGAACCAGGACGGTTGAACTGTTTGATAATGGAAATGGAGGTAAGGGGTCGCTCCCGTTTATACACAGAAATTCCATAGACTAGTAGCACAACAGTCCCCGATGAAAAATTATCCCAAAATAGTAGTACACTGTAAAAAAAAATCTTGCAGTATTTGTAACTGGGATTAATCTTGTCTCTAATTCGGATTAACCTTATCCCAGTAGAGATAGGATTAATCGAAGTAGCAAATACTGCAGTTAATTTTAGTCCTAACTTGGAGAAACCTTTTACAGTGTATGAAGCTGTACGAAAAAGTAGCATGCAGTACGAACTGCTGCTACTACATGCTTCTATGTCAAGGCTACCGTGTTACTGCATTCTACTGCATGCTACTATTAGCAAGACTAGATGCTATTGGATATTACTGCTTAAGATTGGTCCAGTCTGAGGCACATTAAATGATGTATTTTTTACAATTACATATCAATACATGCAACTTTTTCGTACAACTACACAGGCTACAAGTTTTTCACCGAGTCGAGGTAGTTAGAACTAAAGGACAGCTAGGGCCGCCCATACAAACATGCAAAGGATAACATAATAACTAAAAAAAGAAAGAAAGAATCATCAACAAACAAAAAAATGCTTAAATTCAGAACTGTTGGGCGTGAATCTCGCCAACGCGGAAGAGACAGACAAACTGTTTGGACGGTATTTATCCATTACATTGTATTATGTTATATATACACATAAATATATTTATTTATCATTATCTGTTATGTTATACCTACACTGTCAGAAGTTTTACAACAGATAGGACAAGGATGGGCTGTTTCAACAGACAACACTTGGAATGTAATCTGTTGTAAGTAACCATTTCGAAAAAGCGGAGTAAATGAAAGAAAATAAATAAAACACATAAAGACACAGAAAAAGACACTAATTTTCAATCTTCGGCCAGGAAGCAATGGAGAAGTTCGTGCGCTGGTTGGGCTCTGTTGTCAATGATTTTTTATAGCGACGAAGAAAGTTGTGATTTTGAAAACGTTATGCATTAAACGTTATGCATAACAAGCATTGCCAAGATAACCTGATAATCCGCGGAAAAAACGTCGACTTTCCGGATATCATGACAGCGGTAAATCCAGCAGATGCTGTTTTTGCGGTTTGCAGCAAACTTAACAGCAAATTAAACCACGCTTTGGCTGTTTTTGTCAATGGGTCTGGGAAAAAACATAAAACAGTTTCAAAGTATTCACATAGTTTTGAATAAAATGGGTATTCTTTCAATAATGTTCATACTCTTTTCTGTACCCCCTTTTTTCTTTCTTTTTTTCTATCGAAAAGACCCATCCAACCTTAAAGCATAACTCTTACTAGAAATGATCTTTTCATGATAAAATGGCTCATAAATACCGTTTTCAAAAATCCCATTACTTTCCACGAGAAGTTTGCGATTTTCTTGTTAGCGCTTGTCCAGCCTTCCCTGTCTCGGACGTGGCAAGCTGGACACAAAATATTTGAAAACTGAAAGTACTTGGGTTAAAAAGTGGGCAAACTAAGCAAAACAAATAAGAAAAAACAGAAAATAGACCTGATGGTCTACCATGTCTCCCAAAATGAAAAAGAATACTATGAAGCTTCTCATGTCCTTATTTGTGAAAGAGTCGTTGACGGACCTTGAAGCTTTTGACGAAGTTTGCGATGCATGATTGTCCAAACTCGGCTAGGCCGAAAAGCGCTGAAAAGTCGTTTTTTGTCTCTGGTTCCTGTTCCGTGTTCTGTGTTCAGAGTTGTCTGGTTTGGATAAAAAACGCTATTTTTTGCTTACGCCGTTCCGTGTTTCGTACTTTGTCGCTGTTCTGACGAAAACGCAAATTTAGGTTCCTGAGTATGTCTTAGGCGAGAAATCTGTTAAATTGCAAATTAAAAACGAAAATCTTTTAAAAACGACCATAATTTAGGGTTCATCTTTATCCTCTGAACTTCTGCAATTCTTTCTTTTCTATCTGCGAATCTCTCTGCAATTTTCTGTCTGAATAGTGATAAAACATGCTAGGAGAGCAAGTTCCGGTTTTGCAAAACAGACAGCGGAACACAGAACACCTAACATGGAACAGCGTACAAAAACGAGAAAATGAGCAACAGCGTGTTCCGTGTTTTGACAAAACGGGAAAAATACAAAACAGAGAAAACAGCGAACAGAACAGAGACAAAAAACGCAGTTATTGGCGAAAGGCGTGGATTTCAGAATCTTATGATCCCATAAGAGAGCTAGGGATAATATGAAAGGTAGAATAAACAAAACGGGCCCTTTAAGTAGGACTCCGGATCTACCTTCTAGTTCCCACGACCGCCCACCGACTGATTGGCTATGCCTCGAGGGGTTGCGCACTTGTGCCTCATGGTGTACAAGGTCACTGCCTCACGTGCCTCATGCCTGCCTCACGTGCCTCTGCCTCATGGTGTACACGAAACCGACCAGTGCGAAACCCCTGGCTATGCCTCTCGCGTTCGGCATAGTGATATATAGACGACGGCCTAGTCCTACCCAGATGGTTTAGTATTGGAGCAGACTCCACGACCCCCCCCCCCCCCCCCCCCCACTCTCTCCATTACCTTCCTATCCAACCCTCTACGTCAAACCTCAAACCCAAACCCGAAACACAGGAATCCATTTGATTTTTATCGCGGCTTTTGTTCCTTTCGTATCACCACTATTCTCTCCAATCGAGAAACATAACAAGCGGTCTTGGCCGAGTGGTTAAGGCGTCTGACTCGAAATCAGATTCCCTTTGGGAGCGTAGGTTCGAATCCTACAGGCCGCGATCCTTTTTCTTTTGCTATCCACACTGTAAACAAAAATCTTGCAGTATTTGCTACTGGGATTAATCTTGTCTTTACTGAGTTAAGAGCATCCCTAATTCGGATTAATGTTATCCCAATAAAGATAAGATTAATCCCAGTAGCAAACACTGCATCCTTATTCGGAGAAACTTTTTACAGTGCAGCTCCGGCTTTCGCAAGTCATTGTTGTTCAGATAGGGGAAAGATAAACACTGCCCTAAAATTTAAAAAAGGGTTCGGTTTCAATGAAGCATATAGGCTTTCCTACTCAGGTAAGACATCAGTGGAAGTTACAACAAGAGGTGAACGAAAAAGTAAAAGGCATACTAAATTCAAGTCTAGTCTATGCTATTACTGTACACGGAACGACAGACACACAGATAGACACTGGACTGGATAGACAGTACTAATGTTGTCCTCGTAACCAGCAACTACCCTCCTATATTTAAAACAAGAACATGCCGGTTCATAAATGCTGATTCCTGTATTCAATCCAATCCGAGGTGTTAAGTTCCCGTCTTTGGCTTGGGGAACAGTGTTGCGATACTGATTTTTTGAACTGTACTAGACATAGGTCTAAAAATGCAATTCCCGGGAAAAAATGTGCCAGACTCCAAAAAAAAATTACGTGTCAGAACAGCGAAAATAAACACAACAGGCCATCATGTAAAAAACAGCGAAGGGGCAAAACAGCGAAAGCAATAACAGCGCCATGCAAAAACCTCGTCTCGGTTTTTATTCACCCGTTTTGTCTATCGCTGGCTTTGTTTTCGCTGTTTTGGCCGGGTACCGGGCTGAGGTATTTATTTATTTATTCGTTGAAATAAGTACAAACTAGGGCCACTCTCAAACATACAAAAAAAAGACAACAACGAACAAATCAGTAACAAAAAAAGGGAGAAAAATACAAACAAAAAAATTGGTGGGAAAATATGACTAAGGACCAACTAGGGTCACTCTAAAACCAAAAACCAAAATTGTATATTGCACGAAGGTTATGTACAGTAATAGTATATTATGTACTTGTATGTTCGTGAATTTTTGTTGACATTTTGCTATGCTATTTTTCGCAATGAAGAATTTTGGATGAAGAAAGTGAATTTGAATTTGAATACAAAAAAAAGACAAGAACAAATAAATCAGTACGAAAAAGAGGGAGAAAAACAAACAAACAAGAATGGTGCTTGAACGTCAATTTTATTGTGCGTAGATCTCACCGAAGTCCGCAGAGGCAGGCGAACAAGAAAAACGTAGAAAATGTGTATTCCTAAAACAGCGACGGAAGAACGAGCCCCTTTTTAGTTAGTTTTTTTTAGTTTTCATATTTTTTTTCAGATCCCGATATTACTTCCAACGACGGCATTTACTCCCGCTATCTAACGGAGATTTCTGGAAGCATCGACAGTTACTCCGTGAAAGTAACTGTGGTTGGCGAATCTGGCGTAACTTACACCGTCAAAGACACAGTACGAAAAGGACCAAAAGAAAACGAGCGACCGAAGAGGTCTCTAGCGGTCGATCCAGGTAACTAGATCGGTTTAGTTGGTTGCTAGATGGCGCAAGCAAAAAAGGTGTCAGTTGTGCAATATTCTGTTAATTCTGTTCCCAAAATGAAAAGGACCCAGGCAAGAAGTATAGAAAAGGATTACGGCCTTTGGGAATACTATGTATCGCTAGTTAGGATACTTCCAGATGTGCTAAGAAGGATAAAACTTGTCAGGCATGTTATAGTGACCCGACCAGATAGACTTAAGGACGATGAATCTTCCGAGACACAATGCCCTGGGAATACTTCCGTTCCTGGATCCGACCATTTTTCGGGGAGGAGTTGAGGGAGGGGGCTCCGGAAACGACTGACTTCCGTAGGTTGCGAACAAATCGTTCGATTCAAGTGAAACTTTATGGGTGACAAGAACTGATGACCTAGATATGCAGAGCATGTGTCCGAACCCCATGCGGCCATGGTTGGGGGGGGGGGGGTCTGGAAACTGTGACAGACACAAAAACCGAACGGATTGTCCGAATGCGATGCAAGTTGGACAGTACAAGCTTATGCGGCATAGATTTGTCATTTGGCGTCCGAACCGGATCCGACCAAGGTAGAGATGATGAGACGGGAACCGGAAATTTGCAGATATGCTCCGATTCGAGTAAAACTTGATGGACGAGAAGATGAGATGTTAGAGATGCGAAGTTTATGTGTTCGAGTCGGATCCGGCCACAGTGGGGGAAGTGAGAGGGGGAGTCCCGGAACTGTTGTGGCTCGCATAGGGCTTGAACGAGTCGAGTGATTTGAATGAAACTTGGAAAGTAGGGGGAATATATGTCTTAGATGACATATTTTAGGGTCCGGACCGGATCCCAGCACGGTGGGGAGGAGTACCGGAATTTCAGGAAAAATGCTCACATTTCCTTTCTCGTTTCTCACACCACCTGTCGTGACAAATCCCAAATGAGCTCGTAGCTCTTGTTCATTGCAGCTCTTGACGAAGTATGGGACAAATCACTTGAGCTGGCAAGACTGAAGGGGGGGGGGGAGGAAGAGCTTCTCATCCCAAGTCGTGTTGCTGTCGATCGTCCCCCCTTAGGCGCTAGCTTTGTTAGCTCGCCTCGATGGTGAGAGGACAGGCGGTAATCCTACCCAAACTGATGTTTGGTTCACCTACAGCTTAAAACCTGGGACTAAAATTGTTTCTGTTTCAGTGACCATTGCCCCCTGTTGCGGCAGCTCCATTTCCATCCCCCTTGCGAAAAGAGAGTACATCCCCCCGTTTTTACGGATGGCTCAGGGACCCCTCATCAAAGCGAGGGGTTACGCCTCGAGCCTTAGTATACCTCCCAGACGGATATCCGACTTTAAGGTCCAGGTGAATAAAGGAACTGCTAATTGGACCTTTACATGGATTGCCCCTGGGGATGATATGGACAGAAATCGAGGTAAGTGATCGCATTGGCACTTATAATGTCGGAAGCTTGTTAAAGGACCTGTCTTACCTATAATACTAATGCAACCTATTTCCATAATCACTCCATATATTTCTAAACCCGGAGACCCCAATTTCGTACGGTACATTCTAACTCCTCTAACAAAACCACGCTGATTTTCTCACTTGCCATATTTTGCTACCTTCGATGTGTATCACGCTATCGACGGCTGTCTGCGTTAAGTTTTTCCATCCGAAAACCGGTTATGTAAATTGTTTCCGTGTTTTCAGTACAAGTCATCGGGTCTCGGAAAAGGCTTAAAACAGTCAAAACCGTGGGTTATTTGTTGAAAGCACAGCATAGTTTGCATCAGCATCAAGTTGAAGAGTAAATAGTGCGAGGGGTCCTTTAGCAGATAACACATTTTTGCGCTTCCTTGTATTAACAGCTATGAGAAAATATGTGTTATGACCCTTCTAGGTCCTTAAAGATAACGGTTGAAGGTTAAGCATCTTTTGTAATTTAATTAATATTTGTATTTTTGAATCAAGTCAGCCACGATGTTCGTCAACAACATTTCAGCCATCTTTGGCAAGGGTCCTCGTCAGGCTGTTGCCGTAAGAAACGAACCTGGAATAAATAAAAATAGCGTACAGGTTTTTTTCATTTATTCAATGTAGCCAGTTAGGGTCAATTTAGGAACTTTTGGGAATATTTCGCGTCGTAAGGGTCACAATCCTTAATGAAGGGTATTACGCAGTCGTGGAATTGAAACTGCTCTTTTACCGAGACGCGCCTACAGAGCTCAATTATTGCCATCTGATGTTAAAACATTTCTTTTCCGTTCATATTGTACTAGCATTTATGGTCTCCCACTTGTACATAGTTACACTAAGAACGGAATCCGTGAGCTTCGTGTTGCGTACAACGATACGATAAGGTTTCTTCACGGAATACCCCGTTTCTAAAGTGCTACGGAGCTATGCGCTGATATTTGTGTTTTGAATTTTCGTCAACTGCATAACGCTAACAGAGTGTCTCTGCGAGAACGGCTAAACCCAGAGCAAAATAACACTAGGGAGTAGCGCCAAGACCTATGCTTTCAATGCTTTGCAAACGGGTCATATTCGTAGCGCCGCCCACTACGCTTGCGACATTTACAGCGAGACAAGCTTCCGGGTTTAGAAATTTCTAGTAAAGAAAAGGTGCGGTCTGCATACACCAAGGAAACAATGGAGACTGTATCATTTTTTTGCTATGTCCAGACTATGAAGTTATTGGAGCCAGCGCTGGTGAACGAATGAATGAGTTTCATCAGGGACGTTCACTATCGCTAGTAGGGCTAGTGTCGCTGCTACTCAAGTGTGTGTCAATTTTGTCAAGTCTTGGCGATACTCCCTAGTGTTATTTGCTCTGGCGAAACCCGTTGACATTAGCGCTTTGTTCTCCGCTACTGCGTCTTTCCAGTTTGGTTGAAACTGTATGAGCCATCGAAAATGATTAAACGTGTGATTGTTCTTTTTCCTTTATTTGTTGTTATTTAATTATTAGTGCTTAATTATGGTCTTTGTCCCCGGATAAGTATTGAATAGAATTGAGTAGTTCTACTTTCATCCAAAGTATTTAAACCCCTTTCCATTCAACCATATAAACATAGACTAATCCATCCTTATATCATTCAAGCCTACACCTACGAGCTTCGCTACTCCTACTCGATCACCGACCTTTCCGAGGAGAAGTTCACCTCCCTTAACGCGTGGCCCGTCCCCTTCTCTCCCAGCCTTTCCGGCGAACCGGAAACCCTCACCGGAAATTTTGACTCCGTACAACCCGGAATTCCGGTCTACTTCGCTATTAAAGCCATAGATTATTATGGAAACAAAGGCCGGATGTCGAATATCGCAGAGGCTTTCCGTGCCCATCCGGTGGTAACCACCACTCCGGATGGGGGTGAAACACCACCCAATCCACCCCTGCTTAGCGATGCAGCCATAGCTGGAATCGCAGTAGGGTCGGCCTTAGCCCTTGGACTTATTTTATTGGTTATTATAATATGCCTAAAACGGCGGAAGCACAAAGAAACGCAGTATAAGAAGAACCTGAATGGCACGAGTCTAAAAAAGGAAATAATACCAGAGAAACTGGAAAATGAACGAAAGGGTTCAATTTCAGTAATACCAACAACCAATGATCCGATTCATTGGACAGCTAGTCAGTTGCTTCAAGAGCATGAGAAACGGCATCGAAACAGCACATACGAACCCGCTTTCAACCCCGAAAACCCCCAGCGATATGCCAGTTCGAACAGTGTAAATGTGGGGTATGACCCATATTCGGGTGGTAGCCGATCCCCCTCCGATTTCAAAATCGCCCCTCCGACTCTCCCGAAACCTAAAAGGCCGGCAAGCCAGTTGGGTATACCCTTTGCCGGGTCGGAGTTGGGGTCGCAGTCCTCTTTAGCTAGTGATAAGCGGAAGAGGAATATTACTCAAGTATAAGAGTATGTTGAACTAGTTTGGCCAGTCGTTCCTTCGTTTATTTCGACGATGGCCTTCTCTTACGGCTTTAGAAACAGATCATTGCTAAATGTTCAGGTTTCAGTGTCAGACTACCCGCAAGCATTTCAAGGGTCACACCATAAATAAGAATAGTTGCGTTTTTGCAGATACCATAGTATCTTATACCACGGTCTATAAGTCGTTTGTAGCACTTACCGTGGTAGCTGATACCATGGTCTAGAGGCATTTTGCAGTTATTGTGGTGTCTGGCCAGTTACCGTGGTAACTGGTCGTGGTATCTGAAAAAGTCATCTCTCTTTCGTCATCACCAACAATAGAGCCTATGATTTTGTCAAGTTGGTTGGAATGAAGTTTTGCACTTAGTGATGTGACTGGATATCAGCTTTTCTTTTGGGACGACTAATTGTCGTTTTTGCAAAGCAACCGTGGTATCTGATAACTGGATCTACCGTGGTATCTGATACCACGGTAGATCCAGTTACCGTGGTAACAGATACCATAGTACCGTAGGTATCTGACCGTGGTATCTGATACCACCGTAGATTCAGTTACCGTGGTAACTGGTAACAGATACCATGGTATCTGATACCACCGTAGACTCAGTTACCGTGGTAACAGATACCATGGTATCTGCAAAAACGCAACTCAACGTAGTTGATGGTGGGTTCACACACTGCGGTATTTGAAATCGAGCGTACGCACGTATTTGGGCTTGAAAAGATCTCTAGCAGTACGGACGTATTTGAGAAATCGGTCCGTTATGCATCTAAACGTCCGTATTGCTAGAAATCTTTTCAAGCTTAAATACGTGCGTAAAATACGCTCGAATTTCAAAATACGCTCGGATTTGACGCAGTGTGTAAACCTACCACGAGTCTTTGGAGTAAAAAGGGAAAACTGTTACGTTCTTCTCATTACCTTGTACATCCATATTTTACTACTATCTGTCACAAGTGTGGATAATGAGATAGTGGGGGATATTGGCTGAATGGGATATTGGCGCAGCGCAGATAAGTCAGTTTGAAGATATGGCCCATGACCTTTTGCGGGACTACACATGAACTTATTTTGTTTATTGTTTTAGCACACATAGTGCTATAGTATAAGGGAACCGTGGCATTAGTAGCTTCAGTTATTTGATCTTCAAAAGCTGCTAAAGACTCGTGATGTAGAAGCTTCAGATAACACAGTGAACTGTGTCGTTAGTAGTTTCAGCTGTTTACTGTTCAAAAGCTGCTTAAACACTCCTTAAAAGCTTCGGGCAACATTCCGTCAGGGGCCCATGATTTTTCGAGCATCGCTACCGACTCGTGAGGGTGTTTCAGTGCAATGTTCCTCTGCGATCTCCTCCTGCCTCAAGACAATAGGTTTATTTTAATCCCGGTAGATGACTCAGTTGAGAGGGCGGTAAGCCGACACCGTTTCATCTTTGATGTAGCGCACCCAATCAGAGCTATAGGAGATATAAAAAGAGTGAAAATGGAGGACCAGAAGATTGCGTATTTATTGGATCATAGTGTATGAATTCCCCTAGGACATACGTCATTCGTGGGCCCCTGATTTAATTGACAAATGTGACTGTCCATTATGGATGTGTTTTGTATATATTGTTAATAGTACTAGGATTCAGTTAGCGAGCCTATGTCTGGAAAAGACCAGTCCCGCTTTTTTAGGACCAAGCTAGGAATATATTATATTTCATGTTTATATTTCAGGACCAGTGTGATCCTTCTGTAATGTCTATATGTTTAATAGGGCCAAGAACATATAATTAACGGTCCGGAGAATGTTGAAATTCTGCGAGCACAGCACAGGTAATCGTAGGGACGTGACCGCATTTCCATGCGGTTTTCTGTTACGTCTCGGACCAAAATCAGGAGTGGAAGAAGTATTACACTCTGCCTCTTTTGCGATCACGTTGCTTCTGATCGTAGTTGAACGTCCTCTTGAGGTTTATTATAAGTTCTTGGTCAAGGGCTCATAGCTTTTTCTCCGTTCGCTTTGCTGATTGGAAGGGTCCATCAAAGGCTATCTCTTTCAGTCTAAAACAGGGAAAAATAGAAAAAGAAGCTACGCGGGAATAAAATAATAATAATAAAAAAAGGCTATCTCTCGGTAGAGGATCATCCTTTTACGCACAGAAAGTTCCGCATTTTCGCAGATTATTGATTCGCATTGACGAAGATCCTAATCACCGGAGAATGAGTGCGAGGCAGAGGCGTCACTTATGGGAGGTGGAGGGGGGCTTTTGATTATTTCTAAATTCCCTACTTTATCCACACCCTTGGCCACTTGGCCTTATTCCAGCTCAGTGCTCTAAGTGGGCTAGTTTCTGTTAGCCCCAATTGTCTCTTAATCATCATTTGTGTAAAAAAAAGTCAGATCGTTATGGTAGTGCGTAACTTTCACTTTCTACTACTGAGATATGTGGAAAACATGTATTTTAATCCTCTTCTAGCTTTGAGCTATTAGGAAATAAATTTGATTAATTGATTTAAAATTGATTTTAATTGATAAAAAAAGCAGATTGTAGATTTTCTACTCATCAGCCTGTGGAGCTTATTTATTTATTTTTTTATTTTTTTGTGACCCGCTTTTTGCGTGACAGCGGAGTATGAATAAAATACACAAAGTAAAATATAAAAATTAAAACTTTTTATTTTTCAAAACAATGTAAATAAACATGACAACATTCTTTTCATATAGATAAAAAAAAAACAATAAATAGACTTATAATTTATTTTACTATAGTTGCGTTTTTTATCGAAGTTTCAAGTCACCTTCAAACTCAAAGGTCTCTGTTTAAAATATAGTTTTTGGTAGCCGGTCACAGTTTCTTCGTCCTTCAGACCGTCAGAACTTCGTGAGCTAGCTAGTTCGAAGTTTGCTTGAAACGTTGAAGAAACGGCGAACGGGCAAGGATCGACTCGTAAAAACACTAATCAAGTGACGACGGCGTTTGAAAACGGAAATTAAGCAACCGGCTAAGCCAAAGGTGAACAATACTTCGATAAAAAAATGCAACTAGCCAAAGCCGTGGATAATTTGTTAAAAGAAGTTTTACATAGTTTAATGTACACCTACAATGCCACTGCTCTTCCACACGTTCTGTATCTTTCCCCTTTCTGGGCCATCTTAAGTAACGAAAATTTTCGTCAAATTCGTTCCATTTTCTTTCGGTTTTCTAAATATTTGCTACGCCTCCCCCCCCCCCCCTGGATAAGGAATAGCCATCTCATCGAAAAGCTCCGTATAGCTAATCTGTCTGCAGCTGTCCTGAGATCCATCAACAGGACGAAGGAAAGCTGTAACCACCCATGGAGCTCCATGATGTTCCGGTTTACTGAATTTTAATCATTTTGGTTGTTGTTGATGTTATGTTGTTTCTCTCTTTTTATTTTTTACCATACTCCGTCTTCATCTATACGGCTTACAAATCCTTTCTAAATCCTTACAAGTCCTTCTTTACTCCCCCCCTTTGCATCGGAATAGAGTAATTATTCGTAAGTACGGTGTTCCAGATATTTCCGAGAAATTACTAATGCTACACATGAAGCTGTTGGGCTCAGCCTACTCTCGGTTTTCACCACACCACCCCCTTACCCCCCTGTTTATGTGCTAGTGTTTTTGTATATATAGTTATTTAAGTATTTTCTTCCTTTCTTTATCTTTATTGTACTCCACTTGTTTTTTCCTCTGGAATTTGTGGGTAATAAAGAAATTATTATTATTATTATTATTAAATAAAATTTAATTTAGTTTAATAGTTTTGAACATTGGAACATGAACAGTAAAAAGTGCGAGGTGTGCTTAACATTTTTGCGGCTAATTTCAAGGTAATTTAGAAGAAGAAGAAGAAAAATTGGAACAGGGATCTTGCCTTGTGCTCTGCCCTTCTGAAATAAAGCGAACGAAGAGAACAATGCCTGGCTTTTAACTAAGTGGGTCAGTTTACTTGTTTTAGGGCTACTAGAATGAGAAGTTTATGCGAAGCTTTTTATTTTCGTTGGCAGACTTAGCCATCTAGTCACATTAGGATATTTAGATAGTGACTGCCTTTTTTATATTTTTAAGTATGTTGTTGATTATGTAAATGATAAAAACTTTTCTGCTTGTTGCGACAAGTCTGTGGTTCTTTTGATGCTAGTTAAATATTCTTTGAGCCCAAGCTGACTTTGAAACATTTATTCAAACAATGTTTACAACGGGTACGTCAGCTACGATTCTTCATCAGCGATATTTCGACCCTTTTTGGCAAGGGTCCTCGTCAGGCTGTCAATCCTCTGGTTCAACTTCCGGGAAGGAAAACAAACCTGTAATCAATCGCTAGAGGCGCTGCAAGCTGCTCATAAAGGAGAAGGCATTAAGATAATGATCAAAGTAAATAATGATTAATTTTTCTGCTTTGATTATACGTCTAGCAGAAATTCTCGAGCACGACGGAAAAGGTCCAGTTGTTTTCGGTCCATGATTTCCATAATCGAAATCAGTTTATCTTTTTCGGGTCCCCGTACACCTGTGACTTCGTAAAGTTTGTTCGTCCGTCTCTGATTACAGGTTTGTTTCCTTCCCGGAAGTTGAACCAGAGGATTGACAGCCTGACGAGGACCCTTGCCAAAAAGGGCCGAAATATCGCTGATGAAGAATCGTAGCTGACGTACCCGTTGTAAACATTGTTTGAATAAATGCTAGTTAACTTTGAATATTGCTATTTTCATTCACTTCCTGTGCGGAAATGTCAACTACCAGTTATAGAGTATTACTCTATATCTCCAGCCATAGAGTATTACTTTATATCTCCAGTCGTGGAACCGATGAAAAATTTATCTCAAAATAGTAGTATGAAGTTGTACGAAAAATTAGCATGCAGTACTAACTGATGCTACTAGATGCTTCTACCTCAAGGCTACCGTGTTACTGCATACTACTACATGTTACTATTAGCAAGACTGGATGCTACTATCGAAAGACAGGATGGTACTGGATACTACTGCTTAAGATTGGACCAGTCTGAGACACATTAAATGATAGTATTCTTTGCTATTACATAGTATTACATGCAACTTTTTCGTACAGCCACCATACAACTACGCAGGCTACAAATTTTGTATCGGGGAGTATTACTCTATATCTCCAGTCATAGAGTAGTACTGGATATGGCTAAGTCCAAAACACGCCAGTGAACCTCGGGAAGAACGAGAAACGTCGCCCGAACGATGAGTCAAATTCTGTGTCAACCAATCAACGGCGTTCGTTTGGGACAGCTGTGGTGACGCTTCAGGCTCTTCCGCTAGGTACACGGCGAATCTTCATCGCACGAAGAGTTAATCATCAAGAGTATTAGCTAAATCAGGGTTCCTATGAATTGCACTGTTCTAACGGCTAACGGTCGAAGAAGTATAACCTCTACTACACCAAAATGGAATTTAGGAACCGGAAAAATCACTTGACATAATAATCACACCACTACTATTGCGGTTATGGTCCATCCTCGTACCAATAAGCAGTGTTGCCACTTTTTCCTGACATAACCTGTGACATTTTGGCGCAGAGGAAACCCTGTAGTTTTTCAATTCACCGATAAACCCAGTGATTTTTGTGGTTAACAAGAGGTACGTATTTAAATGATTATTTTGAAGGCTAAACCGGTAGCAAATTTCTTAATTTCCATTTAAATTGACGTAAATTTCATCGGTTTATAGAAATACGTCACGTAATAAAAAAAAATCAATGGGATTTGACAATAATCTTCCGGTTTGCTCTCGTAAGAGGAGCTAATGTTCGTAAAACATTAAAATCCTTTTTACCGAAAAACAGCTGCCTTGGAATTGGCCAAGACGCCTTGCAGTAGCAGAATTCTTTGAAATTGGCCAAAAAGCTTTAACATCGCAGAATACTGCGACATTTTTGGCATAAGTGCGAATTCGACAAATTTGTTCACAGCTGTGGATCTGGGAAGAAGTCTAAAACCTGCGACAAATTGCAGAATTCTACTACCATTGGCAACGCTGCCAGTAAGTTGGTGCTAAATGAAAATAATCAGCTCATTAGTTTAAAAATATTCATTCCAACTTTGACAAAGTCGAATACGTCAGCTACATTTCATTAGAGCTATATATCGGCCCTCTTGGCAAGGATCTCCTTCAGGCTCAAGCCGCTGAAGCTGGAAAATGAACTTGTGGAAAACAACTAAAGATTCTTCCTTAAACATCTGATTTTGTGAATTTCTTCCTTGAAATTGCTTGGAGTTAAAGCTGGTGCTGTGACTTCATTTTGGACACGGCTGCTATTTGTGCTGCACGATTGGGTCGTTTTTCCAAGTAATTTTCAAGGAAGAAATTCACAAAATCAGATATTTAAGGAAGAATCTTTAATTGCTTTCCAGTAGTTGATTTTCCAGCTTGAGCCTGAAGAGGACCCTTGCCAAAAAGGACCGAAACATAGCTCTGATAAAATGTAGCTGACGTATCCGGTTTGCATTGTTAAATATAGTAAAAAAAAATCTCAAATAAGGCTTCTTGATGATTAGTTTTTACTTGGCATATTTTTATTATTTAGCATTGTTTTTGTTGAGCGTTATATTTGTTTATTTTGATAGTTACTAAAAGGTACTACCGTCATACCAATCTCTACATCCTTTCATACATGAAGAACGATGATAGGAACTATTGGCACGAAGTTGGAACACACCCGAAATGAAACTTTTTTCTTGAACAAATAAAAATAGTTCTCGGAGAATTTACGGATTAGAGCTATTATATAAATCCGTGAAAACGTTCGAAGAACATGCAAAATAGGCTACCATTAAAGGGTTTCTTAGAAACGTAAAAATCTTTGATAAGGTAGTTTGATCTAATCCTGTTACAGAACGATAGTCGTCTATAAAAGATCAAGTTAACCTAGAACATAAGTTACAAGGAATGTGGGGGGGGGGGGGGGGTCGAGGAGGAGTTATTTTCGTACCATGCTGCTAGTTTAGGTGAGGGGCAGCCAACTTCAGAACTGAATTTTTGTCGCCAGTTTTGAATTTTTTTCACCAGTATTGAGCTCATTTTATAGAATTCCGTAGCACCGAGTGATAACTGCGCACGCTTAATTGTACATTCTAATTAAATTTAGTTAATGGTGCTTTAAATTCTATGCGTGATCTCAGTGTTGTTTTTGTTGATAAAATAAATCTGCTATGTTATTACTGCAGTTAAATTATGAGCGTGTTCCACCCTACTTACCATAGTTACTACGCATGACGTCACGAATTTTGGCTTCTTGGCGTCAAGGCTGGAACGAATTTTTCTATTTTCAGCAAAATATCGTGCCACTGGCTAATCGGACCAATCACGTCATAGAGATCGTAGTTACCAAGTTACGCTGCCGACCGTGGTATAAGCAAATAGTTGCTATTGGTTACTATTTCGAGAAGGATGGAACGGTCAGCATAGTAGCTTTCACGAGGTTGGAACGAAAATACTAACTAATAGTTACTATTTTTAGAAGGGTGGAACACGCTCTATGACTTAGTCTTACGTAACAATTATTACGACTAACACGGATCTCAATTGGCCTAAGCTTCGGTCCTTTTCGGATGCTGCAAAGGCCGACAATCCTTTACTATTGCTGTTGAAGAGAAAGGAACAACAGTGTATTAGGGCCCCTTTGATATTTTAAATCGGATTTATATGACGATAATTAACATTTAAATGATAAGTATGCGATTGTGTCTTAAAGGACGCGTCTTACTTATGATAGTAATTATTTGTGCTCTAGTAGTATTTCCACCCATTCTCGTTTCCCATTCTTCATAAGTGTATCCTATTTCCTCGATTAGCAACACACTGACTATCACCCTTGTCACGTCAAAATTTTCCCGGTGGTATAAGCTTTACGTGCGTTTCCGCCATCAGTCCAGCGGAAAAGTGATTCTAGTGGATTGTCCAAATAGGTGTTATAATGTGTATTACGGCGTGTAAGATTTATTACAGATTCCTCTTTTCCTCGGAGCGCGCTGTAATAAGGTGAATAAGGAGAAAAGACTCGCCTTCTATTCTCGCTTATGCAGAGCCAATCAGATCGATTGGTTGGTTCCGCCAGCGGGCCAGGAAAGGAGCAGCGTCGTCAGGGTTGCCATGGAAGCACTACAGTTCTACTTTGTTGGAAGCTGCAGAAACAACTTTTCTTCAAAAGAACTTCGTTCTGTTACGACTGCTTATTGTTAGTTCGAGGAGCAATGCTCGTACTTAAAGGACCTGTCTTACCTATAATACTAATGCAACCTACTCCATAATCACTCCATATATTTCTAAACCCGGAGGCCCCGGTTTCGTGCAGTACATTCTAACCCCTCCAACAAAACCACTCTGATTTTCTCACTCGCCGTGTTTTGCTATCTTCGGTGTGTATCACGCTGTCGACGGTTGTCTGCGAGAAGTTTTTCTATGAGGAAAATCGGTTATGTACATTTCTTCCCTGTTTTCGCTATAAGTCAACGGGTTTCGGAAAAGGCTTAAAACAGCCAAAACTGTGGGTTATTTGTCGAAAGCACAGCCTAGTTTTAAAGTATTCAAATATTTTGTTGAAGTTGAAGTTTTTAAGTTGAAGAGTAAATAATGCGAGGGGTCCTTTAAGAACACTTTTTCTGATCTTTAGAAGCTCGAAAAATTGTATCAGCGTGGCAACATCGAATGCTGCCTTGATAAGACCAGTGTCGTCTTTTACTTTTGGTGGACCCTAGGGTCCAGCTAGGACCTAGGCCTATGGCCTAGCTAGTCCATCCATGGGTTTTTGGCCGTTTTTCACGAGTCCAGAACCTAAAAACGGCGGCACATTAACACAAACGATTATCGGTGAGCCACGCTATATGGTCACATCCGAGTGTAATGGCTCAGCTGGTCGCACCTGGATTGTAATGAACAAGGCTAGGAAGCGTAGCCTGATTTATCAACGATTTGTACCGGCCGCTTGGCCTCTCGTATCCCCTGGCCCCCAGCACAGGCCTAACCGGCCTAGGGGTAAAGCCGGCACTGGGTAAGAGGTAAAGGTAAAGGTTTCAGCACTAGCCTTGACAGGCCAAGCTGGCGGTGCTGATCTCCGATTCTCGGCTCTCAGCCAGGAAGTGCAATGGGGGGTTGGGGGCCAGCCATCCTGTGCTTTCGCACACCCTTCCTGTCACCTTCCCCGGATTTCTCCAGGTACCCATTTGAAGCTGGGTGGACTTTGGCTTGTCTTACAGGGTTACGCCACTAACCCCCGTCCCAAACCAAACAGTAGGCACTACCGAGACTCGAACAAGCGACCCTTCACTTGCGAGCCCGGCGCGCTAACCACTCGGCCACGGACGGGTAAGAGGTTCCTATTTGAACAGGCGTATGTATAAACATCGCAGATAGCGTTATTCAGCTTATTACACCTATTTGGACAATGCTTCGAAATCGCTTTCCCACACTTTCGGCGATGCGCTTCGCTCGCTGGCAAGTGATTCCGAGATCCCACGAAAATCCTCCTCTTCTACATGCGATGCCTAACAGAATTTCCAAGCGAAGGAGAAAATTCGCATCCGACTGCAACAACCGCACTGTGCGTGCACGCACTTTCAGCCATGCGTGTATAACTACAAGCATGGTTGCCAAGAGCTCGACTCATAAAAAGTGTCAACATTCCTGGCAAAACGGTGCTTTTTGACATCTCGAAATGTTTTTGTGAATGCGCTAAAGGCGAATAATTGGTAATTATTCTGAATTTGTTAGAACATTTTTCAGTACATTTCTTACTTTTTTGATCACAGTTTGTAACAAAACTTAATCGGAAATTTATTTTATTTATTTGTGACCCGCTTTTTGCATAACAGCGGAGTATGATTAAATACGCAAAGTAAAATACCCATATTTACAACACTTAACAAAACAATGTAAATAAACATGACAACAATCGTTTCATATAGTTTAAAAACACACTAAATAGACTAAAATTTTTAAACAGTGACAAGCACATTAATCGGGTTCAGAATGAACAAGACCAAAGGTTTCGATGGGATCCCAAAAATTCAATATTTGATCCAGACAATTGGGTCTTGTCTACGCCAGATGCAATCTTCGCCAGACTCCTTGAACATTTTTACTATTAAAATTCAGAAACAGATTAAGGCCAAAAGGCTAATCATCTGAGAAAACCAAGTTCAGATATGGATTCAGCATGTTTGTGTTTACCCCGATAAGTCATATCTATTTTGACGAAAACCTCCTGCCTTACTTCTGCGAATTTCCCGGTTTCGGCCGAATTTCGCAACTACCTGTCTGACAAAAAAAGAAGCTAAAATCGAACTCAGCGTATCTTCTTTCCCCTATACCGAACATCTAATCAACTTCAAATTAAAATTTAACTTAAAACAAATTTTCCGGTTCCAGCCGGATTCCGGGCGAACTACTTGCCCGGCGAGAAAACGATTTCACCACTGTGCTCAGCATGTCTTCCTACCCCTAAACCGAACATATAAGTAACTTCAAATAAAACTTTTACTTTTAACAGATTTTCCGGTTTTGGCCGGATTCCGGGCTAACTACTTGTCCGGCGAAAAATGGATTTTCACCATTGTGTTCAGCATGTCTTCTTACCCATAAATCGAACATCCAATCAACTTCAAATAAAACTTTTACTTTTAACAAACTTTCCGGTTTCGGCCGGATTCCGGGCGAACTACTTGTCCGGCGAGAAAATGGTTTTGACCATTGTGTTCGGCATGTCTTCTTACCCCATACTCGACTGTCCCATTAGCTGTTTAAAAATATTTGCTTGTCCATTAATTTAAACCTCCTCCCCCACCCCTAAATATAGGGCTACAAGGCCCATCTACGAACTCGACCTTACTCTTGGCCCAAACAATCCTCACACCAATTTTCATCAAAATATCTCATTCCCTTCGAGAGTTATCGTGCTTACAGACGGACGGACGGACAACTTTTGCGATTTCATCGGTATCCAAAACTTACGTTTTGCGTTCCCAAAAACTAGCAAATTATTTCATGGGCTGAGAGGGCAGGATGTTTGTGGAGGGAAAATAGATTTGAATGTGAACGAAAAAGTGTATTGATGCTATCCTGAACATTAAAATTCGAAACCAATTTACGATTACAAAAAGATTCTGGAAGATACATCAGAATGAGTTTTATATAGGGCTTCAAACTGTTTTTGTGTACTAAAGTGCAGTAAAGTATTTACGTAATGTACTAAAGTACATGTTTCTGAGGTGGTAATCCGTAACTTTAGTAAAGTTCATGAAAAGGTCTCCTTTTGAGAGAAAAAGTGCCATGGTGTCACCCAAAGTCAAAAGGCACCAAAAGTGTCACACTTACAACAATGACGACAAGCAGCCGTGCAGCAAAACCGCGAACAAATTTTAGACCCGGTGTAAAGATTGGCAAAGATCCAAGCACGAGACGCGTAACATCGTGCCGGAAATGTCGTACTGAACTCGAAATCTCGGAAATTATTATGGTTTTAAAAGACGAAGGGAGTTTGGTTTTCGACGGTGTGACAGGTTTAGTTGTTCAGACGGTGACAGCAATTTCTCACATTACTCAAATGTATGAAGGTAATTCATTACTTCATGAAAATAATTTAACTACAAAGATCATAATAAAACAAACAGTCTG
Source organism: Branchinecta sandiegonensis (assembly GCA_030848855.1). Classification (NCBI taxonomy): domain Eukaryota; kingdom Metazoa; phylum Arthropoda; class Branchiopoda; order Anostraca; family Branchinectidae; genus Branchinecta; species Branchinecta sandiegonensis. Next base: position 27,838,851 of record JAUPMV010000001.1, on the reverse strand, counting down.
TTTAAGAATCAGTTATGCGCGCTTATCTAACTAAGCAGTAAACAACGATCAAGCAAAATTGGCAAGAAAAATCACGCAGATCTTTGTCCAAGTTAGTAAATGGGATAGAAAATAAAAGTAAGGCGAAAAAATGGAATGAAGCTAATGTGAGTGTTCGAGATAAGGACCTGAAAAATTTCACTTTGAGATTTAAGAGAAAGGAATGTATTTTACATTTTGTGTACTATATCAAAGTAAAGCATCAAAGTCAAAGTCTAATATAGATTACAAATTAAATATTGCGTGGAAGTTGAAAATGCTTTTGTTTTTGCTTATTGTCAGAAAGATGTATTTATCCCTTTCTTCTTGTTTTTTCCCTTATATATATGGTAATATCTTTCTCGATTTTTATCTAATTTACTGTAGTTTGGTTGAGAGTAGAACTTGTGTGTGTGATTGTGATGATTTGAGGTTTGAAGGACGGATTATTAATAATAATAAAAAGAAAAAGAAAACTCAACTAATGTTATCTCATAAAGATGGTATTTGAGCCGTTAAATGATGTGCAACTGTCAGGTCGAACATTGTGTTTTGTTGATGAGTTCCCTTACTTAGGGTTTACTTTGAAGTCCGACCGACCGACAAGTCCGACCTCTACAGATTAAAGAGATGGCATCGGGGCTACGTGAACGAGTAAATGTTTTAATTCGAATTTCTAGGAAGGCGGACCTTGATGTACGCGTTCTATTAAGAAAAAAAAATTACATCCTTTACATTTTATTTAGCACCCATTAAAACAAGACCAAAGGTTCCGATGGGATCCCAAAAAGTCAATATTTGATCCAGACAATTGGGTCTTGTCTTCGCCAGACTCCTTCAACATTTTTACTATTAAAATTCAGAAACAGATTAAGGCCAAATAGCTAATCATCTGAGAAAATCTTGTTCAGATATGGATTCAGCATTGGTGTTTACCCCATAAGTCATATCTTTTTTGAAGAAAACTTCCTGCCACTCCTGCCGATTTCCCGGTTTCAGCCGTATTCCGGAACTACTTGTCCGGCGAAAAAAATCCAAGATACCAAAATATCTCATTGCCGGACATCCATATACAGACTCAGCCTCTCTTCTTACCCCTTAATCTGTCATCAAATTGAACTTTCGCTTTCAACAATTTTCCGGTTTTGGCCGGATTCCGGGCGAACTAGTTGTCCGACGAGAAAATGGTTTTCACCATCGTATTCAGCATGTCTTTTTACCCCTAAATCGAATATTTAATCAACTTCAGACGAAACTTTTAGTTTTAACCAACTTTCCGGGTTTCACCGGATTCCTGACGAACTACTTGTTCGGCGAAAATACGGTTTTCACCATCGTGTTCAGCATGTCTTCTTACCCCTAAATCGACCATTTAATCAACTTCAAATAAAACTTTTACTTCTAACCAACTTTCCGGTTTTTGCCGGATTCCGGACGAACTACTTGTCCAGCGAGAAAATGGTTTCCGCTATCATGCTCAACATGCCTTCTTACCCCACAATCGACTATCACATTAGCTGTTTAAAAATGTTTTGTTTGTCCCTTAATTTGCACCCCCTCCCCCATCCCTAAATGTAGAGCTACATAGCCAATCTACGAACTTGACCTTACCCTTGACTCAATGAATCCTCACACCAAGTTTCATCAAAATATCGCATTCCCTTCGAGAGTTATCGTGCTCACAGACAGACAGACAGACGGACATTTTTGCGATGTCATAGGTATCCCTTCACTTACGTTTTGGGATCCCAAAAATATATATGAATTATTTTAATTTTATTTCGGATCTCCAGAACATCATGGAGCTTTATTGTGATCCATGGTCAAGACCAAGCAAGATTTAGGCATCTCATTCACATCCTGTATAGCAAATATTTCCGAGCAATAAAGATTATAAAAAGGAAAGAAGGCATTTGAAATATTAGCTAAGATAACTTGTTTAAAGGACGAAATCTAAAACTCACCAATATATCTTTACTACTTATTCGCTGGTAGTTCGCTCTGATAACGGAAGGAATTACGAAATTCTGGCATGGCAGACCAACAGAGCAAGATTACAGAAGGCGAGCAAAAGGCTGCAATTAAAAACCCGAGGGAAGTGAATAGTTACATGTAAAAATTTGCATCTACAACAATACTCGGAGCAGTCTGGTTTCAAACAGAAACAGCGTATTTTGAGGACGTCTTTAAAGGACACGTCGTACTTTTGATAGTGATTCATTCTACTAAAGTAGTAACCTATTTCCATTCATTTTCATTTCCGATTTTCTTCACTTCATAACTGTAGGCTATCCTATCCCCTCTATTAGCAATGTACTGATTATCAAGATTGTCACGTTTGTTATCTTTACGTTACACCTTATGCGTCCGATCATGGATTCCGAGGAGCTTATTCGTCCGGAGACCGGTTATGCAATATTTTGCCAACACTGCACACAGGGCAAGGGACATGGAAAGAGACCAAAAACAGGAAGCATAGCTTAGTTGTAAAGTGGTCAACTATATTATAACATCTGACCTGAAACACTATGTAGTGCGATATCTCCTTTAACGTTTAACCGAAAAGGGCTGGGATAGGACAATTTAGTTACCCATCATTTATTCACTAAAATTGGCTTAAAGACCTGCTGAAAATGCGTTACTTCGTTTTTCCGCTATTCACGAATGATCGATTTTCTAATAGTAGAATTTCCGTGTGATTTGTGGTACCTCCATGCGCTAGTATTTTTGCTGTATGCCTTAAGAGAAAGCTTTCCGATTTTATTTTTGTTCAGGCACTAAGCAATCTTCACCAGTCTCACCACTGATCACTGAAAATTTCCCGCGTCATGGTAGAATTTCGTTGTGGGGACTGCCGCAGAAATTCTGAACGTCAAAAGTAGAGTAGATAGTTGAAAAATAAGAAAAAATCCCTTTGCAGAAGCCAAATAATTCAGTGTATTCAATTAAATGACACACAAATAAGCTGGCCTTTCAGTTAAACTTTAATCAGCACATTTGGAAAATGTCTTATGGGATCCATGAGGGGTTCCTTAAAAAACAAGTGAACTATTTCGACAATCACTATCAGTGCCAACCTATTATGTGTGTCTGCGTGTATAGTGAGGAGGGGGGGGGGGTCTATCGTGTTATTCTACCCTTCACTTTTTTCTTCTTTCACATTTTCTGTCAAAATCGTGTACGATTCGCCAGAACGTCCGATAAGGCAAAGATGTTTATTCTTGGCGGAGTGACAAAATTCGACAATTTGTGAATGCTTAATTTAGTCTTTAGCGATCAGCGCAAGAGTGAGGAGGTATTTGGGTTAAGTTTGGATATAATTAACGCGACTTCTCGTAAGGTGCGGTAAGTTAACGTTTCATCGATTTGTTTTGTCGAATAAGGGATTTTCTTTTATTGATGAATGCTGGTTGTCAAAGGCTGCAGGCTTGCTGAGTTCAAGGGGCCTTAAAGTCCGTATGAAAACCTTCTGTCTTATCGAGGGCTTAACCACTCTCCAGCACCGAGCGATATTAGCAATGGCGGCCATAAATTAGGTGATTTATCTTTTAAACGCTTTTAAACATGTTTATTTTAATGTTTTAACACGCGGTAACGGGCTGGTGTCAGCCACGAGGGGTTGCTCACTCCCAAAATGGTTGTACAATGGTGCCCATCCGGTGCCTAGCCGGTGCCCAGCGGTGCCCAGCCGGTGCCCAGCGAGGGTGTACAGTGGTGCCCAGCGAGTGAGCAACCCCTCGGTCAGCCATTGCCGGCTTCGCGGCACCGGGCACTTGTTGTACACACAGATCGAGAGTGGGATACCCGTCGAATCTTATCGGAGGTTTGTCCGCGATGTCACAAAGGGTTTGTGGCTCGAAAAGGTGTTTTGTTCCCCGACCAACGAAGATTTCGTGGCTAAGCATTTCATTCTCTTCGTCTGATTTCATTCATTCTCTCCGTGGAAAGATATCTGAAGTACTTGACTCTAAGCGGATATTAAGTTTTTAATTTTTTTCATTTTTTTTTGTGACCCGCTTTATGCACAACAGCGGAGTATGAGAAAAATACACATATTAAAACACTAAACAAAATAATGTAAAAAAACATGACTACATTCTTTAAATTATGACTTACATAATTCATTGTTTCCTTTCACTTTCCACTTTGTGACAGACTTGTGCAGCTTTTGGGGAAATTTTACAGTACCTTAGTCTATAGACCGCAGTAAAGCCACTTGGATTATTTTACTCTCAAGAACCATGCTTGGGAACTCAGGAGAGCAGTGGCGGAGCACAGTCTGTTGACAAATTTATGGTCAGCCTACTAAACCTACTCGGAAACGTAGAGCTTGGGTCTAGCCGACATTCCCTAGCATAGTTTCATTGTGAACCAGTTGCAAAGTTGATGCAAATAACGCCACTGTGGTCGCTGACGGTTTAATCCTTAATGAATCTATTAAATGTCATTTAATTATTGAATCTTTAATCCTTCAGCCACAATTTGCGAAATTATGTGTCCTTCCGCACGTACACACGCACTATCCGAAAAGGATCTCGTCTTGACACGCTTCGCCCTTAATTACGCTGACCTATAATTTCCGATGTCCTTAAAAAATCGGCTGATTAAGCTTTACTGTCCCCTCGTTTTACCTAGTTAGCTGTATGAAGGTCATGACGATAGGTTATCGATATAATAAAGCGAAAATATAATACGAATCTAATAAAGCGAAAATCGGAAACGAAAATCTTTGTCAAAGATGGCATGGTAGTGCTGAGCGGGGACAGTTCGAATCGACTTGCCCCGTTGGGTGGCGCTCAAGTGGCGATACTTGATCCTACTGTTAGTTACGTTTTTGCAGATACCATAGTATGTGATCCACGGTCTAAAGTCGTTTTCGCAGTTATCATGGTATCTGATACCACGGTCAAAAGGCGTTTTGCAGTTATCGTGGTATCCGAGTGGTGTCTGGGCAGTTATCTTGGTATCTGATATTCAGAGACCACGGTCCGACCATGGTAACTGATCGTGGCATCTCAAAAAGTCATCTCACTTCCATCACTACCAATAATAGAGCGTAGGATTTTGTCAAATTGTTGAGAAAGAAGTTTGGAACTTAGTGATGTAACTGGATATCACTTTTTCTTGAGGGATGACTTCGTAAAGCGCAATTTCGGCAATTGTCGTTTTTGCAGAGCAACCGTGGTATCAGAAACCACTGTAACTGCAAAACGACTAATTGCAGATCCAGTTACCGTAGTAGCACATACCATGGTATCTGCAAAACGCAACTGTTGACTTAAACAGGTAATGGTCCATTTACACACTGCGTAAAATCCCAGAGTATTTTGAAATCCGAGCGTATTTTACGCACGTTTCCCCCCCCCCCCCCCCCCCCAATGCTGTCGGCCAGTCGCTATAAAATAACCGAGTCAGCGCGAAGCGCCGCGATTTTTCGTCAAAACGGTTGATTTTTTTCATGAAAACAGTTCTGAAAATCAGTAAATTTTTCGTCAAAACAGTCGTTTTTTGGTAAAATTACCAGCAAGTCGGTAAATGCCTGTCCCCCCCCCAAACATTTTGGCTAGTAACGCCTCTGAGTGTAACTGTTAATTTGGTCTTGTCGTGACGATGTTCGTATTCTCAACGTCACTACGAGAGCCTATTGGTCAAACAATGAAAATCCCTCAGCTGATTCAAAATAACTGAATACCCTACACAACATAATCAAATACGATGTACAAAAATAATCTAGATTTCCAGTTAAACTTTAACAACTAAGGCCCGACAGGCGTCAAAGATTAAAATGTGAAAAAAAAAGTTTGAAAAATAATGCAGGCTTTTATGTTTAGGGCTACATTTCTTTGCAAAGTAACCAAAACAATGGAGGGTTTAGGTAGGAAGTAACTTGGAGATGTATACAATTAATATATGAATAGAACTATCCTTTATAGCAGTGGTTCCCAACCGGGGGTACGCGTACCCAAAGGGGTACGCGAGACCCTCGTAAAGCGTACGCTAAGGTATGTCTGAATTTCGGAAATTTCGTCAAGAAATTAGAGTTTTAAGGTTCAGAGAAACAGCGCAAGTGTTTTTCCGACCCTTGAACAGTCCGCGGACGATAATGAAATTGAAATTGACAACCATGCAGCCTGAAGCATCCCATTTATTTGTATATATTTTTGCGCAATAATCCCAGTCTCTTTGGCGTTTTGATCTTGACAGATCTTAGTAGAATAATGATTCTTCAAAAAGGGGTACGCAACATTTTTGAACCTCAATTAGGGGTACTCGGTATGGAAAATGTTGGGAACCGCTGCTTTATAGCACTCTAAAGCGGGCTTTAGAAAACAAAGCCCCGTTGAGTTTGTCTCTGCCCATCCTTCGTACACTAGCGGACCTTGCCACCTTTTCCCCCTACCATACTGACCTAATTTCGATGTCGTTAAAAAATACCTCGGCGTGAAAAGTCGCACTGTCACCTTGTTTTGTCAGCCTAATTAGCGGTGTGAAGGTCATGATGATATTGACTAATGTTTTGCGATTCACTGAAGCGTTAAATCCTTGAAATCATCAACAGTTATAACCCGTCAGGTTTTGATGAAACCGTAGAAATTTTAGCAAAATACGCAGACTTTGTAATTTTCGAAACCCGTTCTTTGATTTTGAGACTGCACTGTCTATCCTTTTTATAAGTCCCTCCCCCTCCTCTCATTATTGACATACGTGGGTTGCTCCTATTATCCATTTTTCTTTACACTCTTTACTGAAAATAACTTTTTAACTAGGTTTTACCAGGGACCCATAAATTTCCTGTAATGTCTCGCCATTCAGGGGGCCTGTCAATAAGAGATTTCTGATGCGGTCTTGACCGAGCGTCAGATAGTTCAAGAAATACCACGGGAATAAAATACCCGGCTATCCAGACAGACAAAATTTTGTGCAGCTGTTGTGCTGAACTAGGAATATTTCTCTGTAATGGAATGAGTATCCTGGATCTTTTGTCCTAGCTTATGTACCTGGTGGCATGCTGAATAGTCCTGACTGAAGATGGCTATCTATATATATATGAGCAAGAACGCTGATTCGACACAAGCGGAATTTTCGGAAACTAGGTGAGGCTCGGGCAACATATCAACATAGAAGCATAGGAAATGACAAGCCCCCCTGAATGGCGAGTCATTAAAGGAAATTTATGGGTCCCTGGTTTTACCAAGAACAAATAAATATTTGTTATTGGTTTTTGGGACCCAACAACGTAAGTGGAGGGATACCTATGACTTCGTAAGAGTTGTCAGTCTGTCCGTCTGTCTGTGAGCACGATAACTCTCGAAGAGAATGAGATACTTTGATGAAACTTGGTGTGGGGACTCTTTGAGTCAAGGGAGAGGTCAAGTTCGTAGATGGGCTCTGTAACTCAAGATTTAGGGATGGAGGAGGGGGTTCAAATTAAGTCGAATAATTTTTTTTAAATAGCTAACAAGATAGTCGATTTAGGGGTAAGAATACATGCTGAGCACGACTATCAAAATTAGTAGTATGCCCGGAATCCGGCCAAAACCGGGAAGTTTGTTAAAAGTAAAAGTTTTATTTTTATTTTTTTTTTAGTTAAAGTTGATTACATGTTCGATTTAGGGGTAAGAAGACATGCTGAGCACGACTATCAAAATTAGTAGTTTGCCCGGAATCCGGCCAAAACCGGGAAGTTTGTTAAACGTAAAAGTTTTATTTTTAGTTTTTTATTTAAAGTTGATTACATGTCTGATTTAGGGATAAGAAGACATGCTGAACCCGCTTTTGACAATCATTTTCTATCCGGACATATAGTTCGCCCGGAATCTGGCTAAAACCGGAAAATTTGTTGCAAGTTAAAAAGTTGTATCTGAAGTCGATTAGATGTTCGATATAGGGGTTTACCGGAGATTTGGCAGAAGTAAGGCAGGAAGATTTGATCAGTTTCGTCAGAGCAGATTTGACGTGTATCCTAGGGCTAAACACACACATGTCCAATACATATCTGAACTTGATTTTTTCAGATGATTTCTTTAGTAAAATGTTCTAATTGTAAAAAATGTTCAAGGAGTCTGGCGAAGACCGGATATCTACAGGACCAAATTGTCTGGATCAGATATTCAATTTTTGGGATCCCATCGAAACCTTTGGTCTTGTTGTTCTTGGTTTTACTGACACTACTCTCCTTGGGGGGTGAATGAACTTGGTGTCTAATTTAGGCTTTCCAGAAGTGACTGCAGTTACACCTTTCACCACAGGCTGAATATAGATAGTAAAAGTGATTTAACTCTTGCCTCTCCTCTGTGTCAATTATTAAGCCTACCGTCTTTGTCTGGCCTACAAATCGTTCTCTCGACGTTTCCTCTCTGTCGCAACAGTAGTCGGTCGGAGCCGTTCTTGCTGATGTGTTGGGTGTGGTGGTGCTGGTGATACTACATTATTACACTCTTGTTCGGTCCAGAACGGATTTATAAGGTACAATTAGGTTTCTTGAAAGTTAGTTCTTGTTTTTGGAGGGGGAGGGGAAGGTTGCGTATAGCAAAACTGCCGTCTACCAAAGACGGTTCATTTTTTGGTAGGCTATGTGACCCGTGAGCCCATGAGGTATATACAGCTGTTGGCATAGCAATAGCCTAACGTCGGTTAGAGAAGTGGTTCCCAACCAGGGGTACGCGTACCCAAAGGGGTACGCGAGACCCTCGTAAGGGGTACTCGAAGGTTCCGAGTTTTGAATTCGAAAATGTCTCCTTTCGTAAAGAAACTAAAGTTTTGGCTTACGAAGTTTCATAGAAACAGCCCAAGTGTCTTTCTGGCTTTTGACCAGTTCATGGAAGATAATGAAATTGACAACCTTGCAGCCTCAAATATCCAATTTATTTGTATACTTTTCCACATTAATCCATTTCCATTTATGGCAATAAATGACGTCTTTATGGCGTTCTGATCTTGACAGATTTTAGTAGACTGTTTAATCGGCTGTTTTAATGAAAAATATCAACTGTTTTGGCGAAAAATAGAACAGTGATTCTTCAAAAAGGGGTACGCAACCTTTTCGAACCTTAATTAGGGGTACGCGTTACGGAAAAGGTTGGGAACCACTGCGTTTGAGTATGCCTAGGCAAGGCATCCTAGTACAGTTAATAGATAGAAAATTTGATGCGTCAAAAAGCCCGTGGGAAAAGCTTCGTCTGTGCGTCACAAAATGTTATGTTAGTCCAGAAAGTAACCTTTTCGGGCTGGGTGTACCCGGAAATCCAGCACTTGTAAGTGTACCTATAGGTAGGATATACGGGTTCAGATCTTGCGATTTTTGTCTCTCTTTTTTCTATTATGATAGGCCTACTCCGTCTTATTTCTCAAAAGGGCAGGCTAAAAAATAAACTACCATAATAGGTCGCGGTATTTTTATTAGCCTATGATACTGTAGTTCTCTTTTAGTTTCTTCACTTGCATTAGGTAGCCTACGCGCTGAGTCAGATTTAGGATTGTGATTTAGTAGAATGCATTGGTAAATGAACTTCTTGCATAAAACCCCTCTTTAAAGTTTAAATGAAAAGTGAACTTATTTCTGTATCATTAACTGAATACACTACATGATTTGGATTGTGTTAAGGGATTTATTTTTAATTTTTCACTATTTGCTGTAGTATAACGTTCAGAATATCTACGGGTGCCCTCACAACGCAAATCTCTACTATGGCTACTTTTCAGTGGCAGTGATCAGCTTGGTGAAGGTAGCTCACTGCGTAAAAACTTATTTTTCGTAAATCGTTTTCGTCAAGCATACGACACAGGTACAAGCGAACAGAGGTACCATAAATCCGACAGGACAATTCCACTATATGAAAATTGATTATTCGTAAATACCAGAGGAACGAAGTAACGCATTTTCACCGGGTTTTCAAGCTTCTCTGAGTGAATAAATGATGGGTAACTAGATTTTCCTATCTCATCACTTTTCAGGTAAACTTTAAGCTTTTCCCGACTTGCATTAGAGGGTGAATCGGGGCTTTAAAGCCCGTGTTAGTGATTATAAAAAGTGATTATAAAAAATTTCTTCCGTGAGCATAATGGATCATCATAGAATAATTATCAAATTGAAGTCAGTGATTACAAATATCAACATGTAATATAAAGTAGGGCAGGTTTTTTTTAAATCAGAAGCTTAAGAAAAAATTAGGTCTAATATGGCCAGGTACAGTATTACAGACTAGAATGCAGAATATCGGGATTTTCCTCCTATTTTGCCCCTTTCTTTGTGTGAGGAGACTGAATGGGGGGGGGGGGGGGGTTATCGTGGAATGGAAATTTATCGGATGAGTTCGATGTTCCACAATTTCTTCCTGGGTTAGCTAGGTTGAGGTTATTCTGTTGGGGATGGAACGTAACAGATGGTATTGACCATAATCATGATTTTCTTGGTAATTATTTCTTTAATGTGTTCCGCATGATCACTATATTCCTCGATTAGTACCTTCTCTTACCGTGAAACAAAACACGACCAGGTTAGATTGTAATTGTGAAATTCGGTAAATCAATCAACATGAGTAAAAATGTAACGTCTCATTAAACTCAATGAAACGCCAAACTCTTGCTTTCTAATTGTATGGAAACATCTCATGAATTCTCTTCTGCCCCCCTGCACCCACCCCCATGTAGACACACCCTGGACCATCGAAGGGGGGCACGGAAGGGCTCTGTCGTCGCCTTTCTGGGGTTCCCCTCTTCCCTATTTACTAGCTGCTTTGGTTTCATTTTCGTCTCGCCAAGAACGTTTTCTTTTTACCCCTCAGTTTGTATTTGCGTTTTAAAGATGGGTCAATAAATTTCATTCATTCACTCGATTAAAAATTATATCAAAATAGTAGTATCAAGTTTACGAAAAAGTAGCATGCAGTAGGCTACCGACTGATGCTGCTACATGAAGTTAAACTTGAACTTTCGGTAAATAGTCTCAAAAATAAAGTTAAATCAATGCTCACTGAAAACACTTAAAGAAAAATAAATAATAGTAAAAAAAAATAGATTAAAAAAAAAAAAAATGGTTTGTCGCGGTTAATCCCAACTCATCTTGGTCGTTGAAACTGGATGGATTATGGTTTATTTATAATTTGGGCGTTGATGTTCTTATAGTTTGTACCAGAAGAAAATGTCCGCCATTTTGACCTCGAGCCTTCTCTCTGCCAAATTGGCTCTTTATTTCGAATTTAGTTTGAAATAAAAAGAACTTGAACTTGAACCTGAACATGCTCCTATAGCAAGACATAATGCTACTGGAGCAAGGCGGGATGCGAATGAATACTACTACTTAAGATTAGCCCAGTGTGAGGCACATTAAATTAAAGTATTCCGTAACACTGCATATCAATACGTTTAACTTTTTCGTACAACTACCATACAACTACACAGGCTACAAATTTTTCATCGGGCATTCAGTAACTCTCAGAGGGAACTCTTATCTGCTGTATCGTTCGTTTTGGAACTCTGATTAAACAGAAAAATCGATATTTATTTGTCGTAACTGTAAATCCCTTTTTAACGGTACGTTTTTGTTTAGCGCTCTTTCTTGTTTTAAATTAGTAATTCACCCCTTTCGGGTTCAGCTCCCCTAGCGGATATGTACGACTGCGAAACTCTACTACGAATTGATGCCGGAAACTATTGGCCAAAGCCAGGGTTTCTGATGTTATGTTTATTGATATTTACTATCAGTTTGTCAAAGCTTTTTAGGCTGAACAAATTCTTGGGTTTTCAATCTTGTTTTGGTGGTGATTTTTACGTGTTAATCTTTACACACTGCGTAAAATCCGAGCGTATTTTACTGAGAGATTTGGGCTTGACAAGATCTCTAGCAATACGGACATATTGGAGAAATTGGTCCGTTTTGTATATAAATAAGTCCGTATTGCTAGATATCTTTTCACGCCCAAAATATGTGCGTAAAATACACTCGGAATTCAAAATACGCTCAAATTTTACGCAGTGTATAGAGTCACCATATTTGTAGCAGGGTTTACAGTCGCAAGGAGGGGGGGGGGGGGGGGAATTTTTAATTTACAACAAGAACGAACGTTACGCAAGGATGGAACGGTATAAAGGATTTACAATCATGGTAAGCAAAACTAAACCATGTTTTTGATGAATTTAAAAGTCTAGGACTCCATTCCCAGAGTCTCCTAAGCAATCCAGGACGCTAATGACAGATACTGATAGCACGACTCTTACTAGGACGATCTTTTAAAGCACAACTCTTACTAGAAATGATCTTTTCCCTATGAAATGAATCAGAGAAAATGTTTTTGAAAATACCATCACTTTCCACCTAAAACTAGCGATTCTCTTGTTAGCGCTTGTCGACTATATCCAGCCTTCCTGCTCTCCGACGCGGCGGCTGGGCGCAAAACATTGAAAACTGAACCTGCCTTGGTCAAAAATTGGGAAAACTAAGCAAATAAAAGAAGTAATAAACAGAAGATTATCACATCCTTATGTGTGAAAGAGTTGTCAGCGGTTGTTGAAGATTGCGGCAAACTTTCGTTGGGTGGTGGGAAAACTCGGCAAAGCCGAAAAAGCACTAAAAATTCGTAGTTACGAAACGAAATAAAGGAGAAAAGTGGGGATTTTTGAAGCTTATAATTCAATATGGGAGCTAATTATATTATGAAAGGCAGAATAAGCAAGAGGGCTCCTTTAACGATGAACTGGCTCAGATACGTCGGTTTTCAAAATACCACTACTTGCCACGCAAAATTATCGATTTTCGATTAGCGCTTGTCGACTCTGTCGAGCCTTCCTGCTCTCCGACGCGGCGGCTGGGCGCCAAATATTTGAAAATTGAACGGGCCTTAGTTAAAAGTGGAAAAACCAAGCAAAACAAAAGAAGTCCAAAACAGAAGGTGGTTTACCATGTCTTTGAAAATGAAAAATAAGACTTTGAAGCTTCACATGTTATTTGTGAAACAGTTGTTGACGGATCTTGAAGCTTTCGACGGAGTTTGCGTTGCATGCCTTTCAAAACTCGGCTAGGCCCAAAAAGCGCTAATAAGTCGTGGGTAGGCTACAAAAGAAAACAATGGCGAAAGGCTGGGATTTCAGAAGCTTTCAATCCCATAAGGGATAAGATAAAAGGCAGAATAGTAAAGAGGTATGCTTTTCGGAGAAATCAGTTTAACGCCAAAGAAATAGCTTGACTCGCGTCGCTCTTGCAGAAGAAAAGTCCTACCCGAGAAGTATTTTTGCGAAATAATACTCTGTATATGACCAAGTCCAAAACATGCCGGCGAACATCGGGAAGAACGAGAGACGTCGCCAGAACGATGACTCAAATCCTATGGCAACCGATCAACGGTGTTTGTTGGGGACAGCTGTGGTGGCGCTTCCGGTGGTTCGCTAGGCACTCGGCGATTCTTCATTGGCACTAAGAGTTAGTCATCAAGAGTATATTCTAGCATAAAGCTTACGAGTTGTTTGGGTTAACAGGATTTCCCATCGTGATTAGTGTTTTTTTTTTCCTTCTCTACTGCTGTTAGTTTGAGTTTTGCTATGAATGAATATATTTAATAGCCAATTTGCCGTACAAAATACGTGATGGTTACGACACGGTTCACATCACTCAATACTTATCTTTATTTAACTAATACACTCATTAAAAATTGGCATATTTTAAGTATCTTAGCTTTGTTTTTTGTTTCAAGGAAGTTCGAGTTTTTGATTCGAGGAGAGGCATGATAAGTATTTTTACAAAACGGCGAAAAGATAGACCGGATTTCTTAGTAGTGTCAGAGTGTGCTGTATACAATTTTTGAAGGAAATTCCTTTGTGGGCCTCATCGTCGTAATTGATTTTTCTTTAGATTATACCTACCAGGTCACTAACTACTCCTCTGTCTTTTGATTTTTTTTTTTCGACCACTCTGACTTCCAAACGCGACGATCTTCAGATAGTTTGCAATAAAAAAGTCTTCGACAGGGCTTTGTTTGGGTTCAACGGCCGTATTTCTCACGCGTGTTGTGCAATTCATTCACGTCTAACATCCATTTTCAGGTTTTAAGTCACATCTGGTCTAGCCTTGATTCCGTCAAGGTCGACTTCAGCCAGTCAGTTTTTTACAATTTTCAAAACAATTTGAACGTGAGCAGAGGTGTATGGCGATATCAAAATAATCTGACTCTTTAAATAAACGAAAATACAATTGAGATTTTGTCTCACATCCTTTCTGCGGTCTGAGATAAAGCGTGGAGTTGACAAAGTCGACAAAAATTTGGTGAAGATTTTAGCCCGGTTGTAGGTTGCCGGTTTACTAGACGTGATTCCGGAAATTTTAAAAGTGGAGAGTGAACACTGAAGCTTAAGGCCTAAGCGTGATATGGATTTTACGTCCTAGCGCTGCAGACTTTAGAAACCAACCGGTGAACTTAGGAGTCCGAACAAGACAGAAAAGTGAATTTATTGTGCTCGGTGAGTTCGTAACAAGCGAACCTATACAAATCCGGTTACGTTTCGGAATGACCAAATCCGGAAAGGCGGTCTGCCCGAAGCAGGGTTGAAGTGGACAAGATAATTGACGTCAGAATCCGGTCCAACCCCGGAAAGTGAACCTAAAGCAAACAAAGCCGTACAGAGTTTGGAAACGTGACCAATAAGAGGTCTGGTCAAGAGGACTGACAGGGAAATCCGAACTACAGTTGTAGTGTCGGAATTAAAAATTCCGGTGAAATGGAAGTTACCCCGAAAATCCTCCCGACCGTTTCGGAACTCCCAAAAATCAGTTCCCGAGGGGATGGACGCTTTCTGAACCTTCAGGCCGTTCTTGAAACATTCGAGACTACCCCTGAAAGTGGAGCAACCCACACCCCACGAGGGGGGCTAAGCGTGGAGGCCATCATCGGGATTGCTGTTGGTTGCGTCTGCGCACTCCTGCTAGTAATCATCGTTGTTTATGTGTGTATTCGGCAGACAGCCCTAAAGAAGAAGAAGAAGCAATTTGAAAGGGGGGTTGAGCCACCCAGGCTTGTTGTTGAACTGAACAATCCCCCTGTTCATAGCGGAGGCAGGATGATAGCTTATGGACAAGGTGGACCTACAAGGTAAGCAACTTTTTCTTGGGGGAGGGGGGGGGTATATACATATTTACTCTTTTTATTTGTGCACACTTAATAAAAAGGAAAGAGCGAAGACAGCCAGAGAAGAAAAACGAGAAAAAATACACAAAACCAAATACACACCAAATTTTTTTTTATTGGGTTAAAGCGTCCGTGTCCGCAGCTTCATTCATTTGTTTTCTCATCTCCCGTTGTGTACTTTCGGGCACTAAATTCCCATTCTCACAAAATTTCTTTTTTGTCTCGAATCGCAATCAGTTTTGGGGATCCCAAAACGTAAGTGGAGGGATACCTGTGACATCGCAAAAGTTGTCCGTCTGTCCGTCCGTTTGTGGGCACTATAACTCTCGAAGGGAATGAGATATTTTGATTCTTTGGGTCAAGAGTAAGGTCGAGTTCATAGGTGGGCTCTGTAGCCCTACATTCAGGGGTGGGGGAGGGGGTTTATAATAAGGGGCAAATGAAAAATTTAAATGAAGGAAAGATAAATGAAAGATAATGTGATAGTCGATTATGGGGTAAGAAGACATGCTGAACACGATGGTGAAAACCATTTTCTCGTCGGGCAAGTAGTTGGCCCGGAATTCGGTCAAAACCGGAAAGTTTGTTAAACCGGCCAAAACCGGAAAGTTTGTGAAAAATAAGTGTTTTATTTGAACTCAATGTTCGGTTTAGCGGTAAAGGCATGCTGAAACAATTATGTGACAAAAAATTTGTACTCGAACAAGTACTTCTCCCGGAATACGGCCAGAAAATTCGCAGAAGTAAGACAGAGTCGTTTCGATCAGCTTATACGAGTAAACACACATGCTGAACCCATATCTGAACTTGGTTTTCTTAGATGATCGGTAATTTGGCCTTACTCTGTTTCTAAATTGTAAAAGTAAAGATGTTCAAAAAGTCCGGCGAACACTGGATCTGGCGAAAACAAAACCTAATTGTCTGCATCAAATATTCAATTTTTGGGATCCCATCGCAACCTTTGGTCTTGTTTCTATCCCATGCACGTGGTTGAGTAAAATATTTTGACGTGATCAGGATCGAACCCTTGACCAAAATGAGAATCGTGAGGAAATGATGTCAGAGGACCCACGGGGTTTGTTGATAAAGCCACACGATTGCTTTGACTAGATGATTTTGTGTGGTTTAGGACATTAAAACAAAAAAATTGTCCAGCTGATATGTCATGGGTGCTTTAAGAATTTTGCATTTTGTATTTGCGCGAAGAAAGGGTCCGTTTTGATTAATTACTTTTGTTGGCCTACATAAAATAGTTTCGGTATCTGACCCTCCTTTTCCCGTGTGTCCAATATGGTGTTGGAAGTTTCATGGTAGTCAAATCGGGAGTTCGGGACCGTTCTATCACTTGTAATGTAAAGATCATCACCATCCAAGTAGTAAGTTCAAACCAGGACTCGGTACGACTGTGGGATCATCTAGAGGCACGATTCAGAACCACGCCAATTGGCAAGCTGAAAATCCACCTTGATAATAAAATCAGACAAAAAGGAAAACGTTTAGCTGGCATAGCCTATAAATCAGACATAAAACAAAACCAAATATTTTGCAGTAGGTTATCTCTTTCTTTCAGTGGCTTAATTTGTTTGAAGTTTATCTGAAAACCAACTTTTTCGTATTATCTAATTGAGAATTACTTGGTTTCCGCTAAGGTATTTTTGATTTTCTTTTGTCTGCTGTACTTTTGACGTTTCAGAATATCTACGGCCGTCCCCACAAATGCAAATTCTACTATGACGCGGAAAATTTGAATCTCAAAACAAATGCGGCTTTTCAGTGGCCAGTGGTGGGCTTGGTGAAGACTGCTTAGTACCTGAACCAAAGGCGTTACTAGCCAGAATCTTTTTTTTTTGGGGGGGGGGGGGCAAGGTGTTTACTAACACGACTGGTCATTTTTAACGACTGTTTTGCAGACAAAAACGACTGTTTTTAAGAAGAAAACGACTGTTTTGACGAAAAAAAAAACCGACTGTTTCGACGAGAAAATCGACTGTTTTGACGAAAAACCACTGTTTTGATGAAAACTCGACTGTTTAAAAAAAATCGAATTTTTTTACGAAAAATTGCGGAGCTTCGCGCAAAATCGACTATTTTTACCAGCTGGCCGACGACATTGGGGGGGGGGGGGGGCGTCCCTCACTCCCCCTCATACGTGACGCCTCTGACCTGAACACATATTTTTCGTAACCCTTTTTCGTCAAGCATACAACACAGGTACAATCGCATAGAGGCACGACAAATCCGACAGGGAAAGTCCACTGCGCCAGTTAAAAAATTTCAAATTCACCTGAACTTGATGTTTTATGGCACTTGCCCTGGCCAAGTGCCATATAGTGATCGCAATTTCTGTCCATCCGTCGGTCGGTCGGTCCGGGTTTTGCTAGTTCGGGCACTTCCACATAAGAATTAAGTAGCCTACTGTACTGAAACTTACGTCATTCCCATCCACAAATACTGTTCCGGGAATAATACTGCGTTGCTCGTGCAAAACTCGATAAAAATGCGTCACTTCGTTTGTCCCTTATCCAGGGATAATCGATTTCATAGAATGAACTTATTCTTTCGGGTTTGTTGTACCTCTATGTTCTTGTCCCTCTACGCTTGAAATATTTACCACCTAGAAATGTAAGCCATTGCCGAAAAATTAACTATAAATTTCAGATTCATTGCAAGACATATCCTAAAATCATTTTCCTACAGGCGTAACTTCTCGATGTCGCGTCTTTAGCCCTGGAAATGCTGGCCTTTGTTTAAATTCAAGTTCTCCGCGTCAGAATAAATTTTGGTTTGTCGTGCGCACACTCTGTACGTTATTCCTAGAGCCCCGGGTGGAAAAATAAAAAATCCCTCCGACGAGTCAAAATATTTCAGTGTACTATTATAAGATTATTTCAGTGTATCATTATAAGATGTGAAAATAAGCTGCCTTTTAAGTTAAAATTTAACGAGCCTCTTTTCTGTCAAATTAGAACGACATCTGCAGAGATGATCACTACGGAGAATTTCCGGTAAAACCTCGTACAAATATTCCGGTAAAATTCTGACACCGGACCCCCCTCCCCCTATCACGAAGGTGTCGGGACGCCCCTGGTTGTGCTGGCAGCAATCATTCATACCGTCTGGTACGAGTGTTCCGCTTCTTCTCTTCTCCAGCGATTTCCGCCACTCCAGTTCGTTTACTTCAACCGTTTTGTACTTAACATGTTACGGTTATTCCGAAATTGGTTTAAGTGCGATGCAAGAATTTGGACGACGTTACGAATTTAGTAATAGACCATCGACGGAACATCGATTAGTTTATTTAGTTTAGTATATTCTTGCGTCTTTGGATTACGAACAAGGAGTATTTTTTGTCTTGTCAGTTTACTATAATGACATTCCCATCTTCAAGATTCCTCTAGTACTCCGCTCTTTCTGTATAAATATAACATGCACCAGCCAACATTATTGCGAATCGATAATCAGACCGAATCGACCCTTTGTCACAGCGATATCCCACCCGCTCGAATGTTTTTCAGCGAGTCACACTGCTCACACTAGATTAGCGGATACGCAGTTTCTTCAAGAAAACTACTGTCCGGCAGAAATCAAATAGTAACCTTTAAAGGACACCTGAACAATGAAACCATACTTGAACACACCATGGAGAATGCATTTACAGACATGGCCACGGAGAGAATTCTTCTCCTGAGCGTGAAGTTTCAAAATAGGGATGTTCGTTTCTGGAGGTTTGCACATGCAGACTCCAAGACAAAAAGCGCAATTCATTCAAATCTTGTACAGCGCTGGCCGGATCGTATTGGAATTTCTTCTATATATACGTTTGGGCTTAGCTGGTTAAAAAATTATTCCATAAGAAGGGTTGATTGGAGACATTTGTTCATTTCTAAAATTGTTCGATACTGAAATGAGGACAGATGTAAGATGGAGCAAAAATCATAGCTTGGAAACACTATTTCGTATTTGGATTGGGTTTTCTGCAGGCAATGTTAACGGAAGTCATACAGATAGGGATGATACATGGTACTTTTCATTCAGGTGTCCTATTAGCAAATTATTGAAAAAAGTAGATACTGCGAAGTGTCGAGCTTTAATTTTTTTCCATTTTTATTCGTAAAAGCTATCATTTTTTTTCTTTTTGTGTGGTTTTCTCATTAAGCTTGCCCATAAAGCTGCTTCCAAATTGCACCACTAGAATGCTTCCGATTTAACTCCTTTAAGTCAATGTAAAGCGGTAGACAATCCTGTTAGGGTGCAGTAATGCCAAATAATACCATGCGTCTCAATCCTGTTCTAATGAGGAAGTGACATCACTGGCAAAACTTGTTACGATTTGGCTGAGCCGAGATTTGACCTCGGTTTCTTGTAGCTAAACCGAAATTGCGCTACTCGTTTTACTGGCATGTGCTTCCGCATTCTTGTTGGTAATTCTAACTTAAATTGAATGTCTTGCATCCTCATGTTTCAGTGAATAAAAAATTTGGCTTAGTCAATGGTCTGTAATTCATCGTTCGTGGTGGATGTTTTGAGTCGGAGGCAGTCGAGCATTTGAAATGAATGAATGAATTTACTTCCCCAAAAGCCTGAAGGGAAACTAAAAAAATCAATAAAAAACAACGGGCACAAACAACACCAAACCAGAATATCTTCACTCCGTACCCCCAAAAACGCTCCCGATTCTCCATGCACAAAACAAATTATGATCGTAGTATTATCAGGGACCCATAAATTTCCTGTAATGACTCGCCATTCAGGGGGCTTGTCAATAAGAGATTTTTGATGCGCTCTTGACCGAGCGTCAGATAGTTCGAGAAACACTCATGGGGATAAAGTACCCGACTATCCAGATAGACAAAATTTTTCGCAGCTATTGTGCTGAACTAGGAATATTTCTCTGTAATGGAAGAGTATCCTGGATCTTTTGTCCTAGCTTAGGTACCTGGTGGTATGCTGAATAGTCCCAACAAATTTTGTCTATCTGAGCATGAACGCCGATTCGACCCAAGTGGAATTTTTGGAAACTAGGTGAGGCTCGGGCAACATAGCAACATAGAAGCATAGGAAATGACAAGCCCCCTGAATGGCGAGTCATTACAGGAAATTTATGGGTCCCTGGTATTATTTATAAACACCACAAACCACTACGCCTATATCTGCGCTAGTCACCAAAAAAAAGCTACCGATGTCTGCTTGGATGTCGGAATCAAACAAAGGTCACCAGCGTTTTTCTTCCTACATTTCTTAGACAATCCTTCTCTTCCATCGTTTCTCGCCCAAATATCTCCCTTCTCAAAGTTCGTAATACCACGCAACAACCCACTAAATGAAAAATAACCTCCCCTTGTAAACAGCAAACATGGCCAAAGTAAGGACAGAACGCAGCTTACCTTTCCCTGCATACCTTCTTCTTTTCTTCAGTGGGATCAGGGACCCATAAATTTCCTGTAATGACTCGCCATTCAGGGGGCTTGTCAATAAGAGATTTCTGATGCGCTCTTGACCGAGCGTCAGATAGTTCGAGAAATACCCACGGGGATAAAATACGCGACTATCCACATAGACAAAATTTTCGCAGCTGTTGTGCTGAACTAGGAATATTTCTCTGTAATGGAAAAGTATCCTGGATCTTTTGTCCTAGCTTAGGTACCTGGTGGCATGCTGAATAGTCCCAACAAATTTTGTCTATCTGAGCAAGAACGCCGATTCGACCCAAGCGGAATTTTTGGAAACTAGGTGGGGCTCGGGCAACATAGCAACACAGAGGCATAGGAAATGACAAGCCCCCTGAATGGCGAGTCATTACAGGAAATTTATGGGTCCCTGGTGGGATACAGATCACCCCCCATTCAAACCGTCGAAACCGCTAGTTCAAACACGGACTCGGTACGACCCTGGGATCATCTAGTTTCGCGATTCGAAAGCATCCCGACTGGGTAAACTCAAATAGATCTCAACAATACAATTAGACACAAAGACAAATGTTTAGCTATGAATAAAAAGTAAAATGAAGTAGCTAATTACTTGGCAGGATCTCTTTCTTTCAGTAGTTTGTTTTGATGTTTTTCTGTCATTTATGATTAAAAAATCACAGTTTCGAGAAAAAAAGGTGTTTCCCCTGACTCAGTGCAGCTCGATCTAAAAAAAAATAAAAAAAATAATGCTTAAAAGTCACCACATTTTCAAGAAGAAGGACATGTCCTCTCGTCAATCCAGTTTGAAGGGGATGAGAAAGGCCGACTTGTTGTCGGTAAGGGGGATTTGATTTTCTGCTTTTGTGAATAATCTTGACTAGGGTTAAGATTTTGCGGAGAGAAAAGATTAGATTGTGTTTATAGTCATCAATCAGAAATCACCACATTTTCAAGAAGAAAGGACGTGTTCCCTCATCAATGCAGTTTGAAGGGGATGAGAAAGGCCGACTTGTTGTCGGAAAGGGGAATTTGATTTTCTGCTTTTGTAATAATGTTGACTAGGGTTAAGATTTTGCGGAGAGAAGAGATTAAGTTGTGTATCATTCCTGGTTCTGTCTCCATGGTTCTCCCTATTTATCCGCCGTACCCAGGGGCGTCACGACTGGGGGGGGGGGGGGGACGCCCCCCCCCCAATGCTGCCGGCGAGTCGGTAAAAACTACGAAGCGTCGCGATTTTTCGTCAAAACAGTCGGTTTTTTCTGAAAATCAGTCGATTTTTTCTGAAAAATGGTCGATTTTTCGTCAAAATAGTCGGTTTTTTCTGAAAATCAGTCGATTTTTTTCAAAAATGCCATTTTTGTTGCTGAAAACAGTCGTTTTTTCTGTAGAAAAAGTCGGTAAAAATTACCAGCCAGTCGGTAAATGCCTCGCCCCCCCCCAAACATTTTGGCTAGTAACGCCTCTGGCCATACCAGTCAACTTCTCTATCAGAATTATTCTTTTCAACTTGTGCAGCTCTAAGTAATTCAGTACGTTCTCTTTGTATCAATCAGTCTCGACAGAAATCATTTCTTCAAATGTGATCCTTTTTTCAACCAAAATTTCTAAAGTCACCAACTCTTTTCTTAAATGAAAATCTATCTTGTTTGCATAATTCAAATTGGTCTTTAGCTTTTTCCATCCTCTGTGACGTATGAGGCTCCCTTAGGTCGCTTGACTACGGAGTCCTAGAATTCTGAATCCATTTAAAATTTATTTCAGGTTTGTGTATCAAGCTTGGTGATTCTTTTGTGTGTTTTCGCAAAAATATGAATCCTCGGTTTGTTGTTGACAAAATATCGACATAGGAAATTAATCTAAAGAGATTTTCCCCTGTTACGCGCATAAATCATTACCATCTTCTACAGCTGGCCGCAATGGTCTAAAACCAAGGCCGTATCCGGGGGGGGGGGGGGTAGGGGGTTGACCCCCCCCCACGAAACATACAAAAATAGTCATTTTTATAGGCTTTTCCCTCTGATCTATGTCTTTTTTGTACTTTTTTGTCCGACCCGCAGGCAACCCCCCCCCCCCCCGAAAGGCAACCCCCCCCCCCCCCGAAAAAAATTCCTGGATAGCCTACGGGCCTTTCTAAAACCCTTCGCTTTTGTTTATTTTTTAGTGATCTAAAAAGGAGGAACAGTGCGTAGTGTATGCTTTACGGTATTATGCAGGGCGGATCGAAGGTCTATCGCCTACAACTTAAGGCCAGGCCCACCTTCCAGAATTCTCTTCCGGATTCCATATATCCGTTTTCGTCGAGATGTCGTAAGGTCAAGCTAGGTGAAAACATCTCGAAGTCCGGGGGATTAAAGCCAGGTGTCACCTCTCAGATTCCCAGATGTCCGAGGCTTTCGCAGAGTGTCAACCCTTCCATATTTTCATGATAAGGACGACAGCTAATTTGCTATTCTTCAACACGTCCTAGGCATCACACTCACAACTGTCAACCACTCTTCCTTTTCTTCCTACATTTGCATAATTATTATTTCTCTCGAATGTGTCAAAGCCAGGCTTCACCTTCCAGATTCCCAGACGTCCGGGGCTTCCGCACAGTCAAGCCAACCCTTCCAGATTTTCATGATAATGATGACAGCTAAATTTGCTGTTCTTCAAAATTTCCTAGATGTCCCCTTTACATTTCAAATATCTCTTGCATTACAGTCACAAATGTCAATCACTTTCCCTTTTCTTCCCCATTTGCATATTTTTAGAGTCTCTCGAACGGGATGCCTCAATGGCACCTTCCAGACATCCGGAATCCGGAGTGTCCAACCCGGACTTCCAGACGGTTTTGGCCTGGCTTTACCTTCCAGATCCGTCTCGAAGAAAACGGCTGTCTGGAATCCGGAAGAAAAATCTGGAAGGTGAAGCCTCACCTTTACCCACTGATTCCGGATCTGAAAGGTTGTCATCATAGAGGCAACACATTTGAGAAACCTAAGCAGTACTTGTTCGCCCCGATATCCACTCTACTGACCGGTATCTTTCGTCATTTGTACCATATTTCGTAAATTATTTTAATTCTGAACTGTGATATGTTCTTTATTAATTTTATATAAATATAGATAAAAGGACACCTGAACAATGAAACCATACTTGAACACACCATGGAGAATGCCTTTATAGTCATGGCCACGGAGAGCATTCTTCTCCTGAGGGTGACGTTTTCAAAATAGGGATGTTCGTTTCTGGATGTTTGCACATGCAGACTCCAAGACAAAAAGCGCAATTCATTCAAATCTTGTACAGCGCTGGCCGCATCGTATTGGAATTTCTTCTAGACATACGTTTGGGTTTAACTGGTTAAAAAATATTCCAGAAGAAGGGTTGATTGGAGACATTTGTTCATTTCTAAAATTGTTCGGTATTGAAATAAGGACAGATACGAAATGGATCAAAAATCATAGCTTGCAAACACTGTTTCGTATTTGGATTGGATTTTCTGCAGGCAATGTTAATGGAAATTAGACAGATAGGGATGATACTTGGTACTCTTCATTCAGGTGTCCTTTAAGGTAATTATTGAGAAGTAATTATTAAGTTTTAGCGTGTTAATAATTGTGTGACGATCCGACGCTAGCGAGTAATTATATGATCTATTCAGGAAATAAACGTTGTTATTATTATTATTATGTAACTTGAGTCCGAAACACGCCGGTGAACGTCGGGATGAACAGGAAACGTCACTCAAACGAACCCTCTAAATTGATTCAAATCCTGTATAAACCAATCAACAACGTTTGGTGTCGTCATGTTTCTGGTCCTTTGCTGGGCACACGGCCCAGCAATGCAAATGGATGGGGTAGAAGAAAAAGGAAGTGCGATTGACAGTTGCGAGGCAGGGGATATTTGAAGGGGACAACTAGGAATCTGTAAAGGACCTGTCTTACCTATAATACTAATGCAGTCTACTTCTATAATCACTCCGTATATTTCTAAACCCGGAGACCCCAATTTTGTACGGTGCATTCTAACCCCTCTAAGTAAACCACGCTAATTTTATCACTTGCCGTGTTTTGCCACCTATGTGTATCACGCTGTCGACGGTTGTCTGCGAGAAGTTTTTCCATCAGAAAAAACGGTTATGTAAATTGTTTCCCTGTTTTCGCTACAAGTCAACGTGTCTCGAAAAAGGCTTAAAACAGCCAAAACCGTGGGCTATTTGTTGAAAGCAGAACCTTTAAAATACTGTAAGCTGGAGAGTAAATAGTGCGAGGGGTCCTTTAAGGATAGGGAAATTACCTGTCATGAACTTCCGGAAGGCTTTTGACTGTGCGGAAGCCGAGATACCCCTCCCATGTATGGCTCTGTACCCTAATCCTGTTTCACTTTCACTGCAGGGCATCGTACCCTTTCTACAGATCGGTGTAAGTTTTCACTTTCTGTGCAGTTTTTCGTGCGTTTTTGCTTCCCTGTAGGGTTGGGCGATATTCTGTATATCGATATCAGAACGGAAAGTAGACGTTGAAAACTATATTTAATGAGAACATTTGTTTATAAGTTTGTAACTAAAGGTGATGCAAAATGCTGTTTGACTACAATTTTCGTTCTCAAATTTTAGCGAAATGGGAGGTGTGAGAGCAAAAACGAGCGTTAAATGGTTCCAGAAATCGATCTATCGAAAGGGAAAATATCGATGGATCGAAAAACCGAAATATCGCCGAACACTGCTATCGTGTTGCCATGCTTCCTTCTTGCCTACCCCTTAGGGGACATGATCTATAGGTCCAATTCTGTTTTACTTTCAAATTCAGTGTCTTTGTACCCTCTTATAACTATTTCCAAAATCTACTGTATTTCTCCCTCCCACACCCTACCCCATATATTTGCTGAACCTTATTCCGGGTTATTACCCGAACTTGTCTGCAGATTCTGTCTCACAATTCTTGTTTCACTTCAGTTCAGGGTTTCTTATACCCTATTTTATACCCTATTAGCACATCTATGTGTCAAATCTTAGCCCACCGCATTTCCCCATTCCCTTCACCTCTACCCCAATCTTTTTCGTGCTGTACCCAGCACCCAGGGTTATTGACCAGACCGAAGGCCTAGATTTTTGATGGCCAAGGATTGTCAAAACTTGCAAAAATATATGCCACCAAAAACCGGTCTGACTGGGATATTTTATAGTGCATCCGCGGTATATACTCTGATAACGAAGTCGGGTATCTTTTAACACCCATTTTGGTCATATAGGGTATTGTAGCATATACTTGCTGATATGGTTGCTTGAAGAGATGTAGTTGGTAGTTTCGGCAATGCCGGATTGTACCCTCTGGCCTCTGGGCAGTTGAAATTTTGAGGCTAACCTAGTAAATTGTATCCTGCCGGCTTTTCGATTTTGATCTACCATTGGTTTTCATAAACCAAATTCGTCACAGAAACAAACTTCAACAGTAGATGTGTTTGTGCAGATACCATGGTATCTGTTACCACGGTAATTGGATCTGCAATTAGTCGTTTTTGCAATTACCATGGTATCTGATACCACGGTCTAAAGTCGTTTTGCAGTTGACCGTGGTATCAGAATATCAGATACCGCGGTACCTTGCTAGGTACCACGGTAACTGCAAAGACGCCTTTTCACCGTGGTATCAGATACCACGGTAACTGCGAAAACGACTTTTTCCTTGTACCATGGTATCTGCAAAAACGCAACTAGTACTGTTCTTAAACAACTGTTTTAATGTGAGGTCCTTGGCGAATTTGAGGTCCTCTTTAATTTATTGTTCCCCTTTGCTCTTTCAGCCCGACTTCTACCTGGCTACCCCTCAACGTAATTGCAAATTCCTTTGTTGTACAGAAGTCCTATCTACCGATCAAGCATATATTATCTATCTCCCTTTTTGCTCTCTGGATTGACATAGGCCTGCCTTTCCACATATAGCCTACGTGACATAGGTCTACAAGCGACTGGTGTCAAGATTTGGGCCAGATAAAGTAGGCAGCCTACTTTGTAGGCTAAATGGAGCGTGTACATATCCTGGGTTTTGTAAGGGTCCTAATTGGCATCCCTTATCTGCGATTTATTACGGATCGCGTAATTCGCATATCAAAGAGGGATCCGCAACTGTGTCGCAAGGGATTTATTATTTTATAGTAGGCACAAACTTTCATGAGGCACATAATCATAATGGTCATAATGCAAGGGCTATCAGTGCTTTTATGTAGAGGCGCCATGTATGGGGGGAAGGGGACCCCCCCTCCAATGGTGTCGGCCAGGTATTCCTTCAGCCCAAGCTGACTGCGAATCGTATTTGATAGTGCAAAACGGATATGTCAGCTGTCGGTGTCGGCCAGTCGGTAAAAAA
Organism: Branchinecta sandiegonensis; assembly: GCA_030848855.1. Lineage (NCBI taxonomy): Eukaryota > Metazoa > Arthropoda > Branchiopoda > Anostraca > Branchinectidae > Branchinecta > Branchinecta sandiegonensis. The sequence goes on along the minus strand of JAUPMV010000001.1, from coordinate 27,811,959 downwards.
GAAACGAGTCGGCTTGAAACAGCGATTTTGTTAAGTAGTCTATTTTTCTTAAAAACAGTCGGTTTTTCTTTTAAACAGCAGTTTTATCTTAATCATGTGGCAACCCTGGTGTAAACCAGGGGAGAACCACGGCCGAAAACTCATACTACTGGTGTTCGCTGTAACAACTCCTTCTAGCAGTTTATTATTTCCCGACCAAGCGATTCATTTTTTCTCTAAGTGGTTTATGTTAAAACCAATTACAGGTGTAATTACAATTCAGTTCTGTCCACTGTACTTCTTTATACGGAGATAACATTTGACATGTAAGTACAACCATCAAAAAATAACTCATATGTTCCTGCCTCAGCCACTTCTGAAAATTATTCTGACACTGAATTTCTGTTTGGGTTTCGCCGTTCCCAGTCAAGACTATAGCCTACGTGGCGGCAGAGGCGTTATTACCCAAAATGTTTGGGGGGGGGGGGCAGGTATTTGCCGACTGGCTGGTCGTTTTTACCGACTGTTTCTTGAAAAAACGACTGTTTTAAGAAAAACGACTGTTTTAAGAAAAACGACTGTTTTAAGAAAAAAGATTTTTTGACGAAAAATCGACTGATTGTTAAGAGAAACCGACTGTTTTAAGAACAAATCGACTATTTCAACGAAAAACCGACCATTTCAAGACAAAAATCGACTGTTTTTTTTTAATATCGCGGTGCTTCGCGCCGACTTGGCTATTTTTGTACCGACTAGCCGACAACATTGGGCGTCCCTCCTCCCTCCCCCATACGTGACGGCCCTGTGCGGCGGTAGCAGCTGGGCCAGTGTTGCCAACGCTTCGAAAGAAAACGTACCAAAAAACGTCCGAAAATTGTACCAACTGACCAAAGAATTGTACCACGTCCAAAAATTTTCGACGAACAGTAGCCTACACCAGAAGACATTTTTTTCACCCATTTCCTCATTGAAAATTACTTATCAGACCCGTCTTTCCCCAACCGAGGTCATGTTGGGTTCAGCCCCAAAACTAGCACAATATGTGACATGACTCAGTTATTTCATTGACCTGAAAAAAATGACGTAAAAGAGTATTTATTTTTAAAATTGAAACTTGCGTTTAAAATCCATGACTACGCACGTGTTCCACCCTGCTTGCCGTAGTTACTACGCATGACGTCACAAATGTTGGCATCTTGGCGTCAAGCTGGAACGCGTTTTAAATTTTCTGTAAAATACTACTCCACCGGGTAATCCAGCCAATCACGTTACAGATGTCCGTAGTTGCCACGCTTCCGAACATGGTAAGCAAATAGTTAGGCCACTATTTGGAACGGTCAACGTAGTAACTAAAGTATTTCCAGGCAAACTATACAACGAAAGCGACAAAAATAGTGCCGCAAAGGTTATCATCCGATTTACAAAGAAGGGCGGCACTCGCAGTTGCAGAATTTCGATACCTTCTTCAAGTATTTCGCCAGTTATAGTGTGTCACCATGCTCATGGAGAGAGGGCCGTTTCAAAGTGCTTGGGCATGGAGGAGGAGGGGTGACAACCTCGAAACTTGCGACAGGCAAATGACCGGCGAATATACCGATTATAAGCAGTACGAGCTGATAGCAACTATCGTAGCACCCCAGAAGAGCACTAGGGGTAGTAAAGCCGAGTTTATTACATATATAATCTGATCTTCCGCAAAATAATTAAACTCTTCAGCGCATCTAACGGAGATGGAATTTAAAATGCACCCCAAAAATGCCTTGATCGAAACACTTACTATATGCATTATAAAAAAATACAAACAAATCTATCTCTGCTTGCTGGGTCAGTCAGTTTTCCTTGACATATACACACAAAAAATGTCATTGTACTATATAGTACCAACTTTTGGAAAATGTACCAAAAAAAGTGTGATTGTGCCATACTGTACCAGCCGAGTTGAAATGTACCAAAATGGTACAATTGTACCGCTGTTGGCAACACTGAGCTGGGCTTCAGAACGAAGTGCACACGAATTCTACTCTCATGGTTACTAACTAGCCAGTCGCATTATTTTGCAGAAATTTTCTGATTGGCTAGTTGGCCGAACCGAGTCAGATAGACCGAAACCGCATCCATACCTTGCTGTTATGAAAACCGAAAGTGAATACTCTTGATGACTAAATCTTCTTGCCGATGCAAAATCGCCCTGTACCTAGCGGAAGAGCCGGAAGCGGTATCACAGCTGCTCCCAAACATCGCCGTGATTGGTTAACACAGGACTGAGTTGTTGAGTTTGAGTCGTTAGTGCTACGTTTTCTCGTTCTTCCCGAGGATCACTGGCTTGTTTTGGTGGTGGGGGTTCAGATTTGGGCGCGATCAAAACATTTTTAACAGCTAATGAGATAAGAGGACATGCTGAACACGTGTATGAAAATCATTTTCCCGCCGGACAAGTAGTTCCGGCTAAAACCGGAAAATTTACTAAAATTATCAGTTTTGTTTGAAGTTGATTAGATGTTCGACTCAGGGGTTAGAAAACATGCTGGATCCGTATAAGACAGTCATTTTCTACCCGGACGTGTAGTTCGCCCGGAATCCGGCTGAAACCGGAAAATTTGTTTAAAGTTCCATGGGTACATCAAACTACCCCAATCCCACTCTGTAACAACCTAGGAACAATGCTTACCCCCTAGCTCAGCAGCTTTTTCAACAGTTTCCTCTCCGTGATATTTCAAAGCGTAATTTTTTGGGCCAGCACATCAGTTTACTAGCTTGGACAAAGATAAAAGTGATGTTTCTTATAACACTTAGTAGATCTTTATTTTATGCCTAAATCAGCTTGTATAATTCAGATTTGAATAGGCGATTTGTTTTTGAATGATTTTTGTAGCTAAGTTATTTTTTATAAACTTATTGCATATTCTGGTACATTTTATAAAGCAAGTTTAATCAAGCTTCACAAAACTATTCCACAAAGAAAAACTTTTAATAGGCACTTTCAAACATGGAATTTCTGATGACACACTAGAACAACCAGGTAAACTGCATCTGTGGCTTGACATCTCAAATATATCCTTTTCTATCAAGCATTGCCGAGAGTTTTTGAATTTCCTGCCACGATATCCCAGCTCCTAAGATTTGGATCGCCGAAATGCCAGAGAGGTAAAGACAAGGGATAACAAGAAAACGGCCGATTTTCGTAGCGCCTTCTAAAGGAAGTCGGAAATGTTTATTTGTGAAGCATTTAATACAAAATAAAGCATTGGAAGTGTCCATTGTGCTTTAAAAGTTAAGGTCTAATCTAAATTGATTAGAGGTTCGATACAGGGGTAAGGAAATCGTTTTTTACATTTATTTTTTTGCCGTACAAGTAGTTCGCCTGGAACCCGGCCGAAACCGGAAATTTGCCAGAAGGTTTTGATCAGTTTCGTCAAAGCAGGTATAACGTATAGGGGTAAACTTACATGCTGAATCCATATATGAGCTTAGATTTCTGAGCTGAATAGCCATTGGCCGTAATCTGTTTCAATAGTAAAAATGTTCAGGAGTCTGGCGAAGACCGGATAGCTACAAGACCCAGTTGTCTGCATTAACTATTAAATTTTTGGGACCCCATCGAAACCTTTGGTCTTTTTCTTTTGGGATGACTTCTAAAAGCGCAAATTCGGCAATTGTCGTTTTGCAGAGCAACCGTAGTATTAGATACCGCGGTAACGGCAAAAACGACTAAATGCAGGTCCAGTTACTTTGGTCACAGATTCCATGGTATCTGCAAAAACGCACCTAATATAAATCTCATAATCAGTAATAAATGTCAGAATAGCTGGATAGTCCCCATGGCGAACGCCGGAAACTCAGCAATGCCTCGGTCTCGCGATGTTCGTAGCCTCAGGTCCGTCTCCAGGATTTTTTTTTTTTTTTGGTGGGGGGGGGGTCCCGCGGGTCGGACAAAAAAGTAAAAAAAGGACATGGATCAGGGGTAAAGCCTATAAAAAACGATTATTTTTGTATGTTTCGGGGGGGGGGGAGGGACACCCTACCCCTATATAGATACGGCCTTGACTAGCCTTAACCGGTTGTTAACAAAAACCCTGTCGTGAATGGTCCTTTAAGGAGCCCTTTGACTCGCCGGTTGTTGGCGTTCGTTATCGATGAAAATGCTGCGTCCGGAGTGTCGGAACTGTCAGCAGAATTTTACGTTTCTTACACTGTAAAAAAAAAATCTCGCAGTATTTACTACTGGGATTAATCCCTACCGAGATAAGATTATCCCTAATTCGGATTAATCTTATCCCAGTAGAGATAAGATTAATCCCAGTAGCAAATACTGTAATTAACTTCAATCCTTGCTCTGAGAAACTTTTTACAGTGTATTTAGTTGTTTATTATTTTGCGCGTCTGGTTCCGAGTTCCTTTTTTTATTTTTTTTTGTATATGTGTGTTTGCCTGTCATTTAGCTTGTGCTAGTGTGGTAGTTTTCTGTTAAACCTAAACATGAATGAAAGATACATCTAGTGGGCCCGAACACTATTGCAAAATCGTGTTCTGGCAACATTCTGCACACTAGTCTTAATGTGCAACGCGGTATAGACTGTCTACGGGCTATCTGGCATATGCACCTGCTCAGTATTTACGGAACAGTACCGTGTACTTTGCTTCACCCACTTTCCGTTCTTGACATAACCGTGGGTTCAAATCTCTATATTTTCAGGACGCAAGATTGTCTGCGCGGTGATAATGTCTCTGAATACGGATCCGTAGGAGGGAGTCCCCCCTCCTCCCCCACTCCGAGTTGGAAGTCTGCCTCAAGCTCTAGAGGGGGTCTGGAAGTCCCCCTAGACAGGTCAAGACCTGGGTCCTTCGAAACTTGCTACTCCCTCAGTAGTTCCTACGGTAGCGCCCGATCTTACGTGTCCAGGAAGTCTAGAGCGACGCTAGCCTCTTTCAAAAGCGCCATGGAGGACTAATGTGCCAGGCACTCTAATCAGTGTGCAGCAGGAAAACCGCTATAAAGGATTCTATCCTCCTAATTAGCGTGTAGTATAACAGTCCAGAGCGACGTTAGCCGCTTTCAAAAGCGCCCTCTAGGACTGGTGTGTTAGGAACTCTAATCAGTGCGCAACAGGCAAGCCGCTATAAAGGATTGTATTTTCATAATTAGCGAGCAGCATTATAGTCTAGAGCGACGTTAGCCTCTTTCAGAAAGGCCCTTAAGGACTAGTGTTAGGCACTCTAATTGGTGTGAAACAGGAATGTCGCTATTAAGGATTGTATTTCCATAATTAGAGTGCAATACGAAAAAAGCGCTGGAGGTACAGAAAGTACTGTGTGCCGTTACAGCAGAAAGGCTACTGTAGATGGTTTCATTTCCGTGATCAGTGTGCAGTATAGTACAGGTGCTCTGTAAGCTCCTTAGTTTGAACTTCAGTACAGTGTAATTAGTGTGCCGGGACATCAAAAAGCCACTGTAGAGTATGCTCCGTATTAATTGTGCAATACCATGAAAGTGCTGTGGAAGTCCTGTAGTATGACCTTCGACAGTACCGTAAATAGTGTGCCAACTGAGAAATGCTCAAACAACTGTGCATGTGGTGGATCACACCGCAGAGCGCCACCATGGTTATTGTTTGACGACTTTCCGTGTGTCGAAAAAAAACTAACACACTAGTTTATCGGGTCCCAGTTGACCAAATAGCACCCATGGGCTTGCGCAGCTAAGTTATTAGTTTATCTCGCAATTGGTGTGCCATAACTTTTCTCTCAGAAAAGATACCTGACTCGTGGTGTTCAGGGTTAAAATGGTCAATAGTGTGCTTTAATGTGTCAGTGTGTGCCGCTGGGTACCATGTTCAGAACGATTTCTCGGGTGTATGTTGAACCAAGGAACTTACTGGATCGCGCAGGACCGATGACACTACATAGCACACCAATTAGAACTGTGCAGAATTCCCAAGTCTTTGCTTTGGTGTTTATCAAGCACCTTTTGGTCAGTAAGCATTCGTATTTTACGGGTAACCTGTCCGTACTAACTAACTCCTACCAAGGGCCCATAATAAGTTGTTTGTGCACTACCAGAAATTTCATCGTTACACAAGGACGCACAGTTTCAACAGGCGTGAGATAACAAACTTTCTGATCATCTTCTAAGTCGACCGCACGGAATCTAGTTTTTGCCTTAGCGGCGCGCCATCTAGTGGGCACGGCAAAACATCAGCCGATAAAGTATTTTCAAAATCTTACAGTATTTGCTACTTGGGATTAATCTTGTCCCTAAAAAGATTATCTCATCTTTAATTCGGATTAATATTTCCTCAGTAGAGATGAGATTGATCCCAGTAGCAAATACTGCAGTCAACTTTAATCCTTACTTAGAGGAACTTTTTACAGTGCAGTAGAAAGTCCTTGTGAATCACTAAGAACAACAAATCATGGGCCCTTGCTGGTACTATAGCGTAGTTGTTGGTTTGTTTGCCTCGCGCTGGTTCCGACTGCGTTGGAATCAATCAGTGATGCTGCCATCTAGGAGTCGTTAGTGAAAGTGAAACCAGCATTCAACTGTCCAGTCAGCGCTCCAATCGGACTAGTTTCTTAAGTTCCCTACTGTCTCATAATGGTAATAACCTGTAATTTCCTCAATGGCTCGTACAATTCACTCGCTAGCATTGGATCGTCCTACAGTTAACAACTACACTGTAAAAAAATATCTTGCAGTATTTGCTACTGGGATTAATCTTGTCTCTACACTGTGAAAAGTTTCTTCGTATAAAGATTAAAGTTAACTGCAGTATTTGCTACTCGGATTCATCTTATCTCCCTTTGCTATGAATCTTATCTGCGTAGAGATAAAGATAATCCGAGTAGCAAACACTGCAGTTAACTTTAATCTTTATACAGAAAAACTTTTTACAGTGTAACAAGATAATCTTATCTCTAATTCGGATTAATCTTATCTTAGTAGAGATAAGATTAATCCCAGTAGCAAATACTGCAGTTAACTTTTATCCTAACTCGGAGAAACTTTTTACAGTGTACAAACACTGTAACGTTAACGTATACAAACACTATATTAAACATTTGAAAATAACGTTGTATATTGTTATCAGAATGTTTTACATTTTGATAGATATCAGCACCTTTGATAGGTAGATAGTAAATAATGGATCCATAAGGTAGTGAGCAGATTGCAGATTTTCTGCTCATCAACTGTCGATGTATTTTACATGATACGATGATATGATATATATTGATTAAAGCCCGAGGGCCATCGTATACAAAACAAGATTAAAAAAAAAATAAAAAAAATAATCTAGTAAATCCTACCTACAAAAACTCTTCTCTATGCTTCCAACCTATCCACAAAAACCTTCCAAACTGCGTGTTAATATTGAGACGAAATGGGACTTGCAGCAGCTAGGTCCGCTTGGAAGTGATGAATTTGAATATTGTGAACTGGACGGTTCTTCCGTGGTTTCACTTTACGTCGGTGAGTCATAGCAGCCAAGCCATAGTTCAAAATTGCAGTTGCTACTAGTTGCGTTTTTGCAGATACCATGGTATTTGTTACCACGGTAACTGAACCTGCAATCAAGGCCGTATCCAGGGGGGGGGGTAGGGGTTGACCCCCTCCCCCCCCCCGAAACAGTTAAAAATAACCATTTCTATAGGCTTTTCCCTCTGATCTGTGTATTTTTTGTACTGTTTTGTTCGACCCGCAGGCAACCCCCCCCCCCCGGAAAAAAATCCTGGATACGGGCATGTCTGCAAATAGTCGTTTTTGAAGTAACCATGTTATCTGATACACTGTTGCTCTGCAAAACCGACTATTGCCGAGACTGCAATTATCGAAGTCGTCTCAAAAGAAAAACTGATATCCAGTTACATCACTAAGCGCTAAACTTCTTTCTCACCAGTTTGACAAAATTTTATGAAAGTGAGATGACTTTTCGGATACCACGATAACTGGCCGGATACCACGATAACTGCAAAAACGCCTTTTGACCGTGGTATCAGATACCACGATATCTGCAAAAACGCAACTGTTGTAAATTACCGGTTAAGTCAACGAAGATATGGAGTTGATAAGTTATTTTGTGCAATGACGGGTTGTATGAAAATATTGAGGCTACCCATAATTCAAATTTGCAATTGCTATATTACCGGTTAAGTCAACGAAGATATGGGGTTGGTAAGTTATTTTGAGCAGTGACAGGTTGTATGAAAATATTGAGGCTACCCATGGTTCAGAATTGCAATGGCTATATTACCGGTTAAGTCAACGAAGATATGGGGTTGATAAGTTATTTTGAGCAGTGACGGGTTGTGTGAAAGTATTGAGGCTACCCATAGTTCAAAATTGCAATTGCTATATTACCGGTTAAGTCAACAAAGATATGGGGTTGATAAGCTATTTTGTGCAGCGACGGGTTGTATGCAAATATTGAGGCTACCCATAGTTAATTACCGGTTAAGTCAACGAAGATATGGGATTGAAATGGTATGAGCAGTGACGGGTTGTATAAAAATATTTAGGCTACCGTACCGTGGCTGCGTTCCAATCTCCTATTAATGGTTGCTAAATCTACTACCATCGTAGAAAGGGATAAAAAGATTGAAATTATTAGACCGTGGGGTAGGCCACGGAATCTGGCCGAAACTCAGGCCACAAATGGCCCATTGTCTAAATTCCACAGATCGTAGTTGATAGCGAACCATCAATCTGTACACAATTTGCCATATTCCAGTACATTCCAAGTGTCTCTTTATCAGCAAGTGTCTGCAGATAATGTAAAATAGATCCACACGTTGATAGTAGAAAATCTACAGTCTGCTCGTCGAGCAATGGAAGTCTTTTGAATAGAAAGTGAAAGCTATTATTTTCGTGGGTCCATATTTTACTATCTCTGTGTCACAAGTGTCGATAATGAGCGTGTTCCACCCTAGTTACTACGCATGACGTCGCGAATTCTGGTTTTCGATTTTTCTATTTTCCAGCAGAATATCATGCCACGGGTGAATCCGACCAATCACGTTACAGAGATGCGTAGTTACCGCGCTTACTACGCTCCCGAGCATGGTAAGCAAATAGTTACTATTTCGAGAAGGTTGGAACGGTCGGCGTAGCAACTTCTCACGAGGTTGGAACGGAAATAGTAACTAATAGCTACTATTCTTAGAAGGGTGGAACACGCTCAGTAAGACAATGGGGACTTTCCGCTGAATTGGACTAAGGCGAATTGATGAAAACACCACTCGGTTATAAGACTTGTCGCATTCTTCTCGATGTAAAAGCTATCCCTGTCCGTCGCAGGAACCTGGACAGTTCCTTCAGGCGGACCTTAAGACGATGGTAGCTGTTGGTACTATTAGTTGCGTTTTCATAGATACCATGGTATCTCCTACCAAGGTAACTGGATCTGCAATTGGTCATTTTTCGCAGTTACCGGGGTATCTTATACCGCGGTCTATAGTCGTTTTCGCAGTAACCGTATCTGAATAGCAGATACCACAGTACCTTGCCAGATACCACGGAAACGGCAAAAACGCCCTTCGACCGTGGTATCGTATACCACGGTAACTGCGAGAACGACTTTAGACCGTGACATCAGATTCCATGGTATCTGCAAAAACGCAACTATTGATAGGAGATGGAACACACAATGGTCTGGTTTTGATGCGTCCCGTACAGGCTTATGTAATTTTAAGGACAACTATTCTTTTCCTTTTTTCCTCCAGAGCATGTCACATCTAATTCGTCTTATTCCAGTTTAATGCTTTAAGCGGGTCAGTTTCTGAAAGTCCGTCGTTAGGTGCTTTTTTTGCAGATACCATGGTATCTGATACCTCGGTTACCCTGGTATCTGATAAGGTACAGTGGTATCTGATATTCAGAGTAACCGCAGTATCAGATACCATAGTAACTGCAAAAATTACTATTTGCAGGTCCAGTTACCGTGGTAACAGATACAGTGATATGCAAAAACGCAACTATTATCAACGCTTGTGATATAGAGATAGTAGAAAATGGGCCGATAAGGTAACGAGCTGAACATCAGAGCTTTCACTTTCTACTCAAAAGACAATGTAAAACATCCGTTGCTCGGGAAGCAGATTGCAAATTTTCTGCTCAACATTTTTTTTGTATTTTACTATCTCTGTCACAAGTGCTGATAATTGGACGATGAGGGATTTTCTGAAACTAGTCCGCTTGGAATTCTTCTTTGTGTGACCGTCCTTCGGTGCTTACAAGATTTCAGACTCTCCCGTTATCGTTACTGAGCGCTGGTGAACAGCTCAGGTATTGAAAATTGGTTTGTGATCGTTACTGAGCGCTGGTGAACAGCTCAGGTATTGAAAATTGGTTTGTGAGATTTCGTTGCTATTTGAAGGCAAAGGCCACATGTAGTCTTAAGGCGAAAAAAAACTGCAAAACAACGAGGGTCCCGCTTTTTTGATACGCCCTTCTTGAGAGAAGAACAAAATGTGGAAAGTTTACCGCATTCCGGTTTAGCGCTTCCAAGCGGACTAGTTTCTGAAAGTCCCCCAATGTCTCTTCATCAGCACTTCTGACATACATAGATAGTTCCGCAAGTTGATGGGTCGAAAATCCGCAATCTGCTTCACGAGAAATGGAAGTTTTGCATTGTCTTTGGAGTTGAAAGCGAAAACTGTTTTGTTCTGCCCATAACCTTATGAATCAATCAAATCAATCAATCAAATTTAATAATATACGTATTTTACTATCGATAAGATCCGAATCCGTATTTTACTATCTATATGGTACAAGTGTTGATAATGAGACAGTGCTGGATTTTCTAAATCGAGCCTTGCTAACACTGCAAAAAGTTTCACCGAATAAGGATTAAAGTTATCTGCAGTATTTCCTACTGGGATTACTTATCTCTACTGGGATAAGATTAATCCGAATTGGAGATAATATTCTAATCCCAGTAGCAAATATTGCAAGCTTTTTTTTTACAGTGTAGGGCTTTGGTAGTACTTATTCGGTTAATTTTGTTGTAATGTTCAATGGTGATTCCGTGTTTTCGTATTGCGTAACCGGGTGATATGTAACTGGTTTCATACCGTGCCAGAGCTTTTTTTAATATTTTTAGTTCCTCGCGTAATTGTGCAAAATCGTGATTTCAAATTGTCGATTAAGCGCGGCACAGACTAATGTATCTTCTTTTCGTTCCTAGGCATACTCTGCTGACAATATTCCTAAGGATATATAGGTAGAGTTATGTTACAGGAACCCTAATTGACCCCTAAATGCAGTCTGCTCATGATCCCCCAATTTGACGCAAAGCCACATAAAGTCTCACGTCCCCTAGGGATTTTCAGTTGTTTGTTGAATAGGCGGCTTTTTGAGCCCAGTGTGACCAAGCTCTTAGGTAGCGTTCCAGTGTAGTATTACAAGTTACGATGGTAAGAGGAGGGGCGAGCTCCGTATTGTCGTAGTTATCACGCTCTCTGGAACGAAAATAATAACAACGCGAACATACGTCATCACTCTTACGGGAGTTCCTGCAGAACCGATAGTTATTATCACTTATGATGCTCGCGACCATCATAAGTAAATTGTAACGATCGTAACAGTCGTGGAACGAAAATAATAAGTAGGAGGAGCCAATTTACTTATTACGGTGGGCTCTGGAACGACAATAATAACAAGAATAGTAACGATCGTAACTAATAATAAGTTGCTGGAACGCTACCATACTCTTGATGACTGTCTCTCCTTGCCGATGCAAAATCTCCGGCCTCTCCGGTTAGCTAGCGGAAGAAGTGCAGAAGTGGTGTCACAGCTGCTCCCAAAGATCGCGGTGATTGATTGACACAGGATTTGAGTCGTACGGACACGCTTACTCCTGAGGATCACTGGCGTGTTTGGTACTTACTCATGCTAATTCACGTCTTGCTGCTAGAAGCTTGTCGTCAAAATACTCTTTATGACCAAGTCGAAAACACGCCAGTGCTCCTCAGGAAGAAGGAGTAAACATCTCCGTAACACTCAAACTCGACAAATCAATGTGTCAAACAATCACGGCGATCTTCGGGAGCAGCTGTGATACCCGAGGTGATCCCGCTTCTGGCTCTTCCGCTAGGTATCCGGCGAGTTTGCATTGGCAAGGAGAGTTAGTCATCAAGAGTTTTCAAATACACGCTTGAGGAAGCAGCATGACGATGAAGGATAGACGGGAAGGTAGTAGACGAGCGTGTGAGAGTTTGTGCTACGATGGAATTGCAAAACTTAAAAAAAATAAGTCCTTTCGAAATTTCAGTGCCAGAGAACATTAGGAATATATCTTAGATCAGATGGGGTGACATGCTTCAATGAACAGTGCGGGGTTTGAAAGGCCATGTTTCTGGAAACACAGCTATTGCTCCGATCGCCTGCAACGACGTCTAGTAGTGTAACTTCGGCTGGAGCTTATGAAAACTAGATGACGTGATAGTACTTACACGAAAATTAATCCGCTTAGACTAGACTAAAAGGCAGCTTTTTTTTAAATTCCTGTTATAGGAAAAGTAGTAGGCTTACTACCAAGAACAGATAATTAACCTCAGGAGATATACACGAAAACTTACGTCCAACTCGAGTCTCTGCACACTTCGTAAATAAACGCTAGAAGTGAAAGAGGTATTTGACCAGTAGGGCACTGCCCAGTCCAGTTGTGGCCATGCTGTATAGGACAGTAGTTGGGGGCATTCTCTAAAGGTTTAATTATCTATTCTTTGCAGTACACGAGTTCTATGTTACTTCGGAGTGTAGATTAGTTTATAGTTTAGATTATACGACTTGCATATTGCAACTCACCGAGCAGGTTTTGGGCTCAGTATTAATAAAGCTCTATGGCTTTTGTAGCCTCCGTTTATGGTGAATTACCGGTCAGATATTTTTATATCTATATTTTTTTGGAAATTTATTTTTGTTGTCGATCTCGAGTTTTGTACGTGAAATAAAGTGTCATTATTATCATCAGTAGTTTTATAGTAGGATGATCCCAGTAGTAATGGTTCCTGGTTCCTGGTGTGATAATTGCTAACGAGAGATACCCACTGGTCGAATGGTATATACAAACAAGGTACTTAACTTTGAACGTCGCCTTACTTTGCACGGCATAAAAAAATATGATGCAAATCAAAGTTAGAAAATATTCATGCACATTACTGAGCACAAACGGTAGTTTAAAGGACCTGTCTTACCTACAATACTAATGCACCCAACTTCCATAATCAGTACATATATTTCTAAACGCGGAGACCCCAATTTCGTACGGTACATTCTACCCCCTCTAACAAAACCACGCTGATTTTCGCCGTGTTTTGCTACCTTCGATGTGTATCACGCTGTAGACCAGTGGTTCCCAACCGGTGGTATGCGTACCCAAAGGGGTATGCGAGACCCTTGCAAGGGGTACGCAAAGGCACCAAAATCGGTTTAATCTGTTGTTTCAAAATCTCGCCACACTAATTTTTGACTGTCGAAAGCTCAATATTACCAGCAGAGGCATCGCTAGCCAAAATGTGGTTTTGATGGGCAAGGTATCCTTACTGACTGGCAGGTCATTTCTACCGACTGTTTAAAAACAACAAGAGCTGGAAGCTCATATGGCATTTGCAAGGCTGGGGCAGATGGAAGTGATGGTCAAAAGTATTGTTTTCCCTTTTCCGTTAAGATGCGCCAAACTTGCTAGGCTGGGTGAGAGGATGTAAGTGATGGTCAAAAGTTTTTGTTTTTTTTACTTTTCGTTTGAGATGCGCACTTTAAGGGTGCATCCAAATTAATTTCTAAGCAAAACCCTTGAGGCAAAAAGGATCATGTGCTCATGGCGATCGTGAAAAAGTAGATTTTGCTTAAAAGTATTTTTTGTACTTTGCGGTTAAGATGAGTTCTTTAAGGGATGGTCGGGTCGGAGAGTGACGATGTCTAACCTAATGATGTCAAGTTTCTAATGCTCCAGCATAGTTTTATCGTCCTAGCACATCTGGAAGTACTGTAACTCACGATCACCGGAATTCCGGACACCCCTACAGCTCTCACCCCCCCTCCCCCTCGGTACCCGAATCCGGTCCGATTCTGTCACTGATGCACCTAGGACTGGTGCCTGTACTTCCCACCAAGTTTCATCCTGATCGCTCCACTCTATGCGTGTCACAAAATGTCCGGTTCTCCCCTCCGACCCCCCCCCCCCCCCCCCAGTTCATCGGATTCGCTCCAGACCTGAAATGAGACATGAGATCTTTCAAGATATTAAGTTCGTTAAGATCCGATAACCCATTCGAAAGTTATGCATGCTACTGATTTCCGGATTCTGCCGTCTCCCCCTCCCCCACGATAGTCAGATCGGGCAAGCGACTGCTTCGAAGTTAATCTGGTCGGGTCCCTGAGATGCCTGCCAAGTTTTATCGTACTAGCCCACCTGGAAGTACATTAACTACGGATCGCTGGAATTCCGGAACCCCCCTCCACCTCCCCCCACAGTGTCCGAATCCGGTCCAGTCCTGTCAGTGATATATCTAGAGCATGTGCTTGTTCTTCACCAAGTTTCATCCCGATCGCTCCACTCTGAGAGTTTGACACGATTTCCGGTTCTCTCCTCCGACTCCCCCCCAGATTCGTCGGATCCGGTCCAGACTTGAAATGAGACAACTGAGACATCAGGTCTTTCCAGTTGTCAAGTTTCATTAAGATCCGATCACCCGTTCGGAAGTTATGCATGTCCCTATTTTCAGGATTCCGCCACCTCTCCCTCCCCCCCACGATGGTCAGATCGGGCAAGTGACTATTTCCAAGTTAGTTTGGTTGGGTCCCTGATATGCCTCTCAAGTTTTGTCGTCCTAGCCCACCTGGAAGTACATTAACTACGGATCGCCGGAATTCTGGAACCCCCCTCCAACTCCCCCCGCAGTGTCCGAATCCGGTCCAGTTCTGTTAGTGATGTATCTAGAGCTTGTGCTTGTTCTTACCACCAAGTTTCATCCCGATCGCTCCACTCTGAGAGTTTCACACGATTTCCGGTTCCTCCCTCCGACTCCCCCCCCCCCCAGATTCATCGGATCCGGTCCGGACTTGAAATGCGACATCTGAGACACGAGATGTTTCCGCATATGAACTTTCATTATGATCCGATCACACGTTCGAAAGTTATGAATGTCCCTATTTCCGGATTCCATCATCTCCCCCTCCCTCACGATGGTCGGATCGGGCAAGTGACTATTTCCAAGTTAGTTTGGTCGGGTCCCTGATATGCCTGCCAAGTTTCATCGTCCTAGCATCTCTGGAAGTACTCTAACTCGCAAACACCGGGCTGACCGACCGACGGAAATGTGATCGGTATATGGCACTTGGCCGGAAGGCAAGTGCCATAAAAACTACTTTGACGAAAAATCGCGGCGCTTCGCGCCGACTCGTTTCTTTTTAACCGTCTGGCCGAGCACTTTGGGAGAGGGGTGTTGCCAACCCGTGCTTGACCCCTCTGTACAAGCCCTGATGAAAGTCAATGAAATAACTGCCGTAAAATCTGTTTCTGTCAAACAATATTTTTGAAGAAGAATTGAAGACATTGCAAGTGATACTGTCATTCAGGTTGCGAATTAAGCTAAAGAAAAGTTTGTGATGTAGCTTGATGAAAGCACGGAGACTAAAAGGAGCAGACTGATTGTAAATATGTTGCCGTTAATGACGTCAAGCCGGGATTTTACAAAGATTAAGCTACAAAGCATCCTCAAGTGTCTCATTGATCTTATATATTTCTACACATTGATGTCTTATCATTTATGATAATAAACATCATCTTTTTCGCGTTCTTAAAAAGGGGGTACGCAACCTTTTCGAACCTTGATTAGGGGTACGCGGTGCGAAAAAGGTTGGAACCACTGTTGTAGACGGTTGTCTGTGAGACGTTTTTCCATCAGAAAAAACGGTTCTGTAAATTTTTAGTCTCGGAAAAGGCTTGAAACAGCCAATAACGTGGGTTATTTGTTGAAAGCACAGTCTAGTTTTAATGTATTCAAATATTTTAAAATAGTGTAAGTTGAATAGTAAATGGTACGAGGGATCCTTTAAGTAAAATAAAGAGCAAATTGAAACCGAAAACAGTTATTCTTTTGAACCTTTTGCTCTTTCTTGCTCAGTCTATTCTGCACCCTTTCCCCACCAGATTACGGCATCCGGCTATTTTCATTACTTCCACGGCCGTCCGAAATATCCCGAAAGAAGAGAAATAACAGTAAAAAAGAAATAACAAATCGTAGCAAGCGTTTTTCAATTTGACTTATTTTTACTATAACAAGATTGTTTTCTCTTATTTCTGTGCATGAGTAGTTCAAAGTTAAGCTAGGTGTGCCTTCTGCGCTCCTTCTATACTCTTTCGTTCTGGCGTCACTCATGTTTTGCGAAAGAAGGAGATTAAAAAGATGAGATCATGTTATTTTAAATATGCAAAGCACCCGCTCCACTTGTCGAAATTATGTCATAACCATACATTGATGGAGAAATTCAAAATTCAAGATGCAAGTGTTACCCTTTTGGATGTTTCCTCATCGCTTTCAAAAATCATGGAGAACAGGGCCCAACCAGCACACGACGTCATCCACTGCTTCCTGACCGAAGACTGAAAATTAAGTGTCTTTTTCTGTGTATTTATGTGTTTTGTTTATTTTCTTTATTTTCTTCATTTACTCCGCCTTTTCAAAATGGCGGGTCATAATTAAATTACTTACTTACTAGAACAAAAGTAGCCGAGCAGAGCGAGGGCCAGTCACGGTTCGCAACGCTCACGTACAGCGGAACGTTACGCACGTTTATATTACATTGACATGGATTTACGGCTGGTGTCGATACCCAGTGTAGTATCGATTCATGGCCGCAAAAACCCGCCACACTTATGGTCTACAAGGAGGGCAACCCCCTCAACTTCAGTAGCTCACTTTTTAGTTTTATATTTCAAATTAGAACCAAATTTCTTTCACAATAAAGTACAAAAATAACTTAAGCGCTACTCCGAAATCTATGCATACCTCAAATCCCCCCCCCCCCATAAAAAAGTGTATGAAGTATACGAGGTTCCTATAACCCTCAATTTAGCAATGACGCACTACCGAATAACTGAAACATAATGCAAATAAAACATAAGTTTTGCAGTGCAGCAGCTTACGGATATCCAATGTACTAGGACGGGGGTCAAAAAAGCTAGAAATGTCTCCAGGCCGCTTACCTGAATCCCCATATAATCAATATGCACGAACCCGCAAAATCACCTTAGTCTCGGGTAATTTCAGTATGTATCAATTATAAATATTCCTTCAGCCCAAACTGACTGCGAATCAATAGTTGACTGTTTTAAACGGATACGTCAGCTGACTTTCTGAAATTTATCACAGGTTCCGTTTTCTAGCCTGAGTCTGAACTGGACTCTTGCCAAGAAGGACCGAAATATCACTTAAAGACCTAATCCAAACATTTTGTTTACCTTCTCTTACTGATCGAAAGCCACCAGTTTATTTAGATTGGAACTTGATTGCCGGGTTGCTGTTTTGGCTCGATAAAAACCCACGCAGAACGTCTTCTTTTCCAGATGACGAAATTGTCCACGTTTGATTATCAGGGAATTATAAGCCTTAATTGATTATTTTTTTTTATGTCTTCAAGAGTACCACACTGGCCTTGGTTTTTTAATTTATTTATATTTGTAATAAACAGTTGGAGCATTAGATGGAAATTATTATTTGATCCTTGCCGAATTATTTCAAACATAGGATTTTTTTTTTTTTTTAACTTGCTTATTGGTTGACGATATTTTTTGTGATTTTGAACATTCATAGTGGCAGTAGGGATGGTTTTCATTGTGCGTGTGGTAGAAAGACCATTTTTTGTAGTCCGCTTTAAATAACGTAGCCTGACGTATCTGTTGAACGCAGTTAACTATTAGTTATTCTTCACCAATAAAAATAGGAGTAGGGCTTCTATAATCCCGAACGCCATCATGGTATAGCGAGGTATCCGAATGGGGAGACTGCTCATGAGGGGAGAAATTGGGTGAGGCGGAACGACTGACCGAAAGCCCCGGGTGACAAGACACGCTACGCTCCCTTTCGGAGCAGTTTCGACTGTCAAGTCTTAAGCGTCGCTCGTTCTGTCGGTCTGCACTCATTTCGTCCGCGGAGGGATCTTCGCCGTCTAGAGTTCCTCCAACCTCACGATCTTCCCAGGACTTACGAGTTTCGCGTCGTCTGCCACAGTCAGCTGATCTGCTTCGTTCACGGTGGTCTCTTTCGCGAGATTCACTTCTTCGAGTGTCGGCCGGTCTGTCTGTGCGAGAATGAGATTTTTTGTTACGCGAGGACGAATGCTCGTCTCGCAAATATTTCTCTTCAACGCCAAGTGACATGCGCAGGTCAAGCCTTGCTCTATTATGCTGTTCCAGGGATCGGCTTCGTCTGTCCTGTGAGTGGCTTCGCCTCCTTTCTGGAATATTGTCTGATCGCTTCGCTCGCTCTAACTTATCTCTCAATTCTATGTGACCTTCACCACGACAACTCTCAGCTGTCTCGCGTCGGTCGTGATTTTCATGACGCTCGCGTGACCTAGCCGACCCTCGAGGACGGTCACGTGACCTATCAGGATCTCCCCGGCGGGTCCTGTCTAGATTTTTATGAGGGTCGCTTGACTCATCTGGGTCTCCGCGAGGGTCACGTGACATATCTGGATCTCCGCGAGGGTCACGTGACCTATCTGGATCTCCGCGACGATTCCTGTCTGAATTTTCACGACGGTCACGTGGCCCATCTTTGTCTTCGCGAGGGTTACGTGGGTCTCCTCGACGATTCCTGTCTGGATCGTCACAACGGTCATGAGATCTCTCTGGATCTCCGCGACGGCCACGTGACAACTTCTCTCGCAGGTCAGCCTCTTTCCTCTGAAGGTCTTCTATGTCACGTGACCTCCTTCTTTCCTTATCTCGAGTGTCATATGGTGAAGATGTCACTGGATCTTCACGCCTAACTTCTCCAGCGTTTTTCCTTAGGTATTCAGCTGAGGGGCCGCTTTCTGGTGTTCCACGCTGCTCTTCGCGTGAGTAACTACGACGTGCTCTCTCTCTCCTTTCTTCGAGACGTCTTTGTCTAGAGTTCATAACTCGCGGATTCTTTTGGCGCCGATCACATCTTGCATCTTCGTCGCGTCCGGAATCCCGCTGAACTCCTCGTTTGAGAGTCCTTTCACGTGAGATGGCAGCACTGCCACGTGATTTTTCCACATAAGGTCGTTCCCGAGACCCTGATCTTCTTCGACTGTTTCCTTTCTGGGAAGGAGGATCTAGTTTACCAGAGTCGGGGTAGTCGGCAGGAGACCTTCCACGTTCTTCTGATCTTCTGTTGTATTCGTCACGTGGTCCTGCACGTGATTTTACCCGAGCAGGCGAGGCACGCGTTTGTTTATAAGGCATTTGATCATGCTTCTCGTCATCATGATCTCTGGACCTGGATCTTCTCCCAATTGAAGTCGACCTTCTAGCTCTAGAGCCACGTGAGTCTGGACGTTGCGTGACCAACTTTGATCTTTTTTCACACGATGGAGACCATCTGGGTGACTCTGATCTCTCCTCGTGATCCCGTGATGGCGATCTTCTTTGATGGCGGGAGGGTCTCCGACTGCACGGTTCGCGCGACAAAGGTCTTCGGTCACGTGATCGCGACCGTTCACCGGGTGATCTTGCCCGGCGTTTTGGCACTTTGCGATTCGGCGAGCAGCTTCGACTTCGAAGGCGATCTCTATCATTATCACTATCGTTTCTCTTCCTTTTCGAACTAGCGCGACCAACTTCAGTGGTCTCAGACTTGCGGCTCGGGTAGCGAAGCTGGTCGGGAGTTCGGGAGCGTCGACTTCTGTCAGTTTTTGTTGCATCTGGCTCTATATGTTCGACAGCTGTTTTCGGAGGGTCGCGGGCCAGCCCGACAACACTTAGATATCCAGCGTCAGCGACGACCGCATTCTGAACCTTCTTCGGAATCTTGAACTTGGTTTTGAGGTGGCCCCCCATGTAAGCAAAGGTGTCAACAGGTTTCGCCGGCGTTGCTGTACTGTCCGATACCTCACCTTCTTCAGAATGATCATGTGTGACTACGGATGTTCCCAGGTCGGAAGTAGGAAGAGACATCTCCCTATTAATTGGCTCAACGGGCAAATCAGCTGAGATGAATTGTGATTGACTATCCTGTGTTAGTCCTGACTGGTCAGGAGGCGAACTTAATGCACCAATGGTTTCTTGGGTAGAGAGCTCAACAGAGAGGCTAATGGTCGACGGTTGCGAGGGGTCTTGTAGTTCAGGACTAGGTGTGGGCAGGGGCTCCGAGCTTGCTGCTTTGGGGGAATGCTGACAAGACGAACCAGAACTTTCATGGTCTATAACTGGATCGGGCGAGGGCTTATGTCCTTGCAACTCAGGTGTACTGTCCATGCTGCATGACACCTCTTGCTTGTTTCCAGACTTGCTCTCGTCAGACTGAGAGAGGTCTCTTACTCCTCTTTCCTCATAGCCTGAAGACCGACGACCGCGACGATCGTTTGATGTATTCTGATTTCTGCATTCTTCCCGAGATGCATCGCGACGAGATCCAGAGTGATCGCTTGACTTGTTCTTCCCATCAGACCTCACAAGCTCATCACAGACCTTATCTTCTAACGTCCTTCCAGCGGAAGGGGATCTAGAGAAACTTTTCAGTTCTTTATTTGTTTGAGGAGATGTATCCCTAGGAAGGTCGTTGGGTCTTCTGCTCGATCTTCTCTTTTCAGGTGAATAAGAAAAAGACCGACGACAATCGTCACCTGACCGACTACGACGCGATCGTCGACGAGCGGCGTGGTCCTTATTCGTATAAGACTCGACCAGACGGCCAGGATCACGGCTATTCATTGTCCTTGCGAATTCTCTATTAGCTGGAGAAGACCTTGAATTGCGATCGGGCAGTTCTGCTCGACGATCAATTTCGTCGTGCCAACGTTCACCTCTACTCTGTGGACGGGAGTCAGCAGATGGAGCAGGTATCCGGTCTTTCGAAGGACTCCGCGATCGTGAAGGTACTCGTCGTTCTTCGTCTCCTTCCAAGGAAATTTCCTCTCGCGGTGTTCTCTTTTCAAGAGATCTTGAGTGGCTATCCGTCTTTAAACCATCATCTGCTCTATGATCGTAAAGTCTCGTTCGGTCACGAGGCGGAGAGCGGAGACTTCTTTTCTTCAGGTCGGACCGCCGTCTGGGTGATGGCGATCTTGAGTGCAGTTTTCGACAAGCGTCATCTCTACGAAGACCTTCCTGTGCTCTACGACTGGTTCCGCCTTTTGGGCAGACTTTCCCTTGCATAACTAAGCTCTTTTTTGCACTGGGAGAAAGTGAGCACGACTGACGACTTGATCGATCAGCTTGTCGAGCACTTTCGGCTTCACGATGACGACCGCGAGCGTTTCTTTCGTCGAGCCGCGACCGAGACGACCGTCTATCTTCATTCTCTGGCGTCCTACTTCTGTCTCTAGGCGACCGTGTTCTTGATCTACGACTGCTTATATTTGCTCGACGACGGCTGGAGCTTTTTTTTTTGCTAGATGGCGATTGACACGAGCGCACCATTTTCTTTGACGTCCCTGTCCTACTAGTTGGTGAGGGGAAACGTGAGTGATGACTGTCTGTATGACGAGCGCTATCATTTCCAGCGTCTCGTCCCCCCAAGACGGAATAGTTAGCATGTTCCTGAGAAGTGGCGTTTATTTTTCTAGGCGTTCCTCTCATAGCAACTGGCGAGGAAGATCTCGACCGACGATCGTTTAGTCGAGCGCTCTCTTCTGGTCCATGACGGTCACGAGCATCACGTCTGTCATATAGAGGGGAGGACAAGCGACGACCAGACGGGGATCTAGACCAGCGTGTGCTCGCACCTCTTCGACGAGGACTCCCTTTAGTTCGGCGCATTTGGTCACCTTCTGGAGAAGACGATCGGTTCGAACGACCATGGTAAACTTTCGTTGATGACCTTGCTTGATCGGTAGGAGAGTACGACCTCGACCGACGATTGTCTTTCTCTCGGGGTTCTTCTCGCGATAGTTCGTGCGGCGGGTCGACCGATCCCTGAGCGAGAATTCTCTGCCGCGCTTGTGCTCTTCGATCAGATCCAGAAGATTTTTGTTTAGAGGTTGAATCATCCCCTTTAGGGTGCCTATTTTCAGTGGAGGAGTTTAGGACGTCAGGAAGGCAAGGGGTCACAGTAGGGTGGTCAGATAAGCCTTTCTCACCTAGATGGTGATCATCTGCCTGGGATCCTGCACCACCTGCTCGATTGGCCAGTCTCTTTGTGGGTGAAGTGTTGCTCACAGCGACATCTCTTGAACGACGTAGCTCGTGGCGAGATCGGTCTGTTCGAGATGAAGTCGGGTTAGCTGTCTGTCCGTCAGACCTTCTCTTAGTAGAAGACGCTCCAACCGTAACTTCTCTTTTCAGCCGGTCCTTATCCTCCACAATTCCCCGTCTTTCCTCTCTTGTAGTATCTTTTTGTCTTTTAACTACTAAAGACTCTTTCTGCACACCTCTTGGTCCAACAACGTCTTCCTTGCCCCTCAGATCGTCTTCTTCAAAATCTGCTTGCATATCAGGCGGAATAGTCTCTTTTTGCACCGACGCCAACCACATGTTCAAAGGTTCGAGCAAACCCACGGTCCTAGGGTCGACAAAGTCAGGCAAAGTTGGAAGAGGAGCAGGTTCTACCTGGTCTCTCCTTTTTTCCAATGATGTTTCATGGTCTGACGTCGTGGGGGAGACCTCTGTTGGAGCTCTATTTTTCAGGCGGTATTCTGCCAGATTTATTTTCCTGCTAGGTTTCTCCTCAACTTTCTTTCTTCTATCGACACTTTGCTGGGGCTTCTTCGGATCGGCTTTAATAGTGTGAGCTACGCGTATTCTTTCTGCTGTACTCTGTACAGATGTGGACTTTCGAGATTCAGAATCTTTGCGTGAAATGCTGGTAGTCTGGTCGCTCTCGCGAACAGCAGGGAGGAGTCCGACGGAGGAAACACCAAATGGGAAACCGACGGGATCACTCTTGTTAAAATTAGAAAGATGCGCGGAAGAGATAGTAACATCCCTGTCGTTTCGCTTAGGGTCCTCGTCTCGCTCGGGTCTGACAGTCCGAAGAGGACGGTCAGGTGCAACTTTCACTGTTCTTGATTCTACGTTATCCAACGTCTTTTCTGCATGAAGCTTCTTTGTCACTCGATCACTTTCCATCAGAGGCACTCTATCCTTTTGTGAGCTTTTCCGGACTTTCTCCTCAGCTTTAAGAACATGTTCTGACTTTCGAATTTTTTGTCTCAAGTCATAAGCCCGGCCCTCTTCACTGAACTTCGATGGTCTTTTACGAGAACTAGGTGTCTCTAGTGTCCTTTTCTCCGTTCCTGATTGGCTAAAAAGTGTCGACAGGTCTCGAACAGCTGAGGGCTCCGAATCGTGCTTAGGGACAGGATGCCCTAAGGCTGTCGCCTCGTAAGTGGGGGAGATGGAGAGTCGCGCCACACGATCACTAGCGCCAGCTAGCGTCCTTGAACTCCCACTGTTCTTTTCTTCTTCGACAGGCGGCTCGACAGTCACTTCACTCTTTTCATCACCACTTTTCTCAACCATACGACTAACTTTCCTTTCGCCTTTAAAGTTTGAAATAAACCGCGATTTCTCCTTTTCATAGTCTCTTCGGACTGTCTGTTCATAGTTAGGAGGTCTTTTGGAGGGGGGAGGGCGGCGGTCCGTCTGGGCGGGTTGTGCCACGGGTTGTTGGCTTTCTTCAGGCGTGGGTTCAGGTTTAGGCGGGACTTGCAGGACGGAGCAGCTATAGGAGACGTTAGACGAGAGAACGGTGAAGTTCGACTGCAATAAAAAGAACAATTATCCCGACGTCAATTTAAAGTTTGACCGAAAAGGGCTGAGATAGGACAATTTATTTGCCCATCACTTATTCACGACTTGAAGACCTGATGAAAATGCGTTACCGTACTTCATTGCTCCGCTATTCGCTATAATCGATTTTCAGATTCAGATAGTGGAATTTCTCTGTCTGATTTGTGGTACCTCCACGCGCGTGTACTTGTGTTGTCTGCTTGACGAAACAATTTACGACAAATAAGTGTTCACGCAATGAGCTACCTTCCGCGAGCTGATCACTGGCCACTGAAAAGCCGCGTTTGTTTTGAGATTCAACTGTTCCGCGTCATACTGATATTTTGCGTTGTGAGGACGACCACAGATATTCTGAACGTAGCCTGCCAGAGCAAGTGGTAAAAAAAAAAAAAAATCCCTTAACACAATCCAAATAAATGCAGTGCGTTCAGTTAAATGATACAAAAATAAGTTGGCTTTTCAGTTAAACTTTAAGTATTTACTTACTATCATATTTGACGGTGCAAAACGGATAAGTCAGCTACATTTTATTCGAGCAATATTTACCAATCACCGTCAAATATGATTCGCAGTCAGCTTGGGCCGTAGGAACATCTATCACCGAAGTACGGAACTAATCGCCCATACATGCCGCCACAAGTATCCATCTTAGCTGGAAAGAAGAAGAAGACAGTTGACTCTAAAACCAAAATGCAGAAGAATCTCTACCCTTTCGACGACCCAATCGAACAACAAAAACAGTCGCCGAGTCCAGAATAAAATCACAGCACCAGCTTTAACCCCAACCAACTTTCAGAGAAGAAGTTCTCAAAAGCAGATATTTAAGGAAGAATCTTAAATTGTTTTTCCACAAGTTTATTTTCCAGCTTGAGCGGCTTGAGCCTGAAGAGGACCCTTGCCAAGAAGGGCCGAAATATTGCTCGAATAAAATGTAGCTGACTTATCCGTTTTGCACCGTCAAATATGATTCGCAGTCAGCTTGGGCCGTAGGAACATCTATCACCGAAGTACGGAACTAATCGCCCATACATGCCGCCACAAGTATCCATCTTAGCTGGAAAGAAGAAGAAGACAGGTGACTCTAAAACCAAAATGCAGAAGAATCTCTACCCTTTCGACGACCCAATCGAACAACAAAAACAGTCGCCGAGTCCAGAATAAAATCACAGCACCAGCTTTAACCCCAACCAACTTTCAGAGAAGAAGTTCTCAAAAGCAGATATTTAAGGAAGAATCTTAAATTGTTTTTCCACAAGTTTATTTTCCAGCTTGAGCGGCTTGAGCCTGAAGAGGACCCTTGCCAAGAAGGGCCGAAATATTGCTCGAATAAAATGTAGCTGACTTATCCGTTTTGCACCGTCAAATATGATTCGCAGTCAGCTTGGGCCGTAGGAACATCTATTTACTTACTATTACTTACTATTTAGTTTAGTTTAACCGGCAAGTTACGGACCCTTACCAAAACAGGCCGAAATATCGCAGGAATGTATCTTAGCTGACCGTTTAGCGCTTTCAAATATGATTCGCGGTCAACATAGGCTAATGGAGCACCTAATTTAGTATAATTCATCGGTAAGCCCATTATATATTAAATTTGTCTCTCTCTCTCTCATTTTTCAACTCTTCTTGGCAATGCTTGTTCTGCATAACGTTTGCCGCGACAACAGATCAAACCCTGTGTTGTCTGTTACGAAACTTCTGACAGTGTGAAGCTGTATCTCCACCAATACAAACATGAAAACTGTGGAAACTGAAAATTAAATTAATTTGAAACTGAAAATTGTGGAAACCTTGGGAAACTGTTTCGCAGACATCGCAGTAGTCTCGTTTATAGTAGGTGAATATACGTGTAGTGGAAGACAGAGGCGTTACTAGCCAATATGTTTGTTTGTTTTTTTTGGGGGGGGGGGGGGTATTTTTGCCTGGTGATTTTTACCAGCTGTTTTTGCAGAAAAAACGACCGTTTTAACGAAAAAGCGACTGTTTTAAGAAAAAATCTTACGAAAAATCGACTGTTTCCGAGAAGCAAATCGACTACTCTAACGAGAAATCACGGCACTTCGCGGCGGCTCGGTTATTTTTTACCGACTGGCCGACAACATTGGTGGTAGCCCCCCCCCCCCCCCCATACGCGACGCCCCTGGTGGAACGAGCGTCAGCTTATTCTCGTTTCCTGTCAATGAATAAAGTACTAAGAAGTTGGCTTAAGAAAAAAAAACATACTTACATCCGGGAGGCGGACAACTTTGCCAAAATCTGCATTCATAACTTCAAAATCGTGGTGACATACTGGCTTGAGGTTCCGAATCCTATATAGAGCTTCATCTACCAGCCTCTTATCAGTGACAGCGCTTCTTTGTACGACCAGGTGATCATAACTAGGAAGAAAAGAAGGAGTTAAGCCACTAGATGTTAATAGAACATATTAGCCTTAACGGAGACCAGACCTTGACGGACATCATGTACAACATAATGTTTTTGCTCTGACGTTCTGGGATAGTTGACAACTTTACAACTAAGCTATGCTTACAGAAGATTACATACGCTAGCAATCAATCAATCAAATTTAATTCCAGATGGCTTAAAGCTAGAAGAGGTGAAATATTTACGAAATACACAAAAACGGCAGCAAAATAAAGCACAACTCTTACTAGAAATGATCTTTTCACAATGAAATGGATCAGAAACAATGTTTCCGAATATACCATTTCTTTCCACCTGAAATTAACGGTTTACTTGTTAGCGCTTGTCGATTATCCCCAGCCTTCCTACTCTCCACAGCGGCGGCTGGGCGCAAAACATTTGAAAACTGAGCGCGCCGTGGTTAAAAAGTAGGAAAAATAAGCAAATAAAAGAAGTAATCAACAGATGCTTCTGAGATCTTATGTGTGAAAGAGTTGTCAGCGGACGTTGAAGATTCCGGCAAAAGTTTCGTTGTGTGACGGGCAAAACTCGGCAAGGCCAAAGAAGCGCTAAAAATTCAAAGGCACAAAACGAAACAGTGGAGAAAGGTGGGGATGTTAGAAGCTTACAATTCTGTATGGGAGCTAGGTATATTATAAAAAAAGCAGAATAAGCAAGAGGGTAAGTAATCTTAAGTAATATATGAGACATGACCTGAAATAAATGTTGGAAGGAAACTGTGTAAAAACTAGGTTGAAGAATTGGCAGAATTTGGCAAAAACTGGTTGCCAGTGTTCCTCTCCGACCGACGCACGGACGACGGGAGGGGGAATTGGCCTGATTACAGTTCAGCGCTCCAAGTGGACTAGTTTCTGTTAGTCCCCCCAAAATGTGCAAAACGGTCTTCGGACTTCTAACAAGGATCGGGCGCTTGATACGTCACGTAAAGAGAACAAATCGTGGCAAATAGTAAAGAATACTATCAATTCAATTCAATTCAATTTATTTTCAAAAATTCGCTCACGGACGAAGCCGAACAGTGAATTTCTTCCGTCATGTATAACTTAAACAATAAAAAGAATCGTAAGAATCCTAAAAAGATCCGGTTTCAGCGCTCATGCTATGGTGGATTGCTACAAGACGTATGTGCGGCCGGTTTTTGAATACGCATGTAGCGTATGGCATAGCTCTCTCTCCAGTGAACAAAGCGACCAATTGGAGACCCTTCAGAAGAGAGCTTGCCGCATTGTACTCAGTCACATGTACGTTGATTACAACACTAGCCTGCAGACTCTAAAGCTAGAAAAACTCAACAAAAGGAGACACGATCTCACCATGGCAATTGGATATTCCCTCCTTCTGTCTCCAGACCATCGCGAAATCCTACCGCCTTTTTACACCCCTGAACCAACCGTCAACACGCGGCAAGCAAGAAAAGTAGAGAAGAAACAACTCCTTAGAGAACCCGATTTCAAGTCTTCTCAGCGTTTTTTAAAATCCTTTGTACCATATTTCGTATCTAATTATAACAAAGCAGTGTTTGACACTTAGTTTATTTTACTTTGCATTAACCGTTGTTTTATTTATTTTTCAAAAAATTTGTTTTGACGTACAAGGTTATTTTTGTTCTACAGAAATATTATGTGAAATATACTTATTGATTGATAAGAAACAACTATAACTAATGTTATTCATTTGGTCAATGTACATGTATCTCACAATATTTGCCTTAAATCTTAAGCAGTAGTATCCAGTAGCATCTTGTCTTGCTATAGTAGCATCAAGTCTTGCTAATAGTAGCATGCAGTAGAATGCAGTAACACGGTAGCCTGAAGTAGAAACATGTAGTAGCATCAGTTAGTACCGCATGCTACTTTTTCGTACAACTTCATACTACTATTTTGAGATAAATTTTTCATCGGGTTAATCAATAGAGGTGATAGGATATACTCGAAGTGAAGATCTCGGGAAGGAGAATGGATGAAATACCACTGAAGTAGAATGAATTACAATCGTAAGTACGACGTGTCCTTTAACAATAATAATAATATAATGCAGCGTTGAAAGTTCCGAAAAAGTAAATAAGAAAACTGAGAACTGTAAAAAAGGTCTGTACATACCGAGTCTGTAGTTCCTGCAGCTGATGTTTAAGTCTCTGTATCTCAGCTCTTGATGTTCGATACAGGGAAGACAAATTCTTTTCCATCTTTCGGATTGTTCCTGATGAGTTTGAAAGTTGCTCTCTGGCCTTTTTGACCTCCTTAGTTAGTATTTCATTCTTGTTTGTTAGTTCAGCCTTTTCCTCTTCGTATTGCTAAAAATAAGATATAAGTCTTTATTCGTGGTAGCCTAGGACCAGTAGCGTACACTTCACATCGACCCGAAGATGGCGGTTGAGAATCAATCAATCAATCATCGTATTTATTCCTGAATATCTGTTTCACAACATGATAACATAGGACTGTCAGCTTAAACAAAATAAAACTGATATATACAATTAGTGACCTAATAGGTGTTTTCTTTTTCAACCGGGTAAAACTCTCTTTACAGGGATATAGCTACTTCCTCGAGGAGAACGTCACAACTATTAACTGAATTAAGTTTTATTTATAATCCGTCTAGGTAAAGACTGAATATGGCAAAAGATGAAAAAAGAGAGAATGCCCGGACTTGAAATGGGACATGTGAGATATAAGGTCTTTCCAAATATCAAGTTTCATTAAGATCGGATCACCCGTTCCAAAGTTATGCGTGCCACTAAATTCCGGATTCCGGCTCCCCGCCCTCCCCCCACGATGGTCGGATCGGACAAGTGACTATTTCCAAGTTAGTTTGGTCGGATCCCTAATATGCCTGCCAAGTTTCATCGTCCTAGCACATCTGGAAGGAAGTACCCTAACTCGCAAACACCAACTGACCGACCGACAGACCGACGGAAAAGTGATCGGTATATGGCACTTGGCCGGAAGACAAGTGCCATAACAACAACCAAAACAGTTAAAATTCAGTAAACCGAAACTATCATTATCCCACCTTTCCTTCAAGCTGACTATGCTAATAAGATCGAGAGTGGCCCCCCATGCTAAGCCCGAGTCAACCTGGCAGTATTACTTTTTAACCCTTTGAAGAATGTCCAGCTTTACACTTAAAACCCAACAGAAAAACAGGGACATCCTGTCCAGACGTCTTTATGATTGGTATGGCACTTGCCCTTCGGTAGAGACAGACCCGGTATCTAGTGACATGCATAACTGTTGAACGGGTGATCGAATCTTAATAAACTTGACCTTTGGAAAGACCTCGTGTGTCAGACGACCCAGTCCAATTCCGGACCGGATCGTGTGAATTTGGGGGGGGGGGGGGGGGGAGCTGGAGGGGGGAACCAAAAATCTTGGGAAACGCTTCGAGTGAAGATAGAGATAATAGTCCTAGATATATCGCTGACATAGCCGGATTCGGGCACTGTTCGGGGAGTTGGAGGGGGTCCGGTATTCCGGCGATCCGGCGAGTTCGGTACTTCCTGATGTACTAGGACGATGAAACTTGGCAGGCAAGGCAAGGACCCAAACAGACTGAATTGAGAATAATCGTTTCTCCGATGCGACCATAGTGAGGGGAGTGGAGAGATGGGGAATCCGGAATCAAGTGACATGTATAACTTCCGTATTTCGGGGGAGTTGAGGGAAGCGGAATCTGTAAGTAAGTTGTAGACGAGTGGTCCGATTCGAGTGAAACTTTAAGGACGAAAATAACTTATCACCTAGACGTGCAAAACATGCGACCGAACTACATGCGGCCACGGTTGGGGGAGGAGGGGGGGGGGGGGTCCGGGAACTTTTTTACATGCACAAAAACCAAACAGATGGACCGAATGGGATGTAAGTTGGACAGTACCGAGTTTATGTAGCCTAGATTTGTTATTTGGTGTCTGGAACGGATCCGGCCAAGGCAGGGGGGGGGGGGGGGTGAAGCGGGGAATCGGAAATTTGCAGAGAGGCTATGATCCGATTCCTGTCAAACTTGATTGAATGAAAGAGGATACGTCAAGGATGCGACGTTTATGTTTCCGAGTCGTAGCCTATTCGGCCACAGTGGGGGGAGTTGGAGGATTGCCTAACTCTGTAAAGCACTGCTAAAGTACTGCCTCTATTGTAAACCACTTTAAACATGTTTTGTTTTTAACACCTAGACAAAATCAGGCACTAGCCCTTGAGGCTGGACGTCATGCTCAACCATGCTATACAATCAATCCTCTTCCAAGGCTCAGGCAATATGTAGGCCAGGTGCAGGCTAATTAAGGCATTTCACCATGATCGCACAAAGTGTTTGTGGCTTGGTTGTGGCTCAAAAAGTGTGTCTGCAATTTGTGGCTTGATTGTGGCTAAAAAAAAGTGTTTCTTTGATTGTTTGTGTGTCCCACAAGTGTGTTTCCACAACCGGCAATATTTTTGCAGCTCGCTTTATCGCTCTATGATCTCTTACTCTATGAGGATTTGACAAACATCTGTTGAGATAATTCTCAATTTTGTGGCTAGAATTTGACAGGAAATTTAAATTTAGCAGCAAAACTAAGTCTAAATAATAAATTAATTATTTTACCAAGCATAGCCTATAAACCTGATATAGATATTAGACAGAGGATCCTTTTTGCACAGAATGGTACGGTAAGGATTTATTTTCAGACATCTGGAGTTACCACAAAAAAACAGGCAAAACTGAGTTTTTATGATTCTCGACTCTGTTTCAACATGTAGCACGCAAATGTGTTTCCGTGCACATTCAAAAGTGTCTGGCCCAGAACAGAGGGCGATTCTCGCGACCTCTTGGATTCGCTTTCCAAAAAGCAAAGCGAGAATCCGCAGAGCGCAAGAACAAGCAAAAAGTTGCTGCGCCTCAGTTCACCTTTACAACTTCTTGCTGACTTGCCAAAACCACTTTCCACTGGCGAAGTGGATTCGCTTTCCAAGTGCTGGCGAAAACTAGCGGAGTGCAAGAACAGCTCTGGAAAGCAAAGCGACTTTTAGCCAAAGTTGCAAGAACAGCCAGCACATAAGCTCGCAGAGCTTTCCAGACCGCTAGAATCACCCTCAGAACTGTGCAGCAGAAAAACGCCTTTAGGCTTTAATGAATACATCCTGAGCCCAGTTTAAGCCAGGTCTAAATCAGTACTAAAGATGAATAAATATGACTGTTCCTATTATTCATACACCTCAGGCTTGAAAGCACTGTATTCCAACTTAAAGCAAATTAAACTCAAACTAAAAATCTTACTAGAGATAGCATTTTTCACAATAAAATGGTAGTGTTTTTCAAAAATACTCATCCTTTCCTCTTCAAATTAGGAATTCTCTGGTTACTGCTTGAAGACTCTGGCCAGGCTTTACACAAAATTACTTATTTTTTCTCACAAAAGAATTGTGTGCTGTGATTAAATACTGAGAAATTACAGGGAATCACATGGAGCGTGTTCCACCCCTCTAACAATAGTTCGTATTAGTTACTATTTCCGTTCCATCCTCATGAAAAGTTACTACGCTGACCGTTCCAACCTTCTTAGAATAGTAACTAATAGTTACTATTTGCTTACAATGCCCGGGAGCGTAGTAAGCGTAGTAACTATGCATCTCTGCAACCTGATTGGTCCTATTCGCCTGTGGTATGATATCCTGCTGGAAAATAGAAAGATCGTTCCAGCCTTGATGGCAAAAAGCCAGAATTCGGGACATCATGCGTAGTAACTATGGTAAGTAGGGTGGAACACACTCATGAGAGGCTACAGAAGTGCAGTGATGAAATCTTCTTGGCAGCACCTGTTTGCTGACATCTCAGGACAAATAACATATCGTTTGGTAACCCTTGTCAAGGGCCAGGATAATCTCTGCTAGCAACAAAAAGTGAAAAATTAAACTAGCCTAAAGTGATTTGCAACGATTTTGTAAAGTCAAAAGAGGGAGGTTTCAGAGGTCAATAGACCAGCAATAGACCTGCAACAGACCACACAAGTCACCAACGGCAGGGGCATCATAACCGGGGGGAGGACTCCCACCCCCCAATGTTGTCTGCCAGTCCATAAAAAATAACAGAGTTGGCGCAAAACGTCACAATTTTTCGCCAAATCAGTTGATTTTTTCATTAAAACAGTTGATTTTCCTGAAAATCAGTCAATTTTTTGTCAAAACATTCATTTTTTCTGAAGATCAGTCAATTTTTTCAAAACTGTCATTTCTTTCTTGAAAACAGTTGTTTTTCTGCAAATCAGTTGGTAAAAATTACCAGCCAGCCCAGCCCAGCCATTACTAGCCATTTTGGCTAGTAAGGCCTCTGACCACTTGACCACTGGGGGTGTGAAAAGCAAATAGGAGTCCTTTCAGGAGACAATATGACTACGGTCCAAGATTAGGGTGTACATTTTGAGGTTGGATCCACCTCCAGTATGCTATGACTTATGATCGAGCCACTGTGCATGGGTCAGTAGTCTTCACATTACCTTTTTAACATCTGGAAAAGTGTCCACATCGTCATATATGCTTTCCTCATGGACAAGTATACATTCATTGTCCATTTTCAGGGGATCCCATAATTCCTGTTCCCATATGGCGGGATACTTCAAAAATCTCGTTCCCTACCACTTACTGCGACAGTGTTTCCAGTTCGGAGCTTTCGACTTGAAATGGATCAGCTCTGGTTTTGGCCTCAATTGCCTCAATGGCTCGAGAAAGTGGGTGGGTCATGGGTGTGTGTATTGAAACTTTAGAGTAAAGACAAGAAGTTCAAAGAAATAAAAGTGAAAGAAGAGTGCCTGAATCAATTTTTAGTATGGTTCTGGCTGACTTCAACTAGATTCAAGCAAAACAAGCAGTGAGAGGCAGAGGCGTTACTAGCCAAAATGTTTGGGGGGGGGGGACAAGGCATTTACCGACTGGCTGGTAAATTTTACCGACTGTTTTCAAGAAAAAAATTACTGTTTTCAAGAAAAAAATGACAGTTTTGAAAAAAAATCGACTGATTTTCAGAAAAAATCTACTGTTTTGACGAAAAATTGAAGGATTTTCAGAAAAACCGACTGTTTTTGTGAAAGAAATCAACTGTTTTGACGGAAAATCGCGGCACTTCGCGCCGACTCGGTTACTTTTTACCGACTGGCCGACAGCACTGGGGGGGGGGGGGAGCGACTTCGATGTTGGACCAAAGTTCCGGATAATTAAATAGCGAATAAGTATGGACTGATATTCGGATTCGGTAAAATGTCGTCGAAACCGGACCGTAGATAGGTGTTCGTGGTAACAACCGAATCCTGTCAACTATACCGAACAAATTACCCAATCCCAGTTTTTATAACGAACAGTTTTGGACCGATAGCCTATTCGGGATTTTGTATAACTAGCGAATCCCGGTACTATACCGAGTAGCATTGGCATCGAAAAACTACCGAATAATAATCGGATTCGGTACAATTTTGTCGAAGCTGGACCTAAAGTCGGAATTCGTTGTAACTACCGAATCCTGACAATTATACCGAATAAATTACCGAATCTCAATTATGCTACCGAATAATTTTGGACCGATAGCCTATTCGGGATTTTGTGTCACTAACAAATCTCGATAAATATACCGTACTGTTCTGACATGGAAAAATTACCAAATAATTTCAGCAAATTCGTTCACCCTATTCGTGATAGCTACCGGATCCTGGCAATTGTACCGAATATATTTGTACCGACAGCCTATTCGGGATTCAGTATAGCTACCGAATCCCCGTAAATATACCGAATAGTTCTGATATCGAAACGCCTCTGTCGCCGAAGGCCGAAGACGCCTCTGTAAATATCTATCTATCTATCTATTACTACAGTCAGAACTGTAGGCAGAATAGTTCTTGGTTCAACGGCTGGGGGGGGGGGGGCGAAGTCCAGGAGCATTGGATTGTGATAATGTGTTTTTTTGTCAGTACGTATTTCCGAAATCAGATCAAATACAAATTGATCAGTATACGGTTGGTATTAGTAGACAAAAGCTGATTTTCCTTCGTCGAACTTTTTGCTCCATACTACTGGATTCAGAAGAATTGAAATGTACGTCTGTGCGTTTAGCCAGAGCCTCGTTTTTGTTGCATGCTGCAGGTCCACTTCTCGGCCGATTCCGGACTGATTCTTTTTACACCCGTTTTTGCACTGCAGCGCTTCCGAGGAAGACGGCAGCGCTTCTCTAGAATCACGGACTTGCTCACCGACCAAGTCCGTGCTTCCCTGCAAGATGCTGCAGCGCTGCCGCTTCAACCAAGAAGAAAGTGAATCCAAAAACGCATATTGTGCAAAAGCAAAGAAGTGCTGCAGCAGCGATGCGGCAGCGCTATTGTAATAAAAACGAGGCTCAGAAGAGTGGTGGCAACAGTGAGTGGCGTTATCTTTTCTTCAACATTCCTTTCGGTTTGACGGTGTTTCTTCATTTCTTTTGAAAAATTTGAGGGTGTGAAGTTGGATTTTGAATTTGTATGAAGGGTAAGTCGTCTTTTTAGGATCAAAAGAGAAGTAAGATATTTTCAGAAAGGTTCCAGATTACAGTAGCCTAAGTTTGAAGTTAGACTTGGGTTAGGTTGTTTGTACAGTAGAGCCTCCGCTGTAAAAACAAGAAGGTAAAAACTAGAGGTTTGTTATTTGAACACTTTTTTAACGGTTCTACTACCTTGGCTTTGTTACTTCCATACAAGAAAAAAATTGACAAACTTGATATCAACAATCAGCTAACGGTCAACTATTTCAGGGTTATCCTGGCACAATCTTGAAGTAGAAATTCAATTAACTTTCTTTGATTTTGATTTTACTAAGAAGGTCATTCCTCTTTTGAAAATTGAAGGCATCTGCAGGTTTGAACTGCCATCTTCTCCATTGAAGGTGTGTTCCTCGTGGGAAACTTTTCAAATTATAAAAAGCAAACTTGAGGCGTTTTCCTGTGCTCCCTCAAACAGTTTGTGGGTTGACTGTGGTTCGAATTTGTGCAGCTATTTTCGTGGCTAGGTTTGTGGCTCAAAGTCAACAAACAGCTGAGCCTCGTTTTTGTTGCAATAGCGCTGCCGCATCGCTGCTGCAGCACTTCTTTGCTTTTGCACAATATGCGTTTTTGGATTCACTTTCTTCTTGGTTGAAGCGGCAGCGCTGCAGCATCTTGCAGGGAAGCACGGACTTGGTCAGTGAGCAAGTCCGTGATTCTTGAGAAGCGCTGCCGTCTTCCTCGGAAGCGCTGCAGTGCAAAAACGGATACAGAAAAAATCAGTCCGGAATCGGCCGAGAAGTGGACCTGCAGCATGCAACAAAAACGAGGCTCTGGCGAGGTGATCGTCGATTTTATGGCTAGATTCTGGCGGGAAATTCAAATTAAGCAGCAAAATAGTGTCTAAACAACAAAGCTAACTGCTTTTTCAAGCATGTAGACTTAAAACTGAGGATGCTTTTTGTACAGAATGGTAAGGAAATAAGCCTTGATTTATATTTATCGAGATTTTACGTGAATTTTCTTTTTCTTTTTAGATATTTGAAATTACTTCCAAAAAATTAGACATAACAGCGTTTCTGCGAGTTTCAACTAGTGGCTGGACAGTGTGGCACACAATCGTGTTTACACGAAAAACACTCAGAAGTGTATGGCCCACAACTGTGTTGCAGAAAAAGGCCTTAGGTGTCAGTTGAGTCACTTTCAGCTGTGAATTAGCAAAATATTCAAAAAGTGACAGAAGCGTGAGTGGTTATTACATGTATTCATAGAAAAAATGCCTGGTTTGGGTTTTAGTCTTATTCTTCGGCAATAAATCACTGTAAGCAGACATTCACACAAGCATACTTCTACTGTGCTGTATTTTTGAATGAACCTAGCCATGGCTAGGCCCAGTCGGTAAAAAATAGCTGCATCGTTTGAATGAATGGAAGGAAAAGATTTAAAATTCAAAGAACAACTTTTCAGTTTAATTTTGTGACAGAAAGATTGCTGAAACACCTAGCTATTCACTGATACAAAGTTTTTTAATTTCTATTTCCATCTGACTGCGTTATAAGCGAGAAACAAAACCCAGGTATAGACTAAATTGAGAGAGGTGTTCAAATTAGCAGACCTCTACTGTATTTGCTGTTATAATTTTGGCTGAACTTTGCCTTTCTTTTAGCAATATTTCAGTTTTCTTCTTTAGAAGGTTCGTTTTCAGGTCTGCTGCTGAAATTGTAAACGTACTTTTAAACATAATAGGTCAAAATGAAAGAAGTAGTAATTATACAAATCTAGTTTTGGGGAGCAACTTCTCAGGAATTAAATATTCTTTGAGCCCAAGCTGACTTTGAAACATTTATTCAAACAATGTTTGAATAAAAATTTCTCAGGAATTGCTGGAGGCTGGCTGGAGGTGAAAGCTGGTGTCACTCTGGATGCCAGATCTTTTTGCTGGCTGATTAGACTGTTGATGTTGACACAAGAAGTTTTGTATCCTACTGGGATATCCAGCCCTTTGTCTAACCCAGTCTACCACAAACCCCTGATTTTGGGAAAGACTATGCCAAACCTACCCTATGCCTAATGCTGGATTCACTGTGCCAAATGCTGGTTACTTGAACCCAGTAAATATTGATGATTTGAGTGAAGCTCAGAAATCAACCAATCAGAATTCGTCTACAGTTGGGTAGGTCAGGGTTAGGGTACCAACAGCTCTCCAGCGTTTGGCATAGAGTATCCAGCACTAGGCATAGGCTATGCAAAATTCTAGATATACCCAGCGTTTGGCATAGGGTATAGAAAATCATGGGCTTGTGGCTGACTAGTCTAATCCTAGCTGACTGCTATTTCCATTTTAACAAAACTCACCTTACCTTAGAGGTTTTCTGCATTTTGATGTTTGATTTTGTTGGGCCCTTTGGGTTCGGAGTTCCTATCAGTTATAATGCTGTTTCATCGAACTTTTGAACTTGCATTAAATGTAAGTGTAGAGGATCCATGCTAGCAATTACACTTACAATAATAATAATAATTTATTTCTTACCCACAAATTCCAGAGGAAAAACAAATGGAGTACAATAAAGATAAAGCAAGGAGGAAAATACTTAAATGACTATACATACAAAAACACTAGCACATAAACAGGGGGGTAAGGGGGTGGTGTGGTGAAAACCGAGAGTAGGCTGAGCCCGACAGCTTGATGTGTAGCAGTAGTAATTTCTCTGAAATATCTGGAATACCACACTTACGAATAATTACTCTATTCCGCTGCCAAGGGGGGAGGTAAAGAAGGAATTTACAGTAACGAAAATAACTTTTTCAGAGAGAAAGAAGGTCTTTCTTTTTAAGAAGTGAATAAAGTCCAGAAACATAGAATATAGAATGGTCGTAAAAAGTTGAATACAGCCGACCAAGAGCTTGTCTATTATTCCGCCCATGGTTAGCGACAATTTTCAAATAACCAAATTGAATTTTTTTCTTTACATCAAAGGACATAATCCATTATTTCTTTAGTCTGGTCTGTTCTTGACCACTGAATAATGATCTTCAAATGACCTGTGCTATCTATTATACCTATTTATTCTTTACCTTGATTAATTACCTTAATTCGCACTTCACAGCGAATCAAGATCAGCCTTGATATGTTGTAATGCTCCGTCATTGATGATGTGATGATTTGTTAGGCATCAAATGCATCCAAGTAGTACTTCGAGGGCACACCATTCCATTTTTCATCTAACGACTTTATGAAGGCTTCCCCGTTGGGTGCTGATACAGTTTCGTTAGTCAGACTGTTGTCTGAATTGTTGAGAGAATTGTTGTTGTTGTCGGGTTGACAGATGGCCTAAACAGCTTCTTAGAGTGGCCCCTTCTAGCTGCGCCAGCACTCTGGACAATTGTCATACAAATTGGGGGTTGTCTGTTGTTTTACCATTACATCTTTCCTGAATCTTGTTTCTAACTTGTAATGCAGTCAGTGGCACACTGGCACTTGCCAATACAATTGTACCATGCCCAAGTAGTAGATATCAGTGCAGAAAGGTACCTGGTTTCCAGCTATTAGCATATTGGGGTTAAGCTTTATTTGCAAAGCTGATTACTCACATTACACTTGACATTTTTTGATTGACTAGGACGTGCCAACAAGGGAACAAGTTTTTGGGGTGTTTCTAACTTGCGAACCATTTTACATGCTTGTTGGCATTGAGGTCTGGATGTGCCTTTATGACGATCCTGCCCCCACACCCAGGGGCGTCGCAAGAGCATTTTCCGGGGGGGGGGGGGGGGGGCAGAGACAAAAATTATACCGAATGTTTGATAAATTCTGCCGAATCCTAGAAACTGAGCTTTAAATTATTAAATAGAAAAGATTAGGTACAAAGAGTAACACTAAAGTGCAGCGTGAAAGAGGATTGGACAGATATTAGGTGTTTTGTGGCAAAGACCACTTGGGCAGTATATTACAGGGCACGATTCCAGTAGCAGCTTCTATTTACTATGCCCAAGACCAATTAAATCTAGCACCTTAGGCGATTTTTTTATATTCAGTTTGTTTTTTGAAGCTAGACAAATGAAGCTAGACAGTGCTGGGAAGACGAAGTTTTGTACTTACAGATCCTAGGGTCTGGAACTGCGTCTCAGAAATTGATCTTCTCCACCCATCTGGGCCCACTGAAACTGGGCCCAGATTGTCCAGTAAAGTAAGTTCATGACTTGACAGCGTTGAAACTTTGTGTACTTGATCCTAGGGGTTACAGAGCCTTTACGAAGTTTGATATTCTCCCCACCCCCCGGTTCAAGGGCAGCTTAACCCAGATTGGACAGAATGTTAAAATTTAAAGGTTATGTGCGTTATGACGATAGAGTAAAACGAATTTAATCAAGTACTGGCCAGGTCCCACCTCCTCCCCTCCTTTTGACTCCATGGACAACTTTACTCAAGCTGGCGCTGGAGTTACTTTGAGATGTTAAGGTAAAGCTTGATACAAATGTATTTGCCCATGAATAAGTCTTGTGCGTAAAATGATTGTCCACCTTCCACCCATCTACTTTCCTATTTCATTTCATACTTTTTCATTCCTCGTTAGAGCGCTTGCGCACATGTTTCCAGTTCGGAAGAGGGATGGGGACAAGCGCCCTTCTTGGATAGATATTCCTTCAGCTCAAGCTGATTGCGGATCATATTTGACGGTGTCAAATGAATAAGTCAGCTACATCTTATTATAGCTATATATTCTATATTTTTTCCATATTTGACGGCGCAAAACGGATAAGTCAGCTACATTTTATTAGAGCAATAAAATGTAGCTGCATAAAATGCTCTAATAAAATGTAGCTGACTTATCCGTTTTGCACCGTCAAATGTAATTTGCAGTCAGCTTGGGCTGAAGGAACATTTTTTTTTCTATATTTTTAAAATGTTCTGTATTTTTTCCCTTCTTATCCGTGTTTCATGAGGGTTAAGCACTCCACATATTTTGCGCAATCGTGACCAACATCGCCAAAAATTCTTATTGGTTGAACAGTCTTTTTATAATGGCAGGGTTCTCAGGGTTCTTTTATTTCTGGTCCTGTCCCCCGCCGAAGACAAAGCTGTGAAAGAGATCAGGGGTGGATCATTCTAGGAACTCAGATAATCTTTTGATCCTGTCCATGACATAGAGCGTGTTCAGTGACAAACGCAAATCGTTTCACGCCGCGGTCCTTCCGTCCACATGAAATTGAAATGACGAGTGATGATGGAGGACGTAATATTAATATTTGTGGGTTTACATACATTAACTAAATTCATGTCACTTTGTTTTTCAAAAAAAAAATTTCGTTACGAAAAAATAGAAAAGGAAATGTCAACAGAAAAAGTATCGGCATGAAAATGAAAAATAGCATGTAAAATAATATATAGAAAAATAGTATCGACATGAAATATACGACATGCAAGTGCATAGTATTACACATTACGCCCTTCGCAAGGCTGGGCTAGAGCGAGAAATTAAGCTCGACGCTTATGTATCCTACGTTCGCCCAGTCTTGGAATACATGTCTGTTGTGTGGCACTCATCCCTCGACAACC
Organism: Branchinecta sandiegonensis; assembly: GCA_030848855.1. NCBI lineage: Eukaryota > Metazoa > Arthropoda > Branchiopoda > Anostraca > Branchinectidae > Branchinecta > Branchinecta sandiegonensis. The sequence goes on along the minus strand of JAUPMV010000001.1, from coordinate 27,771,618 downwards.
AGCAGTCACAGGCCATTGAGAAAATCCAAAAGAGAGCCTGCAAACTTATCATCGGAAGTGGTTATCGTGGTTACGAGCAGGCACTACTGGAACCAAAACTGGAAAGACTCGACGGTAGAAGACTTCTGGCCTGTATGAAATTTGGTCAAAGTCTATCACGGTCACCCCGGTTCCGCGCCCTGCTCTCAAAACGCTCCGAAGAAATCCATCAGTGCGAAACTCGCTAGCGGGCAGGCTTCGAACTGGTGAAATGTAACACGGAGCGTTACCGCCGCTCGGCACTGCCGTTCATGGCTAAAACAATTATCTAGTGCCCATTCATGTTCCTTTTTTTGTACAACCCTTTCAGTGTCTCACTGCCGGTTGTTTGCATTAAACCCATCTCTCTCTCTCTCTCTACATAATCTTCTATACAATTTAAATACAATGTTGTTTTGTTAAAATTTGGTCAATAAATAAAACGGTACTAGGTTAATACATGTATAATAATTTATGTGTGATAAAATGGAATGTACGTGGAATGTATTGTACAAGGAAAGCCCGAAGGGCCATGGTACGAAAAAATGATATGCAAAGCAAATACTAACTACATAATTTAACACACTTTCTAAAATACAAAACAAAGAAAACTTACTACATAATTAATACACTTTAAATGAAAAGAGACCTATGTCCCAGTCCCACCTGGACGAACACTGCCAGGTTTTTAATAGTATTAGAATATCGACTATTGAGTAGACCATTTAGCCACTCCTCATCACCTGTAAATCTCTGGAGCAACTCCAACCTTAGATCCTTAAGTTCCTGGCAAAATGACATTAAGTGGTCCACACTCTCCTACGGCTCCCCACACATAAGGCACGAGTAAAGACTATCTGCCGCACGCTCCCTCCCAGGTATTTCCTCCTTATTCCCAACGGATGAAAATGCCCCCTCAAACCCATATTATATATTTTAACTCTTCTCCGTTAAAGGACCCCTCTTGCTTATTCTGCCTTTTATAATATATTTAGCTCCCATATGGGGTTATAAGCTTCTAAAATCCCCACCTTTCTACATTGTTTCGTTTCGTAAATACGAATTTTAAGCGCTTTTTCGGCCTTGCCGACTTTTCCCGTCACCCAACGAAAAGTTTGCCGGAATCTTCAACGTCCACTGACAGCTCTTTCACACATAAGGATATGATAATCTTTTGTATACTGCTTCTTTTATTTGCTTAGTTTTCCAACTTTCTAACCAAGGAACGTTCAGTTTTCAAATGTGTTGCGCCCAGCCGCCGCGTCGGGGAGCAGGAAGGCTGGATATAGTCGACACGCGCTAACAAGAGAATCGCTAGTTTTAGGTGGAGAGTAATGGTATTTTCAAAAACGTTTTTTTCTGATTCTTTTCATAGGGAAAAGATCATTTCTAGTAAGAGTTGTGCTTTAAGGCCCGCTCTTAAATACACTTCTTCACCCCGCACTCTCTTCCACTGTGAATACGAATTAGAGACAACGACGCCGAGACCTCACACGTCCACTTTCGGATTTCTGGACAATCCAGAATCCTTTGCACTTATGTAGCAACTGTCCGAACCAATTGTTAATTGGGTCAAGCACTTTATGCTTATGACTATTTATAAAGGAAAACATCTCTTTCCATATATATATTGATACTTTTCTTCAGTAGTATGGGCCGCTTCGGACAGCAAACTCCGGCCTCTTCTTCTTCTTTGGTCATTCAGCCAGTGTGCCTCCTGGTTGTCGGTTTCTGTTGGAGTCGTTACGTCCTCTTCTCTTCGTTAAACTGCTTCCCTGATCTCGAGAGTGGTCAGAAATTTGATGACTGATGAGAATATGTGGCCCTCTTCATCTTCAGAGAGTGATGCTTTTGAGAGGGCGGTTGTTGAGGGGTTAAGATTAGCACCGAAGAAAGCACTCTTAACGCGTTCTTGGTGGTTCCTGACAGTTCTGCTTCTACATCCAAATATCAGGTGGTCTAGAGTTTCGTCTTCCTTTTGGCAGAGTCTGCACAATAATGGGGGGATTTTGATTATGCTGCGTGGTTGACGTTGCACGCATTGGCTCGTATTCTGTGTTCTGTAAATTTATATACACGTATTTATCGGAAGATTTTAGTGTGACAGCAGCTTAAGTATCTAGGCACCCTTCCAGTGAAGCGAGAACGAAATAGAGAAAAAAGACGACGACCATCTAAACACTTTCTGGTCTGCGTTGCGTTTGTCCGCATTATTTAGCCGGCATAGATCTCTCAGTTACAGAACTTTTATTTCGTTCGTGTCCTTACATATTAATCACGAGGTCACTGTCGGTCGAACTAGTCATGTAGCCAAGGCGTGGAAGTTCTTTTTTAGACTACCCCATAAAATTATGAACCGGTAAGTAAGTAATTCATTTGTGACCTCTCAGTTTTTTAAACGCGAGTATATAAAAGAAATCAAATTAAAACACATCCATAAATACGTTTTTTCTGTCTATGTTCGGGAAACAGTGTAGAGCATCGTGCGTTGGTTGGTCCCGGTTGTCCGTGGTTTCTGGTAGGGGTGATGGAAATTCGGGAAGGGTAATGGTTGCGTTTTCAACATGGAACTTGTCCGATAGTGCGTTTATGGCATATTCGCATACTTAGGTTGCGTTCCAGAACTTAACAATTGTTAACGATTGTTAACTTTTTGCGTTCCAAGTTTCTGATTTCGAAAGTTAAGCTCCGCCCACATACGATTTCCGTTCCAGTGCTTAACGATTGTTAACTATTTTGTAACGATGGCTGGTGAGCATCGCTGGGAAAAGTTAACAATTGTAAAATTTGGGAAAAGTTTGCTGTTAGCTCCGTCCCGAAGTAAAATTGACGATTGTTAACAATTGTTAAGTTCCTGGGACGCAACCTTAATATAGCACGATCCCATCCCTTATCTATACGAGAGCCTTATCTACATCCTGTCCTGTGTGAACCCTCCGAAGTCAAAACCTGGATATGTTAGTCCCATTTCTATCTTCATGTTATAATAATAACTCATTTATTTCCTTAATAGCATTTACAACTGCTAGCTGTGGATCGTCAACATAACAAATTATAAATCACGGCTGATTGATATTCTGACAGTTAAAATTTCGAATAAAATAAGGCACAAACGAAGATAAATACCTTTCGGTTGAGTTTATGGGGGGCTGAAGAAGCCGTGGCTTGTCAATGTTAGCTAGTCTTCCCCTTGTGTTCGGTCTGGTCTGGTCTGTAGTCTCGAGTCTGAGAAAATAGTCCGATGGTGGTCAGAAGCTAAACATTTTTTCCAAAGTTCATCGTCAGTTGATGTCTCCTATCCGCAAGTGTCGGCAACTGAAGCATGACCAGAGCATCAAATGTGCTGACACAAATCAATCCCGCTTGTGGTTCACCATCAATACCAGCCAAGATTTCAAGCCTGGAGCATTTCAGTCCTGTATAGGGCAGCAAGAACAGAAGTAAAAATGAAAGGAGACGTTAAAAATATTCTTAAAGCACAACTCTTACTAGGAATGGTCTTTTCCCTATAAAATGGATCAGAAAAAACTTTTTCGAAAATACCATTACGTGAAACTAGCGATTCTCTTTTTAGTGCTTGCCGATTATATCCAGCCTTCCTGCTCTCCGACGCGGCGGCTGGGCGCAAAAGATTTGAAAATTGAAATTGCCTTGGTTCAAAAGCGGGAAAACTAAGCAACTAAAAGAAGTAATAAACAGAAGATTATCACATTCTTATGTGTGAAAGAGTTGACAGCGGACAGTGAATATTCCGGCAAACTTTTCGTTGGGTGACGGGAAAACTCGGCAAGGCGAAATGAAACAATGGAGAAAGGTGGAGATTTTAGAATCTTATAATTCCATATGGGAGCTAAGTATATTATAAAAGGCAGAATAAGCAAGAGGGGTCCTTTAAGTATGAACATAATCGTATTTAAAAGTCAAACATTACACTGCTAGTTGTACAGCGATGGTTCATTATGCTCTTGGAAGGAAGTTAAGAACCCTGGCGTTGCCGAATCTCTTCCAGGGGGTTAGCTAAGTGGAATGTGCCTAAGTGGAAAATTCTCTGAAGGAAGTGAATGTGCGTGTGGCTTCTTTAGTTTTTTTATCCAGTCATTTCACGCTTTAGCGGAATTGAGGTCATTTGACCTTCTGTAGATTAGTGTTTAATAGCCTAATGACCATACAATAAGACATACAAATCTTTACTGGACAGACACCTACTATACTCTGTTTTTATTGCCCTTTTGAGAAATTCACATATCTTCGTGATGTTTGCTTTAATGCGAGTCTCTCAAGAACTTTAATTCACATCAAATATTATATATTTGTTTTTGGGTGAGAGTATAGGCCTTGCAGAAGAAGTGCATTAGGACTTACAAGCGGTCGAGTCACTCAGGGATGAGACGGTGTGCACCAATCAACGTATCTGCTTAAATGACACCTCGCACTATAAAGTGCTCTGCTCAGATGATCTAAAATAGTTGACCACTTTACAACTAAGCTTACAGAAATACTCTATATGACTAAGTCCAAAACACGACAGTGATCCTCCTGAAGAAGGAGTAAACGTGTCGTAACGATTCAAACTCAAGGACTCAAATCCTGCGTCAAACAATCATGGCGATCTTTGGGAGCAGCTGTGACACCGCTTCTTGCTTTCTTCCGCAGGTACCCGGAGACTCGGCAGGGAGAGATAGTCATCAAGAGTATTACACTCGGCTTCGCTGTTTTTGCCTCTTTCCATGTCCCTTGTCTTGGATGACACCCGTGGCAAAATTCGCATAAACGGTCTCCCCACGAATAAGCTCCTCGGAAACAATAATCAGGCGCATGATGAAGAGAACAGGGTGGAGAGTTTAATAATTAGTGAATTATTAATAGAGGTTATAAATTATACTTACGAAATGAAGAATCTCGGGAACGAGAATGGATGGAAATAATACTGAAGAAGCATGAATGAATCAATCAATCAAATAGCTTTATTCAAATAGTATATACAAACGGATACGTCAGCGACGATGCTTCATCAGTGATATTTCGGCCCTTCTTGGCAAGGGTCCTCGTCAGGCTGTCAATCTTCAAGTCCAACGTCGGGGAAGGAAACAAACCTGTAATATATAACTGAAGCTTTTACCGACTGTAAATATCTTATTCTGGCAAATTACTTTGAAATTTTTGTCACGGCCGCTGTTTTTGCTGCACTGCATTTTCATCAGGCCCGTATCCAGGAATTTATTTCGGGGGGGGGGGGGGGGGTGCCTGCGGGTCGGACGAAAAAGTACAAAAAGACAGATCAGAGGGAAAAGCCTGTAAAAATGGGGATTTTTGTATGTTCCGAGGGGGGGGGGGCAACCCCCGAACCTCCCCCCCTAATAATCAAACAATAACCATTTTGAAAGTATTATTTTAATCATTATTATCCCTCAGCACTGTAAAAAATATTTGGTAGTCTTTTTTTGTGTCGTTTGAAGTTTTGTGGCGTCCAAACTAACATCCATCTACTGTACGCTCTACCGCACTCCCGTGGATCCATCTACCGGGAGTGAAAGGAACCAACTGGGGGTAGAAAAATATTCCGGTACGAATTGGTGAACGTGCATACCCTCGGAATCGCGGTTGATGATCGCCAAAGTGTTCTTTTTCTTTTCTCGACTGCTCAGCCAAAACGGAAGGAAGTTGCTGATATCTCAGGTGTACTTCAGAGAAGAAGCTGCATGCCCCTGGATCGACTAATTTGAAGGAACCTGCGGAATGCTATCTACCTGCCTGACGCATTGCAGAGTCTTACGGATATATTATATTTGAGTACGCAAGGATCGGATCCGGTTTTCCTCATGAGATTTGAGTACTAGATAGAACGAACCTCATCAAGCCTGCTCGGTTGAAGTGTTGATACTGATGCAGTTGCGCAGAATTCAAACAGTCTTGTAGGGTGCTATTTCGGGCGAAGCGATCTCCGAGGTGGTACCAAGTGTTGGGCACAGTGTACGGGGAGTCGGGAAGACTTCGGCGACAGTACCGACATTTTTACGAAAATACGACTTCGGTAGCGCAATCGGTCACACGTAGGGCTAATTTCGGCAAACTCAGTTGTGGAGGAGTGGTGCTGGGTTGGCATCCCCTCGGCGATCTTTGGCATTCAGTTTTCTGTCTGTGGGTTCGTAGACCTTCTTGTGTGCTTTGCAGATATTAAAGGAATATGAAATGTGAGGTTTTACACGGAAAATTGCACCCGGTGGCAACGAGCTCTATCAAGGGTCTGTCGGCACCCTTCAATGGGCTCTTCACTTCAAGAGATTAGAGGTGTCCAGTTGTTTGGGCATTCCTTGTCTTTCTAATCGGCAGGATTTTGTGGCTCGTTAAGGCTTTCGTTAGTTGATGTTTTTGGAAAAGCTTGTCCTAAATGGCGTGATTCCCAGCTCACTCTTGCCTTTTTGACTCAATGGTCGGAGTCAGTGGTCCTTTAAGGATCATTTACACTGCGGGTATTTTTCCCCGGAGACGAGAGGGGAAAGTGCTCACACGGTACCTGGGTATTTTTCAGGAGAGCACTATCATGGGGCAGTGGATTCCAAGACTGTAGAGCGCAGGATATCTCTCTACAATGGACACTAACATCTGTCCATTTGGATCACTTCTTATATGGACATAATCAAAATTATTGCTCGAAAATCTTATTTTGTTGTTATTTTTTTTGTCGAAGAATACCCTTCGACAAACAAATCCCTGGGTAAAAAGTCCGCGAAATTGAAGTCCAAAATACCCGGGGATTTGTTGCTGTTGCGGGGAAAAATACTCGCGGAGTACGGGTAAATACCCTCCGTGTAAACGTAGCTTTACTGGTATTTCCGCATCTGTTGTATTATTCGTGACCGTAGAGCCAATAGGCTCCGTCTATGGGAGTACTAGTATCTCTGAGGTGTTATCTTTGAAGTCCATTCAGTATTTTCTAGTCCTGACTTGGCGTAATGTTTTATCTTTGAGGCAGTGGAATTTGTACTGTGTTTGGTTGTTGGATGGATATACAGAGAGTTTGGGTGATTGGATATTTTTGAATTTTGAACAGTTTGTTAATCAAGACCAGCTGCAAAGTATGTATTAGTCCAATTTAGGCATAGTTCGAGGTATTGAAAGCGAGTTGATGAGCTAAGTTTTGTAGCAATGACATGCGTTGCAGAAGGTCCTTTTAGCTAGGGCCTGAACGGGCCTGGGACCTTGCCAAGAAGGAACGGAATCTCGCTTAAGTTGCAGCTGACAAATCGTTTTGACACAACCAAACGTGATTGTCAATCAGCTTGGACTACAAGAATACAAATCGGTACAGTGCTTGTCAAAAACGTGAAAAATTCAGTTTTAGGGTTTTTCAGGAACAGCGAAAAATATTTCACGTTTTGCCTGGAAATTCACCTTAAAAAAACTCTTGTTTCCGTATAACGTTGGCAGGATACAAGTGCGAATAGGGCAGTACTAATTACTCCATTTCAAGAAATATTTTCTGATCACCTCATGGAAAAACACGCTCGATACAACTGTCACGTCTCTTTCAGCTTTAAGATCAGATTCATTATCTCTTGAAAGCTGAAATTGACATGTCAACTTTAGTTTTAGAAATCCATGTTTTTGCCTAACCGGATGTATAGATAAACCGTCGGCTTTTGGTTTTGTAGTACTTCCGCTGAGAAGTATGAGTCTTTTATCTCCTTAGCTTATTCTTAGCTAAATTGTTCAGGCTATTTTATGGGGGGTTCTAGTTCCACTGCTCAGGGTGTCCGGTCAGGTCGTGCATAGGTACCGATCGGTCATAACGATTACAAATATTTGATTTTGTCCACTGTGTTTCCATGCACGGAAATAACATTCGACATTTCAGTGCAGTGAAAAATGAGCATGCTTGGTTTTTAGCACAAATATATTGAAATGAAAATTGCGCAAAAAAATAAGGCTAAAGGAAGACTAAGTATTTTCAGAATTAATAAATTTGGTGTAAAAATCTTAAAACAAAATTGATAATGCTAGCCGAATTCAGCCATCTTCACATTTGAATTAGAGGGTTGTTTTTTCTCAAATAGTAATAAGGTCGAACTGTTGTTTTGGACAGACTTATGCCCGCGCCACATTCAGTCACATCTGTACGTAATTTGGTTTGTTAATGCGGTTATTACCCATTCTTACATTTCGTCCTGGCCACACCTTGAACGAACAAATTCGAGATATTACCACCATCATCACTCACAGGTAAACAGAACTAGGGATTTTTCCATCTCGTCTATTTTACGTTTTCAGCGTCTTTGCTTCCATTTCTCGACCGTAAGACGGTCTTATTACCGGCGTTAAATCTAGGTGTGACTATAGTGGAACCAGGGTTGCCACATTTCGCACGATAGTGTGAATTGTCACTCTGTTTTGTTTGTGTCACTCTTGTCCTACGTAGGACATAAAAATCACTCTATTTCATAAAACGTCCAAATTTGTCATTTTTGCAGCAGGGATTCCGACCAAAGGGGACCATTTCACGTTTTTTTTTTTCATTTCACTCCCATTTCACTCTCTGTTTTGGGCCAAAAGTCACTCTCTAAATGTCTTTGATGTGGCAACCCTGAGTGGGACCCGGGCATTACAAGACGACCATTTCGAAGTAATAGCGTTTCGACGACGCAGTTGTCGCTGGTTTGGATTGTCTTGTTACTTACAAAGGGAAAAGCTGGATCTTCTGTTTTCCTTCGCGTCTGGCATCGTTTAGACTGAACAAACATTTGGCTAGTGACACCATGGCTCATCTTGTGAGTGTGCTTTCTCAGGAGATTCTCATTCGAATATTGGTGTACTGACTTGAGCTCGAGTATGCTAGAGATAAGCCGAAAAAAAACTCGCTTTAAAATCGCTTCTCCTTTGGCCGTTTTTGAGAAATAAGGCCGCATCCTTTCGTTGATTGCCGTCGAAAACTGTTCCATGAGAATATCTTATGGTCGTGTCGAATGTTCCCACAGAAAACTCAATCTGCGATTTCCCACTTTTAACAAGCAAAAACTTGTGATATATGGTACAGAAAGTGAGCCATACCTTTTAATAAGGCGAGGTGAGAGCTTATACCCAACATTTTCACAAGATAAGTTAGCCCCATACTCGCAGGATACCCAGAGAGTGTTTACTCCCTCGTTTCTTTAACATATCTAAACATTGCATTTCCATTCTAAGACCATGATGTCATGTCCTATGAAAACAAACACCCACTGTTTTCGCTTGACTATTTCCTCATCCAAGGGCTTGGCTGATGACGTATTCACCTGTGACGATGATCGGGCTGGGGTGTGGGTGGGAGTGCGAAAGGTTCTTGATGAATATTTTGTTTTCGGTAATCCTTCTTCTGTTACCTTGGAAGTCCATTCGGAAGTGCCAAGTAGGTTGGAGAGAAAGTTGCTGGCGCCAATTCTACATTTTCCTGTTAGTCCCCCAGTGATCATCACAGTCGTCAACGTTTAACTAAAACTTTATCCGCAATCCCAAAAACTGTTTGCGTCTGAAAAAGAGTTTTTCCGCAGAAAATAAGATTCTATAGCTGGAGTGACCGATGTTTTGACCAGTGAACTAACTTACCATATTGAGATACTGCAACTCACCGGATGTTTGCGGCTGGATTTGGGATAGATGGTTACTAATTGAATTTTGTTATTCCATCATTATTTTCAGTTTGTTAAGGCACACCTCGCACTATTTGCTGTTCATGCTCCAATGTTCAAAAATAGTTGAATAATAGTTGAATAATATGTATGAATAATACGTGTTTTTAAAAAATTATCCACGGCTTTGGCTTTTTAAGCCTTTTCGAGGCCCGTTGACTTCTAGCATTCAGATTTTATGCACCAACTGCATGATACGCGAGCACTCGCCGGGAGCATGATATGAACAGAAAATAGTGAAGCGCGACAACTGTGAAATCAGTGGGGTCGTTAGTGGGCTTAGGGTGAAACATCAAATTAGGGTCTCCGGGTTCAAGAATTTATGGAGCAATTACAGAAGTAGGTTGCATTCGCATTATAGGTACGACGGGTCCTTTAAAGTTTAACTGAAAAGCACTGAGGAATGACAATCTAGTTACCCATCACCCATTAACTTAAAGGACATCTGAACGAAGAGTACCAAGTATCATCCCTATCTCTATGACTTCCGTTAACATTGCCTGTTTGTCCGTTTCAGCGATACTTGCCAATCCCTTCGAATTTCGCAGCTGAAGTAATGTTATTTTTATTACTCGGTGAGAACAAACTGAACAAGGCAATAAAATGGAATGCGATTAGGGGAGGGAAAGGCAGAGATGGGCGAATCCGATTATGAAAGGACTCGAATCCGAATCCGTCATTTCATGCTGAGGATTCGAATCCAAATCAGGTACCATGTACATAGGTCATAGTTTAAAAATCAGAGGTGACAAAAAACGCTGAAATCCAAGGGAATCAGATAACGTGATAGGGTACTGAAGATGGTTGGTGGTGGAGACCAAAAAGTTGTATTGCCCAAGTCCAATGTGTAAAATTGGGATAACGGAACTTCGAAGGATGTAGATTAGAAATCGGAGAGGATTCGTAAGACTAAGGGTTTGGAATCCGAATCCGAATCCGGCCTGACAAGCAGACGATTCGATTCCGGAATCGACGAGTCCTGGATTCGGCTCTGGTGACAGGTAGCTGGCAGTATTTTAATTCCCCCATTTGTTCTTTCCAGGTCCCAGTTCATGTGAATTAGAAGACGAATACTCGAATTAACTGGATATTTTTTAATTGAAAAACGTCATCATGCCGAAACCGGTAAGTTTTAGAGATTTATGTAATTTTTTAGATTCAGTCTGTGGATTTACTTATGTATTTAATAAAAAAAATAAAATAAAAAATTACAGCCGGTTAGAGCGACCGCAACTTTTCATAAATGAATACTGTAAACCCGCAGAACCCACTCATATAGTGAAGTCTCTCAGTACAGTTTCCAATTGGCCCCGGTCCAACTAATTAAATGAAAACCCATGTCATCGTAATATATTGCACAGCGATCATATGTGATGACATCATAATAGTACAGGTTCGTTCGTCATTTAAAAGGTGAATAAGCGCAGGTTCAAGGAATTTTTTGAAAATGTTAAAACCCCCTAGGCCTGCTGCAGATGGTTTGCATAGAGGCCCTAATGCTATACAATAGAGGGATGCTTATGTGAATCCTCTTAAGGATTTCATTGACGATTTTTGGAGCAAATACCCCTATACTTACTGGTATTCTCGACAACCTGTAAGTAAGGTTGACAGGTTTTTTTGTTTCAAGTACAATTTTTTTTGTTTACATTGAACATATCTAAATCCTAAAAAAATCCCACAGGTCTCGATGACCTGTTAAATGTGAAATATTATGAAGATAAATATGATTCTACTAAGGTAGATTGTTGTCATTCATTAGAGTAATCCTGGAAACTTGAAATAAAATAAAATCGTTGGAGTTCGCTTTGGTTGAACGGAATTCAGACTGAATGTTCGCAAAATCGGTCAAGTTTGGAATGTTTGTAAAATCGGTCAAGTTTGATTATAACCCAACACTTCATTCGTTTGATTGTCCCCAGAGTCAGGAAAGGCACCATTCCCAAAGGATTCAGGTTTCTCACGGGCGGCCTCGACAAAAATTTCACGAATCTGGTCGAATCTGCATTTTCTGCCGAGAATTTGGCACAGATATCTGCGATGTTTATTAGATTTGATCTCTTAAGGCCCATTCACAACGGGATTTAGCTAATACTCGGTACCAGCCAGTTCCGGAAATCGCTCTGAGACCGAGAATTAGCTGGATTTCTGCCGTTCGCAGTTGATATTGGAGCCAGTTTCGGGTACCAGCTAGTCTCCCACCCAAGTTGAAATCAGTTCAACTTTTCAGGGTACTAGCCAATCACATTACTTAGGGGAATACGCAGGTGTGTTCCGATTGGCTAATGCTGAACCACGTCAAACCGAAGAACCTAAATTCACTTTCGGTTTTCAGGACAGCAAGTAGTGGGTGTGATTTTATCTGTTGGGCGTGGTTCGAAACTAGCCAGTCAGAATATTCCTCAATATTCTCCAAAATAATCTGATTGGCTAGTACCCTTAAAAGTTGAACTGGTTTCAACTTGGGTGCGAGACTAGCTGGTATCCGAAACTGGCCCCAATATCAATTGCGAACGGCAGAAACCCAGCTAATTCTCGGTCTCAAAGCGATCTCCGGAACTGGCTGGTACCGAGTATAAGCTAAAACTCGTTGTGAATGGGCCTTTACAGTTATGGTTTTCAAGACTTTCAAGTACCCATGTTTCATTGGTTTGAAATTTATGCGACTGTTAATATATGTACACGCTCAAATGTGTCCTATGAGACACATTTGAGCGTGTTCCACCCTACTTACCGTAGTTACTACGCATGCCGTCACGAATCCTGGCTTTTTGGCGTCAATGCTGGAACACATTTTGTCAAAATATCGTGCCGCGGGCTGATCGGTCCAGTACCGTCACAGAGATGCGTAGTTAACACACTAACTACGCTCCCGAGCGTGGCAAGCAAATAGTTACTGTAAGTTACTATTTGGAGAGGATTGGAACGGTCAGCGTAGTAACTTTTCACGGGATTAGAACGAAAATTGTAACTAATAGTTACGATTATTGGAAGGGTGGAACACGCTCTTTATCAACCGCTAATTTCGCGTCAAACAGTTGTTTCAGCTCAACCAATTTTTAACCAATTTTGTGGAACACCCCTAACCAGTATTTTGACCATCTGTATAACCAGTAAGCCAACCCGGTGGCAAGGTTTTAATCTTGACTCGATCAATACTAATTGATTACCAGTCCTTGTCCAGAAAACGGCAGCAGTTACTTAGAATCAGTTACTACCTTGCATAGCCAGTTTTTTTTCGATAAAACTGACAGTGGTTGGTTCACTAGGTGTGGTTTAGACCCGCAAGCAGGTGGTGATTCCCTGTTTGACTGAATTTCGGATCCTGTGGAAATCAAACAGTATCTCTTCTTTTTCGTAACCATTTGTTCTTTTTCTGTGTAATAGAGTCGCAAAATCATCACCAGCTGACTAAACACTGGTGGCCTTTTTCGCCCGATCTCTTGCAGATGTTTTTTGTTTGTTTTTGTCCGCATAGAAGCCCCTGGCGACTGGAGCGTGAAGTTTTTTTTTGTCTCGGAAAATGCAACGTCTCTGCTTTGTTCAAATGTTCTAAATTTAGCTGTTCTTCGGTTGGGTTGTGGAAATGACAGCAGAGAATGGTCCAGCCTAGAGTCGTACTCATGATAGTAATCAGTAGTATTTTCATCATTCCAATATCCTTCAAAGGATATTTACCATGACGTAGAGACCTGGGGGGACGTTTTTGCGTTGATGGCTGTAGAGCTGAACGGGTGAGCTCATCCACGCGAAAGTCAGAAAATCGATCGGGCGTTGAACGGCTGAGGAAGATGGGCACCGGGACTTCGGTCGACGCGAAAATACCCATTCAGCTGGATGGGAGCTTATGATTTCGACGGTCCACATTATTTCTGTCATCAGTCTGTGCAGACCGTTTTTCTATCCACGTTCAGCTCAACGTTGCCCTCCAAGCGGTGTTGAACGGGAGGCGTCCGTCGAGCTGTACGACCTGTTCACCCTTCTGCCGAGCTAACGAGCTCGTATCCCTGCCGGCCCCCAGTGACCGAAATACATTGTCACGAAATGGTTTAGAAATTAAAGAACCTGAACCGACACGCGAAAATGACAAAAAGATCGACGACAATCCACACCAAAATGTCCGTCGAGCTCGTCGACGGAACCAGAGCCATCAACGGAAAACGTCCCCCTGGATAGGATTTGTACCCAGCGATTGCGGAAGAAATGGATATGCCATCAGATATTCTTGGTCTATCCTGGCTGATTGATCGTTCTGAGAAATTTTAAAATTAGCTGAGTTTTTTGCCGTCATCCAGCTAACCGACCTACAAGATTTCCCACTTTAAGTCGTTTTCTCCCTTCTGTTAACCGACCTAAGTTTTTATAAGCTGTTATTTTGGCTCCGTTTGCCGGTCGGTTAACCGACCGGTGGACTGAGGCGGGAGCTCCGTCCAACCGACCTACGCTCTTGGCACGGCGCGAAATTCAAAATTCTCATTGGAAAGATAGGCGACGGGAAGGCGAGTCTTTTTCTTATAAGCCGTATTTTAGAGCTTAGTCGAATCGACCTGCGAGACGAAAAAACGGTCAATAGTGGCAAATAGGTAGGTTAACCGACCTATGGAGAAAAGGCAAAAAACGCAGCTATTGATTCCCAGTCAGCATGGCTGAAGGTTTAAATTTGGCGGGTATTCCTGTGCGCAAGCTACGGGCGAGGGAGCACGCCAGTCGGCTCGTTTTCACTTTTTTATGGTGGTATATCTTTCCGTATATTATTTTTTCATCTTTTTTTGTATTTATACTCCGTCTTTCTCTTGGTGAGTGTATGACGGGTCGTAAATAAATTTTGTTATTATTCGGCATATCATCAAACCATAAGTTTTTCCACAAGTGCATTTTCCAGCTTGAGCCGTCAGATTCAGCTGACGTGTCCGTTTTGCACTGTCGGACTATGATTTTAGTTCTTTTTCTTGACAACAGCGTTCGGCGACATTACCTTCTGCAGATGTAGTACCATAATTACACGAGGTATAAATATGAAAAAAAAAAACTTCATGATGACTAAGGAACATAACCACATTTTTGACCTTGCAACGGTTGTCAACGACTTTAATTGCAGGGTTTTCGCGATTCCAGTTTTATATCCACTAATTACTTGTAAATAATTTCTTTTGACCTATTTGTTTGTGACAAGTCAATCGAAACCATGTCTTTTCGTGAACTTGAAAGTTGGGAACTTAACGAATGATCAGCTTGTCATGCAGATGTAGTACAACATCTTGTTCCACACGAGGTACAAATATGAAAAAAACACACACAAAAAACTTCATGATGACGAAGTAACATAACCACATTTTTGACCCTGTAACGGTTGTCAACGACTTTAATTGCAGGGTTTTCGCGATTCCAGTTTTATATCCACTAATTACTTGTAAATAATTTCCTAATTGACATATTTATTTGTGACAAGTCAATCGAAACCATGTCTTTTCTTGAACTTGAAAGTTGGGAATTTACCGAATGATCAGCTTGTCATGCAGATGTAGTACAACGTCTTGTTCCACACGAGGTACAAATATGAAAAAAAAAAAAAAAAACTTCATGATGACGAAGGAACATAACCACATTTTTTACTCTGCAACGGTTGTCAACGACTTTAATTGCAAGATTTTCTTGATTCTAATTTTACATCCACTAATTACTTGTAAATAATTTCTTAATTGACCTAGTTATTTGTGACAAGTCAATCGAAACCATGATTTTTGTTGAACTTGCAAGTTGGGAACTTGCCGAATGATCAGCTTGTCAAACGGAAATTTGCCGAAAAATTTGTTTTAAAGGACCTGTCTTACCTATAATAATAACACAGCATACTTCCATAATCACTCCATATATTTCTAAACCCGGAGACCCCAATTTCGTACTGTACATTCCAACCCCTCTAACAGAACCACGCTGATTTTCTCACTTGCCGTGTTTTGCTACCTTCGATGTGTTTCACGCTGTCGACGGTTCTGCGAAGAGTTTTTCCATCAGAAAAACCGGATATGTAAATTGTTAGAAATGGCTTAGAACAGTCATAAGGTGGGTTATTTGTTGGAAGCACAGCCTAGTTTTAAAGTATTCAAATATTTTAAAATACTGTAAGTTGAAGAGTAAAGAGTGCGAGGGGTCCTTTAAGTGATCGACTTGTCTATTGAAAACTTGTCAAGTAATATGTAGCCAAGGGCGAGTCTATGGTTAGTGTTGAATCGGGATATACTTTTTTTTCCCGTAAGTTTTTCAGATATTCCACGTTCCGGCCTTGATTTGTATTTTCATTGGTATTAAACTACTTCCCATTCGTATCTCATCCATAGTCAATATGTGAGAGATGTTCGGAATTGTGTTCGAGAATTACTGCACTCTGGCTTCGATCCAGAGACTAACTAATCCCCAAACAAGACTTCGTGTCAAACTGTGACGGGTTCTGCGCGTTTGAGTCGGATAAAGTTTTTTTCCTTCTGGCAAGTTATCGTAAAAAAGTGTGTTTACCTTATCTCCGGAATTTTCTGATTCGTAGAAGCCGCTTTTAGCCGGGAGAATTTTTGTTTTATTTTGGGACTTTCTGCTATGTAATGCCGAAATGGTTTTATGAACCCGTCGTACCTATAATACCAATGCAACCTACTACCGTAACTGCATTCATACATTCTTAAACCCGGAGACCCAAATTTCATATGTGACACAGGGTTGCCAAGAGCTCGACTCGTAAAAGTGTCACAATTGTTGACAAAAAGGTGCTTTTTGCAAAATGCGAATAATTTGTAATAAATGAATTTGTAAACCTTTCTTAACTGTTACATCACAGTTTTGTAACAAACTGTTTTTGTGTACAAAATCAGAGTAAAGTACGCGTTTTGGCAATGTTTTGGGGGCGGCAACCCGTCACTTTAGTAAAGTAAATGAAAAAGTGCTTTTCTGACCTAAAAAGTGTCATTCGTAAAAAAAGGTGTCACTTTCAGAGAAAAAGTGTCACGGTGTCACCCAGAGACAAAAAGTGTCACACTTGGCAACACTGATGTGACATTCTATTTGAAACCCGCTAACACCTCACTAATCTTTGCACTTGCCGCCATTCACTATTTCCCAGGCGCATTATGCTCCCGACGAGTGTTCGCGTAGCATGCTATTGATCCGTAAAACCGGCTATCTGAATTTGGCGAATTTTTACTAGAATTCTAGTAAAAGGCTTATATCAGCCAAAGCCGTAGATAATTTGTTACAAGCAGAGCAAAGTTTTACAGCATTCAGATAGGTTTGAATATTGGAACATGAACAGTAAATAGTGCTTGAAAAACATATGGGATATTTGATAGCGCTAAACGCAGAAGTCAGCTAAGGTTATTCTACCAGTAGTTCGGCCCTTCTTGGCAAGGGTTCTCCTCAGGCTATTGTTAGAATAAATGCTAGCTGACTTATCGTTCAGCTTCATCAAACATTCGCAATTAGCTTTGCCAAAGGTATACTCGATTATATTAATGAATGATAGAAATACTTCATTGCCCATCAACAGTACAAAGGAGGAAATATGGAGTTTGGAACCGGGATTCTTGCGAATGACAGATAGCCGTTAGCTTACGGCAAAAGGATCTTGTTCAACAATTATAAATTTTATATTGATTTTGGGCTTCTGATCGTATCAATTGTCATGGGTATTACGTAGATGCGATGTTATACAAGGTGCTTGTACCGTGAAGAATGAACAATAAGTAAATCTTGGATTTGAATTTAGAAGTCTAGGACTCCTAAATTCTGGAGACTCGTAGACAAAGCAGGGCCCAGAGAGAGTAATGGCCTAGAAAGCCGAAGACCCTGGGTTCAATTCCCGGCTGAGGATCACTGTTGTCTTTCTGTTCGTTACTTACAACTGCAACGTTTTTTTTCATATTTATTTCAGTCTTCCGGTAGCTCAGCCGCAATGTTACTAAGTTTGGGAGTTTTTTCCCGGTTTTGGGGGTTTGGGGAGCTGCTTCGCCTCCCTCCGTGGATAATATCCGAAAATTTTCGACCCCCCCCCCCCCCCCAGTCATACACAAATCCCCAAATTTTGGGCATGGTGCTCCAGCATCTGGGCATAGTACCCTCACAGCAAGGGCATAGTACCCTCTTAAAAATCTGTTTGAAAAACAAATTCCGGATTCAGATTCTCAGTTCGAGAGCTGAAAACATATTTTTATGGGAGTAGGTACTGCAGATGGTGCTCAAACGTATGAGCACCATGCCCGTACGTTAGGGCACCACAAAATCTGAGGATTTGTTTATGACTGACCCCCCCCCCCGCATAACCTACGTGTTTGTGTTGTACAAATAAAATTACAACTATTCAGGTTCAGGTTCTTTAATTTAAAAAACACTTCAAAACAATATATTTTCGATCGCTGGGGGCCGGCAGGGATATGAGCTCGTTCGCTGGGCCCCAAAATTTCGTATGGTTTAAAAGTATCAGGTTTGGTGGGTTTTCAGTTCAGTTCAAGACTTTTAATCCGGCCAGAAGCCATAAACAAACAAACAGACAAAAATAAAGACGTATTACAACCGCATAAATTCGCCGCACCTCCCTCCCTGAAACCATAAGAACAATTATTCTTTATTTTTATAATGATTTAATTTGTAATTATAGGTTCTTTAACTTATAAAACACTTCATAACAATATATTTCGATCACTGGGGACCGGCAGGGATATGAGCTCGTTAGCTCGGTCCGAGAATTGTCTAAAATATCAGGTTTGGTGGGTTTCGTACTGCGCCTTCCTCCCTGAATCCATAAGAACAAGATTGGAAGCCGGTGATTTTTCGTCGGTTCTACTCCCTATATGTGTTCATGCCGGTCATATTAAATACTGTAATTAATTTAGTCCTGTCCGAAATAGGCTATGAGCTTCTCAGTTGTTGATGGTAGGATACCAATCCCTTCCTGACCTTCTACTTAACATTATTAACGTTATTCATTTCTAAGTAAATGAATTTTTAGCCCAAAGCCTGGAACAATTTCGCAGTCGCAATGGGCATTGGACTGGACCCGGTAAGGCATAAGCATCATGGGTGCCGTTTGAAATGGTAGATCGTTTGAATATACGTATGCCTCCTACCCCAACCCTTGTAGCTTAGACTAACCCAGTAGGAGATACATGAGTTGTCCTAGAGTTGGGCGATATTTGGATTTTTCGATATATTGATATTTCCACTTTGTTTCGCTATAGTATACCTATCGTCTCGCCGGAATTTAAGACGAAAATTGTCGTAAGGAAGGACCTTGCATGAACTCGAAACTTCAAATAAATAAAAACTGAATAACGAAGAACATATTGATCCAATTTCGGATGTATAAATGTAACTTATTTTGGATAATGTACAGTAATTATAAATGAACAAAAATCGATTTGATATTGACGTTTCTATATTCGATATCGATACTTGGTCCGATATATCGATATCGCCCAACACTAAGTTGTACTATTAGCCGGCGTTGTTGCTAGTAGTTTCTGGTTTTTGCTCCCCAGTGTCTGTTGTATCTTCTGCACTGTCAGAAGTTTGATGAAAAATTAAGACAATGACGCTCATCCTTGAGTTGAATAATAACAATTTGTTTCTGACCCAAAATTCCGCAAACGGAATGTGGAGTAAAACAAACCAACAAAAAGAAAACAATACTCGAAATAGACTACAATAATATAGACATTTTAATCCACCTGGGTTTAGTTTAGGAGAAACGATTAAAAATATCAGTTTTTGATTTTAATGTGAATTTTACTTTGACTGAGTTAATGTTTGAATTCTGTCAAAAGGTTCAGTTCCGTGCGAAGTTGGGTGACATCCTAAGCAAGCACTCTCACGACTACTGCACACCAAAACATGCACCTTTGGGTAAGGTGGGGGGGGGGGATATGTCGTAAATAGGTGGATCCTTCCAGCTCCCCATGCAGATGCAGTAGACACTTGAGTTTACAGCACTGAGTTGACGCGGAAAACTCATCGCCAAAGCAAGATTGAAAACCTAAGACTTGGTAAACTTGAACCTTGCAACTTTATCGCATCGAAGAGTCTCAGGCATCAGTTCGGAGTGCCTTCTAAGCTTAACTAATCCGCTCAAATGGAAAACGTCGCGGATTGCGGAGAAATCAAAGCAGTGACTTGCCCTTGGGATCGCTAAAAGGATTGAAAAATCCAGAACAATTGGTATTACTCAAAAATATGTTTGATAAATGTTGTAGTGACATTTCCTGTCTGAGATAAAGTCTTTAAACTAGGATTGACTGTCTCCTCCTATTTGAGTCTGTTTTGTGTGTCTTTCTTGTCTTGAGAAAGTGTGTACCCTTTGCTCGTGCACATGTCATTCCCAGCACGATTGTAACCTTCAGCATTTCCCAAGATGAACTGTCTTAGACTTCAAGGTGTGCTCACTTACTGTGTTTTATCGTAAGTTTAGAATTTTAGCTACGTTCGGAAGTAGACCCCTGTCCGTCCAGTGGCTAACTTCCCTATTCGGAGTGGCCTCGGCATCCTGTAATTGTTTGTAAATATAAAATATTATGCTGCTTAAAGTGAAACTGAAAGGGCTGAGATAGGAAAATCCAGGTACCCATCACTTATTCACTTAAAGAGGCTCGAAGACCCGATGAAAATGCGTTACTTCGTTGATCGGCTATTCACGAATAATCGATTTTCAAATAGTGGAATTTTCCTGTAGGATTTGTGGTACCTCTATGCGCTTGTACGTGTGTTGTATGCTTGACGAAAATGATAGACGAAAAATAAGCGTTCACGCAGTTAGATACCTTCCGCGAGCTGATCACAGGCCACTGAAAAGCCGCGGTAATATTGAGATTGAAATTTGTCGCGTCGTAGTAGAATTTTGCGTTGTGAGGAAGGCCGTAGAGGTTCTGAACATCATACTAGAGCAAATAGGGAAAACAAAAAAATCCCTCAACACAAGCTAAATAATGCAGTGTGTTCAGTTAAATGATACAAAAATAAGTTGGCTTTTCAGTTAAACTTTAAAAAGAAGTACAGTTGGTAATTGCCTATTTCATTTCTAAGTCTGCTTGTCTATTTTCGTTAAAGTTTAACTGAAAAGGGCTGGGATAGGACAATCTAGTTGCCCATCACTTATTCACTTAAATTGGCTTGAAGACCCGCTGAAAATGCGTTCCATCGTTGTTCCGCTATTCACGAATAATCGATTTTCAAATAGTGGAATTTCCGTGTGATTTGTGGCACCTCTATGCGCTTGTATCTGTGTTGTATGCCTTACCTGAAAGATTTATGATCTTTTTTTTGGTAAGGCACTAAGCAGCCTTCACCAAGCTCACCACTGCCCGCTGAAAAAGCCGGGTTTATGTTGAGATTAAAATTTCCCGCGTCATAGTAGACTTTACGTTTTGGGGGACGGCCGCAGGTTTTCTGAACGTCATAACTAGAGCAGATAGTTGGAAAAAAAAATCCCTTAGCAGAATCCAAATTATTCGGCGTTAATGACACAAAAATAAGTTGGCTTTCCAGTTAAACTTTAAAGGGCTTGCCAAATTACCGAAAGTGGTCCCTGGCTAGTTGCCTTGGATCCTTATGTCTGAGCCTACTCCTGTCAAGACGTTGTCGAAGTTGTCCTGCGAGCCAACAACACCCTCCGTTTATCGAGCCCAGTCCGAAGTCCGACACCTCTTGAACCAGCGTTGCCACTGCTCGCAGAATTCTGAGATTTGTCATAGGTTTAGTTTCGACCTGTTCGACTTGGCGAGCCAGGCTCCTGCGACACGGTTACTTTCCGGTGTATCTTTGATTGAAGTTAAAATATAGCAAATGAATAATGACCATAAAGCTGGAAAAACGACATTTCTCTTGGATAATCGGCAACAATGACACGAGTTTCGTTGGCGACAGAATGTGTTAAAGGACCTGTTGTACCTATAATGTCAATTCTACCTTCTTCCGTAACATCAGTCATTAGTTCTTAAACCCGGTGATCCAAATTTCCTATGTTACATTCTGAGCCCGCGAACGACACCTCACTAATCTTTGCATTTGCCACGATTCATTAGTTTCCATGCACATTACGCTCAAGACGAGTGTTCGCGTATCATGCTATTGATGCGTAAAACCGGTTTTCTGAATTTTGCCGAGATCTTGCTAGAAGTCGGTGGGCCTGGGACAAGGTTTAAAATAGGCAGTAGCCATGGATACTTTTTTAAAAGTAGAGCATAGCTTTACAGTTATAGATAGCTTTGAATACTGGAATATAAATAGTAAATAGTGCGAGGTGTGCTTTAAGTTGTTTGCGGCCAAAAGTCATTGGTTCCGTCAAGGAAAAGTGACAACACTGTCTTGAACTTGCGGTTTTGATTCCAGGTCAATGTCCGCGTCACCACAATGGATGCCGAGCTTGAGTTCGCCATCCAACCGAACACAACCGGCAAACAGCTCTTTGACCAAGTCGTCAAGACCATTGGTCTCAGAGAAATTTGGTTCTTTGGCCTTCAGTATGTGGACGATAAGTCTTTTACCACTTGGCTGAAATTGAACAAGAAGGTAAGGACTTATTTTTTTTATTATTTTTCTGTTGTGTCCTTAGATATTTAAATGAAAAAGTGATGAAAGTAGTGAAATAACGAAAGGAAATGGTGCTGTACCTGGGACACCGAACGAACTTGCTAACAGTATGTATGTTTCTGTACCAGTGGGTGAGTAACGATAACAACTTTTTCGGACTGTTTCTTTTTTTAATACTACTACCATGAACATATGACGAATGATAAAGGAACATCGGAACTAAATTGTTTACTCACATCTTCTCCCAGTAACTGAATGAACTTTTATCACGCGTTAAATATTAATGCAAAATGACACGTTACCGCTTACACGTTAGGCTACCCTTGAAGTACTCCGTTCGTATGAACTTTGGATGATGATAATTATTTTTCAAAATGAGCTCCCACTCACAGAATAAATACCGAACTTCGCGTTTCTCGTCAGGTACAGACCAGATACAAATTTGGAAATAAAAAAAGAACAGCTTTTTTTTTTTTACTTTACTGGAACTCGGATGTTCTTCATTTGTCAAACTTTTTATTGCCGAGTCCACTGTATAACCTACATTTATATTTGTCAATTGTACAAACTGATATTTCTATTTTGTTGTTTTGACTTGTTAGCTGGAATTTAATTTGTGTACATTTCCGACATTACGGTGAACCAGCTCCTTTTTCAGTGTCAGTCTTTTTTTTAACAAACTCACGAAAGAAAATCCTTTTGACAGACTCTTGGCTTTTTAAAAAAGCCCATGGCACCAGCAACTTCTTATCGGATCTGAAACGGAGTTTTTTTTCTTTTTTAATATTCCTTCGGTCAAGCTCACTGCAAATCGTAGTTGACTGCTATTAAAGGATACGTCAGCTGATTTTATTCAGGCTGAAAGCACTAAAACTCATCTGGAATTCTTTGGGGATCTATGACAGTACGCCTTGCAAGAATTCAGGCGAGAGACTTGCACCACAACTCGAATTTCCAGACCGCGGAAGTTCGCGCCATCTGTTGCCTTTATACCGGAGTTACAAACCTCACGCCTTGTCAGCTTTAACAGACGGTGCAACGTCGCACCTTTTTAATTTGTAGCGTGGGCGACTTTGTCCATCCGCGGCCGGCTGGGAAATAGTTCCTGCTTTAATCCATAGAAAAGTGTAAATATAGAACAAAAAGTAGATACAAGAGCGAACGCTCATAGTATTTGTCTCTGTATTAATTTTGGTTTTTATTTCTACATTTTTTGAGGGAATTAAACTTTCGTAAAATCTTTGACACGGAAAACAATTCTTTTTGCCACGTGGTTGCCTTGCCTCCACTTACCATTCAGTATAAATGACATTTCTATGAGGAATCAGGCATTTTACATCAGGGTCTGGAAGAGCATAGACGAAGGTAAGCTTTTTAAACTTTGAGGATGGAAAAGGTGTGAACTGACTGGTCAGGCGCATTACTCTCTGGTACTAGTGTACTTATTCGTGGCTGCAGGGAAGTACAGGCTAGGCCATATATTACTTAGGCTAGCCTATGCTAGCATCACTTGAAAGTGGTAGTGAATTTGTACATGGATTGCTGATTCTACGTTTGGTTGGTTGGCATACTGTTGGTGACGTTTAGTCAATAGTCTTCGGATTCAAGAATTGGTAGGCTACTCATGGACATTTGAAGATTTGCAAGAGGGGTGGCCTGGCCAAGATATTTTTTTGCTTTAACCCTATTGTATTCCATGCCACTTCATTTTTTTACCATCACAAGTTTAGGATCAGATGTCATCTTCAGATTTAACTGATATTGACCCAGTAGCTGCGTTTGTTGTATTCCGGGCTGTCTCTGGTGTTTAGTCACCAGTGTCCGGTTCTTCCTTTTAAAATGTATTTTTCTGGTTCACCTGTGAGTTGATGAAAACTGGCTAACTGCTCGCTTAAGCGGGGCTCACAAGCAGGTTCTGGTTAGTCCGCACTGGTGACATAAAACCAGACACTAGTTAGTTCAAAAATGGGCTATAAGACTGGTGAGAAGTCTCCGGTGCATGCAAAAACAGCTTATAAGAAAAAGTGGAGACCACTGGTGAGAACTCCTGTGACAAAGAACGCAGCTAGTCAAACACAAATCCTTATTTTGGGCTCTGTGGCGTCTGGCATGGTGCCCTGCTGGGAGGTCATGGTATCCCCATGAAAATCTTGAGAACCTGAAGAGAAAATTTTGCTAGAAAACAAGATTTTTAAGGTTGTAGCCTACTATGCCATGCCCAAAAATTTAGGATTTGTGCAGTCAACCACAAACCCCTGATTTTTGAATACCCTATGCCAAACGCTGGATATGTCTAGTGTTTGGCATACCCTATGCCTAATGCTGGATACACCATGCCAGGTGCTGGATACTGTAACCCAGTAAAATATTGATGATTTGAGTGAAGTTAAAAAATCAACCAATCAAAACTCCTTTATATTGAAGTAGGTCAGGGTCAGGTTACCAACAGGTATCCAGCGTTTGGCATAGGGTATCCAGCGTTAGGCATAGGCTATGCCAAATGCTAGATATACCCAGCGTTTGGCATAGGGTATCCAAAAATCAGTGATTTGTGGTAGACTGGATTTCTGTCTGACTGTATTGACCTCCAGTCTTATATTACTTCATGCTGCCAGGAAGAACATTTTTGTCATGTTCTCCATAGGATATATGAGGGCAAGGGAAGACCCGACCTGGTAAGGAGTGCAGTACTTTAGCCAGAAATTTCACATCTTCCCTCAGAAGACAAGTGTGAAACTAGACTTGTTTAGATTTGGATTTTGAGAACCCCTAGTTGACCAACCTGCTGTATTAGGTAAATCGCATCCTTTCCACTCTACCCCACCAAATCGAATCCTTTCCACTCTACCCCACCAAATCGTATCCTTTCCACTCTGCCCCACCAAATCGAATCCTTTCCACTCTACCCCACCATAAGCAAGTTCTTCACTTCAGAGGATGCTCTATACATTCAGTCTCTCATCACTCTGATGTCTCCTGCCATAGTTGCTAAGACCATCTGGTAATATTGTAACCGCAAATGTACAAATGTAGAAGTTGCCGTTTTAGTCACAAACTGAGGTGTTCATTCATAGTAAAAGAGGCATTATGTAGTTTTTAAGCCTGTTAACATTTCCGAATAGGTGCTTAAAGGTTCTTACAACACTTAATGCTCCCTCGCCGTTTTGTACACAAAAACGAATTGTTGGTTTATTATGGTCAAGGGTGTCACATATGGAGGGGGGGGGGGACCTTGAACCTGTTCATCTGATTGTAATTGCTTGTAATGGAGCCTTGCCTAGTTTCTGTGATAGTAGTTAAATTGCTAGTGTCGACACTGTATACTTACTGTGGCCGATCGGTAGCGTAGAGTCAACCTGTTTTCTTGTTTTTTTTCGTAAGCATTTTTCGACGAAGCTTGATGGAAAAGGATTAGTTTATTTTTCATTCGTTTTCCAGCCTACTTAGTAGGAAAATTCAATCTGGGCCCCACCCAAGGTACCTCTGGCATATTGTGTGGTTACCTGAACAATGAAACCATACTTGAACACACCATGGAGAATGCATTTACAGACATGGCCACGGAGAGCATTCTTCTCCTGAGCGTGACGTTTTCAAAATAGGGATGTTCGTTTCTGGAGGTTTGCCAAAAGACAAAAAGCGCAATTCATTCAAATCTTCTACAGCGCTGGCCAGATCGTATTGGAATTTCTTCTAGATAAACGTTTGGGCTTGACTGGTTAAAAACTATTCCACAAGAAGGGTTGATTGGAGACATTTGTTCATTTCTGAAATTGCTCGGTACTGAAATAAGGACAGATTCAAAATGGAGCAATATTCATAGCTTGGAAACACTATTTCGTATTTGGATTGGGTTTTCTGCTGGCAATGTTAACGGAAGTCATACAGATAAGGGATTATACTTGGTACTCTTCATTCAGGTGTCCTTTAAAGTTTAACTGAAAAGCCAACTTATTTTTTTGTCATTTAATTGAATATACTGAATTATTTGGACTCGGCAAAGGTTTTTTTTTATTTTCTACTATCTGCTCTAACTATGAAGTTCAGAATATCTGCACCCGTCTCCACAGCGTAAATTCTACTATGATTCGGTTAAACTTTAATTATGGTTTTCTTTGTACTCAATAGTTTGTTCTTTAGAACTTTAATGGATAATAAACTTTACTTATTAAGATAATTGATACTTCCAAACACCAAGAGGATGTGTTCTCACACCTCTCTCATTAACTTTAGCACAATTTTCCCATAAGGTTAATTGTGTGACTTTGCTTCTGATTTGTAATATCTGTAATTGAATGTGTTGGAAACATTTGGCTTAAACTCCTCTTTGTCTGTTACCGACACCGATTTGCAGTAAGGGGTTCGTTACTCAGTTTTTTTGGCTCACACCTAGGCGATGAATGTGAAACTTGGCACGGCAAGTGATACACTGTAAAAAAAAAATCGTGCAGTATTTGCTACTGGGATTAATCTTGTCTCTAAAAAGATAATCTTATCTCTAATTCGGATTAATCTTATCTTAGTAAAGATAAGATTAATCCCAGTAGCAAATACTGCAGTTAACTTTAATCCTAACTCGGAGAAACTTTTTACAGTATATAAACTGAACACTTGTAAAAGAGTTCTTAGGATTTAGAATTGAAATTAAAGCTGAACTTCTTTTCAGGTCCTTAGCCAGGATGTTAAGAAGGAGAGCCCTCTTCAGTTCAAATTCCGCGCAAAATTCTACCCAGAAGATGTTGCTGAAGAAATTATCCAGGACATCACACTTGTAAGTTTATCTAACCTCATTTCCAACTCTCGATTTTTTTATATCTTTTTTACTTCAGCCATAGCCATGTAAATCGGGAAAAGCAAATATTATCACTACACTGTCAGAAGTTTCATAACAGATTGCGCATAGCACTTTCAAGAATAACACCTTTTCACTTAGAAATAAAGTGTTATGACCAATTAAGTTTACACTATTTCGTGCCTAAATCTCCAACAACACCTTCAATTGGTAAAAATACTAACGGGAACGAAAGAAACATAACATATAACATCCCAAAGTGTTATCTGTAGAAACCGCGCATCCTGCTATTGTCGTTATGTAACTTCTGACAGTGTAGTATTTTTACCTATTGAAGGTGTTGTTGGAGATCTGGGCACGAAATAGTATAAACTTAATTGGTCATAACACTTTTTTTCTAAGTGAAAAGGTGTTATTCTTGAAAGTGTTATGCGGAATCTGTTATGAAACTTCGGACAGTGTACATATCACACATACCATATATTTAAAAAAAGAAAAAAATCAACAGTCCACAAGTTCATCACTCCTTTTTTACACAAAGGCAGTGAAAGTTGAAAAATTGGAGTGGAAGAATTTTAGTTTTAGTTCGTAAAACGAAGGACTACGATTATTTGCGAACATCCCAGAAGCGCTACACCAGTGCAGGAGTCGGTGAAGTTTTCAATAACAGTTATTGTAATTGAGGCGGGTCACATTTATCGCACCAGCAGTGAAATTCAATGCCAGCTCTCAGAGGGCTTTATCACTGGCCTTGAAAGGGTCGTTACTGTCTAAGCTGATACGGTCAAGTGTAAGTCAGACTTAAAGCACAACTCTGAGAAGAAATTATCTGTTCACGATAAAAGTGGTTCAGGAATATCGTTGTCAGGCAATACCATTGTGCTATACTTGCCTCGTGGAAGTAGCGATTGCCTAACTGGAGCTTGTTGACTCTGTCCAGACTTTCTGCTCTCCGACGTGGTGGTTGGACTTGTAAAAAGTCTTAAAAAAAATTGAAGCTTCTCGATCAATTTTTTTTTAAAAATTTTTTGGCGGACATTGAAGCTTCCGGCGAATTTTGTGCTCCGTGACCGACAAACTCGGCTCAACCGAAAAAGCGATACAAGGTTGTGGTGCAAAACGAAAGAATAGCTACGGGCGGGGATTTCTGAAGCTTATATTTCCATAGGAGAGCTTAGGGATAATTGAAAAGCGGAATAAGTAAAGAGGGGTATTTTAGCCATTACAATGAATAATCATAACCAGTACAATAGAGGTATTTTGCTTTGGATGATACTGAACCTCGCTCGGTTCAGTTTGCCGCTAAATGTAAAAAAAAGTTCTTAGGAGCCATTAAGGAAATTATTTTGACTCCCTCGCAAGTTGATAAAAGCGACAGTCTAAACTCAAGTTAAATATATCCCAAGAATGTACACCCTAATGAACCTGTAGGTAAATAGATTTATGGATGAAGAGATTTTTGTTTGTTTTAAGTCTCGGTTTACTTAAACATCAAAATGAGCTTTTGGGGTCTTAGCTGAATAATATCTGTATGACAAACTTTTGACCATAAAAAACATGTTCCTAGAAAATGAAAAAGAAAACTACATCTCTAGGTCGTCTGTCAACATAAACAGGCAACGGGACATGCTTGACAGCGCAAAACGGATACGTCGGCGGAATTTTCTTAAAGCTATATTTCGGCCGTTCTTGGCAAGGGTCCTCTTCAGGCTCAAACCGCTCAAACTGGAAAATGAACTTGTGAGAAAATCTCCAGTTGTTGGACTGCAGGAATATTTATGCCACGGGACAGAACCCCTAAACACGGGGTTTTGTGGTAGACATTCAGATGCCGAGATTGGGATATTCAGACCTAAAACTAAACAAATACTGTTTCATTTTACAGTGTAAGGTTTTAGTTGAGTTTAGTCCTGGCCGCCTTCTTTAAGATTAGGCTCACAGACAGCCCCGGATTGACGACCACAAATGATGATACAACCCCGCAGATATGAATCCCTGATTCAAAACTTTCCGTTACCTGATACATACTACCCCAATTCCTCCTTTTTAACACCCAAACCCATCTGACTGTTTTTTTGTTTTTTTTTACAGAGATTGTTCTACCTTCAAGTCAAAAATGCAATTCTGTCTGATGAGATATACTGCCCACCCGAAACATCCGTTCTTTTAGCATCTTACGCAGTTCAAGCCAAATATGGAGATTACAATAAGGAGTTGCACGCTCCTGGATTCCTGGGCACAGACCGGCTTTTGCCTCAACGGTAAGTTCAAGTTTTTACGACCTTACTTGCAGTTTCAAGTTAATTTGAAGTTAGAGGACTCTTCGCACCATTTACTCTTCAACTTACAGTATTTTAAAATATTTGAATACTTTAAAACTAGGCTGTTCTTTCAACAAATAAACCACAGTTTTGGTCTGTTTAAAGCCCTTTCCGAGACCCGTTGACGTGTAGCGAAAACAGGGAAACAATTTACATAACCGGTTTTTCTGATGGAAAAACTTCTCGCAGACAACCGTCGACAGCGTGATACACATCGAATCAAATCATTTAATGTAAACAAGATGCAGTCTCTCATAGGCATAGCCCAAATATGGTATCTTTTAGTCAAACAGTTAATACAAGAAAGATTTGTCAACGAGAAACACAAAAAGAATGAAGGTAACATCGAAGGTAGCAAAACACGGCATGTGATAAAATCAGCGCGGTTTTGTTAGAGGGGTTAGAATGTACCGTACGAAATTGGGGTCTCCGGGTTTAGAAATATATGGAGTGATTATGGAAGTAGGTTGCATTAGTATCATAGGTAGACAGGTCCTATAACTTCAATTCACGCTAGGCTTGATCTCTACTCTCTTTGATAGACGACACAAATTGACTATGGACTTCGGACGTAAGTGCCTGACCTTAGACCTTCGCATAACTATATTACCCGAATATGAAGTACGAAACTTATTCGCCCAAACACATTTTCAACTGACATGTACCTGAAGTCCTTCGTACCCTATTTCGTACACCACTTCAGTTCTATGCTGTAACTAACTAGTTAAATTGTTTATATGTCAAGTGTAAATGGTAGTTTTTCAAATTTATTATAAACATCTTTTTAGTGTTTTACGTACTAGTTGTTCCAACGATCCAATGCTAGCGGGTGAATAATACGAGCTATTAATGAAGTTAAAGATTATTATTATTATTTAATTTAAGCTCTCTGTGTGTTTATGTGTTTTATTTATTTTCTTCATTTACTCCGCTTTTTCAAAATGGCGGGTCATAAATTAATTACTTACTTATTTACTATTAAGTAAGGTCCGAAAGGTATGCGGATGAGCAGTCTTCTTTCTTAATGCCCTTAAAAAAAGATTCTTCCCTCGGCTCTCCCAGGAAACCCGGATGTTTCTCAAGTCTTTTTTTTGTAGAATATAACTTTCTGTGAGACACCTAACATAAGATTCGCAAAAGCTGTAAAAACTGGATGCTCTTTGTAAGAATTTGTTTGTCAAATAATAAAAAAAGAATTTTTAAAACCTTTGTTAAAACTTGATAGAAAAATAGAATTACGAAAAATAAATTGCTCCAACTTGAGGGGGGTGGCAAATTTAGCTTCCTACATTAGAAGATAGATGTCGAAAGTAATTGAACATGTTAAGTATCGTTTTCAGTGTTGATATTTGCGATTCGATATTAAACAAAAATTCAATGTCGATATTTGGTCCGATAAATTGATATCGAATATCGCACATCCTGAAAAAAGGTTAAGAGATATGTATATAACGTATATGTTACGCAAAGAACGTTCGAGAACACAGCGCGGAAGACTTCCTCAATTAAGAGTAGCTTCCTCTAGTAGATATTAGCAGAAGCTCTTGTCATCTTAGTTTCGCGCGATGTTAGTTGTGAGCAACCTTCTTGTCTCTGCGAAAACTGCCCGGCACCATCGTTCTAGAGAAGGTCTTCATCAGTATACGTAATAGAAGGCTTTCATATGGTCTCGGGAAAATTTGTCAGCTTTAAATAAAATGTGTCGGAATAATGCTTGCGTCGAAATCAAAGGGTAATTCAGAGAATACTTCCGCAATGCTCTAGTTCTTCTTTATGTTACAGAGTTATGGATCAGCACAAGCTCTCCAGAGAAGAATGGGAGGAGAGAATCACAGTCTGGTTTGCCGAACACAAAGGAATGTGCAGGTGAGCGATCATGATAGGCCCCTCCACCACCACCACCCCCTTCTTTGTCGTGCATACGATTGTTCGCGTACGGTTATTTGATCTTCCATTCTTCGATAATAGCAGGAACTTCAAAAATTACTGTCTAATAAAACATCCCGCCATCCTGCTCGGAACTTAACCCTAAGCATTTCTCAACCCGAATGATGGCTATATTTACTCAGAAGCGTTTCAGCTAAGGAATCCTGCTTCCAGTTGCATGTCTAGAATTTTGTGATTGGACAGAGGAGGATCGGTATGCTAATATCTAGGTCAGAAATAGTCCAGTCCCAGTCAGGGAGGATTCGAGAATCGGAATATGTTGTCGTTCTCATTTTGACAAGAACAAAGTTATCTACGCAGAGAAAATTGTGGAAAGCGATTCCTGCTATACTAGCCTACTTTTAGCTGGAGGCGCTGGAATGGTCGGCACATTAAATAGCTGAGCTCGATCGTTTAGCTGCTTGCGTAGGGCAAGTTTTGTTGTGCCACGCTATAGAAGAGAAGTGAGGGGGGGGGGGGGGGGGCTTACCGAGTTGTTTCGGGCTGAACAAAGGCCGATATTAATGGAGACCTATGCCTCCGTACCCCGTGACGTATGTCTCTAAAGAAACGACTGACAAGCCCTTCAGTTGCACTTGAAGAAGCAGTATCTGAGATGTTTGCAAAGACACCTGGCTTCTGAAATGATGATACAACCCCGCAGATATGAACCTACTGATTCAAACACTTCCGTTACCTGATCACCCCTATACCTACCCCGGTTGGTCCCAGCCATCCGACCCGATTTCATATCTTATTCGCTTTTCAGAGAAGACGCCATGATGGAGTACCTGAAGATCGCACAGGATTTGGAAATGTACGGCGTGAATTACTTCGAAATTAAGAACAAAAAAGGAACACCCCTCTGGCTCGGAGTTGACGCCCTCGGACTCAACATCTACGAAAAGGATGACAAGTAAGATTGATATATAATTTGTCGATTAATTACTGGATAAAAACTCCAGGTTCCTTGAAACACCGCTTGTACTGTTTACTGTTTATGACTCGGTATTTGATGATATACTAGGCTCTGCTTTAAACAAATTACCCACAGCTTTGGCTGTTTTAAGCCTTTGTCTAGCCCCGTTGGCCTATGTAAAAGCAAGGAAGATATTTCATAACGGTGGTTTCTGATGGCGGCCCTAGTATACAATCGTCGGGAGAATGATAGGCATCGAAAATACCGAAACGAATGTGAAAATTAGGGGGGGGGGGGGTAGAATGTATCGTATGGGATTTGTGTCTCCGGGTGTAAGAATTGATAGAGCTCGTTTTCCACAATGGTCCGTGGTGTCTTTTTTTATGCGGCGCCCCAAAACCGTACATGGGTACGCCTTAACTGCCATCTAGGGAAATCAGTACCGTCGTGCAAAAAGTTGATATCGGGAAAAAAGAAGTGGAAACAACGTCCTACGTGGTGCACTTTTCACGTTCAGGACCAATGGCATGCGTGGGTGATTTCGTCTGGGGTTGTTGGCGCTTTACCAAGTGCAATTTAAGATAGTCCTTCAGCAGGGTTGCCACATGCCGCACGGTATTGTGAATTGTCACTCTATTTTAATTTTGTCAGTCGTGTCCTACGTAGGAGACAAAATTCAATCCTTTTCAGAAAATGTCAGATTTGTCATTTTCCAGCAGTGATTCCGACTAAAAGTGACCTTTTTACGTTTTTTCGTACGAAAAAAAAAATTAAGATGTGTCATTTTTGTAACAATTATCTGACCCAACAGTTACCATTTCACATTTTTTCATGAAAATAAAATCTTACATCGACCAAATGTCACTCTTAAGTTGTTTCGATGTGGCAACCCCCTTCTAGGAGAGAATTGCGAATCGTGGGAATGTTCTTCCATCCAAAACCTTATGACCCCTTATGAGTTATGAGAGATAAAGTCCGTGACCTAAATCCGTAACTTCTCTAAATTTCAGGAACAGTTGTGCTCGATTTTTTATTACGTTCCGCCAAGTGGTTGTGTGCACGGAAATATCCAGTTAATTTTTTTTATTATTGAAAGAAAAAGAGGTTAAGCTGAAGCTTCTCTCCCTACAAAACACTTGAACTATTGGTTCATCCCATGGTGTTTCAGAGACTCGTAAACAGTGTTCTTTACATCGTCCCTTCTGAAATGATGAACAAACCCCGCAGATATGAATTCACTGATTCAAAAACTTCCGTTACCTGACCAATCCCTCCCTATCCCCTACTTCACTCTACCCCCACTGCGTCTCTTTAACAGTCATCGAATTTCCAGATTGAACCCAAAGATTGGCTTCCCCTGGTCCGAGATTCGTAATATCTCTTTCAACGATCGAAAGTTCGTCATCAAACCCATTGACAAAAAAGCGCCAGACTTTGTCTTCTTCGCTCCCCGTCTGAGGATAAACAAACGAATCTTGGCGCTCTGTATGGGCAACCACGAACTGTATATGAGAAGGAGGAAGCCGGACACCATTGAGGTAAGAATCGGCGTAGATTCCCCACTAGGGTCGTGTTCCACCATTCTTACTGTAGTAACTACGTATGACGTCGTGGCTTCAGTCTTCTTGGCGTGAAGGCAGGAAGCCGGGCACCATTGAGGTAAGAATCGGGGTAGATCACACAGTAGGTTCGGGTTCCACCATTCTTACCGTAGTAACTACGTATGGCGTCGCGGCTTCAGGCTTCTTGGCATTAAGGCCGGTGTTAGGTTGCTATACAAGGGTTTGGTTTTCCGGAAGGACGAATGTTCCAGAGCGCGTCCAGCAGGTTTGGGGGTTCCCAGCTTGGTGAACATAACTTTCGCCGGGGTCAGATACCTAATATGTCCGTCCGTAGGTCGGACGAGCGGATCTTCGAATCTGGGATAAGACGAACACAACTAACTATACTGAAGCCTCGTGCCACTTGCCAACCGCGCCGCAGAGATCATATTTACCATGCAAACTTAAGTTTCGAAAGGCTTGAAATTATGTCTGAACCCCTAATGGTAAGAAGGTACTTGACATCGTCTTTAGAGGGAATATGAAGAAAGTACATAAAAAGGAAATGTTTACACTTGCAGCGCAACTTTCTTTTTGCGTCGAAGTATCAATCAATCATCGTATTTATTCCTGACTATCTGTTTTACATCATGATAACATAGGACTGTCAGTTTAAACAAAATGTAAATGATTTGTTTCACAATCATTTGTTTGTTCGCAAGTTTTGTTTACGTGTTTGTTTGTTGATTAATGTTTAGTTAAAAAAAAAACTACTTTTACCTGTACCGACTTTTTTCTTCCAGGTCCAGCAAATGAAGGCCCAAGCCCGCGATGAGAAGCTTAACAAAATGCAAGAGAAAGAGAAACTTCAGAGAGAAATTGCCGCTAGAGAGCAGGCCGAGCGGAAACAGGCGGAATACGCGGAAAAGATCCGCTCAATGCAAGAAGAGATGGAACGGCGACAGAGGGAGCTGTTGGAGGCCCAGGAGACAATTCGGAAGCTGGAGGAACAACTTAAACAGCTACAGGTGCGTGTCCACACCTCAGTTGTTTGCTGTAATTGCTGCAATTCGTCGAAATCAGCAATCAGCGCGGGAAAAATTAAAATAAATGAAATACCCCCGATGCCCAGATCGGAAGTGGCAGCGGTATGTGGGCCCAGTCATCGCAACTAACTCGGGGGAAAGCTTTACGGATAAAGTTAACCCTTTATTCTCTCTCTTGAATATCATTCTTTAAAGCCCCGTTCACAAGCATGCCTAGCCAAGCACAGATTTCTAGGCAGGTGCCTAGCATCATCGTTCACACCAATGCCTAGGCAGAGATTTTGGGCCAGGCCCGGAGTTACAGGCTCTAGAACTCGGTGCCTGGGTCCTCCTGAGCACGTGTCTAGGCATCTGTGCTTGGCTTGGCATGCTTGTGAACGCGGCTTAAATACTCCTCGGCCCAAGTTGACTGGGTAACATATATATACAAACAATGCATGAAACGGATACGTCAGCTACGGTGCTTTGGCAGCGATATTTCGGCCCTTCTTGGCTGTCCAATTTCAAGGACAACGTTGGAGAAGGAACGAACCTGCAATCGGGCGAAGCATCGTAACTGACGTATCCGTTTTACGCATTGTTTGAATATATCGTATTTATGGAACTTGCCCTTCCCGAAGGGTCATATAGCGATCGCAATTTCTGTCCGTCCGTCGGTCGGTCGGTCCGGGTTTTGCTAGTTCAGGCACTTCTACATATGCTAGGACGATGAAACTTGGCAGGCATATCAGGGACCCCAAATGATTAAGTTGGAAATAGTCATTTCACCGATCCGACCATCGTCGAGGGAGTTGAGGGAGGGGAATCCGGAATCTTGAGGAATTTATAAATTTTGAACGGGAGAACGGCTAGCAATGAAATTTGATATTGGGAGAGATCTCGTGCCTCAGACGACCCACTTAAAAGCCGGACCGGATCTGGTGACTTTGGGGGGAACGCTTAGAGTTGAGGGATCGAGACGAAACTTGGTGGGAAGAACAAGCACAAGACCTAGATACATCATTCACATAACCGGACTGGGTTCGGGCACTGGGGGGGGGGGGAGGGGGGAATCTGGTCATCCCGCGAGTTCGGTATTAGGACATGGAAATTTGGTAGGCATATCAGGGACCCGAACAGACTGCCTTAAGAACTTTGAACTTGACAAGTGTCAAGAACTAGCGCCTCAGATGTTCCTTATCAGATCCGGACCGGATACGATACCTGGGGGGGGGGGGGGCTGGAAGGGGTCACCGGAAATCTCCTGAAAGGCTCAGATTCGAAGGATCGGGATGGAACTTGGTGGGAAGAACAAACTTAAACCCTGGATACTGGTTAAGAGTCACACTTTGTTGGGTGTCACTTTCACCGAAGATTGCAAATTCAGTGATCATGTTTGCAACCTAGTGAAGAAAGGGAATGCTGCACTCCAGTCCATCACGACAATGAAGCGATTTGGATTCGGCGTAGAATCTATGAAATTGGCCTATGTGACCTACGTGCGACCGCTACTGGAGTATGCCTGCCCAGTTTGGGGACCCTTTGTACAAAGTAGTATACAACATAACGAAGTTCCCTCCTATTAAGACTTGAGCCACTCCATGTCCGCCGGGAAAACCTAATTTTACGTTTTGGCCGATCAGTCCTTGCCAGAGAAAAACATAGAGATATTCTGCCCGATCTAGCACCGGTGACAGGACGGACGAGGCATCAAAATCTCCGTGCCAGTTAAATGTCGCACAAACCGGTATTTGAATTCCTTTGTACCGTATTTCACTGAGAAGATTAACAAAAAACAAGTGAATTCTAAGTGATTTATTTTCTTATATGTAATAATTGTATATATTTAAGTATTTTAACACATGCAGTGTAATGGTCGACGTATTTAGTGCCATGTCGGCGCTACGAGTTGGATCAATAAAATAACTATCTTATCTTATACATTACTGACAAAAAGGGACTGTATCGTGTTACGGTGGGGGGAGTTGGAGGGGGTGTACCGGAATTCCGGTGATATCGAGTTGGGGTACTTCCAGACGTGCTAGGCCCTTGAAACTTGGCAGACATTTTAGGAATTCTACCATATTGACTTGAAAATAGTCCCTTCCCCTATCCGATCATCGTGGGGGGAGTAGAGGGGTGGGGAATCAGGAATCTAGTGACATTCACATCTTTGGAATGGGTGATTGGACGTGCATGAAACTTGGTAAGTATTAAGAACAAGTGTCTTGGATGTTCAGTTTTCAAGTCTGGACCAGATCTGATCACTGGGAGGGGGGGGGGGGAGAAGAGGCACCGGAAATCTCGTGAATCGCTTAAAGTCGAGGCAGCGGAGTTGGACTCGGTTGGAAGAGCAAGCGTAAACCCTAGATGCGACAAAACAGGACCGGTCGTGTGACGGTGGGGGGAAGCGCAGGGGGTTTCCCGGAATTCCGGAAATCTCGAGCTAGGGTGCTTCCAGATGTGCTAGGACCATGAAACTTGGCAGGCCATTTGGGACTCTTAACATATTGACTTGAAAATAGTCCGTTCCCCGATCAGCCCATCGTGGGGGGAGTAGAGGGACGGGGAATCCGGAAGCAGGTGGCATTCTTAACTTAGGAACGGGTGATCGGACGTGCATGAAACTTGACAAGTTTCAAGAACGAGTGCCTCAAATGTTCAAGTCCGGTGTGGGTCTGATCACCGGGGGGGGGGGTAGCTGCAGGAGGACAAACATGCTAGCTGTTCCGACAAGTGTTCGACAATTCTCATAAACATAGTCAAGGCAATAAACCCAGTGGAAAATTCTATACGAAAGAAGTTGTCCATGAATATTGTTTTCAGCGAGTTCTCATGAACATTGTAGAGGTGTGCTTAATTGAACGTCGCCCAACTCCTAGTGGCCGCCGAAGGAAACGCCAAAACCCATACCAGGCAACTTGTTTGTACTGCAAAAAACTTGACGAAAACGTTCATTTCGTATCCAGAGCCTCGTTTTTATTGCAATAGCGCTGCCGCATCGCTGCTGCAGCACTTCTTTGCTTTTGCACATTATGCGTTTTTGGATTCACTTTCTTCTTGGTTGAAGCGGCAGCGCTGCAGCATCTCGCAGGGAAGCACGGACTTGGTCGGTGAGCAAGTCCGTGATTCTCGAGAAGCGCTGCAGTGCAAAAACGGATGTAGAAAGAATCAGTCCGGAATCGGCCGAGAAGTGGACCTGCAGCATGCAACAAAAACGAGGCTCAGATTATCATACTTCAGTCTTATTTTAAAATCATTGCTATTAATTTCCTTCTGTTTCATCTTTTGAATTTTGTATCTTTTGTTAAGCAGCGCGTAATTTCACCAAATAGATGGCGTTCAAACCAAAATCCCAAATGGAAGATGAAGAATAACAAAATCTAAAAAGTAGATTCCGTAGCAATGAGTGTGTTCCATCCCACTTCTCGTAGTTACTACGCATATGCTTCTTGGCGTCAAGGCTGGAACGTATTCTCTATTCTATTAGTTACTATTTCGAGAAGGTTGGAACGGTCAGCGGAGTAACTGTTCACGAAGTTGAAACGAAAATAGTAACCGATAGTTACGCTATCGCTAGAAGGTCGGAACACGCTCAATCTTGATGCAAGAGGAGCTGAAAAAGCTGCATGTTCAGTTTGTTACTTGTTCTTTCCATTTTACTGTTTACAAGCAGGAAGTGTCGTTTAAATGAGCATACCTTTACTGTATCAACAATTCACAGCAAGGTCGGTCAACGGTTACCGGTCTGTTACAGCAGGTGTTATTCTGCCTTATCTCCTTATCGTTTGCTTTTGTTAAAAAGACACCTTGCTGATACATCATTTGGTCTTAACGCATATGTAAAATACTTGTGTGGTTGATTGATTTTTGTCCCAAAGTAAGTGTTAATATAAGATGTTCTCGTATTTCGTGTTTAGTCAGAGAATCCCTTGCTGACCCATTTCTTTGATTAATAATATAATAATAACATGTTGCGTCATTAAAGGCCTTCGCCTAGACATACCTTGAAGAAATTGGGAATGGTTCGGAATCTTATTAATTAATTGTAAAAAAGCCCGAGTGCCATAAAAGTATTTGCAGCACACTTGAAACCATAAATCGATCCAGTTCCACCCTACTTACCGTATTACTACGCACGACGTCACGAATCCTTTGTTGCGTTTTTGCAGATACCATGGTATCTGTTACCACGGTAACTGGATCTGCAATTAGTCGTTTTTGCAGATACCGTGGTATCTGATATATGGTTGCTCTGCAAAAACGACAATTGCCGAAATTGCGCTTTTCGAAGTCATCCCAAAAGAAAAACAGATATTCAGTCACATCACTAAGTGGTAAACTTCTTTCTCGCCGATCTGACAAAGTTTGATTAAAGTGAGATGACTTTTCAGATACCACGATAACTGCAAAAACGCCTTTTGACCGTGGTATCAGATACCACGATAACTGCGGAAAACGACTGTAGACCATGGTATCTGCAACAAAGCAACTCTTGCTTTTTGTTTTGTTTTTTGACAAAATATCGTGCCATGAGCTAATCTGGCACAATTCTCAGAGATAGTAATTGTTACGCTTACTGCGCTCCCATGCCTGGTAAGCAAAGTTATTAACAGTTACTATTTCAAGAAGGTTGGGACGGCGAGCGTAGTAATTTTTCACGGGGTTAGAACGAAAATAATAACTAACATACTGTCAGAAGCTTCATAACAGACAACAGAAGGATGCACGGTTTCACAGACAGTGCGTAACATACACTACTTGGGATGTTATCTTTTGTGTCGGAAAACGTACACGTGAAATGTTATGCAGAACAAGCATTGCCAGGAAGAGCCAAAAAAGCATCTGCTGACTTTTTTGTTTGTCGTCATTGCTTCGCAAAATTCAGCAGATATTTTTGGCGATCTTTTGGCTCTTCCTGATGGCAACGCTTGTTATGCATCAAATTTTCAAACACAACAGACAACATCCGAAATGTTGTCTGTTATGGATAGATAAATCTTTTTATTTCCCAAAAGCTTATCAGGGCTCACGCCAAATTTGTTTGGTATAGTCGTGGATAAAGTTACGCATTGTCTGTTGAAACCGCGCATCCTTCTGTCATGAAACTTCTTGCAGTGCAGCTGCTATTGTTAGAAGTTTGGAACACGGTCTTTGTGTCTCGCTATTTGAAATGATGAACAAACCCCGCAGATATGAATTCACTGATTCAGAAATTTTCCGTTACCTGATCAACCTGCTCCATCCCCTTGCACCCTTTAGTTGGGTATGATCTTCTGATTGGTCGTTATCTTTAAGCTTGCCAAGGACGAGCTTGAAAACAGCCGTCGCGAGTTGACTTCAATGATGAAGCGACTTGAAGAGTCCAAAGAGATGGAAGCTGCTGAGAAGCAGGCGTTGGAAGATGAGATCAGGATGAAGCAGACCGAAGTGGAGAGAATACACGAAGAAGTCAGAGCAAAGGACGAAGAAACAAGGAGATTACAGGTAAGAAGGTGTAATTCTACCAAGATATATATAGCAACAAAAACTGTGCCAGCCATTTGCCAGCTGCCTTACGAAAACCGGCTTGGAAAATTAGATTATCCAGTTTAGCTTACAGATTTCTCCGAGGTGATTTGATCGAAACTTTTGAAATTTGTCGTAGTTATTATGAGCGTGTTCCACCCTACATGCCGTAGTAATTACGAATGGCGTCAGGGATTCTGGCTTCTTGGCGTCAAGGCTGGCTGCAACCAAAATATCTTGCCACGGTCTATTCCGGCCAATCACATCGCAGAGATTCGTAGTTACCACGCTTACTACTCTCCTGAGCGTGGTAAGCAGATATTTACCGTTAGTTACTATTTCGTAAGGTAGGAACGGTAAGCGTAGTAACTTCTCGTGAGGTTGGAACGGAATTAGTAACTAATAGTTACTATTATTAGAAGGGTGGAACACGCTCTAAGACAACATACGGCCTGATAATGTCCTCATCTTCAACTACAGCGGTCTCAGATGACACAGCTTGAAACTGCGTGGTGAGAATTTCCGAAAAGACCTGGAAAATCAAGCTTCAGAAACCGGATACTTGAATACCAGTAAAGTGTCTTTAATCCCGAAAAGATTTATCAGTTCAAAGCAGGTGTGGATCGACATCTGGCTGAAATCAGTTTAGTGTACATAGTGTCTCGAGAAATTTGTAGAGACGAAATATTATTATATCTTATATTATAATGGTCACTGTCAAAAGTTTGATAACAGGTGGTACATGGTTGCGTATCCGTGTTATTTTTGGATGCCATTTCTGTTGACCCCTTGAATGTTGTCTTTCGGAAACATACTTGACTTTCGAAAAAGTGTGAACTTGAACCCCCTTTCGAACTTAACCCGCTTAAAAGGGTCAAGGATGTGTCATCACAGTCAAAGGGATCAACCAAGAGACCTGTAAATCCACAGTTCACGATTTTGAAATAAAACCCGAATTCGAATGACAGGTATAAACCAAAATACAAATTACAGCACCAGCTTTTTAACTCCAATCAATCTTCATAGAAAAAGTTGGTAAAATCAGATATTTAAGGAAGAATCTTAAATTGTTTTCAAAAGTACATTTTCCAGCTTGAGCGGCTTGAGGCTGAAGAGGACCCTTTCCAAAAAGGGCCGAAATATAGCGCTAATAAAATGTAGCTGACTCATCCGTTTTGCACCGTCAAATACATATATGGTTCATCGTAATTGCAGTCACAATTCTTGTTATTTATTCATCAATTATCTATCAAAGAAATTAATATAGGAATAGAAACTTATACCTGAATTCTTTCGTTATTTTCTAATTATTTTGTTCTGGTTACAGGAGGAGGTTGAAGAGGCCCGCCGGCGACAAGAAGAAGCCACCGCGGCCCTAATCCTTGCGACCACTACCCCCAAGCATCTAAACGTTGCAGAACACGAAGAGGTAATAGTACTTTCTTTGACAAAGCTTTTGCTTCGACTCGGTCCTGCCTCTGTTCTGAGAGAGTTGACAACTTTACTATCAAGCTATGCAAACATAAAATGACACACGCTTTGGGTGTTTTTAGCCTCTTTCCAACTCGGTCCTGCCTCTGTTCTGAGAGAGTTGACCACTTTACTATCAAGCTATGCAAACATAAAATTACACACGCTTTGGGTGTTTTTAGCCTCTTTCCATATCCCTCCCCATGGGGGACAAACTTGGCAAAATTTGCATTATGGGACTCAGGACGAATAAGCTCCTCGGAAACAATGATTGGGCGCACGATTCGTCTCGTTAACAGAAAAAGCGTGATAAGCGTAGCCTCTTGCTAATACAGGTTAGAGAGAGAGAGACGAATTTTATATGGAATGGTATTTTTACAACAAAAAAATTTCAGTATCATAACAGACCTTCCAAGTGAAAATCACTTAGCATAATTATATTGGGAACAGAAAAGTGCAGTACTATACACAAACAACTATATAAAAAAAATATTCAATGTTATAAATAAATAAAATAAGATTAAACACTTACAAAGTGAAGAATGTCGTAACGAGAATTGATGGAAATACTACTGAATTAGAATGAGTTTGCTATCATAATAAGAAAAAATAAAAGAGCCTTTTTACATTCTTCAATCACACTATTAAAACAATGACATAGAATTTACACTAAAACGGGGATTTCCTCACTAAAAAATCGGTTAAAGGTGTCTCCGGCTGGCAGGACAGGTATGATAGAGAGATAAATCAGTGTATTTAAAAAGCCTACAGCATACACAAAAAAACAAAAATAAAAATATAACTTAAACAATCAGACTCCTTAATTCTGAATATGTATCTAGATACACGCCCACTCGAGTAATAACGGTAGGGGTTAATATTACTAAAAATTTTGGGAAGTGACAAAATTACACCAGCTAGATGAATATTTCTTAAATCAGAAAGCTTCGGGCATCTACGGAAAAAATAGTCCAAATTTTCTTCCTCCTTCTCACAAAGTGGGCAAGCATTCCTCCCATCAGGAACCAAACTGGATTGCTCTGATGGATCTGCTCTGGATTGGAAGGCAGTTTGTCCTTAAGGCCTTTTTCCGCGACACAATTGTGGGCCACACACTTCTGGGTGTTTGTCGTGGAAACACGATTGTGTGCCACACAGTCGAGCCACGAGTTGAAACTCGCGGAAACGCCTTTTTGTCTATTTTTTGGCGGAAATTTTCAAATAGCTGAAAATAAAAATAAAATTAATGTAAATCTCAGTAAATAGAACTCCGGGCTTATTTCATTACTATTATGTGCAAAAGGGATCCTTAGTTTTAAGTCTATATGCTTGAAAAAGTAGTTAACTTTATTGTTTAGACACTATTTTGTTGTTTTATTTGGATTTCCCGCCAGAATCGAGCCACAAAATCGACAATCACCTCGCCAGTTGTTTGTCGAGTTCGAGCCACAAAGCGAGCCACGAAAGTCTTGTTGGTCGCGAAAACACAGTTATAGGCCGCACAAAACACCGCGGAAACACTCTTTTCGAGCCACGATCGACCCACAAACTGTTTGTGGGCGCACGGAAAAACCTTTAAGTTTGATCGAACGACTTAAAACTTTCCCGGGTTAGTGTGGGTTGAGGAGGTTAAAAGTCCGAATAATAGTGTTCAGTAAATGTTTCCGACCGGCTCTGTGAAGAGTCGGTTGCCGCTTTGAAATCTTCGAGTGTCGGTGTTTGGTAATAGGAATTGTTCTTGTAGGTTGCTGACGATTCGGACGACAACGAGGAGTTACAAAACGGAGACATCTCCAAGGATTTAGTGAACGACAGCGACGAATCCGGCACCCCGATCGTCGACCCTGTCGAAGAACGAAGAACTCTCGCTGAGAAGAACGAGCGCCTCCAATCTCAGCTACAGGTAATGTCTTTGACAGTTTTTCGTTGGGTTTCTTTGCTTCTACTGGGATTGTTAATTCTTGCATGCACCTAGACAAAATCGATGTGTGGTTTAAACCCTCAAACCCCTATGTGATAAAAAAAACCTCTGTTTTCTTGAAGTGTTCTCGGAATTGTAAAAGCTCGCTATCAGTTAGACTTAATCTTAAACAACTTCGTTAACAAACATTAAAATCCGATTGGCCTTTACCTCCCAAATTGAACCGATCACAGACTACGCGAAAGGCGGGGGAAGATTTGGGGGGGGGGGGGGCAGCAAAACAAAAGATAGACCAGATGGCCCTTTCCAAGAAGGGCCGAAATATGGCTCCAATAATATTCAGCTGACGTATCCGTTTTGCACCATCAAAAATACAATTACG
Source organism: Branchinecta sandiegonensis (assembly GCA_030848855.1). Taxonomy (NCBI): domain Eukaryota; kingdom Metazoa; phylum Arthropoda; class Branchiopoda; order Anostraca; family Branchinectidae; genus Branchinecta; species Branchinecta sandiegonensis. Next base: position 27,727,569 of record JAUPMV010000001.1, on the reverse strand, counting down.
GAAGTAGGTTGTATTGGCATTATAGGCACGATAGGTCCTTTAAAGGACCCCTCTTGCTTATTCTGCCTTTTTTGATATACCTAGCTTCCTCGTGGAATTATAAGCTTCTAAGATCCTGACCTTTCTCCATTGTTTTCTTTCGTTCCTACGATTTTTTAACGCTCTGGCCGTGCCGAGTTTTGCCCGTCAAACAACGTAAAGTTTGCTGGAGTCCGATCAAACTCTCTCACGAAAGGATATGAGAATCTTCTGTGTTTTACTTCTTTTGTTTGCTTAGTTTTCCCACTTTTTAATCACGGCACGCTCAGCTTTCAAATCTTTTGCGCCGAGCTGCCGCGTCGAAAAGCGGGGGGGCTTGATGGAGTCGGGCTATCAAGAAGATGGCGTGGAAAGTAATGGTATTTTCGGAAAACATTTTTTCTGACCCATTTCACAGTAAGAAGATCATTTCTAGTAAGAGTTGTGCTCTAAGCAAATCCTCAACGTTTCATTTTATTAGGCGTTGAAGCAAGACCTGGCAGTGACGCGAGATGATACCAAGCAGACCACGTTCGACAAGATCCACCAAGAGAACGTCAAACAAGGTCGCGACAAGTATAAGACCCTGAGGGAAATCCGAAAGGGTAACACAAAGCGGCGTGTAGATCAGTTTGAAAACTTGTAAGTAAACAGAACAGTGGTTTCGAGTGATAAGTTATTGGAGAACATTCGAAGTGTAAGTGGGAACAAAACATCGGTGAAAAGAGCCTTCCAGTTTTGTACTTGTTATGTTTTCGCAGAGATGAGTTTACTGCCCCCGTTTGGTTCGATCACGCGCTTTGCTATTTTTCCACCCTCTCATTTAAATCACAGCATCGCTACTATGTTATAGTCGACCCTTTAGCTCAAGTTCAGATATATGTTGTCGGAGAACCAAATATTGTCGGCTAAATCTCGAGGTGCAAAGTCCGGATCACAGCGTAGCCTACAGTAGGTTCAGTCATGACTCAAAGTAGTTCTTCTTTAAACCCGGAATGCCACGTACCATTCATCATTCAAGTTGGATTGCGGGTTAAGCATGTACAATTTCGTCCCCTTGATGTCGCCTCTACGCTGTGGTCTGAATTTTGTGGCTGGATTACAACTGTAGGACTTAACCCTTGTATCTAGCATTGGAGTACTGGTATACTAGTGTAGAATCCATAGTTTGAGCGACTTATTTATTTTCAGTTGTGTACAGTTAAATACGCTTTGCTAAGCTATTCGTAAGGATCAACTGCAACATTCCTTCCCTTGAAGTACTATCTGCTTAACTGCGTAAGACCGTATCTCACCAAGACTCACAACCCATCCCTGGCGCATCCAGGTGGTCTTATCAGGATGTGTTCAGCAGTGATACAATCCTGGTTCGCATATCACTAATAATGGCAAATTGGGATCGTATTGAAACATCTTCGCTTTGGATCTGGATTTTACATTGTCCCCCTTCCACGCAGGCTTTCAGTGCCTTAATAGTACCTATCTGCTTTGTTATTATGCCTTAATTAGCATGCAGACCGTACTTCCATTCTACCCTGAACACGCGATTCGCAAACGCCCAGTCGATTGCCTCGGGTTTTGTAATGACATCTGGCCAATCGCGTGCGAGGTGTAGTCGTGTAGAAATATCGCACTGTCAGAAGGTTCGTAACTCAATAGGTAACACTTGGGATGTTATGTTACAATCGCAAAGAAGAACTGAAAAAGCAAGCGCGGACTTTTCCGACATCACAATGATGAACAAAAAAGTTTGCAGATGTTTTTCCTTTGGTGTTTCAGCCCTTCTTGTATGCATAACGTTTATCGAATTATACCACCAACATCCTTATCTGTTCAAGCAGCGCATCCTTGTGTTATCTAGTACGAAACTTCCGACAGTGCAGATTTAACTCTTTTTTTTTAAGTGCGTTGTCGAGTGTGAGATTCGCTTAAAAGGTTGTGTGGTTTCTGTCATTCCTTTTTCATTCGCTTAAAAAGATGATTCGAAGTCGGATCCTTTGAAAAAGTAAAGACCTTTTGTTTAACCTGTGTATGTTGCTGGATTGGAGCATAGTTGTTCAGTCTGAGTGGTGCGCCACCTGCGAGATGTTAGTGTCTCTAAGGTTCGAAGTTAAAGAGTTATATCACAAAGTTGGCTTCATAAATTGTTTCTTTTGTGAATATTATTTAGTAATTAAAGTAGTTCTAGTCGACGTCGATCTTGGAGTTATCCCTTTAATATGGCAATTGCTTTCCGGGCAAATGCCATATACTGATCACTTTTCCGTCGGTCGGTCCGTTGATCGCGAGTTAGGGTACTTCCAGATGTGCTAGGGCGACAAAACTTTGTTGGCTTATTAGGGACCCGACCAAACTAACTTGGATCCCCGTATCCGACCATCGTGGAGAGAGGGGGAATCCGGAATGTTGTGGTATACCGAACTTTTGAACGGGAGATCGGATCTTAAAGGACACCTGAATAAAGAAACCATACTTGAACACACCATGGAGAATGCATTTACAGACATGGCCACGGAGAGCATTCTTTTCCTGAGCGTGACGTTTCCAAAATAGGGATTCTGGAGGTTTGCACATGCAGACTCCAAGACAAAAAGCACAATTCATTCAAATCTTGTACAGTGCTGGCCGGATCGTACTGGAATTTCTTCTAGATATACGTTCTAAAATTGTTCGGTACTGAAATAAGGACAGATGCAAAATGGAGCAAAAAATCATAGCGCCACCGTATTATTTCGTATTTGGATTGGGTTTTCTGCAGGCAATGTTAACGGAAGTCGTACAGATAGGGATGATACTTGGTACTCTTCATTCAGGTGTCCTTTAATGGAACTTGATATTTGGAAATATCTCGTGTTGATTTCCAATTTCCGAACGGGAACAGGTCACTGAGGAGTTCGAATAGTGCGATATGCTTAGAGTGGAGGGATTGGGATGAAATTTAGTGGGATGCACAAGCCCTAGATACATAGTTGACACCGCATAGGATCCGTGCAATGTGGGGGGAGTTGGGGGAGGAGGAATCTTGAGATATACGATCGGACCTTATGATACTTGATATCTGGAAAGATCTCAGAAGCCCCATGCAAAGTCCGGACCTGATCCGGTGAATTTGGGGGAGCTGCAGCCCCCCTCCAGTCTTGTAACACGTTCAGAATGGAAGGATCGGTGATAGGCTTTTGTGGGTCGGTTTTACTTTCCGACTAGAAAACACGCCAGCAGATCTCCTGGAACGGTCCACAATTCCTATATATACACCTTTTCAACACCAACGTTTAGAAAAACCTTAAGTATATTAAACGACTGGTAATTCCTCTTGGATGTTGAATACAAAAACTTACTTTTACTTAGGTTACTCCAAAGTGCCCACCTGAACAGTTCAAGCGCTCGCTCACGTCTGCCATGTAATTTATTTCCCGATCCAGGCAACGGAATGCAATCCATTCAAAAAGAGCCTCGATAACTCGAGGCAACCGTGTTCAGGTGGTCACTTTGGCAAATCCAAGTCATTAGGGGTTGGCGTCATACGAGAGAAAAAGGAAATATCCCAACAATCGGGATGAAACTTGGTGGGAAGAACAAACACCAGCCCTAGACACATCGTTTACAGAATCAGACCGGATCCGGGCACTGTGGTGGACAAGAAGTTATAGTGCGAACACACGATTAGGATTTCTCGGCCGGATTTCCTGCACTTTCATCATCAAGTTCACAAATTTCAACTTTTCCATGGGAAAGTGATGATGGTGAAGAAAATCCGAGCAGGAGTTCCAGTCGGGGAGCCCCGATCCTGACCGTGTCTTCGCATTATTACCCTGAATCCGGCTAAACCGGAAATTTGGTAAAAACAAAAGTTCATTCTTATTTGATTAGAGGCTCATATCGGGGGTTCCGGGTAAGAACATCCTCTCGACTTTCTTTTCGCCAAAACACGGAAATTTGGATCGATAGGTTCTTGGTTCGCCCTCGATGTCACCAGCTCTTTTGCCCTGCATGCCGTCGGCCCGGAAACGAGGAATTCAGTCGTATTAAAAGACTTTTCTAAAGTCGATCAGAGATGAGATATAGGCTAGGGGTAAACATGCATGCTGAATCCATACCTGATTCTGTCATCTTGATTAGTTGTGTGGCCGTAATTTATCAAAAACACCGGCATCATCTCCTGGACTCGCGGTTGATCATGGATAAATAGTAACATGGTAAAGCGGTCTGGAGAAGAACAAATGTTCAGTTATTGGGATCCCGTCGGAACCTTTGGTCTTGTTTCAGACGCTGAAGCTACGTTTGCACGGAGGGTATTTACCCTTACTCCGCGGGTATTTTCTCCCGCAACAGCAACTGATCCCCGGGTACGAGGGATAACCTCTGATAATATGATTGCAGAATGTCTCTGAAGTTTTCTTGAAGAAACACATTCTTCTTGGAACATTCCATTCTGAAAGCTTCGATGGATTGACAACTTGAACGTTTAACCGATAGCGAAGAAACTTGCTCTCGCAACAGTTTTGTCGGCGAATTCGAACAAAGGTTGCTGCAGCCAGGGGCGTCACGACTGGGGGGGGGGGGGGGTCAAAACAGTCGTTTTTTCTGAAAATCAGTCGACTTTTTTTCAGAACTGTCATATTTTTTCTTGGTTGTCCTAATTCTGCACGAATTTGCCATATTCCTGTTCAGCGCTTCCAAGCGGACTAGTTTCTGTTAATCCCCCTATGCCTCACCATCAGCACTTGGATCAGACATGGTAAAATAGACCTACAGGTTAGCGAGTGGAAAACCTGTCATCTGTGTCCCAGGTAGTGGAGGTTTTGCATGTGTTTCAGCAGCAGAAAGTGAAAGTGACCCACTACCCTATGGATCCGACTTTTTACAATGTCTACACAAGTGTTGGTTATGAGCTGTGTAGACATAGTAAAAAGTCTAATCGCATAGGGGAATGGGTCACTTTCACTTTCTGCTGCTGAAACACATGCAAAACCTCCACTACCTGGGACACAGATGACAGGTTTTCCACTCGCTAACCTGTAGGTCTATTTTACCATGTCTGATCCAAGTGCTGATGGTGAGGCATAGGGGGATTAACAGAAACTAGCCCGCTTGGAAGCGCTGAACAGGAATACGGCGAATTAACATTCTTAAAGAAGTTCCAACTATTCGTGATCATGCTCCAAAAATAAAGTAAAGTGTTCCAATATCCTTATGATTTGTAGAGTAAAGTCATCGTTGCAAAATGAACAGTCGGTTTTTGTCCAAAAACATTCGGTAAAAATTACCAGCCAGTCGGTAAATGCCTTGCCCCCCCCCCCCCAAACATTTTGGCTAGTAACGCTTCTGGCTGCAGCACTTCACGTTGCCCAGGCAATGTAGATCTAGTTCAACCTGCAACGTGTTACTCATTCACAAAAGTAGCGATAAAAGCACAACATCTTTATGGCAAGAGAGGCGACAATTTCGTTGTTTATTCAATCGACTGGCTTCGCCTTCGAGCATAATAATAGCGTAGTAAATATTACAGACTAACATCTCGGGAGAACTGAATCCTAATACTCTATATGACTAATGCCCGGGACACATTCAGTCACATCTGTACCATTCTTTACGTTTCATCCTGGTCACACTTGGAACTAGCGTTGGGCGATATTCAATATCGATATATCGGACCAAATATCAAACGTAAATATCGATATCGAAAACGATATTTTTTCATTTATAATTATTGTCAGTAATTCAACATAAGTTACATTTATATGTCCGAAATTGGTGCAATGTGTTCTTCGTAATTAAGTTTTTATTCAGTCGAAGTTTGAGTTGATGCAAGATGCTCTTTTATGACAGTTTTGCTCTTAAATTTTTTTGAAACGGGACTTATACTATAGCGGAACATGGTACTGAAATATCGATATCGATTATCGAATATCGAAAGTGAAAATATCGATATATCGAAAAATCTGAATATCGCCCAACACTACTTGGAACAAAGAAATTCAAGACATATTACCACCGTCATCACTAAAGGTAAACAAAAACTGGCTAAAGTGAGTGACTCTGCTGTGTGATTGGACCAAAGATGCGTTTTAAAATGGCGGAGGTGGATTTCAGATCTTTTCAGAATCTTTTCTTCCTAGTTTCGAGTCTTATTACCGGCGCTAATACTCTATATGACGAAGTCCAAAACACGTCACTGATCCTCGGGAAGAAGGAGTAAACGTCTCCTTAACGACTCAAACCCTGTGTGCAAATAATCCCGGCGATCTCTGGGAGCAGGTGTGACACCACTTCTGCCTTTCTTCCGCTAGGTACCCGGAGAAGCCGGAGGCTTTGCATCGGCAAGGAGAGACAGTCGCCAAGAGTATTACCAGGTTTGACTATAGTGGGGCCCGGGCGCAAGTCCAAAACACGCCAATGAACCTCGGGAAGAACGAGAAACATCACCCGAACGATGATTCAAATCGTATGTCAAACATGAACCTAGCGTTTGTTGGGGACAGCTGTGGTGACGTTTTCCGTTCTTCGCTTGGCGCATGGCGATTCTTCATTGGCGCGACGAGTTAGTCATCAAGAGTATCTGACCAAAATTACTTATCAGTCGCTTTCTTCACACGACCATAGATACTCTTGATGACTAATTCTACTTGTCGATGAAGGATCGCCGTGTACACTGTAAAAAGTCTCTCCTTTATCGGACTTTACTGGTTGTGCGTCACCGATTTCGGACATTTTTATTCCTAATTCGAATAATTCAAATCTGAATTCGGAGAGTTATAATCTGATGCAGGATTAAAACGATGGAATGCAAAATACTGCAGAGTATACACTGTAAAAAGTTTTTTTCGTATGAAGATTAAAGTTAACTGCAGTATTTGCTACTCGGATTATCCTTATCTCTACGCAGATAAGATTCATACCAAATAGAGATAAGATGAATCCGAGTAGCAAATACTGCAGTTAACTTTAATCTTTATACAGAGAAACTTTTTACCGTATACTGCGAGTACACTGTAAAAAAAATCTTGCAGTAATTGCTACTAGTGTTTTACCGGATTTTCGTAGCATGTCAAAGGTTCATTGTTTTGCTGTATATGAGTTTGATGCGTTATTCTCAGCCGTTTAGGTTGTGTTTTTTCCTTAATTTTTTTGTTTTGGATAGTTAGTAGTGATTCTGGTTGAAAATGTTTTTTTTTTTTTTGTTGTTGTTCTTTCTGGTTGGGCGTCCCAGACCGGGTAAGTCAAGCTCCTTTCTTTCTTTCTTTCCTTTTTTTTCTTTATTTTTGTCGAAGTTTTTGTCGTTGTTGATGTTTTGTTTTAAGGGTATTTAGTCCCTCACAGGTTCGCCTCCGGGCATTGAAGATTATAATTTTTTTTTTTTTAATAAACCCTTATTCATTCATTCATGGAAAGCAAAATTCGTCGGTCTTGTGCACTGTTAGAATTTTCATAAGAGATAGCACGAGGATGCGCGGTTTGAACAGATATGCGGTAACAGATAACACTTCTGATGTTATCTGTTATGTTTAATAATGTTATGCATAATAAGCGTTACCATCAGGAAAAACCGCCATAAAGTATCTGCTGAGATTTCCGACATCATGACGATAACAGAAGAAAGAAAGCACCGAATCTTCCCTGAACACAATCTTACGGATCTTAATGAAACTTGATATCTTGAAAGAACTCATGTCTCAGATGTCCAGTTTCAAGTCCGGGCCAGATCCAGTGAACTGGGGGGCGGAGGGGAGAACCGGAAATCTTGTGACACGCATAGAGTGGAGCGATCACGATGAAACTTGGTGGAAAGTACAGGCACAAGTCCTAGGTGCATCAGTGACAGAATCGGACCGGATTCGGGTATCGAGGGGGGGGGAGCTGTAGGGGGGTGTCCGCAATCCCGGTAATCGTGAGTTAAGGTACTTCCAGATGTGCTAGGACGATCAAACTTTGCTGGAGCATTAGAAACTTGACATCACTGGGTTAGACATCGTCACTTCTCCGACCCGCCCATCCCTTAAAGAACTCATGTTTGGCGGATCCTAACCGAAAAGTGAAAAAAAATACTTTTAACCATCACTTCCATCTGACCCGGCCTTGCAAGTGCCATATTAGGTTCCAGCTCTTGTTACATTTTCCCAAGTTGTGTTCAGGGAAGATTCGGTGCTTTCTTTCTTCTGTTATCGTCATGATGTCGGAAATCTCAGCAGATACTTTATGGCGGTTTTTCCTGATGGTAACGCTTATTATGCATAACATTATTAAACATAACAGATAACATCAGAAGTGTTATCTGTTACCGCATATCTGTTCAAACCGCGCATCCTCGTGCTATCTCTTCTGAAACTTCTAACAGTGCACAAGACCGACGAATTTTGCTTTCCATGAATGAATGAATAAGGGTTTATTAAAAAAAAAAAAAATAGAATCTTCAATGCCCAGAGGCGAACCTGTGAGGGACTAAATACCCTTAAAACAAAACATCAACAACGACAAAAACTTCGACAAAAATAAAGAAAAAAAGGAAAGAAAGAAAGAAAGGAGCTTGACTTACCCGGTCTGGGACGCCCAACCAGAAAGAACAAAAAAAAAAACATTTTCAACCAGAATCACTACTAACTATCCAAAACAAAAAAATTAAGGAAAAAACACAACCTAAACGGCTGAGAATAACGCATCAAATTCATATACAGCAAAACAATGAACCTTTGACATGCTACGAAAACCCGGTAAAACACTACATGACCTTAACTCTGTCGAAAAACCTTCCCATACTAAAGGCCCAACATGTCTAATGCTAAATCTCGATCTACTAGTTATTACAACCGGCCTACGGATCAACTGCGAACTACAAGTTCCATGTTCTTGAAAAGATGACGCAAAGGAAAAATACTGAGAAAAGCACTGGGGTAACACTTTCTTGTAAAGTTTGTACATAAATAAAGCGTCATAAACTTACAAATTCCCGCGAAAGGTAAAATGTGAAGCTCCTAATAACGGTGCCTTACGGAAATATTACGACCTTCACTAGACGTGAAGTTCGATGGTACAAGTCTAAAGGACAAAGAAACTGAGACCAGTGGGACCGGCGACCATGAAGGTTATATAAAACGAAACCTTTTGAGATTTAGTGTAACTTTGATCAAAACCGCAACTATTATTGCTGCTAAAAGAAGAATTTCACTGTGCAAAGCAATGTGATCTATAGAATGTACGTTTGAGAATTTACTGGTACTTCAAGAAGTACCAAGTTCCCCAAGAAGGTTGTACTTAAAGGAGTTATATCATAAGCATTCTAGCACTTGCAACGTCTAGAATCCCCCCACCCAGGACCCAAGACGAACCCACGACTCGATCCGACCGCTGGGTCATCTAGCGGCGCGGTCGGAAGCGCCCGACATGGGGAATGTGGAATCGTAGTTTGACTTTGGATCTAACAATATGTTTTTATTGTAGCAGGCATATGGAAAATGTGTAGAAAAATTAAACTAATTATTTGCATTATCGATTTCTTTAAGTATTTTGTTTTCTGTTTTTTCTTGTTAATTCCCGTAAGTCCAAAGAATTAAGGATGTAAACTAGATCACAATAAACAAACGCCGTAAATTATACTAAATTCGTTATAGTGATTTCTTGAAGATTCTGCAATTGAGCTAAATAATATTCAGCTTCCGAGACCAAAAAATGTCAAACTGGCCGATGATTTCTTCTTCCGACATATCTAAACGTCGTATACTTAGTTGTTTTAATCCTCTTACACGCCACCGGATCTTCCCGAAGGTTCTAGCAATGTTCTGAACAGCGCCAGGAGATCAACGAATAGTTAATTAGCAATGGCGGATTGACGTTCAGGAGTGAATTGTGTTCAAGTAATTTGTGGATAACGTTGGCTACCGTGAGGATTTTGGTGAAAACAAAGGTAACAGTGTGTTCGTAAAATCCGACCCATCGAAAAATGATGGTGTCTCCCACCTTCTCGGCCCACATGAATCAAAGACTTTAATGTCCGGGCCCAACTACGGGCACACCTTTTCCTAATTTTTTTTTTAGAAGTTTTTAAGACGTTCCTCCCTCACCCGTTCATTGAATAATGGGATGGTAAAGTGTATATCCCGTTTTTAATTTGCTGTGACCAACCAATAAGAGAGGAACGTTTTAAAAACGTCTAAAAACCGATTTAAGACGCGAATCCAAGTAGGCTACTTTGATTTTGTAATTAAGTTATACTTTGCGTACTTCCCAGCACTGCGTGATGAGTTCCCTGGTGTCTGTATGGCTGGTACTAAATTTACGAAAAGTAAAATCTATATCTTGCATTTGAATCGAAATCGGGTTTTTGTACATACTTCGTTTCCATCTTTTGTTCTTATCTGTGTTTGACCTAAAAAAATGAAGGCCAAAGACTTACTTTCTTGATAAGGTTAATCCTTTGAATCTACTGTTGTCATGTTTCCATCAGTTATCTCCTGATTCGAAATGAGGCAGCTAGTTTTATTCCTTCTTTGTGCTGGTAATTGTTTGTGTGGAGATGTTGAGGATTCTTTCGGCGGGCTTCAAGCTCCAGCTGTCCGGGAAGAAAGGGTTGACACGGTCAGCCCCTTTCACGAACTAGCGCTTCAGTTCGCTCCTCGGATTAGGTTTGACTCAACCCAAGGTGATGATCTCGGGAAGTGTTTCCCGGGAAATGCAGAAGATTATTACCGATTGAGGAAAGGGGGTTTCACCGGAAGAGTAGGTCAATTTTTTTTTCTAAGTAATTAAACTTTATTACTTATCAAGTTAAAAACTCTTTCGAGGAGTTTAAGCACAACTCTTACTACAAATAACATTTTCCGGATGAAATGGCTCAGAAATGTGGTTTTGCGAAAATACCATTACATGCCGCGTAAAATTAGCGATTTTCCTGATAGCGCTTGTCGTATATATCCAGTCATACTGCTCTTCGACGCGGCGGCTGGATACAAATATCTGAAGACTGAACGCGCCATGGTTTAAAAGTTGGAAAACCAAGCAAAAGAAAAGAAGTCAAAAACAGAAGATACACCTGATGGCCTACCGTGCCTCCCAAAATGAAAAAGAACACTTTGACGTTTCTCATGTCCATATGTATGACAGAGTTGTCGGCGGACTTGAAGCTTTCGGCCAAGTTTGCGCTACGTGATTGGCAAAACCCGGCTGGACCGAAAAAGCGCAAAAACGTCGTAGCTACAAAACGAAACGATGGCGAAGACTTCAGAAGCTTAAAAGTCCATTTTGAGAGCTAGGGGTAATATAAAAGACAGAATAACCAAGAGGGGTCATTTAAGGTACGTGCACACTCAGATCTTATCGGATTGTGTGTGCTTCAAGCTTATTCGTTCTTGTTGTGGTCGAGAACTAGAGACTACTTTGTAAAAGAACATCCGTGTATCCTTACCCTAATTACTCTTGCCCTCAATACAAAATTCCCGACTTGAATGCGCTTGAATCTATCCAGGAAACTTCTTTTTTCTCACGTCTCTCCAACACCCTCGGGCACTATCCTAAAGAATAGTCCTACAGTCGAACAATCTCCCCCCCCCCCCTCGTCAAAACTTCATCTTCGGCTTCTCAGTATTTTAGTCTTACGGAAGATAATGTTTGAAATCATTGGAATTAAATATAGTAGATTTATGCAGCATTTCCCCCCAATAAACAATCAACAGATCAAGCGGACTCTTCCACTAATCTCTGGTCACCATTTCGTTTCATAATGGGACAAATGTAAGGGCTCGGATCGTTATGTAAACACATACATACTCCAGCGAATAGCCAAAAAGATAGTTTCATTGATAGTTCTAGAAGTTCGCCCAGGCCACAGCTCTAAAACCAGATAGCTCCTTCTGGTTCTAGACCGCGAATCAATCTACTCTGTTTCACTGAACTCAGATGCAAGGTAAACCTTGTTAACTATTTCACTCCCCCGCAGCGTGACTTGCGAAGGGCGCAGTGGCGACTGTAAAAGTGTGAGCTGGGCGGCAGGCGTCACATACCCTCCTCCTTAAATCAACCTAACCTCCCCTTAACTTTCGGCTGTGAGTGAAGTAACGAGTCCGTGATGATGCCTATTACCTTTCCTTTTTGCTTTCGGCTATGGTTAAATAACTGAAGAGCTGAGGCAGGAAAGGTCATGCTAGGAGGAGGAAAGGTCATGCTAGTTTCGATATCGCGTTTGGGATGCTAGTGTAATTATCAACAGCTAGTTATCACCTTTGTCGAATGAGTATCTCACCATGGAGTAATCTGGCGAACATTTTTAAAGCACAGGGAGAAAGAGCGATTTTTTCCTAGATGGCACTCTTGGTCGGCGATTCGTGCGCTCAGCTCTTAAATTGCCTTAAAGCACAGCTCTTACTAGAAATGATTTTTTCCCTATGAAGTGGACAAGAAAAAAACATATTCGAAAATACCGTTACTTTCCACCTGAAATCAGCTATTTGTTAGCACTTGTCTACTATGTAAACTGTTTGTCTGTGTGGGTCGTTAGAGACACGGGTCTTTCCAAATATCAAGTTTCATTAAGATCCGATCACCCGTTCAAAAGTTATAAATACCTCAAGATTCCGGATTCCCCCTCCCTTCACTCCCCCACGATGCTCGGATCGGGGAAGTGACTATTTCCAACTTAATCTTCTGGGGTCCCTGATATGCCTGCCAAGTTTCATCGTCCTAGCTTATGTGGAAGTGCCCGAAGTAGCAAAACCGGACGGACATAAATTGCGATCTTATGGCAGAGTATTATAGTTTTAGATTATAACTAAGATTATACCAGTTCAACAGACGATTATCGCCATTCTGATACTCGGTCTACTCCTTTCGTTTGTTACTCATCCACTATTACCAGTTTACTACGAACAGAACACCGCAACATCCACTATTACCAGTTTACTACGAACTGAACACCTCAACTAATTCAATCGTGGGCATTCTGAACCGTGGGCATTTTGAGTCATGTTGAGTCGTGGGCATTTTGAGCCGTGGGCATTATGAGTCGCGGGCATTATGAGTGTTAGCCGAGCAGTATGCTTAATTGTTCGTTCGTTCAGATTTGCAACATGGACTATATCAGTGTCAAGGATGGGAGAGTTCCGACTTACTACCTGGCCCAACAATGCGGAGATAACTACTACTTTTCCTATTGGGTATTCTATGGATACAAGGATGACTGCCCACTTGGAGAATCTGGTAGTGATGTCTCATGGATTCAAACAATAGTCAAGGTGGGTTCATGTATTTACTTAGAAGCTTTTATAGTTTAACTGAAAAACCAGATTATTTTCCTGTCTTGAATTTGAATATACTAATTATTTGGACTCGGCTAAGGGATCCATTCCTCAGAAGGGAAGCTTATGAGAATGGGGCTCCAGTAGGCCAGTGGCATTCAGGATATGCGCTGCTGGTCTGACAGACAAAGTTCATCCCGGCATGGAGAATTAGAATTTCAACAAAAGCGTTAATTTCAATGGCTAACGTATCTAAGCTAACGGAAATGTACAAATCCAGATTGTAAGGTTACTGCTTAAGAAAGCCCGCTATTGAGCGTGATCCGAAGAGATTTATTTTTCTACAATCGTTTACCGTTCTAGTCGCTAAACATTTTAAGCACAGAAGTATAAGGACATTATTTGACGGTGCAAAACAAGTCAGCTACATTTTATTAGAGCCATATTTTGGCCCTTCTTGGCAAGGTCCTCTTCAGGCTCAAGCTGGAAAATGAACTTGTGGAAAAACAATTAAAGATTCTTCCTTATATATCTGATTTTGTGAGCTGGTGCTGTGATTTCATTCTGGACACGGCTTCTGTTTTTGCTGTTCGATTTGTCGTCGAAAGGGTAGGGATTCTTCTGCATTTTGGTTTTGGAGTCACCTGTCTCTCTTCTTCTTTCCAGCTAAGATGGATACTTGTCGTGTGTATAAGGACGTGTAGGCAACACAAATCCAAAGGAAAAAGCTCAGAAGCTTTTCCAGTAGCGTAAACAAATCCATCCGGAAATATTCATATGATCTTGTGGTTCTTCGTCCTCCCTAAAATTCCTTATGTCTTCTTTCATTTGTTTTATGTTCAATTAATTGCGGTTTAAATGCAAATATTTGATGCATCTGTTTTGATATTATAGGCGACCAATAACGGAACCTCCCTCGACCGTGTTGCCTTTTACCAACACGACGGCTGGTACACGCGTAACTCTGGAAGATACGACAACTTCGAAACCCACCCAATCGCCTTTTCTGGAAAGCTGCGACATGGTCATTACCACGATGACGGCGGATCTGGAACCTGTTGCTACTTCGAAGACTTTCGGAACCCGAGTAGGTTTTTTGTGTATTATTATCTATTATTATGAAGGCGCAAGCCTCTACAAATTCTACGAAAATCATCACAAAAAATTAGCCAACCTGTTAAACTGGGGAGCACCGTTCTTGAACCGTCTGATCAGGTCATTTACCTTGGTGTCCCAATCGGGAGGAGTCTCCGCGAAACTCGTTGTTTTCTTACTGAGTATTTGGGGAAAAAACTCCGAACGGCGTACGCATCCATAGTGGCAAACAAGCGTCGATTCTGTCGGAAATATCTTGCTATTTTGTACAATACTGTAGCCCTCCCTCATGTCCTCTACCTCACCCCCTTCTGGAAAATTTTTACCCGTTTTGAAATCAAACATATCTGTTCACTACTCTTTCGTTACCTTAAATTTTTGCTAAAATTGCCACTATGGACGCGGAACACCTATTTAATCAACAGATTTAAAGTTAATGAACCTGTTACCGCGGTGGAAGATCTCCGTGTTCGAATCCTTCGTTCTTGCAACCACCCCTGGATCACCCGTCTGTGCGACCAGGAATGATTGAGTATGATTAGTTACCGTCTTTTAAGTGTTATTGTTATTGTTCATGTACTTTGTGTTTTTGTTTTTTCCTTACCTTAAAATTACCTTAAATCACAGCTTGGAGTGAAATAAGGATTTTCGATCCTGTTGAATCACTCCTTGTGATAACTGTTGCATCTGTGGTTGGTTACAGTCTAGTGGAAGATTCTGGTGCATCCCAGTCAAATCTCCACGGTTTGTCTCTCCACTCAGCATCCAAACGGCGTTTGAATGCTTCTGTCGATTCAGCAGCAACAGTGTCCTCCTTGAGGTTGACAGTGTCCTCCTTGAGGTTGAGGTTTTCCAGTTTCACTAGTCTCCACTAGTCCTCATTGTAGTACGGTGGGTCAATAAAATTCATTCATTCATTCAATGAAGAAACCAACGAAAATGGTGTTTGTAGAGGCCAACGAACACACTGAGCTAAAAGGCAAATATTTCGGGAGGACAACCGCCTCCCTTCTTCAGCGCAAACATAAAATTTTGAGGAGAAATGCCAAAAGAAGGATGAAGATCAACAACCAATAAAACCAAACCAAAGCAGAAAACCAACAAGAAACCGAAAATTAAAACAAAACTGGAGAAATTGAAAGCCTAAAATAAAGACAGGGAGCCACTCACCAATACCTGCGAATAACAATTACGAATGTTCTCGCTCAGTACTGGCGAGTGACTGTTGAAATTTTTCTTCGTTGATTTATGTCAGGCCAATGTGGTTTACGAACTTATCTTTTTACGAAAATTATCACCACAACAATTGACGGTTCAAATATATATTTAAAGTGCATTTTTGAAGGCGTCGACTGATGGATTGATGATGGATTTTTATGTCCTACGTAGGACAAGAGTGACAAAAACAAAATAGAGTGACAATTCACACTATCGTGCGACATGTGGCAACGCTGGTTCCACGTCTTCACGATGCGATCTACAAACTTCAACCTGCAGACGTCTTGCTCGAGTCGCTGAGAGCTAACTTACAACTCCTGGCCGCTGAGGTTGTTGGGATCCCGAAGAAAAATTATCTCAAAATAGTAGTACGAAAAAGTAGCATGCAATACCAACTGATACTACTAAATGCTACTGTCGCATAACTAGATGCTACTGGAGCAAGGCGGGATGCTACTTAATACTACTGCTTAAGATTAGCCCAGTGTGAGGCACATTAAATTAAAGTATTCTGTACTACAGTACATGCAACTTTTTCGTACAACTACCATACAACTACACAGGCTACAAATTTTTCATCGGGATACTCTACATGACTAAGTCCAAAACACGCCAGTGATCCTCGGGAAGAATGAGAAAACGTAGCACTAACGACTCAAACTCAACAACTAAATCCTGTGTTAACCAATCACGGCGATGTTTGGGAGCAGCTGTGATACCGCTTCCGGCTCTTCCGCTAGGTACATGGCGATTTTGCATCGGCAAGAGGAGTTAGTCAGCAAGAGTATTGAGAGTAACAATAGTTGGCTGTTGGAGTCCAGGATAAGACCGGTTTCTGTGATCCCCAAATATAGTAACGGGATACCCAGTTTGGAACAACGATTTAGGTTTAATATCTGTTTTAAAGAAGTTGGATGCAAACTGAAAGATCAAGATTCTCTGCTAGGAATAGTGTTACAAAATCATGGAACAAATATCAATCTAGTTTTGACCTGCAACTTTCTCCAAATGTTTTAAAAAATAAAATAAAAACAAGTCTTCTGATTGAATCTTGAGTGATAAATAAATACATAATTTATAAGAAGACTGATGGCTTGTCCATCGAGTACGGTATTGTCAGTTTCTTGGTTGTCTCGTCTTTTTTTTTTTTTTTGTGCGAAGGTGCTAGGTGTCCCTTTCTTGGGACCGGATGGTGGCTGTTATATACAGTTGTGTATGACCATGATTGAGTTGTACTATTTATTTTTATCTTCTGGTCATCGAGCCTGCTCTCTGCCATGAAGCTATGTAAAAGTATTTGTTTTCATTATTTGAAATTAAATGAACCTGGACCTGGAAAACATCGGGAGAGAAATCAGACACTAATTACCATCGCAGGCGAAAATTGCATTTTTGTTTCTTGACTACACTTGCAGAAGTTTCATAACAGAATGCGCATAACACTTTCAAGAATAACACCTTTTCACTTAGAAAAAAAAGTGTTATGACCAATTAAGTTTATACTATTTCGTGCCCCCCCCCCCCCCCGCGATGAAGAAAGGCTCGGAACGCCCCTAGCCTTAACGCATAAAACGCCAGACTCATAACTAGTATAATAAAATCATAACTGGTATAGCCTACCAAAGTAAAATTTCAGAAATTTGTCTTTGTTATCTTATTCTGATTTCCAAATTTAAGGGATTACATGTGCAACCTGGCAGGTAGCACTGTGCACCTTAAGTTGATGCTGGGTTAATTCTAGGTAGCGTGGATAAACACATGGACACATGGAACAACTTGGTCTGGCTTCGCAGCGACGAGACCGCACCAGAGTGGATGACCGACAACGACAGCTATTGGTGGAACGGTGTCACACTCCCAACCTTCAGGAATATAGACCTCTGCAGCGCAAGAGGATGTGAAGGAATATATCTCCAGGTAAGCTCTTTCTTAGAAGAAGAGGAAGAAATAATCAATATGAATGCCCTCCAAGCGCTGATGTCAGAGGACTGGAGCTCAGCAGACATCGATCTCCACAACCCATCAAACCTGATTCAAGTACTTGCTAAAAAGGGAATCGAAGTTACTCTCCAGTACAAACAAAGTCAGGTGGGGATACCTGGCAATACAACTGTCGATGAAGCAGCAAAAGAAGCAACAAAAGTCCCGATCATCTCACACCACCCCATCCCTCTAAGTGATATGCTTCAGGTTCGACTGAAGGCTCATACAGTCAAGCCGCCTCGCCCCAGAACATCTCCATGCCCAGGAAAGTTAGAGACCAGAGTTTACCATCGCGTTCGAGCCAACGCAAATGGACTAGCCCACCAGGCATACCACAACAAGATCAGTCACCCCAACGAAGACCCCCCCCCCCCCCACATCCCCAAAATGTCGGATTTTCTGAAACGGCGACGAGACAATGGACCACATCCTGTTCATGTGCAAATCGCTATATGCACGAGCAAACCAGGAACGAGGTAGACTGAAATCCCTACTGACAAGGCTGAAGATTAACCCCACATGTGCAGATATCACAAAACAGGAACAACACCAGTCAGACGAAATCAAGATCTTCCAGCACCTATTTGCGATCCTGCGAGCGTGTGACCTGATCGAAAAGGTCTAAGAAGCCAACAGCGCGCAACAGCGGCGCTAGCAACACCTAGAATCCATCACATTGACGAGGAAGAAGCCTGCGTGGGCATTGGGCCCTTTTGGCGTATTCTTGGAATCTATTACTACTTCCGCGGCACGCTTTTGTCTGGCACTCTGAGTGTATTTTTCAGAAACAAAGTGTATAACAGATTCGACCACAAGAAAATATAACGCAAAATAAAACGAAATTTTAAAACTCTAAAAATAAAATTAAATCCAGACAAATAAAAAAATAAAACGCTGTTTTATTTTTTCGCGGATACTTTTAAAAGCCTTAAAAATAAAGGAAAATCAAGACAAAATCTCATCAAATAGAAAATCAGGCTTACGCCCTTACCCTCGCCCTTACCACTCTGTACTAGAAGGAACCTCAGTTTTATGTCTATCTTTTGACGAAGTAGCCAACTTTGTTATCTGGAATTGCAGAATTCGAGCCATGAAATCGAAAATCACACCGACAGTGTTATTTATTTTTGGCAGGAATTTTAAAGGCCTAAAAATAAAAATAAAATCTGGACACTATCTAAATAAACAGAACATCATGCTTACGCCCTTACCATTCTTTACTACAAGGACCTTCAGTTTTATGTCTATCTTTTGACAAAGTAGCTAATTTGTTATTTGGACTTTAATTTGACGCTAAAGTTAAATTTTTTGCAGACTTTGGTCATGAAATCAAAAATCGTTTTATTTATTTTTGACGGAAATTTGAAAGCCTAAGAATACAAAAAAAATGCAGATGAAATCTTAATAAATACCACATCAGGCTTACGCCCTTACTATCCTGTACTAGACGGACACCTTGTAGGTAGCCAATTTTGTTATTTGGACTTTAAAGTTTAACTGAAAAGGGCTGAATAGGACAATCTAGTTACCCATCACATATTCACTTGAATTGGCTTGAAGGCCCGATCAAAATAAATTACCTCATTGCTCTGCTATTCACGAATAATTGGTTTTCACATAGTGGACCCAGAGTGGACCTTCTTGTCGAATTTGTAGTAGTGGTAGGCTACCTCTACGCGCTTGTACCTGTGTTGTATAGAAGTTGTATGCTTGACGAAAACGATTTAACACAAATAAGGAGTAAGGAGGCGTGAGCTCACCTGCATCAAGCTCAACTTTGGCCACTGAAAAGCCACGTTTGTATTGAGATTCAAATTTTTCGCATCATAGAGCGTGTTCCACCGTACCAATAGTAACTATTAGTTACTAAATCCGTTCCAACCTCACGAAAAGGTAGTACGCTGACCGTTCCAGCCTTCTCGAAATAGTAACTAATAGTAACTATTTGCTTACCACGCTCGGGAGCGTGGTAAGCGTAGTAACCACGAATCTCTGTCACGTGATTGGTCGGATTCACCCGTGGCATGATATACCGCTGGAAAAACAAAAATCGTTCCAGCCTTGACTGCAAAAAGGCGGAATTTGTGACGTCATGCGTGGTAACTACGGTAAGTAGGATGGAACACGCTCATAGTAAACTTTGCGTTGGGAGGTCGGCCGCAGACATTCTGAACGTCATAGCCTACGCGGAGCATATAGTGAAAAATCAAAGACTCCCTAACGCAATCTAAATATTTCAGTGAGATCAACTAAATGACACAAAAACAAGTCGGCTTTCAAAAGGTGGCTTCGCTAAAGCTGAATTTCCCGCAGAATTCGAGCCATGAAACTGAAAATCACATCGTTTGTCAAATTCGAACCATCGCGAGCCACACAAACTTTGCTGGTCGTGGAAACAGACCTTTGAGCCGCATCAACGATCGCTGGAACACCGCACAGTTGAGCCACAACCTCTTTGAGGTATCGCGGAAACCCCTCTCTATTTTCTAAACCACCCACGACCCGAAAACCGGTCGAAATTCTCGGTAACTTCCACAATATTTCAACGGAAGTGGAGACAATTTGAAACGGGGGAACGTCACATTTTTTTTAAGTCACAATTTCTAAGCGAATCTTGTCGAATATTTAATGTTCCTGCCGAGTTTCATCGTCCTAACGCATCTGGAAGTACCTTAACTCGCGATCACCGCTATTCCAGACCCCCCTCCAGCTCCTCCCACAGTGCCCGTATCCAATCCGGTTCTATAAATGATTTGTCTACTGCTTTGTTTGTTATTCCCACCAAGTTCCATCCTGATCTCTCCAGTCTAAGCGGGTCACGTATTTTCCGGTCCCCCTCTCCCCCCGAAGTTGTCGCATCCGGTCCTGCCATGAAAAAGAATATCAGAGAAATCTCCTCTGTTCAATATTAAATTTCAGTAGAATCCGTTCACCCGTTCCAAAGTGACACATGGCTCAGTATTCCGGATTCCCCCTCCCTCCACTCCACTCCCCACGATGATAGGATCGAGAAAATTACTATTTCCAAGTCAGTTTGATCGGGTCCAGATACGTCTGCCAAGTTTCGTCGTGAAAATCCCCAAAACCTCCATCACCGGACTTCCAGGACCCCCCCCCCCCCCCAAAGTGTCCGGATGTAAACTATTTATCTAGAGCGGATGCGTGTTCATCCCAGCAAGTTCCACTCCGATCGAA
The DNA here is from genome assembly GCA_030848855.1 of Branchinecta sandiegonensis. Lineage (NCBI taxonomy): Eukaryota > Metazoa > Arthropoda > Branchiopoda > Anostraca > Branchinectidae > Branchinecta > Branchinecta sandiegonensis. The sequence goes on along the minus strand of JAUPMV010000001.1, from coordinate 27,706,840 downwards.
CCGTTTCACGAAATTTCCGGTCTTCCCCCCCCCCCCCAACTCCCCCGCAGCTGTCAAATCCGGCCCAGTCTTGAAATGGGACGTCAGATACATGTTTGTATTCAGTTATTCGAATCCGATCACCCGTTCGAAAGTTACGCACTACTAGATTTCCGGATTCCCCCTCCCTAACCCTCCCCCCCCCCCTCGATGGTTGGATCGGGAAACTGATTATTTCAGAGTTAGTTTGGTCGGGTGTCTGATACGCCTGCCAAGTTTCATCGTCTTGGCACATCTGGAAGAACCCTAGCTCGCAATGGTGGGACAGACCGACAGACGGAATTGCGATCGGTATATGGCACTTGAGCCAGAGGCTACATGTGCCATACAAATGACGTCATGGGATTTTATTATTAATTTAAATTTCTTCTAGGTCTGCTCTACATGCGGCTGCATCAAGACCGACGTTGATGACGACGAGAACATTTAAACTTACTTCCCTGACATAAAGAGTGTAGTAAAAGAGCTTTCTTGCGATCCCCATACATCCATGGCCCGAACACAGTATCACTGGTTCAGGAACTCTACTCATTATCAACAACCAATCAGTTAGATTCGTTTTCCGGCTGAGATCCGGGACGTGTTCCACCCATCTAACAACAGTAACTATTAGCAAGAACAAATAATCAGATCGAACCTCTGTTTGGTGCCATGAGCGAACCTAGAGGTAGTTACTGTAGCTTTTTACCCGTCTACTACCTACTTTCCTACTTTACCTACTTTCTACTCCGTTATCACCGTTGCTCATCGCAGAGAAAGAAAATGCTGGAGGCGTACTCCGCGCGCTGACCCACTCTTGAGCGCGTCCAAAGAACCAATCACCTTTGTCTTCTACTTTTCCTCAAGGTGGTTTCACTGCGATATACTAATTCTAGAGGTAACGAAACGTGATGTGGCGCGAAGCTACTAACCTCCGCTCGTTCACAGCGGAAAAGGTACGGGGAAATGCGTAGTCATAGTACACAGATAGGGAGAAGGAGGTTCTATCTGATTATTTGTTCTTGCTATTAGTTACTGTTTTCGTTCCAAACTCATGAAAAGTTACTACGCTGACCGTTCCAATCTTCTCAAAATATTAACTAATATTAACTATTTGATTGCCAAACCCGGGAGCGTAGTAATTGCGGTAAGTACGATCACTGTGAAGTGATCGGCCCGATGAGCACACGCAAGGCCGTATCCAGGGGGAGGGGGGGGGGGGGGTAGGGGGTTGCCCCCCAAAGGTAACCCCCCCCCCCCCGAAAAAAATTCCTGGATACGGGCCTGAGCACACGGCACAATATTTGACCGAAGTAGGAAAATGCGCTCCACCCTTGACGCCAAGAAGCCAGGATCCGTGACGTCATGCGTAATTACGGTAAGTAGGGTAGAACACACTCCCGACTTGGAAAAATTAGTAATTGTATTGGAGGGCCAATACGGAGTGAAGGGACGACGAGGGCTTGACGGGCTTATAAGGAACTACATAGTTTTTATGTAACTCAACGTAGATTTCGCCGAAAGCCTAAAGCTACGTTTACACGGTGGGTATTTACCCGTACTCCGCGGGTATTTTCCCCCGCAACAGCAACAAAAACCCGGGTATTTTGGACTTCAATTTCGCGAACTTTTTACCCGGGTATTTGTTTGTCGAAGGGTATTCTTCGACGGCGGCAACAACAAAATCGGATTTTCGAGCAATAATTTTGATTATATCCATATAAGAAGTGATCCAAATGGACACATGTTGGTATCCATTGTAGAGAAATATCCTGAGCCTTACAAACTTGTAATTTATTGCCACATGGCAGTACTCTTCTTTGAAAATACCCGAGTACCGTGTGAACACTTTCCCTTCTCGTCTCTGGGGAAAAATACCTGCCGTGTAAATGATCCTTAAAGGTACCTTCAGACTGAAAAAAGCTCTTACGTACTCCCTTCACACTGAGATACCTACGGACGCTACGTCGACGTAAGAAGCCTACGTAGCTCTCCGTAACGTAAAAATTCTCCTCCGTAACGTAAAATCAAGAGTTGAAATTTGTTCAACTTAAGAAACGTAACGTAAGGCAACGTAAGATGATGAGGGAGAAATTAAATAAAAAGGATTTACCTGACCTGATTGCCAATCTTTCCAAGAGAGACCTTGGATTTGTGATGAAAAAATAGCATCCTTGTCACATTAGCCCAAAACAGCACAGACTGGCAAAGCAGCTGAAAACGAGTCTACTATTCTGCGAGTTTCGAAATGGAGCATGTTTTGTCATGGCTTCAGGAATCCTAATGACTCTGGGGAGAGTCAGCAGGCTGAAATTAGGGTTTCAATTCAAATCAAACCAGTTTGTGTGACAGTTTAGTTTTAAATTCCATTGGAATGTAGGCTCCTATGACTTTCTTTCACGTTTCCCTGGATTATCTGAATTACTTCCAAAAAAGGTAGAGAGCTTTTAATTGTTGAAATACCCATCACTGGCGTCTGTTCCTTGTCATATTCTTCGTCAAAACCGATGAAAATTGAGAAAATAAAATGAATTCTTCAGTTCTGTTCTTACATCAGTCTGAAGGGGTCCACTGGATGTGTGAAAGATTCGACGTAACGTAAGAGATTACGGAAGCGTAACGTAAGATTTTACGTTTCAGTCTGAAGGCACCTTAAAGGTCCGTCAACGACTCTTTCACAGATAAGGACACGAGCAGCTTCAAAGTATTTGTTTCCATTTGGAAGACATGGTGGATCACCAGTCTACCTTATTTGAACACTTACCCTGGCTTTGTTACTTGCTTATAAAACAGTCAAATGGAAAGGAAAAATGACAAACTTGATATCAGCTGATAGCCAACTATTCCAAGCTTATCCCGGCATAAGCCTTAAGTTGAATTCAATTAAACTTTATTTTATTTTGGATTTACAAATGTGCTTCTTCTATTTGAGGCGTCTGTTCGTTCGAACTGAGATAGATTGATAGAAAGTTTATAGTAAAAATCGACTATCGTTGTTATAAACCAAATTTGCGATTATTGTCAAACAAACAGAATAAATTACAATATATGTATCTAATGCCGGTACGCTTAAAAAAAAATTCACGCTTCGTTAAAATATTTCACGAATAAAACTTTTTGCATATCTAGCGTGTTTTGTAGGTACGGGACAGTGCTTTGGAACCCTAGAACTTACCACTCGTTCTGGTCGACTTCTAAGGTTTTGATAAGGGGAGGGAGTATTTGGGGGTGGAGAGATGAGATACCATGGTTGAAACGAAGTCAGCGTTTAGCTCCTTTCTATGCTCCTGCAGTGTTTTTAGGTTAAAGTGTTTGAAACGTATGAGTATGGACGCTTCGATCCACTATGCCATCTTCTTGGCTCAAGGTGCGTTTGGCAAAGTATCGAAATTGCGAAAGAAAAACCAGATGGCAGATGAGTCACTATCAGCTCTGCTATAAGCAAAATATTCAAAAAGTGATAAAATGAGAACGGAAAAATTTTTCAGTAAAGTAAAAATGCCTAGTTTGGGTTTTAGTTTTCTCCGGCGACCGTTCACTGTTAGGAGACGTTCACATAAGCATACCTATACGCTACTTTAAATCGGCCAACAAACCGATATTCAAAACTCGTTTTAATTACATTCCAAACTACTCAAATTTCAAAACTTTGCACTATGTTCTCACCGGGATTCTAATTACATTCCAAATTACTCAAATTTTAAAACTTTGCACTATGTTCTCACCGGGATCAAGTCCATAGGTCACCGTATTCTCGAAAGCATACGACCACGCCATCTTCTCGGTAGTAAAGTGAAGCCCTAAATCTCCTTTCCGGGAGATGGCAATCAGACCGCCGGCGCCTTTCACTCGATTCTTCATATAGGCAAGGCCGGATTCGGTAGCCTCGGCTGCCGATAATCCTTAAAGACAAAAATAGAAGAAATGATGCGGGGTTTCGAGCAATGAAATCTTGAGTGCTTCCGCGGGCCCTCTTGCTTATTCTGAATTTTATAATATACTTAGCTCTCATATGGGATTACAAGCTTCTAAAATCCCCACCATTCTGCATTGTTTCGCTTCGTAACTACGAATTTTTAGCGCATTTTCGGACTTGCCGAGTTTTCCCGTCACCCACCGAAAAGTTTGCCGGAATCTTCATTGTCCGCTGATAACTCTTTCACACATCAAGATGTGATAATCTTCTGTTTATTACTTCTTTTATTTGCTTAGTTTTCAACCAAGGTACGTTCAGTTTTCAAATCTTTTGCGCCCAGCCACCGCGTCGGAGCGCAGGAAGGCTGGATATAATCGACAAGCGCTAACAAGAGCATCGCTAGTTTCAGGTGGAAAGTAATGGTATTTTCGAAAACGTTTTTTCTGATCCATTCTGTAGGGAAAATATCATTTCTAGTAAGAGTTGTGCTTTAAAGCACGGTTGCCCGATGAAATTTTTTCGAGAATTGGTAGTATGGAGTTGTACGAAAAAGTAGCATGCAGTAGTAACTGTTGCCACTGCATGCTACTACTAGCAAACTGGATGCTATTACAGCAAGTTGGATGCTATCTAATACTACTTCAGATTAACCTAGTCGGAGGCATGTTAAATCAAGGTATTCCATACATATCAACATGCAACTTTTTCGTAGAACTACCATACAACTACACAGTGAAAGAGTTTTTCATCGCGTGTTACTAGAAACGACCTTATCACGATGTATTGGTTCGGGAATATCGTTTTCCGACAATACTAATGCTTGCCCTGATTAGCGGTTTTCTTGTTGGCACTCGTCGAGTCTATCCAGGCTTCCCGCTCTCCGCTCTTGTAAGAGGATCCTTTTACCGAAAAATGTTGCCTTGAAATGTTGCCTTGAATGCTCTGGAACCGTAGGACTTGCGACATTACTGGAACAAGTACGATTGTTGTTGTTTGGGGTTTGACCCGATGAAAAATTTGTAGCCTGCGCAGTAGTATGGTAGTAGTACGAAAACGTTGCATGTAATACTATGTAATAGCAAAGAATACTATCATTTAATGTGCCTCAGACTGGTCCAATCTTATGTAGTAGTATCCAGTAGCATCCTGTCTTGCCACAGTAGGCTAGTAGCATCCAGTCTTGCTAATAGTATCATATAGTAAACACGGTAGCCTTGAAGTAGAAGCATGTAGTAGCATCGTTAGTACTGCATGCAACTTTTTCGTACTACTTCATAGTACTATTTCGAGATAAATTTTTCATCGGGGACGCGTTCGACCGAAAGGTCATATGCATTCGTACCACTCGTTCTTGCAGAGCTTTATTTTCATTAACTTGCTATATCAATCCAATATTTTCACTGATTTCGTCTTCTGTATATCACTTGTCTTGCTGGTTGGTTGTGTTGTATAAGTAGTGAACTGATAGACAAAAATGTTCCTCAGCCGGGATTTGAACCCAGGACCCTCTGCTTACAAGGCAGTATCTCTACCAACTGGTGTTGTGTTGCTGTGGCAGATTCTAAGTGCGATTTCCAGTGAGAAATTTTTCACAGCTGAGTAGTAGCAGAACAGTTTCATTTAAAATAAACACTGTTTTTCAATAGCAGAACAAAAGCGGGGCTTGCGAGGCTGTGCTAACTTATAGAAAAAAATAGAGAATAGGATATGGAGAATGGGACCATGTACAGAGACCAACAAAAAAAAACAATGAACAAAAAACATTATCTTGCGCGACCGCAAAGCAACAAACAAAAATTACAGATAATTAACCCAAGAAAATGTGTTTAATCTGTTTTGAGGGTATACCTACCACGCAACTCTATACTGGTTACAGATAGATAGATAGATAGATATTTTAACTGATCTAACTCGTAGCGCCGACATGGCACTAAATACGTCGACCATTACATTTCACGTGTTGAAATACTTGAATACATGCAATTATTACATAAAAGAAAATAAATCACTTGGAGTTCATTTGTTTTTTGTTAATCTTCTCAGTGAAATATGGTACAATGGAATTCGAATGCCGGTTAGTGCGACATTTAACTGGCACCAGGAGATTTTACCTATTTCCTTGATACCTTTACCAAGTTTATTCCAAAGCTAGGAAGCTCTGTCAACAACTGGAAGACCCACTTGAAACTAGACGAGGAATCTGAATATTCCGCAACCAGTGGCAACACCAACCACCTGAAGGTACCTACGGTAATACTCTACACGACTAAGTCCAAAACACGCCAGTGATCCTCAGGAAGAAGCAGTAAACGTCTCCGTGACGACTCAAACTCAACGACTCAAATCCTGTGTCAAGCAATCACGGCGACCTTTGGGAGCAGTTGTGATACCGCTTCTGGCTTGCTTCCGCAGGTACACGGAGATTCTGCATCCGCAGGGAGAGATACGGTTGTTCAAGAAGTTTATAAGTCGATCCGTAGCGCCTATGGGCGCATCGTCCCCAACCGGGGGCGCTAAAATCGTAAAGCTTTGGGAAATTTGTACAGCACCTTCTGCGCTCCTTCTATACTATTTCGTTCTGGCGTCACTCAGGTTCTGCGAAAGAAGGAGATTAAAAAGATGAGATCATGTTATTTTAAATATGCAAAGCACCTGCTCCACTTGTCGAAATTATGTCATAACCATACATTGACGAAGAAATTCAAAATTCAGGACGCAAGTGTTACCCTTTTGGATGTTTCGTCATCACTTTCAAAACTCATGGACAACAAGGCCCAACCAGCACACGATGTCGTCCACTGCCTCCTGACCGAAGATTAAAAATTAAGTGTCTTTTTCTGTGTGTATATATGTGTTTTGTTTATTTTCTTTATTTTCGTCATTTACTCCGCCTTTTCAAAATGGCGGGTAATAAATAAATTACTTACTTACTTACTATAAGCATTGTCCAAATAGATGTAATAGGCTGAATAGCGCTATACATGATGTTTACGTCTTTAATACACATGCCTGTTCAGATAGGAACCCGAGAGGCTCTTATGAATGCAGCGTTCGGTGTTGCCACGGTGATACAGTTTTTCGAGTTTCTAAAGATCAGAAAAAGTGTTCTTAGTACTACGTGAAGTACACCAGTACAATTTGACGCCCAATATATTGTAAAAGGCTATTAAATTTACGGATGGACAGCAATGGTCCTCGAACTAGCAGTAAGCAGTCGTAACAGAATAAAACGTGTTCTTTTGAAGAAAAGCTGTTTATTCAGCTTCCAACAAAGTAGAACTTTAGTGCTTCCCGTGGCAACCCTGGCGACGCGGCTCCTCTCTTCGGCCCGCTGGCGGAACCAACCAAGCGATCTGATTGGCTCTGCATAGCTCCATTTTACTTATTCGCCTTATTACAGCGCGCCCCGAGGAAAAGAGGAATCTGTAATAAGCCTTATACGCCGTAATACACCATCCAACCAGGAACATCCCGAGCCTTTCTTCATTGAGGGGGGGGGGGGGGGGCGCACCTGGTAAAATTGACCAAATCGGTACCTGATTTTTACTGAATTTGTTAAAAAAAATTGTAAAAACACAGCGAGTTGCCTTCATGAAGCTACAACGTAAAACGTTGCAGAATATATAGAAACGAGTCTAAAGAGAAAAATTGGCGCGTTTTCACGCTTTTCCGCTTCTGTTTTTTTTTCACGGATACGCCGTCACTAGCGTTTTACCTTTGAAAGACCTTTACAGTTTGCCAACAGGACTTGAAATAATCGCAACCAAATGGTGTTGCTGCATAGCGACAACGTCGCTAACGGCTGTGCCCATGATTAATTAAGGCGCCGCAGGCGAAATTTTTTGGATCCGCCTTTTTTTCTGGCAAAATTAAACTACTTCACACGCAAATTCTAGCTTTTAATATAGTTAAATCCCCCTCCCCCCAAATTCCAAGCCTCAAACGCCAGTTAAATGAGGCAACCTTTGTCTAACTAGTGAAGACTGCGAAATGCGCCGCATGCGAAATTTTGTGGAAACACTTCGGCGATCCCAAGATTATATATTCAACCCAGAGTTGTATGGCAACGAAAGGGGCGATCCAGGGTAAAGTGGATACAAAGTACATTTGTTCGGAATTTACAGCAAATAAAAGTAGGCTAGTTTTCACGTTAACATTCTGAAGTACTGCAATCCTAAGAAGTAGAAAATTGAACAGTAACCAGCTGAAGCTACCTTAAATGGTAAAGAACGAGAGCTAAATAAATGCCACTTAAATTACCGAACTCAGTAATTGGGTTGAAGCAATGAATTCGTAGTATACCGAAAAACTAACTAAAATATAAGGGATAGATCGAGAGCGGTATTACAACCGAATTTCGTAATGGAATAAAACTCTTGTTAGAACCACCTAAAACAACTGAATTCGGCAAGTCTAGTAATAGAAACGGCATAAAGGAAAATCCGGTGAATTACCATATTCGGTAACGAATCAGAACCAAATGAAACTCGCCGAATTTAAATATGAAATGGACTGACCGAATGCGACCGAATTACCGAATTTGGTAGAGAACGAGACCAAATAAACAGGTTAAATCCCCGAATTTACGCAGGGACGGACCGAACGCGGCGAAATCGATGCGGACTGAACAAAAGTTGGATGAATTATCGTATTCGGTCACGAATCAAAACCAAATGAATCTGATTAATGACCGAATCATGAAATGGACTGACCGAATGCGACAGAATTACCAAAATTGGTAAAGAATGAGACCAAATAAACAGGTTAAATCACCATATTTACGCAAGGACGGACCGAATGCGGCGAAACCAATGCGGACTGAACAAAAGTTGGATGAATTATCGAATTCGGTCACGAATCAGAACCAAATGAATGTGATTAACGACCGAGTTATAAAATGGACTGACCGAATGCGACAGAGCAGATACGGACTTAAGAAAAGTCTGGTGAATTACCGAATTCGCTAAGGAATGAGACCAAACAAACAGGTTAAATCATCGAATTTACGAAGGAACAGACCGAATGCGGTGAAATCGATGCGGAGTGAACAAAAGTCGGATGAATTAGCAAATTCGATAAAGAATGGGGAACCAATAAACACGTTAAACACCCAATTTCGAAATGCGGGGACAAACAATTTTATGAAAAGGGCATCAAGGCTTCGCCGCGATGCCCGTTTTGACCGAATTTTCGCCTTCGGCGAAAATTCGACCGAATGCCCAAAACGTAGGGGGGGCGCTGCGCCCCCCCCCCCTTGGGACGCCCCTGCTTACAACACCTATTTGGACAATGCTATAGTCATCGAGAGTATTACCTGTTCTCATCAGCTGCACAACGTGCTGCGCCAGACAGACTCGCATGATTGATTCCCCGTGGCCCGTACAGGAAACGCCCCCAGCCTCGTTATCACAGTATGCACCAGAACCTGTAAGAAAAGAGCATAAACCCTTCTTAAAGTTTAACTGAAAAGCCAACTTATTCTTGTATCATTCAGCTGAAAGCACTGAATTATTTGGATGCTAAGGAGTGTTCTCATTAGCTCTAGTAGTGACGTTCATAATATCTACGGCCTCCCCACTACACCAATTCTACTATGACGTGGAAGATTTGAATCTCAACACGGACTGGCCAGAGGTGAACTTGGTGAAGACTGCTTGTTTCCTGAACATGAGTTTTTCGTAAACCTTTTAATCTTGTATGGCCTATTAGCTTAATAAACAAACGTTATTATTATTATTCTCAACAATCGCAAAAAAAGATAAACCTCCCCTATTTCTTCGATGTGTGCAGGCCACATCTTAGCTATACTAGGAATTTCCAAACCCGCAAGTTTGTCTCGCTTGAAATACCACAAGCGTAGCGGGCGGCGCTACCAGTATGGCAAGTTTGCAGAGTATGGGAAGCATAGCTCTTGAACAGAGTACCGCGCCTTTGCGAGTAAAGGTGTAGTAAAAGAGTACCTGACCGCAACTTTACCTACGATGGGCGCGTCCCCGACCCTTCCAACCCGTTTGGCAGTGATCCCACCGGTAGACGTTGCACAAGCTATATTTCCTTTTGAGTCGATCGCGACGGCACCAACGGTGTCGCAACCATTAATCCTAAAAGAAAATCAGCTGTTAAAGGACCCCTCGCACTCAACTTACAGTATTTTAAAATATCTGAATACTTTAAAACTAGGCTGTGCTTTCAACAAATAACCCACGGTTTTCGCTGTTTAAGCCTTTTCCGAGACCCGTTGACTTACAGCGAAAAAGTTTACATAACCGCTTTTTCTGATGGTCCTTTAAAGGACACATCTTACTTGTGACAATTAATCCTTCTACTTCAGTAGTGGGCTACTTCCATCCATTCTCATCAGTTTTCTCCATATCCTACTAATTCAATTTTTGCGTAGTTTCATCCCATCATTTCTTTCTGGTCGTATCTTGTAAGTGTGCTAGTTAATTTGGTTCGTGTCTGTGTGTATTTCGTAAATATTTTATTCCTCTTCTAGCTTTAAGCTATTTGGAAAATAAACTGTATATCAGAAAGTGTACTATAATACAACTATATAACAATAAACTGATTGATTCTCGTTTACGAGATTCTTCACTTCATAAATGTTTCTTATCTCCTCTATTAGCAATACAATTATTCAATACGTAATAGAAATTAGTAGGTCATTGATTTACCCCCCTTTGTTTGTTACCCAATCGTTATGTTTTTATATAGTTTGTTTTCAGGGTTTTATATGTAATTAGATCACGTTCTATTCTATGTAGATTATTCCGGTTAGTCTTTACAGAGGCGTAATTTCGCTGAAACCTAAGGGTGTGTGGGGGGGGGGGAGCGGCGGCGTCCCGGACCCCCTTCAGGGCCCCGTGCCGCACGGGTGGTTTGAAGTGCTTGGGCGGGGGTTAATGCCGCAAAATGTACTAGTCGGAAATCAATTGCGGCTGAGGAGTTAAACGGTTTATAAACAATCGACAAGAAATGTTCTGTACCACATCCGGGAAACTAAACGAATTTCAAGAAACCAGTTTGTGAAAGGTGAAGGCCCTGCCTAATAACTGGGACTTGCTGGAGAGAAAAGCCAAAGCACCTACTTCTAATGACTGTCGAGCAAAATTTCAACGAGCGCCTAAGGCGAAAAACAAGAGCTACGAGCTCATATGGCACTTGTTACGAGTAAGTGGTACAAGAAAGTAAATGAGAACGTCACAAAATACCCCGCCGCCCAAAAATATGGTTCGCGCCTAGAAATAGGATATATAGTTTCACTCAAGTCTGAGCACTTCCGGCATCGCCTCGGAACATCGCGGACAAATGACTTTTCTACCTTCCAAGTTTCAACCCAATAGATCGACTCGTTTGGTCCCTAGACATGCAGCCCGATTTCCGGTACCCCCATCCTACTCCCTCTACCGCAGCCGAATCTGGTTCGAACTCCTAAATGGATCATCCAAAGCATTTTATCTTACCAACTATCAAGTTTCACTTGACTCTGAGCATTTTGGGGGAACTTCCAGTAACTCCTCGCCCCCCCCCCCCGGTGGTCGGATCAGCTTCGAAACCCAAAATAAGTAATCTACGGCATATGACCTCTCTATATTCCAAGTTTCATTCAAATCCCTCCACTTGTTTAACCCCTATGCGAGCCACAACATTTTCGAGACTACCTTTCCAACGCCCCCCCACTGTGGCTGGATACGACTCGGAAATATAAATGTCGCATCTCTGACATCTCCTCTTCCTGTCCGCCAGGTTCGAGTAGATTCGAGCATAGAATATCTGCAAACTGCAAAACTTGCTTCCCATTCTGGCCATCCGTTTAGTTCTTGTACATGTCAAAAAGTTCCCCCCCCCCCGCCCAACTCACCCAAGCGTGGCCGCATGTGGTTCGGACGCATGTTTTGCTTGTCTAGGTCATCAGTTCTTATCACCCATAAAGTTTCATTCGAATCGGAGCACCCGTTCGCAACTTACGGAAGTCAGTAATTTCCGGATTCCCCTTCCCTCAACTCTCCCAAAGATGGTCGGATCCAGGAACAAGTTTTCCCAGGGCATTGTGTTGGGTCCTTAAGTCACCTGCAAAGTTTCATCGAGGACAGTGGCGATCGCCGAATTCCGGCAAAGGCCCTCCAACTCCCCCCACAGAGCCCCGAAACGATCTGGTTCTGTCAATTACGTATCTAGGGCTAATGCTTGTTCTTCCCACCAAGTTTCATCCGGTCCCTCCACTCTAAGCGTTTCCAAAGATTTACGGTTCCCCCCTCCAACTCCCCCGAATGTCATTTGATCCGGTGCGGATTTCAAATGGGAGGTCTGAGCCACGAGGTGTTTCTAAATATTAAGTTTCATTTAAATCCCATCACCCGTTCTCAAAGTCATTCTCATTAACTACGGATCGCCGGAATTCCGGAACCCCCCTCCAACTCCCCCCACATTGTCCGAATCCGGTCCAGTTCTGTCAGTGATGTATCTAGAGCTTGTGCTTGTTCTTACCACCAAGTTTCATCCCGATCGCTCCACTCTCTCACTCTCACTCATGTGAGAGTTTCACATGATTTCCGGTTCCCCCCTCCGACCCCCCCCCCCCCCCCAGATTCATCGGATCCGGTCCGGACTTGAAATGAGACGTCTGAGACACGAGATCTTTCAAGATATCAAGTTTCATTAAGATCCAATCACCCGTTCGAAAGTTCTGAATGTCCCTATCTTCCGGATTCCGCCACCTCCCTCTCCCCCCACGATGGTCGGATCGGGCAAGTGATTATTTCCAACTTAGTCTGGTCGGGTCGCTAATACGCCTGCCAATTTTCATCGTCCTAGCACATCTGGAAGTACCCTAACTCGCGATCACCGGACTAACCGACAGACCGACCGACGGAAAAGTGATCGGTATATGGCACTTGGCCGGAAGGCAAGTGCCATAAAAATGAAAATCACGCAAGCTAATGTAGGGAGCACGAGTTCGTGATATCTGTCAGAGAAAGTCTTGGCGCAGCGGTAGAGGACTGGCTTGACGACTCAGAGGTCCGAGATTCGATCCCGCATTTGGGCAGCGCTCTTTTTGCTACGTTTCGCTACGCTTTTGCTTTATAGTTTCCGGACTACCGGATCCGGGGAAAGTCGGATTGGGGAAGTGCTTATTTGTAAGTTGATCTGGTCGGGTCCCTGATACGCCTGCCAAGTTTCATCGACCTAGCTTATCTGGAAGTGCCCGTACTAGCAAAACCGGGACCGACCGACCGACGGATGGACAGAAATTGCGATCGCTGTATGGCACTTGGCCGAAGGGCAAGTGCCATAAAAACTGAATGTGCATGTTTTCTAACAAAATTTAAAGTTTAATCGAAAAGGGTAGGGATAGAACAATTTAGGTTACCCATTACCCTTACTCAGTTAAATTGGCTTGAAGACCCGCTGAAAATGCGTTACTTCGTTGTTCCGCTATTCACGAATAATCGATTTTCAAATAGGGGAATTTCCGTGTGACAACCATGTGTACTCAACTTTTTCTATCCATTATACTTTGGTATTATTATCTCTTGATTTTTACTAACTATTCATATTACATTGGTATTTCAAAAAAGACTTAAGCAGCCAAATCTGTCCAAAATATGATACTAAAATTTTTTCATTAACGTCTAAATTCTCTCCCTGTTTCAAAAGATACCCTTCCCATACCTGGTATAGGGTTTAGTTTTTTACTCGGCAATCGTTCACTGTTCAGCGATGTTAAAGTAAGCCTACTGTATGGTAAGTAAGTAATTTATTTGTGATCCGCCATTCTAAACAAGAGCTGTAAGCTCATATGGCACTTGCATGGGTCAAGGTGATTTGATTGATCAAAAGTAAGTTTCGACTTTGCGGTTGAGATGCGCACTCTAAGGGAGCTGGAACTTCATTTGTAAGCAAAACCCTTGAGGCAAAACTGCTAATGGGCTGATGGGCATCACGAAAATGCATATATTGCTTAAAAGTATTTTTTACTTTGCGGTCAAGATTGGTACTTTAAGGAATAATCGGATTTGGGAAGTAGCAATTTCTAAGCAAATGTTGTTGAGTCTCTAATATTCCAGCGAAGTTTCATCGTCCTAGCACATCTGGAAGTACCTTAACGCGCGATCACCGGAATCCCAGACCCCCCCCCCCTCCTCCAACTCCACCCACAATAACCGGAGCCAATCCGGTTCTGTAAATGATTAATCCAGAGCATCTGTTTGTCATTCCCACGAAGTTCGATCCAGATCACACCAGTCTAAGCGGGTCAAGTATTTTCCGCCCTCCCCCCAATAATTGCCGGATTCGGTCCGGAAATGAAAAAGGTCACCAGAGAAAAATGTCCTCTGTTTAATTATTAAATTTCACTCGAATCCGATCACCCGTTCCAAAGTTACGCATGAATCAATATTCCGGATTCCCCTCCCTCAACTCCCCCCCCCCCAAGATTATCATATCGAGGATTTTTTTTTATTAAAAAGTCAGTTTGACCGGGTCCCTGATATGCCTTCCAAGTTTCGTCGTGAAAATCCCCCAAAAAACGGAATTCCGGGAAACCCCCTCCCCCCCCCCCTCAAGTGTCCGGATCCAGTCAAATTATGTAAAAGATTTACATGGACCAGATGTTTGTTCTTCCCAGCAAGTTTCACTCCTATACCATCATTCTAACCGTTTCTCGAGATTTCCGGTCCACCCCCCCCCCCCCCCCCCAAGCTCCCCCGCGGTGCTCGTAGCCAATCCGATTCAGCAAATGACTTACCTAGAGCATCCCCCCCAATAGTTGCCGGATCCGGTCCGGATATGAAAAAAATCATCGGAGAAATGTTCTCTGTTCAATTCTTAAATTTTACTCGAATCCGATCACCCATTCCAAAATTACGCATGACTGAAAATTTCGGATTCCCCTCCCTCCACTCCCCCCACCATTATCTGATCCACAAAATTTTTATTTTGAAGTCAGTTCGATTGGGTCCCTGATATGCCTGCCAAGTTTCATCATGAAAATCACCAAAACCACCATCACCGGAATTCCGGGACCCCCCCCCCCCATAAGTGTCCGGATCCAGTACAATGGTCTAAAGGACTTATCTAGAGCAGATGCTTGTTCTTCCCAGCAAGTTTCGCTCCGATCCCTCCATTCTAACCGTTTCTTGAAATTTCCGGTCTCCCCCCCCCAACTCCCCCCTGACTACCGAATCCGGTCAAGACTTTAAACGGGACATTACAGATATATATTCTATTCAGTTATGAAGTTTCATTACAATCCGATCACCCGTTCGAAAATTACACACTTCTCAATTTCCCGGATTCCCCTGCCCTCGACTCCCCCCCAAAATGGTCGGATCAGAAAACTGATTATTTCTAAGTTTGTTTGGTCGGGTCTCTGATATGCCTGCCAAGTTTCATGGTCCTAGCACAACTGGAAGTACCCAAACTCGAAAAAGTGTGACAAAATGCCCTAAATTTTCAAGTTTCCAGCGCCCCCACTCCCCCGCATATGGTCGGATCGGGAAACTTATTATTTCCAGGTTACTTTGGTCAGGTCCCTGATATGCCTGCCAAGTTTCATGGTCCTAGCACAACTGGAAGTACCCAAACTCGAAAAAGTGTGACAAAATGCCCTAAATTTTCAAGTTTCCAGCGCCCCCACTCCCCCGCATATGGTCGGATCGGGAAACTTATTATTTCCAGGGGACTTTGGTCAGGTCCCTGATATTCCTGCCAAGTTTCATTGTCCTAGCTCATCTGGAAGTACCCTAACTCGAAAAAGTGTGACAAAATGCCCTAAATTTTCAAGTTTCGAGCGCCCCCACTCCCCCGCATATGGTCGGATCGGGAAACTGATTATTACCAGGTTAGTTTGGTCGGGTCCCTGATATTCCAGCCAAGTTTCATTGTCCTAGCTCATCTGGAAGTACCCTAACTCGAAAAAGTGTGACAAAATGCCCTAAATTTTCCAGTTTCCAGCGCCCCCACTCCCCCACATATGGTCGGATCGGGAAACTTATTATTTCCAGGTTACTTTGGTCAGGTCCCTGATATTCCTGCCAAGTTTCATTGTCCTAGCTCATCTGGAAGTACCCTAAGTCGAAAAAGTGTGACAAAATGCCCTAAATTTTCAAGTTTCGAGCGCCCCCACTCCCCCGCATATGGTCGGATCGGGAAACTGATTCTTTCCAGGTTCGTTTGGTCGAGTCCCTGATATTCCTGCCAAGTTTCATTGTCCTAGCTCATCTAGAAGTACCCTAACTCGGAAAAAAGTGACAAAATGCCCTAAATTTTCAAGTTTCCAGCGCCCCGCACTCCCCCGCATATGGTCGGATCGGGAAACTGATTATTTCCAGGTTAGTTTGGTCGGGTCCCTGATATGCCTGCCAAGTTTCATTGTCCTAGCACATCTGGAAGTACCCTAACTCGGATAAGTGGGACAAAAATCTCGGACCGACCGACCGACCGACAGACCGACAGACGGAATTGTGATCGGTATATGGCACTTGAGCCAGAGGCTGCAAGTGCCATAAAAAGCGGAGTAAGTGGAAGAAAATTAATAAATCAAATGAAAGACACATAAAAAGAAACTAAATTTTAAATCTTCGGCCACGAAGCAGTGGATAACGTCATGCGCTGGCTGGGCCCAGTTGTCCATGATTTTTTAAAGCGACGAGGAAACATTCAAAAGTGTACGTGTTCTTTTTAACAATAGTAAATATTAGTTACTATTTTCGTTTCAACCTCATGGAAAGTTAATTGTAATAACCAATACTGAAATACTAAAAACTAACACTAACTATTTGCTTACCACGCTCGGGAGCGTAGTAAGCATGGTAACTACGATCTCTGTGACGGGATTGGCCCTATCAGCCCCCGGCACGATACTTTGCCGAAAATAGAGAAATTCATTCCAGCCTTGACGCCGAGAAGCCAGGATCCGTAACGTCACGCGTAGTAACTACGGTAAGTAGGGCGGAACACGCTCGACATAATTTTGACAAAGTTAATTATATTATTTATTTATTTGTGACCCGCTTTTTGAATGACAGCGGAAAAAATACACAAAGTAAACTGTAGAATGTAATAATAAAACAAAGTAAAATGGAGCAGGTGCTTCGCATATTTAAAATAACACGAAACGGACTTACTTGTTGTTAAACAGGCTACCGACCGTCGTCCGATATTTCTTATACTTCGCAAGTTCTTCCATAGCCTCTTCAGTGACTAGATACTTCTTTCCAACGAGTGGCACCTTCATTTCCTCTGCGAACAGACGGGCACCCCTTCCAATCAAGAGCACGTGATCAGTTTTCTCCATGACCAAGCGGGCGAGGGAGACGGGGTTTTTGACGCAGTCAACACCCGCAACAGCACCTACATGCAAGGAAGGTCTTAGGTTTCTTTCAGGTATTAGGTTTCTTTTTCTCTAGTCCCTTTATCTGTAGATAATTTCGTAAACCACAATGGCCTGACATAAGGCGTATTCTCGCCGTTCCCCGAGGACTCTACTTGAGGAGTCCCCGCGTTTTTGTTTGTCCCGGGGATTCACTCCCCGTATTCTCGCGAGTCCCCACGGACGGAGAATGCGCCGATTATCATCACCATCATCAAAAAGGACTCCCTTTCAGATTCGGAGGGGAATCAATTTTTGCTGGTGTTGGTGCAATGTAAAATTAATTAAAAGCAATCAGAATAAACAAAACCAAGAATCCAGACTAATTTCGTCAACTGCATATTTTTTTTCGAACAAAATCCATTTTGGAAGCATTCCCCGTATTCTCGCTGTTTCCGTACGCGGAGTCCACGTGGAGTGCCTCCCTCTATTTTCGCCGTTCCCTTCTATTCCCCGAGGAGTCCTTGGGGAACGGCGAGAATACGCCTTTAGGTTTCTTTTTCTCTAGACCCTTTTATCTGTAGATAATTTCGTAAACCAAAATGGCCTGACATAAGGCGTATTCTCGCCGTCCGAGGACTCCACTTGAGGAGTCCCCGCGTTTTTGTTTGTCCCGGGGACTCACTCCCCGTATTCTCGCGAGTCCCCGCGGACGGAGAATGCTCCGATTATCATCATCATCATCAAACGGGACTCCCTTCCAAACTCAGAGGGGAATCAATTTTTGCTGGTGTTTAATTTAAATTGATGTACTCGTTTGACCCCTATACGAGCCTCAAAGTTTCCGGCATTCTCCCTCAAACTCCCCCCACTGTGGCCCAAGAGGACTTGGAAACATAAACGTCGTATCTCTTATCCCCTCTTCCCGCCCATCAAGTTTTACTGAAATCGGAGCATAGCCTATCTTCAAATTTCGGGACCCCCCTCCCCCTCTACCTTGGTCGAATCCGGCCCGAACGCCAAATTACAAATCTAGGCCGCATAAACTCGACACTGTCGACTTGGATCTCATTCGGTCCATCCGTTTGGTTCTTGTGTATGTCAAAAGTTACCCCCCCCCCCCCCCCAATTCCCCCAACCGTGGTCGCATTTAGTTCGAACGCATGTTTTACATGTCTAGGTCTAGGTCATCGATTCTTATCACCCATTAAGTTTCACTCGAATCAGACCACTCGTTCGCAATTTGCAGAAGTCAATTTCGATATTTCCCTTCCCTCGCTCCCCCAAAAATGCTCGAACCTAGGAACGGAAGTTTCCGGGGGTATGTTGTGTAAGGTTCTTCAGTCAATTATGTCGAGTCATTAATTTGCCTTTCCTTGTCTTAGTTAATCTGAAGCTATTCTAAGTCACGACTACCGGAATTCCAGGAAACCCCCTCCAGCTCCCCCCCCACAGAGACCCGAAACCATCTGGCTCCGTCAATTTCGTATCTTCTTCCGCCTTCCTCCCCCCATCCCCCCACAGGTATCGGACCCGACCCGGACTTGACACTGAACATCTGAGGCGATAGCTCATTCCATCTGACAAGTTTCATTCCAACCCCATCACACGTTTAAAAGTTATCCTAGGTTCCGGACTCCCCATCCATCCACCCCCACCCCACCCCCACGATGGTCGGATCGGGAAAACGACTATTCTCAAGTCAATCTGTTCGGATCCCTGACATACCTGACAAGTTTCATCGTCCTAGCACATCAGGAAGTATGCCGAACTCGCGGGATCGCTAGAAATCTACCCCCCCCCCCCAACTCCTTCACCGTGCCCGGATCGAGGAAGACCATCTGTCATCGAGTAAATCCGTCAGAATCCTAGGTGTCATGTTTACTGACGATTTACGCTGGCATAGCCATGTGGATTACATAACAGGCAAAGGCTCCGCTCTCTTGAACCAGGGACCCATAAATTTCCTTTAATGACTCGCCATTCAGGGGGCTTGTCATTTCCTATGCTTATTTGTTGATATGTTGCCCGAGCCTCACCTAGTTTCCAAAAATTCCGCTTGTGTCGAATCGGCGTTCTTGCTCAGATATATATAGATAGCCATCTTCAGTCAGGACTATTCAGCATGCCACCAGGTACATAAGCTAGGACAAAAGATCCAGGATACTCTTCCATTACAGAGAAATATTCCTAGTTCAGCACAACAGCTGCAAAAATTTTTGTCTGTCTGGATAGTCGGGTATTTTATTCCCGTGGGTATTTCTTGAACTATCTGACGCTCGGTCAAGAGCGCATCAGAAATCTCTTATTGACAAGCCCCCTGAATGGCGAGACATTACAGGAAATTTATGGGTCCCTGCTTGAACGCTTTTAGCTACTTACGACGATTTGGACTCTCAATTGAGTCACTCCTAAGATGTTACATGACTTACGTCCGACCTGTAACCTAGTACGCTTGTAGTCTATGGCATGCATCTCTAACTATTGAGCAGAGTGACAAAATTGAGTTAATACAAAAACGGGCGTGCAAAATTATTCTTTACCCTCGTACACTGACTACAATACAAGTCTTTCAAAACTGAATCTGATGACACTGAGCCAGCGAAGACATCAGCTCTTGATGAATTTTGGATGACTCTGTTGAATTCCGATCATCATCGTGAAATACTTCCAAGTTTTCAAAGCAGTAGACAAGAGAAAAAAACCCGGGGATCAAAAAATCTCAAACACCAATTATTAGAAATGCCTCCAGCTGCTTTGTCGGATCGTTTTCTCAAGTCTTTCGTGCCGTATTTCGTGAAACATTTTAATTCGATACAACAAAATGACTTCTAACTGTAAATATTTTGAGGTATTGTTTACCTAGGTTAATTGTATATATTGTCATTTTATAATTGTAGATATATAGTTACGGATGACTTTTTATTTATAGTTATTTATAGAAGTTTACTTATATTTATATGTATCGTTTAAATGTAACCGCCATAAGTCATATGATAAATCAAAAAGGATTATTATTTTTGTTGACGTCCTATGCTATTCGTTGTAAAGAATATTTGGAGAATATAATGAATTTTGATTTTTTTTTTTTTTGAACTAACAAAACCGGGACAGACAGACCGACCGACCGACCGACCGACTGACGGACAGAAATTGCGATCGCTATATGGCACTAAAAACCCACGCAGAAAGTCTTCTTTTCCAGATGACGAAATTTTCCACGTTTGATTAGCAAAGAATTATAAGACTTAATTGATTATTTTTTTTATGAATTCAGGACTACCACACTGGTCTTGGCTTTTTAATTTATTTGTATTTGTAATAAACAGTTGGAGCATTAGATGGAAATTATTATTTTGATCCTTGGCTCCCTACGTGCCATAACGGCTGTCCCGGATAATCGGCTGAGATTTAGTTCAGACTGAATTATTTCAGACCTAGGAAATGTGGTTTGTTTTTTTCAATTTGCTCATTGTTTGACGGTGTTTTGGGGGGTTTTGAACATTCATAGTGGCAGTAGGGATGGTTATAACAGTGTGTGTGGTACAAAGACCATTCTTGTGGTCCGCTTTAACCTTTGATGATGGTGGTAATGCGTCTTGAATTTTTCGGTTCCAGGTATGACCAGGATGAGACGTAAGAGTGGTTAATAATTAAATTAACGGACCAAATTACGTACAGATGTGATTGAATGTGGCCCGGGTAGAACTCTTCTTGCCGATGCGAAAATCGCCCTGTACCTAGCGGAACAGCCGGAAGCGGTATCAGAGCTACTCCCAAAGATCGCCGTGATACGTCCTTCGTAAAATCCGATGAAGAATTGCCGCCAGACGCGCTAGAGGAACAATAACAATCACACGTGAGATCGGGGGATAAGTTATCTGACGGGTGAATAAGCGATTAGGCTTTCGCTTCATATCGAGTCGCGCATTAGCCCCGTTGAAAAGTCAGCCAGCACTCGGCACTGAAGTCGGAAGCCAGAAATAACAAACTTGATGACGCTTGACAGAACAGAGTTGGGTAAAGCAAAAAGAGGGGAAGAGGCATTTTAAGCAGTTTTAAACATGGTTAGGCCTAAGAGGAACTGAAAAAAGCAAAACAAACCTGGATAAACGTACACCAAGAAGTAACGTGCATTGCTTTCTTTACGATAGCGCACATGGCGGCCCAAAAGAACTAATCTGAGAGGAATTTTATGATTGGCGTATTGGTTAACACAGGATTGAGTTGTTGAGTTTGAGTCGCTCGTGCTACGTTTTCTCGTTCTTCCCGAGGATCACTGGCGTTTTTGGACTTAGTCATATAGAGTATTTGTTCCTCACCATAATCTGGCGAAAGGGGTTGTTTTGTTGCCTTGTCAACACTGTAAAGTTTCTCCGAGTAAGGATTAAAGTTAACTGCAGTATTTTCTACTGGGATTTAGCTTATCTCTACTGGGATAATATTAATCCGAATTAAAGATTATCTTATCTCAATAGAGACAAGATTAATCCCGGTAGCAAATACTGCAAGAGTTTTTTTTACATTGAACTACGTTCTACAGTGCGTTTTCACGGGTTGTTGTGGGCTCGTTTGGGAAGCCAGAGGGCACCTGCCCCCCTCTAATGACATCTGGGAGAGGGGGCATCCATGACTATTGACACATCGGTTATTTTTTACTAACCTGCTGTAAGGTCCTCTCCGTTCATTATAACCGCATCCATCTCGATTCCTCCTTCATTGTTTAAACAAGACCCTCTTCCTGCAAGACGATTTCTCTCTCCTTAATCAGGAACATGTTTTGGGTACAAATATATAAACAAATATCAAAGACAACAAGTATCAAGACACCGTCTCAACGCCTTGGCTTGGCCATCTTAGAGCCTGGTCACACCTGGCTTATTTCTGCGCAGAAATAGGCGCCTTTTGTTTCCAGATTGCCCCTCCCTCCAGTCCGCCCAGGTTAATCTGGTCGGGTCCTTGATACACGTGCCGAGTTTCATTGTCCTATCTTATGTGGAAGTGCCCGAACTAGAAAACCAGGACCGACAGACCGACGGACGGAAAGAAATTGCAATCGCTAAATGGCACTTGGCCGAAGGGCAGCCCCCCCCCCCCCACCTCCCATGTTTGCGGTCAGGCGGTAATATATAACCGAACTGAAACAGTCAATTTTTCGACAGTCTGTTTTTGCAAAAAAAAAAGTCGGTAAAAATAAACAGCCTGTCGCAACCTCTCCCCCCCCCCCTCCAACAAGAAACCAGCTATCGGCTGCGTATGGATACGGTTCTTACGATAAATTAGTCACTGATTCAAGTTAAAACAATAACACAAAAAATGTATAATCTAATTGCATTCGCATATAAGGAAGTTGCCAATTCTCCTACAAGATCAACGGTTCTTGGTAAAGTAGAACTTACCTGCATCAAACACTGGGTCATCCTCAAGTGATTTCACAGCTTCCTCCACGGCATCTATGGCATTATCGGTTTCCTTCAATTTTCTCAAACCAAATTCAGCAGCAATCCTTACACCATTTCGACTCCTATGAGCCAGCTCTTCTGGAATTGCCCAAGCACCTCCATGGACAATAATCTTCGGTGTGAAAGACATGGCAGTGTCACAGGCTATTTACTGGTACAGATCACTGGTCTAAATTGCCTTTTGTCCTATACTGAGCCTACTCTAGTGTATCTCATAACTGAGTAAGAATTTTTTTTATTTTTGGTATGTGTTACAGTATTATCTGGCAGTGCTAACCAAATGAGCTTTGCAAAAACGTTATTCCAATCTCAATGTTCAAATTTGTGCAAATCAAACCCAGTTTAATTCCGCTTATACTTATGCCAAGTACTTTTCAGGCTCTTCACTGGCTCCCCTGACTTTGCTATTTATCTAGGCTGCTATTTAGCTACAAACAAAATGCTGTGTACAGAGTGATAAAAATTATCTTTTACTGGTATGGTAGGTGACATCAAGATTTAAAGCCTATTTTCATTCGACTAAAATAAAAAGCTGGCTTCAATGAGTCTCAGAGCAGAATTGCTCTTTGAAATTTATTGCACTAGGTAGACCTAACCGTCAGTCACAAAGTCAATCATGAGGCTTTTGACAATACTTCTATTTCCTTCTGAGTGTCCAGCAACTTCTGCGCTAATCGTTCTCGCTTCCTCTTCAGAAAGTCTATACGCCAGGCTTTAAGTTTGTACCCAACAACAATTCCCGTTCCAAACGAGATAAGACAGAAGGCTAGTAAAGCTTTGCCCGAATCACTTGTCATTAAGTCTCAGGAGATGGCAGCAAACTAAAAGAAGAAAAAAACATTTTAAAAGGTGCATTTCAAGAAACAAAAACAGAAAAAATATGACAACACATAACAGTGTTAATTACAGATTTGCAGCATATCCTAAGCAGTCTACCTCAATATTTTTTTTTATCCACATCCTCCTTAAATTCAAACAATGGATAAAATGGTAATCGTGGCTGACGTCAGTATTGCCACTTATACCGCATTTCGCGGCATAATACCGCGATTCTGTCGGAACAGACGCATAAAATCTTGATTATACCACATATTCGCAATTATGTCGGGAAATGGCTATTTATACCGCATTCGCAATTTGTCCCGTACGTAATTTGTCAAACTTGAAGTTGCTTGTATTTCATGTATGTCTGGCAAGATATGTCTTTGTTGCCTATAAAACGGGGAACTCGAAGCCGCGTTCGATTCGGTTCCCGTAAGTCAACTAGGGATCTTAATACTCTATATGACTAAGTCCAAAATACGCCACTGATCCTCGGGAAGAACGAGAAAACATAGCACTAACGATTCAAACTCAACAACTCAATCCTGTGTTAACCAATCACAGCGATGTTTGGAAGCAGCTGTGATACCGCTTTCGGCTCTTCCAACAAAGCTGGATATATATAACCCCAAACAAAGTGCAAAAAAAAAACTAAATATGGCCACAGTTAACAGGTGGTCTGTTACGGTGGTGCCGTCTGCACCCCTCACTGATAACTTCTGCCGCCGTTAGCCAGCGTTACTCCCTTTCCGTCCAGTATGTTTAATCTTCTATACTGCCGTGATTCTGTATTTTTTTATTCCCTCATGTTCATGAATCATCGCCGGGGATGAGTCATCTTCTTCAAACTTCTTTTCCGGGC
Organism: Branchinecta sandiegonensis; assembly: GCA_030848855.1. Classification (NCBI taxonomy): domain Eukaryota; kingdom Metazoa; phylum Arthropoda; class Branchiopoda; order Anostraca; family Branchinectidae; genus Branchinecta; species Branchinecta sandiegonensis. The sequence goes on along the minus strand of JAUPMV010000001.1, from coordinate 27,682,448 downwards.
CTCGACCGTGCAACAAGCCTTTTTACATAAAGGTTGTTTTTATTTTGTAAGTACAGCTCATACCAGAGAATAAAACCTTTTGTTTATTTATGGACCTTAGGTCATTGTTATGAGTCTTGTTTAAAGCTCCTTAGAGTGGGCTGGCCTGTAAGGCCTAGTGTATGATGGGTGGTTTATAACCTATTGTGTTTCGGTACACAGACCTTAGTGTGAATCGACCGGGGGAATCCACAACGAACCCGTACGTGTAGTAGGCCACCCGACGCCCTAGGCTGTTCTGACTCCGATGACTGCATCTAAGGACATTTACCATCTATGTCCATCTATGTCCCCTTACCATAACATCAGGTTGAGAGTGCTTCTTCACATACAAATACAGTCGTCGTAATAGGTATTTGTGTTAACAAAAGCAAGAAGTTAGAACTGAGAATCATGAATAGACAAGCCTAAGGCCAGGGTTGTGCATGAATAATCGTCACACGGAATAAATTGCAGTGAATCGTCCTTAAAATGATCAAAATCAGTTTCCCTATGGGTATGTACAGCTCACATTTGCAATATCACTGTTCATGGACTACTGGTTCTTCAATTTCTTGCCAGTAATGTCTAATCCTTTTAATCCTCTTGAGGAAACAGAGAGGTATAAATGCATGGGACAATGGTTATTGAAGTCATTCTGCTGACAATTCATGGTCTTTTGACATATCAGAAGTTTACAAGCATTTTATGTCACCTGTCAGTTCAGTTTCTCTGAAGACGTGTGAAAACATTTTGTTCAAGTGCTTGCACTGTGGAGTGACTGTACAATATCGCATCAGTTGGAGATCAAACCTCATCCGCCATTTAAAGGTCAGTTCATAACATTTTGGAGGATTCATAGCTCCGATGAAGTCTCGTTACTTGACTCGTCACGTTACTTGACTGAGCCTCTGTGCGACGAGGATGCCAACTCCCTCTTTTATTGGCGAGACAAAAAGACTGAATACCTCATCTTGTCTGCACTTGCACAAAAGTACTTGTCAGTCCCAGCGACTTCCGCTTCTGTGGAAAGGATCTTCAGCATAGCGATCATGATGCCACAAAGGGCAAAGCTGACAGAGAAGAACGTTTCCAATACAGTTTTCCTAGAGTGCAACAGCGGCATCCTTTTGAATCATCGGCAATTTCTCCTTGAATCGTTTCGACTCATGAGTCGAATCACTTTTTTGGGTGAATTGCACTGAATCAAATTCTTCTGCAGGACAACTGAATCGTAATCAAATTGTGGCTGATAGCGGACGATGAATCTTGAATTATGCGATTCAAAAGCAGGTTGAATCGCAAAACCCTGCCTAAGACTAAATTTGACAATATGTAGTAGCCTAAAGGAGGGGTATCCAACCTCGAATTTATATGAACTCGAACTTATCATGAAGACATTACAAGGAAATTTCTGTGCAGTCCAAAACAGGTCCTGAGTCACTCAGCATTTCCTTTGTGATAGTTAGGACCATTTTAGGACTGGATTGAAATTTCCTTCCAACCTTTCGAGGCCAGCTTTGAGGTTGTGTAAATTCGAGGTTGGATCCTGTAGATCCTGTAGTCCTGTAGAATACATCTAAAAGACGTTTTTTTTTTTAGTTTTCAATGTGGTCAAACTATTGAAGATATGCACAACAAACTAAGACCATATAAAAGTTTTCATCGCTTCCGGCTGCTAACTAGGGTTGAAGAAAAAGAATTCACATAGCAAAACCTTCCAAAAAGTATCTTCACTATCTTCTCAGAAAGAGAGGAAACTTGTCAAAATGTGAAGAAACGTACATCTTCTTCAGGATTTAGGTTCATAGGATCCTTGTCACCTCTTTCTTGGGATTCTATTCACTTCAATATTTTGTCCATTTGCTTTTCATCTGCAAATTATACACTCACTTTTCCAACATATTATTCTTAATCATCTATCACTTATACCAAAAATTGCAAAAACAAATCTCTTTTTCATCATCGTTTTTTTTTGTTTTTCTCAATTAAACACTCACTTTTCCATCATATTACTCTCACTTACTTTAATCAACTATCCCTAATACCAAAACAAATCTCTATTTCATCATTCTTAAATTACCTTAAATCACAGCTTGGAGGGAAATAAGGGTTTTCGATCCTGTTGAATCACTCCTTGTGATGACTCCACGGTTTGTCTCTCCACTCACCATCCAAACGGCGTTTGAATGCTTCTGTCGATTCAGCAGCAACAGTGTCCTCCTTGAGGTTGTTCCAGAGGCTCACGATCCGGTTCGAGAAGAAGTTGCATCTTGCTCCAGTCCTTGCGTGAAGTTTGCGGATACGTTTTGGGTGTCCTCGTGTTATGTGGGAGGGGTCAATCTCCAGGAGCTCATTTTCTTGATTGGTCGAGAGGAGTTTGTGTGCCTGGATCATGTCCCCTCGTTTCCGCCTGTAGACTAAGGAGGGGAGGTTGAGTTCCCTCAGCCGCTCACTGTAGGGCTTGTTTGCCATACCAGCGATCAGCTTAGTGGCCCTTCGTTGGATTTGCTCAAGAGCTGCCTTGCCCTTTCTGAATCGGGGGGTGGCCAGTATGGTCCCCACCTCCAATCTGGGTCTTACTAATCCTTTGTAGAGCTTGGTGATCACGTGTTTACTCCTGCTGGTAATGCTGTGTTTGATGATGCCTAGGGCTCTGCTAGCATTGGCTGAGATGTTCTGTGAGTGGGTGCTGAATTTCAACTGGGAGTCAACAATAACGCCAAGATCTCTCTCCTCCTGAACGTGCTCCAGTGTGTGGTGACTCCCATGATTTTGGGTCATGAGGTACTGTTGCTTGGGGTTGTTGTGTCCGAAGTGCAGGGGCGTCTAGAATCTCTCTTCATTGGGGGGGGGGGGCGCACCTGGTAAAATTGACCGAATCGGTACCTGATTTTTACTGAATTTGTAAAAAGAAATTTGTAACACAGCGAGTTGCCTTCATGAAGCTACAACGTAAAAAGGTTGCAGAGTATATACAAACGAGTCAAAAGAGAAAAATTGGCGCGTTTCCACGTTTTTCCGCTTCTGTTTTTCTTTTTCATGGATACGCCGTCACTAGCCTTTTACCTCTGGAAGACCTTTCCAGTTTTGCCAACAAGACTTGAAATAATCGCAAAAAACGTTGTTGCTGCATAGCGACAACGTCTAACCGCTGTGCCCATGATTAATTAAGGCGGTGCAGGCGAAATTTTTTAATCCACCTTTTTTTTCTGGCAACATTTAACTACTTCCCATGCAAATTCTAGCTTTTAACACAGTTCAAGCCCCCCAAAATTCCAAGCCTCAAACGCCAACTAAATGAGGCAACCTTTGTCTAACTAGTGGAGACTGCGAAATGCGCCGCAGGCGAAATTTTGTGGAAACACTAATGATGAAAGTGCCTTTCTGCTATCCCAAGATTACCTATTCAACCCAGAGTTGTCTGGCAACGAAAAGGGCGATCCAGGGTAAAGTGGATACAAAGTAAATTGTTCGGAATTTACAGCAAACAGAAGTAGGCTAGTTTTCACGTCAAGAGACGTGCTTTTAAGTGAAGTACTGCAATCCTAAGAAGTAAAAAAGTGAACAGCACCTAGCTGAAGCTACCATAAATGGTAAAGAACGAGAGCTAAATAAATGCCACTTAATTACCGAATTCAGTAACTGGGTTGAAGCAAATAATGAATTCGTAGTATACCGAAAAACTAACTAAAAAAATAAGGAACAGATCGAGAGTGGTATTACAACCAAATTTCATAACGGAATAAAACTCTAGTTGAACCACCTAAAACAACCGAATTCGGCAAGTCTAGTAATAGAAACGGACCCCAAAAAAATCCGGCGAATTACCGTATTCGGTAACGAATCAGAACTAAATGAATCTCACCGAATTTAATTATGAAATGGACTGACCGAATGCGACCGAATTACCGAATTCGGTAGGGAATGAGACCAAATAAACAGGTTAAATCACCGAATTTACGCAGGAACGGACTGAATGCGGCGAAATCGATGCGGACTAAATGTTCGATGAATTATCGTATTCAGTCACGAATTAGAACCAAATGAATCTGCTTAATGACCCAATTATCAAATGGACTGACCTAATGCGACCGAATTCGGTCAAGAATGAGACCAAATGAACAGGTTAAATCACCAAATTTACGCAATGCGGCAAAATCGATGCGGACTGAACTAAAGTTGGATGAATTATGGAATTCGGTCACGAATCAGAACCAAATGAATCTGATTAATGACCAAATTATGAAACGGAATGACCAAATGGAATAGAACAGATACGGACTTGAGAAAGTCCAGTGAATTACCCAATTCGCTAACGAATGAGACCAAATAAACAGGTTAAATCGCAGAATTTACGAAGGGGCAGACCAAATGCGGTGAAATCGATGTGGAGTGAACAAAAGTTGGATGAATTAGAAAAGTCGATAAAGAAAGGAGAACCAATAAACACGTTAAGTCACCCAATTTTGAAATGCGGGGACAAACGATTTTATCGAAAGGGCATCACGGCTTCGAAGCGATGCCCGTTTTGACCGAATTTTTCGCCTTCGGCAAAATATTTAACAAATGCCCAAAACGTAGGGGGGGCACTGTGCCCCCCCCCCTAAGGGACGCCCCTGCTGAAGTGTATGCACCGAAGTGTTCTTACTTTACTTTTTTTTTCCAACCTCTTTACTAAACTTACAGCGATCATGTGAACGACAATTTAAAATCTCCCCCACAAGCTGCATGGATGCGGTGTTGCCGGCGTCACAGAATTCTATGATTCGTCAACCGAAACTCAACCGCACGTCCAGATTCTCGCCTTTCCACAAGGCCTTCTTTTGAGGGTTGACGAAAAAGAATTCACATAGCAAAACCTTCCAAAAGGTATCTTCACTATCTTCTCAGAAAGAGAGAAAACTTGTCAAAATGCAAAGAAACGTACATCTTCTTCTTCAGGATTTAGGTGGCGTCTGTCCTTTTCAGGTCCTTTTATAGGATCCTTTCGGCTTGTCACCGCTTTCTTGGAATTCTTTTCACTTCAATATTTTATCCATTTGCTTTTCATCTGCAAATTATACACTCATTTTTCCAACATATTATTCTTAATCATCATCACTTACACCAAAAATTGCAAAAACAAATCTCTTTTTCATCATCGTTTTTTTTTCTCAATTAAACACTCACTTTTCCATAATCATATTAATAATAATCATATTATTCTCACTTACTTTAATCAACTATCCCTAATACCAAAAACAAATCTCTATTTCATCATTCTTACTTTAATTTTTTTCCCAACTTCTTTCAGCGGTCACGTGAACGACGATTTAAAAATTTCGCCCGCAAGCTGCATGGATTCGGTGTTGCCGGTTGTCGCAGAATTCACGATTCGTCAACCGAAGCTCAACCGCACGTCCAGATTCTCGCCTTTCCACGAAGCCTTCTTTTGAGGAATCCCCCCGTTTTTGTTTTTCCCAGGGACTCACTCCCGTATACTCTTGATAGCTAACTCTACTTGCCCATGAAGAACAGCCGGAAGCGTCACCACAGCTGTCCCCAACAAATGCATCTAGTGGTTGACACAGGATTTGAATCACCGTTCGAACGACGTTTCTCGTTCTTCCCGAGGTTCACTGACTTGTTTTGGTCTAAACACGGTCTAAAGTCGTTTTTGCAGTTATCGTGGTATCTGATACCTCGGTCAAAAGTTTTGCAGTTATCGTGGTATCTGGCCAGTTATCGTGGTATCAAATATTCAGATACCACGGTCCGACCGTGGTAACTGGTCGTGGTATCTGAAAAAGGCATCTCACTTCATCAATTTTAGTCAAATTGGTGGGAAAAAAGTTTGGCACTTAGCGACGTGACTGAATATCAGTTTTTCTTTTGGGATGACTTCGAAAAGTGCAATTTCGGCAATAGTCGTTTTTGCAGAGCAACCGTATATCAGATACCACGGTTACTGCAAAAACGACTAATTTGCAGATCCAGTTACCGTGGTAACAGATACCATTGTATCTGCAAAAACGCAACTATAGTGTATTCTCGCTAGTCCCCACGGATGGGAAATGCTCCGATTATCATCACCATCATCAAAAAGGAATCCCTTTCAGATTCGGAGGAGAATCGTTTTTGGGAGTTCTTGTTTTTCGAAAAAAAAAACAAAGAGATGGTTGATATAAATGAATTTGAGTATATTTAATAGCCAATTGGCCGTACAAGATAGGCTACATGATGGTTACAATACACTTTACATCACTCAATACTTATCTTTCTTTAACTAATACACTCTTTAAAACTTGGCATATTTTAAGTATCTTAAATTTATTTTTTGTTTCAAGAACATCGGGGAACTTCACAATATACCCGTTAAGAAAACGTCTCCTGGAGTGTAATTGCTGGCATTCAACTAGAAAATGGCCCTCTTCCTCTGTTATAAAGCACAGGGGCATTGTCGCCTACTATTTGCGATCTTATTATCCCAATTACTCCGACCACGTTCTGGCAGGCAGTTCGCTCGTAGCTGAAACCACAGGGGCAGGCTCTCCGCCGGTAGGTACAGCTTGAAGTAAAAGAAATAAGACTTTCTAATTTCGGAAGAAATCTGACTAGTATATTATTGAGATTCAACTAGTAAAAGTTTCTTATTATTCAATGAAACAATAGACAAAATATCCAACATCATTGCAATTACAAAATTATTCGGGGGTTTGACCGAAGAAAAATCTTTGCGAACGCATAAGGATCGGTACTATTGCTCGGGACATCCATGCCGAAACAGGGTTTTGTGATCGGCCCACAAGCCGCACCTGCCTACAGGCGTAGTTGATTAGTACTTTCCATTTCCATTACTTTCCACCTAAGATTAGCGATTTTCTTGTTAGCGCTTGTCGACATTATCCAGCCTTCCTGCTCTCAGACGCGGCGGGTGGGAGCAAACTGTTTGAAAACTGGACGCGCCGTGGTTAAAAAGTTGAAAAACTAAGCAAATAAAAGAAATAAAAACAGAGGATTCTCATACCCTTATGTCTGAAAGAGTTGTCAGCGGACAATGAAGACTGTGACGGGCAAAACCCGGCATGGCCGAAAAAGCGCTAAAATTCGTAGGCATAAAACGAAACGAAGGTGGGAATTTTAGAAGCTTATAATTCCACAAGGGAGCTAGGTATATCATAAAAGGCAGAATAAGCAAGAGGGGTCCTTTAAGGCGTATTCTCGCCATTCCCCGAGGACTCCAATTAGTAGTCCCCGCGTTTTTGTTTGTCCCGGGGACTCACTGCCCGTATTCTCGGGAGTCACCATGGACGGGGAATGCTCCGATTACCATCATCATCATCAAAAAGGACTCCCAGATTCGGAGGGGAATCAATTTTTGCTGGTGTTGGTGCATTACGAAGTTAATTAAAAACAATTTCTTCGGCTGCATATTTTTTTTTCGAACAAAATCCAAATTCTGTACGCGGAGTCCACGTGGAGTGACTCCCTCTATTCTCGCCGTTCCCTTCGATCTCCCGAGGAGTCCTCAGGGAACAGGCTTAATACGCCTTTAGTGTCGATGAAGAATCAGTGTTCCGACATGTCGCGCGATAGTGTGAATTGTCATTGTCGATAGTGTGAATTGTCATTTGTTTCTGTCACTCTTGTCCTACGTAGGACATACAAATCACTCTATTTCAGAAAATGACCAAATGTGTCGTTTTCGCAGCAGGGATCCGACCAGAAGTAACTATTTCAAGTTTTTTTCATGAAAGTAAAGTCATTTTTACAGAGGCGATTCCGACCAAAAGTGAACATTTCATGAAAATAGATTTCACTCCCAATTAGGGGTCGGCACCGTTTCTGTTTTTGGCTAAAACAGAAACGGTAAAAAACGGCAAATAAAAAACGGAACAGACACAGAAACGGTGATAAAAAAACGGAAAACCGTTTCTGTTTTTCCGTTTTTTTCCGGAAAAACAGAAACTGACGGTTCTGACGAAAAAAACGTCCGTTTTAACAGGTATTTCTGTTTTTTTTCCTACTTCTTTAGGTTTATAAGATAACAGTAAGGCGATCGTTTGGAACGGTAAAATGGCTGTTGGAAAGTGAATAGCGTGAGGAGGGGACTCAGGGAGGGTCTGACAGGAGAAGGTTGTGAGAGAAGGTCGGGTATAATTGTATAAGGTGAAAAAAAAGGACTCTGCACCTGTCTAGTAAACTAAGCCCTGTTTTTATATCCATGGCCAAATGCTGGGGTATGCTGGCAGGTGTGAGTATGGAAGTCATACGTATGCGTACCCCTTATACCCCAGAAGGGTACCAGTTCCCTTGAAAAGCAAAAAATTTTAAGGTAAAAAATTGAATACCAAATTGTTTTAGTTCCCAGAGTACTGTATACTGATACCCCTATTTGGAAGAAGGGGCACAACTACGCGTGAGAACCATGGTCACACCTGTCAGCATGCCCCAGCGTTTGAGCATGGGCTTCACTCAAGTGCCATATACCGATCACTTTTCGGTCGGTCCACTGTTCTCGAGTTAGGGTATTTCCAGATGTGCTAGGACGATGAAACTTGGCAGGCATATCAGGGATCTGACAAAACTACCTTGGAAATAGTCACTTCGACGATCCGACCACCGTAGGGGGAGTGGAGTGAGGGGGAATCCGAAATATTGACGTATGTATATGTCTAACTCTGGAACGGGTGATCGGATCTTAATGACACTTGATATTTCGAACGACCTCGTGTCTCAGACTTTCCATTTCAAGTCCGGTTCGGATCCGGTGAATGTGGGGGGGGGGGGGAGGAGTCGGAAGGGGGGGGGGACCGGAAATCCTGTGACACGCTTTAAGTTGAGCGATCAGGATTAAACTTGGTGGGAAGAACAAGCACAAGCCCTTGGTACATCATAGACAGAACTGGACCGGATTTGGGCACTGTGCGGGAAGTTGGGGGGGGGGGGGGGGGGTCCGGAATTCGGGTGATCTGGAGTTAAGGTACTCCCAGGTGGGCTAGAACGATGAAACTTGGCAGGCATATCAGAGACCCGACCAAATTAACTTGGAAATAGTCAGTTCCCCGATCCAACCATCGTGGGGGAGTGGAGGGAGGAGGAATCCGGAATCTTGAGGTATATGTAACTTTCGAAAGTGTGATCGGATCTTAATGAACCTTCATATTTGGATAGACCTCGTTTCTCGGGTGTCCCATTTCAAGTCCGGGCCGGATCGTTGGGAGGTACAGGGGAGTACTGGAAATCTTGTGTCACGCTTAGAGTAAACTTGGTGGGAAGAACAAGCATAAGAACTAGGTACACCCGTGACAGAACGGACCGGATCCGTGCACTGTGGGGAGAGTTGGAGGGGGTCCGGAATTCCGGTGATCGCGAGTTAAGGTACTTCCAGATGTGCTAGAACGATGAAACTTGGCTGGAACATTGGAGACTCTACAAGATTGGCTCACAAATTGTCACTTTCCAGATCCGACCATCCCTTAAAGTACAAAAATGAACTGCCAGCTCCCTCGAAGTGCGCACATTAACCGCAAACTGAAAAATTACTTTTGACCAAACTATACATTTCATGATCCACCGAGGGTCCATGAGCATTTGCGCCACAAGGGTTTTGCTTAAAACTGAATTTCTAGCACCCATAAAGTGCGAATCTTTACCGAGAACCGAAAAAAAAACTTTTGAACATTGGAATTGTTCGCTGGCTCTTTCTTAGTTGTATAATTATCCTACAGCTTCGTAGAAAAGTTTCATCAGGAATGGGAGCTTGAAGGCTTGAAACTTTCAGTACAAAACGATTCGTGCTCCTATTGGTTGGATTTAAAAAAAAAATGCGTCTTAACCGACCAATGGGATGCGAGACTCCGTTTCGCAAAAGTATTATTATACCAACAAGAAATAGCCCGATCAACGTTTCCAGCAGAAGGGTTATTACACCAACAAGAAATAGCCAGATTAACGTTTCCAGCAATTCACTCGCTCAGAATGGTTATCAAAGGCCGATAATTTAGTCTGTAAGTCGAAAGTCCTATACCTCCTAATGTTAATTTTATTGTTATGCTTCCTCTGATGACGATGTAAAAATATCCGTTTTGTCGGGTAGGCTGCATTCTCTCTATTCTGACTCACAAATCTTTCCTTCCGAAAAGCAGAAAATGTCGGTAGATGGCATAATCCGCCGGGAGAATAAAAACCACTAAATTACGCCAGGACGCCACGCGTGTAAGTCGTAACAAAAAACGGAAATTTGGAAAAAACAGGTAAAATAAAAACAGAAACGGCTAAAACGGTCAAATAAAAAACGAAACAGAAACAGAAACGGCATTAAAAAACGGCTACCTGTTTTCTGTTGTTTAAAAAAAAAACAGAACAAAAAACGGTAGTAAAAAAACAGAAACAGAAACGGTGACGACCCCTACTCCCAATCCACTCTCTGTTTTGGGCCACAAGTCACTCTCTAAATATTTTTAATGTGGCAACACTGTGAAGAATCACCGTGTGCATGGCGAAGAGCTGGAAATCTCACTGGCTCGACGCGCAACAAAAGTTGTAGATTGGTTGACATAGGACTTGAATCGAGTTTGAGGATTCGTTTGCGCGACGTTCTTCGTTCCTGTAGATTTGGTTGTAGATTGGTTGACATAGGACTTGAATCGAGTTTGAGGATTCGTTTGCGCGACGTTCTTCGTTCCTCGCGAGGTTCACTGGCGGGTTTCCGACTTGGTATTATAAGGAGTACTATCGTCGTTCCCCGGGGACTCGAGGGTGCCTCCATAATCGATTAAACATAAGGCGACAGAATCAGTCTGAGTCTATTTTATTTCCACTTTTGTTAACTCAAGATCGTTTTTAACTTAAATTTACATTGTTATTATTTTGAAAAAAAAATCGTATTCACAATGAAATGGACTTACTTTCCTCAAAATCAGTTTCAAACCACAAATGAACTAAAGATTGATCTCAGCAGGGGCGTCACTATTGGGGGGGGGGGGGACGCCCCCCCCCCCCAATGCTGTCGGCCATTCGGTAAAAAGTTACCGAGTCGGCGCGAAGCGCCGCGACTTTTCGTCAAAATGGTTGATTTTTTTCACGAAAACAGTCGGTTTTTCTGAAAATTGGTCGATTTTTCGCCAAAATAGTCGATTTTTCTGAAAATCAGTCGATTGTTTTCAAAAATGTCATTTTGTTGTTGAAAACAGTCGTTTTTTCTGCAGAAAAAGTTGGTCACAATGACCAACCAGTCGGTAAATGCCTCGTCCCCCCCCCCCAAACATTTTTGCTAGTAACGCCTCTGGATCTCAGATATTCTTTTTAACCATCCCCAACATCTGTTTTTCCAAAAACAGTAGCACAAGCATCTCCCAAAATCGATCCCCAGCCGAATCTGAAAGAGAGTCCTTTTTGATGATGGTGATGATAAACCGGAGCATTCCCCGTCCGTGGAAACTCGCGAGAATACGGCGAGTGAGTCCTCGTCCATCAAAAAGAGTCCTTGAGAAACGGCTAGAATACGTCTAAACAGTATTTTCCATTTTCCACTAGCCTACGTTGTGGGTCGCCCCCACTTCCTGCAATCTCGCGAGTCCCCACGGACGGGGAATGCTTCGTTTATCATCAATATCGTCAACGGGGAATCGGTTTGGGGACTTGCACATAAAATAATCTACAGTCTCCAATCCACTAGAAAAAAGAAAGACGTGTACTCTGAAAATTTTTCATACAAATTTCACAGACAAAATAAGAAATTCACACTTATTTACAAAACAAAATGATCCTAATCACAAGGTCTGCGGTGTTGACATACTTCTCACCGCGATTCCTATTGCCAATAAAAACTAAAAAAAAAGGAACGTGTTCTTCGTTTACTGCAGACGAGAGAAACAGTTAAATGAACTACACCCACTGTGTTCCACCCTTCTAACGACAGTAACTATTAGTTACTATTTTCGTTCCAACCTCATGAAAAGTTACTTGGTGACATTCCAACCTTCTCGAAATAGTAACTATTTGCTTACCCCGCTCGGGAGCGTGGTAACTGAATATCTGTACCCCGATTAGCCCGCCGCAAGATAATTTGCCGAAAATTATAGAATAATGAGTTCCAGCCTTGACGCCAAAATTCGTGACGTCACTACTACGCATGACGTCACGGATCCTCCCGCCAAAACCCGAAATTATAGAATATTATATGCCGAAAATTATTATTATATGTTGTTATATTATTATATGCCGAAAATTGTAGAATAATGAGTTCCAGCCTTGACGCCAAAATTCGTGACGTCACTACTACGCATGACGTCACGGATCCTCCCTTCTTGGCGTCAAGGCTGTAACGAATTTTCCTTTTTTCGGAAAAAATATCCTGTCGCGGGCTGACCGGGCCAATCACGTCACAGAGATCGCAATTACCACGCTAACTACACTCCCGAGCGTGGTAAGCAAATAGTTACTATTTCGAGAAGGTTAGAACGGTCAGCGTAGTAATTTTTCAAGAGGTTGGAACGAAATAGTAACTAACAGTTACCATTGTTAGAAGGGTGGAAGACCCTCTTTATCAACCGCTCAAAGCGAAACTTCACCTTCCAGATTTCAGTTGGAGCCGTGAACGTCAGCTTGCGTTGCCTGATGACAAATTTGTAGCCTGCGTAGTAGTATGGTAGTAGTACGAAAACGTTGCATGTAATACTATGTAGTAGCAAAGAATACTATCATTTAATGTGCCTCAGACTGGTCTAATCTTATGTAGTAGTATCCAGTAGCATCCTGTCTTGCCATAGTAACATTCAGTCTTGCTAATAGTACGATATACTAGTATGCAGTAACGCAGTAGCCTTGAAGTAGAAGCATGTAGTAGCATCGTTAGTACTGCATGCAACTTTTTCGTAATACTTCATAGTACTATTTTGAGATACATTTTTCATCTGGTGGTTAGCTGCGCGGCTTACGCAGGGCGTGACCTCACCTTCACCAGGTTTTCTCCGGGTCTAGAGCTTGGTCACACTGGGCTCATTTCCTGGCTTTTTGGGTTGCAAAGTAGAAAAAAGAGCAACATACAACTAATCTTGAATGTTGTCGTTTTAAATTCAGGAAATCAATTAGAGCAAAACAGCGTGTACAATTATGTTACAGGAACCCTAATTGCAGTCTGTTCATTTCCTCAAGCTGCCACAAAGCCCATCGAATCTCACGTTCCCTAGAGATTTTCAGCGGTTTGTCGAATAGGCGGCTTTTTGAGCCCAGCGGGACCAGGCTCTTACACACTAAGGGTATGTTCCCACCTCCTACGAACAGTTACTTTGACCTAGCACCTTCTACCCTATAAGTATATCCCTTCATACAGCTTGCGACGCTGATCATAGCTTTTTATAATTAGTTGGTTGGAACACGGTAAGTTTTCAGAAAACCTTACGCTTCGCAAGATAGGAGTTAGTCAGCTGCGAACCTTTTTGGTAATTTAAGATGAATATTCTGCTGAGCGTTTTTTTCTTTTTTTTCGAGTTATTCGTTTTCCTTTTCCAATAAAATACTTTCGGTTTGTAATTTTGTGTGTAGTGGAAGTAAAAAGAAAAAAAGAGATCAAGAGCGAGTTCCACCCTACTTACCGTAGTTACTACGCATGACGTCACGAATTCTGGCTTTTCGGCGTCAAGGCTGGAACGCATTTTTCTATTTTCACCAAAATATTGTGCCACGGGCTAATCCGCCCAGTCACATCACAAAGTTTCGTAGTTACCACGCTTACTACTCTTCTGAGCGTGGTAAGCAAATAGTTATTATTTCGAGAAGGCTGGAACGGTCAGCGTAGTAACTTCTTACGAGGTTGGAACGAAAATATTAACTAATAGCTACTATTGTTAGAAGGGCGGAACATGTTCGAAGATTCTCTGGACGGTGATCATCCTATTCTTGACCAAGACAAGCGCATCACTGTCGGCCACACAGAACACTGTAGTTAGAGCGGAGCAGCAACACTCTTTTTCCAATAAATTAGTTTAGGACTAGCAGGACATACAGAAGGAAAAAAATAGATCTTAGGGAAATTTCCAAAGTTATCTTTTTCTTTTGGTTGTGTGTCGTGGAAAGTACAAAAAGATAAAAAAACTACAACAGATTCTCTGGGCGGCTATCATTCTATTCTAGACAAAGACAGGCGCATCACTACCAGCAAAACAGGTGTCGACTAAACTTTATCGGAATTCAATACAGTCGTAACGTACAGTGACGTCGAGTGATTAAGGACCCAACATAGGATTTGATTGTCCCTAGGTCGTTTTATAACGCGACCGGCGCCTCGCTGGCCGCTCGGCTCTCTCAATATATACTCACCGATAGGAATAAACTACAATTTTTCGTTTTCTGAGGTACAACAGATCAAATAGGTGTGACGTCACGCTTGTAGGGCATTCCGATACAACTTAGTTTAGACCACAAAGCACAAAACGGTATTCGGGCATGTTCAACAAAACTTCTTAATTATCACATTTAGCAACAGTACAGTGCCAGATAGAGACAAAATTAACACTTTGTATGTCTGTAGCCAAGTGGCAAAAACAGAAGACGGACTTCTATACGAAATAGTTACTTTCCGCCACATATAGACTGGTATATCTGGTCAAGAACAAATAATCTGATAGAACCTCCGTCTCCCTATCTGTGTAATGCGACCATGCGGAGTCGAACATTCCCCATACCCTGCCCGATAACGGGCGGAGGTTAGGAGCTACGCGGCACATCACGTTTCGTTACCTCTAGCTATATCGCTGTGCAGCCGCGTAGAAGAAACTTTCAAAGTAAAGCCGCTTTCACATTGACTCGTCATTGCGATGCGTCGCGTTATCTTGCGTTGCGTACAGGTTGCGTAGCGTATCTTTCACACCTGCGCGAGAACATGTTACGCTGGATGCGTATTTCCTTTTTCCTTTTTCGGTTTCTTCTGCCAAGTTTTCCTTTCTTTCATCAATTGCGTTTTATTTGTCTGCGTAAGCTCTGCGTTGCATCGCCGCAATCGTCACGCAGAGGTTGCGTAGCTCAGTGTGAAAGGCTCTACGCGTCAATGTGGAAGCGGCTCAAAAGCCGATTGATTCTCTGGACGCGCTCCAGAGACGGTCAGATGGTCTTATTCCTCTGCTATTAGCAACGGCGAAGACGGAAGTAGACGGGTATCAACTCAAAACTAGAGCAAGCTCAGTAGCTAGCTGAGCCCGTTTGCTGAGCTAGCTCAGATCAGTTTGGTCGGGGTATCCATAGTCGCTGCATGGTACCAAAGCCGGAAGTTCTATTCGATTATTTGTTCTTGATCTGGTTGAAGGAGCTGAATCTAGATGTGCGGTCGGGAAGGTGAAAAATAGAATACAAATCAACCCCGTATTGGTTAGTTTTGACTGGCTGTAATCAACGAGATATAAGAGGTGGTTCTTCCGCTTGTGGAAAGTGACAGAATTATGTTTTAGAAGTACAGAATCAGTAAGTAGTTTGTCATCAGATGGGCTTTTTCAAATGCTCTTAATTTTTTTTTAGTAAAACTGGAGGCGAAGGTTCACAGTTGGAATCAACGCTAAATTCTTGTTTGTAGATGGCTACGCATTCCAAGGAGTTCAAGTTTGAGGCTGGCTAGAGTTTACAACTGTTAGGAATCTTCTGGTTCTGTCGAATTAACTGAACCCCCGCACTTCATAAAACGCGTCATGTCATCGCACTTTTTGGTAATCTGCATCTAGCGCTTTTTGGTATTACTGAGTACCAACTGAAGCTCGTCAGTTCAGTTGCCCGAAAGTAACTAACAAAGTCAGGGGCGACAAGCTAAAGCTTAATGCCAAATGTAATAATAAATACAAATAACATATTTAAGTGGTTTGCTGTTGCTATTGGAGATGAAAGTTAAATTATTATTAATGTTACGATCGTTATAAACACCAAAATTTGGATTGTGTACTGGAGCCAGTGATGAGTGGGACGAACTTCTGCTGATTCCGTACTGAATATTATAGCTGTTCCAAGAATTTCTGAACCTCAGTTCATTTCTATGTCTGTATATCTGTAAATACTAACCAAAGTATATAAAGTTCCCAAACGTTGAAACGCTAATCTTCCAGCTAGGATCATTCTCGACAAGGGCAATTAACCGGATCTGAATCAGTTCCTTTGAGAACTGAACTGCATCTCCCAAACAAAATTCTGAAGAATGTCAAGTGTGCCATCTAGTTGGTGTACCTCGAAAGCAGGAGTAAATATGACGTCACAAGGTAAAAGTCAGCTCTGAAGAAAGGGGCCGACAACGCCAATATATGGGTGTAGCCTACAAAGATGGTGTCACGGACTTAGAATAAACAATTGAGCTCAGAGTGGCGTCAAACAAGAAAGCACTGACTAGTATCAGAGTTGAGTCGATTGCAGCAACTGGCCAGCACTCAAACTGGTTCTATTAGCACAGAAGAAAATCCAGGATTCCCTAGAAAACAAATCAGGGTCAGATGTAAGTAGGCTAAGTCAGTCCGAGGACTGGTTGGGACAAGGTTAGGCACCAGTCATACACATCCTCAATCTTAAAGGACACGTCGTACTTATGCTAGCAACTATTTCTACATCAGTAGTATTTTCGTCCAGTCTAGTTCCCAAGGTTCTTCACTTCATATGTGTATTCCACAGCCTCTATTAGCAATAAACTGCTTATCACGCCTGTCACATTTTTTCTCTTCACGTGACATATCATGCGCCAAAAAAAATTTTCCTAGGAGATTATTCGTCCGGAGACAGATTACGCAAATTTTGCCAAGATTCTCATCCAAGGAATGGGACATGGGAAGAGGCTAAAAACATCCGAATCCGTGTGATTTTCTGTAAGCATAGCTTAGTTGTTAAAGGACCCCTCGCACTATTTACTCTTCTACTTACAATAGTTTAAATGTTTGAATACTTTAAATCTAGGCTGCACTTTCAACAAATAACTCACGGTTTTGGCTGTTTTCAGCCTTTTCCGAAACCCGTTGACTTGTAGCGAAAACAGGGAAACAATTTACATAACCGGTTTTTCTGATGGAAAAACTTCTCGGCAGACAACTGTCGACAGCGTGATACACATCGACGGTAGCAAAACACGGCAAGTGAGAAAATCAGCGTGGTTTTGTTAAAGGGGATGGAATGTACCGTACGAAATTGGGGTCTCTGGGTTTAGAAATATGTGGAGTGATTATGGAAGTAGGTTGCATCAGTATTACAGATAAGACAGGTCCTTTAAGTGGTCAACTATTTGAGAACATCTGAGCAGAAACACTAGCGTATTCTCGCCGTTCCCCGAGGACTCCACTTGAGGAGTCCCCGCGTTTTGTTTGTCCCGGAGACTCACTCCCGGTATTCTCGCGAGTCCCCATGACGGGGAATGCTCTGATTATCACCACCATCATCAAAGGGGGATAGAATGTACGGTACGAAATTGGGTCTCTGGGTTTAGAAATATATGAAGTGGTTATGGAAGTAGGTTGCATTAGTATTATAGATAAGACAGGTCCTTTAAGTGGTCAACTATTTGAGAACATCTGAGCAGAAACGATATAGGCGTATTCTCGCCGTTCCCCGAGGACTCCACTTGAGGAGTCCCCGCGTTTTTGTTTGTCCCGGGGACTCACTCCCCGTATTCTCGCGAGTCCCCATGACGGGGAATGCTCTGATTATCACCACCATCATCAAATGGGGATAGAATGTACCGTACGAAATTGGGTCTCTGGGTTTAGAAATATATGAAGTGGTTATGGAAGTAGGTTGCATTAGTATTATAGATAAGACAGGTCCTTTAAGTGGTCAACTATTTGAGAACATCTGAGCAGAAACGATATAGGCGTATTCTCGCCGTTCCCCGAGGACTCCACTTGAGGAGTCCCCGCGTTTTTGTTTGTCCCGGGGACTCACTCCCCGTATTCTTGCGAGTCCCCATGACGGGGAATGCTCTGATTATCACCACCATCATCAAAAAGGACTCCCTTTCAAATTCGGAAGGGAATCAATTTTGCTGGTGTTGGTACAATGTAAAATTAATTACAAACAATGAGAATAAAAAAACCAAAGATAAAGTGGATCCAGACTAATTTCGTCAACTGCATATTTCTTTTTCGAAGAAAATCCCTTTCGGAAGCATTCCCCGTGTTCTCGCAGCTTCTGTACGCGGAGTCCGTGTGGAGTGACTCGCTATTTTCTCGCCGTTTCCCCGAGGAGTCCTCGGGGAACGGCGAGAATACGCCTTATCTAGTGCGAGGCGTCTTTTAAAGCCAACTTATTTTTGTATCATTTTATTGAATACCGTACACTGAATTATTTGGATTCTGCTAAGAGATTTTTCGATTTTCCACTGTCTGCTCTAGTACTACTAAGTACGTACCTACGGCCACCCTCACAACGCAAATTCTAATATGACGCGGAAAATTTGAATCTCAACACAAACGTGACTGTTCAGTAGCCAGCGTGATGAAGACTGCTTAGTGCCTGTGTACAAATTATTTGTAAATTCTTTTCGTCAAGCATACGACACAGGTACAACCGCATAGAGGTACCACGAATCCGACAGGAAAAGTCCACTATTTTGAAAATGGATATTCGTGAATAGCGGAGCAACGAAGTGACGTATTTTCATCGGGTCTTCAAGCCTATTTAAGTTAGTAAGTGATAGGTAACAAGATTGTCCTATCTCAGCCATCTCAACCATCTCTCTTTTACCTGGAAGTCGAGCTTCTACCATAATGGTCGTCGGATCGCCCAAGGACAAGATAAAACACTGGGAAAACGGAAACCGAGAACGAGAGAAACTGGGAACGAAGCTTAGGAATTCGAGCGGATTCGTGATATCGACGGTCTGGAATTCAAATCCGGTAAGCAGAAGATTCGAATCCGGGCAAAAGGACAAATCCTGGATTCGTTCGCCTATCTCTGACCGCCTGGCGAATGATCTCGTCACGTGAAGAGACCATTCTTTCCCAGGATACGACGAAGACAGATGGGGACAGTCGACAAACTGGCCTTGTACGTCAGGATAAATTACCCTTAAGTAGGAGGAGCAATGTTTTATATTACTTTTTATTGATTTTGATTTTATACACTTTCTGAAAGTTTTTTTACTATTATTAACGAGGATTTATATTTAAAGAAATTTTAAATTATGACAGGGTACTAGATTAAATGATAGTTTCTGTGTAGTAGATTAGTTATTGTGACGAAGCATGTTTGTGTTATGGTGGGGTCAAGGTCAAATAACCAAGAATTGGTCATTTCCAGGTTGGAGACAAATTAAAGAAAAAGGATTCTGGAGAATAGAGAAGAAATTCTGGAAGCTCCATTAAACAACACAAACAACAGGATAAATTACAATAACGGAAGTTAACAAAATAAAGAGGCATTAGGCAGATTGGGAGGCCCCATCAGGAGGTAAGGGTTATCCGGCCTATCTGCAATAACAAATGAAAAAGCTTACTGGTATTGCCATTTCTCATTTGCGGGGTTAAGTTGTATAAGCTGTTGCCCTCTAGTTCTTGCGACGATGTCCTATGACCATTTCTCAAAAGGTTAGATTCTTCTTCTTCTGCTGATCGCTGAGGGAAGCTGACACCGTCACCGAGACTACGAGAAACAAAAATCAGGTGCCACTAAAAATTAAAGTTATGCTCTGCAAACGACAGTGTTCATGGAGGTATAGTTTTCTTGCAGCAGGGCACTGTACTACTAACTTTATACATACCCTATACATATACCCTACTACCCCTATACCCTAAACTCAAAGGGGATCTATTCTGATCTATTGATAATAATAATAATATAACTGCACCAAAAGGCTTTCGCGAACTCTCATTCGCAGTAGTATTGGCAAACATATACTTTGCAGACACAGGCAATTATGCCTATAGTAGGTTATTAATGAAGTATTATCTGTTCCAGTTCGTTATTTGTTCTTGTTTATTTTGATGCCATGTCCTTTGGCTTTTCTGAGCAATTAAATCAACTTATCTTTTTTTTTCACATCCTCAGTGTGAAATGGGCTTGAAAGTCCTTCTCCAAACCTGTGATCGTTAATCCTAATCTAGTTCCCGACTAGTGCTTCATATAAACCCAATGTCTGTTCTGGCCCACTATCGAAACGAGACGCGAGTTATGCTTTTGCAGATAGCATTGTACCCGATACGGTGGTACCACGGTCAAAAGGCGTTTTTGCTGTTACCGTGGTACCTAGCCAGTTGCGGAAGCTTCTGGCCAGTTCACACCTCATACTTAGATACCATGGCCTCGACTGTAGTAACCGACCGTGGTTTCTAAAAAGGTTATCTCACTTTCCTCATCACCAACACAAGCGCTTAGGTTTTTGTCACATTGGTGTAAACAAATTTTGGCACGTTTGATGTGAGTAGATATCTGTATTTCTTCAGGGATGACTTCTAAAAGCGCAAAGCCAGCAACTGTAATTTTTGCAAAGCACCTTAACATTGGTACCATGGTAACTGACACCAACGTTGTATCAGACAAGGAAGCAACTAGGATTTCGGGCATCAAACATTCTTGTGATCAAATAGCAACACATTTCAAGCGAGAAAAAAAAAATAACAACTAAAGAAGACATTTTTTCTCTCAACATCTACAATTCTGGAATAGGACTTTGTTAAAGGACACCTGAATGAAGAGTACCAAGTATCATCCCTATCTGTATGGCTTCCGTTAACATTGCCTACAGAAAACCCAATCCAAATACCAAATAGTGTTTCCAAGCTATGATTTTTGCATCCGTCCTTATTTCAGTACTGGACAATTTTAGAATGAACAAATGTCTCCAATCAACCCTTCTTCTGGAATATTTTTTAACCAGTTAAGCCCAAACGAAAATCTAGAAGAAATTCCAATACGATCCGGCCATGATTTGAATGAATTGCGCTTTTTGTCTTGGAGTCTGCATGTGCAAACCTCCAGGAACGAACATCCCTATTTAGAAAACGTCACGCTCAGGAGAAGAATGCTCTCCGTGGCCATGTCTGTAAATGCATTCTCCATGGTGTGTTCAAGTATGGTTTCGTTGTTCAGGTGTCCTTTAAATACTCACAAGTGGTTTATTACGCTCATGTAAGGAATCCGTAGAATCGGGAAAAACGGTGACAGACAATCAGCAAAGGGGTTAAAGACTCTGTAATTATAAGCCGCAGAAAGAGACTGAACGTAATAGTTTTGTCATAGTTTATCGCGTTTTGGCGGAAGAAAAACTTTAAATTGTATCAGGAAATGGACAGAATAGCCTTTTTTGGGGGATCCCAAAACGTAGGTGGAGGGATACCTATGACATCGCAAAAGTTGTCCGTCCGTCCGTCTGTAAGCACGATAACTCTCGAAGGGAATGAGATATTTTGATGAAACTTGGTGTGAGGATTGTTTGGGTCAAGGGTAAAGTCAAGTTCGTAGATGGGCTCTGTAGCCCTACATTTAGGGGTGGAGGTTCAAATTAAGGGACAAACAAAATATTTTTAAACAGCTAATTTGATAGTCGATTATGGGGTAAGAAGACATGCTGAACACGATAGTGAAAACCATTTTCTCGCCAGACAACTAGTTCGTCCGGAATCCGGCCAAAGCCGGAAAGTTTGTTAAAAGTAAAAGTTTCATTTGAAGTTGATTAAATGTTTGATTTAGAGGTAAGAGGACATGCTGAACACGATGGTGAATACCATTTTCTCGCCGGACAAGTAGTTCGTCCGTAATCCGGCCAAAACCGGAAAATATGTTAAAAGCAAAAGTTTTATCTGAAGTTGATTAGATGACAGACTTGGGGGTAAGAAGAGACGCTGAGTCTATATATGACAATCATTTTTTACCCGGGCATATAATTAGTCCGGAATCTGGTTGTAACTGGACTTTTGTTAAGTCAAAGTTTTATTTATAGTTGATTAGATGATCTTTGTACGGATCAGGAGATACGCTGGATTTGTTTCTGAATTTTCTTTTCTTGCTGGACTAGTAGTTTGCTCGGAATTCGGGCGAAACCGGAAATTTGGCAGAAGTAAAGCAGGAAGTTTCGGTCAGTATCGTCAAAATAGATATGGCTTATAGAGGCGGTTCCTTGCACCAGAATTCTTTACCTCTCAACGAATTAGCTTAAATTGCTCTACGTAAGAAATAATCCAACACAAATAATATTTATAAATTAATAACCAACAATGACGTTCTATGTTCGCGTTCTATGGGGCTTGGCTGAAGCAAAACGGAAAAAAGCGAGACCTTACAAACCATGGCTATAGAGAAGGTGACGGAGAGTAGCCTGTAAGAGGCTACAAAACACCTATCATTTGCACTAGCCAATACACCAAACAAACCAAACAAATCAAATTTTGCAGGCTCCTAAAAAAAGGTATCAAAGGTCGCGGGGTTATATATTTCCTTAGGAGAGTTTTGTATCTTAAAGGACATTAAAGGCCTTCTGCCTTTTACAATATACCTAGCTCCCTTGTGGAATTATAAGCTTCTACAATTCCCACCTTTTTCCACTGTTTCGTTTTCTCCCTACGGATTTTAGCGCATTTTCGGCCTTGCCGAGTTTTGCCCGTGACACAACGAAAGTTTGTCGAAATATTCAATGACCGCTGACAACTCATTTACACATGATATGATAATCTTCGTTTTTTTAACTTCCTTTGTTTGGTTAGTTTTCCAACTTTTTAACTACGGCACGTTCAGTTTGCAAACCCTTTGCTCTCAGCGCCGCGTTGGAGAGCAAGAAGGCTGGCTAGTGTTGACAAGCGCTAACAAGAAAATCCCTAATTTCAGGTGAAAAGTAATAGTATATTTGAAAAACGTTTTTCCGATCCCTTTCATAGGGAAAAGATAATTTCTAGTAAGAGTTCTGCTTCAACATAGACAAGGTTCTGGCATCAAGTTGCACGTGGCGGCCTGGCATGCGTAAGATTACGCCACAATTCGTCACCGTTTAAAGCACTCAAGTCAGGAGATGTCCCTGACGAACGTTTCAAAATACTGTTTTCGAGGTTCCAAAGAAAGGTACGTCTACAGATACAGTTGCAGTGACATTTTTTGAATCGATAAAATTTTTTATTCTATGTATATTTTTCTCGTTTATTTGTTGAAATTTACTGATTGTGGGAGATCGGCGTAGACCTGCACGATGACGCGCTATATAACAACGAATTAAAAAGAAAAATGGTCTTTATGTAACCCTACGTACCGGGCCATGGAGCTTTGTAGGGGTTGCTATTCATTGTGTTCGTTTTCTTTTTGTCGATGTGATAAACAACCTGCGAAATAACCCCAACAGAACCTTTTGGCTGCAATACATCAGGAAATGAAAATAGGTTTCCTTAAAGGACCCCTCGCACTATTTACTATTCAACTTACACTAAAAGATTTGAATACTTTAAAACTAGACTGTGCTTTCAACAAATAACCCATGGTTTTGGCTGTTTTAAGCCTTTTCCGAGACCCGTTGACTTACAGTGAAAACAGGGAAACAATTTACATAACCGTTTTTTCTGATGGAAAAACTTCTCGCAGACAATCGTCGACAGAGTGATACATATCAAAGGTAGCAAAACACGGCAAGTGAGAAAATCAGCGTGGTTTTGTTAGAGGGGTTAGAGTGTACCGTACCAAATTATTATTGGGGTCTCCTGGTCTCCTGGCAATCAGTTTTCTCCATATCCAAATAATTCTTCCGCCCAATGTTTACGTAGTTTTATCCCATCATTTATTTCAGGTCGTATACTGTAAGTGTATTATTTAATTTGTTTCGTGTCCGTATTTCGTAAATTTGTATTCCACTTCTAGCTTTTAGCTATTTGGATTAAACGAGATTGATTGATTGATTGTTTTGAAATGCAAGGAGTGATTATGGAAGTAGGTTGCGTTAATATTATAGGTAAGACAGGTCCTTTAAATTTATCAGGTACAGGTTATTTTAAATACTTTCTCCTTGTTCAGATGGTTCTTTCCACTTTCAGAGGAGAACGAGTGGGGTTTTTTTCATGTCACTGAAAAATCGGTCATCAATGTAGGAGCGAAGTCAAAAACGAGGGATTCTAACCTTGCAGGTTTTTCCTGAACTGGAATAACGGTGATTCCCACTGCATCGTATCCAAGCGTTAGGCTGGGTGATCGAACCCGAAACTCGACTCCGTCACCTTTGCTAAAACCATGGTGTAAATTAACATTAAAAAGGCAGAACTTAAAAACAACTAGCTTGCAGAATTTGAGAAAAGAGAACAAACAGACTAAAAATTAAACTTTTCTAGGACACAATAAGAAGAGGAAAAGAACAAAAAGCTACAAACTACAGAGCCAGTTCCAAAAGTTTTACTGTAAGTCGACACACGTCCTATTTTTATTTCAATCATCTGAAATTCCCGACGAAACAGACAAAACGACATTTCCGCGAGTTTCAACTTGAGTCTAGTGTGTGGCAAACACTTCAGTCCCCATGACAAACACTCAGAAATACTTGGGATATGAATATGGCGCGGAAAAAAAAAATCTTAGTTGCGGTTTTTGCAGATACCGTGGTATCTGATACCACGGTCTAAAGTCGTTTTCGCAGTTACCTTGGTATCTGATAACACGGTCAAAAGGCGTTTTTTCAGTTATCGTGGTATCTGGCCAGTTGTCGTGGTATCTGATATTCAGATACCACGGTCCGACCGTGGTAACTGATCGTGGTATCTCAAAAGTCATCTCACTTTCATCAAATTTTGTCAAATTGGTGGCAAAGAAGTTTGGCACTTAGTGATGTAATTGGATATCAGTTTTTCTTTCGGGATTACTTCGAAAAGTGCAATTTCGGCAGTAGCCGTTTTTCAGAGCCACCGTGTTTCAGCTACCGTAGCCGTTTTTGCAGAACCACCGTGTATCAGATAGGTAACTGCAAAAACGACTAATTGCTAATTCAGTAACCGTGGTAACTGATGCCATGGTATCTGCAAAAAAGCAACTCTTGTGTTGGTGTCGGAAAGTAGCGCACTCGACTCAAGGACTTGTAAAAAAGAAAAAAAAGAGAAGAAGAACAACAAGTAGGTAAGTGCCGCGAGTCGGCCAAATTTTTTTTTGCAAAATTACCTGCTAAAAACTGGAAGGAACCAGAGCCGCTTGTCGTCGCCGAATACTTCCGCGAAATTGTTAAATTTACCTAAGTTGAACCCATTCTTATCCGGACCTAGCCGGAAAACTGGAGCTCGGAATGATTCTGAAAAGAAAAGGAAAATTAGTTTCAATAATAATTAAGTTTAACCGAAAAGGGCTGGGTCTCGTTACTCATCAGTTATTCACTTAAATTGGCTTGAAGACCCGCTGAAAATGCGTTACTTTGTTGTTCGCTATTCACGTATAATCGATTTTCAAATAGTGGAATTTACGTGTGATTTGTGGTACCTCTATGCGCTTGTACTTTAGTTGTAGACCAATTTATGATTTTCGACTTATGATTTTTTTTTTTTCAGTTTCAGTTTTTTTCAATCTTCACCAATCTCACCACTGCCCACTTAAAAACCGCATTTGTGTTGAGATTAAAATTTCCCGCGTCATAGTAGAATTTACGTTGTGGAGATGGCTGTTAGATATTCTGAACGTCTTGACTAGAGCAGGTAGTGGAAAATAAAAAAAAAATCCCTTTACAGAATCCAAATAATTCAGTGTGTTCAATTAAATGACACAAAAATAATTTGGCTTTTCAGTTAAAATTTAAAGAACCCGTCTTTCCTATACTAGGCCCGTACTATGAGCGTGTTCCACCCTACTTACCGTAGATATTACGCATGAGGTCACGAATTCTGGATTTTTGCCGTCAAGGCAGGGAGGGGACGATTTTTCAATTTTCCAGCAGAATATCATGCCACGGGGGATCCGACCAATCACGTTACAGAGATGCGTAGTCACCACGCTTACTACGCTCCCGAACATGGTAAGCAAATAGCTACTATTTTGAGAAGGTTGGAACGGTCAGCGTAGTAACTTTTACGAGCTTGGACGAAAATAGTAACTAATAGTTACTATTGTTAGAAGGGTGGAACACGCTCTATTCCTACTGTTCCAATCTACGTAATACTATATTTCCTCATTTCAACATCTCGAACTTCCTATGTCATGTTGTCATTCCTATGAATATTACGGCATTACGCTATATTTGCCATGTTTGGCTCTTTTCGTGACAAATCAGACTCCCACTTAATGCATCCGAGGAACTCTTTGGTCAGATATCCCGGTAATGCAAGTTTTCCATATTTCTCATGAAGAAACTCGGGGTGGGGGGCGATCGGTGTATGGCACTTGAGCCAGAGGCTGCAAGTGCCATAAAAACCATCAAAATAAAGAAAAGTGAAAATAAAATAGACCCAGACTAATTCCGTCGCATGAATGTTTTTTTTTTTTTAAAGGACTCCTCTTGCTTATTTTGCCGTTTATAATATACCTAGCTCCCTTGTCGAATTATAAGGTTCTAAAATCCCCACCTTTCTCCATTGTTTCGTTTTGTGCCTACGAATTTTTAGCGCTTTATCGGCCTTGCCGAGTTTTGCCCATCAAACAAAGCAAAGTTTGCCGGAGTCTCCAGTGTCCGCTGATATGTGTTTCACGCATAAG
Source organism: Branchinecta sandiegonensis (assembly GCA_030848855.1). Lineage (NCBI taxonomy): Eukaryota > Metazoa > Arthropoda > Branchiopoda > Anostraca > Branchinectidae > Branchinecta > Branchinecta sandiegonensis. The sequence goes on along the minus strand of JAUPMV010000001.1, from coordinate 27,655,862 downwards.
GACAAGAGAATCTTCTGTTTTTGACTTCTTTTATTCGCTTAGTTTTCCCACTTGTTAACCACGACGCTTTCAGTTTTCAAATGTTTTGCTCCCAGCCGCCGCGTCGGAGAGCAGGAAGGCTGGATTGTGTCGACAAGCGCTAACAAGAAAATCGCTAGTTTCAGGTGGAAAGTAGTGGTATTGATGGAAAACTTTTATTCTGATCCCTTTCATAGGCAAAAGATCATTTCTAGTAAGAGTTGTGCTTTAACAAAAGAAATTTTGGAGGCAATCCCTATGTTCTCGTTGTTTTCCGTCCGCGGAGTCCGCGCGTAGTGACTCCATCTATTCTCGCCGTTCCCATTATTTCCCCTAGGGGTCCTCGGGGAACGGCGAGAATACACCTTATGTGTTTTTAAATTAAACTGAACTTGACTGAATGATTCACAGTCCGCTTGGGCTGAAGGGACAGGCTTAAAGCACAACTCTTACTAGAAATGATATTTTCACTATGAAATAGATCAGTAAAAAGGTTTTCCGAAAATACCATTACTTTACACCTAGATTTAGCGATTTTCTTGTTGGCGCTTGTCGAATCTGTCCAGCCTTCCTGCTCTCCGACGCGGTGGCTGGGCGCAAAACATTTGAAAACTGAACGCGTCGTGGTTAACAAGTGGGAAAACTAAGCAAATAAAAGAAGTCAAAAACAGAAGATTCTCTTGTCCTTATGCGTGAAAGAGTTGGTTGAAGATTTCGGCAAACTTTGCGTTTGTGTCGGGCAAAACTCGGCACGGACTAAAAGCCGCTAAAAATTCTAAGGGACAAAACCAAACAATGGGGAAAGGCAGGGGTTTTAGAAGCTTATAATTCCATAAGGGAGCTAGGTATATTGTAGCTTAGCTAATGCTACTTACCTAACGTAGACCTGTTGAGCGACAGCAAATAAATATGGTAGGAGAACAGTGAAGATAGGCTAATGAAGAACATCGTTGCTACGAAGAATAGGAACAATATGTGGAATTTCCCAGGGCCGGCCTCAAGCTCGTTCTATAAAGGAAAAATAACCTTGTAAGGCCTGGGCCAGCGTTAAACTGTTTAACCCTTCATACACCATTAAAGGACACCTGAATGAAGAGTACCAAGTATCATCCCTGTCTGTTTGACTTCCGTTAACATTGCCTGCAGAAAACCCAATCCGAATACGAAATAGTGTTTCCAAGCTATGATTTTTGCTCCATTTTGCATCTATCCTTATTTCAGTACCGAACAATTTTAGAAATAAACAAATGTCTCCCATCAACCCTTCTTCTGGAATATTTTTTAACCAGTTAAGCCCAAACATGTATCTAGAAGAAATTCCAATACGATCGGGCCAGCGCTGTACAAGATTTGAATGAATTGCACTTTTTGTCTTGGAGTCTGCATGTGCAAACCTCCAGAAACGAACATCCCTATTTTGAAAACGTCACGCTCAGGAGAAGAATGCTCTCCGTGGCCATGTCTGTAAATGCATTCTCCATGGTGTGTTCAAGTATGGTTTAATTGTTCAGGTGTCCTTTAAAGAGACCACATGATTTTAAGTTGTTTTTTAAGCACATATGTTTGACCGTTTAATATAGTGTAATTTTTTTTTCTGTTGTTTCGATGCAAACCGAAATAGCAGTCGACTCGGCAGTTACGCTTGCTATTTTTTGTTTAGATATATGGATGTATATTTATATGTTAACGTTGGAATCAGTTAGTCGGCACACGCCGTGAGTAAGATTCTTAAAGCATAACTCTTACTAGAAATGATCTTTTCCCAATGAAATGGATCAGAAAAACGTTTCCGAAAATACCATTACTTTCCACCTGAAATTAGCGATTTTCTTATTAGCGCTTGTCGATTATCTCCTGCCTTCCTGCTCTCCGACGCGGCGGCTGGGCGCAAAATATTTGAAAGCTGAACGCGGCGTGGTTTAAAAGTGGGAAAACTAAGCAAATTAAGAAGTAATAAACAGATGCTTCTGAGATCCTTATGCGTGAAAGATTTGTGAACGGACGTTCAAGTTTCTGGCAAAAGTTTCGTTGTGTGACGGGCAGAACTCTTCAAGGCCAAAAAAGCGCTAAAAATTCTTAGTTACAAAACGAGACAGTGGAGAAAGGTGGGCATTTTAGAAGCTTATAATTCTGTATGGAAGCTAGTTATATTATAAAAATCAAAATAAGCAAGCGGGGTCCTTCAATGAATATACGATTGGACCTGATTTGATTCGATTTAGCCTTAGAAGACTGAGTGGCCGAGCATTATGCACGTATGTGTACTTGTATTTGCTAACCGAAAGAGTGAAATCCCAAAGGTCCATAACGCTGCAAAACAAGCTCCGAGTTTCGAAATTTGTCAAGGAAGAAGAAGAATAAATGCGGAACAGGACTAACGTACAAAGGAAGAAGCAAATTAGAACAATACGGAGGACAAAATCAGAATATATTACAGAACACTTATTCGAATAAACGAAATACATATAATGACACTCTACATTCTTTTTTGGCCGATGAATGAAAAATTGTCTATTGTATTTGTTGTGTTTTTATTTAATTCTTTTATTTTATTTTACATGCTCGCTTTTCGAATGGCGGGTCAGAAATAAATTACTAACTTACTTATAACACCAAAGAGACCTAGGTCCAAGTCCCACCTGAACGATCGCTGCAATATTCTTTCTTATTAAAATGAGTGCTGATGAACACCCGGTGCAGGCAGGTGCAGCCATCCTCTTTAATAACAACGATAATAATAATTTATTTGTAACCCACTGCACAAAAACAATGTGAAGATAGTGGAGTAGAGAGGAGAAAGAAAGAAATAAACAACTGAAGAAACACTAATACAACAAAATTAACACAAAAAAATCAACAGAACAAACGGATGAGCCCGTGAAAGGGAGTAAGCCGTTTTCCGAGGATACAAGGCTTTTCATCGCAGTGAAGGACAATCGCTCAAATGTAGGTCAGGTTCAGGTTCAGGTTCTTTAATTTCTAAAATACTTCGTGACAGTATATTTTTTTTCGGTGTTTCCGGATTGCCGACAAGTTTTTGTCCGGTCATCGCACCGGACCCTGACCAAAAACGAAATGCGTGATCTGCATTTTCCGACAAAGCTTACTCAGATTATCGGCTTTTCCGTCAAGACCTTTTTACATTATCATGGGGGAGGGGGATAGGGGGAACTCCACTTAATCTGTGAGGCAACTGCATTTCTCAGTCCACCGAGTTCTTGGCAATCTGAAATTCATGAAATGCGTGTGACTGAGTGAGAAAAAAAGATGTGGTCGACATGTATATAATAAAGAGAAAGATGTAGAAAGAAACATAAAAATGTGGTCGACAGAGGTCCGACGCAGACCTTCTACAACCCGCTCATTCCGCGAGCACCTTCTCTTTGCCCCAAACGGCAAAAAGTTTCCTGATAATCCCACATGCAATTTTAATTATTCTTTATTTAGGCAGCTCCAAAAAAAAACTTCCTCCATTCGCTCTTCAACTGAATCTCCAGCACTGTTTGGATTTCCACAGGGGGATCTGCCTTTCGGCCCTAGAGAGCCTACGCAAGCTAAGCTAATATAACTAAAAATATAAATAAAATGTTAAACTTTCATAATAAGGCTGACAACATTCTTCTTCATCAAAACTTTTTTGGCGCCCCGATTAAATTGTTTATTTTGAACTTTGTTCTTTACTCCACTGTATTTCTTTGTAGATTTAGTAAGCTAATTTATCTTTAACGTTCAGCAGAGGCGCCACTAGCCAAAATGTTTTTGGGGGGGGGGGGGGGACGAGGGATTTACCGACTGTCTGGTAGTTTTTACCGACTGTTTCTGCTGAAAAAACAAGAAATGGCAGTTTTGAAAAAAAAAACGGCTGTTTTCAGAAAAATTCACTGTTTTGACGAAAAATCAACCAATTTTCAGAAAAAACCGACTGTTTTCATGAAAAAAAAATCAACTGTTTTGACGGAAAATCGCGGCGCTTCGCGCCGACTTCGGTGCCTCCCCCCCCCCCCCCAGTCGTGACGCCCCTGACGCTCAGCTGTTTATTAGTATGTTAGTGTGTGTAAGTTTGATTGACATGTTGTTGTTCGTATTTACTACTCTTTAGTTTTGAACGACTGAAATAAATAATAATATTAATAATAACAATTAAAAAAAAAGAAGTTAAAAAGTTACCTTCCAAAATGCTACGAAGAACGGCATCGGCGTCAGCGACACATAAATGTAATAAAAGCTGAAAAAACGGATTATATGCGTCACCCCCCCCCCCGGTCGTGACGCCCCTGACGCTCAGCTGTTTATTAGTATGTTAGTGTGTGTAAGTTTGATTTTTTTATACACTACTCTTTAGTTTTGAACGATTGAAATAATTAATAGCAATAATAATAATCATAACAATTAAAAAAAAAAAGTGAAAAAGTTACCTTCCAAAATGCTACGAAGAACCGCATCGACGTCATCGACAGATAAATGCAACAAAAGCTGAAAAAACGGATTATATGCGTCCCCCCCCCCCGGTCGTGACGCCCCTGACGCTCAGCTGTTTATTAGTATGTTAGTGGGTGTAAGTTTGATTGACATGTTGATGTTCCTTTTTACTACTTTTTAGTTTTGAACGACTGAAATAAATAATAACAATAATAATAACAATTAAAAAAAAGAAGTCAAAAAGTTACCTTCCAAAATGCTACGAAGAACGGCATCGACGTCATCGACAGATAAATGCAATAAAAGCTGAAAAAACGGATTATATGCGTCACCCTTCCCCCCCGGTCGTGACGCCCCTGACGCTCAGCTGTTTATTAGTATGTTAGTGTGTGTAAGTTTGATTGACATGTTGTTGTTCCTTTTTATACACTACTCTTTAGTTTTGAACGATTGAAATAAATAATAACATAATAATAATAACAATAACAATAAAAAAAAAGAAGTTAAGAAGTTACCTTCCAAAATGCTACGAAGAACGGCATCGACGTCAGCGGCACGTAAATGCAATGAAAGCTGAAAAAACGGATTATATGCGTCCCCCCCCCCCCAGTCGTGACGCCCCTGACGCTCAGCTGTTTATTAGTATGTTAGTGTGTGTAAGTTTGATTGACATGTTGTTGTTCCTTTTTACTACTCTTTAGTTTTGAACGACTGAAATAAATAATAACAATAATAATAATAATAACAATTAAAAAAAAGAAGTCAAAAAGTTACCTTCCAAAATGCTACGAAGAACGGCATCGACGTCATCGACAGATAAATGCAATAAAAGCTGAAAAAACGGATTATATGCGTCACCCTTCCCCCCCGGTCGTGACGCCCCTGACGCTCAGCTGTTTATTAGTATGTTAGTGTGTGTAAGTTTGATTGACATGTTGTTGTTCCTTTTTATACACTACTCTTTAGTTTTGAACGACTGAAATAAATAATAACAATAATAATAACAATAAAAAAAAAGAAGTCAAAAAGTTACCTTCCAAAATGCTACGAAGAACGGCATCGACAGATAAATGCAACAAAAGCTGAAAAAATGGATTATATGCGTCCCCCCCCCCGGTCGTGACGCCCCTGACGCTCAGCTGTTTATTAGTATGTTAGTGGGTGTAAGTTTGATTGACATGTTGATGTTCCTTTTTACTACTCTTTAGTTTTGAACGACTGAAATAAATAATAACAATAATAATAACAATAAAAAAAAAGAAGTCAAAAAGTTACCTTCCAAAATGCTACGAAGAACGGCATCGACGTCATCGACAGATAAATGCAATAAAAGCTGAAAAAACGGATTATATGCGTCACCCCCCCCCCCCCCCCCGGTCGTGACGCCCCTGACGCTCAGCTGTTTATTAGTATGTTAGTGTGTGTAAGTTTGATTGACATGTTGTTGTTCCTTTTTATACACTACTCTTTAGTTTTGAACGATTGAAATAAATAATAACAATAATAACAATAACAATTAAAAACAAGAGCTGTAAGCTCATATGGCACTTGCATGTGTCAAGATGATTTGATTGATCAAAAGTAAGTTTCGACTTTGCGGTTGAGATGCGCGCTATAAGGGAGCTGGAACTTCATTTGTAAGCAAAACCCTTGAGGCAAAACTGCTAATGGGCTGATGGGCATCACGAAAATGCATATATTGATTAAAAGTATTTTTTTTACTTTGCGGTCAAGATTGGTACTTTAAAGAATAATCGGATTTGGGAAGTAGCAATTTCTAAGCAAATGTTGTCGAGTCTCCAATATTCCAGCGAAGTTTCATCGTCCTAGCACATCTGGAAGTACCTTAACGCGCGATCACCGGAATCCCAGACCCCCCTCCCCCTCCTCCAACTCCACCCACAATAACCGGAGCCAATCCTGTTCTGTAAATGATTAATCCAGAGCATCTGTTTGTCATTCCCACGAAGTTCGATCCAGATCACACCAGTCTAAGCGGGTCAAGTATTTTCCGCCCTCCCCCCGATAATTGCCGGATTCGGTCCGGAAATGAAAAAAGGTCACAAGAGAAAAATGTCCTCTGTTTAATTATTAAATTTCACTCGAATCCGATCACCCGTTCCAAAGTTACGCATGACTCAATATTCCGGATTCCCCTCCCTCAACTCCCCCCCCCCCAAGATTATCATATCGAGGATTTTTTTTTTTTATTCCAAGTCAGTTTGACCGGGTCCCTGATATGCCTTCCAAGTTTCGTCGTGAAAATCCCCCAAAAAACGGAATTCCGGGATACCCCTCCTCCCCCCCCTCAAGTGTCCGGATCCAGTCAAATTATGTAAAAGATTTACATGGACCAGATGTTTGTTCTTCCCAGCAAGTTTCACTCCGATACCATCATTCTAACCGTTTCTCGAGATTTCCGGTCCACCCCCCCCCCCCCCCACCCCACCCAGCTCCCCCGCGGTGCACGTAGCCAATCCGATTCAGCAAATGACTTACCTAGAGCATCTGTTTGTTCTTCCCACAAAGTTCCATCCCGATCCCTCCATTCTAAACGGGGCACGTATTTTCCGCCCCCCCCCAAATAGTTGCCGGATCCGGTCCGGATATGAAAAAAATCATCGGAGAAATGTCCTCTGTTGAATTCTTAAATTTCACTCGAATCCGATCACCCATTCCAAAATTACGCATGACTGAAAATTTCGGATTCCCCTCCCTCCACTCTCCCCACCATTATCTGATCGACAAAATTTTTATTTTGAAGTCAGTTTGATTGGGTCCCTGATATGCCTGCCAAGTTTCATCGTGAAAATCCCCAAAACCACCATCACCGGAATTCCGGGACCCCCCCCCCCCCCCATAAGTGTCCGGATCAAGTACAATGGTCTAAAGGACTTATCTAGAGCAGATGCTTGTTCTTCCCAGCAAGTTTCACTCCGATCCCTCCATTCTAACCGTTTCTTGAAATTTCCGGTCTCCCCCCCCCCCAACTCCCCCCTGGCTACCGAATCCGGTCAAGACTTTAAACGGGACATTACAGATATATATTCTATTCAGTTATGAAGTTTCATTACAATCCGATCATCCGTTCGAAAGTTACACACTTCTCAATTTCCCGGATTCTCCTGCGGATTCCCCTCCCTCCACTCCCCCACCATTATCTGATCGACAATATTTTTATTTTGAAGTCAGTTTGATTGGGTCCCTGATATGCCTGCCAAGTTTCATCGTGAAAATCCAAAAAACCACCATCACCGGAATTCCGGGACCCCCCCCCCCCCCCCATAAGTGTCCGGATCCAGTACAATGGTAAAGGACTTATCTAGGGCAGATGCTTGTTCTTCCCAGCAAGTTTCACTCCGATCCCTCCATTCTAACCGTTTCTTGAAATTTCCGGTCTCCCCCCCCCCCAACTCCCCCCTGGCTACCGAATCCGGTCAAGACTTTAAACGGGACATCACAGATATATATTCTCTTCAGTCATGAAGTTTCATTACAATCCGATCATCCGTTCGAAAGTTACACACTTCTCAGTTTCCCGGATTCCCCTGCCCTCCACCCCCCCCCCCCCAAAATGGTCGGATCAGAAAACTGATTATTCCTAATTTTGTTTGGTCGGGTCTCTGATACGCCTGCCAAGTTTCATGGTCCTAGCACAACTGGAAGTACCCTAACTCGAAAAAGTGTGACAAAATGCCCCAAATTTTCAAGTTTCCAGCGCCCCGCACTCCCCCCCATATGGTCGGATCGGGAAACTGATTATTTCCAGGTTAGTTTGGTCGGGTCCGTGATATTCCTGCCAAGTTTCATTGTCCTAGCTCATCTGGAAGTACCCTCACTCGAAAAAGTGTGACAAAATGCCCTAAATTTTCAAGTTTCGAGCGCCACCACTCCCCCGCATATGGTCGGATCGGGAAACTGATTATTTCCAGGTTCGTTTGGTCGTGTCCCTGATATTCCTGCCAAGTTTCATTGTCCTAGCTCATCTAGAAGTACCCTAACTCAGAAAAAAGTGACAAAATGCCCTAAATTTTCAAGTTTCCAGCGCCCCGCACTCCCCCCCATATGGTCGGATCGGGAAACTGATTATTTCCAGGTTAGTTTGGTCGGGTCCCTGATATGCCTGCCAAGTTTCATTGTCCTAGCACATCTGGAAGTACCCTAACTCGGATATGTGGGACAAAAAACTCGGACCGACCGACAGACCGACAGACGGAATTGTGATCGGTATATGGCACTTGAGCCAGAGGCTGCAAGTGCCATAAACAGAAGTTAAAAAGTTACCTTCCAAAATGCTACGAAGAACGGCATCGACGTCAGCGACACATAAATGCAATAAAAGGCCGCGTACCCCAGAAAGAGGACGAAGTATTTATAGTTGGAATACCCGACGCAGTTATTGACCCAAGGGCAGTGGTGATCCATCTTCAGCACACAAGCCCCGCACACACTACAATGGTGTGCCCGGTCTGGTTTAATGTGTCTGCATTTTTCACAGAAGCGAACTAGAAAGAAAAAAACTTGTTTACATCAGCGCGTTGATGAATCAAGGTCAGGATGGTCTAAAGATCATGTATTTTAACAGATATCACCTTAACCTACAGTGGCTCCAATATTATATTTCTTTTAATTTCTTCACTTGTACCCAGGAGAACTAACTTAAAGGACCTTTCTTATCTATAAGAATAACGCAACCTGCTTCCGTCATCACTCCATATATTTCTAAACCCGGAGACCCCAATTTCGCACGGTATATTCTACCCCCTCCAACACAACCACGCTGATTTTCTCACTTGCCGTGTTTTGCTACGTTCGATGTGCATCACGCTTTCGATGGTTGTCCGCGAGAAGATTTTCCATCACAAAAAACGGTTATGTGAATTGTTTCCCTGTTTTCGCTATAAGAAGGGGTCTCGGAAATGGCTGCAAACAGCCAAAACCGTGGGTTATTTGTTGAATGCACAGCCTAGTTTTAAAGTATTCAAATATTTTAAAATACTGTAAGATGAGGGTGCGAGGGGTCCTTTAACATACAATTAATAAGATAAGATTTAGTTGTACAAAAAGCCAAGAGGCCATGGCAACAAGGTAAGCTATACAGAAACAAATAACATACTGGAACAAGTCATGCTTCGTTTGTAGCCTACTACAGGCATAATTTTCAGTGTTGCAAAGCGACCCTGAGGAATCTTAGCAGCTTCCTCACATCATCAAACTGACGACTACCACTACTCGTCCATTTTTCAGCAAACACCGCATTCTCCAAACACCTTATTCCTCAACTCTCTTAATTCTTCACATTCACACATGACATGCATCGCATTTTCATTCCCATCTCCACATACTGTATAGGGCAAATACTGACCAGAACCTTCGGAAGAACTTCCAATACACTTTCTCCTTCTCCCAAGCGGTAAACAATCTGCCCTGAGACACAACACCAACTTCATTTCCTCCTTCTTTAACCAAAATAATGCTGTATATGCTTCACCAACAAAAATGTCTCCCCTATCACCTAGATACATAAGGTGTATTCTCGCCGCTCCCCGAGGACTCCACTTGAGGAGTCCCCGCGTTTTTGTTTGTCCCGGGAACTAACTCCCGATATTCTCGTGAGTCCGCACGGGCGGGGAACGCTCCGGTTATCATCACCATCGCCAAAAAGGACTCCCTTTCAGATTCGGAGGGGAATGAATCTTTGCTGGTGTTGGTGCAATGTAAAATTAATTAAAAAGAATCAGAATAAACAAAACCAAAAATAAAGTGGATCCAGACTAATTTCGTCAACTGCATATTTCTTTTTTGAACAAAATCCATTTTAGAAGCATTCCCCGTGTTCTCGTTGTTTTCCGTACGCGGAGCCCGCGTGGAGCGACTCCCTCTAGTCTCGCCGTTCCCTTCGGTTCCCCGAGGAGTCCTCGGGGAACCGAACCCCTATAGATTTATGATTGTACTTTGAAAGCCCAATAGCCATATAAACAAAACAAAAAATAACTTGTGGCGCTTCGGAAATGCCGTTTTCTGGTTTATCGCTTGTTATTGTGTTCTTGTTTATTGCTTGTTTATCGTATTCGGCGTTCCCCGAGGACTCCTTTTGAGGGGTCCCTGCGTTTTTATTTGTACCAGGGACTCACTCCAAGTATTTTCGCGAGTCCGCACGGAAGGGAATGCTCCGATTATCATCACCACCATAAAAAAAGACTCCCTTTCAGATTCGGAGGGGAATCAATTTAGCTGGTGTTGTGCCGTGTAAAATTAATTAAAACAATCAGAATAAAGAAAACAAAAATAAAGTGGATCCAGACTAACTTCATCATCTGCATATTTTAACTTTGCCTCTCCGGCGAGGAGGACGAATTCGGAAATTGTTTCGACGGCGCAGAGAATTTAAAAACTATCGGCCACGCTCGATCTACAACTGCACGACGTAGGAGGCTAGCCAGAAGAGAAGAAGAAAAGAAGGGTGAAATGGACTGGCACCAAACCAGACCCAGTGCCACCATTTGGCTTTCGGCCACTGTTTCGGTCCAGTCTGTATAGATTGGGCTCAACGAATACTTCTCCTAATTTACCTCAAGCGCACCGTAGGTCTTTCTAAAAAAAGAGCATGTTCCACCATTCTTACCATGGTTACTCCGCATGACGTCACATATTCTGGATTTTGCGTCAAGGCTGGAACGAATTTTTAAATTTTAGGAAAAATATCACGCCACGGGCCAATCGTGCCAACCACGTCACAGAGATTGTAGTTTGATAGTGCAAAACGGAAACGTCAGCTGAATTTTATTAGAGCTATATTTTGTGGGAAAACCCACAAGTTCGTTTTTCCAACTTGAGCGGCTGAAGAGGACCCTAGCCAAGGAGGGCTGAAATATAGCTGTAACAAAATTCAGCTGACGTATCGGTTTTGTACTATCAAATATTAAGTCAGCTTGGGCTGAAGGAATATGAGGTCGTAGTTACCACGCACGCTACGCTCCCTAACGTGGTAAGAAAATAAATAGTTCCTATTTCGAGAAGGTTGGAACGGTCAACGTAATAGCTTTTCACGAGGTTGGAACAAAAATCGCAACTAATAGTTACTATTGTTAGAAGGGCATTAATCCACGGAGCTCTTTCGACGCAGCTGACAAAGTAAACTAGTACGTTGTTTATGGGTTTCAGTGGTAGTGTCGTATGCTCAGTTTAAGAAATGGCTTGATGAACCCTTCAGATGAACTTTAAGCTCAAAACTCACCCCCCATGAGAGTCCTTGTCACTACGGGAAGTTCCGTAGAGAAATTTTCTAGAATTTGCTTCTGCTGTTCCTGTGTTTCCGCTCTCTCGAACGCATCTAACACTTCCGGTGTCAATCGAAACTGCAATAAAAAGGTCATATTTTGTTACACGTGAAACACAAATTAATTTTGGTTACGTTCCGGTACTTAACGATCGTTAACAAATTATTAACAGTTGTTAACTTTTTGCGTTCCACGTTTCTGATTTCGAAATTTAAGCTCCGCCCACCTACAATTTCCGTTCCAGAGCTTAACGATTGTTAACTATTTTGTAACGATGGTCGGTGAGCATCGCTACAAAATAGTTAACAATTGTAGAACTGGGAAAGTTAACGATCGTTAAAGCTGCAGTTAGCTCCACCCCGAAGCAACCTTTATCACGCTTCAATCGACAATATAAGCTGGCAACAAAAAATCACCAACGCAGAAATACGCAGAAAAATAGATCAGCCGTCTGTCACCGAGCTGATGAAAAAAAGGCGGTGGATATATCTCGGACACGTCCTTCGTATGGAAGAGATCCGCCTTCCTCGAACAACCTACGAGTGGAAGCCAGACAGGAGAAGAAAGCGAGGTCACCCCAAAACCACATTGAGGCGGACATATGACCGAGATCTGAGGACGGCTGGTACCTCGCTAGTACCTGAATGGGAAGACGTCACCGCTGCAGTGTTGCAATGGGTGGTACAATTGTACCAGATTCAGTACTTTTTTTCTCTGACCTGTACATCTGTACAACTTTTAGGAAAATCAGTACAATTACGTCGAACTGGTACAAATTCAGTACATTTTCTCAAAAACTAAGAAAAATAACTTGACTTATCGTACTAACATTGGTGATTTACTTAGAGCTCTAACTCGGAAGAGGCATTTCTGTGTCCGTATGGCTCTAGGACCCAGTCGAGTTTCTTTGCGACCCAACCACTTTTTTTTTCTGGCAGATTTTGTGTGACTTTCCAGCTCCTAGTTGCATAGGTTTGGCAGAACTAATTTACCGCGATAGGCACATTTGGTCCTTAGTACTTCTTCCTGCCAAGCTCTATCCCCAAAGACACAAAGGTGTGGAAAAAGGAGGATAGAAAAGAAAACGGGAGAAAAATAAGCGAAAAGAAAGTTGCTGTATAGATTAGTGGAGTACCGCGAAGGAAGATGCACGTGTTGCGCTACAATCTTTCTACCATTTGTTATCCTTCTACAAGGTCTAGCTTTTCTATTCGACATACAGGTGTAAAAGTAAGGAATTCATTGCCTGAAACTGTTAGAGTGTCCGAAGATAGGAAAGTTTTTAAAAGAGCTCTAAAAAGATTTATGTTATCGAGCAATTATATTTCTTCTGTTTGATTTAATTGATTCATTTTCGTTTGTGCTCGGAGGAAGATTTGACCCATGTCGCAAACCTTTTTTATTCTTCATTTTTTCTTTAGTCATATGTCTGTTGTCGTAAATTCTTGTGTTGTCCTTAAATTTTAGAGTTGATGTGTGATAGTTGTTTGTTTCTTTTTTATTTTTCATTTTTTCTTTAGTCATATGTCTGTTGTCGTAAATTCTTGTGTTGTCCTTAAATTTTAGAGCTGATGTGTGATAGTTGTTTGTTTGTTTTTTCTTTACAGTGCCTTAGGCTAGAATTGTATTAATAGTTTTTACAAACCCATCAGAATTAGTGAAGCGTCGTTTTTTATGCCACTGGCATGTCTGATGCTTTTGAAAACTCCAGGTTTATTCATATTTGCTATTAAAATTGTACCTTACCTTACCTTACACGCGATAAAAAAAAAAATGGAGTCTGGTACATTTTTTCCCGGGAAGTTCATTTTTAGACCTATTTCTAGTACAATTAAAAAAATCAGTATCGCAACACTGCACCGCTGCGGCATTTCAACGCGGGACGAATGGAGAGGCTTTGTCGACGCCCTATGCGCCACCTATGGCTCTGGAGGAACTAAGGTCTAAGGTCAATCCACTAAAAAGTTACATTCAAAAGTTACCTACATTATTTTTTCACACTCGTAAGTTGTGCTTAATAAGTGGCAATAATAATACAGGCTAACTGCAACAGAAAAAGCTTTAGTTTCTAAATCACTCTCTGAAACTGAGAGGAATCATACAGAGCAGAGTTAATTTCATCTTTCTCCAGTTGCTGATGGTGCGATAGCCGATGAAACGGTGTTGACTGAACTTTAGCAGAATATCTACGGGTCTTGAAGTCACACGAAAATCTATATTTTCCATATACTAACGGAACTAATTGTCCCTAGAACGGTTTATAAGTGTAAACGCGTCCGGCGCCTCTCTCGATGCTCGGCTCTATATAGATACAAATATATATTCTGCAACATCAATTTACAGGAGTGCTGCATGAAGCCGCCACCCTAAACTCCTATTTTGGGGAAATGACTTAGGGAAAAAGAGTAAAGGTTGAGATAAAATTCAGTGGAGTATCCTGAAAGGAAGCTTGGAACCTTCACTTTCTGCTGGTACCATAGTTTACTTGTAACTGTTCAAGGCTAAGCTGGAGAACACGAAAGAATATAGGCACCCAAGTGATCATGAAGTCGCCCACTTTGCTAAAAATGGTATTTTGCTACATGGTGAACTTAGAGGCCAGCTGTTTGGTCAGAGAGGTTCCTTGACCTATTGCAAATAACAAAATTTGCTGTTTTCTTGGAATTTGCATGATTTTTCTGGGGGTGGCAGCTTCATGATCCAAGGTGGCAGGATCATTTACCATGGCCAATTCGAATCAAATCTGGCTTCAAATAAGCCAAATAATAATAAACAAGCAGCTAAATGAGTTATGTGGTTAAAGTTTCTAAAATTTATTCTTTTAGTGGCTTTTCTAGGGGGTGGGCGGTGCCATAGTAAGGGCAGCTTCATGCAACACTCCTGTAATCGAATTTCCCTATTTCTTTCATCACGTCACGAAGACCTCATGGGCCGTAGATGATCGGCTAAAGTTTAGTCAATACCGATGGAAAACAAAGGGAAACAAACCTACGAAACCCAAGGAACTGTGATTTCAGGGCGCAAACATGTCAGCGGTAAAAACTTGTATCTTCTGAGTTTTGCCACCAAGAAAGCTCGAATAGGAGATATCTCGAGGGTTTCGAGCAATCTGAACTGCATCTCATGACATCACAAACGCATGTGAGGCTGAATGAGATCAGATCGAGACACATGTTAATCTACCAAGGAACCTTCTGGCTATGGTCTAAACCACAATTAAAATAAAACTTACTTCTCGGGGAACTCTTCCCACAGGAGCAAAGATAGTTTGCCAGTAAGACCAGACAAACATGAACAGGACAACGTGGTAGAAAAACAAGTAGAAAACTGAAATGAAAATCCATTCAAGTACATTCACAATTCACATTGTTAAGATGTATGATCCCACTGATATTCTTCAGTCTTTTGAGTTACTTAGTGCTAAGTTAACAAGTAATGCGTTCACGTCCCTAGGTCCAAATCATAGTATTATCCGCGGGTTTCTGTCCGAGATAAAGTTATAGTAGTTCATATGCTCTTGTCTTTTTTCTTCTTTTTGCGTAATTTTACTCCGCTTGCCTTTGTATAGGAAAGTGGGTTGCAAAAAATTATTATTATTATTATGATTACATCAGTTCTTAATTCCAACAACACGAATAACAGAACTCATGGGCGACCGTGTTCAAACAGATGTATAAGGCGTGATACCGAAGTTTGCAGTACCGTCTTATGCCCAGAGTGTGCTTTTATGCTGCAGTAGGAGTAACAAACCTTGATCCTATTTTGTCAAAGGCAGAGCCAATCCGATCGCTTGTCTAGGTTCTGCAAGAGAGCCGAGGAAAGAAAGGAACTTCTCCAAATTCCCCACGGGTAGCACGAAACTTTTAGGCTACTTTCGACACTTTTTCTAGCAGTAGCGCTTTAAGAAAATATAATACAATTAGAGCACTTGTATCATAACTAAAAAATTTCTTCGAAAGAACATGTTTTGTTCTGTTCCGAATGCGTTTTGTGTTTTGCTCTGAAAGCACAATATTAGTTAGAGGAACAGCCCTCTCCATACGCTAACCTTAGTTATTTTGCACACAATTCCACAAGTCACAACATTGTTGCATAGCATCTTATTTTTTTTAAACTAGCACTTTTTTAAAGAGAAAGAAAAATTTCTCGGGTGTACCTCCACACAGGTTAGTACACATCTGAAAAAGTGCACTATTTACTACTCAACTTACAGTATTTTAAAATATTTGAATACTTCAAACTAGGCTGTGCTTTGAACAAATAACCCACGGTTTTGGCTGTTTTAAGCCTATTCCGAGACCTGTTGACTTACAGCGAAAACAGGGAAAAAATTCACATAACCGGTTTTTGTGATGGTAAAACTTCTCGCAGACAAACGTCGACAGCGTGATAGACATCGAAGGTAACAAAACACGGCAAGTGAGAAAATCAGCGTGGTTTTGCTGGAGGGGTTAGAATGTACCGTACCAAATTGGGGTCTCCGGGTTTAGAAACATATGGAGTGCTTATGGAAGTAGGTTGCGTCAGTATTATGGATAAGACAGGTCCTTTAAGGACCTTGAGCCTGTAGCCACTTTAGGACTTCTTGACGGCAGATCCGAAGACTCCCGGACGCCGGTTGGGACGGCAACCGTCAGCCTATCCATAAATCAGCCATCTTTGGTAGAAAGCATGGAGCTTCTATGAGTTCGTACAACATCTATGACCTATCGAAGCTGATCATCTGAAGGACCTTGCCGGCTCAGAATCCTCTATTATCCTCTATGTAACTATTTCTACCAGGAGGTGTATGCAGAGGCGTTACTAGCCAAATGTTTGGTGGGGGGGGGGGGGGGGGGGGGGGTATTTACCAACTGGCTGGCCATTTTTACCGACTGTTCTTGCAGACAGAAACGACCATTATTGAGAAAAAAAACACTGTATTGACGACGAAAAATCGGCTATTTTAAGAAAAACTACTATTTTTAAGAAAAAATCGACTATGTTTGCCGACTGTTCGACAACATTCGGGGGAGTACCCACTCCCTAGTCGTGACGCCCCTGGCTGTATGTGCTTGGCTTTCGCCCTGGACCTATGGAGCCTTGTAAAACATGGCTCGTGAACTACACTGGAACTGGAGATCGGAAGCTACTGGACTGAGAGGGAAAGCAGGAAAAATCCAATGAACAAAAATGTGGGCCTATTTTTGCCATATTGCTTTAATACAGAGGAAGACGGCCATTTTCTAGTTGAATGCGAGCAACTCTCAGACCCCAGGAGACATTTTCTTAATGGGTATACTATCAAGTTCCCCGATGTTCTTGAAACAAAAAATAAAGCTAAGATACTTAGAGGACCCCTCTGGCTTATTCTGCCTTTTATAGCTATACCTAGCTCCCTTATGAAATTATAAGCTTCTAAAATCCCCACCTTTCTCCATCGTTTCCCTTTGACCCTACGAATTTTAGCGGCTTTTAAGCCGTGCTGAGTCTTGCCCGTCACAAACACGAAGTTTGCCGAAATCTTCAACGAACTCTTTCACGCATAAGGACATTAGAATCTTCTCCTTTTGACTTCTTTTATTCGCTTAGTTTTCCCACTTGTTTAGCAACGGCGCGTTCAGTTTTCGAATGTTTTGCGCCTAGCCGCCCGTCAGAGAACAGGAAGGATGGATAGATTCGACAAACACTAACAAGAAAATCACTGAATCCAGGTGGAAAGTAATGCTATTTTCGGAAAAGTTATCACTGATCCGTTTCGTAGGGAAAAGATCGTTTCTAGTAAGAGTTGCGCTTTAAAATATGCCAATTTTTAAAGAGTGTATTAGTTAAATAAAGATAAGTATCGAGTGATGTAAAGTGTATAGTAACCATCATGTATTTTGTACGGCCAATTGGCTATTAAATATATTCATATTCACATTCACATGTCCTAGTTTCTATCAGAATTATTCAAACGATAGCTCACCTTGCTGTGCAGTATTCTCAATCGACACTGAAAAGAAAGAAAGTACGTATGTAATAATGCCGTCCTGACCGAATGGTTAGCACGCCAAACTCGTAAGCGAAGGGTCGCTGGTTCGAGGTGCCTACTGTTTGGTTTGGTCCGGGGTTTATGGTGTAACTCTTTAAGACAAGCCAAAGTCCACCCAGCTTCAAGAGGTACCTGGTGGAATCTGGGGAAGGTGACATGAAAGATGTGCAAAAGCACCAGGATGGCTAGCCCCTAACTGCCCAGCATCGCCGGTTAGGCCTGTAGAGGCTGATGCTGATACTTTTTGGGATCCCAAAACGTAAGTGGAGGGATACCTATGACATCGCAAAAGTTGTCCGTCTGTCCGTCTTTCAGTCTGTCCGTGTGTAAGCACGACAACTCTCGAAGGGAATGAGACATTTTGTAACAAAGATATGGCTTATAGAGGTATATCTCAACTTGGTTGTTTCAGATGACTAGCTATTTGCTAAATTAATCTGTTTCCAAATTTCAATGGTAAAAATGTTCCAGGATTCTGGCGAAGACTGGATCGGGCGAAGACAAGACCCAATTCTCTGGTTCAAATACTTCAATTTTTGGGATCCCATCGAAACCTTTGGTCTTGTTTTGTATGTTAATTACAAAGAAAAGCCCTTAAAAAGTTGTGGTACGAAGAGAAAATGCAGCAGTAAACACTGCTTACTCCTATATTCTAAAATTAGCTCCTCCCTTTTCATCAATCTGTTACTATAGAAAATACCACTAGCATTTCACGTGTATTTTCAAGATTTCGATTTCAGCTGCCTCAGTGCAACCAAACGGTTATCCCACCAGAAGGCTCTGGACATGCCAAAACATTACAAAAATCAGTCAAATGCATACTTACATAGACACAGTTGAATCACATATGCATAATATGACCAAACTGCAACTGCGACAATAAATAGGACTGGAACCCACTTGAACAGGTTGAAGTTCCCCATCAGGCATTTTTTAAACCCATTCTGATTAATCACTAAACCAATTCAATTTGCCAGGCGTACGCTGTTGAAACAACTCCTTGGCAAACTGTTCCAGCAGTCTGTTTTCTTTTTGTGAATTCAATAGTCTACTATTTTCCTATATTCTAAAATTAGCTCCTCCCTTTTCATCGATCTCTTCCTTTAAAAGAGTATAAGGGAATATCAGTCAAATGCATACTTACATAGACACAGCTGAATCACATATGCATAATATGACCAAACTGCAACTGTGACAATAAATAGGACTGGAACCCACTTGAACAGGTTGAAGCTCCCCATCAGGCATTTTTTTAAACCCATTCTGATTTATCACTAAACCAATTCAATTTGCCAGGCGTACGCTCCTGATCCAGAAATTTGTTTTCCTTTTGTGAATTCGATAGTCTACTCCTCATATCGGTCAGATGCCATCCCATCAGTGTGAGAACAATGTAGGCTAACCCTAAAAAAAATAAACAGTGAGCCCATCCTACTGATTATCTAACGATACTATTTTCTTGGAAGCAAGAGAATCCAATCCTGCCTGAAGTGCATAGCATAAAACAAGCTTTTGAACGATTTCTAAAACTGTCATATTTGAGAGTGCGAAACGGATGCGTCAGCTACATTTTATTAGGGCTAATTTCGGACCTTCTTGGCAAGGGTCCTCTTCAGCCTTTTTTGTCAGCTTAGGCTGAAGGAATATCTAAAAGCTAAGTACAATCTCCCTCCCTAAAGCAGGTCTCAGTGCAGTAGAGTAGGCCTATATATTTAGGCTGTCACTAGAAAAAGGGTAAATACAGGCATTATTGCAGCATTACTAGGATTATTATGTTTTAGTATGTTTAAACCATCTACATATGAATGAATAAATGAAATTTATGACCCATTTTTAAGGCAAAAGTCACAAATGGAGTACGGTATGAAAAAAAAGAAAGAAAAAAGACTAGAACACATAACATGTAACACATAGATTTTGATACTCTTATTTACACAATGGGGCAACATCAAACGAACGAATAAAACGTGCAATTCGCTCAGATACTGCAATAAATGGATCGCTGACATTATACTTCGACGACAATCTAGAATTACGAGCCCACAAAGGTAGTCCTAAGGCGTTTTTCCATGCTCCCACAAACAGGTTGTGGGTCGATTGTGGCTCGAAAAGAGCGTTTCCGCGGCCCATAAGTGTGTTTCCGCGACCAACAAGATTTTGGTGGCTCACTTTGTGGCTCAAATTCGACAAACAACTGCCGAGGTGATTGTCGATTTTGTGGCCCGATTTTGGCGGGAAATTCGAATTTAGCAGAAAAATAACGTCAAAACAATACAAAAGTGTTTCGACATAAAACTGAAGATCCTTTTCGGTGCCTGGAGCCCTTGAAGCCTGGAGTTCTGTTTACTGAGAGTTTTAAATGATTTTTATTTATAAATTCAGACATTTGAATTATCGCCCCAAAAAATAGACAAAACGGCGTTCCCGCGAGTTTCGTCTTGTGGCTCGACTGTGAGCGTGTTCCATCCTACTTACCGTAGTTACCACGCATGACGTCACAAATTCTACCTTTTGTCGTCAAGGCTGGAACGATTTTCTATTTTCCAGCGGAATATCATGCCACGGGTGAATCCGACCAATCACGTGACAGAGATTTGTGGTAAGCAAATAGTTACTATTAGTTACTATTTCAAGAAGGCTGGAACGGTCAGCGTAGTAACTTTTCGTGAGGTTGGAACGGATTTAGTAACTAATAGTTACTATTGGTACGAGGGTGGAACACGCTCTGTGTGGCACACAAAAAACACTCAGAAGTGTGTGGCCCACAATTCTGTCAGGGAAAAACGCCTCTAGAAGATATTTGCAATACCTATAAAATGTGGGACGAATGCATCTTTCATCTTTCGTAGTCAGTAGTGACCAGAATGACGACAGCGCTAGCATGTTCGGCATAGCGAATGCGGAATATAGCCGGGCCAGCATGTGCCTATTATAACGACGCTTAGAAGTAATGAGTATTCCGTATGGTTTTCTAGCCTTTTCCCCACAAAACGATACAAGACAGGAACGCGTCGTTTTCATGTCCGACCCAATAGGCAGACCAAGGTACACAATCGAAGGTGAAGGTTGAAGAATGTGATCTCCGAAGCATATTTCAATTGTCTCTGTATCAGACTTTTGGTTGAAGAAGACAACCCCGCTCTTATTCGAGTTAAATGATAAACCAAATACACTCATATTCTCACTAAGAACCCCGAATTTTTCTTGAACATATGCAACCGACAGGCTCAAGTTCAACAAATCATCTGCGTAATTTAATAGCGACAAGTCCATACGTTCATACACAGCTCATTCTTACAGGTCTTTGTGCCTTAACTACTATTAGTTATTAAATATAAGAGGGAAAGAAATAGCACCCTGGCGTATGCCTATTTCAACGGGCAACGTCCGACTCGACAAAACGGGAACTCTGTACGTCGGTAATTTTACTTTTTTACCCTTAGCTTCCGATACATATTTCGATAAGTAACAACTACCGGAGCATTAACACCGCGCTTAAGCATTGTCCTAATAGGTGTAATAAGCTGAATAACGCTATACGCGATATTTACGTCTTAATACACACGCCCGTTCAAATACGAACCAGAGAGGTTCTTATCAATGCAGCGTTCAGTGTTGCCTCGCTCATACAGTTTTTCAAGTTTCTGAAGATCAGAAAAGTGCTCTTAGTGTTACTTGAAGTACACCAGTACAATTTGACGCCCAATATACTGTAAAAAGCAAGTAAATCTACGGATGGACAGCACAAGTCCTTGAACTAGCAGTAAGCAGTCGCAACAGAACAAAACGTGTTATTTTTTAGAAAAGTTGTTTCTTCAGCTTCCACCAAAGTAGAACTTTAGTGCTTCCCGTGGCAACCCTGACGACGCTGCTCTTTCCTCGGCCCGCTGGCGGAACCAACCAAGCGATCTGATTGGCCCTGCATAAGCCAGAATAGAGTGCTAGTCTATTTTCCTTTATTCACCTTATTACAGCGCGCTCCGAGGAAAAGAGGAATCTGTAATAAGCTTTATACGCCGTAATACACCTTACAACACCAATTAGGACAATGCTTTAAACCCCTCAGTTGTGTGTGGAGCCCGGAATCAAAAGCTCGCCGAACATCGTGGCTAGCGAGAGCCAGTTTTTCTAATTCGCGCCGTAATAAGTAAATTGGCTCCTCCCACTTATTATTTTCGTTCCACAACTGTTACGATCGTTACAATTTACTTATGATGGTCGCGAGCATATCTTGCTTATGCAGATGACCTTCTATTAATTAGCCGATCTAGGAGCGAGTTATCGCGTTTGGTTCAGAAGGTTTCCTCTTCTTTTTCCAATATTGGGCTCTCTTTAAATGTAAAAAAATGTGAATATCTGTCTTTTAACTCCGGGCCATCCGCGTCTCTAAATTGCTTGAAGTTTTCTATTCCAAGTGTTGATTCTATTCGGTGGTTGGGTATTACCATTACTAAAAATATTCGTTCTTTCCGATCCCGGACGGTTTCCGGCTGTAGACTAAAAATTCAACTGGGTGATTCGAAAATTGTTGCTAACAGGGGGAAATACAATCGGAAAGCTCTTGGCAAACTATACTCTTCCTTCTGCGACCATTCTGTTCTTTTTCTATCTGGTGTCTATCCTGTTTTAAAGAAAAAGGATATTAAAGCTATGCGATCCTCTTATTTTCGTTTTTGTAAATTTCTTCTTTTTCTCCCTCCTTGGCAAAGAAATTCTAAAATTATTAGTAATTACTCGCTACCGGATATCACGGAGAAATTGTCTGTTCTCCACAGAAAACTGTCCGAAACGGCGTACGCGCGTCTGTCGCCCTCCCATGGGCTTATTCGTCTGTTTGACTTTTAAGTAGATTTTGTTTGTATGTGTTTTGTTTTGCCTAATTATGTTTTCATATATTCTTTTGTACTCCACTGTTTTCGTCTTGTACGATTTGTGGGTTTTGTACTCCACTGTTTTCGTCTTGTACGATTTGTGGGTTAGAAATAAATTATTATTATTATTAAGTGATAATAACTATCGGTTCTGCAGGAACTCCCGTAAGAGTGATGACGTATCTGCAGGAACTCCCGTAAGAGTGATGACGTATGTCCGCGTTGTTATTATTTTCGTTCCAGAGAGCGTGGTAACCACGACAATACGGCGCTCGCCCCTCCTCTTATCATCGTCACTTGTAATAACTTCACTGGAACGCTACCTAAGACTGGGCTAACAACACCAACGCCGAAAACATCGGGTACTATGCCTGAATTAAAGATGATCATGTATAGCACCGATAGATGATTTATCAGAGCCTCGTTTTTGTTGCAATAGCGCTGCCGCATCGCTGCTGCAGCACTTCTTTGGTTTTGCACAATATGCGTTTTTGGATTCACTTTCTTCTTGGTTGAAGCGGCAGCGCTGCAGCATCTTGCACGGAAGCACGGACTTGGTCGGTGAGCAAGTCCGTGATTCTCGAGAAGCACTGCCGTCTTCCTCGGAAGCACTGCAGTGCAAAAACGGATGTAGAAAGAATCAGTCCGGAATCGGCCGAGAAGTGGACCTGCAGCATGCAACAAAAACGAGGCCCAGAAGTTCACTACCGGAAACAAGGCGCATACCACAAAGAGTGTCAGTAGGCCCACCTCTTGAATACTTCTTTTTCAACTTCTGAAGGTCGCCCAGGATTTTTGACGTAGAAACTATTACGCCCAAACCTGACTCTACTGAATCTAAAAGAGTATCCAGTTTGTGCTCAAATTTATTTTTAAGGTCCTCATCAGGGGGGAGGGGGGAGAACTCGACACTAAAATGGAGGTTCCAATCTTCCTCTGTAGGCAGATCTGTGCTAATCTCTAGATTAAGCCACTTCCCTTTCACGAATCGCCATACTGCATTAGGATTATGTTTCACTGCCTCACTGTTAAGGTCGATCACATCAGCACAATATTTTGATAGCCACTTACTAAACTAACGTTTACAGTGAAGACATATCGAATTAACAACACCTTGTCTAGGGCACCCGCAATCCGTCCAAAATTTGAGCCAGAACTTAGAGCAGAATCGCTCTGGGGTCCACCATCACACGGCCAGCAACAGAGCAAGACAACTAGCGGGTCTCCCTTCAATCAAAGACCGAGCGAAGCAACAACATGCGCGAACCACTTACGTACATACACAGACGGCTCGGTCGTAGCGGAAAAAGCAGCGGCGGCAGCAGTGATCCCAGCTTACTCCTTAAACCTGGCTAAGCCTCTCCCCAGCAAGATCGTCGATCCTGAGTGCCGAAGTTACGGCCATAAATGAAGCGCTGAAGGTGCTGAAGGTGAAACCACCACCGTCGCAGAAGGCTGTCATCCTATCGGACTCTCAGTCGGCCCTAAAACTCGTAAGAAACATACAATGGGACACATCAGATTCGGACATCACGGACATGAGGAAGTTTCTCTGTGACCTGGCAGCTTGGCGTTACAGTAGACTTCCAACACCTCCCCAGCCACCAAGGCATCAAGGCATCAGATACAATGAAGTAGCCGGCAAGATTGCCAATACAACAGCGAATAATCTACAACATCAGCCGACAGCACCAGCCACCTTCCGAGACCTCCTTCGCCAGCGCCAAACAGGCACGAACCAGCAAACGACAACAAAGTTAAGAGCATGGCAGTGATTCTTCGTAAAGAACTGTTTCAGTGGAAGACGACTGCAGACCCAAGATGCCGGCTTTGTCGCGACGCCACCGAAACTCTACAGCATCTGGTGCCCCTCTAACGTACAGCTCGCTAGCTGGTGGAGAAGCACACACGGGACAGCCGGAGGGCCAGTCTCCATCGGTGAGCTTATCGACTCAGTACACCCAGCCCGAGAAGAGCGACGAATCTTCAAGAAAATCATCGAGTTGCTTCGAAGCATCGGCGTCCTGTGAGCCATCGTGATCGACCCATGAAGAGCAACCTACCCCAGGCCGAAAGGGTTCCGAAGGGTCGGAGCCAAGAGCCAGAAGTTTTCTGGATTGGATTGGAGCGGTGACATGCTTCCACTAGCGCCCTATTTGCAGACCATTCTGGAACTTGAGTACCGATTCGAACCCTACATGAGGGTACAGTGTTCTTTTCTGCGTATCGCAATGCATGGGAAATTTCGGAGCGGTAGATGTTTATCAGTAGCTGCTTTTCTTCCTCCGGGACATCGGAGTTAGGCTGTAGAAGCTGGTATGGGATTTTTAATTTTTGCCAAATTCCGTCACATACCGGAAAAGCTGGAGGTCAAGTCATTCCAGATATTCAAGTCATTCTAGTAGCTTTCTTTGTTTAGATGCTTGTACACATCGCTGATGTAAATACTGAAAGGGTTGAATTGTACCTTGTGGGTCTCCCATTAGCTGCATTTTTTATCTCAATTCTCTTGCGATTACCCTGTTAATTCTCCTCTTTCCAATTCTTTACTATTGATATGAAGACAATGCTCTTTTTCTTGCATTTTCATCAGAATAGAGACTGGGGAAAGCTTAGCGATTCTGCAGAATCAACAAGTTACTTCGATAGTGAATTCTCGATTATCATTCTCCATCCTCCTCCCTGATTGATCAAAAAAGGGATGATGTTCAATCCATATAAAGAGGTATTACCGGGTTAGAGATGGTTGCCAAATTAGTATTTATGTCAAAAGCGAGAACAGACAAGTTAGAAAAGCAAACCGAACTTGATAATTTGTATGAGAGTTGAGAAGTGAGAACCAGGCAACTGCAACATTAGATCTAAAATGACTTAAATACCTGTCAGTAAATGCCTCAGATCCAACACAACTAGAATCCATGAGTGAAGGTAAGTTTATTGACAAGACTGAGCTGGAATCCAGCAAAATGGTCAAGAAAACTTTCCAAAAGATGCAGGAAGATGCCATAAATCAAGAAATAAAGAATTTTAGGAAAAAACCCAGTAAAAGAGTGGTGTTTTCTTCAGTTATGTTATAGAGTGATGGTTCACCGTCAATTGTATTTAGAGTAATGGTTTACAATCAATTGGATACTGAGCTGAGGGATTGAGAAAATAGGCCATTCATGGCCTGAGTTTTTGGCCTACCCCCCATAATAATAATAATAATAACCCTATTATCTCCCAGCATGGTAGATAAAAGAGCTAACTTATCCATGGATTTTACCTTATTCGCCAGCCCAGCCCACAGTTGCATTTTTTGTCACCTATCTATCGAGACCTAGGTTCATTTTTACACTTTTTTGCACTAAGCAATAGGCTACTCCCCATACAGCTCTTTTGACAGTTTTTGGACCAAGCCCTTTGTCCTTTCCAGGTCCTTTCCACGCCTGCAGAGAAAGGAGATTGGCAACACTGTGGTGAGTTGTCCAATCTGCTCAAGAGATTGAAACCTGACTCCTCTCTGCCATAAACGGCCAAATCAGCAGAAAGGACAGAGGACTCGGGAGATTAGGCCTTTGAGAGCTAATCCAGCGAAGAATGCAACTTATTACTGCACTACCTTAAAGCACAATGGACACTTCTAATGCTTTATTTTGTATTAAATGCTCCACAAAAAAACGTTTCCGACTTCCTTTAGAAGGCGCTACGAAAATCGGCCGTTTTCTTGTTATCCCTTGTCTTTACCTCTCTGTCATTTCGGCGATCCAAATCTTAGGAGCTGGGATACCGTGGCAGGAAATTCAAAAACTCCCAGCAATGCTTGATAGAAAAGGATATATTTGAGATGTCACCAATAAGTCAAGCCCCAGATGCAGTTTAACTGATAGTCCTAGTGTTTCATCAGAAGTTCCATGTTTTAAGTGCCTATTAAAAGTTTTTCTTTGTGGAATAGTGTTGTGAAGCATAATTAACTTGCTTTATAAAATGTACCAGAATATGCAATAAGTTTATAAAAAATAACATAGCTACAAAAATCATTCAAAAACAAATAGCCTATTCAAATCTGAATTAGACAAGCTGATGTATTCATGAAATAAAGATCTACTAAGTGTTTTAAGAAACATCACTTTTATCTTTGTCCAAGCTAGTAAATTGAGCATGTACTGGCCCAATAAATTACGCTTTGAAATATCACAGAGAGGAAACTGCTGACAAAGGTGGTGAGCTAGGGGGTAAGCATCGTTCCTAGGTTGTTACAGAGTGGGATTGGGGTAGTTTGATGTGCCCATTGAACTTTAATTAGTTCATAGGGTCAAATCTGGGTCAAGTAAGGTGTTCACCTGCAACACTCTTGACAATAACACAAATTTGCATGTCCTTAACTTAACAGTTAATTATATTCTGCAATTTTGGAGTTAAGACCAACAAATCTGCTTACGCACTAAAAAACGACTGTTCTGACGAAGAATATACTGATTTTCAGAAAAATTGACTGTGTTAATGAAAAATTCAACTGTTTTGGCAAAAATTGCGCAGATTCGCACCGACTCAGTTACTTTTTACCGTCTGTTCAGTTCAGTTCAGTTTATTAACAAAAAACACATCATACACTGTAAACTAACTTCACCCTAAGTGAGCACTGCCCGTAACGGGTGACAGTATTCATTCATTTGTCAAGAAAAGACATACAAGGAAAAAGAAAAGAAAAAAGAAAGAAAAGAAGAAGGGAAAAGAAAAGAAAACAAATCTACATTAATAAAACAAAGACATAGAGAACTAACAGTAGAAAAAATTAGGATCCAATTCTATATTTTCCAACAAGAAAATTTTAATCTTACTCTTGAACTCTGGTATGCTAATAGCATTTTTCAGTGTATTTGGCAGATAATTCCATATTTTCGGACCAATAAATTTGATTGAAAAACCAGATGATGTGAGACATCTCATTTCTGTAACTAGTTCTGATGCATGTCAAGTGTCATTACAGGTTTGTTTCCTTCCCCGAAGTTGAACCAGAAGATTGACAGCCTGACGAGGACCCTTGCCAAAAAGGGCCGAAATATCGCTGATGAAGAATCGTAGCTGACGTACCCGTTGTAAACATTGTTTGAATAAGTGTCATGTTGGTGAATTTCATCATTTCTTCGAAAAACTGACATAAACGACTCAGGTGCAGCATTCGTGCTTACTTTTATAAAGTTTTGGCAAATTTTTTTTTCCCGAAGGTGAGCCACATTTAGTATCTTAAGTTTGATTAAAAACGGCTTCACACTCTGACGCGGCTCAAGCTTGCAAATAGCACATATAGCTTTATTTTGAAGAATTTCAACTTGCTTCCATTCTGACTAATAATTTGGAGCCCAAATGCTTGTTCCATACAAAAGATATGAGTGGAATAAACTGAAATACAGAATCAGTAAAATTTTCTGGGGAAAAATAAATGTCAGTCTATGGAGAACAGCAGCTCTTGACAACTTCATACAAAGAAATTTAATGTGGATTGCCCAATCCAGCTTTTTATCAATTACTATCCCTAAATGCTGTACTGTATTTAATGTGGTCAACCTGGTCAATTTCTTCATGATCTGCCGTATTTATCTTGCTGTCATAAACACGGTCATTTCTATGTTTAAAAAGGATATATTTCATCTTTTTTGTATTGAGAGAAAGCAACCGTTCTTCAAGGAATTGTACAACATAAATGTCTGGCCGACAAAATTTTGGGGGGGGGGGCGTATCCCCCTGGTTGTGATGCCCCTGGTTGGATACCCCTCCTATACTCATTTGCTTGTACCTCACTGCATCGCATTGCATTCTCACACATATCATTTCATTTCATTTTATCATTTTCTGATCTTTGTTTGGTACCCTTACTCAAAGCACAGTAATTGTCTCATAAACTAATGCAGGACTAATGGATTTAAATAAATGCCAGAGATGTAAAAAACGAAAGGAATCCAAATTGTTAAAAACAGGTAGAAACTTACAAAACTCTAGGCCCTAGGGGACAAATTTGTTTTTATTTGTAGGCGATAGTTTAGCTACTGTAAAGCTGCACCTTTGCTGTACTGTACCGAAGCGATCTCTGCCCGGGCCTGGCCCAGGCCTGGCCTGCTGGGCTCAGAGAAGACAGACCCACGAATACAGATTTACCTCAGCTTCAGGTAACTTTTTTAAAATTTCAGTTTTACTGATTTTGTTTTAGTTTGTCAACAAGGGAGCAACTCAGGGACAAGGGCACAGATATATATAGAGTAAGATTATGTATTGCTAGCTGGGTGGTCATTCTCATCTTCAGTGTGCTTTTCTTGGTACAGACTTTCTTAAATTCACTATTATAGTAATTTAACATTGTGAGTTGTTACAACATACTGTATGTTGTACAGACTAGGCTATGGTAGACCACCGGTACAGTAGACAGGTGGAGGTGTGGAGGTATGCTTCTGTTGAATGTCTGCTAACATCAGTGAATGATGGCTGGAGAAAAAACTAAAACCCAAACCAGGCATTTAGGCAATTTTTACTATGAATACATGTAGCCTAATAACCACTCACGCTTTTGTAACTTTTTGACTATTTTGCTAATCCATAACTGAAAGTGACTCAGCTGAAACCTGAGAAGGGTTTTCACAAGATCTCAGAATCAATTTCCGGCGAGCAAAGTGCATTGCAAAAACTGTGGGAAAGTGATTCCTGGAATCACTTTCCACTTTCTCGCTGGACTGATCACGGAAATGCATGGAAAGCTGATATCGCTGAGAAAATATTGAATTACAAACTTTTTCGAATAAGTGGGTTCAGTGAATGGTTCTTTGATTCTCATATGTCACATCAAAGTCACCTTAATTACGATTGCCATTTTTTTTTATTTATTAGTGACACTTGCACTGTTTTTTCTCCACACCTTTGAAATTCCTGCCAAAAGATTCAACTTTCCGCGGAGCTTTCCACTAACCTCGTGGAATCACTTTCCGGGAAAGCTGCTTTGGTTTCCAAAGCGTGAAAACCGGGTTGGAAAGTTCGGCAATTTTACGAAGTAGCACGGAAACCAGTGGAAAGTGATTCCGACTTTGCTTTTCAGCTCGCAAAAACCCTCCTCTAGTAGAGGTATGCTTATGTGAACGTTTGTTGACAGTGGACTTTGCCATTTTCATGCACTTGCTGTGTCTAAAGCTAACTACCAGTTAGCCAAATTAGGTAAGTAAGGGCATCTGAAAACTCCTGTATAGATATTTTGCATCTTCATTCTACCATTTAGCTCAGAACTGCACAATTCACATTAAAGTAACTGTTCACACAAGCATACCTCTATTGTATTTATAATTTGAAAAGTTTGCCAGGAGGAGTGCACCTTCAATGGATAAGAGGGCTGTCCAAATCTGCAGATGCCTTCAAAAGAGGAACGACCTTTTTATTAAATTCAAAATCAAAGAAAGTTAATTGAATTTCTACTTCAGTTTTGTGCCAGCAAGATAACCCTGAAAAAGTTGGCTGTTAGACTAGCTGATATCAAGTTTGTTGTTTTTCTTTTCCATTATACTCTTTTATATGCAAGTAACGAAGCCAAGGTAGTGGAAAAGTTGAAAAATTGCTCAAATAAGCATACCTCTACTGTAGTTCTCACGGAAACCAAGCCATATGAGCTATGATTCCGGAATCTGATGTCCATTGACTGACATAAACTTGTATGTGCTGGCTGCTGCTCCAGTAGTAAAGAGAAATAGATCACAGAATGGCCATCATACCAGGTTCTCGTCCGGTAGTCTCACGCAGGGGCGTCACGACGGGGGGGGGAGGGGAGGATTCCGGAATCTGATGTCCATTGACTGACATAAACTTGTATGTGCTGGCTGCTGCTCCAGTAGTAAAGAGAAATAGATCACAGAATGGCCATCATACCAGGTTCTCGTCCGGTAGTCTCACGCAGGGGCGTCACGACGGGGGGGGGAGGGGGGACGCCCCCCCCCAATACTGTCAGCCAGTCGGTAAAAAATAACCGAAGTGGTGCTTCGTTGCAATTTTTCGTCAAAACAGTTGATTTTTTTCAAGAAAACAGTCGTTTTTTCTGAAAATAGGTCGATTTTTCTTCAAAATAGTCCTTTATTCTGAAAATCAGTAGATTTTTCTGAAAATCAGTCAATTTTTTTTTTAAATGTCATTTTTGTTGTTGAAAACAGTCGTTTTTTCTGCAGAAAAAGTCAGTAAAAATTATCAGCCAGGCGGTAAATGCCTCATCCCCCCTCCCCCCCAAAAAAAAACATTTTGGCTAGTAACGACTCTGGTCTCACGAAATATGTAATCAGAAGCAAGGGAGCCGGTAGGTGATACCAGAAACTATATAATTTTAGCTTGTGTTCTGGTATTGCCTACATGGAATATGGAACACATGGAATAGTTTGGATGAGAGCTAGGATGCCGGGATTTTCGCTGACGTAGAGAAAATAACATGAGAAAAAATCTCTACTGAAACCCATATATTGAGAGTTAAGGTACAGTAGTAACCACTATTTGGTTGAAAATGACCAACTCAAGGACGCAGATGGCTATAGGCTAGGCTTCTGTTAGTGCAAAAACTTCAGTTTATGACACTTGTCAATATAACATATCCATCTTGCATTGTCAAATACTTGTCAATATGAACTTGGAGTCCGGCACAAATATTATTAACTCATGGAACCCAACTCCCAGGGGCTAGGGTTCCGATCAGTTCTGATAGGGCCAAAAAATTAAAATTTTCAACTCACAGGCCAGTGTCAGTGCAGACTAGGAGCCCAGGAATGAATATTTTTTAGTCACAGAACCCAACTCTCATAGGCTAGGGTTCGGGTAAGTGCCAATTTTGAGCTCACAGACCCATTTCAATGTGGTAATAGAGTCCAAGAGTAAATAATTAGAATTAGCATCTGACACTGCTGTATAGATGCTGTGACTGTTGAGGCAAATTGAGTTGCGGATTGGAAAAGGAGTAGTAGCTTCTTGTTGTTGGTAGGAAGCTGTAACAGACCATGTATATTTACATACTAGGCTACTGTGGAAACTCAACTAAAGATTCATTTCAGGATGATGTCCCGTTCTCAGTCTAAACAGAGCACTCGCTCGGAAATGGATATACAGCTTCCCAAAGATAAGATTCTAAGTGGAACACAGCTGAAGAATTTGAAGGAGCACAAATATAGCTGTTTTTCAAGCAGTTTTCTTGATCCCTATATGCAGACATGGTGGTGTTGGCTAGTTGAGCAATGTCCACTTTGGTTAGCTCCAAATTTGATCACAATCTGTGGCCTTTTTATCAATGTTGCAACAACACTGATTTTAGTGGCATATAGTCCAGATGGAAAGCAAGAGGTGAGTCATGATGTTCATTCTCAGCACACCTATACACCTACTATGCATTGTGTACAGTGAGAATTCTCCACATTCCAGTTCAGAGCCATCATCGGGTTTAGTCCCCAATGATCGTCACCAGCATCGGTGTTTAACGAAAACTCTGCTACACTCTAAAAAGTTTCTCTGATTAAGGATTAAAGTTAACTGCAGTATTGCCACTGGGATTAAGATTAACCCGAATTAGAGATGAGATTATCTTTTTAGAGACAAGATTAATCCCAGTAGCAAATACTGCAAGATTATTTTTATAATATTGGATGTGTGTTTAATGTATTGAAAAGGTACCAACCTCTCTTGATGATGAGAGGTGCATAGTACTGCACAGTTTGAGACCTATTGTTTTACTCTCTATGTGTGATAGATGCTCATAATGAGGCGAGGGGGTACAACCAGGGACTAATCCGCATGGAGCGCTGAACTGGTATAATGCCAAATAGTTTATGCACATGTCTCTTAAAGAACCTCACTTGACCTACTGTTGTCAGTGCCACTGTGGTCGCTGCTTCCACACTACTTCCACATAAAACTGTAGCACGTTTATATAAGTTGTTCTTACTTACTGTTTTACTTCGCATACTGATGTTTGACAGGATGAGTCCAAAAGGTGAAGTAGCATAAAAAAAATGTAAAAGAACAAGCGATTATCTCCTGAAACAGGAAAAAGTTGTGTGAGGGTTAAGTTTTCTAGGTGATAGCTTGGTGATAGGTTAAGGGAAACTATTTATTTTTGGGTGTAAGCCAATGATTATCAAGCCTGTTACACATTTGAAACTTAGGAAGTATTTGTGTCTCGTCGCTGGCCACAGTGACATCTCAAACAGAAAGGAATCCAATCCAATCCAAAAACTTCTGGCTCTTGGGCTCCGACCCTTCGGAACCCTTTCGGCCTGGGGTAGGTTGCTCCGGGTTGCTCTTCGTGGGTCGATCACGATGGCTCACAGGACGTCAATGCTTCGGAGGAATTCGATGATTTTCTTGAAGATTCGTCGCTCTTCTGGGGCTGGGCGAGTTGAGTCGATAAGCTCACCGATAGAGACTGGCCCTCCGGCTGTCCCGTGTGAGTTTCTGCACCAGCTAGCGAGCTCTGCGTTGGAGGGGCACTCGAGCACCAGATGCTGTAGAGTTTCGGCGGCACTGCTACAAAGCCGGCATCTTGGGTCCGCTGTCTTCTTCCACTGGAAAAGTTCTTTACGAAGAATCAGTGCCATGCTCTTAACTTTGAGATAGGCTCTGTTGTCATCTGCATCTCTGAAGATTGGCAGCAAGGGTCGGAGTTTCGTGCCTATTCGGCGCTGGCGAAGGAGGTCTCGGAAGGTGGATGGTGTTGTCGGCTGATTTTATAGACTATTCGCTGTTGAATTGGCAATCTTGTCGGCTACCTCATTGTATCTTATGCCTTGGTGGCTGGGGACGTGTTGGAAGTCTACTGTAACGCCAAGCTGCCCCAGGTCACAGAGAAACTTCCTCATGTCCGCGATGTCCGAGTCTGGTGTGTCCCATTGGATGTTCCGTACGAGTTTCAGGGCCGACTGAGAGTTCGACAGGATGACAGCCTTCTGCGACGGTGGTGGTTTAGCCGTCAGCACCTTCAGCGCTTCATTTATGGCCGTAACTTCGGCACTCAGGATAGACGATCTTGCTGGGAGAGGCTTAGCCAGGTTTAAGGAGTAAGCTGGGATTACTGCTGCCGCCGCAGCTTTTTCCGCTATGACCGAGCCGTCTGTGTATATACGTAAGTGGTTAGCGTATGTTGTTTGGATGCATTCCAAGAAGAGAGACTGAATTTGTAAGGGTGAGTAGTCCGTTTTCTTTCCTTCAAGCAGTGTCAGCTGGACGCCTGGTTGTGCCATTTCCCACGGCACTGAAGGGGGAAACTTGCAAACGCGAGGGGCTGGGATTCTCCAATTTGGGTGCTGCACGGTAAAAAGCTCCCATGAGCGGAGATGCGGATTTGCAGGGCTTCTAAGGAAAGTGAGCTGGAAGATGTGGTGATCAGGGCCCAAGGCTTGAATTTTCGAGAAGTAGTTGGTTATTAGCTGCGTTGCTCGGTCTTTGATCGAAGGGAGACCCGCTAGTTGTCTTGCTCTGTTGCTGGCCGTGTGATGGTGGACCCCCAGCGCGATTCTTATGGCCATATTTTGAACCGTTTCCAGAATGGCGAGGTAGCTTTTGCAGCAGCTTCCGTACACGACAAGGCCATACTCCATGCAGGGCCTTATGTAGGTGGTGTAGAACTTCAAAAGGGACGATGAGGAGTTAGCCCATTTGGAGTTCGTTAGACGCTTCATGATTGTCAGTCTTGACAGGCACCGTTTCTTCACCACGTCAATGTGTTTTCTCCAGGTCAGTCGCTGGTCTAGGGTGATCCCGAGTACTGTGGGATTTGCGATGTATTGCACGTCAGCACCTGCCATCTTCAGTTTGGGCTGAGGTGTAGATTTCCTTCTGTGGAACAGGATAGCCTTCGTTTTCAATGTTGAGATCGGGATGCCTATAGTGTTGGAGAATGCTTCGAGTTCGTCGATGGATTTTTGCATTTTCGTTTCCAGGTCCTTTTGAGAGTCACCTGCCTCCCATATGTTCAGGTCGTCTGCAAAAGCTTCTGCCCCTGTTTCGTAGCTTGAAAACTCCAACTCCGCAAGCAGGAGGATGAACAGTAGGGGGCTGAGTGGTGAGCCTTGAGGTAGGCCTACTTTAACATGTCGTGGCGTGGATGTCGCTCTATTGACTTGGATAGTGAATGTTCTGTCTGACAAGAAGTCCCATACAAATCTGACGAATTGGTCTGGGAATCCCATCGAAAGTAGTACTTGGCAGAGCTTCTCTTTTTGGACGTTGTCGTACGCCGCCTCGAAGTCGACTAGGAGGGCCAGTACCATTCTCCCCTCACTCAGGCTTCTTCTCACTGCTTCTTCCAGTGACAACAGGGTATCAGTCGTGCTCCGACCTTTACGGAATCCTGATTGTGACTTGGGTAGCAGTTTGTTTGCTTCAGCGAACCACTCCACTCTCCTCTGGATAATTTTCTCAAGGCATTTCCCCAAAACCGGGAGAAGGGAGATTGGGCGATAGGATTGTAGAAAGTTTGGAGCCTTCCCACCTTTTATCACTGGCCTGATTGTTGCGGTTTTCCAAATTCTAGGAAATTTGCTAGAATGCCAGCACTCATTATAAACGTGTAGGAGAGCTGTTAGAAAGCTTTGGGGAGCCTCCCTGAGCCACTTGTAGGTAATTTCGTCTTCACCAGGGGCTGAACTCATGTTCGAGGAACTTATGGCTTGCTTTAATTCTTCAAGGGTGAAATCTTTGGTGAGGCTTTCTGTAAAGCTTGGTTTTTCGTACAGCTTGCACACTTTTGGAAGACTTCGAGTGGAAGGGATCGGGTCCCTGTCGAAGAAGTTCGCAA
This sequence comes from Branchinecta sandiegonensis, assembly GCA_030848855.1. Classification (NCBI taxonomy): domain Eukaryota; kingdom Metazoa; phylum Arthropoda; class Branchiopoda; order Anostraca; family Branchinectidae; genus Branchinecta; species Branchinecta sandiegonensis. Next base: position 27,620,486 of record JAUPMV010000001.1, on the reverse strand, counting down.
AAGCTTCGGCTTTCAGTCCATCTTCATGGAGGGCGGATCCGTTGACCTCTAGGGATGGGATTGATTCCATGCCTTGTTGCTTTTTCCCCGCCATCTTGTTGATAAACTGGTGGACATTGCTTGCTGGTGTGTTAGCATCCAGCCTTTCAGCGTAGTCTGCCCATGCTTGGCGTTTTGCCTTCTTTGTGGATTTTTTCAGTCTTGCCTCAGCTCGTCTCATTTCTAGGAATTCTGCAGATGTTCCATGTTTGTTGAATCTGTTTCTTGCCGACTTTTTGTTTCGAACAGCCTCCTTGACTTCGTCATTCCACCATGGCTTGGGATGCTTGTTTGGATGGATGACAGTGGGCTGGTTGGAGGTTTTAGGCATCGAGTTTTGGGCAGCTTGGGTGAGGAGGCTGGTTAGTTGGATGGCTTTAGCCTCTATGTCAGTGGTTTCCGATACTTCGTCGTAGTTTGCTTGTTCCAGGAACTTCCGGTACACCTTCCAATCGGCTTTTGACGAGTCGAATCTGAAGGCTGGGGGCATCTTCACATATCCTTCATTGCTGATTGTAGTGAGTACTGCTGCATGGTCCGTTCGTAGTTCTGGAATTATTTCGACTTTAGACTGTGGGATTAGAGCTGTGGGACCTAGCTGGAGGTCAATGGTCGAGAAGCTTCCGTCCTTGAGAGAGAAGTGTGTCTTCAGGCCATACGGGGTTAGAATTGCAAGGTCCTCCAACTCTAGTACTGCTTGTTCTAGGCTTTTGCCAGCTCTGTTTGAATGGTCCACATCTTCCCACATGTAGCTGTGGGAGTTGAAGTCACCCACTATGATTGTCTTTTGTCCCGAGACTTCTTCTTTTATGACTTCGAAGATATCGTTTTTCCCATGGGGATTGTAGAGAGATGCTAACTTCATTACTCCTCCATGGGGCTGGTGGATGAGGACTCCTACAACGTCGATCTCATTTGGATGTTCCTTAGTTGCAAGAGGAGAGTGGGCTATGTTACTTCTTACAAATATGGCCGATCCACCTCCCTTTCTTCCTGATGACCTGTCTTTCCTGTAGACCTGGTATCCTCTTAGTTTGAGCTTGCGGAGATGGTGCAGGTTTGTTTCTTGCAAGCAGATGATGTCCGTCGGATTTTTTGCCACCCAGCTTGTAAGCTCTGTTAACTTCTGGTTTGAAAGGGATACCACATTCCACTGGAGGATTCGTAGGTTGGGGGTTCTGTTACTCGTCATTGCTTAGTGTTGCTCCCCCTTCACTGGCTTTTGGTGAGGCATTCTGTTGGCTGGGATTGCTACTTACACGTTGCGGATTTTCTGGAGTATTGGCTTCATTCCTTGGCGGGATTGAAACTGTTGTCTTGAGCTGTTGGAGTTCTTCAGTGGCCAGCTGCCAGATGTTTGCCCCGAGTAGGGTTGTTATGGCCTTCCTGGTTAGAATTGCCTTCACTTCGATGGTTTCGTTGCTGCTGCTGATGATGTGCATCATAGCCAGGTACTTGGCGATCTTTTGCCACTCGGAGGGTCCACCCATGGCAGCTTGGTTGGTGGGCTGGGGAGCTGTCAGAGTGTTGTTGCCGGCTGATGGTAGTTGCGTTCTCTCATGGATTGGCTGGATACCTTTCACCCATGCGTGGCGTAGGTTGCTGGTAGGTGTCTGCTGCTTGGCTAGGTGGGGCTGGCTAGGAAGGTTCCGCATTCTGGACGACTCAGCTGGGTAGCCTGACGATGCCGGTGATGGGTTGTAGGTCTGTTGATCAACGGGAACTTTCTTTGGTGTTGATGCAGCTACTATGGCATATGGAATATTCAGCTGATGGGACAGCCTCAGGATCTCGGCTCTCTTCTGGTGAGAGGGGCAATGTTGCTTCTGCATGGCAGAGTGACCAAACATTTTGCAGTTTTTGCAAAATGGGGCTTGGGACGGGCACTCTTGCAATTCGTGGTCGTCCTTACCACAATTCTTGCAGGATACAGCTTTTTGTCTGCAATGGTTTTTGGTGTGACCATGCATGAGACAGATGGAGCATTGCAGCGGCTTTGGTTTGTGTGGCTTCCACTGTATGTGTTGGCCGTATAGGTAAACCCCTCTTGTCCATTCTTCTGCCGACTCTACCAGTACTGATTTGCTTTCCCCAAGCTGTCCATCTTTGCTGGTTTTCAGGCGGGTAGCCGACTTCAAGGTGATCAGGTTGCCGGATGAGTCGATCAATTCTGTGTTCATCTCTCTGTTGACATCAATGGACACATCAATGCCGTACAGGACATAGCGGTGAAGCCTCTCTCTCTGTGGCGTTTTGGCGGCCTCCACTGGCACACCTGCAAGAGAGAGGGAATTAGCATTTTGCAGAAAGCGGTTTGCTACTTGCTCATCTTGGAAGTAAATCTCTGCAATACCCGACTTTGGGACACTGATCTGAAAGTTTCCTTTTGCTGCTGTGAACACCATTTTCCTGATGTCCAGTAACTGATTGCTCCCGAAGGGAGCGCCATCCTTTCTTTTGATCGAGACAACCACATACTTGGGAATGGTTGGTTGTTGTGTGGTTGGTTGGGGAGGAGAACCAGATGATTCTCTTGCACGTTTTCTTGCACCTGGCGAATCAAGGTGCTCAGACCACCTAAAGCGATCCATTTCCGCAAAATGAGGAAGGGGACTCACCAAGGAGCTCCCCCGCTTGTGGAGGAGCTCGGCCAGGAACAGAGGGCCTTAAACTGCTTACAACAAGCAATTGGACTGCTGCCGTACTTTTTACTGCCTCGGGAGGCTCGAATACCACGCGATTGCAAGCAAATTAGCTGAATTTCAAAAATTTTTGGAAGCCACGTTGCCATTCAAATTTGAATTCCATGTCGGGTCTCCCTCGGTTTAAAGTAAGTAAGTAATTTATTTGTAACCCGCCATTTCTGAAAAGCGGAATAAATGAAAGAAATACTTAAAAAAACACATAAAAAGACACTAATGTTCGGTCTTCGGCCAGGAAGCAGTGGATAACATTGTGCGCTGGCTGGGACCTGTTGTCCATGATTTTTTAGAGCGACGAGGAAACATCCAAACGGGTTACACTTGCATCTTGAATTCGAACTTCTCCGTCAATGTATGGCTATGACATAATTTCGACAAGTGGAGCAGGTGCTTTGTATATTTAAAAAAAACACGATCTCATCTTTCTGATCTCCTTCTTTCGTAGAACATGAGTGACACCAGAATGAATAGTATAGAAGGAGCGCAGAAGGTGCTGTACAAATTTCCCAAAGCTTTAAGATTTTAGTACCACCGGTTGGGGACGATGCGCCCATAGGCGCTACGGATTGATTTATAAACTTCTTGAACAACCGAAGAGCGAAATTTTGACAAAGAAGATTTGAATGTGATACCGAGCCACCGTAGAGAGTCTGTTGATTTGACGATGAACGATCCAAGAGAGATAGAAGCATTGGATGAATTCGAACCATTTGACGAAGGGTTGCGATGCACGTACTCATTTTGAGAGGTTAACTTCAAGGCAGATTTTGAGAAGTTCCGACGACAGCCTACTGCCATTTTTGGTGAGTGTGGATCGGCTACGGCTTACTAAGAGCAAGTCGTCCGCGTAGGCTGTGTTGCTAAAGTCATGGGATGTATAAAAGTAGGCAAGGTGTAAAAAATTGAGTCAAGAGGATATGGCTATTAACTCTCATATTCATCTGTATCTTGAGCTAAGACCTTTTGCATTTTCAGCCTCCAAGATGGGCTTGCTTTTTATGTGCGCTGGGTCTTTTCATCTACCAAAGCTTGGATGCAATTGATGGGAAGCAGGCCAGGAGAACGGGCTCATCCTCACCGCTTGGGGAACTCTTCGATCATGGCTGTGATTCTGTCTCCACCAGTGAGTTTCAGTTTCTAGCCATTTCAGTTAGCCCAGCGTGCTTTAAGTTTTCAGTTAGACTATGTGAGTCTACCGCAGATCAAAAACAAATAAGCTAATAGAACCTGAGAGCGTGTTCCATCCTACTTACCGTAGTTACCACGCATGACGTCACACATTCTGCCTTTTTGTCGTCAAGGCTGGAACGATTTTTCTATTTTCCAGCGGAATATCATGCCGCGGGCGAATCTGACCAGTCACGTGACAGAGATTCGTGGTTACTACGCTTACCACGCTCCCAAGCGTGGTAAGCAAATAGTTACTATTAGTTACTATTTCGAGAAGGCTGGAACGGTCAGAGTAGTAACTTTTCGTGAGGTTGGAACGGATTTAGTAACTAATAGTTACTACTGGTACGAGGGTGGAACACGCTCTGAGTCTTTGGTTCCATGCACCGACCGACTATGGGTACCCCGACAGGACTGAGCGGAGCTAGAGCTACTTGCTGAGCTTTGAATTGACGCCCATCTACTTCTGTCTTAGCCGCTGCGCATGAGCTGCGTTCGTTGCACTCCGGGCTGTCTCTGGTGTTTTGTCACAGGTGTCCGGTCCTTCTCTTGTAACGCGTTTTTTGGTTCACCTATGGTTAGTCACCGGCAGTAGCGTATATTAGGGGGGGGGTGATCGCCCCCCCCCCCCGAGATTCTTGAAAAAAGGGTTTTCAGTTGGAAACACGTGTGCGAAATACGGGCGACAGGGGCGATCTTCATTCGAAATTCTCGGAAAAGGAGTTTTTTTTACGGGAAAAACGTACGCGAAAATACAAATTGAGAAGCTAAATCGAAATTATTTACAGTATGGTTCAGTAACTGATCTTAGAAACAGTTTTTATGGCACTTGCAGCCTCTGGCTCAAGTGCCATATACCGATCACAATTCCGTCTGTCGGTCTGTCGGTCTGTCGGTCGGTCCGAGTTTTTTTGTCCCACATATCCGAGTTAGGGTACTTCCAGATGTGCTAGGACAATGAAACTTGGCAGGCATATCAGGGACCCGACCAAACTAACCTGGAAATAATCAGTTTCCCGATCCGACCATATGGGGGGGGGAGTGCGGGGCGCTGGAAACTTGCAAATTTAGGGCATTTTGTCACTTTTTTCTGAGTTAGGGTACTTCTAGATGAGCTAGGACAATGAAACTTGGCAGGAATGTCAGGGACCCGACCAAACGAACCTGGAAATAATCAGTTTCCCGATCCGACCATATGCGGGGGAGTGGGGGCGCTCGAAACTTGAAAATTTAGGGCATTTTGTCACACTTTTTCGAGTTAGGGTACTTCCAGATGAGCTAGGACAATGAAACTTGGCAGGAATATCAGGGACCTGACCAAAGTAACCTGGAAATAATAAGTTTCCCGATCCGACCATATGCGGGGGAGTTGGGGCGCTGGAAACTTGAAAATTTAGGGCATTTTGTCACACTTTTTCGAGTGAGGGTACTTCCAGATGAGCTAGGACAATGAAACTTGGCAGGAATATCACGGACCCGACCAAACTAACCTGGAAATAATCAGTTTCCCGATCCGACCATATGGGGGGGGAGTGCGGGGCGCTGGAAACTTGAAAATTTAGGGCATTTTGTCACACTTTTTCGAGTTAGGGTACTTCCAGTTGTGCTAGGACCATGAAACTTGGCAGGCATATCAGAGACCCGACCAAACAAAATTAGGAATAATCAGTTTTCTGATCCGACCATTTTGGGGGGGGGGGGTGGAGGGCAGGGGAATCCGGGAAACTGAGAAGTGTGTAACTTTCGAACGGATGATCGGATTGTAATGAAACTTCATAACTGAAGAGAATATATATCTGTAATGTCCCGTTTAAAGTCTTGACCGGATTCGGTAGCCAGGGGGGAGTTGGGGGGGGGGAGACCGGAAATTTCAAGAAACGGTTAGAATGGAGGGATCGGAGTGAAACTTGCTGGGAAGAACAAGCATCTGCTCTAGATAAGTCCTTTAGACCATTGTACTGGATCCGGACACTTATGGGGGGGGGGGGGGCCGGAATTCCGGTGATGGTGGTTTTTTGGATTTTCACGATGAAACTTGGCAGGCATATCAGGGACCCAATCAAACTGACTTCAAGATAAAAATATTGTTGATCAGATAATGGTGGGGGAGTGGAGGGAGGGGAATCCGCAGGGGAATCCGGGAAATTCAGAAGTGTGTAACTTTCGAACGGATGATCGGATTGTAATGAAACTTCATAACTGAACAGAATGTATATCTGTAATGTCCCGTTTAAAGTCTTGACCGGATTCGGTAGCCAGGGGGGAGTTGGGGGGGGGGAGACCGGAAATTTCAAGAAACGGTTAGAATGGAGGGATCGGAGTGAAACTTGCTGGGAAGAACAAGCATCTGCTCTAGATAATTCCTTTAGGCCATTGTACTTGATCCGGACACTTATGGGGGGGGGGGCCGGAATTCCGGTGATGGTGGTTTGGGGGATTTTCACGATGAAACTTGGCAGGCATATCAGGGACCCAATCAAACTGACTTCAAAATAAAAATTTTGTCGATCAGATAATGGTGGGGGGAGTGGAGGGAGGGGAATCCGAAATTTTCAGTCATGCGTAATTTTGGAATGGTTGATCGGATTCGAGTGAAATTTAAGAATTCAACAGAGGACATTTCTCCGATGATTTTTTTCATATCCGGACCGGACCCGGCAACTATTGGGGGGGGGGGGGAAATACGTGCCCCGTTTAGAATGGAGGGATCGGGATGGAACTTTGTGGGAAGAACAAACAGATGCTCTAGGTAAGTCATTTGCTGAATCGGATTGGCTACGTGCACCGCGGGGGAGCTGGGTGGGGTGGGGGGGGGGGGGGGGGTGGACCGGAAATCTCGAGAAACGGTTAGAATGATGGTATCGGAGTGAAACTTGCTGGGAAGAACAAACATCTGGTCCATATAAATCTTTTACATAATTTGACTGGATCCGGACACTTGAGGGGGGGGAGGGGTCTCCCGGAATTCCGTTTTTGGGGGATTTTCACGACGAAACTTGGAAGGCATATCAGGGACCCGGTCAAACTGACTTGGAATAAAAAAAAAATCCTCGATATGATAATCTTGGGGGGGGGGGAGTTGAGGGAGGGGAATCCGGAATATTGAGTCATGCGTAACTTTGGAACGGGTGATCGGATTCGAGTGAAATTTAATAATTAAACAGAGGACATTTTTCTCTTGTGACCTTTTTCATTCCGGACCGAATCCGGCAATTATCGGGGGGAGGGCGGAAAATACTTGACCCGCTTAGACTGGTGTGATCTGGATCGAACTTCGTGGGAATGACAAACAGATGCTCTGGATTAATCATTTACAGAACAGGATTGGCTCCGGTTATTGTGGGTGGAGTTGGAGGAGGGGGAGGGGGGTCTGGGATTCCGGTGATCGCGCGTTAAGGTACTTCCTGATGTGCTAGGACGATGAAACTTCGCTGGAATATTGGAGACTCAACAACATTTGCTTAGAAATTGCTACTTCCCAAATCCGATTATTCCTTAAAGTACCAATCTTGACCGCAAAGTAAAAAAAATACTTTTAAGCAATATATGCATTTTCGTGATGCCCATCAGCCCATTAGCAGTTTTGCCTCAAGGGTTTTGCTTACAAATGAAGTTCCAGCTCCCTTATAGCGCGCATCTCAACCGCAATGTCGAAACTTACTCTTGATCAATCAAATCATCTTGACACATGCAAGTGCCATATGAGCTTACAGCTCTTGTTTGGATACCCTATGCCAAACGCTGGATATGTCTAACGTTTGGCATACCCTATGCATAACGCTGGATACGCTATGCCAGGTGCTGAATACTGTAACCCAGTGAAATATTGATGATTTGAGTGAAGCTAAAAAATCAACATAAGAACTCCTTTATATTGAGGTAGGTCAGGGTTAGGTTACCAACAGGTATCCAGCGTTTGGCATAGGGTATCCAAAAATCAGGGATTTGCGGTAGACTGGGATAGGCTATATAAAACACCGGTTACAGGACCCCTCGCACTATTTACTCTTCAACTTACAGTATTTTAAAATATCGTAAAATATTTGAATACTTTGAAACTGGGCCGTGCTTTCAACAAATAAACCCACGATTTTTTGCTGTTTTAAGTCTTTCGGAGACCCATTGACTTGTAGCGAAAACAGGGAAGCAATTTACATAACCGTTTTTTCTGATGGAAAAACTCCTCGCAGACAACCGTCGACAGAGTGATACACATCGAAGGTAGCAAAACGCGGGAAGTCAGAAAATCAGTGTGGTTTTGTTAGAGGGGTTAGAATGTATCGTACGAAATTGCGTCTCCGGGTTTAGAAATATATGGGGTGATTATGGAAGTAGGTTGTGTTAGTATCGTAGGTAAGACAGGTCTTTAGGATATGCCTGTCTATGCTAGACGTTCAGGCACGTTGGCCCACTGTCAAAAATACCAACTAACTAACGATATCGAACAAGTTGTAAGCTTTGTTTCTATTTTAACCCCCAATAGAAGGGAAATTTGATGGGGCTTTAAGGGTGGTTCTGGCGATCTGGAAAGCTCCGCCAGTTTACTTGCCAGACGGTCTTTCGACTTCGGCTAAAACTCGCGTCGCTTCCCGTAGTTTTGGAAAGTGACGTGAAAATTGAATGAATTACACGAGTCGAAAGTGATTTCGGAATGTCAGCGAGGAGTTGTAAAGACGCAACGACTTTCCGTTAGTTCTTGCGCTCGACGGATTCTCGCTTGGCTTTTTTGAAAGCGAGAACGCCAGAATCGTCCTTTAGTTTTTCCTAGCTCGTGTATACGGCAAACGCTGGGGCACCCCGACTAGAAATGAACTTGAATGATTAGTTGCGGTTTTGCAGATACTATGGTATCTGATACCACGGTCTAAAGTCGTTTTTGCAGTTATCGTGGTATCTCGCATCACGGTCAAAAGGCGTTTTCACAGATATCGTGGTATCATGCCAGTTATCGTGGTATCTGATATTCAGATACCACGGTCCGACCGTGGTAACTGATCGTAGTATCTGAAAAAGTCATCTCACATTCATCACTTTTTGTCAAATTGGTGGGAAAGAAGTTTGGCACTCAGTGACTTCGACTTCGAAAAGTGCATTTTTGGCAATTGTCGTTTTTGCAGAGCAACCGTATATCAGGTACGTAACTGCAGATACGACTAATTGCAGATCCAGTTACCGTGGTAACAGATACCATTGTATCTGCAAAAACGCAACTATTGCTTTTTGCTTCATTCCAATCATCAATATTTTATTGGGTTTATGTTGTTTGATACACCTTAAAGTACGTATCGGCAAATGACAGGTTGCATATGTAATCCCTTGAATCTGAAAATCAAAATGACGAAAATCTCTGAAATTTGGTTTTGGTGTAGTAGTTATGACTTTTCACTGCGTAGGGTCGAGCGTTCCATGTAAAAAGGCTGTGCCTTTTTACAAAGATTTAAGGCGGCAAAGTCATTATCCAGTTTTTCTCGCATGAAGAATTTTCATCCAAAATGCGGGTTTTCGTTCCGGGAAACGGACGGCGATTGGCGCTGCAGTTGTCACGAAACCATAACCGATTAGAAAAAAAATCGGAATTGTCGAAGATTATTGATTACCCTGATTATCCCGATTATCCTGATTTCCTGATTATCCCGATCCAGCCAATTTTTGGTAGTTTGGAGATTTTTTATTTTGCAACTTGGTTTTGCTTGCCAAACATTTCTGACAATAGCTAAGATATTACTAATGTAAAAGCTATTTCACGCAATCGTAGACAATCTTGGTTGTAGACGGGGTTTTCATCTGGTTTTGGATGGGGTTTCCAAACCTATTTAAAGCACAACTCTTACTAGAAATGATCTTTTCCCTATAAAATGGATCAGAAAAAACGTTTACGAAAATACTATTACTTTCCACCTGGAACTAGCGATTCTCTTGTTAGCGCGTATCGATTATATCCAGCCTTCCTGCCCTCCGACGCGGCGGCTCGGCGCAAAAGATTTGAAAACTGAATTTGCTTTCGTTAAAAGCGAGAAAACTAAGCAAAAAAAGAAGTAATAAACAGAAGATTATCACATCCTAATGTGTGAGAGAGTTGGCAGCGGACAATGAAGACTCCGTCAAACTTTTCGTTGGGTGACGGGAAAACTCGGCAAGGCCGAAGAAGCGCCAAAAACCGTAGTTACGAAACGAAACAAAGGAGAAAGGTGGGGATTTTAGAAGCTTATAATTCCATATGGGATCTAAGTGTATTATAAAAGGCAGAATAAGCAAGAGAGGTCCTTTAAAGACCTACAAAATATTCTGTTTACCTTCTCTTACTGAGACTGGTTTTTGTTGCATGCTGCAGGTCCACTTCTCCGTCGATTCCGGACTGATTGTTTCTACATCCGTTTTTGCACTGCAGCGCTTCCAAGGAAGACGGCAGCGCTTCTCAAGAATCACGGACTTGCTCACCGACCAAGTCCGTGCTTCCCTGCAAGATGCTGCAGCGCTGCCGCTTCAACCAAGAAGAAATTGAATCCAAAAACGCATATTGTGCAAAAGCAAATAAGTGCTGCAGCAGCGCTGCGGAAGCGCTATTGCAACAAAAACGAGGCTCTGATCGGAAGCCACCAGTTAATTCAGATTTGAATTTGATTGCCAGGTTGCTGTTTTGGCTCGAGTAAAAACCCACGCAGAACGTCTTCTTTTCCAGATGACGAAATTTTCCACGTTTGATTAGCAAATAATTATAAGACTCGATTGATTTTTTTTATGTCTTCAGGAATACCACACTGGGCTTGGTTTTTTAATCTATTCGTATTTGTAATAAACAGTTGGAGCATTAGAAGGAAATTATTATTTTGACGCTTTGCTCCCTACGTGGCATAACGGCTGTCCCGGACAATCGGCTGAGATTTAGTCCAGTCCGAATTATTTCAAACCTATGAAATTTTTTATTTTTTTATTTGCTGATTGTTTGACTGTGTTTTTTGTGGTTTTAAACATTCATAGTGCCAGTATGGATGGTTATCATTGTGTGTGTGGTAGAAAGACCATTTTTATGGTCCGCTTTAAGTATATTGATGATTTTTATGTAATTTTTGACACTTCAGTGTTTTTCAGTGATGACTGTGATACTTCGTAGGTGTCAAGATTTGGATACTTCAAACGTGTGTTTACTTTCTAGTTTTCATTGCCCTTTCTGCCTGTTTGGCTGTCCAACTGGGATACCATCCAAACTGGATGTTCCTTCAGTGCTTCTGTGCCCTAGTACTATTCTACTGTGCCCACTGGCAGGCGTATGTCTCAGGTAATTCGATTCAGTTGTAGTGGACTCTTCACGCATAGATTCTTAGGAAATATATATAGTGCTATCCTAGCTCCATCCATTGTTGTTAGAATATTGTTGTAGAATTTGTCAAAATATTTAAAGCAGAACTGAAAACTGATAGCCTACTAGTCCACTACTATACCACTACTCAGTAATAGCAGCCATCACTAGTCCGCTTATTTTTCATTTTTCTTTCACAGTTGCTTTTGTTCTCCATCCAAATCCATATTTGCCATGTCTTTTCACACTATCCCCTCTCGTGTAATTTCTCATTGGTTCAGTTGAAGGTACGGACTGTGGGCTACAAACCAATCAAAGATAAGCTATATTGGCAATGTTAGTCAAGATTTCGCGTAATAGGTAGTCTCCTTTCACAGTGACATGACGAGAGTTCATGTATAATAGTTGATCTGCTTTTTCTTCTTGTGGGGAAGAATGCAGTAATTTTATGTCCGTGGTGGAACGATAAGCTCTTCAATGGACCTTTAACGCGGTACTTCTCCACAGGTACATTGAGATTCGGCAAGTTTGATGTTACCGAAGCCCAATTCGGCATCATTGCCATTCACCTAATTTCTACCATCTTCGGTCCGTCCGTGTGGTCCTTAACGGTAAGCCTGATTCTCTTAAATATTCCTTGAGCCCAAGCTGACTTTGAAACATATATTCAAATAATGCATAAAACTGATGTGTCAGCTATTGAGCTCAAGCTGACTTTGAAACATATATTCAAATAATGCATAAAACGGATGTGTCAGCTATACGATGCTTTAGCAGCGATATTTCGGCCCTTCTTGGCATGGGTCCTTGTCAGAATGGCTGAAATATCGCTGACAAAGCATCGTAGCTGACACATCCGTTTTATGCATTATTTGAATATCTGATTCTCTGTTTGACTTTAAGACCTTGCTCTAAGGGACAGGGCGAACTTTGTACTTCTTCTGTTCCAGTGTTGCAAGAGAATCATATGCACTAAAATTCATGTCTGATTTTGACCATTACGTACGGCTTCAGCTGTTTTTAGTCTTCTGCTGGCCCCTTGGTTTCAGTAATACAAAAAAAGGCAAAATTTGCGAAACCGTTCTTCCTGACCAATCAAATTCTTTGTAATAGTTATCGGGAGCTTGTATTCTTCGAGAAGAGTTGAACACGGCAAGCGTGAAAGTCAGTGGAAGTCCGCCAGGCGGATAGAATATATCGTACGGAATCCGGAATCTCGCGAGTGGGAATGGATGAGTATCGTAGGTGGGATTTATCCTTCAGCGACTCATAAACTACATGTACAAAGAGCGATCCGCGTAGAATGTTTCTTTCTTCGCTTACCACGAGGCTCATTCACTTAATAAAAGTTATTCTTGAACAGAACTCTGTATAATCGTTTTTATTGCCGTCAAGAGTTACAAAAAAAGAAACAGCAAGAGCATATATTGTCAGAAGTTTCATATCAGATAACATAAGGATGCGAAATGTTATGCAACAAGCAAAAACAGCAGAAAAGCATTTGCTTACTTTTTTGTTTGTCGTCATGATATCGGAAAATTCAACAGATGCTTTTTTGGAGTTTTTTCGGCTCTTCCCGGCAGTGCATAACGTTTGTCGCGACAACAGATTACATCCCAAGTGTTGTCCGTTGAATGGTGTTTTATTTTTTATTTTCCTTAAATTTTTGGGCGTCGAACTTGGCCCGATGAAAAATTTATCTCAAAAGAGTACTACGAAGTAGTACGAAAAAGTTGCATGCAGTACTAACGATGCTACTACATGCTTCTACTTCAAGGCTACCGTGTTACTGCATACTTCTATATGGTACTATTAGCAAGACTGGATGCTACTATGGCAAGACAGCATGCTACTGGATACTACTACATAAGATTGGACCAGTCTTAGGCACATTAAATGATAGTATTCTTTGCTATTACATAGTATTACATGCAACGTTTTCGTACTACTACCATACTACTACGCAAGCTACAAATTTTTCATCGGGGTTGACCTAGCAAGTTCAAAGTTTGGCTGGAAGGACGCCTGAGGATCGCCGGAGTCGAAAAACGCTGATTAAGGAAACGGTTGAACTTCGACGGTGCGGAAATTAATCAGCCGGCCAAGTCGGCTCAGCAAAACTTCGATCGAAAACACAGTAGCAGCTCGACTAAAAATCCTCATCGGTAAGCCAAGTTTCGCAAATTCTTCGTTGAGGAATGAAGCTTCCGTCATGTAAATGAAAATAAAATTATTGGCTTTTTTCCTCAGCCATTTGGACGTCAGCCATTCTCGGTATTTCAACACGAGATTTAAATGCGTAAATGCGGAGGGCTACTTTTCTTTTTGTCTTGGCACCTGTTGACATTCTGTGACGTAAAATCAAGATAGTTCTCCGTCGTGTCTTGTTTACGAAAGCTCTAACATTGTTGCGTCGTTTTGTGGTTAGATTGCCTTATCGTAAATTTTTTATGAAAGTAAAAAATAACTTTGAGTTACGCAGAGATGAAACAACCGTAACATGCTCGCAGTTTTACAGACGCTTGTAATAGAGAAGCGGGCTCTTATTATTATTCAAAAGGAATACTCCTACCTTTTAAAGTTTTAATCCTTAAAACACTACCGGATCGCAGAAAGGAGCTAAGCACCGACTTCGGCTCAATCATGGTATCTCATCCTATCCACTACCAAACCCTCCCTTCCCCCTACCAAAACGTCATGAATCGACCAGAACGAATGGCAAGTTCAAGGGTACCCAATCTCTGTCCTGTACCTAAAAAACAGGTCAGATACACGAAAAGTTTCATCCTTGTCATCCGAGTCATGTAACCATGTGGCATCGCTTTCTATCCCCTTCCCTGACCCCCTTTCTTACGTGACACGAAACTCTTACCTTTTTCAGGAATCTTTGCTCGCAGCGCGTTAAAGCAAAACCCTGCCCCCACCCCCTTTCATCTTAATTGTATTTAGCTTATGTGTATCTCTTCTCCTTATTTTCTGCTATTTCAGCACTGATGGTTTTTTAGTATATTTTCTTCTATTCTTGTTTCGCTTTATTTAAGAGTAGTGTAATATTTCTGTGTATATTTGTCTTGCTCAGTAATCTTTAGAACGCTCAGATTTGTCTTTAAACCCAATGAGATTGTCGATATAGGTTGAGGAGACATGCTGAATACAGATCTGAAACTAATTCCACCCGGAATCCGGCCGAACCGGGAATCGGTAAAAACAAGAGTTCATTCTGAAGTCGATTAGAGGTTCGCACCGGCGGTAACAGCACTCGATGAATCAGTCTCTGAACTTCATTTTAATGTCAGACAAGTAATTCTGGCGAAATTTGCTAGAACCCGGAAATATGAAGGTTCTTAGTTCGCCTCTCAATGTCACCAGCTCTTTTGCTCTGCATGCAGTTCGCCCGGAATATAGCTAAAACGAGGAATTCGGTCGAAGTAAAAGACTTTTCTAAAGTCGATTAGATATGAGATGTGGGGGTACACATGCATTCTGACTCGATGTCTGAACTTGGTTTTCTCATCTGATTAGTTGTTTGCCCGTAATTTATTTAACACCAAAACGGTATCCTTTTTTGTCAATTTTCAAGCTTTGATCATGGATAAATCTCTGGCAGAGACCGGAAATCTACAAGACTGGATCAAACAGTCCAGTACATATTCAGTTTTTGAGATCACATCGAAACCGTTGGTCTTGTTTTTTTCGGAGAATTTGGGCGAAATGTCTCGATTGTGTTTGGATGCCACTATTTTCGTGCCGAATCTCGTAGTAAACATACGCGACTTTTTGTTTTATTTTGAAGGGTGTCTTGTCTAGGTATTGGGCCTGGAAGCACGAGGAATTGGTGAATACTAAGGCTTACAAAATGGGGTAACAAAATTTATAGAGACTTTTGCCCCAAAACATAGAGTGAATTGGGAAGAAAGAAAATGTTCACTTTTGTCGGAATCACTGCTTCAAAAATGTATTTCGGCGGAATCTTGATCGGTTTGGAATCTTTTGAGCATGATCAGTACCGTACGAACAAATTGCAGTTTTTGTGTTCTCTCTCAGACCTCAGCATATTTGTAGATACTGCATCAGCAAAAATAATGGACTATCCAGTACCATAGAGCTAAAATGACTTTCATTACAAGAGAAGAAAAGTAGGCCAAAGCATTCCCAAACGAAAAGTAGGCATAAGATTACCCAATTCCGACATGCTTCCAGTTCGCGTAATAGTACTTAAAACGTAATCACCTCAGTTAACAGTAAAAAGCAGCGATTCAGGTGCGTTTGATCTATGAAAAAACGTGCAGTGACGCGATTCCGCGTTTATTTTTCGTATTTCTGAAATTGTGCTACAAATCTTGACGTTTTCTGAAATATAGTAAATTTTAGGTTTACAAGATTTATGACAAGAGTGACAAAAAACAAATATAGGGATAGAGAGAGAGAGAGAGATCGGTACAGGCCCGTATCCAGGAATTTTTTCGGAGGGGGGGGGGGGGGTTGGCTGCGGGTCGGACAAAAAAGACATAGATCAGAGGGAAAAGCCTATAAAAATGACTATTTTTGTATGTTTCGTGGGGTTTCAACCCCCTAACCCCCCCCCCCCCCCCCCCCTGGATACGGCCTTGGATCGGTATATTTAGAAACTATCATAGCATAACTAAATTCAGTTTCTTACAAATTATAAATAACAGACATATACTACGATTCAGCATTGAACACCCAAGTAAAAAAAGGCTCAAACGAGTTCCCGGAACGATTAGTGCGGACTTTAGGGGGTAGAAGTTTATTTTGCAATCGAGTTCGATTATTGGTAGGGCTGTTTCCGGTAGCAGTGACCGGTCGCTCGTCGATTTGGAAAACTGCAAAATCGTTTTTTCAAGCCGGCCTTTAAGCAGTGATAAATTCAATTTCTCAAGGGCTTGTTCGTAGGGTAATTATATAATTCACAATATAATTCACACTTTCTTGTTCACATGGCAACCGTGCGAATACCATGATTTCGGCTCATAATTTTCATTTGTTAGGTTCTCTCTGCGCCACTAAAGGTATTACTTATTATCGTTTGCCAAGTGCCTGCAGTTGTGGCACTTTTCGAAGCTGCCACGAAAATACCATCCGGTGGTTGTGGCAGGAATGGATCATCTTCGGCAGTAAGTGGCGCAGAAATAGATGGTGCTGGGATCGCTTGTAGTATTAATTGGTCTGTCCTAATGCGTTGGCTCATGGTTTGGATTTTGCTCCCGGGCTACCGTACATTAGACCGTATAAGGTTACGAACTTCCATGAGACCCAATTAAAACGATATTCTTTGGAAACAGCAAATCACAGCGTCGGAACTGTTTCAGTGCCAAAAATTGCCCTCAAAGAGCTTGAACTACTAGAGCATCATCTCTGGTCCATTCACTGTCAGAAATCTGATAACAGCATTTCACACGAGTCGGTTAAATTTAGGTTGCACAGAAGGTCTGCTGTGATATTTTCAAGTGTTATCTAATCGTAAAACGCAACACCTGAAACGGTTTGAAAGGATTTAAATGTTATGTTTTATTAAAAGATTTCATCTTGGTAACGCGTTATAAAAAGTTATAAAGCGCGTCTCTGTCTCTGATGCGACATTTTTAATTGTTATCTTATCCTAAAACGCAACACCTAAAACGGTTTGAAAGGATTTGAAGTGTTGTGTTTTCTTAAAAGATGACAGCTTGATAACGCGTTATAAAAAGGAGGCGCGTCGTTGTGTTAAGTGCTGTCAAGTTTCTGACACTGCCAATTTTCTACCGTTTTCTCTTTGACGAATTTTCCCACGCTTCGACAATTTTGAATCCCGCGCCACTCCGGGAAAAATTACTTCAGCCAGACAGTGGGTCAACGCATTTAAAGAAAGTCTCTGAGCTATTTGTCTTCCGCGTCTGCTGTTCCGTCTTTACTTTAGCCACTCACTTTGTTTCTTTTTGTCTGTCTCGTCTTTCATTTCTTTCTATGTTCGCTAGATTCCCCTTTTGAGTTTGACCCTCAAAGTCTCCGCCGGAATCGTCGTTCTTGGAGTCTACATAAACTCTTTCCTTACGTACCTTCCGAAAATCCTGGCCGGTGGTATTGGTAAAAATGGCTCAACCGTTGCCGTAAGTGTTGCCATTGAACGGCTGGGTTTAGTATCCCTCACCTGATGGCGATGCCACTTCATTTCTTGAGCATGACACCAACCACCTTACTTGCCCGTTAACCTGCACAACCCCCTTCAACCCTTAATTATTCATTTAACTTGTTTATTTAGCATCCAACAGTAAATTGAACACGAAAATAAAATCACCGTTATCATCATCAGTGGTCTAGATTCGTTGAATTGAAACGTCGCTTTTACATACCTTGGGCATGTCCGCCTTCCTTGTGGCATACCATACCAATAGCAACCGACAAACTTGATCGAGCTTCAGCATATTATCATCATTTCTACTCACCTCGCCTTTACCTACGTTCAGCCATAAACCACCTCCCGGATTATAGTGTAGGCTACTTATGAAGTCACAGTCATTTTAGATTAACTACGTTAGTCCACATGGTTGTCCCATGCCTTGATTGATTCTTTGATTGATTTTTATTATTCCTCAACTTCCCAGTAACAGTTATGAAAAAAAAAATCGTGGAAACAACCATCCACCAACCGTTTTTCTCGAATCCCTCTCCATTAAACAACCTGTTACCCTTTTACCATTACTCGCTCCAGAACATCCATGTCCGCCCCCCCCCCCCGCCTCCATATTATACTTGCACTGTGTAGTCCCTACCGTCCTTTTCTTGCTTAAATAATAATCATACAAGACGAAAACAGTGGAGTACATAATTAGGGAAAACACAACACATACATACAAAATCTACTCAAGAGTCAAACAGACGAGTAAACCCATGAGAGACACTATTTACTATTTATGTTCCAAATAAGCTCTGCTTTTAACAAATTATCCCGGCTTTGGCTGTTTTAATCCTCTCCCAGATCCATTGACTTGTAGCAAAAACTCGGCAAAATTCAGAAAACCGGTTTTACACATCAATAGCATGATACTCGAAAACTCGACTGGAGCGTAATGCGTATGGAAACGAGTGGCCAAGAAACGTGGCCAAGAGCAAAGATTAGTGAGGTGTAGTTAGTGGGTTCAGAATGTAACATATAAAATTTGGTTCTTCGGGTCTAAGAATTAATGAGTGCAACGGAAGTAGGTTGCATTGGTATTATAGGTACGACGGGTCCTTTGAAATAAAGCCGGCAGGGTGGGGCAACTAAAATTCACCGCCACTGAATACGTGTTCACACTCGGTTTGAAAGTGAACCTGTAGCGTTGTGCCGTCCTTTCGTGTAAACTACAGGTCTCGTCTCGTTTGTCCATCCGTTTTTGTTCATGCCCAACTATCCCTTGGAAGTGAACCTGCTGGTCTCGTTCTGTTTGTCCAGCCATTTTTGTTCGTACCCGATTACCCGTTGAAAGTGAACCTATAGTGTCATGCCTCCCGTCTGTACACACCAGAGCAAAATAACACTAAGGAATAGCGCCAAGACCCATGCATTCCATGCTTTGCAAATGGGATATACTCGTAGAGCCGCCCACTCCGCTTGATGCATTTAAAGCGAGACAAACATGCGGGTTTAGAAATTTCTAGTAAAGCAAAGGTGTGGTCTGTACACACCAAAGAAACAATGGAGATTGTACTACGCTTGCTGCATTTAAAGCGAGACAAACTTGCGGGTTTAGAAATTTCTAGTAAAGCAAAGGTGTGGTCTGCACACACCAAAGAAACAATGGAGATTGTAGCATTTTTTTGCTATCTCCAGAATATGAATTTATCGGAGCCAGCACTGGTGAACGACTGAATAAGTTTCAGTAGGGACGTTCTCTATCGCTAGTGGTGCTAGTGTTGCTGCTATTCGAGTGTGTGTCAACTCTGTCAAATCTTGGCGCTACTCCCTAGTGTTATTTTGCTCTTGTACAACTTGTAGGTTTCGTTCTGTTTGTCCATCCGTGCGTCTGCTTACGGTTATCTTATTGTCCTGCTTTCTGCCTGTTCTAGCTACCCAGCACATACTACCCATTAAGGCTGATTGGGAGCGGTGCCACTCACTTACTGTATGCCTACATTGGTTTGTGTCAACTGCATGTTATTCTAACGGGAGGAGTTGGAAAGAATGGTTCGACGATTGCAGTAAGTTTTTTAAGACGTGGGTAAGCAGTGGGGCAGGCATAGTTGGCCTGGGGTAAGTTGCACTTTGAGTACACTGTCAGAAGTCTCATAACAGATAACACGAAGATGCGCGGTTTCAACAGATAATGCGGCACTTCGGATGTTTGTTGTGTTTGAAAACGTTATGTATGAATTGTTATGCATAACAAGCTTTGTTAGGAAGAGCCAAAAAAGCATCTGTTGACTTTATTCCTTATCGTCATGATGTCGGAAAACTCAGCAGGTACTTTTTGGCGGTTTTTCGGTTCTTCCTGATGGTAACGCTTATTATGCATAACATTTTGAAACACAACAGATCCTAGGTGCTATCTATTACGCATTATCTGTTGAAACAGCGCATCCTCGTGTTGTCTGTTATGAAACTTCTGCAGTGAAGTTATTCAACTTTTAGAGTAGAGAGAGAGAGTAGAATTTTATCTAAAATTGTTTTTCCTTCCAAAAAGAGACATCAGGCTTCTCCCAATTCTTCTGTCCTTTCTGCTAATTTGTCCGTTTTCGGTCGAGAGATAGCTGTCGTCGTTCTCCTGAGCGGATTGGTCTACTCACCTCGGAGTTGCCAGTGTCCGTACTTCGTAGGCCTGGGAAAAAAGGACAAAGAGCTTGGTAAAAAAAATAAAAAAAAAAAAGGCCAAAAGAATAGTGAGGGGACGGACCCTCACTGTAAAACGTTTCTGCGAGTAAGGATTAAAGCTAGCTGCAGTATTTGCTACTGGGATTAAGTAAGATTAATCCGAATTAGAGATAAGATTATCTTTTTAAAGACGAGATTAATCCCAGTAGCAAATACTGCAAGATTTTTTTTTACAGTGTAGCGCTTGGTGCAAAAACGGGAAAATGGACCATTTCCTTGGTTAGATAGGTTTAGATTAGATTAGATTATTTTAATGCTAAATTACATAATAACCCATCATGATAGGTAACTGCCCATAAGAAGACATAAATGCACTGATCACTAATTCAACTTAACTTAAACAATAACTTAATTTTATTTCAACACTAATTATTCAAATTTTTTTCCTTATAACACACAAGAAAAAAGAAGAAGAAAGAAAAAATAAATAAATAAAGGTAATAAAAAAAGAAATAATAACTTATACCTTCATTCTCTGAATCGTGACTCCTCGCCCCTCCAACAAAAATTTATTTACTCTTTTTTAAACAATTGTTGGTGTTCAGCCACCTTAACACTATCTCTGAGTGAATTCCATACCGCCTGTCGATTAAAAAAGAACGCTACAAACGGTGCCGAATTTGCATATCACATCAACATTAGCAAAAGCATTTTCAGTTCAACATTTGCAACAAATATACAGATGTAAAATACAGATATAACAATTCAAACACAGACCATGGTCATATAAATTCGTATGAGAGAACAGAAAATCACTTTAACCTGTCAGTGGGTAAAGATTTGGGGAGTAAGAACTGAAGATGAAGGGGATTTAGGTAGGAGGGAATTAGGAGATCGTAAAAGGTATTGTGAAGGAATGGGACAACCGTAAGCTGTCCAAGGGTGAGCAAACTTGAAGCACAAGTTACAGTAAATACAGTTTCTGTTCGACTAGTTGATTCCTTTCAAACTGTAACGTAAAAAATTACAGGTCCATCCGGGTTTTACCCGCGCATGGCCTCCTAAAGCATTGTCCAAATAGGTGTTGTATGATGTATTACGGCGTATAAGCCTTATTACAGATTCCTCTTGCTGTAATAACGCGAATAAGGAAAATGGAGCTCGGGATTATTCTGCCTTATGCAGAGCCAATCAGATTGCTTGGTTGGTTCTGCCAGCGGGCCGAGGAAAGGAGCAGTGCCGTCAGTGTTGCCACGAGAAGCACTAAAGTTCTACTTTTAAAGAAACAACTTTTCTTCAAAAGAACACGTGTTACTTACTGCTTATCTCTACCAGCGTACCGAACGCTGCATTCATAAGAACCTCTCGGGTTTCCTATTCGAACGGGCGCGTGTATTAAGACGTAAACATTGCGTATAGCGCTATTCAGCTTATTACATCTATTTGGACAATGCTGAAGCTGTGATGAGAAACACGGAGAAAATTGCATAACCGGTCTTTCTGATCAATGAGCTGCTCAAAAGCGATAAGCAGGAGCCTGATCCGCTTCGAAAAGATCCAGACATGGTAGATGCAAAAATAGATACAATGACGTTAGTGTCGTTAAAAATGACATCGGAAGGTAAGAATGAAAGAAATGAGAATGGATCGAACGATTAAGGACTTTAAGGACACCTGAACAATGAAACGGAGAGCATTCTTCTCCTGAGCGTGACTTTTTATGGCACTTGCAGCCTCTAGCTCAAGTGCCATATACCGATCACAATTCCGTCTGTCGGTCTGTCGGTCGGTCCGAGTTTTTTTGTCCCACATATCCGAGTTAGGGTACTTCCAGATGTGCTAGGACAATGAAACTTGGCAGGCATATCAGGGACCTGACCAAACTAACCTGGAAATAATCAGTTTCCCGATCCGACCATATGGGGGGGAGTGCGGGGCGCTGGAAACTTGCAAATTTAGGGCATTTTGTCACTTTTTTCTGAGTTAGGGTACTTCTAGATGAGCTAGGACAATGAAACTTGGCAGGAATATCAGGGACCCGACCAAACGAACCTGGAAATAATCAGTTTCCCGATCCGACCATATGCGGGGGAGTGGGGGCGCTCGAAACTTGAAAATTTAGGGCATTTTGTCACACTTTTTCGAGTTTGGGTACTTCCAGATGAGCTAGGACAATGAAACTTGGCAGGAATATCAGGGACCTGACCAAAGTAACCTGGAAATAATAAGTTTCCCGATCCGACCATATGCGGGGGAGTTGGGGCGCTGGAAACTTGAAAATTTAGGGCATTTTGTCACACTTTTCCGAGTGAGGGTACTTCCAGATGAGCTAGGACAATGAAACTTGGCAGGAATATCACGGACCCGACCAAACTAACCTGGAAATAATCAGTTTCCCGATCCGACCATATGGGGGGGAGTGCGGGGCGCTGGAAACTTGAAAATTTAGGGCATTTTGTCACACTTTTTCGAGTTAGGGTACTTCCAGTTGTGCTAGGACCATGAAACTTGGCAGGCATATCAGAGACCCGACCAAACAAAATTAGGAATAATCAGTTTTCTGATCCGACCATTTTGGGGGGGGGGTGGAGGGCAGGGGAATCCGGGAAACTGAGAAGTGTGTAACTTTCAAACGGATGATCGGATTGTAATGAAACTTCATAACTGAAGAGAATATATATCTGTAATGTCCCGTTTAAAGTCTTGACCGGATTCGGTAGCCAGGGGGGAGTTGGGGGGGGGGGGGGGGAGACCGGAAATTTCAAGAAACGGTTAGAATGGAGGGATCGGAGTGAAACTTGCTGGGAAGAACAAGCATCTGCTCTAGATAAGTCCTTTAGACCATTGTACTGGATCCGGACACTTATGGGGGGGGGGGGGTCCCGGAATTCCGGTGAGGGAGGTTTTTTGGATTTTCACGATGAAACTTGGCAGGCATATCAGGGACCCAATCAAACTGACTTCAAAATAAAAATATTGTCGATCAGATAATGGTGGGGGAGTGGAGGGAGGGGAATCCGCAGGGGAATCCGGGAAATTGAGAAGTGTGTAACTTTCGAACGGATGATCGGATTGTAATGAAACTTCATAACTAAACAGAATATATATCTGTAATGTCCCGTTTAAAGTCTTGACCGGATTCGGTAGCCAGGGGGGAGTTGGGGGGGGGAGACCGGAAATTTCAAGAAACGGTTAGAATGGAGGGATCGGAGTGAAACTTGCTGGGGAGAACAAGCATCTGCTCTAGATAAGTCCTTTAGGCCATTTTACTTGATCCGGACACTTATGGGGGGGGGGGTCCCGGAATTCCGGTGATGGTGGATTTGGGGACTTTCACGATGAAACTTGGCAGGCATATCAGGGACCCAATCAAACTGACTTCAAAATAAAAATTTTGTCGATCAGATAATGGTGGGGGGAGTGGAGGGAGGGGAATCCGAAATTTTCAGTCATGCGTAATTTTAGAATGGTTGATCGGATTCGAGTGAAATTTAAGAATTCAACAGAGGACATTTCTCCGATGATTTTTTTCATATCCGGACCGGATCCGGCAACTATTGGGGGGGGGGGGGGGAATACGTGCCCCGTTTAGAATGGAGGGATCGGGATGGAACTTTGTGGGAAGAACAAACATCTGGTCCATATAAATCTTTTACATAATTTGACTGGATCCGGACACTTGAGGGGGGGGGGAGGAGGGGTATCCCGGAATTCCGTTTTTGGGGGATTTTCACGACGAAACTTGGAAGGCATATCAGGGACCCGGTCAAACTGACTTGGAATAAAAAAAAAATCCTCGATATGATAATCTTGGGGGGGGGGGGAGTTGAGGGAGGGGAATCCGGAATATTGAGTCATGCGTAACTTTGGAACGGGTGATCGGATTCGAGTGAAATTTAATAATTAAACAGAGGACATTTTTCTCTTGTGACCTTTTTCATTTCCGGACCGAATCCGGCAATTATCGGGGGGAGGGCGGAAAATACTTGACCCGCTTAGACTGGTGTGATCTGGATCGAACTTCGTGGGAATGACAAACAGATGCTCTGGATTAATCATTTACAGAACAGGATTGGCTCCGGTTATTGTGGGTGGAGTTGGAGGAGGGGGAGGGGGGTCAGGGATTCCGGTGATCGCGCGTTAAGGTACTTCCAGATGTGCTAGGACGATGAAACTTCGCTGGAATATTGGAGACTCAACAACATTTGCTTAGAAATTGCTACTTCCCAAATCCGATTATTCCTTGAAGTACCAATCTTGACCGCAAAGTAAAAAAAATACTTTTAAGCAATATATGCATTTTCGTGATGCCCATCAGCCCATTAGCAGTTTTGCCTCAAGGGTTTTGCTTACAAATGAAGTTCCAGCTCCCTTATAGCGCGCATCTCAACCGCAAAGTCGAAACTTACTCTTGATCAATCAAATCATCTTGACACATGCAAGTGCCATATGAGCTTACAGCTCTTGTTCAAAATAGGGATGTTCGTTTCCGGAGGTTTGCACATGCAGACTCCAAGACAAAAAGTGCAATTCATTCAAATCTTATACAGCGCTGTCCGGATCGTATTGGAATTTCTTCTACATATACGTTTGGGCTTAACTGGTTAAAAAATATTCCAGAAGAAGGGTTGATTGGAGACATTTGTTCATTTCTAAAATTGTTCGGTATGGAAATAAGGACCGATGCAAAATGGAGCAAAAATCATAGCTTGGTAACACTATTTCGTATTTGGGTTTTCTGCAGGCAATGTTAACGGAAGTCATACTGATAGGCATGATACTTGGTACTCTTCATTCAGGTGTCCTTTAAAATTAGTTACTACTCTAGGTATGGCAGGTACTTTAAATTACTCATATCGCACTTCCTTGTGGCGAACCTTGCTGCCTAGACTGTAAAAAAAAATCTTGCAGTATTTGCTACTGAGATTAATCTTGTCTGTAAAAAGATAATCTTATCTCTAATTTGGATTAACGTTATCTCAGTAGAGATAAGATTAATCCCAGTAGCAAATACTGCAGTTAACTTTAATCCTTACTCGGAGAAACTTTTACAGTGTATTGACGTTCCCAGTGCCACGTGTTGATTATTTTCTCAGCCTAGGAGAGGGAGAGGGGATTTTGGGGGTCATAGCTGCCCTCGGGTAAGCTGTCTCTGTTTTAATTTCTCAACCGGGGTTGAGGGGGCCACGTGTTGATTATTTACTCAGCCCAGGAGAGAGAGAGGCGATTTGGGAAAATAGATAAGGTCGTTGAGGGTGTCGGTAGAGAATGGGGAAAGCAAAGCTGTTCAGGGGTAAGCTAAGCCTGGATTAATTTCTCGACCCGCCCTGGGTAAAATTTAAGAGATGGTAACCTCGGGCAAGCTAGGTCTAGATTAATTTCTAAACCGGTGTATCGTAAAGTCGGGATTTTAGGAATGGAGATGTTAAGGCCGTCGAATGCGTGGGTATGGAAAGGGGGGTCATAGCTGCCCTCGCGTAAACTCTGTCT
Organism: Branchinecta sandiegonensis; assembly: GCA_030848855.1. Lineage (NCBI taxonomy): Eukaryota > Metazoa > Arthropoda > Branchiopoda > Anostraca > Branchinectidae > Branchinecta > Branchinecta sandiegonensis. The sequence goes on along the minus strand of JAUPMV010000001.1, from coordinate 27,595,000 downwards.
GTTTTAATTTCTCAACCGGGGTTGAGGGGGCATCCGAGGGCCACATGATGATTATTTACTCAGCCTAGGAGAGGGAGAGAGGATTTTGGGAAATGGATAAGGTCGTCGAGGGTGTCGGTAGGGAATGTAGAAAGCAAAGCTGTTCACGGGTAAGCTTAGCCTGGATTAATTTCTCGACCTGTTCTGCGTAAAATTTAAGAGATGGTAACCTCGGGCAAGGTAGGTCTAGATTAATTCATAAACCGGTGTATAGTAAAGTCGGAATTTTAGTAATGGAGGTGGTAAGGCTATCGAATGCGTGGGTACGGAAAGGGGGGGGGCATAGCTGCCCTCGGGTAAGCTGTGTCTGTTTTAATTTCTCTTTTTTTTTCTTAAGAAGGAATTGGTAAGGCCGTCAATTCGTGGGTAAGAAATGGGACAGGCAAAGTAGTGTAAAGGTCATGATTATTATTCTTAACCTATACAGGGTGAAAACTAGATGTGGTCGAAGGCATTGGGCGAGGCATAGCTGGCTAGTGGTAAGCTATCATGACTAATTTCTCAAGGGGTCTAGAAGGCATTGGTAAGGAATAGGACAGGCGTAGCCTTGTGATGGTAAGCTACGTTTTGAAAAATTACTCAGCCCAGGAGACTTTGGTATAAGAGCTGAAAGGTCGTCTCAAGGCAGGGGTGAGAAAGGGTCAGTCGTAGCTGTTCATGGGTATGCTATGTTTTGATTTTGTCACAAGGAGTATTTACTTTAGGGATGGGTGGGGTATGGGGTAGGCATACGTCGCCACGGGTTGAGCCTGGATTGAATGAGACCTACTGATAACTGCAGCAGAATGCCTTGTGAATCGCGGGCAACGTTTTATAAAATCCTGGGCCCTGTCAGCGAGTCATTAGTTTTGAAGGACGTTTTAGAGCCTACTAAAGCTGATAACTAGGATCAGATTCAGATTAGGATAGGGAGTTCGTTATTAAACACTGAGAATCTACGAGTTCAGGTGAAACTTTAGCCTACCTTATTCCCTAGGGGACAAGCGTCCTGTCACCAGCAATCCCGATCAGTTTGGTTCTGGTAGCAGCCTATGTGATTTCGGCTAAATCCCCGGAACTGTATGAAGGCCACCCGGCTTTGTATATCATTGCATTTGGGGTGGTAGCAGCCAAGGTCACCAACAGGCTGGTGGTAAGTAATACTTTGTTCTTTGGTACGAATTCGGTTCATTAGAAATAGTAACTGCCAAAGATTTAGCTACACTAGATATTCCTTCAGACCAAGCTGACTGCGAATCATATTTGACGGTGCAAAAGGGTCCTGTTCAGGTTCAAGCTGGAAAATTAACTATAAAGTATGAAGTTCATTTTCCAGCTGGAGCCTGAAGAGAACCCTTGCCAAGAAGTGCCGAAATATAGCTCTAATAAAATGTAGCTGACTTATCCGTTTTGCACCGTCACATACTCTTTTAGTTTTTACTGAGATGCCAAATGATTTTTTTGTGAAAGGACTCCTCTTGCTTGTCACGGTTTTAACACACCCAGTGACGATGTACTTGGTCTACTAACCTCTGAAATCTCCATGTTTACAAAATTCCTTGTGAATCACTTCATTTGAATTCTTCGGCTTTCATTGATTTTTCCAGGGTTTTGCCAGACAATAATCTTTATTTTGTCATGAGACGTCAACTAACAGGCGTTGCCAGACCTGTATTTATTCTCTCTGAGTTTGGACCGACGCGCATTTGTTTGCTCTGAGAGCTTGGTCAAACTGGGCTCGGCTTTTTGGTTTGCAAAAGTAGAAAAAAGAAAAAGAACATGATACAACTAATTCTGAATGTTGTCGTTTTAAATTCAGGAGATCAGTTAGAGCAAAACAGCGTGTTATGTTACAGGAACCCTGATTGACCCCTAATCGAAGGCGGCTTTTTGAGCCAAGTGTGACCAAGCTCTGACTTCTTAGCAATTAACAACGGCTTGCATTTGTTTTAAGTGTTTCGCTAGAATTACCTAGTATTTTCGCTTAAGGACCGACCTGAGTCGGTAAGCGGTAACAAGAGAATCCCTAATTAAGACAGTGAACGTTTTAGATCTAATAAAATAATGGATGTCTCCACAAGTAGAGACTACCAAGTTGCAGTTTTCACTTATAAGTATTTTAATGATCATTGAAATTCGTCTTTTCAGAATTTGTTTTCACAGAATCAGGATTTCCACGAGTATTCTACTCGGAATGCCCGTCAGTTGTCGAGTGCCCCCCGTAAAATAACTAGAGCTTCTTTCATAATAAAACACTTTGCTCCGGGGGTGTGAAATTCAGTACTTGAGGAGGTAAGAGCTGCGTCTACCCTTTCGGCTTTCAAGTCACTGACCAAGTCCTTTTTGGGATCCCAAAACGTAAGTGGAGGGATACCTATGTCATCGCAAAAGTTGTCCGTCTGTCCGTCCGTCCGTCTGTAAGCACGATAACTCTCGAAGGGAGTGAGATATTTTGATGAAACTTGGTGTGAGGATTCGTTGGGTCGGCGGACCAGTCGAGTTCGTAAATGGGCCTTGTAGCCCTACATTTAGGGGTAGGGGAGGGGGTTGAAATTAAGGGGCAAATAAAATATTTTGAAACAGCTAATGTGATAGTTGATTATGGGGTAAGAAGACATGCTGAACACGATGGTGAAAACCATTTTGGAATCGGACAGGTAGTTCGCCCGGAATCCGGCCAAAACCGGAAAGTTTGTTGAAAGTAAAAGTTTTATTTGAAGTTGATTAGATGTTCGATTTAGAGGTAGGAAGACATGCTGAAGACGATGGTGAAAACCATTTTCTCGACGGACAAGTAGTTCGCCCGGAATCCGGCCCAAACCGGAAAGTTTGTTAAAATTAAAAGTTTTATTTGGAGTTGATCAGATGTCCGATTTAGGGCAAGAAGACATGCGAGACATGCGCGACACGCGATCGGTAGTGGGGCCGTCAGGTCTTTCTCCGAGACCAACAAGGTTTTGGTGGCCTTTTTAGAATTTAAAAAAATCCCCACTTTTATATTTTATTATATATTTAGTTTTGCCCGCTTACAAAATGGAAAAAGCGGAGTACCTAAAGAAAAAGAAAAGAAGAGAAGAAACTAAGGAAAATATATACACGCAAATACTAAAATCTATACCACGAATCGAGTTAGTATATGGTGTGCGCAAGCATTTAAAGCTCTTGCTCGAGCACTTGTTTCGATTTTATGTATTATTATGGCACTTGCAGCCTCTGGCTCAAGTGCCATATACCGATCACAATTCCGTCTGTCGGTCGGTCCGAGTTTTTTGTCCCACATATCCGAGTTAGGGTACTTCCAGATGAGCTAGGACAATGAAACTTGGCAGGAATATCAGGGACCTGACCAAAGTAACCTGGAAATAATAAGTTTCCCGATCCGACCATATGCGGGGGAGTTGGGGCGCTGGAAACTTGAAAATTTAGGGCATTTTGTCACACTTTTTCGAGTGAGGGTACTTCCAGATGAGCTAGGACAATGAAACTTGGCAGGAATATCAGGGACCCGACCAAACTAACCTGGAAATGATCAGTTTCCCGATCCGACCATATGCGGGGAAGTGGGGGCGCTGGAAACTTGAAAATTTAGGGCATTTTGTCACACTTTTTCGAGTTAGGGTACTTCCAGTTGTGCTAGGACCATGAAACTTGGCAGGCATATCAGAGACCCGACCAAATAAAATTAGGAATAATCAGTTTTCTGATCCGACCATTTTGGGGGGGGGGGGGGTGGAGGGCAGGGGAATCCGGGAAACTGAGAAGTGTGTAACTTTCGAACGGATGGTCGGATTGTAATGAAACTTCATAACTGAAGAGAATATATATCTGTAATGTCCCACTTAAAGTATTGACCGGATTCGGTAGCCAGGGGGGAGTTGGGGGGGGGAGACCGGAAATTTCAAGAAACGGTTAGAATGGAGGGATCGGAGTGAAACTTGCTGGGAAGAACAAGCATCTGCTCTAGATAAGTCCTTTAGACCATTGTACTGGATCCGGACACTTATGGGGGGGGGGAGGGGTCCCGGAATTCCGGTGATGGTGGTTTTGGGGATTTTCACGATGAAACTTGGCAGGCATATCAGGGACCCAATCAAACTGACTTCAAAATAAAAATTTTGTCGATCAGATAATGGTGGGGTTTGGAGGGAGGGGAATCCGGGAAATTGAGAAGTGTGTAACTTTCGAACGGATGATCGGATTGTAATGAAACTTCATAACTGAACAGAATATATATCTGTAATGTCCCGTTTTCCCCGTCTTGACCGGATTCGGAAGAATCGGGTAGAATGGAGGGATCGGAGTGAAACTTGCTGGGAAGAACAAGCATCTGCTCTGGATAAGTCCTTTAGACCATTGTTCTGGATCCGGACACTTATAGGAGGGGGGGGGGGGGGGCCGGAATTCCGGTGATGGTGGTTTTTGGGATTTTCACGATGAAACTTGGCAGGCATATCAGGGACCCAATCAAACTGACTTCAAAATAAAAATTTTGTCGATCAGATAATGGTGGGGGAGTGGAGGGAGGGGAATCCGAAATTTTCAGTCATGCGTAATTTTGGAATGGGTGATCGGATTCGAGTGAAATTTAAGAATTCAACAGAGGACATTTCTCCGATGATTTTTTTCATATCCGGACCGGATCCGGCAACTATTGGGGGGGGGGGGCGGAAAATACGTGTCCCGTTTAGAATGGAGGGATCGGGATGGAACTTTGTGGGAAGAACAAACAGATGCTCTAGGTAAGTCATTTGCTGAATCGGATTGGCTACGTGCACCGCGGGGGAGCTGGGGGGTGGACCGGAAATCTCGAGAAACGGTTAGAATTATGGTATCGGAGTGAAACTTGCTGGGAAGAAAAAACATCTGGTCCATGTAAATCTTTTACATAATTTGACTGGATCCGGACACTTGAGGGGGGGGGAGGAGGGGGTATCCCGGAATTCCGTTTTTTGGGGGATTTTCACGACGAAACTTGGAAGGCATATCAGGGACCCGGTCAAACTGACTTGGAATAAAAAAAAATCCTCGATATGATAATCTTGGGGGGGGGGGGAGTTGAGGGAGGGGAATCCGGAATATTGAGTCATGCGTAACTTTGGAACGGGTGATCGGATTCGAGTGAAATTTAATAATTAAACAGAGGACATTTTTCTCTTGTGACCTTTTTCATTTCCGGACCGAATCCGGCAATTATTGGGGAGAGGGCGGAAAATACTTTACCCGCTTAGACTGGTGTGATCTGGATCGAACTTCGTGGGAATGACAAACAGATGCTCTGGATTAATCATTTTCAGAACCGGATTGGCTCCGGTTATTGTGGGTGGAGTTGGAGGAGGGGGAGGGGGGTCTGGGATTCCTGTGATCGCGCGTTAAGGTACTTCCAGATGTGCTAGGACGATGAAACTTCGCTGGAATATTGGAGACTCGACAGCATTTGCTTAGAAATTGCTACTTCCCAAATCCGATTATTCCTTAAAGTACCAATCTTGACCGCAAAGTAAAAAAAATACTTTTAAGCAATATATGCATTTTCGTGATGCCCATCAGCCGATTAGCAGTTTTGCCTCAAGGGTTTTGCTTACAAATGAAGTTCCAGCTCCCTTAGAGCGCGCATCTCAATCGCAAAGTCGAAACTTACTTTTGATCAATCAAATCATCTTGACACATGCAAGTGCCATTTGAGCTTACAGCTCTTGTTTCGGTGGGATTTATTATTTTATATTTTGCTGATAATTCCGTGTTTGAACTTCGGAGAGGGACACTAAGCAAAAATTCTGCGTATTTGTAGTACGTGGTGCGTGGTGCAGAATTACATATGGGAGCCAAGTATATTATACTTATATTATACTCTTGTTTATGTTATAGTTATTTGATTTTCAGTTCTGATATAAGTGTAATTGTAAATGATCACTTGCAGTGATTCGAATTGTATATAAGTTTATTATTTATGACAAAGATTTTGATGTTACTATATTTATGACGAAAAATCCAATGTTCGGCTCGCCCGTGAAGGAATTTTGAAAATAAATTGAATTGAATTGAAAAATTAAAAAATTGAAATGAAAGGCAGAATAAGCAAGAGGGGTCCTTTAATAAAGTTCTCTTTTTACAGATTGCTCATATGTCGAAAAGTGAGCTCAATTACTTCGACTCCTCGATGTTCGGACCCGCCCTAGTCTTCCTTAACCAGTACTTCGACAAATACTTCTCAGAGTACCTTGTACTCTGGCTCTGTTTGGTAAGTTTTTATAAGGATGTACTCGCCCAAACTTTCCTTGCAAAGCTTAAAGGATCCGTGCCAGTAACTATGCCCATTCGTTATTTTTCTCAGCGCCAGATGCATATTTAGTCTCAAATTTTTCCAAAACTGTTTTTATACCCATTATTTTATTTGTTTATTTCCCTCAGAACTGAGGAGTACAAAATAATGTATAAAACAGAACTATGCCTAAACCATGGCCCATTCAGTAACACATAAATACTATAAAAGGTACACACGATTTTGACAACTAAATTACAATTGTTTATGTTCTATATTATTCACTTGATAAAAAATGTGTACAGGTTGTGGGTTTGTACAGCTATCGAAGCTTTTTTTTATAAAAGTTGGTCATCTTTTTCTTCAAGTTGGTCATCTTTTTCTTCAAATTTCAGTAATTGAGTGAATTGCAATCTGCGCTTTTTATGGCGTGGTCAGGATCGAACCCTCAACTACCGGACTACCGGAAACCTAATGTGGTGGACTTCAAGCAAGGGATTTATGTGGTTTCGGACACGAAAAAACGAAAGGGAAACAAGTCAGTAATTCCGACGTCCAACTCAACCATTGTTAGGTCGTGACGTCACTGATTTCTCAACAACAAAATTTAGCTTGGGAAACAGAAACGGGCGTTGTAGCGTTCGTTGCTTATCGCGCAACCCAGGTAATTAAAATTGCAATAATAAGGCTTTCGCCTCTATAAATTTCTCAGGACACTTTGTAATGTATTGTAATGTAATGTAATGCCATAAAATTCTAAAAATTTTCACCACACAGTTTTAGAATAATGTTTTTGGAGACATGGTTTACTGGAAGATGCGAGTGCATGAATATTTTCTAAACAGCAAGTGCAAAACATTTAAAAAAAAAATCAATATTATGTTATGGGTGCTTTAAGTAGGCTACCCAAAACAACACAAAATTTATTTCCTTCCTTCTTTTAATCCTATTTCCAAAAATATCCCCTCACACCTTTAGCCTTAAAGGACACTTGAATGAAGAGTACCAAGTATCATCCCTATCTGTATGACTTCCGTTAACATTGCCTGCAGAAAACCCAATCAAATACGAAATAGTGTCTCCAAGCTATGATTTTTGCTCCATTTTGCATCTGTCCTTATTTCAGTACCGAACTATTTTAGGAATGGACAAATGTCTCCCATCAACCCTTCTTCTGGAATATTTTTTAACCAGTTAAGCCCAAACGTATATCTAGAAGAAATTCCAATACGATCCGGCCAGCGCTGTACAAGATTTGTATGAATTGCGCTTTTTGTCTTGGAGTCTGCACGTGCAAACCTCCAGAAAAGAACATCCATATTTTGAAAACGTCACGCTCAGGAGAAGAATGCTCTCCGTGGCCATGTCTGTAAATGCATTCTCCATGGTGTGTTCAAGTATGGTTTCATTGTTCAGGTGTCCTTTAATCTTGATGATTCTGGCAGATCGTTTGACCCCTGCCCTCTCTGGTATTCCTGTCTCCACCTCCTCCTTCTTTATTTTCCCCAATTGGATCCTGGCCCTAAGCTTATAAATTCCACCAATCTATACAAACGCACCATGTGCATTCAAGGTCAGAAAATGAGTACATTTCAAGCAGAGCTGGTGGGCTCGGCCTCTGGACCTTTACCTTAGACCTTAGATCCTCGTGCGCCTCCAGAGGCGCCCAGGGCGTCCGAGTCTCCAGTCGTCTCTGAAACCTGCGGCTGCGACGATGTCTTCCCACTCCGGCTGTAATGAGGCATGAAAATGCCCCAGGTCGTTGTTGTAGGTACGACGGAGTGTGTTTTGGGTCTTCCTCTGCGGCGGCTGCCTTCGGGTAGCTAGAAAAACGTGGACTTGGGGATTCTGGAATCTTCCATGCGCACATGTCCGACGGTCTCGAGACGCCTTTTTCAAGGTCTTGGACTCGTTTTTCACGGAGCTGTCCGTCCGCCAGAGGTGTGGACTCGGACCCAAAACAACACAAAATTTCAACCTCCTCCTTCTTTATTTTCCCTAACTGGATCTTGACCCTAAGCTTATAAATCCCACCAATCTATACAAACGCACCATGTGCGTTCAAGGTAAAAAAACGAGTACATTTCAAGCAGAGCTGGTGGGCTCGGACTCTGGACTCGTCTCGAGACGGTCTCAAGACGCCTTTTTCAAGGACTCCGACTCGTCTTTCACGGAGCTGTCCACCCGCCAGAGCTGTGGACTCGGACTCCGGGCTCGTCTCGAGACGCCTTCTTCAAGGACTCGGATTTGCTGGACTCGCAGCAGCTCTGATTTCAAGCATGGAACATTCCCACCCTATTCAGTAACAAATTTCAAGTACGAAAGAAAAAATTAAAATAGTAAAAAAAATTGCTTGGATGAATCTTTACAAGGTGATGTGTAAATATTGGAAAAATGACATTGCTGGGTATTCAGTGATGATTCATTCTGCTCATGACTTTAAACAAAACAGTCAAGGACAAGGACAAACAAAGCATTATTCTCAGAAAATTCTTTGAGCTTGTTTCACCATTTCCTGTTAAAAATCCGCCACATTTTCAGGAAGTAGAGGCGTGTCCGCTTACACCGCTAGGGTCAGTGAATATGAGCAGACATAATGAATAATTAATGAGCGGGCGAGAAAGAGGGACTAAGTGGTTGAACCTGAATGGTTTAAGTTTGCTGAGAAAAGCTACATTTGAGTTTGTAGCCTTACGCATTGAGCCCAAGCTGACTGGGAAGCGTATATGCAAACATTGTTTGAATATCAAGTTCAAGTTTAACCATTCTTCATCAAACTCACCCACACCGTTCTGTTCTTTCCTCCAAATAGTATTACTAAATAAAGTTTCAAGGCGACCTTTAAATTACCATTTACTTTCAGATATGGGTGACTGTGGATTTCTACCGCTACTCTAGAGCAGTCTGTGCCGAGATTTGCGACTTCTTTCAGATTGAACTCTTTCGAATCAGACCAGTGGAGCCATCTAGTGTTAAAAATGGCATTTCAGCTAAGAAAAACGGCCATACTCACTGAAAGGTCTGTAGTGGTGGTCTGACGTCGTTTTATGCTCAGTTAAAAGACAGAAGTGGAATATTTATTTAAACTGCAGAGCGAAATGGTTAGAGTACAACTGAAAGGTGCAACATTCTAGCTCGAATTGAAGCGCGGGATTGAGATCGCTGCACATGATGCAGCTTCATCGAAGCTAGAGCATCCATAGCTGCGTTTTTGCAGATACCATGGCATCTGATAAGACAGGTCGGTCCGCAGTTATCGTGGTACCTGATACCACGGTCAAAAGGAGTTTTTGCAGTTATTGTGGTATCTGATATTCAGATAACCCGGTCCGACTGTGGTAACTGTCGTGGCATCTGAAAAGTCATCTCACTTTCATAAAATTTTGTCAAATTGGTAAGAAAGAAGTTTAGCACTTGGTGATGTAACTGGATATCAGTTTTTCTTTTGGGATGACTTCGAACAGCGCAATTTCGGCAATAGTCGTTTTTGCAGAGCAACCGTGTATTAGATACCACGGTAACTACAAAAACGACTAATTGCAGATCCAGTTCCCGTGGTATAACAGATACCATGATATCTGCAAAAATGTCAACTCATGTCTTTTAATAAATATTTGTCTTCCACACGGTCAGTTTTTTGTTCACTGTTCTCAGGGGTGGATGACGATTGGCCGGTACGAAGCCTCTCTTGTATAGCTGTGCGATCTGTGGCTGACGACTGTAAAGTGTTCAGTTGAACTTTAACTACTTCGCAATAGTTTTGGTGGGAGCTAGCTTTCGAACCGAGGTAACCGATCACTCTGCAATTCGTCTATGGTCTCTCAGTCTTGTTTGGTTCAGAGTAAAATAACACTAGGGAATAGCGCCAAGACTTGACAAAATTGACACAAACTCTAGTAGCAGCGATACTAGCACCACTAGCGATAGAGAACGTCCCTACTGAAACTCATTTAGTCGTTCACCAGAGCTGGCTCCGGTAACTTCATATTCTGAACGTTGCAAAAATGATACAGCCTCCATTTGTTTCCATGCTGACCACACCTTTGCTTTACTAAAAATGTCTAAACCCGTAAGTTCGTCTCGCTTTAAATGCCGCAAGGGTATTGGGCGGCGCTACGAGTATGGCCTGTTTGCAAAGCATGGAAAGCATAGGTCTTGGCGCTACTCCCTAGTGTTATTTTGCTCTGGTTTGGTTGGGGATTGAGGTAACACGTACTGCCTTTTTTAGTGAGTGCACAGCCCGTTCGCGGGGTCCTAGAGCTTTTCGGGTGTAATGAGAAAGGCGTGGGAAAGAGTGTCATATAATAATGTTAGGAACTATCGTTTTGTTATCAAACTGGGGTTGGTCGAAGCGATGTCTATCCCTGGGATGAGTCTTTCTTAACCCGGGCTACCCTACTGGGGATAATGCTCCCTGTAATTGATTGGATATATTACTGAACCTATGTTTTGTTAGTACACTGTCAAAAGTTTCTCCGAGGAAGGATTAAAGTTAGCTGCCGTATTTGCTACTGGGATTAATCTTATCTCTACTGGGATAAAATTAATCCGAATCAGAAATAATCTTATCTCAGTAGAGACAATATTAATCATGTAGCAAATACTGCAAGATTTTTTTTTTACATTGTAGTTGCACCGAAAATGTCCTGTTGAGACTCTTTCAGCCGAAGCTGACTGGGAATCATATGTAAAAACTAATAGCGAGTTAGTCAGCTAAGATTTTCTTCAGCGATATTTCGACCCTTCTTAGCAAAGGGTACTCGTCAGGCCGCAGCTGGAAAAAACAACTTATCCGTTTTTCGTCAATTTATATATAAGCTACCCATTAAACAGTGAATGGTTATTTGGCCGGAAACATCCCTGATGGACGATAGTTGAACTACCTTACCAGAATTTGCAGTTTTCATTATACGTATTGTACTCTGTTTTCCGCAGTTGTAAGAGTTATAATTTCAGTTATTGTTGGTTTCCTTAGCGGACCGTAAAGCTCTCGAAAGTAATAATACCCCAAAACGAAGTATTACTATTACAAAGGACTTGATGATTTAATTTTGTCCTTTCTTACCAGACCCTTAACATCTGTTCAAAAGCATTCCCAAAACCGTAAAACCCAATACGGTACATCGACTAATCAAATGCAGCAAAGACTTCGCATCTACGCATGTTCAGTAAAATTGAGCGGATCTTAGTCCGGGTCCATCCCCGATCAGTGCGTGTGTCTAATTGCATGACGTCCGGGGGCATTTGACCAACCAAAATCTGATTGTTCGGTAATTGGGTGTGGCTTTTTGTGAACATAGATTTGCGTATGGTAATCTGGAAAGAAAGCAAGTGCTAAAGGTAGGTTCTAACTAGCCAGGTTCCTGTTCCAACTGCCCAGGTTTTATTTCTGACCCAGAAATAAAATCAGGTTTCTGGCCAGAAATAAAATTGGGTTTCTGGCCAGAAAAAAAATAATTGCCAAACTTTTTCGGAATAATGTCGTTTTTCGCAGAAGAGGAAAAAAGAAGCGGTATAATACTGTTCTTTCTATTCTTTTTTTTTGTTGGAAAAGCGAACTTGACAGATTTTTTTGTTTGGAGCTACTTGATTTCTGTCCTGAAAAAAATGTGAGCTTTTAGATCCTGCCTTCACCGATTGCTTATTTGCCGTGTACAACAAAATATGCTACTGCATACAGTCGAAGTATGACTAAGTCACTCAGGTATAAATGTTTACTAGCCTTAATTTTAGACAATATAGGCTAACCTTTGTGTCGATATGTGTGTGAACAAGCGAGTAGAATCAAGAACAAATAATCAGGTAGAACGTCTGTCTTTAGTCGCATGCAGCGACTATGAAAACCCCGACAAAAGTGAGCGGACCTAGAGGTATTTACTCTAGCTTTGAGCTCATGTTGATACCCGTTTACTCCTCTTCCGTCTTCGCCGTTGCTTATCGCACAGGAAATAGTGAAGGAGGCGTCTCCGCGCGCTGACCCGCTCTAGAGCGCGTCCATAGAATCAATCCGCTTTGAATCCTACTTTTCCTCACTAGCGACTTAACAGCGATTTAGCTATTTGTAGAGGCAACAAAACGTGATGTGGCGCGAAGCTAGTAACCTCCGCTCGTTCGTAGCGGACACGGTATGGGGAAATATTCGAGTCCGCGTAGTCATATTACAGAGATAGGAAGACGGAGGTTCTGTCAGGTTATTTGTTCTTGGTAGAATGTGTATCGAACTTTCTGTGCTGATTCATGATAGAGTTATCTTGCAGTAACGCCATGTCCACCTGTCAGCAAGAACATATAGTACTTTTTGTAACAGAACATCGGTCTCCTCCTTCTTCATCATTTTTTCGACTAAAACTCCCGACCCGATTGAGCGCTTTCACTGGACCCAAGCTCCTACAAGGTCCCAGGTCGCATCCGATCAGTATTTACTTCGTAGGATCGCGGATTTTCGATCGGGTCAGGGGTCGAGAGACGTACAGTAGAGATGTGATTATTTGAACGTCGCCTTATTTGAATGGTCGCCGAAGAAAACACTAAAAGCGATACCAGGCAATTTTTACTGCAAAATACTTTCCAAAAATGTTTATTTCATGTTCAGTTTATCATATGTCACCTGGGTTTTGAAACATTTGCTCTCAGTTTCCTTCTGTTGCTAAATAGCGCGTAATATAACAATGGAGATGGCGTCCAAACTAAACAGCGTACCTCAATTGAAGAAGAAGAATATTTGAAAGTAGAAAAAAGTATTGCAACTTACTGTTTATGCCAGAGGAAAGCTGAAACAGTCGACTGTTAGCTCATTTCAAGTTTGTTAATTTTCCTTTCCATTTGACTGTTTTATAAGCAAGAAACAAAACCAAGGTAGAGAAAGATTTAGAGAAGTGATCAAATAAGCATCCGCTCAGTATTTACGAAACATGGGTGGCATGTTTTTGGTCGGCGCAGGAGTCGAGAGACAGAGGTTCTTACTTATTATTATCCGTTCTCGCTGCTCGGTGGAACCGGGGACAAAGTATGGAGTAGTGTGTTTGAAAGTGCAAAACGGATACGTCATCTGAATTATATTAGAGCTATATTTCGGCCCTTCTTGGCAAGGGTCCTCTTCAGTCTCAAAGCCGCTCAAGTTGGAAAAATGAACTTGTGGGAAAACCCACATAGCTCTAATAAAATTCAGCTGACGTATCCGTTTTGCACTATCAAATGTGATTCGCAGTGAGCTTGAGCTGAAGGAATATTTACGGAGTAGCGTTTTCAATCGTACTTATCCGTTAGGAGCAATGAAGTGGAAAAGCGTAAATGGCGGCATTGAAAAGTGAAAGTTTCAGATGGGCAGCAACTGCCAACTCGGATGGCGGGTCTGGGTTCGTCTTAGAAATATTAGATAGGGTTTTTGGCTGCGGATCTGATGCAGAACTCACTGCTGGAGACTATTAAAGTTTTTCTTTTTGCTGCTTTTGGGATTTTACGTTTTGTGTTCAAGGGTTGTTACTTTTGGATGTCAATCCGAAATATGTGTGTTATTAAGTTAATTACACTTTTCTTCAACCTGTTATAGTATTCTTCCCGCATCCTGAGGCAAGGCATCACCTCCTAGATTTTTTCAGATTTCCTTCCGGATTCCAGATTTGCACTTTCGTCAAAATGGATCCGGAAACTGGAGCCAGGCGAAAATGTCCTAGTCCGGGCTGTTATTCCCTACCGGGGGTATGCTCCGGAATATGGAGAGGTGTGACTGTGGCAATACAGTTTAGATACAGAATAAATGTAGATATCAGGAGTGGGGTAATCGACAGTTTGAATCAGAAGGCGAAAGACGACCATGCCAGTATAGTCGTGGGATCCAGATGAAAATTCTGTAGCCGTCGTAGTTGTATGATAGTTGTACGAAAAAGTTGCATGTATTGATATGTAATAGTAAAGAATACTATCATTTAGTGTGCCTCAGACTGGGCCAATCTTAAGCAGTAGTATCCAGTAGCATCCAGCCTTGCTAATAGTACATGCAGTAGAATGCAGTAACACGGTAGCCTTGAAGTAGAAGCCTATAGTAGCATCAGCTAGTATTGCATGTTACTTTTTCGTACAACTCCATGCTACTATTTGAAATAAATTTTTCATCGGGATTTCAGTTTCAGTTTATTTCAAAGCGTCAACACAAGTCGTGGCTTGGGCCCAAATGGCGTGTTGTCTAAGTCAAGATACATGGTATTACAACAATAATGACAGTCAAAACAACATAATAAATAATTCAGACTGAAAACGGTCTAACACAAAAGCATAAAAGTAAAACACACACAAGACAGACTAAAACTCATTGTTGAAAACAATGAACAAAATCGGCGATAAAACTATTACGGTACCGCTCCGTACGGTAGGAACGGCGTTCCAGCTTGGTACTCCTCCCGCACACTCTCTTTGTGGACGCAAACGTTGAGGTTGGAAGAGAGGTGGCAGGAGGGAGCGGGAGGAGGGGTTCTGTAGGGATTTCATGCCAGTCTCTCTGCATAGCCTCTCCCGTCGATGATGGAGGATCTCAAGTCTAAAAAGCTGTAGAATAAAACAGTAAGGCATTTTAGATCGTCTATACACGTGTCCCGTCGCTGACGTTTTGGGATCCCCGAAACCCGTTAAGATGGGCCTTCCTCTTGCATGATAAGACCGTATACCATAGAATACTGTTTATTTAGCCTTGAATGGGCCATGCATAGATTTGTATATACACGACATACAAATATATTAATGCATTGAAAACATGATGATCCTACTACACATAAATAAATATATATATTTATTCCCATATTCTACCACCATTTTAATAAAGTTGTCTTTGGTTGATGTCAATATACCAGGGAACAGCAACCCTCCCCCACACTGCCCTAGGAGGTGGGCAACAGTATCCTCACCAATAAGACAAATCGGACATCTATAATGTCATCAATGATCGCGAAATCACTTCCTGGCCCCGGACAACTTGAGAGTATAGCTAGTGTCCGCCAGGTTAATAATAGTTTTGGTCGCCCA
The DNA here is from genome assembly GCA_030848855.1 of Branchinecta sandiegonensis. NCBI lineage: Eukaryota > Metazoa > Arthropoda > Branchiopoda > Anostraca > Branchinectidae > Branchinecta > Branchinecta sandiegonensis. The sequence goes on along the minus strand of JAUPMV010000001.1, from coordinate 27,579,708 downwards.
ATCAAGTCATGCGATAGTTTTTTTTTGTTTTTTTTTGTCGGAGAGTTGTAGAGGCAATTACAGATTCCGATTCACTGTTTATTACACAGCCTATACTTTGTGAAACATACCGTAGCCTGTAATTCATTCGCTCTCAGTCATCGAAGAGAAGAAATTCTGTAAAGCCCATACAGAAATCAACCAATAATAGTTCTGCTTTTTCATTTCGAGGGGTCGAGGAGGTCAAATGATTATTTATTTATTTATTAATAGAAAAAAAGAGGTTAAGCTGACGCTTCTCTCCCTAATTATTGCTCATTGCGTGATGATGATTATTGCTCTCGTAGTCTCGGAACTAAAGGTCCCTTCAGACGGAAACAATCTCTTCCGTAATTCGTTCAGACCCGAGACCTTTACGTCGACTCAAGTATTGGTATTCCGTTCGTAATTTGATCACAATCTGAGTAATCTGACCTGGGGACAAATAACACGTCAACGGGACGTAATATTCACCAATAATATTCACCTTTGGGATCTCATCAGAATCTTTGGTCTTGTTCCCCTCGAAAAACGCCTGCGTTTAGTCGGATCAGCTGAAATCATTTAACGCATCCGACACTATGACAAAATGTGCAGTTTTGAGTTGCTGAGTTTTTCGCACAACTTGTGTCGTAAGTTTTGCGCGAAATCGTAGCAGTGTTAACCAGGGGTATGGAACCCAGTCTCTGGTATAAGGACCTGCTCATTTTTTTTTACAGAACACGGCCTCTGAGCATTACTGGAACAGAAAGGATTTTCTCTTTCTATCCGCAGCTGATCTGTCTCACGAAAAATTTCTTTGCTATCGCTTGTACTTTAAGCGTTCCTTTCTGGCTTATCCAAGAAATCTGTGACGTCATCGGCAGCTGTCGGAGTAACGATTTCCACTGTCCCGCATGCTCCGGAACTGTTCCGTAGATGAAAGTCCTTCTTAGGTACAAGTCAGTGTACTGGAGAAACTTCGATCGAAGTAGCCTGGAAAATTCAAGTGTAAATAATCGGTGCTTAAATTAGAGAGGAAAGCTGATATTTGAGGTGAAAGTAAGTGTATTCCTGGCAAGGGTCCTCGTCAGGCTGTAACTAGAAGAACGAATTTGCAATCATGCAGCTAGGCTAGCATACAAGAAACAATAACATATTTTCCCGAAAAAAGCGAGTATTTCAGAAGTTTGAGCCTTCGTGATTATCATTGGTCAAAAGATTGGCCGAAACTAGTCTTTCGGGCCCGGAAAATTGTATTTGGTGTGGAAACATACCGTATTATTAGTATTGTAAATCTTTGGACAACGGAGTGTATGTTTTTCGTCGATACTTTTTCAACACCTGTGGCACTGTCGGTCGCCACTGGAAAAATATGACCAAAGGTTTCGATGGGATTCCAAAGGGGGATATTTAGCGAACTTCTTCATCCGATTATATGGTTGTTTAGATTTCCCGTAGTCATTTTATTTACCCCTAATCAACCAGTTAGCCAGATCTGTTAGGTGGTCACTCACTCACTTGTGCCTTCAGTTTCTGGCATAGCCTAGATTACGTGAGTAATGATTGTGCTAGCCGAAAACTTGGAGGATATTCTGATCCGTACCTTTATACACCACCCATATAAGCTTTATCTGAGGCTTTCGTTCTTTCCGAGATTTCCGGTTTACGTCAGAACGCGATCTTACCGTTTACCAGAGCAATGTAACACTAGAAACAGAACAAAATAACAGTAAGGAGTAGCGCCAAGACCTATGCTTTGCAAACGGGTCATATTCGTAGCGCCACCCACTACGCTTGCGGCATTTAAAGCGAGACAGACTTGCCGGTTTAGAAATTTCTAGTAAAGCAAAGGTGCGGTCTGAACACACCAAGGAAACAACGGATTATGTGTCATTTTTTTGCTATGTTCAGAATATGAAGTTATCGGAGCCAGCATTAGTGAACGAGGTTTGTTTCCTTCCCCGACGTTGGACCTGAAGATTGACAGCCTGACAAGGACCCTTGCCAAGAATGGCCGAAATATCGCTGATGAAGCATCGTAGCTGACGTATCCGTTGTCTACATTATTTGAATAAATGTTTCAAAGTCAGCTTGGGCTCAAGGAATATTGGTAAACGGCTGAATGAGTTTCAGTGGGAACGTTCTCTATCGCTAGTGGTGCTAGTATCGCTGCTACTAGAGTGTGTGTCAATTTTGTCGAGTCTTGGCGCTACTCCCTAGTGTTATTTTGCTCTGACTAGAAAGTAGCGCCAAGAGTTGAAAAAAGTGACACATATGGTACTCGAATAAAAGCGAAACTACCACCACTCGCGATAGTGAACGTCCATACTGAAACTCAATCGGTCGTGCACCAGCGCTGGCTCCAATAACTTCATATTCTGAACAAAGCAAAAAAATGATACAACCTCCCCAGTTTCCGCGATGTGTGAAGACCGCATCTTAGCTTTACTAGAAATTTCTAAACCCGCAAGTATGTCTTGCTTTAAATGTCGAAAGCGTAGTGGGCGGCAATGACGCTACTCCCTAGTGTTCTTTTGCTCTGCCATTCACAGGGTAATATTAGAAAGTAGTCTTTGTTTATCTATTTCAACACAAACAGGTGAACAAAGAAATTTATTAGAATTGACTAATTTTCCATTTTCGCCGGATCTTGGGGAATCCGGCCGGCCTAGCGACTTCGTAGGAAACCGGAGCAGGAAGATCGATTCTCTATGTCTTCGTGTCACTGGATTGTAACTCCAAACACCCAATATGATGCCTACAGAATTTCCGGTTTTCACCTGACTCCATCGGTAGTATCAACCAAGCAACAATAATTACAAGATTTTGAAAGTATTAAAAAAATACAAGTCAGCCTAAAGCTTTCAAGGCCATATCCAGGTAGGGGGTTGACCCCCCCCCCCCCCAGAAACATACAAAAATCATCATTTTTACAGGCCTTTCCTTCTGATCTATGTCTTTTTTGTACTTTTTTTTTCGCTTCAGCAGCGATATTTCGACTCTTCTTGGCAAGGGTCCTCGTCAGGCTGTCAATCTTCAGCGTCAACGTCAACGTCAGGGAAGGAAACAAACCTGCAATAAATAACTGAAGCTTCTATCGACTATAAATATCTTATTCGGGGAAATTACTTGCTACTGGTAAAGATGCTACTGGTACTGTCAAAAAATAAAATACTACAAAAAAAATATTGAAAGTTGAACTGAAAAGCAAAGTTATTTTTGCATCATTTAACTGCATACACTGCATTATTTGGATTAGAATGTTTATATTTTCCATTATATGCTATAGCATGAGGTTCAGAACATCTATGGCCGCCCTTACAACGGAAAATTCTATTATTACGCGGAAAATTTTTGAATCTCAATACAAACGCGACTTTTCAGTGGCCAGTGATCACCTCGTGGAAGTAGCCCACTGATTGAACACTTATTTTTCGTAAATCATTTTAGTTAAAGCACAACTCTTACTAGAAATGATCTTTTCCCCATAAAATGGACCACAAAAAACCTTTTCGAAAACACCATTACTTCCCACCTGAAACTAGCGATTCTCTTGTTAGCGCTTGTTGATTACATCCACCCTTCCTGTTCTCAAACGCGGCGGCTGGGCGCAAAAGATTTGAAAACTGAACGTACCTTGGTTAAAATGTGGGAAAATTAAGCAAATAAAAGAAGTAATAAACAGAAGATTATCATATCCTTATGTGTGAAAGAGTTATCAGCGGACAATGAAGATTCCGGCAAACTTTTCGTTGGGTGACGGGAAAACTCTGCAAGGCCGAAAAAGCACTAACAATTCGTAGTTACGAAACGAAACAATGGAGAAAGGTGGGGATTTTGTTAGCTTATAATTTCATATGGGAGCTAAGTTTATTATAAAGGGCAGAATAAGCAAGAGGGGTCCTAAGCATATAACACAGGTACAAGCGCATAGATGTACCACAGATCCACTATGTGAAAACTGATTATTCGTGGGTCTTTTTTTTGTGGGATTTCGGGTTGATCTTGCCGAGTGTCGGTGGGTTTGTTGGGCGGGTTCCCGCCTAGTTGTGAGTAATGGAATTATTAAACTGTATTTATCTAATTAGTTAGATGTAAAATATGTTTGTTATATATTGTATCGGGTTTTATCAATTCACCTTATGTCCCCGGCTTGACCCTCTATTATTATGATTTTTTACAGAAGTGTAATTAAAACCTTGAACCTTGAATCTACCGAACAACGAGGTAACGCATTTTCATCGGGTCTTCAAGCCTTTGTAAGTGAATAAGTTAGGGGTGACTAAACTGTCCGATCTCAGCCCGATCCGGTTAAACTTGAAGCATGGTCGCCTGGCAAATTGTTCCCACCTCATTCCATTCTGAAGGATGTTTGTTCATAATTATTTCCTTTGCATCCCATCATCTGAGCTCTAACGCGCACGTGATTGTCTCTTCGTCTTTTGCGTAGATTGCTCGAGATTGCGAAAAGTCGGATGCGGTTTGATATATAGCTGCTCCAATCCAGAATTCTGCGTTTTGATTATTTTTATTTTTTTTATAAAACCTCGGGTTGTCATATGAGGCAATTAAAGTTTAACTGAAAGGCCAACTTATTTTTGTGTCATTTAATTGATACACTGAGTTATTTGGATACTGCAAAGGGATTTTTTGTTCCACTATCTGCTCTAGTTATAGGCATATTTTCGCCGTTCACCGAGGCCTCCTCGGGGAATCGATGGAAACGGCGAGAATAGAGGAAGTCACTCACGCGGACTCCGCGTACAGAAACAGCGAGAGCACGGGGAATGCTCTCAAAATGGATTTTTCGAAAAAAAATGTGCAGTTGACGAAATTAGTCTGGATCCACTTTATTTTTGGTTTTGTTTCTTCTGATTGTTTTTAATTAATTTTACATTGCACCAGCACCAGCAAAAATTGATTCCCCTCCGAATCTGAAAGGGAGTCCTTTTTGATGATGGTGATGATAATCGGAGCATTCCTTGTCCGTAGGGACCCGCGAGAATACACGGAGTGAGTCCCCGGGACAAACCAAAACGCGGGGACTCGGGTTGTCATGTGAGGAACTGAAAGGCCAACTTATTTTTGTGTCATTTAACTGATACACTGAGTTATTTGGATACTGCAAAGGGATTTTTTGTTCCACTATCTGCTCTAGTTATAGGCATATTCTCGCCGTTCACCGAGGCCTCCTCGGGGAATCGATGGAAACGGCGAGAGTAGAGGAAGTCACTCACGCGGACTCCACGTACAAAAACAGCGAGAGAACGGGGAATGCTCCCGAAATGGATTTTTCGAAAAAAAATGTGCAGTTGACGAAATTAGTCTGGATCCACTTTATTTTTGGTTTTGTTTCTTCTGATTGTTTTTAATTAATTTTACATTGCACCAGCACCAGCAAAAATTGATTCCCCTCCGAATCTGAAAGGGAGTCCTTTTTGATGATGGTGATGATAATCGGAGCATTCCATGTCCGTAGGGACTCGCGTGAATACGCGTAGTGAGTCCCCGGGACAAACCAAAACGTGGAGACTCCTCAAGTTGAGTCTTCTGGGAACGGCGAGATTACGCCTTATGACATTCAGAACATCTGCGGCCGTTAATCTCAACAACAAGAGCTACGAGCTCATATGGCACTTGTTACGAGTAGGCTGTACAAGAAAGTAGATGAGAACGTCACAAAATACACCCGCCACCCAAAAATGCATTTCGGAAATAGAAATAGGATCTTTAGTTTCACTCAATTCTGAGCAGTTCCGGCATCGTCTCGGATTATCTGTAGCAAATGCGCATGACTGTTCAAACTTCCAAGTTTCAGCCCAATCAATCTGTTCGGATCCTGACATACCTGCCAAGTTTAATCGCCCTAGCACATCAGGAAGTATGCCGAACTCGCAGTATCGCTAGAAATCCGCCCCCCCCCCCAACTCCCCACAGTGCCCGGATCCAGTCCGGTTATGCCACTGACGTATCCAGGACCTGTGCTTGTTCTTCCCACCAAGTTTCATCCCGATTCCTCCACTCTAAGCGTTTATCAAAATTTCCGGTTCCCTCCTCCAACTCCCCCCAGCGTAATCGGATCCGGTCCGGATTTAAAGTGAGACGTCTGAGACACGAGGTCATCCTAAATATCAACTTTCGCCAAGATCCGATCACCCGTTCGAAAGTTAAAAATACTTCAATTTTTGGAATCCCCCTCCCTCCACTCCCCCCACCCTCCCCCAGATGGTCGGATCGGGGAAGTTCGGACCCCCTCCCCCACAACTCCCCCAAAGTGAGCGGATCCGTTCCGGTAATGTCAGTCATCGATCTAGGACTTGTGCTTGTTCTTTCCACCAAGTTTCATCCGGATCTCTCGACTCTGAGCGTTTTCCAAGATTTCCGGTTTCCCCCACCAACTCCCCCCCAATGTCACCGGTTTCGTTCTCGCTTTAAAATGGAACGTCTGAGACACGAGGTCCTTCCGTATATCAAGTTTCTTTAAGATCCGATCACCCGTTCGTAAGCTAAAAATATCTCATTTTTCCTAGTTTTTCCGGATTCCCCCTCCCTCCACTCCCCTCCAGATGGTCGGATCGGGGAAGCGACTATTTCTTATTTAATCTGGTCCGGTCCCTGATACGCCTGCCAAGTTTCATCGTCTTAGCTTATCTGGAAGTGCTCGAACTAGCAAAACCGGGACCGACCGACAGAACGACGGACGGACAGAAATTGCGATCGCTATATGGCACTTGGCCGAAGGGCAAGTGACATAAAAATGCGGCTTTTCAGTGGGCAGTGTTGAGACTGGTGAAGATTGCTTAGTGCCAGAACGAAAAAAAAAATCATAAATCTTTCTCGTTAGGCATACAACAAAAATACAAGTGCATCGAGGTTCACAAATCGTACGGGAAATTCCACTATTTGAAAATCGATTATCGTGAATAGCGGAACAACTAAGTAACGCATTTTCAGCGGGTCTTCAAGTCAGTTTAAGTGAATAAGTGATAGGTAACTAAATTATCCTATCCGAGAACTTTTCGGTTAAACTTTAAAAATCAATCAGGAACCAAACCAGAAGCAGCATTTGTCTACACCCGGTCACGGAGAGCCATCTCTGCTTTGCTACCAACCTGAGAAATGGAAACGCAAATGTAGCATCTGATTTTCCAACGTGTCTGGAAAATAGGTTTTCAAGAAAGGTTAAAAACTTGCAAACATTTTTAGTTTCTTTTTCTGTTAAAGTCTAGGCCCTTTGGAGTCTTTCTGAATTGTCGTGTATCGCCATCTGGACCGCTATTTCTAAGCTCTTAATGGTATCTTACTCATCAGTAAGGAGCGTGATTTTTAAAATGAAATTGGCATGCTTCTTGTAGAATTTGGACAGTGGACTTTGGAGCGGAAACTTGAACTTTTTGTAAGCTAAACTAGCTGAGGTTCACAAAAACTGCTTGATTACTATAATATGACTATTTGGGCCTGATTGTGGCGTTCCAGCTTTCTGTGTGTTCAGGAATGACTTACTGTGGGGAAGTGGCAAGTGCGACAGTCCAAATGCCCGAACCAAAGCAAAAAGCAGATAAGATAGATGTTCAGACCATTCAACCACAAACCCCTGATTTTGGATACCCTATGCCTAATGCTGGATACACTATGCCAGGTGCTGGATACAGTAACCCAGTTAAAATATTGATGATTTGAGTGAAGCTTAAAAAATCAATCAATCAGAACTCCTTTAGAATGAGGTAGGTCAGGGTTAGGCTACCAACAGGTATCCAGCATTTGGCGTAGGGTATCCAGCATTAGGCATAGGCTATGCCGAATGCTACACATAGCCAGCGTTTGGCATAGGGTATCTAAAAATCGGGGATTTGTGGTAGACTGGTTCAGACAATTTCAGAGAGGTCTGCACAGGGTTTGCACTCTATGTCCAGGTTAATACAGTACAGGTTAATACAGTACTCTGTCCAGGTTAATACAGTACTCTGAATATCTTAGGATTTGGATGATTTAAGGAAGGTATAATCTGTTATCAAGTGCATTTTCGTTGGAGGGGGGGGGGAGGGGTGCAGAGCCAAAAATTTTACAGAATCTCTGAGATTTTTGACAGAACAGAAAGGATTACATAGGAAAGCACAAGTTGCAGTTTTCAGAGAAGTTCACAAAATCAGATATTTGAGGAAGAATCTTTAGTTGTTTTTCCACAAGTTCATTTTCCAGCTTGATCAGCTTGAGTCTGAAGAGGCCCTTGCCAAGAAGGCCAAGATATAGCTGTAATAAAATGTAATGTAGCTGACCTATCCGTTTTGCACCGTCAAAAAAAAGAAAAGAAAGAGAAGCTGAAGGGAAGAAAAGAAAAAATTGAAAGAAGAGAAAATCCGACCAGGGAAGGAAAAAGTCAGCAAAAAGGCTCAGAAAGTCTAAAGTTCTATTCTGGAAGAAAACGAGTCATAATCAGACACAATGCAGTCAACCACAAACCCATGATTTTTGGATACCCTATGCCAAATGCTGGATATGTCTAGCGTTTGGCATACCCTGTGCCTAATGCTGGATACACTATGCCAGGTGCTGGATACTGTAACCCAATAAAATATTGATGATTTGAGTGAAGCTAAAAATCAGCCGATCAGAACTCCTTTATATTGAGGTAGGTGTGGGTTAAGTTATCAACAGGTATCCAGCAATTGGCATAGGGGTATCCAGCGTTAGGCATAGGCTATGCCAAATGCTAGACATACCCAGCGTTTGGCATAGGGTATCCAGAAATCAGGTATTTGTGGTAGACTGGCACAGCGGTAACAGCACATCTGGATGATAATAACAGATGTTGATAAAGGGATGGTATTCTTGTAGTTTTCCCAAACCGAAGCAAACAAAATAAAACTGAGTTGAGGCAACAAAAGCAAATGGAAAAATGTGTAGGCTATACAACTTTCTTGAAAGTCCTTCCTGTGTTATAAAAATTATATCCAGAGCTGCCTTAGCCATGTCCAAACCTGACCGCAGTCTGGGGGCAGGTTTGGACAGCTAATAGGAAAATGGAATTTGCAAAGAAAATGTTCTAGGTAATAAGATTCTACTAAGTAACAGTAACATCTAAGACATGATTCTAGACAGTTGGAAAAAACGAAATCAACGGATTCTAAAACGAAATCTTGGTATACGAAAAAGCGAAGACGTAACGAACCTGCCCTCCTCTCCCCTACCATCTGATTACCATGCCCTTGCTGAAGGTGCCCCAGTGTATAAGCACCAGTGCTCATATGTTGGCATGCCCTGATGTTGGAGCATCATGCAAGCAGACACATGTTTAAATAAGTGGTTACTATGGTTTCAGATGCCTTTACTCCTCCATTGTCCCTTATTTTGTTTTGCTTGAGATTTAATTTTGTATCTTCTTGTCAGGTTGTCTTGGAAACCTAATTCCTAGCAACTGGTTTTGAGGAAATTTCTTATGAATTTTTTCATCCTTGCAGTTTGAAGCTTTTCATGGCACTGCTTTCTTAGTTGGACCTTTTGCAGTTGCTTTCTAACAATTAACTTTGTTTGTAAAGTGGTTTTGTTCTCTGTAGAATAAATATTATTGGGAAAAGAGGGATGAGCCTTGAGAAGGGGAAACAAAAAACTAAAGGAGTAGCCTAGCCTAGGCTGTATTTCAAATCTGGAAAAATCACTATGATGCCACAGACAAGAACAGGAAATATCACATTTATTTTCAGAAGTAGCTTGTTTCACACTTCATATTCATTCCAGGTGAACAATTAATCCATGAATCATTCAATCAAGTTCATTTTCCAAATAGCTTAAAGCAAGAAGAGGAATAAAATATTTACGAAATACATAGATACGAAACAAATACACTTACAAGATACGACCAGAAATAAATGATGGGATGAAACTATGTAAATATTGGGCAGAAGGGTTAGCAGGATATGGAAACAAAATATTGCCAGTGTTCCTCTCGGAACGACGCACGAAAGACGGGAGGGGAGGGGGGAATCTGGGGACAACACATTATCTTTGCTCCAATTTTTTTTTTTTACCAAAACTCCCGTCCAGTTTAATGAGAGCCTCTTCATATGAAATATTATGGTCACCCAGAATGATTCTTACTGCTCGCTTTTGGACATTTTCCAGGCGATAAGAGAGCTGTGCAGAAAGAGAAGAATGCCGGGAAGCATATTCTAAATGAGGACGGATATAAGTTTTAAAATAACAGAGGAGGCATTTAGTATCCAAACCGAAAGATTTAAGGGTAGAGAGCGATTTACGAATAATATTGTCAACATGAGAGTTCCATTTCAGATCGTCATGGATTATTAACCCAAGCAACGGATTTACACAGCCTGAATGCCGATGGATATTCAGCACTTTCTCTTCTCAGTCTGCTAAACCGCATAACCGAAGACTCACTATCATTAATTTGCATTTTCTTGCTTGACAGTTGAGTTTTAAGGGAAGTCAAGTTCTTTTTATTGACAAACTTATACACAACTAACATAATACTAACATAGACAAAAACAAAATCTGTTCATTAAACAAAATCCCAAGGGTTCTATGGCCCGTTGGTTGGGAAAAATCTATCTTTATAATAAAATAAAATAACTCACCAATTGGTCTCGCGAACACAACCGACCTCCACATCACCACAAAAAAAAATGAAAAAATAAACAAGTTCATCGAGAGCCGACACTAACATCTCAATTTTTTAAGCTATCAAAATAAACAATCATATTTAAACCTTATTTATATAATGAATATAACAAAAAAAATTATTATTTTTTTTCGATAAATTCAAATTTACTCTCCATATTTCAACCAATTAATTATTGTTTTCCAACAAACATCTCTTAATGTGTTTTTGAACGAATCATCACCGGATCAAGACCGGATCTCAGCGGGAATCGAATTCCAGGCACGCCCTACAACCACTTCCAGACCAAAATCTGAACGCACTGAGGGAGTGGAAGGAACCAGTATGTCATCTCGGTTTCTTAATGCGTAAGGGGTAACTTCATTAACAAGTCGAAACATCCCAGAAAAAACATGACGGGAGGTCACTACGAAACTACTGAAATGCAAACGAGCATAACGAAAGAGTGCAAATGTCTCTTAGTTTTTAGTAGATGAACAGGAGTAGTTGTTGTTGACTGGAGAATTTTAACTGCTTTCCGTTATAGATTGTGGATGGGGGAAAGTAACGACGGAAAAGTAGACATCCATGTAGATGAGCAATAATATATATATGGATATATAAGAGAGAAATATAATAATCGGAGAATAGAAAATGGAAATTCTTTTAAGCTTCCGTATTGTTCCACTCCTCGCGAAATTTTGACTCTGGATGTCTGTGATGGAGTCTTGCTCCGGATTTGAACTGTTCGGAAAGAAAGCTTAGAAATAGCGAGAAGAGAAAGATCATCTGCGAATTTGTACCTATGAAGGAAATCATTAGCAACATTATTAACAGAACAAAGAAAAATGAGAGGACCCAACTTAGTTCGTTGGGGGTACCGCAAGCTGTTGTTTCGACTGCGAAAGTGGAACCTTTCAGTTTAAAGCACCTTTCTTACCTAGAATACTAACGCAACCTACTTCCATAATCACACCGTATATTTCTAAACCCGGAGACCCCAATTTCGTACGGTACATTCTAGCCCTTCTAACAAAACCACGCTGATTTTCTCACTTGCCGTGTTTTGCTACCTTCGACGTGTATCACGCTGTCTGCGAGAAGTTTTTCCATCAGAAAAAACGGTTCTATAAATTGTTTCCCTGGTTTCGCTATAAGTCAACGGGTCTCGGAGAAGGCTTAAAACAGCCAAAACCGTGGGTTATTTGTTGAAAGCACAGCCTTGTTTTAAAGTATTCAAATATTTTAAAATACTGTACTTTGTCTTCCCTACTCTTCAACATCCAACACCCTTCCGTACAATCTTTAAAAATAGCAACAGCAGCTATAATACAGTGTAAAATTATTCAGGAGCTAAAATTCCCCCTCTCTTTCAGATTGCCACCCCATGGGCTAATCATAGACAATGGCCACACCAGCACCGCCTCCAAAAGCGAATGCCAGCGACCCGTTCAAGCAGTATTTCTGCCCCAGGCTTATTGACTACTTAGCCATCGTTGGAACAATTCTACCCCCTGCACAAAAAGGAGAAGTGCTTGTACCAGAGCAGACGTCCGAGCCATGCCCACCCTTGAAGCTTTTAAGGTGAACTTTAGGGGCCATTTGATGGGGCCATATATTCGGCCACACAGTTCTGGGTAACTTTAGCCGCGTTTGTTGCACTTCTCAGGGGCGTCACGACCGGGGGGGGGGGGGGCGCCCCCCCCCCCAATGTTGTCGGCCCGTCGGTGGATTTTTTGACAAAATATTTTTTTTTTTCATTAAAACAGTCGATTTTTCTGAAAATCAGTCGATTTTTCGTCAAAACAGTTGTTTTTTCTGAAAATCAGTCGGTTTTTTTCGAAACTCGTTTTTTTCTTGAAAACAGTCTGTATAAATTACCAGCCAGTCGGTAAATTCCTTGCCCCCCCCCCCCCCCCAAACAGTTTGGCTAGTAACGCCTCTGGCACTTCTTGTACGGGTTTTAATAGCTAGCTTTTTGTGTTTCCTCTCTGAGCGTGTTTCACCCTTCTAACATTAATAACTGCTAGTTACTATTTTCGTTCCAACCTCGTCAATAGTTACTTCGCTATATGTATATATAAATATATATCGTCTGGTCAAAACTATTTTTTTTTTACTCTTCGCATTTCGGTTAAGATACACACTTTAGGGGTGCTAAAAATTTTTGAGCAAAACCCTTGAGGCAAAAAGGATCATGGGCTCATGGGGATGATGAAAATGTATATTTTGCTTAAAGTATTTTTTGTACTTTGCGGTTAGGATTAGTACTTTAAGGGATGGTCGGATCTGAGAAGTGACAATATCTGAGCCAAACTCTTCAAGTCTCTAATGTCCAAGCGAAGTTTGATCGTCCTAGCACAACTGGAAGTCCTTAATTCGCGATCACCGGAATTCTGCCACCACCACCAACTCCCCTCACAGTGCCCGAACCCGTTCTGTCACTGATGTATCTAGGGCTTGTGCATTTTCTTCCAACCAAGTATCATCCCGATCGCTCCACTCTAATCGTGTCACAAATTTCCGGTTTTCCCCTCACTCCCCCAACATTTCTCGGATCAGGTCCGGACTTTTAATAGGACATTTGAGACACGAGGTCTTTCGAATTATCAAGTTTCCTTAAGATCCGATCACCCGTTCAAAAGTTATGATACCTTATGATTCCGGATTCCCCCTCCCTCCACTCCCCCCACGATGCTCGGGTCGGGTAACTGACTATTTCTAAGCCAATCATGTCAGGTCTCTACTGTTGAAACCATGTTTCCTCGTCCTAGCACATCTGGAAGTACCTTAACTCGCGATCACCGAAATTCTCCCCCTCTAACTCCCCCCAGAGTGCCAAAATCTGATCCGGTTCTATCACTGATGTATCCAACTATTGTGCTTGTTCTTCCCACCAAGTTTCATCCCAATCGCTCCAATCTAAGCGTGTCACAAGATTTCCGGTTCCCCCCTCCGACCCCCCCCCACACACACATTCATCGGATCTGGACCGGACTTAAAATTGGACATCTGAGACATAAGGTTTTTCCAAATATCAAGTTTCGTTACGATCCAATCACCCCTTCCAAAGTTATACATTCCTCAATATTCCGGATTCCCCTTCTCTCCACTCCCCCCACGGTGGTCGGATCGTGGAAGTGACTATTTCAGTTAGTTTGGTCGGGTCCCAGATATGCCTGCCAAGTTTCATCGTCCTAGCCCTTCTGGAAGTACCCTAACTCGAAAACAGTGGCCTGACAGACCGACCGACCGACCGAAAAGTGATCGGTATATGGCACTTGAGCGAAGCTGCGAGTTCCATAAATTCTCAGGAAGAACTAACCTTAAAAAACGAGGATTATTTTACAAAGAATATTTTGTTATTTCTTTGTGCCGGTATCCAGTTATTATTCTCACAGACTATTCAGCCAATCGCAGGCCTATATGTCAACCTTGACAACGAACTCTGGGGCATAGTATTTCGTCAAAGTTTGTGGGCGGAGTTGTTGGAAGGCGAAGTAACGGTAGATAGTGGATGTGAGGGACTGAATAGAAAAGAGACCCGCTCACGCAAAACGTGCAAGTCCGACACTTGCAATAGTTTAAACACACGTAAGGATTTCCTGGACGGATTTTCTTCACTTTCATCATAAAGTTGAAAAATCTCAACTTTTTCATTCATTCATTTATTCGTACTACACAAACTATAGAATCCAAATATATGGCAAATAACAAGATCCCTGAAGCTATCTTGTTGCGGATCCACTACTTGTGAATTATGGACATATGAAAGGGATGATGGTGCCGAAAACCCGGGCAGGAATTCCAGCCCGGGAGCACCCTCTTCGTGTCTCCAAAGTCCGAAAACGGTTTACAACACCAGGGACACGTCACTAATGAATCCAGAAATGGCCTATAGGAAATAACAAGAGAACACTAATGAGTAATTAAACAATGCGGTATTACTTACCTACACCGTCAGAACCTTGATAGCGTTTGACTCAAGGATGTGCAGTTTTTACAGGTGAGACTAGGGACATCCTCCGATTCAAGAACATCGTCATGTGAGCTTTAAGCTTTGTAAGTAAGTAACTTTTATGACCCGCCATTTTGAAAAAGCGGAGTAAATGAAGAAAGTAATAAAACACATAAACACTCAGAAAAAGACACTTAATTTTCAATCTTCGGCTAGGAAGCAGTGGATAACGTCGTGCGCTGGTTGGGCCCTGTTGTCCATGATTTTTGTAAGCGATGAGGAACATGTCCACTTTAGTCTTTCCACTATAGTCTTTCCACTTTAGTCTTTCCACTTTAGTCTTTCCACTATAGTCTGTCCACTTTAGTCTTTCCACTTTAGTCTGTCCACTTTAGTCTGTCCACTTTAGTCTTTCCACTATAGTCTTTCCACTTTAGTATGTCCACTTTAGTCTTTCCACTATAGTCTTTCCACTTTAGTCTTTCCACTTTAGACTTTCCACTATAGTCTGTCCACTTTAGTCTTTCCACTTTAGTCTGTCCACTTTAGTCTGTCCACTTTAGTCTTTCCACTATAGTCTTTCCACTTTAGTATGTCCACTTTAGTCTTTCCACTATAGTCTTTCCACTTTAGTCTTTCCACTTTAGACTTTCCACTATAGTCTGTCCACTTTAGTCTTTCCACTTTAGTCTGTCCACTTTAGTCTGTCCACTTTAGTCTTTCCACTATAGTCTTTCCACTTTAGTATGTCCACTTTAGTCTTTCCACTATAGTCTTTCCACTTTAGTCTTTATCCAAAAGGGTAACACTTGCATCTCGAATTTTGAACTTCTCTGTCAATGTATGGTTATGACATAATTTCGACAAGTGGAGCAAGTGCTTTGCGTATTTAAAATAACATGATCTCATCTTTTAAATCTCCTTCTGAACATGAGTTCAGTTATCGTGGACGACAAACTAAAATTCCACGCTCACACCAAAAAGGTAGTGGCTAGCGCCAATCAGACCCTAGGGATGATAAAAAGATCAGTCGCATCCCGCAAACCAACTGTCATGCTGAAGCTCTACAAAGCTTTGGTCAGGCCCAAGCTGGTGAGCGGCAACGCCCTCGCCTCACCCTATTACAAACAAGACAAGAAACTAATCGAAGGTGTCCAGAGGCGAGCAACAAAATCCATCCTAGGCCTTAGAGCACTACCGTATGAACAACGACTGCAGAAACTGAAGATTCCGACACTTACTTACCGGCCGAAGAGAGGTGACATGCAACTAGTCTACAGAATCCTCAACTCTAATTTTCTCCCCTCCCTCTTCGCCCCCGACAACCACTCACGGACTAGGGGCCACTCCCGGAAACTGTCCAGAAGGTCCAACACCTTTCGTGTTCGCCAGCACTTCTTCAGTAACCGAGCTGTTCCTCTTTGGAACAGCTTGTCCGAACAAACTGTCACCAGCGAAACACCCGAAGGTTTCAAAAAGCGACTCGATGAGGACTGGCGCGGACAGCCCTGGAAAAAGGACTGGTGCGCACCGGAAGCAGCAACCAGATCATATCTCCATCGTCATCCGCAAGCTACTCATCGGGATACAACACTCTTATTGCTTGCAAGTGCAATTTAAGGTAAGTTTAAGGTAATGAGTGACACCAGAACGAAATAGGATACAAGGAGCGCAGAAGGTGCTGTATTCACGTTTCCGTGAAATATATAACTAAATTTGGTTTGCAATTTTACTTTTAAAGAAAGTATGACTTAAACAAAAGTCATAAAATAAAGATTATTTAACGCATGCAGATGACATTCATAGTCTTGTCTGTCAAACTCTGTATCCGTGTGGTAAATGTCATGAACTTCCAACTGTGTGCTTATTTGCGTATGAACGCCACTCCGAATTGCCACCTGAAACTCTTCGCACAAGCTAGAGTTTCGAATTCGTCGATCCTTTCTCCATGAAATCTTCAAGTGGGGTGTTTAAGGATCTGTTAAAAAGATCAGACGCTAGTCATTTAGCCAACTAGGAAAACGCATTATCCTGGACAATAATATTTGTCTTCTCTTGCTTTTGAGAGAATTAATGAGCAGGTAACCATAGCAGAGACCTGGTTTTATTCGTGTTGACGTCAAGGCTTTAAAGTTTAACTGAAAAGCCTACTTATCTTTGTATCATTTATCTGAATACATTGCATTATTCGGATTATGTTAAGGGATTTTTATTTTACTTTTCCCTATTTGCCCTAGTATCACGTCTAGAATATCTACGGCCGTCTAAAATTCTGCTCTGACGTGGAAAATTTGGATCTCAATACAAACTCGGCTTTCAGTGGCCAGTGATCATCTTGCGGAAGGTAGATCACGGCGTGAACACTTATTTTCGTTAATGGTTTTTGTCAAGCATACGACACAGGTACAAGCGCATAGAGGCACAAAAAATCCGACAGGGAACTTCCACTATATGAAAATCAATTATTCGTAAATAGCAGAGCAATGAAGTAACTTATTTTAATCGGGTTTTCAAGCCTCTTTAAGTGAACAAGTGATCTATCTCAGCCCCTTTCGGTTAAACTTTAATCTGTCTGTTAATTCTATTGCAAGAGCAACACTTTGGTCTTGTCGTTTTTTTTCCCTAGTCCTCCTGTTTAAGCTTATTCCTGGGTAATGGTAAGGGTCTAACCTTTGCGGTTTTCACGGAAGGTCTGGACCCCAGGCCGGATTGAATATGATATTACGTTTTGGGAAGCTTCGTAGAGCTCTTGCCTGGGGCCAAAAAGGATGTTTTTTGTTTGTGGAAGATCCAGGGCCCACAGTTTATGAATCGGACTGTAGTTATAGTCTATGTCATAGAGCTTTGTCCCAAGTTGCGCCACCAAGCATTCGTTTTGTTCGAATCAAGTTTCTACTTTCGAGTGGAAAGCTCCGTTCTAGCAGGCAAGCAGGCAGGCCCAATAGTCTTAAATCGAGGACTAAAATGTAAAAGTGCGAAATATGTGTGGCATTTCCCCGGCCCCATAGCCAATATATCTTCTTCCAGTGGAAAATGAAAAAATTTAGAGAAACAAAAAAGGGCATTTTCCCACGGGTCCGAAAGTGCTGCCATCTATTGTTTCATCCCAATTCTATTCGTGATTTCTGTTGAGCTTATCATTCCATTTTCTGCACTTGTGATTGAGACAGAGAAATGGTATGAGACGTGCATGTTAAACTTTAAAAGTTTTCTCACTTCTAAAGAAATTGGAGCTTATCCCTTGCTCCTTTCTAAGTTGCGATATTATAAAGTTGGCTACTGCAAGAAAATCAACTTTTGGACTAATATAGACAGAACTTTTTTTTTCAACGTCGATCGATAGCTCGTGATGAGTTGATCTGCGTACATTGTCATCATTCTTTTTGTACAAAAATTCCATCATGAGAAATACCACTTTGAAACTTTTGAGGGGTTGACAATTTCAGTGGTAAGGTAGGGGAGGGTGGGGTAGGTTGTTCACATTTTTGTTTTAGCAGACCTGTGCCCAAAGTATAAGAGCTTGACAAATGATTATGATTGCAGAAGATACACCGTTAATTGATCTACTTTCCTGATTTTTTGAAGATTCAGTTTACCAATATTTTGTTTTAGCAACATTTTTAATAGGCGAGGTCAAAAGTGACCAATGTGCCCCAGGGGTGGGTAGGTTAGCCAGGCCCATGGGGCAGCCCGATGAAAAATTTGTAGCCTGGGTAGTTGTATGGTAGTTGTACGCAAAAGCTGCATGTAATACTATGTAGTAGCAAAGAATACTATTATTTAATATGCCTCAGACTCGTCCAATATTATGTAGTAGTATCCAGTAGCATCCTTTCTTGCCATAGTAGCATCCAGTCTTGCTAATAGTAGCATGCAGTAGTATGCAGTAACACGGTAGCCTTGAAGTAGAAGCATGTAGTAGCATCAGTTAGTACTGCATACTACTTTTTCGTACAACTTCATACTACTATTTTGAGATAAATTTTTAATCGGCAGATTGGTCACACTGTCAGTCTCTTTCTTCTTCTACTTCCAGAACCAGGTATTATTAAAATACTGGTCTTGTTTTAACTGTGATGTGTACATTTTACTTCGAATAAAAATTATTCAACTAGTAGTTCAGCTTCAAATACAAAGAAAAATACGGGAGTTATCCAACTGAAAACTCGCTCAGACAATTGCAAACACGAGTCTTGTGAACCGAGGACCCTGGTTACTAGGTCCGTATCCAGGAATTTTTTTATTTTTTTTTGGGGGGGGGGGCTGCCCCCGGGTCGTACCAAAAGTAAAAGATGATATAGATCAGAGGTTAAAACCTATAAAAAAAGATTATTGTTGTATGTTTGGGGGGGTGGGGGGCTCGAACCCCATAGCCCCTCTTCTGGATACGGTCCTGCTGGGAACTCAAATCTTCAGAAGAACGTCACTTTACTTCCTGATTCCTTAAGCTGTAAATTAGTTTATAAGAGGCCCGCAAAAGGCTAAAGAATGTCAAGAAAGAAGAAGTTTTCAAGTAAATCTAACCTTTTTTTTCCAGACGCTACCCGGAACACGACCACCCAGACTTTCCGCTACCCCTCGACATGGTATACTTCTGCCAGCCGGAGAACCCTAGTATCTCCGTTGCACGCCGCGTGGGACGAAAAGACGCTAACATTTTTGTCTTCACCCTCACTGACAAAGATACAGGAAAGACACGTTATGGCGTGTGTTTGAATTTCGTGCGCACTCTGGACCGTGAGGCGGCGAAAATTGCACAGTCTACATCGATGAGAAGGGATTCTTGGCGATACTCGGGGGATAAGAGTACAGATTCGGCGTTTTCAAGGTGAGTAACTAACCCCTGGTAGATAGATAGATAAATCTTTTTATTCATATTTGATAGTGCAAAACGGATACGTCAGTTGAATTTTATTAGAGCTATATTTGCCCTTCTTGCCAAGGTTTCTCTTTAGGCTCAAAGCCGCTGAAGTTGGAAATACGAACTTGTGGGAAAGTTTTTTTGTGGGAGTTTTTAGCACCCTTGCCAAGAAGGGTCGAAATATAGCTCTAATAAAATTCAGCTGACGTATCCGTTTTGCACTGTCAAATATGATTTGCAGTCAGCTTGGGCTAAAGGATATTCATCTTTATATTCACCAAAACCTGTCGTTGCAAACGCCGAATTTGCTTAGTAACGTTGCATAAATGACTGTTTTGTTGTTGTTGTTGAACGTGTTTGGTAAAAAAAAAAGAAAAAAAAAAGGTACAAGTAAATATTCATAAATAAATAGTAATCAACATAATTAACATCATTTATTTCTTCGTTATTGTTTGTATTTCTGTTTTGTATTTGTAATCTTTTGTCTTATTTTGAATGTTTACGGATTATGTGCCGCAAGGTCGGAAAATGTCGGTAGGGTATTTGTATTGTAAATGAATAATCTTTATACTTTTTCTGTCTCTTGTCTCGTCATTTAAAGCCTTTCGTTCATTCATAACTAAAATAAAACAGACAAAAACTAGACCTACGTGAAGTGTTGCAGCAACCTTTGTTCGGCTTCGCCGACTAAAGTGTTGCGAGAGCAACACTTTGGTTTTGTTTCTTCGCTAACGGTTAAATGCTGAATTTTTCAGCTCATCGAGGTTTTCAAAATGGTATGTTCCAATCCATGAAGAATGTTTTCTGAGCTGATGACACAATTTGTAATCACGTGTTATCCCTCAGCGTTGAACAACAAAAAAACCCCAGAAGATCGGAAGTGGGACTTAAATTGACTTTGCAGACAGTTGAACTTTATCCTTTTCAATCGTAGACGTCGTGACGTGTGGCAACTATGAATATTATCTTATATATCCTAGTTGGCATTATAAAGCTATCCATAGCTTTTTAGTCCGAAAGACAAAAATACCTCTACTAATTATTGCAAAACATAATGTTGTTTTACATCATCATTTGCATCCGTTGCGTTAACACTTAATTCTAGGTTACAATGAAAGACCATCACCATAGATCTCATGAAAATGGCAATGCTTTAGCAACCGATTCTTGAACGACGACATGAACCAAACTTTTCATATCGTCAAAAACACCGGACACATACTAGGAAATGTCGGAAGCCCCTCATGGCCGAAGATGATTATGGTGTAATCACCGACTGTTAGTTAAAAGTCCCTGACTTGTCTCACAGTTGGGTTCCGCCTATTCTTTGTTTGAATGTGTACCCTACCACTAAAGTTGTCAACCCCTCAAAGACTTAATTCTAAGTTACAGTGATAGACCATGGAGACACATTTTATTACCCTCAAATTTAAAGAGATCAAATAAAATATGCACCAATTTGAGCTAGTTTCTAGCCCCTTATGAACCCCTTATAGCAACCGATTCCTACTTACAAATCCATCTCACCGTGATAGAGATATACCAAATTGTTTTCAATTCAAATACACTAGAAAGAAAAAGAATAGGATTAATATGTACACCAACTAGCAAAAGTAACAAGCCCCTCATCACCGAAAATGATTATGGTCTAACAGTCGATTTTTGCTTGCAAGTAAATAAACAAGACCTGTAAGCTCATATGGCACTTACAAGTATATGTAATAAGTAATACACCAACAGGAAAAAATTAAGGGGGCTGAAAATTTAACCTATGGTTTCAGTTTAAATATAAAAAAAGGAGAGAGAAAGCAAAAGAAAACAAGAAGGGAAACAAAAACTGGCAAGGCTGGGTCAGATGGAAGTAATGGTCAAAAGTTCTTTTTTTAACTTTTTCGGTTAAGATGCGCACTTTAAGGGTGCTAAAAATTAGAGTCTAAGCAAAACCCTACTCATGGCGATCTTGAAAAAGTTAATTTTGCTTAAACGTATTTTTTGGATTTTGCGGTTAAGATGGGTTCTTTATGGTCGGATCGGAGAAGTGACGATGTCTAACCCAATGATGTCAAGTTTCTAATTCTCCAATAAAGTTTTATTGTCTTAGCACATTTGGGAATACCTTAACTCACGATCACTGGAATTCTGGACCCCCCCCCCCCTCGGTACCCGAATCCGGTCCGATTCTGTCACTGATGCACTTAGGACTTGTGCCTGTACTTCCCACTAAGTTTCATCCTGATCGCTCCACTATATGCGTGTCACAAGATTTCCGGTTCTCCCATCCAATCTCCCCCCCCCCCCAAATTATCGGATCCGGTCCGGACTTGAAATGGGACATCTGAGACATGAGGCCTTTCAAGATATCAAGTTTCATTTTGATCCGATAACCCGTTCGAAAGTTATGCGTGCCACTAATTTCCGGATTCTGCCGTCTCCCTCTCCCCCCAAGATGGTCGGATCGGGCGTGTGACTGTTTCCAAGTTAATCTGGTCGGGTCCCTGACATGCCGGTCAAGCTAAATCGTCTTAGCCCACTTGGAAGTACATTAACTACAGATCGCCGGAATTCCGGAACCCCCCTCCAACTCCCTCCACAGTATCCGAATCCGGTCCAGTTCGGTCAGTTATTTATCTAGAGCTTGTGCTTGTTCTTCCGACCAAGTTTCTTCCCGATCGCTCCATTCTGAGAGTTTCACACTATTTCCGGTTCCCCATCCGACTCCCCCCTCAGATTCATCGGATCCGGTCCGGACTCGAGATGAGACATCTGAGACACGAGTTCTTTCCAAGTATCAAGTTTCATTAAGATCCGATCTCCCGTTCAAAAGTTATGCATGCCCCTATTTTGTGGATTCCGCAACCTCCTCCTCCCCCCACGATGGTCGGATCGAGCAAGTGACAATTTCCAAGTTAGTTTGGTCGGGTCCCTAATATGCCTGCCAAGTTCCATCCTCCTAGCACATCTGGAAGTGCCCGAACTCGAGATCAGAATTTCGGAAGTGGGGACTAAATTGACTTTGCAACCAGTTGAACTTTATCCTTTTCGATCGTAGACGTCGTGACTGGTGAAAACTTGGAACATTATCTTATATAATCTAGTTGGTATTATAAAGCTATCCATAACTTTTCAGGATCAAAATACCATAGATGCCACTCTGCTAATTATTTCGAAACTATGTCGTTCTTTTACATTACATTTGTTTCCGCTGCGAAAATACGGTCGGAAACCTCTCACCCCGAAGATGATTATGGTATAACAGCCGATTATTACTTACAAGAGTTACAAGTCCGTGACATGTCTCAAAATTGGGTTCCGCCTATTCTTTGTTTGAGTTTCTACCCTACCAGTAAAGTTGTCAACCCCTCAAAGACATAACTCCATGTTGTAGTGATAGACCAACTATAATTTTTATAATAGGGACTAATTTTCTTACCCTCAGATTTATAGAGATAAAAAAAATGTGCACCAATTTTCACAAGTTTCTAGCCCCTCATGAACCCCTTCGAGCAACCGATTCTTACTTACAAGTCCATCTCCCCGTGATAGACATGGTGCCAATTTTTTCTCACGATCAAATACACAGGAAAGAAATAATAGAATTAATAGATACACCAACTTCCAACGTTGCTAACCCCTCATCGCCGAAGATGATTACGGTCTAACAGCCGATTGCCTTTTCAATCGTAGACATCATGACGGATGAAAACTTGGAACAATATCTTATATAATCTAATTGGTATTATAAAGCTATCCGTAACAGGATTAAAATACTGTAGATGACACTATTAATTATTACGAAAATCGGATACTGTGTGCACCAATTTGCACAAATTTCTAGCCCCTCGTGGACCGATTCTTACCTACAAGTCCCTCTCCCGTGATAGACATCAAGTTCACCGGAAACAAATAAAGGGTAGGCTACACCAGCTAGCAAAAGTTGCAAACCCCTCATCGCTGAAGATAATTGTAGCAAAACAGACGATTATTACTTACAAGTCCCTTGCATGTCTTACAATTGGGCCCCAGACTGTTCTTACTATCTAATACACCAGAAACAAGTAACAGGTACACCAAAGAGCAAAAGCTGCACACCCCTCATTGCCGAAGATGATTATGAGCTAACAGCCGACTATTGCTTACAAGTCCCCTACATGTCTCACAACTGGTATCGGCCTATTTTTGGTTTGAGTGTGTACCTTACTACTGAAGTTGTCAACCCCTTGAAACTTTCAAACTGGTGTATCTCATGAAGGAATTTTTGTACCAAAAAATGGATGACATATACTTTGATGAGCTCATCAAGGGCAACAGGTACACCAACGAGCAAAAGCTGCACACCCCTCATTGCCGAAGATGATTATGAGCTAGCAGGCGACTGTTGCTTACAAGTCCGCTGCATGTCTCACAACTGGTATCGGCCTAGTTTTGGTTTCAGTATGTACCTTACTACTGAAGTTGTCAACCCCTTGCACAGTTTTCACAAGTTACTAGCCCCTCATGAACCCTTTCTAGCAACCGATTCTTACTTACAAGTTCATCTCCCCGTGATAGACATGGTACCAAATTGTTTTCACGATCAAATACACATGAAAGAAATAATAGGATTAATAGGTACACCAACTAGCAAAAGCTGCGAACCCCTCATCACTGAAGATGATTATGGTCTAACAGACGATTGTTGCTTACAAGTTCCCTACATTTCTCACAATTGGAATCGGCTTATTTTTGGTTTCAGTGTGTACCTTACTACTGAAGTTGTCAACCCCTCTTAAACTTTCAAACTGTTGTATCTCATGAAGGAATTTTTGTACCAAAGAATGGATGACATATTCTTTGATCAGCTCATCGAGATCTACCGAATGCCGTTAAAAAAAAAAAATCTATCTGTGTTAGTTCAAAAGTTGACTTTTTTGACGTAGTGCCAACTTTCTTATTTCACCACTTAGAAAGGAGCAAAGGATAAGCTCTAATTTCTTCTGCAATGAGAGAAC
Organism: Branchinecta sandiegonensis; assembly: GCA_030848855.1. NCBI lineage: Eukaryota > Metazoa > Arthropoda > Branchiopoda > Anostraca > Branchinectidae > Branchinecta > Branchinecta sandiegonensis. The sequence continues at coordinate 27,555,286 of JAUPMV010000001.1, read as the reverse complement.
TTTTAAAGTTTAAGAGGCCCATCTGATATCATTTACAGGAGTGCTGCGTGAAGCCGCCACCCTAAACTCCTATTTTGGGGAAATGACTTAGGGAAAAAGAGTAAAGGTTCAGATAAAATTCAGTGGAGTATCCTGAAAGGAAGCTTAGAACCTTCACTTTCTGCTGGTACCACAGTTTACTTGTAATTGTTCAAGGCTAAGCTGGAGAACACGAAAGAATATAGGCACCCAAGTGATCATGAAGTCGCCCACTTTGCTAAAAATGGTATTTTGCTACATGGTGAAGTTAGAGGCCAGCTGTTTGGTCAGAGATTCCTTGACCTAAAGATTTGCTGTTTTCTTGGAATTTGCATGATTTTTCTGGGGGTGGCAGCTTCATGATCCAAGGTGGCAGGATCATTTACCATGGCCAATTGGAATCCAAATCTGGCTTCAAATAAGCCAAATAATAATAAACAAGCAGCTAAATGAGTCATGTGGTTAAAGTTTCTAAAATTTATTCTTTTAGTGGCTTTTCTAGGGGGTGGGCGGTGCCATAGTAAGGGCAGCTTCATGCAACACTCCTGTATCTTCCTCACTCCCAAGTGTAAGAAATGGAATGGTGAACTCGGCTGAAATCACGAACACAAACGTGTAGAAACAATAGATGGCAGCACTTTCGGACCCGTGGGAAAATGACTCTTTTCTGATTCTGTAAATTTTTCTATTTATCACTCAAAGAAGATGTATTGGCTGTGGAGCCAGGGAACTGCCGCACATATTTCGCACTTATAGATTTTAGTCCATCTTCAGTTTAAAACTGGTGCTTGTCTGCTTGCCTGCTAGAACGGAGCTTTCCACTCGAAAGCAGAAGCATGGTTTGATGAAACGAAAGCTTGGCTGCATAACTTCAGACAGTCCTCTCTGACATAGGCTATACAGCTCCACTTTAGTTCATACACTGTAGGCTCTGGCTCAATTACAAGCAAAAACCATCCTTTTTGGCCCCAGTCAAGAGTTCTACGGAGCTTTCCAATATGTAATGTCATATTCATCAATCCGGCCTAAGGTCCACACTTTCCGTAAAAATCGCACAGGTTAGACCCTTACCACTTTCTAAGAATAAGCGCAAATCGGGGTCCTAGGAAAAAAACAAAAAAAAACCGACAAAACCAAAGTGTTGCTCTCGCAACACAACTAGAGGTAGAAGCTTGGAAGGCTGGTTCAAGGGATGAAATATAGAATCTACCTTTTTCTGGGTTTGTTCTGATCATTTTTAAGCAAAACCCTTAAAGGACCCCTCTTGCTTATTCTGTCTTTTGTAATGTACCTAGCTCCCTTACGGAATTATCAGCTTCTAAAATCCCCACCTTTCTCCACTGTTTCTTTTTTTTCCTGTGAATTTCTTAGCGCTTTTCCGGCCATGCCGAGTTTTGCCTGTTACACAACGCATCGTTTGCCAGAATCTTCAACGTCCGCTGACAACTCTTTCAAACACAAGGATATGACAATCTTCTGTTTGTGACTTAGTTTATTTGCTTAGTTTTCCCACTTTTTAACCACGGCGCGATCAGTTTTCAAATGTGTTGCGCCCAGCCGCCGCGTCGGATAGCAGGAAGGCTGGACAGAATCGATAAGTGCTAACAAGAAAGTTGCCTAATTCAGGTAGAAAGTAATGGTATTTTCGAAAAACCTTTTTTCTGACCCATTTCATAATGAAAAGATCAGTTCTACAAGAGTTGTACTGTAAGATAAGAATTACTATAGACCCTTGGAAATCACGACAATGTGTCGTTTGGAAAAAGTATTTTATTTTTAATTTGTCTCTAGGTAATGATGCGCACTTTAAAGGGTAATGAGGCGCACTTTAAAGGCGCTAGAAATACATCTGTTAGCAAAACCCTTGAGATAAAAACGATAATAGTTCCTTGGGGATCATCGTCTGATCAAAAGTAATTTTTTCACTTTTCGGTTAAGATGCGCACTTTAAAGGACCCCTCGCCCCATTAGCTCTTCAACTTACAGTATTTAAAATATTTCAATACTTTAAAACTAGGCTGTTCTTTTAACAAATGACCCACGGATTTGGCTGTTTTAAGCCTTTCCCGATACCCGCTGACTTATAGCTAAAACAGGGAAACAATTTACATAACCGGTTTTTCTCATGGAAAAACTTCTCGCAGACAACCGTCGACAGCGTGATACATATCGAAGGTAGCTAAACACGCCAAGTGAGAAAATCAGCATAGTTTTGAATGTATCGGTGTGTATTCACATTGTCTCTAAATAGGTAGTTAATTTACAATTGAAGTAAGAAGCGTAACAGCTTTACTTGATAACAGATTGACGATGTTTTTCCAAAAGGTGACGAGCGAAACTTTTCAGATTTCGCTTTTCGGACGAAATGACGCTTGTCACCTTTCAGCATACTCTGTGAGCGTGTTCCAACTTCCACCCTACGCATGACGTCACGAATCCCGGGTTTTTGGCGTCAAGGCTGGAACGCATTTCCTATTTAAGGTAAAACATCATGTCACGGGCTAATCAGACCAGCCACATTACAGAGATTCGTAGTTTCCACGCTTACTAAGCTCCCAAAACAGTCGATTTTTTTTCGTGGAAACAGTCAAAATTTTTAAAATAGTTGGTTTCTCGTGAAAATAGTCGATTTTTTCTTAAAAATATTGGTTTTTCTTAAAATCAGCCGATTTTTCGTCAACACAGTAGTTTTTTCTCAATAATAGTCGTTTTTATCTGCAAATACAGTCGGTAAAAATGACCCGCCAGTCAGTAAATACCTTGCCCCCCCCCCCAAACATTTTGGCTAGTAACGCCTCTGGATAGATAGATAGGTTTATTGATTGCTGAGCAGCCCGAGGGCCAATGCAACAAATAATCACCAAAAATATCACAAACCAGAAAAAAAGGCAGAAAACAAAGACAACAACTAAACAAAGAAAAAAATCCTCCGTAATCTTTCTCTTCTCTAATGACACACTGTTTGTTATTTCTTTGGTATTTCCATATTCCAAAAATCTACTCCTTTGTTCCATCGCTGTCCTCAGGAATCGCCCCAATCTCTCAATCGTAGCGAAACACTGATGCCTAACATCTACGACTAACCAATCTTCATCAAACTCACCCATACCGTACTGTTCTTTCCTCCATTCACTCAGCTCCATACACTCGCAAACCACGCGAACCAAACTCTCATTCTCACGCCCGCAAATGGGACAGAAGTAAGGACTGGATCTCTGCCAAATAACCAATATATCGTCTTCTAGCCACAATTGGCAGGGTATCCGTCAACTTTTCAATAATTATTTTTAATTCCTCCCGCTTAAGACCCGCTTTAAACACTATAACTTACCCATCCTGCGGTGCGGATAGGGAAAAATGTCGCTTAATCTCCTTTTCGAATCACACCGTCGATATTTATTTATTTAGAAATATGAGCCAATCACTTTAATATAAGATAAATAAATTGATTATTTTCATCGTTGTAGTGACCATCGAAGTACGCTCGCCCCTAGCGACTCGGAGAAAGAAAGAGATGGTTCCGTGCCCGATACCCGGCGAGCTCGAAGTCCCGAGCGACCCCGACCCAATACTCTCCTGGTGGATACCCGGCAGGATTCGGAGAGTGGAGGGTCCAACTGCCCGTCTCCTCGGGTTGTCAGAAAGAAGGTAGGATATATCCTAATATAATCAAGTGAATAGTGCAGTACGTAAACAGTTGTAATTTAGTTGTCGAAATCATGTCTTTTTTATAGTATGTACATGTCATTGGATGGATCAGTTGGTTTAGGCACTGTTGTGTTTGTACATTATATTTTGTACAAATAAATATAGAAGACACAGTTCAGTGCAGTTCAATTGTATTAAATTGAAAATAAATGGACAAAATAAGTTTCCACTCATACAAAGCTCCATGGCTCGTTACATAGGGATTAGTACCAAAATAATCAACAAATAAACGAGTCTCTTCACTATTACAACAAAATAAAGAAAGAACAATTGAAGAATTGTTGTATTTTTACTTACTGCTGCATCCTCAAAGTTCACCTCGAAGTCCACACCGATTTCCCACAATCGCTAATTTTCAACAAATAAAATAAATAACTAAATAGAAACAAATACTGAATGGACCCCTCTTGCTTATTCTACCTTTTATAATAAAAAAGGCTCCCATATGGAATTACAAGCTTTTGAAATCCCCATCTTTCTCCATTGTTCCGTTTTGTGCCTACGAATTTTTAGTGCCTTTTCGGCTGTGCCGAGTTTTGCCCGTTACACAACGCTAAGTTTGCCAGAATCTTCAACCGACGCTGACAACTCTTTCAGACACAAGGCTATGAGAATCTTCTGTTCTTGACTAATTTTATTTGCCTAGTTTTCGTACTTTTTATCCACGGCGCGTTCAGTTTTCAAATGTTTTGCGCCCAGCCGCCGTGTCGGAGAGCAGAGCCTCGTTTTTGTTGCATGGTGCAGGTCGACTTCTCGGCCGATTCCGGACTGATTCTTTCTACATCCGTTTTTGCACTGCAGCGCTTCCGAGGAAGACGGCAGCGCTTCTCGAGAATCGCGGACTTGCTCACCGACCAAGTCCGTGCTTCCCTGCAAGGTGCTCCTTGCCAACCAAGAAGAAAGTGAATCCAAAAACGCATATTGTGCAAAAGCAAAGAAGTGCTGCAGCAGCGCTATTGCAACAAAAACGACGCTCAGGAAGGCTGTGCAGAGTCGTCAAGCGCTAACAAGAAAATTGCCAAGTTCAGATGGAAAGTAATGGTATTTTCGAGAAAGTTTTATTCTGATCCATTTCACAGTGAAAAGATTATTTCTAGTAGGAGTTGTGCTTGATGCCTAGCATCCAGGGATGTTTTTGACATTAATGCTTCAACAAAAATGTCCTATGTGGCCACGGATTCGAGCTTTGTCAGGCGCTTTTTAAAGACGTTGGTCATTCCAGAACCGACCGTTGAGCTCTTCGAAAGCTAAAAGCTCTGAAGCTGCAACAAGGGATACACAATCAATGCTTTCCTTAAGCAATTTCTGCGTCGAAAGAATTAACAGTGAACAATTGTTGCTTACAGTAATATATATGTATATGTCATTTATTGACCAAAATAGCAAAGGTAAGTCAACCTAACACTTTGAACGGGATATAAAATGGCCAATGGCAAATGACAAATATTACCAGATAAACACGACTAAAAACTATTAAACGAACGAACAAAGTACGGCACAAACTAGTTAACATATCTTTCAGTTGCATCCGCTGGATAATTTGTTAATTTAGCTTTGTTTGAGTGGGTTTGAGTACGCGTGTTCGGCCTGTTTTTATTTTGTTCAACATACTCGGGTAACATTGATCTGTAAAGTTCAGAATTTAGACATTTGTGGCCAAAACTTGGTGTTAAATGGTGCTTACGTTGCTCAAGAGAATGGAGACCAAGTCATGAAAGGCTCTGTTCATAACTAACGTACGCTGGGCCCAGGATAATCTTAATTAAATTGTGCAAGTTGTCGAAAATACTAAATATTATGACTAAGTCCAAAACACGCCAGTGAACCTCGGGAAGATCGAGAAACGTCGCCCGAACGATGACTCAAATCCTGTGTCAACCAATAAACGGCGTTTGTTGGGAACTGTGGTTACGCTTCCGACTTTTCCGCTAGGTACAGATTCTTCATCGACGCGTAGAGTTAATCATCAAGAGTATGATTTGCTCCGACCATTGATTGATTGTTGAGTTACAGTAATGAAGGAAAGTCTAAACAGACATAAGATCTTGGAAGGTTTCAGACTTTTTCCAGAAAAAAATTGTTTCACTTTCTATTGATCGGTTTTTGTACCTTCGAGTCAAAGCCTGGTTTCATAATGGTCAGTCTGCCAATATTTACCGGGATGTTTTCGTTGAGAAGGGTGTAATCCCTCTATTCACTTGAACCGTTCTAACCTTCGCATTATGTGATGCTTTCAGAGATAGGGAGAGATTCACTAATCGGGGAAGTGCCCGGCACACTGCCCGTAGGGAAAAGAGGTGCCGGAAATCCGGAGATGTTCCTGAAGCGGATTTCAGTGGCCGTTTTCGTGCCCGGAATGCTGTTCCAGATTTCCTTGCCCTGGAATTCCGGCGTACAGAAATTGCTGAAGCGGGGTTCCATTACGATTTTCGTGCCCGGAATGCTGTTCCTTATTAGTTAGGCCAGCATACCTGCCTCACATATCCTTCCAGAAAATATAAAACGAAAGTCGACTCAAATTTTGTCTTAAAGCACAACTCGTACTAGAAATGATCCTTTCCCTATGAAACGATTCAGAAAAAACGTTTTTGGAAAAAACTAGCTATTCTCTTGTTAGCGCTTGTCGAATATATCCAGCCTTCCTGCTCTCCGACGCGGCGGCTGGGCGCAAAACATTTGAAAACTGAACGTGCCTTGGTTAAAAAGTGGGAAAACTAAGCAAATAAAAGAAGCAATAAACAGAAGATTACCACATCCTTGTGGGTGAAAGAATTGTCATCGGACGTTGAAGATTCCGGTAAACTTTTCGTTGGGTGAAGGGAACACTCGCGCAAAAAATTCGTAGTTACGAAACGAAACAATGGAGAAAGGTGAGGATTTTAGAAGCTTATAATTCCGTATGGGAGCTAAGTATATTATAAAAGGCAGAATAAGCAAGAGGGGTCCTTTAACTTGAGGGAAGTATTTATTACTCATCTAACCATAAAAGGCTTGAAAAAGTTTTTTGTCACTTGCAGACACGCAGCAACTTTAAAAAAAGAAAGTGTGTTCGGGCTCTTTGTGACAGTCTTTTTCTTCCAGATTGCACGGCCTCGGATGCTGACGTCACTATGCCTTATTTCCCACCATCAGTTTTTCTCGCTCTTCCGCGAGTGTGTGATCGCCTTGAGGAAACTAGTAGAAACGTGCAATGACGAAATTTCCCAGTTACGTCGGAGTTCTACTGGAAAAAGTCGGAAAAAATGCTACTTAAGGTATTTGTCCCATTTTTGCTCATCAGCTAAAGCTAAATATTCTTTGAGCCCAAGCTGACTTTGAAACATTTATTCAAACAATGTTTACAACGGGTACGTCAGCTACGATTCTTCATCAGCGACATTTCGGCCCTTTTTGGCAAGGGTCCTCGTCAGGCTGTCAATTCTCTGGTTCAACTTAGGGGAAGGAAACAAACCTGTAATCTGTAAGCTAAAGCTACAGTAGAGGTATGCTTATTTCAGCACTCCTTTCACTGTTTCACTACCCTAACTGTTAGAAGTTTCATAATGTATAACACTAGGATGCGCGGTTTCAACGGATAATGCGTAATAGATAACACTTCGGATGTTATCTGTTTTGTTTCAAAATGTTATGCATTGATAAGCGTTACTATTAGGAAGAACCGAAAAACCACCAAAAAGTATCTGCTGAGTTTTCCGACATCATGACGAAAAGAAATAAAGTCAGTAGATGCTTTTTTGGCTCTTCCTACCAAAGCTTGCTATGCATAGCATTTCATGCATAACGTTTTCAAACACAACAGATAACATCCAAAGTGTTATCTGTTGCGCATTATCTGTTGAAACCGTGCATCCTCGTGTTATCTGTTATGAAACTTCTGACAGTGTGGTTTTGTTACTTGTTAATAAAAAGTCAAATTGCAAGACAAAGTAACAAACTTTATAACTGCTAAAAGCTTCTACTTCTAATCGTCGTTACAATAGGCACATACTGGCCCGGCTATATTCCACATTCGCTATGCCGCACATACTAGCGCTCCGTCATTCTGATCACTATTGACTTTGAAAGATAAAAAATGTATTCGTTCCAGATTTTATAGTGTTGCAAATATCTTCTAGGACTACCTCCGTGGGCCAGTAATTCTAGATTGTCGGCAAAGTATAATGTCACCGATCCAGTTATTGCAGTATCTCAGCGAATTGCACGTTTTCTTGTTTGCTTGATGCAAGAGTATCGAAATCTATGTTTTACATGTTGTGTGTTCTTGTCTTTTTGCTTTTTTTTCATACTCCTTGTGTGACTTTTGTCTTAAGAATGTATAATAAAGTTCATTCATTCATTCATAACTTTTTTCGAACAGGTATGTAATGCACATCCTCCTAGACCAATGGTCAGTTATTTTACGATAATCTTCACACAGAAATTTAGCGGTAGATATGAGAGGACGATATAAGTCATATCAGCCTCCAGAGAGGATGTTATAAGTCATATCAGCCTCCAGAGAGGATGTTATAAGTCATATCAGCCTCCGGAGAGGATGATATAAGTCATATCAGCCTCCATAGATGATTTCTGTTCGAAAAAGTTATAACAGTTAACACACCTCCATCTCGTTTGATATCGGAATGACAACCTCGATGGACATTAAAAAATATCAACCTCGCCTTCGGCTCGGTAGATATTTTTCATAACCTACCTCGCCTTCGGCTCGGATAGAGTATTTTCAGTGACCGTCTCGGTGTTATTTTCCGATATCAACCTCGATGTCTGAAGTTAACCTTTAATACATTCATTCATTCACTAAGTGTTATGCTGACGCAAATTTGAATTTCCAAATTGATAAAAATCGATTTTATTTGAATTTATAGGTGCGTTTTTTTACTGTTGCAGTCTGTAACAGTAAAGTCGTTTTCGCTTTCGCGGTCTGTAATCCGTTAACTGAAAGTGTGATTTTCGCCGCCATCAGTTACGCTCGATCGGTGTTCGGTAGCTGATATGCCGTTACCGAGTTTCCAGCTATGTAGCAACAACGCCCATACTCTGCGAAACGACAACAGACAAGCAGTCATTTTACTTTTGCAGAAGTCGATAGGAATAGAAATTAGTTGGTTACGATTTTAGCTTGCTGTGTGTCAACGTGAAATAGACTTTTCTAATGACTTTCTGCAGAGTAGGCATGCCAGTTGATGCGAGTGGTCTAGTTACGTTATCCGGGAAGCCTGTCCAACAAGTTCATATAGTGCGATACTTAGGATTTTTCGTAGATTCAAACCTTTCATGGAAGCATCACAGTGATATTATTTCTGCAAAAATTTCCCGAGGAGTTGGAATGCTGCGTAGACTGAAACATTATTTGCCAAAGCGGATTCTACTAATGATTTATCACTCAATTGTTTACCCGTATATTTCATATGACTGTCTGATCTGGAGCAGTAATTTTTACAGTTATTTCAAAAGAGTCCAGATTCTTCAAAACAAGGCCGTGAGGATCATAGGCAAGTATGTCGAGGATGTGAATGATACAAGTGCTTGTTTTAAGTCTTTAAATTTGATCAGCGTGGGACAACTACGGGATTATCAAGCGGCAGTTTTCGTTTTCCAATGCGTGCATAATCTAGTCCCAAGTGTTTTTCGTGATACTTACCGTGCAAGCAGTGATATTCATGAATATGATACGAGGAATAGTGATAATTTGGTGATTGAGCTTAAGAGTAGCACAAGAGCAAGGTTTCGATTGCAGTTTCTTGGAACTGCAGTCTCGAATTCTCTACCAGTGAGCATCAGGGCGGCTGAGCATCTTTTAGAGTTTAAGAGAAAATTAAAAGAATATTTAATAAATGATGGTTGAGAAATGTATTTATTTGTTAGGGGGTATGGGGTGGTAGGTAAGTAGGTTGGTCTGGTTGGTAGGGAGGAACGGTTGGTTTGGGTGGTAGGGAGGAATTGGTGGATGGGTGGTCGGGGTGGTAGGGAGGGAGTAAGGTTGTTGGGAGGTATATGTTTATTTTGGAGGTGATAATGTGAAGGAGTTTGGTCTGTTTTTTTTTTGTGGTCTGTTCTTTTCCTTTTTTCTTTTTTTATTAGTTATTTATTATGTTGTTTGTCGGTGTGTTTAGAAAATGGTTAACCTTTACTACTGCACGCCAGCAAAAACGTAGGTTTTTCCATTAGTACAGTAGATGTAAATAGAAAAGAAGTTTATTGCCGGTAATTCCCTGGGTCCGAAAAAGATGACGCCACTGGGAGGTTTTTATGTATTTTCTGTATTCTAGGGATACAATATGGAGTCTCTTAACGGGATTCTTCGTCCGAGAAGAAATCCAAAAGTCTCAGCTTGTACAGCATTTCTTGAGAGACATCGAGACGTGGATTTTGAAGCTTTTAAGTGCCCCCGTGCCAGTGCCTGGATATACTCGTGTTGAGGTAATGACAATTTTTCTTTTCATCTTCTGTCACCGGGGTTTAAAGATGGATGTTTAATTCCTTCGTATTCCATTTTGAAACTTTCGAGGGTTGAAACTTTCGAGGGATTGAAACTTTCGAGGGTTTAAACTTTTGAGGGTTGAAACTTTCGAGGGTTGAAACTTTCGAGGGTTTGAAACTTTCGAAGGTCGAAACTTTCACGGATTGAAAATTTTGAGGGTTGAGTGGTGCGTCCTCGGTGACGAGGGTTTGCAACTTTTGCCAGTTCGGGTACCTATTAATTTTTTGGGACTGCTCATTTTTCGGTTTTATTAGGTTCGAAACCTACAGTTCAGTTCAATTCATTTATTTGTATCTGCCAAAGCTGGTGAGTACGAAAAATATAATAAAATATGAATAAATAATACAACTGACCAATAACTAGACAAAATACTTTCACAAAATTTGACATTCAGTTCATTTAAAACACAAGAGCTACGAGCTCATATGGCACTTGTTACGATTAGGTGATGCAAGAAATTTGATGAGAATGTCACAAAATACCACTTTCAACCCCCCTAGGTTCGGACCTAGAAATAGGATATCCAGTCTCACTCGATTCTGAGCGTTTCCGGCATTGCGTCGGATTATCTAGGGCATATTACTTTTCTATCTTTTAAGCTTAGACCCACTCGTTTGATTCCTAAACTTGTCACACCGTTTCCGGTATCCCCCCCTCCCCTCCCTCCAACTCTCCCTGCCACGGCCGAATCTGGTTCGGACATCTAAATGAATCATCTGAAGCATCTTCTCTTACCGCCTATCAATTTTCAGTCAAATCTGAGCATTTTTCGGGAAATTGCTCGAGCACTGTGCATGGATTCGGTCCGGACCCTAAAATATGTCATCTAGGGCATATGATCTCTCTACTTTTCAAGTTTCATTAAAATCGGTGCACTCGTGTTTCCTCGGCGAGCCACAGAATTTCCGAGACTCTCCCTCCAACTCCCCCTTCTGTGACCGAATAACTCACCGAAAAACTCAGTCCTGTCCAACTTGCATCCCATTCGTCGCATTCGTTTGGTTTTTGTGCACGTCAAAAAGTTTCCGGATCCCCCTCCAACTCCCTCAAACATGGCTGCATGTGGTTCGGAAACAGTTGTTGCATATCTAGGTCATCAGTTCTTATCACCCATGAAGTTTCACTCGAACCGGACCACCTGTTCGTAACCTAGGGAAGTCAGTTATTTCCGGATTCCCATTCCCGTAGCTCCCTCAAAAACGGTCGGATCCAGGAACGGAGGTTTTCTTAGGGCATCGTGTCGGGTTCTTAGGTCTATTTGGTCGGGTCAGTAAATGCCCGCCAAGTTTTATAGTCCATGGCCCATCTGGAAGTGTCATAACTCGCGATCACTGGAATTCCGGGAAACCTTCTCCAACTCCCCCCAAAGAGCCCCGGTAAGATCTGGTTCTTTCGAGAACGTGTTTACAGGGCTTATGTTTGTTTTTCCTACCAAATTCTATCCCGATCTCTCGACTCTAAGCGTTTCACGAGATTTCCGATGGCCCCCTCCAACTCCCCCCACAAGAATCAGATCCGATCCGGACTTAACGTGGAACATCTTAGACGATAGCTCTTTCGACTTGCCGAGTTTCATTCAAATCCGTTCACCCGTTCAAAAGTTATGCATTATTCCGTATTCCCCATCCCTCCGTGCCCCCCACGATGGTCGGATATGGGAAACATCTAATCTCAAGGCAGTCTGTTCGGATCCCTGATATGCATACCAAATTTCATCTCCCTAGTCCGAACTCGCGGGATCACCGAATTCCCCCCCCCCCCAACTCCCCCACTGTGCCCGAATCTGGTCCGGTTATGTCAACGGTGTATCGAGGACTTGAGAAAGTTCTTCCCACCAAGTTTCGTCCCAATCCCTCCACTCTAAGCATTTCCCAAAATTTCCGGTTTCCCCCTCCAGCTACCCGCTAAGTCACCGGATCCGGTCCGGATTTTAAGTGAGTCGTCTGAGGCAAAATTTCATTGCTATCCGATCACCCGTTCGAAGGTTATAAATACCTCAAAATCCCGGATTCCCCGTCCCTCCACTCCCCCCACGATGCTCGGATCGGGGAAATGACTATTTCCAGCTTAATCATTTAAAGTCCCTGATATGCCCGCCAAGTTTCATTGTCCTAGCACATCCGGAAGTACGAATTAGCGCGATCACCGGAATTCCGCCCCCCCCCCCCTCAACCCCTCACAGTGCCCGAATCCATCACGGACATGTCAACGATGTATCTAGGACTTGTGCTTGCTCTTCCCACCAAGTTTCATCCCGATTCCTCCACTCTAAGGGTTTTCCAAGATTTCCGGTTCCCCCCCTCCAGCTCCCCCCAAAGTCGCCGGATCCGGTCCGGATTTTAAGCGGGTCGTCTGAATCACGGGATCTTTCTAACTATGAATTTTCATTAAGATCCGATCACCCGTTCAAAAGTTATAAATTCCTCTAGATTCCGGATTCCCCCTCCCTCCACGATGCTCAGATCGGTGAAGTGACTATTTCCAACTTAATCTTTTGGGATGATATGCTTGCCAAGTTTCATCGTCCTAGCTTATTTGGAAGTGCCCGAACTAGCAAAACCTGGACAGACCGACCGACAGACCGACGGACGGACAGAAATTGCGATCGCTAAATGGCACTTGACCGAAGGGCAATTTCCATAAAAAGTTTCACCAGCCTAAATGAATATCTAGCCTAAATGAATATCTAGGAAAACGTAACATTTTATGAGTAGGTTAATGGTAATGAAGAAAATTTATTTGATTTTTTGAACATCAATAGGTTAAAGCATATTATTAGAATAATAGTTTTATGAAGTTATAGTAAATGTGATTTTGTGTAGGTGACATAATTAAGAAAAGATTCGGGTAAGTTAGGATTAAATGTTGTCGAGAGAGAAGATGTAGGTTCAAGCTGGTGTCAAATCTAAGGTGCGTTTTTTGGGATTTAGTTTCGATGTAGTTTGACTTACTTTTGTTATAGTTATGAAAGTACAATATGTGGAATAGACAAATAAAACGGTACACTGTACTTTCATAACTGAAACAAAAGTACGTCAGACTACAGTGAAACTACACCGAAACAACTCAAAAAAACGCACTTCTAGTCTGGAAAGTGCGGACAAATTTCTCCGGTCACAAACGATGGCACAGCTCCACAATAATCCACTGCGTTCAGGCTCTTATCGAGGTTCTTATTTGCAGTCTCCATCTTTTCAACCTATATTCAAATAATGCATAAAACGGATATGTCAGCTACGATGCTTTAGCAGCGATATTTCTGCCCTTCTTGGCAAGGGTCCTTGTCAGGCTGTCAATCTTCAGGGTCAACGTCGGGGAAGGAAACAACCCTGCATCTACTTGATTGCAGGTTTGTTTCCTTCCCCGACGTTGACCCTGAAGATTGAGAGCCTGACGAGGACCTTTATTGTTTGTGTTTTTCTTATCTTTTCTAAGACAAGTAAATGTCGAGACAGTCTTTGTATTTTTTTTCCTTATGTTTCGTCATTTTTACGGTACAAAGATTGTATAATAACAACTCTATGAGGTCTAGCGTGATTATCTTTGCAAACCTGGGTTGTTAAATAGTAACAACAGTGTCTAATGTGTGTTCATTCACCAAGAAAATTCCAGACGAATAGCTTCGTCGACGGAGTTTTGGCGAATGACGCAAATCTTTACGGTGACCCCGCCCCCTCGCAACGGCTCTGGAAATAAGTTCAGCAAACCACAACAGAATCATCTTAAGCAGTGTGGGAGGATTCGCTTTTGGACGTCACTTTGATGATTTCCTCTAATCTGGATTCTTTTCTTTGTTCTAACAACTTGAGCACTTATATCAGACCTACGTATCGCAGTTCAAAGTTCAAAGGAGCGGATAAGGCCATTGTATTTAAAGGATATAAATGAAAACAAAGTATTCGCATTTCAAACGAGCGGACAAGGCCATTGTATGGAAACGATATTGCGATGCGAAGGACCCCCTAAGCCTGTAAAGCCCACGACAAAAACCTTTACCCCTCTGGAAACAATTTCACCGGAACACAAGAGAGTACTCTGATGCAGTGTGGGTGGATCAACAGAGACACAGGCGAATACTCACTACCAGAAACATGGAACGGCATCATCAGCGAAAGGAAATTCAGACCCCAAGCTCTTCTCTACAACAAAACGAAAGTACAGAAAAATCCGATCAACGATCCAATCGAGCAGCAAAAAGAGCAGCCGTGTCCAAAATGAAATCACAGCATCCTTTTTAACTCCAAGCAACTCTCACAAAGGAATTCACGAAGTCAAATATTTAACGCTAAGCTAGAATCTTTAGTTTGTTTTACCACAAGTTCGTATCTCCAAACTTGAGCGGCTTTGAGCCTGAAGAGGACCTTTGCCAAGAAGGGCCGAAATATAGCTCCAATAAAATTCAGCTGACGTATCCGTTTTGCACTATCAAATATGATTCGCAGTACAAACGAGCGGACAAGGCCATGATGTGAAAAGAATGTTGCGATGGACGGCCCCTGCGAAACGCCACTGAAAACAAGTTCAGTGAGTCACAGGAGAGTCATCTGGTGGAGTGTGGATGGGATCGCTCTTTTACGTCACATTAGTTGCGTTTTTGCAGATGGTATCTGTTCTGTTACCACGGTAACTGAATCTGCAATTAGTCGTCTTTGCAGTTACCGTGTCATCTGATACATGGTGGCTCTGGAAAAACGACTTTTGCCGAAATTGCACTTTTCGAAGTCATCCCGAAAGAAAAACTGATATCCAGTTACATCACTAAGTGCCAAACTTCTTTCCCACCAATTTGACAAAAGTTGATGAAAGTGAGATGACTTTTCAGATACCACGATCAGTTAACACAGTCCGACCGTGGTATTTAAATATCAGAGACCACGATAACTGGCCAGATACCACGATAACTGCGAAAACGACTTTAGACCGTGGTATCAGATACCATGGTATCTGCAAACAAGCAACTGTTGGTGATTTCTGCTAATCTGGATTCCGTTCTTTGTTGAACGGTTTCGTCAAAGTAGGTGAAACGAGCGAACAAGTATGAAAAGAATAGTGCGACGGTGCCCCACAGGCGCCTAAAGCCCAAGACGAAAAACTTTACGGTTCCCCCGCCCCCTCGCAACGGCTCTGGAAACAGTGCCAGCGAACTACAAGCGACTCAGCTTACGTGGCGTGGGTGGATTCGCATCTGGGCGCCACATTGGCGATATTCGCTAATCTGGATTATGTTCCTTGTTCTAACAACTTGAGCAATTTCGTCAGACTTACCTATATTTGCTCTTTCGTCAACGAAAACAAAAATTATTGTAGTATTGCGATGTACCCCTAAGCCCCTAATGCCAAGACGAAAATCTTTACGGTGACCCCACTCTGCTCGCAATCAGGGTTGCCACATGTCGCATGATAGTGTGAATTGTCACTCTATTTTGTTATTGTCACTCTTGTCCTACGTAGGACATAAAAATCACTCTATTTCAGATGACGTCCAAATATGTAATTTTTGCAGCAGGGATTCTGATCAGAAGTGACTATTTGAAGCTTTTTCATGAAAATAAAAACTAAGAATGTTTTTTTTCGCAGAGGTGACTCTGACCAAAAGTGACCATTTCACGTTTTTTCATGAAAATAAAATTTCGCTCCCAATTCACTCTCTGGTTAGGCCAAAAGTCACTCTCTGAATTTTTTTTGATGTGGCAACCCTGCTCGCAATGGCCTTGGAGACAAGTTCAACGAACGACAAGACAGTCATCTGGTGTAGTGTGGGTGGATCTCACTTTTGAACTTCCCGCTCGGCAATGTGAACACTTTTCTTTGTTCTAACAACTTGAGCAATTTCGTCAAACCTACGTAGATTTGCTCTTGCATTAATGAAAACAAAATATTCACAGTTCATTAGATTTTAGATTATATTAAATTAAATTTTATTTTACACATGTATACAAAACATTTTGCAGCACATGCTAAGAAAGCCCCAAAGGGTTTGTTGGCCGCAGGTGGCAGTCTTCTCTATTCTACATATTCCGGTAACACTATTTTACATTATTCTACACTGTAAAAAGTTTCTCCGAATAAGGATGCAGTATTTGCTACTGGGATTAATCTAATCTCTACTGGGATAAGATTAATCCGAATTGGGGGTAACCTTATCTCAATAAAGACGAGATTAATCCCAGTAGCAAATACTGAAAGATTTTTTGTTACAGTGTATATGCCATTCATACACGGTTCATACATATGAATGAATGAATGCATTTATTACCCATCAATTAAAAAACAGATGGAGCACAACAAAAGACAAGGCAAAAAAGAAGAAACGGAAAACGTTAATTCCTCTGACAACAAAAAAAAAGAACGATCACAAAAACCAACAGCATATACCAACTACTGTTGAAGAATCATAGCCCAGGGGTGGGACTCAACTGACAAATTATAACGAGCAATCTGCGCTACGATTGCTTCTCCCGGATTCGTAACGCCGTACCGACGCGAAACATGTCTGTTGCTTGTCCACGGTGGCAAACGCAACAAAAACTTTGCATATTTGTAGTAGACCGAGCGCAATTTCAGTCTATCTGTAGCCGTAAAAATACGCCAAAATGGGCTAAGGTACAAATAATGGGGCAAAACCATAGCATTGTACAAACGGGCCAACAGACGACGGTCAAATTTCCGCTTATTTGCAACTATCCGGCTAAACGTAAATGAACCCCTCTTCTGGATTCTGGAAGTGAGAAAGTAGTAACCGCCGCGTCTTAAGTATTGACCGTCCAATAGGAAGGCCCAAATATACAATACTATCCGCAAGCTCAACAATAGAAGTACCAAGTGTGATGCTTCGACCAGTATCGGCTTTCGAGTTAAACAGGAGTACTTCAGATTTTTCAGCGTTAAACTGAAGTCCAATGTGAGCATATTCTTGTTGTAGTTGGATAAAATTATCTTCTAGCCCTCGCAACAAACGGCTCAGGTTAAGCACATCGTCCGCATAACCAATCAAAAGCAAATCAACACCATGCAGAATGTAAGTCATAAGTGACTTGGATTGCGGCTTTACAATACTATTATTAAATACCGTCGGTGACGAAATGGCACCTTGCCTTACCCCCTTTTTCACCGGGAGAAGGGGATTACCACCGGGAGAAACGGCAAAATCATACAACGGGCTATTGCACTCGTTAGCTGGTAAGGGCACCCTAAGTTCCGCTTTAAAATTTTCATACATGTGAGCCAGCGGGGCTAGGATGCAACAAACATTCTACTTACAAAAACACTCACGCATCATTACTACTCTTTTGCAAGGAAAAATCTCTTCACTGTTCTAATTTCGACTGGAATTATATCCAATGCAGAGGGGGCAAAATTTCTGAAATTTCTCCCTTTAGACGAGCGGACAAGGCTATGGTCTAAAAAGAGTGTTGCGATGGACCCCTAAGCCCCTAAAGGCCAAGACAAAAATCTTTACGGTGACCTCGCTCTGCTCGTAACGGCCCTGGAGACAAGTTCAACCAACTACAAGAGAGTCATCTGGTGTAGCGTGGGTGGATCTCACTTTTGAACGTCAAGCTGGTGATTTCCGCTAATATGAACGCTTTTCTTTGTTCTAACAACTTGAGCAATTTCATCAAACCTACGTAGAAATATTCGCAGTTCAAACGAGCGGATAAGGCCATTGTATGAAACGGATATTGCGATGCGAAGGACCCCCGAAGCCCCTAAAGCCCAAGACAAAAAACTATACGGTACCCCCGCCCCCTCGCAACGCCTCTGAAAACAAGTTTAGTCATCTAATGGCAGTGTGGGTGGACCCGCTTTTGGACGTCACATTCCGCAATCTGAATTGGCCAATGGCCACTAAGCCCAAGGCGAAAATCTTTACGGTGACCCCGCCTCCTCGCAGCGGTTCTGAAAAGAAGTTCAGCGAACGACAAGCGAGTCATCTGATGTAGTGTGGGTCGATTTCGCCTTTTGGACGTCACTTTAAGATTTCCGCCAATTTGAATTTTGATCTGAGAAGACCTTATTTTTGCAACTTGAGCAATTTCGTCAAGCCTTACGTATATTTGTTTTTGCATCAATGAAAACAAATATATGTACGAACGGATATGTCCATAGTGTAGAAATAGGGAGGGAATTGACAAAATTCCTGCACTTTAAAACTAGATTTATGATTAGTAGACGCTGAATCAATTAATTTAATTCCACAAATAAAATTGTCGTTAGAGAATTGATGATAACTGAATTGCAGGGCCGGAATATGAAATTCAACCTTGGTCCCCACTTGAGATAAACTATTTTTCTGATGAGGAAAGTGGGAAAAAGCAAATTGCTTTTTTGAGCCGCAGTGCTCCCGTCGAATGCTCGCGTATCATGCTATTGATGCGTAAAACCGGCTATCTGAATACTCTTGCTAGAAGTTTATAGGCCTGGAAAAAGGCTTAAAACAACCGCAGCCGTGGTAATTCCAATGCAACCTACTTCCGTAATTGCTTCCATTAGCTCTTAAACCCCGAGACCCGTCTTTCATATGCTACATTCTAATCACTAACAACATCACAGATCATTGCATTTACCAAGGTTCACTATTTTCCATGCGTATTATGCTCCTGTCGAGTGTTCGCATATCATGCTGTTGATGCGTAAAACCGGTTATCCGAGTGCTCTTGCCAGAAGTTTATGGGCCTGGAAAAAGGCTTAAAACAACCGCATCCGAGGATAATTTGTTAAAAGCAGAGCCTAGTCTTACAGTATTCAATTTTTTTTTTTAAAGGGCACCTGAATGAAGAGTACCAAGTACCATCCCTATCTGTATGACTTCCGTTAACATTGCCTGCAGAAAACCCAATCCAAATAAGAATTAGTGTTTCCAAGCTCTGATTTTTGCTCCATTTTGCATCTGTCCTTATTTCAGTACCGAACAATTTTAGAAATAAACGAATGTCTCCAATCAACCCTTCTTCTGGAATATTTTTTAACCAGTTAAGCCCAAACGTATATCTAGAAGAAATTCCAATACGATCCGGCCAGCACTGTACAAGATTTGAATGAATTGCGCTTTTTGAGATCCCAAAACGTAAGTGGAGGGATACCTATGACATCGCAAAAATGTCCGTCTGTCCGTCTGTCTGTGAGCACGATAACTCCCGAAGGGAATGAGATATTCAAGGGTAAGGTCAGATTTCAAGGGTAAGGTCAAGTTCGTAGATGGGCTATGTAGCTCCACATTTAGGGGTGGGGGAGGGGGTTCAAATTAAGGGACAAACAAAATATTTTTAAACAGCTAATGTGATAGTCGATTATGGGGTAATAAGGCATGCTGAGCACGATAGTGAAAACCATTTTCTCGCCGGACAAATAGTTCGCCCGGAATCCGGCAAAAACCGGAAATTTGGTTTTTAGTAAGTTTTATTTGAAGTTGATTAAATAGTCGATTCAGGGGTAAGAAGACATGCTGAACACGATGGCTGGAACAGTTTGACGGACGAACAATTTTTTCGCCGAACAAGTAGTTAGTCCGGAATCCGGCGAAAACCGGAAAGTTGGTTAAAAGTAATATTCTAATTTGAAGTTGATTAAATGTTCCATTTGTGGGTAAAAAGACATGCTGAACACGATGGTGAAAATCATTTTCTTGCCGGACAACTAGTTCGCCCGGAATCCGGCCAAAACCGGAAAATTTGTTAAAAGTAAAAGTTTGATTAGATGACAGATTAAGGGGTAAGAAGAGAGGCTGAGTCGGTATATGACAATCGTTTTTACACGGATATATAATTAGTCCGGAATCCGGTTGTAACCGGATTTTTTTTTAAGTCAAACTTTTATTCAAAGTTGATTAGATGTTCTTTATAAGGATAAGGAGATACGCTGGATTTTTTTCTAAATTTTCTTTTTTTGCTGGACTAGTAGTCCGCTCGGAAATCGGGCGAAACCGGAAACTTGGCAGAAGTAAAGCAGGAAGTCTCGGTCAGTATCGTCAAAATAGATATGGCTTATAAAGGTATATCTGAACTTGGTTTTCTCTGATGATTAGCCTGTCCAAGACCCGATTGTCTGAATCAAATATTAGATTTTTGGGATCCCATCGACACCTTTGGTCTTGTTGTCTTGGAGTCTGTATATGCAAACCTCCAGAAACGAACATCCCTATTTTGAAAACGTCACGCTCAGGAGAAGAATGCTCTCCGTGGCCATGTCTGTAAATGCATTCTCCATGGTGTGTTCAAGTAAGGTTTCATTGTTCAGGTGTCCTTTAATTAATTTATTTATCACCCGTCATTTCAAAAAGAAAAAGGACGAAGTACAAAAACGAAAAGTAAAGCAAAACCAAAGAAGAAGATAACACTTTCATATGAGAAAATCAACACATACAGCTGAAAAACTCTCTGATTGACAACTAAACACGATTACATACATGCACACTTAGACTCGGAGAATTTTGCTCCAGGGGTGGGACTGGATTTTTGAGTTGTAGCCTACTTGTTAATCAGGTTAGCAATAGCAAGCTTAGGGTCTTATGTTGTATAATCTCATGATTTTGGTATCCAAACGGTATCCTAGTTTTAAAGTGCAGAAACATGTCAATTGCAGCACTCTTTCTACACCATGGCTCTTTTAACTCTTTTCAAAATCATAGAATGGAAAAAAACAACGTATGTGTACAACCAACGGGTTATTTAAGGATTTCCAACGACGCATTTTTTTTTTGACCGATTTACTTTAGGCTAATTAACTTGCTTGTGCCACGAATTGTTTAGCACTGAAATAAAGACGAAATTTCAGAAGGGACTTGTCAACCATGACAAATAAACTCGAACCAAGCTTTTGAATTAATTTAGAAGTCTGATCCAGTGTCGGAGCCTCATTGAGATTCTATGGCCCTGAGTGCCGAGTCTTATGGATAATTCCAACTAAAGCTAAATAATTAATTTGGAGATGGAAAAGTACGCCTTTGAGGTGGAAACATTGTAAGTAAACAGGAAGACGGAAAGTCTTTGAACCCTGTGACCTTTAAATCAGGGCGTGGAGGTAGCATTGAGATGGAAACATTGTAATACACTGCAAACATTGTATAAGTAATGAACTAAAGACAAGCGCCCTTCGCAGTGTCGATCGTTTCCCATCGCGATGGCTGAAGCGTAATTGCTCGCTCTGATTGGGACAAAGCGTCATTTTCTGTGGGTATATATGTGTTTATACATTTATATTGTATGTGTACAGGAGGGGTATCGAACCTCAGACAAGATTTCAAATTTCCAGAGAAGAAAAAGGAACCAACAAATATGACAAACATACTAGACTGAAGCTAATTGAATGGTTTACATATTGGATAAATAAATATTGCTTCAAGTTAACAAATTTTTTTTTCAAACAAGATCACCTCTTTCTAACCTTAGCTCGAGTTCCTCGCTGCGACTTACAAATTATCAAAAAGGCAGAGTTATCAAAGTCATTAGCCAGAAAATCCCTTTTCAAAGCAGCTTCAAAACAAAGAAAAGGCACACAATTTGAATATTTTGAACACACGGCAGATGAAAAAAGTCATATTTTACCTCTTGACTGTCAGGACAGCATGTACATTTCATTTTAACATTTTCGCGGCATGATTCAAGGTAGTGTAAAAACGAGGTCAGGTACCCCTCCTGGATTTACGTTTTGTATCGTTTTATTCATGTTTATGTGGTTTGGTTCTCTGTGGTTAGGTTGCGATGACGCAAATTAAAATGGACTCGAATCCCATTCTGGCGCTGCGTAGGTTTCCCCTCGGATTTTCCATACGTAAAGCTACTATTGCGTCTTGCGGCAAATGGAGTGCAAAATTGCATAGCTTAGCTTTGTTAACAATTGTTAACTTTTTTCGTTCCATGTTTATGATTTCGAAAGTTAAGCTCCGCCCACCCACGATTTCCGTTCCAGAGCTTAACGATTGTTAACTATTTTGTAACGATGGTTGGTGAGCATCGTCGTGAAAAGTTAACAATTGTAGAACTTGGGAAAAGTTAACGATCGTTAAAGCTGCAGCTAGCTCCGCCCGAAATAAAATTGACGATTGCTAACAATTGTTAAGTTTCTGGAACGCAACCTAAACTTCGAACGTTGAAGCTTGAAGAAAAGAAAGAAAGCCGTATAAAAAAAAGGCTTCAATAGCCCTCCAAACCCGAATCACAACCTGCACCCATTTTTTTAATCAGTGAATACTCTAATACGTAAACAATTGTAATTTAGTTGTCGAAATCGTGTGTAGTTTTTATAGTATTTATATGTCACGGAATGGACCAGATGGTTTATGCATAGTTCTGTTTTACGCATTATATATCGTATTCCTCAGTTCTAAGGGAAATAAATAAATTAAACTAAAATCTCTAAATAAAAGCACAATAATAGTTATGGTGTGGCTCAAAAGAGGATACAAGCTTTCTCGCCGAGGATCTACGG
Organism: Branchinecta sandiegonensis; assembly: GCA_030848855.1. Taxonomy (NCBI): domain Eukaryota; kingdom Metazoa; phylum Arthropoda; class Branchiopoda; order Anostraca; family Branchinectidae; genus Branchinecta; species Branchinecta sandiegonensis. The sequence goes on along the minus strand of JAUPMV010000001.1, from coordinate 27,532,653 downwards.
CCAGTCCAAGAAGCTTTTTTTGTAGGGTAACTTTTATTCAAGTCACACGTACGTATGTATCTCAGTTTATCGCAATTTGTAACTTTGTACATTGTAATAATCGCAATTTGTAAGATCTGTATACACAGATCTTACAATTTTCTACAGTACACACGTATCACAACCAGAGGCGTTACTAGCCAAAATGTATGGGGGGGGGGGGGGGGCAATGTATTTACCGACTTGCTGTTCATTTTTACCGACTGCTTTTGCTGAAAAAACGACTGTTTTGAAGAAAAATCGACTGATTCTAGGAAAAACCGACTGTTTTGAAGAAAAAATACTATTTTTTACGTGACTGTTTTTACGAGAAATCGGCGCTTCGCGCCGACTCGGCTACTTTTTACCGACTGGCCGACAACATTAGGGGGGGGGGCGCCCCCCTCTCCCCAATACATGACGCCCCTGATCATAACTCATCACACTTTCTAGAATACATTCAAGCAATCCCTTATTTAGCAACGTCTTCCACCGAATCATCTGGACGACGTAGTCAAACAAGCTTTACTAATGTTTAACATTAACATAAACATAGCTCTCTGATCGAGAGCATTGAGAATCATTCTGGGTGACTGTAACATAACACGTGATTATAATCATTAAACTGGGCGTTCGTTGAATTAATTGACCGCAGAAATACCCTTTCAAAAAATTTTAGAGCAAAATAGTGTTGTCCCCAGATCTATTCCCTCCAGTCATCCGTACGTCGGTCCGAGAGGAACACTGGCAATCAGGTTTTGCCGTGTCCTGCCAATTCGTTAACCCAATTTTTACACACTTTCATTTCAACCTTTATTTCAGGTCTAAGTTATTAAGTGTAGCCTATTAGTTAATGTTTTTTTTGTGTTTTTCGTTAATATTTTTAGTCACTTCTTCTAGCTTTAAGCTATTTGGAATTAAATTTGATTGATTGAAAAAAAAAAACAGATACAGGTATTGATGTAGGAATATTTTCTTTCCCTTTCTTTACTTCGAGAAGCGTTGGGGTTATACCGGGATGCGAGAAGAGGTGCCCATGCCTTGCGGTTGACCTTTATTGACCATTTTAAAGCCGCTTTCACACTGACGCGTTGAGGCTTTCACACTGAGCTTCGCAACCTCTGCGTCGCACTTGCGGTGACAACGCAGAGCTTACGCGAACAAATAAAACGCAACGTTCTAAGCTGCTTTCACATTGACGCGTTTGCCTTTCACACTGAGCTACGCAAGCCTTGCGTTGCACTTGCGTCGACGCAACGCAGAGCTTACGCAGACAAATAAAACGCAACGCAAGAATATAACCAAGTTCCATTCTTGCGTTGCGTCGACGCGTACGCATCAGATTTGTCGAAAATGGAAGATTTTGAAGAAAAACTAGAAAAACATGCTGATGATGAAGAAAAACTTGCTACTAGTGGAAGAAATTAAAACACAGCAGAAGAAACCGAGAAAGGAAAATGTAAATGAGCATCCAGCGTGAAAGCTTCTCGCGCAGGTGTGAAAGATACGCTGCGCAACGTCTACGCAACGCAAGATAAACGCATACGCAACGCATCGCAACGACGCGTCAATGTGAAAGCAGCTCTACTCTTGTGTTGCGTCGACGCATACGCATCAGATTTTTCAGTGAAAAATGGAAGTTTCTGAAGACAAACTGGAGAAAACTTGCAACGATGAAGAAAAACAGTAAAAGGAACGAGAATTCAGCAGAAGAAGCCGAGAAAGGAAAACGTAAATGCATATCCAGCGTGAAAGATACGCTACGCAACTTGTAGGCTACGCAGCGCAAAATAAACGCATACGCAGCGCATCGCAATGACGCGTCAATGTGAAAGCGGCTAAAAGCGTGTTTACCATTTTTCAGATTAGCATACTGCCGGACGACCTCCACCGACCTCTAGTATTTGCCCTTCCTGACCACACGAGGTTCTCATTAGCAGACTATCCTCTCCACCTACCCCTTGAGTTACTTGGGGTTGATGCGTGCCTTTGGGTATTAACCCTCATCATGCTGGAGCATAAGGTAGGATTTTTTAAGTAGTGTACTGAAAGAGAGGATTTTTCTTTTTTTTATCAGCTAGCAACCCTCTAAGATGTTAAGCGAGGGATAAATATGATTTCGGCTGTCTACTTCCGGTAGCCGCTCTTCAGCGAAGAACAAAACTAAATAAAAACTATCCAATCCCAACCACAAAATGACATGCAACCAAAACCAAAAGAACGATGCCGATTTGACCACACGCCGATAAAAAAGAGATACCGAATATTAAAATGTCCGTGATTAAAAAAAGTTTTGTTTAGAAATACAAATCTGTGTTTTTTCGACAGTTATTTAGTGTAAAAAGTTTCTCCGAGTAAGTATTAATGTTAACTGCAGTAGTTTCTATTGGGATTAGCCTTACCTCTACTGGGATACGATTAATCCGAATTAGAGATAATCTCATCTCAGTAGAGACAATCACAGTAGCATATACTGCAAGATTTTTTTTTTTTGTGGATGTACAATTAGTTACTTTTTTTACAGTTATTTTCCCGGAAAAGTGGAGGAGCTTTCACTGGGAATTCAGCCAGTTCTCATAGAATCCAATCAGTAATATACTGATATACATATATATACTGACATTATATACTGATATATTCACTTCAAACAAATATTTTCACACAATTGGCAACCTCTGACAGGATTTATGTGGCCCCTCCCCAAAGGTATTTTACTGACAGTTACCAACGCCACACGAATGATTTGAAAGACAAAAGTGCTCCCCAGGCGGGATTCGAACCCACGACCTTCGGCTGACAAGGCCACTGCTCAACCGGGCTTGTGAACATTGATTCGTAGACTTCAAAGTTCAGTTAAAAATTAAACTCTGGGTCAGTTATCACGGTAAAGTCCCTTATATAATTCTACTTTCGTAATATTTAAGGTAGGATTCTTTGTTTCCAACCCCTAACCTTCCATGTCTCATTCCCGTCTGTGACGGAACAGAGGATGCCATCTTTCGAGCGGTACACAGTTAAGGTAAACGGTTTAGTTTTGACGATGGTTTGGTAGCGTGAAGGAGGGGAGGGGGGATCCGTCTCCTAGGGTAGGTAGAGTAAAACAGACTAAGGTTTACACTCCCTGCTCATTTTACAAGCCGTTATCTAATAATCACTTTGATCACACTGACGCCGACAGGCAGCTAAAGAACTCTGACCTGATCCCTATTACTTGGTCCGTACTCGTTATAAGGGGTACTCTTTTTCAAAATGGGGGGGGGGGGATAAGCTACTTCTAGGTATCCTAAAGTATACGTCTCCTAGTTTGTTTTGGTAATATGATCGAAAAAGTGATTAGTTTAGTAGAAACTCGGTAGGTGATATTAAGTTATGAATGCGAGTAAACGTGAGATTGTTTTTAGTATGTTTTTATGGCACTTGCAGCCTCTGGCTCAAGTGCCATATACCGATCACAATTCCGTCTGTCGGTCTGTCGGTCGGTCCGAGTTTTTTGTCACACTTTTCCGAGTTAGGGTACTTCTAGACGAGCTAGGACAATGAAACTTGGCAGGAATATCAGGGACCCGACCAAACAAACCTGGAAAATAATCAGTTTCCCGATCCGACCATATGCGGGGGAGTGGGGGCGCTGGAAACTTGAAAATTTAGGGCATTTTGTCACACTTTTTCGAGTTAGGGTACTTCCAGATGAGCTAGGTCAATGAAACTTGGTAGGAATATCAGGGACCCGACCAAACTAACCTGGAAATAATCAGTTTTCCGATCCGACCATATGCGGGGGAGTGGGGGCGCTGGAAACTTGAAAATTTAGGGCATTTTGTCACACTTTTTCGAGTTAGGGTACTTCCAGTTGTGCTAGGACCATGAAACTTGGCAGGCATATCAGAGACCCGACCAAGCAAACTTAGAAATAATCAGTTTTCTGATCCGACCATTTTGGGGGGGAGTGGAAGGCAGGGGAATCCGGAAAATTGAGAAGTGTGTAACTTTCGAACGGGTGATCGGATTGTAATGAAACTTCATAACTGAAGAGAATATATATCTGTAATGTCCCGTTTAAAGTCTTGACCGGATTCGGTAGCCAGGGGGGAGTTGGGGGGGGGGGAGACCGGAAATTTCAAGAAACGGTTAGAATGGAGGGATCGGATTGAAACTTGCTGGGAAGAACAAGCATCTGGTTTGTTACAGGTTTGTTACAGGTTTCTTACAGGTTTGTTTCCTTCCCCGAAGTTGAACCAGAGGATTGACAGCCTGACGAGGACCCTTGCCAAAAAGGGCCGAAATATCGCTGATGAAGGAAGAATCGTAGCTGACGTACCCGTTGTGAACATTGTTTGAATAAATGTTTCAAAGTCAGCTTGGGCTCAAAGAATATTTATTCATGATGAAACTTGGCAGGCATATCAGGGACCCGATCAAACTGACTTCAAAATAAAAATTTTGTCGATCTGATAATGGTGGGGGGAGTGGAGGGAGGGGAATCCGAAATTTTCAGTCATGCGTTATTTTGGAATGGGTGATCGGATTCGAGTGAAATTTAAGAATTGAACAGAGGACATTTCTCCGATGATCTTTTTCATATCCGGACCGGATCCGGCAACTATTGGGGGGGGGGGGGGGAAATACGTGACCCGTTTGGAATGCCACGGGCACCGTGGGGGAGCTGGGGGTGGGGTGGACCGGAAATCTCGAGAAACGGTTAGAATGATGGTATCGGAGTGAAACTTGCTGGGAAGAACAAACATCTGATCCATGTAAATCTTTTACATAATTTGACTGGATCCGGACACTTGAGGGGGGGGGGGAGGGGGTTTCTCGGAATTCCGTTTTTTGGGGGATTTTTACGACGAAACTTGGAAGGCATATCAAGGACCCGGTCAAACTGACTTGGAATAAAAAAAAAATCATCGATATGATAATCTTGAGGGGGGGGGGGTTGAGGGAGGGCAATCCGGAATATTGAGTCATGCGCAACTTTGGAACGGGTGATCGGATTCGAGTGAAATTTAATAATTAAACAGAGGACATTTTTCTCTGGTGATCTTTTTCATTTCCGGACCGAATCCGGCAATTATTGGGGATAGGGCGGAAAATACTTGACCCGCTTAGACTGGTGTGATCTGGATCAAACTTCGTGGGAATAACAAACAGATGCTCTGGATTAATCATTTACAGAACCGGATTGGCTCCGGGTATTGTGGGTGGAGTTGGAGGAGGGGGGGGGGGGGTCTGGGATTCCGGTGATCGCGCGTTAAGGTACTTCCTGATGTGCTAGGACGATGAAACTTCGCTGGAATATTGGAGACTCAACAACATTTGTTTAGAAATTGCTACTTCCCAAATCCGATTATTCCTTAAAGTACCAATCTTGACCGCAAAGTAAAAAAAATACTTTTAAGAAATATCTGCATTTTCATGATGCCCGTCAGCCCATTAGCATTTTTGCCTCAAGGGTTTTGCTTACAAATGAAGTTCCAGCTCCCTTAGAATGCGCATCTCAACCGTAAAGTCGAAACTTACTTTTGATCAATCAAATCATCTTAACCCATGCAAGTGCCATATGAGCTTACAGCTCTTGTTTGTTCTGTAACCTATATTGCTTAATATCTTTTAATACAGATATATATATATATACATATATTATATATAATATATATGTATATACATCCATATATGCACATAATTAATGTATAAATACATTTATATATGTTATATATATATTTATGTACGTATATATTTAAATTTACATATAGGCAAACACAGAAGAAATAGATTTTTCTGTGCTTTTGTCAAGCGTCGGTCGACTCGTCGGCACATCGGTTTATTTTTATACGCAAGAAATAAAATCCTGCAAACATTTGTTGGGCAAAACAAATAAGAAATCGAATTCTGCATGCTTTTTGTCGAGCCTCGGCATTCTCTACGGCAAATCGGGTTCTTTTTGTACATACGGATATATACATATATAATATACAAGATATAACGTCTTCGTGTTATATGAAACTTGCTTTCTTAGCATCATCTTGAGCGGAGACCAACTTACATTCAGCAAGGTGAGAATTGGTTTCTTCTCAGGGAATCCGATAGGTGTCGCTGTCAGAGGCGTCACGACCGGGGGGGGGGGGGGAGGGGGGGACGCCCCCCCCCCAATGTTGTCGGCCAGTCGGTAAAAAATAACCGAGTTGGCGCGAAGCGCCGAGATTTTTCGCCAAAACAGTTTTTTTTTCATCAAAACGGTCGATTTTTCTGAAAATCAGTAGTTTTTCGTCAAGACAGTCGTTTTTTTCGGAAAAGTAGTCGTTTTTTCTGCAAAAACAGTCGGTAAAAATTACCAGCCAGTCGGTAAATTCCTTGCCCCCCCCCAAACATTTTGGCTAGTAACGCCTCTGATCACTGTACAATTTGCAAGATGAAGTCCACCTAGAGCGTCTGTGAGGGGGATACGCCTCACAGCTGATAGGTCGATTTGGGCTTGTGCCAGCTAATCTCCCGTCCCCTTGGAATACAAAGTCGTTTGTGTGTCCTCCATTCTTGTATTTTTGTTTTGCAGATTGTGTTTATATCCCGTGATTACAACGCGTTGGCAATATCGGTGATGGCTTTCGTTCAGATGCTCTATCCCCTCGAATACATGTTCCCGGTGATTCCCCTGCTTCCTGCATCTATGCCCGGTGCCGAACAGGTAAGATAGAATCTCTTATTTCTTTTTTAACCGAAACTTTTGGAATTTCCAAAAAAGAGACCTGAGGCAAGGCTCCCAAGAGCTCGACTCAAAAGAGTGTCACAATTCCCCTCAAAAAGGTACTTTTTGACGCCTCGAATTTGTTTTCTCATTCCACTTGCGCAATGCAAAAAATGCGAGTAATTGGTAATATTCTTTGTAGGAACAATGTTCCAAGTATTTCTTAATTTCAAAGTATCCACAATGATTAGCAAAGCAGCCGCCGCTCTTAAAAGTTTTGCAAACCTTAAAGGACATGTCTTACCTCTAATACTAACGCAACCTACTCCCATAATCACTCCATATATTTCTAAACCCGGAGACCCCAATTTTGTACGGTACATTCTGACCCCTCTAACAAAAAACACCCCGATTTTCTCACTTGCCGTGTTTTGCTACCTTTGATGTGTACATGCTGTCGATGGTTGTCTGCGAGAAGTTTTTCCATAAGAGAAACCGGTTATGTAAATTGTTTCCCTGTCTTCGCCATAAGTCAACGCGTCTCGGAAAAGGCTTAAACAGCCAAAACCATGAGTTATGTGTTGAAATCACAGCCTAGTTTTAAAGTATTCAAATATTTTAAAATACTGTAAGTTGAAGAGAAAATAGTGCGAGGGGTCCTATAAGAGGTTTGGACTGAGTGCCGAAGTCATGGCCCAGTGCTTCATGGTCTACATACGCCACTGCTCGAATACTGCTGGCCCGTGTGGCATCCAGGGCTGAACCAGGAGCAAACTGATCGGCTGGAAACCATTAAAAAAAGTGCTTTAAAAATTATTTTGTCGGATAAATAAAAATCCTATCAACAAGCACTGAAATAATTAGGGATGAAAACCCTTGCTTCGCGTCGGCACGATCTCACAGTGAAATTCGGACTAAAGTGCCGTGCCTCGGAAATGCACCGTGAGATCCTGTCACCCGAAGATGAAAAAAGATTTGATAATCGCCCAACAAGGAGTATTTCTAGGGCAGCTAAGAAAGCTCAGCTAATGAATCCGCCCGTTCCTAGCACTTAACGTTATTTTAACTCATTTGTGCCTTTTTTATCCATAATTTTAATGTGAATTAACCCCATTGGAATTTGACAGTCCTGTGCATTTTGTTTTATCAGAATTTTGGGAATAAATGAATTGAATTAAATTGAATTAATTGTTAGATTAAAGTTTTGTAACACAACTTAATCGGAAATGGGCTTGTATAAGGCTTCAGTGTTTTATCAGAGCCAAGTACATGTTGTTGTTGTTGTTTTTTTTTTGGGGGGGGGTTGTTAATCCGTAACTTCAGTAAAGTAAATGAAATGGTGCATTTCTCACCAAAAAGTGTATGAAAAGTTGTCACTTTCAGAGAAAAATTGTCATGGTGTCACCCAGAGGCAAAAAGTGTCAAAAACTAACAAAAGTGTCACAGTTGGCAACACTGCCCTGAGGTTTTATGCTGCAACCAAGGAGACGTGGGGGAGGAAATTTATTTTAAGGTGGGAATTCCTATAGATCAAATTCAACTGATTATTGGCCCAGGGCAGATTGTTTACCGGTAGGATTAAGAAGGATATGTTTGGGATTAAGAAGGATATATTTGGGTAAGCAGAGTGCTATGTGGTCCTTACTTTTGTCCGATGCGCTGTAAAATGAACGAATGTCCATTTTATGGGTGAGTGTCAGGAATTAAAATACCTGAGGAAGGAAGTATTTGGGAAATGGTGTGGGGGGAGAAAAATTTCAAACAAATTTTGAAAAGTAGAAGATTTGGTGATGTAGTAAAGTTGTGAAGACTCCTTACGGTGGAAATGAGTCACAGGAAAAGTTTTTTGTAGATGTAGTTGTTGAGGTTATCGTTGTGTTTTGTTGTTTCCATGGCCCTTGAACTTTTACGGAAGTAAATCTTGCAGGGTGTCACGACTAGGGAGGGGGGGGGGACCCCCCGAATGTTGTAGGCCAGTCGGTAAAAAATATTTGATAGTGCAAAACGTATACGTCAGACGCATCCGTTTTTCACTATCAAATATGATTCGCAGTCAGCTTGGGCTGAAGGGATATTTATCCTCCAAGTACGGTAAAAAATAGCAGTCGATTTTTTCTTGGAAACAGTCGAATTTTTACGTAAAGACAGTCGATTTTTTCTTGGAAACAGTCTATTTTAAAAAAAAATGTCGGTTTCGATTTTTTCGAAACAATAGTAGTCTTTTTTAAAATCAGCCAATCTTCTGTCAACACAGTCGTTTTTTCTCAATAATAGTCGTTTTTATCTGCAAAAACAGTCGTTAAAAATGACCAGCCAATCGGTAAATACCTTTCCCCCCCCCCCCTCAAAAAAAAAACATTTTGGTTAGTAATGCCTCTGGTGACAAGTCCTGGGAATATAATCTGTCAATTATTCCCAGTTGCAACCACAAATAGGGTTGCAGCCGGAAACCTAATCCCAGTACTTTTTCTTTTGTACGTAACGATTTTATTTTCGTAGCATAGGGCCGTATATTTTTCCTTTGTACCGGTAGGCAATTCGCGCTCGATATAAGCCAGTATCTGAGGTATTAATTGGGAAGACTTCGTTTAATTAGCATTTAGCTCGAGATAAAGGATTTTACTAATACCGTGTCGAGTCATCGGTTCAGTCATCACAAACAGGGTTGTGACAAGTGCTTCAAATTTGTACTTAAGTATTAAGTACTTCCAAATTTTGTACTTAAGTATCAAGTATTAAGTACCAGACCACAATTGTACTTAAGTAGTACTTGAGTTTTAAGTACAGAACTTGTACTTAAGTAGTACTTCAAGTACTTAAGTAGTACTTGAGTTTTAAGTACAGAACTTGTAATTAAGTAGTACTTCAAGTACTACTTAAGTACAACTCTACTAGCACTATTTCTAGCTCAGTCATATTCAGTCGTATAATGGAAAATAAAAGAAAGTCATATAAATAAAGGTATTTGGCAGTTTAAACAAAGAATTATATACCAAGAAAGACATTAGAGCTACGCTTCTTTGAACTTTAGTCAGTTTTGAACAGTGCCACTTGTTTGCACTTGACGAAAGTCATCTGCCAGTCTACAGAAGTAACTAATTATGGGCTTCTAGAGATTTCTTCTTTTTCCATTTAGTCCGAACTGCACTGTTCTAGGTCAAGAAACATTCAAAGAAGTGTGCCTTGCTTAAGACGATTTGTCTTCTGGTGGAGATGCTGGTACTGAGAATGTGCTTTTAGCATTTTTTGCCAATCCTGAAATCGAACTACTCATGAGTCTTGAAATTCCCTTTTCTGAAAAATCCTTTTCTGTTAAAAAAATAATTCGATCGAAGTGGAATGTACTTGGGAGAGTACTTGAAAGTACTTAAGAATGTATCGGTACTTGAGGGCTTCAAGTACCTATTTATTTTACTTAAGTATTAAGTACTCCAGGAAAAATGTACTTAAGTAAAATTCAAGTATCTTGATTTTGTACTTAAGTGGTACTTGAAGTACTTCCCAACACTGATCACAAACTTCTTGGAATTTGGAGTTGAATTTCCTGGAATTTCAATCCAAATGAAGATTTTAATACCGTGTCAAATCACCGGTTCAGTCGTCACAAGTTTCCTGGAATTTGGACCCCCCCCCCTTCCCTTTCCTATTATTAGACCCTTTTACTACTGAGTTATCTTTAACAAGTGCGCAGATGATGTAGGTCGCTGACCTTGCTTCAAAATAGATGAATCTGCCACGGGAAAAGCTATTAACGGAGGGGGGGGGGGGGTCACAGTAGATCATTAGTTTCTTAATGGCAACGTAGGACCGAAGTTGACGTCAGTGACTCTTGACTTTGCGGTAGTCTCGGACATAGAAACCCGGTGAAATGTTCGATTTTTGTGTATTTTGTTGTTTTTAAACCATTAAAGGACCCCTCGCACTATTTACTGTTCAGCTTACAGTATTTTAAAATATTTGAATACTTAAGTAGGCTGTGCTTTCAACATATAACCCACGGTTTGGCTGTCTTAAGCCTTTTCCAAGACCCGTTGGCTTATAGCGAAAACAGGGAAACAATTTACATAACCGTTTTTCTGATGGAAAAACTTCTCGCAGACAACCGTCGACAGCGTGATACACATTGAAGGTAGGAAAACACCGCAAGTGAGAAAATCAGCGTGGTTTTGTTAGAGGGGTTAGAATGTACCGTGCGAAATTGGGGTCTCCGGGTTTAGGAATGTATGGAGTGGTTATGGAAGTAGGTTTCCTCGTGGATAACAATGTAAGATGGTGTTCGGCAACCTAGATTCTTCCATGCGAAGGACTTGGTCTAACTGCCGCTACCTTTTGTCCAGTTGGAACCGAGACGTAATGAGCTCGGTCTTTAGTGTACAGCCCAGATAAATGATTATCACACCTAGTTTGGCCTCGCTGCCAGTCCCGTGTAGGTAGCCTGCGTCTTCGTAGTTCCTCTTATTTGTGATCAAACTCGTATTAGACGAATTTATTGATTCATGTCCTCAGGGGCGTCTCGACTGGGGGGGGGGGGGGGGAGGGAGGGGGAACGCCCCCCCCGAATGTTGTCGGCCAGTCGTTACAGAAATAGCCGAGTTGGCACGAAGCGCCGCGATTTTTCGTAAAAACAGTCGATTTTTATTTAAAAACAGTCGGTTTCTCATAAAAATAGTCGATTTTTCTTGAAAATAGTTTTTTTTCTTAAAATTAGCCGATTTTTCGTCCACACAGTCTTTTTTCTCAGTAATTTTTTTTCTGTAAAAACAGTCGGTAAAAATGAACAGGCAGTCGGTAAATACCTTGCCCCCCCCCCCCCCAAAAAAAAAAAAAAAACATTTTGGCTAGTAACGCCTGTGCATGTCCTTAGTCTCTAGCCTATTTATCTCTTGAGATACTTTCCAGGTATTTTTGGTTCCGACCCTAGACTCTTAGATTGAGTTATCTTTAACAAGTGCGCAGATGTAGGTCGCTGACCTTGCTTCAGAATAGACCAATCCGCCACGGGAAGGTGACGGTGATAATGTGTTTCTTAATGGGAACGGAGGACCGAAGTTGGGGTCAGTAACTTTTGACTTTGCGGTAGGCTTGGACATCGGAAACCTGGTGAAATGTTCGAGTTTTGTGCATTTTGTTGTTTTTAAACCCTTAAAGGACCCCTCGCACTATTTACTCTTCAACTTACAGTATTCTAAATTTTGTAATACTTTAAGCTAAGCTGTGCTTTCAACATATAACCCACGGTTTTGTCTGTCTTAAGCCTTTTGCAAGACCCGTTGACTTTTTAGCGAAAAGAGGGAAACAGTTTACGTTTACGTTCTGATGGAAAACTTCTCGCAAACAACCGTCGACAGCGTGATACACATCTAAGGTAGCAAAAAACGGCAAGTCAGAAAATCAGCGTGACTTTGTTAGAGGGGTTAGAATGTACCGTACGAAATTGGGGCCTCTGGGTTTACAATATATGGAGTGATTGTGTAAGTAGGTTGCGTTAGTATTGCAGGTCAGAAAGGTCCTTAAAGGACCCCTCTTGCTTATTCTGCCTTTTATAATATACCTAGCTACCTTGTGGAATTGTAAGCTTCTAAAATCCCCACCTTTCTCCATTGTTTCGTTTTGTGCCTACGAATTTTAGCGCTTTTTCGGCCATGCCGAGTTTTGCCCGTCACTCAAAGTAAAGTTTGCCGGAGTCTTTAATGACCGCTGACAACTCTCTCAAATATAAGGATATGAGAATCTTCTGTTACTTCTTTTATTTACTTAGTATTCCAACTTTTTAACCACGGCGCGTTCAGTTTTCAAACGTTTTGCTCCCACCTGCCGCGTCGGAGAGAAGGGAGGCTGAATAGTCTCGACAAGCGCTAACAAGAAAATCGCTGATTTCAGGTGGAAAGTAATGGTATTTTTGGAAAACTTTTTTCTGATCCGTGATCCGCTTTAAATGTTTAACCGAATGAGGCTGATATACGACAGTCTAGTTACCCATCGCATTCCATAAAATAGGCTTGAAGACCCGACTAAAATGCGTTGAATCTTGATGAATCTTGTGATACTTTCCAGTTGTTTTTGGCTCCGACACCGTTCATCATTGGAATCCCAGGCAGCTTTTTCCAAGAGAAGAGATATAATCGGTAAGTCTAAACCGATACCTTTTCCTGATTCTTGAATAAGTACTTTTTTCTGTGCACTGTTTACTTTCAGCTTGCCGTTTTCCCGATCACTTTTGATGAGCTCCCCACAGGAGTTGGGGATCGACTAAAAACGGGAATGGAACGGAATGACACGGTGCAGGATAACGTGTACTAAAAACGGGAACAACTTACTAAAATCTGGAACACTGCACCAGGGGGAACACTACTGAAAGGGGAACGCTGCACCGTCCTTCCTTTTTTAGTAGTTTGCTTGGGTACTAGTTCCAGATCGTTCCCGTGCACATCCACACGAGGTGCAGGGCTCCTGTTCTTCAATCCTTGCATCTATGCTGCAGGAGGAACAAGGACTAAAAACGAGAATGATCGACCCCCCTGTTTTTTTTACCGACGATCCCTGTTCTAGTAGTCGTGCTTCTTCGCTTAGCCGCGTTATAAGCAGGGCCCTTGTTCTTTGCTACTTTGGTACAAGACTAAAAATGGGAATGACCGGCCCCCTGTTTTTGGGATCCCAAAACGTAAGTGGAGGGATACCTATGACATCGCAGAAGTTGTCCGTCTGTCTGTCCGTCTGTCCGCACGATAAATCTCGAGGGGATTGAGATCTATTTTGATGAAACTTGGTGGGAGGATCCTTTGGGTCAAAGTACAGGTCAAGTTCGAAGATGGGCTCTGTAGCCCTATATTTGAGGGTGGGGGAGGGGTTTCAAATTAAGGGACAAACAAAATATTTTTAAACAGCTAATGTGATAGTCGATTATGGGGTAAGAAGACATGCTGAGTACGATGGTGACAACTATTTTCTTGTCGGACAAGTTGTTCGTCCGGAATCCGGCAAAAACCGGAAAGTGGGTAAACGCAAAAGTTGCATTAGAAGTTGATTTAAATGTTCGATTTAGGGGTAGGAGACATGCTGAACACAATGATGAAAACCATTTTCTTGCCGCACAAGTAGTTCGTCCGGGATCCGGCAAAAACCGGAAATTTGGTTAAAAGTAAAAGTTTCATTTGAAGTTGATTAAATTTTCGATCTAAGGGTAAGAAGACATGCTGAACACGATAGTGAAAACCATTTTCTCACCGGACAACTAGTTGGCCAGGAATCCGGCCAAAACCGGAAATTTTGTTAAAAGCGAAAGTTTTATCTGAAGTTGATTAGATGACAGATTTAGGGGTAAGGAGAGACGCCGAGCCTGTGTATGACAATCATTTTTTACCCGGACATATAAGTAGCCCGGAATCCGGTTTTAACCGGATTTAAGTCAAAGTTTTATTTTAAGTTGATTAGATGTTCTTTATAGGGATTAAGAGATCCGCTGGATTGGTTTCTGAATTTTCTTCTTTTTTTTTTTGCTGGACTAGTAGTTCGCCCGGAATTCAGGCGAAACCGGAAATTTGGCAGAGGTGAAGCAGGAAGTTTCGGTCAGTATCGTCAAAATAGATATGGCTTGTAGAGGTATATCTGAATTGGTTTTCTCTGATGATTAGCCTGGCAAAGACTGGATCTGCCGAAGCCAAGACCCAATTGTCTGGATCAAATATTAGATTTTTGGGATCTCATCGAAACCTTTGGTCTTGTTTCCTTCCTGCTGAAGGAGGAACAAAATCGGGAACCCCATTTACGGTCCTGTGCTAGCATTCACGTTACCTCCGCACGAGGGGCAGGGTCCCTGTTCTTACGTGGTTCAATACACAGGAGGAACTTACTTTAAGGTACAGTGTTTTGTAGAACGGGGGCCCTGGCATTCCCGTTTTTAGTACTTTTTTCCCCTGGACATGGAACCAAGTATCAAAAGCAGGGGGTCGGCCATTCCCGTTTTTAGTCTTGTTTCTCCTGCAGCATTGATGCAAGGATTAAAGAACAGGGACCCTGCCCCTCGTGCGGATGTACACGGGAATGATCTGGAACTCGTACCCAAGCAAACTTTAAAAAAAAAGGAAGAACGGTGCAGCGTTCCCCTTTTTAGTAGTGTTCCTCCTGGTGCAGTGTTCCAGATTTTAGTACGCTGTTCCGCGTTCCCGTTTTTAGTACGCGTTCCTCATGCACCGTGTCATTCCGTTCCATTCCCGTTTTAGTCGATCCCACAGAATTGCAGAACGTGTTGCTCGGGTCCGTCATTCACGACAAGTGCATTTGTCGGTTTAAATCATCGCGCTTGAAGCTGCATGCGCACAGCGTCCAATAAGAGGGCGATTCTGGCGGTCTGGAAATCTCCGCTGGTTTATAAGCCATGTATTCTTGCGACTCGGTTAAAATTCGCTTCGCTTTCCGCGGCTGTTCTTGTGCTCCGCTAGTTTTGGAAAGTGACATGGAAAGTGAATCCACTCCACGTGGAAAGTGGCGGAAAATGGGGGAGAAACCGTTTCCAGCGGTGGGACAATTGTTGTTAATATTACTGTACCTTTTCTGCCTGCATAATTCTAACACCAGCAAGCATTATAAGTAAGTAAGTAAGTAAGTAAGGTTTATTAGACAAAACTTGCTAGCTAGCTAATTTGGTTGTCTTTACAAAAATTACATTCTTTTAAACACTCACGAGTAACATAAATACTAAATACGGTACTACAAATATTAAAGTCACACTGACATTTTATTGAACATGTTGACGAAAAATGGCACAAATGTGTTACTCTGTCTCCTTGTTTTGGTTTTTACCATTTTTAGTTTCGGCTGCGAACGCGTACGATTGTTCATTGGTGCATCAGGTGGGAGGATAGTTCGGTGTTGGACAGATGCAAGGATTTTACACCCAAACTTAAGAATTAGTATGTTACGACGTTCATGCAGTGAGGGGAGGGATAATTCAGTTAGAAGAGACCGGTATTATCAGTCCTTTGTGACAAGGTCAGCAAATCCAGAATCACAAATAACTAAATTATTCAGTGGGCCAGACTGCATGCATTGGATTGTTGGACACGCCTTTTCTTCGTGAAAATACGGCTGATTTTTAGGCAGGAATTAAATAAAAACTTTTTAAAGGAATTGTAGAAAACTGCCAAATATTTAGCTGTAATTTTTTACTTCTTCTCTATACACCAGCTCAATGTTTTTCTGCTTGTGTGATTTTCTTTTTAAGATTTGTTTCGAGCTTGCCCATAAGGGTGCTTCTGAATCGCTCCACTAGATGATACGACGCTCTCGAGTCTCGACGCTCGCAGTGGGAAGTCGCGAATATATATACATACGTCATATATATATCTGTATTTTAAAAAGCCATTAATATTATATAAGTAAGTAAGTAATTTATTTCTGACCCGCCATTTAAAAAGCAGAGTATTTAAAATAAAATAAAAGAGTTAAATAAAACACAACAAATACAATATACAATTTTTCATTCATCGGCCAGAAAAGGATGTAGAGTGTCATGTGCTGGCTGGGCCCTGTTGTCCATGATTATATATATATATATAATATAGATCTGTATATGTATATATATATCTATATCTGTATATATATCTATACATACATATTTGAAAAGCTATTAAGCCATATGCATTAGTTGCGTTTTTGCTGTTTCCATGGTATCAGATACCATGGTAATTGGACCTGCGTTTTGTCATTTTTGCAGTTATCATGGTATCTGATATTACGGTTGCTTTGCAAGAACGACAATTGCCGATTGCCAAGAAGTCCCCCCACCCCCAAGAAATACTTCCATCCATAACATCACAAGTGCCGAACTTCTTTCCCACCAAAGAGACAAAAACCTAGGTTCGTGTGGTGACTGGTGGTGACGATGGAAACTGCAAAAACGACTATAGACCATGGTATCAGATACCATGGCATCTGCACAAACGCAACTACTGCAGATTTTTGAATGCTGACGATTCAGCTCCTTTAAAGGACGTGTCAGTAGCTGTCCTTTCGGAAAGTCGATCTTAGGATCCCCGGAATATGTTGACAGAACGCCAAGTACAGCCTCCTTCAATTTCCTCCCTTGGAAGCCTTAAAGCAAATAATTTCCCTTTTAGGTTACCTGATGACGTCTGGCTCGTAGACCTTGATTCAGGGAAATTGGTCCCTTCTCAAAAATACGAGGAGGTCCCAAAATTCCCTGAGGCCGAATGTGGAGTCCTTAGGAATCATTTGAAGCAGGTAGGCAATTTGGTGTTTCGAGGCCTTCAGGTTCAGACCTGCATCACCTGCCAAGATTATGGAATGACTGAGCCCCCCACTCTCTGTTCTCGCTGTTACCGCCTACTTTTTCCGAGAACATAGATATAGCTTTTGGTCGGTGTAAGCTGGCAGTGCAGAGCAGGTAAAGTATTTAGATCGTTCAACTCAGAGCAAAATAACACTAGGGAGTACCGCCAAGACCTATGCATACTTCGCAAACGGGCCATATTCGCAGTGCCGCCCACCACGCTTGCCGCATTTAAAGCGAGACTAACTTGCGGGTTTAGAAATTTCTGGTAAAGCAAAGGTGCGGTCTGCACACACGAGGAAACGATGGAGACTGTATCATTTTTTTGCTATATTCAGAATATCAAGTTATCGTAGCCAGCGGTGGTGAACGACTTTCAGTTTCGAGTTTCGTTAGGGACGTTCTCTATCGCTTGTGATGCTAATATCACTGCTATTCGAGTGTTTGTCAATTTTTGTCAAGTCTTGGCGGTACTCCCTAGTGTTATTTTGCTCTGGTTCAACTTTGATTGACATGCCATGAAATCAAGACCAGAAATGACTCTCCTGAAAATTGAATGACAAAACAGGGACTACTCTCATTTCTATCTCTAGCCTGAAAAGACCCGGTCTTTTTAGAATTGGTTATGGTCCAGGATTGCTACTTAGGAGATGAAGTGTCTTCTCCGTGACTAGCTTTTCATGTAATGCAAACAAAAACAAAAATATCAAAAGAGGCTTTTGGTATTTGACACTGTAACAGATACGTGAGCTACATAAATATTCCTTAAGCCCAAGCTGACTGCGAATCATATTTGACACTGCAAACCTGCTGTAAACGGACGCGTCAGCATACACGTATCCATAGCTGAGGCAACTGCCACGGTGTCAAATATGATTCTTGGTCAGCTTGGGTTGAAGGAATATTTAAAGGACCCCTCTTGCTTATTCTGCCTTTTATAACATACCTAGCTCCCATATGGAATTATAAGCATCTAAAATCCCCACCTTTCTCCATTGTTTCTTTTTGTCCCTACGGATTTTTAGCGCTTTTTCGGCCGTGCGAGTTCTGCCCGTCAGAAACGCAAAGTTTGCCGAAATCTTCAACGAGCTCTTTCACACATGAGGACATGAGAACTTTCTGTTTTTGACTTCTTTTATTCGCTTAGTTTTCCCACTTTTTAACCACGGCGCGTTCAGTTTTCGAATGTTTTGCCCCCAGCCGCCGCGTCGGAGAGCAGGAAGGCTGGATATGATCGACAAGCGCTAATAAGACAAGACCAAAGGTGTCGATGGGATCCCAAAAATCTAATATATAATGTAGATAGATAAATAATTTAATTGTAATATTTAGGAACGATACTTAAAAACTAATTGTCTTTTACAGATTGGTGCGCTTATCAGATGAGAAGTTTGACATTATGTTAATTTGAGGCACCGCTGGATAAGTTGTTGATTGTTTGGTGTGATTAGTCCAACATCTAATCAACTTTAAACAAAAATTTAACTTATAAAAAAATTTTCGGTTTCAGCTGGATTCCGGACGAACTACATGTCCGGCTAAAAAAAATTTGTCATAATCGAATTCAGCATCTATTTTTGCCTCTATGTCGGACATCTAATCAACTACAAATATACCCCTATAAGTCATATCTGTTTTGACGAAAACTTCCTGCCACTTCTGCCAATTTCCCGGTTTCGGCCGAACTCTAGAACTACTTGTCCGGCGAAAAAAGAAAGCTCAAAAACGAACTCAGGGTATCTTCTTTCCCCAATAATGAACATCTAATCAACTTCGAATAAAAATTTGACTTATAACAAATTTTCCGACTCCAGCCGGATTCCGGTCGAACTATATGTCCGGGTAAAATGTGATTGTCACACACGGATTCAGCGTCTCTTCTTACCCCTAAATCGGTTATCTAATCAGCTAGAAATAAAACTTTAACTTCTAACAATTTTCCGGTTTTGGCCGGATTCCGGGCGAACTACATGTCCGGGAAGAAAATTGTTTTCACATAAAAGTTCAGCATGTCTTCTTGCCCTAAACCGGACATCTGATCAACTCCAAATAAAACTTTTAATTTTAACAAACTTTCCGGTTTGAGCCGGATTCCGGGCGAACTACTTGTCCGTCGAGAAAATGGTTTTCACCATCGTCTTCAGCATGTCTTCCTACCTCTTAATCAAACATCTAATCAACTTGAAAGAAAACTTTTACTTTTAACAAACTTTCCGGTTTTGGCCGGATTCCGGGCTAACTACTTGTCCGATTACAAAATGGTTTTCACCATCGTGTTCAGCATGTCTTCTTACCCCATAATCGACTATCACATTAGCTGTTTGAAAATATTTTGTTTGCCCCTTTATTTGAACCCCCTCCCCCACCCCTAAATGTAGGGCTACAAAGCCCATTTACGAACTTGACTGGTCCGCCGACCCAACGAATCCTCACACCAAGTTTCATCAAAATATCTCATTCCCTTCGAGAGTTATCGTGCTTACAGACGGACGGACGGACGGACAGACGGACAACTTTTGCGATGTCATAGGTATCCCTCCACTTACGTTTTGGGATCCCAAAAATCGCTAAATTCAGGTGGAAAGTAATGGTATTTTCGAAAAACGTTTTTACTGATCCGTTTCATAGAGAAAAGATTATTTTAGATTATTTATATCCACGTAAAATTTTGCTCTTTTGTAAGCCTGATATCCGCTAGACCAGAATGTTCGTTTAAGGGCTCAGTACAATTATTGTTATTATGAGTGAATTCCACCCTACTTACGGTGTTATTATACTTACTGACTGTTAACTGTATGGCGATGCAATGCTAGCGAGTGAACTGTACGAGCTATTAAGGAAATTAAAGATTACTATTAGTTTTATCAGCAGTTTTATCAGCACATCAGACATGTCCGATAAGGAACTACTGACTGTGTGTGTGAGGGGGGACGGGTTCACTGATGGGATTTCGCGTCAACCCACTTAAACAGGCTTGATAATCTGATGAAAATGCGCTAGTCCGTTGCTCCGCTATTACCGAACAGCTATGGCACTAGTTAACCATATAGCTCTTGTAGTGTCTCTTGGTCTGTCGTGAGCAGTCCCGGATTTGCTAGTACGAGCACTTGCACGTAAGCCAGGACGATGAAACTGGCATGCTTGTAAAGGACCCGACACAGTGCTCAACGAAAACCTTTTTTTCCTGATCCGATCCTCCGTGTGTGGATGGAGGAAGAGTGAATTGGGATTTTGGGACCCCGATTCCCTTCCACCACCACCCGACAACAGCAATGTTGTCTGGGAAAAGTATATGTTTCTTTTCGCATCGAACCTTTCTATCCGAGTATTTCCGTCGTTTGTAAGCTCTAATAAATGTGTGTTCTCTTAAAAATTATCTTCTCGCATTTTCTTTCGCATGATGGTCTTTGTCAAGCTCTGACTCGTCTTTCTCTCTCTCTGTGCGTCTCAGGTTATGGAGAGTATGGATCAGGTGCGTTCTTCTTTATACTTTTCCATTTCACCTTCATCTCTTTGTCTTTCTCTTTTCGCGTTTCTCTTTTATCGCTAAGTTTAGTTCTGTTCCGGTTTTTGCTTGCCCCTTGTTGGTTTTCTTTGCATTAGACGGATATCTTCACTTACAAGAATAATAGTAATAATAATATAATACACAGAATAGGCCATTGACCACTACAGAATTCTGTATTCAGATAATGTATACAATGGATACGTCAGCTACGATGCTTATTTCGTACCTTCTTGGCAAGGGTTCTCGTCAGGCTGTCGTTCTCCAGGGTCAGCGTCGGGGAAGGAAACAAATCTGTAATCATTACATTCTGTAATCATTTCCTTCCCTAACGTTGACCCTGAAGATTGACAGCCTGACGAGGACCCTTCCCAAGAAGGGCCGAAATATCGCTGATGAGGCATCGTAGCTGACGTATCCGTTGTATACATTATTTGAATATATGTTTTAAAGTCAGCTTGGGCTCAAGGAACATTTAACTACAGAATTCGTCTATAACAGTTTTCATCATCCATCTTTTCTGCGTGTAGACTGTGAAAGGAATTCTTGAAAATCTGATGGAGTAATTTAACACTACTGGAGAACTCTTTTGTCTATCTAGTGGCCATCTAGTGGCCATAGAAAATTGCCAGCCTTCCGTTCTTGTTGAAGTTGACAATTGTGATAGTACACTGTAAAAAGTTTCTCCGAATAAGGATGCAGTATTTTCTGCTGTGATTAATCTTATCTTTATTGACATAAGATTAATCCGAATTAGGGGTAATCTTATCTCAATAAAGATAAGAATAATCCGAGTAGCAGATACTGCAAGATTTTTTTTTACAGTGTAGACACGTTATTCTAGATCTATCGTAGATAGCTGATATCATTGTGTCTGGAATTCTTAAAAAAAACGTCGAGATAGACCTTGTTGTCATTTATCAGCTGTATTAAGTTTTATATCTAGGCACTGTCGAGCATGTCTCCCCATATTCCCAGCAAAGACGTGCCACAAACGCACCGACGGACGGACGATCAAGATGCCCCCGGTAACAATTTCAACCCCTTCATTTTTGGAAATGACGTTGACTCTGTGGACGTTGCTACCAGGGTAGCTATGGTAATAAATTCGTTTTCCTTTTCAACACTTTATCCTCGCTTTGAATGGACAGTCTGTTTAGAATAGTCGGCGGAAGTTTACAAATGAACCTAATTATCAGATATACATTTTTGTGAAAATTATTACCTAATTGATCTCGATAAGGGATCTGCAAGTTTCCGTTGCAAGTTTACGGATTCTTGAATCTTTCAATTCAATTCAGTTTAATTTCAAAATACTTTCCACGGACATGCCGAATAGCAGTATTGTCGTCAATGGCCTATACAATAAATCAAAATCATCAATTTGACCATAACTATAACAGTTAAAACTCAAACTTGCGTACATTCAATGGCCATATTCACAATTCGACATGGGCATTCAAAACGAGTGAGAAACCCTTGTTGGTGCAAGGCGTGGTACCATCTTAGCCACAGCTCGTTGTGGACGAACTCTTGTAGGTTGATGTTCTGGTGGGATGATATCTCGGTGGATGGGGTTCGCTAGGATACTTTTACCAAATTTAAGGGACAACTTAAGACGGCGGGTGGATAGGGTTTCTAGTTTAAATTCTTGGAGGAGGCTTAGGTATGGGACTTTGGGGGATTTTGAAATTACAAGCAAGGCTCGGTACTGGATTCTCTAGAGACGACCCGACTGCTCCTGCGTCAGTCCGAAATGCCACACGGCACAACAATATTCTAGGGAGCAACGGATGAAAACTAAATAAAAGCGTAACAGGTGGTGGGGAGGCGTTTCATGACGGGATAACAATTTTAGGGACGCAATTCCCATGTTAGCCCTCTTAAGCATTGTGTCAACTTGTTCTCCCCACTTCATGTCCGACGTGAAGAATACTCCAAGTAACTTCAGCTTGCGTACTTGACAGGATATTGGTAGGTCGGGCTGAAACGAAGGATTAGACTCAAGAAAAGAAACAGTTAAAACAACGGATTTTTCGAAACTTACGGTCATTTTACCCTCTGCCGCTTCCTTGCACACGTCAATCGTTATCGTAGCGGCAATACTTTGAGTATTCTTGTGACATAGCTCTGTCAACGAAAGATCGACTACGATCTTTCAGACCGAATCGTCTGTTTCAGGAAGTTTGAATTTGGGGGATCCCATCGAAACCTTTGGTCTTGTTACTAAAAGAATAGGTCAGCTGAGGTTTGTTCTAGCGATATTTCGGCCCTTCTTCGCAAGGGTCCTCACTAGGCTGTTGCTAGACAGATTGGGCTGAATGAGTAGGCCACTTACTAAAGTGATTATTTTAGGTACGCTTCTTGAACTCTCAGAACCTACTGGCCAACTTCACTGAGCATACCCGTACCCTGAGACTCTACCCGCGACCTGTTGTTGCTTTCCAGACTGATAGCTTCCTTCGGTCACGGGGTCGGCTTGGACCTTTTCTGCAGAAATTCTGTCGAACTCAGGTAAGAGCTGCGCCTGTTATACACTGTAAAAAAATCTCCGAGTAAGGATTAAAGTTAACTGCAATATTTGCTACTGGGATTAACCGTACCTCTACTGGGATAAGATTAATAGGGGCGTCCCCCCCCCCCCCAGTCGTGACGCCCCTGCCCTCTGGTGAAACCTATATGACAGAGAAACTAAAACTACTAGACTCCATTTGATTTAGGTCACAAGATCACAAAATTGCATTTTTCTCGACTGCAAAACACACGCGCTGTAAAAGAGAAAAAAGGAAAATCTCAATAACATTATTAACTCCCCAGGGCCCTTCTGGTTTCAGTTTTCGTTACCAATAATATAAATCCTAACGTTGTAGATCAAGTATCCATTTTCCAATTTATGTGCATTATAGTGTCTTATATCAAAGGGGCCATGTTCTTCCAGAGAGAAGATTAATCCTAGTAGCAAATACTGCAAGATTTATTTTTACAGTGTACCTTCTAGGTATCTTACGTTCTACGTTACCAAGAGTGATTGTTTCTTTTGGTAATTTTCTGCAAAAAGCACTCGAGTTGAGAAGTGCTGTTTCTTAGTTTGTTATTTTGTTTGGTTTCCACGAGTTGTTTGTTTACCCTGTATCCCCATCACTAGACTAAGAACTGAAAACAAAAATCGGCTTCAAATTACCCCGCCCCTAGTAAATTCGTCTTACCGATATTTATCATCATTCGTACCTTATTTTATTTCTCATTTTAACTCTTGATATTTTATTTTATTATTTACCATTTTAATTCTTGTCGTGTGACATGTATTATATTATGTAGGCCTATTCATTATTATCATATACTGTATATATTGTACGTCACTGCTTTGACATGTGTTACGTCATGACGATCCTCTGCTAGCCATATTATGTTGTGCTATTATGGGAATAAAGAATATATTTATTTATTATTTATTTATATGGGCTTTGGGTTTTGGGTTCTGGCAGAGGCGTTACTAGCCAAAATGTTTGGGGGGGGGGGGGGCAAGGCATTTACCGACTGGCTGGTAACCTTTACCTGTTTTTGCAGAAAAAACGACTGTTTTCAAGAAAGAAATGACAGTTTTGAAAAAAACTGATTTCCAGAAAAACTGACTGTTTTCGTGGAAAAAATCAACTGTTTTGACGAAAAATCGCGGCGCTTCGCTCCGACTCGGTTATTTTTTACCAACTAGACGACAAGATTGGGGGGGGGGAGGGGCGCCCCCCCCCCAGTCGTGACTCCCCTGCCCTCTGGTGAAACCTATATGACAGAGAAACTAAAACTACTAGATTCCATTTGATTTAGGTCACAAGATCACAAAATTGCATTTTTCTCGACTGCAAAACACACGCGCTGTAAAAGAGAAAAAAGGAAAATCTCAATAACATTATTAACTCCCCAAGGCCCTTCTGGTTTCAGTTTTCGTTACCAATAATATAAATCCTAACGTTGCAGATCAAGTATCCATTTTCCAATTTATGTGCATTATAGTGTCTTATATCAAAGGGGCCATGTTCTTCCAGTCTCCTTAGAATCTGAAATTACCGTATTTGATCCAATCCAATGTAAATACTCCTTGAACCCAAGCTGACTGGGAAACAGATATTAAAATAATGCATAAAACAAGTACGTCATCTACGATTCTTTGGCAGCGATATTTCGGCCCTTCTTGGCAATGGTATTTGACTGTTCAAAACGGATACGTCAGCTGAAATTTTTCAGCTGACGTATCCGTTTTGCATGGTCAAATATGATTCGCAGTCAGCTTGGGCTGAAGGAATATTTAGCAATGGTTCTCATCAGGCTGACGAGTGGTACGATGAATAAGGATGTGTTCCTTTTTTGTGCGAATATCATGAGCTGAAAGATTTAAAGGACCCCTCGCACTATTTACTATTCAACTAAAAGTATTTTAAAATATTTGAATACTTTAAAACTAGGCTGTGCTTTCAACAAATAACCCACGGATTTGGCTGTTTTAAGCCTTTTTCGATACCCGTTGACTTAAAGCGAAAAAAGGGAAACAATTTACATAACCGGTTTTTCTGATGGAAAACTTCTGGCAGACAACCGTCGACAGCGTGATACACATCAAAGGTAGCAAAACACGGCACGTGAGAAAATCAGCGTGGCTTTGTTAGAGGCGTTAGAATGTACCGTGCGAAATTGAGGTTTCCGGGTTTAGAAATATATGAAGTGATTATGGAAGTAAGTAAGTAAGTAAGTAATTTATTTCTGACCCGCCATTTGAAAAGCTGAGTATGTAAAATGAAATAAAAGAAGTAGGTTGCGTTAGTATAATAGGTAAGACAGGTCCTTTAAGGGAAGAAATTTGTGTGTGGTTAGTGGGTAAGATGGGAAATACAAACATGAGGGAGCGCAAATTTGGTAAATTCCTCCGATCGCAGTGTCCTGTAGAGAACTCTTTGTGCAGTACCTTGTTTTTTCTTTTTTTTGTTGTCGTGGCCCACGTTTTGGGTCGCTGTCACTACCGCAACACGTCAGTTCGCATAAACGTCAGTTCGCATAAACCAAAAATCCGACAGTTCGCCCACACGTCAGTTGCGCTACACGTCAGTTCCCCTACACGTCAGTAGACCAACACGTCAGTTGATCAACACGTCAGTAGACCAACACGTCAGTTGACCAACAAGTCAGTAGACCAACACGTCAGTAGACCTACACGTCAGTTGACCTATACGTCAGTTCACCTAATCCTAAAATCCGACAGTTCAGCTACACGTCAGTTCAGCTACACGTCAGTTCCCCTACACGTGAGTTCGCCTACCGTCAGTTGACATAAACGTCAGTTGACATAAACGTCAGTTGACATAAACGTCAGTTCGCCTACATAATCCGTCACTCCGCCTAAAGATTCATATCTGGCTATTGTTCAAAGCCGACTAGGGCACCGAAAGCAATTAAGCGGAGGGACGAAAACACAGGGGATTAGTAAAAGGAAGCCGACATTTGCGCATATAAAATTAGTTCAGAATGGCTGGGAGCTCGCAATCAGACGCGGCAGGTAAAGTCACTAAAGAAAGAACAGATGCAAAGTAATCCCATCAGCACAAGCTGCTGCGAAGGTTTTTACCGGGGCTAGTCATACGGAAACTGAAAAATGTAAGGTGAAACGTATAATTAAACGCATTTAAGGGCTTAACAACCATCCCAAGGGGAAGGACCAAAAAGTGCTAGTGAATCTCAATCTTTGTCGAAAGGGTACCGGAAACAGTGAGGGACGAATTACTTCTCTCTTGGCCAGTGCTCCCACTAGATCCTCTTAAAACAAGAGCTACGAGCTCATATGGCACTTGTTACGAATAGGTGGTGTGAGAAACGAGAAAATAACTCTTTAGCGTTTTTTCCGGATATTCCGCTAACCCTCCTCACCTTGCTCGGATCCGGTCCGGACCCTAAAATATTTCATGTAAGGCATACGATCTCTCTACTTCCCAAGTTTCATTCAAATCACTCCATTCGTTTAACCCCTATGCGAGCCACAACATTTCCGGGACTCCCTCCCGAAGTCCCCCACTGTGGCCGAATACGACTTGGACCCATAAACTTCGCATCTTTAACATCTCCTCTTCCCGTCCATCAAGTTTAGCTCGAATCGGAGCATATCTGCAAGTTTCCAGTTCCAGCTTCATCCTCCTCTTACCTTGGTTGGATCCGGTTCGGACGCCAAATGACAAATCTAGTCCGCATAAACTTGGTACTGCATGTCCAAGCTTGAATTCCATTCGGCCCATACGTTTAGTTTTTGTGCATGTCACAAAGTTTCCCCCCCCCCCAACCATGGCCGCATGAGGTTCGGACACATTCTTTGCAAATCTAGGTTCGTATCACCCATAAAGTTTAAGTTGAATCGGACCATCCATTCGTAACCGACGGAAGTCATTTCCGGATTCCCCCCCTCAACTCCCCGAAAAATGGACCGAAGTCTTCCTAGAGCATTACTTCGGGTTCTTAAAGCACAACTCTTACTAGAAATGATTTTTTTCCTATGAAATGGACCAGAAAAGAATATTTTCGAATGTACGCTTACTTTCCACCTGAAATTAGCGATTTTCTTGTTAGCGCTTGTCGACTATGTCCAGCCTTCCTGGCCTCCGACGCGGCGGCTGGGCGCAAAACATTTGAAAGCTGATCGCGCCGTGGTTAAAAAGTGTGAAAACTAAGCAAATAAAAAAGCAAGAAACAAGAGCTTCTCAGATCCTTATGTGTGAAACAGTTGTCAGCAGAGGTTGAAGCGGCAAACGTTTCGTTGTGGTCCGGTCAAAACTTGGCAAGCCCAAAGAAGCGCTAAATTTCGTAGACACAATACGAAACAATGGAGAAAGGTGGGATTTTAGAAGCTTATAATTCTGTATGGGAGCTAGGAATATTACAAAAGGCAGAATAAGCAAGAGGGGTTCTTTAAGACAATTTGTAATGGGTGATCGCGAACTCGCGATCACCGGACCCCCCCCCCCCCCCTCCAACTCCCTCTAAAGAGCCCTGATATGATCTGGTTCTGTCAAGAAGGTATCTAATGCTTATGCTTGTTCTTACCTGTATTGTGTAAAATTGATGAACATTCTGGCAACAGATCTGTAAGAAGGATCTCTAGGTCATGTCAGACAACATCACAAGGAGTGGAGTGGTTATAGAAGTAGGTTGCGTTAGTACTATAGGTAAGACAGGCCCTTTAAACTAAAAAAAAAGTAAGAAAATGCGAAAAATTAGATACGCGGGGCCATATAAAAAAAAGAAGCAAAACCTTAACAAGATTCGCATAAGAACGCACACACCCCTCCGAAGACGATAACTCAAGAAACATATTTGTGCTCCCAGTTTTGTTTGCTGAAATTGCGTGTTTTAGTTCATTCCTTTTTGTCAGTCCTGTCTCGCATGAATGCCATTATTTCCAGTTCTGTTAGAATCGTGATAGGTTGACCAAACTGGACTGAAAACTTGCTCTCCGATAAAGTTCGGATTGTACAGTTATGTCCCCCTCTCCCCCCCCCCCCCCGTTCGAAGTTGGGTGGTGTCTAAAGTAAACACACCTAAGGGAACAAATAAATAAAGTAAGTGTCTCCGGAATTAGAAAGAGATAACATGAAAAATTTCTGACCTCTTGTTGTTTTCTCCGACCTGTCTAATCTTGTTTCTAGGGCCAAAAAAAGTAGGGACATTTTCTTTAGAATAAACACACGGGTTTAAAAGAAGTTTTGCTGTAAAGAAGTTTTGTTATGTCCACCTCCCTCGGACTGACCTCTGAAGTAAACATACCTCAGGGAACAAATAATAAAATAAGTGTCTCCGGAATTAGAAAGAGGCAATATGAAACTTTTCTGACCTCTTGTTGTTTTCTTCGACCTGTAATCCTGTTTCTAGGGCCCAAAAAGGAACTGACTGGGACATTTTCTTTAGAATGAACACACGTATTGAAAAGAACTTTTGCTTTAAAGAATTTTTGTTATGTCCACCTCCCTCGGAGTGACCTCTAAAGTAAACATACCTCGGGGAACAAATCAAAAAATAAGTGTCTCCGGAATTAGAAAGAGGCAACATGAAACTTTTCTGACCTCTTGTTGTTTTCTTCGACCTATAATCCTGTTTCTAGGGCTCAAAAAGGAACTGACTGGGACATTTTCTTTAGAATGAACACACGTATTGAAAAGAACTTTTGCTGTAAAGAATTTTTGTTATGTCCACCTCCCTCGGAGTGACCTCTAAAGTAAACATACCTCGGGGAACAAATAATAAAATAAGTTTCTCCGGAATTAGAAAGAGGCAACATGAAACTTTTCTGACCTCTTGTTGTTTTCTTCGACCTATAATCCTGTTTCTAGGCCCAAAAAGGAGCTGACTGGGACATTTTCTTTAGAATGAACACACGTATTGAAAAGAACTTTTGCTGTAAAGAATTTTTGCTATGTCCACCTCCCTCGGAGTGACCTCTAAAGTAAACATACCTCGGGGAACAAATAATAAAATAAGTGTCTCCGGAATTAGAAAGAGGCAACATGAAACTTTTCTGACCTCTTGTTGTTTTCTTCGACCTATAATCCTGTTTCTAGGGCCCAAAAAGGAACTGACTGGGACATTTTCTGTAGAATGAACACACGTATTGAAAAGAAGTTTTGCTGTAAAGAATTCCAACACCTTTAAAGTGGGCATCATTGCTGCCAAGTTAAAGAAAAAAAACACTTTTTACCAAAGGATACGCTCTTGAGATTTCAAAGTGCATGGTCATTCTTATCTCAATGGTTTTGCTTCCAGATGATCAGAACAAACCCACGAAAAGGCAAATTCTATATTTCATCCTCCGAACCAGCCTTGAAAGTGCCATATGAGCTTCCAGATCTTGTTATTTAATCTTAGTTTCTACGGACCAAAAGGGACTGTGTCTAGGATATTTTCTTTAGATGGCGATGAAATTTTAATTGTGCACTATACAAGAAAAGTAAAATAGCGAAGTGTAAGATTGATGCAGTACAAGAGGATAGTTTTAGAATGAATGAAGGGATAGAAAAGGAGTTCCTTTGTCTTTCTTGTTCTTTCTCATCATTTGGTGAAATTAAAGCCTTAATTGTTATTAAAATAAAATAAAATAAATTTTTTTTTCAGGCCGTGGAGTATTTGGCTGAGTGGTGGCTCGTTCCTACCAACTTGACGTTCCTTCGGGTTCAGACGGGAGTCTTCGACCCCTTGATCGTTGGGGATAAGCCTAAGTGGTACGCACACACTTTAGAGCCGATTTGTCTCAATATCTGGGACGAGTCCAGTGTCACGCACAAAACATTGAAGCAGTTTATATGCGTCGACAGTCAGCTGACAGGTATGGTCGCCTATAGAATATTGTGTTTTATTTATATACAGTATACATCAATTTTATTTGTATATCTTATTTATTGATACGTTTAAACTAATTAGCGGCCAAAAACATAAACTTTCAACGAAAATAAACTGCAGACGAAAATAACAACTGAACAGTGACTTGGAGAGACAACGATCCAGTGCGACAGGAAAACCGCGAGTTGTCCGGAAATAATCGTTGCTTTTTTGCAGATACCATGGTATCTGTTACCACGGTATCTGGATCTGCAATAAGTCGTTTTTGCAGTAACCTGATATACGGTTGCTCTGCAAAAACGACAGTTGCCGAAATTGCCCATTTCGAAGTCATCCCAAAAGAAAAACTGATATTCAGTCACATCACTAAGGGCCAAACTTCTTTCCCACCAATTTGACTAAAATTGATGAAAGTGAGATGACTTTTTCAGATACCACGACCAGTTACCACGGTCGGACCGTGGTATTTGAATATCTGATACCACGATAACTGGCCAGATACCACGATAACTGCAAAAACCCCTTTTGACCGTGGTATGAGATATCACGATAACTGCAAAAACGACTTTAAACCGTGGTATCAGGTACCATGGTATCTGCAAAAACGCAACTAATGTTTCAGTTTCATTGGACTATGTTTGAATACAAAAATTGCACAACTGTAAACTATAGGCCTTTGGTGTAGTAGGAGATGGACCGTACGCTGTAGGCTTAGGGTAGCGTGTACAGGCGGCGGGTAAGTAATGGCGGTAGTGGACTTGGTTTGACGTTGACGTATAAATAGTTTTATTCTCAGACTTACCTGTAAATGTAAAACCCAATCCGGGAAATTGCAACCACTGTTCATAATAACGAAAGACTAAGTCATGAATAGTTGCGTTTTTGCAGATACCATGGTATCTGATACCACGGTCTAAAGGCGTTTTTGCAGTTATCGTGGTATCTGATACCACGGTCAAAAGGCGTTTTTGCAGTTGTCGTGGTATCTGGCCAGTTATCGTGGTATCAGATATTCTGATACTACGGTCCGACCGTGGTAACTGGTCGTGGTATCTGAAGAGTCATCTCACTTTCATCAAATTTTGTCAGATTGGTGAGAAAGAAGTTTAGCACTTAGTGGTGTAACTGGATATCTGTTTTTCTTTTGGGATGATTTCGAAAAGTGCAATTTTGGCAATAGTCGTTTTTGCAGAGCACCGTATATCAGATACCACGGTTACTGCAAAAACGACTAATTGCAGATCCAGTTACCATGGTAACAGATACCATGGTATCAGCAAAAACGCAACTAATGACTTACAGATGAGCCCGGGTGAAAAAAGAATACAGAATCCTTTAGACGAGTCAAATTAATTAGGTGTATTCAAATATGATGTGCAAAAATAAGCTGCCTCTCCAGTGAAACTTTAAAGAACGCGTATTTCAAGTTCCCTTTTTTAGATGAGAGCGGCTCTGATACTGACGATAGCGACCATCTCGTCTCCCATGGGACTGATATTCTGTCGGATGTGCCTTCCTCAGACCTCTCTCTAGGTAAGTGTTCAGTAATGGTCTATGGTTCCACCAGAGCAAAATAACACTAGGGAGGAGCGCCAAGACTTGACAAAATTTACAGATACTCGAATAGCAGTGACACTAGCACCAACAGTGATAGAGAACGTCCCTACTGAAACTCATTCAGTGGTTCACCAGCGCTGGCTCCGATAGCTTCATATCCTGAACATAGCAAACAAAAATGATGCAGCCTCCAATGTTTCCTTGGTGTGTGCAGGCCGCACCTTTGCTTTACTATAAAAATCTTAACCCGCAAGTTTGTCTCGCTTTAAATGCCGCAAGCGGAGTGGGCGGGGCTACGAATATGGCTGGTTTGCGAAGCATGAAAAGCATAGGTCTTGGCGCTACTCCTTAGTGTTATTTTGCCCTGCACTAGCTAGAACGCTACCCATGTCTCTTCGTATCAGTTGGTCCGGCTTGGCTGATATTAATGGGGGAAACACACGATAGGCTATAAGTCCGTGGAATGGGAGAACTAAAACTGAATTCTGAGAGAAATGCCATATCACCTTTCAGAAAAACTTCGGTTTGCTGCTCGCAGTAGTTAAGTTCAACTGAACGCATTAGCAAGCGTTTCCTCACAGGACGGTGACGTCCGTTATCTGTCTGTTCTGTCAACAGCAGGCAAACCGAAATGGCTCCCTGGAATTGGCTCACGCGACGGTCGGTTTCCATCCGTTCCAACGGGTTGGATACACGGCAGTGACTCAGAAGGGAAGATTGAGGCTAGACCGCTAGTGGCGGTTTTTAGGAATAATTTTGATGTCTTCCAGTTAAGTTCTATTTATTTTTCCAAAAATTCCTCGTTTTGAAAAAAATGTAGGACAATGTCACTAAGGATACACTGATACACTTCACATAATCTTCATAGTACTACGACTACTACGACTTGTCCTTTAAGAGATTAAACTTTCTTTAGGTGACGAGGACGTCGATTTGAACTTGTTCTATAACCCTCCGAGGAAACTTCAGTTGCCAGGAGGTGTGGAAGTGGACACTAGCTCTGTGCACAGGTAAGGATGGCTCGGTTATTCTGTACTGTCGACCACATTGCGCGTCAGTGATTGAATGAATGGACATTTAAAGTATAACTGAAAAGGCAGCTGATTTTTTGGATCCCAAAACGTAAGTGGAGACCTATGACATTGCAAAAGTTGTCCGTCTGTCAGCACGATAACTCTCGAAGGGAATGAGATATTTTGATGAAACTTGGTGCGAGGATTCTTTGGGTCAATGGAAAGGTCGAGTTCGTAGATGGGCTCTGTAGCCCTAAAGGGGTGGGGGAGGGGGTTCAAGTTAAGGGGCAAACAAAATATTTTTAAACAGCTAATGAGATAGTCGATTAAGGGGTAAGAAGACATGATGAACACGATTATGAAAACCGTTTTCTCGCCGGACGAGTAAATCGCCCGGAATTCGGCCAAAACCGGAAAAAATTTTTAAAGCAAAAGTTTTATTTGAAGCTGATTAGATGTCCGATTTAGGGGTAAGAAGAGATGCTGAATCCGTATTTGTGTGTTTATGTGTTTTGTTTATTTTCTTTATTTTCTTCATTTACTCAGCTTTTTCAAAATGGCGGGTCATAAATAAATTACTTACTTACTTACTTATATGACAATCTTTTTTACGCGGACTTCTAGTTCGCCCGGAATCCGGCTGAAACCGGAAAATTTGTTTTAAGTTAGGTTTATTTGAAGTTGATTAGATATTCGATATATGGATAAGGAGATGCACTGAATTCATTTTTTAGCTTTTTTTGCCGGACAAGTTATTCGACCGCAATTCGGCCGAAACCGGAAATTTGGCAGAAGTAAGGCAGGAAGTTTGGTCAAAATAGATACGACTTATAGGGGTAAACACTCATGCTGAATCCATATCTGAACTTGGTTTTCCCAGATTATTAGCTATTTGGCCACTTTTTCTAAATTTTACTAGTAAATGTTCAAGGAGTCTGGCAAAGACTGGATCTGGCGAATACAAGATCCAGTTGTCTGCATTAAATATTTAATTTTGGGATTCCATCGAAACCTTTGATCTTGTTACATCTGATGTTTCAACACACTTGATTATTTTGATTTGTCTAAGGGTTTTTTATTTTTTCACCCGGGGCTCTAGTAATAACGTTTAAAATGTGCGGTGCTTTCACGAAAACCCAAAATTCACCCAGAAGCGAAGAATTTGAATTTCAACTAAAGCGTGCATTTCCATGTGTTACGGACGCTAAGCTAGGAAATCCATGGAGGAGAAAAGCAGGAAATGATGATTAAGATATGTCTTTGTGTTATATCACTGTTACTTTTCTGCAATGGCTTACCTTTGTGGGCTGCCCAAGGATTGATGGACAAGCACATAGAGGTACCACAAATTCGGAAGAATAAGTTCAGTGGATGGAATCGGTATCTGTGGATAGCGGATAAACGAAGTAACTCATGTTTTCATCGGGTTTTCATGCCTATTTGTGTAAATAAGTGAAGTGTAACTAGACTGTCGGATCTCAGGTATGCAGTTAAACTTAACACAAGGAGTGGTATAAGTGGTATGCTTCCATAAAACATAACACTAAAGCAATGTTCGCTTTAAAGTTATTGATGTGGTTTAGAGTGTAGTGTGGAGATTAGGCTAGGTCTTGTGGATAACATGATAGTCTTCTGAAGACCGGTGGGCCCACCTTATTTTCCACTCTCAGAACCAATCAGCGAACGAGGGGTAGAGATGTCCTAGGTAGCCTAGGGCTCAGACACACTCTTTCTCTCAGAAAAAAAATAAATGTATACTTTTCAGTAGTATTTGCAGAAGATGTCTCGTCGTAACGAAGACGGTAAAAATGTTGATTTCCAAGTTACTTTGTCGGAGTCCCTGATATGCCTGCCAATTTTCATCGTCCGAAGGCGTATTCTCGCCGTTCCCCGAGGACTCCTCGGGGAATCGAAGGGAACGGCGAGAATAGGGGGAGTCACTCCACGCGAACTCGGAGAAACAGTGAGGACACGGGGAATGCTTCCAAAATGGATTTTGTTCGAACCAAAAAAAATATGCAGTTGACGAAATTAGTCTTGATCCACTTTATTTCCGAATCTGAAAGGGAGTCCTTTTTGATGATGGTGATGATAATCGGAACATTCCCCGTCCGTGGGGACTCGCGAGAATACGGGGAGTGAGTCCCCGGGACAAACAGAAACGCGGGGACTCCTCAAATGGAGTCCTCGGGGAACGGCGAGAATACGCCTCTAGCACATCTGGAAGTACCCTAGGTCGAACACAGCGGATTGACCAACCGACCGACAGACCAACGGAAAAGTCATATTGTCGGAAGGCTTGGCCGGAAGACATCTTCCATAAAAACAGAGGACAGTTGTTTAGTGCAGATGGATGAAAGCGACAAAAGATAATGCTACACGGGAAGGCTGTGGCGAATGTGGTTATGTTCCACCCTTCTAACAATAGTAACTATGTTCGATCACCGGCCTTCATATGCTGAACTTACTTTCTAAAAATAGGTTCTCTGAACAAGATTTGCTCCGTTTTTATGAATAGAATAGAATGGAATAGAATAGTAATTTATTCACTCACACTTTCACGGTTACAAAACCAAAATTGGTGAGTACTGTCATAACATAAACATTTAAAAGCACGTACAAATGGTCAAAGGCTATTTAAAATTTCAACAATCTTTGGTATAAAACTATTTTGGGAACGGCTGTGTTTGGCCGCTATTGGTTGGAATAGAATAGAATAGAATAGAATAGAATATATTTACACGAAAGCCCGAAGGCCATGGCAAAAACATATAAGGTTTACATTAGCTTGAATAAACATACACTGCTAACAACACACAAATACAAATGTTTTAAACTATTGGATAAACAAGTCGCGGTGACGCAAACCAATCCGGAGGAATTTCCCCAACAACTTCAAATCACTGAATTGTTTACTTTTTAATATTTTAGACATCCACTCTTTACCAAACACTCTTTCACCAAATACCTCAGATCTTAAATCATCTAGCTCTCTACACTCACGCATAAAATGGCTCAAATCATCGTTCGCCATCCCACACATTGGACAGAAGAAAGGAGGATTATTTATTTATTGGGACTTTCGTAGAGACTGCTCGCTCTTGCCTTTCCCTTACATTGTTGTATGGCGGAGGGAGAAACTCATTGTAGATGGGGTGCGAAAGAAGCTTTTTACCGATCTCGAGGCATAGGTTCAGTCTCCGTTTCTCTAGTGTATCAATTGTGTATGTGCTTAGAAGGGCACTTTTGGGCCTTTATGGATAGTATGGAGAGCGCCCTTTTGGATTCTTTCAATACGTGAGTTTCGATCTTCAGTTAGACCAAAATTCCACACTGCGCATGCGTACTCCATTAATGGTCTTATGAAAGAGGTATAAATCCTGAGGATATGAAGACTTGGGACAATATGCTTTGATAAAAGCTTTAAAATGTGCAGGCTTGAGTTTGCCTTACGGAGTATTTCTACTGTATTATCTTGTGTATTATTTTATGTTTCTTTTGTACGTTCGGTGCTAGAATACCTGGCGGAAGCTTGACACTTCGGCCTTACCGAGGACCAGGCTTCTCGGATCGACAAAATACAGAAACGTGCACTACCACTACCCCCAAAATTCCTTACAAAGAAGCTCCTTCAGAAATTTAAACTCGAGTCCCTTGAGTTCCGTAGGTTGAAACTTTGCATGGCTTACCCTATCCGTAAGTATATTCTTCGCCACCATTCGATTCTGCTCGCGAACGAAAGAGCGGACTCGGTGGCGATCCCAAAACTTCAACACGTAAAATGTGACCATGCACGGTATGAAAAGACGTTTGTACCGTCTTTCGTTAAAATTAGTAATCTTATTTAGTGTTTACTTTTATATATGACGTTGAAATATTTATATTGACATATTTATATATGAGTGTTTACATGTATATATGACGATTTCGACAAATTTGGATTTCACCATAATAGTTCGAAAAGAATAAAGCGATATCTATCTATATATCGTTCCAACCTCCTGAAAAGTTACTTCGCCAACCGTTCCAACCTTCTCGAAATAGTAACTAATATTAATTATTTCTTACCACGCTCGGGAGCGTAGTAAGCATGGTGACGCGATTGGCGGGATTCGGGCATAGCGAGATATTTTACCGACATTAGCCAGCCTTGGATCCGTGACTTCATGCGTAGTTACTACGGTAAGTAGGGTGGAACACGACCGTGTTGACACCCCATCATAATCCGACTGTTCCTGGAACCAAGTGCGTAATTAAAGTTTTCATGTTTGATTTCAGCGGAGATGAAAGTGTTTCTTCGTCTTCCTCTCACAGTTCGTTGGCGTCAAACCAAGACGGCGACCACGATACGGAACAGGCAAACGCGTTGGAGGTAATAGTCTAATTCTTTCACTTACGTATAGTCAGGATCCTCCGATCCCCTAGCCCAGTGGTTCCCAACCGGTGGTACGCGTACCCCAAGGGGTACGCGAGACCCTTGCAAGGGGTACGTGAAGGAACCAAGATTGATTTTGTCTGTAGCTTCATAATCTCATCTCACTCATTCATGATTGCCGAAAGCCTAATATTACCAGCAGAGTATCACCAGCCAAAATGTATCTTAAGGGGCAAGGCATTTTTACTGGTCGACAGGTCATTTTTACCGACTTTTTTTTCAAAATAAATGCTTTTACCAAAAATTGCGGCGCTTCGCGCAGACTCTTTTCTTTTTAATCGTCTGGCCGAACTTTCTGGGGGGACGGGTGTTGTCAACTTATGCGACTATTAACTCTGATTACAAGCTCTAGTGAAAGTCAGTGAAATAATGTTGATTCCAAAACAGCTAGCCTACTGCCGTAAAATCTGTTCCTGTGTCAAACAATATTGTTTCAAGAAGAATCGAAGAAATTCGAAGTGATATTGTCATTCAGGTTGCGAACTAGCCAACGAAAAAGTTTGCGATGCAGCTTGATGAAAGTACGGAAAACATCAAAACCAAACACAGAAACAGGCTGACTGTAAAAACATTGCCGTTAATGACGTCGAGCCGAGATTCGACAAAATTTTTGCTACAAAGCAGCCGCTAGTGATTGCCTCAGTGATTTTGTAGTTATTTCTACGCATGTATGCCTTATTATTTATGATGATAAATATCGTCTTTTTCATGTTCTGAAAAAGGGGGTACGCA
Source organism: Branchinecta sandiegonensis (assembly GCA_030848855.1). Taxonomy (NCBI): domain Eukaryota; kingdom Metazoa; phylum Arthropoda; class Branchiopoda; order Anostraca; family Branchinectidae; genus Branchinecta; species Branchinecta sandiegonensis. The sequence continues at coordinate 27,495,060 of JAUPMV010000001.1, read as the reverse complement.
ACCTTTTCGAACCTTGATTAGGGGGTACGCGGTACGGAAAAGGTTGGGAACCACTGCCCTAGTCCACTTCTTAGGATCCTTTGTGGGCCTCAGATGCGGCTTTCTCTGCCTGTATGGCTTGCATGGACTCTTGAGTTGTACGCGGGGCTTTTGACGGGAGTCACGTAAGTGACCTGGTACTTTCATTTGTTTGTTGAGTGTGTTATGTTATATTGTGGCCCATGTTGGCCTTATTTGAAATAAATCAAATCAATCAAATCAAATTAGTTGATGTCTCTTCAGTAAAACCACAGATAAATGACTTACTTCCTTTATTTCACTGGTAATTTCTATTCTCAAACAAAAAAGTAAGAAAAAAACGATAAAACAATAGGGAATCATCTGTTTAGAACAAGATAGGTCATAGGATCTAGGGTAAGTAGCCTAAGGTAAGGTAATCAGTCATTCAGTAAAATTAAGGTTTTTCCCCTAAACTTTAAAAATAGAAATCATCATGGTTTCAATAAGTAAGTAAGTAATTTATTGACCCGCCATTTTGAAAAGGTGGAGTAAATGAAGAACATAAAGAAAATAAACAAAACACATAAACACATAGAAAAGGCACTTAATTTTTAATCTTCGGTCAGGAAGCAGTGGACGACGTCGTGCGCTGGTTGGGCCCTGTTGTCCATGATTTTTGAAAGCGATGCGGAAACATCCAAAAGGGTGACACTTGCATCTTGAATTTTGAATTTCTCCATCAATGTATGGTTATGACATAATTTCGACAAGTGGAGCAGGTGCTTTGCATATTTAAAATAACATGATCTCACCTTTTTAATCTCCTTCTTTCGCAGAACATGAGTGACGCCAGAACGAAATAGTATGGAAGGCGCACAGAAGGTGCTGGACAAATTTCCCAAAGCTTTACGATTATAGCGCCCCCGGTTGGGGACGATGCGCCCATAGGCACTATGGATTGACTTATAAACTTCTTGAACAACCGAAGAGCAAAATTTTGACAATGAAGATTTGAATGTTATGCCGAAGAGTCTGTTGATTTGACGACGAACGACCCAAGAGATATAGAAGCTTTAGATGCATTCGAACCATTTGACGAATGGTTGAAATGCAGGTACTCACATTTTGACAGGTTAACTTCAAGGCCAATTTTGAGAAGTTCCGACGACAACTTACTTACATTTTTTGTGAGTGTGGATCGGCTACGGCTTACTAAGAGCAAGTCGTCCGCGTAGGCTATGTAGCTGAAGGCGTAGTCTTTATAGAAGTAAGCAGGATGCAAAGAATCGAGACAAGAATATATGGCCGATTTGAAGATGTAGGGAGATAAGACTCCCCCTTGGCGAATACCAGTTCGGACAGGAATAATCTCTGACAAGGTACCTTGCCATTTGAACCTTACTGAAGAATGACCATACCAAAATTTTAACAGATAAACAACAGACAGATTCACGCCAGAATTAATGAGAGAAAATAGGGCCTGAGAATGCGTTATATTGTCAAAAGCACCAGCTATATCTTTAGAACATATATGTATAGAAGACTTGTCGCGGGTAGCCTGTTTCATAATTTTTATCAATATGTGATGAGCGTGCGCACAAGGAAACGTTATCGATATTAAATAATCGGAGAGGTTAGTTAAGATTAAGAGGTTAAACCAGACTTAAATCATCTTCTACTGTAAATAATGAAATTTTTTAAATATAGAAAAAGGTTTGTGGGCAGTGAAAAAAAACTGTTTTCATTCCATCAACTATTTTCGAACTGAAGTACCTGACTTAAAGACCCGGTGATCAGGTAATATAGTGACGTCATGCGTAGTAACTACGGTAAGTAGGATGGAACACGGTCATAGATGGACGTGTTTTCATTCCTTCAGGTATTTATGAAGTAACGTATCTGACTTAAAGACCCGGTGATCAGATAATATAGTGACGCCATGCGTAGTAACTATGGTAAGTAGAGTGGGACACGCTCATAGATGGACGTGTTTTCATTCATTCAGCTGTTGTTGAACTGACGTATCGTACTTAGAGACCCTGTGGTCATGTAGTATAGTGACATCATGCGTAGTAACTATGGTAAGTAGGGTGAAACGCGCTCATATAAGCCCCTCAGGTTATTTTTTTTCTCATTTAGGATCCACCACCTGCTTCTCCTCGAGCAAAATTCCTTCAAAAAGCCGGCAGTCTTTTTGGGCGCTCGGATAGCACCACCTCCGTCAAGGAGTCGGCCAATGAGGGAAGGACACGTGTCGGAAGCGTCTCCTCCATGCAAAGGAATAGCCAGTCATCGCTGTTCGATCAGCTGGCCAATCAGGCGAAGGGGTTGGTGAAGGATGGCGGGCAGGAGAAGATCCTCGCGCAGGTAGATAAGGTACGAGCAGTCGATATTTTTTTTTTTGGGGGGGGGGGGCTGGTATTATTATTTCTTTAAAGCACATAAGTAGTTCTTACCGTACTGGCTTAATAATTAAGTCTCACTTGCTGTTGTTGTTGAAACCATGCAAGTAAGGGAACAAAGAGATGGAAGGCTTGTTATTTAAATATTTTATTCCTCTTCTAGCTTTAAGCTATTTGGAAAATAAACTGGATAGATTGATTGATTTCTTATTTACATATTTCCTTCAGCCAGAGCCAAGTACATAAGGAAACACGGACATAAAACACTAACAAACACACTAGTGTAAAAAAGTGAACGAGACACGTTCATCATTCCAATGGCAGCGGAAAATTGAAAATTTCTAGTAAAAAGAGTTAGATCAGACCTAACAGGGCGGCGCGGCCTCTGTTTTGGGCGGTAATCTCAAATGCTTGAATAAAGAAAAATATTCAGATAAAATATTAATAAATAGAACGTCATGCTTACGTCCATGACTTTCTGTGCAAAAAATCTTCTGTTTTATCAAGAACAAATAATCTACAAGAACATCCGTCTCCCTATCTTTGTAATACGACCATGCGGAGTCGAATATTTCTGATCCCGTACCTGATGGAAACGAGCGGAGGAGGAGCTACGCAGAACATCATATTTGTTACCTCTACAAACAGCTATATCGCAGTTGAACTCTGCAGAAGAATACGAACCCCGTCTGAGTGGTCCTTCACAGCTGATTGGTTGTCTACCATTGTGACGTCATGTCTAACTCGCTGCAGACCGGGTTCTCCACCCGTGCAGGCATCCTACGGTTTTTCATATGGGATGCGTAACAACCAAGACGGAAGTAGACGGGTATCAACTCAGACCTAATAGCAAGTACCTCTAGCTCCGCTCAGTTTTATCGGGGTATCCATAGTCGCTGCATGAGACCAAAGACGGAAGTTCTGCTAGATTATTTGTTCTTGGTTTGGATACTTGATAAAGTAGTTAGCTTTATTTTCCCTTCCTTCTATTTGAATTGGCGTTGGGTCCAGCTTGTGGTCGGTCCCTTCTGCCTTTCTTTTCATTCGATATCCTCCTTGAATGCTAGGACGCTCCCGTTGCTGGCTCGACTTTGATCATCTCGCCGTACGTTAGGAGGGTTTTCGCGAGCTGCAAAGTCGGAATCACTTTCCAATGGTTTTTGCGCTACTTCGGAAACTTGGTTTTCGCGCTTTGGAAACCGAAGCAGCTTTCCCGGAAAGTGATTCCACGAGGCTAGTGGAAAGCTCCGCGGAAAGTTGAATGTTTCCGTGGGAATTTCAAAGATGTGGAGAAAAAACAGTGCAAGTGTCACTAATAAAACAAACAAAAAATGGCAATCCTAATTAAGGAGACTTCGATGGAACACATATAATCAAAGAACCGTTAAGTGAACCATATTTATTCGAAAAAGTATGTAATTCAGTATTTTCTCGGCGATATCAGCCTTCCATGCGTTTTCGCGATCAGCCCAGCTTGACTTGACTTGACTTGCTTTATTTACTAAATACAAAATAAACTATAAAAACACGCAACCGCCCGGGGAAGGCTCAAAAAGCCTGATGATGGACGACTGCAATCCTCTGATTCTCAACCTATATCAAATTTCATAAAAAAAAAGACAAAAACACTCTCTCTCAATTAACCTTTAATACCAAAATCTAAAAAGAAAAAAACAGAAAAAAAAGAAAATTAACTCCCCTCTCCCAATAAATGTTTTTTTAAGTTTTACTTTAAATGACCCACTGTGTTCAGCCTCCCGAATGACAACTGGGATATCATTCCAAATAGCCGGAGCTAGATACCTAATTCCGAAAGCTGCACGTTTGGTGTCTCGGTACTCAACAACAAAATTATCCGCCTCTCTAGTCGCATACCTGTGGAGTGGACGATTTGCGCGAAAAAGTTCGGCAAAAACTGCAGGAAAGTTATTCCAGGAATCGCTATCCCGCAGTTTTCGTGATGCGCTTAGGTCGTCGGAAAGTGCTTCCGAGATCTCGCGAAAACCCTCATATTAGCTCCTCGTCTCGGATCTTCTAACTGTTGGTGGCTGCGATTTGTTGTAGGGAGGATGGCAATTTAAGACACTGGCAGGTTCTTCGGAGGTTTCGGGTCGCTAAGGTGTTTGCTGGGCACTCAAAGAGGATGTTCTGCGCCGTTTCCTCCACTTTATTTTCGCAGCTAAATTTGAATTTCTCGCCAAATTCGGGCCACAAATCGAAAATGACCTCGACAGTTGTTTGTCGAATTCGAGCTGCAAAGCGAACAACAGAATCTTGTTGGTCCCCGAATACACTTGTGGGTCACACAAACGACCTTGGAAACAATATTTGCGTTTTTGCAGATACCATGGTATCTGTTACCACAGTAACTGGATCTGCAATTAGTCGTTTTTGCAGTTACCGTGGTATCTGATACACGGTTGCTTTGCAAAAACGACTATTGCCGAAATTGCAATTTCCGAAGTCATCCCAAAAGAAAAACAGATATCCGCCGGAACATCAAGAAGTGCCAAACTTCTTTCCCGCCAATTTGACTAAAAATTGATGAAAGTGAGATGACTTTTTCAGATACCATACCACGACCAGTTACCACGTTCGGATCTGAATATCTGATACCACGATAACTGGCCAGACACCGTGATAATTGCAAAAACGCCTTTTGACCGCGGTATCAGATACCACGATAACTGCAAAAACGACTTTAGATCGTGGTATCAGATACCATGGTATCTGCAAAAAAGCAACTAATACTCTTTGCGAGCCACAGCCACTATGGGATCGCGAAAATAAAACGCCTGTAGTGATTGCTGATAGTTAGATGTAGTTTGGCTTTAGCTGATTTTGTTGTAGTTTCGCTCACAAGCAAAAGAGCGTCTTCAAGAAGTGCGACAGCAGAGCGACGACGGTAGCAGTATCTTTGCACCCTTAGAACAGGTATGGTTGGTGTACTGGATGTACCCTCCCCTACCCCAACCCATTCTTTTCCCTTGAGACTGCATCCCTTAGCACTACCACCACCCCCTTCCAGTGGAAGAAGATGTTACGCATGTGTTGATTTTTATCCTTCAGACCTATCAGCAGATCAGCGATCCGAGCGGAGTTTTTCGCTCGATCAGACATGACTGACGCTTCAAAACTAGTGACGAGTGAAACGAGGCTCGGCAGTTGTCATGGAGACGCTTCGCAGCGGCAGTGTTGCCACTTTTCTCTGACGGAACCTTTGAATTTTGGCCGCAAAAGTATGTGACATTCTGGCGCCTACGAAACTGGGTCCGTTTTACCGGCTAATAAAGATAAATCTTGCTTTATCATCTCCATAATTATTTGCCACAAGTTTTTGCTTCGTTTATGTAAGTGTTACTGTTCGTTTACTGGTAAGGAACTGGTCGCAGAGCAGAGGTCTGGCTACGCTTGGTCGAAGAAGCGAAAATCTGTGATAAATCACATAATTTTGCGACCTGTGGCAACACTGCGCAACGATCCTCACAATATAATCTTATGCAGATGGAATTTGCAGCGTATGGATTTTGTAATAGGCCTATTTTCTTTTAAGAAACAGTAAAATCCACGAGTAGGCATTTGCTTATTTATTATTTTCCCCGACCATTATCCTTTAAAGAGACCAAGAGACTTTTACGGTGACAAACAAACCAAGACGCCCCTGAGATGGAAACACTTTAAGTAGTTAAATGACCCCTCTTACTCGCTCTATCTTTTATACTGTCCCTAGCTCCCTTATGAAATTTGAAGCTTCAGAAATCACCGCCTTTTGCCGTCGTTTCGCTTTGTACCTACGAGTTCTTAGCGCTTTTTCGGCCGAGCCGAGTTTGTCATTCACGCAACAGGAACCTCGCTGAAAGCTTGTAAGCCCCGCGATAGCTGTTTCACACACAAGGAATGAGAAGCTTCAAAGTCTTATTTTTTATTTTGGAAGACATGGTAGGCCATCATGTATATCTTTTATTTTGGACTTCTTCTTTTTGCTTGGTTTTTCCCACCTGTTTAACACGGTGCGTTCGGTTTTCAAATTAGGTGCGTCTATAGCCGCCGTGTCGGAGAGCGGAAGGCCGGACAGGGTGACAAGCGCAAACAAGGAAATCGCTAATTTTACTTGGAAAGTAATGGTATTTTCGAAAAAGGATATTTCTGAGCCATCTCATTGTGATAAGATCTTTTCTAGGGAAAGTTGTGCCTTAACTAAAAACAAAAGTGCTCCTCAAGCGGGATTTTAAACCACGACCTTCGGCTTTCTAGTCCTCTGCTTTGTCACCGAGCTACAGAAGGACCTGTGAATAGTAATCCCGCCCAAGGCAAATACTCTATTTGACTAAGTCCAAAACACGCCAGCGATCCTCAGGAATCCTTTATCAGACCCTTCTTGATCAGTTTCAACTTCAAACCCTTCACTCCCGTCGTTTAAAACTCTCCCTATCTTTTGGAAAAAAAAAATCCTGTCGAGCCCTATTCACCGAAATATCCTCCCGCCCCAACATGAACCGGCTCGTGTAAGGCCAAGCAGGTCCATTGCAGAGCCTGTACCGAAACTTAAACCTGTGATGGCTTCACATGGTCGATATGAGCTTAGTTTTGTGCCCTCGTTTGTTAAGATGTTTAAAGCCGGGTTGATTTTTTAGTCTTAAAAATAGTTATTAATTGTATATATTGTACTTTTGTGTATGTTAATTTTGGCTCGTCTATTGACATACATGTTTACTTTATGACAACAAGAACTAATAATCGGCCCTGTCCGTCGCATTTTTTTCGAATATAGTGAATTGAATTGATAGAAGGAGTAAACGTCTCCGTAACGACTCAACCTCAACAACACAAACCCTGTGTCAGCCAATCACGGCGATCTTTGCGAGCAGCTGTGATACCGCTTCCGGCTCCTCCGCTAGTACTCGTCGATTTTGCATCGGCAAGGAGAGTTAGTGATCAAGAGTACCTGTCAAGAGTATTCCTCCCTATGCCATGTGGTTACAAATGAACGATAAAACAGATAAGGAACTAATAAAATGCACGAAATAAAATAAAGACCGGGATGAACGAAAGGCAGTCAGACCTCTCTATTCTGTGCCTGTTATGAAACTCCCGACTTTTTAACTTTTAGGGATACTGGTACAAGAAGTTGTGGCTCTTCGTATGTGTTCGTTTGTCCTGTTTTGTTATATGTTGCAAAAGGGTTTGTTGTGTGAACTCTAGTCATCTAATGTCATAGTTGCGTTTCAGGCTCGCGATTCTCAATCCGTGTTCGTCACAATTCGTTTTTACAGAGCGCATTCAGTGCGCATCCTAATACGGGTTCCGTGTTCTGTGGCTTCAAGCGTTTTTAGCTCCCGTGTTTCTTTCAAGTTCAACACCTAATCCAAACACAAACTGACTCGGAAGAGTATCAAATCCTGTGCCGGGTTCTCATAGATAGATAGATATATATTTATTAACACTACAAGCCCTAAAGGGCCATGGTTAATACAAATACAAAGAAAAAAAAGAAAAACTAACTTCAATGACAAAAATTTCCAAATTAACCCAACAAATAAATTTCACATAATATGATCCAATACGCACCCCTTTCTTCCTAACTCACCTTACAAAAAATGTTCTCTATGTGCCATGCCCAAACTAACCAACCTTCCCGAATTCTTTATCCCCACAAAATTTCTATCCTTCAAAATAATTTCCACCCATTCCTCCGTTTCAGAACTCCCCGGATAAATTTCCTGCCTCAACTCTTTTAACTCTTTACAAAAACACAGAAATGCAGTAAATCCTCATTTCTATCTCCACACATCGGACACGGGGGCTGAAAACGGATGATAGCGCAACGTGTTAGGATTCGAGTTCAACACGCTAATTGCTGAAAACGCAACTCGTACCATTTTATCAGCTAAACTTGTTTGAGCGGGTTCGATTTGTCCAAACGCACTTTCGTTTCTTTCACGTTATTTATTTACATTTCAGTTTCTTTTCAGTTGACCCTTCAGGCAATGAAGGCAGCGGAAGACGCTGGCCGAAGCGTTCAGGAGGCATCAAAATCAACAATGGAAGACATCAGCAGCGTTGCCAGCAAATCCCCTCTTGCCGAAATGACGAAAACGGCAAAGGATGCCAGCAAGAAAGGGTTCTTTAAGGTAGGAGGTAACCATTAAAGTTTAACCGAAAAGGGCTGAGATAGGACAATCTAGGTACCCATAAGTTATTCAGTTTAATTGGCTTAATTGGCAGACCCGGTTTAATTGGCAGACCCGCTGTAAATGCGTTACTTCGTTGTTCCGCTATTCACGAATAACTAATTTTCAACTAGTGGAATTTTCGTGTGGTTTGTGGTATGGTATCTCTATGCGCTTGTATTTTTGTTGTATGCCTTACTAGAAAAATTGATGTTTTTTTTCTGTTCAGGCAGTAAGCAATCTTGACCAATCTCACCACTGCCCACTGAAAAGCCGCGTTTGTGTCGAGATTAAAATCTCCCGTGTCATAGTAGAATTTACGTTGTGGGGACGGCCGTAGATGTTCTAAACGTCATAACTAGAGCGGATAGTGGAAAATAAAAAAAAATCCCTTTGCAGAATCCAAATAATTCGGTGTATTCAGTTAAATGACACAAAAATAAGTTGGCTCTTCAGTTAAACTTTAAAGTTCAACGAAAGGACTGAAGTACCAAAATCTAGTTGAGACACTTGAGACTCACTTTTTCACTTGGACAAGCTTGAAAATCAGCTAAAAGTGCGTTAGTTCATTAGTCTGCTACTCTATTAGAGTTCCGTCAAAGTTGCGGTAGCTTTATGCAATTTCAAATGTTATCGCCAAAACATTAAATTGCCTGGTGTCAATAAAAATAATTGCCAAGCTGCTAGTTCTTGGACTGCCGCCAGGATATAGCAGCGCGTTCGATTTTCTGTCGTTCGCTGTTGTACAGAAGGAAAAACCACGTTCTTGATGAAATTGAAATTTTCCGCTCTGTGAATATGGTTTGTCGGGACATTTTATTTTTACAGAAAAACTAACAAAATCTGGTGGAATTCAAGTGAACATCTTTTGTAGGTTTGTATATATTTAAGTTATTTTGAGCTGTAAGTGTAATGGTCGACATATTTAGTGCCAATTTGGCGCTGCGAGCTGGATCAGTAAAACTGTCTATCTATCTATCCTCAACGTCACTACCCGATGAAAAATTTGTAGCCTGCGTAGTTGTATGGTAGTTGCACGAAAAAGTTGCATGTAATACTATGTAGTAGCAAATAATATAATCATTTAATGTGCCTCAGACTAGTCCAATCTTATGTAGTAGTATCCAATAGCATCCTGTCTTGCCATAGTGGCATCCAGTCTTGCTATTAGTAGCATGCAGTAGTCTGCAGTAACACGGTAGCCTTGAAGTAGAAGCATGTAGTAGCATCAGTTAGTACTGCATGCTACTTTTTCGTACAACTCTGTACTACTATTTTGAGATACGGGTACAACAGCCCATTGTGAAGCAATCCTCTATATGACTAAGTCCAAAACACGCCACTGATCCTCGGGAAGAACGAGAAAACGCAGCACTATAACGACCCAAACTCAGCAACTCAGTCCTGTGTTCCAATCACGGCGATGTTTGGGAGTAGCTGTGATGCAGCTTCCGCTAGGTGCAGGGCGATTTTGAATCGGCTAGAAGAGTTGGTCATCAAGAGTATTAAAATCCCGATCAGTACATGACCACTTGCTTCCATGCTAAAGGAAAGCATCACAATATTTATTTATTTATTTATTCATTTATTTCTCTCAGAACTGAGGAGTACGAAACAACGTATAAAACAGAACTATTCCTAAACCATCTGGTCCATTCAATGACACATAAATACTATAAAAAATGCACACGATTTCGACAACTTAGTTACAATTATTTAAGCACTATATTGTTCACTGTGAAATTGATTTCTCTGTTGTTTTAGGCCCTAAGCTCCGCAAAAGAGGCCGCCAACGCTAGCCGCAATCAAGCAGCCAAATCCCTTGGCTCGTTTGGCTCAATTGGATCGATTTCAATTGGCTCGTTAGGGTCGATCGGGTCCATTGGCTCCCTAACTTCAAGTAGTAGCCCGTCGACCAACACAGTAGTCCCCAACGATCAGCAAACATCACCCCCTAAATCCCTGGTGCTCGAACCCCCTCAATCTATCCCGGTCGTCTCCACCAACCCCTTCTTAGCAAATCTGCAACCAACCAATCCGTTCATAAATGAAGTCGCGCAAGTAACACCCGTTCACCAATCAGAAACGAGGCGTTCCGTGCGGAACCAATCAGAGCAGCCAGAAGTTCGCCGCTCCCGGAGGCCAGAGCCAATTGAGGTCAAGGCCACGACTACTTTTCAAGAGCCGCCCAAGAGTCCGAGACCGGAGATGATAGCAACGGCTGGGAAAGAATTTTTCTCGACTGTTGGAACCGAGCTGACCGATTTAGCAGCCCAGACTACTAACGTCTTTGGCGATTTCTTAGGTAAGAAAAGCTTTATCGCTGATCATTTGTGCCGGCAGAGTTTGCTTACAAATGAGTTCCTAGCCTCGTTAAAGGACCCCTTTTGCTTATTTTGACTTTCATAATATACCTCCCATATGGAATTATTCTTCTAAAACCCCCACCTTTCTCCATTGTTTCGTTTCGTAACTACGGATTTTTATCGCTTTTTTCGCCTTAGCGAGTTTTCCCGTCATCCAACGAAAAGTTTGCCGGAATCTTCATTGTCCGCTGACAACTCTTTCACACATAAGGATGTGATAATCTTCTGTTTATTACTTCTTTTATTTGCCTAGTTTTCCCACTTTTTAACCGAGGCACGTTCAGTTTTCAAATCTTTTGTGCCTAGCCGCCGCGTCGGAGAGCAGGAAGGCTGGATATAATCGACAAGCGCTAAAAAGAGAATCTATAGTTTCAGGTGGAAAGTAATGGTATTTTCGAAAACGTTTTTTCTGTTCCGTTTTATGGGGAAAAGATCATTTCTAGTTGTGCTTTAAAGCTGACACCCGACCGGAAAAGTACAAAATATTGTTGCGCAAATCGAAGAGGAAAGTTTTTGTAAGTTCACATGTTCTGTTCAGTTAAAGGTCGAGACAGGACTCGGTCACTTTAGGAAATCTTGTGACAAACTTATAATGAAGATGTCTGGACGGAAGTTGACGGACTAGCGTATACTTTGGTTGAGTTGGTTGAAGGACGTTTGTTAAGATGTTTAATGCCGGGTTGATTTTTAGCCTGCAAAATAGTTATTAATTGTATTTGTTAAATTAATTTCCAAATACTTTAAAGCTAGAAGAGTTATTAAATTTATTTCCAAATACCTTAAAGCTAGAAGAGGGTCAACATGCAAAATATTTACGAAATACATTAAAGCGATAATGGATCAACTAATACACTTTACATGCTACCTACCCTTGCAAGTGCTATATGATCTTACAGGTCTTGTTAGTAGTCCTAGTGCCTAATGCAAGATACAGGTTAGCTTGGTCCGATCGCTCCATCTGGTCGTTTTCGTCTTTTTGGGGTACCAAAACGTAGGGTCCCCCTTTCCGTCCGTCCGTCTGTTCGTCTGTTAGCACGATAACCCTCGAAGGGTTGAGATATTTTATTCAAACCTGGCGCGGAGACTCTTTGGGTCTAAGTACATGTCAATTTCGTAGATGAGCCCTGAAGCCTCATATTTAGGGGCGGTGGAGGGGTTTCAAATTAAGGGACGAGAAAAATGTTTTAAAAAGTCAATGAGATAGTCGATCTGGGGGTAAGGAGACATGCTGAATGCATATATGAAACTTTTTTTCTCGCCGGACAATTAGTTTGGCCGGAATCCGGCCAAAACCGGAAAATTTGATAAAAGTCAAAGTGTTATTTGAGGTTGATTAAATGTTTGATCAAGCCCCTCGGTAGCTCAGTGGTAGAGTGACTGCCTTGTAAGCAGAGGGTCCTGGGTTCAAATCCCCGCTGAGGAGCATTTTTGTCTATCAGTTCACTACTTATAAATGTTTCCATCTCAAGGGCGTCTTCCCCATTAAAATTATATATTTGGTTTTATTTGGTTTTAACCATGAGACCCCGTCTTGTGGATCCTGATTGGTACGTGGCTCCGACAAGGGAGTCCTAGACTTCTAAATTATATTCGAAAAATTGTTTGTGTATTGGTCACGGTACAAGTCCTTTGTCTAAAGCGCCATCTGTATTATAAATTTACGTGACATGGGGACGTGAACTGGTTAGATGAATTTGCCTTCGGGCGGGATCACTGTTCCTATGGCCGGCTTCTACCAGACTATTGTAGTGGTTTGCGAACTCTGTTCACAAGCCCCTCGGTAGCTCAGTGGTAGAGTGACTGCCTTGTAAGCAGAGCGTCCTGGTTTCAAATCCCGGCTGAGGAGCATTTTTGTCTATCAGTTCACTACTTATAAATGTTTCCATCTCAGGGGCGTCTTCCCCATTAAAATTATATATTTGGTTTTATTTGGTTTTCACCATGAGACCCCGTCTTGTGGGTCCTGGTTTGTCTACGTGGCTCCGACAAGGGAGTCCTAGACTTCTAAATTATATTCGAAAAATTGTTTGTGTATTGGTCACGGTACAAGTCCTTTGTCTAAAGCGCCATCTATATTATAAATTTACGTGACATGGGGACGTGAACTTGTTAGATGAATTTGCCTTCGGGCGGGATCACTGTTCCTATGGCCGGCTTCTACCAGACTATTGTAGTGGTTTGCGAACTCTGTTCACAAGCCCCTCGGTAGCTCAGTGGAGAGTGACTGCCTTGTAAGCAGAGGGTCCTGGGTTCAAATCCCGGCTGAGGAGCATTTTTGTCTATCAGTTCACTACTTATAAAAGTTTATTTGAAGCTGATTAGAGGTTCGATATAGGGGTAAGTAGATATGCTGAATTCGTTCTGAGCTTTCGTTTTTTCCCGGACAAGTAGTCCATCCGAAATCCGGCCGAAACTGAATATTTGGCAGAAGTAAGGCAAGCTTACGCAAACCAGGCCTCTGCCCTGTTCGTGCTTCCGAAAGCTTTTCATCAGAAAATACTCGAGGCAAGCAGCAGTGGGAAAGGAGAGAATGAGTCATCAATTCAAACAATGTATAAAATAGATACGTCAGCTACGATGCTTTGGCAGCGATATTTCGGCCCTTCTTGGCATGGATCCTCATCAGGCTGTTGAACTTCAGGGTCAACGTTGGGGAAGGTATGAACCTGCAATAAATAACTGAGGTTTCTGACAGTATTTCCTAATCAGCTTGGGCTCAAGGAGTATTTAATAGTCACCAAATAGCTTATAGCATAGAAGTGTGAGTAAGTTTGTGCTACAAAATCGACACGTGCAAACAGTAGAAAGAAAAATATGCGTTAGTGGGATTTATAATAATAATAACCTTTATTCTTTCCCTTTATCACAATTCAATAAAATGGGTATCGTCAAACAAGAAATGCAACCATTAGAGTCGATGTCGAAAGAGGGGAAAACTATTTCTTAATGTTTTCACTTTCTAGGTATTAAAGGCTCTAAAAATGGCGAATCCTCAATCAGTAGCCCCGCTTCGGCACGAGATACGCCTAGTCGTCAGGGACCATTTCCCTCAAGGCGGAGCCTCGTCGAACGCTCGCCTCTGATTCGCCACACGACTATCATTAAGCCCGCCCCCGCGAGGGAGGAGGAGCAGATCGCAGACCAGAAGCAAGCCGCCTCCCTTGAGAACCAGGCCTTCATTAAAGACATAGTGAACCAGGTTCTGGAGGGGGAGGGAGTTGGGTGGTTGAAATATGCAAGGGTTAAGAAATTGTTGGAGGATGAGAATTTCAGAGCTCTGGTGGCAAGTCGGATAAACAAAGGACTGGAGCAGAAGGTGGGGCCAGATGATCTGGTGGGAGACGCGGTAAGTGTACAATAATTAATTAATTTTCTTATTACACAATTATACCATAAACTCTGATTTTCTTTGTATATCGTATGCCAAACGCTGGATACCTGTAGGTATCCTAACCCTGACCTACCCTACTAAAAAGGAATTATGATTGGTTAGTTTCTGAGCTTGTACCCAGCATTTTACATAGGACAGATAAATAGATAGATAGATAGATAGATAGATAGATCGATAGATGGATATTTAATAACACTGAATGCCCTAAAGGGCCATGGTTAATACAAATACAAAGAGAAAAAAAAAGAAAAACTAACTTCAATAACAAAAATTTCCAGATTAATCCAACAAATAAATTTCACATAATATAATCCAATACACACTCCTTTCTTCCTCACTCACCTTACAAAAAATGTTCTCTATGTAAGTAAGTAAGTAAGTAAGTAATTAATTTATTTTTGACCCGCCATTTTCAGAAAGCGGAGTAAATGTAGAAAATAAAAAAAAACACATAAACATACACAAAAAGACACTTAATTTCAATCGTCGGCCAGGAAGCAGTGTAGAAGGTCGTGCGCTGGTTGGGCTTTGTTGTCAATGATTTTTGATAGCGACGAAGAAACATCCAAAAGGGTAACACTTGCATCTTGAATTTTGAACTTCTCCGTCAAAGTATGGTTATGGCATAATTTCGACAAGTGGAGCAGGTGCTTTGCATATTTAAAATAACATGATCTCATCTTTCTGATCTCCTTTTTTCGCAGAACATGAGTGACACAGAACATTGTGCCATGCCCAAGCTAACAAACCTTCCCAAATTCTTTATCCCCACAAAATTTCTATCCTTCAAAATTTCTATCCTTCAATATCTAGCGTTAGGAATAGGGTGTAAAAAAAAATCAGGGGTTTGTGGTAGACTGGTATGCGAACCCTAGCTTTGTACCCTTAATCAGTACTTATGCAAAAATATTTAAAAATAGAAAATAAGGCATTACTTTAGTTCGGTTCCTGTGAACTTTAGGTCGTAAAAGGGTTCGTCTATTTTACGCTGGTCGTCTGGGTCTATTGTCACAAGAATTGATCATGTTGTCCAAACTTTTATTTTATTTGTTAACTTTCTATTTTCCGTGTAGCTTTCCACCTGGCTACTGGGAATATTTTCTGACGAGTAAGCTGCCAGGTTTTTTTTTAGTACGTCTACGGGATGGTGTTTTTTTTAGGTTCGTTATGGTACGATACGATATATAGGCCTATGTATTTTTCTAATGGAAATAGTTGAAAATAGCGAGGTCCGGTCACGGTTCCTTACGGGTATTTATAAAGGAACGTTAAGCGTATAATTCGTTGTGTGTATAGGTGATCAGTGAAGTATCGATTTGTGGTCGCAAGATGCCGCCGTAGCGCGGTGGCTGTGGCTGCAAAATCTGTGGCTGTGGCTGTCGAGCCTGTGCCTCGTTTAGAGCCGGTGGTAGCTTTGCGAACAAGGTATGCTCATAGTTTCGTCCCCTCGTTTGTTCGTTTATATAACTCGGAGCGCTTTTGAACGTTAATTTTTATGGCACTTGCAGCCTCTGGCTCAAGTGCCATATACCGATCACAATTCCGTCTGTCGGTCTGTCGGTCTGTCGGTCGGTCCGAGTTTTTTTGTCCCACATATCCGAGTTAGGGTACTTCCAGATGTGCTAGGACAATGAAACTTGGCAGGCATATCAGGGACCCGACCAAACTAACCTGGAAATAATCAGTTTCCCGATCCGACCATATGGGGGGGAGTGCGGGGCGCTGGAAACTTGCAAATTTAGGGCATTTTGTCACTTTTTTTCTGAGTTAGGGTACTTCTAGATGAGCTAGGACAATGAAACTTGGCAGGAATATCAGGGACCCGACCAAAAGAACCTGGAAATAATCAGTTTCCCGATCCGACCATATGCGGGGGAGTGGGGGCGCTCGAAACTTGAAAATTTAGGGCATTTTGTCACACTTTTTCGAGTTAGGGTACTTCCAGATGAGCTAGGACAATGAAACTTGGCAGGAATATCAGGGACCTGACCAAAGTAACCTGGAAGTAATAAGTTTCCCGATCCGACCATATGCGGGGGAGCTGGGGCGCTGGAAACTTGAAAATTTAGGGCATTTTGTCACACTTTTTCGAGTGAGGGTACTTCCAGATGAGCTAGGACAATGAAACTTGGCAGGAATATCACGGACCCGACCAAACTAACCTGGAAATTATCAGTTTCCCGATCCGACCATATGGGGGGGGGGAGTGCGGGGCGCTGGAAACTTGAAAATTTAGGGCATTTTGTCACACTTTTTCGAGTTAGGGTACTTCCAGTTGTGCTAGGACCATGAAACTTGGCAGGCATATCAGAGACCCGACCAAACAAAATTAGGAATAATCAGTTTTCTGATCCGACCATTTTGGGGGGGGGGGGGTGGAGGGCAGGGGAATCCGGGAAACTGAGAAGTGTGTAACTTTCGAACGGATGATCGGATTGTAATGAAACTTCATAACTGAAGAGAATATATATCTGTAATGTCCCGTTTAAAGTCTTGACCGGATTCGGTAGCCAGGGGGGAGTTGGGGGGGGGGAGACCGGAAATTTCAAGAAACGGTTAGAATGGAGGGATCGGAGTGAAACTTGCTGGGAAGAACAAGCATCTGCTCTAGATAAGTCCTTTAGACCATTGTACTGGATCCGGACACTTATGGGGGGGGGGGGCGGAATTCCGGTGATGGTGGTTTTTTGGATTTTCACGATGAAACTTGGCAGGCATATCAGGGACCCAATCAAACTGACTTCAAAATAAAAATATTGTCGATCAGATAATGGTGGGGGAGTGGAGGGAGGGGAATCCGCAGGGGAATCCGGGAAATTGAGAAGTGTGTAACTTTCGAACGGATGATCGGATTGTAATGAAACTTCATAACTGAACAGAATATATATCTGTAATGTCCCGTTTAAAGTCTTGACCGGATTCGGTAGCCAGGGGGGAGTTGGTGGGGGGAGACCGGAAATTTCAAGAAACGGTTAGAATGGAGGGATCGGAGTGAAGCTTGCTGGGAAGAACAAGCATCTGCTCTAGATAAGTCCTTTAGGTCATTGTACTTGATCCGGACACTTATGGGGGGGGGGTCCCGGAATTCCGGTGATGGTGGTTTTGGGGATTTTCACGATGAAACTTGGCAGGCATATCAGGGACCCAATCAAACTGACTTCAAAATAAAAATTTTGTCGATCAGATAATGGTGGGGGGAGTGGAGGGAGGGGAATCCGAAATTTTCAGTCATGCGTAATTTTGGAATGGTTGATCGGATTCGAGTGAAATTTAAGAATTCAACAGAGGACATTTCTCCGATGATTTTTTTCATATCCGGACCGGATCCGGCAACTATTGGGGGGGGGGGGGGAATACGTGCCCCGTTTAGAATGGAGGGATCGGGATGGAACTTTGTGGGAAGAACAAACAGATGCTCTAGGTAAGTCATTTGCTGAATCGGATTGGCTACGTGCACCGCGGGGGAGCTGGGTGGGGTGGGGGGGGGGTGGACCGGAAATCTCGAGAAACGGTTAGAATGATGGTATCGGAGTGAAACTTGCTGGGAAGAACAAACATCTGGTCCATATAAATCTTTTACATAATTTGACTGGATCCGGACACTTGAGGGGGGGGGGGAGGGGTCTCCCGGAATTCCGTTTTTGGGGGATTTTCACGACGAAACTTGGAAGGCATATCAGGGACCCGGTCAAACTGACTTAGAATAAAAAAAACATCCTCGATATGATAATCTTGGGGGGGGGGGGAGTTGAGGGAGGGGAATCCGGAATATTGAGTCATGCGTAACTTTGGACGGGTGATCGGATTCGAGTGAAATTTAATAATTAAACAGAGGACATTTTTCTCTTGTGACATTTTTCATTTCCGGACCGAATCCGGCAATTATCGGGGGGAGGGCGGAAAATACTTGACCCGCTTATACTGGTGTGATCTGGATCGAACTTCGTGGGAATGACAAACAGATGCTCTGGATTAATCATTTACAGAACAGGATTGGCTCCGGTTATTGTGGGTGGAGTTGGAGGAGGGGGAGGGGGGTCTGGGATTCCGGTGATCGCGCGTTAAGGTACTTCCTGATGTGCTAGGACGATGAAACTTCGCTGGAATATTGGAGACTCAACAACATTTGCTTAGAAATTGCTACTTCCCAAATCCGATTATTCCTTAAAGTACCAATCTTGACCGCAAAGTAAAAAAAATACTTTTAAGCAATATATGCATTTTCGTGATGCCCATCAGCCCATTAGCAGTTTTGCCTCAAGGGTTTTGCTTACAAATGAAGTTCCAGCTCCCTTATAGCGCGCATCTCAACCGCAAAGTCGAAACTTACTCTTGATCAATCAAATCATCTTGACACATGCAAGTGCCATATGAGCTTACAGCTCTTGTTATGTTACTTGTATCTTATTAATTGCAGTCTACTATGTTATTGACCATATTTATGATAAGACGTCGGTATGAATATCGCAAAGTTGTATATACTTGTAGATTGTTCTGATATGATATGATATGATATATTTGCTCAAAGCGCGAGGGCCATCGCATACAAAACAAAATACAAAACAAATAAAAAACAAACATCAACTCTTCTAATAAATCTTATCTACAAAAACTCTTCTCTATGCTTCCAGCCTATCCACAAAATATGGTATGAGATTATTTTTTGACGCAAAAACAACCCATCGGCTTTTCCATTATCTGTTTTTTAGATTATGTTGAATATCTAAATATCTTTGTCGGATAACAAAATTTGAGTCGAATTCTTTTATGATGGAGACCTATCGATTAAAAAGCCAATAGATATCATAAAAAAACATGCTAATTTTCTTTCTAAAATTCCTCGAATCTATCACAACCTCACTGAGGCTGTAGCTGATGGTTGAGTTATTACGCATACGTTTTATTTTTTAATTTTTTATTTTGTTTGATATTTGCGTGTTGATTTGTTTTATGCGATACGGCCTTGTTCTGTCATAGTTGTTGTTTTATATTTTTGGCCAGTTATGTAGGTGTTTACTATGTTCTTTACTCTCCGATTTATGGAGGAAATAAATTATTTGAATTGAATTGAATTGAGTTGAAATCGACAGCTTTCCGTAGCGCGCGAAAACTAACGGAAAATGAAATTGATTATCTTTGCGTTAGCTTTTATACAATTTCTGGAAGACCCCTTCTATTTCAGTGCGTAAGCCGTCCGGTATGGAAGGGTATGCTCAAACTCCTGCAAGGCTGTGTCGGTGGTCTGGAAGTTAGCTACTCCAACCACTCACCAGGTGGTATTGCCTCCACATTTCAACTACTAGAAGTCGCACACACGCACTATTGGAGTAAAGATCCCCTGGATCTGAAGCATGGCGACACTACGTCCCAGGGGATGTCTCAGGTATGCAATCCCTTTCTGTGGGGGGGGGGGGTAGGGGGAGGGAAGGATATGCGTTCCTCAGTCTTTATTTTTCAGAGACCTTCATCGCAGGTGTAGTAAAAACTGAAAATTTGTGTTAATAATACATAGATGGCACTTTACACAAGGGACTTGTACCGTGACCAATAAACCAGAATCAGTCAATAAACGAGATCAATAAACCAGAATGCCTCTGCCTTCTACTGGTAATACTAGACTTCCGGGAATCAAAAGTGAGTGAGGTCACGGTCACAAGTCCCGGTCATGGTCACGGTACAAGTTCCTTGTGTAAAGTGCCATCTGTGTATTATTATAAATTTCCGTGACATGGGGATGTGAACTGGTTAGATGAGTTTGCCTTCGGGCGGGATCACTGTTCCGATGGCCGGCTTCTACCAGACTAGTGTAGTGGTTTGCGAACTCTGTTCACAAGCCCCTCGGTAGCTCAGATGGTAGAACGACTGCCGTGTAAGCAGAGGGTCCTGGGTTCAAATCCCGGCTGAGGAGCATTTTTGTCTATCAGTTCACTATTTATAAAATTTGTGTTTTCGTCAGACGTCTATTTAGTAACCACAAACAGATGTCATAGTCCGGATTCAGTCTTATCGTTCGTTGTAGATTCTTTCGGCGGAGATGTGCCCAAGGAATTCTTGAAAACATTCACAGAATCGTTCATTTGGCTACTGATTCAGATGGAAAGGTGTCCCAGCAAGAGGCGTTACTTACCAAAATAATTGGGGTTTTTACCGACTGGCTTGTAATTTTTACCGACTCTTCAAGAAAAAAAACGACAGTTTTGACGATAGTTCGACTGATTTTCAGAAAAACCGACCGTTTTTGAGAAAAAACCTACCGTTTTGATTAAAAAATCGACTGTTTTTCCGAAAAGCCGACTGTTTTCATGAAAAAATCAACTGTTTTTACGAAAAATCGAGGCGCTTCACGCCGATTCGGTTATTTTTTACTTGACTCGCCGACAACATTGGGGGGGGGGGGGTCTATTCTATTTTCATGAAAAAACGTGAAATGGTCATTTTTGGTCGGAATCACTGCTGCAAAAAATGCTTTCCGGCGGAATCTCAATCGGTTCAGAATCCTCCGAGCATGACTAGCACGAAAAAAATCCCCCAAAAGTCCCCTTCTTCACTCCCACCGAAGGTAAAAACTAACTTTATGTAGTACAGACAGAGTGGAATGCCTTAAAATTACTTGCATTGAATTAAATTCCGCGTTTATTTTTGTATTTTCTGGAATTGTCACACTATTTTGCGAGAAATCTGGACATTTACATAAATAGAGTGAATTTTATGTCGTATGTAGGACAAGAGTGACAAAAAAAAAAAGAGTGACAATTCACACTATCGTGCGACATGTGGCAACCCTGGCCAGCAGGCACATTATCCGAGTTTCCGGGACAAATCATCTTATGTTGTATCAGATCACCGCTTAGAAACTGATGTGCGTTTGCAGGTAAATTAAGGGCTTGTCCTTATGGCTAAGTTAAGTCACCAACGGCAGGGTGAAACAGCAGCAGTCTTGTTTCGCTTTTTTAATCACAACAGAGTTTTTTAACAAGGTCGATATGTTAGAATATTCGAACAGGAACTGTATCTACTGCGAGGTCTCCAGTATTCTTTAAATTAAAACAACCCCTGCAACTGGGAGGGGGGGGGGATTCGTTCCAAACTAAAGACGGGCTCAAAATACGCCGTTTTTGCTTAAAACGAACTGTGCTGTATATTTCCATGATACATGCTGTTTGGAAGATCCTAGCTGGCACGTTAATCCCTCCCGTTCAACGTTAAACAACGTTTATCACAACGACTTTGTGCAGATGTAGGTAGTAAACGTAAATTCCAAATCAAGAATGCAGAACCTTGGGACATACGTACTAATCAAACTAATAATCATTGTTCTAGTGTTTATACAACAACTGTTACCAATAAAACTTGAATTATATACTTTTCGTTTATTACCCAGACCACTTTTATAATCAACTGGACATTTTGGTTAGGGTACTGCAAGGCTACTAACCTCACAGCGCGTTACAGACTGAACCTTGAACGATGCCAGAATTCTTAAATTCCTTCCATGAGCCTAATGATGGCAGATTCCAGTTTTAGAATTCAGAATTCTGGTGCTGTTAAAGTTTAACTGAAAAGCCGGGGTCCCGTCAGTACCGCAACACGTTAGTTGACATAAACGTTAGTTCGCCACAGAATTCCGTCAGTACGCCAACATTTTCCGACAGTTCGCCTACACGTCAGTTGACACTCAAAAATCCGTCAGTAGACCAACACGTCAGTTGACCAACACGTCAGTAGATCAACACGTCAGTAGACCAACACGTCAGTTGACCAACACGTCAGTAGACCAACACGTCAGTTCGTCAGTAGCCCAACACGTCAGTAGATCTATACGTCAGTTCACCTAATCCTAAAATCCGACAGTTCACCTACACGTCAGTACGTCAACCGTCAGTTCGCCTACCGTCACTTCACAAAAGTGTCAGTTGGCAAAAACGTCAGTAGACATAAACGTCAGTTGGCATAAACGTCAGTTGGCAAAAACGTCAGTTGGCATAAACGTCAGTTCGCATAAACATCAGTTCACTGAAATTTTCCGACAGTTCGCTCACATATTGTTCTCGATGGGATAATTACGGAAGCTCGCCCAGGGGATTGATAAGAGGAGCCGACAGAGGGCAAAAATTAAGTCAGGAGTCTCTCGTCAGATCTGATAGTTTTGATTTGCGTTACGAAAGAAAGAAGATGGTTGGAAGGCACCAGGGAAGTGAATGAAGACACTCGGTTCTGATAAATGTATTTTGAAGAGAGCTAGTTTACAACTTCAAGAGAAAAATACTAATTGCTGGGCAACTAAAACACAATAATATATTGAAAAATGCTTCGATTATTTATAGTCAGGTATGAGTACTCCACATTTCCAAATAGTAAACGAATACAAATTTTCAAATATATTTATATGGACAGTCGATGACTAGAAATTTATGAACATGGAAAATAAAGACACGGAACACAATCATCTTCAAAGAACGGAGGAATTAAGGATACGCACTAATTACTACAGGTGCAAAAAGGGTTTCTGCCGATCAAGTGTGGCCCGGCAGAGTGGGTTTCAGACCCACGTCTTTGAAGGGCATCGGCACATCCAGCGCATAGTCTATGCCCGCAAATGAAAGAATGATTCGACGATGAGAGGGTAGTTGACGCCAAGGACGAGATCGACACTGAAGAAGGAACTGATGCTAATGAGATACCAGACACTATGGACGGAGTCAATACTGAAGAGGTTGAGTAGGCAGCCGACGAGGACGTAGTAAAGGCTGAGGACTGACTAGATGCTGGTGTCAATGCGACGAATGGTACTTCAGACGGAGTTTCTGGTACATGAACCTGTACATGAACCCTCTACACATAATCCATGCACCACATTTTAATCGGCTTTGAGGTTACAGTCTCGAAAAGGGCTTACATTTTTACTATGATTCGCGACCGCGTAAGTCCCAAGAGGTTTCTTTCCCCCATCCCGTGTGGATTACACTTATAGCTGAGGCCTATCGCGCTAACTTTGTTTTATCTGTCCCAGCTTCTGTATTTTCGTCTTCCTCGACTCACAAAACTATATGATAGATAGTACTTCATTCAGGTGGGCTCTAAGCTTCAGGGATTCGGTGAAATAGAAAGCTAAGAATTTCCTTGTGATGTTGTCTGACATGACCTAGCGATCCTTCTTACAGATCTGTTGCCAGAATGTTCATCAATTTTACACAATAAAGGGAAGAACAAGCATAAGCATTAGATACCTTCTTGACAGAACCAGATCATATCAGGGCTCTTTGGAGGGAGTTGGAGGGGGGGGGAGTCCCGGAATTCCGGTGATCGCGAGTTCGCGATCACCCATTCCAAATTGTCCTAAAGAACCCCTCTTGCTAGCTCCCATACAGAATTATAAGCTTCTAAAATCCCACCTTTCTCCATTGTTTCGTTTTGTGTCTACGAAATTTAGCGCTTCCTTGGGCTTGCCGAGTTTTGACCGGACCACAACGAAACGTTTGCCGGGATCTTCAACCTCTGCTGACAACTCTTTCACACGTAAGGATCTGAGAAAGCTTCTAAAATCCCACCTTTCTCCATTGTTTCGTTTTGTGTCTACGAAATTTAGCGCTTCCTTGGGCTTGCCGAGTTTTGACCGGACCACAACGAAACGTTTGCCGGGATCTTCAACCTCTGCTGACAACTCTTTCACACGTAAGGATCTGAGAAGCTCTTGTTTCTTGCTTTTTTATTTGCTTAGTTTTTCACACTTTTTAACCACGGCGCGATCAGTTTTCAAATGTTTTGCGCCCAGCCACCACGTCGGAGGCCAGGAAGGCTGGACATAGTCGACAAGCGCTAACAAGAAAATCGCTAATTTCAGGTGGAAAGTAAGAGTACATTCGAAAATATTCTTTTCTGGTCCACTTCATAGGAAAAAAATCATTCCTAGTAAGAGTTGTGCTTTAAGAACCCGAAGTAATGCTCTAGGAAGACTTCGGTCCATTTTTCGGGGAGTTGAGGGAGGGGGAATCCGGAAAAGACTTCCGTCGGTTGCGAACGGATGGTCCGATTCAATTGAAACTTTATGGGTGATACGAACCTAGATTTGCAAAGAATGTGTCCGAACCTCATGCGGCCATGGTTGGGGGGGGGGGGGCGGAAACTTTGTGACATGCCCAAAAACTAAACGTATGGGCCGAATGGAATGCAAGCTTGGACATGCAGTACCAAGTTTATGTGGACTAGATTTGTCATTTGGCGTCCGAACCGGATCCGACCAAGATAGGAGGAGGATAAAGCTTGAACTGGAAATTTGCAGACATGCTCCGATTCGAGCTAAACTTGATGGACGGGAAGAGGAGATGTTAAAGATGCGAAGTTTATGGGTCCAAGTCGTATTCGGCCACAGTGGGGGACTTGGGGAGGGAGCCCCGGAAATCTTGTGGCTCGCATAGGGGTTAAACGAGTGGAGTGATTTGAATGAAACTTGGGAAGTAGAGAGATCGTATGCCTTACATGAAATATTTTAGGGTCCGGACCGGATCCGAGCAAGGTGAGGAGGGTTAGCGGAATATCCGGAAAAAACGCTAAAGAGTTTTTTTCTCGTTTCTCACACCACCTATTCGTAACAAGTGCCATATGAGCTCGTAGCTCTTGTTTTAAGAGGATCTAGTGGGAGCACCGGCCAAGAGAGAAGTAATTCGTCCCTCACTGTTTCCGGTATCCTTTCGACAAAGATTGAGATTCACTGGCACTTTTTGGTCCTTCCCCTTGGGATGGTTGTTAAGCCCTTAAATGCGTTTAATTATACGTTTCACCTTACATTTTTCAGTTTCCGTATGACTAGCCCCGGTAAAAACCTTCGCAGCAGCTTGTACTGATGGTATTACTTTGCATCTGTTCTTTCTTTAGTGACTTTACCTGCCGCGTCTGATTGCGAGCTCCCGGCCATTCTGAACTAATTTTATATGCGCAAATGTCGGCTTCCTTTTACTAATCCCCTGTGTTTTCGTCCCTCTGCTTAATTGCTTTCGGTGCCCTAGTCGGCTTTGAACAATAGGCCGATATGAATCTTTAGGCGGAGTGACGGATTATGTAGGCGAACTGACGTATATGTCAACTGACGTTTATGCCAACTGACGTTTATGTCAACTGACGGTAGGCGAACTCACGTGTAGGGGAACTGACGTGTAGGTGAACTGACGTGTAGATGAACTGTCGGATTTTAGGATTAGGTGAACTGACGTATAGGTCTACTGACGTGTAGGTCTACTGACGTGTTGGTCTACTGACTTGTTGGTCAACTGACGTGTTGGTCTACTGACGTGTTGATCAACTGACGTGTTGGTCTACTGACGTGTAGCAGAACTGACGTGTGGGCGAACTGTCGGATTTTTGGTTTATACGAACTGACGTTTATGCGAACTGACGTGTTGCGGTAGTGACAGCGACCCTCATTTAACTGAGCACACTGAATAATTTGGATTCTGCTAAGCGATTTTTTCTTATTTTCCACTATCTGCTCTAGTTATGACGTTCAGAATATCTGCGGTCGTCCCCACAACGTAAATTCTACTATGACGCAGGAAATTTTAATCTCAACACAAACGCGGCTTTTCAATGGGCAGTGGTGAGCTTGGAGAAGACTGCGTAGTGCCTGAACAAAAAAAAATCACAAATCTTTCTGGTAAGGCACACAGCACAGATACAAGCGCAGAGGTACCGCAAACCACACGGAAATTCCACTATTTAAAAATCGATTATTCGTGAATTGCGGAATAACAAAGTGACGCATTTTCAGCAGGTCTTCAAGCCAGTTTAAGTGAATAAGTGACGGATAACTAGATTGTCGTATCCCAGACCTTTTCACTTAAACGTTAAGAGCAGACGAACATTTGTACCGTGTTCTTCAAAACTGTTCTAGCTGAAATTTTTTTGAAAACTGTGTTAACTATACTATTGGAAAGAACATAGCTGATTTGGTATTCTTTTAAATTTTGCTAAGTGTTGGATGACGACATGAGCACCATCTAACAGTAGATTAGTTTTAACTTTCTGAGTTACTACTTTTTTCACGCAGATGGCATAAACAAAACTGGGCCCAAAAATTATGAAAATGTAGTTAGCACAGTTTTGAAGAACACGGTACATTTGATACAGGATATCTTGTCTAATCTTGACCTGCTGGCCATAGCAGAGGGTGGGTTTGTTCATAGCAAAAGTGAAACATTGGATTAGATTTGGATGTGAACTTTAAATTTCAAATTAATAGAATTCACTTGTTTGCAGGCGTCCAGCCCGTTTGGCAGTCGAGATAACCTTGGCTCCCTCTCCAGTCCAGTTAGTTCAAAAGCTACTAGTCCCGACAGAGTTCCCGACCCCTCGACCAGCTTCGTCATTCACCCTCCGACCGACGAAAACGGACGGGTTGTCACCAATCCAAAGCATGTAAAGAGCAGACAGGCAGAACTCAGTAGGGCCACGATGTCGGATAGCGAACTAGACCGAGTGGTAAGTTCAACTTAGAAGTTCAACCGAAAAGTCAGCTTATTTGTACAGAATAGAATAGAATATATTTAGAGCGTGTTCCATCCTACTTACCGTAGTTACTACGCATGACGTCACAAATTCTTCCTTTCTGTCGTCAAGGCTGGAACAATATTTCTATTTTCCAGCAGAATATCATGCTACGGGCGAATCCGACCAATCACATGACAGAGATCCGTAGTTACTACGCTCCCGAGCGTGGTAAGCAAATAGTTACTATTAGTTACTATTTCGAGAAGGTTGGAACGGTCAGCGTAGTAACTTTTCGTGAGGTTGGAACGGATTTAGTAACTAATAGTTACTACTGGTACGAGGGTGGAACACGCTCTTAGACGAAAGCCCGCAGGCCATGGCAAAAACATATAAGGTTTACATTGGCTTGAATAAACATATACTACTTAAAACATACAAATAAAACCATAACAACTATTGGAGAAACAAATCACGGTGGCGCAAACCAATCTGGAGGAATTTCCCCAACATTCTCACGTCACAAAATTGTTTACTTTTTTACATTTTAGACGTCCACTCTTTACCAAACACTCTTTCACCAAATACCTCAGATCTTAAATCATTTAGCTCTCTACACTTACACATAAAATGTTTCAAATCATCATTCGCAATCCCACACGTTGGTAAGAAAGGAGGACCAGTCTTTCCATGACATTTACCAATATAACTTCTCTTCTCACCAAACGGTAAACAATTTCCCCGAAAACTTAACAACAGCCTTATTTCCTCCCTTTTCGTTTAAATGTAACCGCCAGAGTCACAAAATTGAGGCAATTAAAAGACGGGCGTGCAAAATTATTCTTGGACCCTCGTACACTGCCTACAATACAAGTCTTTCAAAACTGAATCTGATGACACTGAGCCAGCGAAGACATCAGCTCTTGGTGAATTTTGGGATGACTCTGTTGAATTCCGATCATCATCGTGAAATACTTCCAAGTTTTCAAAGCAGTAGACAAGAGAAAAAAAACCGTGGATCAAAAAATCTCAAACACCAATTATTAGAAATGCATCCAGCTGCTTCGTCGGATCGTTCTTTCGTGCCGTATTTCGTGAAACATTTTAATTCGATACAACAAAATGACTTCTAACTGTAAATATTTTGAGGTATTGTTGACCTAGGCTAATTGTATATATTGTCATTTTACAATTGTAGATATATAGTTACCGATTAGTTTAATATCTCATGAATTGATGACTTTTTATTTATAGTTATTTATAGAAGTTTATTTATATTTATATGTATCGTTTAAATGTTACCGCCATAAGCTATATGATAAATCAAAAAAGGGTTATTATTTTTGTTGACGTCATATGCTATTGGTTGTAAAAGAGTGTTTGGAGAATATAATGAATTTGAATTTGAAAATTTTTAGCCCCGCTTTAAAATCTTGGATTTGAATCCGCTGAATTATTGAGCTCTAGATGTGATGTTTAGAATAGGCACTGTGACAAAATAAAGTTCATTCCGACACAAAAGTAGTTAATAGGAAAATAATATTTGCAAAAGAAAATGTTGAAGGGAACAAGATTCTAGAAATTTATTCAACTAATGTATACAACGGATACGTTAGCTAAGTTGCTTCATCAGCGCTATTTCGGCCCTTCTTTGCAAGGGTCCTCGTCAGGCTGTCAATCTTCAGGTCCAACGTCGGGGAAGGAAACAAACCTGGATGAAGATTCTAGAAAGTAACAATAACAGCTAAGACATGATTCTAGACAGTCTAAAAAAACGGGATCAACTAATAAAATGTCGCTCACTTATCCGTTTTGCACCATCGAAATTGACAAAATTTGATGAAAGTGAGATGACTTTTTAGATACTACGGTCAGTTACCACGGTCAGTTACCACGGTCGGACCGTGGAATCTGAATATCAGATACCACGGCCTGATGAAGCATCGTAGATGACGTATCTGTTGTGTACATTATTTGAATATATTTAATATGATTGCCCCTTACATTGTCAGAAGTTTCATAACAGATAACACAAGGATGCGCGTTTTCAACATACAATATTTGGAATGTAGGCTAATCTGTTGTGATTTTGAAAACGATATGCATTAAGTGTTATGCATAACTAGGAACAGCCCAAAACAGGAACAGCCGAAAAACGCCGACAAAGCATCATCAGACTTTTTTGTTTGTCGTCATGATATCGGCAAATTCATCAGACGCTGTTTTGCGATTTCAGTCGATCAATCAGTCATATAGGATTGTCAATATAATACACTTGATAATCGAAACACTTACGAACCATGCTCATTATGAGCGTGTTCCATCCTACTTACCTAGTTACTACGCATGACGTCACAAATTCTGCCTTTTTGTCGTCAAGGCTGGAACGATTTTTCTATTTTCCAGCGGAGTATAACGCCACAGGTGAATCCGACCAATAACGTGACAGAGATTCGTGGTTACTACGCTTACCACGCTTCCGAGCGGGGTAAGCAAATAGTTACTATTTCGAGAAGGCTGGAACGGTCAGCGTAGTAACTTTTCGTGAGGTTGGAAGATTTAGTAACTAATATTTACTATTGGTACAAGGGTGGAACACGCTCTGTATTTATACAACTCAATCAATCAATCAAGTTGTCGAACTGTAGTTTTCCACAAAGTACTGTACAGAGGACTTGAGAAATCTCTCTGGCGAGCAGCTGGGGGTATTTCTAGCAGCTGATGTCCGATTTTTTTCGAAGATCGCGTTTTTTGCTTGCGATTTGGTTTGGCTCTTCCTGGCAATGCTTGTTATGCATAAGATTGAACGCATATCGTTTTCAGAATCACGACAGTTCACATCCCAAGTGTTGAAACCGCGCATCCTTTTATTATCTGTTATCAAATTTGTTTCTGACAGAGTACGTTTTCAATCTGTTGGGGCGCCACGTCACTGTAATCGAGCGCAGGAGCAAGACTCCGTGAGCCTGAAGAAGGCCCTTGCCAAGAAGGGCCGAAATATAGCTCTAATAAAATGTAGCTGACTAATCCGTTTTGCACCGTCAAATCTGCGTGTCTCAGAGGACCCGTCGGGCGTACAATCTGAATCCTACTTCCATAATCGCTCCATCCATTCTTAAACTCGGAAATTCGAATTTCATACGGTACGTTCAAACCCGCCTAACGGTACATCACTGATTTTCACACTCTCCCTGTTTCGCTATTTTCGATGCGTGTCATGGTCCCGACGTTTGTTTGCGAGAAGCTCAATCGTCAGAGAAACCGGTCATCTAAATTTTTCCGTGTTTTGCTAAGAAATCAACGTGCCTGGAGAAAGGCTTAAAGGACCCATCTGGCTTATTCTGCCTTTTACGAGCATGTTCCACTCTACTTACCGTAGTTACTACGCATGACGTCACGAATCCTGGCTTTTTGGCGTCAAGGCTGGAACGTATTTTTCTATTTTCACCAAAATATCGTGCCACGGGCTAACCAGGCCAGTCGAAACAGAGATTCGTAGGTACCACGCTTGCTATGCTTCAGAGCGTGGTAAGCAAATAGTTACTATTTCGAGACGGTTGGAACGGGCAGTGTGTTAGCTTTTCACGAGGTTGGAACGAAAAAAGTAACTAATAGTTACTATTGTTAGAAGGGTGGAACACGGTCTATATTATCCCTAGCTCCCTTGTGGGATTAAATGCTTCTGAAATCCCCGCCTTTCGCCATTATTTCGTTTTGAACCTACGACTTTTTAGTGCTGTTACCGCCTAGCCGAGTTTTGAGTCTTGCAGCGCGAACTTCGCAGTCCACTGACAACTCTTTCAGCCATAAGGCTATGAGAAGCTTCAAAGTATTATTTCTCATGTTGAAAGGCATGATAGACCATTAGGTCAACCTTCTATTTTAGACTTCATTTGATTTGCTTGGTTTTACCACTTTTTAACCATGTCGCGTTCAGTTTTAGAATGTTTTGCGTCGAAGATAGACATTGATAGACATAGACGTCGATAGTCAAGCGCTATCAAGAAAATTGATAATTTGACGTGGCAAATAATGGTATTTTCGAAAACCGATATTTCTGAGCCATTTCATCGTGAAAAGATCAATTCGAGTAAGAGCTGTGCTTTAACAGAGTCAAAGTAGCCAATAATTAGCAGAGCATGGTTTTAAAGTAGCCAACTATTTTAGAATACTGGGTTATAAACAGCAAATAGTGCTAGGGGCCCTTTAAACCGCTAACTTTTGTTGACCCAGTAACCCGAGTTGACCCGCTAACCTTTTTAATTCGTCTAGGGCGTCAAATCGGTCGAATGGAGTCCCAGATCAAACCTCGGTGTCTCTCTTCAACCAAGTCGACGAACCTCTAGCCTTCTAAGTACTTCCGGCACTCCCAGTCCTGACCACGTCCGAAAATACCTATACGAGGGCATGATTGGGAAAGAAAGGTCGAACCTTTGGGATTTGCCACAATTTTGGGAAGATGCCTTCTTCGACGCAGTGGCTCAAGAGAGAGATATGATTGGGATGGACCAAGGGCCAGCCGAGATGATGGAGAGGTGAGCAACATCCTTGATCCCTATGTCGTTTTTTTTAAGTCTTGGCAAGGGCCCTCTTCAGGCAGAAGCTGGGAAGGGAACTTGTCATATAATAATAAATAAATAAATAATGATTTAATCCGTAATATCTTTAAATACATAAAAATAGCTTTGATATGTCAATTCAAATAAAGACACTTCAAACACTATCAATCAACAGGACAGGTCAATATTACTTATCTGATAAAATTAAAATTTCTAAATAAAATAATCAAGTTCATAAATAAACCACATCAGTAAACAAAAGACAGGTCAAAGTTATGTACCGTATCTCGTATAAAATTTCTCAATAAAACAATCAAGTTCGCAAATAAACTACATCGTTAAACAAAAACGAGTCAAAATTGCATACCGTAGCTATGAACAGTTAAACTGTTTAATAAAGTATGGTACAAAAGACAGATTTATATATAAATCTGACAGTAGAAGTATTATTGACAGATTTAAATGAGTATTTACATGTATATATGACGGTTTTGACAAATTTGGATTTCACCATGATAGTTCGAAAAGCGATATCTATCTATAATAATCTATATATCATTGCGCAGTCCAGCAATGCACTTAATAATAATAATACCCCCCCCCCCCCCCCCATGAGGCTGTTAAACGTCGGAGGCGGAGTGATCGAAATTCCAGTACGGTATTAAAGTCCTTCCACTTCCCACGGTTTTCCTTTGGGACAGTACAAAAAACATACACTGTAAAAAGTTTTTCCAAGAAAGGATTAAAGTTAACTGCAGTATTTGCTACTGGGATTAATCTTATCTCTACCGGATAAGATTAATCCGAATTAGAAATAATCGTATCTCAGTAGGGACAAGAATAATCCCAGTAGCAAATACTGCAAGATATTTTTTTACAGTGTATCGTGAACTGTAAAGCACAGGCCGCAGTATTTTTATGTCTGGTTCACTGTTTTGGATTTGACAAATTTTTGGATCTAGAATTTTTGATACCCGACCCTAAATTGTATTGGTAAGCATTAAGTATGTAGTTTCACGATGAGTAGCTTGCATCTGATTATGGTGACTGTTTCCGGTTTACGACTTTGGGAGCGCACTAATCTTCTTTCAACGATTGCGCGCGCCAGCCTTCGTCAAGCGTTGGCGCACACAAAAAAGCCTCCTTGATTGAGCCCTGGTTCCCCCCTTGAGTGAGCCCTAGTTCGCGATTGACCCTTACCTTAGACCTTAGATCCTCCCGTGCCACCAGGGGCCCACAGCCCCCAGAGGGCATTCACGAATAGGGGCCCGATGTGGGGTAGTGAGAATGAGAGTTTGTTACATCTGACGTGTGAATGCCTTGGGCTAGACGACTTTCGGGTTGAGATTTTTGGGAATTTAATTACAGTAAACGATGAAGTATGGATGATGAACGTTATTGGAAGTAAGTGTTTTCAAGATTCGAAGAGGCTGGTAAGGTACCTAAAGGTAGCTTTAGCCCACAGAGAGAATTCCCTTTAGTTTAGTTCCATTATTTCGTTTAAGTTTTTTTTTTACCATTTTTGCCATGGCCTCAGGCTTTTTGTGCAATAAATTATATTCTATTCTATTAAAGCCTTGGCGCATACAAAACATGCCTCCTTGAGTTAGACCTGGCTCCCCCCTTGAGTGAGCCCTGGTTCGTGACTGACCCTTACCTTAGACCTTAGATCCTCCTGTGCCGCCAGGGGCCCACAGGGCATCCATGAATAGGCGCCAGTGGGCTCTCTGGTGGGTTGCTATTCGCAACTGACAGTCGGAAGCGAAGGTGGAGGGAGAGATATTTAGAGTTGAGTAGTTTAAAGGGCGTGTTTTTTTTTTAATCTCAGTTCTCCACACGATCCGCACGTTCGCCTATTGAGATGAATATAGTTCTCCTTTCTTTGCGTTTTTACCCGAAACGGGAGCGGGGAAAGCTTCGCGGTTCTGAATATTCGAGAGGTTGAATCGGGATTTTGTGTCGGGGTTCTTGGGTTTTTGGGATCCCAAACCGTAAGTGGAGGGATACCTATGACATCACAAAAGTTGTCCGTCCGTCCGTCCGTCTAGCACGATAACTTCTGAAGGGGTTGAAATATATTGATCAAACTTGGCATGAGGACTCTTTAGGTCAAAGTACAGGTCAAGTTCGAAGATGGGCTCTAAATCTAGGGGTGGGGGAGGGGTTTGAAATTAAGGGGAACAATTTTTTTTTAAAGCTAATCAAATAGTCGAATTCGGGGTAAGAAGACATGCTGAATCTGAATTTTCTCGCCGGACAAATAGTTCACCCGGAATCCGGCAAAAAACGGAAAATTTCTGAACAGTAAAAGTCTAATCTGAAGATGAGTAGAGTCCGAATATGAAAATTATTTTCTCGTCGGACAATTAGTTCGGCCGGAATCCGGCCGAAACCGGAGAATTTGTTTGCAGTAAAAGTCTTATTTAAATATAATAAGATGTTCGATTTGCGGGTAAGAAGACATGGTGAATTCGTGTATGACAATCGTTTTCTCACCGGACGTATAGATCGCTCGGGATCCGGCTGAAACCGGAAAATTTGTTAAAAGTAAAGTTTAATTTGAAGTTGGTTAGAGGTTCGATGTAGGGGCAAGGAGACATGCTGAATTCGTTTTGAGCTTTAATTTCTTGCCAGAAAAGTAGTTTTTCCGGAATCCGGCCGAAACCGAAAGTTGGGCAGAAGTAAAGAAGGAAGGAGATACGGCGTAGGCCATGGGGTAAACCATATACTGAATCAATATCTGAATATTTGACGGCGCAAAATGGATATCTGAACTTCGTGAAATTCAGCTGGCGTATCGGTTTTGCACTGTCAAATACGAACATGGTCTTCTCCGATTATTACCATTGGCCTTAATCTGTTTCTGATTTTAAAAGTAAAAATGTTTAAGAAGTCTGTTCAAGAACGAATATCTACAAGAACGAATTTTCTGGAGCAAATATTAAAATTTTAGCGATCCTATCGAAACCTTTGGTCTTGTTGTCAGTCGACCTTGTGTCCCCGGCTTGACCCTTTATATTTGACGGTGCAAAACGGATAAGTCAGATAAATTTTATTAGAGCTATATTTCATTTTATATATGTACACGCAGCAAAAGCATAGCTGCCAAAGCATAGTAGCTGACGTATTTCGTTTTATGCATTATTTGAATATATGTTTCCCAGTCAGATTGGGCTCATAGGAGCATTTATCTAATGGGAGTATCTTATAAATATTCCTTGAGCCTAAGCTGACTTTGTAACATATATTCAAATAATGTATACAAACTTCCTTGCCAAGAAGGGCCGAAATATCGCTGATGAAGCATCGTAGCTGATGTATCCGTTGTATACATTATTTGAGTATCTTGTACTCGATCTTCTCTCTTTATACAGGTATAAATCCTTGAGCGACACTGAACGTAAGAGACTTGAACACGAAGAGGACCGCCTACTCTCAAACCTCCTTTGCAACCTGGTAGCCTATATGGTTATGATGGACGTGAACCGGACTGAAACGAAGAGACGGGTTCGCCGCTTACTGGGCAAGTCCCACATAGGCTTAGCCTACAGCCAACAGGTCCATACGTTACTAGATCGAATAGACGAGCTAGCTGGAAACGACGTTGATGTAAGACCACTTGGTAAGTAAGCTTAGTAATTTACCTTTAATACCTCTTTCGGACTTTATTCCCCTAGGCTTCAGCCACCAGTATTCCTAGTCTCCCCTCCGAAATCCCCCCCCCCCCCCCCTAGGAGTTTACCTCCCCCCTCCTTAATAAGGAAGGTCTTCTCCGATGGGAGTATGTAAAAAAAAAAGTCTGTAAAAAAAAAAAGAAAAAAAAAATATGGATGATAGGCTGATATCATGGTTTTCCGTCAATACTCATCAAATACCTTTTAACATGTTAATAAATGACAGGTAAAGAGATAGTGAAAGCAGAGCTCTCACTAGAAATGATCTTTTCACTTACGGAATGGGTCAGAAATATTAGTTGCGTTTTTTGCCGTCATCCAGTTAACCGACCTGCGAGGTTTCTCTCTATAAGCCGTTTTCTTTCTTCGGTTAACCGACCTAAATCCTTATAAGCTGTTTTTTCATCGCCGTTCGTCGGTCAGTAAACCGACCTGTGGACTGAGCTCTGAGCTCCATCCAACCGACCTACGCTCTTGGCACGGCGCGAAATTCAAAATTCTCATTGGAGAGATAGGCGCCTGCGAATGGAAGACGCCATTTTTTCTTATAAGCCGTTTTTTAGAGCTCAGTCGAGCCGACCGGCGAGACGAAAAAACGGTCAATAGTGGCAAGTAGGTAGGTTAGCCGACCTACGGAGGAAAGGCAAAAAACGCAACTATTATTTTTATGGCACTTGCAGCCTCTGGCTCAAGTGCCATATACCGATCACAATTCCGTCTGTCGGTCTGTCGGTCGGTCCGAGTTTTTTGTCCCACATATCCGAGTTAGGGTACTTCCAGATGTGCTAGGACAATGAAACTTGGCAGGCATATCAGGAACCCGACCAAACTAACCTGGAAATAATCAGTTTCCCGATCCGACCATATGGGGGGGAGTGCGAGGCGCTGGAAACTTGCAAATTTAGGGCATTTTGTCACTTTTTTCTGAGTTAGGGTACTTCTAGATGAGCTAGGACAATGAAACTTGGCAGGAATATCAGGGACCCGACCAAACGAACCTGGAAATAATCAGTTTCCCGATCCGACCATATGCGGGGGAGTGGGGGCGCTCGAAACTTGAAAATTTAGGGCATTTTGTCACACTTTTTCGAGTTAGGGTACTTCCAGATGAGCTAGGACAATGAAACTTGGCAGGAATATCAGGGACCTGACCAAAGTAACCTAGAAATAATAAGTTTCCCGATCCGACCATATGCGGGGGAGTTGGGGTGCTGGAAACTTGAAAATTTAAGGCATTTTGTCACACTTTTTCGAGTGAGGGTACTTCCAGATGAGCTAGGACAATGAAACTTGGCAGGAATATCAGGGACCCGACCAAACTAACCTGGAAATAATCAGTTTCCCGATCCGACCATGTGCGGGGAAGTGGGGGCGCTGGAAACTTGAAAATTTAGGGCATTTTGTCACACTTTTTCGAGTTAGGGTACTTCCAGTTGTGCTAGGACCATGAAACTTGGCAGGCATATCAGAGACCCGACCAAACAAAATTAGGAATAATCATTTTTCTGATCCGACCATTTTTTGGGGGGGGGGGTGGAAGGCAGGGGAATCCGGGAAACTGAGAAGTGTGTAACTTTCGAACGGATGATCGGATTGTAATGAAACTTCATAAATGAAGAGAATATATATCTGTAATGTCCCGTTTAAAGTCTTGACCGGATTCGGTAGCCAGGGGGGAGTTGGGGGGGGGGGGGGGAGACCGGAAATTTCAAGAAACGGTTAGAATGGAGGGATCGGAGTGAAACTTGCTGGGAAGAACAAGCATCTGCTCTAGATAAGTCCTTTAGACCATTGTACTGGATCCGGACACTTATGAGGGGGGGGGGGGGGTCCCGGAATTCCGGTGATGGTGGTTTTTTGGATTTTCACGATGAAACTTGGCAGGCATATCAGGGACCCAATCAAACTGACTTCAAAATAAAAATATTGTCGATCAGATAATGGTGGGGGAGTGGAGGGAGGGGAATCCGCAGGGGAATCCGGGAAATTG
The DNA here is from genome assembly GCA_030848855.1 of Branchinecta sandiegonensis. NCBI lineage: Eukaryota > Metazoa > Arthropoda > Branchiopoda > Anostraca > Branchinectidae > Branchinecta > Branchinecta sandiegonensis. Next base: position 27,458,031 of record JAUPMV010000001.1, on the reverse strand, counting down.
AGAAGTGTATAACTTTCGAACGGATTATCGGATTGTAATGAAACTTCATAACTGAACAGAATATATATCTGTAATGTCCCGTTTAAAGTCTTGACCGGATTCGGTAGCCAGGGGGGAGTTGGGGGGGGGGGGGAGACCGGAAATTTCAAGAAACGGTTAGAATGGAGGGATCGGAGTGAAACTTGCTGGGAAGAACAAGCATCTGATCTAGATAAGTCCTTTAGACCATTGTACTTGATCCGGACACTTATGGGGGGGGGGGGGTCCCGGAATTCCGGTGATGGTGGTTTTGGGGATTTTCACGATGAAACTTGGCAGGCATATCAGGGACCCAATCAAACTGACTTCAAAATAAAAATTTTGTCCATCAGATAATGGTGGGGGGAGTGGAGGGAGGGGAATCCGAAATTTTCAGTCATTTCAGTCATCCCAATTTTGGAATGGGTGACCGGATTCGAGTGAAATTTAAGAATTCAACAGAGGACATTTCTCCGATGATTTTTTTCATATCCGGACCGGATCCGGCAACTATTGGGGGGGGGGGGCGGAAAACACGTGCCCCGTTTAGAATGGAGGGATCGGGATGGAACTTTGTGGGAAGAACAAACAGATGCTCTAGGTAAGTCATTTGCTGAATCGGATTGGCTACGTGCACCGCGGGAGAGCTGGGTGGGGTGGGGTGGGGGGGGGGGGGGGTGGACCGGAAATCTCGAGAAACGGTTAGAATGATGGTATCGGAGTGAAACTTGCTGGGAAGAACAAACATCTGGTCCATGTAAATCTTTTACATAATTTGACTGGATCCGGACACTTGAGGGGGGGGGGAGGAGGGGTATCCCGGAATTCCGTTTTTTGGGGGATTTTCACGACGAAACTTGGAAGGCATATCAGGGACCCGGTCAAACTGACTTGGAATAAAAAAAAAATCCTCGATATGATAATCTTGGGGGGGGGGGGAGTTGAGGGAGGGGAATCCGAAATATTGAGTCATGCGCAACTTTGGAACGGGTGATCGGATTCGAGTGAAATTTAATAATTAAACAGAGGACATTTTTCTCTTGTGACCTTTTTCATTTCCGGACCGAATCCGGCAATTATCGGGGGGAGGGCGGAAAATACTTGACCCGCTTAGACTGGTGTGATCTGGATTGGACTTCGTGGGAATGACAAACAGATGCTCTGGATTAATCATTTACAGAACCGGATTGGCTCCGGTTATTGTGGGTGGAGTTGGAGGAGGGGGAGGGGGGTCTGGGATTCCGGTGATCGCGCGTTAAGGTACTTCCAGATGTGCTAGGACGATGAAACTTCGCTGGAATATTGGAGACTCAACAACATTTGCTTAGAAATTGCTACTTCCCAAATCCGATTATTCCTTAAAGTACCAATCTTGACCGCAAAGTCAAAAAAAATACTTTTAAGCAATATATGCATTTTCGTGATGCCCATCAGCCCATTAGCAGTTTTGCCTCAAGGGTTTTGCTTACAAATGAAGTTCCAGCTCCCTTATAGTGCGCATCTCAGCCGCAAAGTCGAAACTTACTGTTGATCAATCAAATCATCTTGACACATGCAAGTGCCACATGAGCTTACAGCTCTTGTTTGAAAACACCATTACTTTCCTCGCGAAATCAGCGATTTTCTTGTTAGCGCTTATCGACTCCATCGAGCCCTCCTGCTCCCCGACGAGGCGGCTGGGCGCAAAACATTTGACAGCTCGACGCGCCGTGGTTAAAAAGTGGGAAAACTAAGCAAAATAAAAGAATTCAAAAACAAAAGATAGATCTGATGGTCTGCCAAGTCTTCCAAAATGAAAAATAACATTTTCAATCTTCTCATATCGTTATGTGCGAAGGAAGTTGTCAGCAGACGTTGAAGATTCCGGCGAAGTTTTCGTTGCGTGACGGGAAAAAACTCGGCAAGGCGGAAAAGTGCTAAACATTGAAAGGCTGAAACGAAACTATGGCGAAAGGTGGGGATTTGGAAGCTTATAATTTCATAAGGAAGCTAGGTATACTATAAAAGGCAGAATAGGCAAGAGGGGTCCTTTAACAGACAGTAAACAGATATTTTCGGTCAAAAAAAACGCGTAAAATTAAAATTTCGAAATGGGTCTTAAGATCAAAGCTAAACTGATAAATTGTAAAACTTAAATAATAGTATTTCATGTCCACATTCAGGCTACACAACTGTTGCTTCCAACGCGCTCATTGATCAGAAATACCGGTTACGCAAGATTTTCTCACCAAAACCAGGGGGGGGGGGAGTAAGGCTGAAAACAGCCAAGACTGGCTTGTAATCTTTGAAAAATCCAGTAGAATTTCGAAGGAGTCAAATATGTTAGAACATCTGAATAGAAACTGTGTCTTGAATAGAAAATGAATTTGTACTCACTGCCCTAGGGTACAAGTATAGTACAAGAGTAAAAAGAAACATAAGAAAACACTAAACTGAACACACACAAAAATACCTACAATTTCAGAGAAATTTAATCACACGTAAGAATGGGGTGGTGAACGGTATCTACTGAGACTTGTGCTCTCGAATCACGCCACTAGATGGTCCCACGATCGTACCGAGTCCTGATTTGAACTGGCGACTTGGGATGGCAGGGGATGGGGAAGTGCATAAAATCGATAACATAAATAGTGGAGCAACGAAGTAGCGTGCAATTCCATCGGGTCTTCTAGTCTATTTAAGTGAATGGAAAAGAGGGCCGTATCTCATCCCTATTCGGTAAAAATCTAAGTAATTTTCCAAAAACATTGACAAGTTCCGAGAAGGTGCACGGGTATCTTTCCAGTTCCGTCTTGCTTTGAACATCTTATTCTCTAAACTTGTCGTTGAATTGTGAATATTGTTACTGTAGTTATATCATTAATAGTTTCTGAGAATCTTGTTTTGTTGTTGTTGTTGTATTTATTCACTTTACGTTTGACGTCATCATTGCTGTTGTTGTATTTATTCAGTTTACGTTTGACGTCATTTTATCTTGATACAGTTATTTTTGTTGACAAATAACAGAAAAATCGGCTAGTCCGTGAATGGTTTGGAAATAAATTGAATTGAATTGAAAAAAAAAAGTGTTTTTGATTTTTAATTTAGTAGCCGTTGTATGACTGATCAATCATACTTCCGCAATTGTTCCGCCCATTCACGAGATTCCGATCTTCCTATGACATGTTTATCCACCCCAATAGCGATAGAATATCTGTTAGGAAGCTTATCGCTTCTGATGATCTCATTGGTTAGAAATAATTAGTGATTCAAGTTTCTCAGTGTTTCCCAACCAAGGAGACTATGTACATAATGTAGTTGTTAGTATCATTCTGTTTCGGAGAAAGTTTTTATGGAACCAAACTGTATTTAAATCGTACAAAGAATTCTGTAAATTAACAAAAAATGCCATGTACTCTCATATTAGTGTATATGCGGCTTTCATACTGAGAACGCAAGACGCTTGCGTTGCGCTTGCGTAGAGTCAGCGTTGCGTCTGTCTTGCGTCGGACCTTTCACACCGTGAAGGCTTGTGCGTTGCGTTTTCAGAAAATGGCTAGTTCTGATGAAGGCTTAAAATGATGCCTGGACTGAAAATGGAGCCTATAGGCAATTTCAAACAGTTTGTAGAATGTTTATAGGTAATTTTTTATTATTACTATTTGCTACTTGAAGGAGACAAGGTCCAACTAAATGTAATGTGATAGAAAGTAGGGTCAACTTACCAGTCATGCTCTTGCTAAACTCCTTGTTGATGATTTCACAGATTGATAACCATGTATTATTAATGAAAGTCTTGTTGTGATAGTCAGGGACCTTTTTATCATATAGTCCAGGTCTCTCTTGAACTAGTTTTACTAGTTTTTCTTCACAAACCTCCATTTCAATGAAAAACAAACTGAAAAATCTGATGCGTACGCGTCGGACGCAAAGTAAAAATAGAGCTCAGTTCTATTCTTGCGTTGCATCAATTTTTTAAGCGCAAGCTCCGCGTTGCGTCGTCGCAAGCGCAACGCAAGGCTTGCGTTGCTCAGTGTCAAAGGCAAACGCGTCAATGTGAAAGCAGCTTTATCTCTGTGAGATACGCTACGCAAAACCTGTACGCAACGCAAGATAAACGCATACGCGACGCATCGCAACGACGCCTTAAAGCGGCTTTACCTGATGCGACATTCTAATATTATTTCTCCTAGGATCACGGCAGCTTCACCGCGTTTCCTTCACGGTACATGTGGGAACAGGTTCAGACGGGGACCTTCGCTTCCTAGAAGTCCGGGACGATGGTTTGATACTTAGAGCACTGAGTGGAGCGATCGTTGAGCGCTGGTGGTTTGAGCGCATTGTGAACATGACGTACAGCCCTAAAACAAAAGTGTTGTGCATGTGGCGCCGCTCTGGTGAGCAGACTTTGCTTCACAAATATTATACGCGGAAGGTAAGAAGACTTGATTTAGCTCGTAGAAATGTTTATTTTAAAGCTCGAGTAGCATCTTTTCTTATTTACTTTCATTCAAGCTACGGCTCAACAATTGTCAGGGATGATTGAATGGAACTTCTAAGAACTCAGTACTATTTTATTCCAAAATTAAACGAAAAAGTAAACTAAAATGATAGCAAAACGGGAAATAATCTTTACAGACTAATCTTCACCTGGATATTTGGCAATGACGCACATTTGCGAATTTTGGAAGGAAAATCTATATGGAGGCGTTCCCTCTGCTATCGTTGTTTTCTATCCGGGACGCTCCCAGGAAGTGACTCCTCCATTCTCATAATGGTTCCCCTGGACTCCCCAAGCTAGCCGTCCTCGGTATAAGGCCTAAGGCCTCGGGATAAGACCTTTCACGATTACTTTTATTTTAAATTAATTCGTAAGTGTTGACTGTAAATTGTATATATATGTTATTGACGACCAAACGAATATTCGGCTTGTCCGCTTCACGTTTTAGAAATAAATTGAAATTGAAATGACCGAATTACCCGGTTTGAGCGGGCAAACACCGAGGCAATCACGGCTCTGGCTTGCGGACAAATTCGCAAGGTTCTGTAACAAATCCCTGTCAGCTTTTCTCTCGTCGCCTAGCGTTTTCGCATTCTTTTCTTCTGTCGGCTTTTAGTTTTATTTAATTTTAGTAAAAACTTAATGAAATTTAACGCCTGAAGGCGTGTTCGCCGTTCTCCGTCCCTGGCGATCGCGGCAGATCCTGCGTTTTTCTTGCTCGACATCCTGCTAGTCTTGAATGCGTCCAGTTCTCTCAATCTCTGCCTCAAGGAAGATTTTCGCCCTTGTTACCTATTCCCATGCATGCAGCGTCCATCAATCTCTTGACCTATCCACGATAGAAGTGCTTATCCTGCGTTTTTCTCGGCTATTACCATCCTGCTACCTTTCTGTGCGTTCTCTTTCTGAACAGTTGCGCTTTTGCAGATACCATGGTATCTGATACCACGGTTTCAAGTCGTTTTCGCAGTTACCGTGGTATCTGAGACCACGATCAAAAGGCCTTTTTGCAGTTATCGTGGTATCTGGCCGGTCATCGTGATATCTGATATTCAGATACCACGGTCCGACCGTGGTAACTGATCGTTGTATCTGAAAAAGTCATCTCACTTTCATCATCACCAACAATAGAGCCTTTTGTCAAATTGTTGGGAAAGAAGTTTGGCACTTAGTGGTGTGACTGGATATCAGTTTTTGGGATCCCAAAACGTAAGTGGAGGGATACCTATGACATCGCAAAAGTTGTCCGTCTGTCCGTCCGTCCGTTTGTAAGCACGATAACTCTCGAAGGGAATCAGATATTTTGATGAAACTTGGTGTGAGGATTCGTTGGGTCGGCTGACCAGTCGAGTTCGTAAATGGGCTTTTTAGCCCTACATTTAGGGGTGGGGGAGGGGGTTCAAATTAAGGGGCAAACAAAATATTTTGAAACAGCTAATGTGATAGTCGATTATGGGGTAAGAAGACATGCTGAACAAGATGGTGAAAACCATTTTGTAATCGGACAAGAAGTTCGCCCGGAATCCGGCAAAAACCGGAAAGTTTGTTAAAAGCAAAAGTTGTATTTGGAGTTGATCAGATGTCCGATTTAGGGCAAGAAGACATGCTGAACTTTTATGTCAAAACAGTTTTCTACCCGGACATGTACTTCGCCCGGAATCCGGCCAAACCCGGAAAATTGTTAGAAGTTACAAGTTTTATTTCTTGCTGATTAGATAACCGATTTAGGGGTAAGAAGAGACGCTGAATCCATGTGTGACAATCATATTTTACCCGGACATATAGTTCGACCGGAATCCGGCTGGAGTCGGAAAATTTGTTACAAGTTAAATTTTTATTTGAAGTTGATTATATGTTCATTATTCGGGAAAGAAGATACCCTGAGTTCGTTTTTGAGCTTTCTTTTTTCGCCAGACAAGTAGTTCTAGAGTTCGGCCGAAACCGGGAAATTGGCAGAAGTGGCAGGAACTTTTCGTCAAAAAAGATATGACTTATACGGGTAAACACACATGCTGAATCCATATCTGAACTTCTCAGATGATTAGCTATTTGGCCTTAATCTGTTTCTGAATTTTAATCGTAAGAATGTTCAAGGATTCTGGCGATGACTGGATCTGGCTAAGACAAGACCCAGTTGTCTGGATCAGATATTTAATTTTTGGGATCCCATCGAAAACTTTGGTCTTGTTCCTTTGGGATTACTTCGAAAAGCGCAATTTTGGCATCTTTCGTTTTTGCACAGCAACCGTGGTATCAGATACCATGGTAACTACAAAAACGACTAATTGCAGACCCAGTTACCGTGGTAACAGATACCATGGTATCTGCAAAAACGCAACTAATATCCTTTACCCCAACGAAGGTTTTCGCCCCAGTTGTTCCCTGCTGCCCATGCAGTACTCATTCATTCTCCGAGCTGCTCATGACAGAACGTCAATAATCTCTCATTTTAGTGCAAGTTTCTCTACCAAGCGATCCAGGAGTCAATGGAACGGGCAGCCGCCCGCGGCGCAGGATCTAGACCTGGTGCCGAATTAGGCGGGGAATTTCCAGTGCAGGATTTAAAGACAGGGGAAGGCGGCTTGCTACAGGTAAGTCCCAGAGCCGTTCTCGTCCTGACCTTATTTTACGGCATCCAAGTCGTGACCTGCGAAACGATATTTATTTACGTTAAAAGCCCAAGGGCCGAAACAAATAAACAAAAGAAATAAATGGAATACTGAAAGAAATTAGCACACTATTGCACCACACCAAACACCAGTCAAACACTTTTAATTACAAAAGACCTGTTCCGCATAATTTTCACGAGCCAGTCCCTCCCATAAACTCCTCCCTTAAAGTTTAACTGAAAACCCAACTTATTTTTGTGTCATTTAATTGAATACATTAGTTTAATAATAATAACTCATTTGTTTCCTTAATAGCACTTACAACTGCTAGCTGCGGATCGTCAACATAACACATTGCAAATCACGGCTGATTGATATTCTGACAGTTAAATTACGAATCAAATAAGGCACAAACAAAGATAAATACCTTTCGGTTGAGTTTATGGGGGGCTGAAGAAGCCGTATATTGTCAATGTTAGCTAGTCGCCTTTTTGATCCGAATTCTCAGTTCTCCGTTCTGGCTTCCGAATTCTCGATTCTCGTACAAATTACCGTTTTTTCTCCTCTGGCTTCTCCATACTCGCTTTTGACAAAAACACTAATTTGGCAGCTCGTCCGCAACCCGGTATACGTGTTTATGCATATTGAACACCCGCACTCTGTTGACCAATCAGGGAGGAGAATCGAGAATTCAACATCGGAGCAACTTCTCGATTCTGCAGAATCGCGAGGCTTTCCTCGTTCTCGATTCTGACAAAAACGCAAGAACAAGAGAATTCGCTTCATCTGAATGGTCCAAAAACGCGAAATAGGAGAATTGCGAGGAGAATCACAAGGAGAATTCGGAACTATTGAATTATGTGGATTCTGCTAAGGGATTTTTTCTTATTTTCCACTATCTGCTCTAGTTGTGACGTTCAGATTGTCTGCGACCGTCCCCACGGAGTAAATTCTACTATGCCGTGGGAAAATTAATCTCAACACAAACGCGGCTTTTCAGTCGACAGTGGTCAGCTTTGTGAAGAATGCTTAGTGCCTGAACAAAAACTAATTCGTAAATCTTTCTCGTAAGGCATTCAACACAGATACAAGTGCATAGAGGTACCACAAATCACTCGGAACTCCACTATTTGAAAATCGATTATTCGTAAATAGCGGGACAACGAAGTAACGCATTTTCAGCGGGTCTTCAAGCCAATTTCAGTGAATAAGTGATGAGTCCTATCTCAGCCCCTTTCAGTTAAACTTTAAATCATTCAATTCACCTCAACCACACGTAACCCGATGAAAAATTTGTAGCCTGTGTAGTTGTATGATAGTTGTACAAAAAAGTTGCATGTATTGACATATAATAGTAAAGAGTACTATCATTTAATGTGCTTCAGACTGGGCCAATCTTAAGCAGTAGTATCAAATCAATCAATCAATCAAATCGTTTATTGACAAATCAACTTCTTAGCTTTCTTCATCAGAAGATGCTAAATTGCGCTGGTCATACAGTAATAAAATAAAAATATATTACACTAATTATTCACGTTGTTAAAAATCTGTAAAAAAAAAAAAAGGGCACAAACGAGTTCATAACCTTGAAGTTCGTCCTCTGATAGGCAAAAGTTTGTTTTGCTGTCTTGTCCTGCTATTTCTCGGAGCGTCAGGGGGGAGCAATGACCGGTAGTTCTCATTTGCCAACAGTTTTTTTTCCAAAGTTTAGGATTTAGGATCATCTCCATTAGCATACTGTCTCGCTATAGTAGCATCCAGTGTTGCTAATAGTAGCATGCAGTAGAATGCAGTAACAAGGTAGACTTGAAGTAGAAGCATGTAGCATCAGTTAGTACTGCATGCTACTTTTTCGTACAACTTCATACTACCATTCTGAGATAAAGTTTTCATCGGGAAAATGAAAAAGACCCTCTTCTCCCTCACCCCACACTGGACAAAAGTAAGGACCCAGATTTCTCCCTAGCAGTGAATTAATGAATGAATTAATCTTTTTATTTATCCACTTCTATAAAATAGAAAGAGTGGATTACATAGAGAAAAGAAAGAACAGAACAGAATACAGATTTACAATTCGAACACATTACACTTCAAACAAACGGACAAGACCGTGATGCGGAGAAAACGCCACGACCGACAGATTCCTATGCAGCTCGTCAAGTTTAACAGTTATATTTCTTACTGAAAATTTATATATCATTTTTCGGTTTGTATACCAAATTGGCAAGTAGAAGAGGAATTTGCAGTACTGGAAGTATGCGATTTGAATAGCAGCTACATCCTTTTTCTTCAGCAGGGGGTAAAGTCCAGAAAGGTAAAGGACTACTCAAATACTCTCTTCTTTCACCAAGTGGCAGGTTATCTGCCCTCAAATTTATAATTAGTTTCACCTCCTCTTTATTTAAACCCGCTGTAAAATAAATTTCTCCATGGTCCCTCATTTCAGCTTCTGTCGGAACCGTCACAACCCACTGGGGGGGGGGGGGGGGTACTAATCCGTTTTAAGAAAAAGAAAAAATCACCAAAAGAATAAATCGTGGCGAAGCCGCGCGGAAATCCTTGAAAATTTTCTGATTTTGTCTAGAAAAATTCGTGATTTTGGGACATTTATTATGTGAAGATTACCAAAATTTAGTAGTCTAGATGGGATGATGTCCCTCCGTAGACACGACACTACGAAGACACGACAGTACATCGAAACGAAAAAAACGTCAGTATACATAAACACGTCACACGACGGAACGAAGACCGACACTACATGGACATGACCATACCAGTACCGACGCTACATGCACACGACGGTATGAGTACCGACACTACATAAACACTTTCTGATTTTCGACCTAGTGTCGGATTTTGTCCTCTTAGTGACGTGTCCACGTAGTATCATTCGACGTACTAGCATGACTACTCGTTCGGTGTACCGCCGTGTCTACGTAGTGTCGTTCGATGTACCGTCGTGTCCACGTAGTGTCTTTTTTTGTCAACGTAGTGTCGGGAATTTTGTCCGTTTCGCGTCGGATTTTGTACACTTACTGACGTTTCTGCGTAGGGGCGCGCACCCGTCTAGATGCAAACAGATAAAACAAAATTGGTTGAAAAGTCACCGCCCTTGGCAACCCTGGTAAAGCGCAGCTCTCTTTATCAATTAGGAATGCCAAGTTAAAACAAAGACGACTGCAGACCCGTCAATACGCACAACCGTCAGCGTACCTTCCAAAATCTGTCTGTTCGCCAAATTTCCGTACATCCACCCGACAGTTGGCTCACAGAAAGCCATCGTTACACAAACCGGACGTTGGTCCACTCTTCACCACTAGCTTGACATCCAACCAAATAGTCCAATACGAATGTACACGCAACGGTCAGTTTGCCTTTCAAATCTGTCTATGTGCCACATTTCTAGACAGGACATCCACCCGTCAGTTCGTTCACGGAATCCGTTGGTCGAATCATCAGCACTCGCTTACCTTGATATTAGACCAATATGTTTGTACACTCATCGGTCATTGCAGTTTGCCTTCCAAAACCTGAATGTTCGCCAAATTTCTAGACAGTACATCCACCCAGGGGCGCCACGACTTGAGGGAGAGGGGGGGGGGGGGGGGTCGGTGCGAAGCGGTGCGATTTTTCGTAAAAACAGTCGACTTTTTTCTTGGAAACATTCGACTTTTTTTTAAAAACAGTCGGTTTCTTGTAAAAATAGTCGATTTTTTCTTAAAATCAGCCGATTTTCGTCAACACAGTCGTTTTTTCTCAAGAAAGTCGTTGTTATCTGCAAAAACAGTTAGGTAAAAAAGACCAGCCAGTCGTTAAATAACTTCCCCCCCCCCCAAACATTTTGGCTAGTAATGCCTCTGCATCAACCAACAGCTGCCAGTTGGTTCTTAGAAATCCGTCACTAGGCCAACCGAACAATCGTCTTGGTATATATATTGCTCAGATGAGGCTGTTGCACCTTTTATCAGTTTTAACCAAAAACTGAAAAAGTGAACCAAAGCTCTCTTTGAAATTTTGAGGTCAAATACATAGGCTGTCTACAGCTTTTTTCAGCAACTTGACCGTATTTGGTGTTAACAGTTTTAAAATAAAACCGTTGAAGCGTGACTGTAGGCTACTCCTGAATGGACGTGTGTGACTGAAGCCGTGGGAACAACCCTTCGAGGAAGTCGCTTCGGGTTTCAATCAATCAAGTTTATTATCCAAATAGCTTACAGCTAGAAGCGAAATGCAATATTTACGAAATACACTGACACGAAACAAATTAACTAATACACATACAAGATATGACCAGTAAATGATGGGATGAAACTGCGTAAAATTGGGCAGAAGAATTAGCAGGATATAGAGAAAATTGATTGCCAGTATTCCTCTCGCACCGACGCACTGAAGACGGGAGGGGAGGGTGGAATAAATATGCCATCTTTGGACAACTTTGCTCAAATTTTTTTTGAAATAGTATTTCTGCGGTCAGTTCGGGTTCTCCGAGCTTCTCGACTGTTGGTATTCATTTTTGTTTCTCCTCAGGTCTGTCTCGAAGGAGTCGGTCTTCTTTTCGTTGACAGCAAGGTAATGCATTTCTATCCTGCTTTTTGCTGTTTCTTTCCTCTATCTTTTCCAAGGACCTTCTCAAAAAATTCCTTCAAATTTTTTCTCTTCTCTTCTCACTATATAAGGAATCACAGACAAACATGGCTCTGCATGCGTTTTTGAAATTATCAAATTTCGATGTCTTATTTTTTGATTTTCGAAGGAACTTTCGAGGTGGTCCTTGCCACGTCTCCCCCCCGTTGAATTTAAACTGAAATCGCTTTTTCTTTTCCGGTGACCCTCCAATGGACCAATAGGATTTTGAGGTATGGTCAATTGATCTGTTCGTCGCTGCAAGCTGTCTTATTCCCGCTGATTGTAGTACCAGTTGTGAGCGCGGTTCTTGCGGCTGCTCACTTGCAGCTGTAGGACCAGCTTGATCTGATTTTTTGTCACAGTGTCTTATGGCACCCCCACCAGTAACCCTGTTTGACCATCTCCAAAGTTTCAACCTTGCTCAATGCACCATCGCCCTTGCATGTAGCACGCTTGCAGATTTGCCTTAATTGGAATAGATGTTAGCGAGAAGTTACCCACCCCCGACACCTGCTGTACACCCTTTCCCGGAACCGGCTGAAACTACACTGTAAAAAAAAGATCTTGCGGTATTTAGTACTGGGATTACTCTTGTCTTTATTGAGATAAGATCATCCCTTATTCGGATTAATTTTATCCTAATAGAGATAAGATTAATCCCAGTAACAAATACTGCATCCTTATTCGGAGAAACTTTTTACAGTGCAGCAGTGCCAGCCATAAATTAGGCGTCTCCTGCTTTTAAACATGATGGTTTTAATGTTCTAACACGTGCCAACCGGCCCTGCCCCACGGCACCAGGTACTTGTTGTATAATAACGTCAGGAGTGGGCAACCCCTCGGATATTAGCTTCCTTCTTTGACGCCGGAGTACTCATTAGTGGCGTTAGTGGTCTCTTGTTTTACCCGTAGAGAGGCTGCAGCCCACTCGATGAAAATGGATCTTTCTACACCATCATCGTGAAATCGTAAATGTAAACAGTTGTGTTTGACGAGAGAACAAATATTCGTTTTTTAGAAATACTGTGCGAAATTTTTTTGAACAAGAAAGACTGATCGATTGAAACGAGTAAAACAAACAATCCAAGATGGCGACGCATAGGATTTTCGACTTTTGAGTCTGAAGTTACTCATCCTACCGGTCGGCTTTTTCACCTTCGGCTCAACGTCTGGCTTCGTATTAGTTGACTGAGGTCCGTTTTCGTTGGGTAGGATGAAAATCTCTCTACAAGCCGTTTCTGGATTCACTGTTGACTGCTCTCTAGTTTGGTCTCACCACTCACTAGTGTCTGGTTTTACCTCACCAGTGATGTGAAACTAGACACTATTTTTCTTTCTTTTATGAACTCCCTTGACTCGGATACGAGATTGGGTACTTCAAACCCAAGATTGTTCACACTCCGAGAGGTTAATAATTCTGCCCAGAACCACCTTGCGGTTTAGTCCATGATTGTCAACACGATCAACGTTTGTTAAAACTCTAGGTTTTTTCTTTAATTATAGAAGGTGGGAAGTGCCCTGATGTTGAGTTTTGCACTAGTCCTGCAGTTCATTTTGAAAAATTAAAACCTTCTTTTTTCTGTTCATTCTCTTTTGGATTTATGGCACCATCTGTCTGATCAATGCTGAAAGTAAGGCGAGGGGGGCATACATAGACTAATCCGATTGAGGCGCTGAACTCGTGTAAGGCCAGTTGATGTTTTACGTATATGTCTTGTGCACTTTAAAAAAATTATTATTAATGAGCTAACGAGCTCGTATCCCTGCCGGCCCCCAGTGATCAAAATATATTGTCACGAAGTGTTTTAGAAATTAAAGAACCTGAACCAAATACCATTTGACAACCAAAGCTGCCCCGTCTCAAAGAACATTTAGGATAAACAGAAACTGAAGTTGAGCGAAGAAGATGTTGATTTTAAGTGCCAATAATTTGAAGAAAAAAAATGCAGATTAGGAAAGCGTGATGCAGGTGGACTTTTTAAAGCAGCGCGAGAAAAAATCGGCCTTCGCTGAAACATGTTCCGGGAAACTCGGTTTTGCTGGGGTAGACTAGATCAGTGGTTCCCAACCGGTGGTACGCGTACCCCAAGGGGTACGCGAGACCCTTGCAAGGGGTACGCGAAGGAACCAAAACTGATTTAGTCTGTAGCTTCAAAATCTTGTCTCACTCATTTATGATGGCCGAAAGCCTAATATTACCAGCAGAGTATCACCAGCCAAAATATTTCTTAAGGGGCAAGGTATTTTTTCTGACCGACTATTTTTATGGCACTTGCAGCCTCTGGCTCAAGTGCCATATACCGATCACAATTCCGTCTGTCGGTCGGTCCGAGTTTTTTGTCCCGCATATCCGAGTTAGGGTACTTCCAGATGTGCTAGGACAATGAAACTTGGCAGGCATATCAGGGACCCGACCAAACTAACCTGGAAATAATCAGTTTCCCGATCCGACCATATGCGGGGGAGTGCGGGGCGCTGGAAACTTGAAAATTTAGGGCATTTTGTCACTTTTTTTCCGAGTTAGTGTACTTCTAGATGAGATAGGACAATGAAACTTGGCAGGAATATCAGGGACCCGACCAAACGAACCTGGAAATAATCAGTTTCCCGATCCGACCATATGTGGGGGAGTGGGGGCGTTCGAAACTTGAAAATTTAGGGCATTTTGTCACACTTTTTCGAGTGAGGGTACTTCCAGATGAGCTAGGACAATGAAACTTGGCAGGAATATCAGGGACCCGACCAAACTAGCCTGGAAGTAATCAGTTTCCCGATCCGACCATATGCGGGGAAGTTGGGGTGCTGGAAACTTGAAAATTTAGGGCATTTTGTCACACTTTTTCGAGTTAGGGTACTTCCAGTTGTGCTAGGACCATAAAACTTGGCAGGCATGTCAGAGACCCGATCAAACAAACTTAGAAATAATCAGTTTTCTGATCCGACCATTTTGGGGTGGGGGGGTGGAGGGCAGGGGAATCCGAGAAATTGAGAAGTGTTTAACTTTCGAACGGATGATCGGATTGTAATGAAACTTCATAACTGAATAGAATATATATCTGTAATGTCCCGTTTAAAGTCTTGACCGGATTCGGTGGCCAGGGGGGAGTTGGGGGGGGGGGGGAGACCGGAAATTTCAAGAAACGGTTAGAATGGAGGGATCGGAGTGAAACTTGCTGGGAAGAACAAGCATCTGCTCTAGATAAGTCCTTTAGACCATTGTACTGGATCCGGACACTTATGGGGGGGGGTCCCGGAATTCCGGTGATGGTGGTTTTGAGGATTTTCACGATGAAACTTGGCAGGCATATCAGGGACCCAATCAAATTGACTTCAAAACAAATATTTTGTCGATCAGATAATGGTGGGGGGAGTGGAGGGAGGGGAATCCGAAATTTTCAGTCATGCGCAATTTTGTAATGGGTGATCGGATTCGAGTGAAATTTAAGAATTGAACAGAGGATGTTTCTCCGATGATTTTTTTCATATCCGGACCGGATCCGGCAACTATTGGGGGGGGGGGGTGGAAAATACGTGACCCGTTTAGAATGGAGGGATCGGGATGGAACTTTGTGGGAAGAACAAACAGATGCTCTAGGTAAGTCATTTGCTGAATCGGATTGGCTACGTGCACCGCGGGGGAGCTGGGGGGGGGGGGGGGTGGACCGGAAATCTCGAGAAACGGTTAGAATGATGGTATCGGAGTGAAACTTGCTGGGAAGAACAAACATCTGGTCCATGTAAATCTTTTACATAATTTGACTGGATCCGGACACTGGAGGGGGGGGGGAAGGAGGGGGTTTCCCGAAATTTCGTTTTTTGGGGGATTTTCACGACGAAATTTGGAAGGCATATCAGGGACCCGGTCAAACTGACTTGGAATAAAAAAAATCCTCGATTCAATTCAGTTCAATTCAGTTCAATTTATTTCAAAACAAATAACGGACAAGCCGATTGGTTGCTTTCAAGTCAATAAGATTGATAAATAGCCTATTAATAAATATATATACAATTAGGGTACATAGTCAGGTTGCTAATGTCATTACATAAATAAACACAAAAGAAAACAAACCATTTCAGACACGTTCCGAGTTGTACAACCGAACAAACGCGGGGACAAAACTTTGAGCGTACCGTGTTCGTAAAGTTAAAATCGGTTCCAGACGGGGCACAGGTTCAGACGCCTGTCGTGGTAGTCGGGTACGGGATGGGACGAAATCAGGGGGAAGGATATCGCGCTGAGAAGGATTTTGAACCAGAGATGTACCAAATTTCATACACAGCTCTAGTCGACGAGAAGAAAGGGATATTAACTTAAATTCCCTCAAAAGACCAATATATGGGACTTTTGGCGCTTTAGATACTACGAGTAACGCTCTATATTGGATCCTCTCAAGCGAATCCGACTGTTCATGGGTCAGCCCGAAATGCCACACAGGACAGCAATATTCAAGATTCGGACGGATAAATGACAAATATACTCGCAACAAATGGAGGGCTGGAACACCGTAACGAGATAATAGTTTAAGATAACTTATCCCTGCGTTAGCTTTTTTAAGCATATTTTCAACCTGTCGTTCCCACCTCAGATCTGACGTTATAGTGACTCCCAGCAGCTTCAGTTCACCAACCCTACACGATTCGGGGATATCTGGGTTGAAAGACAGGACGCCCTGAAGGAAAGAAACGGTTAAAATCACAGACTTATCCATATTGACAATCATTTTGTCAGACTCTGCTTCTTCACAGATATCTTTCATCATGGTTGCTGCACTGCTCTGGATGTTCTTAAAGCACTTTTCTAAAATAGTCAGATCATCAACGTATTTAAGCCTGTCTGGGTAACTCCTAGCTAACTCATTAGCCATAACAAGGAAAAGTAGCGGACCTAAAATGGTACCCTGGGGTACTCCACAAAAAATCGGGAGTGAATCAGAAAATGTTGATTTATACTTTGTACGTTGGGCTCTATGAGAAAGGAAACTAGCTATTATGATAATCTTGGGGGGGGGGGGGGAGTTGAGGGAGGGGAATCCGGAATATTGAGTCATGCGTAACTTTGGAACAGGTGATCGGATTCGAGTGAAATTTAAAATTAAACAGAGGTCATTTTTATCTGGTGACCTTTTTCATTTCCGGACCGAATCCGGCAATAACTGGGGGGAGGGCAGAAAATACTTGACCCGCTTAGACTGGTGTGATCTGGATCGAACTTCGTGGGAATGACAAACAGATGCTCTGGATTAATCATTTACAGAACCGGATTGGCTCCGGTTATTGTGGGTGGAGTTGGAGGAGGGGGGGGGGGGGGGGGGTCTGGGATTCCGGTGATCGCGCGTTAAGGTACTTCCAGATGTGCTAGGACGATGAAACTTCGCTGGAATATTGGAGACTCAACAACATTTGCTTAGAAATTGCTACTTCCCAAATCCGATTATTCCTTAAAGTACCAATCTTGACCGCAAAGTAAAAAAAATACTTTTAAGCAATATATGCATTTTCGTGATGCCCATCAGCCCATTAGCAGTTTTGCCTCAAGGGTTTTGCTTACAAATGAAGTTCCAGCTCCCTTAGAGTGCGCATCTCAACCGCAAAGTCGAAACTTACTTTTGATCAATCAAATCATCTTGACCCATGCAAGTGCCATATGAGCTTACAGCTCTTGTTTATTTTATTTTAAATAACTGTTTTTACGAAAAATCGCGGCGCTTCGCGCGGACTATTTTCTTTTTAGTCGTCTGGCCGACCTTTTATGGGGGAGGAGTGTTGTCAACCTGTGCGTACCGACTCAGATTACAAGCCCTAGTGCAAAGTCAGTGAAATAATGTTGATTCCAAAACAGCTAGCCTACAGCCGTAAAATCTGTTCCTGTGTCAAAGAATATTGTTTTAGAAGAATCGAAGACATTGCAAGTGATATTGTCATTCAGGTTGTAAAATGAGCCAACGAAAACGTTTGCGATTCAGCTTGATGAAAGCACGGAGAAAATCAAAACGAAACACAGAAACTTTAAAAAAAACATTGCTATTAATGACGTCTAGCCGAGCTTCGACAAAATGTTAGCTACAAAACAGCCTCTAGTGATTGCCTCATTAATTTTGTATATACTTCTACACGTGTATGCCTTACCATTTATGATAATTAATATCGTCTTTTTCACGTTCTGAAAAAGGGGGTACGCAATCTTTTCGAACCTTGATTAGGGGTAGGCTACGCGGTATGGAAAAGGTTGGGAACCACTGTACCTTTTCACCCAACCTTTTCCGTACCGCGTACCCCTAATCAAGGTTCGGAAAGATTGCGTACCCCCGTTTTCAGAACGTGAAAAAGACGATATTTATTATCATAAATGACAAAGCATGCATGTACAGAAATATATACAAAATCAATGAGGCAATCACTAGAGGCTGCTTTGTGGCTGAAATTTCTCGGCTCGACGTCATTAACGGCAATATTTTTTCCAGTCAGCCTGTTTCTGTGTTTGGTTTTGATGTTCTCCGTGCTTTCATCAAGCTTCATCGCAAACTTTTTCTTCGGCTCAATTCGCAACGTGAATGACAATATCACTTACAATGTCTTGGATTCTTCTTGAAACAATATTGTTTGACACAGGAACAGATTTTACGGCAGTAGGCTAGCTGTTTTTCACTGAATTTCACTAGGGCTTGTAATCAGAGGCGTCACGCACATGTTGACAACACCCCTCCCCCCAAAAAGGTCGACCAGACGATTAAAAAGAAAGCGTCTGCGCGAAGCGCCGCGATTTTTTATAAAAGCAGTTATTTACAGAAATAAAAACTCGGTCAGTAAAAATACCTTGCCCAAGATACATTTTGGGTGGTGGTATTCTATTGGTAATATTAGGCTTTCGGTAATCATAAATGAGTGAGACGAGATTTTGAAGCTACAGACTAAATCAGTTTTGGTTCCTTCGCGTACCCCTTGCAAGGGTCTCATGTACCCCTTGGGGTACGCGTACCACCACTGGACTAAATCTTGCCTTATTAAACAATTCTTATATTTACGATCCTAATATAACGAGATACTTATAATTGTACTGTGTAGGCCTACTGAGCGTAACACTAATTTCAGTCAAATCCAAGCCAAATAATGTTGTTCTTTTGAGACCTGCACCCTGCTGCTACCACATCACGGAATCGATTTTTATGGCACTTGCCTTCCGGCCAAGTGCCATATACCGATCACATTTCCGTCGGTCGGTCGGTCGGTCGGTCGGTTGGTCCGGTGTTTGCGAGTTAGGGTACTTCCAGATATGCTAGGGCGATGAAACTTGGCAGGCATATCAGGGACCAGACCAAACTAATTTAGAAATAGTCACTTGCCCGATCCGACTTTCGTGGGGGGAGGGGGAGGTGGTGGAATCCGGAAAATAGGGACATTCATAACTTTCGAACGGGCGGTCGGATCATAATGAAACTTAATATGTGGAAAGATCTCGTGTCTCAGATGTCTCATTTCAAGTCCGGACCGGATCCGATGAATCTGGGTGGAACCGGAAATCGTGTGAAACTCTCAGAGTGGAGCGATCGGGATGAAACTTGGTGGTAAGAACAAGCACAAGCTCTAGATACATCACTAACAGAACTGAACAGGATTCGGACACTGCGGGGGGAGTTGGAGGGGGTCTCCGGAATTCCGGCGATTCGTAGTTAATGTACTTCCAGGTGAGCTAGGACGATTAAACTTGGCAGGCATATCAGGGACCCGACCAAACTAACTTGGAAATAGTCACTTGACCGATCTGACCATCGTGGGGGTAGGGAGAGGTGGCGGAATCCCGAAAATAGCGACATGCATAACTTGGGTGAACGGATCTTAATGAAACTTGATATCTGGAAAGATCTCGTGTCTCAGATCTCTCATTTCAAGTCCGGACCAGATCCGACGAACCTTGGGGGGAGTCAGAGGGGAGAACCGGAAATCGTGTGAAACTCTCAGAGTGGAGCGATCGGGATGAAACTTGGTGCGACGAACAAGCACACGCTCTAGATACATCACTGGCAGGACTGGACCGGATTCCGACACTGTGGGGGGAGGTGGAGGGTGGTTCCGGAATTCCAACAATCCGTAGTTAATATACTTCCAGGTGGGCTAGGACGATAAAACTTGGCAGGCATCTCAGGGACCCGACCAGATTAACTTGGAAACAGTCGCTTTCCCGATCTGACTATCGTGGGGGAGGGGAGACGGCAGAATCCGGAAATTAGTAGCATGCATAACTTTCGAATGGGTTATCGGATCTTAACGAACTTAATATCTTGAAAGACCTCATGTCTCAGCATGTCCCATTTCAAGTCCGTACCGGATACGATGAACTGGGGGGGGGGGGTCGGAGGGGAGAACTGGACATCTTGTGACACGCATAGAGTGGAGCGATCAGGATGAAACTTGGTGGGAAGTACAGGCACCAGTCCTAGGTGCATCGCTGACAGAATCGGACCGGATTCGGGTACCGAGGGGGGGGGGGGTGAGAGCTATAGGGGTGTCCGGAATTCCGGTGATCGTGAGTTAAGGTACTTCCAGATGTGCTAGGACGATAAAACTATGCTGGAGCATTAAAAACTTGACATCATTGGGTTAGACATCGTCACTCTCCGATCCGACCATCCTTTAAAGAACTCATCTTAACCGCAAAGTACAAAAAATACTTTTAAGCAAAATCTACTTTTTCACGATCGCCATGAGCACATGATCCTTTTTGCATCAAGGGTTTTGCTTAGAAATTAATTTTTAAGCACCCTTAAAGTGCGCATCTCAAACGAAAAGTAAAAAAAAACAAAAACTTTTGACCATCACTTCCATCCTCTCACCCAGCCTAGCAAGTTTGACGCCTCTTAACGGAAAAGGGAAAAAATACTTTTGACCATCACTTCCATCCGACCCAGCCTTGCAAGTGCCATATGAGCTTCCAGCTCTTGTTTTAACTGTTACTCTATAAATAATTTATGTTTCGCCGTTTTGTCTGTTGGTAGCCTGTCTTTGATTTTCAATTTAAAGTGTAGCTTCTTATTGCGATATTGTTTTTTTTTTTTTTTTTTTTTTTTTTTTTTTTAGTTTCAGTGTTAAACCGAAAGCGACATTACGCAAACCCTAATCCTAGATCAAGCTAAACTTTAAAAAAAAATGGATTTTTGTTATTGTTGTTGACAGTTCCAGTGTTATTTTCCGGAGATATTGTGGGCTGGACGGACAATTAAATTCTGCAGCAAATTTATTAAGATTCATGACACATTTTTCATTTGCAGTTCTTCGTCAGATTAGAAAATATTCGGAAATGTTTCACCCAGAAAGGAGGCATCTTCGTGCTTGAGGAATTCAGTAAGTAAAAGCTCAGACTTCTATGTGTGTGTGTGGGGGGGGGGGGGGGCATTTACGTCACACAACTGACGGGTCGGCCAACCGTCAGTGAGGTGGACTGTTGGATTTCGTTGGCCAACTCACGCATGAGGGAACGTTGATTTCGGTGGTCCGTATTGACTGGTTGGTGAACTTGCGGCGGGTGGGAGAATTGACGGATGGGTAGGTAGGAGGGGCAGCGGATGGGTGGGCGAAGTGCCAATAAACGAGCGTAGTGATAATGGGTGTGTTCCTTGTCTTGCCCCCCCCCCCCTCCCAAACATTTTGGCTAGTTTCGACTATGACTGACAGGGTGGGTGCGTAGTCAGATCCTGGGCTACGGTGATTCTGATAGCAGTTGCGGGAAATTTCTGGTCCTGGTTGTCAGCTGGCGATTTTGTATATCATGGGGAGACCATCATTGGTGAACTAGCGGGTAAGGAAATCGTCAGACCTTGTACGTGCCCTTGCGGGGGGAAGATGGATGGTATATACGGTATGAGGCCAAGCTGATCAATCATTGCAAAAGAAATAGAAAAATGTGATTTTCGTTTTTTTTTATCAGCTAGTTATCCCTCTAAGATGATGCGCGAGGAATAAATATAATTTCGAATATTGAGGACGAAAATGAGGTCGGTTAGCCGGAAGTGCAACCGAAATATCCGAAATTGAATTTATCCCTCGCACATCATCTTAGAGGGATTGCGCTGGATTGTTACCAAAACCATTGGATTATTCCAGTTTATCAAATCTAATTCCAACAAAAATATTGACAATTCGCTCTGCACGCATCCCCAGCATACTGACAACAGGGTTGCCACTTGACTCAAATATAATGCACTACCCATGTAGCAAAAAAATACAACCAGAGGAGAAAATGTACTACCTACAAATAAATTTGTGCACGCGTTGCCAGCTCGTTGCACTTCCCGCATTGTTTTCCGCTGTTGCAAATCACTTTAGCATGACCCTACCAATATGACCTGAATCGAACCTTCATCCAAAAGAGGGGTTTCATTCAGAGCCAGATTAAAATTAAAGTAATCAAATCAAGTATTTCAGATAAATTGGGCAAAATACAACTAGGCCCACATGAACTTTGACAGAAAGGATGTTTTTTTTTCGAATAGTACTACCTATCATAAAATGTACTGCATAAGTACTACTTTTTTCAATGTACTGCCTACTCACTACCTTGAAAAAAATGTACTAAAAAGAGTACAATTGTACTAACGGTGGCAACCCAGCATACTGACAATCAAAACAATATTCACTCCACGCAAAGTCATCGCACAACCCGGGGGCGAACGATGTAATATAGCATCCGCTACCTCTAGTCAACTTGGGCTGAATGCCGGTAAGTTTCGACTAAGGACTGAGCAGTAAATAATTAAATCGCGGGCATTCTGAACCGTGGGCATCTTCAGCCATGGGCATTTTGAGCCGTGGGCAACATGAATCGTAGGCATTGTGACTGTTAGCTGCGAACTGTTACTCAACTGTCATATTTCTGAGGCGGTGAAACTGACGGGTAGACGGGGACCTTTGAAATCAATCCTACCAACTTGGAAAAGCCTATGATTGAAACTGATACTTTTCCAGACCCCAAGACCCGGCACATCACACAAAGGAGGTACCAATCAGCTATGGTAAGTTGAATTCGGGTCTTATTGCAATTATACTCTTTTTTGTACTTACTCTCAGAAAGCTCGTGGTTCTTTTATTCTTTGAAGTACTGGTTTTCTTTTTAGCACTCACTACTGCATATTTGTGTCTAGTGTCTTGGCTGCATGTTGTAGCATCAGATATATGTTTTTTTGTTGATGCTATATGTTTTTTTCCTACCTGCAGATATATGTTTTTTGTTGATGTTGTATGTGTTTTTTTTTGTTTCAAGTCACATTCTATCGGGCTTGCTGTTCATCGCGTATTCGCAGTCCACTTTGCTCAGCTGGATCCAGAAGGTTTGCATGAAACTCCGTAATGTATGGTAAGCCATTATCGAGGGGTTGCTCACTCCCAAAATGGTTGTACAGTGGTGCCCAGCTGGTGCCTAGCCGGTGCCAGCGGTGCCGGTGCCCAGCGGTGCCCAGGGAGGGTGTACAGTGGTGCCCAGCAAGTGAGCAACCCCTCGGCCATTATGTGCTTGATTTTGTTTAATTAGTTAACTAAGTCATTAAGTTCATATATCATTAGCACTCTCTGATTTGCTGGCTGATCGTTGCCACCATTTACCCTTAGCACCATACAGTTAGCCGACCCACACCATTAGCAATAAGGGCCTTTGTTTCAGTGCGCTAATTGGATAATACAGCCGAGTTTTGTGCGTATTTCGGCCCTTCTTGGCAAGGGTTGGGTTCAAGCTAGATAAAATAAGCCGTGATGAAATAAATAAAGATTCCAGCAACCCAAGCTGACTGCGAATCATATTTGAGATATGTCGTTCATGATATATATAGATATATATTCCACTAGTTTATTATCCAGTTTGAGCGGCGAGCCTGAAGAGGACCCTTGTCAAGAAGGTCCGATATATAGCTCTTATAAAATTCAGCTGACGTATAGGTTTTGCACTGTCGAATATGATTCTAGCAACTATAGCTGGACTGGTCTGGACCCTGGTGCTATGAAGTAAGAATTGTAACCCCTTGATTCTACACAGGAATTTATTTCGGTGGGGGTTTCGCCTTTCGGGGGGGGGGGGGGGGGTTGCCTACTGGTTGGACAAAAAAGTACAAAAAAGACATAGATCTGAGGGAAAAGCCTATAAAAAGGGTTATTTTTGTATGTTTCGGGTGGTGGTGGTTCAACCCCCTAACCCCCCCCCCCTGGATACGGCCTTGGATATCCCACTCATACTTCCAGTCTTTAGTGGCCCACTCTTAGTTCAGTACCTTCTTGAACGCTTCGGGACTGGGGGCTGAAACTGTTGCTTCGGATGGTTCATCCCAGGGGTTGACAACTCTATTGATCTTATTTTATGACAACAAAAACTAATAATCGGCTCTGTCCGTCGCATGTTTTTCGAATAAAGCGAATTGAATTGATTCTGGCCCTGGTTTTGACAGGCCGTTTGAACAGCTTTTTTGATTGCCCTCGGGTGCACTGTGGGGCCTGGGTGGCTAAGCAGGATCTTAGCAGATGTGAATTCATAACGCAAAGCTCTAAGTCTGACGGGTCGGGTTTTGAAGGCAGTTTCGTATAAGACATTATACGCATAGAGTGGCTTAGTAGCCAATACGTCCTTCATAAAATTCGATGATGAATTGCCGCCAGACGCGCTAGAGGAACAATAACAATCACACGTGAGATCTGGGGATAGGTTATCTGACGGGTGAATAAGCGATTAGGCTTTCGCTTCATATCGAGTCGCGCATTAGCCCCGTTGAAAAGTCAGCCAGCACTCGGCACTGAAGTCGGAAGCCAGAAATGACAAACTCGATGACACTTGACAGAACAGAGTTGGGTAAAGCAAAAAGAGGGGAAGAGGCTTTTTAAACAGTTTTAAACATGGCTAGGCTTAAGAGGAATTGGAAATAGCAAAACAAACCTGGATAAACGTACACCAAGAAGTAACGTGCATTGTTTTCTATACGATAGCGCACCTAGCGGCCAAAAAAGTACTAATCTGAGAGAAATTTTATGAGGGGCGTATAGCATCACCACATGTTGCAGATAGGTTGACCAGTAGCGGATAAAGCACACTTCGAACTATTTACTGTTTGTGTTGCAATATTAAGAAATAGCTGAACAGAATAAGGACTAAGCTCTGCTTTAAAGAATTATCGACTGCTTTGGCTGTTTTAAGCCTTTTTTTAGACTCATTGTCTTCTAGCAAAGATACGAAAAAATCAGATAACCTGTTTTACACACAAACAGCATGAAGCGTACACTCGTCGGGAGTATGATACACATGGAAAATAGTGATACGTGGCAAGTATGTCGTTGAATTTAACATATGAAATTAGGGTCTCCGGGTTTAAAGGATACCTGAACAATGAAACCATACTTGAACACACCATGGAGAATGCATTTACAGACGCCACGGAGAGTATTCTTCTCCAGAGCGTGACGTTTTCAAAATAGGGATGTTCGTTTCTGGAGGTTTGCACATGCAGACTCCAATACAAAAAGCGCAATTCATTCAAATCTTGTACAGCGCTGGCCGGATCGTATTGGAATTTCTTCTAGATATACGTCTGGGCTTAACTGGTTAAAAAATATTCCAGAACAAGGGTTGATTGGAGACATTTGTTTTTTTTCTAAAATTGTTCGGTACTGAAATAAGGATAGATGCAAAATGGAGCAAAAATCATAGCTTGGAAACACTATTTCGTATTTGGATTGGGTTTTCTGCAGGCAATGTTAACGGAAGTCATACAGATAGGGATGATACTTGGTACTCTTCATTCAGGTGTCCTTTAAAAATTAATGGAGTAATTACAGAAGTAGGCATTGGCATTATAGGTACAACGGGCCCTTTTTTCAGAAAGTATGGTAAATGCCGAAGATATCAACCAATTCAAAGCAGGTGTCAACTACCACTTGGCGGAAATTCAGTTTAGTGGGTAAAGTGTCCCGAGAAATTTATAGAGGCGAAAGCCTTATTATTGCAATTATGTTATTATTATTATTTAAGCATTAACGATTTTCTTTCCAATAGGCTGATCAAATTTGCTACGCTGTTTTATGTCTGTTCTCGTACGTTGCTGCGAATATGCAAGAGAAGAAGTAGAAGTCATATCGTGCCAATAATTGGTGTTCGTATATCGCCGCTGATTTAAGCTCTTCGCTGAGAATCGGCCTGATGAATGTGATTCATGGAAACTAGTCTATTTGTTGTTGATTTTGTTTCTAGGAATTGAATTTTTTCGAACTAAAACTCTCCCCCTATTTTACTTCGCTTGTATTCATTCTTGATGACGAAGAATCGCCGTGTTCCTAGCGAAGACCCACAACAGACGTTGTTGATTTGTTTTACGTAGATTTGAGTCAGTTTTAAGGATTTGTTTGTGTGATGTTTCTTGTTCTTCCCTATAGGATTACCGGCGTGTTTTTTATTTAATCATATAGAGTATTGCAATAGTTGCGTTTTTGCAGATACCATGGTATCTGATACCACGGTAACTGGATCTGCAGTTATTCGTTTTTGCAGTTACTGTGGTACCTGATATACGGCTGCTTTGCGAAGAACGAAAATTGCCGAAATTGCGTTTTTCGAAGTTATCCCAAAAGAAAAACAAATATTCAGTCACATCGCTAAGTGCCAGACTTCTTTCCCACCAATTTGACTAAAATTGATCAAAGTGAGATGACTTTTTCAAATACCACGGTCGGACCGTGGTATCTGAATATGTGATACCACGATAACTGGCCAGATACCACGAAATCTGCAAAAAAGACTTTAGACCGTGGTATCTGCAAAAACGCAACTAACGTTTAACTTAGGAAACATGCACACACAGTAGGCTACGATTGTCGCAGCCGGATATGAATTTTCTGCTTCGCTCCGGATTTCGGCGCATCGCATGCTGTTCACGCATAGCGACCGGGTGCTGACGTGAATTTCGCTTGCGGGTTTTCGCATTTGAATTATTGTCGGACTTGCTTTATAGGCCTACATGGTTTTGGCTTCATTCCCTGTCAGTTGGTCCTGGTGGACAGTACTGTCTCAGTCTTCACTAGCAGAGGCGTTACCAGCCAAAACGATTCGGGGGGGGGGGGGGGGCAAGGTATTTACCGACTATCTGATAATTTTTCCGAATGTCTTTGCAGAAATACCGACTGTTTTTAGGAAAAACTGTGAATCGTTAAATTTGATTGTTATGGCTCTATTTAAAGCTAGAACTTGTACGAGAAGTATTTGAATTTTGACAGAAAAAAGGTGGATAAAAAATATTTCCCCTTCGTCGCTTTAATTTTTCCTGGGTACAGCCGTTAGCGAAGTTGCTGGCTTTTGGCTTTTTTGTTGGTACATTTTCAAGTCCTGTTGACAAAATGGTGGAAGGGCGTCAACACGCGTCCAATTTATGCAACCTTTTACATTATAGCTTTTTATAGAAAATTTAGCAGATTCGTTTCTCAGGTTCACCCCCAACGAAGAAAGGTTGGGGAGCTGTCCCTAGCTCCCCCCCCCCCCCCCTGGGCACTGCTTCATTTTGTACCTACGACTCTGGAACGTTTTTTCGTCCGAGCCGAGTTTTGCCAGTAATGCAGCACGAACTTCGTCGACATCCTTTGGTTTTCCCACTTTTCAGATATGGCACGTTCGTTTTCAAATGTTTTGCGTCGGACACCGGGAAGACTAGACAGAGTCGACAATCCGTAACCAAAAAAACGCCAATTTCCCGTGGAAACAATGGTAATTTTCAAAAACAATACTCTGAGCCATTTCATGAAAAGATTTCTAGTAAGAGTAACAGTTGTGCTTTAACATCGCATGAGCAATGAGGGAGTGCGAAAACTCGCAAGTGAACGAGCACTTCTGTCTGACGGAGCTGGTTCGGGCAAGTACACCGATAACCTAAAGATGCTCTGTCTAACCGATGCCTTAAGTCACCCCCCCCCCCCCCCCACCTCCCCGAGTCCCCCGTGAACAGGAAGACATGGCTTCTGACGGTCAAGGCGGACCTCGAAATCAAACTACGGGAGACAAAAGTTGCGTTTTTGATTGAAGTTTTTTGATCAGTTTTCAATGGTCTCTCTTTAAATACCGTTTTTGGTCGCCAACGTTAAAGAAAAGCCAACCGGGCAAGGATCGCCAGAGTCGTTAAAACACTAATTAAGCCAAAGGTGAACTTCGACGGCGTTTGACTACGGAAATTAAACAACGGACTAAAGTCGTATTCTCGCCGTTCCGGGAGGAATCGAAGGGAACGGCGAGAATAGAGGGAGTCACTCCACGCGGACTCCGCGTACGGAAAACAACGAGAACTGCTTCCGAAATGGATTTTGTTCAAAAAAAAAAATATGCAGAAATTAGTCTGGATCACACTTTATTTTTGGTTTTGTTTATTCCGATTGTTTTAATTCATTTTACATTGCGCCAACACCAGCAAAAACTGATTCCCCTCTGACTCTGAAAGGGAGTCCTTTTTGATGACGGCGATGATATCGGAGCATTCCCCGTCCGTGGGGACTCGCGAGAATACGGGGATGCGTCCCGGGACAAACAAAAACGCGGTGACTCCTCAAGTGGAGTCCTCGGGGAACGGCGAGAATACGCCTTAAGACAACGGCGAACAAAACTTCGATCAAAAACGCATCTAAAGTGAAATCGCTAGCCCTAACCGCAGGCCCGCGATGGGCGGAAGGAGACATGTCGTCGCTTGGTGGATGCCACGAAGAGCCATGGAGCTTGACCGTGGAATAAATACAATTGTTGGTGGGATCTGACCATCCCTCACAACCCGAATTTGTGCGTCTTGTACTGCTCCGCGATAGTCCCTAAATTCATTATTTTTTAAGAATTACGATTCAGTTTCGTGGCTTTTTTTATGTAGTTCGACGTACTTTTGTTTTAGTTATGAAAGTATAGTAAGTGGAATAAACAAATAAAACGGTACACATACTGCACTTTCATGACTGAAAAAAAGTACGTCAAACTACACCGAAACTACATAAAAAATAGCACCTTCTGTTTCAGATATTTCTCTAGTATTCGCCGGGGGGTGGCCCACTCGCCCTGCACCTGCTGTACACCCTATCCCGGCACCGACTGATATCAGCGGTGCCGGCACCGGTGATCAACGGTGGCACCTAACCATGCTGATATTAACGTTCTAAAAGGTGGCAACCGGTGGCGGCTGAGAGGCCCCATGACCCGATACATCTAGGCTGATGCTATATGTGCTCAATCCGGCATCTATTTAGCTTCACACCAATTCCAAAAGCAGATGTTATAATACTCATGTTTTCTAAGTAGCCTACCTTTCAGTTTATTACCATACAAAATTAACACAAAAGACGTGATTTTTCAAAAGGTCACCATTGTATAGTTGGGCTGACACAACATTATTTTTTCTGCATGATTTTCAGTAGCAACTGGGTGAACGCTTCAGCTATTCTCTCTCCATGGATCGGGAACGAGTCCTGGAATTCGAAAACAGAATTTTGATTAAAACGAAAAAGTAAAACGGTCAATTTCAGCTTTCACCATAGCACAACATTACCAAAAAAAAGAGAATATATTCAAACAATGCATAAAACGGAGACGTCAGCTGCAATGATTTGGCAGCGATATTTCGGTCCTTCTTGGCCGGAGTCCTGAGCAGGGTTTCCACATCGAAAAAAATTACAGAGTGACTTTTGGTCGAAAAAAGAGAGTGATTTGGGAGTAAAATTTTGTTTTCATGAAATTATGGGAAACGGTCACTTTTGGTCAGAATCAATGCTGCAAAAATTACAAATCTTAATTTAGTGTCCTTGAAAAAACGTTAAATAGTCACTTTTGGTCCGAATCACTGCTGGAAAACGACACCTCTGGACGTTTTTATTAATACAGTGAATTTTATGTCCTAAGTAGGACAAGAATGACAAAAATAAAATAGAGTGACAATTCACTCTAACGTGCGAATATGTGGCAACCCTGGCCCTGACGAGGACTCTTGCCCGGTTACAGTAACACGGTTTCGGTAGCGTATCACCGACCTCTAAAAAAATAACCGCTTGATCGACCATGATTGGCCTGAGTTTGGATTGTAAAGAAGACTAACATCGGCAGCCTTTCCTACATTACGAACGATTCCCGTTGAGACATGAATCAACTCTTATTTTTACTCCTGAATTTGAACAGTTGTTCCCGCAGCTTTTAAGCTCTTCGCCATGCGTAGCGTATGTAGGGAATAGTTGCGTTTTCAGATACCATGGTATCTCCACGCGGTAACTGGATCTGCAATTAGTCGTTTTTGCGGCTACCGTGGAATCTGATACTACGGTCTAAAGTCTGTTTTCCCACAAGTTCCTTTTTCCAACTTGAGCGGTTTTGAGCCTGAAGAGGACTCTTGGCAAGAAGGGCCGAAGTATAGCTCTAATAAAATTCAGCTGACGTATCCGATTTGCACTTTCAAATATGGTCTAAAGTCGTTTGTGCAAATACCGTGGTATCTGAATATCAGATACCACGGTACCTTGCCAGACACCACGGCAAATGCAAAAACGCCTTTTGACCGTGATATCAGATACTATGGTTTCTGCAAAAACGCAACTAGTGATTGTACGGCCAACCTCGGAAACAAATAACATCGAAATTGGCCTCAATGTTAAAACTAAGTCCTAGGTCATTAAAGGACACGTCGTACTTATGATAGTAATTCACTCTACTTCAGTATTATTTCCATAGGTGTAGCCTATCTTCTCTATTAGTAATGGATTGACTGTAGCACTTGCCACGATTTCTTCTCGGTGACATTAAAACGCTCCATCACTGTTCCCGTGGAGATGTCTGCGTTTGAAAAACCGGTTATGCATAGTTTGCCAAGATTTTCAAGGCAAGGGCATGGAAAGAGGCTAGAAACAGCCGAAGCCGTGTGTAAAGTGGTAAACTATCTCAGAACATCCGAGTTGAAACACTATGCAGTGCGGAGTGTCCTTTAAAGTTTACCTGAAAAGCCAACTCATTTTTGTATCATTTAACCCGATTATTTGGATTGTGTTGATGAATTTTTTAATTTTTCACTATTTGCTTTGACGTTCACCGCCGTCCTCAATATGCAAAGTTCCACTACGACGCGGAAAATTCAATAACCAGTGATCTACTCGTGGATCTGCGTAAACACTTATTTTTCGTAAATCGTTTCCGTCAAGCATACAACACAGGTACAAGCGCACAGAGATACCACAAATCCGACAGAGGATTAGTAAATCAATTATTCGTGAATAGCGAAGCAACGCATTTTCATCGAGTCTTCAAGCCTATTTAAAGCACACCTCGCACTTTACTGTTTATGTTCCAATATTCAAGGTTGTCTGAATACTGTAAAGCTAGGCTCTGCTTTTCAAAAAATACTCAAGGCCTTGCGTGTTTTAACCCTTTTCCCGGGCTTCAAGCAAGATTTCGGCAAAATTCAGAAAACTGGTTTTATGCATCAGTAGCATGATCCGCGAACACTCGTCCGGAGCCTAGTGCGCATGGAAACTAGTGGATTGCGGCAAGTGCAAAGAAAGCGAGGTGCTGTTAGCGATTTCAGAATGTTACATAGGAAATTTGGATCTCCGGGTTTAAGAACTAATAGCTGCGTTCTTTGTCACGGGAGTTCTCACCGGTGGTCTCCGGTTTTTCTTATAAGCCAGTTTTGCATCAACCGGTGACTTCTCACCAGTCTTATAAACCGTTTTTGAACTAACCAGTGTCCGGTTTTATGTCACCGGTGCGGACTAACCAGAACCTGCTTGTCAGCCCGGCTTCAGCGAGGAGTTAGCCAGTTTTCATCAACTCACAGGTGAACCAAAAAAACGCGTTTTAAGGGAAGAACTGGACACTGGTGACTAAACACCAGAGACAGCCCGGAGTGCAACGAACGCAGCTAATGAATGATGTTACGGAAGTAGGTTGGATTGGCATTATACGTACGACAGGTACTTTAAGTGAATAGTTGATGGGTAACTAGATTGTCCTATCTCAGCCCTTTTCGGTTAAACTTTTAAAATTTTGCTTTCTTGACAGTCAGGACGGCCCAAAAATTTTAATGTTAGAAGACCTGTTCGGCTTATCCACGAAGCCGGGATGAACTACCACATCGACCTACCTGTAGCGATGACGTTCATAAGGGGATCCACTTGCTTCGCGGCCGAAATCCCGCCCGCGGGGGCTGCGACTCCTAGATCGGCTTCTTCTTGGCGACCTTGACCTGAAACAAGTGACCGAGCTACAGATACACAAAACGGAGTTTAGGCGTCCACTTGCCAAGTGCTGAGACAGCTCTCAAAGTTAAAGTGGCTTTCCTTTCGGTTTCTGCGCACGCGCATTCGACGTAAGCTAATAGTTAAGAGAATCGTTCATTTGTTAATTATTGTGGTATTAACCCCTATGTAACGGGCCATGGAGCTTTGTAGGGGTAAATTTATTTTGTTCCTTTATTTTGAATTTAACAAAACTGAACTGAACTGAACTGAAACAGAGTAGTACTTTTTCCCAGCTGCAGTTTCTGTCCTTTTAACCATAAACCCTATTTTTTTCCCGTAAAACATAGACGTGGTGTCGAAAATCTTGGCGAAAGTCGATGCTTCCCGGGGGGGGGGGGGGGGGCAATACTCGGGCTAAGATCCTGTCAAATTTTTCCCCCGGCCAACTAATTCTTTTGTGATACGAGTGACGTTGTTAGAATGTTCAAACCCACAGCCGTAGTCCCGACCCCTGACTAGCTGGATATCAGACCAGGTTTTAATCCTACGGCCAGAGATTTTCACTACAAGTGTAACTTGCGAGACAGCAACTAATCCCCCCCCCCCAAAAAAAACAACAACAACAACAAAATAACTGGAATTTTAAAGATAAAATATACTACGGCAAGGTCTTAGTGTTACTGGACCTAAATCAATGCATGATACACCACTGGCTATAGCATTTTTTCTCTTTTATTTCGCCTGGTGATATCACTTAAGGCGATAGGCTTGTTAAATGCCGGATGTGCGCAAATTTCATCAGATACGAGATAACAAAATATCTTTTCGCGTGACAGACAAATTTGTGTAAAGCATTGTCCTAATCAGGTTCTAATAGGTGTAACAAGCTACATAGCAATTAATACACACCCTTGCTCAAATAGAAACTAAAAGGTTTCTATCTTATCAGTGCAACGTTCGGTGTTGCCACAGTGACACAATTTTTGAGCTTCTAATGATCAGAAAAAGTGTTCTTAGTACTACTTGAAGTACACGAGTGCAATCTGACGCCCATTATATTGTAAACAAGACCAAAGGTTTTGACGGGACCCCAAAAATTTAATATTTGATCCAGACAATTGGGTCTTGTCGATATCCAGTCTTCGCCAGACTCCTTGAACATCTTTAGGCTACTATTATTTAGAAACAGATTAGGGCCAAAGGCTAATCATCTGAGAAAACCAAGATAAGATATGGATTCAACATGTGTGTTTACCCCTGTAAGTCATATCTATTTTGACGAAACTGATCGAAACTTCCTGCGTTACTTCTGTCAAATTTCCGGTTTCGGCCGAATTCCGGGCGAACTATGTGTCCGGCAAAAAACTAAAGCTGGAAAACGTCAGCATATCTCCTTACCACTATGTAGAGCACCTAATTAACTTCAGATGAAACCTCAACTCATAACAAATGTCCAGGTTTTGACCGGGTTCCGGCGAAATATCTGCCCGGCGAGAAAATAATTTTCATCTACGGATTCAGCATGCCCCCTTACCACTACATGGAACCTCTAACCAACTTCAGATAAAACTTTTATTCATAAAGAATTTTCCGGTTTCAGCCGTATTCCGGGCGAACTATACGTCCCGGCAAATGTGATTCTCATATGCGGATTCAGCATGTCTTCTTCCCCTAAACTGGACATCTAATTAACATCAAATAAAACTTTTACTTTTAACAAATTTTCTGGCTTTTGCCGAATTCCAGGCGAACTACTTGTCCCGCGAGAAAATGGTTTTCATATAGCATGTCTTCTTACCCCTAAATCGACTATCTCATTGGCTTCCATATTTTGTTCGCCCCTTGATTTGAACCCCACCCCTAAATGTAGGGCTACAGAGCCCTTCTAAGAACTCGACTTTTCCCTTGACTGAAAGAATCCTCACACCAAGTTTCATCAAAATATCTCACTCCCTTCGAGAGTTATCATGCTGACAGACGGACGTACTACTTTTACGAAGGCATAGGTATCCCTGCACTTACGTTTTGGGATACCAAAAACTACTAAATTAACGGATGGTCATCAGTAGTCGTCGAACTAACAATAAGCAGTAATAACATAACAAAATTGTTCTTTTGAAGAAAGATGTTGCTTCAACTTCCAACAAGGTTGAACTCTAGTGCTTCCCGTGGCAACCCTGATTACGCTGCTGCCATCCTCGGCCCGCTGGCGGAACCAACCAAGCGATCTGATTGGCTCTGCATAAGCCAAAATAGAACCCGGGTTTATTCGCCTTATTACAGCGCGCCCCGAGGAAAAGAGGAATCTGTATACGTAGAATGACACCTTATTACACCTATTTGAACAATGCTTAATGGGCTTTGACGTGTTAAGTTTCTGTAAAACACACTTAAACGTATCGCTTTTGTTGCATGATGGCGTTAATGTGCTAATAAATCATTCATTCGTTAACAATGTAATTTTAGCGGAAAAATAACACTAAGAAGATCATAACGAAACTTTACAACAAATAGTGTTTTATCTCATGTCCCCTGAAACTGCACATGATTGTGCAAAGGTTATGAAACTTCAGATAGTGTAAGGACGATTAATAAAAAAAAAAACCGCGAACGAAAATCTTCGATGGTGTTCTGCTCTGAAATGAGCAAAGCGAATGGGAAAAAACAAACAAAGGCCTTTGACAAAACAAGAACACGAACCAAGCCTCTACTCTGCAAATGCCTACCTTTGCAGTGGGGAGTAGCAAGGTGTGAAATAGGCCTATGAACGTTGGGTGATGCTGGACTGGCTGATGGCTGATGCATGATTAGCTGACACGAGAAACGAGTAGTAGATGTGTGTGGTGCTAGGCAGGTTAACTGGGTCAGATGATTTGCGTCGGTAGCTGATTTTTTGGACAGATTTCCGACACGTTGCCGGCATTGGAAAGTGCTGATGTTGTCGCATCATATGCTTTGAGCTGATGGTTTTGCTCGAGGTTGGGGGAAAGCGATGAACGCTATTCTCGAGCTGATGATTAAGCTGAAGTCCCGATAGACCATTTTAGTAGCTCTGAGAAGATGCTGGTGAGAGCTGAGATCAGGAATGGAAGTGTGGGATGAGGCGGTGATGAATGATGGGATGAAAAGAGGGATCTGATGTAAGAAGTGAAATAGGAGGGTTTTAAAGATGTTAACCTGGAAAATGATTGAGCATCAGTCGAAGTCCCAACTGTACCTCAAACATAGCACACCAAGGGCCCTTGACCTTTATTTTATCACTGTGAGTGGCACTGCATATACTATAGATACTAAAACTGTCCCTGTGCCAAGTGTAAACAAATGTTGCCCACCACATGTACCAAAACGTCAGCTCCGTTCCGTTCTGTTAAACAACCCATCTTCGTCTTTAAACAAAAGCATCTACCTTTCCATTTTTTTTTCTCTAGATTCTGATATACAACATATATTTTCTACTTCAAATTTGCTTGTTCTACTCACAAAGCCTTTAAGTACTAAAAAGGAAAAAAGGTAATGACAAGCATCCAAACCACCTAAGTCACACACAAATTCAAAATTTTTGGGCAAAGTCCTCCTGCGTTAGGGTATGCCCCAAAGTTTTAGAAGTGCTCATACGCTGGAGTACAGTGCCCTGGAACAAGGGTATAGGACCCTCATGAAAATCTGTTCATACGGGTTTACAGATTACATCACTCTGCACTGAGATCAAATGTTGAGGCATAGCCTAACGTTGGAGCACTGCACAAAATTTGAGGATCTTTGTAGCACTGAACCATCGCCTTTCCAAACAAACCAAGACTTTAAGCACAACGCCTTGCATCAGAAAAGAAAAGGGTTGAGGGAGAATAAAAAGTAAAGAAAAAAGTATCAGTCTAGTTCATATTCTCCCCGATTAAAGGACCCCTCGTGCTTATTCTGCCTTTTATAATCTACTTAGCTCTCATACGGAATTATAAGCTTCTAAAATCCCCACTTTTCTCCATTGTTTCGTTTCGTAACTAGGAATTTTTAGCGCTTTTTCAGCCTTGCCGAGTTTTCCCTTCCCCCAACGAAAAGTTTGCGGGAATCTTCGACGTCCGATGACAACTCTTTCACACATAAGGCTGTGATAATCTTTTGTTTATTACTTCTTTTATTTACTTAGTTTTCTCACTTTTTAACCAAGGCACGTTTAGTTTTCAAATGTTTTGCGCCCAGCTGCCGCGTCGGAGAGCAGGAAGGCTGGATATAGTCGACAAGCGCTAACAAGAGAATCACTAGTTTTAGGTGGAAAGTAATGATATTCCCAAAAACGTTTTTCTGATTCATTTCATAGGGAAAAGATCATTTCTAGTAAGAGTTGTGCTTTAAGCACTAGTGGGCAACTGCTAAAAAAAAACCTTGGGCGGATTCTGCCACTTCGATAGTATCGGAATTAAGTATGTCTCAGCTTTGACAGTTCAAACGGATATGTCAGCTGAATTTTATTAGAGCTATATTTTGGCCCTTCTTAGCAAGGGTCCTCTTCAGGATGAAGCCACTCAAGCTGGAAAGCTCGAGCTCTAATAAAATTCAGATGACGTGTCCGTTTTGCACTGTCAAATACGATTCGCAGTCGACTTGCGCTGAAAGAACGTATACTTCTTAGCTATTCATTCCTTTACGAAAGTCAGAACCTTTCGTCATTTGCAAAGGAGCTAAGCTATGCGGTCTTCTTACTTTTTTTGTTATTTACTCTTTTTCTCCCTCCTTGGCAAAGAATTTCTGAAACTATTGGTAAGTATCCTTGATATTACGGAGGTAGTGTCTGTTCTCCAAGGAAAACGGTCCAATAAGTCACCCTCTCATGGGCTTATTCGTCTGTATCACGCTTGAGTAGTTTAATTATGTTTTCCCTAATTATGACTGTTTATTTTCCTTTGTTTTCCATTATTCTCGTCTTGCACGGTTTGTGGGCTAAAAATGCATTAATAATATTATCATACTCATCAAACCCATAGCACTGTCAAGCACCTTCAAATTAAAATAAAGCACGTGTAGTATCGGAATGAAGTATTTCTTAGATGTTTCTTGAAACAGCCAAAGTCAGAATCTTTTGGTCATTAGCAACGGAGCTAGGGTCCTTCGAGACCAAATTTACCACCCCACTAGTCTACACAAGTCCCTTGTGTAAAGTGCTTTCTATGTCTTATTATTAATTTCCGTGATATGGGGATGTGAACTGGTTACGTGAATTTGCCTTCGGGCGGGATCACTGTTCCTAACGGCCGGCTTCTACCAGACTATTTTAGTGGTTTGCGAACTCTATTCACAAGCCCCTCGGTAGCTCAAATGGTTATAGCGCCTGCCTTGCAAGCAGAGGGCCCAGGGTTCAAATCCCGGCTGAGGAGCATGCTTGTCTTTCAGTTCACTACTACTAAAAATATTATAGTCTCATGAAGGGGAAAGCCCCATGAGGACAACAGCAGAGCCAACTGACCCCATGCTCTTGATTAATAATTAATTAATTAAATCTCTTAATTAATTAAATTAGTTTTTACCTGTATCGTCTTGCTCCTCCTCCTCCTCCTCCTCGTCTCCCTCGATCATCGTCCCGATCTCTCCTAGAGGAGCCTCCCCGCTCCCTCTTGTCAGTTCTCGTTTTTCCATTGGACATTTCTACCTTGACTCGCATGCCACAGATTTTCCTACAATGAAACCATCAATTTTCAAACATAGCTCTTTAAAGTACATCTTTTCATTAAATTCTTAATAAAAACAAATCACTGACAAGAAAAGTTGTGACAATAGTACCGTGGTAGGAAAATGCGTTTTCATCTACTCCCACACAATACTGAATACTCTATATAGCATACTGATAAGTCATAAAGCATGTGAAAGTTACCCAGCATACAGTCTTCCTGCCCTCTATCTTGAACATCTTGCACCAAATTTTGTCTTCCTATAGGCCTATATCTCTTGGCTGGACTGTGATGATTCATACGAAATAACAGTTACGTTTCTGCAGTCTGCAGATTCCATGGTATCTGATATCACGGTCTAAAGTCGTTTTTGCAGTTATCGTGGTATCTGGCCAGTTATCGTGGTATCTGATATTCAGATACAACAGTCCGACCGTGGTAATTGATCGTGGTATCTGAAAATTCATCTCACTTTCATCAATTTTTGTCAAACTGGCGAGAAAGAAGTTCGGCACTTAGTGATGTGACTGAATATCAGTTTCTCTTTTGGGATGACTTCGAAAAGCGCAATTTCGGCAATTGTCGTTTTTGCAGAGCAACCGTGGGCCTATATCAGATACCACGGTAATTGCAAAAACGACTAATTGCAAATCCAGGTACGGTGGTAACAGATACCATGGTATTTGCAAAAACGCAACTAATGGTAACAACTGTGACAAAATTACTAGGTTGATAATAAGGCTCAGTCAGCTTTTCAACCTTAACAGACTTATTTAGTGTTTCAGCTATTAAGGTCATGTTCCTCCCTACTTACCGTAGTAATTACGCATGCTGTAACGACTCCTGACTTCTTGGCGTCAAGGCTAGATGCAAATATTGCACCGCGTGCCACAGAGATCATAGTTAGAACGCTTACTACACTCATGAGCATGGTAAGCATATAGTTACTAGTGGTTACTATTTTAAGAAGGTTCGGACGGTCAGCATAGTCACCTTTCACAAGGTTGGAACAAAAATAAAGAGTTACTATTGTAAGAAGGGTTTGGTTACTATTTTGAGAAGGTTCGGACGGTCAGCATAGTAACCTTTTACGAGGTTGGAACAAAAATAAATAGTTACCACTGTAAGAAGGGTGGAACACACTCTAAGTTACCTTACAAAGCAATGCTAAGCTTGAGCCAGTAAGAATTCTGCAAGATTCCAAGGCTCGAATCTAACTACTTCGTGAATAACCATTTCAATGATCTGACTGTAATATATTGTAGTAGTAGAGGTTTATTACGCTAAAGCCTTGCGCCCACTGTAATCACAAAACAATAGAACAAAATTTACTTATGTACCATACACAATCCAAACCTTAAACCGCACAAAACTATAGGAATTGCTCCCTGTGCGACATTCCCATACAGACGAACTTTCCAAGATTTTTAATCCAAGGAAAGACTTTTCTCCCATTCTCTGTACCAACCATTCTTTCTCCCCGTACTCCACCCCAAAACCTCCATCCTTAGATCTTTAAGTTCTTGCAACCATTCATAAAATGTTCAGTATTTTCTAGCGCTTGCCCACATATCGGGCAAGAGAAGAGACCATCCACTACCCTAGCTTTTCCTCGGTATTTTCTTCTTTCTCCGAGTGGCATGAAATTCGACCTGACTGAAATCACCCATTTAACCTCCTCCTTTTTTAGACCTGCCTTGAAGTATGTCTCCTCCCCCCAAGCATCTTTGGCCTTTGCTTAGACCTCCAGGGACGGCGCAGACGTCATTTCAGCATGCCAGACTTGCCTTTCTTGGTCCTCCAGTGGCGCTCTCTTACCATTTTCGCTATAATGCCTATTCTGTCACCAGCCTTCCCCTCATTCCATAGCGACGAGAGTCCACAACTGTCTAGAATTGACTTTACCTGCACAGGCCATGCCCCTTTCCTCTTATCTTCTAATGCCAGTTCACATGCTTTTCTTATCAGTCTGTTATGTTGCATAGAAGCTAGCCTTTCCCAGTATTTTACCATCCTCACGCACAAATCTTCTACTCCTCAGTGCTAGTAATCATACATCTCCTCTTAACGCTATCTCGTTGAATTTCTCGCTCAGCCCTAGCACACATTTGTTGTGAATTCTTTCCATGTTCTTTGCTTTATCCCGTACCCACAGTTCCGGTACCGGTACCAACTCCGTATAAAAGAGACTTTTATGCAGTCATATGTCCATGGCCCCTAACTCCTCCACTTCACTTCTAAGCAACGTCCACAACACACTTCGACCTTTTCCGACTGCAGATGCTATATGTCTTTTCGACCCCCCATCCCATGTTATCAGGCAACCTAAATACACAAATTCATCTACACTCTGTAGCTTTTCCCCTCTGTATCTTACTTCTACTTCATCTGTAGCCTATGCTTCTTTTTTCGAAACACCACTGAACAGGATTTTTCCACATTCAGAATTGGATTCTTTTCCCTCGGGGAATTTTTCGTCACATCTAGCAGTTGCTGCAGCTTCTCCCTTGGTTCCGCTAATAGTCCTATGTCATCTCATCAGCAAACAGTATGGAGAACATGTAAGTGGTAGCATTTGAGATTGTGGTGAAAGAAAAATTAGAACTCACACTCCATCAAGATAGCGAACTGCATCCTCTGCATCTCGTGAGTCTTCAAACTCAACAAAAGCAAAGCCAGGTGGGTTCCTTGCAACCCAAACATTCCGAAGAGGTCCATACTTGCTGAATGAGTCCTCTACATCAACTCGAGTTGCATCTCTGCTTAAATTTCCAATGTAAACTTTGCATGCAATGTCCCATTCCTTATGACGGCTAGACATGACTGAAATGTAAAATAGTTAGCATATTTCATTTGCTGGTTAATGCACAGATTAATTTTAGTTAGTAAATTAATTAATTTAAAATAAATAACGGCAACAAATATACATAAGTAACGCCACTGTTTGCCTGAGCTGTTCCTACAGACGACTACCAGTTAGCCAAAGTAGGTCAAGGAGTGCTATTACTCTCTGCTAAAATAGTAACAAGTCAAATTAAAACAACAAGTGAAAGTAAAAGAATTAGGTTTCCTACATAAGGTGTAGCTTCTAAAAACACTAAAAACACCTGAATAGGTATTTTGGATCTTGGTTCCAGAATTTAGCCCAAAACTGCACAGTTCAAACTGAACTAACTGTTCAAATAAGGACACCTCTACTAGCCTATATTTCAAATTTCAATCCAATGAATCCTGATAAATCCCAGGCCTGGCCAGTGCTTCCACTTTCTTTTTATCAAATCAGGGAAAAAGCCTTAGAAATTTGGGGCATTCTCGGGGAGACAAAACTCGAGTTTCCGTGAAAAAAACGGGGATGAAGTTTGTAGCAACATTGTTTTTTTTCCTTTTGCAAGGTGTTCTACAGAACAGGTTGACGATTTTAAACTGTGATTTCAGTTTCTTCTGCACAAAAAAAGGCAGTATCTAGGATAGGAAAGCAAAGTAGACTTCATATAATGATCTAACAAGTATTGGCAACAGAGAAAAGTTACGTTTTTTGTCTCTGTTTTATATTTTTCCCATTTTTGTCAAAACAGGGAACACGCTGTTTCTCATTTTCCTGTTTTTGTACGCTGTTCTGTGTTCTTTGTTCTCTGTTCCACTGTCTGTTTTGCAAAACACGGAACTTGCTCTCCTAGCATGTTTTATTACTGTTCAGATAGAAAATTGCAGAGGGATTCACAGATAGAAAAGAAAGAATTGCGGAAGTTTGGAGGATAAACCTGGGTCCTAAAGTAGAGTTGTTTTGGAATACAATTTGCAGTTTAACAGATTTTCCACTTAAGACATGCTCAGGATCCTAAATTTGCATTTTCGTCAAAACAGCGACAAAACACGAAACACGGAACAGCGTAAGCAAAACACCATTTTTTACCCAAACCAGACAACTGTGAACACAGAACACAGAACAGGAACCAGAGACAAAATATGCAACTAAAGGTGCAAAGTAGTATTAAACTGTGGAAAAAACTGCAAAGGCTGAAGTGAGCCATCCACTAGCTCTTTTGTTAGGGGAGAAGAAAGATACTGTATTTGGGGAACGCTATTTTGTTGTAGGGGTTTTCTGTGATTTTGGGGAAATCCCCCAAAATTCGGGAACTCTGGAAGCATTGTCATTGATCCTAACTTAGTAGATTTAGTTTGCTCAGCCTGCAAGTGAGCAAAGCTGACTGCAAGGAGGTTACTGCAGTCCTCCGCAGCTAAGATGCACAGCTTGGTTTCTGCAAGAGAGGGTGGCTGGAACAAAAACTCATACCTTACAGAGCCAAACTGTGGCCTAGGATAAACAATAGAGATGTAAATTTTATGGATTTTGTAACAAAATCAGTGTTGCCAAGAGATTCAATCCAATTTTTTTTAGATTCGGTAAAACTTTGGGCCAAAGGTTCAGAAAATTTGGTAAATTTTCGACAGAACTATTCGGTGTTACCCTGGTGTCGTGTTAACTTACCGTAGCTCGAACTTCTGAGCAAATTGAGCTGGAATTAAGATGGATCGCTCCATCTTTGATGATGTGAGGAGTTCCTAAGCATCCTAACCACCGGATAGGACGCATCCCAAGTTGCGTTGTATTTGAAATATCATAGTACAGCTGACTGTTCGTTGTCGTTTTATTCGACAGCGGGGCGTACGCTGGGAAGGCCTCCTTCCTTTCTTCAACTTCAAATTGGCTTAGGGTCTGGCTTGGAGCCAATCTCTTTTCCCCTTTCTTTTCTTCTTCTCGTCTCATTACTTCTGTTCGTGCGATAGACGATTTCCATCATCTGTTTGTGTATCGTCACTTCTTTTCGTATCGGGAGTGGGGGGGGGGGGGCTTCGACGATTTTTGCAAGTTGCAAGGTAGTTTATACTTTCGGCAGGTTGCTGATAGCTTGTTCACACGGGACCGAAATAAGCGCGTAAACAGCGGCTGATCTGTTCAGACGACGGATCAACTATTTGGGGTTGACGGGAGAATTAAAAAGAAAAACCTAACTCCGAATATTCTTTTTGTTTGTAACAAAATATATAAAATTAACAAACACATCTTGTGAGTTAGTCGAAGTCAAATATAGTTGACTTGTGATCTTTTGACTAGGAAAAAGTCACAAAAGTAAATAATGCCAGATTTTAGGCGACTCGGCAATTTTAAGTTAAATAGCAAATAAAATTCATTAAATATTTTTGTTTTTAAATGAGAATACAAATATTAATAAATATAAACAATACGATAACAGAATGCAATCATTTGTGTTGTTCAGCCACTTTTCAGTGAAGATTAAATGGAAAAGTTATTCAAATTATTCTTTTTTTTTAAAGAAAAACAACGAAAATAAATATTAGACATAAACAGGACATAGATTGTTGTAATTAGACAATTATTCTACCTTTTTTTCGGAATCATTTAGTAATCCTGGGATGCTTCATGTAAAAATCATGTTATTTTCACATTGGTCTGACAGAATCTGAACTGGATTGACCTAAGAATCGCCAAGTTTGACCTAATTCTCCTGATTACAGTCTGTTTACTGTCCCAAGAGTCATCAAAGGTCACAATCCAAAGGATTTAGTTTATCCCGATCGGTGCCGCAATGAAAATAAGCGCCTATTTGAAGAATCAGCGGCTGATTTTTGGATTTTTTTCAACCGCTATTTACGCGCGTAAATCAGCCGCTGATCGAGAATCGGCCGCTGTTTCAGCCCCGTGTGAACAAGCTATGAGAGATTTTGATTTTCCACGGCGTTTGACGGGCAGTCGAAGAGGATGTGTTGGTCGCGGGCTGCCCGAAGTCCTTTTATTTGCAAGCATTATCTTGAGCGGACCCGTTAGTTTGTACGCTGGGCGAGGCAGGGAACAGGTCAGCATACTTCTGACGTGGTCCCCCAGGAATAAAAAGCCTACTTACAGTTCGCCATCCGCTCCAGCTGTACTTTGAACTTCAAATAAAACTTAACTCCAGTAGTAGCCTACTAACTGCACACCATTTCATTATTTCTCTAACGACTTTTTGAAAGCTTCCTCGTCGGTTGCTGATACAGTTTCGTTGGTGGGAGTATTCCTTAAGTTGACAACACGACAGGAGAAGAATTGTATAGATTGTCGGGTTCTGACAGATGGCTGAAATAGCTTTTTAGAGTGCCCCCTTCTATCTGCTCCAGTGCTTTCACCAATGGGATCTCCCCCTCCCATCAAACTAAATGTATTAGTAGATTGCGACGTCCATGAATTACTGTCTCCCTTGAAGATGTACTTCTGGGATCATACAACATTTATAGGTCTTATTTTGACCGGAAGATCCATCTTTACTTGTCTCGGCAGAAATTCGATTTGGACGGTAATAACCTAAGGCGCCTTAAGCGGTTCAGCATTGAGCCAATGTCGATCAACAGTACGTTCTAGCGACCAGGGGCGTCACGACTGGGGGGGGGGGGGGGGGAGGGGGGGGGGACCCCCCCCCCCAATGCTGTCGGCCAGTCGGTAAAAAATAACCGAGTCGGCGCGAAGCGCCGCGATTTTTCGTCAAAACAGTTGATTTTTTTCATGAAAACAGTCGTTTTTTCTGAAAATTGGTGGATTTTTCGTCAAAATAGTCAGTTTTTCTGAAAATCAGTGAATTTTTCTGAAAATCAGTCGATTTTTTCAAAACTGCTATTTTTCTGCAGAAACAGTCGGTAAA
Source organism: Branchinecta sandiegonensis (assembly GCA_030848855.1). Lineage (NCBI taxonomy): Eukaryota > Metazoa > Arthropoda > Branchiopoda > Anostraca > Branchinectidae > Branchinecta > Branchinecta sandiegonensis. Next base: position 27,413,747 of record JAUPMV010000001.1, on the reverse strand, counting down.
ATTACCAGCCAGTCGTTAAATGCCTTGTCCCCCCCCCCCCCATTTTTTCTGAAAATCAGTGAATTTTTCTGAAAGTCAGTCGATTTTTTCAAAACTGCCATTTTTTGTTGTTAAAACAGCCGTTTTTTCTGCAGAAACAGTCGGTAAAATTACCAGCCAGTCGGTAAATGCCTCGTCCCCCCCCCAAACATTTTGGCTAGTGACGCCTCTGCTAGCGACCAACAGAAATCTCTGTGGACAACACAAATCTATCCACAACTGAAAGTGTTCTTGATCGAGACTGCTTGTCAACTTGCGGAGTAATGTGCCACACTTTTCAGACAGAGCGTTTTGTGAAAGAGTCACCACTGTTGATCAACAGGGATGTTTTCGCGGTTAACATTCGTTCACTGATCAACACTTTTGAATTTTTGATGAATAGAAGAACCTTCGAAGAACCACCAAAAACGACTCTATTTGTCAAAATTTGGAAAGTGTGCCTAAACCCCAATAATTTCACAGCTAGAAACGCTGTTTCAAGTTTCAAGATGGAGGTGAGCTAAAATCAGACAACAGCAACACGTTTTGTGAAATACCGTTGTCGGAAGACTGCAGCAGCTGAACTGCTGAACAACGAACGATAAGTACCGCAAAAAAGTACGTATCGCTTGCGGATGAAGGTTCAGCCTTGGTTTTTTAGAGTCTGAATTTAATTATCATTAAAAAAAAGCCTACAGATCACCCGCACACTGCTCTGCCCGCACAATGGTTTCTTACTAACTCGGTTGGTCCCCGTCAGACGCAAATACATTTGTTGCTAAAGGTCTTCTACTTTCTGGCAATAAATTCAACTTTCCAGCGGCGAGGCGTGAGGTTATGTAGCTGCTGACTTATCAAATATACAGGTAAGCTCAGGGTATGCCTTGCCTATGAATATTTTCTGATATGATATGTCGTCTCAGGTCCTCTCATTTCTCAAGAAAGAGCTCAGGCCACCATATAGCTGGGACTTGCTTCTCTGTCTGAAATTCAGACAGAGAACAGGACAGGAACCTGACTCTCTGACAGGAACAGGGTAGCTACAGGCTACAGGCAAGAAGGGTGTCCAACTCTCGAACTTGAAAGGAACATTTCAGTGCGGTCCCAACAAGGTCCCAGAGTAACTATCTTAGTTCCCGAACAGTTTTAAGAATTACTGACAGATTTCTTTTTAAAAAATTGCAGTAGATCTCTGTGCAAAACTCTTATCAACTGATTCATTGTAAAAATGGCTTACTCACTGGTATGTGCCACCTTATTACTCTGAAGGGGATGGTGGCAACAGACTGAAAAAACAAATAAGACACATTCACAGCAATTCATCTTTATATCAAAGAGAATCAGGAAATTTGTACTACTGCTGATAACGCTTCTTGTGACTACTTATATTAATAGTTTCACTATAGATGATCAATATTGCAGGCAGAGGCAGCCCAAAGGGGGGGGGGGTGCAGCACCCCCCCTACGTTTTGGGCATTCGTTCAAATTTTCGCCAAAGGCGAAAAATTCGGTCAAAACGGGCATCGGGGCGAAGCAGTGATGCCCTTTTCATAAAATCGTTTGTCCCTGCATTTCCAAATTAAGTGATTTAACGTGTTTATGGTTCCCCTTTCTTTGTCGAATTTGCTCATTCATCCAACTTTCGTTCAGTCCGCATCTATTTCAACGCATTCGGTCCGTCCCTGTGCAACTTGGGTGATTTAACCTGTTTATTTGGTCTCATTCTCTACCGAATTTGGTAATTCGGTCAGTCCATTTCATAATTAAATTCGGTGAGACTCATTTGGTTCTGATTTGTTACCGAATTTGGTAGTTCACCGGATTTTTCTTTAGTCTGTTTCTATTACTAGACTTTGGTTGTTTTAGGTGGTTCTAACAAGAGTGTTATTTCATTACAAAATTAGGTTGTTATACCGCTCTCGATCTGTTCCTTATTTTTTTAGTTTTTTTTCAGTATAATACAAATTCGTTATTTGCTTGAACCCAGTAACTGAGCTCGGTGATTTAAGTGGCATTTCTTTAGCTCTTGTTCTTTGCCATTTACGGTAACTTCAGCTGGTTGCCATTCATTTTTTACTTCTTAGGATTGCAGTACTTCAGGAATAAGCACGTTTCTTCACGTGAAAACTAGCCTACTTTTATTTGCTGTAAATTCCGAACAAATGTACTTTGCATCTACTTTACCCTGGATCACCCCTTGCGTTTCGCCAGACAGCTCTGGGTTTCATAGGTAATCTTGGGATCGCAGTAAGGCACTTTTATCATCAGTGTTTCCATAAAATTCACCTGCGGCGCATTTCACAGCCTTCACTAATTAGAATAAGGGTGCGTCATTTAGTTGGCGTTTGAGGCTTGGAATTTTGGGGGGCTTGGACCATATTAAAAGCTAGAATTTTCATGGAAAGTAGTTAAATGTTGCCAGAAAAAAAGGCGGATTCAAAAATTTTCGCCTGCGCCGCCTTCGTTTATCCTGGGTACAGCTCTTAGCGACGTTGTCCGTATGCAGCAAAGGCGTTTTTTGCGACAATTCCAGGACCTGTCGGCAAAACTAGAAAGGTCCTCCAAAGGTGTAAGGCTAGTGAAAGCGTATCCATGAAAAAAAACACAAGAATAAAAGCGTGAAAACCCGCCAATTTTCTCTTTTGGCTTGTTTGCAACTTTACTCTGCAACTTTTTACGTTATAGCTTCCTGGAGGCAACTCGCTCTGTTTTTATAACTTTTTTTCAGTAAATTCAGTAAAAATCAGGTAGTGATTCCGTCAATTTTACCAGGTTTGTCCCCCAATGAAGAAAGGCTCGGGACGCCCCTGATTGCAGGGCAGGACTATTCTTCTCTCTTATCACATTGGTCTTGTTTTACTAAATTTTAGCCTTGAGATTTTTTAGTTACGACATTGTGTTATGTTATGCTAGTGATGTTAAATAATAATTAAAAGCTCAATGACAATGTAGAAATATTATATTCAGTATCAAGACCTTCTGTTTATTTGAAGAGTTAGGTGACAGTAGAGGTATGCTTATGTGAATGTCACCTAACAGTCAGTGGTCGCTGAAGAAAAAAACTAAAACCCAAACCAGGCATTTTTTACATACTTGCCATTTTTTTTTCATTCATGTTTTTATCACTTTTTGATAATTTGCTGATAGCACAGCTGATAGTGACTCAACTGCTACCTGGTTTTCCTTTCACAATTTGAATACTTTGCTAGGAGGAATGCACCTTCAGCCAAGAAGATGGAGGTTCGAACCAACAGATGCCTCAAATATAAGAAGAAGCACATTGCAAATTCAAAATAAGATAAAATTTATTGAATTACTATTCAAAGTGTATGCCATGACAAGCCTGAAATAGTTGGCTATTAGCTGATATCAAGTTTGCAATTTTTTCTTTCTGTTTGACTGTTATATAAGCAAGTAACAATGCCAGGGTAGTGAAACAGTTAGTAAATGTTCAAATAAGCATACCTCTACTGTACTTAAATTTGAACAGTGCAGTTTTTGGCTAAATGGTAGAATGAAGATCCAAAACACCTATTTATTTAGATTTTATTAGGGGCCTTATTTAGCTACTGGGGCTAACTGGTAGTTGACTTGTGTCACAGCAAGTGCATGAAAATGGTGTGAATCTTCAAATGTTCTAATAAATATACCTCTACTGAATTCAGAGCGTGTTCCACCCTTCTAACAATAGTAACTATTAGTTGTTATTTCCATTCCAACCTCGCAAAAAGTTAGTACTTTGACCGTTCCAACCTTCTCAGAATATAAACTATTTGCTTACCACCCTCGGGAGTGTAGTTAGCACGGTAAGTACAATCTCTTTTATGTGATTGGCCCAGTCAGCCTGCAGCTCTATATTGTGCCGAAGTAGAAAAATTTGTTCCAGCCTAATTCCAAGAAGCTAGAACCTATGATGTCATGCATAGTAACTACGGTAAGTAGGGTGGAACATGCTCGCAGTATCAGTATTTGCTCCAGTGTATCATTACTGAGGCTGAAAATCTCCCAACATGAGAAGTAAAGAACATTACATCACTTAACAGCCATGGGTATCAGCTTCCGTTTTATTAATATGTAAGCTATGGGTTCTTGGTCTTGTTTTTGTTTACTTTCAGATATCCATTTTCTTATGTTTGGATACGAATTTCTTTGCCCCCAGCTTACACTGAACTGTTTTGTTGTTCTCTGAAGGCCAGTATGAAACATACCTAGGTTACTAGACAGGAATCAGGCTAAACTAGCTCAAGTATGTCTCAAGTCAGTTGAGCATTCAGTGTTATCTGAAATCCAAGCCTTTTCGAGTGTTTTGCAAACCTGCCATGCAATCGGTTCAGTTTTGCCCTCCATTTTTCAAAAAAGAAATTAATGAAATAGTACTATCTTAAAAAAAAAATTTAGAAGTTAAAAATATACTGAGTTTCCTCTTGGTTTGCACCCTGATCCAGTCTACCAGAAACCTCTGATTTCGAGATTTCCCATGCCAAGTATCCTAACCGGCTAAAATATTGGTGATTTGAGTTAAGTTCAGAAATCAGCCAATCAGAATTCCTTGAGAGTGGAGTAGGTAGCCGGGTAGTCAGGTAGGCCTACCCATAGATTAACAACATTTGGCATAAGTTATCTCCAGGGATTTAACCCTAATAATAATAATATAATATAATATTTATTTGTAACCCACTGTACAGATTAGGATAGTGGAGTAATCAAAGAAAAGAAAAGAAATAAAGACAATACAACATATAACACATAACAACAACAAAAAAAGCACTCAATGAAAAAGCCGGATGAGGCCGTGGTGAGCACCTAGGCGGAAACACGCATCGGCACCAATATTGGTCTGCAGATTTTCCAGCGAACACATGATGTCGCTAGCTCCGTAACGATCTACGAGGCGTCTATTTCGGACCGATCTTGGTAAATACAAAAGGAATTTGCAGTATCGAAAATAATCCACCCTCATTTGCTTGAAATCAGTCTTTGTAAATACAGGATATAAACCAGACGCAGACAAAACGGCATGGTCGCAAAAACTAGAATAAAGTTTAGCCAATCCACGTCTGCTGAAACGACCACGATTAGCAACAATTTTCGCATACCCGATTCTTAATTTATCTTTAGTATCAGATAAAAACTTCCTCCGGATACTAGCAAGAGAATCACAAACAGATATGCCCAGCCACTTAAACCTCTTTACTCTGAGAATACAGAGTATTTCAAGTGATTTGAAGGGATTTTTAATAAAAAAAAAATTATAATTACTTTGCATCCAAGCTGTCCATGACTTCTCTCAAGCAAAACACAACCTCGCACTCAAAGACAGATGGTGGCAGGATAACAAATACTGACAAAACATCTGAAACGACCACGATTAGCAACAATTTTTGCATACCCGATTCTTAATTTATCTTTAGTATCAGATAAAAACTTCCTCCGGATACTAGCAAGAGAATCACAAACAGATATGCCCAGCCACTTAAACCTCTTTACTCTGAGAATACAGAGTATTTCAAGTGATTTGAAGGGATTTTTAATAAAAAAAATGTATGTCTCAGATTGTATGTGCAGAGACATTGCAAGGATGTTTTGTCAGTATTTGTTATCCTGCCACCACATGTCTTTGAGTGCGAGGTTGTGTTTTGCTTGAGAGAAGTCATGGACAGCTTGGATGCAAAGCAATATACTGATGGCGAACAGATCTTGTTTAGGACATCAGGCTTGCTCGACTTTCAACCTGACAGGCAGTATGGACCTGTCAAGAGTGTAAGCTTAGGCCCACTTAGTCCCTGCTGTGTAGTGACTGCGAAGGCAAGCTGTCTGTTGTTTAGGCAGTCCTAGCAATGTGGTGGTTAGTACTTGCTTTTCCATCCTTTTTTATTGTGATAACATTTTCTTTTTTTTTCTAGCCGGTGAACTAATTAAAGCATTAGGATGACAATCACGGGCACATATAAGGTACTGACCTTTTGTTTTCTTGACATTACACATTATCCTCTATGTTACATGTAGCCTTTAGGTTCCGACTTTCTTTCCACCTGGCCACCTGGTTTTCTTGACATTACAGATTATCCTTTATGTAGTCTTTAGATTCCGACTTTCTTTTGAACTGGCTAATAAAGCATACGCAAGGACGTCCTGTCGAGATTCACACTCGTGCTCGTACTTGTAAACGCGGGACAAGGTGATTGGAACCTTTCTTCCCTGCGCACAGATGGCGCTCAAATCATTTCTGATTTGAGAACTTTTAGTCATTTTGCATCAGTCTACATCGAATCCCCAGTTTCGTAGAGGGCTGTGCAAAGGTTTAGTTATGGGCTAGTTAATCCTTGTAGTGTGTTGCATTATGTTAATAACTCCACTGATCTTCCTAAAGTGTGAGCGCTACTGATATTTTTTTTTCTTGCAGCTGTTAAAGGCACCTCAGGACTTTCAGTTAGACGCAAAGGTTATGACAGATGGCGTCAAAGTTGAAGTAGCCGGACATGAATTTGTGTTCCAGGTATGCTTAGATATTATTTTCTTCGATTCTTTCCCAAAACATTTATGTGACTTTAGCCGACTCTATATGAAAGATACGACTCAGAATAAACCCTCGTACAAAGAATGTTGAAGTTCAAAAGAAAAACCCAATTATTTTTTTATCATCTAATTGAATACACGGAGTTATTTGGATTCAGCTAAGGAATTTCTTGATTTTCCATTATGTGTTCTAGTAGTGACGGCCGTCCCCACAATGCAAATTCTACTATGACGCGAAAATTTTTAATCTCAACACAACCGTGGCTTTTCAGTGGCCAGTGGTGAAGACTTCTGTGCCTGAACACGAATTTTTCGTAAATCTTTTTTTGTCAACCATACGACACAGGTACAAGCGCATAGAAGTACCACGAATCCGACAGGGAAAGTTCACTGTTCGAAATCGATTGTTCCTGAATAGCGGAGTAACGAAGTAACGCATTTTCATCGGGTCTTCAAGCCTATTTTAGTGAGTAAATGAAGGGTAACAAGAACAAGACTGTCCTATCTCAGCCATTTACCGTTAAACTTTAAAACAACATAGAAAGTTATGCATAACTGGGAGCGTGTTCCACCCTCGTACCAATAGTAACTATTAGTTACTAAACCCGTTCCAGCCTCACGAAAAGTTACTACGCTGACCGTTCCAGCCTTGTCGAAATAGTAACCAATAGTAACTATTTGCTTACCACGCTCGGGAGCGTGGTAAGCGTAGTAACCACGAATCTCTGTCACGTGATTGGTCGGATTCACCCGTGGTATGATATTTCGCTGGAAAATACAAAAATCGTTCCAGCCTTGACGACAAAAAGGCAGAATTTGTGACGTCATGCGTGGTAACTACGGTAAGTAGGATGGGACACGCTCTGGGTAACTGTATGGGTAAAGTACCGTTTTACATTACACAATTCTTTCAGCATTGTACCTTCCTGAAAACGTTAGAATAAAACTGTGTTCACATATGGTATAACCGACTGTAATGACGCGGTTTTCGTGCGTTTCGTGCAGCGTCGAGCCTTAATTGGTGCACTATACAGTTGGTAAGGTATCATGCTTACGGCAACCTTACACGAACCCTCAGTTTTTGGGGGTCTACATCTGTAGATTTTTTTTTTTTTTTTTTTTTTTTTTTTTTTTTTTTTTTTTTAATTCCCGTAGCATCTTTTTTGATTTACTTATTTTTTATATCCTTTGAAAAACTAAGAAATCAGATTTCGTTCTTTTTGTGGCTACACCTCCATCCCTCAGTTAATCTATTTTTACCCACTTTTAACAATTCACGTCACCTAACTTTTGAAAATAAACCCATATTTTATTTACTATTCTTCCCCCCTAATATTTGGAAATTAATTTTCTCATTTAAACTTTTGAAATAATTTGTGTAACTACAAACAACAACAATTTTCTTTAAACAACTAAATCTAAAGTACGGTATTAAACATTTGTAAACATTAAAATAAAAGATCCTCAGTTAAGGCTGTTTTACTGGCACAAAAACAAGGACAAAGGACAAAACGACAAAACATACAAATTATTTTCATTATATATACAAATTTCCATCTGCCGTTCCGGCTACTCAGAATACACTAAAACTCTTCAGATTTAACTACTTTACTGGAAACGGTACAAAAGGATAAAAAACAAAACGCCCACGACTGCAAGGGGCTGCTCCCATCTTTAACATTCAACTAAAAAACATCACTAATAAATAAAAATCATTTAACCAACATATTTAAAAATACACTAACATACACTTAATTCGACAGATTTGTATGTGGGTACTGTGCCGTTTCTCCAGTGCACGTTTAGGCATGCCCTATCGTTAGAGGACTGTGCCCTAAAATTAAGGATTTGTGTATGACTGGTCTAGGGTAATGCAGTGCCACAAATGAAGCTAGACTTATGCATTTGATCTCCACACGCTCTGTCATATTACCGATATGGAAGGTTCTTCCTCTTCCCCCTCCCCCTAAAACAAGAGCTGTAAGCTCATATGGCACTTGCAACTGTATGTAGTAGGTAAGGGCTCTGTCAGATTGATCGGGTCCCTGGTATGCCGCCAAGTTTCGTCTTGAAAAAAAGCCATCACAGGAATTCCGGAAAGCCCCCCTCCACCCCCCCCCCCCCCCCCCCAAGTGTCCGGATCCAGTCCAACTGTGCAAACGATTTATCTAGAATAAATGCTTGTTCTTCCCAGCAAGTTTAACTCCGATCACTCCATTCTAACCGTTTCTTGAGATTTCCGATCACCCCCTCCTATCTCCCCCATAGCTGTTGAATCCGCTATCATAAGCTGAGATGAATCATATGGTAAAGAATACTTTTCGACTTTGCAGCTAACATGCGCACTTTAAGGGAGGATCATTTAAGGGACTTCATTTGTATGCAAAACCCTTAGGCAAAAATGATAATGGGCTCATGGGGGTCACGAAAATGTATATTTTGCTTAAAAGTATTTTTCTTACTTTGTAGTCAAGATTGGTACTTTAAGGAATAGTCGGATTTGGAAAGTGGAGATTTCTAAGCCAATCTTATCGAATGTTTAATATACCAGCCAAATTGCATCGTCCTACCACAACTAGAAGTATCTTAACTGGTGATCACCGGAATTCCGCCCCCCCCCCTCAAACTCCCCCACAGTCGCCGGAGCCAATCCAGTTCTGAAAAAGACTTATCCAGAGCATTTGTTTGTTATTCCCACAAAGTTCCATCATCCAGAGCATTTGTTTGTTATTCCCACAAAGTTCCATCCCAATCTCTCCAGTATCAGCCAGTCACGTATTTTCCGGTCCCCCCCCCCCCCCAAACTGTTGTCGGATCAGGTCCGGGCGTGAAAAAGATCACCAGAGAAATGTTCTCTGTTCAGTTATTGAATTTCACTCAAATCCGATCACCCGTTCCAAACTTACGCATAACTCAATTTTCCGGATTCCCCCTCCCTCCACTCCCCACACGACTATCGGATAGAGTAAATTTTTATTTACGAGTCAGTTTGATCAGATCCCAGATATGCCTCCCAAGTTTCGTCGCGAAAATCACCAAAATTGACATCACCGGAATTCAGGGAAACTCCCCTCCCCCCCCCCCAAGGGTCTGGATCCAGTCCAATTATGTAAACGATTTATCGGGCAGATGCTTGTTCTTCCCAGCAAGTTGGAATCCGATCCCTCCAGTCTAACCGTTTCTCGAGAATTCCCCCCCCCCCCCCCCCCAACTCCCCAATAGCTACCGAATCCGGTCCGGAATTTAAATGGGACATCAGAGATATGTCCTTGATTCACTCATCAAGTTTCATTCCAATCCGATCACCTGTTCGAAAGTTACGCACTACTCAATTTTCCATATTCACCTGCCCTCCACCCCCCCCCCCCAGATGGTCCGATCGAGAAACTGATTGTTTCCAAGTTAGTTTGGTCGGGTCCCTGATATGCCTCCCAAGTTTCGTCGCGAAAATCCCCAAAACTGACATCGCCGAAATTCCAGCAATCTCCCCTCCCCCCCCCCCCCAAGGGTCCGGATCCAGTCCAATTGTGTAAACGATTTATCTTTATTTATCTTGTTCTTCCCCGCAAGTTTCACTCCGATCCCTTAATTCTAACCGTTTCTAGAGATTTCCGCCCCCCTAACTCCCTCATAGCTACCGAATCCGGTCCGGACTTCAAATGGGACATCAGGGATATGTCCTTTATCCAGTTATCAAGTATCATTCCAATCCGATCACCCGTTCAAAAGTTACGCACTACTCAATTTTCCAGATTCCCCCGCCCTCCACTCCCCCCCTTCCAGATGGTTGGATCAGGAAACTGATTATTTCCAAGTTAGTTTGGTCGGGTCCCTGATATGCCTGCCAAGTTTCATCCTCCTGGCACATCTGGAAGTACCCTAACTCGAAAAAGTGTGACAAACTGCCCTAAATTTCTGAGATTCCTCCGCCCTCCACTCCCCGCAGATGGTCGGATCGGGAAACTGATTATTTTCAGGTTAGTTTGGTCGGGTCCCTGATATGCCTGCCAAGTTTCATCGTCCTAGCACATCTGGAAGTACCCTAACTCGAACAAGTGTGACAAACAATCCGGACCGACCGACAGACGGAATTGCGATCGGTATATGGCCCTTGAGCCAGAGGCTGCAATTGCCATAAAAACACACACACCTGATTTTTATTTTGCAATACAAGCTTTCGGACATAACTTTAAAACCTTCGGCACTAAGTAAAATAACATCCACAATCTCAGCTTACCCGCAGATCACGGGTTGTCTAATTTTTTTGGTCAGTTTTGGTGTTCTGTCCCATTTTGTTTTTAACGTTGTGTACTCTGTTGCTCATGGCGGGTAAAAAAAAAATGTAGCCTACTAAACAAATCATGGCAAGGAGGTAAGCCAGCTCGAAGACAATAGTTGTCGTATGCGTTCTCACGCAGTCCTTTCTCTCGTGCTACACTATCCCTAGCAATTAGCTCTTCGCTCACCAGCAATCAACCATCAACCATGAAGCAGTCAACCATCATAAGATTTGTCATTTCATGAATGAATTAGTTAAGGACGCGAGGTCGGGTGACCTTCGCGTCAGAGCGAACTCGGAGAGCAGGGTTGCCAAGAGCTCGACTCATAAAAGTGTCACAATTGCTGACAAAAAGGTGCTTTTTGACACCTCAAATTTTTTTTTTGTGCATTCCATTGCACTACGTGCAAAATGCGAATAACCGCTAATAACTGAATTTGTAACAACATTTTTCAAAGCTTTCTTAACTGTTACATCACAGTTTTGTAAAAAAAAATTATTGGAAATGAGCTTTATTTGAGTCTTCAAACTGTTTATATGAACAAAATCAAAGTGAAGTACAAATTTTAGCAGTATTTGGGGGCGGTAATCCGTCACTTTAGCAAAGTAAATGGAAAAGTGCTTTTCTGACCTAAAAAGTGTCATTCGTAAAAAAGGTGTCAGTTTCAGAGAAAGTGTCATGGTGTCACCCAGAGACAAAAAGTGTCAAAAAGCACCAAAAGTGTCACACTTGGCAACACTGTCGGAGAGACTACTAAATCTTACCTGCGCAGAATTGCTTTTTACTTTTGACTTTGAGGAAAGCTATTGAGCGGAGAGTGAGTTCAGCTCATCTTGTTTCTTTTGTTTTACATCTTCATCTTGTTTGACCGATCGGAAGTATTTCTGTCAGAATATAATTATTTGTTTATTTCAACTACAGAAAAGCTTACGAACGGCATAAGACGGCAAAATCCCAACATAAGGACATTTTAAAGTTTAATCGAATAGGACTGAGATCCGTCAGTCTAGTTATTAATCAATCAATCAATTCCAGCCAATTCCAAATATCTCTTTAAAGTGATAACATAGGATTGTCAATATAAGAACAAGGTATAATACACTTGCAAATCAATACACTTATGAATCAAGCTCATTATATTTACATACAATTAGAAGTCAATCAATCAAGTAGTCGAAATGTAATTTTTCACAAAGTACGGTACAAAGGACTTGAGAAATCTCTCTGACGAGGCAGCTGGGGGTATTTCTAGCAGCTGATGTCCGATTTTTTTTTCGAAGATCGCGATTTTTTTCGCGATTTTTTTCGCGATTTGGGCTCCGGAAGTCTGGTAGATTTCCAGTGGTTACACACAACTATCCATTTAAAAAGTCCTGAGAACCCGATAAAAATGTGTTACTTCGTTTGTCCGCTATTCACATGCAATCGGTTTCATCGAATGTTCTTATTTTTTCGGATTTGTGGTACCTCCATGTGTTTGTCCTTCTATGCTTGTAATATTTACCAACTACAAAGGTAAGCCATTGCCGAAAAATAAACAAAAATTTGGTTCTTACCATGATAGGTGGAGAAGAATAAAAGCGCTATATCTTAGCATCATTTTCCTACTTTCTTCAGCCGTGACTTTTCCGAGCTTAGCGTCTTTTAACCGTGGAAATGCAGGCTTTTGTTGAAATCCAAAATCTCCGTCTGGGTGAATTTTGTCGTGCAAGTAGCGCGTATTCTGAACGTTATTACTATACAGTAGTGGGTGAAAAAATACAGATCCCTTAGATGGATCAGAATATTTCATTGGATCCAAATATCAGATGTAGAAATAACCTGCCTTTTCAGTTAAACTTTAAGCGAATCGCCGACAAGATAAACCGGTTTGACGTACACCACTGGTACGACTTTTTGTGTGTGTGTGGGGGGGGGGGGGGGGTAAGACGTCGCATCACATGCATTAGTTGCGTTTTTGCAGATGCCATGGTATCTAAATATTCCTTCACCCCTAGCTGACTGCAAATCATATTTGATAGTGCAAAACGGATACGTCAGCTGAATTTTATTGGAGCTATATTTCGGCAATTCTTGGCAAGGGTCCTCTTGATGCTCAAAGCCGCTCAAGTTTGGAATTACGAACTTGTGGTTTTTATTCAGCTGACGTATCCGTTTTGCACTATCAGATACCATGGTATCTGTTACCACGGTAATTGGATCTGCAATTAGTCGTTTTTGCAGTTACCGTGGTATCTGATATCTCTCTGCAAAAACGGAAATTGCCAAAATTGTGCTTTTCGAAGTCATTCAAAAAGAAAAACTGATATTCAGTCACACCAGTAAGTGCCAAACTTCTTACTCACCAATTTGACAAAAATTGATGATAGTGAGATGACTTCTTTCAGATACTACGACCAGTTACCACGCTGTTACCACGGTCGGACCGTGGTATCTGAATATCAGATACCACGATAACTTGCCAGATACGACGATAACTTCAAAAACGCCTTATGACCATGGTATCAGATACCACGATAACTGCAAAAACGACTTCAGACCGTGGTATTAGATACCATGGTATCTGCAAAAACGCAACCATTGCTGAGCTCCACTATGAAAATATTCTCCGTGGGATGATTGGACCGAGTGAAATCACGGCCCACGGGTGCTACTGCGAAAGGAAAATCACTGGTGGGATATTTATTTATTGTTACATTTAGCGTTAAGCTTTTAGCTTGTCGCCAAACGCTTGTCGCCTATAATATGATATGATACATATTTGCACAAAAAGCCCCAGGGCCATGGCAATACAATACAAAGAAGACAAGACAATACATTAACTTAAACAAATACATTATCTTTTCGCCAAATTCCAACTAAATAAACCTTTCTCGATGCTTCATTGAAAGCTTAAGGAATATTCCTATCTGGCGAACTCCCGTCCTTCATTACTTTAAAGTTTAACTGAAAAGGGCAGAGATGGGACAGTCTTGTTACCCCTCACTTATTCACTTGAAGAGGCTTGAAGACCCGATGAAAATGCGCTACTTCGTTGCTCCGCTGTTCACGAATAATCAGTTTTTACATAGTGGATTTCCCTGTCAGATTTTTGGTACTACCTGTGTCGCATGCTTGACGAAAAAGATTTGTGAAATTTTTTTGTTCCGTCACTAAGCAGTGTTCACCAAGCTTATCACCGCCCACTGAAAAGCCGCGTTTGTGTCCAGATTCAAATATTCCGCCTCATAGTAGAATTTGCGCTGTGTGGACTGCCGTAGATATTGTGAACCTCCCTACGAGAGCAGATAGTGGAAAATCAAAAAATCTCTTAGCGGAATCCAAATAACTCAGTGTATTCAGTTAAATGATACAAAAATAAGTTTGCTTTTCAGTTAAACTTTAACCATCCACTCCTCATCATACACTCCTTTTCCTAACACTTCTTCCCTCAACCCATCTATTTCACTACATTCACACATCAGGTGCACCACATTCTCATTCATATCCCCGCACATGGGGTAGTGCCGCTTGTTTCCTGAGGAATAAGTAGCTGCGCTCGCTGCACTCCGGGCTATCTCTGGTGTTTTGTCATCAGTGTCCGGTTCTTCTCTTGTAACGCGTTTTTTGGTTCACGGGTGAGTTGATGAAAACTTGCTAACTCCTCGCTGAAGCCGGGCTCCCCAGCAGGTTCTGGTTAGTCCGCACCGGTGAGGTACAACTGGACACCGGTTAGTCCAAAAACGGATTAGAAGACTGGTGAGTAGTCTATAAGGAAGACCGGAGACCACCGATGAGAACTCCCGTGACAAAGAACGCAGCTATTATGCTTTCGGACGAAGAAATTAGGTGGCTTGATATCGGCTTTAAATCTTCTTTCTTCTTAGAACCCCAAGCTAAGTTATCATCATACCCTCGCCAACGAGGGTCGGGCCTCGGCCTCTCACCCCCCGGGTAGGGGCGTAGTCAACGAAGCAACCCTCACAGTTGAATTGGATCGCAGAAGGATAGAAGTAGGAGAAATACCGGTTCCAATATGTGTAAGTTACATTTGTTTTCATTTGCCCTCCCCTTCTGATGTATAGCCAAATGATCGCTTGGTTTGAAACTATAGTTGCGTTTTTGCAGATACCATGGTATCTGTTACCACGGTAACTGGATCTGCAATTAGTTGTTTTTGCAGATACCGTGGTATCTGATACTACGGTTGATCTGCAAAAACGACAATTGCCGAAATTGTGCTTTTCGAAGTCATCCCGAAAGAAAAACTGATATCCAGTCACATCACTAAGTACCAAACTTCTTTCCCACCAATTTGACAAAATCCTAGGCTCTGTTGTTGGCGATGATGAAAGTGAGATGACGTTTTCAGATACCACGATCAGTTACCACGGTGACTGGCCAGATACCACGATAACTGCAAAAACGACTTTAGACCGTGGTATCAGATACCATCAAAAACGCAACTTATGATTTCTTAAAATCTGTCGGATAAATATGTAAAATCGACGTTTTCTCTTTTTTTTTGTTTTTTAGATGAACGTTCCCTTGTTTGATTAAAAGATGCTTCAGGTACTAGGCCTACCTTCTCTAATTGGAAGGTTGTGAACGAAGATACTTATATGATTCCGTACTGATCAAAGCGGTTTTCGCTATTTTGTATTTATTATTAAACACTGCGGTCTTTCTTTGTGGGGGAGGTAGATGGCAGGATTTTTCTATTTTGGGGATTTGATGGGGTTTTGAGGGCCTAGGTTAGGCTAGGTCTTGAGAAGGGTACTTGGGACCTGGTGAAGAGCGTGACAAAACTGTCTTTAAGACCGGCGGGCCTGACCTGGAAACGAGTTAGGATGATTTGTTGGCACTACCCTGTCAAAACTTTGGTAACAGATAACACATGTTTGCGCATTGTTGTGTTATGTGCTATGAGAGTATACCCATTATGACCCTTTTAAATGTTATCTTTTTGCGAAACACACCACATAAAAGGAAAACAATAGACATTTTGTCGAAAGAGTCAACAGTAGTTGTTTTCGAGAGATACCAGTTAAAAGGGTCGTAAACCACAACAAACCCCTGATTTTAGAAACCCTATGCCCAACGCTGGGTATATTTTACTTATTTGTATTTGACGGTGCAAAACGGATAAGTCAGCTACATTTTATTAGAGATATATTTCAGAACTATGTAAAATCAAAATGCAGAAGAATCTCTACCCTTTCGACGACCCAATCGAACAGGAAAAACAGCAGCCGTGTCCAGGATGAAATCACAGCACCAGCTTTAACTCCAGCCAGTTTTCAGAGAAGAAGTTAAAAAAATCAGATGTTTAAGGAAGAATCTTTAATTGTTTTTCACAAGTTCATTTTCCAGCCTGAGCCTGGAGAGGAGCCTTGCCAAGAATGGCCGAAATATAGCTCTAGTAAAGTTTAGCCGACCGTTTTGCACTGTCAATTATGATTCGCAGTCCGCTTGGGCTGAAGGAATATCTACTTACTTGTACTTGAATCAGGACACCGAGTGCAAGTCTTCCCTGGAATCCAAGAGTTGTTCCACTCTAGAGTACCATCCTTGGCGGTCTAGGTCCATTCCTGTGTAAGATCAAGCCAGTGTTTGTACCATCTTTGTCTAGAACGACGGAGTCCTCCTATGTGTTCGAGATCGGCCTTGACGCTGGGTATATCTAGCATTGGCATACCCTATCCTAGCGCTGGATAGACTATGCCAAACGCTGGATAAACTGTGCCAGACGCTGGATACGCTAACCCAGTAAAATATTGATGATTTTTAGTGAAGCTCAGAAATCAACCAATCAGAACTCAGGTCAGGGTTAAGTTACTGGTTTATGAGTTGCGCTTTTGCAGTTATCGTGGTATCTGATGTTCAGATACCACGGTCCGACCATGGTAACGGATCGTAGTATCTGAAAAAGTCATCTCACTTTCAAGTTTTTGTCAAATTGGTGGGAAAGAAATTTGGAACTTAGTGATGTGACTGAATATCAGTTTTTCTTTTGGAATGACTTCGAAAAGCTCAATTTCGGCAATTGTCGTGTTTGCAGAGCAACCGGATACCAGATACCACGGTAACTGCAAAAACGACTAATTGCAGATCCAGTTACCGTGGTAACAGATACCATGGTATCTGCACAAACGCAACCATGGTTTAATGGGAAAAATTGTCACAAAAGCAAAAGCTAAATAATAGGCAACAAAGAGAAAATAAAGAAACAAACATTTATAGCTAACAACTTCTAAATAATTTACCAACAACAACGAAACTGAAGACAAAATACAGAAACAAATCAAGGAACCAAACAGGCACAAATGAACAACAAACGTGAAAGTTTATTGGTTGTTGAAATAATTAGTAACAAGGGGGTGAGAATGAGTGGAGCCGACGGGCGGTACATACTGCTGGAAACGGCTTGAGTAATTTTGAATGTCTTGTTGAGTAAGCCGGCTCAGGGAGTTGTTTGGGAAGGTGGTGGAGGAATCTGACTGACTGCAAACTTTTCTTACCGAAATCGATTGTTAAATTTAAGCGTCTAGCCTTGGGGTATCTAGCGTCAAACGCTAGTATCAGGTATCTAGCGTTTGACAAAGGGTATCCAAAAATCAGGGATTTGTTGTGACTGGTCTAACCGACGTATTCTCATACCACAAGGATGCGCAAAAGTGTGTTATCTGTTATCAAACGTCTGACAGTGTAACCAGCGCATAGACTCTTCTCCAGTTTTCTCTTTCTTCTAGGACCAGACTGTGAAAGGTGACGATATTCCTGGCTTCTTTCGTGTCAATGGCAAGGACATTCTGATCAGACGACATTTAGTGATGAGAAAAAACTACCCCGTCGCATTTAAAGGAAAAATTATTTTCCGGGCAGTCGATGACAGTTTAAAATCCAGGGTAAGTGTCTGCATGTGTGGAACGCGACTATGATGATGAAATTTTATTTACGCCCTTAAGAAGAGGAAAATAGCGCAGTAGGCCACAGACAAATAAAAGAAAAAAATACAACGAACTTTCAATAATGCAGTAAATGCACAACATCAAAAATAAACATTAAAAAAAAGAAAGAAAAGGGACTAATCGGGTCTAAAAAATCTTCTCCTAGATGGAATGCGGAGAAATGGCCAGGCAGAAACGTGAAGGTCCTGGGCAATCGAAGATAACTATTCGTATACTGACGATTCGGGCACTCGTCTATGTATGGACAACTCTTGTACGACTCATTCCAGACCTCGATCTGCTTTCAAAGCAACTTTGTTTTTTATGGCACTTGCAGCCTCTGGCTCAAGTGCGATATACTGATCGCAATTGATCGTCTGTCGGTCTGTCCCACGATTGCGAGTTAGAGTACATCCAGATGCGCTAGGACGATGAAACTTGGCAGGTGTATCAGGAACCCGACCAAACTAACTTGGAAATAATCAGTTTCCCGATTCGACCATCTGGGGAGGAGTGGATGGAAGGGGGGGGGGGGGAGGCGGAAAAATTGAGTAGTGCGTAAAAAATGTATCGATTCAATCATCGTGGGGGGAGTGAAGGGAGGGGAATCCGAAATAATGATTCATGCGTAACTTTGGAAAGGTTGATCGGATTCCAATGAAATTTAATAATGGAACAGAGTACATGTCTCTGATGTTCTTTCTCATGCCCGAACCGGATCCGACAATTGTTGGGGGTTGGAGGGGGGGGGGGAATACTTCACCCGCTTAGACTGGAGAGGTTGGGATGGAACTTTGTGTGAATAACAAACAAATGCTCTAGATAAATCATTTACATAACCGGATTGGATCCGGGCACTGTAGGGGTAGTTAGACGGGGGTCCGGAATTCCGGTGATCGAAAGTTAAGGTGCTTCCAGATGTGCTAGGACGATGAAACTTGGCTGGAAAATTAGAGATTCGACAACATTGGCTTCGAAGTCGTCACTTCCAAAAGCCGACCATTCCTTAAAGGACGAATTTTAACCGAAAAGTAAAAAGAAATACTTTTAAGCAAACTATACATTTTCATGATCCCATGAGCCCATGATCATTTTTGCCTCGAGGGTTTTGCTTACAAATGAGTTTCTAGCTTAACTGCAAAGTCAAAAAGTACTTCCAAGTTGAACATGCGAAAAGTTCTGCTGAACTTTTCGTAAACCCGTCGCACCCGACGATTCTTTGTCTTTCCGAGACTTTACCGACACCCGTTAATTCGTCATACACTCGCGTCATTACCCATAAGATTCGCATATCCTGCTGGAAGATCCATACAACGAACAATTCGTGTAGCCCGCTAGACAGTTGAGCCTGTTCACACACCCGTCAGTTACCTTCGCAGTGATTTCACACCTCCATCATTCGTAAAGCCTGCTAGACTATTCATACACCCGTCAGATCGTCATATTAGAGCTTTCTGTAGGTTAGTTGTATGGTTATTTACGTCTTTCTGTATTCACAATTTGTACTTGTATATGGCCCTCAGGCTTTTTCAAATACAATTATAACTATTATTATTATTCAAGCGTCAATTCGTCATACACTAATTTCGTATCGTACGATTCTTGAAGTCTGCCAGACGATGCATACAATCGTCGATTTCCTACGTACTCATTTCACACCCCTTCAGTTTGTCTCGTCTGCTAGACTTTTCATACACCCGTAAATACCTAACACACTTATTTCACACCCTGCGATTCGTTTAGCCTGCTAGACCATCCATACAAGCGTCAATTCGTCATACACTAATTTCGTATCGTACGATTCTTGAAGTCTGCCAGACGATGCATACAATCGTCGATTTCCTACGTACTCATTTAACACCCCTTCAGTTTGTCTAGTCTGCTAGACTTTTCATACACCCGTAAATCCCTTATACTCTTATTTACACCCTGCGACTCGTGTCGCCTGCTAGACTAATCCCTACAACCGTCAATTCGTCACACACTATTCGTATCGTACGATTCTTGGAGACTGCCAGACGGTGCATACAACCGTCGATTTCCTACATACTCATTTCACACCCCTGCAATTTGTTTTGCCTACTAGACTTTTCACACAGTTTAATTCCTTCTACTGTCTACATTCATTTCCCACCCTGCGATTCTTATAGCCCGTCACTGACTTCTACACTCACTTCTCACCCCGACGATTCGCATAGCCTGCCGGACGATTCATACACCTGTCAGTTACTTTTACACCCATTTCTAATGGATGATCTGTATAGCTTGCTAGACCATTCATA
Source organism: Branchinecta sandiegonensis (assembly GCA_030848855.1). NCBI lineage: Eukaryota > Metazoa > Arthropoda > Branchiopoda > Anostraca > Branchinectidae > Branchinecta > Branchinecta sandiegonensis. The sequence continues at coordinate 27,393,722 of JAUPMV010000001.1, read as the reverse complement.
CACCCGCCAGTTAGCTTTACGCAGATTTTACACGACTACATGTTAAACTATTCACACACCCGTCAATCCGTTTACAGTGATTTCGTACTAACGATCCCTGTGACATTTTAGATGATTCTTACACCATATTTAATCATTTCATACCCCGACAGTTCTTATACCGGGGGTCTTTTATTTGAAGGCTGTAACCGTTTTAAACTGATTTTGTACTTGCGATTCCTGTCACCTTTTGGATGATTCGCATACCCGTACACCCTATGTAATCATTTCTCACCCCGACTGTTCGTATACCAGAGGTATTTTATTTGAATGCTGTAACCGTTTAAAACTGATTGCGTACTTACGACTCCTGTGACCTTTTGGATGGCCCGGAGACCCATATACCCTATGCAATCATTTCATGTAAACTGATTTCGTCTTTGCAATTCCTACAACCTGATGGATGATCCGCATACCCGTAAATCCTATGCCATCATTTCGCAACCCCACAATTCGTATACCGTAGGTCTTTTATTTGAAGGCTGTAACCGTTTCAAACTCATTTGTACTTGCGATTCCTGTAACCTTTTGGATGATTCGCATACCCGCACACCCTCTGTAATCATTTCACACCCCGACAGTTCGTATACCGGAGGTACTTTATTTGAAGGCTGTAACCGTTTTGAACTGATTTCGTACTTACGATTCCTGTGACCTCTTCGATGATCCGGACACCCATACACCCTAGCAAACATATCGTGTAAAGTGATTTCGTATTTGCAATTCCTATAACCTGATGGATGATTCGCACACCCGTACACTCTGTGTCATCATTTCGCAACCCCGCAGTTCGTATATCGTAGGTCTTTTATTTGAATGCTGTAACCGTTTCAAACTCATTTGCACTTGCGATTCCTGTAACCTTTTGGATGATTTGCATACCCGCACACCCAATGTAATCATTTCACACCACGACAGTTCGTATACCGGAGGTACTTTATTTGAAGGCTGTAACCGTTTTGAACTGATTTCGTACTTACGATTCCTGTGACCTCTTGGATGATCCGGACACCCATACACCCTAGCAAACATATCGTGTAAAGTGATTTCGTATTTGCAATTCCTATAACCTGATGGATGATTCGCACACCCGTACACTCTATGTCATCATTTCGCAACCCCGCAGTTCGTATACCGTAGGTCTTTTATTTGAAGGCTGTAACCGTTTCAAACTCATTTGCACTTGCGATTCCTGCCACCTTTTGGATGATTCGCATACCCGCAGACCCTATGTAATCATTTTACACCCCGACAGTTCGTATACCGGAGGTACTTTATTTTAAGGATGTAACCGTTTTAACCTGATTTCGTACTTCCGATTCCTGTGACCTCTTGGGTGATCCGGACACCCATGCACCCTATGCAATCATTTCATGTCCTGTCAGTTCGTATTCCCGATTTTCTTTCATTTGCAGGCTGTAACCTTGCGAGACGATGGTATTCAGATGGTAACACGCCTGGAAGTAGGCGAAGGTAAAGCAGCCAATATACCGGTTGTTACGTTATTACTAACTATTGGCAAAGTAACTGAGAAAACCATAGCAAGAGACATCTTGCAGGGACTCCACGACAATGATGAAATTAAATTGTAAGTTTTTTCGTTGGATTGTATTGGCTTACTTAAAGGACCCCTCTTGCTTATTATTCCTTTTATATTGCTTTTAAGCTCTCTTATGGATTTGTAAGCTTCTGAAATTCCCACCTTTCGGCATTAGTTGCGTTTTTGATCCGAATTCTCCTCGCGATTCTCCTCCGAATTCTCCTATTTCGCGTTTTTGGACTATTCAGATGAAGTGAATTCTCCTTTTCTTGCGTTTTGTCAGAATCGAGAACGGAGAAAGCCTCGCGATTCTGCAGAATCGAGAATTTGCTCCGATGGTGAATTGCCGATTCTTCTCTCTCCGTTCTCCTCCTTGATTGGTCAACAGAGTTCGGGTGTTCAATATGCATATACACGTATACCGGGTTGCGGACGAGCTGCAAAATTAGTGTTTTTGTTAAAAGCGAGAATGGAGAAGTCAGAGGAGCAAAAACGGTAATTTGTACCAGAATCGAGAATTCAGAAGCGAGAATTCGGAACGGAGAATTCGGATCAAAAACGCAACTATTATTTCGTTTCATAGCAGCAATTTTTTAGCGCTTTTTCGGCTCAGCCGAGTTTTGTCAGTCTCGCAGTACGAACTTAGCCGGAAGCTGGAAGGTCCGCGGACGACTCTTTCACATATAAGTACACGAGAAGCTTCTATTTGTTGTTAGCATTTCGGAAGACATGATAGGCCATCAAGCCTATCTTATGTTTTGAACTTCATTTCTTTGGCTTAGTTTTCGCACTTTTTAAGCTCGGCGCGTTCAGTTTTCAAACATTTTGCGCCCAGCCGCCGCGTTGGAGAGCCGGAAGGCTGGCTGGAGACGATAAGTGCTAACAAGAAAATCGCTAATTTCACACGGAAAGTAATGGTATGTTCGAAAACCGATATTTCTGAGCCATCTCATCGTGAAGACATCTTTTCTAGTAAGAGTTGTGCTTTAACTGTCTGCCGACAATTTCTTTCCTTGAGGTACTAACGATTAATTCATTTAAATCATGTGTTTGGGGAAACAAATAATTTTCAGAAGTGGGGATCTTAAGACACGGATCTGTCAAGTGCCAACTACTAAGAAGTGCCCACTTGAACGAAAAAAAACCCAGCATGGTTACGATAGTATCTGACTCGAAGTCTTTTTGTGGTTGTCAGATGCCGGTTTTGTTTTAGCAAGCTTGTTTTGTAGCAGTGTAAATGGTATCTGAAGGCTGTGTTTTATTTGATGATGGAGAAATAATGGGACAAATTTCTGGGTGCCGATACTTAAAGACAAACTTCTAGAGGCAACGCAAGACACTACTGAATTTAAAACCTGAAACTACCAGGACTGCGAGGAACTCGCCTGATACTTGATACGAGAAATTCCTTGTAACTAGGAGCGTGTTCCGCCCTTCTAACAATAGTAACTATTAGTTACTATTTTCGTTCGAACCTCGTGGAAAGTTAGTACGCCGACCGTTCCAACCTTGTCGAAATAGTAACTAATACTGACTATTTGCTTACCACGCTCGCAAGCGTCTTAAGCGTGATAACTATGAATCTCTGTGATCTGATTGGCCGGATTAGCCCGTGGCACGATATTTTGCTGAAAATAGAAAAATATGTTCCAGCCTTGACGCTAAAAAGCCAGGATTCGTGACGTCATGCGTAGTAACTACGGTAAGTAAGTTGGAACACTCTCTATAAATACTCTGTCAGGCCAAGCTGTCAGGAAATCATGATTAAGGGACAAGCTTTTAGCTTACCGTTTCTGGGAAATAATAAATAAATAAATAAAAGCGAGTTAATACGGAAAAGTCAGTTAGGATATTCCTCAGCGATATTTTTGAAATCAATCTAGTTTCTTGTCGCTGAATAATATCTTAGCTGCTTATCCGTTTTGAGTCATTTTTTTTTTTTTAAGTTCATTTCAGTTCAGTCTTATGAGAGATAAAAATAAATGAACAAAATAAGTGTATCTGTGTATCTCTTCTGTATCAAAAGAAAACCAGAAAGACCGATTGAAGAATTTAGTTTTGTTTTTACTTACCGCTTCGTCCTCAGAATTCACTTCCAAGTCCACACCGATCTCCCACAATCACTAAATTAAAAAAAAATATACATAAAAATACTTTCTGTTCTTCGTAACTTCGTGGAATTGAATAAATGAATGAATGTTTTTATCACGTGCAGCCTAGTGGCACAGTGTATAAAAACAAGAGAAATAAACACAGATTAGGAAATACACAACGAAGAACTGCGAAATTCTAAATTTACTGATTAGCTGGTGCATTGGCAGTGGGCTGGAAAGCGGCTGGTTGATGACCAAAGTGTTCACTTATTTTGTGTAATTTCATAGTTGGGTCCAAAGACTGGGTGCGCTAGGAAGATAAATAAGACAACGGAGGTATTTAAAGTTTAACCGAAAAGGGTAGGGTACGTTAATCTAGTTACTCATCACTTATTCACTTAAATAATCTTGAAAACCCGATGAAAAGCGTTAGTTTGTCCTTCTGCTAATCCCAAATAAGTGAATCTCTCTGTGGTTGCATCCGTTCCGTATTTTTTCCTTTGCATATTAACACAGCAAATGAATATTATTCACTGGGCAATCTGAGCCCATTTGCCCCTGAACCGGGTCGGTGTGGGGGTCGGGACCCTCAAAAGGCCCAACTACACCCCAATACCCACAAGTGTACCAAGTATGACTTGATATCTGCATTGGTTCACGAGTTATGAGCTCCTCAGAAAACGGTTAAAACCGAAAGCTGCTACAGCGCTCGTAACAGTGGATTGTTCCAAGGAACACTCCGCTAATTTCAGTTAAACTTCAAACAAACATGTTCGTTTGCGAGGGTGCCTTTTTCCTGAGAATCGGAAGAATCAGAAAGGCTTTGTTCGATACGCTTTTGACTGACCGCAGAAAAACTCTTTCAACAAACTTTGGAGCAAAGATAGTGTGTTGTCCCCAGCCATTCCCCCTCCCCTCTCGTCGTCCGTGCGTCGGTCCGAGAGGAACACTGGTAACCAGTTTTCTCCATGTCCTGCTAATTCTACTGCCCAATTTTTACATAGTGTCATCCCATCGTTTATTTCTGGTCATATCTTTTTTGAGTGTGTTAGTTAATTTGTTTCGTATATGTGTAATTCTTAAATATTTTATTCCTCTTCTAGTTTTGAGCTATTTTGAAATAAGTTTGATTGATTGATTGAAATATCTTGTTGGATGTTTTTTTTTTATTATTGGGTATTTGTTTTTTAGGTACGTTTTGAAATCCTTCCGCTGCAACGACTGCAAGACTGCCAAATCCGCTAGAGAGTTTATCAAACAAGGTCTCGACGCCACTAAAAGAGGAAAAGGTGAAGAAGCGATGACGGTAGATGAGTTAGTGTAAGTAAAGCCACAGCCATCGAATCAAAGTCAAAAGCTTGTCGAGGATGTTTGATTTATCGTCCCACTTCAAGCTCATTCTGAAACTACTTAAACGTTTACCGCCAACCAGACCCGTCCGAGTCCGTCTTTGGGGCCCATTTGCCCATTTGCCCATTTGTCAAATTTGCCCGAACTTGATGATTTTTAGGGAACCTACCGGTGTCTCAGTCCCAAATTTCAAAGTTTTAACTTGTAAACACTTTAGTTGCTGATTACTTTAAAATATGAATCAGGCGAAAGTAAATGTTTCATTCCTGAGCCCGATTAATGTGCTTGTCACTGTGTAAAAATTTTAAGTCTATTCAGTGTGTCTATAAACTATATGAAAAGAATGTTGTCATGTTTATTTACATTGTTGTGTTAAGTGTGTATTTTACTTTGTGTATTTAATCATACTCCGCTGTTATGCAAAAAGCTGGTCACAAATAAATAAATAAATAAAATAAAGCAATAAATATTTTGACCTGGAACATTAAAATTTGGCTCCCAAAAATTCTGGACTTTCAAAGAAGGAACCGAGAAAAAAAACTTGAAAACGAGAAAGAAAACGAAATGAAAACTTGAGCGGAAAATGGAACCTCCGTTCAAGGTTAGGCAACGTCTTAAGTAACATACCTCGACTGTACTTAGAGTTTCCCAGAACGAAGGAAAACCCGGGCAATACTAATAATAATGCTTTTAAATCCATGTTATCTTTTTACAAAAATAATAGTGGATAGTCATACATCGTCACACAGTCACGAATAGTCACACATCTGTTACAGTTTAATATATTAAAGGTTAAATTCCAACATCGAGGTTGATACCGGATTATAACTTTTCTCGAGCAGGTATGTAATGCATATCTTCTTATGATCCAAGGTCAGTTATGTTACGATAATCTTCACACAGAAAGTTAGCCATAGATATGAGAGGATGATATAAAAGGCGTATCAGCCTCCAGAGAGGATGAAATGAAGTCATATCAGCTTCCAGATTGGTTATTTTCAGTGACTGTCTCCTTGTTATTTTCCGATATCAACCTCGATGTCGGTAACCTTAGTAATAACGAGACGGCCATTGGAAATAGCCTGTTCTAGCCGAAGGCTAAGAAGGTTATCAAAAATATCTGCCGAGCGCAGCGAGGTTGATATTTTTATATGGCCTTCGAGCTTGTTATTCCGATATTAACTGAGAAGGGGGTATGTTAACTACCTTTTACGAGCAGAATTTTTGTCTTCTTTGGTAGTACTCATTTGCTACTTTTGTAGGGAATTAGCAGGCCCTAGCCTACTGTAGACATGTGAAAATGACTACTGTTGTGACCCGGGCATTTCTGTTTATGACGATACAATCCTTATCCAACACCTTCTTTTTTATTTGTGGCGAAGCAGATGAGATCTAGGGGCGGTCTCTTAGAGAGATAAAATTAATCAAGCTTAAATCGCGTTGCCACTTGTTGCAGAATTCTGCGATTTGTCAAACATTTTCGTTTCTTCTGCAAAGCGAGCATGAACTCTGTGACCGTTTCCTTACCAGTAAGTACAAAAATGAAGCATATAAGTTGAGGCGTATAATTATGAAGATGATAAACGAGACTTCTCGTTAATAGTTGGTGAAAAGGACCTTGTTTCGCAGGTGCCAAAATGTCGTTGTTTTTTTTCGGGGAAAAGTCACGGATTCCATCAGAAAAAGTGGCAACACTAGGGTTTTTGTTAATTTGTGTTTAATCAGAGAAAAATCAAGAAAAAGACTGTAGTAATTGCTTAATGGGTAGAGGGACATAAGCTCGAGTAAGTTGGAAGCTATGTTGTTTCGGCTGACAAGTTGCATTTTCAGTGGGAATGTGTTTGTAACAGTGCATGACCCAGTTGGTTGGTTGGCTAGGAAAGCAACATTTTCTTTCAGTTTTTGAAAGCATAATTCTATACTGTTTTTCAACATTTTTTTGTACTATTTCTTAGTGTTTTTTGTTTTTCTTTCTGAAAGTGGTGTCTTTTATTAATTTTTTGGAGGTCAGGTTCTACTTTTTAGTAGTCGAGGAAAAAGTGCTCAGTGAACTTCTGCGGACTTCTTCGTATCATCGTCTCTGGAGGCTGATATCAACCTCCACAAATTTTATTGTCATAATATAACTACCTGTGGGCGCTGTGGGACATAGGAAGATATGCGTTACATAGCCTACCTGTTCGAGAAAAGTTACAACACGATAACAGTCATAACTTCAAAATAGATCCAAATAAATTCGGATTTCAAAACCGTTAAAATACTTTACAAAATAGGGAACAAAGGAATTCAGATAATGCTCAGTTGATTTTACAAGCGGTTTCGTCAGTTGGATCTTTGGTTAGCCTGTGCTAGGGGTTGCCTTAACTGGCAGGTTTGTAATCACAGGGGGTAAAATGAGGCCAGTTGTTTTTGCCAAATTTCATTAGAAGTTCGTGTCTCCTATCAGATAGAGTTTGTAGGCAGAATGTATTTAGGCTGTCTTCGTAGGACCCTTATTTCTATCCAAGAATGATACAGCAAGCTCTCTTTTGAATCCCTTCCAACTTCTCGCTTTGGTAAACTGGTGAGTCCAGCATACCACACGAGGACTTCCAGCACTTATATGGTCTGGATTTTCGGTGCCAGTGAGATAATGTTGGGTAAATAAAGAATAAGCGCAGCTGAAGGCTAAAAACTCGGTCTAGTTGTTTGTAAATATTCCTTCAGCCCAAGCTGACTGCGAATCATAGTTGCTGCGCTAAACGTCAGATCTATTTTTGTCATCAGAGGTTCAGTATTCTAGCTTTGAGCCTGAGGAGGACCCTTGCCAAGAAGGAACGCAATATCGCTCGATTAAATTCAGCTGATGTATCTGTTCACGCAGCCAACCAGTCGGATTTCTTCCTTTCAAGTTCAGAAGTTCGGCGTCCAAGATGTCTTTCGTTCACTAGAGCGTCACTACTATGCACATCTCGTCATCCTGGTCATCGAGTACATGATGTTTTTCATGAATTTTTCAGGCCCAGTTAGAAATTATGTCTAAATTTTGTACTTTTATTATGTCATAACCATACATTGACGGAGAAATTCAAAATTCAAGATGCAAGTGTTACCCTTTTGGATGTTTCATCATCGCTTCCAAAAATCATGGAAAACAGGGCCCAACCAGCACACGACGTCATCCACTGCTTCCTGACCGACGATTGAAAATTAAGTGTCTTTTTTGAGTGTTTGTGTGTTTTTTATTTTTTCTTTATTTTCTTCATTTACTCCGCCTTTTCAAAATGGTGGGTCATAAATATATTACTTACTTACTTACTTATTTATCTTGTGTTATTTTTCGCTGTTCTCCTTACTCCGCTACCACCTTGTGTATTTGGCGGGTTACAAATAAAATATATATTTACCTACTGAGTATTTACACCCCGCCCCATTCCCTGTTGAGCGGGCAAAAGTAAGTAATAATAATGATATTTCTATTCTAGCAAAAATGTGATGCCCCAGTGCCCGAACGACAAAGACAAATATAACATTATGATCCTGATGGTCCGGAGGTTTCTCTACTACAAGTTCAAGCTGATACCTGACGAGTCCCTCGACTATGTTTCGACTACGGAGCTGACGCTCACTAACGATTACTATTGTTGTCTGGTCAACGATAGGCTTAAGAGTATTATGGGAACTGTGAGTTTTTATGGCACTTGCAGCCTCTGGCTCAAGTGCCATATACCGATCACAATTCCGTCTGTCGGTCTGTCGGTCTGTCGGTCGGTCCGAGTTTTTTTGTCCCACATATCCGAGTTAGGGTACTTCCAGATGTGCTAGGACAATGAAACTTGGCAGGCATATCAGGGACCCGACCAAACTAACCTGGAAATAATCAGTTTCCCGATCCGACCATATGGGGGGGAGAGCGGGGCGCTGGAAACTTGCAAATTTAGGGCATTTTGTCACTTTTTTCTGAGTTAGGGTACTTCTAGATGAGCTAGGACAATGAAACTTGGCAGGAATATCAGGGACCCGACCAAACGAACCTGGAAATAATCAGTTTCCCGATCCGACCATATGCGGGGGAGTGGGGGCGCTCGAAACTTGAAAATTTAGGGCATTTTGTCACACTTTTTCGAGTTAGGGTACTTCCAGATGAGCTAGGACAATGAAACTTGGCAGGAATATCAGGGACCTGACCAAAGTAACCTGGAAATAATAAGTTTCCCGATCCGACCATATGCGGGGGAGTTGGGGCGCTGGAAACTTGAAAATTTAGGGCATTTTGTCACACTTTTTCGAGTGAGGGTACTTCCAGATGAGCTAGGACAATGAAACTTGGCAGGAATATCACGGACCCGACCAAACTAACCTGGAAATAATCAGTTTCCCGATCCGACCATATGGGGGGGAGTGCGGGGCGCTGGAAACTTGAAAATTTAGGGCATTTTGTCACACTTTTTCGAGTTAGGGTACTTCCAGTTGTGCTAGGACCATGAAACTTGGCAGGCATATCAGAGACCCGACCAAACAAAATTAGGAATAATCAGTTTTCTGATCCGACCATTTTGGGGGGGGGGGGGTGGAGGGCAGGGGAATCCGGGAAACTGAGAAGTGTGTAACTTTCGAACGGATGATCGGATTGTAATGAAACTTCATAACTGAAGAGAATATATATCTGTAATGTCCCGTTTAAAGTCTTGACCGGATTCGGTAGCCAGGGGGGAGTTGGGGGGGGGGGGAGACCGGAAATTTCAAGAAACGGTTAGAATGGAGGGATCGGAGTGAAACTTGCTGGGAAGAACAAGCATCTGCTCTAGATAAGTCCTTTAGACCATTGTACTGGATCCGGACACTTATGGGGGGGGGGGGGGCGGAATTCCGGTGATGGTGGTTTTTTGGATTTTCACGATGAAACTTGGCAGGCATATCAGGGACCCAATCAAACTGACTTCAAAATAAAAATATTGTTGATCAGATAATGGTGGGGGAGTGGAGGGAGGGGAATCCGCAGGGGAATCCGGGAAATTGAGAAGTGTGTAACTTTCGAACGGATGATCGGATTGTAATGAAACTTCATAACTGAACAGAATATATATCTGTAATGTCCCGTTTAAAGTCTTGACCAGATTCGGTAGCCAGGGGGAAGTTGGGGGGGGGGGAGACCGGAAATTTCAAGAAACGGTTAGAATGGAGGGATCGGAGTGAAACTTGCTGGGAAGAACAAGCATCTGCTCTAGATAAGTCCTTTAGGCCATTGTACTTGATCCGGACACTTATGGGGGGGGGGGGGGGTCCCGGAATTCCGGTGATGGTGGTTTTGGGGACTTTCACGATGAAACTTGGCAGGCATATCAGGGACCCAATCAAACTGACTTCAAAATAAAAATTTTGTCGATCAGATAATGGTGGGGGGAGTGGAGGGAGGGGAATCCGAAATTTTCAGTCATGCGTAATTTTAGAATGGTTGATCGGATTCGAGTGAAATTTAAGAATTCAACAGAGGACATTTCTCCGATGATTTTTTTCATATCCGGACCGGATCCGGCAACTATTGGGGGGGGGGGGATTACGTGCCCCGTTTAGAATGGAGGGATCGGGATGGAACTTTGTGGGAAGAACAAACAGATGCTCTAGGTAAGTCATTTGCTGAATCGGATTGGCTACGTGCACCGCGGGGGAGCTGGGTGGGGTGGGGGGGGGGTGGACCGGAAATCTCGAGAAACGGTTAGAATGATGGTATCGGAGTGAAACTTGCTGGGAAGAACAAACATCTGGTCCATATAAATCTTTTACATAATTTGACTGGATCCGGACACTTGAGGGGGGGGGGAGGAGGGGTATCCCGGAATTCCGTTTTTGGGGGATTTTCACGACGAAACTTGGAAGGCATATCAGGGACCCGGTCAAACTGACTTGGAATAAAAAAAAAATCCTCGATATGATAATCTTGGGGGGGGGGGGGGAGTTGAGGGAGGGGAATCCGGAATATTGAGTCATGCGTAACTTTGGAACGGGTGATCGGATTCGAGTGAAATTTAATAATTAAACAGAGGACATTTTTCTCTTGTGACCTTTTTCATTTCCGGACCGAATCCGGCAATTATCGGGGGGAGGGCGGAAAATACTTGACCCGCTTAGACTGGTGTGATCTGGATCGAACTTCGTGGGAATGACAAACAGATGCTCTGGATTAATCATTTACAGAACAGGATTGGCTCCGGTTATTGTGGGTGGAGTTGGAGGTGGGGGAGGGGGGTCTGGGATTCCGGTGATCGCGCGTTAAGGTACTTCCAGATGTGCTAGGACGATGAAACTTCGCTGGAATATTGGAGACTCAACAACATTTGCTTAGAAATTGCTACTTCCCAAATCCGATTATTCCTTAAAGTACCAATCTTGACCGCAAAGTAAAAAAAATACTTTTAAGCAATATATGCATTTTCGTGATGCCCATCAGCCCATTAGCAGTTTTGCCTCAAGGGTTTTGCTTACAAATGAAGTTCCAGCTCCCTTATAGCGCGCATCTCAACCGCAAAGTCGAAACTTACTCTTGATCAATCAAATCATCTTGACACATGCAAGTGCCATATGAGCTTACAGCTCTTGTTTATTTACTTTTCACAATACTTCTGTGCAAGTCCCTTGGATTCAGCTCTCAAAGGACTTTGAGACGACAAAGAATGAATGATTGTAAATATTCCTTCAGCCTAAGCTGACTGCGAATCATCTTTGATAGTGCAAATGGATACGTCAGCTCAATTTTATTGGAGCTATATTTCGGCCCTTCTTGGCAAGGGTCCTCTTCAGGCTCAAAACCGCTCAAGTTGGAAATAAACACAAGTTTTCCCACAAGTTCATATATCCAACTTGAGCGGGTTTGAGCCTGAAGAGGACCCTTGCCAAGAAGGGCCGAAATATTGCTCCAATAAAATTCAGCTGACGTTTCCGTTTTGCACTATCAAAAATGAATGATTGGTCTATTTACCCACTTCAAACACGGAGATTTGACAAGTAGAGTCTAACGAAAAGACCCTACACAAGCCTAACAAACAAAGAGCAGGGACAAATACCTGTCTTCAGGAATGCCTGGTACAGACTGTACTAGGGATCTTTGCAAAATGCTTCGCAAAAACACGCAAAGGCTATGCAAAAACTCGTATGAATCTTTCCTGGCACCTCTCGCTCTCTGAAATATCCCCCCTCCTATGAGTTCAAAGCAGTTAGCGCGAAACGCCACCCCGAAGCTCCAGAACCCGCAGTTATTTTTATTTTTGTTTATTTATTTATTTGTGACCCGCTTTTTGCATAACAGCGGAGTATTTGTAAAATACACAGAGTAAAATACACATATTAAAACATTAAAAAAAACAATGTATATAAACATGACTACATTCTTTTCATATAGTTTAAAATTATGTGCCAGTGTTTGTGTTGTGATACAGTATGCTATATTCAAGGGACTTTCCAATTTTATTTTATTTGCTAAATTTGAATTTATTCTCAAAAAGCCCGTAGGGCCATGGTTGGAAATAACACGAAAAACTCAATATAAAGACCAAAAGGAGAAAAATCCTTACTACAAAAACGTCCCGGATGCTCCATAGCCTGCTTGAGGAACCTCCCAAGCCGACGAAAGTCAGCAAATTTGTTTGTTTCCCCGTCATATTAACCAGATACTCCTCTGCCATCGTTTTTGTTCAGCATGTGTGTATTTACTCCTAGGCTATACTTCATATCTACTCTGACGAAATGGATCGCATCTTCCTGCCTTACTTCTGCCAAATTTTCGGTTTCGACCGGATTCCGGGCGAGCTACCTGTCCGGCAAAAAATAAAGCTTGTAAACGAATTCAGCGTCTCACCTTGCCCCTATATCGAACATCTAATCAGCGTCATATAAAACTTAAATTTTTTAACAAATTTTCCGGTTTCAGTCGGATTCCGGGTGAACTATATGTCCGGGTAGAAATGATTGTCAAAAGCGGATTCTGCGTGTCTTCTTACCCCTCAATTAACATCCAATCATCTTCAGATAAAACTTTTACTTTTAACAGCCCTAAATTCGCTGTTCTCAAAATCTTTTAGCTCAACACATCGACCCACCAAATCCCCCTCTTGTGAACAGCAAAGTAAGGACCAGACCACAACTTAACTATCCCTATAAACTTTCTTCTTTCCACAAATGGGAGAGGTCCATTTGTGTCACAATGGGACTTTTTCCTGACTCGGACCGTTTGTACTTTGACGAAAAATAACACAGTTTGCAAAAGTCGCGATGTCTTACTTATTTATTCAAGGTTCGCTGAAGACCTTCTCATTCCTTTTTCTGACCAGGGGTATAGGCTACAGTTGCTGCATCCCAGTTCAGATTCCCGGAAGAAAATAAAAAACAAATCGGTTCCTATTTACTAACGCGACTTTGACCTTGCGCGACCTTGACGCAAACGTTGATTCTGACCGGTTTGTCAGTCCATTGCTCTGACTGAACCAATCACAAACGATGGAAGAGGCGGGGCTTAATTGTGAAAAAGACTCCATGGGATTAGAATAGAATAGAATAGTGTTTATTTAGCCTCAATGGGCCATACACAGATTTTTATAAACACGGCAAACAGATATATTAATGCATTGAAAACATAATGATCCTGCGACACATACATAAACTATCTCCTATTTAAATTCCCACTCACATGTTCTACCACCGTTTTAATAACGCATTCGATTTGGCCTTAGGGGTATTCTCGCCGTTCCCCGAGGACTCCTCGGGGAATCGAAAGGAACGGCGAGAATAGAGGGAGTCACTCCACGCGGACTCCGCTTACAGAAACAGCGAGAACACGCGGAATGCTTCCAAAATGGATTTTGTTCAAAAAAAAAAATATGCAGTTGACGAAATTAGTCTGGATCCACTTTATTTTTGGTTTTGTTTATTCTGATTGTTTTTAATTAATTTTACATTGCACCAACACCAGCAAAATTGATTCCCCTCCGAATCAGAAAGGGAGTCCTTTTCGATGATGGTGATGATAATCGGAGCATTCCCCGTCCGTGGGAACTCGCGAGAATACGGGAACTGAGTCACCGGTACAAACAAAAACGCGGAGACTCCTCAAGTAGAGTCCTCGGGGAACGGCGAGATTACTAGAGTGTCGTGCTAGATTTCGGGTCTTTAAAAACACATACGAATCGCCGTTGACTCTTCTACCTTATCTGTAGGCTTAAGTCTTATAAAGTTTATGTAGTGTTTCGTTTTCTTCGTGTTTAATTCGTTTTTTTTCTATTACTCTGCTTTTTCATTTATTGTATAGCGGGCCTCAGTAAATTATTGTTATTATTAATAGAAATAACTGATTAAGCTTGTTCTTCGATTGCAGGTGAGGACGCAAGCCATTAAGGCCATCGAAGCCAAAGAGACTAAGGCAAAGAGAGATGCAGAAAAAGAAGGCAGGGTGCTGGGTGAAGACTACAAGGCAGTTCTGAACCGCGAAGAGGCGTTTGGTAAGGCATTCCTCATATAAGTTGGAAAGAATCCAAAAACGAGCTGTTCAAATTGTAATTGGTGGCCATAAAATGCCGTACTCGTATCTCCTAAAGGAGTGTAAGCTGGAACCCCTTTCTGTTCGTAGAGAACAGCTGTGCCAACGTTTCGGAACAAATCTGTTATCCCACCGTTTCTACCGAAATATGCTTCCTCCACCCTTTAAACCGGAAAGAAACAGACCTCCAAGAGAAGCAGCTATGAAAGTACCAAAACTCACACCTGTCGCTTGTAAAACTGAAAGGTACCGTAATAGTTTTGTGCCTCAGTTTACCTTGTATCATAACAACCTTACTTGAATTACTGTATTTATTTTATGACAATTGTATATATGTTTTAGTTGTAGGTTAATGACAAGTGCCAATTAATTTGCTCGCGCATGAAATGTTGTGCCGCATTTATTTTGAAATTAAAATTAAGAAATTAACATCCTGATGAAAAGTTCTTCGACTGTGTAGTTGTATGGTAGTAGTTGTACGGAAAAATATGTAGTAGTATGGAATACTTTGGTTTAACATGCCTCTGACTGGGTTAATCTTAAGTAGTAGTATCCGATAGCCAGGGGCGTCGCAAGTGCATTTTCGGTAGGGGGGGGGGGGGGCAGAGCCAAAATTTTACAGAATCTTTCAAAAATTTTACTGAATCCTAGAACTAAGAATTCGAGCTTTAAATTATGGAACAGAAACGATTACGTAGGAAGAGTAACAACAAAGGGCTGCGTGAAAGACGATAAGCCAACTATTAGGCGGCGTTTTGGCGAAGCTCACATGGAGAATATATTGCCCGGGGCATGATTGCAGTAACAGCTTCTATCTGTTATAGCCAATAGAAAATTAAATCGAGCGCCCGAGCGCCACAGGCGAAAATTTTCGAAATCCATTTTTCTTGTTTCTGTAGGCTAAAATTTAACTGCTTCTCTTACAAATTCTATCATTTACCGTTGATTAAATACCGAGATTCTAAGAAGTTCCAGAAACCGGAGGGAGCGACGTTCCGGCAGCAGCAGCAACTGTAGTCTAGTAAATATACCCATAATCACATAAAGTGAGCGCCGCAGGCGAAATTTTTGTTTGCCCTGCCAAATTTAATTTCCATCCAAATTCTAGCTTTTAATGTTTCGAAATCTCGATCCTAAAACTGGCTTAAAACCCCCGTCAAATGAGGCGCCCTTCCACAAAATAGAGAATATTACGAAAAGTGCTGCAGGCGGAATTTTCGAAATATTTATGATTATATATTCTTTTTGGGTTCCAAAATAAAAGTAAGGACTATCGATGATATCATAGATCATCCCTTTTGTCTGCAACCAGTGCTTCACTCGACCTCTTCTGAGTTTCGAGATTCGTGGTAACTTCCGAATCCTGGCAATTATAGTGAATAAATTACCGAATCCCAGTTATTATACCGAATAAGTTTAGACCGATAGCAAGTTCGCGATTCTGGATAACTACCGTATCCCGGTTATTATACCGAATTGTTTTGGTATCGAAAGACTACCGAACAATATTCATATTCGGTATACTTTCGTCGAAACTGGAAAAAAGGCAGGATTCGTGTTTAACTTCCTAATCCTGGAAATTATACTGAATAAATTACCGTATCCCAATCATGATACCGAATAATTTTGAACCAATAGCTTATTCGGGATTCTGTGTATCTACGGAATCTCCATAAATATACCGAATAGTTCCGGCATCGAAAAATTACCAAATGATTTCAGTAAGTTCTCACACCAAATTCGTGATAACTACCGAATGCTGGCAATTATACCGAATCCCGATCACTATACCGAATAGATTTGTACAGATAGCCTATTTAGGATTCTGTATAACTACCGAATCCCCGTAAATATATCGAACAGTTCTGCCATCGAAAAAATACCGGACAATTTTACGGAATCTCAAAAAAGTGGGGGGGGTGCTGCCCCCCCCCCCCCCTTGCGACGCCCCTGCCGATAGCATCCAATCTTCATGCATAGTAGCATTCAGTTTGCTAGTAGTAGCATCTAGTGGCCATAGTTACTACTGCATGCTACTTTTTCGTAGTTCGTAGTCCGTAGTTTTCAACTTCATACGACTAATTCTCGAAAATTTTTCATCGGGTTGTTCGTGTGGCAGGCATGCAGGGGCGTCCCGAGCCTTTCTTCATTGGGGGGGGGGGGCGAACCTGATAAAAAATTGACCGAATCGGTACCTGATATTGACCGAATTTATAATTTTTGTCTAAAAGACAGCGCGTTGCCTTCAAGAAGCTATAATGTAAAAAGTTGCATAGTATGTACAAAATCAAGTCTAAAGAGAAAATTTGGCGTGTTTTCACGCTCTCCCACTTTTTTTTTTCAGGGATACGCCGTCACTAGTCTTTTACCTTTTGGGGACTTCCGGTTTTGCCAACAGGACTTGAAAATGTGCCGACAAAAAACGCAGTTGCTGCCAAGCGACAACGTCGTGAACGGCTGTAACCCGGAAAAACTAAAGCGCCGCAGGCAAACTTTTTTGAATCTGCCTTTTTTCTGGCAAATGTGGTTCAAGCACCTCAAAATCCCAAGCCTCAAACGCTAATAAAATGAGGTACCCTTCTTCTAAATAGTGAAGACTGCTAAATGTGCCGCAGGCGAATTTTTTTGGAAACACTCATGATCAAAGTGCTTTTTTGCGATCGCAAGGCTACCTATTAAACCACAGAGCTGCCTGGCGAAAAAAGGGTCCATCCATTGTTAAATAGATGTAAAGTACGTTTATTCTGAATTTACCTCAAACAAAAATAGGCTAGTTTTTCACGTCAGGAGACGTGCTTATTCCTGAAGTTCTGCAATAATTAGAAGTATAAGTTAAATAATGAATTGAAACCAGTTGAAGCTACCGTTAAATGGTAAAGAACAAGAGCTAAATAAATGCCACTTAGCACAGTAACTGGGGTGAACCGAATAATGAATTCGTACTACCGAAAAATTAACTAAAAAAAGAAGGAGCAGATCGGGGGCGGTATAACGACCGAATTTGGGAATGGAATAAAACTCTTGGGAGAACCACCTAAAACAACCGAATGTGGTAAGTCTGGTAACAGATGCGGACCAAACAAAAAGAAAGGTGAATTACCGAATTCGGTAACGAAGCAAATGAATCTGACTAATCACCGAATTATGAAATGGATTGACCGAATGTGATAGAACAGATATGGACTTGAGAAAAGTCCGGTGAACAACCGAATTCGCAAACGAATGAGACCAAATAAATACGTTAAATCACCGAATTTACATGGGAACGTGCCGAATGCGGTGAAATCGACTCGGACTGAACAAAAGTTGGATGAACTGTCGAGTTCGGTCACGAATCAGAACCAAATGAATCTGATTAATGACCGAATTATAAAGTGGAATGACCGAATGCGATAGAACAGATACGGACTTGAGAAAAGTCCGGTGAACGACCGAATTCGCTAACGAATGAGACCAAATAAGTACGTTAAATCACCGAGTTTACGTGGGGACGTACCGAATGCGGTGAAATCGACTCGGACTGAACAAAAGTTGGATGAATTGTCGAATTCGGTCACGAATCAGAACCAAATGAATCTGATTAATTACCGAATCATAAAGTGGACTGACCGAATGCGATAGAACAGAAACGGACTTGAGAAAAGTCCGGTGAACAACCGAATTCGCTAACGAATGTGACCAAATAAATATGTTAAATCCGCGAATTTACGTAGGGACCTACTGAATGCGGTGAAATCGACTCGGACTGAACAAAAGTTGGATTAATTACCAAATTCGATAAAGAATGGGAACCAATAAACACGTTAAATTGCCTAATTTGGAAATGTGGGTACAAAAGATTTTATAAAACAGGCATCACGGCTTTGCCGCGATGCCCATTTTGACCGAATTTTCGCCGGGCGAAAATTTGACAGAATGCCCAAAACGTAGGGGGGGGGGGGCGCTGCCCCCCCCCCCCTCGGGACGCCCCTGCAGGCATGTAATGTGTCACCCTAAAATGTGTTAAATTAAAATGTGTCTTGCAGTTCTCGGGTCTTGCTGTGTTAATCTTCTTGAGATGAGCCGAGTGATAACACTGACCAACACTAGGGGTTGTTTCCGGCCCACCCCACAGAAAAGTAAAGAATAGGGGGTTGTTGGCTATACCCCAGTAAGATAAGACTTGAAAACTTAGCTATGGTTTACAGAAAATTACAAAAGGCTTAGGCTGTTTCTAGCCTCGTTCCATGTCATTTGTCTTGGATGACAAAATTGGCAATTCTGCATAACTGTCTCCGGACCAATAGTCTTTCTCGGGAACGATGGTCGGGAGCATGATTCATCACGTAAAGAGAACAAACATGGCAAGCGCGATAATCAGTGTAATGCTAATATACGGGATAGGGTACGTTACTATCATATGTACGAGGGGTCCTTTAAAGTTGTGATTGTAATGACTCTTCCGTGTGCCTGTTGTAGGGAGTGGGGGCAAGAGCATAGGCCTTTTCTCAATGGAGTGGGCTCATGGGACTTTATCGCCAAGTCTTTAGGGTTGAGAATACTAAGTAAGTAAGTAAGTAAGTAATTTATTTAAAACTCGCCATTTCGAAAAAGCGGAGTAAATGAAAGAAAACAATTAAAACTCATAAAGATCGTGAAACTTAAAAAAAAAAACTTGTAACTTTCAAGAAGGAAAGTGACTTAGTGAGCCATGCATGGACATACTCAGGATCGTTCATTTTTAAACTCAAGTCCCTGTGATATATTTGCTGACAAATCTCCATCGGATCTCCGTGCTTAAACCCAGGAAAGAAGGGTGACATATATTTACATCAGGTTGTCATAAATAAGACCATAGGAAGGAGTTCTTATATTTTGTACTCTTTTCTTATAGAATTTTTGCGTTCCGCTATGACGAAAAGGAAAGACGACGTCTCAAAAGGCCTCAACACTTTCCTTTCAACTGGTAACGTGACAAGGGAAATCAACGGTTGCAAAGAAAAAGCAGGTAACTTTCTTATATTTTCTCCTTAACAAAAAAAAATTCAGACTCTGTCATCACTTATTTAAAGGATTTGCCACAGTGCTACCGTTTTCCTTCGTTTCATGCTATTGGTGTTTGAACTCGAATCATCCAACTGTCTGAAAAACACGTTTTAACTGAAGCTCTCCCCTGTGCCCATGTAGTGTTCAAAGTAATGTAAATCGCTGTTTATTTCGCACGTCTTGCAAGCTCTCACAGACTGGGCAGCTGGCTTTAAAGGGGTAAACAGAATATAGAATTAGAACGGACTTCTAGGAACCGTTTTGAGGGCTGAACAAGCAGTTTTAGGTTAACAAGCCCGTTGGCTATGTGTCGATTTCTGGAGTTCGTACATTTTGACGATTTGGCAAGGCGACTGTTTTGAGCTCTGCTTATTGTCTCGGTGATTAGCGATACAACTGGTAAGCTAATGTAGACTCTCTGAGCGCTGGTACAAAAATAAATCTCAACTACCGTGGAATGGATTGACAGTGTAACCTAGCCTGAAATGGTTTAGCTATGGATGTTTGGATGCGCAAAGCTGACACCGGTTCAGGGGATTTTCGTATATAACTGAATTACGCGAGAGGAGAAGGAACACGGCATGAAGGGAACATAGGGATGTAACCTACTAATGGTTACTAAACCATCAGCGTAGTATTACGAATCTTGTAAATTTGAATAAATGGGTTCATTAAAAAAAAAAAAATAAATACAACTCTTCAATGCCCAGAGGCTAACCTGTATTACCTTAAATTGACTTGCAAGCTTTCAGTTCATCCAACCAAGAGCCGCTTGTTCTTCCAACAAAGTCTGTCCCCCTTGTCACGTCTCTTCGGTGGCTGGGCATCCACATTACTAACAGCCTCAAATCGTCCCATTCTGAAACAGTTCATGATGCAAAAAGAAAGACTCAGGTATCATATTCGAAGATCGTTTCTAATCGAAATAGATAAAAAAAAATTTGCTAAACTTTACAGTAGTTTCACTGATCATTCTATTTTTTTATATCTGGCCTCTTCTCAGTATTAAAGAAAAACGATCTTCATTCCCTCTATTCTTGTTATTACCGATATGCAAAATTCCTCCTTTTCCTACCCCCTTGGTACAAAAACAGGCACCTGATTTCCGGTTACAAGCTTCCGCATATGTCGCTGAAACTTTCGGCTCTAAGTAAAAAAAAAGTCTCCCACAACGTCCCATCTCAGCTTCCTCGCACTTCACGACCTGTCCCTTCTTCTTTAGTGGATTTTAATGTTTATTCAGTGTTTTGTTCAGTTTTTTGTTCCTTTTCATCGTTTGTACTCCGCTATTCCGTCTTTTCAGCGGGTTATAAAAATAAATTAATTAAAAAGCAATAAGGATGTTGTATTCCGATGGGCAGTTGATGATGGTTGCTATTGCTTGGCTACTGCTTCTGGAGTTCGCCAATCCTCTCTCCACGGCTGCTCGCGCCAGTCCTCGCCGAGACGCGTTTTGAATCCCTCTGTTGTTTCGCTCGTAATATTTGATTCAGAGACGGGACGAAATAACCCTAAAACATCAAGGAAAACAAATCACTTGAGAAAAGAAAGAAAGAAACAGAAAAAGTTTTCGGCACATGCTCTGTGGAAGTTGCCTTTATGCCCGGGCACCACTACTAGCTCATAGCTCGTGAACGAGTGCTAGTATCAAGTTCAAACTTGGTACACTTGTGGGTACTGGGATCTAGTTGTGCCTTTTGGGGGTCCCCCTCCCCCCACCCACCCGGTTCAGGGGCAAATGGGTCCAGATTGCCCAGTGAATAATGTTCATAACTTGACCAGAACTGGACACAGGACGATGCAATTTCTTGAACTTGTAGATCCTAGGGCTGGGAAATTGCTTTTAAAGTTGCACCTCCCCCACCCATCCCGTTCATTGGCAACTGGGCCCAGATTGTCCAGGAGTAAAGTTCGTTACCCGTGACAGGAATCAACAGGTATCAAGTTGAAACTTGGTAGGACTGTGAGCATTGGGGTCTCTTTTTACTTATTTCGGGTCCTAAACCCCACCCCCACTTGGTTCAGGGGCAATTGGGCCCAGATTGCCATTTTTTAATTTTTTTAACTTGACAACACCTGGAAATAAGGCGATGAAATTCCTTTGTGCTTTTGGATCATAGGGGCCTCACCCCCACTTGGTTCAGGGGCAATTGGGCGCAGATTGCCATTTTCTAATGTTTTTAACTTGACATTAACTGGAAATAAGGCGATGAAATTCCTTTGTGCTTTTGGATCATAGGGGTTGGGGAAAGTTGAACCACCCCCACCCTCACCGTTCATGGGCAAGTGGGCTCAAATTGCCCATGAAAAAAGTTTTTGACCCGTGACTGGAATCAAACTCTAAGCTGGTATGCTTGAGGAAAAAACGGTGTAAATCCCGATCCCCCACCCCCACCCCTCCCGTTCATGGGCAGCTGGGCCCAGATTTCCCATGAGTTAAGTTCGTCAATGACAGGTCTGAAGTCCAACTCTTGTATATTATGGGAGATATATCTATGGGTGAGGATTTGGTGTAACAGCAACAAATAAGACGACGCGACGTACCGTACTTTAGTCTTTAATGAACAGTTAAACTTGACGGTTTTGTCATATGATCGATGATTTGCCGTTCTTAATGAATTGTGACAAAGGGGGGCATAGGCCGCTACGATTTGGTTTATTGCACTTGTTATTACCTTGCTAATGGAAAAGAGGTTTAAAGGGTGGGACAGGCTGGCAGACCATTCAGTGTTCGAGCTAATGCTATTCGTGCAAGATCTTCAACATTTCTTTGGATTTATACTGGCGGTTTGTTTACATTTAAAGCTTTTAAAGTGGGATGATTACAGATTAGGTTATTTCAATCCTTGTTTGGTTATTGGCGATGAGAAATGTCGTGGTTCTAAAGCTGTTTGTATATAAAACGTGATAAACATTTTACTTTTACACTCCACGTCTGAGCGCTTGCACACTTGTTAAGACCAGTTTTTAGACGTGCCTCCTTCAACCCGTCCATAAAATCTTGGATGGATAAATTCATCTCCCGTTTTTAATTTGTTATGAACAACCAATGAGAGAGGAGCGTTCTAAAACGTATTAAAAATCGGTCTTAAAAACGTCTAAAAACCGAATTACGAACAGGTGTGTCTGTAATGAAGCCCGGGCATTAATAAAACTCTATAAAAACATTTAATACACTTTACTCTACTCAAGGTATAACGAACATCGTAGACTTGAACAACCGACAGGGGTACATTTCCCAGTTTTTCAAAGTCGCAAAAGGATCCAGTTACCAGGACATGAAGGCATCAGACATGAGACAGATCCAGCCGTATTCGAAAGGTTAGTTGTTCCCACCTCTCTTTTCAGGTCATTGCAAGGAAACGGTTTTTGACGTTTAAGCGAAACCGAATCTTTTCTTCTTGACTTCTCTGTATAAACTCTGTTACCTCCTCGGCACGTTCAGTTGACATGATCATGATTGATTGTAAATATTATGAATTTTGACACTAAGGTTCAGTGATATTAATCATTGTGATTTTATTGACAAGTTATGTGGCCTGACAGACAATGGCCAGTTATGTGATATGTGATTTAGCTCTGTATATATTATTCAATTTCAAATATTATAATTTGAGTGTATACATTGTTGACGTAAAATAAGTCGGCTTACCGCCGTTTCAAGATTTTTAATGAATAAACTAAATTGAATTAAATTGAGTGATTTACATAGGCACAAAATCGTGGCAGAGAGCCCAATAGCGTGCTTATTAGTCAACAGTCAACGATCATACTAAATCCGCGGTCAAGCTCCGTAAACAGTGAGTGGTGCTTATACCAAAGATCTTAGTTGCGTTTTTTTGTTAATACTAAGGGTATCTGATACCATGGTCTAGAGTCGTTTTTAATAGGGTATTCCTTGGAACAAGCCACTATTGCGAGCGCTGTAGCAGCTTTCGGCTTTCGGTTTCCGTTTTTTTGTGGAGCTCATAACTCGTGAACCAGTGCATGAATCAAGTTCAACCTTGGTACACTTGTGGATATTATGGTCTAGTTGTGCCTTTTGGGGGTCCCAACTCCCCCACCCAGAGGCGTTACTAGCCAAAATGTTTGGGGGGGGGGACGAGGCATTTACCGACTGGCTGGAAATTTTTACCGACTTTTTCTGCAGAAAAAACGACGGTTTTCAACAACAAAAATGAAATTTTCGAAAAAAATCGACTGATTTCAGAAAAATCCACTAATTTTCAGAAAAACCGACTGTTTTGACGAAAAATAGACCAATTTTCAGAAAAAAAGACTGTTTTCATGAAAAAAATCAAATTTTTTGACGAAAAATCGCGGCGCTTCGCGCCGACTCAGTTATTTTTTACCGACTGGCCGACAGCTTTGGGGGGGGGGGGCGTCCCCCCCCTCCCCCCCCCCCTCCCTGTAGTGACGCCTCTGCCCCCACCCACCCGGTTCAGGGGCAATTGGGCAAAGATTGCCCATTGAGTGGAGTTCTTAACCAGTGGACAGCGACAGATATCAAGTTGAAAGCCGGTATAACTGTTCACGGCTGAAGTCTAGTTGTACTTAGTAGGGGTCCCACTCCCCACATCCACAAGGTTCAGGGGCTGTTGGGCCCAGATTGTCCATTGAGTGGGCATCATAACTCGTGAACAATAACAGAGATCAAGTTGAAACTTGGCACAAGTATTGGCGCCCCCCCCCCCACCTAAAATTGGGCTCAGATTGCCCAGATAGTAGAGTTCATAACTCGTGAACCATGACAGGCATCAATTTGAAACTTGGTTTTAGTTTTGCGATTGGGATGTAGTTGCATTTTTTGATATCCCAAATCCCCACACTCACCCGGTTCTGGGGCAATGGGGCCCCAAATTGCCTCGTAGGTAAGATCTTAGCTTTACCACGGCTAGAGCTAGAGTGACGAACTTCCTGCACCTATATCCTCTAGCTACGAAGAAAATCTTGAGACTGACCCCACCCACCCTCCCCGTTCATGTGCAAGTGAGCCCGGATTGCCAGTGATTTGAGACTTTGTGAACTTTTACAGATATCAAAATTTAGAATTGGTATACTTGATGATATTGGGGACTAGTTTAAAGTTATCCCCCCCCCCCCACACACACACACCTTCATTATTCCTGGGTTTCAGGGGCCACTGTGCCCAGTTCATAGCTTGCAAACCATGGCCGATATCAAGTAGAAACTTGGAATGATTGTTGTCATTGGGGTATAGATGTGTACGTTTTTTTTAGGGGGGGGGGGGGGGTCCTGCCTCGAACATCCGGCGTTTCAGACGCTACTAGGCGCAGATTCCCCGGTAACTAATTTGCGTCACATAGACCACAATTAGAGATACGACTATGAAATTCCTGTTTCTTACTGTTTCCAGGCTCTTGAAAATACTTTAGGAATTTCACCTCCCCCACCCTTCCCGTTTGTTTGTAACAAGGCCCAGATTGCCCATGTGCTAAAGTTCGTGAACGAGGACACTCATCAAATTAAAATCTCGTATACTTGTACACAACACTTTTCGTAAGCGCATTGCGGTTGTATGGTTTCATGTTTTGCAAAGGGTTTGAGGTGTCAATTAGTCACAACACGTGTTTTCGCGTTAGGAAGGGGATGATGAAATGGGACCGGAAACTTTATGACTTTGACATTAGTGTATTTGAACAAGATTTAATAAACGAAATACGTTTGAGTTTTAATACCGAAATCGATGCTACTGCGGGTTCGTCTCTCTTCCAGGGTAGCCAGCTTGAACCTTTTTAGTAGGTAACTGTAGGGCACTTTACCCTCCCCATTAATAATCGTGAGGGCCCTTTCTTGAATGCTCTCTATTCGGTATGTGTGTTCTGAAGAGAACACAAAGTGCCAAACAGGACAAGCGCATTCAACAATAGGTCTGATAAAACTAACGTAAATTTGGAGAAGGTCTTTAGAAGGGCAAGAAAAAAGTAGTTTCAAAACAGCAATACATGGGGAGGCTTGTTTAAATATTTTTGATGTGGGCATCCCATTTTAGACCATTGGTCAAGAGTAACTCCGAGAAGTTAATTTTCTTTTACACTCTACGTCAGAGCGCTTGCGCACTTGTTGCTGTTTCCGCGGTGACAAATATCTAGCCAGTTGCTATGGTTCCTGAAAAGGTCATCTCACCTTCATCATCACCAACACAAGGGCCTATTTTTTTGTCAAATTGAGGGGGAAAAGTTTGGCGCTTGATGTTAGTGGATGGAAATGGCTATTTCTTTTGGAGTGTAAGCTGAAAAAGTCACTTAAAGCGTGACTTTTGCAATTCTCGTTTTTGCTAAGCAACCGTAGTATCAGATCAGAACGACAAAAACGACAAACATGCAGATCCTGTTTCCGTACATGGTATCAGACTCCATGGTATTTGCATAAACGCAATTTTTATGGCACTTGCAGCCTCTGGCTCAAGTGCCATATACCGATCACAATTCCGTCTGTCGGTCTGTCGGTCGGTCCGAGTTTTTTGTCCCACTTATCCGAGTTAGGGTACTTCCAGATGTGCTAGGACAATGAAACTTGGCAGGCGTATCAGGGACCCGACCAAACTAACCTGGAAATAATCAGTTTCCCGATCCGACCATATGCGGGGGAGTGCGGGGTGCTGGAAACTTAAATTTAGGGCATTTTTCACTTTTTCGAGTTAGGGTACTTCCAGTTGTGCTAGGACCATGAAACTTGGCAGGCATATCAGAGACCCGACCAAACAAACTTAGAAATAATCAGTTTTCTGATCCGACCATTTTGGGGGGGGGGGGGTGGAGGGCAGGTGAATCCGGGAAATTGAGAAGTTTGTAACTTTCGAACGGATGATCGGATTGTAACGAAACTTCATAACTGAATAGAATATATATCTGTAATGTCCCGTTTTAAGTCTCGACCGGATTCGGTAGCCAGGGGGGAGTTGGGGGGGGGGAGAGACCAGAAATTTCAAGAAACGGGTAGAATGGAGGGATCGGAGTGAAACTTGCTGGGAAGAACAAGTATCTGCTCTAGATAAGTCCTTTAGACCATTGTACTGGATCCGGACACTTATGGGGGGGGGGGGGGTCCCGGAATTCCGGTGATGGTGGTTTTGGGGATTTTCACGATGAAACTTGGCAGGCATATCAGGGACCCAATCAAACTGACTTCAAAATAAAAATTTTGTCGATCAGATAATGGTGGGGGGAGTGGAGGGAGGGGAATCCGAAATTTTCAGTCATGCGTAATTTTGGAATGGGTGATCGGATTCGAGTGAAATTTAAGAATTGAACAAAGGACATTTCTCCGATGATTTTTTTCATACCCGGACCGGATCCGGCAACTATTGGGGGGGGGGGAGCGGAAAATACGTGACCCGTTTAGAATGGAGGGATCGGGATGGAACTTTGTGGGAAGAAAAAATAGATGCTCTAGGTAAGTCATTTGCTGAATCGGATTGGCTACGTGTACCGCGGGGGAGCTGGGGGTGGGTGGACCGGAAATCCCGAGAAACGGTTAGAATGATGGTATCGGAGTGAAACTTGCTGGGAAGAACAAACATCTGGTCCATGTAAATCTTTTACATAATTTGACTGAATCCGGACACTTGAGGGGGGTGGGAGGAGGGGGTTTCCCGGAATTCCGTTTTTGGGGGATTTTCACGACGAAACTTGGAAGGCATATCAGGGACCCGGTCAAACTGACTTGGAATAAAAAAAATCCTCGATATGATGATCTTGGGGGGGATTGAGGGAGGGGAATCCGGAATATTGAGTCATGCGTAACTTTGGAACGGGTTATCGGATTCGAGTGAAATTTAATAATTAGACAGAGGACATTTTTCTCTGGTGACCTTTTTCATTTCTGGGCCGAATCCGGCAATTATTGGGGGGAGGGCGGAAAATACTTGACCCGCTTTGACTGGTGTGATCTGGATCGAACTTCGTGGGAATGACAAACAGATGCTCTGGATTAATCATTTACAGAACCGGATTGGCTCCGGTTATTGTGGGTGGAGTTGGAGGAGGGGGGGGGGGGGTCTGGGATTCCGGTGATCGCGTGTTAAGGTACTTCCAGATGTGCTAGGACGATGAAACTTCGCTAGAATTTTGGAGACTCAACAACATTTGCTTAGAAATTGCTACTTCCCAAATCCGATTATTCCTTAAAGTACCAATCTTGACCGCAAATTAAAAAAAATACTTTTAAGCAATATATGAATTTTCGTGATGCCCATCAGCCCATCAGCAGTTTTGCCTCAAGGGTTTTGCTTACAAATGAAGTTCCAGCTCCCTTAGAGTGGGCATCTCAACCGCAAAGTCGAAACTTACTTTTGATCAATCAGATCATCTTGACCCATGCAATTGCCATATGAGCTTACAGCTCTTGTTATCAACCCTAGCGGCAGTGAGCAAATTCTTGCTTTTTCCGTTTTTGGCTATTTGGCTATTCTTGCTTTTTCCGTGTTTAGCTATTTTCGACTCAGATCGTAGTCAGAAATGGTCAGAAATATCGATAGATGGAAAGAAGAGACAGGTGATTCCAAAACCAAAATGTGGAAAACTCCACCCTCTCAACAACCCAATCGAGCGCCGAAAAACAGCAGCCGTCTCCAAAATGAAATCTCCGCACCAATCAATTTTCTGGAAGAAATTCACAAAATCAGATATTTAAGGAAAAGTGTTTAGTTGCTTTTCCGCAACTTCATTTCACAGCAGAACAAAATAGTACTAGAGATTAGCGCCAAGACGTGAAAAAAGTGACACACATTCGAATAGCAGTGACACTAGCACCGCTAGCGAGAGAACGTCCCTACTGAAACTCAATCAGCCGTGCACCAGCGTGGATCCAATAAATTTATGTTCTGGACACAGCGAAAAAAAGATAAACCTCTACTGGTTTCTCGACATGTGCAGACCGCATATTATCTTTACTAGAAATTTCCAAACCCGCAAGGTTGTATCGTTTTAAATGCCGCAAGCGTAGTGGGTGGCGTTATGAGTATGACCCGTTTGCGAAGAACGCAAAGCATAGGTCTTGGCGCTACTCCCTAGTGCTATTTTGCTCTGTTTTTACAGCTTTGGCCTGAAGAGGACCCTTGGCAAGAAGGGCCGAAATAGCCCGAGAAAGCATAGCCATAGCCCAGCATAGCCATAGCAAGTGTCTGGCATCACATGCGCATCGTGCCATTCTACCTGAGTTTGATACCATAGCAAATAGCAGGCCCAATACGCGACAAAGACAGAGGGACGCTGCTTCCCAGAGACTAGAAAGACCACCCATAAACTCGACTGATCGTTCTCTGGAATCCTTTGTACCTTACTTTACCCAATATTTTAATTCTGGTTAAGGCAAATTATATTTTTCAGTTGTACGTATAGATGAAATGTCAACTTATGTAATTGTCACGTGTTATTTGCGTGAATGACGGTCCAGTGCTAGCGTGTGCAATACAGGCTGTTAAGGAAGCTCAAAGAAACGTAGCTGACGCATCTGTTTTGCAGTGTCAAAAACAGAAATATCGGTTATCTAAGTTTGCCCGCGTTCATCGGCAAAAGTCAGAGAGCTACGAAAAGCTAAAAACAGCCGGGACGGTTTTGAGACACCGTCACTTCCGTCAATCAGTCAATCAATAAACGGACCTAACAGGTGTCGACTAAATTGTATCGGAATCCCATGCACTCGTGACGTACAGTGACGTCGCGTGATTGAGGCCCAACATAAGATCTGATTGTCCCTAGGCTGTTTTATAAATGTAAACGCGCTCGGCTCTATGCATATAGATTAAAATATTTAATCACCGATAAGAATAAACTGCACACAAGCGTGACGCCACACCAATTTAATCTATTTTACCTCCGAAAACGAAAAACTGTAGTTTTTATGGCACTTGCCTTCCGGCCAAGTGCCATATACCGATCACTTTTCCGTCGGTCGGTCAGTCCGGTATTTGCGAGTTAGGATACACCAGATGTGCTAAGGCGATGAAACTTGGCAGGCATATTAGGGACCCGACCAAACTAACTTGGAAATAGTCACTTGCCCGATCCGACCATCGTGGGGGGAGGGGGCGGAATCCGGAAAATTGGGGCATGCATAACTTTCAAATGGGTGATCGGATCTTAATGAAACTTGATATCTGGAAAGACCTCCTTTCTCAGATGACTCATTTCAAGTCCGGACCGGATCCGACGAATCTGGGGGGGAGTCGGGGGGGGGGGGGGAACCGGAAATCGTGTGAAACTCTCAGAGTGGAGCGATCGGGATGAAACTTGGTGGAAAGAACACGCACAAACTCTAGATAAATAAATGACAGAACTGGACCGGATTCGGATACTGTGGGGGGGGGGGGAGTTGGAAGGGGGTTTCGGAGTCCCGGCGATCCGTAGTTAATGTACTTCCAGGTGGGCTAGGACGTTAAAACTTGGCATGTATATCAGGGACCCGGTCAGGTTAACTTGGAAACAGTCACTCGCCCGATCCGACCATCGCGGGGAGAGGGGGAAACGGCGGAATCCGGAAATTAGTGGCATGCATAACTTTCGAACGGGTGATCGGATCTTAATGAAACTTGATATCTTGAAAGACCTCATGGCTCAGCTGTCCCATTTCAAGTCCGGACCGGATCCGATGAACTGGGGGGGGGGGAGGGGAGAACCGGAAATCTTGTGACACGCATAGAGTGGAGCGATCAGGATGAAACTTGGTGGGACGCACAGGCACAAGTCCTAGGTGCATCAGTGACAGAATCGGACCGGATTCGGGTACCAAGGGGGGCTGTAGGGGGGTGTCCGGAATTCCGGTGATCGAGTTAAGGTATTGAGTAAAGGTTCCAGATGTGCTAGGACGATAAAACTTTGCTGGAGCACTAGAAACTTGACATCATTGGGTTAGACATCGTCACTTCTCCGATCCGACTATCGCTTAAAGAGCTCATCTTAACCGCAAAATACAAAAACACTTTTTTTCACGATCGCCATGAGTACATGATCCTTTTTGCCTCAAGGGTTTTGCTTAGAAATTAATTTTTAGCACCCTTAAAGTGCGCGTCTCAACCAAAAAGGGAAAAAAGCGCTTTTGGCCATCACTTCCATCTGACCCAGCCTTGCAAGTGCCATATGAGGTTTCAGCTCTTGTTGTAGTTCATACCGCACAACGCCATAGTGTGCAAAACAGATGGTAAGATAGTGTACTGAAAGCTGTAGAGATGTGAGAATGTAGTCGGAGCATGGACGAGTTGCAAGAAACGAGAGACTGATGCTCTACTACATAGTAGTTTTTATAAGTTCCGGTTTAAACTTCTTGACACATGTGGGCAATTCTTGGGCTTGAATACAATTCACTCCTGGAAGCAAATCCGCCATTGCTAATTAACTATTCATTGATTTCCCGGCGCTGGTCAAAAAAGTTACTAAAACCTTCGAGAAGATTGAGTGGCGTGTAAGAGGATGAAAACAACTAAGTATATCACCATGTGGACGTTTAAATATGTCGGAAGAAGAAATCATCGGCCAGTCCGACATTTTTTGGACTCGGAAGCTGATATTATTTAGCTCAGTTTCAGAATCTTCAAGAAATCACTATAACAAATCTAGTATAATTTACGGTGTTTGTTTATTGTAATCTAGTTTACATCCTTAATTCTTTGGACTTACGGCAATTAACAAGAAAATTAGAATACAAAATACTTAAAGCACAACTCTTACTAGAAATGATCTTCTTACTATAAAACGAATCGGAAAAACGTTTCTCGAAAATACTGTTACTGTCAAACTAAATATAGCGATTTTCTTGTTAGCGCTTGTCGATTCTATCCAGCCTTCCTGCTTTCCGACGCGGCGGCTGGGCGCAAAACATTTAAAAAACTGAACGCACCGTGGTTAAAAAGTAGGAAAACTAAGCAAATAAAAGAAGTCAAAAACAGAAGATTCTCATATCCTTGTGTGTGAAAGAGTTGCCAATGCACAATCAAGATTCTGGCAAGCTTTGCGCTGTGTAACCGGCAAAAGTCGACGCGGCCGAGAGAGCGCTAAAAATTCGTAGTACAAAATGAAACCATGGAGAAAGGTGGGGATTTTAGAAGCTTATAATTCGACAAGGGAGCTAGGTATACTATAAAAGGCAGAACAAGCAAGAGGGGCCCTTTAAAGAAATCGATAATGCAAATAATTAGTTTGCTTTTTCTATATGCCTGCTACAATAAAAACATTTTGTTGGATCCATAGTCAAACTTTGATCCCAGCCTCCCCATGTCGGGCAATTCCGACCCGCACCACTAGATGACCCAGCGGTCGGATCGAGTCGTGGCTTCATCTTGGGTCTTGGGTGGGGGGGTTCTACACGTTGCAAGTGCTAGAATGCTTATGATACAACTCCTTTAAGTGACCCTTCATTTTTCAGGATTTCTTTGCATCATTGAGTCTCCCGACGGCGCACAGTGTGGTCTTATCCAGTTCATATGCAAAGAGTGCCAGCTAACGCTCAATACCGTGTCCGAGAAAAACGAGGTCAAATCCCGCCTAGAGAAATTTGCCAGGAGCGAGGGGTTAGAGATTCGCGATCCCCTGGACTTCACAGAGCGGTCGTACTTAGAAGCCCCTATTGTTGTCGACGGTGTAGTATTGGGATATGTGGCATTGGAGCATGCAAAGACAGTTGCGGACTATTTGCGGAAGAAGAAGAAGACAGAATTAGTAAGTGGAGTTTTTTGTCCGTTCTTGACTGAAAAGTGAGTAGAGAAAATGGAATACCTTCGACAGATACGGTACTTTATTTACAGATACTTTATACAGATATTTTATACAGATACTTTAAAACAGATTATTTCTTCTTTATCTTCCCCTTTGGTAGAGGAATCGAAAGATAGTAAAAAAAAGTTTTGTCTGCCGAATATTACTGAGAGGCTGACTGATCTGCAGGAAAAGCTGTCAGAAACGGCGCCTCACCACGGTCTGATCCGTTTGTTTATTAATGTTATTGTACACTCTCTTTTTTTGTT
This sequence comes from Branchinecta sandiegonensis, assembly GCA_030848855.1. Lineage (NCBI taxonomy): Eukaryota > Metazoa > Arthropoda > Branchiopoda > Anostraca > Branchinectidae > Branchinecta > Branchinecta sandiegonensis. Next base: position 27,361,191 of record JAUPMV010000001.1, on the reverse strand, counting down.
GTGTTTCGTGTCTTTTTCCGTTTTTTCTTCAAGTTTCCACTCCACTATTCATCTTTTTGAAGTGGGTAATAAGTAAATATTATTGTTATGATAATATTATACCATAGCTACGTCAGAATTTAATGAAATCGACGTCTTTCCTTCTGAACATAGAAGCAAAAAGAGCGCTTTGATGGCAGTGGCATAAATAGAGAGACCCCACGAGTACAGTTAAAGATCTTAAAGGATCCCTCTTGCCTATTCAGCCTTTTATAATATACTTAGCTCCCATATGGAATTATAAGTTTCTTAAATCCCCACCTTTCTCCATTGTTTCGTTTCGTAACTACGAATTCTTAGCGCTTTTTTGGCCTTGCCGAGTTTTCCCGTCACCCAACGAAAAGTTTGCCGGAATCTTCATTGTCCGCTGACAACTCTTTCACACACAAGGATGTGATAATCTTCTATTTATTACTTCTTTTATTTGCTTAAATTCCCCACTTTTTAACCAAGTCACGATCAGTTTTCAAATGTTTTACGCCCAGCCGCCGCGTCGGAGAGCAGGAAGGCTGGACGCAGCCGACAAGCGCTAACAAGAAAATCGCTAGTTTTAGGTGGAAAGTAATGGTATTTTCGAAAACGTTTTTTCTGATCGCTTTCGTAGGGAAAAGATCATTTCTAGTAAGAGTTGTGCTTTAAGATGCTTTTTTGCATGTGTTGTTACCTTGGATTGAAGCTAGAAGCGAAATAAGGTTTTGTCCGGTAGAATTTGCTCGGTATATAGTTGACTCTGGTTGTTTGAAGCTCAAACATTGATACTTGTATTTGATAGTGCAAAACGGATACCTCAGCTGAATTTTATTAGAGCTATATTTCGGCCCTTCTTGGCACGGGTCCTCTTCAGGCTCAAAGCGCTCAAGGCTCAAAACACACAAGCGCTATCAAATATGATTCGCAGTCAGCTTGGGCTGAAGGAATATTTATTGATACTTGTGTATATGATAACTGGTATTATTATATTGTCAGTTTAGTAGGCTACTATAGTCAATGAAATGAATGAATGTGCGTCTACCGCCCCTGTTCGTGACTCATATTGGTTAAGGGCGCAGCGAACGAAGAGGCACTTATGTTTTGCTCTAGACATGGGAAAATACAGTAAAAAAATAATCAAAGATATAGCTAAAAATAATTGTCACGCCTCGGTTAGTAGTTCAGTAGAAGCCAAGTTTACTGCAGATCTAGAGACAATCCGAATACATTAGTGCTGCTAGTAAAAAGTGATGATAATTATCTAATCAAGCCATGGTTAGACATTGAAGAGTGATCCTTACTTAGTGTTCCGCCAAGTTCCAACCCCGGTTTTTCAGGGTTCACATTTTAATTATGAGCCTAGAGATTTTCGACCCCCTATCCTTATTTCTCACTAAAGTATTGCTTATTGCTTATATTCAAATAATGCATAAAACGGATATGTCAGCTACGATGTTTTGGCAGCGATATTTCGGCCCTTCTTGGCAAGGGTCCTCGTCAGGCTGTCAATCTTCAAGGTCAACTTCGGGGAAGGAAACAAACCTGCAATCATTTTTTGGTTTGTTTCCTTGCAGTTTGTTTTCTTTAATTGCAGGTTTGTTTCCTTCCCCGAAGTTGACCCTGAAGATTGACAGCCTGACGAGGACCCTTGCCAAGAAGGGCCAAAATATCGCTGCCAAAGCAGCGTAGCTGACATATCCGTTTTATGCATTATTTGAACATATGTTTCAAATGTGAGCTTGGCCTCGAGGAATATTTAAAGTATTGCTTTCTTTTAAGGATGAAGATGGACTTTTGAAAGCTGCTTGGGAAGTAGCCCACGGTCCTAGGGATTGGCACGGCCCCGAAGCCGTGTACGTCTTCACCACAAGTGGTCGAATGATGCGGCCTGTCCACTACGGACCTACTGAGAAAATCCTGTATATTGGGACCTTGGAAGCCCTGAATTTGATTATTAGGAATAAATGTGACGTCCCAGCGGAGGTAGGAGCATTATTTATAATAATATACTTTATTTCCATAATAGTTCAGTCTATTTAGTTTAGTTTATTTTACGACCCAAATACATTTAACTATGATGCCAGTACCCGCCCCAAGAAAGGTACAAAAAAGCACTTGCAAATGGGCGGGTACACACATTACACACGCTAGAACCAGTCCTACCCTTCAGCCAGTGTTTTGCCGACACGTGAGATACAAGAATAGTTTTGTCCCCTCCTGTTTCCCTACCCGTTGTCTATTACCCCAATCGTTATTTTTTATAATGTTTGGTCTCAGTATTTTATTTGTAATTTGGCCAATTTCTAGTATTTGTTGACAGTTTTTGGTTAGCTTTTAATGCATGTTTTGACGTTACCACCTGCTATTCCGCTAGGCCGTAATTGGTTTTGAAATAAAATTGAATTGAATTGAATAGCACTGGGTCGTCATTCACGCAAATAACACATGACAATATCTATACGTACAACTTAAAAATATAATTTGACTTAACTAGAATTAAAATATTGGGTAAAATAAGGTACAAAGGATTTCAGGTAACGATCAGTCGAGTTTATGGGTGATCTTTCTAGTCTCTGCGAAGCAGCGTCCGTCTGTCTTTGTCGCGTATTGGGGCTGCTATTTGCTATGGTCTCAAAGTCAGGTAGAATGGCACGATGCGCATGTGATGCCAGACATTGCTCCCGAACGCTATTGTCAGTTGATGCCGCCTTTCAGCAAGGGTTGGCAGGTCAAGCTGGACCACGCCATCCTCGTAACAAAGATAACCCGGGCCGAGCATAATCTTAACAGCCCTTTTTTGGATGGCTTCTACTCTTCTAGTCTTATTTCCGTCCTTAAATCCGCCCTGGCCGAATGGTTAGCACGCTGAACTCACAAGCGAAAGGGTCACCTGTTCGAGTCTCGGTGGTGCCTACAATTTACTTTGGGGTGGGAATTAGTGGTGTAACCCTATAAGACAAGCCCAAAGTCCACCCAGCTTCAAATTGATACCTTATAGTTTATCCGAAAAGGGCTGAGATAGAACAATCTAATTACCCATCAATTCACTTAAAATGGCTCGAAGACCCGCTGAAAATGCGTTACTTCGTTGTTCCGCTATTCTCGAATAGTCGATTTTCAAATAGTGGAATTTCCGTGTGATTTGTGGTACGTCTATGCGCTTGTATTTTTGTTGTATGCCTTACGAGAAAGATTTTTAAAAAAAAATTGTTCAGGCACTAAGCAGTCTTCACCAACCTCACCACTGCCCACTGAAAAGCCCCGTTTATGTTGAGATTGAAATTTCCCGCATCATAGTAGAATTTACGCTGTGGGGACGGCCGCAGATATTCTGAACGTCATAACTAGAGCAGGTAGTGGAAAATACAAAAAATCCCTTTGAAGAATCCAAAAATTGTTCATTTGTTCAAATGACACAAAGATAAGTTGGCTTTTCAGTTAAACTTTAAGAAACCCAGGGAAAAGCACGGGAAGCGTTGGATGATTTGTCCCCAACCAGGCATCGCACCCCCTGCCGAGGGCAGAGTATCAGGAGACCTGCACCTGCGCTACACAAACCTTCAATGGTTTGCAAGCGATAGTTTGCTTTTTTCTGTTTTGCTCTTTTCGAGGTGTATTAGGCTCCCGCGTTTTGCTTTGGAGTAACTCATTATTAAAGTTTAACTGAAAAGCCAACTTATTTTTGTGTCGTTTAATTGAGCACACTGAATTATTTGGATTCTGCTAAGGGATTTTTTTTTTATTTCCCACCTGTTCTAGTTATGACGTTCAGAATATCTGCGGCTGTCCCCACAACGTAAATTCTACTATGACGTGGGAAATTTTAATCTCAGCACAAACGCGGCTTTTCAGTGGGCAGCGGTGAGCTTGGTGAAGACTGCTTAGTTCCTGAACAAAAAATAATCATAAATCTTTCTCGTAAGGCATACAACACAGATACAATCGCATAGAGATACCATAAATCACACGGAAATTCCACCATTTGAAAATCGATTATTCGTAAATAGCGGAACAACGAAGTAACGCATTTTCAGTGGGTCTTCAAGCATATTTAAGTGAATAAGTGACGGGTAATTTGATTGTCCTATTCAAGTCCTTTTCAGTTAAACTTTAAGGAATGCTGGGTTTGTCCCTGTCCCTACTCCTACTCAAAACAAACAGTCGGGAGTTGGGACGGGTGAGAAACGTGAGAGAATTTCAAAGGAGTCACGAACGCTAGTATATTGGAATAGAAACTGCATCAACAGTAGATGTATGCTTATTTGAACAGTTACTTAAAGTTTAACCGAAAAGGGCTTAGATAGGACAATCTAGTTACCGATCACTTATTCACTTAGAGAGGCCTGAACACCGGATGAAAATGCGTTAGTTTATTGCTCCAGTATTCACGAATTTTCGATTTTTATACAGTGTACTTTGCCTGTCGGATTGGTGGCACCTCTATGCGCTTGTACCTGTGTTGTTTGCTTGACGAAAAATAAAGTGTTCACGCAGTGAGCTACCTTCCGCGAGCTGATTATTGGCCACTGAAAAGCCGCGCGAAAAATTGAAAAATCCCTTAACACAATCCAAATAATGAAGTGTATTCAGTTAAATGATACAAAAATAAGTTGGTTTTTCAGTTAAACTTGAACAGTGCATTTTTGGGCTGAATGGTAGAGAGAAGGTCAAAAATACCTGTTCAGGTGTTATCACGGACCCTTAATGAGCTACGGTGACCAACTTATAGTTGACTGTAGTCACAGCTTGAGCACTAAAATGGCACTGTCCTGAGTAAAAAAAAACCGTTCAAATAAGCATACATGTACCGTGACTTGTGCTTTAATCTGTTTCTATTTCATTGTTTATTTTGAAGGAACTGGTGAAAACGACAAGAGAAGATGATGACAAAAACATGTTTGGTCACATCGCGAATTTCATTCCGTTTAGTAATCACAATCCCGGCCCTCGTGTTATCTACCAGTGTCAGGTGAGTTTTGTCCATGTTAGTTCACTTCCCTAAGGCGTATTCTCACCGTTCCCCGAGGACTCCACTTGAGGAGTCCCCGCGTTTTTGTTTGTCCCGGGGACTCACTCCCCGTATTCTCGCGAGTCCCCACGGACGGGGAATGCTCCAGTTATCATCACCATCATCTAAAAGGACTCCCTTTCATTTTGGAGGGGAATCAATTTTTGCTGGTGTTGGTGCAATGTAGAATAAAATAAAATCAATCAGAATAAACAAAACCAAAAGTAAAATGGATCCAGACTAATTTCGTCAGCTGCATACTTTTTTTCGACCAAAATCCATTTTGGAAGCATTCACCGTGTTTTCGCTGTTTTCCGTAGCGGAGTCCGCGTGGAGTGACTCCCTCTATCCTCGCCGTTCCCTTCGATTCCCGAGAAGTCCTCGGGGAACGGCGAGAATACGCCTCTAGTCCATATTTATTGAATAATGCATCCTGGCTGAGTGGCTAGCACGCGAGGCTCGTAAGCGCAGGGACACCGGTTCGAGTCTGGGTGGTGCTGACCGTCTGGTTTGGGAGGGGGTTAGGTGCGTGATCCTTTAAGACAAGCTAAAGTCCGCCCAAGTTCAGCAACTTTAACTTCCTGGTGCGAAAGCACCAAGATGACTAAATCCCAACTTCCCATTTTGCTGATAGATAGATAGATAGTTTATTGTAAAAACTGGCTTTCGTGGTTATAAACCAAATTTGCGAGTATTGCCAAAAACAGAATAAATTACAATATATGTGTAAAATGTTAGTGCACCTAACTCGGGAATAAAACTTTTTGCATATCTAGCTTGTTTTGTAGGTACAGAATAGAGCTTGGGTACCCTTGAACTTACCACTCGTTCTGGTTGATTTCTAACATTTTGGTAAGGGGGTGGGAGGACTTAGGAGCAGTGGCGACAAAACAGTCGGTTTTTCGGAAAATCAGCCGACTTTTTTCAAAACTCTAATTTTTTTCTTGAAAACGGTCGTTTTTTTCTGCAAAAACAGTCGGTAAGAATTACCAGGCAGTCGGTAAATGCCTTGCCCCCCCCCCCCCAAACATTTTGGCTAGGAACACCTCTGTTTAGGTGTGGAGACGATGAGATACCATGGCTGAACCGAAGTCAGTGCTTAGCTCTTTTCTCCGCTCCTGCAGTGTTTTGCTGCATTGAAGTTTGGAACTCTCAGTCTGGCCTTTCAAAGCCAGTGCTACCAATGTCCTGCCAGCGTGGTCCGGACAGTCCCTTCCCTGGCACATCTTTATGGGACAAAAAACAAGTGACTGGTATGTAATAAAAGGCGAGTTTCATTAGTTGCGTTTTTGCAGACTATACCATGGTATACCATGGTGTCTGTTACCACGGTAACTGAATCTGCAATTAGTGGTTTTAGCAGTTACTGTGGTATCTGATACACGGTTGCTCTGCAAAAACGACTATTGCCGAAATTGCACTTCTCGAAGTCATCCCAAAAGAAAAACTGATATCCAGTGACATCACTAAGGGCTAAACTTCTTTCTCGCCAATTTGACAAAATTTGATGGAAGTGAGATGACTTTTCAGATACCACGATCAATTACCACGGTCGAACCATGGTATCTGAGTATCAGATATCACGGCAACTGGCCAGATACCACGATAACTGCAAAAACGCCTTTTGACCGTGGTATCAGATACCATGATATCTGCAAAAACGCAACTATTGTGTATGGTTCCACGTGATTTTGTAGTTGGTAGCCTAGTGTTTGGCAGCTTTAATAACTGCTTGTTTTGGATGATGAAGCACCTACTGTTTGGTAGCCTTTAATAACTACTTGTTTTAGATGATGAAGCAGTCTATGGGAACCCCTTCCCACAGCCTTATGGATCGCTTCGGGCCCACCAAAATGTTCCGCATCGAATACCCCTTCAAACCCCTCGTTCGACCCCACCATTGGACAGACATGCGGATGGATGAATATCCACAGGGACAAAATTGTATTGTAGCATTAATGCCTTACGCTGTAAGTAGTCTGTTTTTTTGCCAAAAAATACGGCAACAGAAATAGTTTTCGTTCATACTTTAGCTGTATATTCAGTCTTCAACTCGAAACCTTTTCTTGGTAGCGATTGAGTGTGTGGGGGACCTGAACAAGTTGTAGTCTTTGTTTGCTGTAGTTCGTTCTTAAAGCACAACTCTTACTGGAAATGATATTTTCCCTATAAAATGGATCAAAAAAAAACAATTTCGAAAAGACCATTACTTCCCACCTAAAACTAGCGATTTCCTTGTTAGCGCTTGCCGATTGTATCCAGCCTTTCTGCTCTCCGACGCGGCGGCTGTGCGCAAAAGATTTGAAAACTGAACGTGCCTTGGTTAAAAAGTTGGAAAACCAAGCAAATGAAAGAAGTGATAAACAGAAGATTGTCACATTCTTACGTGTGAAACAGTTGTCAGCGGACAATGAAGATTCCGGCAAACTTTTCGGTCGGTGACGGGAAAACACGGCAAGGCCGAAAAAGCGCTAAAATTCGTAGTTACGGAACGAAACAATGGAGAAAGCTGGGGATTTTAGAAGCTTATAATTCCATATGGGAGCTAAGTATATTATAAAAGGCAGAATAAGCAAGAGGGGTCCTTTAAACCACTATAAATCCTTTTTTATACTTATTGAATCGGTTGCGTTTCTGTCAAGTTTTAATGAGTTTCTTAGCTTCAGATTGATTCCTTTTTCGATTCTGGCATTGCCATTACCATGTAATCTCGGAAGCTTGCACACAACATACTGCTTTTGTCCGGATAGTCAAAAACCCAAGAAACCGGGAAACTCTAAAAACCCGAGGATCCGGGTTGTTTGATCAATAGTCGCGTTTTCTGCCAAAAGAGCTCAAAGGCCTCTTCCAAGTCCTCTGACCTTCGCTAATTTGACCTTTTTGGCAGAGAGGAGTCAGGCGCTGTTCTCCTGAGGTTGGTCAACACATCTCGAAGTATTTTCCCTTAGATTTTAAGGTCATTTATATTTTGGTTATTTAAGTGCAGCAGTTGTTGTTAACCATAAACATTATGAATTTTGAGATTTAAGATTAAGTGATATTAATCAATGTAATTTTATTGACAAGTTACGTGACATAGTATGATATGTGATTTAGCTCTATGTATATTTTTCAGTTTCAAATATTATAATTTTAGTGTATACGTTGCTAACGTAAAATCAACAAGTCGGCTTACCGCCGTTTCAAGATTTTTAATGAATAAACTAAATTGAATTGAATTGAAGTTGCCAATCTCCTTTCTTCGCAGGTCTAGGCAAAAAGGACAAAGGACTTGGTCTACAAACGGTCAAAAGAGGAGTTAGGAGTAAGCGCTTAATCCAAAAAACGGGAAAATGAACAAAGGCCTTGGTGACAAAAAACGCGACATACCTTTAGATTTCTGCCGAGTATGTGGCATTTTCCTATAAAAGTTTAAGAACAAAGCTAATTTTGCTATTATCGATAGAAAAATTCAAGTGACCGACTAACTACCGACTAACAAGTGAAGTAGGACTTGGTATAAAAAGACTTCTTAAATCTGTCGCGTCAGTTTCAACTTTGTCGATCGAAGGCGTATTCTCGCCGTTCCCCGAGGACTCCACTTGAGGAGTCTCCGTGTTTTTGTTTGTCCCGGGGACTCACTCCCCGTATTCTCGCGAGTCCCCACGGATGGTGAATGCTCCGATTATCATCACCATCGTCAAAAAGGACTACCTTTCAGATTCGGAGGGGAATCAGTTTTTGCTGGTGTTGGTGCAGTGTAAAATTAATTAAAAACAATCAGAATAAAGAAAACAAAAAATAAACTGGATTCAGACTAATTTCGTCAACTGCATATTTTTTTTCGAACAAAATCCGTTTGGAAGCATTCCCCGTGTTCTCGCTGTTTCTGTACGCAGAGTCCGCGTGGAGTGACTCCCTCTATTCTCGCCGTTCCCTTTGATTCCCTGAGGAGTCCTCGGGGAACGGCGAGAATACGCCTCCAGTCTGTTTGTATCGCCCCAAAGTGTGCCAAGCCGATTTCGCCTGCTGAACTTTCTGCTAATGGCATACAAGCCAGAGCTATCTCATTCGGTAAAGCAGAAACCGAAAAGTGTATGGGGTAGCAGGCTTGGCGTCAGGTCACCCTTTCAACCCAGTTCGCATTTCAGGGCATGAACATGGAAGATAGTATCATCCTGAACCGATCCGCTGTTGAGCGAGGTCTCTTCTCTGCGCACCAGTTCTCCTACTCTCTCTACCACCTTAAAGACCTGATACCCAAAACCTCTCGACTCAGCCAATGGCGTCTCGGCCTCCCACCCAACCCCAAACTCGCTCCTGAGGAGTCAGCAACTCTCTTCAAGGAACTGAACATTGCTGGGTTCCCCCATTTGAGACGTCCGGTGAAAGAAAGCGAGAGGCTCTTCGCGTATTATTTTATTGATGATAAGACGAAAACGGAGGAGGTTCGGTTCGTGAAGAAGAAGAAGAAAATGCCAATGAGGGTTGTCAACTATAGGCTGTTCAACGAGGGAAAGTCCATCTGTCTAGTCATGGCCTATCCGGTATGTATTGGCCTGTATAGCTTCGGTAAGCACACTGGCCTTTCCGTGCTAGTGTTATATATACATTTTTATTTTACTTGTATTTTATTTATTTTAAACCTGTAAAGATCTGCACTGTCAGAAGTTTCATAACAGATTGCGCATAACACTTTCAAGAATAACACCTTTTCACTTAGAAAAAAAGTGTTATGACCAATTAAGTTTATACTATTTCGTGCCCAGATCTCCAACAACACCTTCAATAGGTAAAAATACTACACTGTCAGAAGTTACATAACGACAACAGCAGGATGCGCGGTTTCAACAGATAACACTTTGGGATGTTATATGTTATGTTTCTTTCGTTACCGTTAGTATTTTTACCAATTGAAGGTGTTGTTGGAGATCTAGGCAAGGAATAGTGTAAACTTAATTGGTCATAACACTTTATTTCTAAGTGAAAAAGTGTTATTCTTGAAAGTGTTATGCGCAATCTGTTATGAAACTTCTGACAGTGTAGTAGATATTCCTTCAGCCCTAGCTGACTGCTAATCATATTTGACGGTGCAAAACGGAAGTCAGCTACATTTTATTAGAGCTAATGTAGCTGACTTATCCGTTTTGCACCGTCAAATAAAATGGTCTAGGCTTTCCACATCAACTTCGCAAAATTGGCACTTGGGCCTTTTGATTTCCAAAATGTTCCCCAAAACTGGTGAACAGTTTGCTCGCAGCTGAATCAGTGATCTCCAAAATCTTAAGAGTAAATTAACTCAAAATAATCTGCTTTCCAAACTTTACCTTTGCTACCTTGTAAAATGGAAGTGTCTCAAACTTTTCCGTTTTGCCTGTCCATTTCTGAATTCTTGTCCCTCGAATGTTTCCCTGACTTTCCTTACCTCACCTCACCCCCTTCTCGAAAATGTTTATCCGTTTTGGAACCAAACACATCCGCTCACTGTTCTTTCGCTACCTTAAAGTTTAACTGAAAAGCCAACTTATTTTTGTGTCATTTAATTGAATACACTGAATTATTTGGATTCTGCAAAGGGATTTTTTTTACTTTCCACTATCTACACTAGTTATGAGGCTCAGGATATCTGCGGCCGTCCCCACAATGAAAATTCTACTATGACGCGGGAGATTTTAATCTCAACACAAACGCGGCTTTTCAGTGGGCAGTGGTGAGATTGGTGAAGATTCCTTAGTGCCTGAACAAAAAAAAACCATAAATCTTTCTCGTAGGGCATCCAACAAAAATACAAGCGCATAAAGGTTCCACAAATCTCACGGAATTTCCACTATTTGAAAATCGATTATTCGTGGATAGCGGAACGAAGGAGTGACGCACTTTCAGCGGGTCTTCAAACCAATTTCAGTGAATAAGTGGTGGGTAACTAGATTGTCCTATCCTAGCCCTTTTCGGTTAAACTTTAAATTCTTGCTAAAATTGCCACTATGGACGCGGAACACCTATTTAGTTAAGAGATTTAAAGTTACTGAACATGTCACCGCGGTGGAAGATCTTCATGCTCGCATCCTTCGTTCTTGCAACCAGCCCTGGATCACCCGTCTGTGAGAGGAATGATTAACGTCTGGTTAGGCACCGCCCATGTTTAAAGACAGCTCTTACTAGAAATGATCTTTTCACTATGACATGGATCAGAAAAAACGTTTTCTCGAAAATACCATTGCTTTCCACCATTTAGTGATTTTTTTGTTAGCGCTTGATGAGTCTATCCAGCCTTCCTGCTCTCCGACGCGGCGGCTGGGCGCAAAACATTTGAAAACTGAACGCGCCGTGATTAAAAAGTGGGAAAACCTCAAAAGAAAAGGAGTAAAAAACAAGAAGATTCTCCTATCCTTGTATGTGAAAGAGTTGTCAGTGGACGCTGAAGATTCTGGCAAACTTTGCGGTGTGTAGCGGGCAAAACACGGCCGAAGAAGCACTATAATAATAATAACAATAATAATAATGTATTTAAAGCCTTAGGGCCATATACAAACAACTAAATATAAAACTTCATAATAAATACTGTTATCACACTACATAAACTAAACTGCACTCGCCCGATCATTTTTTATTTTAACACTATTCAATACGAATCTCAATACTCAATACTTCAATACTAAATTCGTAGGAATAAAACGAAACGATGGAGAAAGGTGGGGATTTTAGAAGCTTATAATTTCCTAAGGGAGCTAGGTATATCATAAAAGACAGAATAAGCAAGAGGGGTCCTTTAAGTGTGTTAGGTTTTGCTCATGATTTCGTGTTTTTCTTTTTCCTTTTTCAGTTTCTTCTTGCATACTCCACTAGTTCTCGTGCAGTGCAGGGGTCAATGCAATTCATTCATTCATTCAGTATCGCATTAATTTGCTGGACCAAGATTTTTTTTTATTCATTTTCAACGACTCTTTATTTCGTCATAGTTTTATTATTACTCTGGATTTTCACGGACGTAAACACCTATTCTTATCGTACGCAGTTCATAAGGTATTTTATCCCCTTTTTTGTACAATCTTTATGTTGATGATCTAAACGGTCGACTTCGCGCCATGTCAGTTGGTTGTTTCATTAGTAACAAGTGTTTTAATAAAATGAGTTATGCGGTTGATCTTCTCCTCATGGCTCCGAATATTAATGCCTTGAACCTCATACTTCGAGTGTGTGAGAACTTTGCACTGGAGAGAGATGTTGTCTTTAACACAGAGAAAACGGAATACATGGCATTTATACCACCAGAGTTCAAAATCAAAAGTTGCGTTTTCGCTGATACCATGGTATCTGTTACCACGGTAACTGGATCTGCAATTAGTCGTTTTTGCAGTTATCGTGGTATCTGATACACGGTGCTCTGCAAAAACGACTATTGCCGAAATTGCACTTTTCGAAGTCATCCCAAAAGAAAAACAGATATCCAGTTACATCACTAAGTGCTAAACTTCTTTCTCACCAGTCTGACATAATTTGATGAAAGTGAGATGACTTTTCAGATACCACGACCAGTTACCACGGTCGGACCGTAGTATCTGAATATCTGATACCACGATAACTGGCCAGATACCACGATAACTGCAAAAACGCCTTTTGACCGTGGTATCAGATACCATGGTATCAGCAAAAACGCAACTAAAATAGTTCCTCCTTTGTTGCTGTTTTCGTCACGTCTGAAATTTGTTGAAGAGTTTAAATACCCTAGCTTTTGGTCTACGCCTGATCTGAGCTAAAAAAAAAATAAAAGAAATAAATAAAAATATATCAGTTTCATTATTTTCTTATTTCAGAGAAATCCGATTGTTGGTGACAAGTTTGCAAACAGAGCTGGTCAGAAGGGTGTGTGTTCTATGGTGGTAAACGAACAGGATCTGCCCTATTTCCCTGGGCTTGGTGGTGTGAGACCTGATGTGATTTTCAACCCCCATGGCTTAGCATCTCGGATGACGGCTGGTAAGACAGCTTTCTCTCCTTAAAGGATCCCTCGCAGTATTTACTCTTCAACTTACAGTATTTTAAAATAGTTGAATACTTTAAAACTAGGATGTGCTTTCAACAAAAAACCCGCGGTCTTGGTTGTTTTAAAGCACAGCTCTTACTAGAAACGATATTTACGCTATGAAACGGATCAGAAAAAATGTTTCTCGAAAATACCATTACTTTCCATCTAAATTTAGCAATTTTCTTGTTAGTGCTTGTCGATTCTATCCAGCCTTCCTGCTCTCCGACGCGGGGGCTGGGCGCAAAAAGCTTAAAAACTAAATTGGCCGTGGTCCGACTGCTTTATCTGTAGCATTAGTAATTTCTCCGGAATATCTGGAACACCGAACTTACGAATAATTACTCTATTCCGATGCCAAGGGGAAGGTAAAGAAGGAATTTACAGTAACGAAAATAACTTTTTTTTTTGAAAGACACGCTTTCTAAAGGGGATGCCGCGTCGGTTACGTTTACGCACCAGTAGACATCCGCCCCACAAACCCGCCAGCACTTGGCAAAGATCAACCCAACAAATTCTAATTGTGTATTTATATTTTAGGTATGTTGTTGGAAGCGATTGCTGGTGTTGTTGCAATAAACGAAGCAGAATCCATAGATGCATCTGCGTTCAGGAAATACGAAGTAGACGGTGTGCCCAAAGACCCGTTCGACTTCTTTAATGACACGCTAGAAAAAGGTGCGTAATTTGTAATCCGATTCCTTTTTTTGGGTCTATTGCTTTCTGCTCAAACAGTAGACTAGTGATGGATACAGGTTGGCCCATATCGCGACCTGGTAGATGAAGCAGGTTGCTTTACACTGCTGAATTGTTACTTGTTTCTTATCTTATCTCAGGCGTTTGAAATTTCAGAACAAAAAAATAGTTTTGCTTCAGAAAATTTTTACTCAAACGATCATTCTGTCTTGTGCTTACATGAATACCAAGGACAAACCAGGTTAGGCTACAAGAGTAAACCCGCGAGTCTTACGAGGGTGCTGATCCCTGTTCTTTTAGAGCGTCTTCCACCCTCGTACCAATAGTAACTATTAGTTACTAAATCCGTTCCAACCTCACGAAAAGTTACAACGCTGACCGTTCCAGCCTTCTCGAAATAGTAAACTAATAGTAACTATTTGCTTACCACGCTCGAGAGCGTGGTAAGCGTAGTAACCACGAATCTCTGTCACGTGATTGGTCGGATTCACCCGTGGCATGAAACTCCGCTGGAAAATAGAAAAATCGTTCCAGCCTTGACGACAAAAAGGCAGAATCTGTGAAGTCATGCGTGGTAACTACGGTAAGTAGGATGGAACACGCTCTTAAAGGCTGGAGCCCTGTTTGTTAGAGCAAAAAATTGGTTAGAAAGCGAAGCACAGACAGTCCTGAATATAGAACCATAGCCAGCTGTACTGTCATTACTGTCAAGAACCCCAGGAACCCCCACAAGAGCAGTTTAGGTTTGTTTATTTTCAATACCAAGTCCACAAAATAGTGATGGAACATATTTTGATACTTCGGTACCTACGCGCCTTCATCCCTTTGGCAACCCTCGTTTCCGGTCATTTAGCAAGAATGAAAAGAATCCCAAGAGACCAACTTTACAACCCTGCTAATTTGACGGACGGGAGAGCTCTTTGATAGGGGGGTCTAGCCGACAGTCCCGAGCATAGGCCCATTTCCACTCGATGACTTGTTGGCACCCCTCAAGGATCATTTACGCGGCGGGTATTTTCCACCGGAGACGAGAGGGGAAAGTGTTCACATGGTACCCGGGTATTTTTCAAGGGAGAGTACTGTCATGTGGCAATAGATTCCAAGGTTGTAAAGCTTACGATATCTCTCTACAATGGACACCAACATGTGTCCATTTGGATCACTTTTTATATGGACATAATCAAAATTATTGCTCGAAATCCCGATTTTGTTGTTGCTGACGTTGAAGAATACTCTTCGGGCTTCGACAAACAAATCCCCGGGTAAAAAGTTCGCGAAATTGAAGTCCAAAATACCCGGGGATTTGTTGCTGTTGTGGTGAAAAATACCCGCGGAGTACGGGTAAATAACCTCCGTGTAAACGTAGCTTCAGATAGGACGAATAACCGATCATTCCATAATTTGCTTATCTCAAGAATGTTTTTATTTGTAGCGGGTATGCCTCGAGGCAGTGAGCACGTTGCTATAAACGGCACAGTAGGGGAACCCCTTGAAGACCGAATCATGGTTGGAATGATCCATTATCAGCGACTTCGACAGCTTGTAGAAGACAAGCAGCAGGTAAGTTACACCCCCCCCCCCCCTCCCGGCCCCCATTCCTAGAATAAATTTTATTTTTATAATAAATGGTTCTTTATTCGTTCATACTTTCATGGTAACAAAATATAGTCAGTGAATATTGTGGGTACAAAATGATGTCATTGTCCAAAACATGGTATTTTTTAAATAAGTTAGCAAACGTTAACGTTTACGACGCCCAACCGTTTGGGATGGGGGGGGGGGGAGGGCTGACTACAGCGGTAGTCGGGTTTTGTTGATGGTTCTACATAACTAGGTGGATAAAATTTAACTTTTATTTAAGTAACGTAACGTGTATGTTTTGTTAGTATTAGTTTAGCGTCTGCAAGAAACCTAGTATTTTAAAATCGTTAGTTATAAATTATTGGACGCTAGTTTGTATACTTATTTGTTAGGACAAACTTAGTTTACAATTGTACATATATATGTTTTCATATTTATCCCAGAAATACTAGAAAGACCTCCTCTTACACGGCGGGCCACCCGTCACTTGTAACCACTTGGCTCCTCCTCCAAGGGAGGCCGCCTTGTCACACTTGGCTCCTCCTGTAAGGCGGCTTGTTGCCACTTGGCTCCTCCTCGAAGGCGGGCCACCTGTCACGACTTGACTCTTCGCATAAAGAGGACAGCTGATCTTACGGCCAATCTCAGGCATTGGTGCCAGAAATGAGCGAATCCGGAATCGAATCCAGGATTCTTCATTTTGGCCGGATTCTGCTAATTCTGCTCGTCAGGCTGGATTCGGATTCGGACTCGTACTCCAAAGTCTGAATCCTACGAATCCGCTCTATTTTCTAATCTTTTCCCAATTTGTGCGCATTGGGCTTAAAGTATTTGCTGGCTACTTAACGAGCCCCTAATTCATTCCTGGTTGCCGAAAGGAAACCCATACTTTAACAACCTGCACACATGAAAACGTAGAAATATGGTTTATGTCGTCCAAACCGTCTGATTTACTTTAGGCATCAGTGGTTTTTTGTCACCTCTGATTTTTAAACTATAACCTATGAATGAGTGATTGAATCTATTTCCAAAAAGCCCGTGGGGCCATAGCAGGAAAACAAAACAAACACTCAAAAACACAATATTTACACCAAAAGGAGGGAACCCTTACTCCAAAAAAACCCGATGCTCCATAGCCTGCTTGAGGAACCTCCCAATCCGACAAAGGTCACCAAAATTCTTCTTCCCCATAGCCTTAACCAAATACTCTTGTCTCTACTGAGATAAGATTATCTCTAATTCGGATTAATCTTATCCCAGTAGCAAATACTGCAGTTAAATTATCCTTACTCGGAGAAGCTTTTTACAGTGAATCTTCCCCTAGTGAACCACACATAGGGCAGAAGTAAGTACCAGAACATAACTTAACTTTACCTATAAACTTTCTTCTTTCCCCCAATGGGAGAGAATCCGCCCGCAGACTTACCATCCATTTAAAGGACCCGTTTTGAAAAACAGTTCCTCCCCCCATACCTCTTTAGCCAAAACGTACCACTTCCCGTACATGATTTGTCTTTGTTAATGTCGAATTCAAATCCGGATTCGATTCCGGATTCGAATCCTCGGCATGAAATGGTGGATTCCGATTTGTATCTCTTCTTCTTTGAATTCGTCAGCACCTGGGTTCCAGGAAGGGACCCTTTCGGCTTCCTTGTGGTTGATCCTTGGTTGGGTTGAGTTGCTGGGTCATGGATAGGTTAGGTTAGGGCAACCTTAGGCCGAGATGAATGGTACTCTCAAGAAATGCAGAGGAATTTGAGGGCGGTGATGATCGGCAGGAACACTGCTCGTTCGCGTCTAGGGGGGAGTGATATGGAGGATATTTCTTCGATGTCACGGGGTAGGTTTTGCTTCAGGACTTCGGATCTGAGTAGTGTCAGCTTTGGGCAAGGTCTATTGCATTCGAAGAGAAGATGCTGCAGCGTTTCTTGGGCATTTTGGCAGAGTCTGCAGTGGGGGTCCTGTCTTCTCCCCCAGTCGAACTCAGTTTTTCTTGTAATTACGGCGTTGGTCTTGACTCGAAGGTAGATGCAGTTTTCTTCTCTTGTCTTGAACATCTGAAGGTTTGCGTTGGTTGTTGGGGGCTGACGGTTGCCAAGGCGTTGTCGTAAGATATCTCGATATGTTTGAACTGCGGGTGGTGGGTTGTTGCTCGGTTCGTCAGTCGCTAGCCCCGCCATTGCGTCGGCTTCTTCGTTGTGCCTGATCCCTTGGTGGCTTGGGATATGTTGGAAGCAGACTTCTGCTTCCAAGCAGATCTCTGCTCGGTGCTACCTGAGTTTTGAAAACAAAACTTATGTATACGGCCAGATTTGTGTAATACTCTATACGACTAAGTCCAAAACACGCTAGTGATCCTCAGGAAGAACGAGAAAACGTCGCACTAACGACTTATAATCCTGTGTCAACCAACGGCGATTGGGGACAGCTGTGGTGCCGCTTACGGCTCTTTCGCTAGGTACACGGCGAATTTGCATTGGCAAGGAGAGTTAATAGTCATCAAGAGTATTAATGGTTACGATATTTTGACCGCCCCACCGCCTCCTTGGGTGTGTAGCAGCGTCTGCTGGAAAACAAGTTCACGACTCACGAATTGGAGCCATTTCTAACGTAACGAGGTCGCGCGTTGGATACAAGGTAGTAATTTTAGCTTGAGGAAGAGGTTAGAAATAGAACATTGCCGACGGTTATTTTAATTTTTAGGCAAGAAGTACGAAAGGTTACGACCGCTTCACCTGGCAACCTCAGCACGGACGAGAAGTTGGCGGAGGTCTTCGTTTCGGTGAAATGGAAAGAGACGGACTCTTGGGCCACGGAGCCTCGGATCTCTTATTTGACAAGACGATGAACCAATCAGATTTAACCTTGGTTAGTATTAGTTGTGTTTTTACAAAAACCATGGTATCTGTTACCACGGTAACTGGATCTGCAATTAGTCGCTTTTGCAGTTACCGTGGTATCTGATACTACGGCTGCTCTGCAAAAAAAGAAAATTGCCGGATTTGCGCTTTTAGAAATCATCCAAAAAAGAAATACTGATGTCCACTGACATCTCGAGTGACATAACTTCTTCCCACCAATTTGACAAAAAATTAGACTTTTGTGTTAGTGATTGAAAGTGAGATGGATTTTTCAGGTAGCACGACCACGGTTGGACCGTGGCATCTGAATATCAGATACGACGGTAGCTCCAAAAACGCCTTCTGACCGTGGTGTATAACTGCGAACACGACTTTAGACCCCGATCTAAAGTCGTGTTTGCAGTTACCATGGTGATGAAGAATCGTAGCTGACGTACCCGTTGTAAACATTGTTTGAATAAATGTTTCAAAGTCAGCTTGGGCTCAAAGAATATTTAGTTACCATGGTATCTGATACCACGGTCTAAACTTGTTTTTGCGGTTACTAAAAATCTGGCCAGTTACCGTGGTATCTGAAAAAGTTATCTCAAGTTTGTCCTCACCAACACAACAAGAGGCTAGGTTTGTGTCAGACTGACGAGAAAGAAGTTTAATGTGATGTGATGATGTGAGTGGATTTATATTTCTTTTAGGGTGATTTCTAAAAGCGCAAATTCAGCGATTGTCGTTTCTGCAAAGCAACAGTAGTGTCAGATACCGCGGTAACTGCAAAAACGACCAAGCTTCAAAATGAAGCTTCGGTCGCGCTTTTATTCAGGTTATTTAAATATCTCTTCGTTATTTTATTTGACTTTTGAGATTCAAGTGAAGACGTTAATAATTTTTCCCACAAGTTCGTTTTTACAATTTAAGCGGCTTTGAGCCTGAAGAGGACCCTTGCCAAGAAGGGCCGAAATATAGCTCTACTAAAATTCAGCTGACGTATCTGTTTTGCACTATCAAAAAAAAAAGTGAATACATCTGCAACATGTCAGGCGTAGATAAGATAAGATAAAAAAAAAATCATGTTCATAAAATCTCAAAGTGCCATGGAGACATCAAAACAAAACCATAACTTGAACAAATATTAAAAAAAAAAAAAATCCCTGTGACTCATGGCCACATTAAGGAATCTTCCCAAATTTCTTACATCGCTAAAACTTCTACTTTTCTGAATTTGTTTGAATGTTTCCTCCCCTCACACCGTTTCTAAAAAAATTCCTTTCTCAGGTATTTTATTTCCTGACATTCACCCACTAAATGGAGAATACACTCGTTCATTTTAACGCGCACCGAACAAAGGAGAAGCCACATAGCACTGTAACCTTACCCCCAAATATTTCCTTCTTAATCATACCGGTAAACAATCTGACCTTGCCTCCTTGGCTGCGGCATAAAAGCTCAGGGAATCCGAAGTAGCCAGCCTACTTCGCCATTCTTGCACCTTCTGTTATCTTAGCCTACTCTCCACTTTTCTCACAGTGCTTCCTCTGTTACCCCACCCTTTTCCCTCGTTCCATATAAGATAGGCCCGTACTATCTAAGGTTGCCTTAGAGCGTGTTCCACCCTTCTAAGAATAGTACTATTAATTATTAATTCCGTTCCAACCTCACGAGAAGCTACTACGCTGACCGTTCCAACCTTCTCGAAATCGTAACTAATAGTAACTATTTGATTACCATGCTCGGGAGCGTAGTAAGCGTGGTAACTACGAATCTCTGTAACGTGATTGGCCGGGTTACCTGCGGAGCTGACATGGAGTGATATTTTACCGAAAATTTAAAAATGCGTTCCAGCCATGACGCCAAGAAGCCAAAATCCGTGGCGTCATGCGTAGTAGCTACGGTAAGTAGGGTGGAGCACGCTCTTAACTGCTGCGACCGTTACTCCTTTGATGTATCTCGCAGCGACTACGTGCTTTGGGCTTACGTATTTTTTGGTATTAATACTTACGTAAGGTAAGGTACAATTTTAATGGCAAATATAAATAAACCTGGTGTTTCTCAAAAGCATCAGACATGCCAGTGGCATAAAAAACGACGCTTCACTAATTCTGATGGGTTTGTAAAAATTATTAATACAGTTCTAGCCTAAGGCATTATAAAGAAAAAACAAACGAACAGACCCTTCACTGTCCAGCCGAGGTCAGGTTGTGTTCAGCCCCGCAATTAGCACAATATGAGCCAGGACTCAGCAATTTCGTTCACCTGAAAAATTTACTTAACAGAATCTTTTATTTTTAAAACTGAAACTGGCATTTAAAATCCATGAATTTGACAACCAGTACGTTAAAGGATCCCACTTGCTTATTCTGTTTTTTATAATATACCTAGCTCCCATACAGAAATATAAGCTTCTAGAATCCCCACTTTTCTCCACTGTCTCGTTTTGTGCCTATGAATTTTTAGCGCTTTTTTGGCCTTGCCGAGTTTTGCCGTCACAAAACGAAACTTTTGCCGGAATCTTCAATGCCCGCTGACAACTCTTTCACACGTAAGGATCTCAGAAGCACATGTTTATTACTTCTTTTATTTGCTTAGTTTTCCCACTTTTTAACCACGGCAGGCTCAGTTTTCAAATGTTTTGAGCCCAGCCGCCGCGTCGGAGAACAGGAAGGCCGGAGGTAATCGACAAGCGCCAAGAAGAAAATCGCTAATTTCAGGTGGAAAGTAATGGTATATTCGAAAATCGATTTTTCTGATCCATTTCATTGGGAAAAGATCATTTCTAGTACGAGTTGTGCTTTAAGGAACTTAATCTTTACTTTTAGGCCTTCCATTGCGCCACCTGCGGCGGCGTCTACTCCAACAGTTACTGTTGGCGCTGTGAAGCAAGTGGCGAAGTTACAAAAGTTCTTGTGCCGGCAGCCTCAATGAGGATCATGCAGCTTATGAAAAGTGTTGGACTCGAGATGTGTTTTGGCGATTGAATAAACCATGCTGTGAATGCAAATTGTATCCCATGAGACCTCCAGCGCTACCAAGATAAGCGCACTAGAGGCGTATTCTCGCCGTTCCCCGAGGACTCTTCGGGGAATCGAAGGGAACGGCGAGAATAGAGGGAGTCACTCCACGCGAACCCCGCGTACGGAAAACAACGAGAACACGGGGAATGCTTCCAAAATAGATTTTGTTCGAAAAAAATATGCAGTTGACGAAAAGTCTGGATCCGCTTTACTTTTTGTTTTGCTTATTCCGATTCTTTTTAATTAATTTTACATTGCACCAACACTAGCAAAAACTGATTCCCCTCCGAATCTGAAAGGGAGTCCTTTTTGATGATGATGATGATAATCGGTACATTCCCCGTCCGTGGGGACTCGCGAGAATACGGGGAGTGAGTCCCCAGGACAAACAAAAACGCGGGGAGTCCTCATGGAGTCCTCGGGGAACGGCGAGAAGACGTCTTAGAGTGCGACTTTGGCGATCTCACGGGTTTCCTTTCCACAACGCAAAACGAGAATCCATCGAGCGCCACAAGTCGTTCCGCCTTCACGGCTTCTTGCTGGCTTTCTGAATCCACTATAGGCGTATTCTCTTCCCCGAGAACTCCTTTAGAGGAGGCCCCCCGTTTTTGTTTGTTCCATTATCATCGCCATCATCATACAAAAACTCCCTTTTCAGATGGGGAATCGATTTCGGGAGGTGCTGATGTTGTTGTTTCTGGAAAAACAGATGTTAGAGATGGTTACAAAGGATGTCTGAGATCAATATTGAGTTTTATTATGATGTAAAACTGATTTGGACAAAAGTCCATTTCACTGTGGTTACGATTTTTTGTTTGTGAATGATAATGATGCAAAATTGCGTTAAAAGCGATCAGAATAAAACAAAAGTGAAAATAAAATAGACCCAGACTAATTCCGTCGCATGATTTTTTGTTTTGTTTTAAACAAAGTCCATTTTGGATGCATTCCCCGTATTCTCGTTGTTTTCCGTCCGCAGAGTGACTCCATCTATCCTCGTCGTTTCCCTTGATTCCCCAAGAGGTCCTCTGGGAACGGCGAGCTTACGCCTTATCAAGCTACGGAGTGGATTCACTTTCCACGTCACTTTCAAAGCTAGCGACGCGCCAGAACAGCCTCGGAAAGCGAAGCGAGTTTTAGCCCCAGTCGCAAGAAAGCACAGTGGGAAGCCAGTGAGAATCGCCCTTAGGTCTGAAAAGTCTATAATAATAATAATGATAATTTACTCATCATACACTCACAAAGAGAAAGATGGAGTATAAATACAAAAAAGAGGAAAAAGTAATTTATGGAAAGACATAACACCATACAAAATATCACAAGTGCCTGATTTTCTGAGAGGTTGGATGATTTTCAAACACCACTAGTTGACTGAGGTGCCTGCCAAATATGTTGGTTTCAAACACAGTCTACCACAAATGCCTGAGTTTTAGATATGCTATACCAAACGCTGGGTACGACCACAGTTTGGAAAAGCCTATGCCAAACGCCGGTTGAGTCATGCCAAAAGGCAGACCTTGACTGTAATGAAATAATGATGACTACCCGTCAGCCCGTAAGGGGCGCTAGTCAAGACTCATGAGGCGTATTCTCGACGTTCCCCGAGGTGAAGGGAACGGCGAGAATAGAGGGAGTCACTCCACACGGTCTCCGCCTAGGAAAACAACGAGAACACGGGGAAAGCTTCTAAAATGGATTTTGTTCGAAAAAAAAAACAATGCAGTTGACGAAATTAGTCTGAATCCACTATATTTTTGGTTTTGTTTATTCTGATTGTTTTTAACTAATTTTACGTTGCACCATCACCAGCAAACATTGATTCCCCACCGAATCTGAAAGGGAGTCATTTTTTATGATGGTGATGATAATCGGAGCATTCCCAGTCCGTGGGACTCCCGGGACAAACAAAGCGAGTCCCCGGGACAAACAAAAACGCGGGGACTCCTCAAGTGAGTCCTTGGGGAACGGCGAGAATACGCCTATGGTCTCCTATGGTCCCTGCAAAGACGAATAAAAACAAATTAGTTGCGTTTTCTATATCGATTCTCCTCTCAACTCCCCTGTTTCGCGTTTTATGGCCTCTGAGATGCAGCCAATTCTCCTTTTTTTTGTCAGAATCGAGAACAGGGAAAGCTTCGCGATTCTGCAGAACCGAGAAGTTGCTTCGATAGTCAATTCTCCGGTCTCCTTCGTGATTGGTCAACAAAGGGCGGATGTACAACCCGCATAAGCAAGTTTTAACGGGTGGCTAAATGAGCATTTTTGTCAAAAGGCTGAAGCGAGAAGAGCGAAAACCGTGATTTGTACGAGAATCGAGAAGCAAGAACCGAGATTTCAGATCAAAAACGCAACTATTATACTTTAAAGAAACAACCTTTACAAATCAAGGACTTGTTAACCGACCTGCACCAGGAACAGAAGTCCGTCATGACGTAAAAGAAGTTAATCATGATATGACTAACACGTACAAAGGGTAAATAGTATACTTAAGGGGATACGAACCGTATAATGGCCACAACTGTAATTGATGCTAATTATTGGTAAGGAGTATAAGCGCTGCCTAAAACGGCGGCGGAAGTAGACCATGCGCTAAACGGTTATGGTGGGTTGTCTCATTTTATTCATACAAATGGCAATTCTGAAAATTGACCTCTTACTACGGCAATCATACTTCGAGGGTACACAACCCTCCAGTTGAATTTTAAACAGCTATAGCCTACCCTTAAATTAATCTTGAAGGGTACATCTCTTCAGTTCGACAAGGAGACTTGAGCTTTAAGGTGACAACCTTTTGTATTTTGATCGTGGCCTTCATTTCGATATTAAAGGCACAGAAAACTTGACTACGCAACAATCGGCCATCAAACCGACCTATGGGGTTCAGATAAAGATACAGGGACCTATTGTCGACAGGAACCCCCTTCTTTGTTATCTCGAACCCCATCCTTAGTGTTCCGAAACCTAGCTGGCAGGCCCTTGCCCCTTAGCCACTGTAATTATGCACTTATGAACTATAAAAGTTCGCCTTTGGCCGTGTTGACTAACCCATCGGGATAGTAGTGAAGAGGTCGTGCGTTCGATTCCTACTCCCGGCACACAGACCTTTTGCTTTTTTTTCTACTAACTTAGAAGTCGAATTCTCGGAAACTGCCCGGAAACTGCAATCGTCGTAACGACAATTTTTCTTACTGTCAATATCGACTCAGGGTACATTCCTGATATGTCAGCTAGCTCCCCGAGTCAAGTTTTCTGTTCCTTTAAGGGGTTGCTAGAGTGGCGAACCACTGCTGGTTTCTGATGGCGCTAAACTTTCCCTACTAGACGGCAGCTCAAATGCTAAATTATGTAATTTTTCAAGTGGGCGGAATGTTAGAAAAAGGCAAATGTTGAACCTGTGCTGTGGCGAAGGTGGGCCGGTCTCCCCTAGTGGTTCCTTCATTTTTCCTCTATTTTATTTGAAATGAATGGTCAGCTTGGCTTCAAACCTTATATTTTGTCCTCCATATCGGTTAACTCGTTTAAAGTTTAACCGAAAAGGGCTAGGATGTGACAATCTAGTTACCCATCATTTATTCACTGAAATTGGCTTAAAGACCCGCCGAAAATGCGTTACTTCGTTCTTCCGCTATTCATGAACAAACGATTTTCAAAAAGTGGAATTTCCGTGTGATTAGTGGTCCCTCTATGCGCTTGTATTTTTGTTGTGTGCCTTACGAGAAAGATTTACGATTTTTTTTTGTTCAGACACTAAGCAATCACCAGCCTCACCACTGACAAGCCGCGCTTGTGATGAGATTAAAATTTCCCGCGTTAGTAGAATTTTCGTTGTCGGGACGGCCGCAGTTATTCTGACGGTCATAACTATATATAGTAGATAGTGGGAAATAAAAAAATCCCAGTGTATCCAATTAAATGACACAAAAATAAGTTGGCTTTAAAGTTAAACTTTAAGGAGGAGAAAAAAAAACTGCGAATAGGTCTTCAAAGCGCTCAATTTCCATCGTCAAAGTTTTCCGTTCCTAATGGGAACCTTGTATGCCAATAAGCTGAAGCCCAGTCTGGCTGTTCAAACGCTTCCAGAATCAGCTTCTCTGGGTCCTACGGGATGCTTTCTCCTCAGTTCCGATTTTCGTTCACCAATGTATCTCACAAACATCTCATTGCCAGAGTTCATACTCTCCAATCCTTCAAACACCAGTTCAAACGTCTCAGGGTACTGAGACGCAGCCTTTTCCCAAATCTCCGTCACAAGTTCGTCATATGCATCATCAAGCTTGGAACGAGTACGGAATTGCTCATAGCAGAACTTGACGGTTAGTACCATGGTATCGTGAACGAAGCTATTTACGCGCGGTGCAGAGTAACAGCAAAACGTCAGCAGGGCCTAGAACAGATTTATATGGTTGGATAGGCGGATTTTTCCGAGAGGAAAAATAGACCGAAAATCGGTCGGAGGAACACTGGCAATCAGTCTTCTCCATATCCTGCTAATTTTTCGCCCAATTTTTTACGTAGTTTCATCCCATCATTTATTTCTGGTCATATCTTGTAAGCGTATTGGTTAGTTTGTTTCGTCTCTGTGTATTTCGTAAATATTTCATTCCTCTTCTAGCTTTAAGCTATTTGGAAAATAAACTTGATTGTTTGATTGATTTTTCAGTAGATTAGCGGCGAGCCAGTACCAGATAACCTAAAGCATTGTTCAAATAGGTGTAATAAGCTGTGTGGCACTCTACGTGGCGTTTGCGCCACATTCCACACCCTTGTTCAAGCTGAAAGTAAAAGGTTCTTATACATGCGACATTCGGTGTTGCCACACTGAAAAAAAAAATCGCGCTTTTAAAGATCGGAGAAAGTGTTCCTTTCTCGAAAAAGTACTCCTTGAAGTACAATTTCAAACTACTAAATTAACCTATGGAGAGCAATGTTCCTCGAACTAACAATAAGCAGTCGTAACAGAACAAGAAGTATTCTTTCGAAGTGAAGTTGTTACTCCAACTTCCAACAATGTAGATCTTCTGTGCTGCAGTGGCAACACTGGCAAAGCTCTTTGTTTCCTCAAGCTCGCTGGCAGAACCCAACCAAGCGACGTGATTGGCACAGCGCAAGACAAAACAGAACCAAGGTCTATTCTCCTTATGCAGCTTATTCCAGTGCACCCCGAGGAAATGACGAAACTATATACGCCGTAACCTTGAACCTCTTTGAACAATGCTTAATAGGCAAAGTAGGCACCGGCAATAACTGAAGATCGTGGTTTAGGTGGCCTGTGGAAGGGCCATCATATCCATTAGGCGAGATAGCCAAGATGGTCAAAGATAAGCCAAAAGACCAGAAGATTCAACTGTGGAGTATTTTACTCGCCTTTTTTGGCACACTGAGTTAAGAGCTCCATCTCATCCATCTGGTACACATTTTTGCGCTTTTTCTCCCTGTGCTATCCAGATCTTCGCCAGATCACTCCCTGCTACTGAGATACTCAGTTTACAGTAGAGGTATGCTTATGTGAACAGTTACTTTAATGTGAACAGTGCAGTTTTGGGCTAAATGCTAGAACGCAGATCCAAAATACCTATACAGGTGTTTTCAGATGCCCTTAATTACCTAATTTGGCTAACTGGTAGTTAGCTTTAGACACAGCAAGTGCATGAAAATGGCAAAGTCCACTGTCAACAAACGTTCACATAAGCATACCCCTACTGTACAAAGGTGATAATATGCCAACTTTCCAAACTTTAAACGCGATTATCTCCAACTAGCAAAAGGTGGGTTATCACCTTCATGCGCTCAGCTCTTCAATTCATCTTCTCTCAAGCGGTACGGTTTGGCTTAAGAGGCATGGCGGGAGGAACTGTTCTTTAGAGCGGTGCTGAGACCAGAGGAACTGACATGGATGGTATGTTTGCAGGCTGATTGTGGGGAGTGATATAGGAAAAGCTCACCCGTAATACATTGCGATGCACCGGTTCTGCTCCCTCCCTGGCATCTTCGAGGTAATCCTCATATATCCTGAACAACTCCTTTCTCCACATAAGAAGTCTCACTTTCAAGAATTCGGAATACGAAACCAGCAGATTGGTGAGAACAAGTCTTGTGGACAGTTTCTGCTCTAGGCTAAGAGCTTCGATAAGGCGTTGAAACACAGCATCCCCTTTGGAAAACTGCAAACAAAAGAAATTAGCTGCGTGTTTACGATTACAACAATTACAATTCATTTATTCCCAAAATTGTGAAATACAAAATGCACGGGATTGTCAAATTGCAATTTGGTTAATTCACATTAAAATTGCGGATAAAATAAGGCACAAATGAGTTCAAATAGCGTCCACTGCCATGAGCGGGCGGGTTCATCAGCAGAGCTTTCTTAGCTGCCCTTGAGATACTCCTTGTTGGGCGAGTATCCATTCTTTTTTCATCTTCGGGTGGCAAGATCTCACGGTGCATTTCTGAGGCAAAGTACTTTAGTCCGAATTTCATTGTGAGACCGTGCCGAGGCGACGCAAGGGTTTTCATCTCTAATTCTTAATTCAGCATCAAGTTCAATTCAGTTCAATTATATTCAAGAAAGCCATAACACGGACAAGCCGACTAGTAGGTTTCGTGTCACATCAACATAATACAACAAAATAATAAACAGATATAAAAATTCAGCTGACAACAGCTCGGTCAGTAAATATGTCCACTTGCGATAGTTATATGGTTAAATAGTACAAATATAGCATAAAAATACATAGTCGTGCAATAAAACTTCATACGAAAACTATATAATTACGAAAGCTAACAAACAACAACACTAAAGTCATTTAAAATTCAATCTTGTTATTATACAATTTTACGAAACTAGGCACAAAGCTGTTCACGTAACGAGTGTGACTGTGCGTGTGCGGCTTTAATTTCGGTACTGGTAAAGCGACCGCTCTCGCTGACCTCAACCTCTCAGCGCTGAAATCCGGAGGGAGGGTGTCAGGGAGGACGGGATTCTCAAGGATTTAATACCAAAAACTGTCGATAACTTGAGACGACGATTTGCAAGTGTGTTAAATTATGACCTGCAGCGTTTCCCACTTAATTTTCTTGTCGGGCAAGTAGCTAACCGTGAATCCGGCCGACACGGGAAATTTGGTAAAAATTAAAGTTCATTCTTAAATTTCAATGGGCACATCAAACTACCCCAATCCCACTCTGTAACAACCTAGGAACAATGCTTACCCCCTAGCTCAGCAGCTTTTTCAGCAGTTTCCTCTCTGTGATATTTCAAAGCGTAATTTTTTGGGCCAGTCCCTTCTCAATTTACTAGCTTGGACAAAGATAAAAGTGATGTTTCTTAAAACACTTAGTAGATCTTTATTTCATGCATAAATCAGCTTGTCTAATTCAGATTTGAATAGGCTATTTGTTTCTGAATGATTTTTGTAGCTACGTTATTTTTTATAAATTTATTGCATATTCTGGTAGATTTTATAAAGTAAGTTAATCAAGCTTCACAACACTATTCTACACAGAAAAACTTTTAATAGGCACTTAAAACATGGAACTTCTGATGAAACACTAGAACAATCAGGTAAACTGCATCTGCGGCTTGACTTATTGGTGACATCTCAAATATATCCTTTTCTATCAAGCTTTGCCGTGAGTTTTTGAATTTCCTGCCACGGTATCCCAGCTCCTAAGATTTGGATCGCCGAAATGCCAGAGAGGTATAACAAGGGATAACAAGAATACGGCCGATTTTCGTAGCGCCTTCTAAAGGAAGTCGGAGATGTTTTTTTGTGGAGCATTTAATACAAAATAAAGCATTAGAAGTGTCCATTGTGCTTTAAGTCGATTAGGAGTTTTTGAATTTCCTGCCACGGTATCCCAGC
Source organism: Branchinecta sandiegonensis (assembly GCA_030848855.1). Lineage (NCBI taxonomy): Eukaryota > Metazoa > Arthropoda > Branchiopoda > Anostraca > Branchinectidae > Branchinecta > Branchinecta sandiegonensis. Next base: position 27,332,167 of record JAUPMV010000001.1, on the reverse strand, counting down.
TCCTAAGATTTGGATCGCCGAAATGCCAGAGAGGTATAACAAGGGATAACAAGAATACGGCCGATTTTCGTAGCGCCTTCTAAAGGAAGTCGGAGATGTTTTTTTGTGGAGCATTTAATACAAAATAAAGCATTAGAAGTGTCCATTGTGCTTTAAGTCGATTAGGTGTAATCCGGTGTAAGAGCGCGAAATAAATCCATTTCTGATCTTATTTACTTATCAGACAACTAGTCCTGCTTAAATTCAACGAAACCCAGAAAATTTGGTAGACTCGAGATTTTAAGAACTTTGCCAGTGAACCTCGGGAACAACGAGAAACGTCCCCCGAAAAACGACTCAAATCCTATGTCAAGCAATCAACTGGCTCGTCGGGGACAGCTGTGAGGGGAGAACTTCGCTAGAGCACACGGCAATCCTGCATCGGCTCGAAGAGTTAGTCATCAAGAGTATAGGCTACAGATAAACAAGGACATTTTTTCAAGTACAAGAATTATCTAAAGTCGAATAGATATGAGATATAGGGGATAAACTTACATCCTGAGTCCAGATCCAAAATTGGTTTTCTTAGCTGATTGGCCGTTTGGTCATAATCTGTCAAATAACACCACTACGCTATACATGTTTGTACATTTTCAAGCGGTCGGTTAGGAATATAAAGTAAAAAGGCCAAGACCCAAAATTTCCACTGACAAGTCAAATATTATGACCATTAGCTTTCTAAAATCTGTTCCTGAGTTCTCCCAACCCATTCCCCCAGAAGTATCTCTTCTCGAAACCATAACTAAACAATCTTTCCCCCCGCTATCCCTCCTAAAACACATGGTTAAATTTTCATCCCTCCCCCTTCAGATTTGCTCCACTTTTATACTTCGTTTATACGCCCAATTCTCGGGTATGCTTGTCCGGTATGGCATTTTGGCTTTATTAAAGGTCTTTCAGGCCAGATAGAATGTATCCAAAAAAGGGCTTTGCGCATTATTGGGCGGGAAGGAAAGCTCCCCTATTTGTATCTTCTCAAAAAGTTCGTGCTCACTACGATTGAGGAAAGGAGACTAACACTGTGCTATGGTTACGGAACACGGGCTTTTTCTGACCCCAGGTTCCGTGATCTCTTCCCACCCATTCACGATCCTCCCAGAAGTAGACCCCCCCCCCCGGTAAAATTCCAGAAAGTCCCCAAATTAACACCAGTAATTTGCACTCACGAAAGATACAGGAAAAGCTTCGTTCCATCTTTCGTGACACTTTTTAATTCTCACGACTAAAAATGAATTTGTTTTGTTCGATTTGCATTTATATAGTTTGGTTGTGTTTAAATTGTATATGTATATATTGACATCTGCAAATCTGCTGTAAATGTTCATTGACAACGTTTTCGTTTATGATGTGTCGACGAGAAATGCAAATTCGGCATGATTGCTGTGAAAGTCATTTTTAAATTAAATTCTACTCTCTACTCTACTCAACACTGACTGTTTGGATCAGGAAATCCAATAAATACTGAATTTTTAGGATCCCAGCGAAACTTTGGTCTTGTTTGTATCGCCGGGCGAAAGGAATGGGATGCCAGAAAAGAAGCTTTTAGTGGTTAAATATGTCGGTTAACTGGATGACAGAGAACTGGAACAAACATAGCTATTTAAAGAAAAACTTGGAGAATCTCTGAGTATATCACTCCATATGATCCATCTTCTTTAGCAAACTGGCTACACAGGCTACATAATGTCATGTTCGTTAAACTGTGGTAGTTACATTTTCGTTCAAGTTTGCCAAGTATTTGCCCCCCTCCCCCCCCCCCCTCCAACGACAAGATCCTTCCAGAAAAGTTGGTCTAGCTTGTCCCTCTGTATCGTTTTTTTAATCATGCAAAGACCAGAATCAATTATTTACACAGGCTATCATAGTCAAGAAGAAAAAACTCAACTAAATGGCGCTTGGGCTTACAAACTAAAAGACGACACAAACTGAAAACAAAAAACTTCAGCACTTGTGAAACACTGATGTGTAATATGGAACGAACGTGTCTAAAAAACGATTTGTTCGTGTGGTAGGCGGTACCAGTTTTCTTTGTTTCAGACCTAGTGTCTACTTCAATCAATCAATCAATCAAGTTTAATCCAAATAGCTAAAAGCTAAAAGAGGATTACAAAATTACGAAATACACAAACACATAAATTAACTAATACACTTACAAGATATGACCAGAAATAAATGATGGGATGAAACTACGTAAAAACTGGGCAGAAGAATTAGCAGGATATGGAGAAAACTGATTCCCAGTATTCCTCTCGGACCGACGCACGGAAGACGGGAGGGGAGGGGGGAATAGATGGGCCATATGGGGACAATCAATCATTCAATCAATTTTATTTTCAACCGTAATAGCACTAGGCTAACACGGGCGGGAGATGGACATTATCTTAGCTCCAAATTTGTTTGAAAGAGTATTTCTACGTTCAGTTAATTTAGGAACGTCAAGTTTAATGAGAGCCTCTTCATATGAAATATTATGATCACCCAGAATGATTCTCACTGCTCTCTTTTGGACATTTTCCAGGCGATCAGAGAGGTCTGCAGAAAGAGAAGAATGCCAAACCGGTGAAGCATATTCTAAATGAGGACGGATATAAGTTTTAAAATAACAGAGGAGGCATTTCGTATCCAGACCGAAAGATTTAAGGGTGGAGAGGGATTTAATTAAAAAGTTGGTTTTACGGATAATATTGTCAACATGAGAATTCCATTCCAGATCGTCATCGATTATTAACCCAAGCAATGCAACGGACTTACACTGCCCGAATGACGATGGATATTCAGCAGTTTCTCTTCTCAGCCTGCTAAACCGCATAACCGAAGACTTACTATCATTAATTTGCATTTTCCTGCTTGACAGTTGAGTTTTAAGGGAAGTGACGGAGTCTTGCACCGGATTTAAACTATTGGAAGTGTGAAAGAAAGCTTAGAAACAACGAGAAGGGAGAGATCATCTGCAAATTTGTACCTATGAAGGAGATCTTTAGCAATACTATTAACAGAACAAAGAAAAAATCAGAAGACCCAACTTATACCTTGGGGGGTACCGCAAGTTATTGTTTCAACTGCGGAGACGGAACCATTCAGTTTAACAACTTGGCTCCGGTCTGAGAGAAAACTGGCAATCACACACTGAGAAAACTACTGAAGAAAACTTCAAACTGAAGTACGACCGTGGTTTGCTTCCCTCGTTTTTTCGTTCCTCGAACCTTTTCCCGCTTAAAACTATTGAACACGGACATCTAACTAGAAATTTTAATATACTGTATCAGCCAAGAATTATAACTGAAAGATCGAAATTTTCGCTTCGAAACTCAGTAATTCGGAATTGGAATATTTATACTTCTAATATGGACATTTCACAGTCAATTCAAACAACCAAACGTAAACTTAAATTTATGTTGTTATATTGAGAATTTGTTTCGTGATAAGTGTGCGGATTGCCTTTGGGAGGTTAAGTTTGTTCCCATTTTATCTGGTTTTGAAGATACTGAACCTGGGGGATGTGAATACTCAGTCCAGGATCGTTCCTTGGACTGAAATCACTTTCCCTCGGTTCTTGTTATCTTTAGTTTTATTTTTTATTGTTTGTTTCGCTGGACGTGTCAACGGGTGGCGTTGGGGACCGGGTGCTGACGGGGGAATACGCATATTTCCATTTGTCTGAACGGCATGTAGTGAAGTATAAATGTTGTATTTATTTAAAGAAGTCTTTCCATCCCGTGCATTACGAATTTGTCTTCTCGGCCGGGCTCTGGACATTTTGTTATTTAGTTTGTTATTAAAAGAACCTGAACCTGAACCTGAACTTGATTCGAACATGACTGGTGGTAGTATGGCCCTATGTTTGTCACTTTTTAAAAGCAATTGGACAAATTTGCAATCAAATTGAAATGATGCTCGTAAAGGGGCGGTAGTTGTAAGGTTGATAATGCTAATTCAAACGCGTAACGTTCTGCTTTAATTAAGCATTAAGAGCCGCGAAAGGTCGTCGATCTGCTCGGCTACTTTCAAATTTTTGTGTACAAACTACGAAACATGGTTCTCTAGAAACCTCAATACTCAATGCAGTATCGACTTATGGCCCACAAAGCCACCGCCACACGCCGCCACCGCCACACCGCAACCGCCACAGCCACAGTCTGTGGCTGTACCATGAAGGGTCCATGGAAAGAGTAAAGGCAGCTATTATCACCCACGGATGTCGCTGATGTGTCGGTTATATAGGTTTTAACTGTTTGATCTAGTTACTTTACAGAGACAGGTCACAAATAAAATTAAACCTTAATTATTAGTGGAGTGTTCATTCATGAACAATCCACTCTTGTGTCCGCTGTAGCCAGTTTTCCGTTTTTTGTTGAGTTCATAGCTCGTGAACTATTACTCGGGCCCAGATTGCCCAGTGAATGTTTACAGCTTGACCATACTGGATATAGGACGATAAAATTCCTTGTAGGCTACTTGTAAATACAAGGGTTGGGCAAATACTTTTGAAGTTGCACGTCCCCAACCCACTCCGTTCATGGGCAAGTGGGCCTAGATTGCCCAAGAGTAAAGTTCTTGACCCGTGACGGGAATCTACAGGTATCGAGTTGAAACTTGGTAGGCTTGTGGACATTGGAGTTTCTTTTTGCCCAATTGGGCCCAGATTGCCCAGTTTTTAATGTTTATAACTTGACAATAACTAGAGATAGGACGATAAAATTCCTTGTGGTTTTAGATCTTATGGTTCGGAATAAGTATGTTTGGAGTTTAACCCCCCTCCCAGCCTCCACGTTCATGGCAAGTGGGCCCAAATTGCCCATGAGTTAAGTTTTTGATCTTTGAGTGAAATGAAATTTTAAGTCAGTATACTTGAGGATATATACCCGATGAAAAATTTGTAGCCTGCGTAGTAGTATGGTAGTAGTACGAAAACGTTGCATGTAATACTATGTAATAGCAAATAATACTATCATTTAATGTGCCGCAGACTGGTCCAATCTTATGTAGTAGTATCCAGTAGCATCCTGTCTTGCCATAGTAATATGCAGTCTTGCTAATAGTACCATATAGTAGTATGCAGTAACACGGTAGCCTTGAAGTAGAAGCATGTAGTAGCATCGTTAGTAGTGCATGCAACTTTTTCGTACTACTTCATAGTACTATTTTGAGATAAATTTTTCATCGGGTAGGTCTAGATATGCTTTTTGATGTGCCGAATCCCCCGCCCCACACCCTCCCGTTCATGGGCAACTGGGCCCAGATTTCCCATGAGTTAAGTTCGTGAATCCCAGGTCACAAATTCAACTCTTGTATATTTGTGGATAAGCTGCATATGTATAGATGTGGATATCGGTGTAAGAGCAACCAATAAGACCACGCGACATACTTTACTCCTTAATGAAAAGTTGGAAACTGGGCTGTTTTGTCATGTGATCGATGATATGCCGTTCTTGATGAAGCTGTGACGAAACGCTGTTCGTATGTTAGATGTGATACATTTTACTTTAACACTTCACGTTTGAGCGCTTGCACACCTGTTTTTTTTTTCTTTGTCCTTGCTTCTGTCTAGTAGCAGTTGTGTTTATGTAGCCTTTTTTTTTACTGAAATACGAGAATTTAAATTTATTCAGGCGCCCCAAATGATGTTAACTGATAGTAGGCGTACAACAACCTAGCTGGGCTTCTAGAGCGTACAGAGTTCATTGGTGATTCGCTGTATACCTTTACCCAGGTCACACTAGGAAACCACTACAACACTCGGGTAAATTCTGCTAAAAGTTAGTAATTGACTATCAATGAACTAAAAAAAAAATTAACTGAGGCACATGAGAATCTGTCAAGACCTTCAGCTTTCCTAGTCTGTATGCAACAAAATCATTACAGCAGCAAACAAAGTACAGCCAAATGAAACACACGAAAAGATACTGAATAGAGTTATATGCAAACACTGGATAAAACAGATACGTCAGCTACGATGCTTCGGCAGCTAACGTACCCTAGCAGGCGTATCCGTTTTATCCATTGTTTGAATTGTCCTAGCAGTCCTAGCCTTGAATTGTCCTAGCCATTGTCCTAGCAGACGTATCCGTTTTATTCATTGCTTGAATATATTTCCCAGTCAGCTTGGGCTCAGCGAGTATTTACTGAATAGACTGAGCACTGAGACTATAGGCCTTTTTCCGCGACACAATTGTGGGCCACACACTTCTGAGTGTTTGTCGCGGAAACACGATTGGGTGCCACACAGGTGAGCCTCTAGTTGAAACTCGCGGAAACGCCAATTTGTCTATTTTTTCGGCGGTAATTTCAAATATCGGAAAATAAAAATAAAATTCATGTAAAATCTCAATCAATAGAACTGCAGGCTTATTCCCTTACCATTCTGTCCATAAAGTATCCTCAGTTTTAAGTCTATATACTTGAAAAAGTAGTTAGATTTATTGTTTAGATACTATTTTGCTGCTTAATTTGAATTTCCCGCCAGAATCGAGCCACAAAATCGACAATCACCTCGCCAGTTGTTTGTGGAATTTGAGCCACAAAGCGAGCCACGAAAATCTTGTTGGTCGCGGAAACACACTTTTCGAGCCACAATCGACCCACAAACTGTTTGTGGGAGCACGGAAAAACGCCTTATGCTACTTTCACAAGACTAGACCTAGGCTACTGAAACAGAAAAACTCACCTCTATCGTGTCAATAGGGTAGCACTTCTTGAGCAGCGTCAGGCAAGTACTATACAAAAGGTTGACAAGACTTTCTTCATTAAAGTACATCATTTTCCAAAGACAGTCATAGATGACGTCACATCGGCTATACCATAGCAAGTGAGTGGAAGTCTAGAAATGCACATCCTGGTTTAAAGAGAATTAATACGGGAAGGAACAAGACCAAAGCTTTCGATGGGACCCCAAAATTTCAATATTTGATCCCAACAATTGGGTCTTGTCTTCGCCAGATCCAGTCTTCGCCAGACTCCTTGGACATTTTTACTATTAAAATTTAGAAACAGATTAAGACCAAATAGCTAATCATCTGAGAAAACCAAGTTCGGATATGAATTCAGCATGTGTGTTTACCCCTGTAAGTCGTATCTATTCTTACGAAACCGATCGAAACTTCCTGCCTTACTTCTGCCAATTTTTCAGTTTTAGCCGAACTCAGAAAATACTTGTCCGGCGAAAACATAAAGCTCAAAATCAAATGCCTTACCCCTATATCAAACATCTAATAATCTTCAAATAACTAAACCAAATTTTCCGGTTTCAGCTTGGATTCCGGGCGAACTATATGCACGGGTAAACAATGAGTGTCATATACGGATTCAGCATCTCTTCGTACCCCTAAATCGGACATCTAATCAACTTATGTGTTTTGTTCTCCTTCGACTGTTCAGTTTTGCATTGGACAGGCAAGTTATAATCATTATAATGTTTGACCGAAAAAGGCTGGGATAGGACAATCTAGTTACATTCACTTAAATTGGCTTGAAGACCCGCTGAAAATGCGTTACTTCGTTGTAATGTGTATTCTATTATCTATTTTCAGATAGTGGAATTCCGTGTGATTTGTGGTACATCTATGCGCTTGTATTTTTGTTGTATGCCTTGCGAGAAAGATTCATGATTTTTTTTTGTTCACGCACTAAGCAATCTTCACCAATCTCACCACTGCCCACTGAAAAGCCGCGTTTGTGTTGAGATTAAAATTTCCCGCGTCATAGTAGAATTTACGCTGTGGGGACGGCCACAGATATTCTGAACGTCATAACTAGAGCAGATAGTGGAAAATAAAAAAAATCACTTTGCAGAATCCAAATTATGCAGTGTATTCAATTAAATGGCACAAAAATAAGTTGGCTTTTCAGTCGAACTTACATAACTCACATCTTTTGCTGACCTAGATCAAAACTCAGGCTCAATTCAAACCAATTAGATGAAAAAAAGTGTAGTGGTGGTTGCTATTGGCCAAAAATGCAACAGAGAAGTCAAGCAGAAGCCCAGGCATTTGAAAACTAGGCTTTTAATAACAAAAACACTCACACGAAGAAACTCACAGGCCAATTCCAAAAAATGGCAATGGATAGGATATAGTAGTAGTAGTGCCCAAAGGACCCATTGTACTTATAATACAAATCCAGCCTACTTCGACAGCCTTTTCATCCACTATTATTTCCAAGATTCTGCATTTCTCATGGGGACTTCAAATCTCTACCATATTGGCAGAGGCTCTTCAACTGAAAAGTTGTGGAAAGTTGGGTTACAATATCTAATATCGAGAAAATAAATCTTTGTCTCTCACTATTCCGATATTGCAATGGGACACACAGAAACTAATTGTCACATTTTGGTCTGTCCTCCCACCATACCCTGGGATGGTAGTCCAACTTTTTGACACAGAATCAGTAGATAACTATACATCCTCCAGGATATGCTGTCACCGAATAAGCAGAATTGTTTGCATGAGCTATGAGCAGCTATAAGAGGTTAGGCCCAGAGCCAGACTATATTCTATGACCTGCCTATGATAAGCAGCAGAATCATGCTAACTTTAGGATAAGCTGAAGCAGATCGCAGTCTGTACCTACTATATCTGCATATATAGTTATGCAGTCAATACCTTCTTCTTTGGTAGGGTTTTGGCCATTTTAAAACAGCAGTTAGCTCCACTTCTGCCTTTTCTTCAATTTTCTACTTGGCTATGAGTGGTACAGTAGAGGTGTGGTTAATTGAACGTTTGTTGACTTTGAACTTTGCCCTTATCATGGACTTGCTGTGACTAAAGTTAACTACCAGTTACCCAAAGTAGGTAATTTAAGGCCACTGAAAACACCTGAATAGGTACTTTGGATCTTCTTTCTTCCATCCAGAGGCATTACTAGCCAAAATGTTTGGGGGGAGGGCAAGGTATTTACCGACTGGCTGGTCATTTTTACCGAATTTGGCAGATAAAAATGACCATTTAGTGACTATTATTGAGAAAAAACAACGTTGTTGAAAAATCAGCTGATTTTAAGAAAAACTACTATTCTTAAGAAAAACTGTTTCCAAGAAAAGAATCGACCATTTTAAAAAAAAATCGCAGCACTTTGTGCCAATTCGGCTAATTTTTTTTAGCGACTGGCCGACAACATTCAGGGGGGGGGGACATCCCCCCTCCCCCCCTAGTTGTGATGCCCCTGCTATCATCTAGCCCAATACTGCACAGTTCACATTTAAGTTACTGTTCAAATGTAGTTGTTGCCTTCCATGGCTGGGGTTAGATTGCTTCACCAGGGTTGAGGGAGTTGACAGGGAGTTGATGAGTCTGAAATATGGACAGGAGTCTGGTCTTCTCGTCCTCTTGGCTGATAGTTGCATTAGGAAGCATTGCTGTGGATGGGTTGAGTTTGACTTTCTAAATTGCTAAGAGGAAGAGAAGGCAGAAAAGTTTGGCTTTATAAAATGTAAAATGCAAATACATACCAAATTTGTAACTAAGCATTGCAGTTCCGCCAAGCCTTCGAGCTTGCTTTCAGACTCCATGCTGTCGGCTAATCTAAGGGCTTTAGCCAAACTTTCGTCTATCTTGGCTTTCTGTGTTTCATCCATGGCCAACAAATTCAAATAAAAAGTGACAGTAATTTTAGTCACACTTCTAATTTTTGAACTGACGCACACCGTGTTCTTGGCATATAGCTACCAGAATTAGGAAAAGAAAAGCTTGCATGAAAAAACTCTTCCTTGGGCTTTGAATTCCGCGATCACCGAGAACTCTTTTCTTTATCTGGTTCCCTCAGAAAACCTCATCCCTTGGCTCACAGACAGTTTTCTGTCTAAATAGCGCGTTTGCGAAGAAAATTCCAGCTTTTGCGGCTGCGATAGATACTCTATGAATACAGTGGTTAGTAAAAACATTTGTTAACCAATTTTCTCCATATCCTGCTAATTCTTCTGCCCAATTTTTACATAAGATGCTTTTTTGCGGTAACTGGTTATCTGTAACTCTGAACAATTGTTGTTTTCGCAGTTACCGGGTATCTGTTACCCTGGCGAATTGTCGTTTTCTCAGTCACCCAGTAACTCTGGTATCTGGAACGGAGTAACCCTGCCGAGCTCGGGGTTACCGAAATTCAGTAACCTGGTAACTGCATATTTTTCATCCCACAAACAAACAAAATATGTCTTGGGAATTAACTGCCTTTGCAAGGGGCAAGTTTATTCTGATGGACGACTCGGGCACGGTTATCAGCTTTTTGCCTGAAGAAGCTGTATCTAATGGATTTGACCTAGGTTAGATTTCAGTTACCGGGTATCAGTAACCCGGTATCTGAAGAAACGACAAGAGTGCACTCAGTTACCGGGTAACAGTTACTCTAGGTTACCGCAAAAACGCAACTATAGTTTCATCCCATCATTAATTGCGCTTTTGCAGATACCATGATATCTGTTACCACGGTAACTGGATCTGCAATTAGTCGTTTTTGCAGTTATCGTAGTATCTGATACACGGTGCTCTGCAAAAACGACTATTGCCGAAATTGCACTTTTCGAAGTCATCCCAAAAGAAAAACAGATATCCAGTTACATCACTAAGTGCTAAACTTCTTTCTCACCAATCTGACAAAATTTGATGAAACTGAGATGACTTTTCAGATACGGTCGGACCGTAAAAGGTAAAAAAAAAAAGGTAAGGGAATCAGCACTAGCCTTGACAGGCCAAGCTGGCGGTGCTGATCTCCGATTCTCGGCCCTCAGCCAGGATGTGCAATGGGGGGTTGGGGGCCAGCCATCCTGTGCTTTCACACACCCTTCCTGTCACCTTCCCCGGATTTCTCCAGGTACCCATTTGAAGCTGGGTGGACTTTGGCTTGTCTTACAGGGTTACGCCACTAACCCCCGTCCCAAACCAAACAGTAGGCACTACCGAGACTGGAACAAGCGACCCTTCACTTGCGAGCCCGGCGCGCTAACCACTCGGCCACGGTCGGACCGTAGTATCTGAATATCTGATACCACGATTACTGGCCATATACCACGATAACTGCGACTAATCGCAGATCCAGTTACCGTAGTAACAGATACCATGGTATCTTCAAAAACGCAACTATTTATTTCTGGTCATATGTTGTGAGTGTATTAGTTAATTTGTTTCTTGTCTGTGTATTTCGTAAACATTTTATTCCTCTTCTAGCTTTGAGCTATTTGGAAAATAAACTTGATTGATATTTAAATGGTTTTCGTTCCTATTTAAGAGAATAAGTGTTAGTGGACTGTCAGATCTCAGCCTTATTTGGTTAAACTCTAATCTTTCATAATACTCTAACTTAGACACAATAGTTGCGTTTTTGATCTGAATCCGCAGTTCTCCATTCTCGCTTTTGAATTCTCGATTCTCGTACAAATTACCGTTTTTGCTCCTCTCGCTTCTCAATTCTCGCTTTTGACAAAAACACTAATTTGACAGCTCCTGCAACCCGGTATACCTGGCATATTGAACACCCGCACTTTGTTGACCAATCAGGGAGGAGAACGGAGAGAGAAGGATCAAGAATTCACCATCGGAGCAACTTCTCGACTCTGCAGAATCGCGAGGCTTTCTCCGTTCTCGACTCTGACTAAAACGCAAGAAAAGGAGAATTCGCTTTATCTGAATAGTCCAAAAACGCGAAATTGGAGAATTGCGAGGAGAATTCGGATAAAAAACGCAACTATTGAAAATTCCCTGATGAACCCCGGTTCACACACATTGGAACATTGTGCGTGAACAGGGATAAGACCCGTCCTTGGCCACAATACATCCTTCCTTTTTACAGGATCATCGGTTGGCGGGATCTCCAAGAAATTAAGCTACTGGGTGTCCATAACGCCTCCCTGTAAAAAGTTTCTCCGAGTAAGGATTAAAGTTAACTGCAGTATTTGCTACTGGGATTAATTTTATCTCTACTGAGATAAGATTATTCCGAATTTGAGACAAGATTATCTTTTTAGAGTCAAGATTAATCGCAGTAGCAAATACTGCAAGATTTTTTTTACAGTGTAGATCTAAATGGGAAGCGCACTGTGAGGACATACTGAAACGTGCAAATGCAAGATAAAAAAACCCACTTAGTTTCGCACATGTTAAGCTTTATTAAGTGAAAAAGCAAGGACAAAAAATCGGCATCTTAAGCGTCTATCTGATGGTATTGACGATGTCATCTACCTTCAAAATAGACCTGACGGTTTCAGAGGCCAAGGTAATGGCGCTTGTTGAAACCAGCAGGGGTTGAACGACGTTTTCTTCGAGAATGTTCGTAATGGCTCCCTTCCTGACATTGATGCCAGCTGTGGTCATGCCATTAGCGTGTTGGTTTCTCAATTCCGTCACAGTACCTATAACATAAAACCCATTAACGTATACTATTCAAAACCTTAGAATTTAACCGAAAAGGGCTGGGACAGGACAATCTAGTTTCCCATTACTTATTCCCTTAAATTGGCTTGAAGACGCGCTGAAAATCCGTTACTTCGTTGTTCCGCTATTCACGAATAATGGATCCTATGCTATTTCCGTTGGTTTCTATTACCGTACGCACCCTACGGAATTACTTTTGTAGCTTAGATGTGCCTTAGATGCACCACAACCTGTCTAAACTAGTTAAATCTGTTGAAAGATATGTGTTTAACATAATATTCACTGATGCATCTTTCTTAATTCAGATATTTAGGCACTGTTGCGAGGGAAATGAAATCACGACATCCCGCGCCGTTACAGTACAAGAGAGTCATCGTCAGTGTCTGAAAACCAAAAAGACAAAGACCTTCTCTGTTTAAAACACTAAATGTTTTTCTTATATTGAATTCATGTTTGTTTCTAACAATTATGCAATTTGCTTTCATATTTTTCCAAGTACCTATGGTTAAACAATGTTTACGTGACGGAAACAAAATTCGGGTGACCAGCCGTAACGGTAACAAAGTCCCCAGAAAATATTTGGGTCATCACAGAAATTCATGTACTGGCCAACGCAGCTTGCACGCTATTATCTCGGAAGAAAACCTACAATGAAGAAGAAGACGATGGCTTTCTTTTGAGATTTCTGTGGTGAGATAAAGACAACCAAAGCTGGGCAATGGAATAAGCAGGTTAAATTCTGACGGAAATAGTAGCCTATAGGCTCCAGTAGTCTATTTTCAAATAGTGGAATTTCCGTGTGATTTGTGGTACCTGTATGCACATTTTTTATTGTATGCCTTACGAGAAAGATTTCTGAATTTTTTTTTTGTTCAGGCACTAAGCAATCTTCATCAATCTAACCATTGTCCACTGAAAAGCCGCGTTTGTATTCAAATTAAAATTCCCCGCGTCATCGTAAAATTTACGTTGTGGGGACGGCCGCAGATATTCTGAAAGTCATAACTAGAGCAGTTAGTGGAGAATCCCTTTGCAGAATCCAAATAATTCACTGTATTCAATTAAACGCCACACAAAAAAGTTGGCTTTTCAGTTAAACTTTAAAGCACAATTCAGACTAGAAATGACCTATTCACGATAAAATAGTTCACAAATGTCGGTTTTCGAAAATAACAATACTTTGCCCTTGAAATTAGCTATTTCTATGTTGGCACTTTATCGGCTTCGTCCAGCCTTCCCGCTCTCCAAAGCGGCGGTTGGGCGCAAAACATTTGAAAACAGTGCGCGCGCCGTGGTTAAGTGGGAAAGCAACAAAAAAGGAGTCCAAAACACAGGATATACCTGTTGGCCTACCAAGTCTTCCAAAATGAAAAAAAAAACAAAATCTAGAAGTTTCTCATGCCGCTACTTTTCAAGGAGTTGTCGGCGGACCTTGGCTTTGAGTATTACGTTTCCGCAAAACGGAACACTATACATGGTTTGCAACGTTACTTTTAGCGAAAAAACAACACTCAATTAGTCATAATGAGGTAGACATTCAAATTAACTTAACAACTTTGAAGTGACGATTTCATAAAAACGACGATTTAAAAACCACCATCAAACGTCATCATAGAGGGCATGTGTACAAGCCTGCAGACCAACAAAACCATAAGGACAAGTATAAGTGGAGCTTGGTAATATTGGTCCTTGGAACAGATTTATCGGAGATGCGGTTAATGCTGAATCGATAGTTTCATATTTGACAGTGCAAAACGGATACGTTAGCTGAATTTTATTAGAGATACATTTCGACCCTTCTTGGCAAGGGTCCTTTTCAGGCTCAGGTCACTCAAGCTGGAAAACGAACTCCTAAAATACCTCTAATTGTATAATAAAGATTTTTTACTCAGTATGATTACTTTCTACTTCAAAGAGTTATTCAGAGGCGAAAGCCTTTTCTGTAGCATTATATTACTACTATGGAAATATCCTGTAACGTCAACAACCTGTAACGTTTCAGCCGTTGAAATTACGCATCCTTGTGTAAATGCGGACTTTCGGAAATGGCTGCTGAAAGCAGGAAGCAGAAAGTACTCACCGATTGGGTTCAAGCCTGCGTTCTCGGCCAGGGTAAACGGAACGATCGTAAGGGCTTCGGCATAGGCTCTGAAACAGTACGCCTCAACACCAGCCAGACCTTGAGCATACTGGTATAGATGGTGGCTCAACTCCGCTTCTGGCGCACCACCACCAGCGATGAGGAATCTCTTCTTCACCAAGCACCGGATAACGCAGAGGGCGTCGTGGATGGACCTCTCGGCTTCCTCCAACACCTGCTTGTTACTTCCACGGACAACAACCGTCACCGTCTTTCCAGTTCCTTGGAGGCCAGTGAACTTGACAAGCTTTCCGGTACCGTCGCTTACGGTTTCAATGAGTTCTGCGGACGCAAGATGTTCGGGGAGGAAGTGGTCGAGGCTAGCAACTGGTCGGCAGCCGAGGGTTTTGGTGATGAACTCGATGTCCTCACGCTCGACGTCCTTGATGACCATGATCTTCATCTTTTCAAGGAAGTGCATCGCAAGGTCGCTGACGGCGTCGCGGAGGATGGACTTCTGGACGAGGAGGACGTTGCAGCCGGCTTTTTTGATCTGCTTGACAATGTTCAGGATGTAGGCGCGCTCCTCGCGAAGGACGCGGTCCATTGCGGAGTAGTCAGAAATGACAATCTAGGAATATAAATCCGATTAGTTTCCGGTTGTTCCGGAATCCGGCGCTCGAAAGATTCGCTGAATTTTGTCCCTTGCCTTGGACATCGGTCTTTTCAGAGCTAGGAAGAACAAATAAGAAACAGAACCTCCGTCTCCCTATCTCTGTAATACGACCACGCGGAGTCAAATGAATCCCAGTGCCCTTCTTGATGCAAAACAGCGGAGGGTAGGAGCTGCACGGAACATCCCAATTCGTCACGTCTACAAACAGCTATATCGCAGTAAAGCCCCGACGAAGACATTTCCAAAGTAAAAGCCGATTGGTTGTCTGGACGTGCTGCAGAGTGGGTCAGCGCTACTAATTACTCTGATATTGGCAAGGGCGAAGAGGGACGAAGACATCTAGCTCAGCTCAGTTTTGTCGGGCTTTCAACAGTCGCTGCATCATGCTGCATGGGACCAAAGAAGGAGGTTCTATTGGCTTATTTTCTAAGATCCAATGACGACGCTTTGAAAGGAATCTTTACAAAAAAAGGCCTTTTACCAACATACCGGTTACCGACAGTCATTTTTCCATACCACAATCTTTTCCCCTTCTTCAAACAATAATGATTGTTAATTGTTTGGCTGTATTTTGTAACTACTTTGGCAGTGTTTTGCAAAGGCGTTTTCGCGCAGCATGTTACTGACATTAATATCTCAATGAAGGTATTTTGGTTGTACTAATGTTCTCACTTTGGAACATACTACGTCGGCAGGACAGACGGAATGTTCGGAAGAAGGCTAACCTAAAAAGTCGTTAGCATACCTGGTTGTCCATATCAGTCTTGGGTGGTGAGATGCAGAACTGAATGAGACCAACACGAGCCTTTTCGATCTTGTTCAAACCACCGGTGATATTGCTAGCTTTCTGGAGGAACACCAGACCTTCAATGAGTTCTGTGTCATCAATAGTGCCACCGAGCTTCTGAATGACTAGAACAGAGAATTCAGAATTAAAGAAGTTATTGTATTGGTCTCCATGTCAAGCGCTTAACTAACCCTATGTACACAGTGAAGTGAATAGGATCATGATTTCCTAGAATTTAATTGCACAAGTGAAGATTCAGAGCTAAACTGAAACCCACATCAATTGCATCCTGCTAAACCTATAGCCACGTCAGTTGCTCCTTGCTCCAATCACGTCAGCTGCATCCTGCTAAATCTAAGTCCACGTCAGTTGGATCTTGCTAAATCTCAAACTCCGTCAGGTGCATCCTGCTAAATCTAAGGCCACGTTACTTGAATCTTCACTTGTGGAGATAGAGTATATAAGCTCGGAACCGTCATTCATTATTTATCGGTCATTCGTTATTTGTCAGTGATTACTGACACACTATTCGTCACTCGTATTTACCCGGATTGAGGTATACCTTGTAAATCGTAATTTATAAATAAACTATATCCATATACAGATGTTGACGGAAAACCTAGTTCACTACCAAACAGAGATACCGGCCCGGCCGCCTTACACGCTACCCAATCAGCCATATTTTTGAGTCGACAATTCTCACACTCAATCAATCTTTATTATTCGAAAAACATTCCTTACGGTATTAACAAAAAACCGAATATTTGTTCTCTCGTCAAACATAACTATATATAATTGCGCTTTTACATAGTCAAATATTAAACAATTACACAAGAACAAGAATTGCAACAAATTAAAGCGCTAAACTTCAATAATTAACATAAAAAATAGGAAAAAAATTTAAAATTTCGCGATGAAAAAACTCACAAAGGAGGGGACAAAACTTCTTCCGTACCGCGCATGAATCGCCCGAATGAGTTGGATCTTAGGAACTGGTTGTGCTGCCATTCTCTGTGGCCTTATGCGGTCGCGAATGTGGGGAGGGGGAAGGATGTGCCGATGGTTGGGGTCTTCCAGTAGTTGGTCACCAAACTTGGTAGAAAGTTGGTGCCTACGGTTTGACAAAGATGCGAGACCAAACTCGTTTAGAAGGGAAATTTTGATACTATTAGTAGAGACCGGTACTGGATCTTCTCGAGGCGTTCCGACTGCTCCCGTGTTAAACCGAAATGCCATACCGGACAGCAGTATTCAAGGGAAAGGAGAATGAACACAAGGTAAATGCGAAGGAGGTGGTGTTTCGGAGTGCCACGGCGGGAGAGCATTTTGAGAGATCTGACGCCCATATTTGCTCTTTTCAGCTTAGATTGTACTTGCTTCTCCCACTTAAGATCTGAAGTTAGACGAACACCTAAAAGTTTGAGCTCCTCCACTCTGCTGTGTTCAGGTAGGTCAGGTTGGAAAGTTGGATTGGACTTGAGAAAAGATACAGTTAGGACGGCTGATTTGTCTTGGTTGACGATCATTTGGTTGACTGAAGCTTCTTCCCTAATGTCATTCATTATGGTGGCCGCACTGCTCCGGATATTTTTGTAACATCGCTCTAAGACCGAAAGACATAGTATTATATTTGATAGCGCAAAACGGATACGTAAGCTGAATTTTATTAGAGCAATATTTTGGCCCTTCTTGTCAAGGGTCCTCTTCAGGCTCAAAGCCGCTCAAGTTGGAAAAACAAACTTGTGGGAAAACAAACTAAAGATTCTAGCTTAGCCTGAATATTTGACTTCGTGAATTCCTTTGTGAGAGTTGCTTGGAGTTAAAAAGGTTGCTGTGATTTCATTTTGTACACGGCTGCTGTTTTTGCTGTTCGACTGGGTCGTTGATCTGGTATAGATTTTTCTGCATTTGGGTTTACTTTCGTTTTGCTGTAGAGAAGAGCTTGGGTCTGAATTTCCTTACTCACTACCTAGATTCAAGTACAGACCACGGCAAGAAATCCCCGTGGCTGATACCCTATCACGTTTACACATGGAAGAAAACAACCAGAAGAAGAACTACAGGCTGAACTGCATGTGCATAATGTTCTAAAAACACATTCCCATCAAAGATCAAATGGTGCAAAGCATCGCAAACAGTACCAAACACGACCCGTAAATGCAAGTTAGCCGACACCATCAAAAAGGATAGCCAGAGCACAAAAAACAGTGCCCAGCTGAAATTCAGGAGTACTGGAACTACAGAAACGAACTGGCAGCATACCAAGACACCCTCTTAAAGGGCGATCGGTTCATAATACCGAGATGTAAGCGCCAAGAAATATTGACCCGTCTTCACACAACCCATTTAGGCATTGTCAAAACCAAATAACGTGCGCGCTCGTGCGTTTTCCGGCCGATCATCACTGCCGACATCACCAGGTAGCCACAGGAACGTCTCATGGACTCAGAAATTCCTGAGTACCCATGGGAATCTGTGGGCACTTACTTACTGTTCTGGGAAGGACGGAATAACTTGGTAACCACTGACAACTATATAGACACATCGCACTTGACAAGCTAGACAATACCAGCTGGGGCACCATTATAACCAAGATGAGCCAATTCGCACGACATGGGATCCCACGAATACTTACCTTGGACAACGACCGTTTGCAGCAGATGAATTAAAAAAAAAAGTTGCTGAACACTGGAGAATCGCACGCCGCAGGTCCAGTCCTAGATACCCTCAGAGTAACGGACTCGGCGAAAAAGCGCTCTATACCGTAAAAAGGCTTATGTCAAAAGCACTGGCTGACAAATCAGATCCATATCTGGCTCTACTTGAGTATCGCAACACTCCCGTAGACGATTTAGCATCCCCGGCCGCAACTCTTGATGAGTCACCAGCTAAGATCGGTGATGCCGTCAAAAGAACATAAATTCGTGTCGAAAACCGTACCAAAAGAGGAATACAAGGCAGCAAGACAAAAGCATCAAGTAGCCAAGAAAGAGGCTTACGTCAGAGGTACACGTCCGACCAAACCTTTTGCACCAGGCCAGCAACTATGGCTCAATAAAACTGGACATGCAAATGAAAGATGGATCAAGGCCACAGTAGCCAGTGTCTACGATGAATCAAGGAACCGAGAGAAGATCGAGCGGTATATCGACGCAACAGGAAGTTTTTACACGCCAGCCCAAGTACCAATGAGTGCACGTACCTGCAAACAATGTGACGTCGTAAACGAACATGGGGGTGCCCCTGGCACCTGAGCCGTTGTGTGTACCCCCCCAAATCACGAGTCCATCAAGCAATATCAGTCGGAAGTTTAGCCTTTCAGACACCAAGAGCAAACCGACAACGAGACGTTCAGGAACGGGATAGCACACCTTTTTGTTCCGAAGCTCGAACTACAGCGCACCCGGTACAACCAAACCTGAAGACGACAAAATCGGGCAGGGTTATAAAGGAGCCAGCTAGATTAAACCTTTAGCCATGACATTCCCGTTTGATCACTTCAAGAACGAACAAATCCAAAAGAAGGAAGATGTAGAGTTCTCCATGTAAAGTGGTCTGACATTGATTTTGTTTACTTATTTTTATATTTACTTTGTGGGTTTTTGGGCCACAATAGATGCTCAATTGCTTACCTGTTTGCTGTTTACCTGCTTGATCCATAATACGGCCGTGGGCTCGTCTCTCTGTGTGGCACGATTTGGAAGGAAACACAGACAAATCAAAGAAAGAAAACACTTAGCTAGTATATGAATGAAAAGAATGAGGGTTAAATATTTGAGATCGTTAATTTCTTCTGATAATTTGTTTTGTAAATCTTACATCACTGTTACTTAAAAAATTGGCCATACTCCACGAAGAACAGGTGTTAAATCATGTACAACCCATCGAATAATTAATAAATCAGTGACGATTTTTGTCATAGGGTCAATACGGTTTACCGGCTAGTGTTAAGATCTTCGAGAAAGAAAAGGTACAGTTGTATTATAATAGTTATTCTTATCAACTTTGTAGGAGTGTGCCCCCTATTCCTGCAATACCAATTAATTCTTATGTAATATAAGCCTCTAGTATACACAAACCTGTAAATAAATGTTCGACTTACTTTTAATATCATGGAGATCAACATCTGTGTCTTTTACTGGATCTATCACTTTCAATACAGCATCTACCGCAAGTGGGGCCAGAAGACTT
The DNA here is from genome assembly GCA_030848855.1 of Branchinecta sandiegonensis. Lineage (NCBI taxonomy): Eukaryota > Metazoa > Arthropoda > Branchiopoda > Anostraca > Branchinectidae > Branchinecta > Branchinecta sandiegonensis. The sequence continues at coordinate 27,312,041 of JAUPMV010000001.1, read as the reverse complement.
GTGTGCTGCGAAACAATCTTAGAACATAGCGATGTGGATGCACTTTTCAAAAGGCTTTCTCTATCTGCAAGATCTACTGGAATTGCCACATTTTCCAGGATCTCAACGGACTTGGTAGCGGCTTTCATGAATGCATCCGAAATGGATGTTGGGTGGATTCCTTTTTCAAGCAGTTTCTGGGCGGCTTCAAGAAGAGCTCCACAGATAACAACAACACTAGTAGTGCCATCACCGGCAGCAACATCTTGGGCTTTTGAGAGCTCAACAAGCATTTTGCCAGCTGGGTGGAGGAGCTTCATCTGCTTCAAGATAGTTGCTCCATCGTTTGTGATTGTCACCTAACACAAAAAGTATATAGATTCTTTCTTAAACTTGAATAGTGGTAGTTTCTCTCGAAACTGTCATCACCTATGACTTTGGACTTAACTGTTTTTTATCTTTGATGTCACGAACTTGTCACAGCAAATTGCATTATGGCAACAATTGTGACTGAAAGCATTTTGGCTACTTTCACTTTCGAGGCAACTTACAAAAGTTAATTATTTATTTTACAAATATCATCTACTCTTTTAAGGGTTAATTGGTAAATTGGACCCTCATAACCCACAAGTTTTTTTTACTGAAAACTGAAAAAAAAAGGACCAAATTTTTAGGGCATGTCACATATATTGCTACTAAATGTCACAGGTTCCATCAGAGAAAACTGGCAACACTGCTTGTCTTGAAAAATAATCTTGAAATGAGCTTTTTGTTGTTACTCTATCAAGATTAGGCTAACCAACATCAGCATTGGTATTTTTCTAGGCTATAAATAACAGTAGAATGGGAACGACAAATGCTGTGAGCTAAGTGTTTTCAAAGGCGCCACTAGCCAAAATGTTTGGGGGTGGGGCCAAGGAATTTACTGACTGGCTGGTAATTTTTACCGACTGTTTTTTCAGAAAACGAGTGTTTTAGCAAAAAAAAATACAGTTTTGAAAAAATCGACTGATTCTCAGAAAAAAAAGGCTCCTTTGACGAAAAATCGACTGATTTTAAGAAAAAACAACTGTTTTAATGAAACAAATTAAGAGCTTAATATCTGCTGTGAGCCAAGTGTTTCCAGAGGCGCCACTAGCCAAAATGTTTGGGGGGGGGGGGGGCCAAGGGATTTACTGACTGGCTAGTGATTTTTACCGACTGTTTTTCAGAAAAAATGGCTGCTTTGACGAAAAATCGACTGATTTTCAGAAAAAATAACTGTTTTAATGAAAAAATCAAATGTTTTGGGGAAAACCTGCGTTGGATCATGACCACACTGTCCGAAGTTTCATAACAGATTGCGCATAACACTTTCAAGAATAACACCTTTCCACTTAGAAATAAAGTGTCAATTAAGTTTATACTATTTCGTGCCTAGATCTCCAACAACATCTTCAATAGGTAAAAATACTACACTGTCAGAAGTTACATAACAACAACAGAAGGATGCACGGTTTCTTTGTTTAATTTTTTGGCTGTTTATTTTCATTTTATTGTCATAATTTTCTTCTTTGAGGTGCAAGAACCTGGCAAGAACAACTGAGCAACAAAAGCAAAAGATTTTTTGGTTCATCTTCACATTGTTCAGCACCATTTTTAGAATATGTTTACCTCTCCCTTGCTCTATCCTGTTGTCAATCTGTGTTGCACACTAACTACTTACATCTCCTTTTGCAGCCTGGATCATTTTATCCATTCCTCTTGGTCCCAAGCTAGTGCGTACAGCATCTGCAACTGCCTTAGCTGCTTCAATGTTACTTGACCTGATTTCAGCTGGCTTGCTCTTGTTGACGAAGTTTCTCTGTTTCGGAGCAGTTCTTGCAGCCATGTTTATTTTTTAATTTGCTAACTCAAAGATAAACTTGGATGTAGTTTGGAATTTTTGTACACCACTTTGCCGGTTAAAATTTGTTTTTTGTTCTCGTTCTTCTGAAAAAGTGCATCCACTGCATCACAATAGGGAACGCCATCACCGGGATATTCTTGATCTTTAGACTCCGGAAGCTATACCCAGCTGACTGAAATATAAGATTGAAGTAAACTTTTGAGTGAAACCAGAACTGACAGGTAAGAAGAAAATTTGAGTTATAATAATTGATCTCGTCTGTAGGCTACGGAAAAGAGTTAGATGCGGGGCGCTTTCATTTGGGTGGAAGATATCTGACACTTAATGATTTGTATCTGTTCCGCCAGATGCCAATGTCAGCGGAAAGCAGGCGCGCGAGGATTCAAAATTTTCTGCACCCGTCAATCTGAATGTTCACTTTTTGCTTTGCTCCTTACCGACTTTCGCTTCAAAGTCCATGTGATACTTCTTCAGTTCGATAAGACCACATGTTTCATGAATTATGTTTCGTTCAATTGAAAAGCCTGACATTTGTTTGTCCTTAAAGAACGAAAATTAAACGATGCTCCACAAGTTTAAACGATAAAACCTCTGTTTGTCCCTAGAAGTGCGTCTTTAAAGCGCAAATGAAATGAGAAGACGTTATTTGTATTTGTATGTTTTTTTTTTCATTTGTTATATTTTTTGTCATTCGATTTTGGGCTCTCCGAAAGTTTAGGTAAATTAACTTCTGATTTTGCCTTTGTCCGATCGTGGGAAGTTTTCACAAACTCAGCATACGTGTTGCGTAACACGGCAGCAAGAATAACCTGTTTACGCGGGAGTTGATAACTGATTGTGGAAATAATTTGCATATGTGGCAGAAGTCAAAAGGAAAAGCTGTTCTTCGGCAAAAGGTACGATGAGTCCATCAGGAACAAAGATACAATAAAATTTGAAAACCAAGTTGCTGGTAGTTTTCATGTCCCAAACTGGCTAACGAAGAAAACCTGGACCATAAATGCGCTTCTTATCAATAATCAAGTTCACAGTTTCGTATAGCGAAACAAGCCTAAATTGTTAGGTTATGTTATTAAGTGCCGTATTTAGCATTTTTTTGGATAGAATTTGGAGTTGGGAGATGTGGTGGGTTTGTTTTAGTGTAAAGGAATTTGAATCTTGTCCTTTAGTGTAGTTGTTTTTTCTCACCACAGCAGAGGTACCCTATGGCGGAAGGGTAGGTTGTGCTCCTACGTTTAGTTTCGGTTTTGACTTGTTACAGTCAGAGGCGTTACTAGCTAAAATGTTTGGGGGGGGGGGGGGGGGGCAAGGAATTTACCGACTGGCTGGTAATTTTTACCGACTGTTTTCGCAGAAAAAACGACTGTTTTCAAAAAAACCCGGCAGTTTTGAAAAAATCGACTGATTTTCAGGAAAAAACCTCTGTTTTCAAGAAAAATCGACGGATTTCAGAAAAATCGACTGTTTTAGTGAAAAAAAATCTACTATTTTGGCGAAAAATCGCGCCGCTTCGCGCCGACTCGGATATTTTTACGTACTGGCCGACAGCATTGGGGGGGGGGGGGCGTCCGCCCCCCCCGGTCGTGACGCCCCTGGTTACAGTAACGTTTTGAATGCATTGTTTTTCAGTTTTAATTACTTTAAGTTCAGTGGGCGGATCAAACAATCATGATACCAGATTACCACCCTCTAGAATACAAAGTTACATCAGAAACCAGCAGATTCCTCGACAACTCATTTTCGCTAATATATCGTTACGCCGTTTTTTGCTGACTGCCATACTCCGATTTACTAGCTTCGACAAATATAAGCGGAGTTTCTTTTTTCATATCCATTCGTTGTCAATATATACTCCGGATTATTTGTATTGTTGGCAGATATTCATATTAACGGTGTTAACTGAGAATTCCTTGTTAGCTCTGGAATCAGCTGCAAGTAGATCGGTTATGTTTGTACATTTTTGGCACTGTTTTAACTTTACGTCCAGAAAGCAAAATTTTTCTTCTGTACTACAAACAACAGAAAGTTTCATCAGATAACACTGGAGCAATCTGCCAGCTACGGAGACGGTTTATTTAGCAGCCATGGCACTCTCATCACTCAATCCAATCCAATCCAAAAACTCAAACCAAACACTCAGCTCTATAAAACGAGAGTTTTTGAATTTCCGCGCCTTGCAGTACCACGCTGTAAAATCGTCTCCGCCGATACGCCGAAGAGTCAATGACAAGCGGTAACAAGCAAACGGCTTATTTATTAAGCACTATGGAAGTCAGAAATGTGTATGTGTGAAGCATTTTATAAAAATTAAAGCATACTTAGTGCCCATTGTGCTTTAACAAGTGAAGGAGAAAGATTGAAGGAAATATTTAAATTAAGATTAGAGGTAGTAAAGAAGCTATTTTTTTAAGTTTAACTGAAAAGGCAAACTTAATTTGGTATCATTTAACTGAATATACAGTACAGGTATGCTTATGTGAACAGTTACTTTAATGTGAACAGTGCAGTTTTGAGCTAAATGGTGGAATGAAGATGCAAAATACCTATACAGGTGTTTTCAGATGCCCTTAATTACCTACTTCGGCTAACTGGTAGTCAGCTTTAAACACAGCAAGTACATGAAAATGGCAAAGTCCACTGTCAACAAACGTTCACATAAGCATACCTCTACTGTATTATTTCGATTCTGCTAAGTGATTTTTTATTTTTCCACTATCTGCTCTAGAAGTTACGTTCAGAATATCTACGGCCATCCCCACAACGCAAATTCTTCTATGACGTATTATACAAACGCGGCTTTTCTGTTGTTTTCTGGCTTCGTGAGCACTTATTTTTCGTAAATCGTTTTCGTCAAGCATACAACATAGGTACAAGCGCATAGAGGTATCGCAAATCCGAAAGGGAAAATATTCTAAGTGAAAATCGAATATTCGTCAATACCGGAGCAACGAAGTAACGCATTTTCATCGGATTCTTTAAGTGAATTAGTGGTGGGCAACTAGATTGTCTTACCTCAGCCCTTTTCGGTTAAACTTTAAGTGAAAATGGGAAATAGTAAGTGCTACGCTTGTGTCACTGAGAGGTGTAGGGAGAAGCGAAAGTGCATTATTCGTGTAGTCATTTGTTTACCCTAGTTGGTCGTATCCTAGTTTAATAAATAAATAAAAAATAAAGCGACAAATTCTTACAGATGACGCAACGTGTCGTAAGGGCTCTTATACTCGGTGGCCCTGCTTCTGGCAAAGGGACGATATCCAGTCGAATTTCGAAGACCTTCAAACTCCACCATCTATCAGCCGGCGATCTCCTACGAGCACAGATAGCGCAAGCGTCTGAAGCTGGCTTAAGGGCGAAGTCGTTCCTTGATCATGGACATCTTGTCCCCGATCAGTTAGTCATCCAGCTAGTGTCTGACGAGCTTAAGAAGATCAGTAGTATCAGCTGGGTATTAGACGGCTATCCCCGAACCATAATCCAAGCAAAACACTTGATAACCAATATTGACATCGATACAGCGATTTGCCTCAATGTCCCGGACGATGAAATCATTTCAAGGATATCCGGCCGGTGGATTCATCCACAAAGTGGAAGGGTGTATCACACGGAGTGGAACCCACCCGCAAAATCGGGAGTTGACGATGTTACAGCTGAACCCCTAATTCAGCGACCTGATGATCACCCCGAGGTTGTTAAAAAGCGGTTGGAAATGTACCATGGAAATATGAATCCAATACTGGAACTTTTGGATAAACATGGGTTGTTGCAGGTCTTTCATGGTAGGGAGTCTAATGTTCTTTGGCCGATGATCAAAGATCACGTCGAGGGGGTGATAACCAGGAAGTCGAAGTGAACGTAACATTCCTTTAAAATTCCTCAGGTTTTAGTCCTCAGCACAAACGTAGCAGTTTCAGTAATTCACTGTACAACTTGAGAATCTTGCCTTTCCTTCTCTCCTCCCAAATTTTCTTTTTATTCTTCCCCTTAGTTTTCCGAGTCCACACTTATCCATTCCGGCGTTTTTCCTCTAAACTAAATCCATAAGGCTCTATCTTTTTGTCTCCACAACTTGCATTTATCCATTCCGTTGTTTTAGCACATTAATCCTGATTAGAAATTTGTTTTGTCAGGGTGGAACCAAGCTCGTAGTTAGTATTTTTATTTTGATTACCGTTGCCTTGAAATGTGCCTTGTTGTTGTCCACTTGTTGAAATAAAAAGCACAACTAACTTGACACAAAGTTTTGTAAAATGTGGAAGCTATCTAGGACTGACTTGGGTGCGGGGGGCTACCCATTGATTGATGACCAGTGATGACCTTGACCCTGTGTCAAAACCGCCACCACATGTTTCAGACTCGCGAGAGAGAGACAGAGAAAGGGCCGGAAAGGTTAAACGAATTGCAGCCGGCCCAGTTTGCGGCACGTCGGAAGATGGTCCAACCAACGGCGCCGAAAACAGTGCGATCTGTTAACAAAAATATTCGTTCGTCTCCCCCCTACGGTAAAAATTCCGTTAAGTTGCGAACAGACGATCAGGTCGGTGGGTCGTGGACTGGAACTCCTGCCAGTATTTTCGGCACCATCATCAGTTAAGAAAAAATAAAACAGATTTAAACATTGGCTTCTTGGGATCCCAAAACGTAAGTGACGGGATACCTATGACTTCTTAGAGTTGTCCGTCCGTCCGTCTGTCTGTTAGCACGTCATCAACTCTCGAATTAACAGTTAACACACTAGTGGCGTTTTTGATCGCCGATGAAATTTCACCAGTAGACGAAGCGAGTTTGCCGATTCGTGCTTGTTTACTGTTTTCGATGGCCGATAGCCTTTGGCGTTCGCCGTTGTTTTTGGGTGCGCAAAAACGGGATTTTGTTTTGCTGGCAGTGTACTTCTGTTATAACATAAACTACACATTGGATATGTCTACTCACATTGGACTTCAAAGAGGCTGTTCTCGTAACGCAGAACATAAAGAACATAATCCTCATTTCCCTCCATTTTTGAAAGAAACGCCAAATCGTCAAACGAAATCCCAACGTCTACGGCAAACGGCGAGTCCTTGGCCGATCGGCGATGGACAGGAATTCAGGCGATAGACGTTAGCCGATCAGAACAAAAACAGAAATTAAGATATACAGCTACGGCAACCGGCTTCCGGCGAACGTCAAAAACGACAAAAAGTCAGACGGCTACACTATCGCCGAACTAATCGGCGATCAAAAACGCCACTACTGTTATTTAATGACAGTTAAAACACTGTCGTTTAATGACAGTTAACACACTGTCATTTAATGACAGTTAACACACTTTCATTTAATGACAGTTAACACACTGTCATTTTGGCAGTTAACACTGTCATTAACTCTCCTACGAACTGAGATATTTTGTTCAAACTCGGTGTGAAGATTCATTGGGCCAAAGTACAGGATCGTAGTTCTGCCCCATGGCTGTAGCCTATATTTAGGGGTGGTATATTTAGGGTTTCAAATTAGGGGTCGAAAAAAAAAAACAGTTCTAAAAAGCAAATGAGGTAGTCGATTTAGGGTCAAGGAGCACACTGAATTCATATCGGAAACTTATTTTCTACCAGGACAACTAGTTCGTCTGGAATCCGGCCAAAACCGGAAATTTGACAACAAAAAAGGTTTAATGGGAACTTTATTAGAGGCTCGATATGTGGATAAGAGACATATTAAAATTATTTCTGAAACTTCTTTTCTCGCCGGACAATTAGTCCGTCCGGAATCCGGTCAAAACCGGAAAGCTAGTAAGCAACAAAATTTTATTCTGAAGTCGTTTGGACTTTCGATCGAACGGAAAACGGACATTCTGAAGCTATATATGGAACTTGTTTTCTCTCTGGACAAGTAGTTCGCCCGGAATCCGGCCAAAACCGGAAATTTGGTAGAAGTAAAATTTATTCTTAAGTCGATTAGAGGTTCGCATCAGGCGCAAGGTCACACAGCGAATCCATTTCTGAATTTTATTCTCTTGCTATTAGAGATATATAGAGGGGTAAACATTTATGTTGGATCCATATCCGGTTAGCCGTTTGGCCATAATTCGTCAAAAACCACCATTCGGTATTTTTTGTGTACATTTTCTAGTGGTTGTTACGAGTACAGAGTAATATGCTTACGGGGGTCTGGCGAAGACCGGAAATCTGCAGGAACCGATAGTCTGGATCAGAGGTCCAGTAAATGTGTTTGGGATCCCATCGAAACCTTTGGTCATTTACAGGAATCGCAGTCAGCTTCGGCTAAAGGAATATTTATTTATCATCAGGTCCGTACGGAAAAGTGAGATTTTTCCAGTTTCGTGATGAAAGTGCAGAAATCCGGCCGGAAAATCCCGACTGTGACACCGAAGCATTACGCCTCGGAGAGACGATCAGGGTCGGGTGTTCCCGGACAATTATTGCCAGTATTGTCGGTTCGAGCGTCAGTTATATAAACAAAAAAAAATAATGATAAATATTCATTTTTATAGGATTCGCTGTCTGCTTGGGTAAGGTGATGTAGAATTTTATTGCAACGAAAATAGCACTAGAGTTACAGAAAGTGCCAGATATGCCAGTGGCATACAAACATGGCATTTGGTAAATGAATTGATTTTTGTAAACTGCAGGTAATAAAATACTATGTTGGTCTAATACTACGCATTAATAACTGAACAAAAAAAAGCAAATACACACACAGATAACGATAGTTTTTTTCAGGTTCAGGGTCTTTAATTTCAAAAATACTTCGTAACAATATATTTTGATCAATGGGGGCCGGCAGGGATACGAGCTCGTTAGCTCGGCCCCATAAACCTTTAGGTTTACCTCACCTTTACCCAGTAGAGCCCCGAACCATGGCCAATGGTTGACAACTCACCGCTAACGATTAAGTGGGGCATTTCACCTCTGCTCAATCCAACCGACTTACAAAGAATAAATGTGGGGAGAATTGAGAAGACTTGAATCAAGCTGAGTAAGTTTCTTTGCGATTCTGATTTACCGGGGTGGAGCCCACCCGGTGCTTGTCTCGACCACAGATAACTATTGTTGCTGGCTCTTCTACTTCTGATCGCCGTACTTCGCGTCAAGAAAGGTCGCAGAATTCAAAATGAACAGATTGAGGTAAACATCTTGCCTTTCTCCCTCCAACAGATCGCAGCTACCACCAGTTTGAAGAAACGAGCTGAGGAGCTACTACACGGCGAGATGATAGAAGTCGTGCATTGTAACATTCAAGGATGACGAAAATAAAGCCAGAATAAAGCAACAATAACAATTTGGACCCAACACAAATGTTTAAAGAATGAAGGTATATACTTCTAAATGTTTTTACCCTAAATTTAGAAAGTCAGTCAGAATATCCGTCCCACGAGCAGGGGCGTCACGATGGGGGAGGGGGACCTCCTCCCCGAAGGTCTGGCGCGGAGCTCCGGCAAACACAGAAGAAATAGAATTTTGCATGTTTTTTCGAGCGTCGGTCTACTCGTCGGCACACCAATTTCTTTAAATACGCAAGAAATAAAATCCTGCAAATATCTGTCGGGCAAAACACAGGAGAAATCGAAATCTCCATACTCGTGTCGAGCCTCGGTGTTGTCATCGGCACATCGGGTTATTTTTCAAGATAAGGAATACAGAAGAAATAAAATAAAAATCTTTGCTTTTGTTGGGCGTTGGCGCATCGGGTTCGATTTATACGTAAGAAAGAAAATTCTGCAAACTTTGTCGGGCGCAACCGGGAAGTCGTCGGTACAATGGGTTATTTTTACGCGTCAGAAATCAACTTCTGTACAATCCAGTCGGGCAAAACACAGAAGAAATCAATTGCTGTACGGTTTTACTGGACGTTGGTATTCTCGCCGGCACATCAGGTTCTTTTTACACGTAAGAATTCAAATTCTGTAGACGTTTATCGGGCGCATCCCGAAAGTTTTAAGTTTCGTCGGCACATCGGCTTCTATTTACATTTAAGAAATAAAGATCTTTTCAGTCTTGTCGGTAAAAACACAGAAGTGATCGAATTTTGAATGCTTTCGTCGGGCGTCGGTATTCTTTCATCACTTCCGGTTCTTTTTATACATAAGAAATCAAATTCTGCAAATATTTGTCGGGAACAAATTTTTACGGAAAAAATACAGATTTAAAAAATTTCGCATGCGTCGCTTAGTTCAACTTAGGAGACGTTTTCGCGTGGATGGTTCTGGTCCCGTCCTGCTCGACGGATATTTTCGCGTGGATGCCGACGATCTTTTTGTCATTGTCGTCCGTGGACGGATGAACAGATGAACGGGCCACCCAGCTCGACGGACGCCTCCCGTTCAACGCCGCTCCGAGGGCAGCGTTGAGCCGAACGGGAATATTGTGTGGACCTTCCCACTCATGCTCCCATCTAGCTGAATGGACATTTCCGCGTGGACGGAACCCATCATCCTGAACTGTTCAACGCCAATCGATTTTCTCATTTTCGCGTGAACGGGATCACCCGCTCAGCTCTACAGCCATCCACGCGAAAACGTCCCCTTTCTCTGGGTATAATCGTTGGAAGCTTCGCTTTTTAGCTGAAGTTGAAACGAAAAGGCGAATTTGTGAATTTAAATATACGAATTTATATTAAAGGAATTTATATTGTAGTATTCTCTATTTGAAAGATCGGTGTTTCATTTAGTTGGCCTTTTCGGATTGATATTCTTGGGGGTTTGTAATATGTAAAAAGCTAGAACCTGTATGGTAGGTATAGAAATGTTTCCGGAAAAAAGGCAGAATTAAAAAAATTCGTGGCGGCACTTTAACTAGTTCTGGGTACAGTCGCTGAAAGCTTCGCGTTTTAGCGAAAAGATGAAATGAAAAGTCGAATAATCTGAACTGATGCATTACAGTTAGTTTTACACCGGTTCTGTTCTATGCTGGTGGGAAATGTACGCCGTTGCCGCCCGCGTCGGCGCAAACTGGACACCCCCCCCCCCCCCCAAAAAAAAAGAAGAGAAAAGGCTAGTGACGCCCCTGCCCACGAGAAGCGAGAAGAACGATATGTTTTTCATATGTTTTTGCCAATATGTGGACTGTTCAAATTGACGCCTAGTAGCTAAAAAACTTTGCAAAATGCATGCAGACCCTGAAGAGCTGGTGACACCGAGAGGCGAACCAAGCCCCTCTCGATCTGCAGTCTGACGGTTGAGCTAACTTTCTGTATTTCGTTGCGACTTAGAAGTCGAGGCGTCGGTATTCTTCGGGCGTCGGTATCCTTTCAACACATCCGGTTCTTTTTATAAATAAGAAATGAAATTCTGCAAATATTTGTCGGGCGCAAACGGAGATTTAAAAATTTCGCATGGAATTTTACTTTTTGCATTGCAAAAAAATTTGGTTAAACTTAGGGGACGTATTCGCGTGAATGGCTCTGGCCCCGTCGAGCTCGACGGACATTTTTGCGTGGATGTCGACGATATTTTTGTCATTTTCGCATGAACAGATGAACAGGTGAACGGGTCCAGCTCGACGGACGCCTCCGGTTCAACGCCGCTTCGAGGGCATCGTTGAGCTGAACGGGAATACTATGTGGACCTTCCCACTCATATGCTCCCATCCAGCTGAATGGGCATATTCGCGTGGACGGAACCCATATTCCTGAGCCGTTCAACGCCGATCGATTTTCTCATATTCGCGTGAACGGCTCACCCGCTCAGCTCTACAGCCATCCACGCGAAAACGTCCCCTTATTCTGGGTATAATCGTTGGAAGCTTCGCTTTTTAGCTAAAGTTGAAACGAAAAGGCGAATGCGTGAATTTAACAATCTCGACTGATAAACATTTCGCCTGCGGCACATTTTGTAGTATCCTCGATTTGGAAGATCGGTACTTCGTTTAGGTTATGTGTTTCAGTAGGTTGTGGCTTTTGCTGAAATTAAAGATAGATAGATAGATTTAGTTGGCGTTTTAGGACTGACATTCTTGGAGGTTTGAAACATGTTAAAAGCTAAAACTTGTATGGTAGGTATAGAAAAATGTTTCCGGAAAAAAGGTAGAATTAAAAAATTTCGCCTGCGGCACTTACTTTAACTAGTTCTGGGTACAGTCGATGGAAGCTTCGCTTTTTAGCGAAAGATGAAATGAAAAGCTGAATAATCTGAATTGATGCATTACAGTTAGTTTTACACCGGTTAACTATTCTATGCTGGTGAAAAAAGGTACGCCGTTGCCGCGAATCGGCAACGGCGTGTTTTGTCGGCAAATTTTTTAGTCCGTCGGCACAAATCAGACGCCCCCCCCCCCAAAGGTAAAAGGCTAGTGACGCCCCTGCGCACGAGAAGCGAGAAGAACGATGTATTTTTCACATATTTTTACCAATATGTCGACTGTTCATTGACGCCTAGTAGCTAAAGAACTTTGCAAAATGTATGCAGACTCTAAAGAGCTGGTGACACCGAGAGGCGAACCAAGCCCCTGTCGATTTGCAGTCTGACGCTCTGACGGTTGAGCTAACTTTCCGTATTTCGTTGCGACTTAAAGGCGATTACGCGATTACTCTCGAGTCTACCAATTTCCCTGTTTTGGTAAATTTAAGCAGAAGGGCTTGTCTGACAAGTAAATAAGGTTCAGAAGTGGATTTATCTCGCGTTCTTACACAAGATACGGACCTCTGATCGAAACTTTGATTTTTACCAAGTTTCCGGTTCCGGCCGGATTCCGGATGAACTACTTGTCCGGCAAGAAACCAAATTTCAGAAACGAATCCCACATGTTTCCTTACCCCTACGTCGAACCAATAATCAACTTCAGATAAAACTTTAAACCAAAGAAAAAAATTCCGGTTTTGGCCGGATCCCAAGCGAACTATATGTCCGGAGGGAAAATAATCCTCATATACGGATTTAGCACGTCTCCGTATCCTTGGTTCGAACGTCCAATGAACCTCAGATAAAATCAGATCTTTAAACACATGTTCCGGTTCTGGCCGGATTCCGGGCGAACCATTTATCCGGCGAGAAAATGAATTTCCCTATTTGGATACAGCATATCTCGTTACCCCTAGACCCACTATCTCATTAGCTTTAAAAATATATTTTGTATACCCCTCAATTCGAGCCCCCTCCCCCACCCCTAAATGCAGGGAGCCTATCTACGAGCTTGGCGTGTCCTTTGACCCAAAGAATCCTCACAACAAGTTTGAACAAAATAACTCATTCCCTTCGTGAATTATCGTGCTTACGGACGGACGGGCAGACGGGCACCTTTTACGAAGTCATAGGCATGCCTCCACTTACGTTTTGTGATCCCAAAAACTGATCAGCAAGATGCAAAACTTATTCCGCCGTAAAATTTTGAAACCCTGAGGATCTCATTTGCTGGTAATTACACCTACTCAGAAGTTTCATAACAGATAACACGAGGATGCGCGGTTTCAACAGATAATGCGTAACAGATAACACTTCGGATGCTATCTGTTGTGTTTGAAAACGTTATGCATGAAATGTTATGCATAACAAGCTTTGTTAGGAAGAGCAAAAAAAGTTTCTACTGACCTTATCGTCATGCTGTCGGAAAACTCAGCAGATATTTTTTGGCGATTTTTCGGTTCTTGCTGATGGTAACGCTTATTATGCACAACATTTTGAAACACAACAGATAACATCCGAAGTGTTATCTGTTACGCATTATCTGTTGAAACCACGCATCCTCGTGTTATCTGTTATGAAACTTCTGACAGTGTAGACAATAAAACAAGGGTCGGAAAACGTTTCCGAAAACTTACGCAGGTCGACAATTCGTCCTCAAAGTCGAAAATCGTGTAACTCAGAACGTTCCATTAGTTTTTTTCGTTTTTTCGCTGATGGCATAGAATATCCGTTGTCGTCTGTCAAGCTGCAATATCTGTATTCGAGACCGCCCTCCAGTTTCAGCGAAACTCCGCCACCTGGGTAAATGTAAATCTTAGGTTGCGTTCCCGAAATTTAACAGTTTTTAACAGTCGTCAACTTTATTCGGGCTGGAGCTAACTGCAGCTTTAACGATCGTTAACTTTTCGAAGTCTACAATTGTAAACTTTTCCCAACGATGGTTGCGTTCCGGAACTTTACGATCGTTAACAAATTGTTAACAGTTGTTAACTTTTTGCGTTCCACGTTTCTGATTTCGAAATTTAAGCTCCGCCCACCTACAATTTCCGTTCCAGAGCTTAACGATTGTTAACTATTTTGCAACGATGGTCGGTGAGCATCGTTACAAAATTGTTAACAATTGTAGAACTAGGAAAAGTTAACGATCGTTAAAGCTGCAGTTAGCTCCGCCCTGAAGTAAAGTTAACGACAATTGTTAAGTTTGTGGAACGCAGCCGATGCTCACCAACCATCGTTACAAAATAGTTAACTATCGTTAAGATGTGGAACGGAAATCGTAGGTAGGCGGAGCTTATAAGAAATCAGAAACATGGAACGCAAAAAGTTAACAGTTGTTAACAATTTCTTAACAATCGTTTCTGGAACGCAACCTTAATTTTGGGATCCAAAATGTTGGTGACGGAATACCCATTACTTCGCAGAAGTTGTCCGTCTCTCGGTCCGTCTGTTAGCACGATGACTTTCGAACGGGTTTAGATATTTTGTTCCAACTTGGCGTGAGGATTCATTGTCAAAATACAGTTAAAGTTTCGTAGATGGGCTCCGTAGCCCTGTATTTAGGGGTAAGGGAGGGAAGGATACGTTAAGGGGCGAACTTTTTTTTTTAAAGCTAATAAAATAGTCGATTCAGAGAAAGGAGACATTCTAAATCCATACTTAGCTTTGTTTTCTTGCCGGACAAGTACATGGTCAGAAGTTTCATAACAGATAACGCAAGGATGCGCTGTTTCAACAGATAATGCGTAACAGATAACACTTCGGATGTTGTCTGTTGTGTTTCAAAATGTTATGCATAATAATCGTTACCATCAGGAAGAGCCGAAAAGCCACCAAAAATTATCTGCTGAGTTTTCCGACATCATGACGATAAAGGATAAAGTCAATAGATGCTTTTTTGGCTGTTTTTGTCGCTCTTCCTAGCAAAGCTTGTTATGCATAACACTTAATGCATAACGTTTTCAAACACAACAGATAACATTCCAAGTGTTATCTGTTACACATTGTCTGTTGAAACCGCGTATCCTTGTGTTATCTGTTATGAAACTTCTGACAGTGTAGTTCGTTCGGAATCCGCGGCCAAACTGGAAATTCGATAAAAGTAGATATAGCAACATGCCTAACCCGTTCTTGAACTTCTTTTCTTACCGGACAAGTATTTCATCCGGAATCCGGTCAAAGCTCGAAATTTGGTAGAAGGAAATTTTTTTTCTGAAAACGATCACAAATTCGATAGTGGTGAAAAAATACAGGCTGAATCCAAATCTGAATTTTGTTTTCTTGCCGGACAAGTGGGTTGTCTGGAATTCAGATAATACCGGAAATTTGGTAAAAATAAAAGATTTTTCCTAAAGTCGATTATACATACATTATACAATACATGCAATACTAAACTGGTGTCTGAACTTGGTTTTCTCAGTGCAATAGTCGTTTGGCCGTAATCCGTCAAAGAACACCACTATGATATCATTTGTGTATATTTTCAAGCTTGATTAGGAGTTAGCGTGCTTACGGGGCCTGGCGAAGACCGGAAAGCTACAAGACCCAATTGTCTGGTAAAGAAGTCCAGTAAATATTCCAATTTTAGCTTCCCATCGAAACCTTTGTGTCGCACCTCGCTGGCGCTTACTCATATCCATGGCTCTTAAGAAAGGTGCGCACAGAACGCAAATTCGCCTTCGCCATTGCGAATTTGACATCGCCAGCGGAAAAAATTCACTTCGCTAGGCAAAAATCTCGCTCCGCGCTGTTTCAAGTCGAATTATTTTCGCGTCACCTCAGTTCGTGCTTAGGAAATTCAGGAAATCAACAATCAACCTGGCCAAAGTATAGTATAAAAACAAGATCTAGAGTGTAAAACCATAACGTTGACTTTTCACCCTATAATCGTTCTTAGTCCTTCGTATCCTATCCACGTCTACAGGTCTAGTCCTGGCGAATTCGTTCACGTATTGAACGAATTCGCTGCCAGTGGGGTCTAGGAAACGAATTCGCTGAGCGGCGCGAGAGAACAAAATTCGTTGGTGGAAAAAAATCGCGTTCTGTGGGCACCTATCTTTATTCAAGTGCTTCTTTTTTTCAAAAACAAGACACCATATTCCACTTGCTAGACATTAACGGCTTATTACTGACATAAAATCTCGAACCGACAGCCGCTCCTCTCCTTTTTCCTGTTTAGAAGAAAAATAAATTTCATATACATGTGAAGTGACACTGAAGAATGATAACTGCGAAAACAGCCGTGTATTTTCTATTCGTTGCTGCTGCATTTGCGCAAAACCGATTAGACCTTGATGTAAGTAGTTCCAAGTCTCAGTGATACGGATTTCTTCTTATGTTCTAGGTTCCATATTTTGGTTGCCTGCATGTGAAATATTAATGGACTCGCCGTAAATATCACTAATTAACTTTGCTTTGTTGATAGTTCCATTTTTTCATTCCCGAGATTCCGAGCATAGGCTTCTACTTAGGGGGAGCGGGCGAAGGTCTGGGACAAAAGTTATTCTCCCGAACAGAAAAGTTATCCAGTAGACTGGAGCTAATCCAGAAAGGAGCAATTAAGATTATTCTAGGCCCAGTGTACGTTAGTTATGAAGAGAGCCTTTCAAGTCTCGGTCTCCCTTCCCTTGAGCAACGTAGGCACCATTTAACAAGAAGTTTTGGCCACAAATGTCTAAATTCTGAACTTCACAGATCAATGTTGCCTGAGTACGTTGAACAAATTAAAAACAGGCCCAACACGCGTACTCAAACCCACTCAAACAAAGCTAAATTAACAAATTATCCCCAGGGTTGGTCACCAAAAGTAACTTCGTACACCATGGAAAGTAACCCAAAAGTATCTCACAGTAACCCAGTGTAACCTAATGTAACCCAATGCAATGTAACCCAAAGTATCCTGAAGTAACTCGTACACCCTGGTTCTTGGTGACCAACCCTGGAATTATCCAGCGGATGCAACTGAAAAAAATGTTAACTTGTTTGTGCCGTACCTTGTTCGTTCGTTTATTAGTTCTTAGTCGTGTTTATCTGGTATTCTTTGTGATTTGTCCTTTTTATATTCCATTGAAAGTGTTAGGTGGACTTATCTTTGCTAGGTATCTTTGCTATTTTGGTCAATAAACGATATATATATATAAATATAGCGTCAAAACTGGGTGAGCTAAAACATTGTGCCATTTATAGAGGCGAAAGCCTTTTTGCTGCAGTTATGCTATAATCTTTATTATAGACCAAACTATAGCTTAACTATAGCTTAAGGATTCGGCTAAGAATTATTTTTCTCCTTCTGTGTTTTTTACTGGGAAAAATTACACCCTTCGTTTTGTTCCAATGCTTCAGGGCCGGTGGAGGTCTGGGACATAATGGTGGGGTGGATTGGGACACAACATACTTGGACTTCGATTCTCTAAAGGTAAAGGAATAAAATAGACAAACAGTTCTATAAATATAGAGATGTTTACGAAATAAAACTGCTCTGCACAACTCTGAATCCTTCCACTGACAGTTGGAGTGGACAACTTAAGCAAGCGTAGCTTTCAGCTCAAATGAATCATTTGAGCTGCAAGCTACGTCTATCATGACACAAGTTGTTTGAGGCTGAAATCTATTTCATACTTTAAAGATGCAGGTCTAGTGGAAACGGTGTCACTGATTGGTTCACATGACTGCTATATCAATGAGAAACCTTATCCATGAATATTTTATAAGTAGTGAACTGGAAAACAAAACTGCTCCTCCGCCGGAATTTGAACCATGGACCCTCTGCTTACAAGGCAGGCGCTCTAACCATTTGAGTTACCGAGGGGCTTGTGAACTGAGTTCGCAAAGCACTACAATAGTCTGGGGGAAGCCGGCCATAGGAACAGTGATCCCGCCCGAAGGCGAATTCATCTAACCAGTTCACATCCCATGAATATATTGAACTGAGTTAACAGGGAATATGAGAGGACGAGTGTGAAAGGAAAATGGATGCCTGCAAGTGTCGACACGATGTCAGTCGTGACTGAGTCGACGTCCTAGTCGACACGAAGAATAAGCAGCATGTAACAGCGATGGTGGCAATTCGGTACAATCTATTTCTTCAGTTTTAATAGGAACTAGGAGTATAGGCTAGGAAATCACGAGATGGCTTCGGCTAAATATTTACAGCGGATTGCACTGTCAGAAGTTGCATAACAGATTGCGCATAACACTTTCAAGAATAACACCTTTTCACTTAGAAAAAAAGTATTCTGACCAATTAATTTTATACTATTTCGTGCCCAGATCTCCAACAACACCTTCAGTAGGTAAAAATACTACACTGTCAGAAGTTACATAACGACAACGGCAGGATGCGCGGTTTCAACAGATAACACTTTGGGATGTTATATGTTATGTTTCTTTCGTTCCCGTTAGTATTTTTACCAATTTGAGGTGTTGTTGGAGATCTAGGCACGAAATAGTGTAAACTTAATTGGTCATAACACTTTATTTCTAAGTGAAAAGGTGTTATTCTTGAAAGTGTTATGCGCAATCTGTTATGAAACTTCTGACAGTGTGGTACTACTACGCCACCCGACGAAATGAGGAAGAGGCCACGTTTGGAGGAAGACGAGCCAGACCTCGTGTCGCAAGCATTGCCAAATTTTGAGGGCGGGTGCATAGTTTCATTAACAGTGACGTCTGTCTATCGGTACGATATCAAATTAACTCTTCCTCGGGATTCCTATAGTTTTTAATTATCAAAAATGATGGTTGAAAATATTCCGGCAATCAGCTGGCTTATTGTCAAAACATCCGGTTTCAAGGATTGGTCGTTTTCTTTCTCACATCCGGTATTGGCATTTTTGGGCCTTTGTTTTGACGTCAATCCATACCGTTCTCTTGACGTCAACCCAGCGATTGTTTTGTGCGTCATAGTTTAGTTAATTGGGAAGAGAGACCGGATAGTGTATTACGCACTGTCAGAAGTTTCATGACAGATAACACGAGGATGCGCGGTTTCAACAGATAATGCGTAACAGATAACACTTCGGATGTTATCTGTTGTGTTGCAAAATGTTATGCCTAATAAGGGTTACAATCAGGAATAACCGAAAAACCGCCAAAAGTATCTGCTGAGTTTTCCGACATCATGACGATAAGGAATAAAGTCAGTAGATGCTTTTTTGGCTCTTCCAAAGAAAGCTTGTTATGCATAACATTTCATGCATAACGTTTTCAAACACAACAGATAACATCCGAAGTGTTATCTGTTACGCATTATCTGTTGAAACCCCGCATCCTCGTGTTATCTCTTATGAAACTTCTGACAGTGCGTTAGTAAGCTTTTTTGTAGGACTCTTTTTCTATTGTTGTAATAATGGTAATATTTACAGCGGCAAGTGCTGCTGAAGAGTTGTAACACCTTCGAAGCGTTTCTGCCAGATTCTGCAAAATTGCGCCATTGGGCGTAATTTTCTGAATGAGCCGCTCAATTCCACAGAAATAATCTGGCAACACTGCTCCCCCATCCCTTAGTGACGTTAATTTTAACATACTTGTACCCGCTTTTATCTATCCACGGGCGTACTTTAAAACAAAGAGTTCACAGGTCATCGAGCCGGTCGGGAGCCCGGGAACGCGAGCAGCTCCAAGCGGCGACCTCCCGCGACATCTTGACAGCTTCCTCTCCAAAAAGCTTCAAGATGCGATCAGCGCTACTGGGGACATAATCGACGCCAGTCACGGGAATACCGTCTTCTACCTGGAGAAGGCAATAACCCAAGCGAAGGAAGACATCACAGCAACGCTTCGAGCAACGAAGAAGAATGACTGTCCAGCAGCAAATTTGACAGAGCTGCGTTCGGAGATAAAAACGGGGTATGCGGAAATCGTTAGGGAAATTTCCCTTCTCCGTCAAGCCAACTGCTCGAACCAACAAGTGCAATACTGCCCTCCAAATCCCAACCAGCGATGCAGGTACTAGCCCTTCTTATATTAGGTCGCTTCTGCCGTTCTCAACGGATTCGCTTTCCAAAAAGGAGAGAAAGAATCCGCCGAGCCCAAGAACAAACGGAAAGTCGTTGCGCCTCTATAACTTCTCGCTGACTTGCCGAGATCACTTTCTGCGTTCGTTGCACTCCGGGCTGTCTCTGGTGTTTTGTCACCAGTGTCCGGTTTTTCTCTTATAACGTGTCTTTTGATTCACCCGTGAGTAGATAAAAACTTGCTAACTCCTCGGTAAAGCCGGGCTCCCGAGCAGGTTCTGGTTAGTCCGCACCGGTGAGGTAAAACCGGACACCGGTCAGTTCAAAAACGGGTTATAAAACTGATGAGTAGTCACCGGTGGATGCAAAAACAGCTTATAAAACAAGAGCTACGAGCTCATATGGTACTTGTTACGAATAGGTGTTGCAAGGAAGTAGATGAGAACGTCACAAAATACCCCCTTCAACCTCCTAGGATCGGACCTATAAATAGAATATCTAGTTTCACTCGAGGATGAGCATTCCCGGCATCGCCTCGGATGATCTGGAGCAAATGTCAGAGCACAATATTTCCGGTACTCGTCACCCTCAAACTCCCCCTACCACGGCCGAATCTGGTCCAGACATATAAACTGATCATCTAAAGCTCGCTTGAGTCTGAGCATTTTTCGCAAAACTACGATACTCCCCCCCCCCCCCCCCCCCCCGTGTTCAGATCCAGTCCGGACCCTAAACTATGTCATCTAGGGAACATCGTATCTCTACTCTTCAAGTTTCATTCAAATCCCTCCACTCGTTTCACCCCTATGTGAGCCCCAAAATTTCCGTGACTCCCTCTCCAACTCCCCACATTGTGGCCAAATACGACTAGGAAACATAGACGTCGTATCTCGGCATCTCCTCTTCTCGTCCTTCAAGTTTGAGCCCAATCGAAGCATATCTCAAAATTTCCGGTTCCTCCTCCTCCTACCTTGGCCGGATCCGGTCTGAACCGTAAAAAACAAACTAGGTCGCATAAAATCGGTTCTGTCGAAGTTGCATCCCATTCGGTACATTCGTTTGATTTTTGTGCATCTGTCGAAGTTGCATCCCATTCGGTACATTCGTTTGATTTTTGTGCATGTCACAAAATTTCCAGATCCCCCCCCCCTCCATCTCCTTCAACCATTGCCTCATGTTGTTCGGAGACATGTCTTGCCTGTCTAGGTCATTAGTTCTTATCAGCAGAAAAGTTTGACTCGAATCGGTCCACCCGTTCGCAACCTACACAAATCAGTAATTTCCGGGTTCCCCTCCCCTTGACTCCACCGAAAATGGTCAGATCAAGAAACGGAAGTTTTCCTAGGGCATTGTGTCAAGTTTCATCGTCTTTACCAGATCTGGAAGTATCCTTACTAGCGATCACCGGAATTCTGGGAAACCCCCTCCCCCCTCCCCCCAAAGAGCCCCCATATGGTCTAGTTCTGTCAAGAACTTATCTAGGGCTTATATTTGTTCTTCCCACCAAATTCCATCCCGATCCCTCGACGCTAGGCGTTTCACGAAAATTCCGGTGCCCCCTTCGACTCCCCCCAAAAGCATCGGATCCGGTCCGGACTTGACATGGACCATCAGGGACGACACTTCTTTCCACTTGTGAAGTTTCATTCAAATCGGATCGCCCGTTCAAAAGTTGTGAATGCCACTAAATTCCGGATTCCCCATCCCTCCACGATGGTCTGATCATGTAAAAGACTATTCTCGAGTCAGTTTGTTCAAGTCCTTGATACGCCAGCCGAGTTTCATCGTCTTAGTACATCAGGAAGTACCACACTCGCGGGATCACCAGAATTCCGACCCCCTCCTAACTCCCCCCACAGGGCCTGAATCCGGTTCGGTTATGTCAATGACGTATCTAGTGTTTGCTTGGTGTCTCCCCACCAAGTTTCATCTCGATCCCTCCACTCATAGCGTTTCCCTTGATTTCCGGTTGCCCCCTCCAGCTCCCCCCAAAAGTCACCAGATCCCGTCCGGATTTTAATTTAGTCGTCTGAGGCACGAGATCTTTCCATATATCAAGTTTCATTAAGATCCGATCACCCGTTCAAAAGTTATAAATACATCAAGATTCCGGACTCCCCCTCCTTCCACTCCCCCCACGATGCTCGGATCGGGGAATTGACTATCTCCAACTTAATCATTTGGGGTCCCTGATATGCCTGCCAAGTTTCATCGTCCTAGCTTATCCGGAAGTGACCGAACTAGCAAAACCTGGACAGACCGACCGACCGACGGACGGACAGAAATTGCGATCGCTATATGGCCCTTGGCCGAAGGGCAAGTGCCATAAAAAACGGAGACCACCGGTGAGAACTCCCGTGACAAAGAACACAGCTACTTTTCACCCACGTAGTGGATTCACTTCCACGTGACTTTCCAAAACCAGTGGAGCGCAAATACAACTCTGGAAATTAAAGCGAAGTCACAAAAAAAGCTGGCGCATATACTGACGGAGTTTTGTTGTTCCGCCTTGTTCCTATCCGTAAGTCATGAGTGATCGATTGGCTTTATCGCCTTACCCTCCTAGCCTCATTATCAGCATCTATCGCACAGATAGTATAAGAGCGGTCTAGGCGCCCCCTCCCCTCGCGACCCCCTTTCTAGATCTTAGCGGAAGAGGGTTAGTCCGGGGTTGGAACCACACCCTAATTATCTGAAGTAATTGTCGAAAGCGACTTTTTTCCATTATTGGCTACAGACTGTAACAGTAACAAGACCAAAGGTTTCGATGGGATCCCAAAAACTTAAAACATTTGATTCAGACAATTGGGTCTTGTCTTCGCCAGATCCAGTCTTCACCAGAATCCTTGAACATTTTTACTATTGAAATCTGGAAACAGATTAATTAAGCAAATAGCTATAGTCATCTGAGACAACCAAGTTCAGATATACATGTATAAGCCATATCTATTTTGAAGATGTTGATCGATACTTCCTGCTTTATAATACTTCTTCCAAATTTCCGGTTTCGGCCGAATTCTGAGTGAACTACTTGTCCAGCAAAAAAAGATAATTCAGAAACGAATTCAGCGTATCTCCTTATCCCTATAAAGAACATCTAATCAACTTCAAATAAAACTTTAACTTATAACAGATTTTCCGGTTGCAGCCGGATTCCGGACGGACTACATGACCGGTAAAAAATGATGGTCTCTTATTCAGCGTCTCTTCTTACTGTCATACTGTTATCTGTCATCGAATCAATTTAAAGTAAAACTTTTGATTTAACAGATTTTCCAGTTTTGTCCGGATTCCGGGCGAATTACTTGCCCGGGTAGGAAATGGTTTTAGCATAAGTGTTCAGCATTTCTTGTTATTCCTAAATCGAACATCTAATCAACTTCAAATAAAACTTTTGCTTTTAACAAACTTTCCGGTTTTCGCCGGATTTCGGACGAACTACTTGTCCGGCGAGAAAATGGTTTCCATCCTCGCGTTCAGCATGTCTTCTTACCCATAATCGACTATCACATTAGCTGTTTTTAAATATTTTGTTTGCCCCTTAATTTGAACCCCATCCCCCACCCCTAAATATAGGGCTACAGATTCGAGCCCATCTGCGAACTCCACCTTACCCTTGACCCAAAGAACCCTCACACCAAGTTTCATCAAAATATCTCATTCCCTTCGAGAGTTATCGTGCTCACAGACGGACGGACAGACGGAAAACTTTTGCGATGTCATAGGTATCCCTCCACTTAAGTTTTGGGAATCCAAGAAACGACCTAGTATTCAAGTCCAAAACGGACGATAAACAATGAAAAATAGCAAGCGGAAACCCTTCTTGTACTTTTACTTCTTACAACAACAAGAGATGGAAGCTCATACGGCACTTGCAAAGCTGGGTCAGAGGACGAAAGTAGGAATTCGTCAGTTCGTGGATTTGTTGTGATCATTTGTGAGCAAAACCCTTCAGATAAGAATGGTCATTGGTCCCTGGAAATCACGAGAATGTATCGTTTGGTAATGCAACTGGCTGAGCGCACTTTAAGGGCGCAGAAGTTCATCTGTAATCAAACTCTTGAAGCAAAAGTTATGATCGAGCTCATCGGGAGCACGAAAATGTATATTTTACTCAAAAGTATTGTTTTTACTTTAAGGAATTCAGTTGTAAGCAAAACCCTTGAGGGACATATGATCATGGACTCGTAAGGATCATGAAAATGTATATTTTGCTTAAAAGTATTTTTTTGTACTTTGCGGTTGCTTTGCAACCAATTTTCAGAGAAGAAGTTCACAAAATCAGACATTTAAGGAAGAAACTTTAAAGCACAGAGGACGGTATTTACGATTTAATTTTTGTAAATACCTCAAGAATAAAGAGTTTCCAAGTAGTACGCGCCATCGCTTCCGATTTTGTCGTTTCTGAGTTCTTGCAGAACCTCATTACCTCAGCCTACCATGGAGATTTCATGAGCGCTACAAACCACAAATATTCGAAATTGCTTCGGTGCATGTGTTCTGAGAAGATCCAGCTTGAGTCTGAAGAGGACCCTTGCTAAGAAGGGACGAAATATAGCTCTAATAAAATGTAGCTGACTTATCCGTTTTGCACCGTCAAAAAAGTACTTTAAGGAATGGATCGGATCTGGGAACTGACAATTTCTAAGCCAATCTTGTCAAGTGTATAATTTCCAAGCCAACTTTCATCGTCCTAGCACATTTGGAAGTACCTTGATTCGCGATTACCGGAATTCCGGATACCCCTGTAACTCCTCCCACAGTGCCCGAACCCAGTCCGCTTCTGTCACTGATGTATCTAGGGCTTGTGCTTGTTCTTCCAACCAAGTTTCATCCCGATCGCTCCACTCTAAGCGTGTCACATGATTTCCGGTTCCCCCCTCCGACAGCACCCCCATATTCATCGGATTCGGTCCGGACTTAAAATAGGACATCTGAAAATCCAAATATCAAGTTTCATTAAGATCCGATCATCCGTTCGAAAGTTATGCATGCCACTAAATTCCGGATTCCGTCTCCCCTCCCTCCCCCCCCCCACGATGGTCGGATCGGGCAAGGTCCAGTCCCTAATATGCCTGCCAAGTTTCATCGTCCTAGCACATCTGGAAGTACCCTAACACACAGACGAACGGCTAAACGGCCAGAAAACAAGCAGGGACTTGGAAAGTTGATTTGTTTCAGGGTTTACTGGTTCGTCGGTAAGATAGAAACGTGGACCAACGCGCAGCAGGTGTGTCAGCAAAGCGATGGTGATCTGGTCACCGTGCGCAACAGCGACAACAGCAACTTCCTCAACAGCTTGGCCAAAACATATGGAGCAACCTATTACTGGATCGGGCTCAACGATATCGTGACTGAGGGGAGGCATGTGTGGATAAGCGGGGCAAATGCCCGTTTCAAGAATTGGAGGAATGGGGAGCCGAATGGAGGGCGCAAAGAAAACTGTGGCGAAGCTTGGGCAAAGAGCAGAGCGAGACCAGAGGTAGAAGAGGGCTGGAACGATGCCGACTGTTCAGAGATGAATCCGTTTATTTGCGAATTACGTCGTGCGAAGTCGAAGAATGGAATTGAGGAGGACGAAGATGTTTAGTTTTTGGTTTGGTTTCAATAAAGAAGTAGACAGCAGAAATATGAATTAGATACTGACCCATAACAAAAAGTCTAACGATGGAAGTTGAAAACAGCGGAGACGTTACATTTTTGGTTTGGTTTCAATAGAGAAATAAACAGAAGAAATATGAATTAGATAATGGGGCGTAAAGGTCGAGAGGGAGTGAGTAGGATGAACAAGTTTATTTTTGGTCTGGTTTCAACAAAGAAGTAAACAGCAGGAATATGAATCAACGGCGCGAAACAGAGACGAAGGGAGGGAGCTGAGGACAACGAAGATATTTAGTTTTTGGTTTGGTTTCAATAAAGACAGAAATAGCAGATGTATGAATTATACAACGGCGCGTAAAATTTCTCTAAGGCACGAGTCACTTGTCTCATCTGAATATTTTTGTTTAAAACAAACCTCTGGAGGCTTTCCCAGTGTTCTCTCAGTTTTCCGTCCGGGGAGTCCCCAGGAAGTGACTCCCTATTTTCTCGAGGTCCATATTGACACCCCAAGGAGTTCCCGGGGAACGACCAGAGTACGTCTTTACTATTTGACTATAGTTCCGGGAGGCAGAAATGTGCACTATATAGGCGTTTTTCCGTGACACAATTGTGGGCCACACACTTCTGAGTGTGTGCCGTGGAAACACTATTGTGTGCCACATAGCCGAGCCACAAGCTGAAACTCACGGAAACGCCGTTTTGACTATTTTTGGGGCGGTAATTTCAAATCTTTGAAAATAAAAATAAATTCAGATAAAATATCGACAAATAGAACTTCAAGCTTCCGTCCTTACCATTCTGTGCAAAAAGAATCCTCAGTTTTACGTCTACGTGCTTGAGAAAGTAGTTAATTGTATTTGTTTGACATTATTTTGCTGCTAAACTGAATTTCCCGCCAGAAACGAGCCACAAAATCGACAATCATCTCGGCAGTTGTTTGTCGAAATCGAGCCACAAAAATCTTGTTCATCGCGGAAACACATTTGTGGGCCGCACAAAAGACCACGGAAACGCTCTTTTCGAGCCACAATCGATCCACAAACTGTTTGTGGGAGCACGGAAAAACGCCTATATCCTTGGAAATCTGTAGGCTGTTCTGTAAATACATTTTTCATTTTCTTTCCGTTTCATCTCGAATGTGTTTCTTTTCTTCGTACAGTAGAGGTATGCTTATTTGAACACTTCTCTAGCTGTTTCACTACCCTGGCTTTGTTACTTGCTTATAAAACAGTCAAATGCAAAGGAAAAATAACAAACTTGATAGCAGCTAATAGCCAACTATTTCAGGATTATCCTGGCATAAACTTTGAGTAGAAATTCAATTAAATACTATTTTACTTTGAATTTACAATTTGTGAAAGGAGAACCAGGTGGTAGTTGAGTATCATTAAAAAAGTGACGAAAAACGTTTAAAAACGTTTTTGGCCAGTATTTTGAGCGCGTTCCACCCTACTTACCGTAGTTACTACGCATGCCGTCACGGGCTCTGGCTTCTAGGCGTCAAGGCTGGAACGCATTTTTCTATTTGCAGCAAAATATCGCGCCACGAGCTGATCCGGCCAATCACGTCACAGATATTCGTAGTTAGTATTTCAGGATTTCAGGATATTCGTAATAGTTACTATACGCACCTCATAAAATCCGATGACGAATTGCCGCCAGACGCGCTAGAGGAATAATAACAATCATACGTGAGATCTTGGTACAAGTTATCTGAAGGGTGAATAAGCGATTAGGCTTTCGCTTATACCGAGTCGCGTATTAGCCCCCATGGAAAAGTCAACCAGCACTCAGCACTGAAGTCGGAAGCCAGAACTGACAAACTAGATGAAGCCTGACAGAACAGAGTTGGGTAAAACAAAAATAGAGGAAGTGGCATTTTAAATAGTTTTAAACATGACTAGGCCTAAGAGGAATTGAAAATAGCCAAACAAACCGAGATAAACGTACACCAAGAAGTAATGTGTGCGTTTTCGTTACGAAAGCGCACCTAGCGGCCAAAAGAGAACTAGTCTGAAAGGAATTTTATAAGGGGCGTATTTCGAGAAGGTTGGAACGGTCAGCGTACCGGTAGTAACTTTTCACGAGGTTGGAACGAAAATAGTAACTAACAGTTACTATTATTAGAAGGTTGAACACGCTCTTTATAGTAAAAATTTCTGGTTCGGGTTTTAGTTTTTACTTCGGCGCCCGCTCACTGGTCGGCGACGTTCACATAAGCATACCTCTACTGTATTCCGTCAAGCGTTCTTTAAACACTGAGAAGTATAGTAGAGATCCTTAAAGTTTAACTGAAAAGCAAATTCATTTAACTGGATACACTGACTTATTTGGATGCTGCAACGGGATTTTTTTATTTTCCACTATCTACTCTAGTTATGACGGTCAGAATATCTGCGGTCGTCCCCACAACAAAATTCTACTATGACGCGGGAAATTTTACTCTCAACACAAGCGCGGCTTTTCAGTGGCCAGTGGTGAGACTGGTGAAGATTGCTTAGTGCCTGAACAAAAAAAAAAATCATAAATCTTTCTTGTAAGGCATACAACAAAAATACAAGCGCATAGAGGTACGACAAATCACACGGAAATTCCACTATTTGAAAAATCGTTTATCCATGAATAGCGGAAGAACGAAGTAACGCATTTTCAGCGGGTCTTCAAGCCAACTTTAGTGAATCGGTGACGGGTAACTAGGAGCGTGTTCCATCCTACTTACCGTAGTTACCACGCATGACGTCACAAATTCTGCCTTTTTGTCGTCAAGGCTGGAACGATTTTTTTATTTTCCAGCGAAATATCATACCACGGGTGAATCCGACCAATCACGTGACAGAGATTCGTGGTTACTACGCTTACCACGCTCCCGAGCGTGGTAAGCAAATAGTTACTATTGGTTACTATTTCGTCAAGGCTGGAACGGTCAGCGTAGTAACTTTTCGAGAGGCTGGAACGGGTTTAGTAACTAATAGTTACTATTGGTACGAGGGTGGAACACGCTCTAGGTTGTCATATCCCAGCCCTTTTCGGTTAAACTTTAAGCTGTGAGCTCCAATTGCTCAGGCTTCAAGTTTGCTACTGCGAAGTTCGAACTCCAGCTGCGCGTGTCGCATGGTTGTGGCTCCCGCGTCCCGCCCACTGTGTCCCAAAAGTAAATCGAGCTTGCAGAACTGCCTAGATCCTTAAGCTGCGGTAGAGATGATCTGGTAGTTGACTTTGAACAGAACATGTCAGCAACTCGCTGTGACAACCAGATCACGTTCTGGTCTCACAACACAACCGAAACACGCCAGCGAATCTCCGAAGAACGAGAAAACGTCACAAAAACGAATCCTCAAACATGTTCAAATCCTACGTCAACCAATCAAAATGCTTATTGCGTGTCGCGCCAGTGACGTTTCTGGCTCTTCGTTAGGCACACGGCGATTCTTCATCGACACTTCATCGAGCACGAAAGACGTATTCTCGCCGTTCCCCGAGGACTCCTCGGGGGATGCGAGAATAGAGGGAGTCACTCCACGCGGACTCCGCGTACAGAAACAGCGAGAACATGGGGAATGCTTCCAAAATAGTTTTTGTTTTTAAAAAAAAATATGCAGTTGACGAAATTAGTCTGGATCCACGTTATTTTTGGTTTTGTTTATTCTGATTGTTTTTTTTAATTAATTTTACATTGCACCAACACCAGCAAAACTTGATTCCCCTCCAAATTTGAGGGAGTCCTTTTTGATGACGGTGATGATAATCGGAGCATTCCCTGTACGTGGGGACTCGCGAGAATACGGGGAGTGAGTCCCCGGGACAAACAAAAACGCGGGGACTCCTCGAATGGAGTCCTCAGGGAACGGCGAGAATACGCCTGAAGTCGACACGAAGTCATCAAGAGTACTGAGGGCCTTAGAGCACCTGAATGTGTGTTATGGGCTGGTTATGGGCCTTGATTTTACAATTTGACAAAAACTGCTTGCACTAGTGTTGGGCGATATCTGGATTTTTCTATATATCGATATATTCACTCTCGATATTCGATATCGATATTTCCTTACCATGTTTCACTATGGGATACGTCTCGTTCCGCCAAAATTTAAGAACAAAATTGTCATTAAATAGCATCTTGCATCATCTCAAACTCCGAATAAATAAGAACTTATTTACGGAAAATATATTGCTCCAATTTCGGATGTATAAATGTAGGTTATGTTGGGTTATTTACAATAATTACGAATGAACAAATATGGTCTTCGATATCGATATTCACATTTCGATATTCGATATCGATATTTGGTCCGATATATCCATATATCGTTATCGAATTTCGCCGAAACTGCACACACTATATAGTGTTTCTGCTTAGATGTTCTGAGATAGTTGACCACTTTACAATGAATCTATGCTTACAGAAAATTATACACGGCTTCGGCTGTTTTAGGTTCTTTCCATGCCCCATGCCTCGGATGACAATCTTGGCAACAAACAGGTCTTCGGACGGAAACAACTTCTCCAAAACGATGCTCGGGACGCCTGATGCGTCACATAAAGAGAACAAATCGTGGCAAGCGTGATAACCAGTGTATTGCTACTAGAGGAGATTGGATACACTTATGACATGAGGAATGTCGGGAACGAGAGTGGATGGAAATACTACATAAGTAGAAAGAATTGCTATCAGAAGTGCAACGTGTCCGTCAAGTAGCTGTACAAAGAAGCATCCATCTTTTGCGATAACATTTACTTACTTATTTGTAAAATATTTCAACCCTAATAGCTAAGTAAAATTATTTATTTACCATTCAAACAGGGTTATTAACGCACAATGGTCTGCGTGCGGGAACGTATCAACCCGAATGGCAAAACGGGGTGTGAACGGACTACCCTTTTCGCTCGTCTTTCATTCGTACAAAACTATACGTAAAAATTATTTATTTGCCGTTCCAACAGGATTACAATCTCGCAGTGGCCTGCGTGTGGTAACGTATCAACCGGAACGGCACAACGGAGTGGGAACGGTGTATCTTTTTCATTCATTTCTCTCGTACAAAACTACATAAAAATAAGTTACTTACCGTTCAAACAGGATTACAAGCTCCCCGATGAAAAATTTGTAGCTTGCGTGGTTGTATGATAGTTGTACGAAAAAGTTGCATGTTGATATGTAATAGTAAAGAATACCATCATTTAATGTGCCTCAGACTTTGCCAATCTTATGCAGTAGAATCCAGTAGCATTCTGTCTTGCTATGGTAGCATCAAGTCTTGCAAACAGTAGCATGCAGTAGAATGCAGTAACACGCTAGCCTTGATATAGAAGCATGTAGTAGCATCAGTTCGTACTGCATGCTACTTTTTCGTACAACTTCATACTACTATTTTGAGATAAATTTTTCATCGGGTCACCATGGGTGCACGCGGGAACGTACCAACCGGAACGTCAAAATGGGGTCCGTCAAAAAACGGACTGCCATTTTAATTTCTTTCTCTTGTACGTAACTACCTATAAACTATTTATTTACCGTTCAAACAGGATTACAAGCTCACAATGGTCTGCGTGCGGGAACGTATCAACCGGGACGGCACAACGGGGTGTGAACGGACTACCCTTCTCCTTCCTTTCTCTCGTACAAAGCTGAACGAAATTGTTCATCGCGTTCCCGCTAGGGTCGCAAGAGACGTACACAAGACGGCGGATTGAGGTCGCCTGACGGAGTTCAGCTATCACCGATTTGACTAAAAAGAAGAAAATGGTTAAACTACGACAGGGTTTCTAAACCACAAGGGTTTGGAATTCTCACTTATATTTTCTCTATATTTATATATATATTTTATTCTCTATATATAGTACTAGTGCCATTACCATAATCACCCCATATATTTCTAAACCCGGAGAACCCAATTTCGTTCGGTACATTCTAACCCCTCTAACAAAACCATGCTGATTTTCTCACTTGCCGTGTTTAGCTACCTTCGACGTGTATCACGCTGTCGACGGTTGTCTGCGAGAAGGTTTTCCATAAAAAGACTGGTTATGTAAATTGTTTCCCTCTTTTCGCTACAAGTCAACGGGTCTCGGAAAAGGCTTAAAACAGCCAAAACCGTGGATTGTTTGTTGAAAGCACAGCATAGTTTTAAAGTATTCAAGTATTTTAAAACACTGTAAGTTGAAGAGTAAATAGTGCGAGGGGTCCTTTAAGTCCGGCCAGAGTCGGCAATCGCCAACAAGATAATCCCTAATTCCAAGAGGTAAGTATGAGTATTTTGAAAAAGAATATCCCGTGCCCTTTTATCGCGAAAAGCCAATTCTAGTAAGAGCTGTGCTTTTAAGACCAGCGGAGATTACAGGTATGCTTTAAAGTTTAACTGAAAAGCGGAGCAAAATAACACTTGAGAGTAGCGCCAAGACTTGAAAAAAGTGACACACACTCGAATAGCCGTGATACTAGCACCACTAGCGATAGTGAACGTCCCTATTAAAACTCAATCAGTCTATCACCAGCGCTGGCTCCGATAACTTCATATTCTGGACATAGCAAAAAAATGATACAGCCTCCATTGTTTCCTTGGTGTGTGCAGACCGCACCTTTGCTTTACTAGAAATCTCTGAACCCAAAAGTTTGCCTCGCTTTAAATGACGCAAGCGTAGTGGACGGCGCTATATCAGTATGGCCCGTTTGCAAAGCAGGAAAGCATAGGCATTGGCGCTACTCCCTAGTTTTGTTTTTCTCTGCTGAAAAGGCAGCTTAATTTTACATCTGACATTTGAATATTACTGAAATATTTTGACTCATCTAAGAGATTAGGTATTTTTCACCCGGGGCTCTAGTAATAACGTTCAGAGTGTCCACTGCTTGCACGAGAACGCAAAATTCAACCAGCCGCGGAGAATTCAAATTTCAATAAAGGCCTGCATTTCCAGGGTTAAAGATGCTAAGCTCGGAAAAATTCCGCCCGTAGAAAGTTAGGAAAATGATCTTAAGATAACTTGCAAGGGATCTAACATAATTATTTTATTTTTCCGAAATCCCGTACATTGATAGTTGGTAAATATCTGAAGTGTAGAGGGACAAGCACATAGAGGTACCCCAAATTCGAAACAAAATGTTCATTCGATGAAATCGATCATCTTTGGATAACCGACACACGAGGTAAGGCATTTTTATCGGGTTTTTAGGCCGATTTGATTGAATAAGTGATGCATAACTAGACTGTTGGGTATCAACCCTATTCGGTTAATCTTCAAAGACCCGCGGGGATAACGGATGTACTTTTTTAAAATCTTTTTAAAGTCCGTAGCATCTTTTACAATTTAAATTATTTTTATATAGGAAGTAACACTTCGTACTTTTTGTGGCTACTCCTCCATCCCTCAGTGACGTTAATTTTAATTTATTTTTACTCACTTTTATCTATTCCCGGGCGTACTTTACAACAAAGAGTTCACAGGTCATCGAGCCGGTGCCCAGCAAGGCGAGAACTTCCAAACAACGTTCTGCCACGCCTAGACAACTTCCTCTCCAAAAAGCTTCAAGATACAATCAGAGAAAGTTGTAACAGTTAACATTAACTCCATCTCGTTTGATATCGGAATCACAAGCTCGACGGCCGTTAAAATTTTTTTGTATCATAACTTACCTCGCCTTCGGTTGGGATTGGTTATTTTAAATGGCCGTTTTTACGTTATTATATCAACCTCGATATCGGAAGTTGACCCTTTAATACCTGTAATGACACATCCCATACGAAACCTGGACTACGCCAGCGCACTGCAAGAACGGAACGATCGACGGAACAGCGATCGCTGTTAGGCACTTGAGCCGAAGGCTGCAACTGTCCATACAGGGACGCTCAAAATCTACTTTCTCATTTTACCCCTTCTCTTAGAGCGTGTTCCATCCTTCTAACAATAGTAACTATTAGTTGCTATTTTCGTTCCAACCCCGTGAAAAGTTACTACGCTGACCGTTCCAACCTTCTCGAAATGGTAACTATTTGCATACCATTCTCAGGAGCGTAGTAAGCGTGGTAACTACGTATCTCTGTGACGTGATTGGTCAGATTCGCCCGTAGAATGATATTCTGCTGGAAAATATAAAAATCGTTCCAGCCTTGACGGCCAAAAGCAAGAATTCGTGACGTCATGCGTAGTAACTATGGTAAGTAGGGTGGAACACGCTCTTCAGAAGAAAGATTATCGTGCGGTAGTGCGATAGTATGTAAGTGAGTAATTTATTTGTAACCCGCCATTTTTAAAAGTAAAGTGTTCTTCTTTTTAATTTTGTTTTGGTATGGTTTCAGGTTTGACTTGTTCCGATACTTTCGCTGCGTAACATACTCCAGACGGAGGCGTCACTAGCCAAAATGTTTGGGGGGGGGGGGGGACGAGGCATTTGCCGACTGGCTGGTAATTTTTACCGACTGTTTCTGCCGAAAAAATGATTGTTTTCAACAACAAAAAATGACAGTTTTGAAAAATATCGACTGATTTTCAGAGAAGTCCACTGATTTTCAGAAAACCGACTATTTTGACGAAAAATCGACCAATTTTCAGAAAAAACGACTGTTTTCATGAAAAAAAAAATCAACTGTTTTGACGAAAAATCGCGGCGCTTCGCGCCGACTCGGTTATTTTTTACCGACTGGCCGACAGCATTGGGGGGGGGCCCTCTCCCCCCCCTGGTCGTGACGCCCCTGACTCCAGGGAACGGGACCCAGGAACGGGCGGGGAATATGGAAAGGCCTGAAATACTTAGGTATTACAAGGTAGCAAAGGTAAGGTTTGGTGAAGGGGTTTATTTTAATTTAATTTACCTTTAAGATTTTTGCGTTCATGGATTCAGCTGCGAGTAACTGTCTCTCAGTTTTGTGGAATATTTGGGATACTAAAAGGTCGGGGATAAGGGATAAGCCAAGGAGCCGGTTTTGTAAAGTTGATGTTGGGGATTCGGACTACCTTCTTTAAAAGTGCCAGGAGTTTTCTGTCCCACGTGAGAGGTTTTTGAATTGTATAGGTATGTCAGTAAAGGATCTACTTAATAGTACACACCCTCGAATTATATGAAGGATTGGTGCATTTCTGGACCATTTAAGTAAGCTAATTACTGAGGATGAGGGAAGTTGTCCCGATAAAAAATTATCTCAAAACAGTAGTATGAAGATGTACGAAAAAGTAGCATATAGTACCAATTGCTATGGAATACTACTGCTTAAGATTGGCCCAGTGTGAGGCACATTAAATTAAAGTACTCTGTACTACTGCATATCAATATATGCAACTTTTTCGTAAAACTGCCATACAACTGCAGAGGCTACACATTTTTCCTCGTGGAATAGTTCAGTTGATTAAACATTCTTTTGTTCATGGCCTAAGGGCTCATTAATCATCGATCTATCTATCTATCATGCTCCCGACGGTTCTCTAGGAGGAGCTTTCTTGTGAGAAAAACCGGTTATGTTTCCCTGTTTCTGCTTAAAGTCAACGGACCAGGAGAAAGGCTTAAAGCAGCAGAGTTTATAATTTGTTAAAAGTAGAGCTTGGTTTTAAAGTATTTATAATAAATATTCCTTCAGCCCAAGCTGACTGCGAATCGTGTTTGATAGTGCAAAACGGATACGTTAGCTCAATTTTCTTAGAGCTATATTTCCACCCTTCTTGGCAAAGGTCCCCTTCAGGCTCAAAGCCGCTCAAGTTGGAGAAAAGAACTTGTGGGAAAACAAAACAAAGATTATAGCTTAGCGTTAAATATTTGACTTCGGGAATTCCTTTGTGAGAGTTGCTTGGAGTTAAAAAGGTTGCTGTGATTTCATTTTGGACACGGCTGCAGTTTTTGCTGCTCGATTGGGTCGTTGATAGGGTAGAGATTTTTCTGCATCTGGGTTGACTTTGGTTTTGTTGTAGAGAAGAGCTTGGGGTCTGAATTTCCTTTCGATGATGATGCCGTCCCATGTATCTACATTTATCTATATATTCCAAATATTTGTAATAGTCGAACAGAAATGGTAAATTAGTGCGAGGTCTGATATACGTAATATACGTTTATTCAGGGAGCCAAACCCTTAGGAGGAAGTTGTTTGCATCCAGAGCAAAATAACACTAGGGAGTAGCGCCAAGGCTTGACAAAATTGACACACACTCGAACAGCAGCGACTAGCACCACTAGCGATAGAGAACGTCCCTACTGAAACTTATTCAGTCGTTCACCAGCGCTTGCTCCGATAAATTCATATCGTGAACACAGCAAAAAAAATTATATATCATCCATTGTTTCCTTGGTGTGTGCAGAACGCACCTTTGCTTTACTAGACATTTCTAAACCAGCAAGTTGTCTCGCCTTAAATGCCATCAGCGTAAGTATGGCCCGTTTGCAAAGCATGGAAAGCATCGGTCTTGGCGCTACTCCCAAGTGTTATGTTGCTCTGGTTGCATCCAGAGCAAAATAACTCTAGGGAGTAGCGCCGAGACTTGACAAAATTGACACACACTTGAACAGCAGCGACTAGCACCACTAGCGATAGAGAACGTCCCTACTGAACCTTATTCAGTCGTTCACCAGCGCTGGCTCCGATAAATTCATATCGTGAACACAGCAAAAAAAATTATATATCATCCATTGTTTCCTTGGTGTGTGCAGAACGCACCTTTGCTTTACTAGACATTTCTAAACCAGCAAGTTGTCTCGCCTTAAATGCCATCAGCGTAAGTATGGCCCGTTTGCAAAGCATGGAAAGCGTCGGTCTTGGCGCTACTCCCAAGTGTTATGTTGCTCTGGTTGCATCCAGAGCAAAATAACTCTAGGGAGTAGCGCCGAGACTTGACAAAATTGACACACACTTGAACAGCAGCGACTAGCACCACTAGCGATAGAGAACGTCCCTACTGAACCTTATTCAGTCGTTCACCAGCGCTGGCTCCGATAAATTCATATCGTGAACACAGCAAAAAAAATTATATATCATCCATTGTTTCCTTGGTGTGTGCAGAACGCACCTTTGCTTTACTAGACATTTCTAAACCAGCAAGTTGTCTCGCCTTAAATGCCATCAGCGTAAGTATGGCCCGTTTGCAAAGCATGGAAAGCGTCGGTCTTGGCGCTACTCCCAAGTGTTATGTTGCTCTGGTTGCATCCAGAGCAAAATAACTCTAGGGAGTAGCGCCGAGACTTGACAAAACTGACACACACTTGAACAGCAGCGACTAGCACCACTAGCGATAGAGAACGTCCCTACTGAACCTTATTCAGTCGTTCACCAGCGCTGGCTCCGATAAATTCATATCGTGAACACAGCAAAAAAAATTATATATCATCCATTGTTTCCTTGGTGTGTGCAGAACGCACCTTTGCTTTACTAGACATTTCTAAACCAGCAAGTTGTCTCACCTTAAATGCCATAAGCGTAG
This sequence comes from Branchinecta sandiegonensis, assembly GCA_030848855.1. Lineage (NCBI taxonomy): Eukaryota > Metazoa > Arthropoda > Branchiopoda > Anostraca > Branchinectidae > Branchinecta > Branchinecta sandiegonensis. Next base: position 27,275,122 of record JAUPMV010000001.1, on the reverse strand, counting down.
TGGGCGGCGATACGAGTATGGCCCGTTTGCAAAGCATGGAAAGCATAGGTCTTGGCGCTACTCGCTAGTGTTATTTTGCTCTGGTTGCACCGGAAAACAAGCTTCTGGTGTCCCTCTTTTCAGTGTGTCTACGGATCTTGTACCATGAACGAATTAACGAATGAACGAATGTATTCCCAGAAAAGCCCTTTGGGCCATAGCGGGAATAAAAGGCACGAGAAATTGTTTCGGAGTAGACTGTCATACTTTTGCTTACGCCATCTTACACCGTCTCCCGACCTGGGAGGGGGTTATTGTTGGGTAGAGTTGAACACTGCGGCTTTTGACGGATGGCCGCGGTTTTTATTAGTTTTTTTTTCCGTGTTTGCATTCTATTTATAGCGGAATAAACTAGATAGATAAATAAATAGATTCAACTTACTGACACCACTCTTTCCGGGATTTATAACAGCAACGACATCTCGTGAGCCTGATTTCGAAACTTCTTTGCAAATCGAAGACAAAATCTGGAATACAGATTTTTCTTATGTAGTTCGTAAACAAAATTCCATCATCATCATTATCAAAAACGTACATTTACCGACCGTACAATCCCTTGACGATCTTCAATAACCTGCTGCATCTATGAATGATTGAATGAATGAATTTATTACATGCAGCCTAGTTATAAGGCACAGACTAGTAATAAAGCACAGTACATATAGAGAAACAAGAGCTACGAGCTCATATGGCACTTGTTACGAGTAGGTGATGCAAGAAAGTAGATGAGAACGTCACAAAATACCTAGAAATAGGATATCTAGTTTCAGTCGAGTCTGAGTATTTCTGGCATTGCGTCAGATCATCTAGGGCATATTAATTTTCTACCTTTTAAGTTTAGATCCAATCGTTTGATTCCTAAACGTGCCACACTATTTCCGGTACCCCCCCCCTCAAACTCCCCCTGCCACGGCCGAATCTGGTTCGGACACATAAATTAATCATCTAAAGCATCTTCTCTTACCGCCTATCAAGTTTCACTCGAACCTGAGCATTGGAAATTGCTTGAGCACCGTGCTCGGATTCGGTCCGAACCCTAAAATATGTCATCTAGGGCATACGACTCATCATAACTCGCGATCACTGGAATTCCGGGAAACCTCCTCCAACTCCCCCCAAAGAGCCCCGGTAAGATCTGGTTCTATCAAGAACGTGTCAACAGGGCTTCTGCTTGTTTTTCTTACCAAATTCTATCCCAATCCCTCGACTCCAAGCGTTTCACGAGATTTCCTGTGGCCCCCTCCAACTCCCCCACAAGTATCGGATCCGGTCCGGACTTCACGTGGAACATCTGAGACGATAGCTCTTTCCACTTGCCAAGTTTCATTCAAATCCGATCTCCCGTTCAAAAGTTACGCATGCCACTAGATTCCGGATTCCCCATCACTCCACGCCCCCCACGATGGTCTGATCGGGGAAACAACTATTCTCAAGGCAGTCTGTTCGGGTCCCTGATATGACTACCAAATTTCATCGTCCTAGTACCAAACTCGAGAGATCACCGAATTCCGCCCCCGCCCCCCCTCCCCCCAACTCTCCCCACAGTGCCCAAATCCGGCCCGGTTGTGTCAACGATGTATCTAGGACTTGAGCAAGTTCTTCCCACCAAGTTTCGTCCTAATCCCTCCACTCTAATCGTGTCCCAAAATTTCCGGTTTCCCCCTCCAGCCCCCCCCCCCCCCCCCAAAGTCACCGGATCCAGTCCGGATTTTAAACGGGTCGTCTGAGGCACAAGATCTCTCCAAATATCCAATTTCATTGCTATCCGATCACCCGTTCGAAAGTTATAAATACCTCAAGATTCCGGATTCCCCCTCCCTCCACTCCCCCTACGATGCTCCGATCGGGGAAGTGACTATTTCCAGCTTAATCATTTAAGGTCCCTGATATGCCTGCCAAGTTTCATTGTCCTAGTACATCCGGAAGTACGAACTAGCGGGATTACCGGAATTCCGCCCCGCCCCACCCTCGACCCCCACAGTGCTCGAATCCAGTCCGGTTATGTCAACAACATATCTAGGACTTGTGCTCGTTCTACAGACCAAGTTTCATCCCTATCCGTCCACTCTAAGGGTTTTCCAAGATTTCCGGTCCCCCCCCTCCAGCTCCCCCCAAAGTCGCCGGATCCGGACCGTACTTTAAGCGGGTCGTCGGAAACACGGGGTCTTTCCAAATATCAAGTTTCATTAAGATCCGATCACCCGTTCAAAAGTTATAAATACCTCTAGATTCCGGATTCCCCTCCCTCCACTCCCCCAAGATGCTTAGATAGGTGAAGTGACTATTTCCAACTTAAACTTTTGGGGTCCCTGATATGTCTGCCAAGTTTCATCGTCCTAGCTTATGTAGAAGTGCCCGAACTAGCAAAACCTGGACAGATCGACAGACCGACGGACGGACAGAAATTGCGATCGCTATATGGCACTTGGCCGAAGGGAAGTGCCATAAAAAGGTAAATGAACGCTTAACAAGAAATACAGAGGGTACACAAAATCTACACCAACAGCAAAAGATAAATGAACGCAAAACAAGAAATACACAACGAAGCATGAAAAGAACAATAAATTTACTGCATTAGCTGGCGCATTGGACAACGGGCAGGAAGGCGGTTTGGATGATGGCAGAAGATGTTCACTTATTTCTTTTAGCTTGACAGTTGGGTCCAAGAGAGAAAAACTTCTCCATGATTCGGTGATTTACTATATTACTGACTAACTCTACTCCCCTAATCCGCTTCTCATTTCTCATCCTCCTAATCCATCCTTCTCCTTTCGAACACCCAATGTAATTTTTATCCTTATTTATTTATTTATTTATTTCCCTCCGAACTGAGGAGTACAAAATATAATGCATAAAACAGAACTACGTCTAAACCATCTGGTCCATTCAATCACATATACATACTATAAAAATCAGGCCCGTATCCAGGAGTTATTTCGGGGTGGGGGGGTTGCCTGCGGGTTGAACAAAAAAGTACAAAAAAGACATAGATCAGAGGGAAAAGACTACAAAAACGGTTATTTTTGTATGTTTCGGGGGGGGGGGGGTCAACCCCCTACCCCCCCCCCCCTGGATACGAGATTGATAAAAATACACACAATTTCGACAACTAAATTACATTGTTTACGTGCTATATGAATGAATGAATTTATTGCATTCATTCATTCATTTATTTTGTATCCGCCAAAGCTGGCGAGTAGAAAAAATATAATAAACTACACACAATCGGTCTACAACTGACTAATAACTAGACCACATACTTTCATAAAAATCTACGTCATTTAAAAATAATTAGCCTACACTTTCCTAAATGAATTCTACCTAACACTTTAACCAAAAGAAAAACGAAAAAACCTATGGGGTCATGGCAACAAACACAAGGAAAACACAACAAACTACAAAAATCGCTCTCTTGGACAAGCCAACGCGGAGGATTCTAGCCACCTTACGGATATCCCCCATATCTGTCCTTCCAATCTTTTCTAGTAGCCACTCCTCCCTAGTGTCACTTGCTAAAAAAAAGGGTAAAGGATGTGGGCTTGGAGTGCTACCGAAGCTTTTTTTTACCTACTATATATTTATGTTTAGGTTACGTTAGAATCTTGGAACAAGTTCAAGTTCAAGTTTTTTAATTTTACACAAAAATACAAATACATTATACACTCACACACTCACAAAAAATGTAAGTAAGCTGTCGTCGGAACTTCTCAAAATCGGCCTTGAAGTTAACCTGTCAAAATGTGAGTACCTGCATTTCAACCCTTCGTCAAATGGTTCGAATGTATCCAACGCTTCTATATCTCTTGGATCGTTCATCGTCAAATCAACAGACTCTCTACGGTGGCTCGGCATAACATTCAAATCTTCATTGTCAAAATTTTGCTCTTCGGTTGTTCAAGAAGTTTATAAATCAATCCCTAGCGCCTATGGACGCATCGTACCCAACCGGGGGCGCTATAATCGTAAAGCTTTGGGAAATTTGTACAGCACCTTCTGCGCACCTTCTATACTATTTCGTTCTGGCGTCACTCATGTTCTGCAATAGAAGGAGATTAAAAAGATGAGATCATGTTATTTTAAATATGCGAAGCACCTTCTCCACTTGCCGAAATTATGTCATAACCATTCATTGACGGAGAAATTCAAAATTCAAGATGCAAGTGTTACCCTTTTGGATGTTTCATCATCGCTTTCAAAAATCATGGAGAACAGGGCCCAACCAGCGCACGACGTCATCCACTGCTTCCTGACCGACGATTGAAAATTAAGAGTCTTTTTTGAGTGTTTGTGTGTTTTTTATTTTTTATTTATTTTCTTCATTTACTCCGCCTTTTCAAAATGGCGGGTCATAAATAAATTACTTACTTACTTACTTACATGCACTGTGGAGAACAAAAAGTTGAGAACAGAAGTTTATGTCAGAAAGCTAGGATATCAATAGCTCATAAAACTAGTAAGTTATTGTGGCCAAGGTGCCGTCGGTGCCTTAAAGTTCGTATCAGAATCTGGACATACTACAGTTTCTGCTTGACACAAATCAACCATTTTTTGTGTCACCATCAGCGTTGTTGCCACTGGTCGCAGAATTCTGTGACTTCTATAACAAAACGAGCCGAAATTCTGCGACCCGGGGTTCCTCACCAGTTAATACAAAAGTGAAGCAAAAAAGATGAGCTATAATCAGGAAGATGATAAAGGGAGATTTCTCGATACTAGTTGGCAAAACGGACCCAGTTTCGTAGGCACCAGAATGTCACAGGTTTTTGCGGCCAAAATTTACGACTCCGTCAGCGAAGAGTGGAAACACTGCCATCAGTACCAGTAAAGATTCTGACATCAAACATTCTTGTCCTACGTGCAACAAATTCCGAGCAAGAGTAGAAAAAAAAATTAAATGCGATACGAGAAATATTCGCAAGAATGAACTTATTACATGCTGAAAAAGAAAAAAAACAGAGCTTACATTGGTAACTAATAATGATAATACATTGTGCTCACGGAAGGAAATCAAGAATCCCGGCTTCACCAAATCGCATCCAGGTGGTAAGCAAAGTGGTAAGCCCCTTGCGATAAGTAACCTAAAGGAAGTGAACGGGCTTTCAGTGTTTATGCCACTTTCATAGAAGGAAAGGGTTTCTGAAAGCCTACATGGGGGGGTCGGAGCCGGGTTCATTGAGGGGCCTGCGACTACCCTGTCAATCAACGAACCGGGCCCCGACCCCCACTTTGGTCCAGTTCCAATTTCAATCCTCGACAGATGTAGGGTACCTCGGTACCTATAGGAGTCAGATTAGAGCAGAAACAGCGGATTTTGAGGCCTATTACGACGACTGTATTTGTATGTGAAGAAGCACTCTCAACCTGATATTATGGCGTGGGGTGTAGTAGGCCGGACGAAAGATGGTAAATGTCCATATTTACAGTCATCGGAGTCAGAATAGCCTAGGCGTCTGGTGGCCTACTACACGTGCAGACTTCACGGGTTCATAATGGATTCCCCAGGTCGATTCACACTAAGATTTGCGTATACCGAACCACAATAGGCTATAAACCACCCATCACACACTAGGCCCTACAGGCCAGCCCACTCGAAGGAGCTTTAAAAAAGACTCATAATAATGACCTAAGGTCCGTAAAATAAACAAGAGGTTTTATTATCTAGTAAGTACTTACAAAATAAACAACCTTTAAGTAAAAACGGTTGTTGCCGGTCGAGACTCCGGAAAAGAAGTCCGAAAGAAGACGATTCATCCCTCTCTCAGTTCTGGTACGGCTTCGGATCAGGGTTGTCCATTTCGCCTCTTCGCGGCTGGGCAGCGTTGCCTAGGTCACTTAGATTGACTCAAGCAGGTCCGCTGTCCTTAGAAAGTTGATGATTGTCTGGATGATGGATGCTTCAGCAGCAGGGGGGAGAGTAGGATGCACGAGGCATCCAGTCGATAGGTTAAGATGGTGCTTCTTGACCAGTGATACCACCTGAGTTCTATGTTTGTTCAAGTGGATTTGGCGATGGCTGCAATGGAATAGGATGTGGTCCAGGGTCTCGTTCAGGGCTCTGCACAATCGGCAGAGGGGAGGCAGGCGGTTGGCCGTCAGGTGTCGGGATCTGATACGAGTGTGCTGGGTGGTTCAGTCCTGTTGCCCCTGCACGTATCCGGTGATAGACTCTGCTTTCGACTTTTCCCCGGTATGGGGAAAACTTAGGGTGCGGTTTGGCAGTAGCATGAGTCATGATAACCAAGAATTAAAAAATAATACAAGAGCCGCGACAGTATAAAAGATTAAACAAACCGTACGGAAAGGGAGTAGCGCTGCCTAGCAGCGGCAGTGTCGAAGCAGTGCGGGGTGCAGATGGCACCACCGTAACAAGCCCTATTTAAACTACTTCAGAATCTCCAGTCGGACATGAACTTTATCCGCTCAGCTCTTTCAAAGCTCATCAATTCAGAGCAGCTGAAAAGGGATTTGACACCCTTCTTCGAGTCCCTTCTCCACTCACCTTTTCACTTTTCCCACAGCGGAAATCCACGTTCTCGATTCCATTCAGCTTGGCGTTGACGCGGGCGTCATCTATCGCGCTACTTATCGCATCTATCCCAATGACCTGCTCTACCTTGTTGGCGAGAAGTAGCCCCATTGTGCCTGAAAAATCAGCATAATCATGGGTACATATTTTTCGGTCGACTAACCAGTCATACACAGATGCTCAAACTTCCTCTTTTTGTGTCTTTTCCGGTTGTGTTTCATTTCCTTTAATCTTTAGGTTGTAGTTTAGCTAGCCCTACACAAGATTCTTTTCCTTCTAGGCTAATAGACCAAGTTGTCCAGTGTTGTTTCATTTTAGTACACAAATAAATACTTGAATATTTGAATACTATTTGATGAGGCAAAACGGATACGTCAGCTGAATTTTATTGGAGCTATATTTCGGCCCTTCTTGGCAAGGGTCCTCTTCAGGCTCAAAACCGCTCAAGTTGGAAAACGAACTCGTGGGAAACACAAAACTGAAGATTCTAGCCTTGACGCTAGCCTTCGATAGTCGATAAAGAAAGGGGATCCAATAAACACATTAAATCTCCCAGTTTCGAAATGCGGGGACAAACGATTTAATGAAAAAGGCATTAAAAAAGGCAAAAAAAGGCAGCCTTAACGCTAGGCTAGAATCTTCAGTCTTGTGTTTCCCACAAGTTCGTTTTCCAACTTGAGCGGTTTTGAGCCTGAAGAGGACCCTTGCCAAGAAGGGCCGAAAAATAGCTCCAATAAAATTCAGCTGACGTATCCGTTTTGCACCATCAAATACGATTCGCAGTCAGCTTGGGCTGAAGGAATATTTATTTGAATACTACTAAGGATAACAACTTCATGTTACCAATTTTCGGAAGTTTTCATCGGGTAACTCCGGAGTTCAGAGGCACTTACGGCATCAACAACAGTTGCCAGTATACGCTTCCAATATAAGCCGCTGACAAGACATATGGTTGACGGTGCGGAGATCCGACTGGCAGCAGAGCAAAATAACACTAGGGAGGGAGTAGCGTAAAGACTAAAAAAAATGGCACACACGCGAATAACAGCGAGATTTGCACCACTACCGATAGAGAACCTCCCTACTGAAACTCAATCAGTCGTGCATCAGCGCTGGCTCCAATAACTTCGTATTCTGGACACACCAAAAAAAAGATACAACCTCTCCTGTTACCACAATGTCTGCAGACCGCATTTCAGCTTTACCAGAAATTTCAAAACTCGCAAGTTTGTCTCGCTTGAAATGCCTCCAGGGTAATGGGTGGCGATAACACTATGGCCCGTTTGCGAAGCATAGAAAGCATAGGTCTTGGCGCTACTCGCTAGTGTTATTTTGCTCTGACTGGCAGGCACGGCAAAGTGTGTTCATTGGTCGTCCCCTTCGCCTGGATCCTTGCAGTTGCCACTAGAGCAGTGGTTCCCAATTCCCAACCTTTTCCGTACCGCGTACCCCTAATCCAGGTTTGAGAAGGTTGCGTACTCCCCTAATCAAGGTTTGAAAAGGGGTTGCATACTCCCATTTTCAGAACGTGAAAATACGATATTTATTGTCATTAGTGATAAGGCATAGGTACCAGTGTAGAAATATATACAAATTCAATGAGACATAAAAGGCTGCTTTGTAGCAAACATTCTTCAGATCTCGGCTCAATGAGAAACGGCAATATTTGTTACAGTCAGCCTGTTGTTTGACACGGGAATGGATTTTACGGCAGTCGGTTTGTAGAATCAGTATTATTTTATTGGCTTTCACTAGGGCTTGTAAACAGAGGCGTCCCATACGGGTGTACCCATCCCCCCAAAGTGGTCGGGCAGTCGGAAAAAGAGCTGCAGACTAAACCGATTTTGGTACCTTCGCGTACCCCTTTCAAGGGTCTCGCGTACCCCTTTGGGTACGCGTACCCCCGGTTGGGAATTACTGCACTAGAGGATACGTTCGGGAGTCTGGTGCTTCCCATCTTGACGGCGTGACGCATGTATTCTTACTATAATTCTTTGACGTTTCCAAGCCGGAATCATCTGGAAATATTTTCAGGTGATGGAACTGTCCGGACCTACTTTAAATATTCTTTGAGCCCAAGCTGACTTTGAAACATTTATTCAAACAATGTTTACAACGGGTACGTCAGCTACGATTCTTCATCAGCGATATTTCGGCCCTCTTTGGCAAGGGTCCTCGTCAGGCTGTCAATCCTCTGGTTCAACTTCGGGGAAGGAAACAAACCTGTAATCATTACAGGTAATATCGCTGATGAAGAATAGTAGCTGACGTACCCGTTGTAAACATTGTTTGAATAAACGGACCTACTTTTTTGGTTTTGTTTATTCTGACTGTGTTTACTTAATTTTACACTGTTACTACTTACAAACAAAAAATCGTAAAACAATGAAAAAGATGCCTTTTTCTCAATAATCAGTTATTAAACCATAACCAAACTCAAACAACAACGGAAACTCTGTGACATCTGTTATTTTCCTTCCAACCAAGTATCATTTGTAGTTTGGTATTATACTGTGACGCTAGATGTATCATAATAATACCAATAATAATATAATGCAAAAATAGCCAATGGGCATCTACAAAATCAATTTAATGTAATACAACTGTGTTTTGGCTTAGTGTCCCTTTGCTCACTCTTACTCCTCAGTTATGTAATAATGTACTACGTCGTACCAAGAATAAATAAGGGAAGAATTGAGAAGACTTGAATTATGCGACGCCTTTTTTCCCGATTCTCAAGTACCGGGGGTGGAGCCTACTCGGCGCCTGTCCCGAACGATCAATCCTGACAGAATCAGCACTGTTTGAACTTCCCGCCTTTTCTGACTGCTTCACCACTTTTGCTCTGGAGGTAACAATTAATACTGCAAGAGGCAACACGCGAAGCTCCACCCCCGGTAAATAAGATCGGAAAAAAGAGATCCAGCATGCTGACATCGAGGTTACGTGAGTTCTCAATACTTTCCTTATTTATTCTTGGTCGTACGAGCGCTGGGCTGCCACTGGGCTGCCGATGGGCTGCTCCGGCTGACATGGCACATATAGCTGACGTCTAAGTTTTTATCCATTGTATGAACTTTTCGGGGTGGGAGGAACTGATAAGAAATGGATAATTAAAATGATGGGAAGTAAAAATTTTAAATAAATAAGAAATGTTGGGAAGTTCCTCAAGATAGCTTTTAAACACCGGAAAGATTTCTTTTGATGGGGAAGTTGTGTTTTAGTGTTAATAAAGTATCCAGAGTAAATTGAAAAGATTAAGAGTGTGTTAGTGTGTGTATACGCATGTAAGATTGTTCACGTTTTGTTTTGTGTTGTTGCATGATGGCCTGATGGCTCGCTTTAATGTGCAGATAAATCATTCATTCATTCATACCTATTCCGCAGCAAATATCCAAGACAGTAGTGGCATGACTAACGCCAGCCAATTCAGCAACTTTCTCGTAAAGCACTTCAGCCACGGCTCTGTTCATCGCGAAAATGGAATCCGGCGAAATCCGGAATTTCCGGCCGCTCAAGTTCTCGTAAATGTACGGCTCACCAGAAAGGAGCTCAAATGGAGCTTGCTCTCGACTGCACTTCGTATGGCGGCTGGAATTCAAAGAAACATAGTTAATTTATACTCCCGATATAAAAATGTGCACTATTACCCTTGGTTCACACTGCTGCTTCGTATGCGACACGGTTTTTTCTTTGATGTTCCCGCGAGCGACAGAATCGCATGGACCTTCCCACTACCACGCAGACACAAATGGAAAACGAAATTTTTCGAAGAGATTATTCTGCAAAAGGACAAAGAAACCCTTGAGGAAACAACCTCTGAAGATGCTGGGAGATTACTCATCTGAATACCACCAGTATCAGTCAAACCCCATATGTCATCTTGTTCAAAACAGGTTAACCCCTGGTTCACACTGCTGCGATTTCGCGCAAAATTCTGCGTCATGCGAGATACGACACAAATCATGCGACAAGCAAAGCAGAACCTTGCGTTTTGTCGCAGTGTCGGAAGCGTTGAAATATTTCAACTGATCCGACATAACGCATGCGATTTTTTGAGGGAAAGAAAAGAAAAAACAAAGATTAGGTAATTTTCAAGATTAAATGCAAAACATCTTCTGAATAGACTTTTGTTAACCTGTTTTGAGCAAGATGACATATGGGGTTTCACTGAAAATTTCCTAATAATTGGGTGGGTATTCAGATGGGTAATCTCCCAGCATCTTCAGAGGTCGTTTCCTCAAGGGCTTCTTTCTCCTTTTGCAGAATAATCTCGACGAAAAATTTCGTTTTCCTTTTGCGTCCGCGTGGTGGTGGGAACGTTCATGCGATTTGGTCGCACGTCGGAACATCAAAGAAAAAATCGTGTCGCATATGAAGCAGCAGTGTGAACCTAGGGTAAGACAAGTTTATTCAGAAGATATTTTGCATTCGGCCATCCTAGGATTACAGTCAGAACAAGGAAGAGCAATTTTTAGTCTTGAAAATTCACTAGTCTTTGTTTTTTCTTTTCTTTCCCTCAAGAATCGCATACGTTATGTCGGACCAGTTGAAATATTTCAACGCATCCGACACTGCAGCAAAACGGAAAGTTCTGCGTTGCTTGTCGCACGATTTGGGTCGTTTGTCGCATGACGCCAATTTTTGCGCGAAATCGCTGCAGTGTGAACCTAGGGTAAAAAGTATCTGGGGAAAAGATGCAGGGTTGAAACAGACGGCTCTCACGCTGGACTCAAACTACCCTGATTAACCTGTCTCCAGCCCAGCAATTTATGTTTCCTTACCCTTGGTTCCGACGTGCGACAGAATCGCACGAACCTTCTCACTACCACGCAGACGCAAATGGAAAACGAAATTTTTCGAAGAGACTATTCTGCAAAAGGACAAAGAAACCCTTGGGGAAACAACTTCTGAAGATGCTAGGAGATGACCCATCTGAATACCACCCAACATTAGGAAACTTTCAGTCAAACCCCATATGTCATCTTGTTCAAAACAGGTGAATACAAGTTTATTCAGAAGATATTTTGCATTCAGCCATCCTAGGATTACAGTCAGAACAAGGTAGAGCAATTTTTAGTCTTGAAAAATAACTAGTCTTTGTTTTCTCTTTTTTTCCCTCAAAATCGCATGCGTTTTGTCGGATCAGTTGAAATATTTCAACGCATCCGACACTGCGACAAAACGGAAAGTTCTGCGTTGCTTGTCGCACGATTTGTCGTTTGTCGCATGTCGCAAAATTTTGCGCGAAATCGCAGCAGTGTGAACCAGGGGTTAGAGCCTTTACAATTGTGGGCTACAGCGAAAAAAACAGGGTTTCCTTGGGTCGTCGTTTTACATTTTGTATTTAGTGTTACGTTATACTTCTGCGAATAAAGTGCTGTGTCCCGTTATCTCACTGGGAATAAAGAGCAGCGTGTTCGATCATAAGCCTCAAGAACGCTACCTATTAGATCAAGAATAACGGCTTATAACATCAGCAGAACCCCGTTATAGCACCCAGTGGTGCGATAGTTGCACGAAAAAGTTGCATGTAATTCATATTTTTTTCTTTCTTTCTCGTTCGTTATTTCCCTTATTTTTCTCTCTTTTTCATTTAAAGTTGAAACAATTGGTTATTTTTTTCGTCTCCTCCCTTTTTCGTTATATAGAGTATTCAGTTAGTTGATTCTGTTTGTTGTTTAATTAATATCCGTTATTTCCCTGCCCTAGCTAAGCACTCCTTTTGTGCTTTCCTGGCAGGAATGTTAATTGTGTATTTTTTTTTTGTCTTTAAACATAGTCCAATTAAACTGAAAACTGAACTGTAATAGTACAGAATACTATCAAATATTGTGCCTCAGACCGGGCCAATCTCAAGCAGTAGTATCCTAATAGCATCCTGTTTTGCTATACACTGTAAAAAAAAATCTTGCAGTATTTGCTACTGGGACTAATCTTTTCTTCATTAAGATAAGATTACCCCTAATTCGAATTAATCTTACCCCAATAGAGATAAGATTAATCCCAGTAGCAAGTACTGCATCCTTATTCGGAGAGACTTTCTACAGTGTAGTAGCATCCAGTCTTGCTAATGGTAGCATGTGCTGGTAACAGTTACTACTGCTACTGAAACTTACAACTCCATATAACTAATTCCTGTAAATTCTTCATCGGGCTACTGTACCTTTTCATGTGGTCTGGTGGCCGGTAATATAGGAAAATAGAATATACTTGATAATAACAATTATAACATTAGTGATCCGAAAGATATAATTATCAGATTTACCAGTCTACTATTTTTTTTGTTACTATTTTCTTTCGACCAAAGAAAATGATCAGCAAACTAACTCACCTCACCTGCGAAGAGCGCCTTGAAAAGTTAAAGCAACCCTCGCTGACTTAACGGCGAAGAATAGGGGACGTGGCTTTGGCCTACAAGTTACTCACCACCAGCCTGTACTAATAACCAAAGACATTAGTTGCGTTTTTGCAGATACTATGGTATCTGATACCACGGTCTAGAGTCGTTTTTGCAGTTATCGTGGTTATGATACCACGGTCTAAAGTCGTTTTTGCAGTTATCTTAGTATCAGGCCAGTTATCGTGGAATCAGATATTCAGATACAACGGTCCGACCATGGTAACTGATAGTGGTATCTGAAAAAGTCATCTCACTTAATCAATTTTTGTCAAATTGGTGGGAAAGAAGTTTGGCACTTAGTGACGTGACTGAATATCAGTTTTTCTTTTCGGTTGACTTCGAAAAGTGCAATTTTGGCGATAGTCGTTTTTGCAGAGCCACCGGGTATCAAATACCACGGTCACTGCAAAAACGACTAATTGCAGATTCAACTACCGTGGTAACAGATACCATGGTATCTGCAAAAAAGCAACTATTGGCAGTAGAAAGAAAGGAAACTCCCCTGAGTCCCATGAGTTGCAACAATACGCGCCATTTGTTCTTGCGATGGAATACAATCGAATAGTATCAGATTTCAGTTGTGCCTTTAAGTTTACTGGGTTATAGCTTACTGTTCGTTAGTACATTTTTACCCGTCAGTTGTAGGGGATACGAATAAATAAATATCGGGAGCTTACCATTGTTGGAAATAAAGACTAGCCAAATTCGCCTCTTTCCCAGGGCCAGTCTGAAAATACTCCTTCAATTCCTTCTTAGCCAAGGCGACACTAGCACCATCTAGCTCCTGGGGATGGAACGTGACCACGGCCATGTGATCTCCATTTTCATTGGACCTGATGGCGATTCCTCTCCAATTGCCTCCCTCGTTGAATTTAAGGCAGACAGAAAATTTGGATGAGGGGATGAAGTTCTCATATAACTGAAAACAGGAGGGAACGATATTCTATGTGTGCAATGAAGGAAATGCTTAAAGCACAACTCTTACTTGAAATGGTCTCTTCGCGACGAAATGGCTCTGAAATAACGTTTTCCGCCAATACCATTATTTGCCCAATGAAATCAGAGATTTTCTTGTTGGCGCTTGTCAACTCCATCCAGCCTTCCTGCTCTCAGACGCGGCGACGCAAAATATTTGAAAACAGAACGGGCCGTGGGAAAAAAAAGGGAAAGAAAAAAGACGTGATGGCCTACCATGCCTTCCGAAACGAAAGACAGTACTTTAAAGATTCCCATGTCCTTATGTGTAAAAGAGTTGTCGGCGAACCTTGAAGCTTGCTGCAAGCTTGCGTTGCGTGACTGACAGAACTCGGCTCGACCGAAAAATCGCAAAAAAGTCGTAACTAAAAAAATTGGCGGAAGACGGGGATTTCAAAAGCTTACAATTCAAGAAGGGAGCTAGGTATATGAAAGGCAGAATAGGCAAGAGGATTCCTTTAAAGGTTTACTGAAGAGCTTATCACTTCAATTTCCCGTCCAGGACCTGCAGTTGCTGCAGGCCAATTTAAATTCTCCGTAAGAAAAAACTTGTCAGCTTCTATTCACTAACTCTCGCTAACTCACTACCTTTATGCGCAGCCTTGAATAACATCGACGGCAAACGTTTTCACTGATTGGCTTGTGCAGTCCGTACCTCCGACTTAACCAATCACAAAAGACGCGAGATGCGAGGCTTACTCGTGAAAATACTTTCGAAGGGCAAGACAGCGGAAGGATGAAAAAGACTGTGAAAGAAAATAGGCAGATGGTGCTTTTTACTGGGAAGGAAAATAAAAGGAATATAATCAGGTTTCAGTTCTGGTTTAAAGCTCAACCAGCATTCTAAAATACTACTTTACCAAGACTTTCAAACTCTTTAAAGACGGCCTTACAGTCCCTACTGAAATTCATTCAGTCGTTCACCACCTCTTGCTCCGATAACTTCGTATCCTGAACATTGCAAAAAAATTATGCAGCCTCCATTACTGTAAAAGAAATCTTGCAGTATTTGCTACTGGGATTAACTTTAATCCTTACTCGGAGAAACTTTTTACACTGTTGTTTCCTTGGTGTGTGCAGACGACACCTTGCTTTACTAGAAATTACTAGACCCCGCAAGTTTGTATCGCTTTAAATTCGTAAGCGTAGTGGGCGGTGCAATGAGTATGGTCCGTTTGCGATGCAAGCAAAGCATAGATCTTGACCCTACTCCCTAGTGTTATTTTTTTCTGATATTTATTGAAGGCTGCAGGCTCGTTTCTGCTAGCTACAGCCTGACAAGGAGGACCAAAATATCGCAGGAATAAATCTCAGCAGACACCCGATTAGGGCCATCAGCCAAACAAAATGGTGTAACCTTAGGTTGCACTCCAGAAACTTAACAACTGTGAACAATCGTCAACTTTATTTTGGGGCGGAGCACTGCAGCTTTAACGATCGTTAACTTTTCCCAATTCTACAATTGTCAACTTTTACCAACGATGCTCACCGACCATTGTTACAAAATAGTTAACAATCGTTAAGCTCTGGAACGGAAATCGTAGGTGGGCGGAGCTTAAATTTCGAAATTAGAAACCTGGAACGCAAACAGTTACCACTTGTTAACAATCGTTAAGCTCTGGAACGCAACCTTAACCTCAGATTATGGCCATGAGCCAAACAAGGTGTAAACTTAGGTTGCGCTCCAGAAACTTAACAACTGTTAGCAATCGTCAACTTTATTTTGAGGCGGAGCTAACTGCAGCTTTAACGATCGTTAACTTTTCCCAATTCTACAATTGTTAACTTTTCTCAACGATGCTCACCGACCATCGTTACGAAATAGTTAACAATCGGTAAGCTGTGGAACGGAAATCGTAGGTGGGCGGAGCTTAAATGTCGAAATTAGACACCTGGAGCGCAAACAGTTAACACTTGTTAACAATCGTTAAGCTCTGGAACGCAACGTAAGCTCAGCCTGTTATCCGAGGCCCGTGACGTTGTTGTGACGTCACGAAAGAAATATTTATGTTGCAAACATATAGTCGTATCTATTTATAGGTCCCGAGTGGCCAGCGAGGCGCCGGACGCGTTTACGATAAATCGTTCTAGGGACAATCGATTCCGTTAGTAAATGGAAAATAGAGAATTTTCATGTGATACGAGCCTCGGTTAATCGGCTCACGTTTGTCGATACCAACAAAATATACTACGATAATCAAACCATATAGGTTACATTAGTTGCGTTTTTGCAGATACCATGGTATCTGTTAACACGGTAACTGAATCTGCAATTAGTCGTTTTTGAAGTTACCGTGGTATCTGATACACGGTCTGCAAAAACGACTATTGCACTTTCGAAGTCATCCCAAAAGAAAAACTGATATCCAGTTACATCACTAAGTGCTAAACTTCTTTCTAACCAATTTGACAAAATTTGATGAAAATGAGATTACTTTTCAGATACTGGTAACTGATACGTGGATACTTATCCATGGATACATCAATATCTGAATATCAGATACCACGGTAACTGGTCAGATACCAGGATAACTGCAAAAACGCCTTTTGACCGAGGTATCAGATACCACAATAACTGCTAAGACGACTTTAGACCGTGGTATCAGATACCAAGGTATCTGCAAAAACGCAACTATTACCTCTGCGATTTTCGAATGCGACGGTTTCATGTTCCTGACATCTCGCGGTCGAATGCAAACTACACCTTGCTTCTGTCGGCCTATAAACATTCCAGCCACTATGTTCTTTCCTTTAAGTCCGTAGCCTAAGCTGAACTTGTCTTTGTGTCTGTAATGCTCCGTTACAGGCTGCAAAAAAGATAAAATTCTCATCAAACAGATAAAACATCGTGCGATCGAACTGGCTTTATATCGTAAGGCTTAATATTGTTAGTTTCATCGCTAGTAGCGCATTACTGACTTACTTACTAACCTGGCTTCCAAAGGGATCAGCTATGGCGAAGGTACTTTATTTAAATTTAATCAATTGTAATTGCCCTTATCACAATTTTTATGTTAATTTTAGGACAATTAATAAAAAAATGAACTGATCGTGAAAAAATTAATCTTTTGAATGTTTTTCTTTTCCGTAGCATCTTTTCTAATTTAACTTATTTTTATATTATTTAAATAAAACAACGAAAACCATATTACGGTACGTACTTTTTGAGGCTACTCCTCCATCCCTCTGTGACGTTAATTTTAATCTATTTTTACCCAATTTTAAACTATTTACGTCACTTAACTTTTAAGAATAAAGTCCATATTACTGTTCAACTGAATGTGGGTCTGATCCACAAAATTCATCACGAATAGCCTACTTTTTTCTGACGATACTGTTTTAATTTTCGGTGTCGACATCACGCTTCTTCTACCTGCACATAAAATAAAGACTATTTCAACAGTTAGTAGTAACTTACTGCACGTTGCTGACTTACTAACTGTGTCTGACGAGGTAAAGGTGACGTCGACCCTAGCAGCATTCAGGTAAGGGCTAAGCATCTTTTTATCAGATGTTATTTTGGTGTTCCTCTGATGAAAGATTGTTCGCCTGTGGATTTCGTTTTTAAATTCGTCTGTTTATTAATCTTCTGACCAATAAGCCCCTCGGAAGCAATAAGCGCTTATCCGCCTCAGAAACAGTCCGATATGGAAGAGGTAAAAATCGGTGTAGTGCCGTTAGGTTAGATAAAAATACATCAGAGGTTCGAAGTCTCATTCTTAAGAATGGGCGGAAGGTTTAGGGACGTCGACTAAATCGCAAACATTTTAGGTACGGCTGGTCCTTAAGTGAGTTACATCGTAAGCATTCTAGCGGTTGCAACGTCTAGAACCCCCCTCCCCCCCACCCAAGACCCAAGCTGAAGCCGCGACTCGGTCCGACCACTGGGTCATCTAGCACCTGCTCCACTTGTCCAAATTTTGTCATAACCAACCATACATTGACGATACCGATCCCAATCCCACTGAAACTCAATCAGTCGTGCATAATCGCTGGCTCAAATAACTTCATATTCTGAACACAGCAAAAGAAGATACAACCTCCCCTGTTTCTTCGATGTATGCAGACCGCATCTTCGCTTTACTAGAAATTTCTGAACCGAAAGGTTTGTCCCCCTTTAAATGGCGCAAGCATAGTGGGCGGCGCTGTGAGCATGGCACGTTTGAGAAGCACCGAAAGCAGAGCAAAATAACAATAGGGAGTAGCGCCAAGACTTGACAAAAATGACACATAATCGAATAGCATGGACACCAGCACCACTAGCGATATAGAACCTCCCTACTGAAACTCAATCAGTCTTTCACCAGCGCTGGCTCTGATAACTTCATATTCTGAACATGGCAATAAAACGATACAGCCTCCATTGTTTCCATGGTGTGTACAAACCGCACCTTTGCTTTACTAGAAATTCCAAACCCGCAAGTTTGTCTCGCTTTAAATGTGCACAAGCATAATGGGCGGCACTACGGGTTTGGCCCGTTTGCGAAGCATGGCAAGCATAGCTCTTGGCGCTACTCCCTAATGTTATTTTGCTCTGGGTACTCCCTAGTGATATTTTGGTATGATCGTATCTGGTACCACGGTAACTGGATCCACATTTTGCAGTTTTTGAAGCTGCCGTGGTATCTGATACTATAGTTGCTTTGCAAAAACGGCAACTGCCGAATTTGCGGTTTTAGAAGCCATCCAGAACGAAAAACTGATTTCCGCTCACATCGCAAGTGCCAAACTTCTTTCCACCATTTTGACAAAATCCTAGGCTCTTATGTTGGTAATGATGAAAGATTGATAACTTTTTCAGATACCATGATCAGTTACCACGGTTGGGACACGGTAACTGGTCAGATACCACGGTAACTGGTCAGATACCACGGTAATTGGTCAGATACCACGGTAATTGGTCAGATACCACGGCAACTGATCAGATACCACGGCAACTGCAAAAACGCATTTCGACCGTGATATCAGATACCACGGTAACTGCGAAAACGACTTGAGAACCGGTATCAGATCAGATACCATGGTACATGCAAAAACGCAACTAGTGTCAAATCAAGGATCAGTTGGGGAAGAGGGTTGACGAGTCCACAAAAAATTCCACTTACAGATGGCAGCACGAAGTCCAGAGGACAGGGCATGAGGCCTTTTCCATTCACCATCTTTCCATTCACGTTAAACATCTCCTTCTGCACCCTTTTCATCACACTCTCCATCTTAGCACTTTTATACTCCAACTGTTCTTTATAGGGTAAATTTGCCAGAGGTGTGAGTACCTCTTTGAGCGAATCATGTTGGTTTTCCTCGGTTATGTAAAGACTCACTTCATCGCTTAAGCTCGGTTCAGCTGAGTCGACGTAGGTCAAGTCCAGGGGAGCATTTTTGAGAGGTCGTGCGCGTTTTTTGCTGGAGATGTTTCGTGTCAAAGTTTGGCATATGTATTTAAACTGTCGGGTTAGCATTTGGTTCGTTAAATGTTTACCTGAAACTAAAATGTATAAGATATGGTTGTTACCACTCTTCGAAAGGACTTCGATTTAGTCAAACAATAGAGACGGCTGAGATTAGTACAAATGATAAACAAGGTTGAGATAAGCATTGTCCTAATAGGTGTAATAAGCTCAATAACGCTATACGCGATGTTCACGGCTTAATACACACGCCTGTTCATATACAACCCAAGAGGTTCTTATCAATGCGGCGTTCGGTGTTGCCAAGTTAATACAATTTTTCGAGCTCTAAAAATATCCAAAAAGGTTCTTAGAACTACTTGAAGGACACGAGTACAATATAACGCACATTATACTGTAAAAAAAGCTATTAAAATAAGGGATGGACAGCATTGATCCCCGAACTGATGAAAAGCAGTCGTAATAGAACAAAAACGTGTTTTTTTAAGAAAAGTTGTTTCTTTAGCTTCCAACAAAGTAGAACTGTTGTGCATTCTTTGGCAACCCTGACGGCGCTGCGCCTCTCCTCGGCCCGCTGGCGGAACCAACCAAGCGATCTGATTGGCTCTGCTTAAGGAAGAATAGGGCCGAGCTCTATTTTCCTTATTCACCTTATTACAGCGCGTTCCGAGGAAAAGAGGAATCTGTAATAAGGCTTATACGCGGTAATACACCTTACAACACCTATTAGGACAATGCTATAGCAGAACATGAATCACTGAATTTGTTTTTTCTCAGCTCTAATCACAGCACTGAAATTAGCTTTAAGTTTGCACTTTTTTTCAACTGGAACATAAATGGAACACAGAACATTTAAATCCCCGAAGTTCAGATTGCAGCTATTTATTGAAAAGCATCTTGGTTTCGGCTATTTTCAAACTACACTGCTGCGTTTTTGCATGCCTTACAGCACGCCTGTGAGTGGCAGCTGTGCTTATTAGAGGCGTATTCTCGCCGTTCCCCGAGGACTCCACTTGAGGAGTCCCCGGGTTTTTGTTTGTCCCGGGGACTGACTCCCCTTATTCTCGCGAGTCCCCACGGACGGGGAATGCTCCGATTATCATCACCATCATCAAAAAGGACTCCCTTTCAAATTCGGAGGGGAATCAATTTTTGCTGTTGTAGTTGCTATGTTAAATTAATTAAAAAGAAACAGAATAAGCAAAACCAAAAATAAAGTGTATCTAGACTAATTTGTTCAGCTGCATGTTCATTTTTCGAACAAAATCCGTTTTAGAAGCATTCCCCGTATTCTCGCTGTTTATGTACGCGGAGTCCGCGTGGAGTGACTCCCTCTATTCTCGCCGTTCCCTTCGATTCCCCGAGGAGTCCTCGGGGAACGGCGAGAATACGCCTTAGGTGTTTTGGCAAACCTTTCCCTGTAGCCTGTCTGTCTATAAGGCGTTTTTGCTCCTCAGTCCAACGGCCGAAGAACGAAATCCACAGGCTACGGCCAAAGGCCTTCTTGATGCCGTTGTCCTTAGCCTTTTAGCCTGTGGTTCCTTTCAAAAACGGAGCATGCAAAAACGCCTTATAAGCTGCTACGGCTACAGTCCACAGGAATGCAAAAACGCAGCCACTGTAGGAAGTTTCATAACAGAGAACAAGAATGCGCGGATCATTTTTTGTCTGTCGGGATGATATCGAAAAAGTCAGAAGATACTTTTTCGGTTGTTTTCGGCTCTTTCTGGCAATGCTTGTTATGACGGTTAATGCATAACGATTTTAAAACCACAACAGATCACATCCCAAGTGTTGTCTCTTATATTTGATGGTGGAAAACGGATACGTCAGCTGAATTTTATTGGAGCTATATTTCGGCCCTTCTTGGCAAGGGTCCTCTTCAGGCTCAAAACCGCTCAAGTTGGAAAGACGAACTTGTGGGAAACACTTTTGGTGTTTCCCACAAGTTCGTCTTGTCATATATGAATCAAATATGATTCGCAGTCAGCTTGGGCTGAAGGAATAGTTGTCTCTTAAAAAGTGCGCATCCTTGTGTTATCTGTTATGAAACTTCTGATACTGTAGGAAATAATCTTTTTGTTTTTTCATCAGATTAGAAATGGCTCGGGTACTTGCACAGAATAACATGGAACTGACAGATAATTAACAAATAATACAAATAGGCTACTCCTTGCAACTAACGCAGTGGCCTCAGTGCAGTCTCTCTAAATGAAGGGAGAGATTGCAGACATATCATTGGCCAAACCACGGAGACTCCTCATTTTGCTGGGGCTGTATAGAGAGACTGAAGCCTAACCGACGAAAACGGATATTTCCAACCCATCAACTGAGACAGAAGTAGCAGCGTTTAAAGAACCTGTCTTACCTAAAATACTAACGCAACCTATTTAATTTTAATTTAATTAATTTATTTAATAATAAAGCAAAACATATCTCTCGTGGGCAGAGCCCAAATACGATGTTTTTGTAGTCATAAATAAAGATAAAATAAGTTGTCAACAGATAATTTGATGGAAAAAAAAATAACAAGGCAGAAAAATGCTAAAGATCATCACCTACTTCCATAATCACTCCACTCCATATATTTCTAAACCCGGAGAACCCAATTTCGTACGGTACATTCTAACCCCTCTATAAAACCACGCTGATTTTCTCACGCTGAGTTTTTCTACCTTCGATGTGTATCACGCTGTTGACGGTTGTCTGCGAGAAGTTTTTCCATCAGAAAAAAACGGTTATGTAAACTGTTTCCCTGTTTTCGCTATAGATGGACGGGTCTTGGAAAAGGCTTAAAACAGCCAAAACCATGGGTTATTTGTTGAAAGCACAGCATAGTTTTAAAGTATTCAAATATTTTAAAATTCAGTAAGTTGAAGAGTAAATAGTGCGAGGGGTCCTTTAAGGATTTGGTCGGAAACGAGATCTCGAAGGTCTGAAACTTTTACCACAAAGACGGAGTCTTGCATCCTATATTGGTCGGTTTTTGGACCTTCGAGTCAACGCCTGGCTTCCCATTGGCCAGGGTTGCCAGTAGGCTAATGACTCAGATCTGCTTCCGTTTACTCACTTTTCCGAAATCTGTGAGCTTTCGATATGACGTCAGTCACGAAACGAGTTCCGAAAAAAAAGTCACGACAAAAAACGTGACGTGAACAAAAGACTTTTCTACACTGTGCAAAAAATCTCCGATTAAGGATTGAAGTTAACTGCAGTATTTGCTACTGGGATTATCTTACCTCTACTTTGTATTAATCTTATCTATAAATAATCTTATCTCTTGTCTATAAGAATGGTCGAAAGCACTAATTAAATTTCAGCTGACGTATCCGTTTTGCACTGTCAAATATGATCGCAATCAGCTTGGGCTGAAGGAATCTTTATTACTTTTTTGATTTTTCAACCGCAGCAGCTGCCTTGTGGGAGAGCCTTTCGCCAGATTTTGAGAAGGAGACATCTAAGCACTGGTTGATTCAAAGATTTAACACCAAAACTCAAAAACACGTGTACACTGAAAAAAAAGTCTTGCAGTATTTGCTACTGGGATTAATCTTGTCTCTAAAAAGAGAATCTAATCTCTAATTCAGATTAATGTTATCTCAATGAGATAGGATTAATCCCAGTAGCAAATAATGCAGTTAAAGTTTAACTGAAAAACAAACTTACGTTTGTGTCATTTAACTGAATGCACTGAATTATTTGGATTCTGCAAAGGGATTTTTTTTTTATTTTCCACTATCTGCTTTGGTTATGACGTTCAAAATACCTGCGGCCGTCCCCACAGCGTAAATTCTACTATGATGCGGGAAATTTTAATCTCAACTCAAACGCGGCTTTTCAGTGGGCAGTGGTGAGATTGGTGAAGATTGCTTAGTGCCTGAAAAAACACACATAAATCTTTCTCGTAGGGCGTACAACAAAAATACAAGCGCATAGAGGTACCACAAATCACACGGAAATTCCACTATTTGAAAATTGATTATTCGTAAATAGCATAGCAACGAAGTGACGCATTTTCATCTGGTCTTCAAGCCTCTTTAAGTGGATAAGTGATGGGTAATTAAATTGTCCTATCTCAGCCCTTTTCAGTTAAACTTTAACAATAATTCTTACCCGGAGAAACCTTGTAAAGTGTATATAGGTTCTTTCCCGCCAGAGTCCTTACTAATGGTCTCTGCTTTTTCCTACAAAGAGTTTTCAGATTCACTAGTGACTGCTCCCTACTGTTATAGACCGTTTACCATTTTACCTCACCAGAGGCGTATTCTCGCCGTTCCCCGAGGACTCCTCGGGGAATCGAAGGGAACGGCGAGAATAGAGGGAGTCACTCCACGCGGACTCCGCGTACAGAAACAGCGAGAATTACTAATTACCACTTTGTTTTTGGTTTTGTTTATTCTGACTGTTTTAAATTAATTTTACATTGCACCAACACCAGCAAAAATTGATTCCCCTCCGAATCTGAAAGGGAGTCCTTTTTGATGATGGTGATGATAACCGGAGCATTCCCCGTCCGTGGGGACTCGCGAGAATACGGGGAGTGAGTCCCCGGGATAAACAAAAACGCGGGGACTCCTCAACTGGAGTCCTCGGGGAACGGCGAGAATACGCCTCAGATCCTGGTCGGGAGGCCAATGGAATCTCACCAGAGGAGGGTTTTCGCGAGCTGGAAAGCAAAGTCGGAATCACTTTCTACTTCGGAAAGTTGCCGAACTTTCCAACCCCTGTTTTCGCGCTTTGGAAACCGAAGCAGCTTTCCCGGAAAGTGATTCCACGAGGTTAGTGGATAGCTCCGCGGAAAGTTGAATGTTTCGGCGGGAATTTCAAAAGTATGGAGAAAAAACAGTGCAAGTGTCACTAATAAATAAAAAAAATGGCAATCGTAATTAAGGTGACTTCGATGCTGCTTCGATGGGATGTTTGAGAATCAAAGAACCTTCAGTGAACCATATTTAGTTGAAAAAGTTTGTAATTCAACGTTTTCTCGGCAATATCAGCTTTCCATGCGTTTTCGCGATCAGCCCAGCGGGAAAGTGGAAAGTGATTCCAGGAATCACTTTCCCACAGTTTTGGCGATGCGCTTCGCTCGCCAGAAAGTGATTCCGAGATCTCGCGAAAACCCTCCTCAGGAGACAGTCAGACTAAAAACTCCTTACAGACGATACACGGGATACGCCAGATACTATTGAGTAAAAACTAGAAACTACTACGAGGCAGTGGTCTCACCTACAGCTGTCTAAAACACTAAGCTTTATTTTATACCAATGCTCAAATCCTGGGGCATGCTGGCAGGGATGAGCGTGGTACCAAGAACAAATAATCAGATAGAATCTCTGTCTTTGGTACCATCCAGCGACTATGTATACCCCGACAAAACTGTGCGGACCTAGAGATTTACTGTAGCTTTTTACCCGTCTACTCTACTTCCGCCTTCGCCGTTGCTCATCGGAGAGAAAGAAAACGCAGGAGGCGTACTCCGCGCGCTGACCCGCTCTGGAGCGCGTCCAGAGAACCAATCAGCTTTGACTTCTACTTTTCCTCTACGCGGCTTCACAGCGATATAGGTATTTGTAGAGGTAACCAAACGTGATGTGCCGCGAAGCTAGTAACCTCCGCTCGTTTGCAGCGGAAAGGTACGGGGAAATACTCGACTCCGCATGGTCTTATTAGAAAGAGACGGAGGTTCTATCTGATTATTTGTTCTTGGTGGTACTCACACCATTTTGAACCCCTATTCCTCAGAGAGGCACCAGTATACACTATTTTGGTAACTAAACAAACACAGATTTCATTTTTGACTTCAAAGAAAAACTATACTGGTAACCCTATTAGGAATAGGGGGTACACAAATGTATGAGTACCATACTAACCCCTGCCATCATGCCACAGCATCTTAGCATGCGGATCGAAAAAGGGCTTTGTGTGCTAGACTGACCTACAATCCCAGTTCTGGCCGCTTGTTCCAGAAGTCATTTGAGAGGTAAGAAACAAAACGGTCGCGAGTCGTCGGGCTAAAGAGTAAAGAAATAGACTTACCGGTCATCTGTGAGAACAAGGAAGACCCGGTGGCAATGGAATTTTAGCAAATCATTAAGAGTTGAAAATATTTCAAGGAAACAGCACATTTATTGTGTATACTTGTTAATACTACGTTAATACGTGTAATACTCGTAGTCTTTCAAGTAAGCTTCCTATTCCTTTAATTATTTCTGAGCGATCAAGATTTTCCACTAAAAATATTATTACTAAATACTGGAACAAATACAAATCTTGTTTTAATCAGAATCTGTCGCTCAAAACATTAAAAACTAAAATTAAAGCTATACTTATTAATGTATACTAATTAGTTTGTGAGTAGCTCCCGGCCGTTTAGCTATCGGATAAATAATAATAGTAATTATAAAAATTTTGGTATATATTTTTTGGTGTGAGATAGAGTGAGAAGTGTGATGGCATCCGTTTCTCTGAGTTTGTTTGTTTATCCGTTTTGTCACCCGGCTTTCGAGCCATCTCCCTGCTGGGGACGTTATGTAAATAGTGTTAAATATGTACATTCAAACAATAAAAGAACTTGAACTTTATCTTCCCGAGTCATTTTCCAGAACAGGTTTTTACTTTTAACCAGTCTGCTCAAATTTTCACCAAAATTTAATTCAAAGGAAAGCTATCTAATCTTGACTTTTTAATCACAGCCAAATGAAAGATTCTCACAAACAATTAATTAAAAGTACAAATATTTAGATCGTCAGCCAAACCAGTGGGATCCCATGCACTCTCTTGTCCATTCTGTTTGACAGACCCAACACCATTCGAAGTTGCAGTTGCTTCGGGTACACTGCATGTGCATACAACCACCTAGTTGAGAATTAAATGTTTAAGAAACGGAGAATAATGTATGTATGTATGTATGTATTTATTTATAACCCATCTACAACAGCTACAAAAGCATGAGACGGAGTACAGAAAAAGAAAAGAAAAAAAGAAGGAACTAATAAACTCATACCCAAATACAAACAACAACAAATTCGATAAATACTAAAATAGAATGCCGCTCCAGGGGTGGTGAGACGGCTTGTCAGCAGTCATCCGCTTGAAGTGTTCGGCCATTTCAGTTACCGGTTCCCGCAGACCGTATTTTCGAACTAGAGGTCTATTTCTTGACCAAGACGGGATTCCAAGGAGATATTTCCCATATTTAAAATAAATTTTACGGAGTTCAGCTTTATCACTGTCACTTAATATGTCCCAGAAGGGAACGATATACAGAAAATGGCCCATGACTGAGCTGTTGAATATTCGAGTAAGTAGTTTCCTACCCAAATTTAGCTGGGATACAACTACTGAAACGTAAGAATTTCGCACTTTATTCTCAGTGTGCTGTACCAGAAGCTTCCGCGTAGCAGCAATAGTCCGACCGATTGGGATACCCAAGTACATGAAGTGATCGACTGGAGTAGCAACAGTATCTCCCAAATTAACCGGAGCTTCAATAGGATCTTTGCAATTAAACAAAAGCACTTGGGATTTATCTGGATTCAAAGACATACCAATCTTATCATAGTTAGTACTTAGATCCCGGAAATACCGTTCAAGACCAGCAACAGTTCGACTTATGTTAAAAAGATCATCCGCATAACAAAACTTCGAAACATCTAAACCGCGGAATATACAAGACGTATCAATGTTACTCTGGGCAGGCAGAAGCGCATTGTTAAACACAATAGGAGACGTTATCGACCCTTGTTTGATACCCTTTTCTACCGGGATATCAATAGTTAGCTTTTGTGAATGAGGCAATTTAACCTGCACTTTAAGTTGACGATACATGTCGTAAAGTGGGGCTACCACATCTATTTCAACTCCCGATTTTATAAGTTCTAGCATAGCTTGGGGATGTATAATCGAGTCAAAAGCACGTTGCACATCATAAGTACCAATAGCAAGCATTTCATCGCTTTCATGTGCATCTTTCAAAACATTACATAGCGAACGGAGTAATTGTGCGCAACCTAGGCCCTTTATGAAACCAAATTGAAAACCGGGCATTTTACATTTCGCTTTTATCCTTGACATAATAAGTAACTCAAATAACTTACACAGAACACTTGAAACTGTGATGGGTCTATACGATGAACAAAAACCGCTCGGTTTTCCCTTTTTTAAAATAGGAGAAATAATTCCAACGCAAAAAGAGTCCGGAACAAAACCGACATTGAAAATTATTTGGAAAAGAACCGATAGGTGGGACACAAGTAAGCGGCCTCCATGTTCGAGATGTTTACCACAAATGCCATCAGCACCCATAGAAAACTTTTTCTTCATGTTTTTAATCGCGTAGAGTATATCACCTTCTTTCACAGACAACTCGCACCGGTTTCCTTTTGACATTAATAATTCCAGTTCTTCAGAAAATGCATCCTCAACCGACGGGTCTGGGGAAGAGAATTCACTAGAAAAGTACGATACCCATGAATCTTGCGGAATTTCAACGGTAGGTTGGCTATTTTTTAAAGGTTTTGGGCGACACTTCCAAAGCAGATTAGTATCTGCAGCAATTTTGTCCGCGAGATCTTCCTTAATTATATAATATATTATATTCAATAAACAAAAAAGCTGTGGAAAAAAAAATATTATTTCCACGATCGATTGTGTGGCCGACTAGTCTGTCTCCTGCCACCCTTCATGAGCGTGTTCCACCCTACTTACCGTCGTTACTACACATGACAACCCGAATCCTGGCTTTTTGGCAATCAAGGTAGAACGTATTTTTTTCGAAAAATATCATGCCATGGACTGATCGGGCAATCCCGTCGCGAAGATAGTAGTAGTTACCATGCTTTCTACGCGTGGTAAGCAAATAGTTACTGTTCGTTACTACTTTAAGAAGGTTGGAACGGTCGGCGTAGTATCTTTTCACGAGATTGGAAAGAAATAGTGCAGTAGAGGTACTAGTACAGAGAGCCACTACCTTGGCTTTCTTACTTGCATTTTATTCCACTTCTAGCTTTTAGCTATTTGGATTAAACGTGATTGATTGATTGATTGATAAAAAAGTAAAATGGAAAAGAAAAATAACTAACATGGTATCAGCTGACAGCCAACTATTTCAGGGTTATCCTGGCACAAACTTGAAGTAGAAATTCAATTAACTTTCTTTGATTTTGAATTTATTAAAAATTCTTTGACTGTGTAGTTTTATGGTAGTTGTACGGAAAAGTTTCATGTATTGATGTGTAGTAGTATGGAATACTTTGATTTAACAGGCCTCCGACAAGGTTAATCATAAGTAGTAGTATTCGATAGCATCCAATCTTGCTGTAGTAGCATCCAGTTTGCCAGTAGTAGCAGGCAGTGGCAACAGCTACTACACTGTCAGAAGTTTCATAACAGATTGCACATAACACTTTCAAGAATAACACCTTTTCACTTAGAAAAAAAGTGCTACGACCAATTAAGTTTATACTATTTCGTGAACAGATCTCCAACAACATCTTCAATAGGTAAAAATACTACACTGTCAGAAGTTACATAACGACAACAGCAGGATGCACGGTTTCAACAGATAACACTTTGGGATGTTATATGTTATGTTTCTTTCGTTCCCGTTAGTATTTTTACCAATTGAAGGTGTTGTTGGAGATCTAGGCACGAAATAGTGTAAACTTAATTGGTCATAACACTTTATTTCTAAGTGAAAAGGTGTTATTTTTGAAAGTGTTATGCGCAATCTGTCATGAAACTTCTGACAGTGTACATGCTACTTTTTCGTACAACTCCATACGACTAACTGTCGAAAATTTTTCAACGGATATAGACTAAGGTAAGGGTATGACTGTAGCTTACCGTCTCGCTCGGTCGGGGTTCTGCACTTCGGGCAAGGCTTCGTGATGATTCTGATAGTTGTGTGGCTATCTTCTTCCCATCTGGCTCGAGCAGCACGTACTGCATTGACCCTATAGTTATCTCCAGCTTCCTCGCAGCTGCCCCCAGTCGCTGTCTCGCAGTCGCCTAGATGGAAACCTTGTAGGCACTCACGACAAAAGACGTACTGAAAAAAAGAAATGAAATACATAATACCACTTTTTTGCCTCGAGCATACTCTCTGAGCGTGTTCCACCCTACTTACCGTAGTTACTACGCATGACGTCACGAATTCTAGCTTCCTCGGAGCGTGTTCCACCCTCGTACCAATAGTAACTATTAGTTACTATTTCCGTTCCATCCTCACGAAAAGTGCTTACGCTGACCGTTCCAACCTTCTCGAAATAGTAACTAATAGTTACTATGTGCTTACCATGCTCGGGAGCGTGGTAAGCGTAGTAACTACGCATCTCTGCAACGTGATTGGTCGGGTTCGCCTGAGGCATGATATCCTGCTAAAAATAGAAAAATCGTTCCAGCCTTGACGGGAAAAAGCCAGAATTTGTGACGTCATGCATAGTAACTATGGTAAGTAGGATAGAACACGCTCTTGGTGTCGAGGATGGAACACGTTTGTCTGTTTTCAGCGAAATGTCGTGCCGCGGTCTATTCGGACCAAACACGTCAAAGGGACTCGTAGATACCACGCTTAATACTCCCGAGCATGGTAAGCAAATAGTTACTATTTCGAGGCGGCTGGAACGGTCAGCGTGGTAACTTTTCAGGAGACTGGAACGGAAATAGTAACTAATAGTTACTATTTTTAGAAGGGTGGAACACGCTCTCTGCCAAGTAGGCTCATTATTTAGATTTGTAATAAACAAAACAACATAACTGAACTTTGTAATGGGGCTAATGAATGTTAATTATTTTATGCGTTTTTTTTGCTCGTTTCTCCACAGAAACACATTTATTCAAATAAAGAATACAACGGATACGTCAGCTACGATGCTTCATCAGCGATATTTCGGCCATTCTTGGCAAGGGTCCTCGTCAAGCTGTCAATCTGCAGGTCCAACGTCGGGGAAAGAAACAAACCTGTAATTGACAGCCTGACGTGGGCTCTTGCCAAGAAGGGCCGAAATATCGCTGATGAATCTTGTTGATGATCTTGCTGTAGCTGACGTATCCGTTGTATACTTTATTTGAATAAATGTTTTAAAGTCAGCTTGGGCTCTAGGAATATTCAGAAACACATTCTTGAGTCGCTGAGCCCGCTCCTGGTTAACCTCGTTGGGCCACATACGAGGATAACGCTTCCAATCTGGGGATCGCAGGGGGAGATCCCCCCCCCCCCCAACCCGTCTGGGAGTTGTTTATCGTTTCTTGTTGCTGTGAAAAACAACTGACGGAAACAACTGCACTTACCTCGCATCCAAGTTGGCACGTGACTCTTTTGCAGTCCTGGTCCAAGAGTATTCCCATCCCACAACCCGGCTGTGGACACAGGACTCCACCTGCGGATAGAACGAATTCCTCGGTGCCAAATCGCTGGTAGCGGGCATACTAAACAAAAGTCAACTGATGAGTGTGGTAGCTTCGATACGTTGCGTGCAATAAATGTCACATCAGGAAGAAAATAAACGAAAGCGGAGAGCAAATAAATGAAAAGTTGACGAAACTAAAAACTAGACTCCTGATGAATGATATATGCAGACAACAATTTCACGGTCTCAAAATTTCACAGAGAGCTTTAAATAAGTTAGATTTCTGGCACCATTTTTTTTACTTATTATTATTGTCTAAAGGCCAGAGCTGGTGGGCTCGGACTCTGGACTCCTCTTGAGACGGTCTCGAGACGCCTTTTTCAAGGACTCCGGACTCTTCTCGAGACGCCTTCTTCAAGGACTCGGACTTGTCTCGGACTAATTTGCTGGACTCGCTGGACTTTGCTAAAGGCAGGTCACGAAGAGCATGTAGTCACATTTGGTCCCAAAACGTGTCGTTAGTCTCTCGTGAAGTAATCCAATCCTTACCTGACATTTATTTAAGAGTGGCTAAAGATGAGGGTTGCGAACATTAAGAGATTGGATCGTTCCAGGCGGATCTTCAACATTCGCCAGGTGACGGCCTTTATAACAGAATCCATCCAGATCCGCCGCTAGAGATGCCTGGACCACGCCGTCGGGAATAAGAAAGATATTCACAAACGCTTTCCTCTAGTGGCAAGAGAAGAGACCAAGACGACGTGGCAGGCAAAAGGACAGTCTTCGTGCTTTGTGCTTCACCTACCAGCAGAGCTGCGGCGAGTCCAGCAAATCCGAGTCCGAGACAAGTCCGAGTCCTTGAAATAGACGTCTCGAGACGAATCCAGAGACCGAGTCCACAGCTCTGGCGAACGGACAGCTCCGTGAAAGACGAGTCTGAGTCCTTAAAGAAGGCGTCTCGAGACGAGTCAGAGTCTGAGTCCACCAGCTCTGTCTACCAGTCAGGTCTCTGAAACATCCAAGCGTTGTAGTGAGAGGAACCCATGCGCTCCCTGAAATCATTCCGATCCCCCCCCCCCCCTCCCAAATAGATACCCAAGTGTGCGAAAGTCCCTTGAATCATTATTCGATTCAAAGGATTCTCACCAAGTGCCTTTTTTATCACAAGCAAACTTTTCTTACATTGCATATTTCTATGACACTGCGTTATGGCATTGCTCACGACGCGCCAGTATTTACGGCATCGTTCAGGTATATAGGCACCCTTGTCCATGTATTAATTAAGTCAGTCCTCAAAGGTATTAATTTTAAGTAGTATGTATTATGTAGTAGTATTTGCTTTTACACATTTATATTTAGCGTCGGATAAGCTTAAGTAGTAGCATGCTGTAACACGTTAGTCTTGGCCGAGCATGTAGTAGCATGCAGTAACACGGTAGTCTTGACCGAGAAGCATGTAGTAGCATCAGTGATACTGCATGCTACTTTTTCGTACTACTACATACTCCTATTTTGAGATAATTTTTCATCAGGAAGTCAGTCCTCAGACGCAAGTCAGTCGATCTTAAGCTAGTCTGAAGTCCAGTGAACAAGTTTATGCACTCCTTGTATTGAGTAAGTTGAAACCAGTTACTAAACCTATATTCGCACTCTAGTTCGTTTGACGCTATAACGCCCTAGGAGATGGACCCCACGAGCCTCCCCCACGCTACCCCATACAGTACAGGACCGAGGTCCAAAGATACATCTCTTTTTATACCGTATTTACAGCGTCCATTCAGCAAGAACGGAAGATGCCTGCACTGTCAGAAGTTTCATAGCAGATAAGATAGATAGATAGATATTTTTATTGATCTAACTCGTAGCGCCAACATGGCACTAAATACGTCGACCATTACATTTAATGTGTTACAACACTTGAATATATACAATTATTACATGAGAGAAAATAAATCACTTGGAATTCACTCATTTTTTGTTAATTTTCTCAATAAAGTATGGCATAAATGAATTCGAATACCGGTTAGTGCGACATCTAACTGGCATCAGGACATTTTGGTGTCGCTTCCGCCCTGTCGCCGGTGTTAGATCGGGCAGAATATATCTATGTTTTTCACTGGCAAGGATTGATCGGCCAAAACGTAAAATGGTGGATGCGCAGCTTCAACAGATAACAATCACGATGATAGCTGTTCCGATTTTGCAAACGTTACGCATTGAATGGTATGCATACAAGAAGAGCCGAAACTCCGCCGAAAAACATCTGCTGACTTTTTTGTTGATATCGGAAGAGTCAGCAGATGCTTTTTCGGCTGTTCTTGGCAATACCTGATATGCATAACGTTCAATGCATAACATTTACAAAATCATAACGGAGAACACCCCCAAGTGTTATCTGATGAAACTGCGCATCCTTGTGTTATCTGGTATGAATCTACTGACGGCGTGGGGTGCAGTAGGAAGTAAGCTCTAATGAAAGGTCGAAACTTGTCGAAACTAAGAGGACTCCACTGTCAGAAGTTTGATAACAGATAACACGTGTGAGGAGACGTCTCTTACAACCCCTTTAAATGTTACTATTTCGAAAAACATAACACCTGAAAAGGCCATAACAGAAGTTCAGTCCGGAAACAAAAGACTTTGGCTCACATCATTCTCATAACGTGAACGTTATTTATTAACGTTAGTTATTGCGCCATCAACACTATTGTGGTGATGGTAATTGTTGCTGAGACAAAATATTTCAGATTCAAGTTCTGATTTAAGGGCCCTTGCTTCGACTCACATTGTTATCCTCCATTATTCTGAAATGGTGGACTTCGTTGATCAAGGAACTGGGACAGCCGACAGGGCAGGGAAGGGTATACCCCAGGACGGGGTCGAAGAGGAACTGCCTTTCTCCAAGACGGCTGTCGCAGTACTGACGGAAGCAGTCGAGGCACGTTACGTGAGTGGATTCACAAGCAAACACCAAAACAGGATCCCTGTCAAAATCAGAGGTCATACACGGCAGAACGAATGGCCTACCTAAAGCATCCCGATGAAAAATTTGTGGCCGTAGTTGTAAAATTTGTGGCCTGCGTAGTTGTATGATACGAAAAGTTGCATGTACTGATATGTAATAGTAAAGAATAATATCATTAAATGTGACTCGGACTCGCACTGTAAGAATGCGCATGCGAACTTCGTTTCTAAGCAGAACCCTTGACCCAAAACTATTCAAGGGCCGATGGGGATCATGAAAAGTGTATTTTACATAAAAGTATTTTTTGTACTGTGCGCGGTTAAGATGATTACTTTAAGGGATGTTCGGATCTGGGAAGTTACATTTTCTAAGCAAACCTTGTCGAGTCTCTAATGTTTTAGCCAAGTTTCGTCGTCCAAGCACATCTGGAAGTCAACTTAACTCGCGATCATCGAAATTCCGTACCCCCTTGCAACTCACCCACATTGCCCGAATACGGTCAGATTCTGTCACAGATGTACCTAGTTCTTGTGCTTGTTCTTCTCACCAAAATTCTTCTCGATCGCTCCACTCCTAGCGTGTCACAAGTACTCACAAGATTTCTGTTTCTGCCCCCCCCCCCCCCCACATTCATCGTATCTAGTCCGGACTTGAGATGGGACATCTGAGACACGAGGTTTTTTCAAAGATTAAGCTTCATCAAGATCCGATCACCCGTTCGAAAGTTCTGCGTGCCACAAGATTCCGGATTTCCCGTCCCTCCATCCACCCAGGACGAATCGGGGTAGTGACTAAATCCAAGTCAATCTGGTCAGGTCCCTGATACGTCTACCAAGTCTCATTTGATTGAATGATTGATTTATTGTATAACTCAGGTACAAAATTTCGGGGTTGTCCAACCAAATTGTTTGACCTTTGTCCGGTAATATATACAACAATTGTTAAAATCGAATTCGAACTCAAAATAAAAGGTAAACGACTGAAGTCAACACCCGAAATAAAATTTCTAACAAAATAACTAAGACAACAACAGTATTATAAAAATCCACAAATTTCGGAATGAAGCTATTACAATATCTTTCCCGGTTACATGCCATCGGCATGAGTTTCGGGACTTTGGTGGATACTTGCCTTGGTGGCCTTGGGCGTTCAAACTCAAAATCAGGGGGTAAAAGGGATCGGAGAGTTGGGTGTTCAAGGAGTTTTAGTCCAAAATTTTGACACAACTTCTACCTCCTATTAGACAGCGCGTCCAGTCCAAATAAAGAAAGAAGGTCATCGCCTAGCACAACTGGAAGTAGTCTACTTGAACTTGGGATCACCGCAATTCCGGAACTGCCCCTCCAACTCCCCCACACTGCCCGGATACGGTCCGGTTTTGTCAATAATGTGTCTGGGCTTGTGCTTGTTCTTTCCACCAAATTTCAGTCCGATCCCTCCACTCTAAGCTTGTCATAAGATTTCTGCCCCCCCCCCTCCAACTCCCCCCAAAGTCATGGAATCCGGCTCCGTCTTAAGAT
This sequence comes from Branchinecta sandiegonensis, assembly GCA_030848855.1. Classification (NCBI taxonomy): domain Eukaryota; kingdom Metazoa; phylum Arthropoda; class Branchiopoda; order Anostraca; family Branchinectidae; genus Branchinecta; species Branchinecta sandiegonensis. Next base: position 27,239,938 of record JAUPMV010000001.1, on the reverse strand, counting down.
GGGCCATCTGAGACATGAGGTCTTCCCAAATATCAAGTTTCATTAAGATCCCATCACCCGCTCGGAACTTATACATACCTCCAGAATCCGGATTTCCCCTCCCCCCAAGACGGTCGGATCGGGGAAACTATTTCCAAGTTAGTTTGGTCTAGTCCCTGATACGCCTGCTAAGTTTCATCGTCCAAGCACATCTGGAAGTCCGCCCGACCGACCGACCGAAAAGTGATCGGTATATGGCACTAGAGCGAAGCTCCAAATGCCATAAAAAAAAAAAAAAAAATAGATTTAAGCCAGTTGAGGCTCGCTTAATAAAGTTGCTGATATTCGTGCATGAACACGCAATCTAAACGAAAAAAAACGCAGGTTGGGATCACGTTTCTAATTTGTCAAAATCACTCACTCGTCTAACTTGGTTGGCTTAGAGAAGGTCGCGGGATTTCCAAACCCCGTCCGAGGAGCGTTTTCGTCGTAAGATCCTCCCGGAACTGGGGAACTGACTAGTTCAAGTTCTTTTAATTTTTCAATATTACAAAACAAAAAAATACAGCACTGAGCAGAGAGGTGAACTCGGTTCACACAGATGCAAGTTACACTATATACAACATTAAAACACACATATATTTGTAGTTGTATATCTCCAAATTCACAAAAATAAAGAAAACAAACAATGTTTCTTATGAATAAAAAAATTATCGAATTTAAAGGCAAATTACTGAACGAAACATTAGTTGCGTTTTTGCAGATACATGGTATCTGCACCGTCTAAAGTCATTTTTGCAATTATCGTGGTATCTGGCCAGTTATCGTGGTATATGATATTCAGATACCACGGCCCGACCGTGGTACTACCTGATCGTGGTATCTGATAAGTCATCTCACTTTCATCAATTTTTGTCAAACTGGTGAAAGACGTTTGGCACTAAGTGATGTGACTGAATATCAGTTTTTCTTTTGGGATGAATTCGAGAAGCGCAATTTCGGCAATTGTCGTTTTTGCAGATCAACGGTATATCAGATACCACAGGTAACTGCAAAAACGACTAATTGCAGATCCTGTTACCGTGGTAACAGATACCATGGTATCTGCAAAAAAAGCAACTATTTATATTTGCACAGAAACTATTTGGTTTCGATGGTTGGCTAGGAAAAGGTCGCGGGTTCACATCCCACCCGTTCAATTCAATACTTACAAAGACACTTACCTGGTTTCGGTACAGGCTAAGCAGGGAACATCCTTAACGTTCGTTCGAATCAAAGGTAGAACGACAGCTCGGTCACTCTCTCCTTGTGACTGATGTTCGGCGCATTTAAAGAAAATTTCAGCAAAAGCATTTTCACATCCTTGACCTAGACAAGAAGAACTAATAAGGATCGCCACCAGTGGATGTGTCCCTGGGGGCCCCGAACGGCTCCAGGGACGAGCCCTTAACCGCTTAAAGGACACCTGGATGAAGAGTACCAAGTATCATCCCTATCTGTGACTTCCGTTAACATAGCCTGCAGAAAACCCAATCCAAATACGAAATAGTGTTTCCAAGCTATGATTTTTGCTCCATTTTGCATCTGTCCTTATTTCAGTGTCGAACAATTTTAGAAATGAACAAGTGTCTCCAATCAACCCTTCTTTTGGAATATTTTTTAACCAGTTAAGCCCAAACGTATATCTAGAAGAAATTCCAATACGATCCGGCCAGCGTACAAGATTTGAATGAATTGCGCTTTTTGTCTTGGAGTCTGCATGTGCAAACCTCCAGAAACGAACATCCCTATTTTGAAAACGTCACGCTCAGGAGAAGAATGCTCTCCGTGGCCATGTCTGTAAATGCATTCTCCATGGTGTGTTCAAGTATAGTTTCATTGTTCAGATGTCCTTTAAAACTAGAGGGCGATCCTGGCGTTCTCACGGATCCTTTTTCCAAAAAGCAAAGCGAGAATCCGCCGAACGCACAAACTAACGGGTTGTCGATGCACCTTTGCAACTTCTCACAAACTTGTCGATTACCTTCCACTCACGTCGTGGGTTTACTTCCGACGTCACTTTCCAACATCTCTGGAAAGCGAAGCAGGTTTTAGCCGAAGTCGCAAAAACAGCCGGGCGCAAAAACTAGCGGAGCTTTCTATATCGCCAGAATCGCTCTTAGATAGGGACATGGAAAGAAAGCTCTGACGTACCTAACCTTTGCCCACTTAAGCCCTGGGACTTGGACTAAGCTTTAGCCGATTATCTACGGGTCGTGACGTCATACAGAAAAGTCTATATTTTCCATTTACTAACGGATCTGATTGTCCCTAGAAAGGTTTCTAAATGTAAACGCGTCCGGCGCCTCGCTGGCCGCTCGGCTCTATATATATATACATACAAATATATATTCTGCAACATAAATTTAATCGAATTTCCCTATTTCTTTCACGACGTCACGTCACGAAAGCGTCACGGGCCGTAGATAATCGGCTAAAGTTTAGTCACTACCGATCCTGGCTATGATGAGTCTTCCTACTAGCCATTGCCCCCTTGCGGCAAGGTATCCCCGCATTCACCTAGGAATAGCTTTTTCCTCGGGCTTCTTTTAAAGGGTCAATGTAGAGCTTATCATCCCACAATGCCCAGCGCGGGTAGGCAGTTTCTGCATTCCAGTTCAAATTTCTCGGAAACAAAAAAACAAAGCAAAAACAATATCAACTCCTATGCATTAACTCTCGCAATGTCCCTCCACTATGATATTACACTATCTAATCCGTGCAATCTTATCTAACATCGCCAACAAATGTTGTCTCTTATTGGTTTGTACAGCGTATACCTCCGACCGAGCTGATCACAAACGAAGCAAGAGGCGGGGCTTAATTGAAAAAAATACTCTCCATGGGAGGATACATTTAGCTAGAGAGTAAAAGCATGACACCAAGTATGAAACGAAGGTCGAAAATGTTGGTGCTTGTTACTGAGAAGGAAAACAGTTAAATAGTATAAGCTTTCAGTTATGCCTTACTGCAATATCACACGTTTACGAGTGGTTGTGAAGAGTTTTAAAGTTGGTAAACAGTAGAGGTACCCTATACCCTCTCGGCGTGGGTTGTGCTATTATTATGATTTGTTTTTTGTTTGGTTTTTGCGTTTTGACTCGTTTTCATGCAACAACAATCTTTTTGAATACTTTACCTTAATTTTGATTTTTAACAGTTTCTTCTTTGTAAACAGTAAAGGTGAAAATATTTAGGGAAAATGTTAAAGCACAACCCTTACCAGAAATGATCTTTTCCCTATGAAACGGACCAGAATTTTTTTTTCGAAAATACCATTACTTTCCACCTGAAACTAGCGATTCTCTTGTTCGCGCTTGTCGACTATACCCAGCCTTCCTGCTCTTCGACGCGGCGGCTGGGGGCAAAACATTTGAAAACTGAACGTGTGTTGGTTAAAAAGTGGGAAAACTAAGTAAATAAAAGAAGTAATAAAGAGAAGATTGTCACATCCTTACGTGTGAAACAGTTGTCAGTGGACACTGAAGATTCCGGCAAACTTTTCGTTGGGTGACGGGAAAACTCGGCAAGACCGAAAATGCGCTAAACCTCCGTAGTTACGAAACAAAACAATGGAGAAAAGGTGGGGATTTTAGAAGTCCATACGGGAGCTAAGTATATTATAAAAGGCAGAATAAGCAAGAGGGGTCCTTTAAATTAAGATTAGAGTAGTAAATAGAATAGAAATTTAAAGTAAAAATGGAAAGAGCAGGTGCCACACTTGTCTAAGAGAGTGGAGGAGGAGGAAAAAAAAAGCCTTGGTACCTAATGTAACAAATTTACTGAGCCATTGTGCCCTTGCTTCGAGAGTCCTTAGAACTTACATTCCCTTCGTGGGCGTCACTCACATGAATCCCCCATTCTCTGGTAACTCAGGGTTCATATGAATGAATGAATGTACAATTTATAACACACTGCAGAAGGGCAGGAGCAGAGATGGGCGAATCCGGATTCGAACCCATGACTCGTCCTTTTGAAATGAACTGATGATTTAATCCGTAATATCTTTAAATACATAAAAATAGCTTTGGATATGTCAATACAAATAAAGACACTTCAAGCACTAACAGTCAACTCGACAGGTCAATATTACGCCGGATCCGAATCCGGATTCAAATCTTCTATCTGTCAGGCTGGATTCGGATTCGGACTCTTATTCCAAACCTTCAATCTTACGAATCCGCTCAAATTCTAGTCTGCATCCTTCCAGTTTCCGTTTCCTAATTTTTACACAGCTGGGCTTGGGCAATCCAAATTTTTTTTTATCTCCAACACCAACCATCCTCAGTAATCTATAGGCCTACCGTTATCAGATTACCTTAAACATCAGTGCCTTTTGTTACCTCTGATTTTTAAACTATAACCTAAGTACATAATTCGATTTGTGTTAAGGCCGGATTCAATTCCGGACCCGAATCCTCAACATAAAATGGTGGGTTCGGAATCGGACTCGTACCTAGCCTTGGATTCGGATTCGAATGAGATTGGATTCGGAAATTCATGATCGGATTCGCCCATCTCTGGGCAGGAGTAAAAATAAGAAATATAAACACTCAAACAATTAACAGTAGGCTACGTTATAATAAAAGTGATTCAATCGTGACAGGTATTCGGCCAATCGGAGAAGACAAATTTCAAAGTTACAAACCTTCGCAGATGCCTGGAATCTTCTTAGGAGTAAGAACATCCTCCCAGCCACAAGGGTCTCTGGATACAGTAAATGCGCCTTCTTTGCATTCCAAGCAGCAAACTCTCAGTTTCCCAATCTTGATACTGGAGCAAGTAGAACAGTAGACATAGAAATGAACTTTCCGGATTGCGTCGGCTCCTGAAAAACAATCTGACGAAATCTCTATGTGAACAAGACCAAAGGTTTGGATGGACCCCAAAGGATAATCCGGACTATCGGGTCTTTCAATAGTTCTTCACTAGATCCCGGATGCGATGGAGTAACCAACCCCTCGCGCCGTACGTCATCTGGCTCCTGACTGGTTTAGGATTCTCACTGCGTTTCGGGAGCAACACGTGTTTTTAGTTTTGTTTTTCCTAGTTGGCCGATTTCAACTTATTACTAGAAAGTGGTAAGGGTTTAACCTCTGCGGTTTTTACGGAAAGTGTGGACCTTAGGCCGGATTGACAAATATGACATTATATTCTGGAAAGCTCCGTAGAACTTTAGCGTTTAATCATTAGGGACGAAACAAAACCAAAGTGTTGCTCCGGCAACACTTTTGTCGGCGAAGCTGTGCAAAGGTTGCTGCATCGCTTCACGTTGCCCAGGCAACGTAGATCTAGCTCAGACTGCATTCAGAGAACCGGAAAACTGTGTTAATTTTTGTACTTTTGATTCATATGTTGTCAGACGATTGAACAGTAAACATGCCGTTTGTAGAATACTACACCGAGAGTTATAGGCCAATGGCTAAGCTTTCACACCGGAAGCATGATATTTGTCCATAATCATTTCCGGTCTAGCAACGATGGCGAGAGTAATAGGGGGAGGGACACATCGTGCTACCTTAGCCGAAATCTCATAGAATATGTTGTTTATCAATATCCACATGCCCCTTATAGGCTAAATTTTACCTGAGGGTTTTGTTCTTTCCGAAATTTCCATCATCAGCTGGGACAGCTGTAATAACTACATTGCATGTTGGAACCACAACCATAATTTCACTAACTACTAATAGGAGGAGGGATCCGCGGAGAACTCTATAAGCAGGGTTGCCACATTAGCGCATAATTGTTATTTTTTTGAAACTTTATTTGAAAGTAAAGTTTCTGGCAGAACTACCGATTTGTTTCAAAAGAACACTTTTATTTTGTCCAACTGCTTGTTGCTTAAGAAGAAAAATATTAACTAGAGAAACAGTGCTCTCCCTTTGTTTCAGCAGTTACTTAATGATGCATTAAATTGCTTCAATGCAATTTTATTTTTACTCAAATAGCCCTTTTTCAACAAAAGATCACACTTTTCCTATCTTTAGTGACACAGACAATTTACCAGTGTGGCAACATTGTCTGCAGACTAAGTGTAAAATTACCTGCACTAGTTTCTGGTTCTGAAACTTCATCAATGGCAACTTTGTCAAGCTCGTCAATCAATGATTGCCCAAGAGGTGTCTGCTTGGCTGGGCTGTTGGCGGGTTTAATTTCTGCAGCTCCATTTTGTTGGATGACTTTTATTGCATGAAGTATACTCTGGTTGCCTAGATCGGAAAGCTAAAACCTAAATTATCGAGCCTGAATTATACTCGATTAACTGAGTGAAGAACCCTTAAAATACAACTTTAATTTTCGAGGCTTGCAGAAACATGTTCCTCTGATAAGCATAGGTAGACTAGATACATGTTATCTTGTGGTAGATTGGTCATTCCAGGCTAGGCCGGTCTAATATAAATCCCTGATTTTTTGATGGGTCATGCCAAAGTCAGGTTAGGATGCCCTACTTTGTCGACTACCCTCACCTTTTTTCAGATGGCCTAACAGAAAATCACCAGAACACAGAGGTTGAATACGGCTTGGCCAGTCCATTCTAGCACAAATGCCTGACATTTGGATAGGCTTGTTGGTTATATTTTTTATTTTTTATTTAACTTTTTTGCCCGTGAACAACAAAGTGTAAAACACGGAGTACATACAAAAAAAGAAAAAAACAAAAGAAGAAAAAGAAAAAGAATTGAGCATAACACACATACCTAAATAAAACATAGCATCTACCCGTGCTGTCTAAATAGTGAAGAAATCACCATAGACAATACGGGTTAATGTGTACTCACACAAATTTCTAGCAGCTCGTCTTCGAGCTCTTTTTTCAATTTTCTCCAGACGAAGTGCGGGGTCAATAATCCGATTACGATTACAAACTGAGTGTTTCTAACCCATAGTGGCAATCTCAGAAGAAACTTGCAGTACTTGAAGTACGAAGTTCTGATTTTTCGCCGCTCAGTAACGCTAAGAACGGACCACAGAGGGGAAATATAAAACACATTCGGAGAAACAACAGCACTGAATAGACGCGCAAGCACCGCCCGATTCACAGTCTTTTTAAGACCAACGAGTCTACCGTACCCGCGGCGCATTTTTTCAATGGTATCGTCCAGACTTAGCAGCTGGGATAACCGTAGATCCAACACACAAACTCGTATCAGGCACAGATATAGTGAAAAAACAACAAACTCTGTCTTTGATGGGTTAACTGTTAGACCAATCTTCCGTAACCTTCAATTAGCATAGCAACATTCCTCTCAAGAGACGAAATGTCAGTGCTGAGAAGCAGTAAATCGTCAGCATAAAATAAACGAAAGATCCACATTATCAATCGAGAATGAACCTTTAATATGACGAGTCACACTATAAATAGCTGTATTGAAAATAACAGGACTAAGTGGAGATCCCTGCTTAACTCCTTTTCTAATCTTAATCTCATCCTTGCACATTTGTCCTTGAAAACCCTTAAAAAGTATCACAGAAGCTGCATACCAATTTGCTAGAAGACGAACAATGTGGGCATCAATACCAGAATCAAGGAGAAGCTAGTAATGCTTGTGGGTGGAGTATTGAATCAAATGCTGCAGAAATGTCAACACTGCATATATACAACGGTTTTTTCAGCGTATGAGCATTATCTAACGCTTTTCTTAATAACCTATGTGCAATTTTTTTTTTGTTTTAATTTAATCCAGCATTTGATATATCTTATGCAACAATTCACTTAGGGTATACATGCATCACCATATATATTGGGCTAGGGTTGCCCAGTATTTGGCATACCACGACTGACAATAACTGCATGGAAATAGGCTATGATAAACGATCTACCAAAGGTTTGGAATAGCTAGTCCAAGGCTCAGGCCAGAATCAGGCATTTGTGGCAGACAGCACCAGTACCATAGTGTGATGCCTGATTTTTGGATGGGCTACCTCAAACACTTACCTTAACTTATCTTAATTACCAAACGCTTGACCTACCCAGCCTTCGTCAATACCATACCAGGCAATACTAATTTTTTGCGGCGCGCCTCAGGGGACGAAGCTTGGACCAATTCTTTTTCTTATAGTTTTTAATCGAGTTTTAAAAAGTCTGTTGAATCGTTATAAGTTCGCTGACGACCTGTCCAGTCTCGCGCTACGAATTTTATCGTCACAGTCGACCCAGCCTCCACTCTCACAGATATTTTCTACACTGACGCGTGACCTTGATGATGTTAAGTTAACAGTAAGCCTACCTAAAAGTGTTGTAATGAGAGTGTCGTTTTTAAAGCGTCAATTGCCACCTGTTGAAGATATCGGCCTCACTGTTCAGGACAAGGTTAAAATCCTTGGCGTTACAGTTGAGAGCGACCTGAAATGGCAATCCCACGTCATGGCCATAGTTCAGAAATGCGCTCTGTTATTACGGTCGTTTGCCGCGTTACGTCGATTCGCGATTCCTCCCAAGCAACTGAGGTCTATTTTCTGCACTTACATTAGGCCAAATGCGGAATACGCTTGCCCGGTGTGGCACCCTGGCCTCACCTCGACTCTGAGTGATAAGCTCGAGGGTATCCAAAAGCGAGCGTGCAAAATCATTTTAGGGGCCCAGTATGTTTCATATGAAGATAGTCTTAGTGTATTATGTCTACCGACCCTTAAAGAAAGAAGACATGCCCTGACGATGAAATTTGGGTTCAAATGTCTGTCGTCTGAAACTCACAGAGATATTTTGCCTGAATATGTGTCAGATTTACGACCGAAGTCCTGTACTAGGCAGTTTACACGGTCAATCGGTCTTCCAAAGCTAAGCCTGCCACCTGTAAATTCGACTGACCGGTACTTGTCTTCATTTGTACCTTATTTTGTACGTAACTTTAATTCCTGAGGCTGTTTTTTAAGTGTGTTGTAAATAAGTATATTAACATGTAATTGACTATCCGAAGCTAGCGTGTTTCTTATGCTATTATGGAGAATAAAGGAATTATTATTATTATTAATCAGTTTGTTGTGCTGGCAAAGTACATTCTAACAATTCTGGAGAGTCCCTCTACAAAGGGTGAGGGAGGTGGAAAGGGGAGCAATCAACTAATGTGTCTGGCTTCTGCAACTGAAATATATGTAATGTCTTCCTAAATCAATCTAAGACAAACCCCCGATTTTTGGATGGGCCTACCCTATGTCTTTGTCTAATACTGGATATACTATGCCAAGCGCTGCATACTCTGACCCAAGAAATACTGATGTTTTGAGTTAAACTCAGAAATAAACAAATCTGAATTCCTTTATATTAACCCAGATTAGGTCTGGGTTAGGGAACTAACAGGTATCCAGCATTTGGTGTAGAGTATCCCCAGTTAGTATCAGCACAATGCTCATGTGTTGGGGCCTGCCCGGATGACGGGGCACCATGCCCAAGAGGATTTGTGTATGACTGGGTTATCCACTTTGCAACAGGATATGCCAAAAGCTCAACATACCCGGTATTTGGCACAGGGTATCCAAAAATCATGGTACTGTCCTAAATACAATAGAGGTATGCTTATTTGAATGTTTGTTGACTTTGGACAGTGCCGTTTTCTGCACTTGTTGTGATCAAAGTCAACTACCAGTTAGACTAAGTAACTAACTAACAGACCAAAGGTCCCTGAAAACATCTGAATAGGTATTTTGGATCTTTCTTATAATTAGTGAACTGAAAGACAAAAATGCTCTTCAGCTGGGATTTGCACACAGGACTAGGGGCGTCCCGAGGGGGGGGGGGCAGCGCCCCCCCTACGTTTTGGGCATTCGGTCAAATTTTCGCAGAAGGCAAAAAATTCGGTCAAAACGGGCATCGCGGCGAAGCCGTGATGCCCTTTTCATAAAATCGTTTGGCTGCGCATTGCAAAATTGTGTGATTCAACGTGTTTATTGGTTGCCCTCTATCTTTATCGGTCTGTCCCTTCTTAAATTCGGTGATTTAACCTGTTTATTTGGTCTCATAGTTCAGATTCGTGACCAAATTCGATAATTCATCCAACTTTTGTTCAGTCCGCATCGATTTCACCGCACTCTGTCCGTCCTTGCGTGAATTCGGTTATTTAACCTGTTATTTGGTCTCATTCTTTACCGAATTCGGTAATTCGGTCGCATTCGGTCAGTCCATTTCATAATTCTGTCATTAATCAGAATCATTTGGTTCTGATCTGTGACCGAATACGATAATTCATCCAACTTTTGTTCAGTCCGCATCGATTCCGCCGCATTCGGTCCGTCCCTGCGCATATTCGGTGATTTAACCTGTTTATTTGGCCTCATTCTCTACCGAATTCGGTAATTCGGTCGAGTTCGGTCACTCCATTTCATAATAAAATTCGGTAAGATTCATTTGGTTCTGATTCTTTGCCGACTACGGTAATTCATCGGATTTTTCTTTACACCATTTCTATTAGACTTGCCCAATTAACAAGAGTTTTATTCCATTACGATATTCGGTTGTAATACCGCTCTCGATCCGTTGCTAATTTTTTTTTTTTTTTTTTGGTAATTAAGTGGCATTTATTTAGCTCTCGTTCTTTACCATTTACGGTAGCTTCAGCTGGTTGCTGTTAATTTTTTTACTTCTCAGGATTGCAGTACTTCAGGAACAAGCACGTCTCTTGACGTGAAAACTAGCCTACTTTTGTTTTCTGTAAATTCCGAACAAATGTCTTTGTATCCAGTTTACCCTGGATCGCCCCTTTCGTTGCCAGACAACTCTGGGTCGAATAGGTAATCTGTAATCGCAGAAAGGCACTTTTATCATCAGTGTTTCCACAAAATTTAGCCTGTTGCACATTTTGCAGTCTTCACTAGTTAGACAAATGTTGCATCATCTAGTTGCTGTTTGAGGCTTCAAATTTGGGGGGCTTGAACTATGTTAAAAGCTAGAATTTGCATGGGAAGTAATTAAATGTTGCCAGAAAAAAAAGGCGGATTCAAAAAATTTTGCCTGCAGCGCCTTATTTAGTCATGGGCACAGCCGTTAACCACGATGTCGCTATGCAGCAACACTGTTTTTTGCGATTACTTCAAGTCCTGTTGACGAAACTGGAAAGGTCTTCCAAAGGTAAAAGGCAAGTGACGGCCTAGCCTATCCACAGAAAACAAAAACCAGAAGCGTAAAAGTGTGAAAATGCACTACTTTTTCTCTTTAGACTTGTTTGTATATACTCTGCAACTTTTTAAGTTGTAGCTTCATGAAGGCAACTTGCTGTGTTTTACAACTTTTTTTAATAAATTCAGTAAAAATCAGGTAGGGATTTGGTCAATTTTACCCAGGTGCACCCCACCCCCCCCCCCCCCCCCCCAATGAAGAAGGCTCAGGATGCCCCTGCATAGGACATATCTGCTTACAAGGTAGTCGCTATACCATTTGCTACCGATGGGCTTATCAACGTAGTTTGTCAACCACTACAATCATGCCACCCATAGGAACAGTGATCCCACCCGATGGCAAATTCATTGAATCAGTTTCACATCCCCATGTCATGGAAGCTAATTACAATACGTGGATTATACAAGGGACTTGTACCATGACAGTTTTTGTCAATCACTTAGGCCTATCAGTCATGGTTTACTTGCCAATGGTTTTGTCAAGCTAGGCTACAGCAGGGCTACAGAAAGTCCCTTGTATAAAGTTCCATCTATGTAGCCTATTGTATTTTAGATCTCCATTCTACCATTTAGCCTGAAGCTGAACTGTTCAAATTTGAGCAGCTGTTCAAATAAGCATACCTCTACTTTACTGCTCCCACTCTCAGTCAGACTGGGCTTCAGCAATAATAGGCCTAAGGTAAAACATCAAAATTCAGTAATTTTGTTCTTTTGAAACTTGTTTGAAAAAAGAAAGAATAAAACAAGTACCTCTAGGATAAAACTGTTCTGGAGCTCCCGTCCTGCAAAAATAATTTTTAATTCTTCTGACTTGCAGGATAGCTTCTCAGCTAACAAAACTTTGAACTGTTCAATTGACCACTTTTTGTTTGCACTGATAGTCAGAGAGACACCTAGATTTGTCTTAACAGTAATCAATATATTTGAATGTTCAAACTCGGAGTCACAAATTCCAAGTGCTTTTCTAATCATGTTTCTAATAACCAGGAAAATATCCTTCAGAACAGACCATAAGTTCATAGTTTTAAATTCTTTGCTGGTTTTTCCTTCTTCTGTGTTTCTTTCCGGCGTAAGAAAAGTTCCGGAAAAGGGGAATTGTTCTCAAGTTTTTAAAACTTGACTTCAGGAATATATTAGGTTCTTGAAATGATTTTACTTAAATTTGTGAATAAAAACTGTTTCTCCTTTGAGTGACTTCCAGAAACAAATCAAAATAATCGTGAAGGATTTTGCATCAATAAAACAAATAGCTCATTTCACAATGCGGCGCAATTTTTAAAGTAGGGACGAGACGTGCCCAGAGAAAGGCTGACAGAAGATGAAGCAAGAGTCCGTTTTTCCTTTGACGACGCTAAAGTCGCAGGACTGTTATTTCTTTTATAACTCTAGCTGCATCAAGGTACAGTAGCTATAGTTTTAGTGCACTTAAAAATACCCTCTACCAGAGAATAGGCTGGGAATGAAAAATTTGTAGCCTGTGTAATTACAGTGTAATTGTGATTGTACTGTTGTATGGCTATTTGTAGCTGATTTGTAGGCTACGAAAACGTTGCATGCATTGATATGTAATAGTACAGAATACTTTTTTTTCAGATAATGTCAATGGATACGTCAGCTATGATGCTTCATCAGCCAGATTTCAGCCCTTCTTGGCAAGAGTCCTTGTCAGGCTGTCAATCTTCAGGTCCAACGTCTGGGAAAGAAACAAACCTGATTCAGGTCCAACATCGGGGAAGGAAACAAACCTGATTCAGGTTTGTTTCCTTATTGGATGATGGACCTGAAGATTGACAGCCTGACGAGGACCCTTGCCAAGAAGGGCCAAAATATCGCTGATGTAGCTGACGTATCCGTTGGATATATTATTTGAATAAACGTTCCAAAGTCAGCTTGGGCTCAAGGAATATTTATCTGCGAAGTACAGAACACAGACCGCCCGTTTTGGCGAAGTTTTTGTGGTCAGGCGCTCTGCATGTGCCCGTTTTAGCTTTTTTCTTTCTTCGAGGGGGGTGGTACCACCCCCCCATAGCGACGCCCCTGCTGCTCAGAGCAAAACATCAGTCTAACCTTGGTCAGAAAAATAAAATATTTTTTCTGATCTGCTCAACCACAATCCCTGAATCTATGATATCCTGATCAGTCAACCACAAATCTCTGGTTTTTGGATACCTTATGTGCCAGGTAAAAGGTACGCCAAATGCTAGTCATATCCAGCATTTGGCATAGGGTATCCAAAAATCAGGGATGAGTTCTCAGGAATTCAGCTTCCAAAAACCAAAGTGAGACTCTGCCAGACTGTAAATGTAAGAACAAAATAATAGGAAGTGTTTGTACCTTTAGAACTTCTTGAGGGGTTGCCAGATCCACTTTCCACATACTAATATTGACTATCTGGGTCGCTTTCCAGAACTAGAACTAGAACTAGTGCAAGAACAACTCAGGAAAGTGAAGCGAGTTTAGGAGCAGTCTCAAGAACATATGGCAGATAAGCCAGTGGAGTTTTCCAGACTTATTTTAGGCCCCAAGAACATTCTGGGCTTAAGGACCCGTACCCCATGAAGTCATGAACTCTTACAAAGTTACATTAATAGACTAGGTAGGCTACTGTCATAGAATTATGAACCTGCTACATCTCCTCACTAGGTCATGGGTTCATGGTAAAATACGGTGAAATGCCTACATGAGGCCATGTACAAACAACAACACTTAGTCGGATTACATTATTTACCTTTGTGAGTGCATATACTCTTGGAATCTATGGTCAAATATCAAAATGGTAAAGGAAATGGTAAAGCGTGGACACACCGGCCTTCATATGCTGAAATTACTTGCTAAAAACAGGATCCCTGAACAAAATTTGCTACGTTTTTATGTTTCTTTTATACGTTCGGGGCTAGAATACTTGTGGAAGCTTGGCACTTTGGCCTTACTGAAGACTAGGCTTATCGGATCGAAAAAATACAGAAACGTGCCCTACTAATTATGTCACTATCCCCCAAAATTCCTTACAATGAGCTCCTTCAGAAATTTAAACTTGAGTCCCGTAGGTTGAAACTGTGCATGGCTCCCGGTAAGAAAATGTTTGAGCATAAAAAAATACCATAAGTATATACTTCCGCCACCGTTCAACACTGCTCGCGAACGACCTGCAAGAGCGGCCTCAGTGGTGATCCCGAAACTCCAACACCTAAAATGTGACCATGTACGGTATGAAAAGACGTTTGTACTGTCTTTCGTTGAAATTTTTGTTTACTTTTATATATGACGTTGACATATCTATATATGAGTGTCTGCATGTAGGCCTAAATATGACGATTTCGACAAATTTGGATTTCACCACGATAGTTCGAAAAGAATAAAAGCGATATCTATCTATCTATCTATCATTTACTTCACGAATTCCTGCAGTAATGGAGACACATGACTTAAATAGCTGACATCCTCTAACAAGGTAATGACCCTTGAGCCATCGCCCCTATAGGCTATCCCTATAGGTAGGTATGTGTAGGTATGTATTTTATTGAGTGGTAGTCAAAAGCTTCGACAAGAAAAATAATATGCAGGAGGGCCCATAGGAAGGGTTTTACTGTTGTTGTTGTCTCCTGGTTGCATTGTCGTACCCTAGGCTAGCCTGCTCTTTGTTAAAAACTGGTAATCAATGATCCATCCGTCTATTTGCAACCATTTCTGTAAACTTGGGGGGGGGGGGGGCTGAAAGTCAGTTTCGGTCCCTCATCTCAGGTTTATTACTCAGAATCAAAATTGTATTCCTCTTTTGAAGGTCAATTGAAGTAGTTTTCAAATATACCTTATACTGGCATCAGTCCTTGGCTTCATGTTCATTTTTTTTTCATTTTTTTTTTTCAGGGAAGTCATTGTCCGTATCGCCATGAAGCAGCTGCGCTTGGAAAAGAAGTCATATGCAAGTTTTGGGTTCAAGGAAATTGCAGAAAACAAAATTGTCAGTTTAGACATGTTGAGCTTAGGTCTATGGTACGTATAACTATTCATGTAGCCTGGACTGTGCCAGCCTACAACGAATAGTTGCATTTTTTATTGAAGTTTGAAGGTTCTTCTTTAATACTGTTTTTGTCGGTGGGTCACAGTTTCTTTGTCCTTCAGATCCAACTGTGACCATCGAGCTTTATAGGGTCCACTGACCCTTTCGGCTTCTTTTCCCTGGGGAGACACACTCCCGTCTGCAACGTCCCAGGTTGTTTGGCAAATCCAAGCTTGTATTAGTAATAGCAATGCCGAATACTGGGTATACCCGTAGCTTGCCAATAAAACAGGCATCTGTTGTAGAGTGGAATTTGTTGGTGGTCATGCTTTTAAGTTACAGGTTTGGGTCAGATTGTAAGGCTCTTGCCGATCAGAGATAAATACAGAGGTCTTAATAGTAAGTAAGTAGCAGTGCTGCTGTTACCACTACAACTACATTGAGCTATCTGAGACACAGTTACTCCAGATCCTTTGAAAATCTGCAAGGCACAAGTGATTGATTTTAGGTTTAAGCTTTCTGTTTGGTTCTTGTTTTCGTCTTTTATATTTTTGATTGTTCATAGTCATCATACTTTCCGAGAAACCCCACCCTTTCCAACTCATTTCATCTTTTTTTTCTTCTTTTTTGGGATCCCAAAACGTAAGTGGAGGGATACCTATGACATCGCAAAAGTTGTCCGTCTGTCCGTCTGTTTGTAAGCACGATAACTCTCGAAGGGAATGAGATATTTTGATGAAACTTGGTGTGAGGATTCGTTGGGTCGTCGGGCCAGTCAAGTTCGTAAATGGGCTTTGTAGCCCTACATTTAGGGGTGGGGGAGGGGGTTCAAATGAAGGGGCAAACAAAAGATTTTGAAACAGCTAATGTGACAGTCGATTATGGGGTAAGAAGACATGCGGAACACGATGGTGAAAACCATTTGTCATCGGACAAGTGACAAACCGGAAAATTTGTTAAAAGTAAAAGTTTTATTTGAAGTTGATTAGATGCTCGATTTAGGGTAGGAATGCATGCTGAAGACGATGTTAAAAACCATTTTCTCGACGGACAAGTAGTTCGCCCGGAATCCGGCCCAAACCGGAAAGTTTGTTAAAATTAAAAGTTTTATTTGGAGTTGATTAGATAACCGATTTAGGGGTAAGAAGAGAGGCTGAATCCGTGTGTGACAATCATATTTTACCCGGACATATAGTTCGACCGGAATCCGGCTGGAGTCGGAAAATTTGTTATTAGTTAAATTTTTATTTGAAGTTGATTAGATGTTCACTGTTGGGGAAAGAAGGTACCTTGAGTTCGTTTTTGAGCTTTCTTTTCTCTCCGGACAAGTAGTTCTGGAGTTCGGCAGAAACCGGGAAATTGGCAGAAGAGGCAGGAAGTTTTCGTCAAAACAGATATGACTTATAGGGGTAAACACACATGCTGAATCCATATCTTAACATGGTTTTCTCAGATGATTAGCTATTTGGCCTTAATCTGTTTCTGAATTTTGATAGTAAAAATGTTCAAGGAGTCTGGCGACGACTAGATCTGGCTAAGACAAGACCCAGTTGTCTGGATCAGATATTGAATTTTTGGGATCCCATCGAAACCTTTGGTCTTGTTTTTAAAGGCATATACCCGCGATTGTCACTGTTTTTAAAACCTAGCTCTTCGTCATGTTGGGAGTTCAAAAGTCAGATTTGAGCTGACCACGCCCATAGACATCTTCTCTGAATTAATGGAAAAATGCCCTTTAAAGGTCTCCGAAATTGGAATTAAACATGCTTTAGCGCCTTTGCTGTTTTTGGGAAGCTATATTTATCAGCACCCTCTTTTTTCTTTTTTTTTATCCCTCTCCTCGTCTCAGTGACACAAGTGTGGCACCTACTCTTTCAGACTTAACTTATAAAATCTTAACTTCTTAAAGGACACCTGAACAGTGAAACCATACTTGAACACACCATGGAGAATGCATTTACAGACATGGCCACGGAGAGCATTATTCTCCTGAGCGTGACGTTTTCAAAATAGGGGTTCTGGAGGTTCTGGAGGTTTCTGGAGGTTTGCACATGCAGACTCCAAGACAAATAGCGCAATTCATTTAAATCTTGTACAGCGCTGGCCGGATCGTATTGGCATTTCTTCTAGTTATACGTTTGGGCTTAACTGGTTAAAAATATTCCAGAAGAAGGGTTGATTGGAGACATTTGTTCATTTCTAAAATTGTTTGGTACTGAAATAAGGACAGATGCAAAATGGAGCAAAAATCATAGCTTGGAAACACTCTTTCGTATTTGGATTGGGTTTTCTGCAGACAATGTTAACGGAAGTCATACAGACAGGGATGATACTTGGTACTCTTCATTCAGGTATCCTTTAACAAAACCAAATAAAATACAATATTTTTTCCTTTACTTTTACAAGTAGGCTACGAAACTTAGACTACCGTAGTGCAAAAAATCAACGAAAGCATTCAAAACATTGTTGTAATTAGAAAACGAGTAAAAAAAACACATGAAAAAAAAAACACTAAACAAGCAAGCTCAACCCTCGCTGAGGGGAATGAATGGGCTATGAATCAATCAATCTAAATGATGCAGTTCAGTGTTAAGTGAAAACGAAAGTGTTTGGAGTGAACAGCAGTACTTACGGGCTTTTTTTCGCAGCAACCAAGAAAACCAACGTACTGCTTTTGGGAGAACCAGCCATCTGGATGCTTACGCCCAACATGTTCTTTTTTGCATATGAAAGAGAAGCAATCCCAAGAACCTGAAACTGGTAAGGATTATGATTAGTAAGATGTCAGAAATTGTTGTAAGTTGGTCAGTTTCGTATTGTGGCAGTACTGGTTATCTGAAACTTGACATTGATCAGCCAGCAATATTCCCATATATCCTTCTAAGAAATTGTGGCAACATGTTGAATCATGAATATGCGAGGCTACTTAGGCCTTCAAGAGCTTGGAACATTCTAGAAATTGCAACGGATTTTGTATTTGTATTTTGTCGTATACGATTACTTTGTCGTCAGCCTATGCTGTCCAATGGATATTTTGGCATTAATAAATGATTGATTGATTTGAACACATTTTCAAGTAGCACTTTTTTATCGGAATAAGTGATGTATGGAAGACTGTCAGATCTCAGCCCTCTTCGGTTAAACTTTAAGGAATCAGATGGCTGATTTCCTCTCAGACTGCCATTTCATGGCCGGAACACAGGGAGAGAGAGAGAGAATGCAGGAGGAAATGGATAGTTGCCAGATTTACCAGCTGCCAGATTTACCAGCTGCCAGATTTACCGGATGACAACCGATAACCGAGAGAACATTTACTGCTGAGGATAGGAAGAGATTATAAATTATAATTTCGCGGGGATCAGGATTGGTTTGAAAAGTTTAAAGGTCCCACTCCCAAAAGTTTAGGACCCACCGTACCGATACTGCCACTGCAACCTACCTCCATAATTACATACTAACAAACAATAAATACGAAACGAACATAAATCAAGTACAGTTAAAATTTTTAGTGAAATACGGAACGAATGAATTTAGGTATCTTTCTGAAGATTTCGTAGGCGGGGGAACAAGCTTGGGTTTCGTGTCGTTCTTGCTTTGCGTGTTAGGTCCATGAGAGGGTGTAACGAAGTCCGGAAGGATGGTCCTGTGGTATCGAGAGAAAATGTACGAGAAGGTTATGTCTTCTTTCAGACAGTTTTTCGATGCCGAGGATTTGTAGGCTGTCGCTGTAGTTCTTAAACTCGGAGACCCAAATTTCGTATGTTACATTCTAAACCCGCTAACAACACCTCACTTATCATTACACTTTCCGCTATTTTCTGTTTTCCGTGCGCATTATGCTCCCGACGAGTGTTCGCGCACCATGGTATTGATGCGTAAAACTGAATTTTGGCGAGTTTTTGCTAGAAGTCACGGCATTTTCCCCGAATTGCTTAAAACAGCCAAAGACGTGGATAATTTGATAAAAGCAGAGCTTAGTTAAAACAGTATCAGTTAGTTTTGAATATTGGAGCATAAACAGCAAATTTTGCTTTAACCCGATGAAAAATGTGTAGCCTGGGTAGTTGTAAGAAAAAGTTGCATGTATTGATATTTAATAGTACATAGTACTATCTTTGAATGGGCCTCAGACTGGCCAGTCTTAAGCATTAGCATCCCGTCTTGCGATAATAGCATCCAGTCTTGCTAATAGTTGTATGTAGTGTTAACAGTTACTACTACTAATGTATGCTATTAAAACATACTACACATAGAACTATTTATTGAAAATTTTTCATTGGGAAGGAGAAAAGAAAACATATTCCTTGAGGCCAAGCTGGCGAATCATGTTTGACCGCGCTAAACGGATACGTCAGCTGATTTTTTTTTTCTAGCGAGATTTCGGCCCTTATTGGCAAGGGTCTTCTTCAGGCTCAAGCTAGATAAATTTTGGTCATAGTTTCATTTTCCTAGCCGAAGCCTTGCAGAAAAGGGCCAGAAGAATCTCAGCTGACGCATCCGGTTATCGGTGTCAAAAACGTAGGATAGAAAATGTGTTCTTTAAAGGACCCCTCTTGCTTATTCCGCCTTTCGTATTATCCCTAGCTCCTTATGGGAGTGTGAGATTCAGAGGTCTGTCAACAACTCTTTCACAAATAAGGACGTGCGAAGCTTTAAGTTTTATAGTTTTGAAGACACGGTGATATGGTTTCAAGGGTGGAGATTAGGCTAGGTCTTGAATAGGGGTCGCTGGGACCTTGTGGATTTTCTTCTGGAGACCGGCGGGCCTGACCTTAGTTTCCACTCTCAGAACCGAGAGGGGTAGGGATGTCTTAGGTAGCCTAGGGCTCAGACGCACTCTACTCTTTCTCTCCAAATGAGATGAAGTATAGTTCTCAGTTGTTATATACAAAAAGTCTCCTTTGTCAACAAGATGGTCAGAGGGTGAAAATGGCTTACCGGAAACGTGATGATGCTAATGACGGGTCAGCATCATCCAGGTCGCAATGACGATAATAGACATACGCCATCTACCGGCAGTAATATGAACTTATTGCCTAGATGGCATATGTGTTTCCTCCTTGGTTGGAAAAAACAACAAAATTGAATGGGGGCCTGAGCCACAACACACGGTAGACCACCTTTTACTTGTTCTGTTTGCTTGGTTTTCCCACTTTTTAAGCAAGGCGCGTTCAGTTTTCGAATATTTTGCGTTCAGTCGCCGCGTCGGAGATAGATAGGCTAGATGGAGTCGACAAGCGCTAACCAGAAAGTCGCTAATTTGTTGTAGAAAGTAATGGTATTTTGTGTACCGATTTTTCTGAGCCATTCATCTTGAAAATATCATTTCTAGTAAGAGTTATGCTTTAATCATTGCTTTTGTTTCAGGAATTGATGGTATTCAGGATGCCAATTGGGGCATGGCGAATGAAAGAACGGACACGCTCCCAGATGCAGACAGATCCTCAATTGAGAAAACGGATACTCAAAACACACTTCAAAAACCCAAATTAACAAGTAGCAGATATGATGCATTAAGAAAGAAGCACATTCTGGAACAACAACAGTACATACTGCACATGAAACAAATGGGACAAAATGGAGACCCCCAGCAGTTGATGACAAGAGAGTTGGATGACCAAGGTGGAGATGGTCATGGGGGTCTACTGAGTCCTAACCATTGGAAGATCTTTGGGGAAGTTGGATCAAGTGGAGCTGGCACCCCGGTTTCCTCATCTCCTTCTCACGTATCTCCTATCCAGAGTTTTGTGCTAAGTATTGCAGACGATGGTAAGTGTTTTTTTTATTCAGATAATACATGACGGATACGGCAGCTACGATGCTTTAGCAGCGATATTTCGGCCCTTCTTGTCAAGGGTCCTCGTCAGGCTGTCAATCTTCAGGGTCAACGTCGGGGAAGGAGACAAACCGGCAATAATCAAATATTTCGGCCCTTCTTGGCAAGGGTCTCGTCTTTTACGGCAGGTTTGTTTCTTTCCCCGACGTTGACCCTGAAGATTGACAGCCTGCCGAAGACCCTTGCCAAGAAGGGCCGAAATATCGCTGCTAAAGCATCGTACCTGACGTATCCGTTATATGCATTATTTGAACATATGTTTCAAAGTTAGCTTGGGCTCAAGGATTTTTTTTTGCTGCATAAATATCATGCGAAAAGTTAAACATTTGGTCAAAATATAGGGGATATTTTTCAACATAGGCTTCATATAATTTCAACTTTTCGAAATGTGACGTTTAATTTTTTGGTACCCGACAGCTTTCTTTGTGGGAACACAAAACATTGGCCATTTCGCCGCATTCCATCTAGGAAGAAGATTTTTTAGACCCGATTAGTCCCTTTTCTTTTTTTAATGTTTATTTTTTATCTTGTGCATTTACTATATTATTGAAAGCTCAGTTATTTTTTCCTTTTATTTGTCCCTACTGTACTATTTCCCTCTTCTTAAGTATGTGTATAAAATTTCATCATCATCATCATCATTGAGTCGCGAATAGAACGTATTTACAGACGACCCCGGGGCGAGCGGTCGACATGTGGCCACATCGCTTGCAGGGTTTCCAAGAGCTCGACTCCTAAGTGTGCCACAATTGCTGATAAAACGGTGCTTTTTGACACCTCGATTTTTGTTTTCTGCACAACGCGCAAAATTGGTAATAATTAATTTGTAACATTTTTCAAAACATTTCTTAACTGTTATATCACTGTTTTGTAACAAAATTTAGTTGGAAATGAGCTTTATTTATGCTTCAAAGAGTTTTTGTGTACAAAATCAAAGTAAAGTACATGTTCTGGCGGAGTTTTGGGGGCGGTAATCCGTCACTTTAGTAAAGTAAATGAAAAAGTGCTTTTCTGACCTAAAAAATGTCATGTGTAAAAAAAAAGGTGTCAGTTTCAGAGAAAAAGTGTCACCCAGAGACAAAAAGTGTCAAAAAGCACCAAAAGTGTCACACTTGGCAACGCTGATCGCTTGCCGGTCTGCGACTAAAAACAAACCGGAATGAATTCCACCGACTTGTCAAGTCAATCCGACCTCGACATAACTATAATGAGTCCCGACGGAGAGCGCGAGGAGTTAGTGCCTTCTGCAAATCGCAAGCAAGACATAAGTTGTGCTGGGGACAACAGTCAGCGTAGTAACTTTTCACGAGGTACTGAACGAAGCACGTACAAAATCGATACCTTGGAGAAATGGGGACTGAACCTATGCCTCGATATCGGTAAAAAAAAACAAGACCTAAGGTTTCGGTGGGATCCCAAAAATCTAATATTTGATCCAGACAACTGGGTCTTGTCTTCGCCAGATCCAGTCTTAGCCAGGCTAATCATCAGAGAAAACCAAGTTCAGATATACCTTTATAAGCCATACCTATTTTGACGATATTGACCGAAACTTCCTGCTTTACTTCTGCCAAATGTCCGATTTCGGCCGAATTCCGAGCGAACTACTCGTCCCGGAAAAAAAATAAATCAGAATCGAATTCAGCGTACGGTATCTAATTATCCCTATAAAGAACGTCTGATCAATTTCAAATAAAACTTTAGCTTCTGAAAAAAAACGGTTACAACCGGATTCCGGACGAGTTATCTGTCCGGTTAAAAAATTATTGTCATATGCAGACTCAGTGTCTCTTCTTAAATCTGTCATCTAATCAACCTCAAATAAAACTTATTACTTTTGACAAATTTTCCGATTTTGGCCGGATTCCGGGCGAACTAGTGGTCCGGGTAGAAAATGCTTTTCATATAAGTGTTCAGCGTGTCTACGTACCCCTAAATCGAACATTTAATCAACTTCAAATCAAAGTTTTACTTTTAACCAACTTTCCGTTTTTGCAGGATTCCGGGCGAACTACTTGTCGGACGGAAAAATGTTTTGCATATTCGTGTTCACCATGTCTTCTTACCCCATAATCGACTATCACATTAGCTGTTTAAAAATATTTTGCTTGCCCCTTAATTTGAACCCCCACCCCTAAATGTAGGGCTACAGAGCCCATCTACGAACTTGACCTTACCATTGGCCCAAAGAGTCCTCACACCAAGTTTCATCAAAATATCTCATTCCCTTCGAGAGTTATCGTGCTATCAGACGGACAGACGGACAACTTTTACGATGTCATAGGTATCCCTCCACTTACGTTTGGGATCCCAAAAACTTATTTCGCACCCCATCCACAATGAGTTTCTCCCTCCCCCATACAACAATGCAAGGGAAAGGCAAGAGCGAGCAGTCTACGAAGGTCCCAATATTCCAACCAGCAGCGGCCAAACACAGCAATAGTTTTATACCAAAGAATGTTGAAATTTTAAATAGCCTTTGACCATTTGTACGTATTTTCAGTGTATATGCTGTATTGAACAAGAGCTGTAAGCTCATATGGCACTTGCAAGCATATGTAGTAAGAAATACCCCACAAGAAAAAATTAAGGGGGCTGAAAATTCAACCCATGGTTTCACTTTAAATATAAAAATAGGAGACAGAAAGCAAAAGGAAACAAGAAGAAAAACAAAAACCGGCAAGGGTGGGTCAGATGGAAGTATTCGGTTAAGATGCGCCAAACTTGCAAGGCTGGGTCAGAGGATGAAAGTGATGGTCAAAAGTTTTTTTTTTCATTTTTCGGTTAAGATGCGCAGTTTAAGGGTGCTAAAAGTAAATTTCTAAGCAAAACCCTTGAGGCAAAAAGGTTCATGTACTCATTGCGATCTTGAAAAAGTAAATTTTGCTTAAAAGTATTTTTTTATTTTGCGGTTAAGATGAGTTCTTTAAGGAATGGTCGGATCGGAGAAGTGACGATGTCTAACCCAATGATGTCAAGTTTCTAATGCTCTGGCAAAGTTTTATCGTCCTAGCACATCTGCCTGTACCTTAACTCACGATCACCAGAATTCCGGAACCCCCCCCCCCCCCCCTATAGCCCCCCCCCTCGGTACCCGAATCCGGTCCGGTCACTGATGCACCTAGGATCCCACCAAGTTTCATCCTGATCGCTCCACTCTATGCGTATCACAAGATTTCCGGTTTTCCCCTCCACCCCCCCCCCCCCCCCCCCACCCCCCCAGTTCATCGGATCCGGTCCGCACTTGAAATGGAACATCTGAGACATGAGTTGTTTCAAGATATCAAGTTTCATTAAGATCCGATAACCCGTTCGAAAGTTATACATGCCACTAATTTCCGGATTCCGCCGTCTCCCCCTCCCCCCACGACGGTCGGGTCGGGCGAGTGACTGTTTCCAAGTTAATCTGGTCGGGTCTCTGATACGCCTGCCAAGTTTTATGATCCTATCCCACCTGGAAGTACATGAACTACGGATCGCCGGAATTCTGGAACCCCCCTCCAACTCCCCCCACAGTGTCCGAATCCGGTCCAGTTCCGTCAGTTATTTATCTAGAGCTTGTGCTTGTTCTTCCCACCAAGTTTCATCCCGATCGATCCACTCCCAGAGTTTCACACGATTTCCGGCTCCCCCTCCGACTCCCCCTCCGATTCATCGGATCCGGTCCGGACTTGAGATGAGGCATCTGAAACACGAGGTCTTCCCAGGTATCAAGTTTCATTAAGATCCGATCACCCATTCGAAAGTTATACATGCCCCTATTTTCTAGATTCCGCAACCTCCCCCTCCCCCCACGATGGTCGGATCGGAGAAGTAACTATTTCCAAGTTAGTTTGGTCGGGTCCCTAATACGCCTGCCAAGTTTCATCGTCCTAGCATATCTGGAAGTACCCTAACTCGCAAACACCGAACTAACCGACCGACCGACCGACGGAAAAGTGATCGGCATATGGCACTTGGCCGGAAGGCAGGTGCCATAAAAATTTTTGCATGACTGTTACTTATCAATTTTGGTCTTGTTACCGTGAAGGTGTGAGCGAATAAATTACCGTTCTATTCTGTTCAGGTTCGAACGGAAATAGTACCGGTAACTAGTAGTCACTAGTGTTGGAAGGGTGGATCACGCTCTTATTGAAGGTTTTATAAGAGCTTCTTCTACCTTACAGGGCTGGAAAGAGCTTTGCAAGTGACTATGTAACTATTTGGTACCCGACAGCTTTCTTCGTAGAACTTCCATCCACATCACTTTAAAAACAGTGGAAATATCCTTTTGATACTGCTACTATCTCAGTAGAGATGAGATTAATCCCAGTAGCAAATACTGCTGTTATATATAACTTTAGTCTTTACTCGGAGAAACCATTGAGGTTGTCATTCAGATATCAACCGAGATGGAGGTATGACTTATATCATCCTCTCCGGAGGCTGATATGACTTATATCATCCTCTCCGGAGGCTGATATGACTTATATCATCCTCTCTGGAGGCTGATATGACTTATATCATCCTCTCTGGAGGCTGATATGACTTATATCATCCTCTCATTTCTACCGCTAATTTTATATGTGGAGATTATCGTAATACAGTTGACCGTGGGTCATGGGAGGATATGCATTACATACCTGTTCGAAAAAAGTTATTTAGCGTTAATTTTGACGTTCATCCTTTCAACAGTATCAGGACCTTTTGTTTCTCCCCCACGTCATGAGAACTCCTGCGTTGCTTTGAGTTTTTAATCTTGACAAAACTCTTACATTTAAAACTTTTACCTTTTTTAAATTCAAACTTAAATTTAAGCACCGTGCCATTCGTGCTGTGCTCTCTACCAGGAATATTTGATTATTTGTGTCTGTGATTTCAACCTTTCGGCGAAGTTTGCGTTACGCGACTGGCAAAACTCGGCTTGACCGAAAAAGCGCTAAAAATTCGTAGGTATTCCAAAAGTTGTAGGTCCGCTTTTGAAAATGGCGGGTCATGAATAAATTACTCACTTTCTTACTTACAGCATGAACCAATGGTGAAAGGCGGAGATTTCAGAATCTTATAATTTCATGAACGAGCTAGGGATAATGTAAAAGTCGGAATAAACAATTGCCCTTTAAGTTCCAGTGCAGAACAAAATAACACTAGAGCATAGCGTCAAGACTTGAAAAAAGTGACCCACACTCGAATAGCAGCGACGCTAGCACCACCAGTGATAGAGAACCTCCCGACTGAAACTCAATCAATAGTGAACAGTCGCTGGCTCAAATAACTTCATATTCTGAACACAGCAAAAAAAAAGAAACAACCTCCCCTGTTTCCTCGATGTATGCAGACCGCATCTTAGCTTTACTAGAAATTTCTAAACCGACAAGTTTGTCCCTCTTTAAACGGCGCAAGCATAGTGGGCGGCGCTCTGAGTATCCCGATGAAAAATTTGTAGCCTGCGTAGTGGTATGGTAGTTGTACAAAAAGTTACATGTAATACTATGTAATAGCAAAGAATACTATCATTTAGTGTGCCTCAGATTGGTCCAATCTTATGTAGTAGTACACTGTCAGAAGTTTCATAACAGATTGCGCATAACACTTTCAAGAATAACACCTTTTCACTTAGAAATAAAGTGTTATGACCAATTAAGCTTATACTATTCCGTGTCTAGATCTCCAGCAACACCTTCAGTAGTTAAAAAACTACACTGTCAGAAGTTACATAACGACAACAGAAGGATGCGCGGTTTCAACAGATAACACTTTGGGATGTTATCTGTTATGTTTCTTTCGTTCCCGTTAGTATTTTTACCAGTTGAAGGTGTTGTTGGAGATCTAGGCACGGAATAGTGTAAACTCAATTGGTCATAACACTTTATTTCTAAGTGAAAAGGTGTTATTCTTGAAAGTGTTATGCGCAAGCTGTTATGAAACTTCTGACAGTGTATCCAGTAGCATTCTGTCTTGCCATAGTAGCAACCATTCTTGCTAATAGTAGCATGCAGTAGTATGCAGTAACGCGGTAGCCTTGAAGTAGAAGCATGTAGTAGCATCAGTTAGTACTGCATGCTACTTTTTCCTACAACTTCGTACCACTATTTTGAGATAAATTTTAAAACGGGATGGCCCGTTTGCGAAGCATGAAAAGTCCCTAGGGTTAGTTTGCTCTGGTCCAGTGGATCTGTGATTGTAAGCTATGGCGACGTCAGCTAAGAATACAGCCTAGGCTACAGCGACGGCATTTTTTTATGCCGCGTTTAATTCGTCTTTTCTTCCAGACTCGGACTCCGAATGGGACTGTAATCCATTTGAGACGTGCACGGCCTCTCAGATCCCTAAAGTCGCCTCTGTGAAATCCTTAGACGAAATCCGCCTACAGAAAGTACAAGCTGAACAGGAATCCCTCCTTAGCTATTGCTCCCTACCGCGGCCCCTCCCCACACAAACCCGCGTCACTCCACCCAACGATCTGCGAGAACGGATACTCCGCCACCAACAATCTAAAATCGCCCGTGACTTTTCACCCGAAGAAAAGCCGAAAATCAGTGAAGTTAAAATAAAAACGTTGGAGGAAATCAGGGCAGAAAAATTAGCAAAGGAACAATCCAAAGCTGGGGAAATGAGTAATGTAAATGTGGTGAAGGAAGAGTCTATGTTGGTGAGAGGACGAGTCGGCAATAAAATGGAGCTCAAACGGGGTTCGGTGACGGAAGACAGAGATAACGAAAAACGAGCGAGAGGGAACGGGAATGGCTGTGAGGCAGAGGAACTTAGAATGGAAGTAACGGAAGAAAGTCCGAAGTTCCGGAAAGTTGTACTCAGTGAGCAAAACGATGCCTTAACGAGTCCAGAAGTACTGGAGTTCTTGTAACTCCAGCAATCTTATAATGTGCCTTCCCCTTATGACCAAATGTTCGGTGACCAGGTTAAGGGTAATCACATACACAGTAGAGGTATGCTTATGTGAACGTTTGTTGACAGTGGACTTTGCCATTTTCATGCATTTGTTGTGTTTTAAAGCTAACTACCAGTTAGCCAAAGTAGGTAATTAAGAGCATCTGAGAACACCAGTATGGGTGTGTTGGATCTTTGTTCTACCATTTAGCCCAAAACTGCACTGTTCACATTAAAGTAACTGTTCACATAAGCATGCCTCTACTGTATAGTAAGTTATTGGTTGGCAAGGGTAGGGGTAAATTGTTCTTTGAATCTTACTTGACTTTGGACGGTGTTGTTTCCATCCAGTTACTGAGTTTTGTTTTTACCATTGAGTCAAAAGCTGCACTGTTCTTAACAGTAGTTGTATTACAGTTGAGTAATGGTTCTTTAAAGTTTAACCGAAAAGAGCGGGGATAGGACAATCTAGTTACCCATCCCTTATTCACTAAAACTGGCTTGAAGACCCGCTGAAAATGCGTTACTTCGTTTTTCCACTATTCACGAATAATCGATTTTCAAATAGTGGAATTTCTGTGTGATTTGTGGTACCTCTATGCGCTTGTATTTTTGTTATATCCCTTACCAGAAAGATTTAAGATTTGTTTTTTGTTCAGGCACTATGCAATCTTCAACAATCTCACCACTGCCCACTGAAAAGCCCCGTTTGTGTTGAGGTTTAAATTTCCTGCGTCATAGTAGAATTTTCGTAGTGGGGACGGCCGCAGACATTCGGAACGTCATAACTACTAGATAGTGGAAAATAAAAAAATCTCTTTGCAGAATCCAAATAATTCAGTGTATTTAATTAAATGACACAAAAATAAGTTTGCTTTTCAGTTAACCTTTAAAAGCTTCTCAACTTTTGTACTGCCTTGGTTTTGTTTTTCTCCTCTAAACAGTCAGATGAGAATACTAAATCAAGAACTTCGAGTCTGGTTGGTTTAGTTTAGTTTATTCACACACACAAAAATGACATCATTGACTTTTCTATCCACACCATAAGGTTCCCGCCTTAAATTTGGTGGGGCTTAGTTTTCTTTATATTCTGTGTCCAAAGAAAGAAACAAACAGCAGAAAAATTAAGGAGAAAAAAAAGAGCCGAGTCTTTTAGCCTTTTTTTACGTAAAAAATTAAATCTTCATTTTGTTTCATTTGCCTTTCATATGTTCTTTTTCTTCTGTTGGGATACTTCTGACGGTCACGCAAGTAGTGCAAAATTTTTGCAATACTTCGGACGCCGTAACCTGGTCGTGAAAGGACGGTATAGTAACTGAGCAAAAAAAATGTGGCTTTAGTTTGACTTTTTAACTCGAATTGTTTGTTTGCGCTCAGTACTGTGAACGAATAATTACTAGGTTTGTGTTTCGTAATATGCGTTGGTGCCGTCGAAAGCTGGCGATATCCGCACATAACTCTACTGTAGGCTACCTGTACTATAAATATTCCTTCAGCCCAAGCTGACTGCGAATTTTCAGTTCAGTTTCAGTTCAGTTTATTCATAAAAATAAAAAACACCATTAACTGTTTATGGCCCCACCATAAGGCCTAACATGCCTGGCAATGCCATGCCTGGCAATGGGCGGGGCTTATTCTTTCTTCATCCAATCTGAAGGGAAACAAACCAAAGAAATCAAAAAAGAAAGAAAAAGAAGGAGAGAAAAAGAGAAGAAGAAAAGAAGAATGAAGACATAACAAACTGACAAGAAATATCCACTAGCAAACGATCTTCCATCACCAAAGCGCCCTTGCCCCCCCCCCCCCCAAAAAAAAAGGAAGGAAAAAAGACGGAAGGAAATTATGAGGAAAAAAGAAGGAAGGAAACTATGTCATATTAGAATCGTATTTGATAGTGCAAAACGGATACGTCAGCTGAATTCCATTAGATACCTGTATTGTACACACATAGGAATAGAGCGGTAAAAAGTCAGGGAGTCACTCCACTTTGACTTTGTGACTCCCTGACTTTGCGGGGAGTTGGGCCAGGGGAACTGGAAATCTTGGGAAACGCTTAGACCGAAGGATCGGGATGAAACCTGGTGGGATGAAGCACAAGTCCTAAGGCGTATTCTCGCCGTTCCCCGAGGACTCCTCTGGGAGTCGAAGGAAACGGCGAGAATAGAGGGAGTCACCCCTCGCGGACTCGGCGGACGAAAACAACGACAACACTGGGAATGCTTCCAAAATGGATTTTGTTCTAAAAATAAGTATGCAGTTGACGAAACTAGTCTGGATGCACTTTATTTTTGGTTTTGTTTCTTTTGATTGTTTTTAATTAATTTTACATTGCACTAATACAAGCAAAAATTGATCACCCTTTGAATCTGAAAGGGAGTCTTTTTTGATGATGGTGATGATAATCGGAGCGTTACCCGTCCATGGGGACTCGCGAGAATACGGTGAGTGAGTCCCCGGCAGAAACAAAAACGCCGGGACTCCTCAAGTGGAGTCCTCGGGGAAGGGCGAGAATACGCCTTAAGTTCTAAGTAATAGCCTGGCTTTGCCTTCCGCGTCCACCTCGACGAAAACGGATATCTGGAACCCGGACGAAAATTCTTGCAAGTGAAGCCTAGCTTTGACACCTTTCCAGATTCTGGAATCTGGGTACCCAGTTATTGCACGGGACTTTACGGGTCCACCTCGATGAAAACGGATGTCCGGAATCCGAAAGCTTAAGCCTAGCTTCGACACTCTTCTAGATTCCGGAATCTGGGGTTTCCAGCGCCCAGACTTCCAAACGTTTTGAGGCGTATTCTCGCCTTTCCCCGAGGACTCCACTTGAGGAGTCCCCGCGTTTTGTTTGTCCCGGGGACTCACTCCCCGTATTCTCGCGAGTCCCCACGGACGGGAAATGCTCCGATTATCATCACCATCATCAGAAAGGACTCCCTTTCAGATTCTGAGGAGAATCAGTTTTTGGGATCCCAAAACGTAAGTTGAGGGATACCTATGACTTCGCAAAAGTTGTCCGTCTGTCCGTCCGTCTGTAAGCACGATAACTCTCGAAGGGAATGAGATATTTTGATGAAACTTGGTGTGAGGATTCGTTGGTTCGGCGGACCAGTCGAGTTCGTAAATGGGCTTTGTAGCCCTACATTTAGGGGTGGGGGAGGGGGTTCAAATTAAGGGGCAAACAAAATATTTTGAAACAGCTAATGTGATAGTCGATTATGGGGTAAGAAGACATGCTGAACTTTTATGTGAAAACAATTTTCTTCCCGGACATGTAGTTCGCCCGGAATCCGGCCAAAACCGGAAAATTGTGAGAAGTTAAAGTTTTATTTCTAGCTGATTAGATAACCGATTTAGGGGTAAGAAGAGACGCTGAATCCGTGTGTGACAATCATATTTTACCCGGACATATAGTTCGACCGGAATCCGGCTGTAGTCGGAAAATTTGTTATAAGTTAAATTTTTATTTGAAGTTGATTAGATGTTCATTATTGGGGAAAGAAGATACCCTGACTTCGTTTTTGAGCTTTCTTTTTTCGCCGGACAAGTAGTTCTAGAGTTCGGCCGAAACCGGGAAATTGGCAGAAGTGGCAGGGACTTTTCGTCAAAACAGATATGACTTATACGGGTAAACACACATGCTGAATCCATATCTGAACTTGGTTTTCTCAGATGATTAGCTATTTGGCCTTAATCTGTTTCTGAATTTTAATTGTAAGAATGTTCAAGGATTCTGGCGATGACTAGATCTGGCTAAGACAAGACCCAGTTGTCTTTTTTCTGTACATAGTTCGCTCGGAAGTCGGTCGAAACCGGAAACTTGGCAGAAGTAAAGCAGGAAGTCTCGGTCAGTATTGTCAAAATCGATATGGCTTATAGAGGTATATCTGAACATGGTTTTCTCTGATCATTAGCCTGGCGAAGACTGGATCTGGCGAACACAAGACCCGACTGTCGGAATCAAATATTAGATTTTTGGGATCCCATCGACACCTTTGGTCTTGTTGCTGGTGTTGGTGCAATTTAAAATTAATTAAAAAGAACCAGAAGAAACAAAACCAAAAATAAAGTGGATCCAGACTACTTTCGTCAACTGCATATTTTTTGTTTCAAACAAATCCATTTTGGAAGAATTCCCCGTGTTCTCGCTGATTTTGTACGCGGAGACTGCGTTGAGTGACTCCCTCTATTCTCGCCATTCCCTTCGATTCCCCGAGGAGTCCTCGGGGAACGGCGAGAATATGCCTTTGGTCTAGCTTCCTCTTCCGGATCCGTCTCGACGAAAACGGATATCTGGAATCCTGAACAAAAATCTGGAAGGTGAAAGCCCATAACTTTGACGCTCTTCTGGAAGGTGAAGCTTATCCATCCTGACGAAAACGGAAATCTGGAGTCCGGAACAAAAATCTGAACGGTGAAATTTTCTGGAATCTGGGGTGCCCAACTCCCCGGACTTCCAGACGTTTTTGGTCTGGCTTCATTTTCCGGATCCACTTCGACGAAAACGGATATCTGGAATCCGGAAGAAGATCTGGAAGGTGAAGCCTTGCTGTAACACCCATCTCGATTCGTGAATCTGGGGTGTTCAACTCCCCAGACTTCCGGACGTTTTTGGTCGCTGGCTGTATCTTCCGGATCCATCTTGATGAAAACGGATACTGGAATCCGGAAGAAAAATCTGGAAGGTGAAGCCCATAGCTTTGACACTCTTTAGATCCCGGAATCTAGAGTGTCCATCGCCCGGACATCCAGACGTGTTTGGTCTTGCTTCATCTTCCGGATCTGTCTCGACGAAAGCGGATATGTGGAACCCGGAAGAAAAATCCGGAAGGAGAAGCCCAGCTTCGAACCCTTCAAGATTCTGGAATCTGGGGTGTCAAACGCCCCGGACTTCCAGACGTTTTTGGCCTGGCTTCACCTTCTGGACGAAAACGGATATCAGGAATTCGGAAGGAAAATCCAAAAGATGAAGACCATTTTTTTTAAGGGTCATTTACACGGCAGGTATTTTTCCCCAGAGACGAGAAGGGAAAGTGTTCACACGGTATTCGGGTATTTTTCAAGGGAGAGTACTGTCATATTGCAATAATTTACAAGGTTGTAAGGCTCAGGATATCTCTCTACAATGGATACCAGCATGTGTCCATTTGAATCACTTTTTACATGGGGATAATCAAATTGTTCCTCGAAAATCCAATTTTATTGTTGCTGACGTCGAAGAATACCCTTCGACAAACAAAACCCGGGTAAAAAGTTCGCGAAATTGAAGTCTAAAATACCCGGGTTTTTGTTGCTGTTGCGGGGAAAAATACCCGCGGAGTACGGGTAAATATCCTCCGTGTAAACGTAGCTTTACACCCATTACGGAAGTCTGGAGAGTCAAACGCCCCGGACTTCCGGACGTTTTTGGTCTTGCTTCATCTTCCGGGTTCGCCTCGACGGATATGTTGAACCCGAAAGAAAAATCTGGAAGGTTAAGCCTTGCTATTGGCACTTCCATATTTGGAAATTTGGGTTGTCCGGACTTCCAGACATTTTTGTCTGGCTTCGTCATCCGGATCCGTCTCGACGAAAACGGATAACCGGAAGAAAAAGCTGTAAGGTGAAGCCTGGCTTTAAGGAGCAGTTTATTTTCAACGCCGTTTTAATGGGCGGAATATAGCAAAGATTTTATATGTGACCCGTCAAAATAAGTACAAGGATCGAAGGCGGAGTAAATAAATATTCTTTCACCCCACGTAAACTGCGAATCGCAACTGAAAATGCTCGACGGATACGTTAGCTAAATTTTATTAGAGCTATATTTGGGCCGTTCAAGTTCATTTTCCAACTTGAGCCTGAAGCGGACCCTTTCCAAGATGGGCCGAAATATAGCTAAAAGTCAGCTGGTGTATCCGTTTAGCACTGTCGATTATTGCAGAGTAAATCTAAGGAAAAACACGAAATGGAAGCTGATATTTATTAAGTCTAGTTTGACCTATCTGCGTTAAGTGCAGTCAAACATAAAAACGTGATGAGTATCTTCTGCTTATATGTCCTTTAGGTCAGAGGCGTTACTAGCAAAATTGTTTGGGGGGGGAGCAAGGCATTTGCCGACTGGCTGGTCATTTTTCCGGACTGTTTTTTTTTCAGAAAAAACGACTGTTTTTAAGGAAAAAAACTTTTGACAAGAAAAACCGACTGTTTTTAAGAAAAAGACAACTATTTTTCGAAAACCGAGGCGTTTCGCGCCGACTCGGCTATTTTTTACGGACTAGCCGACATCGTTGAGGGAGGGGCGTCCCCCCCCCCAACGTTTTGCCCCTGCTTTAGGTTATTCTTCAGATTACTTAGAAACAGATTGCCTTCATTACGCATAAACAGGTCGGAGCCTGTTAAAGCTGAAGTATAAAATTAAAAAAGAAAGAAAAAGAGAGAGAGAGATCGGCTTTAGTATATTGCTATTTGCAGTCTCATAACAATCAAAAGCCCAGCACATATAAATGAACAAAAAGAAGAAAACGACATAACCAGTTATGCTTTCTCGTTATACATTGACGGAACAAAAGGGTTTCCGTACCGGTTTGTGCGTGTTACACATGGAAACTGAAACGTTAAAGGACCCGTCTTACCTATAATGACAGTGCAATCTACTTCACGTAACTGTATTCATTAATTCTTAAACCTGGAGACCCAAAGTTCATATCTTACATTTTGAGCCTGCTAACGACGCTCACTGATCTTTGCACTTGCCACGATTCTCTAGTTTTCATGCGCATTATGCTCCCTAACTATTCGAGTATCATGCTATTGATGCGTAAAACCGGTTTTCTGAATTTTGCCAAGCTTTTGCTAGAAGTCAGTGGATCTCGGGAATGGCTTAAAACAGCCAAAACCGTGGAAATAGTGCGAGGTGTGCTTTAATGTTCTTAAAGGACCCCTCGCACTGTTTACTCTTCAACTTACAGTATTTTAATATATTTGAATACTTTAAAACTAGGCTTCGCTTTCAACGAATAACCCACGGGTTTGGCTGTTTTAAGCCTTTTCCGAGACCCGTTGACTTATAGCGAAAACACGTAAACAATTTACATTACCGGTTTTTCTGTCGGAAAGACTTCTCGCAGACAACCGTCGACAGTGTGGTACACATCGACGGTAGCAAAACACGGCAAGTGAGAAAATCAGCGTTGTTTTGTTACCCTTGGTTCACACTGCTGCGATTTCAGTTCTGCGTCATGCGACATACGACACAAAACATGCGACAAGCAAAGCAGAACTTAGCGTTTTGTCGCAGTGTCGGATGCGTTGAAATATTTCAACTGATCCGACATAACGCATGCGATTTTTGAGGGGAAAAAAAAAAGATTAGTTAATTTTCAAGACAAAAATTGCTCTGCCTTGTCTGAATGTAATCCTAGACTTTTGTTAACCTGTTTTGAGCAAGATGACATATAGGGTTTGACTGAAAATTTCCTAATAAGTGGGTGGGTATTCAGATCGGTAATCTCCCAGCATCTTCAGAGGTCGTGTCCGCAAGGGCTCCTTTGTCCTTTTGCAGAACGATCTCGACGAAAACGTGCACGCGATTCTGTCGCACGTCAGAAAATCAGAGAAAAAATCGTGTCGCAGACGAAGCGGCATTGCGAACCTAGGGTTAGAGGCGTTAGAATGTACCGTACGAAATTGGGGTCTCCGGGTTTAGAAATATATGGAGTGATTATAGAAGTAGGTTGCTTTAGTATTATTGGTAAGACAGGTCCTTTAATGAATTTGTCATACCGTCAAGAAATTGGAAAAAAAAATCGATGTCTCTTTCTGGTTTTAGCATAATACTATTCCCCTGGATGAGGTAGTGAACACCCTTCCCGAGTTGACAGGGAGCCAGACAGGCAGGAAAAATTAAATAATACGACAGTTTGGTGATTAATATTGGAGAAACATCATTATGTAAAACAGAGTAAACGGAGTGGAAGCGACAGGTCTAGAAAAATAGAAAGGGGAAGTGATAAAACCCTGCTTTTCAATGAGGCGTTAAGTTTCTTTTGGGCTTGGTTTAATGGATGCGTGTCGTCATAGGCTTCCCAGTAAAGAGGGGTTACCCACTCCTCGGCACCTGCTGTACAAAACCAGCGGTGCCGGCACCGATTTCGGCCATAAATTAACGATTCCGCCTAAGCATATTGATTTTATTGTTCTAACAC
This sequence comes from Branchinecta sandiegonensis, assembly GCA_030848855.1. NCBI lineage: Eukaryota > Metazoa > Arthropoda > Branchiopoda > Anostraca > Branchinectidae > Branchinecta > Branchinecta sandiegonensis. The sequence continues at coordinate 27,203,931 of JAUPMV010000001.1, read as the reverse complement.
GTGGTAACCGGTGGCGGCACCGGGCACTTGCTGTAGACTAAAATCGAGAGTCGGCAACCCCTCGCCCAGTACTTAGCGTAAAGAGTGGCAAGCGACAGGGATGGCGAAATAGAAATGGTATCTGTGGAACTTATGTATTATTATTATAACTTATTTGCTCATCATAAATCGTGTAAAAACACTAACGGTGGAGTGTAAAAAAAAAAGAGAAAATAAATAAATGTACGATATAGTCTATAGCCTAAGGACTAATTACATCATACATTAATAGAAGGAGTGTGCATCGCTGACACTCCCAGCATATCGCTGGGTTCATTGACCTTCTGCTGCAGTTGGATCTGTTATATTGAATCTACACGCAAGCACACTGTCAGAAGTTTCATAACAGATTGCGCATAACACTTTCAAGAATAACACCTTTTCACTTAGAAAGATGACCAATTAAGTTTATGCTATTTCGTGCCTAGATCTCCAACAACACCTTCAATAGGTAAAAATACTACACTGTCAGAAGTTACTTAACGACAACAGAAGGATGCGCGGTTTCAAGAGATAACACTTTGGGAAGTTATCTGTTATGTTTATTTCGTTCCCGTTAGTATTTTTACCAATTGAAGGTGTTGTTGGAGATCTAGGCACGAAGTAGTGTAAACTTAATTGGTCATAACACTTTATTTCTAAGTGAAAAGGTGTTATTCTTGAAAGTGTTATTCGCTATCTGTTATGAAACTTCTGACAGTGCATAGGCCTAGTGTTAGAGAACCATGAGGGTAGCCTACATGTAACATTGATTATATAGCAATTAGTAAAAAAAAATTCTACCAGGTTTATTGGCAAACATGTGTAAAATAAATAAGTAATTGTAGCATTGATGATTATTTATTTAGCAGTAAGCTACCGGATTTTCGTAATTTGTCACTATGAAGTTTTAGATGAATTTGGAATAAAGCAGGTTTGCAGTGAGCCTGTACCCCGTTGTAGGTAATGTTTAATCCAAGGGCCAGTTTCAACATCCTGCGTCTATGTGTGCTTCTGCGAACACTAGGATGGTTAAATGGAAATAGAGCCAAGTGTTTCAACTCTTTTGTAGACAAACAATTATATTACATACTTCCCTGTAATATTGTTTTTTTATATTTTTTTTTCTTCTGTTAGGTAAATATTCGTTGAGCCCAAGCTGACTTTGAAACATATATCCAAATAATGTATACAACGGATCAGGGGCGTAATTTCGTCAAAATCCTGGGGGGGGGGGGAGGGGAGGGGCAAAGCTGGAGCCGATTTTCCTAAGTCAAGTGAAAATGAGCAGTTTTTTTTTCAAGAAGAAAAACGTAATAAAAACAAAAAAAAAACAAAGAGATATTTTACTAATCGACCAAGGCGAAACGACGCTTCTTCAAATTCGCGAAACTGTCCACTGCGCGATTGACGTCAAGCTTCTTCGCTTTTTCAGGTTGGGTACCAGTGACCAAAAGATCACTTAGTCGGTCGTCTGACCTGGGGTGTCACGACTAGTAACGCCTGTGCGTCTGACATAGACAACCCTGCATAGCACATTCATATCGCTATAAAAGTTTCAAGGCTTCCGTGTTCCAGTCTTACCATAAAGACAAAGGTATACTAAAGAAAACCGATCTGTTTCTGTGGACGCTTGAATTCTGTAGGCCTATCTTAGTTTCCACGAGAGTTTCAAAGACGCTAAATTCCAGCTGGGGGGGGGGGCAGTTGCCCCCCCCCCCTGCCCCGTAGCAAATTACGCCCCTGCAACGGATACGCCAGCTACGATTCTTCATCAGCGATAGCCTATACCGGCCCTTCTTGGCAAGGGTCCTCGTCAGGCTGTCAATCTTCTGGGTCAACGTCGGGGAAGGAAACAAATCTGTAATCAAGGGCCGAAATATCGCTGATAAAGAATCGTAGCTGACGTATCCGTTGTAACATTATTTGAATATATCTTCTGTTAGGATACTTCCGACAGTCACGAAATTAATGCAAAGCTGTTGAAATACCCGTGTTACCTGGTCGTTGGATAGTGCAAAAGCAATCGAGAAAAAAAAAATCAAAACATTAAAAAACGAAACAGTGTATGGCTTTTTATTAAATTCATTTAGTTGGCGTTTTAGGGTTGAGATTTTTTGGGGTTTGAAACACGTTAAACACTAGAAGTTGTATGGTAGGTATAGAAAAATGTTTCCGGAAAAAAGGCAGAATTAAAAAATTTAGCCTGCGGCGCTTAATTTAACTTGTTCTGGGTACAGTCGCTGGAAGCTTCTCTTTTTAGCGAAAGTTGAAATGAAAAGCCGAATATGTATACTTTAATAGACGCAATTACATTTATAGGACCCCTCTTGCTTATTCTGCCTTTTATAATATACTTAGCTCCCATGTGGAATTATAAGCTTCTAAAATCCCCACCTTTCTCCATTGTTTTGTTTCGTAACTACGAATTTTTTGCGCTTTTTCTGCCTTGCCGAGTTTTCCCTTCACCCAGCGAAAAGTTTGGCGGAATCTTCAACGTTCGATGATAACTCTTTCACATATAAGGATATGATAATCTCTGTTTATTACTTCTTTCATTTGCTTAGTTTCCTCACTTTTTAACCGAGGCACGTTCAGTTTTCAAATGTTTTGCGCCCAGCCGCCGCGTCGGAGAGCAGGAAGGCTGGATATAGTCGACAAGCGCTAACAAGAGAATCGCTAGTTTTAGGTGGAAAGTAACGGTATTTCCAAAATCGTTTTTTTCTGATTCATTTCATAGGGAAAAGATCATTTCTAGTAAGAGTTGTGCTTTAAGGAATAATCTGAACTGATGCATTACAGTTAGTTTTACACCGGTTCTCTTCTATGCTGGTGGGAAATGTTAATTTTATTTACATAAATTATAGTTTGCGCTCATTACTGTCCAGAAATACTTGCTAGGCTTGAATTTCATCACATTCTACAACGTCGTTCTGAGTCAGGTGACGCCCGAAGTAACATACATCTACCGTACCTGTAGTAAGAACAAACAAGGCAAGAACGGCATGTCTGGAATCGTGCTCTGTGTAAATTTCGCGCTTTTAGTTTGCTAGGGGTGGAGTCTACCTGGTACCTGTCCCGACCATAGATTAAAGGACCTGTCGCACCTACAATGACAATGCAACCTATTGCCGTAATTGCATCTGCTAATTCTTGATCAGAATTTCATATGTTACATTTTAACCCGCTAACGACAACTCATTGATTTTCACACTTCTGCGTTTCGCTCTTTTCCATACGTAGTGCTTCCGACGAGTGTTCGGGTATCATGCTACACTGTAAAAAAAAAATCTTGCAGCATTTGCTACTGGGATTACTGGTGTCTTTGTTGAGATAAGATTATCCCTAATTCGGATTAATTTTATCTCAGTAGAGATAAGATTAATCCCAGTAGCAAATACTGCGTCCTTATTCGGAGAAACTTTTTACAGTGTACTGGTGCGTAAAACCTTTGTCTGAATTTTGCCGTGTTCTTGCTAGAAGCCAGTGGGCAAAAAGGCCTATAACAGCAAAAGCCTTGTTTTATTTGTTAGAAGCAGGGTATAGTTTGACTGTATTTCGCTAGTCCTGAAGATCGGAACATTAATAGTAAATAGTGCGAGGTGTGCTTTAAATATCGATATTGATAAATCTGATCACCGTTCTTTGCGTCAAGAAAGTGCGCGGAATTCAATATAAAAGTTCCATTATTTTACTCACAGATTAGTCACAGCGTCAGTCCCGATGGAGATGAGGAAAGACCAAGAATGTGTTCCACGGTTCAAACAATGGAAACTATTAGTTACTATTTCCGTCCCGACCTCGTGAAAAGTTACCATGCAGACCGTTCCAACCTTCTCGAAATAGTAACTATTTTTGCTTACCACGTTCGAAAGTGCAGTTAGCGCGGTAACTACGATCTCTGTGACGTGATTTGTCCGATCAGCCCGCTGCACGAGACTTTGCGGAAAATATACAGTTGTGTTCCAGCCTTGATAGCATCCGTGACGTCATGCGTAGTAACTACGGTAAGTAGGGTGAAAGACGCTCCAGGCTTTATGATTGAACATTTTGTAACGCTCAGTTGATAAGATTTAGTGAAAACAATAGGAGAACACAAAACGGTTTACCTTTTATATCAGAGTAGTCCCCCCCCCCCCGCTCCTCCTGGATAGTCCGACCCGCGAAATGACAGTTCCCAAGTCAACCTGGTCAGGTCCCTCCTCGGCAAGTTTCATTGGCCATATTCCGGTTCTGCGCTTCCAAGCGGACTAGTTTCTATTAACCCCTCTATGCCTCACCGTCAGCACTTGGATCAAACATGGTAAAAATAGATCGACGGGTTAGTGAGTGGAAAACCTGTCATCTGCGTCCCAGGTAATGGAGGTCTCATGTCTCAGCAGTGAAAGTAACCACTGCCTTCTTATGGCGTAATTTGCTATGGGGCAGGGGAGGGGGGGCAACTGCCCCCCTCCCGGACCCCAGTTTGCCCTCCCCAGCTTGATGTTTGCCCCCACAGCTGAAATTTAGCGTCTTCGAAACTCTTGTCGAAACTAAGATAGGCCTACAGAATTCGAGCATCCACAGAAACAGATCGGTTTTCTTTAGTATACCTTTGTCTTTATGGTAAGATTGGAACACGGAAGCCTTGAAACTTTTATAGCGATATGCATGCGCTATGCAGGTTAAACACGTCTATGTCAGACTACCGACTAAGTGATCTTTTGGTCATTGGTACCCAACCTGAAGAAGCGAAGTAGTTTGACGTCAATCGCGCAGTGGACACTTTCGCAAATTTGAAGAAGCGTCGTTTTGCCTTGGTCGATTCGTAAAATATCTCTTTGTTTCTATGTTTTTATTATGTTTTTCTGCTGAAAAAACTGCTCATTCACTTGATTTGGGAAAATCGGCTCCAACTTTGCCCCCCCCCCCAGGATTTTGACGAAATTACGCCCATGTACCTTATGGAAACGACTTTTCGCTATGTCTACACAAACGATGGTTATAAGACAATGGGGGACTAACAGAAACTAGTCCGCTTGGAGGGCTGAACTGTAAGAAGGCCAATTGCCTTAGCCCGTCTGGAAGTAGCTAGCGATCAGCGGACCGATCGAAAAGCGATCGGTACATCACACTTCAGCCGAAGGCTGCAAATGCCATAAAAGTGCGTATTTTCATTCATATACAAAAATATCAGTGCCTTGCTTGGATCGAGGGGCTGCTCACTTCTGTCGCAAGGTGTACATGGTACCTGCCTCCGGCCTGCCTCTGCCTCTTGATGTACGCCAAAAATTTCAGTGAGCAGCCCCTCGGCTTGGATAAAACTATGCTGTACTCTTGGACGGTGCTTTATTTCGACACTAAATACTGACAAAAATTAAATACTATTTCGTACAATATAACGAATTCTATAAATGCACTAAGTTTCGTCTGCTAGTCTGGGGTCCAGGATTTCCGATTTCAAAGAAAGGTCTGACTAACCTTGATACTTCGTGTTTTACATTTGCTAGAGCGCAATAAAGTCAGGTGGACAAACTGACTTTTAAATAATAGTTGCGTTTCTGCAGATACCATGGTATCTGATACCACGGTCTAATGTGGTTTTCGCAGTTACCGTGGTATCTGATACCAAGGTCAAAAGGCGTTTTTGCAGTTATCGTGTTATCTGGCCAGTTACCGTGGTATGTGATATTCAGATACCACGGTCCGCCTACCAAACTGTTCTACTACTACTACCATGGTATCTGCAAAAATTATGGTCAGTGATGCTAAGCGGTAAGTCAGATGAAGTTTAAAGCCTACCAATGAAGCTTCATCTAAGCTTTGTCGCTCCCACAGGCCGCATGGCTTTTTTTAGGCTCCTTAAAACTTTAGAGATGCGCTCAAGAAACTTTTACAGAATTTGATTTCTTACGTGTAAAAATAACCCGATGTGCCGACGAGTCGACGGACGCCCAACAAAAGAATACGAAATTTTATTTCCTCTGCTTCTATTCATGCTGTTTGTTCCAGGAATTATATTATTTTTTGTGTTAAAGCACATTTCTTACTAGAAATGATCTTTTCACTATGAAACGGATCAGAAAAATGTTTCTTGAAAATACCATTACCTTCCATCTGAATTTAACGACTTTCTAGTTATCGCTTGTCGATCCTATCCAGCCTTCCTGCTCTCCGCCGCGGCGGCTGGGCACAAAACATTTGAAAACTGTACGCGCCGTGGTTAAAAAGTAGGAAAACTAAGAAAGTAAAAGAAGTCAAAAACAGAAGATTATCGTATCCTTGTGTGTGAAAGAGTTGCCAGCAGACATTCAAGGTTCTGGCAAACTTTGCGTTGTGTAACCGGCAAAACTTGGCACGGCCGAGAAAGCGCTAAAATTCGTAGGTACAAAACGAAACAATGGAGAAAGATGAGGATTTTGGAAACTTGTAATTCCATAAGGAAGCTAGGTATATTATAAAAGGTAGAATAAGCAAGAGGGGTCCTTTAATAAATAATCTGACTTTTAGGCCTTGGGCCGATGATCAAGATTGGATGCTCACAGACTGGAATTCCTGCTAGAATTTTCGGCACCATCATCAGTTCCGTATGGAAAAGTTGAGATTTCTCAACTTGACGATGAAAGTGAAGAAAGTTCGACCGGAAAAAACCTGACCGCATGTTCACGCATTAGTGCCATCGACCATATTGTTTTCGAGAACAGCTCATCAACAGAGCAGTAGACGTTCTCGATCCCTTGCAGTCGAGAATCATAAACAATTCCGCTATTCTATCCGGCCAAACCAAGTCTCAAGACAAATGATTCTCTATTAAAAGTGTGAGATCGGACGACAAGGTTATGATCTCAACTTTTCCATACGGATTGATTTATTATTCTTCCACGTGGAATTGACAAGCGAATATTATGAAAAAAACATCAGTTCTTCTTTTGAAAACAAAATGAGCCCTGGAGCAAGCCGGTATCTGTGGTGGAGTAGAAATTCATTTCTTTAAAACTGGGCAGACATTTGAAGCTGAAGTACCGGGTTAGTCGGGTCATGATCGCGCTCGATAACTTTTCTGCTTTTTCAGTCCTTTTTGTTGTTGTTGAGAAAATCGACCTTTTATACACTAAAGCCCAGACTGCAGAACTGTGAACCACAATAGTAAATGTTACTGGGAAGACTAGTAGCAAGACTTCATAGCAACTATCGAAGGATAACATTCTTTTTGCTCACCAAGGTATCGCATTCGGAAGCGTGTTTTTCAGACCACACTGTCGAAAGTTTCTACGAGTAAGGATTCAATCTAACTGCAGTATTTGCTACTGGGATTAATCTTATCTCTACTAAGATAATATTAATCCGAATTATAGATAAGATTTTCTTTTTAGAGACACAATTAATCGCAGTAGCAAATACTGCAAGATTTTTTTTTTTACAGTGCACGGTAAAGCCAAAATTGTCGCAATGAGGGACCGAAAAGCGAAAATCATTTCCAACCACCGAAACATCATGGGCTCTTGCCTATAGTAAGAACAACTTCTTAAGACACAGATTTTCACGCTTCCAGTTTTGTTAAGCAAAAAATATGACAGCCAGTACAGCTAAAACAACTCGATCAAAACTCCACTATTGTCCATCAGTTCGATTCTGTATGAAGATCCAGAAAAAAATATTTACATATTGTACAGTGTCATATAAGGATATCGTATTACATACAGTGGTGATACAAGCTCGAGGGTCCTCTCGCCTCCATGAAAAATGCAATTCCACACTCACCAAGGGCTAACAGGTAACGGGGAGCACTTGTGCTTTTTGTGCGTTCTGTTCCTTTGTACAGTAGGCTACATCTGTCGTATCATCAAGAACTGGTTAATTTTCTTTGAACGTTCGTCGTTCCGTGAGCACAAGGCTAAACAAAAACTCTGAGATAAATCGAGGTACTAAAAGCCACCCCAATGGCCAGTCGAACAACGAGAGCACCTTAAATTAAAGTCTATAGCACCATTATCATCACTATCTCGACCAGTACTGCTGGTGCCCCAGATCCAACATCTGTCCAGATACGGCAACAGGGACACTGACACCAGGGGAAATGAGGCCTGCGGGGCCCTGGTTGTGCATGCCATACTGACCCATCATATGTTGCTGATACTGGTTGTGCCCCATAGCTGCTGTGTTGCACGAGCTAAGGGCAGGTCGGGCGTAAGCACTGATGGAAAGATGATCATAGTTGGATCGGTGCCAGTAGTTAGCTTCGCGCTGTTGGAGGCAGGTTGGAGAAGAGGGGGGCTGGGTAGGGGCGAGTGTTGTGGCTGGGTGGAGACCAAAGGACGGCATACCGCTGAGATTCATTCCACTGCAAAAGTAGGCTAGATTAGAAGCTGCACAAGACTTCTTTAAAGCATCCACGGCGCTAGCTTGTTTTCCTGTTAGTTTTACTGACCAGTTAGTTTTATTCTACTACGTAGTACCTGATCCTGCAGGTATTACCTACTGGGGTTGCCTCAGAACAGCTTTCCCTCGCCAAAGTCATGGGGACTTCCTGCAAATATTCTATATGACTAAGTCCAAAACAGGACAGTGAACCTCGGGAAGAACGAGAAACGTTGCCCGAACAGTGACTCAAATCCTGTGTCAACCAATAAACGGCGTTCGCTGGGGACAGCTGTGGTGACGCTTCCGGCTCTTCTGCTAGGTACATGGCGATCCTTCGCCGGCAGGTAGAGTTAGGCATTAACAGTATTGTGTGACGTGTCAGTGTAAAACTGGATAGGATAGGGCTATAGGCTGGAGAGAACGGAGGGGGGGGGGGGGTTTACTGCTTATAATAAGGAAAAATGCGGTATTCTTGCTTGGCACATTTGGAACTGTTTTTTTAAGGGATTTTATAGGTGCCCGGAAGTTCTTAGGAATCTTACAGCATAAGTAATATAACAGAAGAAAAAACTTTGTGGCCTCTGTACTTTAATGTGAGGGTCATTTAAGGGACTAATGAACAATCTTCTAAAAAAAATTGGCAATTGCAGTAATATAATAATCTGTTTATATCCAACTGGCACACGAATAATTTGAAGATAAAGAATAGAAAGAAAGAAATAAAATGAAAGTTTATTTTTGGTCTCTTGAATTTACCCATAGGCCTAAGCAAGCTGCGGCGATTCTCCTGATTGGGATCCACTGTGTTTCGTTAAGAACTGACACTAATTATTGTTAATTACATATGCCCGTACAAGACAAAGTTGAAAGAAAAGGAAGGAAACATTACAAAATATACAGTGGTCTACAATAGCCTAGAGAAACTGAAGAATTAGCCTAAGCATTAAGTGGATTGGCTTACTTATCAATCGTCTCAAAATTCCGTTTACTTTCTGGTTCACAGTTTTAATTTCCACTTCTGTACAAACGACCATAGGTAAAGGGTCAAAGCCGGATACGATTGATAAAAAAAACCGGTACAATCATAGCACAAGCCTATTTGACATATATGATATATCACATATATACACCTATATGACAAGATCTGTTTCTGTTTACCTGTAGTCGTGGTTTGCTGTTGGGTATACCGGGTTGTTATACCCTACTGACGACACTCGCGGGGGGCTGGCGTTGACGTTATTGAGGGGTGGCGTGGAATCCTCGCTAACTGTGCCACGGCGCTGATTTCTTAATTTTTCTTCTCGTCGCCATTTTGCTCGTCGGTTGCTGAACCATACCTATGTCAATAAATAAACAATTAAATAACTCAAAAATTTAATAATAATAATAATATGCGAGTAGTAAACAGGCTTTCGCCTTCACAAATTTCTCACGACACTACTACAGGACAACTATAGCACTATTTAATGTTTATATTCTAACATTCTAATAATTGAAAAAACTAGGATTTACTTTCAACAAATTATCCGCGCTGTGACTCTTTAAGCCTTTGTCCAGGCCCATTGCAAAAAAAAATTAAACAAGGAGAACTTTACATATCCGTCTTTTCTGACGAATGAGCTTGTGCAAACAATAGTCGGGAGCATGATAAAAAGCGAAACACGGTGAGTGCAGTAGCTAAATCGCTCTGGCGTCGTTAAAAAGTTATGCTATTGTTTTAACGAGAAGATTGGAATCCGGAGTAGAAAAAAATGCCGTAATGAGATGGAGAGGGGGGGGATAACGGGACAATCGTAAGAATGGTAGATATGGAAAATCAGGCTTATAGCAGTCTGGTACATTAACATCTCCTTTAGAGAAATTTCTTAATGCATGGTCTCGACATTTTCTCTTCAGGACGATCTTTATTCTTTTTTAGTCGATCCCAATCAGTCAACCACAAACCCCTGATTTTTGGATACCCTATGCCAAACGCTGGGTATATCTAGCAATTGACATAGCCTATGCCTCACGCTGGATACACTATGCCAATTGCTGGATAGCTGTTGGTACCCTAACGCTGACCTACCCCACTAGAGATGAATTCTGATTGGTTGATTTCTGATCTTCACTATCATCAATATTTTACTAGGTTCCAGTGTCCAACGTTTGGCATAGCCTATCCAGCGTTAGGCATAGGGTATGCCAAACGCTAGATATACCCAGCGTTTGGAATAGACTTTCCCAAAATCAGGGGTTTGTGGTAGACTGACCCCAGAAGTATGCAACCTGTCAAGTTTTCTAGTCCAGCCCAAACACGACTCAAGTTTAGTCGCTGATTGCCAAAATTCAAAACCCGATTTTCCGCCCCTCCCTCACCCGAAGGGTCCGAATATAAACTCGTAAGGGGCAATCATGTAAATGCGATTGTTCCACCGATAAGAGGATTAGTACGTGATTTGTTTTCAAAAAGCCCGCGCTGACGAGGTGCGATACAAAGAGTACAAATTTCCCCAAAGAGACAGAATTAGGGGATGGTGTGACAAACTTGATTTGATAATCTGAGGAAAACGATGAGCTGGTTATTTGCCGATTATTTGATAACTGTGGGGGAGGGGATACGGGTCGAAAGCTCATTTGATAACTTGGGTGTCGAGGGATAATTTTATCGACGAAAAGAAACAGGGGGTCTCCAATTAGTTTAACTACTTTGGTTAATGTCTTTAAAGCACAACTCATACTACAAATGATCGTTTCATGATGAAATGGCTCAGAAATATCGTTTTCAAAAATACAATTACTTTCCACGATAAATTAAGCGATTTTCTTGTTAGCGCTTGTCGACTCTATCCGGCCTCCCTCTCTCCACGCGGCGGCGGGACGCAACATATTTGAAAACTGAACGCGAGTGGGAAAACCAAGTAAAACAAAAGAAGTCCCAAAAAATGCTAAACAATCATAGGTACAAAACGAAACAATAGCGAAAGGCGGAGATTTAGAATCTTACAACCCAATAAGGGAGCTAGGGATAATATGAAAAGCAGAATAAGCAAGAGCAGTCCTTTAATCGTAAATATTTGTTTTCCTCCTACTCTGGAGGTTTTCTCAAGTTCTCCCTGAAGCCTATTCAGAACAGTTGATATGCTTGCCGTGTATCTGGATTCTCACTCACTCAATAATCACTCAATAACAGAAAGGATAGAAAATATAAAGAAAATAAAAATTGCCCACTTTTCACTGCAGCTAAGACGCGTATTAAAACAAGGATGTGTCGTTTAAACATGATTATTACCTGAATTCGGGCCTCCGGTAATCCAATCTTTGAAGCAAGACGTTCCCGAGCAAAGACATCCGGATAGTGAGTCCGCTCGAACTCTGTAAAAAATGACCATTATGTTAATGGCAGTTTCATTTCTTAGTTTTTGCCAATAGAATAACTTGACACGACCCAACAGCTAATTAGAAGCAAACACAAGCTCCTCTACTGTGGTGCTTGAGTACCGGGTTAGTCAACAGAGATGATTTGGAAGCATTCGCCAATATGCAATATGTAGATCACCAACAAATTCACAAGTTCGAATAAGTGGAAACAGATAGCTGTTGGCGGTCAAACTAGTTCCGACAGAAAAATAAAAGTTAAACAAACAAAAAAATCTAGCTGGTGCGTGATTAAAATAAAAAAAGTAGCATTTGGCAATGCCTTCTTCTTTCAATTTTCTGTTTCGAAGTTTTTGTACCATCGCTGCTTCATAACGTGCACGATCTTTCTCAGTTCTGCAGGTGATGCATCCAGGCACGGACATAAGATCCTGCAGGGTCCAGAGAAGTTAAAGGACCCGTCGTACCTACAATACCAGAGCAACCTACTTCCCTAACTGCATTGATAAATTCTTATACCCGCAGACCCAAATTTCATATATTACATTCTGAGTCCGGTGTTTAAAAAAACAAGAGCTGTAAGCTCATATGGCACTTGCATGGGTTAAAATGTTTTGATTGATCAAAAGTAAGTTTCGACTTTGCGGTTGAGATGCGCACTCTAAGGGAGCTAGAACTTCATTTGTAAGGAAAACCCTTGAGGCATGAATGATAATGGGCTGATGGGCAACAGGAAATGCATATGTTGCTTAAAAGTATTTTTCTTACTTTGCGGTCAAGATTGGTACTTTAAGGAATAATCGGATTTGAGAAGTAGCAATTTATAAGCAAATGTTGTTGAATCTCTAATATTCCAGCGAAGTTTCATCGTCCTAGCGACCTTTGGTCGGGTCTCTGATATACCTGCCAAGTTTTCTGGTCCTAGCACATCTGGAAGTACCCTAACTCGAAAAAGTGTGACAAAACGACCTAAATTTTCAAGTTTCCAGCGCCCTCCACTCCCCCGCATATGGTCGGATCAGGAAACTGATTATTTCCAGGTTAGTTTGGTCGGGTCCCTAATTTGCCTGCCAAGTTTCATTGTCCTAGCACATCTGGAAGTACCCTAACTCGAAAAAGTGTGACAAAAAACTGGGACAGACCGACAGACGGAATTGTGATCGGTATATGGCACTTGAGCCAGAGGCTGCAAGTGCCATAAAATTAAAACGGAGTCTTTTAACGACTCCGTTAAAAGCAGTTAGCGGAGTCGGGGCCCTTCTTCGGTAATTTAGCAAAGAAACTTTATTTATATTTTTATATTTATCCAGCGTAGTTTGTAATAGGCACGCAGGCTTAGAAATGAAATAAGACAGGTACCAACTCTACTTTTCAGACATTACACTTTACATTTACGTATGATAACAAGATTACATTGCCACGCGGCGAACTGTCTTCTCTGCAAAGGAATAGTACCACTTCTCAACTCAACTCAGCTCAATGCGTCCCAGGCCTCTTCTGAGGTTGAGGCCGAGGGGTCAACGACTCTCCCGGAATGGTGTACGAATAATCCGGAATTGTCAGGAATAGTCCGGAATGGTCAGGAATAATCCGGAATGGTTAGGGCGGAATGGCCAGGAATAATCCGGAATGGTCAGGATTATTCCGTTATTCCGGAATGGTGTACATAAAAAATGAGAGTCGTCGACCCCTCGGTTGAGGCCCTGGACATAAATTTGCCTCTGACTAGAACCTGGACGCTGTACATTATCCAACCGACTTACCTTTTTCTAGGCTTTCAATCTGTTCGTTCGTGAATGACGTTCTGTTCCGTTGAAGCTTCCGTTTGAGTCGTAACCTAGCTTGGTCTTCATCGCATGGCGTTGTTGCCGTTGGCGTTACTGACGTTGATCGTGACGTTTCTTCTGAGCTCATGCCGTCGAGAGAGTCGTCTGAAAGAGCGAATCCGATGGTCAGTTGACAATTACGACTAAGTATTCCTTTCAGCCCAAGCTGACTGCGAATCATAGTTGATTCCTGCCATGGCCCAATGCGCCAGCTAATGCAGTAAATTTGTTGCTCTTCTCGTGTTCGTTGTGTATTTCTTGTTTTGCGTTTATTTGTTTTTTGCTGTCGCTGTAGATTTTGTGTACCCTCTGTATTTATTGTTAAAGGACCCCTCTTGCTCATTCTGCCTTTTACAACATACTTAGCTCCCATATGGAATTATAAGCTTCTAAAATCCCCACCTTTCTCCATTGTTTCGTTTCGGAACTACGAATTTTTAGCGCTTTTTCGGCCTTGCCGAGTTTTCCCGTCACTCAACGAATAGTTTGCCGGAATCTTCATTGTTCACTGACAACTCTTTCATACATAAGGATGTGATAATCTTCTGTTTGTTACGTCTTTTGTTTGCTTAGTTTTCTTACTTTTTAACCAAGGCACGTCCAGTTTTCAAATCGCGTCGGGGAGCAGGAAGGCTGGATATAATCGACAAGCGCTAACAAGAGAATCGCTAGTTTCAGGTGGAAAGTAATGGTATTTTCTAAAACATTGTTACTGATCCATTTTATGTAGAAAAGATCATTTCTAGTAAGAGTTGTGCTTTAAGCGTTCATTTACCTTTTTCTGTATGTACTGTGCAAATGCCTTATTACTAGGCCGCACGTAATAAATTCATTCATTCATAGTTGCAACGGATACGTCAGCTTAATTTTGTCATGCTGTCCGTTCACTTATCAGCTCGAACGGCTTGGGCCTGAAGTGGATACTTGCCAAGAATGGCCAAAATATTGCTCTGGTATAATTCAGCTGACGTATCCGTTTCCCACTATCAACTAGAGTTCCGACAATTCGGAGATGGGAATTAGAACATAACCAACCAGGTTATGATCTATAGTTTCCGCATGGTCTTGAACCGTCGGTTTGTCTTTTTCCTTCACTACTCCCTCTTTTCACATTGTCATAGACCTTTGGCTGTTGTCTACAGATTTTTTTGATTTTTTTCGCAGTTTCCAATCCGGAGACCGGAATGCGTGCGGGATGATCATAGTATATATTAACACTCTATATGCCAAAACACGCCAGTGCTCCTCAGGAAGGATCAAAAGTCTCCGTAACGACTCAAACTCAACAACTCAAATCCTGTGTCAAACAATCGCGGCGATCTTTGGAAGCAGCTGTGATACCCGAGGTGATACCGCTTCTGGCTCTTCCGCTTGGTACCCGGCGATTTTACATCGGCAATGAGAGTTAGTCATCAAGACTATTATGCTGGATCATCATACTTTTAAGATAGTTGAAAAACAGTTGGTAACGGTTTCTCCACCATTTTCCCGCCACATCAACTAAATCCTTTATGGGAATGTTCTAGGATATTTTCTTAGTTTATTCTCATCTCGTTTCTCCTTTTTCCAGCAATCCATATAAGCACGCTTCATGTCATTTCGTGTCTAGTAAAATTATTGATTGATTGTAGTAAGAAGTGTGAGTTGGGAATATTTTCTTTTTTGGTATACTTTATACGTCACCCTGGCCGTAGGACTTTGTAGCGTCAATAAATATCATATCGAATCTCACATAATGTGTTCCTAACTTCTTTCCCGATTCGGAAAAAAAAACTATCAATCTTGTATCTTTAGCCTATTTTTCTGTATTAGTCGTAGCCTAGATACGATGCGCAATCTTCTTTGAGGGCTTCACTTGGCTATAAAGTAGCAATATCTCCCTAACCTCCCGCCACTATCCCAGTGGCCATTGTCTTTTCTAATAAATTCTCTTGGGAATTACTTTGAGTGCCGTCCCGCCGAATAATGCGCCATGCTATCCCATTTAAATCAAGAGCATAATATCGACCCTAGCAATACACCAAGATGAAAAATAAAATCATCGGAGCGGACGTAATCCCTGACTAGCTCTCCTTTTATATTCGGGACGAGGGAACGGCGACATCTGACGGTAGGGTGAGTTGCAGTCATGAAACAGCTGTAAGTTGGGTTTCTGAATTAGCTTTTGACCGGGGGACCGCCCTTATGTCACCACCTCTTCAAGGATGAGAGCTTCATGTAAGAGTAATGACAGGGGGTGAAACGTACCCCCTTATTATCACCTGCTTTTGCCAATAAGTTTACCCAGAGGTCGTCCCCCTTGATAGTGGATTTTTGGATCGCCTATATGTAAAATGAGTTACAAGGTAAGACAGAATGGAAAATCGGCTTTACATCTCTCTGAATACGCTGGGACACAATTACTGTATCTCCAAGTAGGTGATGGTATAATAAAGTTAGAGTCATCCTCCCTCGATAGTTAGATTTTCGGTTGTCTAAAATAAATAAATATAATGCTGAAATAAGGCTGTTACGCCTTTTACTTAACAAAAGTAACAAACAAAAATTATTAAAAGAATCAGTGGCACGTACCGACTGCTTATCCATCCAGTTCGGGCCTTTCCATAAAAAAAGTCATTTTACAAACAGAAGGGTGGTTAAATTCAATCACAGTCCGTTTCAAAACCAGGACTTTTTAAATATTCCTTCAGCCCAAGCTGACTTCGAATCATATTTCATAGTGCAAAACGGATACATCAGCTGATTTTTTTTAGAGCTATATTTCGGCCCTTCTTGGCAAGGGTCCTCTTCAGGCTCAAAGCCGCTCAAGTTGGAAATACGAACTTTTGGTTTTCCCACAAGTTTTGTATCCGTTTTGCACTATCAAAGAGGACTTTTTATCCTGGTCCAATCCACAGCTTTCGTTTCATTCAAACCCACCCTCTTTTGTGGGCCACCGTCAAGGTTAGTCAAATTCGGGTATAAAACGGTATTGTTCGAGATAATAAGACATTTCCGACCAAGAAAGATAGAAAAACTAAAGAAGACCTTCAAAATATACTGGTAAGAACCACCGTCTATAGGTTGATATAAGACGCTTGCGAATGTTCTTTCCAACCTTCACTGACGATTCATAATGAATGAAGGATTTATGACGCACTGCCCAAGGGCGTAAGTGCAGTAGAAAAGGACAAAGAAATACAAAATAATCGTAAAACACTAAAAAAATATTTTCCAAAAGGTTCACTAATTTAGAATCACATTGATGGACAGGTAAGTTTCCAATCGGAGAACACGTGATGTTCTCATAATGTTCATGGCAGGGATTTAGAAACCCCGGTGTCGCAGAAAACGGTTTTGGCAAACTGCCATACATTCGGCTAGAAAGGAGCATAAAAACTAAGAAACGAACAACAATGGACAAACTGCACGTAGCACGCTGGCCGAAAAATAAACATATCTTGATGGCACATCATAATGCATTATCACACAACTCCTCCCTTTATCATATCGTTTATGACAGTCCTGAAAAAACATCCTCTCTCTTGCCAATTAGGTGACAAACTGGGAAAGACAAAGGCGGGTGCTTTATATGTATATCTTTGGCTACGCGCCAGAGCTGGCGGCGTCAGATAGCATTACGCGAAGGAACCCGACCGGAAGGACAGATAAGGCCCTTGGCGCTGGCTGTGACAGAATCGCTTGTGTTTAGTAGAAGAAGTGGAGGCGACAGGTCTATTAGCTACTAGTCTGCCGTTGACGTGAGGATAAAGGAGTTGAATAAAGATGAAACGTTGCTGACTGATTTTTCCACTGAAAATCAAGATTCAAACATTAACATCCTGTCAAAGTAAAGCCATAAATTCGCCTGTCTTCAAATAAGAACTACCCTGTCTTGTTGTCACAAGACCGCATTCCAACTCTCCAAATCAGGAGCCATGTTTGTGGGAAGCCCCCCCCCCCCCCTCCGTTCACGAAACCTGATGAAATAGAATGTTATTCGACCACATGATCGGCTAGCTAGTGTCAGGTCCGCACAAGCTTTATTTAAATACCAATAAAAAAAATGCAAATGATACTAAATCATCTCCTTTAAAAACAATGGCGGGCTGAACAGGGTGTTCACGGGATGGGACAGTATGAGATCGGAATACATTCTCTTCGGAGAACAGTCAAAACATGATGCTGCGAAATCAAAAGAAAGCCTTCAGTTCTACTTTAAAGGACCCCTCTTGCTTATTCTGCCTTTTATAATATACTAGGCTCCAATATGGAATTATAAGCTTCTAAAATCCCCACCTTTCTCCAATGTTTCTTTTCGTAACTACGGATTTTTAGCGCTTTTTCGGCCTTGCCGAGTTTTTCCGTCACCCAACGAAAAGTTTGCAGGAATCTTCATTGTCCGCAGACAACTCTTTCACACATGAGGATGTGATAATTTTTTTGTTTATTACTTCTTTTATTTGCTTAGTTTTGCCGCTTTTTAACCATGGTACGTTCAGTTTCCAAATCTTTTGCGCCCAGCCGCCGCGTCGGAGAGCAGGAAGGCTGGATATAGCCTAATCAACAAGCGCTAGCAACAGAATCGCTAGTTTCAGGTGGAAAGTGATGGTATTTTCGAAAACGTTTTTTTCATCCATTTTATCGGGAAAAGATCATTTCTAGTAAGAGCTGTGCTTCAAAGAAAATTTGCATCACTCCCACGTCTGGCGTGTGCCCGGTTTCGTCCCTATTTCAGCGCTCGGATTGAGACATCAGGGGGGTTCATCCGGTGTCGAGGGTTTGGTTCCGATTCGCCACGAGGGCTATATCCCGTGACGGATCTTCTTTCCGCGTGAAATCGGAATGCATCCTGAATAAATAATTGGCGGATGGATTGGTCTCAGTAGGGAAGATGGAATGGGGGAAACAAATTCATCCTCGATTTAGAATTAGTGTTGAAAATAGGATAAAAAAAAACCAAACAAACCAGCATCAAGCAGCTTAGACTCTGGGATGTCGATGCAACCGCTATAAGTAATCACCAAGAAGTTTTTAGACGAAAGAAAGAAGCTTTACCACTTGTTTCTCTTCTTTCTCTTATTTAAACCTGCATTCTTTATGCTATCAATTAGGCTGCTAATTCAAATTTTTCTTTGATCAATGTAAGCCTCTTTACATTACGATTGGTTATAAAGTATTTTTGATTTTCTGATTTCGTACGGGAACTGAGATGTAAACTGAAGCGAGTTAATGTGGTAGAAAGAATGCGCTAGGCGCTATGTACAGATTCAGGTCCAAACACAAATGTTGTAGATACTCTATGGACAAAGGACATTTATTTTAACTCTCTCAACTGCTATTTGTCCAACTATAGCTATGTATTGAGTTGTATTTTTAGCTGCACGCGTGTTTGTTCAATATCTGGACATATTGGTATGTTATGATAACTAATATTTTTTTATTCTGTTTGCTTCTTACTCTCGTCTTTTCTTTTGTCAACGTAGACGCGTGTTTGTTCAATATCTGGACATATTGGTATTTTATGATAACTAATATTTTTTTTATTCTGTTTGCTTCTTACTCTCGTCTTTTCCTTTGTCAACGTAGACGCGTGTTTGTTCAATATCTGGACATATTGGTATTTTATGATAACTAATATTTTTTTATTCTGTTTGCTTCTTACTCTCGTCTTTTCCTTTGTCAACGTAGACGGGTCCCAATTAAATCAATCAATAGTTGCGTTTTCACAGACACCATGGCATCTGATACCACGGTAAAAAGGCGTTTTTGCAGTTACCGTGGTATCTGGCAAGGTACCGTGGTATTTGATATTCAGATACCACAGTAACTGCGAAAATGACTTTAGACCCTGGTATCACATACTGGTAACTGCAAAAACGACTAACTGCAGATCCAGTTACCGTGGTAACAGATACGATGATCTCTGCAAAAACGCAACTGTTGGAGTTTTTTTTAACTGAATCTGCAATTAGTCGTTTTTGCAGTTACCGTGGTATTTGATACTATGGTTGCTCTGCAAAAACGACAATTGCCAAAAATTGCGGATTTCAAAGTCATCCCAAAAGAAAAACTAATATCCGGCCCCATCACTAAGTGCCAAACTTCTTTCCCACCAATTTGACAAAATCCTAGGCTGTATTGTCGGTGATGATGAAGGGGAGATTATTTTTTCAGATACCACGATCCGTTACCATGGTCGGACCGTGCTATCTGAATATCAGATACCACGGTAACTGGCCAGATACCACGATAACTGCAAAAACGCCTTTTGACCGGGGTATAAGATACCACGGTAATCTGCAAAAACGCAACTACTAGAGCCTAGGATTTTGCCAGATTGACTGGAAAGAAGTTTGACACTTATTGATGTGACTGGTATCAGTTTTTCTTCGTACAACTTCCGAAACTGTCGTTTTTGCAGAGCAACCGTAGTATCAGATACGACAGTAACTGCAAAAACAGTTCATTGCAGATCCAGTTACCGTGGTATCAGACTAAAAGTGCAACTTGGTCCAGGCATACAATTATGTAAGACTGCTGGGGCAGATGCCCCCCCCCCCTCCGACACACTCCGTATCAACAAAACGTGCTTAGGCAGCTTATAGGCTATCAATCAGCTAGGCGTCGTCCCTGGTTCAAATTAGCCTATGTCCGATCCCCATCCCATTCATCTTCTCATTAAGGCTGTCCTAATCCGAATCGGATTTGACCACTGACTCGATTAGATGAGCCAATAATGCCGCCGTAGGCAAGATACGTCACGCCATATTACGGAACTGGGGACAACGATTGGGAAAAGGCAAGGCAGCATCATTATTTGTACCTCAGGCTACAATTAATGACGTCAGCTTAGTAGCGTTGGTTGGTTAACAGTAAGCCCTAATCCGAGTTTTTTTCATACCCCTGCCTTGTACCCTATCCTTCAGTGCCTGGTTTCCGAATTGGCAAACAAGAAACTATGATGATGATGAAATATTATTTACGCACTTCAGAAGAGGAAAATAGCACAGTAGAGACAAATAAAAGGAAAAAATACACTGAGCTTTCAATAATGTAGTAAATGCACAAGATCAAAAAATAAACATTAAAAAAAGAAAAGGGACGAATCGGGTCTAAAAAAAAATCTTCTTCCTAGATGGAATGTGGAGAAATGGCCAAGGGCAGAAACGTGAAGGTCCTCGGCAATTGAGGATCAACTTTGCACAAGATCAGAGGGCAAAGAAGTTGCAGGTATACGGTATACGGGAATTCCTATAACATACAGGAAGGTACAAGAGAAATTTACAATATTTGAAATAATAAGTCCTGATACATTTTAAATCTTTTCGTCTCGAAATACCAAAGTTCCGGAAAGGTTGCAGACAGAGGGAGAACAAAAACTATTATATAAGCTACCAAGGGCTTTTCTGTTATACCTATTGGTCCCACTCTTTTTAGAGGGCCCACAACAGCTGATTAATACAAAAAATGTTTACCTTAGGTAAATACTTTCGAAAACCATCTGCCAAACTAATTCGTCGTATAAGTCTTAGCATTTATGTTTCGTGTGTGTAGCCTACATATTTTCTCTAGTTTCTTTCGTCTCTTCTTCTTCGTTTTGTGCTCCGCTATTTATCTTCTATAAGTGGGCAAAAATAAATATGTATTTATAAATATTAGTAAGAGAAGCGTGGTCCTTCCTTTTTTTCCTTTTTATCATGGTAAGGATGATGAGAGAGTGTGTTACATTTATTGTGCGAGTGGGAAGAACTGGGTGAATGGAGAAAAGAGGTGAACAGAGAACTTGTTTTGAATGAAGCATGGATGACAACGGTTAATGTTTTCTGAGTGTGCGAAATTTGGAACATTACTTGGAGGCCTTGGGGTTTGCGATCATCGAATAAGGGTCTTAGTTTAAAGGGATAGGGATCATATACAAGAAAGAATTTGCAAGGCATTTGGCCTCTTAATCCGTTTTCGTGGGCGATACAGGAAAGACATCCCCGGGTCATTGTTCACCGCCGTTGCTTTACCTCATGGTCTTTCTGCTGCAACAATCGTAGAAAACTTTCGAATTTGCGACATATCTGCTATTGAAATATCATATTTAAATTTTCCAAATTTCTCCTTTGGTTTCCCATTTCTTTCAGTAATTCGCAGTTGGTTTCCAGTTTTAAAGTAAAAGACCCAGTTTTAATTTTGAGGAAAAAGATGACCAACTTTTATGAAAAAGCTTCGGTAGCCCTCCAAACGCACAACCTGTACCCATTTTTTAACAAGTGAATAATATAGTGCGTAAATAAGTGTAACTTAGTTATTGAAATCGTGTGTATTTTTTACAATATTTATGTGTCACTGAATGGACCAGATGGTTTAGGCATAGTTCTGTTTTATACATTATTTTGCACTCCTCAGTTCTGAGGGAAAAAATGAATAAATAAATAAATATTAGCAGCGTTTGTTTTCTAAATTGTCTATGCCATGGCCCTTGGCTTTTTGTGTATTAGACTCTATTCTATTCTGTATCTGAAATACTTCGAACTGTTGATTTGTGTATTTAGACTTTTGTAACTGCACTGGCTGTGGATGGTTTTTTAAATCGTAAGAAAATAACTGTTTTCTCTTGCCCAGTGTTGTGTTTTATCCTACAAAATATGTTTCTTAAATGACAGATTTGACATTTTCAGAGTAAGATCCCAGCCTTGTTATATTACATAATAGCTCAGAGCTCGACTGCGTCTCTCCTGTTAGAGCTCGACTACTACATCTGTGCTATGGCCTTTCCCTGTTTGTAACCTCTCGACCCATGTTATGTTCCTATATTACAAAATATGTTAAATTAAGATAGAGATTGGATTTGTTTATCATTGTCATGGTAAGATCCCATCCTTGTTACAATAAATATAGCTCAGCTCGGTTTTATCTAGTTCAGCAAATATAACGTTTTCCTTGTGTATTTGTATTACATTTTCTTTCTCTCTTTCTTTATATGAAGGCTCAAGCTTTATTACTCGACAGGGAATATAAATAAAACTGTTAAATGAAGAGCAATTTCAGAAATGCAAAATATTTCATGGTTGAACCAAAGAAAACTAGTGATATACCAAATGACCCAGTCTTTGCTGGCACCCACGAAATTCCTTAATTCCTTCACGATACAAATGTATCCTGCGACAAAATCTGACAGGATTCGACTTCCTCAATTTATTTAGCTTGAAATGAATGTCACCCTGTCAACGGTGACAAACAGTCCCCCCGGGATCAATAGATAAGTGAGCGTCATAATCCGCTTGTTTGTTTGCCCTGAGTCGATCATGGGAAAAGTGTCGGGCCCAAAATAACAAGAGGTTCCCCTATTTACACGTTCATCCTCAAAAGCAGAACGTGTATTAGAGTATGGATCGAGGTATAAATACACCCACTAACGCCGCTGGCAGCCCTACAGTTAATTCCAAGGAAAAATAAGAAGTAGAACCTGCGTCTCCCAATCTCTGTACTACAATCATTCAGTGTCTGAGTCACCTCTACAAATCAAGCTGCAAAAACTCTTCGAGGTCACAGCAAGAAGATTCGAAAGCCATTTGCTCACACCAGGACCCGAAACCACTTCTTCTCAACGAGAGTGGTGCAAAACTGGAACACTCTGTCAGAGGATAAAGTTAGTGCACAGACAGTGGACTCATTCAGACCCAAGCTTGGCAAGGAGTGGGAAGCCAAACCCTGCGAATACGAGTGGACATTAACCAAAAACCAGTCCCGACATCATGTGTGACCAAAATCAGTCAAACCAGCCACAACCACAGGAGGACCAACCACCTTTGTCGCTAGACAATACGATTTAAGGTAAAAATTTAAGGTAATATATGGACGATACTCTTGACGTCTAACTCTTCGTCCCGACAAAGAATCGCCGTGGGACCAGCGAAGAGCCAGAAACGTCACGACAACAAATGTTGCTGATTGGTTTACCAGGATTTGAATCAATTTTTAGGGTTCGTCTGAGTAACGTTTCTTGTTCTTCTCGAGGTGTATTGGCATGTTTCGGGCTTGGTCATATAGAGCAGTGGTTCCCAAGCTTTTCCGTATCGCGTACCCCTGATTGTACCGTGTTCTTCAAAACTGTGCTAACTGAAAAAATTTTGAAAACCGAGTTAACTATACCATTGGCAAGAACATAGCTGATTTGGTATTCTGTTAAATTTTGCTGTTAGATGACGACATGAGCACCATCTAACATGTAGATTAGTCTTAACTTTCTGAGTTCCTACTTTCTTCATGCAGATGGAATACACAGAACTCGGCCCAAGAATTATGAAAATGTAGTTAGCACAGTTTTGAAGAACACGGTGCAATTAAGGTTCAAAAAGGTTGCGCACCCCTTTTTGAAGAATTATTGTTCTACTATTCTACCAGGATCTGTCAAGATCAAAACGCCAAAAAGACGTCATTTGTTGTCATAAATGGTAAGGGATTAATGTGTGAAATTTAAACAAATAAATAGGATACTTGAGGCTGCAATGTTGTCAATTTCATACTCGTCCGTAAACTGGCCAAGCAGCAGAAAGACACTTGCGCTGTTTCTTTAAAACTTCGTAGGCCAAAACTTTAGTTTCCTGACGAAAGCAGACATTTTCGAATTCAGAGATTTGGGACCTTCGCGTACCCCCGGTTGGGAACCACTGAAATAGAGCATGTCCGATGCAAACGAGCAACGAGCGGAGGTACACTGTAAAAACTTTTTCCGTATAAAGATTAAAGTTAACTGCAGTATTTGCTACTCGGATTATTCTTATCTCTACGCATAGATAGAATACATTTTACAGTGTAGGAGCTACGCAGAACATCACAATTCGTTATCTACAAACAGCTCATTGCCGTAGAGCCCAAGAGAAGAATAGTCGAGAGTAAAAAGATAACCATTGAATGAATGAATGAATTTATTACATGCAGCCTATTAATAAGGCATTTGCACAAATACATACAGAAAAAAAAGTTAAATGAGTGCTTAACAAGAAATACAGAGGGCACACAAGATCTACAACAACAGCAAAAGATAAATGAACGCAAAACAAGAAATACACAACGAAACACGAAAAGAACAATAAATGTACTGCATTAGCAGGAATTGTGACGTCATAGGGCTGCTATGCTCCTTTCCTCTCATATGAAAGCAGAGGCCAAGAGGAAAGTAGACGGGCGTCAACTCAAGCTCGGCAAGTACCTCTAGCTCTGCTCAGTTTTGCCAGGGTATCCATAGTCGGTGCATAGGACCGAAGACGGAAGTTCTACTTGGCCTTTTTGTTCTTGGTAATACGCAAAATCTTTTGGCCGTACTACATTCACAAATACAAACATTCTACGTGCTGAGTTCAGGCCCAAAAAGCTGCTCACGAGCGAGCTAACGAAACTTTGGACAAAAGTGTCTCCGTCCCATCCTTGGGAAGGACGTCTCTGGGCAAAAGATGAAAAATCTGCAACTGTTTGAAGCAACACGGGAGTTCTTAAAGTTTAACTGAAAAGTCAAATTATTTTTGTATCATTTAACTGAAGGCACTGCAATATTTGGATTGTGTTAAGGTATTTTTTAATTTTTTACTATTTGCTCTATATTGACGTTCAGAATATCTACGGCCGTCCTCACAACGCAAAATTCTACTATGACGCGGACACTTTTAGTCTCAATACAAACGTGGCTTTTCAATGGCCAATGATCTGCTTGTGGCAGGTAGCCCACTGGATGAACACTTATTTTTCGCAAACCGTTTTCGTCGAGCATACAAACACAGGGACAAGCGCATAGAGATACCACAAATCCGACAGGGAAATTCCACTAAATGTAAGTCGATTATTCGTGAATAGCGGAGCAACGAAGTAACGCATTTTCGTCAGGTCTCCAAGCGTCTTTTTGTGAATAAGTGATGGGTAAGTAAATTGTGCTAACTCAACCCTTTCGGTTAAATTTCAAAACCCTCGAGGAAGGTAGGCTACATACGAAAAGTGCAGTGTCTAAAACAAAAGGCCCCGATACGTATTACATCGTCTCGTCGAAGAACTTGAAAGAAAATGTATTTCTTTGCCCCCACCCCATTCTGGTACCATCACTTTATTGCTTTTCCCTGACAGACCTTCCAGGGAATCAGGTCCAGCCTCTCCAAGAACCATATTGTCAAATCCCCCACCGGCACTAAACGTCAGGTCCAAAAAATCGCCCCTAGACGAAACGACTTTCAAACGTTTCCTGCCTTCTCGTTCCAAAGGAGCCCCTTTCAATCAAAATACTTCGGCGGCAAAAAACTCATCGTTCCAACGAGCAACTCTCGGATATTACACCAGTTGGCACGCGCACCAGAAATTCGGTCCGTCGGTGGAGCCTGGGAAAATGTTTCCGGAATTCGCTCAATAAATTTCCAATGCGTTAGGAGCGTATCATTGACGTGGCGAGTGGGGGTCCGTTTTTTATCGGCCGGTAATTGGCCTTGTTTATTCGAGGGGTCACGTGCGGCTGAAAAATTGGCAGATTTGTTTCGGATAAGGGTGAAAATGGCTTAATCAAACTGGCCATGTGCTGTCAGTAACATTTCGGAAAGATTGTTTTTGCTCGAATCTAGGAGAGTTCTTAGACATATCGTAGGGTGGAACGTGATTATTAATAGGTGGGTTATTTTCTATTTTGAATATAGAAATACTGAAGAAACTAATCCACTTTGCAGCAATAGAAAATCCTAAGGACTTGCGCTGCAAATAGTCATGAAAGAAATACAATCAAAACACACAACCGAAGGCAGGTCTGTTGACTTCGACACAAGTTTAAGCTCCCACCCCAAAACACTACATTTTGCCTTAAATTTTAACCGAAAAGGGCTGGGATAGGACAGTTTAATTTCCCATCAATAATTGATGGGTAATTAGACGAATTAGGTAATGAATAATTATATTCACATAATAATTAGTATTACACTGTATGGGACACTATATCACTGAATAGTTATTATTCACTTAAATTGGCTTGAAGACCCGCTGAAAATACGTTTCTTCGTTGTTCCGCTATTCACGAACAGTCGATTTTCAAATAGTGGAATTTCTGTGAGATTTGTGGTACCTCTATGCGCTTGCATTTTTGTTGTATGCTTTACGAGGAAGATCGTGATTTTTTTTGTTCAGACACTAAGTAATCTTCGCCAGTCTCACACCACTGCCAACTGGAAAGCCGCCTTTGTGTTGAGATTAAAATTTCGCGCGTCATTGTAGAATTTACGCTGTCTGGACGGCTGCAGATATTCTGAACGTCATGAGTAGAGCAGATAGCGGAAAACAAAAATCCCTTTGCAAAATCCAAATAACTCAGTGAATTCATTAAATGACACAAAAATAAATTGGCTTTTCAGTTAAACCTTAAGCATTTCTCGTCGCAAACACGATGACGAGGGTCACCGTCACTACACCCACAGTCTATTCGTCCACCGAAGTGATGGGTGTACGAACTGATGGGTTTATGACTGATGTTCTGACTGATGGGCGAACTGTCGGGAAACGTGAGCGGGGGGACGAACTTCGTTAGGCGAACTGACGGGTTCCCAATAGTGACCCAAGAATAGAAGTCACGGTAAGGATATCTCTAAATACTCATCAAATAGCCAGGTACCCCCCATCATGGACGGAGATAGGTAACCCCAAGAACCCACAAATTGGGTGATAATTTCATAAACGAAATTGACCTAAGATAGCACAAGAAATCCGAAGAAAAACAGAAGAAAATGGGGTTGTTATTCGCAAGTGGCTCGTGTTTATTTTAGGTTTTTTTGAATTCTTCCAATTTTGGTTTTTCATTTTCGGTTGTTTGTTGATTCCCCACTTTGTTTCGCTTTGTCTCGTATGAAGATCTTCATCCACTTTTTGGCATTTTTCCTCAAAATTTTCCGTCTGCGCAGAAGAAGGGTAGGCGGTTGACCTCCCAAAATATTCGCTTCGTTTTTTCAATTTTTTCGTTGGCTTTTAAAAAACCATTTTCGTCTTTTTTTCTTCGGTGCAAAAACTTGGGTGGTATGTTGATGGGCTGGATTTCGTCGGCTTGTGATGAAGATGCTGAACATGTGTAACCTGAGTGGGGATATACAGGTAAGCACAAGATTCCCTTACCTCTTTTATGAACGCCAGCTCCTGGGAGTCCACCCAAATTGGTAAGCGAGGGGCTCACAGATCCTGGAATAGGTGTATACGGAGGACTGCAAGTGCCAGCCCCTACCGGCTGGCTAGAGATGGCACCACCATACCACGTACCATTCCGAGGCCAGGCAGACTGGGTGTTAATGGCCCTTAAACGGTCGTACATAGATTCGCTAGATGGCGTTGAGCTTTGACTAGACGGGGAGTGGTCCTTGGAGGAGGAGATGTTTCGAAGGACTCTGTTTATGGAAGAGACCTGTAAATGAGAAGAGGGGTCAAGAACGGCTAACATGACTTCTATACAAGCAAACTGTCCTAGGTATTCTAAAGTCTACGTCCCCTAGATACATAGTTGCTTTCGGAAATCTGATTTCAAAAGTGTCTTAAGTTAGCAGAAAGTTAGTTAGATCCGTGGGTACATTTAATTAGGTTAACTATGGAAGATAAAGAGAGTTTTTTGTGGTTAATGTTTTATGTATGTGACTTTTTAAATACAGTATATTCAGAAGCAAGTGGTTGATTTTTTTTCCATTTCAGGCCGCTTTTCATTTCAGGTATCCAAATTGGGCAATCGAGGAAATCGAGCAAAAAACTGTCTAATACAGAATTTGGAAGGGGGTCGTATCCTCAACCATTCGTGCCTTTTTCCGTAAGACCAAACGTGGGGACTATGTTTTAATAAATACATTAAGAAGCTCACAGGATAGGTCTATATTAAGAGAAATATATTTGGGAGGTGAAGGAGTGTCCCAGAGATTTTGTGAGACGCCTTGGGACCGGTTGGGCGATTAGAATGAAACTTGGAACATGCATCCATTATAGGCTCTGGATATGCTCTTAGGGGTCGGGGCATGATCAGAACTCAGGGGGCGGAGCCAGAGGAGGGAACCGGATCCTTTCCGAAAACACAATTAATGCTTTGAATCAACTTAGATTTTGTGACATTCTAATTTTTAAACTCTTTGGCCTAGAAGGATACAAATGTGTTAATTGTGTCAGTAAAGACAATCTGGAATTGATATTTGAAAGTACAAGTGCCGAAAAACGTAATTTAAAATTGCAATTAACATGGAACAGAGATTAAATTATAGAATTTAAATGTGTTTCTAGAGGAGAGACCTAAGTAAGTTTTTTTTTTTGATGGTGGAAAACGGATACGTCAGCTGAATTTTATTGGAGCTATATTTCGGCCCTTCTTGGCAAGGGTCCTCTTCAGGCTCAAAACCGCTCAAGTTTTCAGCTGACGTATCCGTTTTCCACCATCAAATATGATTCGCAGTCAGCTTGGGCTGAAGGAATATTTATCCTCCAAGTACTAAGTAAGTTATTTTATGGAAAGAGTAGATGACGTTAAACTCTTCTAAGAAATTAACGTCACCGAGTGGAGGAGGGGCCATAGCCCAAAAAGTAAGAAATACGAAAAAATAAAAAAAAATGCTACGCGGGTTAAAAAAAAACTTGATTTGATACGGCACTTCCGCCATTGACAAACATCAATCGGTAATTTATGGATTTAATTCGATCTTCACGATTTGTTCAAGGTACAAAAGAAAAGAAATCGACTCTGTTTTAAAAGAACACCAAAAAGCTTCCTTCATCTCTACCCTACGGAAGAGGCATTGCTCTAATGATCTTTTTTGTTTCGCACTCATCCTAAGAGTGACCCCTTTGTTTGCCCTTTCAACTTTCTATTTGTTCTAAGCTGTCAAGTCTCTCGCTTTTTTCTACATGTCATATGTCATAGGTGCTGGTCCCAATCATCTCCAGTACTTACAATGATGAATTTCTATTGTATTTCCTACAATGGCGGTTCCTAGGTTTCTATTAACGGAAAAGCTATCCCAGAATTAAAGTCTTCACATCAAGAGGGGGTCTCATATAAAATAATCTCAATAGCTCCATTGACGTCCGACCCCCTCGGACCTACACAAAGGGGTAGGGGTGGGGGGTTGTTCCTTGGCGTACCCATTTTGTCGCGGCTTTCGACTGAAGGTATCCCTACTGTGTTACATGCATTGCTCTACATAGAACTATTATATGCATGATCTTATCATTGTTCACGGAGTATAATTGCTGGGTCGTGAGAAATTACATCATTTCCAGATAAAATGGTGTTTGGGGGGTTGACATTGTTCATGGTAGGGGTAGGGATAATGGGGTACGGGGGTAACGAGCCTGGGATTAAGCCTCGGTGGAGAGATATTTCTCAGGGTAATGGGATTGGAAACAGGTTGAGTTGCTTGTAAACTGGTAAATAGAAGGATATAAGTTCAAGTGAACTTAATGCTACCCTACAATTTATCTTCCCTTCAAATACAGCAGAGAGGGAACCTGGAAAAGAATAGATCGATAAAATAAAAACAAATGATTTGATCAGGCCCGTCATAATTTCAACATGATTTTAACTATACCCGACAACTTTGACAACAATACCAACTACCACCCAACCACTAACGTAGATAGCAGAGAGGAAACCTAAAAAAGAACAAATCTGCAAACTGAAAACAAAAATTGTGTTTCCGTCATGATTTTAATTTTTGTTTAATTATACGCGACAACTTTTACGACAATATCACCTACTACCCAACCACTAAAATAAACAAATTGTACCAGTAGGATACTAATTCCTAATTTTTGGATAGGCTGTGCGAAACGTTAGGCAGGCTACACCCATAGTTTAGACGAAACTGGAAGTTGGCAGATAAATTCAAATAAGTATGTCGTGGTTTGGGATGTGCAGATGAATAAATTTGAAAGGATATGGAAAATAGTTAGACAAGAGAGTATTAAGCAGGAAGTACTATGAATTGCTAGTTCCTTCAGAATATCTACACAGCACTTTACACACTGACATCAATTTCATTGACCCTTGGTACCGCCGTGTTATAGATGGTTAATTAAAATCAAAGAAAACCTATCCCGCTTAACTGAGCAAGGAAATTTACGCTTCAAAACAGAAGGCTGCCGAAGTTTTATGTAAATTTTGCAGCACAAGTTAAGAAATTCGCTAGCCTATCTTCAAAAACCTACATAAAAATTACTGCAACGCCTAGTATAAAGGACCCCTCGCACTATTTACTCGGCAAGTTACAGTATTTTTAAATATTTGAATACTTTAAAACTTTGCTGTGCTTTCAACAAATAACCCACGGTTTTGGCTGTTTTAAGTCTTTTCCGAGACCCGTTGACTTGTGGCGGAAACAGGGAAACAATTTACAGAACCGGTTTTTCTGATGGAATAACTTTTCGCAGACAACCGTCGACAGCGTGATACACATCGAAGGTAGCAAAACACGGCAAGTGAGAAAATCAGCATGGTTTTGTTAGAGGGGTTAGAATGTACATTACGAAACTGGGGTCTCCGGGTTTGGAAATATAGGAGTGATTATGGATGCAGGTCCCATGAATACTATTGGTAAGACAGGTCCTTTAAGGTTCAAATCCCACACCCATTGCCCTTTTCTAAAGAAACCATATGACAACTTTTACTCGAGATCAGTAGTCTTATTAAAGGTTCACTGGTAAGCAATCCTCCTTCTTCATGTACTACCAGAGAAAAATGCCTTATCGCCGGGCCCCGTAGGCAAGAAAAAAAGATAACGCACTAACTATATAAATCGTGAAATAGTCTTGTAAGGAACCTAAACACTATCCGGATATTTCGTGCGCAAAGATTCCGGAGTCCACCGTGGCCATCAGTAGAACATTTAAACTAACCTCTTAATCAACATCGAAAAGATGTCTCAATTATGTTACATACATTCAAGGGGATGATATTAGGTTTTAACTGTGAATTAACTATAACGAAGAAAACTGAGAATTCTATTTGGGTTTTTTACTTGAAACAATGGAACCGGTAAACAGCTATCAAATCTAGAAGCAGCAACTACTGAAGTTGCTTTTCTCACTCACTTCATGGATTGCATACAATACTGGTATAGATTAACAGTGTCTGTTGTAGTTTAGTAATTTTTCTCGTATTTTCTCATGCGAAGTAGCCTACACTAATTTCATTGTGTTTGCAAATACATACATACAAAAATACTAGATGCATTGTGCTATATCCATCCAAAACTCTCAAAGGGTTACTCACTCCTCGACTCTTGGTGAACACCCTTTACCGCACCGGTACCAATTTGGTGCTTCATCTTCCTACGCTCCTAAATATGCTATACTGTTTTAACTGGTACCATCCGATGACGGCACTTGAAGTACACCAGAATCGAGAGTGTGCAACCCTTCGCAAACACTTACGCTGGGAATGTTGTCAGTATTGCAGATCCCTTCTTGAAGCAACCGGTCTCGAATCTCCCAAGCAAAAATTGAAGGGCATTCTCTCTTAAACTGTGATATTCTGTCAACGACGTCATTGGTGGCGACACGTGGCTTTGAGCCACCGATGGCACGGGGACGAATGGAACCGGTTTCGTAGTACCTGGAGGAGAGTTGCTTGGAGTGTTGTTTCGCTCTGCCGGGTAAGGACAAGTATCAAGCTCTTATAGCTGGACTTGACAAGGGGCTAAGCAAGGACTGGGAAGACCTTGTCTTCAAAAAGACGATATAGGAGAAGTAAAGCCCTGCTCAAGTGTCCGGCGCTTTTACATTTCGCCCTGCCGATACGGATCCCGCTCTAATAATAATAATTAATATATTGTATCACAATACACTTGAAAGTATTAACCTATTCCGCAACAATGTTTCTCGAACAGGTATGTCCCACAGGTAGTTATGTTCTGGCAATATTCACTGACTTTCGTCGAGCGGGATCCCCATCTCAAAGAGAAGGATATTAAAGTAATATCAACCTTGCCAAAATGTTGTCTATTGTTTCAGTTTAGTTTCAGTTTAGTTTAGTTTATTTATAAACAATAAAAACACGCTTAACTCTTTGTGGCCCCACCAGAAGGCCTAACATAAGGCCTGGCAATGGGCGGGGCTGATTCTTTATTCATATAGTCTTAAGGGAAACAAACCAAATCTTGAAGCCTTCTAAAACACATTTCCAACTACACTTCGTTCGAAAACGCTCGGGAAAACGTTTTCAAATAGGCCTATTTAAGGAATAATGATACATAGATCTATGCATTATTATTAATTTCCGTGACATGGGGATGTGAACTAGTAAGACGAATTTGCCTTCGGGCCGGATCACTGATCCTATGGCCGGCTTCTGCTAGACTATTGTAGTGGTTTGCGAACTCTGTTCACAAGCCCCTCGGTAGCTCAAATGGTAAGAGCGCCTGCCTTGTAAGCAGAGGGTCCTGGGTTCAAATCCCGGCTGTGGAGCATTTTTGTCTTTCAGTTCACTACTTGTAAAATGTTTAATACCTATTTAAAGGACCCCTCGCACTATTTACTCTGCAACTTACAATATTTGAAAATATTCGAATACTTCAAAACTAGGCTGTGCTTTCGCAAATAACCCACGGTTTTGGCTGTTATAAGCCCGTTGACTTATAGCGAAAACAGGGAAAACACGGCAAGTGAGAAAATCTGCGTGGTTCTGTTAAAGGGGTGAGAATGTATCGTACGAAATTGGGGTCGCCGGATTTAGAAATATATGGAGTGATTATGGACGTAGGTCGCGTTAGTATTATAGGCAAGACAGTTCCTTTAAGGGTTTATACTATTTACCAAACCCCCACAATTCAGTCTCAAGTTTGAAAGTCCTACATGTCACAATGTTAACTACTTCGTTCTACTTTTTCTTCGTTTCTACCTTTTTGGTAGAAATATCCGTTTTCGTCGGATATGGTGGAATCAGTCTATAGACGCAGTTTGTCTGAATCAGGGATTACAAGACTAAAGGCGTCCGAAATTCGGCCGGAAAGTACGATTGGCCGGAAGAACCTACTCACACACTAGCTTTTCCGAAACAAAATGAATATACCTTTGATAGACTTGCTGCGACAAAAATTGAGAAAAAAAATAAAAATAAAAGACGATTCCAGCAATTTGAAAAAAAAAACTCGCATGTCAATTAAATTCGTCCTGCTTAATTGCTGTTTTCTCTGAATTAATCTAAATAAGTGGATAGTTTGTCCGGCTTTCCCCTTCGTAAAAGTTAACAAAAAACGCCAAGATTAAAAGGAACAACATATATATCTTTTACCTTCCTAGGATCTTGGAGACACAGCCATTCGAGACCTGCAATATCCTTGAAATATCACACGGTCGAGCACCGGAATGGGCGAGCTCTACGATTTTCTGCCGGGTTGAGTCGGGTAGGGGTCGACCGCTAACGAAAACACCACCCAGTTGGTTAACGCCACTATGACCTGGAAAATCCGCCAGGTCACCTTAGAAAGAAAAACAAGGTCACCATCTCACATACCTTTTAGGAACCCATTTAAGAAGAAACATACCCATCCGTCTAGAGGAGGGTCGCAAAAACTGTAAAAGCGATTCCCGGAACTGCTTTCCAGCGCTCCCTTCTAACAATAGTAACTATTAATTACTATTTTCGTCCCAACCTCGTAAGAATTGACTGCGCTGACCGTTCCATAGTAACTTTCTCGAAATAGTAACTAATTGTAATTATTTGCTCATCACGGGAGCGTAGTAAGCGTGGTAATTGGTCGGATTCGCCCGTGGCATGATATTCTGCTGGAAAATAGAAAAAGTCGTTCCAGCCTTGACGGCAAGAAGCCAGAATTCGTGACGTCATGCGTAGTAACTACGGTAATTAGGGTGGAACACACTCTTCCACTTATCCGTTGGATTGATAGCGAAAACACATGGAAGGGTGGAATCGCCGGTAAAATGTTGAATTCCAAACTTTTTATAAGAAATTTCGGTCTCTGGAACATTTCTTCAATCCCACATGTTAAAATAAAGTTTTAACTGAAAAGGCAGCTTATTTTTACATCTGATATTTGGATAAACTGAATTCATAGGGATTTTGTATTTTTTTTTAACCCAAAGCTCTTTAGAAATAAGGTTCACAGTGTGCGCTGCTTGCACGACAACCCAAAATTCATCCAGACACGGAGAATTTGAATTTCAATTAAAGCCAGCATTCCCATGTGTGACGGACGTTAAGCTCGGAAAAGTCACAGCTGACGAAGGTGACGATAAGGTGTGACTTGCAAGGAATCTGCCATTTTTGGTTTATGTTTCGGTAATAGCTTACCTCTGTAGTTCAAAGGGACAAGCACATAGAGGTACCACAAATCCGAAAGAATAAGTTCATCCGATGAAATTGATTGTCTGGAATAACACATTTTTATGAGATTTCAGGCTCATTCATTCGATGAAATATTAGTTGTAATTTGAGATTCGAAGGGAAAAGCAAATAGAGGGACCACAAATCCGAAAGGATAAATTCATCCGATGAAATTGATTGTCTGGATAAACACATTTTTATGAGACTTCAGGCTCATTTAAAGGACCCCTCGCACTATTTGCTCTTCAACTTACAGTATGTTAAAATATTTGAATACTTTAAAACTATGCTTGCTTTCAATATATAACCCATGGCCTTTTTCGAGACCCGTTGACTTGTAGCGAAAACGGTGAAACAATTTACATAACCGGTTGTTCTGATGGAAAAACTTTTCGCAGACAACAGTCGACAGCGTGCTACACATTGAAGGTAGTAAAAGACGGCAAGTGAGAAAATCAACGTGGTTCTATAGGGGTTAGAATGTACCGTACGAAATTGGCGTCCACGGGTTTAGAAATATCTGGAGCGATTATTGAAATAGGTTGCATTAGTATTATAGGTAAGACAGGTCCTTTAAGTAAAAAAGAGAACTGTAACTAGACTGTCGGATCTCAGCCCTATTCGGTTAAGCTTTAATGAGGCTTGCCTTGTTTTTTTTCCATTCATTAGTGACACTTTTTATTCAAACAATGTTTACAACGGGTACGTCAGCTACGATTCTTCATCAGCGATATTTCGGCCCTTTTTGGCAAGGGTCCTCGTCAGGCTGTCAATCTTCTGGTTCAACTTCGGGGAAGGAAACAAACCTGTAATAAATAGCTGAAGCTTCTACCGACTACAAATATCTTATTAAAGTAAGTTATCTTCAAATACTACTATAATGAAAAAACTAGTCCTGTGATTTTATTTTTGACACGGACGCTGTTTTTGCTGGACGATTGGGGCGATGACAGGAAAGGTTTTTTTCTGCATTTTGGTCGACTTAGGTTTTTTTTATTAATAAGGGACAGAAAACTTAAATATTATTTTATTAATAACCTCGTTCTACGTTTCTATTATCGAGTACTCGTCTGTATCTATTACTTTGAATAATGACTGCACGGAAAAACTAGTGCTGAGATTTAATTTTTGACACGGCTGCTGTTTTTGCTGCACAATTGGGGCGACGGCAAGAAACATTTTTTTCTGCATTTTGATCAACTTCGGTTTTGTTGTTAATAAGGGACTGAGGCTTAAATTTTCTTCCCTTAATAACCCCGTTCCACGTTTCCGGTAGGGAGTACTCGCCTGTATCTCGGTTAATGCCTGCTCGGTTTTTCTTTATCTCAACGGCTTCTCGAATGGTTTGATGGAGTCCGGTGCACGTTGCAAGAATTTCAGCTTTTTCAAAATATACTGAATGGGATGGGTTTTCGAAAATATGTTCTGCAAGTGCAGATTTGAAAGTATAGTTATGACGGTGTCCGTTAGAGAGGGCGTGGTCTATTTCTTGCTCATGCTCTGCAAGTCGTTTTCCGAAAGTTCTCTCTGTCCTTCCTACGTAACGCTTTCCGCAATCACAAGGTATTGAATAAATGCCTCTTTGGTACTGATTTGGGACTTTATCTTTTCCGGAGTTTAGGTAGGACAGCAAGGTATTTTGGGTTCTGTGAAAGACTTGGATGTTGTGTTTTTTCAAACTTTTGGACAATTTTTCGGTTACTCCGCGGACGTACGGAAGGTAAACGCGGGCATTTTTTTCCTCAGCCTCACCATTACTAGTAGAACTTACAGGATCTTTGGGGGATGAATGCAGCTTCAGTCGTCTTCTGATGATCTGTTCAACCAGTTGAACGGGGTATTTGTTTCCAAATAGGACGTCCCGAATGTGGCTAAGTTCGTCATCTAAGTTCGTCTCCAAAAGCTTGAAAAAACACAACATCCAAGTCTTTCACAGAACCCAAAATACCTTGCTGTCCTACCTAAACTCCGGAAAAGATAAAGTCCCAAATCAGTACCAAAGAGGCATTTATTCAATACCTTGTGATTGCGGAAAGCGTTACGTAGGAAGGACAGAGAGAACTTTCGGAAAACGACTTGCAGAGCATGAGCAAGAAATAGACCACGCCCTCTCTAACGGACACCGTCATAACTATACTTTCAAATCTGCACTTGCAGAACATATTTTCGAAAACCCATCCCATTCAGTATATTTTGAAAAAGCTGAAATTCTTGCAACGTGCACCGGACTCCATCAAACCATTCGAGAAGCCGTTGAGATAAAGAAAAACCGAGCAGGCATTAACCGAGATACAGGCGAGTACTCCCTACCGGAAACGTGGAACGGGGTTATTAAGGGAAGAAAATTTAAGCCTCAGTCCCTTATTAACAACAAAACCGAAGTTGATCAAAATGCAGAAAAAAATGTTTCTTGCCGTCGCCCCAATTGTGCAGCAAAAACAGCAGCCGTGTCAAAAATTAAATCTCAGCACTAGTTTTTCCGTGCAGTCATTATTCAAAGTAATAGATACAGACGAGTACTCGATAATAGAAACGTAGAACGAGGTTATTAATAAAATAATATTTAAGTTTTCTGTCCCTTATTAATAAAAAAAACCTAAGTCGACCAAAATGCAGAAAAAAACCTTTCCTGTCATCGCCCCAATCGTCCAGCAAAAACAGCGTCCGTGTCAAAAATAAAATCACAGGACTAGTTTTTTCATTATAGTAGTATTTGAAGATAACTTACTTTAATAAGATATTTATAGTCGGTAGAAGCTTCAGTTATTTATTACAGGTTTGTTTCCTTCCCCGAAGTTGAACCAGAAGATTGACAGCCTGACGAGGACCCTTGCCAAAAAGGGCCGAAATATCGCTGATGAAGAATCGTAGCTGACGTACCCGTTGTAAACATTGTTTGAATAAATGTTTCAAAGTCAGCTTGGGCTCAAAGAATATTTAGTGACACTTGCAGTGTTTTTGCCACATTTTCAAAGTTCCGCCGAGGTATTCAACTTTCTGCGGAGCTTTCCACCAACTTTGTAGAATCACTTTCCGAGAAAGCTGCTCTGATTTCGTAATCACGAAAACCGGGTGGAAAGTTCGACAACTTTACGAAGCAGCGCGAAAACCTGATTCCGACTTTGGGTTTCTGCGACCAAGATGGTTTTCGTGGCTCAGTTCTCCAGATTCCAGCTCAATGGTTCCAGGCGGACTAGTTTCTGTTAGTCCCCTATGCCTCACCATCAACACTTATGTAGCGTTTACACGGACGAGAAATCCCGTCCAGTAGAAAGGAATTCAAGTCTTCTCGAAAGGATTCCCTTCGTGAAAACGACTAGAAAAAAGTTTAGCGGGACGAGAGAATCCTTTCATGGTGAGAGAAATTCCGGTCTACTTGAAAGGAATCTCGTCGGCGGCGCTGGTAAAAAGACTAAAAAAAAGTCTAGCTAGCTTTTGAGAGCAGCAGTCATCAGTACTGATGTTAGAAATGATCCCAAAACATTTTTTTAGTGGCTAACGAAATTATTTTTGTCAGATTTTCTGGTTTGAAGAATTTTTTTTTTTTTTACCTCCGCGTGCGAACATAATCTTGTCACCAAGATCGGATTCTCGTCAAGTTTTCCTGTACATGTAAGCGCTGCATTAGACGTAGTAAAATAGTCCCAAAGGTTGATGAGTAGAGAATCTTCCCAGGTAATCGAGGTTTTGAATATTTCACAGTGAAAGTTAGAAACTACCTTATGGGGCCAACTTTTTACTATCTCTAGACAAGTATTGAATATGAGAAAATGGGTGATTAACAGAAATTAGTGACTTCGAGCGCTGAACCGGAATACGGCGAGTTTGTGGGAAAAAATGACAAACAACTGTCGAGGTGATTATTTATTTTGTTACTTGAATCTGGCGGGAAATCAAAATATAGCGGCAAGAAAATACTTTATCAAGCGGATAGACATAAGACTGAAGATCAGACTAATACAAAATGGTAAGGGCGTAAGCCTGAAGTTTTACTTATTGAGATTTTATCAGTATTTTTTGTTCATACATTTGAAACTACCGCGATAAAGACAGACAAATCGGATTTTGCGCGAGTTTCAACTTGTGGCACGAATGTGTTGTTGACATTTCTGTGATTCTGACCGTGTTCCACCCTACTTACTGTAGTTACTACGCATGACGTCACGAACTGTGGCTTCTTGGCGTCAAGGCTGGAACGCATTTTTAAATTTTCGGTAAAATATCACTCCATGGGTTAACCCAGCCAATCACGCTATAGAGACCCGTAGTTAACAGGCTTACTACGCTCCCCAGCATGGTAAGCAAATAGTTATTATTAGTTACTATTTCGAGAAGGTTGGAACGGTCAGCGGTAGTATCTTTTCGTGAGGCTGGAACGGAAATAGTAATTAATAATTACTATTGTTAGAAGGGTGGAACACGCTCTCTGTGACAAACACTGTGAAATGTGTGACATACAAATATGCAGCGGTAAAACACCTCTAGAGCGTAATTACCAACTCACGGAAAACTACTTAATAGGCAGTTCCCTACGCGCCAAAGAATCAAGTTCCTCCCTCCCTCCCTATGCGTCGCTAAGCCTCGGAAAAACACATCAGAGAATATCGGCGGGCGTCGTGGAAATCCGATCCGCGCATTAGTCGCGCCTCGCCGCGCCGATTCTTTAGCGCGCTGACAAAATCATTCCGTCGGATTTGCATCAGATTAAAACCGGGACACCAATTGGGGGACCGGCGGGAACTATTAAATCGATACCTGACATCATCAAAAGCTTAATCCGACACAGAGAGGTGAAAAGGAGTAAGCGTCGAGTCTCGGAACAAATAAACATGGCATTCAAGTTTCGGCAAACAATTCAAAACGGACGGCCAATGCGGGGCGCTGAATGGACTCGCGGATTAGGTCCACGGCGAAAACAAGCAAGTATGAAAAGTAGAAGCTTTTGTTGCTGAAAGGTGGACATTGGGATTGGTGATTTTGGGTGCTTTTGAAGGACAATAACAGGTGGCTGAATCGCGGACATTCCGTCCCAAACCTGGTATAAAAGAGCCTATTGTATACAAGTTCTCGTAGCTGTTAGTTTGCCAAATGACAATCTGCCCCCTCCCCCCACGAAAATGCAGAGAAAACAAGAAAATCATCAGGCGACGTAGCCCTTATTTGGGACTTGGGGCAACCCGAAGACGACACTACCTGACAATAGTAAAATATATGGAGACGAAGTCTATGGCTTATAGGTATTCTGTGTAGAAAATAAGTCAGTCGATCCCACACACAGCCTGTACCCGTTTTCACAGTTGGCCAATTAGGATTTTGTGCAGCATTTATTTAGGCAGATTTATTATATTTAGATTTTAGTACTTTTGTTTCTATTTATTCTTTTTTCTTTTCGCTTCCAACTCTATCTTACCATTAATGTTGTTACGCTGGTTACACACAAACTTTAGACCTCTACATTTATATTCACCGTGACGACATACTCCGATCGGCGTTACGGCCTACACTAAAATTTTCGCACCAGAATTAATATATTCGACTGCGAAACCTTACTAAACACTAGCTATAAGGGGGGGGGGGGGCACAGAAGCTTTAAGTTGTGGGCTTGAACAGTCATTAAAGGATCAGGCGGCCATATTTTAACGATTCACTACACGTTTCCGGTTGTCCAATTTGTTATAAATTCCCACGATTTCGAACTTCCTAAGCCATTTTTACCTACTCTAACGACACTAAACCGAGTTTTGCATTTGTCAACTTTTGCTCTTTTCGGGGCTGGTCCAGATCCCTCTTATCGCTGAATGACTAGTTATGTAGGTTTTCTGTGTTTCGCGCCAAGCACACTAAAAACAGCGGAGACCGATTTTCGATTTTTTTTTTAAACACGGCACAGTTTTAAAGAGATATGTTGGAATAGTGGAACAGAACTGTAACTACTGCGACTTGTTCCGTAAGACTTGATTCCAACACATTACGGATTGAGCATATTCGGACACGAAGAAATGAATATTGTCCTGCCAGTTAAGAATACAAGAAAAGAAGATCCCCGTGTACAAAGAATAAGGGGACGTTTTCGCGTGGATGGCTTAGAGCTGAACGGGTGATCCCGTTCACACGAAGATGAGAAAATCGATCGGACGTTGTACGGCAGAGGAAGATGGGTTCCGTCCACGCGGAAATGCCCACTCAGCTGAATGGAAGCATATGCCCGTTCACCTGTTCATCCGTACACGCGAAAATCACAAAAAGATCGACGCCATCCACGCGAAGACGTCCGTCGAGCTCGACGGGAGGTCGAAGGGACCAGAGCCATCCATGGGAAAACGTCCCTTAAGTCTAAAGCTCTAGAATTCGTCTGAATGTTCGTGTCCTGATTTCGCTCGTAACTAACTTTAAGCCAAGTTGAAAACAATAAACTAGAGCTGAGATTCAGCGCCATTGGACAGCTTGGGCTAGTGAATGCTGTCCCCTCAACACGTAACTGCACTTAGGACTTCTTTAAGCCTTGACAAAGGATATTCCGAACTGATTGAAATCCAACTTACTGTCCATTCTGATCCCTGAAAGAGAAAACGTAGTCTTAGAACTATTTCCACGCTGTGAACCACCACCATTATTTCTAGACCGACATCAGCAATTATCTGATACAAATACAAATAACTAATTTTATGAATAAGTCACACAATCACAGGACACAGGACGGAGTATGAACTAGGAAAAGAAGAAAAGGAAAACAACACAAGAACAAGAACAAAATACCCAATGAAAAAAACACTTTTAGAAAAGTACGCCCTTCCAAGTATGAATACAGGTTGCGTTCCAGGAACTTAACAATTGTTAATAAGCGTTAACTACTTCGGGGCGGAGTTAACTCCAGCTTTAACGATCGTTAACTTTTCCCAATTCTACAATTGTTAACTATTTTGTAACGATGCTCACCGACCATCGTTACAAAATAGTTAACAATCGTTAAGCTCTGGAACGAAAATTGTAGGTGGGCGGAGCTTAAATTTCGAAACCAGAAACCTGGAACGCAAAAAGTTAACAACTGTGAACAATTTGTTAACAATCGTTAAGTTCTGGAACTCACGGGAACTCAACCACAGTAGAGGTATGCGTATGTGAACGTTTGTTGACTTTAGACTTTCCATTTTCATGCATTTGCTGTGACTAAAGTCAACTATGAGTTAGCCAAAGTAGGTAATTAAGGGCCTCCAAAAACACCTGAATAGGTTGGATCTTTGCTGGACCTTCATTCTACCATTCAGCTCGAAACTGCACTGTTCATATTTAAGTAACTGTTCAAATAAGCATACCTCTACTGTACTAGGGCGTTGCAACGATCCTCTGTATTGACTGTATTACTTCTCAGCTCTCTCCAGTGCCATATTGGTCTGCCAGAAATCCATTACTTTTGCGCCGCGGGACCTAGAGCAGGTAGTTCGCGAACTCGAAATAATGCCTTCTAAGTTCATTTTATCAGCCGAAGTCTAATTTTTTATATATTTATCCATCATAACACGAAAATGGAAAAGACATTAAAGAACCCCTCTTGCTTATTCTGCCTTTTACAATATACCTCGCTCCCTTGTGGAATTATAAGCTTCTGAAATCACCACCTTCTTCCATCGTGTCGTTTCTGCCTAGGAATTTATAGCACTTTTTCGGCCTTGCCGAGTTTTGCCCGTCACACAGCGAAAGTTTGTCGAAATATTCAGTGTCCGCTGACAACTCATTCACATATAAGGATATGATAACCTTCTGTTTTTAAACTTCCTTTATATGGTTAGTTTTCCAACTTTTTAATCACCCCACGTTCAGTTTTCAAATGTTTTTCTCCCAGCCGCCGCGTCGGAGAGCAGGAAGGCTGGATAGCGTTGACTAGCGCTAACAAGAAAATCGCTAATTTCAGGTGAAAAGTAATAGTGTTTTTGAATAATGTTGTTTTCGATCCCTTTCATAGGGAAAAGATCATTTCTAGTAAGAGTTGTGCTTTAAAGAAGAGAGAAAAAAATAAAACGAAAAACACTACTAATTATAATGAAACTCATAAAACTCTGTTTCAAGGATCACTTTCCCCATAAGGATTCTCTCTTTCAGGGGCATCAAATTTCCTTTCAATCGTCAAATACGCGGACAGCAATAAAAACAATAAAAATCCCAAAACAATAAAACAGCTTTTTATTCTCTACTTGCTGGAAAGCTTGGCGAGCATTAAGACTGTGTATCCCTTTACCCTGTTTTTGATCAGTCAGACAAACATTCGGGTCAATACCTCAACAATACCTCCAACTCTAAATGGTCCAATAAATATCATGGAAAGTGGCTGGGAAACTCGCTTGCATCAAAATGCACAATGACACCCCTTTTGACTTGTGCATACAATAGGTACGGGTGTTGGCGGACAAGTAGCTGGGACCCCCTTTCATGGGGACAACCCCCCACTCACGCTGAGGGCCATCGATTATGAACGGTAACCGTGTATCACAAGATTGTCGACATATGTATCATGTCGGTTAGCTTTTGTGGCAATGCCGCGCGATGAAAAGGCGGGATTTTCAAAAGACCCGAGTCACGACGGTGACAGAAGAATATATCTGAGCCTGCTGCTGCTTAAGGAGATTTATTTTTGCCAAAAGGTAATGCCGATTTATTCACTGTCGCTACTTGAGTTGTGTGTACCCGCCTCAAGCATATGGATGGTCTTGTCGAAATGCTCCTGAACCGAAGCTTACTCCTCAACAGAAAAATTGTCCTCGCGACACCCCTAAGTAAGTAATTTATTTGTAACCCGCCATTTCGAAAAAGCGGAGTAAATGAAAGACAATAAAAAACACATAAAGACACTGATATTCAATCTTCGGCCAGGAAGCACTGGAGAAGGTCGTGCGCTGGGCTCTGTTGTCAATGATTTTTTATAGCGACGAAGAAACATCCAAAAGGGTAACACTTGCATCTTGAATTTTGAACTTCTCCGTCAATGTATGGTTATGGTATAATTTCGACAAGTGGAGCAGGTGCTTTGCATATTTAAAATGATCATCTATTTAATCTCCTTCTTTTCGCAGAAATATCTGCGTTCTCATACTTTACTCAACCGTGTTTTATTTTTGTTCTACACATTTTACGGTTGCTTTTATATTTTCTCCTTTTTTGACATACAGTTTCACTTTCCGTTTCGAATGACCTGATGTATTCTGTTAAAATTAATATATTTTTCAAGGTGAGCTGAAGTTAGGGGAGTTATAATATATTTAGGAACTGAGCGTGGATAGTTTACCACTTGGGGCAAGACGAAAATATATTGGGGGGAGGCCAGGGAAGGAAGGTTCTTTTTTGTCCTATACCTATGTGCGGAAGTTTGAACGAGAGTGTGAGTCTTCTGATTCGTGAGTATGTCTGTTCAATGATATATGTCTCGTCAAGACAATTGCACTGTCAGAAGTTTCATAACAGATAGCGTATAACACTTTCAAGAATAGCACCTTTTCACTTAGAAATAAAGTGTTATGACCAATTAAGTTTACACTATGTCGTGCCTAGATCTTCAACAACACCTTCAATTGGTAAAAATACTAACGGGAAACAAAGAAACATAACAGATAACATCCCAAAGTGTTATCTGTTGAAACCGCGCATCCTTCTGTTGTCGTTATGTAACTTCTGACAGTGTAGTATTTTTACCTATTGAATGTGTTGTTGGAGATCTAGGCACGAAATAGTATAAACTTAATTGGTCATAAAACTTTATTTCTAAGTGAAAAGGTGTTATTCTTGAAAGTGTTATGCGCAATCTGTTATGAAACTTCTGGCAGTGTGGTAATGAATGTTTTGGTAGTGTGGAAAGCTCAGGTCATTTTCTCAGGCTGGCAAAGGAACACAATAACACATGTATAAATTTTAAGTAATTGTGTGAT
Organism: Branchinecta sandiegonensis; assembly: GCA_030848855.1. Lineage (NCBI taxonomy): Eukaryota > Metazoa > Arthropoda > Branchiopoda > Anostraca > Branchinectidae > Branchinecta > Branchinecta sandiegonensis. The sequence continues at coordinate 27,159,187 of JAUPMV010000001.1, read as the reverse complement.
GTTTAATAGGCTATCAGTGATTTTGTTTACATTTTGTTTGCATTGTTTGTTTTTGCTATGGCCCTCGGGCTTTTAGAGTAATAAACAAATATGCCAAAATAAATAATATACGAAATAACAAAAAAATTTATGAGAATAATATATCAAAATACAATTAATATTCCTTGTGTTTTTACCACGTTTCCGCGGATAGACGTGTTTTTATGCGTACAGCCGTGTGCGAAGACAGTTTGGAAAGTACACAACATCAAATACGCACAAGAAATCCTGAGGTAACAGATTATCTCCTCGCCATTGCCAATTCCCAACCATAAATGATAAAAACTTTTTATACGCTCGTCAGTTTGCTGACTGTAGAAGGAGGGACATGTTACTCTGCTTTCACAAAAAAAAAACTTGTTGCTTATTTTGAACGGTAAGGAACTGGTAAGGGCAAGGAAGCAACCTGTTATCTCCTGATTCTTAGTGAGCTACTCAATCACTATGCAGCTGAATCTTACATTCAATCTAAACAACGGTTTTCTCAGGAGTCTTATCCTAGCTTCAGATTATATCTAGGCACACGACATCCACCACAGGCAAAATGATACTAATACTAACTACAACTCATGATTAATTTAAAAACGTAAAGAACCCTTAATTAATCCAAGCGCGCGCGTCATTCCAACACTCAAGACGCACATCAGCTCACATTAATAAATGTACGGTTTTGTTAACGAGCTGTTAGCATATGTTAGTGTTCTCTTTTTGAAATTATTAAAGGCCATGTCTCAACTGTCTTCTTTTAGCACAACAAAAAAGTTACTAAATTACGTCAAAGGAGCATGGGTGGCCGGATTTTCAATAGCCGGATTTGGAAGATGCGACTGAGCAATAAAGAAAAGGCTGCCGCCGAGTTAAGGTCCTGCCATAAATATATAAAATTTCTCAGTAAAAAAAACACTAAATTTAATTATTTACATCCTATGTAAAAATTAATCAAAACTGATAATTCAGGCAGGATTTTTAGCGATATTTCGGCCCTTGTTGGAAAGGGTCCTCTTTCAGCTACAGATGGAATACAAACCTGATGGAATCCGGACATTGCAGGTTCATTTCTTCAGACTACAGCCTGAAGAGGACACATGCCAAGAATGGCCGAATTTTGTTGATGAAGATCCTAGCTGATCTTAACGTTTTGAAAATTTTTTATAAATATAATTTCCTGCAGTCTGCTTTGGTTGAAGGAGCATTTATATCCTATTTTTTTGAGACCCGAAATTTTATTATATATTTTAGGAAATTAGGTTTGTCGAACACGCCTTCGGTTTCGTATCACAGTGGATCATTTAACATGTTAAATACGAGCAATATGCCAAGTTTAAGCAATTTTTTAGTCTGGAACTGCTACCAATGCTCAGCAACATCGAAGACTGTGTCCCACTGCGACTCAACACAAACAACCTCTTACTTAAAACATAATTCAACACGTCGGAATTTCAGCTCTGATCCGATTCTCCTTGAACCGATCCGACAGAAAAGCCAACAACATAAACAGGACGGGATTTTGTAAACGAAAGTTCTATATTTATTTATTACCCTAGAACATGAGTTGCATCCGGTAGTAATGTTTATATTATTAGATCACAGATTTATTTTTAATTACAATAATTCTTACAGATTATAGTAACGTACATATTTCAAGGTTAAAACATATAATTTGTTGAAAACATATAATTTCCACAGGGATTGTTGCCGTATGGCAACAAAAACAGCGAAAGGGTTAAACGATAGTGCCACTAATCCACAGAACTTCAACGTTAAGAAACATACGTTCTCATGATGTCCTATTTTTTAAACTACCGCCTCTATGCCATCACCCTTAAAGGACCCCTATTGCTTATTCTTCGTTTTAGTTTATCCTCACTTTTTCTTACTTAGTAACACTAAAAACTTTCTGCTAAACTAATGACTTTTTCAAAGATTTCAATAATGCATTATTGTGGTCACTGTGATGCCAATGTTTCAAAGAATTGGTATACCCTTGACCGGACAGCGCATTAATACAATACCCAAACATTCAACAAAAGCCTACTATTATCTCATATCTTTGACAATGTCACATTCTAAGACGGTCACTTTTGGTAGCGTAAAGGAATTTGAACCCCAGCGAAACCCAATACCTCCTCCATTATCCCCTGAATAAAATCTTATTAGATTCGGCCTTTTTATGTGGATAAGATAATCCTCATCCTTCTGTTGTGTCGGTAATAGAATATGGTCGAAGAAACCTGTATTGTTGTCAGTATGGTACTGTCAAAAGTGTAATTTGCTTTATGCAAATTTTGCGGTTGAGCTGGCTGAGTGTCCACTTGGAAAATGTGCTAACCTCGTAAATGAAAGTGATACTGTGGATTCCAATTTGATAACCCATACTTCAAATTACAGCAACAGTTTCGAAACGGGTACCCTAATCAAACAGGAAATTTTGATTCTGGAGAAGCACGAAGCGAGAATGACAGGAACAAAAACAAGAAAAAAAACTGATTAGAGTAGCTTTTAGCTCGACTTTTAGTTAAAGGACTCCTCTGGCTTATTCTGTGTTTTATTTTATTTCCAGCTTCCTTATGGAATTATAAGCTTCCGAAATTCCCTCCTTTCGCCAATGTTTGCGTTTTGTACCTACGGCTTTTTAGTGCATTTTCCCACCTAGCCGAGTTTTGCTAGACACGCAACGCACACTTCGCAGAAAGCTTCAAGGTCTGCCGACAACTCTTTAACGCATAAGTAACACGATAAGCATCAAAGTGTTGTTTTTAATTTTCGAAAACACGGTAGGCCATCAGGGCTATCTTCCGTTTTTGACTTAATTGGTTTTGCTTGGTTTTTCTCCCTTTTTAACCACGCGCATTCAGTTTTCAAATATTTTGCGTCCAGCCTTGGCCTCGGAGAGCAGGAATGCTGGATAGGGTTAACAAGCGCTAACAAGAAACTCGCTAATTTTAGGTGGAAAGTATGATGTTTTGCAAAAACAGTATGTCTGAGATATTTCATTGTGGAAAGATCATTTATAATAAGAGTTGTGCTTTAAAGGATGACGCTGTAGAAAAGAACATTCTAGGTGACTTTAGATATTTTGTTATTTGTATTTTTCTGTTAACGTCACTGAGCGGACGAGGAGTTCAGCAGTTTAGTCAGTAGTAAGAATGGGGGTAAAGGGTCTACGAAGGATTTATAAGATACTATTGTATCTTATCACAGTAACCACGGCGATTCTGAATGAAATAAAATGTGAATTGTTGGAGTAAAACTTTTAAAATTAGTTAAAACTCTAGTTCTTAAAATTTACGTATCAGTGAGAACCATGAAAGACCATGACGACAAGCTAAAAGCTTAACGCCAAACGCATTTTAATCACAAAAAGATCTAATAGTCATTTTGATCTTGTTTAGAGTTAAGTGGATTCTTAGACGGTTATGTGAGATTCTACATGCGCGGCGAACATATACAAGATACGGAAAACACGCGAACTCCAGCACACTGCGAACTGAGTTCCTGTGTATTGCGTTAGTCTTATTTAGTCTTCATTTTGGTTGCCCGACTGTTTCAAAAGAATTTCATAAACGCCAAGACAAATAAGATACAAACACTTAAAGCTAGAAATGCAAGGAAAGGCCGACGGATGAATCGCCGCCGGACGTCAGCGAGAAAAATCCGTCAAAATCCAAGCGCTAATACCCGTGGAGTTTTGTTCCAGCATTTATCGAGTTGTACAATAACCGACAAGATAGTCGTTTTGATTTTCTTGTATCACAAAAAACTGAATTTAAGTATATTTATCAAGACAAAAAAGTCAACTTGGCGGTAACGCCGTCAGTTCCTTTCGACGAATACAATGTATATACTATTAGATATCGGAAGTCTACTTTAATATCCTTCCGTATTACAACCAAGGGTACTTTGCTAGAGATCTTGGACAAAAGTTTGTTACTATTTGTTCGAAGATAGTGTGAGGATCTTGTTCTAATCTACTTTCGTTGTCCGACGGGTCCGACCAAGGCAGATTTGTTAATTAGTGGTCGGGTTGACTGGTTACGAGATATATGTGCAAAACCACTATCTAAGTTTACCCTAACAGTTACCGTAAATTGCGTCCAACAATTAAGAAATAGTAAGCTATTCATATTTTTAGGAACTAAACTACTAGCATTAGGCTGCTACCGCCGTTCTAATGCCATACGAACAAGTAACTAAAGATAAAACACATATAGACAAATAATAAAACAAAATTAACCGAACGTTTGGCATGAGGTGATTCTGTAGAGTTTATTATTTCTGTCCGACAACACTATATCTGCCTACGTTAGTCTGGTTTCCGACAAGTGCAGCCAACGCAGATGTGATTTGGACACTGAAAACTAGAAAACTCAATGAAACCACGTCCACCACTGGATTCCTGACTCTCGGTTAACAACGATAGGATTGATTTGCTGGATACATTTAAAATCCATGCGAAGATGTTATGATTTTTTAGACACAACGATTTCTATTTCTTCCTATAGATGATCTTAGGATAAGAAGCACGAGCTCATTTCAAAGTCAGTATAATTAATATTTCAGCTAGTGAAACCAGAATAAGCTTTTCTGAAGCCCAAGCTGACTGCGAATCATGTCGGATCTGAGGATTGGTCAGATAGCTGCCATAGCTGCCAGAGTAGAAAAATGATAGACGGCTGGCTAAGGAGGGACCCGCGGAATTACGACTGGGAAGCCACAAAATCCTCCACCAGAGTGTAACCAATTGGATCGCGAGAAGATATCAACAGGATGGACAATCCTTACTTTAAGATTATTGATGGCAGGATCACACTTCTACCTGGCCCGAAAAGACCCGAAAAAAAAAGAAATACTCCTTGAGCCGAAGCTGACTGGGAAACACATATTCAAATAATGCATAAAACGGATGCGTCAGCTACGATGCCTTGGCAGCAATATTTCGGCCATGTCTTGCAGGTTCGTTCCTTCCCGAACGTAGCCCCTGACGTTCGACAGCGTGACGAGGACCTAAGATCTTTCCTATTAAATTATTGACGACCCTCTGCGCCCATTTTTCCTTATTTCTGCTAGTTAACTAGTTCATGTTGTTTTTGTTGTTTGGATGTTTCGTTTGTTATCGTTTTTGTTTAATTATGATACTCCGTAGTTTGTGTTCTAAACTTTTAAGGGTAAGAAAGTTTATTCATTCATTCATTTCTTTGCCCAAAGCCTTTAAACTCTTCATACTTGATCGAAACCATACCATAATATTTTTTTGTATGTAATTCTGTTCTTTACCGATGTCCTTACTTTACTTATTATTTTGTATTTGTAATATTGGTCTTTGCCCTCCTTAAATTACTGTATTTAATGTATCAGTCCTATCTTCAGCGCTTAATAACAATCTTAAACCTAGCTGATTTATCATTAGATAACAGGTTTATATTTTTGAACCACCTGAAGAGAAACCTTGCAGTAGAACGGCCGACAAAAAATCTCAGTTGACTTTTCCTTTCACTGCCATCAGACACAAGGTCAGACTGCAATATCTAGCGATACCGACGGCCCCCAGGTCACTACGACCAAGGCTAAATCCTGACTTGTAGCGACAGGTAATCTATCTTATACACACCTTGCATGCCCTTTTATCCTCAAATTCCTCTACTTCTTCTCACTCGGTTCTTTACTCAATTGAGTGGAACACTCAAAAATAAACCTGTTGACGAAAGCGACTTAACCATCACACTTGAGTAACCGATCTATGAACCGTGGCTAAAGAATACTTGCCGAGTTTCCCGAACTCCCCACATTGGAACCTAGGAGGCGGGGCCTGTAGATGAAAAATTTCACCAATGGAAACCCAGCGAGGCGGAAGACCAATCAGCACGCGGGGAGCTGGCGTATGATATTTAATGGCGTCCTAAAGATATGCACTTTACTGGATTAGATTCCCTGAATCCAGCTGTAGAAAAAGAATAGCGTTTTGTGAGGACTGAAAAGCCTAGTTAGAAAGTGCTGAGCCCACCCCTGTAAAGCGGTTAATATTTTTTGAAGCACTCACTTTTAAAAAGTTCCAAGCGATAACACAGTTTTAATTAAAAACCAGGTCCGGACATTGAGATTCATGGCCTTTAGGCGATTAACAGAGTCGAGGCCTCCCGTTTGGTAATTAGCAGAAAACGAACTATCCACTTTTTAATTTATTTGTTCAGCGTCTTCTGAATTTAGAAAATAGACAAGCAGACTTAGAAATGAAATTGGCCAGTACCAACCATACTTTGCTACACAGTACAATTTTTACATTTCCACAACGACTCCTGGACTGGAATCCCTTTGAGGTTGGGGCCAAGGGTTACCCACTCCCAGCACCTGATGTACACCCATTCCCGGCACCGAACGAAAGCATCGGATCGGTGCCGGACAATTATTAGACGATTTCCACTTCTAAACATGCTGGTTTAAATGTTCTAAAACGTGGCAACCGGTACCGGATGGCGTCTGCCGGTGCCAGCACCGACCGGGCACCGTTTGCTGTACGCTAACATCGAGAGTGGGTAACCCCTCAGTTGGGGCACTAAGCAGCTGCCTAATCTACCTAGGAAGAAGTTCACCACTCTAAAAACAGTCTAAAAGTGTATTTTTGTTTTTGTTATCTTTGAAGTCTTGTTTTGTTGTTATCAGTGTCGGATTAGCAAACAGGCTAAATAGGCACTAGCCTATGGGCCTCACTTCTTGTTGGGGCATGGCGACAATGGATCAAAATAAATTGATTCTATATACTGAAATATAAAAGACATGACAAAAATCAAGCTTCCATGATCTATTTGGGTGCAGACAACATCCATGTGTGTAATATAAACTAGTAAACGTCGTCCCCATCGCCCGATGTGCATACTATTCATTTGAATGTTTTGTAATTAGAGCTAGCTCACGAGACCTCCGTAAACAACCTTTTTTGAATCTTTATTTTTAAAAATATTAATGAGTATTAGTGGTTAGTTTTGTCCAATGAAATTGGTTTATTAATATTTTTGGTTGCAAAATTAGTAGCATCTTAAAAAAATAATTTACTAGGAGAGCCGGGAAATATCGGCTGCCTTGAGCGTTAAAGATGGTTTAATCGAATAGGGCCGAGATACGATAGTCTAACCACTCATCACTTATTTACTTAAATATGCTTGAATACCCGATCTATATGCATTGCTTCGTTGCTCCGCTAATCATACCATCGATTTCCATGGATTGAACTTTTTCTTTCTGAGTGTGGTAGACTACCTCTAAGTTTTTTTACCTCTCTGTTCGGAAGATTTAGCAACTAGAAAATTAAACGATTGCAAAAAAAAACGGGTCACACGCAATATTGCCAGTAGTGGACTCTCTTAGAAGTGACCACTCTCCTGAAGCTTCGGTTCATTAGCCAATGGAACGCATGCTTTTGTTGAAATTTAAATTCTCCGCGTCTTGGTGGACTTTGTCTTGTCGGGCCAGCAGTAAATAATCTGAATGTCAGTATACTAGATCCCAATGTGAAAAAATAAAAAACGCCTTAGCGGAGTCAAAATAATTCAGTGCATTCGAATCCACGGTATAGAAGTAAGCTAGCTTTTCAGTCCAGCTTTAAAAATGTGTCGTCAGAAATTCTTTGAGCTCCCGACCCCTTCCTTTACACCTCGATGACTCGTTTCGAGTGAGATCAAGTGAACGTAAGTGTAAAATCGGTAGGTGCCTACAATTAGCCACAAAATAAAGGTCCCACTTCATTGGCTCTTTCGTTAAGCTAACGTACTACAGCATGGCTTTCTTTTGTGGGAATTCATTGAATTTAAGTGATTCTCAATGAATAATGGGATTAGACGGTTAGAGCAAGAGTCAATGCGCTGGGTTACGTAATTGGGGGACATGCGGGCAATCATGTGAGAGGGTATGTGCTCGTCATATGGTGACTAACTGGAACTAACATACGGGGAGTCTTCCTTACCCCCCCCCCCCCCGTTAGATCCTAGTTCTGGTAACCCATACGATTCTCAAATCGGCAACTGAGGGGTTGCTCACTCTCAATTTTAGTATACAGAAAATGCCCGGTGCCGGGCATTTTCTGCCAACATCAAAACCAGCATGATATGATATGATCTGATATTTATTTGCTTTGAAAACCCAAAGGCCATAACGAACAAATATAAATAAGTACATGTGAATACAAAAATAAACGGTCACACTACTATTTCACACTAAGCCCCACTCAAACACTTTTCCCTGAGAAGACTGGCCACTTTGAGGAACCTCGCCAGGTTTCTTATACTACGAAAATCTACTAAAATACTAAGAAATATACTAAGAAAACAATAAGAAAATCCCCATGTTGAGAGCCGTTTGAGAGATGAATCCTCTAATTTATGACCGGTGCCCGCAACGCTGTCCGCTGATTTTGGCCGGTGCCGAGAAAGGATGTACAGAAGCTACCAGGGAGTGGGTAACCCCTCGTCGGCAACACTGTCAATGTGGTAAATCGCTCGAAAGGAAACACAAGTTAACTGTACAAAGTCTACTGTCATCAACAGTGTTACCAAGTTATAGAGCTTTGGTCAAGGTTTTATAGAGGGGTTGCTCACTTGGTGTGCACTGACTGGGCCCACTTACAGCTATATTGGGAGTGAGCAACCCTTCGGCTTTTAATCCCCTCTAAACAGAACAACGAACCGCATGATCAAGTAGCAAAAATTTGTCAGGTAGGAATTGATCAGGACTCGTCAAAAGGTCTTTTAGTCAATGCTATTGGGAATAAAGAGAATTACTTTTCAACCCAGGAGTTACACAGTCCCCGGTACCTGATACACACCCACTATCGTTGTGACCGACCGAAATCATATGTGCCGGCCATAAGTTAGGCGATTAATCTTGCAAACACTTCTAAAAATGCTTATTTGGATGTTTTTTTTTATTTTGACGGCTGGTGTCGGCCAATGCCGGCACTGACCCAGCACCGTGCACTTGCTGTACAGTAAAATCGAGAGTGGGCATTGGGCAACATTCGGTTCTTAACAGACAGAGGGACAACTCGGACAAGCTTTACGAAGTCATAGGTACCCCGTCACTTACATTTCGGGATCTTCCAAACACAAATGTCTATCTTCTTTTAACCATCGATCCGTACCCATGCTACCAGATTACCAATCGCCCAATATTAACTGTGTTGACTAGAAACTAATACAAAAAAAATCAGCTCCAAATTATACCCCACCACTAGTACATTCAATGGCAACCCTTGATGTGTGACTTGTACTGTATTATGAAGGCCTATTCGTGAACATCGTAATTTATCGGATAATAGTTTTATTCGCAATGTTGCCAAGTGGGAAAGTTCTGGTGCTTTTTGACACCTTTTGTCTCTGGGTGACACCATGACACTTTTTCTCTGAAAATCTCTGACTTTTAGGTAAAAAAAAACACCTTTTCATTTTCTATACTAAAGTTACGGATTGCCATCCCCATATTTTAGTTTTTTTCTGTATTTTACTTACAAATAGTTTGAAGCCTTTCCCATAAACCTCATTTCCGATTGAGTTCTGTTTCAAAACTGTGATCTTTCGAAAATGGAAATTTAAAATAATTAGCGATTATCAGCATTTTTGCGCATTGCGCAGTGGAAAGTGCAAGGAAAATTCGTGGTGTCGAAAAGCACCTTTTTTCCGGAATTTTGACACTTTTATGAGTCGAGCTCTTGGCAACCCTGATTATTCGTCCGCTCGGTTCTAGGACAATTGGTCACAGGACAATTTTTCGCATGACAATTCGTCACAGACAATTCGTCACATGGACAGTTAGTCACAGGGACAATTCGTCACATGACAATTCGTCACATGACTATTTGTCACAGGACAGTTCGTCACTAGGACAATTCGTCACTAGGACAGTTCGTTATATTTTAGAAAATTTGCTATTACAAAGGTAGTTTGGATAAAATAAAAATGCCACCCCTTCACACGAGGTTGTTTGAATCAATATTTGAGTCATTATTTTTAATCCTTGCTCTAATCTCGAATATTTAATCATCAGTCTTAGTGTTATATATTCTCGAGGAGAGTCAAGGTGTTATTAATTAAATCTGGAACTCACAAAGACTGAGAGAGGTCTTTAAAACTCTATTATTAAGGATTCTCATATACAAAACTCAAATTCAAGCAAACAGCGATGTTGTCGAGAAGTATTCGTCTTGCAGCAATTTTTGGGTGGCAGGGCGCCCGAACCCACCGAAGAAGTGGAAGTACGAAGACTGACCTGCGACTGAAAACCATAGTAGGGAGATGTTGGTCTAGTCAGACTGACGTACTCGAATATATGCGGGAAATTGCTCATAAATACATGTTTTAACGTATTATATAGTCAAACTATTTTAATGTAACTGAGTAGAGTAGAGCTTAAAAACGAAATCCAAACTTGAAATCAGGCTCTCTGTAACGAAATGTCCGTATGACGAATTGTCCTAATGACGAATTGTCCGTATGACGAATTGTCCTTGTGACGAATTGTCCTTGTGACGAAATGTCCTTGTGACAAACTGTCCTGTGACGAATTGTCTGTGACGAATTGTCCTATGACGAATTGTCCTGTGACGAATTGACCGGACACCATCCGCTCGGCCGTCCAGATATTTTGAAAAATTATTAATGCTAAACAGGAAGCCGGTTTTTGCCATACCACCATCTTTTGTTTTTAGTATGTTTCTTTCTTCATCCGTTTTTCGTCTGGAAATTGTTGATCATAAACAAATACTAATTATAATATACTGTTAGTTATTTGTTATTTATTACGTCAGGACGATTTTCGCTTTCCATATTATATTGAGCTACTATGGAAAGAAATAATATTTAAACAAACTACAATAGTCTGAAGTGCCTGATTTCAACACACTTCAGCTCCCACTCACGGCAAGTCGTTTTATTATTATAAGTTTTATATTTATTATTATGTTATTATTATATATCTACTCGATGTCAGCATGCACGCGACCTGATTTTTGCAAAAAGTATAAATAAAAGGTACGATACTCCTCTAGCCATCATTGCGTTGGTATGTATTATGTCATAACGATCCTTCGCTAGCCATATTATATTGAACTATTATGGAAATAAATAATTTATCTACACCAACTGCATTAGCCTTGAGTGCCTGATTTCCAGAGATTTCAGTACCCTCTCACGATCAGGGCCGTCACGACTGGGGGGGGGGGGGGGGGGGAGGGGGGTGCGCCCCCCCCCCCCAATCTTGTCGGCCAGTCAGTAAGAAAAACCGACGAGATTTCTTGTCAAAACAGTTGATTTTGTTCATGAAAACAGTCGGTTTTTCTGAAAATCAGTCGGTAAAAATTACCAGCCAGTCGATAAATGCCTTGCTCCCCCCCAAACATTTTTGCTAGTAACGCCTCTGCTCACGATAAGCCATTTTCTTGCTCAAAGATTTACTCTACTCAATGTCAGCGAGCACGCGACCTGATTTTTGCACAAAGTATAAATCAAAGCTAACATGTTTTCTGGCAATAGCTGATAACTGTACATAGCACCCCTGCGATGTCATTAACTTTTATCAGCTAGAAGCGACAAAGGGGTCAGATAGGGACCCCCTCTTTGGAGGAAGATGAATGAGTGGTTCCAGTATCTACATTGGGGGATTAAAGTAATCCAGTGGGGGATAACTTGTCGACATCTCAATCAGGGATATGATGGGTCCTGTGAGAGATACGGACATGGGTGCAATTTGTAAGTTGTGGTGCTTGATGAACATATGTTAGGAAGTTCGTAATTACTGTTTGGGGGTGTTCAGTAATTTCTTTTTAGGGTTCCCAAATGTGACCTATTTTGTATTCATCAATACCAAAAAGAGGAAAGCTTGCACTTGTCGTTCAAAAGTAACAAAGCAACACCATGACCTAGAAAATCAGACGAAGCTATGTTCGGAAGTTGCAAAATAAATTATATAATCTTAGACCCTCAAACAGGACCCCTGCTTAGAAGGGCCAAAATACTGTCAAATACGAAGTCAAATATGATTCGCAGTCAGCTTGGGCTGAAGGGATATTTATATAGGGAGAGAATAAAGGGTTTCTTAAAAAAAAAACTGATCTTTCAATGCCCAGAGGCAAACCTGGAAGGGACAAATTACCCTCAAAACAAAACATCAAAAACAAAAAAGACTTTGACAAAAATAAAGAAAAAACTACCATAGAGCTAAGTTTCTTAAACCAGCATTTAGTATTCCTAAACACAATACTCATTTAATTTTGTTGAATGTTCTTATCCAATAATTTCAAACTATCTCATATAAATAACACACCTCTATTAACCAAATTCTCAGTTTTCAAAAATTGGCAGACTCAATGTGAAAATTAGGCAAACTGGTTTTGAAGTGAATGGCCACGAACGTAGGCTATTTGACAGTGCAAAACGGATACGTCAGCTGTACTGTATTAGAGCTCGGACCTTCTTGGCAAGGGTCCTCTTCGGGCTCAAGCCGCTCAAGCTGAAAATGAACTCGTGGTAAAAAAAAAAAAATATTCTAGCTTTAAATATTTGATTTTACGAACGTCTTCATGAAAACTGCTTTGAGTTAAAGCTGGTGCTGCGATTTCATTTTGGACCCGGCTACTGTTTTTGCTGCTTGATTGTTTTTTGCTGCTCGCTTTATGAACGCTTGCCTTAGGATTTAGTAGACCAGCAGGCCTGGTAGTGTCTAATGTGGTAAATGTAGCATACACATCAGTCTGTTTGTACATTAAGCAGGATGCATCATATGAAATTTTGTTTAAACCAGTAATTACAGGTAGGTAATTACAGGGCAACAAACCTGTAATTACAGGTTTGTTTCCTTCCCCGACGTTGGACCTGAAGATTGACAGCCTGACGAGGACCCATGCCAAGAAGGGCCGAAATATCGTTGAAAATGCCTGCCTGAACTATCAGTTTTGAATAATTTTTACATAGGATGTAAATAATTAAATTTAGTGGGTTTTTTAAACCGAGAAATTGTATAATTTATGGCATGATCTTATTTCGGCGGCAGCATTTTCGTTATTGCTCAGTCGCAACTTCCAAATCCGGCTATTGAAAATCCGGCCACCCATGCTCCTTTGACGTAATTTAGTAACTTTTTTGTTGTGCTAAAAGAAGACAGTTGAGAAAGTTGTATACATTATTTGAATAAGTATATATCAACCCCTTCGACCCCCCCCCCCCCCCCGACAATCCAAAACCCAAAGAACACGTACTGCTCTTTGTTACTAGATAGTTGACGGATGCATTCTGACTTTTCGACTCAGTAAATGGCGGTTGGGAATTTAAAGATAACTATACTGATCGCATACACTTTTGTTTACAATTAGTATGTTCGAAAGTTGCAACAGTATGTCTCCTCACTCATCGACTATGTTAAAACTTCATGCTAAATTTTCGGATTCAGCGCGAACTACTTGTCCGGCGTGAAAATAATTTTCATATTCGGATTCAGCATCTGTTCCTATCCCTGAATCGAACATCTAATCAACTTCAGATACAACTTTTACTTTTTTCCAAAATTTCCGGTTTTCGCGGGATTCCGGGTGAACTACTAGTCTGGCAAGAAAATAATTGTCATGTTCGGATTCAGCATGTTTCCTTACCCCTAAATCGACTTTCTCATTAGCTTTTAAAAATTTGTTTTTTCCTCCATTAATTTGAAACCCCTGTCCCATCCCTAAATATAGGGCTACAGAGACCATCTTCGAGCTTGACCTGTACTTTGACCCAAAGTAGTCATCGTGCTTTTTTAAACAGACGATGAGGTAGTCGATTTAGGGGTAAGAAGACATGCTGAACATTTATATGAAAATCATTTTGTCGTCGGACAACTAGTTCGCCCGGAATCCGGCCGAAACCAGAGAGTTTCTTAAAAGTAAAAGTTTTATCTGGAGTTGATTAGATGCCCGATTTAGGGGTAAGGAGACATGCCGTATCCGCTCTTGACAATCATTCTCTACACAGACATATAGTTCGCCAAGAATCCGGCTGAAACCGGAAAATTTGTTAAAAGTTAAAGTTCTATCTGAAGTTGACTAGATCTCCAATATAGGGGTAAGGAGATACACTGAATTCGTTTTTTGAGCTATAGTTGCCGGTGCCGTGCCGTGCCGTGCCGTGCCAGTGCCGCGACGGTGCAGTGCCGAGGTGTACACTGGTGGCGAAGAGAGAGCAAACTCGACAAATTTTAAAATCAATTGTATATATCATTTATATTTGGTTTCAACTGACATTCCTATGTTACCACGTTGTAAAACAGATTCAGGAATAAATACGATGACTGATCGATTGAAATAAACATTTATCTTATAACAAACTTTCCACTACTTTCCAGTTTCGGCCGGATTCCGGGCGAGCTACTAGTCCGCCGAGGACAAGGTTTTAATAATCGTGTTCAGCATGCCTTCTTTCCGCTTAATCGACTATCGCATTAACTGTTTAAAAATATTTCGTTTGCTCCTTAATCTGAACCCCCTCCCCTACCCTAAATGTAGGGCTACAGAGCACAACTACGAACTCGACATCTCTCTTACACCAAAGGATCCTCACACCAAGTTTCATCAAAATACCTCATTCCCTTCGAGAGTGATCGTGCTCACAGACGAACGGATAGACGGACAACTTTTATGAAGTCATAGGTGGTCATGGGACTAATCTCTTCGCTGTATCAAAGACTGGATATCTTTTGGAATAAAACCGAAGGTATCATCCCATTGTCTTCTGTCCCTGTTCTCAAGAAACCGCCAGACTAAAAAACAACCTGACGCAGATACTTGCCAGAACCACGGACGTCTGTAGCAACCATCTCAAGTAATTAAGAACCAGTCGAATGCGCAACCCCTCACTCCAGCGCATTCTCCCAAGTGCCAATCCGGTCCCACAAGACTGTCCAAGGGGGGTCCACAATTAGCTATATTGACAAATGTTTTTTTGCATGATTTAATGAGAAAAATTCTTTTTTTCTTAGTCAGCCAGGAAGAAAGACTGACAGGGGGAACGTGTGTGCAACACGAGCAAAAAAACACTAAGAAGCTTAAACGTGTGAGGTACAAATTGCTAGAACCTGTGTTCGAGAGTAATATGCCGGAAAAATACCAAATGGATACACAACCAATCATGACAACAGGGGGTTTGTTCGTTCGTACCTTCCCCTCTAGATACGTGCTGAAGTTACTTAAGCCCAGCTCACACTGTGGCACGCTTGTGCATAGTTCGAGAGAATTTTACGATCCCCTATTTAGCCTCCTTTAAATCTGAACCATTTTTGAGGAATGAGCAGTAGCAGCTACTCTGATGATTTTCAATCAAACAGTTGATGGTGTACAGTCTTCTTTTATTTGTTGTAAAGGTATCCTAGCTTCTCTTATAGCGTCTGCCGACGACCTGCTCCTTATTAGCCGTTCTCTATCGGGCCTTGAGAATAATGTAAATTATCTAGTTAAACCTTTTAAGGAATATAGCCTGATTTTCCAACCTGAAGCTTATGGTCTTTGGACCAAAACCCAGGGTTGCCACATGTCGCACGATAGTGTGAATTGTCAATCTATTTTTTATTTGTCACTCTTGTCCTACATAGGACATAAAATTCACTCTATTTATGAAGATGTCCAGATTTGTCGCACAATAGTGTGACAATTCCAGAAAATACAAAAATAAACGCGGAATTCAACTCGATGCAAGTAATTTTAAGGCATTCCACTATGTCTGAACTACACAAAGAGTTAGATTTTAATTTCAGTGGGAGTGACGAAAAGTACTATCCCATAGGCAAGAGTCTCTAAACAGATTGAAGCGTGTCAGCAGCGTAATTACACGTTTTGCGTTAATCAAATGCACCCGAACCGCTGCTTTTTCCTGTAAAGTGGGGTGATTACATATTGCGTACTATTACGTGAACTGGAAGCACGTAGGAATAAAGTTTTAGCACGCTTATTTTTCGTTTCGGCACGCTTTGGCCTACCATACTTCTCTTGTAATGTGAACCATTCTAGTCTTATGGTACTGGACAGTCTATTCTTTGTATGATACAGCAGTTATTTGCGAGGTCTGAACGCAAAAACTGGAATTTTTTTAAACTCATCATGCTCAGAGGATTCCATACCGATTGAGATTCTGCCGAAATACAAAACATCGAAATCATCGAAATATTTATAAAATATATTTAAAAGGCAAAAGTACTGATAATAATTACACTTTACTATAAATGACCAGACATTAATTTTGGAACGATACTGTCTAAGAACTGGGCTGACAAATAAGCAAGATACGGTAAAAACCGATTGCCAGTGTTCCTTTCCGACTGACGCACCGACGAAAGGAAGTGAGGGCGGATTAGACGGCTCATCTGGGGGCAACACTCCCCCTTTGCTCGAAATCTTCTGAAAGGGAAATTTTGCTGTCACTACTGTCAAGAACCCCGACAGCACTGACGAAGATTCTTGTTGAGAATCTCAGAAATTTCCTGGATGCAGCGCGAGTTTGCAACAAGAGACCGAGGGGTTGCCCACTCTTGATTGTATCTTGCAGCAAGTACCTGGTTCCGGCGACTGCCACGTGTTAAAATATCGAACATGCAGTGCTTGTTAAAAATTTTACTATAATAAAAACTACGTACCCTATATAAGTCTAACAGAAATAATATAACTTAATTTATCTGACCAATATAAAATGACCTGCTATCTACCAGATAAATAAATAAAAAAAAGTCCACACCTCTTGCGGACGGACAGCTCCGTGAAAGACGAGTCCGAGACAAGTCCGATTCCATCAGCTCTGGAGCAGTGTTGCCAGATCGTGATCCAAGAAATACAACGCTGTCTTTGAAAAATACGCCAAAACTTCTTTTTAACCCAAAATTGCAAGACACAAAGAGCTCTAATCATAGCGTCAAAGGTGGCCGAGAGGTCCTACGAAGAGTTACTATGTAAATTCGAAATTACCTCCTTACATGAACGAAGGCTGAAACTCTGCATGGAGTTTGGTGTCAAATCTCTGAATCACCCGATCCACAAAAATATTTTCCCTTCTGAAAAGCTGTCAAAAAGGCTCCCTCGCAAGGCAGCTACTACGGTTGAAAAGTTGCAGCCGATTAAATGTGCCCACCAGAGGTTTGCAAAGAGTTTTGTCCCTGCTTTTTTAAAGTTGTATAGCGAAGCATAAGCTGAGCTGCTAGTTTAAATTTATCATGTTATTTATGACCGTTGTAGCCGTATATGCGTAGGCCTATTATGTGTGTGTTCATTTATATACATGACTATACCGAACGAATTTGGCGTGAGCGATGATCAGTTTTGGCGAATAAAAAGATTTATCTATCTATCTATCTACCTCCACAAGGATTGTCAATAGAACCCGAACAATTTTAATACGCCAGCAAAATAAAAAATAAAAAATCCACCCGTCGGTCGTAAAATCAACCAAAATGGCAACACTGCTCTGGAGTGGGCACCCCTCGCAAGATACACTCTGATTGTGACTGTGTGTGTGTTGACTAATTAGGGGCCCTGGATCTCCATCTGCGGTACTCCGGGCTGGTTGGAGTCCAGCTACAGTCTGATGAGGTCCCTTCTATGAAAGGCCGAAATTCGCGATCAGCTGCGTCTGAAGGACTTGACTGCTTAACTCCTTCCAGGTGAAAAACAAATCTGATAGTGGTTTTTGACGACAAGTTTCGAATCTTCAGTCATATCCTATCGCCGAGTCCAATTTGCGAAACTTTTCCTGACGCCAACTATACAAATTTATATTTCCAATTTATCCCCATGTCCGATCTCTGGCATTCCATTATGGAGAAGTTGCCACTTTAGACTTTTCCTTTTCCTTGACACGTGTGACATCGCTGCTGAGAAATGGTGAATCCCGACCAAATTCTATTTTTGCCTGAAATCATTTATTTCACTTTTGATTCTACGTCCTGACAGTTATTGCTATCCCTCTTTCACTGACTCAGATTCACAAAGAAACCGAATGTTGTGTTGCTTCTCAAATTCGGGTATGGGGAGGACTACTGTGTATTGACTGGTGATTTCTTTACCGACTTGAGTCAGGGGCTGACAACGTGTTCTAGATGTATGAATAGCTCCCGGACATTGATGTAAAGAGTGCATAGGGAGTTACCAGAGTCGGAGTCCCTTTTCTGGCAATTCCGAAAACAATTTTATTTTTATTTATTTAGCGTAGGCTACTTAAAAAAGAAACTATTGCCAGTATTCTCGCACGTTTATTTACATCAAACTCATCATGGTTTCAGTGAAGACGTAAGAGCCGTGCACCCTCGGAAAACTGACTACTGTGAAAATGTTCAGCTTTTATCCTTTGATCCAGCTTTTATCCGAGTTCATGGCGCATCTTGGAAAATAGCTCAGCTTACCTTATAGGTCAATGAGGCAGTGGTAATTATAAAATTCTTGATACGAATATTTTTTATTTATTTATTTTCTTTCATTTACTCCGCTTTTTCGAAATGGTGGGTTACAAATAAATTACTCACTTACTTATTTAGATTAAATACTCAGGTAGTCGTTCAAACAGTGTTAAAGCTGGTGAGTTATTTTACCTGCTGTATGTTAGAGACTGTGTCTATGACCCACCCGTAGCTACATAAACATTATTCTATTTTGTTCTTAAAAGGAAGCGCGGGTAGGTCAGGGACATTGAAATATTATAGACAAGTAAAATAAGTATTTGGCGAAGAGGTATATTTTAAGTTAAATTTGGCCCAGTTATATTTGCGGTACTGGATCCAGTTGCGGGCCAACTGTCTATCAGTGCACAGACATAGTTACTTTTTGAAGAGAAAAGATGAAGACCAGCCATCCGGGTGTGCTTGCCCTCTATGTGGTAATGGAGTTGATGATTTGGTCCATGTCCTGTGCCGGTGTCCAGAGCTTTCTGGGCTAAGAGGGAATTATTGGGAGGTGAGGTTTTGTTACTTCCTGACATCTTAAAGAGCACGACGCCAAGCGTTATATGTAAAAATTGCAGATTTGTTGATGGTGTGGTGAAATTTCGAGAGAGGGATGGGGAAGTTTAGTTTAGTTCATGTAAAGCTATTTTGTTGTGTTGGTTTATATGTATTTTCTTGTATATGGCCTTTGGCTTTGAATACAATTATTATTATTATTATTATTATTATTATTAAAGTGTAGGTCTACTGCACTTTCTGAAGTAATAATAATATTAGAAAATATGGTCAGCTTTTTCTCTACAAAACGTATCGGTCTCGTCGAAATTGAGGTTGAAACTCCAGCGACAGTGACAGTTGAGGTGTTGTACAGGATCCGCGATCTTACAAAATTGTGGCTCCAAAGGTTGTCGAGCCGGTCTGTAGTCGTTTTCCAGTGTTGCCAGATCGTTATCCAAGAAATACAACGCTGTCTTTGAAAAATACGCCAAAACTTCTTTTTAACCCAAAATTGCAAGAAATCTCCACAAGGATTGTCAATAGAACCCGAACAATTTTAATACGCCAGCAAAATAAAAAATAAAAAATCCACCCATCGGTCGTAAAATCCACCAAAATGGCAACATTGTGTTTGTCTGACCTACAACTGTGTTTCAGCGACGAAAGATATTTTTGTGGCTCGAATTTTACAAACAACTGTAGAGGTGATTTTCAGTTTTGTGGCTCAAATTTGGTGGGGAATTCAAATTTCGCAGCAAATAAAATTCAAATATTGCCGTGGGTTTCAACTAGTGGGTCGAGTGTGTGGCAAAGTCGTTTGTTTCCGTGACAAACACTCAAAAATGTTCGGCACACAAATAAGCGGCACACAAATGTTCAGCGAAAAAAAACGGCTATACGGTATTAATAAGGTTAGTATTGTACTCTGCAGAGCTTGTGGTCACATGATTATGACAGTATTTAAATAGCCTCCTGTTAATCTATCTATCTCACGATGGCTTTCGTGACTAATTTATCTTTCAGACATACACTTTATGGCTCACTTTAAGAGGGCCACTAATCCCTAATTTCGGTTTTATAGCACACTGTCCAAGCTGATCTCACGAGTTTTATAGTTTCTTCGCACCACCTACGACAGTATTTGAACAGTCTCCTCTTATTTATTTACCTATTCTTGATCTCATGAAATTTCAGTAGTTTCATTTTCAGAGAAGCACTTTATGGGCTCGTTTGAAGGAACCACAGACCCCTAACTTCTTTTATAGCACATTGTCCAAGTGTTATGTCACTGATCTCACCCATATCAAGAGTGTTGTATTCAGGAGACATCAAAAACTTGACTGCTAACAAATGATCTAAAAGTTCTGAATGGGGGTGGGTGGATTTTAGGCACAAAAGAAAGGCAGCCTGCAAAATTTTCGAAACTCGAATCATCGCCATTTGCATCAAGTGTGTCAAACGTAAAATAAAATGAATGGAGGTGAAGATGATGACGTCATGGGCGTCGTCTTAGTACACTGTTTCCGTTCGTTGTTTAAATGTGTGACAAAATTCCCCAAAATTCACATTCCAGTCTACGTCGTTACACTGTAAAAAAAAACGAGTAAGGATTAAAGTTAACTGCAGTATTTGCTACTGGGACTACTCTTATCTCTACTGAGATAAGATTAATCCCAATTAGAGATAAGATTATCTTTTTAGAGACAAGATTAATCCCAGTAGCAAATACTGCAAGGTTTTTTTTTACAGTGTATCCAGAGAAACTGTTTGAGGCCCTTTAAAATCCACTATAGACACAAAAAGCCTAAGGGAGACATAGTCTACCAAGAAAAAGCAATATGAACAAAAAATAATCCCCCTGTTCCCGGTTAAAGCGGGCCACAAAAAATGGTCTTTCTACCACACACACAATGCTAACCATCCCTACTGTCACTATGAATGTTCAAAACCACTCAAAACACCGTAAAACAATGAGCAAATTAAAACAAAACCCACCAAATTTCCTAGGTTTGAAATAACTTGGTCTCGACTAAATCTCAGCCGATTATCCCGGACAGCTGTTATGGCACGTAGGGAGCCAAGGGTCAAAACAATAATTTTCATCTAATGCTCCAACTGTTTGTTACAAATGCAAATAAATTATAAAACCAAGACCAGTGTGGTACCTCTGAAGACATACAAAAATTATCAGTTAGGTCTTATAATTCTTTGCGAATCAATCCTGGAAAATTCCGCCATCTAGAAAAGAAGACGTTTCTCGAGCCAAAACAGCAACTCGGCACTCGAGTTCAAATCTAAGCAAACCCGTGGCATGCGATCACTAAGAGAAGGTAACCGAATGTTTGGATTAGGTCTTTAATCTAGGAACCTTGTTCTGTGACACATGGGCCCATTCTTGGCAAGGGTCTATCAGGCTGTAGCTGGAAGAACGTAATAGATAGGAACACGGATCCTGTTTTGTGCTATACAAATGCTATATATATGATACTAGACAGTCCTTCAGCCCAGGCTGACTGCGAATCATGTTGGACGGTGCAAAACGGATAAGTCAGCTACATTTTATTAGAGCTATATTCCGACCCTTCTTGGCAAGGGTCCTCTTCAGGCTCAAAGCCGCTCAAGTTGGAAATACGAACTTTTCCCCACACGGATCCAGTCGCAACCGGAGATTTGGCAGAAGTAAAGGAGTAAGATTTGATCAATTTCGTCAAAGTAGATATGACGTATAGCCTAGGGGTAAATACACACATGCTGGATCAATATCTGAACTTGGTTTTCTCAGATTATTCATTGGCCATCTTCTGTTTCTAAATCTTAATAGTAAAAATGTTCAAGGAGTCTACCGAAGACCGGATATCTACAAGACCCACTTGTCTGGATCAGATATTAAATTTGGGATCCCGTCGAAACCTTTGATCTTGTTCTTTCTGCAACTACCCAGCACTTTTCATAAGTACTAGAAAGCATAAGATTAACCCTTTAGCGCAACGCGTACGTCCATTCGCCATTTAATGAATTATTCAGTGGATTCAATTGCGTTCAGTGAACTTGATGGGCAAACTCTTTTCTCTTGAAATAATGCAGATTGTTAAGCAGACATCATATAGGAAACATCAAAAGTACACTGTCAGAAGTTTCATAACAGATAACACGAGGATGCGCGGTTTCAACAGATAATAATAAGCGTTACGGCAGTTTTTCGGTTCTTCCTGATGGCAACGCTTCTAATGCATAACATTTTGAAACACAACAGATAACCTCTGTTGAAACCGCGCATCCTGGTGTTATCTGTTATGAAACTTCTGACAGTGTAGCTGAGGTTCCCTGCAGGCTTCTTCACCAGGTCTTAGGCTTCTCTAATATTCTCTATGCGAGAAAACATCTTCTAACAAACTTGGAAATCTCCCAGTTTTCCATTATAAAATTAATCAGGATCTTGCTTACACCTAGAAAATTCCATTCCCCCCTCCCTCCATCTCGAGAGATAAGGCGTTGCTAGGCAAATATAAAGTTCCAGCGCGAAAACTCTTCTAATTGAACTGAAATTTCGTTCTAAGCTTCAAAATCAAATTACTAGGTCTGAGATGGAAGAAAACTGTTCTTAGCAGAAACTACTTCGAATTAAGTAATTTCGAAAAAAAAAATTGGGACTGAGACTGACTGAGCATCACTAACCAAAATGCTTCTGGGTAATAAGTAGATTCAAGGGGCTTCTTTAGAGAATAATCGTCACAAAACTGAAGTTAAGGAGAGAAATCCTTTTTTTTTATGGTGGAAAACGGATACGTCAGCTGAATTTTATTGGAGCTATATTTCGGCCCTTCTTGGCAAGGGTCATCTTCAGGCTCAAAACCGCTCAAGTTGGAAAGACGAACTTGTGGGAAACAAATCCTTATTTTGCTCCAAGCTTCCATTTAAGGTAATTTAACGTAAACTAAGAATAAAATAGCCTCACTCGTGTCCAAAATAAAACAAAAATCTCAGGACCCAAAAGAATAGTTTAGAACTCAAGCTCGGAGGGTTAAAATACCACGAAATCGATTTCTTAAAGCTCTAATTACAATTCTCGATGCAAATTTCGAACTGGAATAAAATATACGGGCATGGATATAAATCCATATCAACTTATTGTCGACATATTAGATACGTCCATTATCTGGGATCCATTTTTGCAGGAACACTACACTTTAAAAAAAATCTTGCAGTATTTGCTACTGGGATTAATCTTGTCCCTAAAAGGATAATCTTGTCTCTAATTCGGATTAATCTTATCTCAGTAGCCCAGTAGCAAATACTGCAGCTAACTTTAATCCTTACTCGGAGAAACTTTTAACAGCGTAGTCTTTAGCTGACTCAAAACATACTTTACTGTATAACATCCGTCTCCCCCCTCTTGCAGTGAATTTTTGAATCAGCTGTGACGGAGATCCGAACGCCTTGATATCGAGTCGATATCTTCTAACGCTCGACACACTATGCCTAAAGCGATATGCAAAACAGATGGGTGTAAGGAATCAGCACCGCAGCACAGTATTTACGGAAACGAACGGTGATTTTCCCTCGGCGCAGCAGTCGAGAGATTCAAGTTCTTGCGACGTCCTTGCTATGATTAATTACGGTTCTCTCTATTTTTCACCCACGCTGCAATTAATGTATAAAAATGCACTGGAAACGGATGAGTAAGCTGCGATTTTCTTCATCGATATTTTGGCCATTTCTTGGCAATGGTCCTCTTCAGGTCCTGAAGAGACCTATGCCAAGAAGGGAGCTCGAATAAATTGTTACTGACGTGTCCGCTTTCCATTGCCAAATAGTAGATTTTGGCTGTCTTATTTAGAAAAAGATTGTCGCACAATTTGTTTGATAACTTCGACACGTCCACTATATATATATATTTATTTGTGCCCGCTTACAAAAGGGAAAAAGCGGAGTACATAATGAAAAAGAAAAAGAAAGGAAGAAAATAAACTAAAGAAAATATATACACGAACTGTGTGAAAACACACGAAAATCATTATCCATTACGGTCATTAGGTCATTTATATTCCAAGAAATTGCGACGGAAGAAGAAAACAGAATTTTCGGAAGAAGAACAGAATTTTCGCGGATTCAGAAGAAAACACAGAATTTTCAGGGATGAAATTAATGTGCCCTGATATATGTATACAGGGAAGAATCGGTCGGATTTTTAAGGATATTTTCTTTCAGCGACAGCCCAACCTTTGCTTTGTCTCGAGACGTCAAGCAGCAGTTACTAAATCTGACTTCGCACCGACGCCCTTTGTATTGCTCTGATTTTGTGTCTTAGTTGCTTTCAAATTAGTATTACTGAGGAACTGTAAACTACCTTCAACTGCCGTTGTTCTTGTTGTGTTAGTATGTCCATTGTTATTTCCGTGTCCAGGAATTTTTTTCGGGGGTGGGGGTGGGGGGGGGGGGTTGCCTGCGGGTCGGACAAAAAAGTACAAAAAAGACATAGATCAGAGGGAAAAGTCTATAAAAATGACTATTTTTGTATGTTTCGGGGGGGGGGGGGGGATCAACCCCCCTAACCCCCACCCCCTTGGATACGGCCTTGTCGTGGACTAAGTTTGAAAAACTGTAAATCAATTCCCCTAATGACGCTAATGTACACCAGTCGTACACGACGTTTACATCTGCTTTCTCACATCAAGAACCCCAGAACAAACACACTACCGCGTGATTTAACGAAGTACCCACGCGTACCCTCTTAGAATAACCCTCAACCCCCCGTCGCGACTCCACTCAGAACCATCCTAGTATGAACAAATCAAAGAGGGCACTGGACCGAGAGTCAAAAATTTGTCTGAATAATCAAAAGTCGTGAGCTAAATGCAGTCTCAAACTAATTCAGAGTTAATGTGGTAGAAGCTTAAAACCCGCAGAACTCCTGGTAAAATAGCGACGGGTCTGCTTGTTTAGGATTTCAAAGAAAACTCAACGGTTATCGAGTGGATGGCTTCAGTTAATATTGTTTTTTTTTTCGACGGTGCGAAACTCAAAAGTCAGCTGAGATATCCTCGTGATATTTCGGCCCATTTTATTCCAGGGCACTTTTCAGGCTACAGCAAGAAAAACGAACCTGCTTGTGATTTTTTTTTCAAGTTCAAGTTTTCATTTTCAACATTCACAAACAAATAAATAAAAAACAACACTTTCGCGCAGGAGGGTTAACCTATGAGGGTTTGCATTCACGCGAAAGTCCACATAACTACTTGTCTATATATAGAAAGAAAAAAAAATCCAATCTCTCTCACTGTTGTTATTTCTCTGTTGTTGTTGATTGTTGTTACTATTATTTATTTGGTAAGAATAAGACAATGAATTGTACCATAGCACTGGACAAGAGAAGGGAAAGAGACCAATTTGAAGATAGGACAGGAAGGAAAAAAAACTGTGCTTTCGATAACAAGGTGAATAAAACAAAAAAGAAGAAAAAAAGGACTGATCGGGCATGAAAAAATTGTCCCTATGCAAGTGAAACAAGACCAAAGGTTTGGATGGGATCCCAAAAGTTAATATTTTCAAACTTCCTGTCACGGACAATCGGGTCTGACAGGTTTCCAGAATTGGAAACTTGCGATGTAAACTTGCAGATGTCTTATCGAGATCCATTAGGTATGATTAGGTAATACTTTTCCCCAAAAAGAATATCTTATAATTCAGTAAACATTTGTAAACATCGGCCGATGATTCTAACCAACCTGTCCATTTAAGGTTTTCCGAAACATTTTACGATTCATCGTGTCTATTTCCGGTTAACTGATGACTTCTAATGTCCCTGTATTTTTAAGTTCTCGTTCTCCACAACAAACAGATATGATTCAGCATGCGTTCTTACGCCAAAACCAAAACTCTAGTAAACTTGAGAATTAAGCTTCAGTTCAACCAAATTTCCGATTTTTGCCGGTTTCCAGGCGAATTGCTTGACCATTCATTCATTCATTAAATCAATGGTGATTCATAATGTTCGTGGAGGAAACTAAGAATCTCGACGTTGTCAAATGGTATCCAGGTGATGAGCAAAGGGGCTAGCTACTTGCGATTAACACCAAGTGAATTTAGGCTATGTGCGTTAGTTTTGAGTGTTTCTGTTCGTAGGAGAAAAAGATTGCTTGTGTCGTGATATACAGAGGGGTTTTAACCAACATCGTTTTTGAGCCCCCCCCCCCCTCTGTAACCACCTGAAATCTTATTTCTAGCACCTGCAGCCGTCGGCTACCGATTGCTTTTCCGTCCGTTTGCCGGTGGGTCGGCCGACCCAGAAAATAGAAAAGGTCAAGGGCAGAAAAGAATGTAAAATGATTTAAATGAAACTAATCTGAAGTTACTGCGTAAAAAACGTCAGGGTATCACGAAGAGACTTGTGTGGTTTTCTTTAGTAAATAATACGTCACACAATAGCCTCTTGTTGGTTATTGGTACACATTACCTTTTGTTGAGATGGGTGAAAAATAAACTGAACTGATTTTTTTCCGATTTAGATATTAACTCTAGGCTACATGCCTTAACAAAATATTTATTACATGAAGTACATCAGGCTGTGTCAAAATGTTTCGACGAAAGAAGCAATATAAAAAAAACTTCTTTGAAGATGGCCAACAAAAGATAACGGAATGATTCGCAATTTTCATTTCAGCGCTTGAACGTTCCGAAAAGACCCGCTTCCGTTGGCATACAAGAATCTTCGGAAACCTTCTCGAAATAATCCATATTGTTCCTTTTGTCGGCGGTTCGATTATTCACTTACAATCCACCCTCGGACGGAGCAAATTCGCCACTGACCACAGGTGTGGACAGGTCGTTAGGCTTACAATGACATCTCATTTCAAATAAAATGTAATTACCAGAGGTGATACATGCCGACGGGCAGGGAATACTAGTCAGGCTGTGTAGGTGTACTTGAGACTAGTGCACCAGCAAACAAAAGAACGCAGACTACACGAATGCCGGGGGGGGGGGGGCTATGTAAAATGTGGAGTAGTCTTATCTTGGGCGCGTGAGCTGGTAAATGAGGGATATAGCCTATCATCTGTGTGTGTGGGGGGGGGGCCAATAGCAGAGCTTTAGGAAAAAAAACATAAATCAACATATTTTTTTTTTATACCGTGGAAAGGTACCCTTGAGTGGGGAAGCAATATAAGTAGATAACTAAGAGACAAAAGTGTTTTTCTTTTGGGGAGGGGGGGGGGGGCTTCAAGCCTCAAGTTCCGCCGACTACTTTTTTACTCATAAGGACATGAGAAGCTAAAAAGTGTAATATTATTATTTTGGAAGATGGTAGGCCATCAGGTCTATCTTCTGTTATGGACTTTTTTTTTCTTGTGTTTGGTTTTCCACTGTTTGAGTGCCATATATCGATCACTTTTCCGTCTGTCGGTCGGTCGGTTGGTCAGTCCGGTGATCTTGAGTTCGGGTGCTAAACAAATGTGCTACGACGATGAAACTTGGCAGGCATATCAGGGACCCGACCAAACTAACTTGGAAATAATCAGTTTCCTGATCCGACCATCGGGAGTGGGGGGGGGGGGGGGGGGTAGAGGGAGGGGGAAGGGGGAGGGGGAGTGCGTAACTTTCGAACGGGTGATAGGATTGGAATGAAACTTAATAACTGAATAGATGACATATATATAATCATTTCCATCCATTCTAGTTCCCGAGATTCTTCACTTCATAAGTGTACCCTATCTCCTCTATTTGCAACTTACTGACTATCACACTTGCCATGTTTATTCTTTTAACGTGACGTATCAGGCACCTGATCATTATTTCCGAGGAGCTTATTTGTCCGAAGACCGGTTGTGCAAATTTTGTCAAAATTGTCATCCATGACAAGGGACGTGAGAAGAGGCTAAAAACAGTCGATGCCGTGTTTAATTTTCTGTAACATAGCTTAGTTGTAAAGGGGTCAGCTATCTCTCAACATCCGAGCAGAAACACTATGTGTGTAGTGCGAGGTGTCCTTTAACACACTGACGCCACTATGCCTTTAAAACTTCTCCGGATGATGTACACCGCCTCTAATTCGCTGTTTAGTATGTTTAACTATTTGTTGTTATTTATTTCTTTTGCTTCTTCCTGTTTTTCTTCTTCGATTAATTCCGCTTTTCCGAGTGAGATGACCTACAGTTCGAGATGATGTATTTGAAGGTGCAAAACGGATAAGTCAGCTACATTTTATTAGAGCTATATTTCGGCCCTTCTTGGCAAGGCTCAGGCTCAAGCCCCTCCAGCTGGAAATGAAGTTATGGAAAAACAATTAAAGATTATTCCTTAAATATCTGATTTTATTAACTTCTTCTCTGAAAGTTGATTGGAAGTGAAGCTGGTGCTGTGATTTCGTTCTGGACACTGCTGCTGCTGTTTTTGCTGTTTGATTGGGTCATCGAAAGGGTAGAGATTCTTCTGCACCTGTCTCTTCTTCTTCTTTCCAGCTAAGATGGATACTTGTCGGCGACATGTATGGGCGATTTGAAGTTCCGTACTGTGGTGATAGATAGTCCTTCAGCCCAAACTGACTGCGAATCATATTTGACGGTCCAAAACGGATAAGTCAGCTACATTTTATTAGAGCTGTATTTTGGCCCTTCTTGGCAAGGGTCCTCTTTAGGCTCAAGCCGCTCAAGCTGGAAAATGAACGTGTGGAAAAACAATTACAGATTCTTCCTTAGATATTTGATTTAATGAACTTCTCTGAAAACTGATGGGATTTGAAGCCGGTGCTTTGATTTCAGGAGATGATGTATGAGCAGAGTACCACAATGATGAAGTGTGGATGTGCATCGAGACTGGAAATACGTGCCTCCAGGATATTAAAGTTTAACTGAAAAGCCTACTTATTTTTGTACCCTTTAACTGAATACACTGCAGTTTTTGGATTGTGTTAAGGGATTTTTTGATTTTTCACTATTTGCTCTAGAATGACGTTCAGAATATCTACGGTCGTCCTCACAACGCAAATTTCTACTATGACGCAGAAAAACTGAATCTCAATACATACGCGGCCTTTCAGTGGCTAGTGATCAGCTTACGGGAGGTAGCTCACTGCGAGAACACTTATTTTTCGTAAATCTTTTTCGTCGAGCGTACAACAAAGATACAAGCGCATAGAGCATACAAATCAGACAAGGAAATTCCACTATTTGAAAATCGATTATTCGTGAATAGTGGAGCAACGAAGTAACGCATTTTCGCCGGGTTTTCAAGCTTCTTTAAGTGAATAAGTGATGGGTAATAAGATTGTCCTATCTAAGCCCTTTTCAGTTAAGCTTTAAGAGACCTTGGCCCAGAGAGAAACTTTTATTTTAGTTACATAGTTCAGTTTATCCTTTTCTTTTTAGTGTTTTTTTATTTTTTTTGTTAACATCATTGTTAAATGTCCAAAATGCCCACATGTTTTTTGTGCAAACAAATTAAGAGACCTTGGCCCAGAGAGAAACTTTTATTTTAGTTACATAGTTCAGTTTATCCTTTTCGTTTGAGTGTTTTTATTTTTCCCAAATGCCCAAAATGCCCACATGTTTTTTGTGCAAACAAATTTCATTATTAAAGGATTTTCAACTTAGTAAAACGTCTGTCACGGTATCCATTGTTATTTGACTGAATTACTTGTACAAAGACCTGACCTACTTTAGCCCCCTTGTTCGTGTTTCGACAACGTAATGTCATAGCCGAGGTCAGAGCTTGTCTCCTTATCGAGGGGAGACCTTTCTGTCTCGGATCTCGCACTTAAATATAGAACACACTGAAGTTGAAAGCGGCTCGGAGCGAGCGAAGATTTCTGTTTGCTTACTGATTTCAACCAATCGTTAAAAAGGAGGAAAACATCTAGAACAATGGGAATGAAACATGATCTAGGGCTGCATCTTCTTTAGTTTTTTTCTGCTTTTATGATCTTCAGCAGGAGCAATAGCCTAACTCATTTTTGGGGCCCTGACTTCGACTTCAAAGACTTAAGGCGTGTTCTCGCCGTTCCCCGTAGGACTCCTCGGGGAACCGAAGGGAACGGCCATAATAGAGGGAGTCACTCCACACGGACTCCGCGTACAAAAACAACGAGAACACAGGGAATGCTTCCAAAATGGATTTTCTTCGAAAAAATAAGCTGTTGACGAATATAGTCTAAATCCACTTTACTTTTGGTTATGTTTATTCTGATTGTTTTTTTGGTAATTTTACATTGCACCAACACCTGCAAAAATTGATTCTCCTCCGAATCTAGAAACACGTCCTTTTTGATGATGGCGGTGATAATTGGAGCTTTCCCGGTCCGTGGGGACTCGCGAGAATACGGTGAGTGAGTCCCCGGGACAAACAAAAACGCGGGGATTCCTCGAGTTGAGTCCTCGGGGAACGGCGAGAATACGCCCTTAAAGTTTAACCGAACACTGCTGTGAAGGTTATATTAAAGGTTAACTTCAGACATCGAGGTTGGTATCGTAAAATAACACCGAAACGGTCATTGAAAATAACCTATCCGAGCCGAAGGCGAGGTAGGTTATGAAAAATATCTATCGAGCCGAAGGCGAGGTTGATATTTTTAAATGGCCGTAGAGGTTGTTATTCTGATATCAACCGAGATGGAGGTGTGTTAACTGTTACAACTTTTTCGAACAGAAATCATCTCTGGAGGCTGATATGAGCTATATCATCCTCTCCGGAGGCTGATATGAGTTATAACATCCTCTCTGGAGGCTGATATGACTTATATCATCCTCTCATATCTACCGCTAACTTTCTGTGTGAAGATTATCGTAAAATAACTGACCGTGGGTCATAGGAAGATATGCATTACATACCTGTTCGAAAAAAGTTATACTTACTTAGGCCTGAAAACCGAAAAAAAATTGTTTTGTGCTTGTCCCTCTATGATTGAAATATTCAGCAACTACAAAGATAAGCCATAGCCGAAAAATAGAAAAAAATATAACAAAAAGACACATCTTATCATCAGTTTCCTACTTCCTTTAGAGGACTTTGTTAATCAACCCATTGAACTGAACTAAATTGAACTGTTACTCATTAATTTATCTCTTGAAACTAGAAAAGTTTCCAAATACACTCAAGCAATCGAAAGTCATTCCCCTTCACAAGGGAGGATGCAAAAAAGACCGATCAAACTACGGACCGATATCGCTTTTATCAAAGTTATATGAAAAAATAGAACACAAGCGCCTCTATAATTACCTGGAAGGACTCGGCGTGCTTTGTGAAAGCCACTTTGGGTTCCGGAGAGGTCAGTCAACCACGGTTGCATTGCACCACCTCATGGATCTTATAAATGGAGCACTGAAAAAAGGATTCATTCCTATGACAATTTTTGTGGATTTGAGGAAAGCGTTCGATACTGTGGATTTTGAAGTTTTGTTGAAGAGGATGTTTGCACTTGGGATAAGAGATGAACAGCTTGGTTGGTTCAGGTCACATTTACATGGCAGAAGTAAGAAAGTAGTTATTGGTGATACAAGTAGCCGGTTATTCCCTCTGGTGTGCGGTGTGCCACAAGGCTCTGTGCTTGGACCGTTGTTGTCTCTGGTGTATGTTGAAACTTTACGTTGTTGGGATCCCAAAACGTAAGTGGAGGGATACCTATGACATCGCAAAAGTTGTCCGTCCGTCTGTAAGCACGATAACTCTCGAAGGGAATGAGATATTTTGATGAAACTTGGTGTGAGGATTTTTTGGGTCAATAGTAAGGTTGAGTTCGTAGATGGGCTTTGTACCCCTATATTTAGGGGTGGGGGAGGGGGTTTAAATTAAGGTGTAAGCAAAATATTTTTAAACAGCTAATGGGACAGTCGATTATGGGTAAGAAGACATGGTGAACACGATGATGGAACACACGATGATGGACAAGTAGTTCGCCCGGAATCCGGCCAAAACCGGAAAGTTTGTTAAAAGTAAAAGTTTTATTTGAAGTTGATTATATGTTCGGTTTAGGGATAAAAAGACATACTGAACACGATGGTGAAAATCATTTTCTCGCCGGACGAGTAGTTAGCCCGGAATCCGGCCAAAACCGGAAAATCTGTTAAAAGTAAAAGTTTTATTTGAAGTTGATTATATGTTCGGTTTAGGGGTAGTAAGACATGCTGAACACGATGGTGAAAATCATTTTCTCGCCGGGCAAGCAATTCGCCCGGAATCCGGCCAAAACCGGAAAATTATTAAAAGTCTTCGGAGTTGATTAGATATCCGATTTAGGGGTAAGAAGAGATGCTGAATCCGTGTATGACAGTCATTTTGTACTTGGACATATAGTTCGCCTGGAATCCGGCTGGAACCGGAAAATGTGTTTTAAGTTAAATTTTAATTTGAAGTTGATTAGATGTTCGATATAGGGGAAAGAAGATACGCTGAGTTCGATTTTAGCTTCTTTTTTTTGCCGGACAGGTTGTTCCGGAATTCGGCCGAAACTGGGAAATTCGCAGAAGTAAGGCAGGAAGTTTTGTCCAAGCAGATATGACTTATAGGGGTAAAACAAACATGCTGAATCCATATCTGAACTTTTTGGCCTTAATCTGGTTTTGAATTTTAATAGTAAAAATGTTCAAGGAGTCTGGCGAAGACTGGAACTGGCGTAGGCAAGACCCAATTGTCTGGATCAAATATTGAATTTTTGGGATTCCATCGACACCTTTGGTCTTGTTACTTATCGGAAGCAGGTGTAACTACATTTGCTGAAGATACGTCGCTTACTATTTTTGCCAAGTCTCTTCACGAATTGGGAGAGAAGGCGAACCGGACAGTCACCCAACTGCAAACATTCATGTCTGCAAGCTTCTTGTCTGTAAATAAAAGTAAAACGAATTATTTAATTTTTTGGAGGACAGGTCGAATTTTAAATAATGTTTTCAAATTGATGTTTGATAGTACGGAGGTGTTGCAAGCTTTTGGTTGTAAATATCTTGGTTTTGATTTGGATGTAAATTTTAGTTTTAAGAGGCACTGTGAAATTTTGTCATCGAAAATCGCAAGAGGAGTTGGAGTTCTACGGAGAATGAAGCATTTTTTACCTTTGAGTACATTGACAATATTTTTTATGCTTTAATCCATTCTTACATAACTTGTGGATGTTCTGTTTATGCATGTGATTTTGAGTCGAATTTTAAGAAAGTGCAGATTATGTAAAATAAAGCTCTTCGTGGTTTAGGTGAACGTCTGAATTGTAGTGATACGGCTAATTGTTTTAAGTCGTTATCTGTGTTACCGGTAAAAAAGATATGTCAACACCAGATTGGAGTATTTGTATATAAGAGTGGATTGTGCCCATCGTATTTTAGAAAATTTCGTGTTGATCATGCATATTACCACGAGTATGAGACAAGAAATGTGAGTTTGTTGGTGAAAGATATTGGAGAGTCGTCAAGAGGAGCGTGAGGAATGGAATCATCTTCCGGAGAGAAGCAGGGAGTCGGAGAACCAGGTTTTGTTTAAAAACAGATTGACAAATTATATTTTGGGTAGTTAGATAAATGTGAAATATTTATTTGGAATTTTATTTAAGGTGAATATTACGCGCAATAGTACGCGCGCCTGTCGCCCTCTCAGGGCTTGTTCGTCTGTTTGACTCTTAAGTAGATTTTGTTTGCATGAGCTGTGTTTTACCTAATTATGTCTTCACATTTTCTCTTGTACTCCACTGTTTTCGTCCTTTACGATCTGTCGGTTAAAAATAAATTATTATTATTACTACTTCATTATTGTTATTAGTGAATGAGGGTTGGGTTGGGTGGGGGGGGGGGGGGGGGAGGGGGTAAAGAACAAGAAATGAGAAGGTTAAGACGAGAAATGTGTGTATGACCGTTTGAAATAGGTGAGTAAAAGTTGAGCACTCCCGCACAGGACACGGTTGTGCCCTTCTTGGGAGCGTTGCGTTTGTTATTTTTGTTTAAAGAATATTGCTATTAAAATGAATTGAATGCAAAATTGAATTGAATTGAAAATAGCACATATAGCGAAAAGACATATCTTATCATCCTCTCCTACTTCCTTTAGTGAACTTGTTTCTCAATTTTTCTAGCTTACGTCTGTAACTCGTGGAATTGCAGGCTTTTGTTGAAATTCAAATCCTCCGCGTCTGGATGAATTTGGGGTTGTGGTAGCAGCGCACATTCTGAACATTATTAAAGCCAGGCTTCACCTTCCAGAGTTTTCTTCCGGATTCCAGACAGCCGTTTTCGTCGAGACGCGGAAGGTGAAGCCAGGCCAAAAACATCTGGAAGTCCGGGGTGTTGGATACCCCAGATTCCGAATGTCTGGAAGGTGCCATAGAGGCAACCCGTTAGAGAGACAGAACAAATATGCAAATGAAGGAAGAAAAGGGAAAGTGATTTTATAGATAGATAACGTTTATTTGCTGTATATTATCTTCACAGATAGATGCACAGCTATAAATAGACAAATGAATAAATGTACAACTTTTATTACATAGTCATATTAATTGGCGATTTCATTGCGATTTGTCACTCTCTGTTTATGCCTACATGTTCATATAATATACAAAATACTGCCTGAACGAGCGCCTGTATCGCGAAGACGCAGACGCTTTGCAAGGCACAAACTTGTTTTTGTGCCTTGTTGCATATCTTGGGGTTTCGGTTTCGGTGCTTCCCCGACATAAATACTTGTTTACCAAAACTCATAGCCAATGATTGACAGTTATGGTCGGGATGCAAGAGATAATTGAAATGTAAAGGGGACATCTAAGAAATGCTGAAGAACAGCACATTTAGCTGTCATCGTTATGAGAAAATGTGGAAGGGTTGGCTTGACTATGCGGAAGCCCCGGACGTCTGGGAATCTGGAAGGTGCAGCCTGGCTTTTACTAGAGCCCCCGGTTAAGAAACACAAAATCCTTTAAATGATTCAAAATAAATCAGTGTACTCAAATATCAGATGGAAAAATAACCTGCCTTTTAAGTTAAATTAAAAAAAAACGCTAAAAATACTCAAAGACCTAACTGCAGAACTAGAAGAAAAACAAAACATCCCTAAAATAAATATTACTTCAGCCCAAGGCTGACTGTGAATCATATCTGATTAGTGCAAAACGGATACGTCAGCTGAATTTTATTAGAGGTACATTTCGGCCCTTCTTGGCAAGGGTCATCTTCAGGCTCAAATCCGCTCAAGTTCGAAAAATGAACTTGTGGGAAAAGGACCCTTGCCAAGAAGGGCCGAAATATAGCTCTAATAAAATTCAGCTGACGTGTCCGTTTTGCACTGTCAAATATGTCCCTAAAATGGTATGTATAGTTGACAATATTAATGGTAAGCCTAGTTAAATGCACCCAAAGGGCCCTTAGCGAAAACAGGTCTGAAAGCACATACAAAAAAGTTCCAAACAAAAGAAACATCCCTACGGGTACGAGTCTACCTGGCTCATTCATTTAATTTGGCAGACATTATTTTGCTGTCCTTCCTTTTATAAGCTAATACCTTTTCCGCCTATTGACCACAGGCCCCTAATTCGCTACGACGACGCCGAACCTCGTGTAAGAATATTCGAATCTACCGCCCTAATGAATCCTGTCGCATCTGATCCATCAACAGAGTCAGTCGAGGGAGGAGTAAGGCGCGCCGCCCGCTTACACTATGTGGAATTAGTTCCAAGATGACGTAAGGCCAGTAGACGAAGTAGCATTTTTGTCTTTGGGTCAATTAGTCAATCATTAATGGTGTGAGAGGATCAGTAGGCCTACCAGCAGGCCCGTATCCAGGAATTTATTTCGGGGGGGGGGGGGGGGGGGGGTGTTCGGGGGGGGGGGGGGGGGGTCGCCTTTTGGGGGGGGATCGCCTTTCGGGGGGGGGGGTCGCCTTTCGGGGGGGGGGGGGGGTTCCTGCGGGTCGGACAAAAAAGTATAAAAAAGACATAGATCAGAGGGAAAAGCCTATAAAAACGGTTATTTTTGTATGGATGGGGGGGGGGGGTCAACCCCCTAGCCCCCCCCCCCTGGATACGGCCTTGCCTACAAGGTTTCGAAATTTACAAAACCGTTAAAGTGGGGTCTAGGTGACTCTCCCTGGCGAAAACCCAAAACTGGAAAAAAAACATGGAAATGTAAGATTGCTTTTTGGTGGTCTTCTGTCTTCGCGTAATCTTTCGTTATGTTTGTACTGTGTTCAGCGTAAAGTTTTGCTACGTGCATTGTCTTTTTTCTTGTTGTTGTTTTTCGTTTTTGTACTCTGTCACTAGACCCGATGAAAAATTTATCTCAAAATAGTACTATGAAGTAGCACGAAAAAGTTGCATGCAGTACTAACGATGCTACTACATGCTTCTACTTCAAGGCTACCGTGTTACTGCATACTACTACATGCTAGTATTAGCAAGACTGGATGCTACTATGGCAAGACAGGATGCTACTGGATACTACTACATAAGATTGGACCAGTCTGAGGCACATTAAAGAATAGTATTCTTTGCTATTACATAGTATTACATGCAACGTTTTCGTATTACTACCATACTATTACGCAGGCTACAAATTTTTCATCGGGGAGCTACACGCCCTCCATTGTTTCTCTTGACGGGTTTTAAATAAATTGATTGATTGAACACTTGTGACAGGCGTAGTAAAATAAATAGTAGAGAATCGGGAATGTGCTTCCCAGGTACCGTGATGGGCTAAATGGGGGTTTTGCACTGTCTCTGGAGTAGAGATGGGCTCCCGGGCGAATCCGGTGAAGTTTAACTGAAAAGCCAACTTATTTTTGTGTCATTTAATTGAATACATTGAATTATTTGGATTTTACAAAGGGATTTTTCATTTTCCAATGTCTACTCTAGCTATGACGTTCCGATTATGTGCGGCAACTCCTCGCAACGAAAATTCTACTATGATGCGGGAAATTTTAATCTCAACGCAAACGCGGCTTTTCAGTAGCAGTGGTGAGATTGGTGAAGATTGCTTAAATCTTTCTCGTAAGGGATATAAGCGCATAGAGGTACCACAAATCACACGGAAATTCCACTGTTTGAAAATCGATTATTCGTGAATAGTGAAATAACGAAGTAACGCATTTTCAGCCGGTTTTCAAGGCAATTTTAGTGAATAAGTGATGGGTGACTAGATTGTCTTATCCCAGCCGTTTTCGGTTAAACTTCCACAGAAATTAAATTATGTAGCCTACATAAGTTGTAGTTTAAAAATCAGAGGTGACAATTCACTGTTTTCTAAGGCAATCAGATGATGTGATGATTACTGGGCTGGTGGTAAAAAATCGGAAAATTGGTGAAAAAAACACACACTGTGTAAAAAAAATCGGGAAACGGAAGCTTGAAGGATGTAGACCAGAAATTTCTATGGATTCGTAAGATTCGAGGTTTGAAATCCGAGTCCGAATCAGAATCCAGCCTGGCGAGCTGAAGATTCGAATCCGGATTCGGATTCGCCCATCTCTTTACTATGCCGCAACTTTGGCTCCTCCCTTCTTCAGCACCCCATGTACCGTTCATTCTTCCCCCACACCTTGTTCCTTTAAGATCTCGTCCCCCCCGAGAAGTGGCTGAAAAGGTTTTCAAATTGACCCAAATCTACTGTAACACTATGCGCTACAGTAGAAACTTTGTGCCGAGCTTCGTAAAGCAGTAGCCTACAATGATCTTTAGAGTTTATCTACCTTGTTATTTTTGTTTCTTTTAAATTATCTGTTGACAACTTATTTTATCTCTATTTATGACTATAAAAACATCGTATTTGGGCTCTGCCCACGAGAGGTATGTTTTGCTTTATTATTAAATAAACTGAAATTGAAAATTGCTCTGGAGTAGAAAATGAAAGTTACCATGTTCTGCTGCTTACCATATGGATCCATATTTTACCATCTCTGTCGCAAGTGTTGATAACGAGACAATGGGGGTTTGTTCAATCGGATCGCTGAAGTGGAGTAAGGCGAACTGTCCCTGCCGTGGCTTGATCTAATTTGTTTGGACGTTATTTTGTCTCATTCTTGTTGAACAAAAGGAAATTCACTCACCGCTGTTCCTAGATCATTTTTCTGCTGACACGTAAAATAGCTGGCACGAGAGAGATGCAACTTGAGGGGTGGACCATTGTTTGGACACGAGTAGCCCCTCGCAACCGCTCTGCATTCCCGCGTTGGATTATCCAACTTGGATTGGGCTCGCGATCAGAAAACTGCGCGGTGATGCCATCTGTCCTTCCTATGGTGGTTTCTGCATTTCTTCCAAAACTATCAACCAAACAGATGCCAGGATTGACGCCATCTATCCACAAATAAAGTGACTAACCAGAAAACTGATAAGATGGCAGCTAGGCCGCACGGTTTCACAGTCCGCAGTCTTATGGTGGGTTTTCACACTGTCTAAAATCAGAGCGTACTTTACGAACGTATTTGAGCTTAGATATTTCGATAGATTTCTAGCAATACGGACGTGTTTAGATACAACACGGACCGATTTCTCAAAAACGCCTGTACTCCTGGAGATCTTTTCAAGCCCAAATACGTGCGTAAAATACGCTCAGATTTTACGCAGTGTGTAAATGCACCACGAGTCTGATCAGGCAATGTCTTGCTAAAAATGGAGAATGCGTCTAAATTAGAACAATTATCGCTGTTTAACAATAAATGCGAGGATAAATGGTTCGCAAATGTCTTTTTCGAAATTACCAATAGCCTACTTAGAGTCCCGTGAGATTAGCGATTTTCTGTTCGCGCTTCTCGGCCTCCGAAGGAGAGTTCAGGGCTAATACTAACCAGAACTGCCAGAAAGTACTGCTTCGAAAAAGTGCTACCTCCCAAAAATTTTGTGACTTCCACACGTCAATCCCGTTGACTTCTCTTTGGTTTATCACATGGTAAGAGATTTTTTACTTTCGTCTGCTTTTGAGATAGGTTTGTTCTTCTTCTTGTTGTTGAAAAGCGATCGAGTACATCTAAACATTTGGTTGGAAATGCAAGCCGAGGTTATTTCTAAATTGCGCCAATACTGCCTACCAAGCTTACCAGGGGGCGTCGCATCTTAGAAACTCATAATTTGAGCTTTAAATTATTAAAGCTCAACCGAAAAGGGCTGAAATAGGACAATCTAGTTACCAATCAGTTATTTACTTAAAGAGGATCGAAGACCCGATGAAAATTTGGGAAGTCTGGTCTTCACCTCCCGGAACTTCCGGAATCTGGGCTTCATTATTCTTCGACGTCCAAAAGTATATCAAAATAATCCGGAAAAAAGGGGCTTTTGAACTTCCAGATTTCCGGATTTCTTAAGAATCGCAGAAGAAATTCAGAAAAAAATCTCGGAAAATCTGGGAACCCTGATTCCGGAAGGTAAAGACTCACCTTTACTTCGTTGCTCTGCTATTCACGACTGATCGATTTTTGTATAGTGGAATTTTCCTGTCGGGTTTGTGGTACCGCTTTGCACTTACTTGTGTTGTAAGCTTTACGAAAAGATTTGCGAAAAAGAAGCGTTCACGCAGTGAACTACCTGCCAGGAGCCGTTCACTGGCGACTGAAAAGCACGCGTTTTTTTAAAATTGAGAATGAAATTTACCGCGTCATATTAGAATTTTGCATTGTGAGGACGGACGAAGATATTCTGAACGTCACATTAGAGTAAATAATGAAATATAAAAAATACCTTCACACAGTCCAAATGATGTATTTTATTTAGAATAATAAGTTGGCTTTTCAGTTAAACTTTAACAGCAAAAACGAAAAATATAAAGCACAAACAGTACCAATCCTAAAAGGCAGCCCAAAGGATGACTAGACATGCACTAGGAGTCGCTTTTGCGAATACCATTTTGTCAATATGTCACTGGGCACGTCCCGGCAGTAGCTTCCAACTACAATAAGATTTACATTTTTTTTTTCCTGCAGAACTGCTTCCCCTGCAAAGTCTAGCTTTTCATGTGGATCAAAACGCCGAAAATTTCTAGATACTTTAATACCGGAGCAAACGAAGCCCGGAAACGACTCCTAGCTACTATAGGCTACCCAAGACCACATTAAAAAGTGAGCGTCACAGGCGAACGTTTTTTTTTTAAATTCGCCTTTTTCTGCCAAAATTTCCCATACAGATTCTAACTTTGAATGTTTCTCGAATCCCAAGCCCGAAACAGGCTAAAACCAAATGACTCGCCCTTCCACAAAATAGAAAATGCCGGAAAATACTGCGACAGGCAGAAGTCTTCTATTGGATTTTAAAATTCCTAATAGCGGATGCAAAATGCAGCGAAAAACTTAGAAGTCGGCAACGACACGAAATGATTTGAAGTATTTTAGAAAAATTTTTGCCTTTATCAGATACCCTCTTAAAACAGTCATTGTTTTGATCGAAAACTAAGTTTTATCGGCATTCCATACAAGCGTGACGTCACACCCATTTGATCTATTTTAACTCAGACAACGAAAAACTGTAGTTTCTTCCTATCTATGAATATATATTTTAATATATAGATATAGAGCCGAGCGGCAAGCGAGGCGCCGGTCGCGTTTACATTTAAAAACGACCTAGGGACAATCAAACCCTATTTTGGCTCCTTAATAGCCACTCGACGTCACTATGTACGTCACGACTGTACGGAATTTCGATAGAATTTAGTCGACACCATTATTTTTTTTTTTTACAAAAAGAGCTTGTAAAGTCTTAACAAAAGACAGAGAGCACTACTTCAAGCCAAGATAGGCAGTTGTGCACCTACAGGGTATTCAAGCTCAAATTTCACAACCCCAAATTTTCAGACCCAAGCTCAAGGTGGTCCAACCTGTCAAGAGGCAACACCTGAATGACCTAGGACGCACTTAAACTGCACAGAAGTTTCCTTTGAAAAATTTTAGGCCACATTTAAGGTTCAATCATTCAAGGTTGTATACCCCTCCTGTTGCATGGTACCAGCGTGGTATTGTGAGCAGTAGCGTCCCGATCCTTTCTTCATTGGGGGGGGGGGGGGGGGGTGAACCTGGTAAAATTTACCGAATCGGTACCTGCTTTTCATCTGATTTTTTTTTTTTTTTTTTTTTTTTTAAGACACAGCGAGTTGCCTTCAAGAAGTTATAATATAATAGTTGTATAGAATATAGAAAATCAAGCCTAAAGAGAAAATTGGCGCGTTTTCACGCTCTTCAATTTCTGTTTCTTACAGGGATTTTTGGGACCCCAAAACGTAAGTGGAGGGATACCTATGACATCGCAAAAGTTGTCCGTCTGTTCGTCCGCACGATAACTCTCGAAGGGAATGAGATATTTTGATGAAACTTGGTGTGAGGATTCTTTGCGTCAAGGGTAAGGTCAAGTTCGTAGATGGGCTCTGTAGCCCTACATTTAGGGGTGGGGTCCAAATTATGGGGCAAACAAAATATTTTTAAACAGTGATTGTGATTGTCGATTATGGGGTAAGAAGACTTGTTGATCACGATGATGAAAACTATTTTCTCGCCGGACAAGTAGCTCGTCCGGAATCCGGAATAAGCCGGAAATTTGGATAAAATTAATTAAAAGTTTTATTTGAAGTTGATTCGATGTTCGTTTTAGGGGTAAGAAGGCATGCTGAACACTTACGTGAAAAGCATTTTCTACCCGGACAACTAGTTCGCCCGGAATCCAGCCATACAGGAAAATTTGCCCGCACATATAATTCGTCCGGAATCCGGTTGAAACCGGAAACTTTTTATAATTTAAAGTTTAATTTGAAGTTGATTAGACGCTCTTTATAGGGATAAGGAGATAAGCTGAATTTGTTTCTGAGTTATCCTTTTTTTGCTGGACAAGTCATTCGCTAGAATTCGGCCGAAACCGGGAATTTGGCAGAAGTAAAGCAGGAGGTTTCGGTCAGTGTCGTCAAAATAGATATGGCTTATAGAGGTATATATGAACTTGGTTTTCTCAGATGATTAGCCTGGCAAAGACTGGATCTGGCGAAGACAAGACCCAATTGACTCGACCAAATATTATATTTTTGGGATCCCATCGAAACCTTAGGTATTGTTTCACTAGCCTTTTACCTTTGGGGGACATCCACTTTTGCCAGCAGGACTTGAAAATGTGCCGACAAAGCGACAACGCCGCTAACGGCTGTACCTACGACAAATTCAAGCGCTGCAGGCGAAATTTTTTTAATCTGCCTTTTTTCTGGGGACATTTAACTACTTTCCATGCAAATTCTAGCTTTCAATGTGGTTCAAGCTCCCCAAAATTCCAAGCCTCAAACGCCAACGAAATGACGCACCCTTTTTCTAAATAGTGAAGACTGCGGAATGCACCACAGGCGAAATTTTGTGGAAACACTGATGATCAAAGTGGCTTTTTGCGATCCGAGACTACCTATTAAACCACATAGCTGTCTTGCTAAACAAGACCAAAGGTTTCGATGGGATCCCAAAAATTCTACATTTGATCCATACAATTGTGTCTTGTCTTCGCCAAATCCAATCTTCGCCAGACTCCTTGAACATTTTTCCTATTAAAATTTAGAAACAGATTAAGGCCAAATAGATGATCATCTGAGACCAAGTTCGGATATGGATTCAGCACGTGATTTTGCCCCTATAAGTCATATCTATTTTGACTAAGCAGATCGAAGCTTTCTGCCTTACTTCTGCCACTTTTCCGGTTTCGGCCGAATTCCGGAACTACGTGTCCGGCTAAAAAATAAAGCTCAGAAACGATTTCAGCAATTCTCCTTACCCCTATATCGATCATCCGATCAGCTTCAAATAAAACAGTAATTTATAACAAATTTTCCGGTTTTAGCCGGAAATACGGATTCAGGATCTCTTCTTACCACAAAATCGGTTATCTAATCAACTACAAATGAAAGTTTTACGTTTAACAAATTTTCCGGTTTTGGCCGGGCTCGGGGCGAACTACTTGTCCGGGTAGAACATTATTTTCACATAAGTTTTCAGCATGTCTTCTTACCCCTTGATCGAACATCTAATCAACATCAAAATAAAACTTTTACTTTCGATAGACTTTCCGGCTTTAGCCGGATTCCGGGGGAACTACATGTCCGGAAGGAAAATGGTTTTCATTATCGCGTTCAGCATGTCTTCTCATCCCCAATCGACTATCTCATTAGCTGTTTAAAAATGTTTTGTTTGCCCATTAATTTGATCCACCACCACTAAATGTAGGGCTGAATAGCCAATCTACGAACTCGACCTTTCCCTTGACACAAAGAATCCTCACACCAAGTTCCATCTAAATGTCTCATTCCCTTCGAAAGTTATCGTGCGCACAGATGGACGGACAGACGGACAACTTTTGCGATATCATAGGTATCCCACCATTTACGTTTCCGAATCCCAAAAAAGGGGCCATCCAGGGTAAAGTACGTACAAAGTACATTTATTCTGAATTTACAGCAAAGAAAAGTAGGCTAATTTTTAAGTCAAGAGACGTGCTTATTCCTGAAGTACTACAATGATTAGAAGTAAAAGTTAAGTATCGAATGGCAACCAGCTGATACTACCGTTAAATGGTAAAAAAAATAAGAGCTAAATAAATGCCACTTACATAACCGAAGTTTACGGATGCGCCCGATAAACGTGTACAGAATTTGATTTCTTACGTTTAAAAAAACTCGATGAGTCGACAAGAATACCGACGCCCGACAAAACCATACGGCATTTGATTTCTTCTGCATCTTGCCGACTAGACTGTACAGAACTTGGTTTCTTACGTGTAAAAAACAAGAGCTGTAAGCTCATATGGCACTTGCAACTGTATGTAGTAGGTAAGGGCTCTGCCAGATTGAACAGGTCCCTGGTATTCCTGCCAAGTTTCGTCTTGAAAAACGCCATCACAGGAATTTCGGAAGGCCCCCCTCCACCCCCACCCCCTCCAAGTCTCCGAATCCAGTCCAACTGTGCAAACGATTTATCTATAATAAATAATTTTTCTTCCCAGCAAATTTAACTCCGATCCCTCCAATCTAACCGTTTCTTGAGATTTCCGATCACCCCCTCCCAACCCCCCATAGCTTTTGAATCCGCTATCATAAGCTGAGATGAATCATTTGATAAAAAGTACTTTTTCACCTTGCAGTTAACATGCGCACTTTAAGGGAGCTTTAACTTCATTTGTGTGCTAAACCCTTAAGGCAAAAATAATAATGGGCTCATGGGGGTCATGAAAATGTATATTTTGCTTAAAAGTATTTTTCTACTTTGTGGTCAAGACTGGTACTTTAAGGAATAGTCGGATGAAAAGTGCGATTTCTAAGCCACTCTTGTCGAAGATCTATTATTCCAGATAAGTTGCATCGTCCTACCACATCTAGAAGTACCTTAACTCGTGATCCCGGAATTCCGCCCCCCCCCTCCCTCGAACTACCGCACAGTTGCCAGAGCCAATCCAGTTCTGAAAAAGATTTATCCAGAGCATTTGTTTGTTATTCCCACAAAGTTCCATCCCAGTCTGTCTAGTATCAGCCAGTCACGTATTTTCCGGTCTCCCCCCCCCCCCCAACTGTTGTCGGGTCAGGTCCGGACATGAAAAAGATCATCAGAGAAATGTCCTCTGTTCAATTATTAAATTTCAGTCAAATCCGATCACCCGTTCCAAAGTTACGCATAACTCAATGTTCCGGATTCCCCCTCCCTCCACCCCCCCCCCCAAGACTATCGGATCGAGTAAATTTTTTATTTACAAGTCAGTTTGATCGGATCCCGGATATGCCTCCCAAGTTTCGTCGCGAACATCACCAAAATTGACATCAC
The DNA here is from genome assembly GCA_030848855.1 of Branchinecta sandiegonensis. Lineage (NCBI taxonomy): Eukaryota > Metazoa > Arthropoda > Branchiopoda > Anostraca > Branchinectidae > Branchinecta > Branchinecta sandiegonensis. The sequence goes on along the minus strand of JAUPMV010000001.1, from coordinate 27,114,511 downwards.
CGGAATTCAGGTGAACTCCCCCCCCCTCCACCAAGGGTCCGGATCCAGTCCAATTATGTAAACGATTCATCTGGGCCAGATGCTTGTTCTTCCCAGCAAGTTTCAATCCGATCCCTCCATTCTAACTGTTTCTTGAGATTTCCGCCCCCCCCCCAACTCCCCCATAGCTACCGAATCCGCTCCGGACTTCAAATGGGACATCAGAGATATGTCCTTGATTCACTCATCAAGTCAGATTATTTCCAAGCTAGTTTGGTCGGGTCCCTGGTATGCGTCCCAAGTTTCATCTTCCTAGCACATCTGGAAGTACCCTAACTCGAAAAAGTGGGACAAACTGCCCTAAGTTTCTCAGATTCCTCCCACTTCCCCTCCCCCGCAAATGGTCGGATCCGGAAACTGATTACTTCCAGGTTAGTTTGGTCGGGACCCTGATATGCCTGCCAAGTTTCATCGTCCTAGCACATCTGGAAGTACCCTAACTCGAACAAGTGGGAGAAAAAATCCGGACCGACTGACAGACCGACAGACGGAATTACGATCGGTATATGGCCCTTGAGCCAGAGGCTGCAAGTGCCATAAAAACCGTTGTGCCGACGAGACTTGAACTTCCCGGGTGCGGCAGACGAAGTTTGCAGAATTCGATTATTACGTATAGATAGATATGCTGACAATTAGTCGATGGACGCCCGACAAAACCATACAAAATTTTATTTCTTCTGTATTCTTTATGTAGAGAAAGAACTCGATCTCCCAACTAAAATACTGAGACCCGATAAAAGCATTCAGAATTCGATTTCTTCTGTGTTTTGGCCGACAAATATTCGTAGGATTTTATTTCTTGCGTATGAAGAGAACCCGATGTGCCAAAGAGTCGACCGACGTCTGACAAAAGCATAACATTTTTTATTTCTCGTGTATTTCTTATATAGAAAAAGGAACCCGATGTGCCGACGAGAAAAATGAGGCCCGACAAAAGCATGCAGAATGCTCATTCTTCTGTGTTTTGTCCGATCCTAACCGCAAAGTACAAAAAATACTTCTAAGCAAAATATACATTTTCGTGATCCTTATGAGCCCATGATCATTTTTGCCTCAAGGGTTTTACTTACAACTGAATTCCTTAAAGTACAAACAATACTTTTGAGTAAAGTATACATTTTCCTGCTCCCGATGAGGTCATCATCATTTTTGCTTCTAGAGTTTTGATTACAAATGAATTTCCAGCGCCCTTAAAATGCGCATCATCACAGTCAAATGCATTACCAAACGATAAATTCTCGTGGTTTCCAAGGACCCATGGTCATTTTTATCTCAAGGGTTTTGCTTACAAAAGATGACAACAAACCCACGAATTGACGAATTCCTACTTTCATCCTCTGACCCAGCCTTGCAAGTGCCATACGAGCTTCCAGCTCTTTATTATACTTGATTAACGCTTTATCTTTTTAACTTAGCCTTGAAGCGATGATATGTCTTTTGAGGATTTACTGCCACTTATTTTTAAAAGTTGATATGTAGGCCTATTTTGTATACACATCTATTCAAAGTGCAATGTTTTTTGGCGACCATAACTTTTGTATTAATTTATTTCTCTGTCAGTTGTTGGATCTGAAGCAATAAATCAAAATTAGCTCTTACACGTGTGTTCAAGGACTTCCGTTAATGATATAGGCTATGGTTGCGGCTGACAAGGACTTTAGGATCCTTCCAACGAGGTGTTGGAACCGTTGCTCTGGTTATATTATATCAATCAATCAATTTATTTAATTCGTGATATTACACATCACATAATAAGATTACACTAACACATGAATTTTCTTACTAAATATATACAATCATTTTAACCATTCGGTGGCTCGGGGCAATAGCACAGTCGACGGAAAAGTCGGTAAAAAAGTCCAGAACGGCATTCTGCATTCTCACGAATTGCCTTTAAAAGTGGATTATCGGAAACTTCTAACCTTGCAACAAAACTAACTATCGCTTTCCGCCTCATAACATCAAAAGATTCCGTTTCATTTTCTAAAAACATTTGACTAGCAGAGTAACGTCGATTATATGAAAGGAGATGACGGAATGCATTGTTAAAACAAACTTTTAGTTTACGCATCGTCGTCTCAAGATAGTTATCAAAAAGTGGGAGACAGTATAGTTGTGTGCAATACGTCTTAAATAAAAGAATTCTAACCGACACAGTACAAAATTTAAAATTACGAATTAAGTGGTTCGCACGCGCGCAAAGACCCCGATATTATATATAATTGCTATTGTCGGTATTATACTTCCACTTTTGCAGCTGTAACTCCGCTGCAGCATGCGTCAGTTTCGGAATCACACTGGTAAAAAATGTTGACAGAAAGTGTCGGCGTGGTTGAAAACCAACTAATCATGAAGTGTTGAAACCAAGATGTGTTTATTTACCACGGAAATAAAGTGTTATACACTTTTCCTACACTTGTTCTAAAACTGTCTTACAGCCGAAAACGCTGGGGAACCTAGGAAAACGTTAATAGAAACTGTATAATAAGCAAAGACTGTCATGACAAAATTGTTGAATCGCAGAAACGGACGGAACTAAAGTGTTAGACACTTCCTAAAACTGTCCGAAGATTAATAAAACGTTGGGGGCCGAGGTAAAATGTTAACTGAAAATGTTGAATGAGCAAGAACTGCTTTGCCAGAACTGTTGAAACGTAAAACGTTTATTTACCACGGAAATAAAGTGTTTGCGCCATATGGAGATTGCGAATGGGAAAAAAGTGTTGAATTTAGAGGAAAGTGTCGTAAAACTTTTTACAGTGTTGTTAGCAGGGTGGAACACGCTCTAAGTATCCCTGAAAAAGTCTATTTTACCCAAACAGGGTAATCTCCCTGAAAGTGGAAGCAATGGTCAAAAATTATTCAACGTAGTACTTTCGCGTTACGCGTGGCAACACTGGCGGAGGTCCGACGGATAATATTTGAAAACGGGCTGGTTTTGGAAGTGGTGTGAAATTAGCGCATAGTGATTTAGTTCCCATGGTGCACTACACAGAGGGGGCCTCAGACCTTTGGAATTGAGTCAAGGCAAGCTAGATAATCCCAGGCTACCATCAGACAGGCTAAGAAAGGTGGGTTGATTTGTATGTGCTACATTAGAAGTAATATGTACATCTTTGAGTTTAAATGTTGAGTTGACCAGTTGACGTTAAACAGTACCATTTTCATCCACTCACAGTGACAATAGTCAGCTACCAGTCAATGTTGCCAATTAAGTGTTGATGAATGGATGAGTTTTGCAGTGGTCTTTGCTTTGGCATTTAGCAAAGACTGCACTGTTACAGTGTTAACTAATATTCAAAGGAGGTGATTGTGCTTTGCAGGTTCGGGATATTGATCCGTATTGATCAGTGCCATTTTAACCAAATTATTGTGGTAAAATTCGACCAGCATATGGACATTCTTGAATCTAATTAGTTCCCAAATGTCTCTTCTTATGAACATCCGAGTGGGTTCTGGTAAGCCTGTAGTGTCTTTCATTTACTCCAAGTTTTTCTTACACCAATACCAAAGCTGATTGTGGCAGACTGAACTACAGTAGAGGTATGCTTATGTGAACGTTTGTTGACAGTGGACTTTGCCATTTTCATGCACTTGCTGTGTCTAAAGCTAACTACCATATCAGTTAGCCAAAGTAGGTAATCAAGGGCATCTGAAAACACCTATATAGGTATTTTAGATCTTCATCCGACCATTTAGCTCAAAACTGCACTGCTCACATTAAAGTAACTGTGCACATAAGCATACCTCTACTGTACACCACTAAATAACAACAGCAAGCAACATACATCTGCTTGAGCCTATAGTTCAATCAACGATTTCACTCATCCAACAAGCTGAGGACAAATTTGACGAAAAATGTGTATGCTAGTTGACCAAAAAAGTTGAATAACTTTCATTGATATTATGTAGTACCGATGTACAAAAAAATTTCATTCAGATGTACCAAATTACTGTGGTGAAGTTAAACCAGTATATGGATATATGGATCTAATTAGTTCCCAAATATCTCTTATGAACATCCGAGTGGGTTCTCGTAAGCCTCTTGTGACTTTAATATTACTCAACGTTTTTTATGGCACTTGCCCTTCGGCCAAGTGCCATATAGCAATTGCAGTTTCTGTCTGTCAGCTGGTTTGTCTGTCCCCGTTTTGCTAGTTCGGGCAGAGTTCGGGCACTTCCAGATAAGCTAGAACGATGAAACTTGGCAGGCATATCAGGGACCGGACAAGATTAAATTAGAAATAGTCACTTCCCCAATCCGACCATCTGGGGGGAGGAGTTGGGAATGGAGGGAGGGGGGATCCGAAAAAATAGGAAAAATGATGTGTTTGTAACTTAGGAACGGGTGATCGGATCTGAATGAAACTTGATATATGGAAAGACCTCGTGTCTCAGACGTTCCATTTCAAATCCAGACCGGATCCGGTGGAATTGGGGGGGAATTGGAGGGGGAAACCTTGGAAAATGCTTAGAGTGGAGAGATCCGAATGAAACTTGGTGGAAAGAACACATACAAGTCCTAGACACGTGACTAACATAACCGGACCGGATCCGGTCACTTTGGGAGAGTTTGGGGGGGGGGGGACGAATTTCTAGTGATCCCGCGCGTTCGGTGCTTCCTGATGTGCTAGGACGATGAACAGTGGCAGGCGTGTCAAGGACCCGAAAAGACTGACTTGAGATTGGTTGTTTCCCCAATCCGACCATCTGGGAAGGGGGGCTGGAGGGAGGGGGAAGGTATTTTTTTACTTAAGAACGGGTGATCGGATCTTAATTTTAATTGATACATAGAAAGACCTCGTCTCTCAGATGCCCCATTTTCAATCTGGACTGGATCCGGTGACATTGGGGGGGGGGGGGGGAGGGGGGAACCGGAAATCTTGAGAAAGGCTTTGAGTGGAGGGTTCGGGATGAAACTTGGTGGGAAGAACAAGCACAAGTTCTAGAAATAAGCGGACGGGATCCCGTCACTGTGGTGAAGTTGGGGGGGGGGGGTGTCCGAATATACTAGTGATTCCGCGAGTTAGGTACTTCCTGATGTGCTAGGACGATGAAACGCAGGCGTGTCAGGGACCCGAACAGATTGATTTTTAGAAAGAAGTTTCCCCGATCCGACCATCATGGGTGTAGTGAAGGGAGTGGGAATCCGGAATCTAGTGGCAAGCTCAGCTATTGAGTGGGTGATCATATAAGTGAAACTTTATATTTAGAAAAACCTCGTGCCTCAGATCGAGATCCGGTTACATTGGGGGGGGGGGGGGGAACCGGAAGTCTTTGGAAACGCTTAGAGTGGAGGGATCGGGATGAAACTTGGTGGAAAGAACAAGCACAAGTCCTAGATACGTCATTGATATACTAGGACCAGATTCGGGCAGTGTGGGGGAGTTGCGGGGATCCCGAATTCTAGTGATCGCGCGAGTTCGGTACTTCCTGATGTGCTAGGACGATGAAACTTGGTAGGCGTGTCAGGGACCCGAACATATTTGACTTCCGTTTCCTCGACCCGACCATCGTGGGAGGAGTGGAGGGACGGGAAATCCGGAATCTAGTGACATGGGCAGCTTTTGAATGGCTGATAGGATTTGGATGAAACTTGGCAAGTGGAAAGAGCTATCGTCTCAGATGTTCCATGTCGAGTCAGGGTCGGATTCAGTATTTGTGGGTGGAGGGGGGGGGGGCACCGGAAAACTTTTGAAACGCTTAGCGGTAAGTCGAGGGATTCGGATGGAACTTGGCGGGGAGAACACGCATTAGGCCTTATTGACGAAGCAAGAGTATCGGAGCTCTGTGGGGGAGTTGGTGGGGGTTATCCGGAATTCAGGTGATCGCCAGTTAGGATAGTTCCAGGTGTTCTAAGGACGATGAAACTTTGCAGGCATATTAGTGACTTAAGGATCCCACACAGTGCCCTTGGAAAATCTGTGGTCTGGGACCCGAAAATCATTTTAGGGAGTTGATGGAAGAGGATTCCGGAAATCATTGACTTCCGTAAGTTGCGAACGGGTGGTCCGATTCGAGTGAAACTTTATGGGTGATAAGAACTGAAGACCTAGATAAGCAAAACATGCGTCCGAACTACATGCAGAAACGATCGGCGGAGCTGCGGGGGTGGGGGGGGGGGGACTTTTTGACATGCACAAAATCTGAACCTACGGACAGAATGGGGTGCAAGTTGGACAATACCTAGCTTATGCAGCCTTGATTTGTTCTTTGGCGTCCGGTCCGGATCTGGCCAAGGTGGGGGGGGGGGGGGGGTGAAGCGGGAATCGGAATTTGCTGATAGGCTATGCTCCGATTCCAGTCAAATTAAGTAAAATTCCAGTCAAACTTGATGGACTGGAAGAGGAGATGTCAGAGATGCGAAGTTTATGTTTCCGAGCCGTATTCAGCCGCAGTGGGGGGAGTTGGGATGGGAGTCCCGGAGATGATGTTATATATTTTGACATATTTTAGGGTTCAAACCGGATCCGACAACGTTTGGGGGGGGGGGGGATAGAGGCACCGGAAGTTAAAAAAAAATACTCGGTTTCTAGTGAAACAAGAAAATGCTTCAGATGATCCATTTACGAGTCGAACCAGATTCGGCCGCGTTCGGGGAGTTGTGACGGAAATCGTTTGGCACCTCCAGGGACCAAACGAGTGGATCTGTTGGGTTGAAACTTGGAAGGTAGAAAATTCGCCAGGAATGTTCAGACTTGAGTGAAACTAGATATCCTATTTCTGTGTGCAAACCGCATTTTTGGATGGCGCGGTATTTTGTGACGTTCCTACCAACTTTCTTTGCCACCTACTCGTAACAAGTGCCATACTAGCTCGTAGCTCTTGTTATACCGATTATGGCCGACTGAACTGCACAGCGTTCTAACGTGCTGAACCAAGCAGCATACATCTACTCGATCAAATTTATTACCAAATAGCTCAAAGCTAGAAGAGGAATAAATCAGCTGAAATGGGCACCTTCAGTCATTGAGCAATATCATTCCTCTGTGGATCTGTGGACATTGTTACAAATATTATTATTTATAAATACAGTTATTAAACATGAAATAGTTTGCACTGATATGCACCCAGTACTGTGGCTAATAAGATGGTGGAGAATACTGTGGGGGTGGTGGCTGGTAAGAAGGTGGTGGCTGCGGGTACTGTTGTGGTGGTTGGTATGATGGTGGTGGATACTGTTGAGGTGGTGGATAGTCTGGTTGGTAAGATGGTGGTGGGTACTGAGGTGGCGGTGGAGGATAGTATGGCTGCTGAGGTGGCGGGTAAGGCATCGGAGGCATTGGTGGTGGGTAAGGCATCGGAGGCATTGGTGGTGGATAAGGCATCGAAGGCATCGGTGGTGGTGGCAAGCTGACCGACAATTCCTTCTCTATGGACGGGGCTTCAGGCATGAAGTAATATAAAGGCTGTGCGACTGGTGCAGCAGCTGCGGTGCTGCTCTTCTTGTGGTAAGCAACGATCAGCTTTGGTGGAAAGATGAATCGCTTCGACCGAGCGAGATGACGGTTGGTCTCATCGGCGGAAGCTGCAGCGATGACCTGAAATGAATTATTTGTTTATGTTGTTTGAAAAATTGTTTATCGTAGATTAGCTACGTGACACAGAGGTTCGCGGATCGATACCGCATTTGGGCATCGCTCTTTTTGCCTGCTCCCCTTTTGCTACCGTTGTTCCTACCTAGTTTCCGGACTCCCGGGTCCGGGGAAAGTCGGAATAAGGAACTTCCACTATTGCATGCAGAATCAGCAATTTTTCTAGCCCCCTTCTGACCTTCCTCTGATTATGCTACATGACGCGCAGTTACTGCTCGTGGTCATAAGTAATAATACAAAAAACTAATTCAGGTCTTGGTTATGGCAGTAATGGCTCCATATTAAAGTTTAACTGGAAAGCCAACTTATTTTTGTGTCATTTAGTTGAACACACTGAATTGTTGAACACACTGAATTATTTGGATTCTTCAAAGGGATTTTTGTTTACTTTCCACTGTCTACTCTAGTTATGACGTTCAGAAGCAGCCGTCCCCACAATGATTCTACTTAACGCGGGAAATGTAATCTCAACACAGACGCGGCTTTGCAGTGGGCAGTGATGAGGTTGGTGATTATTGCTTAGTGCCTGAACAAAAAAATGTCATACATCTTTCTCGTAAGGCAACGAAAGTACAAGCGCATAGAGTTACCACAAATCACACGGAAATTCCACTATTTGAAAATCGATAGCAGAACACTGAAGTAACGCATTCTCAGCGGGTCTTCAAGCCAATTTTATTGAATAAATGATTGGTAATTAGATTGTCCTATCCCAGCCCTTTTCGGTTAAACTTTAAGAATTATTCCTCCCCTTCCATTAGTGGTGTCAAGTAAGTGCTCAAATAAATTGAGATTTGTAAGTAATAATAATAATAATTTTATTTAAACCCTCCATACAAATACAAAGTAAATGGTCGAAGCGGGTGGAAATCACACAACACTACGAGACAAAATTAGGCTGCGATAACTACAAATAACCAAACCAATACAAACTTGAGTCACTTGCTTACACCAGGCTAGCCAGTGGAAAATCGTCATTGGAAAATCGTGGAAAATAAGTCAGTTAGTTAATTTATGATTGGTGTGTATATTGTTACGAGTTAAACACGTTCTCATGAGTTATAATGACGTTACCGAACGAATTCGGCAAAAGCCATGACAAAAAAAATTGCTCTATCTATCTAGCTAAAAAAAATGAACATTTGCTCGTAAATCTTTCTAAAAAATTCTTAAAAATAGTTAAAGCAGTTTTCTGGCAGCAAAAACATACTTAGATTGTCAAATTTTTCATCCGAACGAAAACAGCGCAACAGTAACTTACCAGTGCCAACGCAACTAGACCTGTAACTAATTTCATCTTTGCTGGTTGTAAGACAGTACTGAACTGATACATCAAACCAGGTTTACCGCCTATATATACATAAAGATCAGACTGTTTTCTTTGAGACAATGGGCTAAATGACACATCCCAAAGCCTCAGGAGACTTATTATTCGGCGATAATGACCTTGTTTGGAGGTCGAGAAAAAAAAAAATAAGTGGGTATGCTACCATTTCTTTAATCCTCTTATATGTTGAAGTTGGAATCAGTTAGTCGGCACTCGCCGTGAGCAGAGGCGTTACTAGCCAAAATGTTTGGTGGGGGGGGGGGGAACGAGGCATTTACCGACTGGCTGGTAATTTTTACCGACTTTTTCTGCAGAAAAAATGACTGTTTTCAACAACAAAAATAACATTTTTGAAAAAATTGGACTGATTTTCAGAAAAACGGACTGATTTTCAGAAAAACGACTATTTAGACGAAAAATCGACCAATTTTCAGAAAAAACGACTGTTTTCATGACTAAAATCAACTGTTTTGATCGCGGCGCCTCCCCTCCCAGTCGTGACGCCCCTGGCCGTGAGTAAGATTGTCAATGAATTAACGTTTTGATAATTGATTGGAGTTTGGCGACATTAAAGAGAGCCGAAAAAATACAATGTCCTGTTATCATGATTAAAATAATCTTTTCCTTCCATGAAACTGTCATAAGCACTTCACTTCCGTTCACTTCCTTTATGTATCTACTCGCCAGTGGTTAAAGTTTTTTGCGCACCACCTGGATCCAGTCTGGCGATGCCGGCATTCTTAATTTCCTTCCATGAGCACAATGAATCGTCATCGAATAGTTAGCAATTGAACGTCTGTGATTTTAAAATATTTATTTAACTTTTTTGCCAGTGAGCAACTAAGTGGAAAACACGGAGTAGGTACATAAAGAAAGGAGATAAATGAGAAAAATGTAACCGTAACATACATACATAAATACAACAGAGCATCTATCCGTGTTGTCTAAATGGTAAGTAAGTCACCATAGACAATACGGGTTGATGGGTACTCGCACAAATTTCTAACATCAAGTCACCGTTCCGTCGTCAAGCTCTTTTTTCGATTTTTTTTTTTCCATACGTAGTGCGGGTATTTGAATATTGATCTTTCCGAACGTTTTCAGTGTCTCTTTTGATTTATAATTATATTCTTGCTCGAGATTGATTACCGCAAAGATGATTCATGCCTAGAATCTTGGCTGGTTTGGTGAAATGTCCCCGCCGAAAATTCGGATTCAGAATCTCTTCTTACCCCTAAATCGGATTTCTAATCAGCTTCAATCAAACCTTACTTTTAACAAGTTTTCCGGTTTTGTCCGGATCCCGGGCGAACTACTTGTCTGGCGAGAAAATGGTTCTCATCGTTATTTTCAGCACGTCTTCTTACCCCTTAATCGACTATCTCATTAGCTGTTTTAAAATATTTTGTTTGCCCCTTAATTTGAATCGCCTCCCCCTTCCTTAAATATAGGGCTACAGAACACATCTAGGAACTTGACCTTTCCCTTGACGCAAAAAAAATCCTCACATCAAGTTTCGTCAAAATACCTCATTCCCTTCCAGATTTATCGTGCTGAGAGACGGACGGACAGACAGACAACTTTTGCGTTGTCATAGGGATCCCTCTACTTACATTTTGGGATCTCAAAAACGACCCGCGCCCTTGGCATCGATGAGAAACACGGCAAACTTGTAACCGGTATTCCTGTGATAAATGTATGATAAATATAAAAATTATAAATATGTATACATATATATAAGGTGATGGATAATAAGCTCTTCGGAAGCAACAAGCTGGAGCCTGATCTGGCTCGAAAAGCGTCATACAGAGAGAATCCAAAAATCAGCATATTGTCGTACAGTACAGGTGGTTCAAATAGTAGGCTATCGCAAATTCGAGATATAGGAAAGTACAGGGATGGAACAAGTAAGGACATAGAGAGAAGCAGTAACATCAGCAGTTTAGTAGTTATAAAATATATCAGAACAAGAGCTAGAAGCTCAGATGGCACTTGCAAGGCTGGGTCAGACTTACACATGTGCGAGGACGATGAAACTTGGCAGGCATAACAGTGGTTTCTCTGATTCGACCCTCGTAGGGGGAGCGGAGGGAGGGGGAATCCGGAGTCTTGAGGTATGTCCAACTTTTGAACGGGTGATCGGCTTAATGAAACTTGATATTCGGAAAGAACTCAGGTGTCCAGTTTCGAGTGCGGACAGGATCTGCTCAATTTGGGGGAGTCGGGGGGGGGGGGGGGGGGTGTGAGAAATTGTGTGACACGCTTAGAGTGTAGCGATTGAGATGCCACTTGGTGGGAAAAACAAGCGTAACCGCTAGATACATCAGTGACAGAACCGGACCGGATTCGATCACTCTGGGGGAGTTGGAGGGGGGGGGGGAGGGTCCGGAATTTTGGTGATCGCAATTTAAGGTACTTCCAGATGGGCTAGGTTAATGAAACTTGGCTTGAACATTAGAGACAAGATTGACTTAGAAATTGTCACTTCCCAGACCCGACCATCCCTTAAAGTACTCATCTTAACCGCAAAGTACAAAAATACTTTTGAGCGAAATCTACATTTTCATGATCACCATGAGCCCATGATCATTTTTACCTCAAGGGTTTTGCTTAGAAATGGATTTCTAGCATCCTCAAAGTGCGCATCTTGACCGAAAAGTAAACAAAATACTTTTCGACCAAACCATACATATTAATGATCCTAAAGGGCCCAGGATCATTTTTGCTTCGGAGGTTTGATTACGGATGGATTTCTAGCGCCCTTAAAGTGCGCATCACAGCCAAGTGCAGAACAAAAAAAAAAACTTTTTTTACCAAACGATACATTCTCGTGATTTCCAATGGTCTATCGCCATTCTTATCTAAAGCGTTTGCTTGCAAATGATTAGAACAAACCCACAAATTGGCGAATTACTACTTTCATCCATTTACCAAGCCTTGTAAGTGCCATATGAGCTTCCAGCTCTTGTTTTTAACCGGGGACGTTTCGATTGTTTCCCAGACATCCCAGTGATCGGATTAGGACTTGTATGATAGGACTTGAAACCCTTTTTTAGTTGTTCCGTGTATAACAGCTAGCTACTCTCAGTCCTCAAAGTGTTAAAGGACCCCTCTTGCTTATTCTGCCTTTTATAATATACTTAGCTCCCGTATGGAATTATAAGCTTCTAAAATCCCCACCTTTCTCCATTGTTTTGTTTCGTAACTACGGAGTTTTAGCGCATTTTCGGTCTTGCCGAGTTTTCCCGTCACCCAACGAAAAGTTTGCCTGAATCTTCAGTGTCCACTGACACTTTCACACATAAGGATGTGACAATCTTCTCTTTATTACTTCTTTTATTTACTTAGTTTTCCCACTTTTTAACCAACACACGTTCAGTTTTCAAATGTTTTGGCCCCAGCCGCCGCGTCGAAGAGCAGGAAAGCTGGGTGTAGTCGACAAGCGCTAACAAGAGAATCGCTAGTTTCAGGTGGAAAGTACTGGTATTTTCGAAAACATTTTTTCTGGTCCGTTTCATAGGGAAAAGATCATTTCTGGTAAGAGTTGTGCTTTAACGCTCCCCCTACGAAGGCCCCTGTTTTAGACATGTCTCCAGTAATCACTTTCCGGTAGTCTTCGCACTTTGGAAGCCGAAGCGACTTTCTTGGAAAGTGATTCCAAAAGTTAATGAAAAAAACGACGGAAAGTTAAATGCTTTAGGGGAATACGGATGACCTCTTTTTTCGCACGTATCAGAATTGAAAGAATCTGTTGTAATCTATACGTATTCTAAAAGTTCCCAACTAAACAGTTTCCCGGCGATCTCAGCTTTCCATAGGTTTTCGCGAAAAGTCCAACTTGAAGTGGAAAGCAGGTAAAAGAATCGGATTCCAACGGTTTTCGCGATGTGCTTCGCTCGCTGGAAAGCGACTACGGAATCTCACGAAAACCCTCCTGTATAAACCTGGCATAGCCGACAGTCCCCTTCACTGTAAAAAGTATCTCCTATATCGGACATTAGTAATTGTGCATCACCGAATTCAGAGATTTTTATTCCGAGTTCCGAGAGTTAAAATCCGACGGGGGATTACATCGCTAGAATGCAAAATACTGCAAATTAAGTTATATGAAAGCGGATAGTTGTTTTTTTCAGATCCCAAAACCTAAGTGGAGGGATACCTATGATCGCAAAGGCTGTCCGTCTGTCGCTTCGTCTCGTCTAAAAGTCCCTCGTATTCTAAAAGTTCCCAACTAAACAGTTTCCCGGCGATCTCAGCTTTCCATAGGTTTTCGCGAAAAGTCCAACTTGAAGTGGAAAGCAGGTAAAAGAATCGGATTCCAACGGTTTTCGCGATGTGCTGCGCTCGCTGGAAAGCGACTACGGAATCTCACGAAAACCCTCCTGTATAAACCTGGCATAGCCGACAGTCCCCTTCACTGTAAAAAGTATCTCCTATATCGGACATTAGTAATTGTGCATCACCGAATTCGGAGATTTTTATTCCGAGTTCCGAGAGTTAAAATCCGACGGGGGATTACATCGCTAGAATGCAAAATACTGCAAATTAAGTTATATGAAAGCGGATAGTTGTTTTTTTCAGATCCCAAAACCTAAGTGGAGGGATACCTATGATCGCAAAGGCTGTCCGTCTGTCGCTTCGTCTCGTCCGTCTCGCCGGACAAGTAGATCGCCCGGAATCCCGCCAAAACCTGAAAATTTGTTAAAAGTAAAAGTTATCTATGAATTTCATTAGGTGTTTGATTTACCGGTAAGAAGACATGCTGAATTCGTGTATGACAATCATTTTCTACTTGGACACATAGTTCGCCACAAATCCGGCTGAAATTGGAAAATTTGCTAAAAGTTGAAGTTTTATCTGAAGTTGATTAGAGGTCCGACATAGGGTAAAGAGATACGCTGAATCCGTTTTTGGACTTCAGTTCCAAAACAAGTAGTTCGCCCGGAATCCGGATGAAATCGGAAATTTGGCAGAAGTAAGGCAGGAACTTTCGTCAAAGTAGGTATGACGCAGGCTGTAGGGGTAAACACGCATGCTAAATCCATATTTGAACTTGGTCTTCTCAGATGATTACCATTTCCCTTAATCTGTTTCTAAATTTTATTAGTAAAGTGCTCAAGGAGTTTGGCGAAGACTGGACCTCTAAAACACCCGATTGTCTGGATCAAATATTAAATTTTTGGGATCCCATCGAAACCTTTGGTCTTGTTTTTACAGTCTAGCATACGCTAATGGGCAGTCAAAGTTTCGTTTAATTTTTGCAAGCAATTTCCGCCAGGTTCTTTCGCTGACAGAGGGGATCGAATCCGTTTTGGTGCCCCTTTGCCCTCCAGTGCCGCTCTCTCCACAATACTCTAGATTACTAAGTCCGAAACACGCCATTCAACTTCAGGAAAAATAGGAAACGTCACCCAAACGAACCCTCTAAATTGATTCAAACCATGTGTAAATATTCCTTCAGCCCAAGCTGACTGCGAATCATATTTGATAGTGCCAAACGGATACGTCAGCTGAATTTTATTAGAGCTATATTTCGGCCCTTCTTGGCAAGGGTCTTCTTCAGGCTCAAAGCCGCTCAAGTTGGAAAAGCGAACTTGTGGGAAACACCGGTTTTGAGCCTGAAGAGGACCCTTGCCAAGAAGGGCCGAAATATAGCTCTAATTAAATTCAGCTGACGTGTCCGTTTTGAGCTATCAATTATGTGTAAACCAATCAACGACGTTTGCTGTCGTGACGTTTCTCGCTCGTCGCTGTCCACACGACGATTCTTCATCGGCCCGAAGAGTCAGGTTGCGTTCCACCAACTTAACAATTGTTAACAATCGTTAACTTTACTTCGGGGCGGAGCTAACAGCAGCTTTAACGATCGTTAACTTTTCCCAGTTCTACAATTGTTAACTATTTTGTAACGATGATCACCGACCATCGTTACAAAATAGTTAACAATCGTTAAGCTCTGTTTCGGAAATCGTAGGTGGGCGGAGCTTAAATTTCGACATCAGAGAACGCAAAAAGTTAACAACTGTTAACAGTTTGCTAACTATCGTTTAGTTACGGAACGCAACCTTACTCATCAAGAGTATTATGGTGCATCCCACTGTATGTAAATCTAAGCGTATTGTACGCCTCTTTTGCGCTAGAAAAATTAATTTGCTGGAAAAACGGACGTTAAAATGCACGGATTGGAAAAATACGCGAAATTGTCATGAACAGGTCCCATTGGATTTTTGTAAAACAGGTTGCCAGTACGGTTTGGAATTTGATTCCTCGTGACATCCAGAATGCGTCAAGTTTACCCCAGTTCAAGGCGCGAAACATTTCTGGAAAGAACACCGTTGAGAAAGTTTTAATCCTATTTGTCATGTTGTTTGGATGATTATGAGACGGCTGCGTGGTTTTCCCAAACTTTTGTTTGTCGTTTTGTTCTGTTCTTCCCTTTCAGTTTTCTATTTTTCCGAAGTACCGGGAATATAGCACCATCTACTTTTTGGGATCCCAAAACTTAAGTGGAGGGATGCTTATGACATCGCAAGAGTTGTCCGTCTGTCTGTGAGCACGATAACCCTCGGAGGGAGTGAGATATTTTGATGAAACTTGGTGTAAAGGTTCTTTGGGTCTAGGGTAAGGTCAAGTTCGTACATGGGCTTTATAGCCCTACGTTTAGGGATGAGGGAGGGGGTCCAAATTAAAGGGCCAACAAAATATTTTTAAACAGCTAAGGTGCCCATTTTGGAGTAAAAAGACATGCTGAACACGATGGTGAAAACCATTTTCTCGCCGGACAAGTATTTCGTCCGGGATCCGGCAAAAATCGGAAAGTTGGTTAAAGTAAAAGTTTCATTTGTAGTTGATTATATGTTCGATTTAAGGGTAAGAAGACATGCTGAACACTTAGGTGAAAAGCATTTTCTACCCGGACAACTAGTTCGCCCGGAATCCGGCCATAACCGGAAAATTTGTTAAAAGCAAAAGTTTTATTTGAAGTTGATTAGATGTTCTTTATAGAGATAAGGATAGGCTATACGCTGAATTCGTTTCTGAATTTTCTCTTTTTGCTGGACAATTAGTTCGTTCGGAATTCGGCCGAAACCGGAAATTGGGCAGAAGTAAAGCAGGAAGTTTCGGCCAGTGTCGTCAAAATAGATACGGCTTATAGAGGTATATCTGAACTATGTTTTCTCTGATGATTAGCCTGGCGAAGACTGAATCTGGCGAAGACAAGGCCCAATTGTCTGGATCAAATATTAGATTTTTGGGATCCCATCGAAGCCTTTGGTCTTGTTATCGAAGGCGCACGTCATATAACATAAGAAGGAGAAACTTTCGGGGGTTAGGGAAATCACCGAGAAATCGGAGATCGAAATGGTGTATCAATCGTAACAACTGTTATCTGGGTTCCTTGGTGCAACGGGCGTCTGTTGCCGAAGGGTGAAGCGAGGGGCTGCTCACTTATGGTGAGCAACAGTGTACACCCTCCCGTGGGTAAGGTCTCAGGACTTACTGTACACTTATTTCAGGAGTAAGTAATCCCTCGGTGTGACGACATGGAATTATTTGAGAAAAAAAAGGCAGTCGATGGAAGCGGACTGGCGGTCTTGGAGAGCTCCGCTGGCTTATCCGCCGTATGTTCTCGCAACTGCGGCTAATGCTGCGTTTACAAGTACAGGAAAACTTGAACAGAATCCGATCTCGGTGACAAGATTATGTTTACACGCGGAGGGAAAAAAAGAAATTCTTCAAACCAGAAAATCTAACAAAAAAAATTCACTATCCAAACAACAAATGTTTTCAGCGCATTTATGACATCAGTAATGATTACTGCTGCTCTCAAAAGCTAGCTAGACAATTTTTTTTGTCTTTTATCAGCTCCGCCGACGAAAATTCCTTTCAAGTACACCGGAATTCCTTCGTCAGGAAAGGATTCTTGTCCCGCTAGACTTTTTTTCTACTTGTCTTCACGAACGGAATCCGTTCGAGTCGCCCCGGAATTCCTTTCTCCTCGACGGGATTTCTTGTCCGTGTAAACGCTGTATAAGACTAGCCTCGCTTTCCGATGTTGTTCTTGCGCTCTGCTGGTTTTGGAAGGGACATGGAAAATGGATTCTGCAAGCTGGCGAGAAGCTGCAAAGGTGTAACGCCTTTTACGGTTGTTCTAGCGCCTGGCGGATTTTGGGACCATGAATCCGTAAGAACGTCAGAATCGCCCTAACGCTATCGCTTAGTAACACATCCGTCTCTTCTCTCTCGCAATTCATCCTGGCTCCAAATCCGAATGAGCGTGACATGTTAGCCGAAATTTCCGCAGTCCCCTTCTGCAAGGTCGGTATATAGTCTAATGTTGCGGACAGGCGAAAAAGGGGGGGTCTTAGCAGTATTTATTTCATCCGTCATCACATCCTGAAAATAGAAGGAAAAGAAGACAATGAAGCATGTTGACACAGTGTGAATTAATTGTAAATATTAAGTGTTATTTTATGTATTTCGTGAGAAGGAGAAAGGAGGAAGAAAATTTGTTCTTTTTGTAAAGATATTGGGCAAACAAAATTATTCTGATTCTAATATTTTCCGTATCAGTTCCGTGGAAAAGTTGAGATTTTTCAACCTTATAATGAAAGAGCCGAAAATCCAGCCAGGAAAACCTATTCGCCTAACTGCGCCATTACGGTTCTTCTAGTCAATGCGGAGAGTATACTAGCTATCCGGTTCAACCGGCACACCACTCTATATTCTCTTGATGACTAACTCTTCTTGGCGATGCAAAATCGCCTAATACCTCGCTGAAGAGCAGGAAGCGGTATCACAACTGCTCCCAAACATCGCCGTGATTGGTTAACACAGGATTGAGTTGTTGAGTTTGAGTCGTTAGTGCTACGTTTTCTCGTTCTTCCCGAGGATTCCTGGCGTGTTTTGGACTTAGTCATATAGAGTATTTGTGGAACGCGGCAGCAGTTCTTGCTCAGCGCATACCCTAATCCGTTCTCGATCTAAGAGATCAAGTTGGTATTGTAAACACTCCCTATACGTTGTTCAGAACAAGTGAATTCTGACCTAGCGGAAATGTGGCGTAGCAGATTTGTCATTGGGGGGGGGGGTTAGCTGCCCCTCCCTGGCTTTCCAAGGGAGACCCAACTTATCCGTCGAAAATCTTAAAATCTGCAAAAAATAAAGTGACTGGACAAAGTGACAGACAGTTGCGTAAAGTGGATCTTAATAAGGTCTCTCGCCAAAATTTGACCTTTCGAGGCCAAGCTAATGACCCGGAATGACGCCGTTGCCCCCCTAGTTTCGATAAATGACGCCCCTGGGCAGGAGGGGGCAGGGCTTCACAATGTTACATCGTAGTCTTATTCTCTATTTATCAAATATATTTATTTATAAATATCCACAAAACAAAACAAAAAATGTAAGACCCATGCGCTATCAGTTGCCAGTTGCCAGTAGATACCATAAACATTCTAATACGACGGGTATTGTGGAGGAGGTGGGCTGTAGCTTGGCTGATAAGATTGTGGAGGATATTGCTGAGGTGGTGGGTAGGACGGCTGCTGGGGTGGTGGGTAGGATGGTTGTTGTGGTGGTGGATAGGAAGGCTGCTGGGGTGGTGGGTAGGATGGTTGTTGTGGTGGTGGGTAAGACGGCTGCTGGGGTGGTGGGGAATATGGCTGCTGGGGTGGTGGGTAAGGCATAGAGGGCATGGGTGGTGAGGGTGGTGGTAATTTGGCAGATAGCGATGCTTCCGCTTGTACAGCTGAAACTTGAGGTAGGAGGAAATATATCGGCTGGGCGACAGGGGCTGCAGCTGCTGCTTTGCGGTGGTGAGCGAAGATCATGGCTTTCTTGAGGAAACGTGCAGAGCGCTTGAGTGGCGCTTCCGAATCAGTGGCTTGGTCTTCCTCCGTGTTGATGTCAGAGTCGCTGTCGGTTTCGACGGATCTCCTAACAGTGATGGTGGTGTCTTTGGCGACATCAGCAGATGTCTTCTCCAGATCTGCATCTTCACCTTTGCGATCGGCCTCATTGTCGGACGATTCAACAAGCTTGGCTGCCTTCTTTTCCTGCGTTTTCTGGTTGGACCTCTTGTTGACCTTCACAGCTTCTTCGGCTTTGCTGGCAACTTTTTCGGCTTGACCCTTCTCAGACATCATTATCGTCGTATCGTCTTGTTTCTTACTCGATGTGGTGTCAGCTGCAGCGCCTTCCTGATTTTCCGCCTTTTCGTCGGATCTCTTGTTGACCGTCACGGATTTGGACACTTCTTCTTTCTTGTGATTGGATGCGTCTTCAGACGTCTTCACCATTTCACCGTCCTCCTCGTTGCTGTACGAGTCAAAAGTTGACCTCTTCATCGGCATGGACTCCTGACCTTCCAGCTTTTTGGCTGCATCAGTAGGTGATCTTTTGCTAGCTTTGGACTCGTCAGCAGTGGCTTGTTGGACAAAGACAGTGTTTTCCGATGCTCGTTTCCTGGGAGGTCCAACCATTTCGTCGTCGCCGAAGCAGTCGACACACGCGTATGTAGAAGTGACTATCTGGAAAAAAAAATCAGGTCTAATTTACAAAATAATCGAATAAATAACGGTCAGTCTGTCAATCAATAAAAGAGAAATCTGTTGCTGCCTATGTTGGGCAATATAGTCACATAGACTGGCTGTTGTGTTTGTCAAATTAAAGCGGACCACAAAAAATGGTCTTTCTACCACACATACAATGATAACCATCCCTACTTTCACTATGAATGTTCAAAACCACATAAAATCAAAAAAATCCTTGGTTTGAAAAATTCGGTCTCGACTAAATCTCAGCTGATTATCCGGGACATTGCAGCCGTTATGGCGCGTAGGGAGCCAAGGATCAAAATAATAATTTCCGTCGAATGCTCCAACTGTTTATTACAAATACAAATCAATTAAAAAACCAAGACCAGTGTGGTACTTATGAAGACATACAAAACATAATGCAATAAAGTCTTATAATTCTTTGCTAATCAAACGTGGAAAATTTTGTCATCTGGAAAAGAAGACGTTTGGCGTGGGTTTTTTCTCGGGCAAAAACATCAACAGCAATCAAGTTCAAATCTAAATAACCTGGTGGCTTGCGATCAGTAAGAGAAGGAAAAAACAGAATGTTTGTATTAGGTCTTAAAGAAAACGGTTTGCAAATGTGGGTTAATCTTGTGCCGTCTAAATCAAGTGGAACGAAGATCAAAGAATAGGGCGTGGAAGAGATAGAGGCAGCTAATCTATCTTTGTTCTAGATTGACGAATAGGCTATAAGGTTACAAACAAAAGAACCCGAAAATCTCATTTTTTTCTAGTTTGATATTTGACTGGCCACTGTACGAACTGTAAATATAAGTGGTGTGAGTGTTATGCTACTATAAAGAAAGTGGGTAGATTCCTCAAGCTGTCAATGATGCACAGAGAACATTTTTTGTAGTTTTAGTAGTGGCTAGAAATTAGTTCGTCAATTTTGTTTGTTTTTTTGATTGTATTGCCATGGCCCTTGGGCTTTTAGTGTAATAAATATCATATCATATCATATCATTGCAGAAAATGGCGAAAAAAATCTGAAAATGGCGGGTCAAAAATAAATTACTTAGCCTACTTACTTACTTAGAAGCTTAAAGGCGATACAGTCCAGAGAAAGGGGACTTGTATGGGAAGCAATTCACATTTCGACTACTACTAGCACATTTGAAACAGTCAACTTTATTACCAAAAAGCTTAAAAAAGCTGATAAAAGCTGAAAGAAGTCGTTGAAGCAGTCAAGACATGCGAAATATTTTCAAATACAATAAAACAAAAGAAAACAAATTAACTAATACAGATCAAGAGCAATGACTTGGAATACAACTGTATAATAGCTTGTTCAAACGGGACCGAAATCAGCGCGTAAACAGAGGCTGATCTGTTCAGACGACGGATCAGTTATTTGGGGTTGACGGGAGAATTAAAAAGGAAAACCTAATTCCGAATATTCTTTTTGTTTGTAACAAAATATAAAAAAATTAACAAAAACATCTCGTGAGTTAGTCGAAGTCAAATATAGTTGACTTGTAGTCTTTTCACTAGGAAAAAGTCACAAATTGAATATTGAAAGATGTCAGGCGACTCTGCAATTTTAAACTGAAAAGCAAATAAAATTCATTTGAATATTTTTGTTTTTGAATGAGAACACAAAATATAATTAGTACTAACTATAAATAATACGAGAACAGTATGCAATCATTTAATGTTGTTCAGTCACTTTTCAGTGAGGGTTGAATGGAAAAATTACTCAAATTATATATTTTTTTTTTAAAGAAAAACAACGAAAACAAATATTAGACACAAACAGAACATACGTCGTTGTAATTAGAAAATATTCTACCTTTTTTTCCAAATTATTTAGTAATCCTGGGATGCTTCGTGTAAAAATCATCTTTTGTGCACATTGGTCTGACAGAATCTGCACCGGATTGACCTAAAATTCGCCAAGTTTGACCAATCCCCGTAATTACAGTCTGTTTACTGTCTCTAGAGTCATCAAAGGTGAAATTTCCAAAGGATTTAGTTTATACCGATCTGTGACCGCGATGAAAATACGCGCCTATTTGGAAGATAAGCGGCTGTTTTTTGGATTTTTTTTTCAACCGCTATTTTCGCGCGGAAATCAGCCGCTGATCGAGAATCGGCCGCCGTTTCAGCCCCGTGTGAACAAGCTAAATTTAGTTGAAGAATGGAAAGAGTTAGGGGTATTAATAACCTACCCATTGGTTATTAAACTTAAAGTATAACTGAAAAGCTAGCTTATCTTTATATCTTGGATTTGAATAAACTGAATTTATTTTCCTCTGCTGAGGTTTTTTTTTTTTTATTCATCTGCTCTAGTGATGACGTTCAGATTATGCGCTGATGGCAAGTTCATCGCGGAGCGGAGGATTTGAATTTTAACACGAACGTGGATTTCAATGGCTAACGAAGCGAAGCTCAGGAAATGTTTAGTTCCAGATTGTGAGCTCACTATTGTGTGTGACCAAAAAGATTTATTTTTCGTTAATATTTACCGTTGTAGTACATACAGTTACTACAAGTCCAATTAGAAAAAGCTCATTCGATGAGAATTGATTATATGAATAACGGAGCAATTGACGAATTAACGCTTTGTCTTAGTGAGGGTTAACTAAACTCTTATCAGCCCTCTTCGGTTAATTTTTAAGGGTTTTAAATTTTATATGAAATGTTGCAGTTTGGTATAAATAGTATAAAAACTTTCTGACTTACCAGAATGAAAACTGGGAGAAATAGCTTCATTTTCGCTGAAAGCGGCTAAAAAACTGATGATTTCACCTTGATGCTGACGTGTTTTATACGCCTCTCATAAGTAGGGTTGAAACAATTAGAAGGTCATTGGTAATTAATGGTGTGTGAGGGCAAAGGTCAGGTCAGTATGGTTTTGTTGTTGTTGTTTCTGAATTAGCAAACATCTTTCTTTACGAAAACATTGCTTGGTTTGTTATTGATTGGTTTGCACGGGATTTGAATCAAATTAGAGGGTTCGGATGGCGACGTTTCTTTTTCTTACCGAGGTTCACTGGCGTGTTTCGGACTTAGTCACATAGAGGAGGCTATAGGCCGATTGTACGGTTGTCTCAGCTGGGCAGAATGGGTTTATGTCAGGTCAGCGGAGCTGAAGTACTTGTATGAGCAGAAAAAAAAAAAATCTATATTCCGCAAGAGCGCTGACTGTAACACAAATAAATGAAGAACAGTTTTTTTCAACTGGAAAGAATATATTTCTGTCAGAAATGCAAACAAAAGCAGAATTTCTTATTAAAGTCTAAATGAAAAGCCAACTTATTTTTGTATCATTTAACTGAACACCCGGAACTATTGGGATTTTGCTAAGGGATTTTTTTATATTTCACCAACTGCTCTAGTAGTGACGTTCAGAATATCTACGGCCATCCCCACAACACAAATTCTACTATGACGCGGGAAATTTGAATCTCAACACTAACGCGGCTTTTCAGTGGGCAGTGGTGAGGTGAAGACTGCTTAGTGCATGGACACAACTTTTCGCAAATCCTTTTCGTCAAACATACAATACAGGTATAAGCTCACAGAGATACCACAAATCCGACAAGGAAATTCCACTATTCGACAATCGATTATTCGTGAATAGCGGAGCAACGAAGGAACGCATTTTTATCGGGTCTTCAAGCCTGTTTCAGTGAATAATTGATGGGTAGATTGCCCTATCTCAGCCCGTTTTGGTTAAACTTTAAACCTTTGAAGGTTGGCATAGTGTAGGTGCCGATCTCCTGATACTCTGCCGGGAATGCGATGGGTGGTTGGGCGCAAATAAGACAACACTTTCCATGCTTTTCCCTAGATTTCTCTAGCTACCCATTTGAAGATGGGGCACTTTTGGCTGCAGGGAAACGCCACTAACCCTCGCCCGAAAACAAACGGTAGCACCACCGAGACTCGAGCCAGTGACTCTCCGCTTGTGAGTTGTGCCTGCTGTCCATTCGGTCAGGATGGCCAGTTGGGAGGAAGAATAAATATTTGTTCTTAACAAGAGCACTGGGTCCTATCAGAGCACCGGCTCCGGATATGGCCGTAGCGAAAGGTCTTCTGCTAATTCTCCCCATGTTAGAATTTTCCCTACAAATCTAAGCAAGAACGCAGACACGACGCAACGTCCCAAGCAAAGATTTTGTCGTTCACCTTTTTTCTCCAGTCACTTTACCTAGATAGGATACAATTAAGTTTTCGGAGCATATCAGCCGGCAAGTGTTTATTGGGCAAGTCGATTTCGGCAGTTATCAATCTGACAGTCCCAACAGGCAGAGGCGTCACGACACCTTCCTGATAGGGGGGAGGGGGGGGGGGGGGGGGGAGGGCGACTTCAGGATTTTACCGAAATTTTTCAAAGTTTTGCCGGAATCTTTCGAAGTCTTACCGGAAATTCTCCGTACTGATCATCTCTGCAGAAACTCTAGTATACTGTTGTGTTCTGACTTTGATTGTGTGTTAAAAACAACAAAAAATAGGCTCGTTAAAGTTTAACTGGAAAGGAAGCTTCTTTGTAAATCTGATATTTGAATCCACTGAATATTTTGACACATCTGAGGGATTTTTCATATTTTCCCCTGGTCTCTGGCTCTGGTAATAACGTTCAGAGTGTGCGCTGCTTTCATGTCAAACCAAAATTCATCCAGACAAGGAGAATTTAAATTTGAACAGAATCCTGCATTTTCAGGGCTAAAGGTGCGACATCGGAGAAGTTATTCCTGTAGGAAAATGTTTTTAGGATATGTTAGGATATTTATTACGCTGCAACGGTTTTTTTTCAAGCGTAGAGGGACAAGCACATAGAGCCACCACAAATCCGAAAAAAAAATATCCCTGGATAACGGAGAGGCGAAGTAACGCATTATTATCGGGTTTTCAGGAATATTTAAGTGAATAAGTGATATGTTACTAGACTATTTGGTGTCAGCCCTATCCGGTTAAGCTTAAGATTGTCATTTAGAATTAAAAAGTCTTCGACTTTCAACCCACCCTACACGTTTATTCTTCGCGTTTCAAGTGTTTTTCATTTGTTCACAACACATCCAATTTTACATCCGTCAACTAGATCGGTTTCACATTCGATTAGCAACAGATGCTGGTCAGCCATTATTGAAGGCAAAGTGGTCGTAACCAACTTAATATTGCTAAAAAATCTTTCCCCTTTTGCTGAGGTAACAGGGATTGTCCTAGCCAACTTGAAGGCTGTCCATCCATACTAGTGGTAATACATCTTTCAATTCACGAAAGACTTCAAATATATCTTTAAACTTTTTGTTTGTTTCGAGGCTCTCCTGGTGACTTTCGAAATCACGTCGGAACAAGGCTAACTAGTTTTTGAACTCTTCTCGGTTTATCACCGGAAAGGAGTCGAGAAAGCTGTCAAAACTGGAGTAGACGGTACCGTGATATTATTCCTGGAACAGTATTTGTAATTGGAACTGATGGAAATTTCAGTAGGTGTCTAGTTCTTTAAAGCTACAGAAACTTAGGAGATTACGGGAATTGCCCGATGAATGGTCCGGTACGCTGTGTTGTCTGTCTGCAAGGCTCACTCTGCTGTGTTGTGTGCCGGGGTCAGCCTGGCAAGCTGTGAGTCTACACTTATCCGGTAAGCATCAAAATCCTGGTAGGTTCCCTGAGCCAAATTCTGGTTGATTCCGTGGAGCAAAGTCCGGTAGATTTCCTGGTCCAGCCTCCAGTAAATTCCCTGAGACAAGTTCCGATAGATTCCCTCAGACAAGTTCCGGTAGATTCCTTGACCAAGATTCCGGAAGATTCCCTCAGCAAATTTCAAGTAGGTTCCCTGAGGAATAATCCCGTAGATTCCCTAAAAATAATCTACTTCAGGTGAATATGATAAATTTTAATTGGCGCGGATTCGCCGCACCAGTCAAACTTTCCCGGATTTTTCCCCCACAAACCTTCTGGGTGGGAGGGTGCAGACCCCCCCCCCCCTCGGGATGCCCCTGCGAACAGGACAATGTAGTGAACGGCAAGTCCCTACGGGGCAAGCACGTCTTAGGCAATCTTACTAAAGACAATGCAGCTTAAACGGTTCGGCAAATTCCAATGCGATACTCTTGATGACTGTCTCTCCCTGCCGTTGCAGAATCTCCGGTTACCTGCGGAAGAAAGTAAGAAACGGTGTCACAGCTGCGCTGACTCAGGATTTTGAGTCATTGAGTTTGAGTCGCTACGGACATGTTTACTCCTTCTTCCTGAGAATCACTGGAGCGTTTTGGACTTAGTCATATAGAGTATTCAACTCTCTGTTCGTCCCCGATAGCCCTCAGGGACTTCTGAACAGGGCGACACAGAACCGTTAGTAAATTGCAAGTGTTCACTCCTGCAAATTTGAAACGGGTAGAAGTAAGACCGTCTAGCCCCCTGACTTACTGTCGAGAACTTGACCACTGATAAGCATGTCTGGCGGCAATTTGTCGAAAGTCTTGTGTCAAATGATAGACTTTTCGGTTGTAAACTTGTCAAGTGATATGTAGCCGTCTGTTATGTGATATCTCCTAAAATTTGCGGACATATGTTGCCTGTGATAGGGTCGCGAGCCAACTATGCGTAAGGATGTACAAGTTTTACTTTAAAGATACAGTCCAAACAATACATATACGTGTCATCGTTAAAAGAGCACGACGAAATAAGGGGGCTGGGTTGCTGTTGCACATCAACATTTAGCCTACGCCAAAGAATTTGTTGCGCAGCAAGTCGAACACGGAAAGAACAAAGTTTTCTGGTATATCTGATTTGCTGAATTCCTGTTCAGCGTTCCTAGCGGATGAAAGTACGATTGGAAACGCTACTCAGAGTTCGCACGTGAAACTCGTTACTAAAACAAGATAAACAAGAGCTGTAAGCTCATATGGCACTTGCATGTGTCAAGATGATTTGATTGATCAAGAGTAAGTTTCGACTTTGCGGTTGAGATGCGCGCTATAAGGGAGCTGGAACTTCGTTTGTAAGCAAAACCCTTGAGGCAAAACTGCTAATGGGCTGATGGGCATCACGAAAATGCATATATTGCTTAAAAGTATTTTTTTTACTTTGCGGTCAAGATTGGTACTTTAAGGAATAATCGGATTTGGGAAGTAGCAATTTCTAAGCAAATGTTGTTGAGTCTCCAATATTCCAGCGAAGTTTCATCGTCCTAGCACATCTGGAAGTACCTTAACGCGCGATCACCGGAATCCCAGACCCCCCTCCCCCACCTCCAACTCCACCCACAATAACCGGAGCCAATCCTGTTCTGTAAATGATTAATCCAGAGCATCTGTTTGTCATTCCCACGAAGTTCGATCCAGATCACACCAGTCTAAGCGGGTCAAGTATTTTCCGCCCTCCCCCCGATAATTGCCGGATTCGGTCCGGAAATGAAAAAGGTCACAAGAGAAAAATGTCCTCTGTTTAATTATTAAATTTCACTCGAATCCGATCACCCGTTCCAAAGTTACGCATGACTCAATATTCCGGATTCCCCTCCCTCAACTCCCCCCCCCAAGATTATCATATCGAGGATTTTTTTTTTATTCCAAGTCAGTTTGACCGGGTCCCTGATATGCCTTCCAAGTTTCGTCGTGAAAATCCCCCAAAAACGGAATTCCGGGATACCCCTCCTCCCCCCCCCCCTCAAGTGTCCGGATCCAGTCAAATTATGTAAAAGATTTATATGGACCAGATGTTTGTTCTTCCCAGCAAGTTTCACTCCGATACCATCATTCTAACGGTTTCTCGAGATTTCCGGTCCACCCCCCCCCCCACCCCACCCAGCTCCCCCGCGGTGCACGTAGCCAATCCGATTCAGCAAATGACTTACCTAGAGCATCTGTTTGTTCTTCCCGCAAAGTTCCATCCCGATCCCTCCATTCTAAACGGGGCACGTATTTCCCCCCCCCCCCCCCCCCCAATAGTTGCCGGATCCGGTCCGGATATGAAAAAAATCATCGGAGAAATGTCCTCTGTTGAATTCTTAAATTTCACTCGAATCCGATCAACCATTCTAAAATTACGCATGACTGAAAATTTCGGATTCCCCTCCCTCCACTCCCCCCACCATTATCTGATCGACAAAATTTTTATTTTGAAGTCAGTTTGATTGGGTCCCTGATATGCCTGCCAAGTTTCACCGTGAAAGTCCCCAAAACCACCATCACCGGAATTCCGGGACCCCCCCCCCATAAGTGTCCGGATCAAGTACAATGGCCTAAAGGACTTATCTAGAGCAGATGCTTGTTCTTCCCAGCAAGTTTCACTCCGATCCCTCCATTCTAACCGTTTCTTGAAATTTCCGGTCTCCCCCCCGCCAACTCCCCCCTGGCAACCGAATCCGGTCAAGACTTTAAACGGGACATTACAGATATATATTCTGTTCAGTTATGAAGTTTCATTACAATCCGATCATCCGTTCGAAAGTTACACACTTCTCAATTTCCCGGATTCCCCTGCGGATTCCCCTCCCTCCACTCCCCCACCATTATCTGATCAACAATATTTTTATTTTGAAGTCAGTTTGATTGGGTCCCTGATATGCCTGCCAAGTTTCATCGTGAAAATCCAAAAAACCACCATCACCGGAATTCCGGCCCCCCCCCCCCATAAGTGTCCGGATCCAGTACAATGGTCTAAAGGACTTATCTACAGCAGATGCTTGTTCTTCCCAGCAAGTTTCACTCCGATCCCTCCATTCTAACCGTTTCTTGAAATTTCCGGTCTCCCCCCCCAACTCCCCCCTGGCTACCGAATCCGGTCAAGACTTTAAACGGAACATTACAGATATATATTCTCTTCAGTTATGAAGTTTCATTACAATCCGATCATCCGTTCGAAAGTTACACACTTCTCAGTTTCCCGGATTCCCCTGCCCTCCACCCCCCCCAAAATGGTCGGATCAGAAAACTGATTATTCCTAATTTTGTTTGGTCGGGTCTCTGATATGCCTGCCAAGTTTCATGGTCCTAGCACAACTGGAAGTACCCTAACTCGAAAAAGTGTGACAAAATGCCCTAAATTTTCAAGTTTCCAGCGCCCCGCACTCCCCCCCATGTGGTCGGATCGGGAAACTGATTATTTCCAGGTTAGTTTGGTCGGGTCCGTGATATTCCTGCCAAGTTTCATTGTCCTAGCTCATCTGGAAGTACCCTCACTCAAAAAAGTGTGACAAAATGCCCTAAATTTTCAAGTTTCCAGCGCCCCAACTCCCCCGCATATGGTCGGATCGGGAAGCTTATTATTTCCAGGTTACTTTGGTCAGGTCCCTGATATTCCTGCCAAGTTTCATTGTCCTAGCTCATCTGGAAGTACCCTAACTCGAAAAAGTGTGACAAAATGCCCTAAATTTTCAAGTTTCGAGCGCCCCCACTCCCCCGCATATGGTCGGATCGGGAAACTGATTATTTCCAGGTTCGTTTGGTCGGGTCCCTGATATTCCTGCCAAGTTTCATTGTCCTAGCTCATCTAGAAGTACCCTAACTCAGAAAAAAGTGACAAAATGCCCTAAATTTGCAAGTTTCCAGCGCCCCGCTCTCCCCCCCATATGGTCGGATCGGGAAACTGATTATTTCCAGGTTAGTTTGGTCGGGTCCCTGATATGCCTGCCAAGTTTCATTGTCCTAGCACATCTGGAAGTACCCTAACTCGGATATGTGGGACAAAAAAACTCGGACCGACCGACAGACCGACAGACCGACAGACCGACAGACGGAATTGTGATCGGTATATGGCACTTGAGCCAGAGGCTGCAAGTGCCATAAAAACTCAAGAATTGGTGAAGTTCAGCTTCATGAGTGGTAAAAGAAACTAACAAAAGAAAAACTGTGGTTCTTACCAATGCAAATAATCAATGAGAGATAACAATAATCGTGACAATCATTAGACAATAGCTAAAAACGGAAAGTCAGCTACGATGTTTGTCAGCGATATTTTGGCCGTTCTCGAAACGAATCTGCTGTGAGTGCAGGCTGACAAACCCAGTGGTGGTTCGAAGCAATCAGGCCAAGGGGGGGGGGCTGAGACCCCTCATTTCAACGACTCCTGGATCGCAATATACGACTCGCACGCACCGACAAAAATGAACTGTTGCCACTTCGCGGCAACGGCGCTTCCCCGCCAACAAATAATAGAGCCGGTGTAAAACTAGCTGCAGTGTATCAGCTGAAATTGTTCTTGTAATCAAAATTTGTTTATACATATATTCACAGCCTCAGCTTTACATTTCAGCTTTCGCTAAAGAGGAAAGCTTCCAACGCCTGTACCCTGGGCAAATTAAAGCAAGTGCCGCAATGACTTACCGTACTGTAGCTGGCCAGAGCCAGAATTAACAATTTTTGTTAACCTCGACTCGAATTCTTTTTGATTAAAATGACTGTCCGGGACGTGCGAGGTCAAGATAAACGACTGATACGACTTAGCAAAAGGCAGGGGGGGGGGGGGGGGGGCTGAATCACCCCCCTTTGGGCAACCTCTGGACAAATATCGCAGCTGACTTTGTTCTTTAGCCGTTGTTTAATGTATGATTCCTACTCAGCTTGGGATCAAGGAGTATTTAAAGACCATAGCCTCAGAATCAGAAACCTCAGCTTGGGTGATGATTTTCAGGCGTCAGTTAGCATTCCCAGTCGTACTTAGTCCGCCAGGAACGCTCCAAGTGCAACGTCGGTAATTCCGAGGTTCGCTTTAATCATCAAATTCTGACATTCGACCATTTGCTCGAAGTTTGCCAGCACTGCTCTTCCGCGAAGCGGTGCTACTTGATTTTCGTGACGTCACAGTGTCGGCTTCAAAGGTAATGTTTTCATAGGCCAGTGGTATTTCTGTCATTTCCACTCCGTCATGTTTCGTTTCGTGCTTTCCGGTGTGGGTGTCGTGGAGATCTTCCCAATCGCCAAGCTCTGGTTTGACAGCATGTTTCTCGTAGATGGCGTCTAAAGCAACAAGAGTAAGGGTTTCGGTGTGTCTTCGAATGGGTAGGTTTCGACTGAGATCAGTTGTGGATTCACCAGTTAATTTCGGGAAAAAGAGAAACCGGATCCATGATGCCTTTGCTTACGCAATTGCCCTTTTCTCAAACTGCAAGCACGCTGTCTGTTATGAGCGATCTCCTAGAATTTGCGGACATACGTTGTCTGTGACAGGGACGCACGACTAAATGATAAGTTCATTTAAAATATACAGTCCAAACAATAGCCTACGTAAAATGACTTCGGTAAAAGAGCATCGGATCGACGAAATACCACTTGAGGTGGGACTATAAGGTAATAGTTCTTGGTGGTTTGATTTGCCGACTTGTTGGGTCGCTGTCGTTTACTAAAATTCATCCTTTACTGAACCCTGGCTGTTTTGTATTCGGTAGGGGGTATATCGGCATAACCGGGAGAATGAAAGGAAATCGACTGCTTATATAATTGTGATTCATAATTACATGATTACGGTTTTGCTGGACTCATGTTGGATTATCAGTCAGATTCGAATATTTAGCATGCCTTCCCTAAGAAATTCCCGATTTTCGCCGGGTTCCGGTCCTTGGTCAGAAAGCGAAGAAAATATTCTTCGACAGGGATACCTTTGGGATCCCAAAAAGTTGCAGTGATTGTTGATAGAGTTGCGAGAGCAACACTTTGGTTTTGTCGTGTTTTTATGGCACTTGCCTTCCGACCAAGTGCCGATCACTTTTCCGTCGGTCTGTCGGTCGGTCGGTCAGTCCGGTGTTTGCGAGTTAGGGTATTTCCAGATATGCTAGGACGATGAAACTTGGTAGGCATATTAGGGACCCGACCAAACTAATATGGAAAGAGTCAGTTGCCCAATCCGACTATCTTGGAGGGAGGGGGAGGTTGCAGAATCCAGAAAATAGGGGCATGTATAACTTTCGAATGGGTGATCGGATCTTAAGGAAACTTGATACCTGGGAAGACCTCGTGTCTCAGATGCCTCATTTCAAGTCCGGTCCGATGAATCTGAGGGGGAGTCGGAGGGGGAGTCAGAAATCGTGTGAAACTCTCAGAGTGGAGC
Organism: Branchinecta sandiegonensis; assembly: GCA_030848855.1. Taxonomy (NCBI): domain Eukaryota; kingdom Metazoa; phylum Arthropoda; class Branchiopoda; order Anostraca; family Branchinectidae; genus Branchinecta; species Branchinecta sandiegonensis. Next base: position 27,082,976 of record JAUPMV010000001.1, on the reverse strand, counting down.
GATCGGGATGAAAGTTGGTGGGAAGAGCAAGGGCAAGCTCTAGATAAATAACTGACAGAACTGGACCGGATTTGGACACTGCGGTGGGAGCTGGAGGGGGATTCCGGGATCCCGGCGATCCGTAGTTGATGTACTTCCAGGTCGGCTAGGACGATAAAACTTGGCAGGCATATCAGAGACCTGACCAGATTAACTTGGAAACAGTCACCCGCCCGATCCGACCGTCGTGGGGGGAGGGGGAGACGGCAGAATCCGGAAGTTAGTGGCATGCATAACTTTCGAACGGGTTACCGGATCTTAATGAAACTTGATATCTTGAAAGAACTCATGTCTCAGATGTCTCATTTCATGTTCGCACCGGATCCGATGAACTGGGGGGGGGGGGGTGGAGGGGAGAACCGGAAATCTTGTGATACGCATAGCGTGGAGCGATCAGGATGAAACTTGGTGGGAAATACATGCACAAGTCCTATAGGTGCATTAGTGACAGAATCGGACCGGATTCGGGCACCGAGGGGGGTGGGGCTGTAGGGGGGGTGGCCAGAATTCCGGTGATCGTGAGTTAAGGTACTCCCAGACGTGCTAGGACGATCAAACTTTGCTGGAGCATTTGAAACTTAAGATCATTGGGTTAGACACCGTCACTTCTCCGATCCGACCATTCCTTAAAGAACTCATCTTAACCGCAAAATACAAAAAATACTTTTAAGCAAAATTTAATTTTTCAAGATCGCCATGAGTATATGAGTCTTTTTGCCTCAAGGATTTTGCTTAGAAATTAATTTTGAGCACCCTTTAAGTGCGCATCTTAACCGAAAAAAAAAAACACTCTTGACCGTCACTTCCATCCTCTGACCCAGCCTTGCAAGTTTGGCGCATCTTAACCGAATACTTCCATCCGACCCAGCCTTGCCAGTTTTTGTTTTCCTTCTTGTTTCCTTTTGCTTTCTGTCTCCTATTTTTATATTTAAAGTGGAAACTATAGGTTTAATTTTCAGCCCCCTTAATTTTTTCTTGTTGGGGTATTACTTACTACAAATGCTTGCAAGTGCCATATGAGCTTAAAGCTCTTGTTCTTTTCCTAGTCCTCCGATTTCAGCTTATTGCCAGAAAGTGGTAAGGGTGCTAACCCGTGCGGTTATTACGGAAAGTGTGGACCTTAGGCCGGATTGATGAATATGACATTACATTTTGGGAAGCTCCGTAGAACTCTTTCCTGGGGCTAAAAAAGATGGTTTTTGCTTGTAGTCGAGCCAGAGCCTACTGCGTGTGAAGGCAAGTGCAGTCGTATAGCTTATGTCAGAGACGACGAATCCAATTGTCAGACAAGTGAGGGACTTGTAAGTAAAAACCGGCTGTTACACCATAATCATCCTTGACTCTGAGAGGTTTCCGACTTATTTTAGTTTGTGTACCTATTTTGTTTCCGGTGTTTTTGATGATAAGAAAAGCTGGTTCATGTCATCGTTCAAGAATCAGTTGCCAAAGCATTGCCATTTTCATGAGATGCTAGAATGGTCTATGGTGATGGTCTATCACCGAATCTAGAATTAAGTGTTAACACAACGGATACAAAGGATAATGTAAAACAACGACATAGTTTCGCAATAATTATTGGAGTGGCATCTGTGGTATTTTGATCCTGGTTACGGATAGGTTTATAATACCAACTAGGTTACATAAGATAATGTTCCAGTTTTTAACCAGTCGCGATGTCTATGATTGAAAAGGATAAAGTTCAACTGGCTGCAAAGCCAATCAAGTCCCTTCTTCCGATATTCTTTTGTTTGTTTTTCCAACGCTGAGAGATAGCCATGTTATTACAGATTGTGTCATCAGTTTTGTGTCAACATACCATTTTGAAAACCTCGATGGGTGGAAAAATTCAGCAAACAAAACCAAAGTGTTGCGATAGTAATACTTTAGTCGGCGAAACCAAACAAAGGTTGCTGCAATAGGTCTAGTAGTGTTTCTATTGTCCCGTCTGTAAAATAGAAATAGCGGAGTAAGTTAACAAGTGAAAAATAAGAAAAGAAGGGATATAAAAAAATAAATATTGACACTCAAAACAAACTGTCAATACAACAATTCAATTCGTTATAATTTAAACATTCTTTAAACAAAACAACAAACAGAACGCTCCCAAGAAGGGCACAACCGTGTCCGTGCGGGAGTGCACAACTTTGAGGGAGGGGGAGCCACACACTCCCCCTGAACGCATAAAGCTTACAGGTTTCGATTCTTCTCTCTCTCTCTCTAGCTAGGATTAAGAGATTAAATAGTTGAATAAATACTATCCTTGCTAATGGGTTCCATGTGTGGAAAGTAAATCCCGAATGGAAGGAGCTAGCACAACTTACTATTACACACATTTCTCATGTTTAACCTTCTCATTTGTTTTTCTTTACACCCCCCCCCCAACCCTGATTCACTAATAATAATAATGAAATATTCACCTTAAATAAAATTCCAAATAATTATTCCACATTTATCTAACTATCCAACAAATAATTTTTCAATCTATTTTTAAACAAAAACTGGTTCTCCAGATAAATGAAAAATAAGAAAAGAAGGGATATAAACGCTTTTAATTTGTAAGCCCAAGCGCCATTTAGTTGAGTTCTCTTCTTGACTATGATAGCTTGTGTAAATAAATGATTCTGATTCTGATTCTGATTGATTAGAATAAATAATCACACTCAAAACAAACTGTCACTACCATGGAGTGTAGTTTCTATGCAGCTATCGTCCAGTTAGATGGTAATAATTGTTGATAATTGTACGGTTTTTGTTCTAAATCGGAAGATAAAGAAGAAAGACCTCGAGCGTGTTCCACCCTCGTACCAATAGTAACTATTAGTTACTAAATCCGTTCCAACCTCACGAAAAGTTACTACGCTGACCGTTCCAGCCTTCTCGAAATAGTAACTAATAGTAACTATTTGCTGTGGTAAGCGTAGTAACCACGAATCTCTGTCACGTGATTGGTCGGATTCCCCCGTGGCCTGATCTTCCGCTGGAAAATAGAAAAATCGTTCCAGCCTTGACGACAAAAAGGCAGAATTTGTGACGTCATGCGTGGTAACTACGGTAAGTAGGATGGAACACGCTCCTCGTGTCTGCTTTCTCGTATTTCTATCTATCTATCTGATCAAGAAACTGCCTAGGCTTACCTGTTCCAAAGTCTGATGGCGCGACCCACTGCCACTCGCACAGAAGCCAGTATCCAACGAAGATCACAATGCAGACAGCCCCGACAATAATTCCGCGGATCAGATTAGTCTAAAACCATAAAATGATATTAAACTAATCTCTCTCTCGAATATTCCTTGAACTTATGATTTAATAAAACATAAAAATTACTCGGGATCGACTAAAACCAGGAAGGGAAGGGAACGCGAGAAAAGCAGGAAGGCATACTAAAACCAGGAAGGGCATCCTAAAACGAGGAAGGGCATACTAAAGCGAGGAAGGAATTCAAGGCTGCGAAAAAATGGAAAGCTGCACCGTTCCCTTCCTCTGTTTAGTATTCTTCGAGGGGTCGGCAACTTTTCAGACTCAAAGTTCACCATCCCTTCGCGCGTTTTTGTATCCTGACATGGGTAGGCATTAATGGGTTCAATGAGGGGTCAGCAACTATCAAAACTGTAATTCACCTTTTACTTTCTAGTTAAGACGGATACTAAAACGACGGATACTACAGGATACTAAAACGAGAAAGGGATGGTGAACTTTGAATTTGGAAAGTTGCCGACCCCTCAAAGAATACTAAACAGAGGAAGGGAACGGTGCGGCTCTCCAGTTTTGAATTCTGGCGACAGCCTTCCTCGGTTTCGTATGCCCTTCCTCGTTTTAGTATGCCCTTCCTGCTTTTCTCGCGTTCCCTTCCCTTCCTGGTTTTAGTCGATCCCAAATTACTCTTCTGCTAGAAAAATTAACCTGCGATAAAATAAATTTTGCGGAGTAGCAAAAATCCGGTTTCGGGAAGTTACTTCTTCGGAATCCAGAGAACATAATAGTTATAGCTGCTAAAAATTGATTAGATTTCATCGCAGGCTCAAAGTGCCTATATGGCACAACTTTTGTCTTTCTTGCGATTTGCAGAAGGCACTAACCGCTCGCGCTCGGCGTCGTGACCCATTGTTGTCGACTGACTAGTCAGTATAATTCATTCCGGTTTGTTTTAGTCGTGGATCGGCAACTGAGCGATCTGGCTCTGGCCACATGCCGATCGCTTGCTGGCCCCGGGGTCGTCTGTAAATATATTGTATTCACGACTCTTTGTGTGCATCGTATTATTAAAGCTTAACTGAAAAGGGCAGAGATGGGACAGTCTCGTTACCCCTCACTTATTCACTTAAAGAGGCTTGAAGGCCCGATGAAAATGCGTTACTTCGTTGCTCCGCTATTCACGAATAATCAATTTTCAAATAGTCGAATTTCCCTGTCAGATTTGTGGTCAAGCTTGACCCACAAATCAAGCTATGCTTGACCACAAATCTGACAGGGAAATTCGACTATTTGAAAATTGATTATTCGTGAATAGCGAAGATTTATGATTTTTTTTTGTTCAGGCACTAAGCAGTCTTCCCCAAGCTTATCACCGCCCACTGAAAAACCGCGTTTGTGTTCAGATTCGAATATTCCGTGTCATAGTAGAATTTGCGCTGTGGGGACAGCCGTAGATATCCTGAACGTCACTACTATAGCAGATAGTGGGAAATCAAAAAGAATCTTAGCAGAATCTAAATAACTCAGTGTGTTCAACTAAATGATACAAAAGAAAGTTTGCTTTTCAGTTAAACTTTAATAAACTGGAATGATTTTGCAACCACCTAACACCTAGCTTGATCCTGAAGAGGACCCTTGCCAATGGGCCAAGATATGGCTAGAACAAATACCATTTGAGTTATCCGTCTAGCACACCTTCTTGCTTATTCTGCCTTTTTTATTATCCCTAGCTCGCTAGTACCTATAGGCTTCTGAAATGCCCGCTTTTCGCCTTTCTTTTGTTTTGTACTCACGGCTTTTTAGCGCTTTGTCGGCCAAGCCGAGTTTTACCCGTCACGCAATAAAGCTATCTGTGGAAGCTTCAAGGTCCGCCGACAACACACATCAGGATATGAGAAGCTTTGAAGTAATGTTTTCATTTTGGAAGACATGGTAGACCATCATGTCTATTTTTAGTTTTGGACTTCTTTTGTTTTGCATGGTTGTCCCCTTTTTAAACCACGGCGCGTTCGTTTTCAAATATCTTGTGTCCAGCCTCCGCGTCGGAGAGCATGAAGGCTGTAGGCCTAGAGCCGAGACGTGCTTACAAGAAAATCTGTGATTTCGATTGGAAAATAATGATATTTTCGAAAATATATTCCTGACCCATTTTATCATGAAAATATCAGTTCTAGGAAGAGTTATGCTTTAAATCTGATTATCAGGCAGCATGGTAAGAAGGAACATTTTGAATTTATAATTTAATTCATGGATGCTAGAAAAATGATCTGTCCGGCTTGTGCCGTGGCCAACACAAATTTATACTATATAAGTATTCCTTCAGCCAAGGACTGCGAATGGACAGCCAAGGATTGACTAATCCGTTTTTGCATAACCAGACACGAAAAATGTTTTATAAAAAAAAATATACAAACGAGTGTTTAAGGTTAAAAGAGGTCTCGTTTTAGAACTATTTCCCAGCTATTTCCTGTTTCTAACCGAAGGGATTTCCTGTTAGTTTTTTTAAAATTGTGTTGTTGAAGCAGAATACAGCTTAGGCTAGGTTCCCTTTTACAACACTGAAAAAAACAAACAAGACCAATGGTTTCGATGGGATCCCAAAAATTTAAGTTTTTTGCTTACGGCCAAACGAAAAACAAAGTTGGGATACGGATTCAACAAGCAGGTTTACTCCAATATCTCGTATCTACTCGACTTCGTCTTTAATTTTTTTTTTTACCAAATTCCTCGTCTTTTAGCAGCATTCCCGGCAAACTGCATGCAGAGAAAAAGATCTAGTGACACACAGAGCCGAACCTTTAAATCCAAATTTAGGTTTTTGCAAATTTTGCCAGCTTATCCGTCAAGGAAATAAAGTTCAAAGTTCGATTCAACATGTCTCCTTATCCCTATACCGAATCTCTAATCGACTTCAGAAACAACTTTGAGCTACAACCAAATTTCCAGTTTTGGCCGAATTCCTGGTGAATCATTTGTCCGGCAAGAAACTCCTTACCCCTTAAACGAATATCTCATTAGCTTATAAAACATATTTTTTTTACCCTTAATTCGAAACCCCCTCCTCTGCCTCTAAATATAGGGCTAAAGGATCCATCTACGGACTTGGCATGTACTTTGACAGTGAATCCTTCTACAAAGTTTGAACAACATTTATCAACCCCTTCGACCCAGGGGCGTAATTTGCTATAAAGCAGGGGGGTCAGCTGCCCCACCAGACCCCAGTTTGCCCCCCCCCCACAGCTTGATGTTTGCCCCCCCCGCAGCTGAAATTTAGCGTCTTCAAAACTCTCGTCGAAACTAAGATACGCCTACAGAATTCAAACATCCACAGAAACAGATCGGTTTTTATGGCACTTGCTCTTCGGCCAAGTGCCATATAGCGATCGCGATTTCTGTCCTTCCGTCGGTCTGTCGGTCGGTCGGTCTGTCGGTCTGTCCAGGTTTTGCCAGTTCAGGCACTTCCACATAAGCTAGGACGATGAAACTTGGCAGGCATATCAGGGACCCCAAAAGATTAAATTGGAAATAGTCACTTCACCGATCTGAGCATCGTGGGGGGAGTGGGGGGAGGGGGAATCCGGAATCTAGAGGTATTTATATTTTTTGAACGCGTGATCGGATCTTAATGAAACTTGATATTTGGAAAGATCGCGTGTTTCCGACGACCCGCTTAAAGTACGGACCGGATCTGGCGACTTTGGGGGGAGCTGGAGGGGGGGGACCGGAAATCTTGGAAAACCCTTAGAGTGGACGGATCGGGATGAAACTTGGTGGATAGAACGAGCACAAGTCCTAGATATGTTGTTGACATAACCGGACTGGATTCGAGCACTGTGGGGGGTCGAGGGGGGGGGAGGGAATTCCGGTGATCCCGCTAGTTCGTACTTCCGGATGTGCTAGGACAGTGAAACTTGGCAGGCATATCAGGGACCTTAAATGATTAAGCTGGAAATAGTCACTTCCCCGATCCGAGCATCGTAGGGGGAGTGGAGGGAGGGGGAATCCGGAATCTTGAGGTATTTACAACTTTCGAACGGGTGATCGGATAGCAATGAAATTGTATATTTAGAGAGATCTTGTGCCTCAGACGACCAATTTAAAATCCGGACCGGATCTGGTGACTTTTTTTTGGGGGGGGGCTGGAGGGGGAAACGGAAATTTTGGAAAACGCTTAGAGTTGAGGGATTGGGACGAAAATTGGTGGAAAGAACTTGCTCAAGTCCTAGATACATCGTTGACATAACCGGGACGGATTTGGGCACTGTGGGGGGAGTTGGAGGGGGGGGGGGGAATTCGGTGATCCCGCGAGTTTGGTACTAAGACGATGAAATTTGGTAGGCATATCAGGGACCTGAACAGACTGCCTTGAGAATAGTTGTTTCACCGATCCGACCATCGTGGGGGGCGTGGAGTGATGGGGAATGCGGAATCTAGTGGCATGCATAACTTTTGAACGGGAGATCGGATTTCAATGAAACTTGGCAAGTGGAAAGAGCTATCGTCTCAGATGTTCCACGTGAAGTCCGGACCGGATCCGACACTTGTGGGGGGGGGGGGGAGTTAGAGGGGGCCATCGGAAATCTCGTGAAACACTTGGAGTCGAGGGATTGGGATTGAATTTGGTAAGAAAAACAAGCGTAAGCCCTTTAGACGCGTTCTTGTAGAATCAGATCTTACCGGGGCTCTTTGGGGGAGTTGGAGGAGGTTTCCCGGAATTCCAGTGACCGCGAGTTATGATGAGTCATATGCTCTTGATGACATATTTTAGGGTTCGGACTGAATCCGAGCACGGTGCTCGAGCAATTTCCCGAAAAATGCTCAGATTCGAGTGATACTTGATAGGCGGTAAGAGAAGATGCTTTAGATGATTAATTTATGTGTCCGAACCGAATTCGGCCGTGGCAGGGAGAGCTGGAGGGGGGGGGGGGTACCGGAAATAGTGTGGCACGTTTAGGAATCAAACGAGTGGATCTAAACTTAAAAGTTAGAAAAGTAATATGCCCTAGATGATCCGACGCAATGCCAGAAATACCCAGACTCGAGTGAAATTAGATATGCTATTTCTAGGTCCGAACCTAGGGAGGTTGAAGGTGGTATTTTTTGACATTCTCATCTACTTTCTTGCATCACCTACTCGTAACAAGTGCCATATGAGCTCGTAGCTCTTGTCTTAGTATACCTTTGTCTTTATGGTAAGATTGGAACACGAAAGCCTTGAAACTTTTATAGCGATATGCATGCGCTATGCAGGGTTGAACATGTCTATATCAGACGACCGACTAAGTGTTTTTTTTTGTTTTTGGTCATCGGCAGAGGCGTTACTACCCAAAATATTTGGGGAGGGGGGCAAGGAATTTACCGACTGGCTGGTAATTTACCGACTGTATTTGCAGAAAACTCGGCTGTTTTCACGAAAAAAACGACAGTTTAAAAAAAACTTGACTGGTTTCCTCGTGATTTTCAGAAAAAACGACTGTTTTGACGAAAAATCGACTGATGTTCAGAAAAATCGACTGTTTTATAAAAAAAATCAACTGTTTTGGCTAAAAATTGAGGCGCTTCGCGCCGACTCGGTTACTTTTTCCGATTGGCCGACAACATTGGGGGGGGGGGGCGTCCCCCCTCCTCCCCCCCGGTCGTGACGCCCCTGGTCATCGGTACCCAATCTTAAAAAGCGAAGAAGCTTGACGTCAATCGCGCAGTGGACTGTTTCGCGAATTTGAAGAAACATCGTTTCGCCTTGGTCGATTTGTAAAATATCTCTTTGTTTCTTTCTTTTTATTACGCTTTACTTCTTGAAATAAAACTGCTCATTTTCACTTGACTTGGGAAAATCGGCTCCAACTTTGCCCCCCCCCCCCCAGGATTTTGACGAAATTACGCCCCTGCTTCGACCCCCCAAAATCCCTTCTGCCCCCCCCCCCCGAAAACCCAAAGAATACGTACGTTAGGTTTAAACAGTCTTCTATTAAACCCAATTAACTTTGCGCGTAGATGCGCGACCGAATTCACCATCCTAAACAAAGTGACGTCACCGCGTAGGGACTGGTCAATCGTCAAAAATGGTCAACAAATTTTATTAAATTGTTACCAGATAGTTGTGGGATGCATTCTGACTTCTCGACCCAGTAAATACCGTTCTGTCTTTAGAGATAACTAAACTGATCGCATACACTTTTTGTAAATCATTGGTATGTTTGAAAGTTGCAACAGCATGTCTCTTCACTCCGTATCGACTATGTAAAACTTCATGCTAAATTTCCGGATTCAGCGCGAACCATTGTCCGGCATGAAACTAATTTTCATGTTCGGTTTCAGCATGTGTTCTTTCTGAAGCGAACATCTAATCAACTTCAGATACAACTTTTACTTTTTTCCAAAATTTCCGGTTTTCATCGGATTCCGGGTGAACTACTTGCCCGGCGAGAAAATAATTTTCATATTCGGATTCAGCATGTTTCCTTGGCCCCAAATCGACTTATCTAATCAGCTTTTACTCATATTTGTTTGTCGTCCCTTAATTTGAAACCCCTCCCCCACCCCTAAATATAGAGCTACAGGGCCCATCTTCAAACTTGACCTGTAGTTTGACCCAAAAGAGTCATCGTGACAAATCTGAACAAAATATCTCAACCCTTTCGAGAGTTATTGTGCTAACAGACGGACGGACAAATTTTGCGATGTGATAGGTATCCACTTACGTTTCGGGATCCCAAAAACTATAAAAAGTCACTTAAACTTTGGGTCCGTTGTTTTCACCCGTTTGACGGAGTGTTGATTCAGTCCACTAATTAGTTAGCAGCCCAAGTTTATTAAAAGGAAATAAATTGAGAATAAATAGCCTAGAAGTGACGCTTGTCTGTCCGTTTTCTTACACCCTATCAGAACGTAAAGAGAAGAACTTGACGCACACGCCACCTTGCTTCCTTTAATTTTATGCCAGGAACCTTTTTACCCGTTAGATGGCTTCGCATGTGGTTTTGTTTTTGTTGACAAAGTATTTAGTGGTCTGTGGTAACATTTTTGAAAGGCTGGGTCGTGCTTTGGATGTACTGTAGACTACTTTGAGTAGGCTAACCAAGCAAGTGGAAAACAGCTCAGTAACAGTTGTCAGAAAAAGCTAAATAGTTTCACAGTTCTTGTCCTTGTTGGTAGTGGATGAAATGGAAGCCAGTGTGTTCTGACAGTAGGCTTAGCCTGTCGCCAAGCAGACAGTAGATGACTATCTTTTTTTTAGAGGTAGCTATTTGGTCTGGTTAAGATCATAGTTAGATTTCTCCTTCATTACCTCCCAATCCAGTGCAGCATTTATAACAGCGGTGTAATCCCATACATCAATCTGGGTCGTTTTTATACTGTATGTTCCATCAGGCTGGATGTAAACACATCTGTAAACACCTGTGTCTTGGCCATCAGCATTCTGAAAGAAAAGATTAACGTTGAATTGATTAATTTGCATAGGGGCCTAAATAATAATGACAATAATCATGATAATCTTACTTCCGATTCGTCAAAAAAACATTAGCGTAGACGGAACAAAGAATTGAAACATTGTTATCTGTCTATGTCATTCATATACATCAGCCTAACGTATTGGAGTAAAATTCACTTCCTAAGTCGGAACACAGAAACAAAATCATGGTTTCGTTTCACGAAATTCCTAGGTCAAGTTAGAAATTATGTCTTGAATTTCTTGTGTTCAGATGTTGTTTATAGATCCCAAAACCTAAGTGGTGTGATACCTATGACTTCGTAACAGTTGTCTGTCTTTTTGTCCATCTGTCAGCACAATAACTCTCAAAGGGGTTGAGGTATTTTGTTCAAACTTGGTGTGAGGATCCATTGGGCTGAAGTACGGGTCAAGTTCGTAGATGGTCCCTGTAGCCCAATGTTTAGGGGCGAGGGAGGGGGGGGGGTTAAATTAAGGGATGAAGACAACAATTTTTCAAGCTGGTGCGAGAGTGGATTTAGGGGTAAGGAAACATGCTGAATCCAGAACTGAACTTCCTTTTTCTCACCGGACAAATAGTTCGCCCAGAATCCGGCTAAAACCAGAAAATGTTTCAAAAGTAAAAGTTTTATTTGAAGTTGATTAGATGTTCGATTTACGGATAAAAAGACATGCCGAATCCGTATAAAACGATTGTTTTCTACCCGGACATATGTTAGCCGGGAATCCGGCCGAAACCGGAAAATGTGCCATAAGTAAAAGTTTTATCAGAAGTTGATTAGAAGTTGGATCGACTGATAAGGAGCATGCTCAGTCCCTGTATGAAAGTTGTCTTTATCGCAGGACAAATAGTTCGCAGGGATTCGCCAAAACCGGAAAATGTATTAAAAGAAAAGTTTTATATGAAGTTAATTAGAGGTTGATGTAGGCTTAAGGAGACGTGCTGAATTTGATTTGGAGCTTTTATTTTTTTTTGCCGACAAGTAGTTTGCCCGGCATCCGGCCGAAACCGGAAATTCGGTAGAAGTAAGGCAGGATGTTTTGATCAGTTTCGCCACCGTAGATATGACGTGTAAGGTAAACACACATGCTGTTCAGCCATTGACCTTAATCTGTTTCGAAATGTTAATGATCAAAGTTTTAAGGAGTCTGGTTAAGACCGCACATCTACAAGACCCAGTTGTCTGGATCAGCTATTAAGTTTTTGGGATCCCATCGAAACATTTGGTCTTGTTCTTTTTTTAACCCCACTGCCGCCTTGCGCATTTGGCGGGTTAAAAATAAATTATTACAGGTTAACTTCAGACATCGATGTTGATATCGGAAAATAACAACGAGACGACCATAGAAAATAACCTGTCCGAGCCGAAGCCGAGCGCAGCGAGTTTGATATTTTTAAATGGCCGTCAAGGTTGTTATACCGATATGAACCGAGATGGAGGTATGTTAACTATTATAACTTTTTCGAACAGAATATGTTGATAGGTAGGTCTTATTCTTCTTTTGTTGTACTTTTTCGCTAATGGAGGTAGAGAATTTTATTTTAGTAAAGTAGCAACCCAAGCCTACTGTAGACCGAATAAAATGACTACTGTTGGGACTCCAGCACTTCAGTTTCTACCAAAATAGTCTTTTACTTTTTTGGCGATTCATATGCCATATAGCGGTCAAAACCTACTACAGCTCTACTAAAATGACTGCTCTAGGGGTCGTGGAAGTAAAAAGTAAACAATAACAAACCCAACGTGAAGGCTTCTGAGAAACAAGATAATTCCAGAACAAAGACAGTGATTAATGCTGAATAACTAGCCCTTGGAAAGCAAGGGATAGTAGGGTGTTGTTTCAGTTGACAAGGTGTATTTTCAGTGGAAATCTGATTGTGTCAAGGTACGACCCAGGGCAAAGGCTGGTTGTCTATGAGAGTAAGATGTTCTGTCATTTTTTCAGTGCTAAATAGCTAGCTTTTGGAAAGCAAGGGATAGTAGGATGGTGTCTCCGTTGACAAGCTGTATTTTGAGTGGTCATCTGACTGTGACAAGCTATGACCTAGTGCACAGACTGGTTGTCTAAGAGAGTAAAATGTTCTGTCATTTTTCAACATTTATTTTACTTCTTATTTTATTTTTTTTAATTTTTTAAGTATTTTTTTTTATTGTACTGGTAGTATTTTTTATCATTAATTTGTTTGTGAAAAGTCAGCTTCTATTTTTCAGTATTTGAGCGAAGTGCTCGATGAACTTCTGCGGAGGCTGTTACGGCTTCGTATCAGCCTCTCTGGAGGATGATACGGGGTCGTAACATCGTCCACAAAAGTAATTGTCATAAAATAAATTCGGAAGATATGCGGTGCATATCTGTTCGTGAAAAGTTATTGTAAAATATTATCATTTAGTTTATTATGGAGTTGATCAATGACGAAATTACCATATACCATCATTATAAACCCAACTATCAATCAATCGAAAAGTCTTATTATGTCTAACCTTAATTGGCACTTCGGAGCTAATTAAGATTTGAATCAAATCCGCCGAAATTCGCTCCCAAGTTGATCTCGGGGTTCATCGGAGCAGCTGTTAACAAACAAAGAAGACGAAACAAATCAGTATTAAGTAGAATTAAAATGCATGATGAAATATGTTACGAATGACTTCAGATACCACTCGTATGATTTTGTTGGCAGAGGAAGAAGTTTAATAACTTAACACTACTTTTGGCCATGGACTGAACAGATTGCACCACGTGAGTTAGATCAAGGTTAGATTCCAGCATTTTGTTGTAGGGTGTGTGTCAACCTCCCACCAAAGAGTTATCAAGAGCTGCTACTGTCCTACACTGTAAAAAAAAATCTTGCTGTATTTGCTACTGGGATTAATCTTGTCTCTAAAAAGATTAGTTGCATTTTTGCTGATACCATGGTATCTGTTACCACGATCTAAAGTCGTTTTTATCAGTTATCGTGGTATCTGATACCACGGTCAAAAGGCGTTTTGCAGTTATCGGGGTATCTGGCCAGTTATCGTGGTATCGGATATTCAGATACTACGGTCCGACCGTGGTAACTGGCCGTGGTATCTGAACAATCATCTCACTTTCATCAAATTTTGTCAGATTGGTGAGAAAGAAGTTTTGCACTTAGTGATGCAACTGGATATCTGTTTTTCTTTTGGGATGAATTTGAAAAGTGCCATTTCGGCAATAGTCGTTTTTGCAAAGCACCGTGTGTCAGATACCACGATAACTGCAAAAACGACTAATTGCAGATCCAATTACCGTGGTAACAGATACCATGGTATCAGCAAAAACGCAACTATTATCTTATCTCTAATTCGAATTAATCTCAACTCAGTAGAGATAAGATTAATCCCAGTAGCAAATACTGCAGTTAACTTTAGTCCTTACTTGCAGAAACTTTTTACAGTGTACCAATCTGTCTACCCCTTCGTACTGGTTTGACCTGACATGGTAGCTTTTAGTAACTCAGTGGCGCCACATCAGTAGGCTGAGGGCAGGAGAACAAGCACACGTCCTAGATACATCGTTGACATGTCCGGGATGGATTCGGGCACTGTGGGGGGTTGAGGGGGGGGGGGGGGGGGCGGAATTCCGGTGATCGCGCTAGTTCGTACTTCTGGATGTGCTGGGACAATGAAACTTGGCAGGCATATCAGGGACCTTAAGTGATTAGGCTGGAAATAGTCACTTCTCAGATCCGAGCATCGTGGGGGGGGGGGGGGGGGGAGTGGAGGGATGGGGAATCCGGGATTTTGAGGTATTTATAACCTTCGGACGGGTGATCGGATGACAATGAAATTGAATATTCGGAGAGACCTCGTGCCTCAGACGACCCACTTAAAATGCGGACCGGATCCGGTGACTTCTGGGGGAGCTGGAGGGGGAAACCGGAAATCAAGTCCTAGATACATCGATGACTTAACCGGACCAGATTCGGACACAGTGGGGGGAGTTGGGGGGGGGGGAATTCGGTGATCCCGCAAGTTCGGACTAGGACGATGAAATTTGGTAGGCATATCAGGGATCCGAACAGACTGCCTTGAGATTAGTTGTTTCCCACATCCGAGCATTATGGGGGCATGGAGGGATGGGGAATCCGGAATCTAGTGGCATGACGGGTGAACGGATTTGAATGAAACTCGGCAAGTGGAAAGAGCTATCTTCTCATATGTTCCACGTTAAGTCCGGATCGGTTCCGATTCTTGTGGGGGGAGTTGGAGGGGGCCACCGGAAATCTTGTGAAACGCTTAGAGTCGAGGGATCGGGATAGAATTTGGTAGGAAAAACAAGCATAAGCCCTGTAGACACGTTCTCGACAGAATCAGATCTTACTGGGGCTCTTTGGGGGAGTTGGAGGAGGTTTCCCGGAATTTCAGTGATGGTGAGTTATGACACTTCCAGATGTGCCAAGGACGATAAAACTTGGCGGGCATATTACTGACCCGAATAGACTTAAAGTTCAATAGGCAGATCAAACAATCATGATGCCACATTACCACCTCCTAGAATACAATGTTACATCAGAAATTAGCAGATTCCTAGACAATTTGTTTTCGCTAATATGTCGTTACGGCGTTTTTTGCTGACTGCCATACTCCGATTTACTAGTTTCGACAAATATTAGCGGAATTTCTTTTTTTTTATCCACTCGTTTTTATTATATACTCCGGATCATTTGTATTGTTGACAAATATTCATGTTAGCGGTGTTAACTGAGAATTCCTTGCAAGCTCTGGAACCAGCTGCAAGTAAGTCCGTTATATTTGTACATTTTTGGCAGTATTGTAACTTTACATCCAGAAAACAAAGATTTTCTACGCTACTACAAACAACAGAAGTTTCATCAGATAACACTAAAGCAATCTAACAGCTATAGGGACGGTTTCTTTTAGCACCCATGACACTCTCATCACTCAGCTCATCAAAATGACTGATTTTCGTACATGGCCAGGAGTTTTTGAATTTCCGCGCCTTGCAGTAACAGGCTATGAAATCATCCCCACTGAGATGCCGAAGAGGTAATGTCAAGCGATAAACAGGAAAACGGCTTATTTTTGAAGCCCTCTCCAATGGAAGTAAGAAATTTGTATGTGTGAAGCATTTTATAAAAATTAGAGCTTAGTTAGTGCCCATTGTGCTTTAAGAACCCGTCACGATGCCCTAAGAAAACCTGCGTTCCTGGATCTGACCGTTTTTGAGGGAGCTAAGAGGATTTGGAGGGGGGGGGGGGTACCGGAAATGGCGTGGCGGAATCAAAAGAGTGGATCTAAACTTAAAAGGTAGAAAAGTAAAAAATATGCCCTAGGTAATCCGACGCAGTACCGGAAATACTCAGACCCGAGTGAAACTGGTGGATATCCTATTTCTAGGTTCGAACCTAGGGGGGCTGAAAGTGGTATTTTGTGACACTCTCATCTACTTTCTTGCATCACCTACTCGTTACAAGTGCCATATGAGCTCGTAGCTCTTGTTTTTTTATGTTTTCAGTATTACTAAAAACAATTACAGCACTGAGCAGAGAGGTGAACTCGGTTCGCTCAGATGCTAGTTACACTGTATAAATTATTAAAACACACACATTTGTAGCGATTCATCTCCAGTTCCCCACGCCCAGGAGGCTCGGCCAAACTCACAAAAATAAAGAAAACAGACAAAGTTTCTTATAAACCAAAAAATTACTGAATTTGAAGGTGACGGACACAGAACAAAACTAATGATTCTTGAATTCAAACAGTAATGGTTGCACGAGGCTTGATGTGACAACAGGTATGGACAAGTGAGCACATAGATGATGCCACCCGCCGAGATCTTACCAGAATAGTCAAAGCCCCTGTTGTTATATCAACGGTATACTGTCCCGAGACACTTCCTGTCAGAATATCTTCCATAGGCAATATCCAGTGTTGGAAATCATTGTCCGTGCCCAAGTCAAAGCATTCAAGAGTCCTGTTTTCAAGCCATCGTACTGGTTCGATTTTCAGTGACAACGAAGGATCAAAGGTCAGCAGAGCTACCAGAGCTATCAGCACCTGCATATCTGAAATTACGAAATCAGTTATTTGTTCGTCTTTTCTAACTGAACCCAACAGAAAATCACTTTTAACATAACAAGAGTTGTCAGCTGATATGGCACTTGCAAGGCTAGTTTGCATGTATATCAGCTAAGGTTCCTGATGTAATTGTTGGATGTATCTTCTGAGGCCCCCTCCACATTCCCTGAAGCTTACGATAGTCCTTTCCGCCCAAGTTCCGCTCTGATTTCTTCATCCCAATTATGTCACATTAATTCTGGGACCCCCTAGCTCTCCCTACAGGGGTCGACTCCGGACAGACCGAACCTGTAATTGAACATCTAGGGCATGTGACCTTCGCAGCTAACAAGTTCCATCCGAATCGGATCTTTCGTTGGAGAGTAATGCATCTCACAAGATTTGCTTGATCCCCAGTGCAACTCCTGGTAACTTCCAGAGCCCCTTTCACCTCCCCCCACAAAGGTATTATGGGGGCCAGACATCAAACGGCAAATCTAGGACCCATGGTGCAGCCTATGTATGTATATTGTTGACCCACAAAATGTTTTGAAACAAAAGAAAGTGGAGTAAAGAAAAATAGAGAAAATTGGCTTTTCTACGTTACCAGTTTCATCACTATCCCTCCATCAGTTTAGTCCGTACAGGAGCTACTAAATTTTCTCCCTCCAGTTCCGCCATCGCATCTAGATGCGATTTGGACACTCTGCCGCCCTTCAAGTTTCCCCCGAATCGGATAACCCGTTCGCAACTTACGCGAGTAGCAATATCCCGGATTCCCCCTTCCTCCACTCCCATGCGGATGATCGGACCGGTGAAAATAAGGTTTCGCTGAGCATTGGGTTGGGTCCTTGATTTGTGTGCCAAGTTTCAACGTCCTACATTACGTGGAAGTCCTTGAAGGCCATGGCATGGCATTTATCCCTTGTGGGTTCCACCTGCATCACCTTCCAAAGGTTCTTCTTTCAGGACAAATTCTCCAGTTTGTGGATGAGTTTAAATACCTAGGGTTCACGTTTACCCCTTCGATGAGTGATGAGCTGCCCTATCACGGTCACTATGCGCTAGAGCCAATCTGCTGATTAGGAAGTTCGGGGCTTGCGAGCCGCAAGTTAAGACTTTCCTTTTCAGGATGTACTGCACTCAGCTTTACTGTGTGGCTCTTGTTACTAACATTAGGGTTAGCCGCGAAAGCAGCTTTCGTGTCCTTTATAATAACTCTTTTCGTTGGTGGCATGGGTCCAAGTGGAACTGCATTGCGTCATCAACGTTCGTTGGTGAAGGCCTTCTCTCTTTCCCAGAAATAAGGCGCTTTTCTGTTCTCTCTGTGCAGAAGCGCATTCTCGAGTTTCAGAACACGCTGCTGGTTGTCCTGGCTAGGCCGCATATGAGGCTGTCGCTCCCAATAGGGTACACGGGGGGAAGTTGCTGTTTTGCAAAATTTCCCAGGTTTTGAGTAATGTAGTATAGTGTGTTGTTGTTAATTTTGTTTTTTGTTGTTGTTTGGAGATGTATATGGCCCTTGTTGGCCGTTGATTTAGTCAAATAAATAAATAGGGACAGCCCTAACGACGTATGACACTTAAGCGGAAGACTGCGACAGTGCCATAAAAGGAAAATATATAATACGACGATAAAAACTTATTTACTACACACGCCGAAAAGCGTAGAATAAGCAAAGTTAACCTCTTGGTATAGAAGTGCCTCTGTTGATTCAGTAGTTGCCTGCACTTATTTGGTTGTCTGTCTACTCTGGTAATAGAAAATGGACGAACAGTAAAGACAAAAGCGCGACGCTTTCATAGGAGACCACAAGAGTCAGTGGCGGATCAATACGCCTCTTCGGTCACTAACGGTTGTATTCGAAGCCTGATTTTGAGACCAGGCACAGACGAGGCGCCTCAATGTATTAACAGTCAGCGAGGATTTTTCCATGTTCTGATCTTTTTCTTAGCTGATAGGCCTACAGCGAGGAATGTTAGCTTATTTGTCTCCACCGAAATTGACGAGAAAACTACAGAAAATTAGGGAGCCATAAAGCTGCAAACATAGCCCACAGAAAATATTAAAGGACACCTGAATGATGAAACCATACTTGAACACACCATGGAGAATGCACTTACAGACATGGCCACGGAGAGCCTTCTTCTCCTGACCGTGACGTTTTCAAAATAGGGATGTTCGTTTCTGGAGGTTTGCACATGCAGACTCCAAGACAAAAAACGCAATTCATTCAGATCTTGTACAGATATACGTTCTAGATATACGTTTGGGCTTAACTGGTTAAAAAATATTCCAGAAGAAGGGTTGATTGGAGACATTTGTTCATTTCTAAAATTGTTCGGTACTGAAATAAGGACAGATGCAAAATGGAGCAAAAATCATAGCTTGGAAACACTATTTCGCATTTGGATTGGGTTTTCTGCAGGCAATGTTAACGGAAGTCATACAGATAGGGATGATACTTGGTACTCTTCATTCAGGTGGCGACGGCCATTGAAAATAACCTGTCCGAGCCGAAGGCGAGGCAGGTTATGAAAAATATCTGCTGAATGCAGCGAGGTTAATATTTTTAAATGACCCTCGAGCTTGTTATTCCGATATCAACTGAGATGGAGGTATGTTAACCATTGTAACTTTTTCGAATATAATTTTTGTTTAGGTAGTAGCCTACTCAATCTTCGTTGGTAGTACTTGTCACCTTTGTAGGCAATTTGTTTAGTGAAATGGCAACCGTAGCCTACTGCAGAAATGTGAAAATGACTACTGTTGTGACCCGGGCATTTCTGTTTAGAACAATACAATCTTTATCCAACACCATCTTTTTCATTTGTGGCGAAGCAAATGCGATCTAGCGGCGGGCTCTTAGAGATATACAATTAATCGAGTTTAAATTGGTGTTGCCGATTCTGTATAACAACCGAATCCCCGAAAATATACCGACTAGTTCTGGTATCGATAAAATACCGAACAATTTTAGTAAAAACTGGTCGCAGAATTCTGCGATTTGTCACACATTTTCGTTTCTACGACATAGTGAGCAAGAACCTTGCGACCGGTTCCTTACCAGTAAATTCAAAAATGAGGCATAAAAGTTGAGGCATATCACGAATGAAGATGATAAAGCGAGATTTCTCGTTAATAGTCTGAGAAAAGGACCTAGTATCGTAGGTGCCAGAATGCCATTGTTTTTCTCCTGCCAAAATATGCAGGTTCCATCAGTAAAAGTGGCAATACCGGAGTTTTTATTAATGGACTGTGATCAAAGCAAAACCATGAAAAGAGACTGTGGCAATTGCTCAATAGCTGTCTTCTTGAGAGTAGAGTTGAAGTAAGTTGGAAGTAATGTTGTTTCAGTTGACAAGTTGCATTTTCAGTGGGAATGCGATTGCAACAAGGTATGACACCCAGGTTGGTTGGCTAGGAATAATTAATTCGTTCTGTTTTTCAACATTTTTGTTACTTTAATGTTTTTCTGCATTGTTATTTAGTGTTTTTCTTTTTAAGATGTCTTTTATTTATTTTTTGGAGGCCAGGTTCTACTTTTCAATGGTTGAGGAAAATTGCTCGATAAACTTCTGCGGAGGTTGATAAGGCTTCGTATCATCCTCTATAGAGGAATCGTATCAACCTCCACAAAACTCATTGTCATACTATAACCAGTGGGACATAGCAAGATATACATACAGACCTGTTCGAGAAAAGTTATTGTATAATTAACAATCAAGATCATTTTAAAAAGAAATCATTTTAAAGTAATCATACCTGAAGAAAAGATTCCCGATAACATGCTATTTCAATAAAGTGGTACTGTTTAAGACTCAAAACTGAATAAATCAACAAATTTAAAACAGAATACCTAAAGAGGCTTAAGTTTTCGATGTTATTAGTCGATCTCTACTATCGTGTGTTTAACTGGTTCGAAGTGGATACAACGGCAAAGGATATATGCTATAGCGTTTAACCCACGATCTTGCGCACAAGACAACTTTTTACTACTACTGCTAGGAACGAAGAGCAAGAGCTGCTGCTGCAGACGTCAATGGTTTCGGCGATGTGTCATGCCAACCTTCAAACCAGTTATTATGTCTGTGAAAACGAAAATACCTGATCCAGTTCTTTCTCGCTCTACTCACTGCTTTAATTCAATTGTAGTCTATTGAACTGAATATGACAAATGTGATTCCAGTTTACCAGTTCTATTCATAAAAAAAAGTGACACCAAAACTGTTTATGGACCCACAATGAGGTCTGAGAGTGGGCGGAGTCTAATCTTAATTCATATTACGTTTTGAGGGAAACAAACCAAAAGAGAGCAGAAAAAGGAAGAAGAAAAATAAGAAGAAAGACATAGCAACCTGGAAGAGGAGGAACACTCAGTAGAATAACTGACAGAAAAAATTCACTTTCGAACGATCTTCCATCAACAAAGCAAATGACCGTAATAAGTACAGGACTATCCAACCTCTGACGAGATTTCAAATTTCCAGAGAAGTCTTTCCTTCAGAATAATCTATCTGGCTTGAAAAGGAACCAATAATTATGACGAACACACTAGATTAAAGATAATTGAATGGTTTACGTATGGATAAGTAAATATTGCTTCAGCATTTCTAGTTAAACATTTTCTTTTCAAACAAGATCCCTTCATTCTACCTGATTCTAACCTTACTTCGATTGACAACAAAATGATGAAAAAAGTAGAGTTAGCAAATTCAGGAGCAAGAAAATCCTTTTTCAAAGCAGCTTCAAAACAAAGAAAAGACACATAATGTGAATATTTTTGGACACATGACTGTTCAAAAAACTCATACTTTGCCTCGGACTGTCAGGATAGCATGTACATTTCATTTTTACATTTTCGCGGCAAAAATCGAGGTAGTGTAAGAATGAGGTCAGGTACCCCTCCTGTACGATACATTGGAATAAAATAAAACACACGAAACTATTAAACTACACAAACAACTTGGTCCGCCCAGCCTGTGTCGAGGTTCCACCGTGTTATCTTTGGGTCCGATCTTTATGATTCTGTTATTATTTTCGTTCCACCGTCCGTCGTGATAAGAAAATTAGCTCTTCCCTCTTCTCATTTCCGTTCCATAAGATCTTTACAGGGATGGTCGGTAGCATAATAAATGAGAATAATAGTAACTATCTGTTCAGCAGGAGTCCCGACAGAATGGTGACGTCTGTCCGCGGTGTTACTATATTTGTTCCAGTGAGAGTAGTAATTACAATTTTTAAAGTGCTATCTCCTACGATCATCGTGATGATAGATACTTTTCTTGGTCTAACTCGTAGCGCCGACATGGCACTAAATACGTCGACCGTGACCTTTCCTGTGTTAAAATACTTGAATATATACAATTATTACATAAAAGAAAATAAATCACTTGGAATTCACTTGTTTTTTGTTAATTTTCTCAGTAAAATATGGTGCAAAGGAATTCGAATACCGGTTAGTGCGACATTTTACTGGCACTAGGAGATTTTGGTGCCGCGTCCGTCCTTTCGCCGGTGCTAGTTCGGGCATGTATTAACTTCTTTGAAACGCAACTGACATCACCGACTGCCAACGTTCCTCCCTCGGGACTGTCGGCTCTCAGTTCTCAAAGGGCTGTTCCCTCCGCCACATTGGCAAGTTTGTCAACTTGGTGTCCTAAGATTCTTATCGCTCTCGCTAACGACCAGAATTACAAGGTAGACACAGGGATCAGCGCGTCGTTTGCTGGTTGAATACAAGTTTAGTTGTTTCCCCCAAGAATTCTTCTATTATTCAAGTCGTCTTCGAGTTCGAACCTGTTATTAGCTGAAACAGCGAGAACAAATTCGACACCACAAAGCTGAGCTCACAGTCTTAAAAGCCATGTACTTTAAAATTTTTAGCCAAAGAGTTGTTGAAAATTCACCACGCGATAAATTATGTCAATTCAAAAGCTTTATAAGCGTTTGGAACTGTGGCAGGGCGCAGCTTCTTTCTGCTGCTTCTTAAACAATAAGCATAAGTAAACATATTCACTTAAAGTTTACCCGGAAAGGGCTGATACCGACAGTCTGCTCAGAGGCGTCATTTTTGCTGAAACCTTGGTGGGAGGGAAGCAGCGACTTATCCAGGGCCCCCTTTGGGGACCCGGACAAGAGCGGGGCTGCAAGAGCGGCATATGTACTTGGGCATGGGGGTGAACAGCGGAAAATATACTACTATCGGATATGCAGCACGACAGTAGAGGTAAACCGTTCACGAGCAATAGACAAGAAAAGTACTGCACCGTATCCGGAAAGCTAAACGAATTGAAGAAACCAGTTTGTGAAAGGTCGTTGAATAATAACAGGAATTCGCCAGAGAGCGAAGCCACCGCAGCAGGTTCTAATGACTGTCTGGCAACAACAAGACCAAAGGTTTCGATAGGATCCCAAAAGTTTAATATTTGTTCCAAACAGTTGGGTCTTGTAGATATCCGGTCTCCGCCAGACTTCATAAACATTTTTACTATTCAAATTTAAAAAACAGATTAAGGCCAACTGTAATCATCTGGGAAGACCAAGTTCGGAAATGGATTCAGCATGTGTATTTACCCCTGTAGCCTATGTCTTACCTATTTAAACGAATTCATCAAAACTTCCTTCCTTGGCCTACTTGTGCCAAATTCCCGGTTTCGGCCGGATTCCTGGCGAACTACTTCCTTGGCAAAAAGCTAAAGTTCAAAAACGAATTCAATTCAATATGTCTCCTAACCCCTACATCGACCTCTAATCAACTTCAGATAAAACTTTTACTTTTAACAAACTTTCCGGTTTCCGGATTTCCGGACTCCGGGCAAACTATACGCCCGGAGAGACGTATCCAGGGTGGGGGTGGGGGTGGTAGGGGTTTGACCCCCCCCCCCGAAACATACAAAAATAGTAATTTTACAGGCTTTTCCCTCTGATCTATGTCTTTTTTGTACTTTTTTGTCCGACCCGCAGGCAAAAAAAAACCCGAAAGGCAACCCCCTCCCCCCCAAAAAATGGCCTGATTGTCATGTACGGATTCAGAACGAACAGAAAAATGGAACGAAAAATGGCCTGATTGTCATGTACGGATTCAGAATCGAACATTTAATCAAATTCAAATAAAGCTTTTACTTTTTACAAATTTTCTGGTTTTGGCCGGTCTCCTGCAAAATTCTAGTTTTCAATGTAGATCAAAGCCCCAAGAATTTCCAGAAAATTTAGCACCGGAGGGAGCGAAGCCCCGGAGCAGGTCCTAGCTACTGTAGGCTCCCCAAGCCCACATAAAAGTAAGAGCCGCAGGCGAACATTATGTAAATTCGCATTTTCTTCCGAAATTTCCCATACAGATTCTGTCTCTTAATGTTTCTCAAATCCCTTGCCGAAGCAGGCAAAACCCCACCTAAATGGAACAGTGGTTGATTCGCAAAATTATTGAAAAAGGCAGGCACTCCACTAATCTCTTTGCATCTGTGTCAATTTTGTGTTGTCGTGCAAGCAGCGTACATTCTGAACGTTATTGAACTGCCAAGGGTGAAAATACGAAATCCCTTGGATGAGCTAATTTAATTAAGTGTGTTCAACCACCAGATGTAAAAATAAGCTGCCTTTTCAGTCAAACTTTAAAGCACACCTCGCACTACTTACTGTTTATATTCGAGTATTCAAAGGTATCTGAATACTGGAAATCTATGCTCTACTTTTAAAAAAAGTATCCATGGCTATTGCCTGTTTAAGCCTTTTCCAAGGCCCACCGAGTTTTAGCAAGATCTCGGCAAAATTCAGAACACCGGCCTTACGCATCAATAGCACACTCTTCAATGCGCATGAAAACTAGTAATCGCTGCAAATGCAAAGATTAGTGAGGTGTCGTTCGCGGCTTCAGAATGTAACATAGAAAATTTGGATCTCCGGGTTTAAGAACTGATGAATGATGTTACGGAAGTAGAATTCATTGACATTACAGGTCCTTTAAGAATCTCAACGCTCTCTGAAGTACCTGAATTTATTCTTGATTTTAGTACAGAAGTACAGAATTTTTGTGATGAGGTTTGTGAAACGTTTATAACATGTTTAGGTTAGGCCACCATGAAAGAACATGACATTTTTACCTCTTGCGAAGTTCGTCCACCTTTAAATTCCGAGACTAAAACGATACTACTGTGAATGATGCATGTCCGTGCGGTAGCATAACTAATCCAAATAAACTACTCAGATAACCTTTACGACCTAGTCCTTCTGGGTCCTTCCCTTCTAATCTTTCCTAGAACGTCATTCTTATGATTAGGCATGTTTTGCGTAGCTATTGTTCCCGATATGTTTTGCTCATACCACAAAGTGAATCTCTCTGTACTTAACCGTATAATTGCAAATAAGGAGATTTGGCCGCATTTCATCCCACCGGCTGACAAAGCCGGCAACAATTCTGTCGTAGCAAGTTTTTTAATTTGATCTCATTAAGGGCCCACGACCATTTGTTCGTTCCGCTGGTATTGTTCCTCAGTGATTTCTCTGATAGAGAGATTGCACCCTACCCGACGAAAACGGATATTGCTACACCATCATCACGGGATCGTAACACAAAAACTTAACATTGGGAGGTATAGGACTTTCAACTTCGAAATCAAATTATCGGCCTTTGTTCATCATTCGGAGCCAGGGACTTGCTGGAAAAGTTAATTGGGCTATTCCTTAATCGTATAATTCCATTTTGCAAAGGAGTCTCCATGGAAGTAAGAGCTTGAAGGCTTCAAAGTTTGAACACAAAAATGGAGACTAAGATCCTATTGGTCGGTTATGACGTGTCGTTCAAAAACCTACCAATAGGAAGCAGGATTCGTTTTTATAGTGAAAGTTTGAAGCCTAAACTCTCATTTCTGATCAAACTTTCTATAAAGCTACGATTATACAATTAAGAAAAAACAGGGAATCGTTTCCAGCTCTTTACAGGCTTGTAATAGTAATAAAAGATTTAATTTGGTATCAAAGTCGAAAGCCCTATACTTCATAATGTTAAATTACTCTTTTTCTACTCCTATCCGTTTTCGTTGGCTAGGCTGCAATCTTTCCATACTGAAATTGTCTCTGTCTCACCGAGGGGTTGCCCACTCTTGATTTGAGTGCACAACATGTGCTCTGTGCCGGCACCGGTTGGCATCATCTGGCACCAATTGACACGTATCAGAACATTAAAATCAGCATGCTTAGAAGGGGGAATCGCCTAATTTATGGCCTGAGCCGCTGATTCGGCCGTTGCTGGCCGGTGACTGGAAAGGGTGTACAGTAGGTGCCGGAGAGTGTAAACCCTCGTTTCTCACATCAGCTCAGTCCTCCGAGCGGATTTGTCTCTGTTGTCCTCTCAGTCTCCGGGATATTAGTGTTGTGCGATATTTGGATTTTTCGATCTATCGATACTTCCACTTTCGATATTCGATAATCGATACATCTGTATCGATATTTCGATACAACGTTTCTCTATTGTATATGTCTAATTTCGCCAAAATTTAAGAGCAAAATTGTCGAAGAAAGCATCTTGCATCAACTCTGACTTCAAATAAATAAACCGGATTACGAAGAAAACATGCTCAAATTTAGATATATTAATGTAACTTTTGTTGAATTATTTACAATAAATAAAACAGAACAAATATCGTTTTCGATATCGATATTTACGTTTCGATATTCCATATCGATAGTTGGTCCGATATATCGATATCGATAATTGGTCCGATATATCGATATCGCATATCGCGCAACACTACAGGATATCCCAGAGGCGTCATTTCGCGAAAATCTAGGGGGTGGCAGTGACATCCTTCTGGGCCACCCTTGCCATTTTCATGTTCGGAACTGCATAGGTAAGACCAGAAATACAGAAGTGGCTAACAACATGCATAAGGTATATTTTACAAGAATGTTTTAACCAAAAACTTTTTTTTTAACTTTTACTTTTTGTATTCAAGCAGTGTAGTCTGTTTCGGATTCGCTCCTCGTCAAGGCTCCATGGTCTGGTGGCATGCTTTACAAAGATGATCCGGAAAGAAAGAAACAGCAGAAAAAAAAAATCATGGTAACAGGGGAAACGCCTGGGTTTCATTTTGGCAAAGTTGTCAACTAGAGTTTCGACGTTTAAACGCTTTACCAAAGACTTTTCTGAAAAGATCAGAAGAAGGTGGCTAAGCCGATCATTCCCCATGCTTGTCCGAAGGCATGTCTTGACGATCTTCAGCACAGAGAAGAAACGCTCGTTTCCGGCTGTAGTGACGGGAAGAGTTATCACGATTTCCAGGATCTTCAGTAACTCAGAATACGCAACCGAGAGATCCTTCAGCTTAAAGTACGGCTGAAAGATATCTTTCGGTTTGTCGGGCGTCTCGGCGAGGAATCGTTTTGCAACAGACGCTTGACAATTCAGAAGTATTTCGTCTATTCCGAGACCCCCACAGTGAGAAGAAATTTGACATAGCAGATCGGATTCCATAAAACGAGGAGACTCAATGTCAAGGGCTGTGATCGCTTCCAAAAGGGGCAAATTGTCTGAAAACCGGTTTTCAAACTCTGTGATGAACCGATCAAAAACTTCGTAATATTCCTTTCGAATTTTCTCCTTGAATGAAAGCGTACGGTCGGCGCTATCGATGAAGTTCTTGCCCAGGGTTGATGTGGTCAGAAAGCCTTTGAGGTGAGAGTCTATTTTCTGTGCTCGCTTGGGTCTGCCTTGAGAGGCAGCCACACTGCTCGTTAGGACGGCTTCATCTTGCTCGACTTCAATGCCCAGATTCACAGCGAACACTCGAGACTTCGCAAAGAGAGAGCGAAAAGATTGTTCTTTGCGCATTTCACGGAGCTCGTTCAAAGTGGTTCTAATCAAAGAACACGCGTTCGAGATGAGCAGTCTGTGGCTTGAAGTTGCTCATACAACGAATTTGTTGCGCTCGATATGCTTTCTGCGATGTGAAGTTTCTGAAACCACGCGACCCAGACGCAGCGTCTGGGTTTGCAGATTCGCTCGTCACCAGGAGTACAGCCAATATACACTCATATCGCAATTTTACTTTTGACACAGAGCGATACCAATACTCTTGATGACTATCTCTCCCTGCCGATGCAGAATCTCCGGGTACCTGCGGAAGAAAGGAAGAAACGGTGTCAAAGCTGCGCTGACTCAGGATTTGAGTCGTTGAGTCTGAGTCGTTACGGACACGTTTACTCCTTCTTCCTGAGAATCACTGGCGTGTTTTGGACTTAGCCATATAGAGTATAGGCCCACCTCGTGATAGCAGTTCTTTCGTGTTGAAGAACAGGGAGGTTAGCAGACTTTTGGGCTTCAACGAACAGCTGATACCTAGTGTTGCTATTGGAAATAAAAGCATAAATGCCCTGTAAAACAGAAAAGAAAGACGAAAGCTCTCCGAGCTGTTTCACGCAATCACCAATGACGAGGTTTAGCCTGTGGGCATGGCAGTGAATGCATCTTTTACCTCATTGTAAATGAAGTCGGAAACTGGCAGCGTCCAGTCGCTCCATGTGATAACAGCCAATCGCCCGCTCTTTGACCACGCCGTCAGAAAAGTACCGAATGGGAATAGCGAGTTGTTCTTTCTTAGATAAGAACACGGCAGTCTTTTACTGTAGAAAATGTGTGGAAATAGCTGCAACATTGCCACGTAGCAGTGTGATATCGTCTTATATACAAACGTAAAAAATTACAGCCGGTACTTGTCTCTTTCATTCTAAGTCTGCTTGTCTAATTGCCGTTAAGGTATGTCAAATGTAAAAAAAAAGTATGATTTAAGCAAAACTACTTAAAAAGGTGGGGCTCCGAGGGCCCTGTATCTCTCTATACGGGCCTAAAAGCTGAATATTTACGGTTGGAGAAAAGCAAAGACAAATGAAAAAAGTTCCTTGCCGTTATAACAACTAAATCCAGCTTTGGTTTCTTGAAGAAGGCACTGAGTTTTGGCTGGGACCTTTTCTCTTCGTCTTTTCTTGCAGCTGATGTTTTTATTTCTGCACTCCTGATAACTGGGGCTTGGACGCCATTATGCAAATATCATATCCTTTCTTTACCTCTTCTGACACACATCTGACCTCAAAAACCGAACTATGCTTACCTACCTCGAAAATTATCCCTGAACAATGGGTCATTAGCTCGGCTTATAAAGGTCAAAGCTTGGGATGACCTTCTTAAAATTCGTTTTACGCAACTGTCTGTTGTATAATGCTGTCAAATAACTTTGTTTCCTGTTGATTTTATGATTTTTCATGGGTAGCTTTGGGCCCCCTTGGAAAGCCAGGGGGTGGCAGCTGCCACCCCCTGCCCCCCCCAAATGACGCCTCTGGGATATCCGCATCACAGAAGCTACTCAGGAGCAAAATAAAACTGTATGTTACAGAAAATGAAAGTGAAAATAATATATTAAAAAGAAAAGAAACCCATGGAATGAGAATAAATTGTGAAATTTCAAAACAAACGGACATAACTGTATCATGCAGGTGGCGTTGGACTGACATGATTCGGCGATCTGTTCTCACCTTGAAATTTTCCTCGGTTTCCGCTAGATGACTCGAGATGACGTCAGGCTCGAAAAAAACTAGTTGGGTCCTTGCACTAAAATTGTTTTGTTCTTTTTCTTTTTTTTTTCAAATAAAACGGCTCACTGGACTACCGATAATGAAGTATGATAGCCTACTTTATCCCCTTTATTTATTATATTTATATATTTATTATTACTTTTACTTTTTATTATTATTACTTTATTATTGTATAGTTATTATATTTATTGTATTTGGATGTTCCTACGGCCCAAGCTGACTGCGAATCATATTTGACGGTGCAAAACGGATAAGTCAGCTACATTTTATTCGAGCAATATTTCGGCCCTTCTTGGCAAGGGTCCTCTTCAGGCTCAAGCCGCTCAAGCTGGAAAATAAACTTATGGAAAAACAATTTAAGATTCTTCCTTAAATGTCTGCTTTTGAGAACTTCTTCTCTGAAAGTTGGTTGGGGTTAAAGCTGGTGCTGTGATTTTATTCTGGACTCGGCGACTGTTTTTGTTGTTCGATTGGGTCGTCGAAAGGGTAGAGATTCTTCTGCATTTTGGTTTTAGAGTCACCTGTCTCTTCTTCTTCTTTCCAGCTAAGATGGATACTTGTTGGCGGCATGTTTGGGCGATTAGTTCTCAAAAGCAGACATTTAAGGAAGAATCTTAAATTGTTTTTCCATAAGTTTATTTTCCAGCTTGAGCGGCTTGAGCCTGAAGAGGACCCTTGCCAAGAAGGGCCGAAATATTGCTCGAATAAAATGTAGCTGACTTATCCGTTTTGCACCGTCAAATATTTATTGTATTTACCCCCTACCGACCCCCCCCCCCCCAAGTATCAGATCCGGTCCGGACTTGACATTGAACAGCTGAGACAATAGCTTTTTCCACGCGCCAAGTTTCGTTCAAATCCGATCGCCCGTTCAAAAGTTACAAATGCCACTAGATTCCGGATTACCCGTCCCCCCCCCCACGGTGTTCGGATCGTGCAAACAAGTATTCTCAAGTCGGTCTATTCGGATCCCTCATATTCCTGCCGAGCTTCATCGTCCTCGTACGTCCGCAAGTACCAAACTCGCTGGATCATCAGAGCCCCCCCCCCACTCCCCGCACAGTGCCCGAATCCGGTCCGGTTATATCAATGATACGTGCTTGCTCTTCCCACCAAGCTTCATCCCGGCCCCTCCACTTTAAGTGTTTCCGATGATTTCCGGTTCTCCCCTCCAACTCCCACAATGTCACCGGATCCGGTTCGGATTTGAAGTGGGTCGAGACACGAGGTCTTTCCCCTTCCCGATCACCCGTTCAAAAGTTATAAATACTTCAAGATTCCGGGTTTCCCCTCCATTGACCCCCCCCCCCCCCCCACGATGGTCGGATCCGGGAAATGACTGTTTCCAAGCGAATCTTTTCGAGTCCCTGATATGCCTGCCAAGTTTCATCGTCCTAGCTTATGCGAGCTTATGTAGCGAACCCGAACTAACCCCGAACTAGCAAAACCCGGACCGACCGGCAGTCGGACAGAAATTGATCGCTAAATGGCACTTGGTCGAAGGGAAAGTGCCATAAAAATACTAATTCCTCAATTAGTTTAAACCCCGGTTAAACGACCAGCAAAGCAATAGAAAATCAAAGAAAAAAGCAATTTAAATTATTTGACGCAGTTGTTCAGCAAGTGGCCCGTTGGTCTAGGGGTATGATTCCTGCTTTGGGTGCAGGAGGTCCCGGGTTCAAATCCCGGACGGGCCCTTTTTGGTCATGAAGTTCTACTTTGCTTAGCGCCATCTGCCAATGTTGATAAATTGATCACTTCGGTTTTTAACATGACTCGGAGATGACGCTACCTATCCCATGTAAAAGTTCGGAGATCCGTTAGAAACATAAGCGTGTAGATACCATGTATAACATCAAAAAATATATTGGCATTTTAAGCCCGGTGTAAGGTTGGAGGAGTAACTGTTCGGTGAGATGGTCACGTGATTTGCGCGACGTGATCTCAAGGTCGAGATCATAAGTTTTATAGATTTAAGATCATCACGGTGAAGGTAGTCTACATTCACTATTAGGGCTTATAATGATAGATTTTAAATGTTTAGTCACTACGCCTACAACAAAAGCAGGTTTACTGACGGTGTAGCAACCAAATAACTTTTCTGGATACAGTAGAACTGGTTTTTGTAGGGTTTGGAACCCAGTAACGGCTTTTTGGAGACGACGAGTTCATAGGGGGTCTTTTGAAGTCTTGTGTTCTTGTTAAACCCGATGAAAAATTTTTAACCTGCGTAGTAGTATGGTAGTAGTACGAAAACGTTGCATGTAATACTATGTAATAGCAAAGAATACTATCATTTAATGTGCCTCAGACTGGTCCAGTCTTATGTAATAGTATCCAGTTGCATCCTGTCTTGCCATAGTAGCATCCAGTCTTGCTAATAGTAGCATATAGTAGTATGCAGTAACACGGTAGCCTTGAAGTAGAAGCATGTAGTAGCATCGTTAGTACTGCATGCAACTTTTTCGTACTACTTCATAGTACTATTTTGAGATAAATTTTTCATCGGGGAGATGGCACGAAGAGATATAGCGCACAGTATAAAAAGACAAGAAAGAGAGATAAGATTTCTAGTGGATTTCTAGTGGGCCGTGTAACGATTTGTTTACAAAATTTTATTTATAAAGAAACTGGAGATTTAAAACTTCACATAGGTTCCCGATGAAAAATTTATCTCAAAATAGTAGTACGAAGTTGTACGAAAAAGTAGCATGCAGTACCAACTGATGCTACTACATGCTTCTACTTCAAGGCTACCGTGTTGCTGCATTCTACTATTAGCAAGACTGGATGCTACTATGGCAAGACAGGATGCTACTGGATACTACTACATAAGATTGGACCAGTCTGAGGCACATTAAATGATAGTATTCTTTGCTATTACATAGTACTACATGCAAATTTTTCGTACAACTACCATACAACTACGCAGGATAAAAATTTTTCATCGGGTTACCGTATAATTGCTCGTAAAACAAGTAGGAAGCCCAGGGAAGCCTATGATCATGACATAGCATGTTCACCTCATGCGTATTCCAAATTTGAAATTTTGGAAAGAAATTTAAGAATTGATAGATGCATGCTAGTCGCCTAGATGTGACAATACTGACCTAAATATGAGTTTTGGAATGTATTGGTAGGTTCCACCCTTTTTCAATAGCGTTTAGTGCCACAAACTTAATGGGCGAGTCCCAGTGCACCCTGATCACGGTACACCACAGTGGGAGGACATCAACTTGGTGACCATTGGCTCACCTCCACACGACGGCCCTGATTGATGCCTGATTGATACCGGACGCCAAACGAGATCGGTGTATTGTGTTGACCCTAGCAAAAAAGAAATTGCTACCAAAACTTACCCTCCCACGTGAGTTGTTCTGCATCAGGATGATGCCACTCTTTTGAGTCATTTTATGATTCGGGCTAGTAAAAATTTTTGTTTTTTAGGATTGAATATCTATTTCGGTTTGATGAGGATGGAAGTTACAAAAAATTTCAGACACCAGATGGTACAATTAAACAGCGTCTTCTCTGTGTGATGCAACGTTTGCTTCAGTTTCGGGTATGGCGACAAGGTAAGGTAGGAAGGTTTTGGATGCCGGAAGGACGGTGATGAATAGTGGGAGAGAGTAGAAGGAAGGGGTTTTCACGGGCTTCTCCCTATACACTAAATCACCTCGGCAGAGTTGGTCTCGGGTCGGAATGTCGAGGCCAGGTCTCTGCCTCGGTCTCTGCATAGCCTACCGGAGACTAAGAGCGTGCTTCAGCCTTCTAACGTTAGTAACTATTAGTTACTATATAACTGTTAGCTACTATTTCCGATCCAACCCAACCTCACGAAAAGTTACTACGCTGACCGTTCCCGCCTTCTCGGAATACTGGCAGTAAGTAAAGTAGTAACTACTTGCTTACAATGCTCGGGAGCATAGTAAGCGTGGCAACTGCGGATCTCTGTAACGTGATTGGCTGGATTATCCCATAGTTCCTGAAGTACGACTTCGCTTAGCCCCATCTCCCAACGCTTAGCTCCCAATAAATTGACGATTTCAGTGAATGACATGAACACCAGATGACGCTATCTACCGCATGTAAAAGTTACGAGATGGCGTGCAGGTCGAGGTGTAGGTTGGCATAATGATTTTGCGGACGAAGCCAGGTCTCTGCATAGCATACTGGAGATTAGGAGCGTGTTACACACTTCTAACAATAGTAATTACTAGTTACTTACTTCACTAGTTACTTACTTCTAACAATAGTAACTACTACTAGTTACTATTGTTAGATATAGCTGTTAGTTACTATTTCCGTTCCACCCTCACTACGCTGACCGATCCGACCTTCTCGAAGTAATAACTATTTGCTTACCATGCTCAGGAGCATAGTAAGCGTGGTAACTATGGATCTCTGTAACGTGACTGGCTGGATTAACCCGTGGAATGATATATTAGCCAAAACAGAAAAATACGTTCCAGCCTTGAAGCCAAGAAGCCAACATTCTGGCTTAAGTTTCAGTTTCGGATCTGTTCTGTTCGTCGGTCGGCCCCTTTTTGTGGCGTCGAATAAGCTGTATCGGAATTCCGTACAATCGTGACGGACACAGTGACATCATGTGATTGAGGACCCAACATAGGGTTTGATTGTCCCTAGGTCGTTTTATAAATGTAAATGCGACCGGCGCCTCGCTGGCCGGTCGGATCTACATATATACATATTCATATATATATTCACCGATATGAATAAACTAAAAGTTTTCGTTTTCTGAGGTAAAATAGATCAAATGGGTGTTACGCCACGCTTGTCTGGAATTAAGTTAAGTTTTACTTCAGAAAGCGCCATCTGCCAGTAATGATCAGTTAATGACTTCTGTACGTGAATAGAAATAGATGGCACGTGACAAGAAACTTGTTCTGTATTTCCTTTGGGTGAAAAAAGGTAAAGGTCAAATTCAAACATGGCCCCGTAGCCCTATGTTTTGGGCTGGGGTCTCTGATATATGTATGGAAAATATGTTTTCGAGGTGATATGAAAGTTTATATAGTGGGCAGGAGACATGCTAATCCACATTTGAGCTTCATTTTGTCGGCAAAATCGGCAAAAAACGGAAATAGGTAGAAGAAGAACTTATATGAAGTCGACTAGTCCCTCCGTTTAGACAGAGGCAATAACACATGGCGATACATAATAACTGAAGTTTATATTCCCGCCAGACAAGAAGTGTGACCGCAATCCGGCGAAAACTAGAAGTAAAGTTTATTCTTAAGTCGATCCGAACATCCAAATAGATGCAAAAAACATGTTTAACCTATATATGAATTTTATTTTCTCGCTGAATAAGTAGTTAACCTGGAATATGGCAGGAAATTTTGTAGACGTAAATTTTTTTTTGTTGAAACCAATTGTAGAATCAGGAAAGGGGAAAGGATGTCCTAAATGCTTAAATGAATTTAATGTTCTCGAAAGTGAGAGAGAGAGAGAGAGGTAGAGGGTTTATTCCAGGCCACCGCTGAAAGCACTGGCCTGGCCTAAGGGGTTGCCAAAATGATAATACAAAAACAGTTACCACGTCTATATAAATCGTGCAAAAGTGATACTGCAAAAAGAGTTACCACGTTTATATACATCGTAAATTAAACGCAGCGAGATTTGCGCTGATAACACACAGACACACGCACATAGATTAAGAAACAGAATATAACCGGGTACGGTCCAAACATTCAAAAACACTAACAACTGTAGAAGGTTGTTTCCCTCCAAGAAGTCCCTCTTTTTGGGATCCCAAAACGTAATTGGAGGGATACCTATGACATCGCAAAAGTTGTCCGTCTGTCTGTCCGTCTGTCCGCACGATAACTCTCGAGGGGATTGAGATATTTTGATGAAACTTGGTGGGAGGATCCTTTTGGCCTCAAAGTACAGGTCAAGTTCGAAGATGGGATCTGTAGCCCTATATTTGAAGGTGGGGGAGGGGTTTCAAATTAAGGGACACACACAATACTTTTAAACAGCTAATGTCATAGTAGATTATGGGGTAAGAAGACATGCTGGGTACGATAGTGAAAACCATTTTCTTGTCGGACAAGTAGTTCGTCCGGGATCCGGCAAAAACCGGAAAGTTGGGTAAAAGTAAAAGTTTCATTTGAAGTTGATTAAATGTTCGATTTATGGGTAAGAAGACATGCTGAACACGATGGCGAAAACAATTTTCTCACCAGTCAACTAGTTCGCCAGGAATCCGGCCAAAACCGGAAAGTTTGTTAAAAGCGAAAGTTTTATCTGAAGTTGATTAGATGACAGATTTAAGGGTAAGGAGACATGCTGAACACGATGGTGAAAACCATTTTCTTGCCGGACAAGTAGTTCGTCTGGAATCCGGCCAAAACCGGAAAGTTTGTTAAAAGCGAAAGTTTTATCTGAAGTTGATTAGATGACAGATTTAAGGGTAAGAAGACATGCTGAACACGATGGTGAAAACAATTTTCTCGCCAGACAACTAGTTCGCCAGGAATCCGGACAAAACCGAAAAGTTTGTTAAAAGCGAAAGTTTTATCTGAAGTTGATTAGATGACAGAATTAGGGGTAAGAAGAGACGCTGAGTCTGCATATGACAATCATTTTTTACCCGGACATATAATTAGTCCGGAATCCGGTTTTAACCGAATTTTTTTTTAAGTCAAAGTTTTATTTAAAGTTGATTAGATATTCTTTATAGGGATAAAGAGATCCGCTGGATTCGTTTCTGAATTTTCTTTTCTTTTTTTTGCTGGACTAGTAGTTCGCTCGGAATTCGGGCGCAACCGGAAATTCGGCAGAATTAAAGCAGGAAGTTTCTGTCAGTATCGTCAAAATATATATTGCTTATAGAGGTTTACTGAACTTGGTTTTCTCTCATGACTAGCCTGGCGAAGACTGGATCTGGCGAAGACAAGACCCAATTGTCTGGATCAAATATTAGATTTTTGGGATCCCATCGAAACCTTTGGTCTTGTTTGGTTCGATGTCTAACACGCTTCCTGACGTGACAAGCACTGTAAATTGGCCAGCTGATTATATAAACTAATTTCCGGTCCCTTGTGGACGCAAAACTTCCTCTGAATGGTATTTGAGGGGAAGAATATCAGTTTGTTCTTTCGAGAGCCTGAGGATGGAGATATTCCGGATTCCTTGGCCGACTCTTTCCTATTTCGGTTTCGCTGTAAAAAATATCCATTTACTTTCTAGCTGAACTGACCCATTCTGCTTCGCTTTGAGTTTTTTTTCGGCACATTTGTGTTCCACAAATTTCAGTTTCCTCCTGTATATCATAATCATAATACCCTTCGCACATAATCCCCTATATCACAATCGCCGTCGCACACGACATCGATATTTGATCCGCCCTTTGTCGATTCCTGACCCACTACTAACAAAGGAAATACCACCCCATTAGCTTAATTCTCAGTTTTGAGTGAACATGTTTGAAATCGTGAGTCTTTAGTGTGTTTTTCTTAGTGATTTTAGTGAAAGTCAGGATCCCTGTTCTGAGGGCCCTGTTTTGATACCGGTCAACGAGATCGGCTCCTATTCCAACGCTATAATTCAGTCAACGAACTCGAAACTTTTAAAAGGTTAGACAAAGGTCATTAAAGGAATAAATAGTAACAAGGTCGCAAGCGCTCAGACGTGGAGTGTGAAAGTAAAATGTTTATCACATTTTACATGCAAACAATTTCGGTTTCAGTTTCAATTTATTTTACAATAAAGCAAAACATATCTCTCGTGAGCAGAGCTCAAATACGATGTTTTTTTTAGTCATAAACGAAAGTAAAATAAGTTGTCAACAGAAAAAAAATACTGGGGCAGAAAAATGCTAAAGATTCATTATACTGCTTTACGAAACTCGGTACAAGCTTCTACTGTAACGCATAGTGTTGCAGTAGATTAGGGTCAGTTTGGGAACCTTCTCAGCCACTTCTCGGGGGGGACGAGATCTTACAGGAACAGGGGGTGGGGGAAGGAATGAACGGTACATGGGGTGCTGGAGAAGGGAGGAGCCAAAGTTACGGCATAGTTTTTCGCGGCGGGAAGAAAGGGATTCAATTTTAAATTCTTTGAGGTAAAAAGAGTATGGTAGGGGGGAACCGGCATAGATAATGGCTTTAGAACCAAGACATTTCATATCCGCAATAACCAAACAAGTATTGGAATAACTAATTTGTAATCATCCTGTAATCATCAATCATCAATAATGTAATCATCATAAAGGCTTTAAATGTAAACAAACCGCAAGTATAAATCCAAAGAAATGTTGAAGATCTTTCACGAATAGCTTGAGTTCCAACAACGGTCTGCCCAGCCAGTCCGACCCTTTAAATCTCTTTTCCATTAGCAAGGTAAGTGCAGTAAACCAAATCGTAGCAGCGTAATACCCCCTTTGTGACATTTCATTAAGAAGGGCATATCATCGATCATATAAAACAAGAGCAAAGGTTTCAATGGGATCCCAAAACTTCAATATTTGATCCAAACAATTGGGTCTTGTCTACGCCAGATCCAGTCTTCGCCAGACTCCTTGAACATTTTTACTATTAAAATTCAGAAACAGATAAAGGCCAAAAAGCTAATCATCTGAGAAAACCAAGTTCAGATATGGATTCAGCATGTTTGTGTTTACCCCTATAAGTCATAACTATTTTGACGAAAACCACCTGCCTTACTTCTGCGAATTTCCCGGTTTCGGCCGAATTCTGGAACTACCTGTCCGGCAAAAAAACAGAAGCTAAGATCGAACTCAGCGTATCTTCTTTCCCCTATATCGAACATCTAGTCAACTTCAGATTAAAATTTAACTTCAAACAAATTTTCCGAATCCAGCCAGATTCCGGGCGAACTATATGTCCGGGGACAAAACGACTGTCATACACGGTTTCAGCACCTCTTCTTACCCCTAAATCGGATAGCTAATCAACTACAAATACTTTTAACAATTTTCCGGTTTCGGCCGGATTCAGGGCAAACTACTTGCCCGGCAAGAAAATGATTTTCACCATCGTGTTCAGCATGTCTTCCTACCCCTAAACCGAACATATAGTTAACTTCAAATAAATTTTTTTACTTATAACAGATTTTTCGGTTTTGACCGGATTCCAGGCTAACTACTTGTTCGGCGAGAAAATGGTTTTCACCATCGTGTTCAGCATGTCTTCTTACCCCTAAATTGAACATCCAATCAACTTCAAATAAAACTTTTACTTTTAACAAACTTTCCGGTTTTGGCCGGATTCCGGGCGAACTACTTGTCCGGCAAGAAAATGGTTTCCACCATCGTGTTCGCCATGTCTTCTTACCCGATAATCGACTGTCCCATTAGCTGTTTACAAATTTTTTGCTTGCCCTTTAATTTAGTCCCCCTCCCCCACCCCTAAATATTGGGCTACAAAGCTCATCTACGAACTCGACCTTACTCTTGACCCAAGAAATCTTCACACAAAGTTTCATCAAAATATCTCATTCCCTTCGAGAGTTATCGTGCTTACAGACGCACGGACGGACAACTTTTGCGATGTCATAGGTATCCCTCCACTTACGTTTTGGGATCCCAAAAACAATCCAGTTTCCAACTGTTCATTAGAGATGGAAGCACGTCGCGTCGTCTTACGGTAATTGTTTCTCTTACACCAAAACGCTCATCCATAGATATATCTCCCCAAAAATACACGAGTTGGACTTGAAACCTGTCATAGACAAACTTAACTCATGGGCAATCTGGTCCCAGCTGCCCATGCACGAGAGGGGGGGGGGGGGGTCGGGACCCATCAGAGTGCGTATTTACACCTCTTTTTCCTCGCGTATACCAGCTTAGAGTTTGATTCCAGTTACGGGTTAAAAACTTTTTTCATGGGGAGTTTGGGGAGGGTGGGGGTGTTTCAACCCCACATATATATCCCCAACCCCTATGATCCATAAAAGCATAAAGGAATTTCATCGCCTTATCTTCAGTTATTGTCAAGTTAAAATAACAAGACCAAAGGTGTCGATGGGATCCCAAAAATTCAATATTTGATCCAGACAGTTGGGTCTTGTCACTACACCAGATCCAGTCTTCGCCAGACTCCTTGAACATTTTTACTATTAAAATTCAGAAACAGACTAAGGCCAAAAAGCTAATCATCTGAGAAAACCAAGTTCAGATATGGATTCAGCATGTTTGTGTTTACCCCTATAAGTCAAATCTGTTTGGACGAAAACTTCCTGCCTTACTTCTGCGAATTTCCTAGTTTCGGCCGAATTCCGGAACTACCTGTCCGGCAAAAAAAAGAAGCTAAAATCGAACTCAGCGTATCGTCTTTCCCCTATATCGAACATCTAATCAACTTCAAATTAAAATTTAACTTAAAACAAATTTTCCGATTCCAGCCGGAATCCGGGCGAACTATATGTCCGGGTACAAAATGACTGTCATACACGGATTCAGCATCTCTTCTTACCCGTAAATCGGATATCTAATCAACTACGAAGACTTTTAACAGTTTTCCGGTTTTGGACGGTTTCCGGGCGAACTACTTGCCCGGCGAGAAAATGATTTTCACCATCGTGTTCAGCATGTCTTACTACCCCTAAACGGAACATATAATTAACTTCAAATAAAACGTTTACTTTTAACAGATTTTCCGGTTTTGGCCGGATTCCGGGCTAACTACTTGTCCGGCGAGGTTGATTAGAGGTTCGAGAAAGGCGTAAGGAGATACGCTGAATCCGTTTTTGAACTTAAATTTTTTCCAAGACAAGTGGTTCACCCGGAATCCGGCTGAAACCGGAAATTTGGCAGAAGTAAGGCAGGAACTTTCGTCAAAGTAGATTTGACGCACGCTATAGGGGTAAACACATATGGTGAATCCATATTTGAACTTGGTCTTCTCAGATTATTACCATTTGCCTTAATCTATTTCTGAATTTTATTTTTAAAATGCTCCAGGGGTCTTGCGGAGACTGGACCTCAATAAGACCCGATTGTCTGGATCAAATATTAAATTTTTGGGTTCCCATCGAAACCTTTGGTCTTGTTTAAGCAATTGTTGGTGTTCAGACGCCTTAACACTATCTGGGAGAGAATTCAATTTAATTAACAAGAGCTGAAAGCTCATTTGGCACTTGTAAGAACAGTTAGCATGTTTGTCAGATACGGTTTGCAGTTTTCAAGGCTGGATCTCTCTCCCGATATTCACTTCATCAAAAAATGGGCTTGATCTAGTAAATCTGAAATGTTTATACCACTCATTGACAACTGTGGCTTCCTCCAAACGATGATCAGATCGGGGGAGGGACTATTTTTAAGCCAATCTGATAGAATCCCTAGCATGCCTGCTAATTTTAACGGTCATAGCCCATCTGGTACTACGCTAACTCGTGATCATCGGAATTTTGGAAAATCCCCTCCAACTCCCCCACTGTGACACGATCCGGTCCTGTGTTGTCAATAATGTATCTACGGCTTATGCTTGTTCTTCCCTCCAAGTCCCATCCCGATCTCTCGGCTCTAAGCGTTTCACGAGATTTCCGCCCCCCCCCTATAGCTCCCCCCCCCCACAAGTTCTTGGATCTGTTCCAGACTTGAAATTGATCATCTGAGACACTTGTTCTTGACACTTGACAATTTTCATGCACGTCTGATCACTAGAACCCGGATTTCCCATCCTTCCACACCCCCCCCCTGATAATCGGATCGGGAAAGGAACTATTTCCAAGTCGCTGGGAGACTACCTGATATGTCTGCCAAGTTTCATGGTCTTAGTACATCTGGAAGTACCTTAATTCGTGATCACCGGAAATCCGGGAAAACCCACTCCAACACCCCCTACTGTGACACGATCCGGTCTTGCTTTGTCAATAAAGTATCTAGGGTTAATGCTTGTTCTTCCCTTCAAGCTCCATCCCGATCCCTCGACCCTAAGCATTTCACAAGATTTCCAGTCCCTCCCTCTACACCCCCCCAGTTTTCGGATTCGGTCCAGATTTGAAATTGAAAATCTGATACAGTTTTTCTTGACAATTGTCATGTTTAATGCATGTCGGATTATCCGTTCTAAAGTTAGGCATGTTTCTAGTTTCCGAATTCCCCATCCCTACACTCCCCCGGCGATGGCTGGATCGGGGAAGTGATTATTTCCAAGTTAATCTGGTTGGTTCCGTCATATGCCTGCCAAGTTTTATTGTGCTAGCTTATGTGGAAGCGTTTCACGAGATTTCCGGTCCCCCTCTCCAGCCCCCCCCCCACAGTTTTCGGATCTGGTCCGGACTTGAAACTGAGCATCTGAAGCACTTGTTCTTGACATGTGTCAAGTTTCATGCATGTCCGATAACCCGTTCCAGAGTTATGCATATTACTAGTTTCCAGATTTCCCATCCCTCCACTCCTCCCACGATGGCCGGATCGGGGAAGTGATTATTTCTAAGCTAATCTGGTCGGTTTCCTGATACACTTTCCAAGTTTCGCCGTCCTAGCTTATTTGGAAGCGTTTGACGAGATTTCCGGTGCCCCCCTCCAGCCCCCCCCTCCCCCAGTTATCGGATCTGGTCTGAATTTGAAACAGAGCATCTGAAGCACTTGTTCTTGACATATGTCAATTTTCATGCATGTCCAATTACCCGTTCTAGAGTTATGCACGTTACTAGTTTCCGGATTTCCCATCCCTCCACTCCCCCCATGATTGCCGGATCGGGGAAGTGATTGTTTCAAAGTTAATCTGGTTGGGTCCCTTATATGCCTGCCAAGTTTCATCGTCCTAGCTTTTGTAGAAGTGCCCAAACTAGCAAAACCGGGACAGACCGACAGAAAGACAGACAGACAGACCGACAGAAAGTACGATCGCTATATGACACTTGAGTATGTTCAAGTGCCATAAAAAGCCAGTTCGTCTACCACTCCTATACTCCGTCACTAGATTAGTAGCATTCCTTGTAAAATAATCATGCAAATTATTATTTTGTCTATGAAATCTAAAAACACAGACGGACACACTTCATGCAAGCACTGGTAAGTAAAAACCGCAGCCTGGTAGTCACGAACTTGCCCCACATCCATCACCTTTAACT
The DNA here is from genome assembly GCA_030848855.1 of Branchinecta sandiegonensis. Taxonomy (NCBI): domain Eukaryota; kingdom Metazoa; phylum Arthropoda; class Branchiopoda; order Anostraca; family Branchinectidae; genus Branchinecta; species Branchinecta sandiegonensis. The sequence continues at coordinate 27,040,601 of JAUPMV010000001.1, read as the reverse complement.
TCCTAAAACATGCTACTGTATTATTAGTCTCTTTAACGCCCGTATGGAAATAATTTAGACGTTTCCAGCTGTTCTGACCTGTTTTCAGCTGTTTTCAGTTGTTTTCAGTTAATTTCAGTTGGAAACACCGCTTCCAACTGTTGAATATACAGCCACTGGCGATAGACGTCGATGTTACAGCTGTTTATAGCTGCTTGTAGCCATGAACAGCCGTATCCAGCTGTACTTCTTACGTCTAGTCCGGATACGCGTAGGAGACACAGCAGTATGTTACTGTATACACCTGTCTGGTGGCGTATACAGCTGTAGTTCTTACGTCTAGTCGGGATACGCGTTGGAGACACAGCGGTATGTTGCTGTATACACCTGTCTGATCGTGGGAACAGCAGTTTCTAGTTGTAAGCAGCCGTTCACAGTTGTCAGTGTTTGAGACATAGCAGCATGTCACTGTTTGGGTGATGGACACTGTTTTTTAAAAGCCGTGGAAATGCTTGAAGTTGAGAGCTGTCATCCGTGTTTTTGCTAATTTCACTTTTCTTTGAAGCGCAAAATATATCAGAAGCAGCTTTCGCAGTCGAAGCCCCCTCTATACTGCTAAAGCGTCTTCTGGTAATTTGTTTAGAGTGATGCCGTTTATTCGATAATTCTGAAAAAAATTTAATTGCATCTACATACCAGAATGTAAATATTTCTCCCTATTATCCTTCACTGGATTGAATCATAGCAAAGTAAGCGTAAGTTAAACTGTTGAAGTTGAAGAGAAGCAACCGTCGAAAGCAGCTATGCAACACAACATAGCAGGGTTGCCACGGGTAGTACGAAAGTACTACTTTTAGTACTTTTTGATCGAAGTAGTACTTTTTTAATACTTTCTGTGAAAGTAGTACTTTTTTAATACTTTTTCGCGAAAGTAGTACTTTTTTGTCCTAAAATGGCACTTTTTCAATAATTTTTCAAATCAACCCCAAATCATTTCGTGTAGTTGCTGACTTCTAGATTTTTCACTACATTTTGCATCCGCTGTTAGGGCTTTTTAAATTCCTTGAGCAATTTTCAAGATCTCAGGCATAGTAGTAGCCAACACCTTTCGTATTATTCGCTATTTTATGGAAGGGCGCGTCATTTAGGTGGGGTTTTAGCTTGATTTAGGCTTGGGCTTCGTAAAACATTTAAAGGTAGAATCTGCATGGGAAATTTTGACAGCAAAAAGGTGGACTAAAAAAGCATCGCGTGCTGCGCTCATTTTAACATGTTCTTGGTTAGCCAACAGTATCTAGGAAATGCTGCCGGGGCTTCGCTTCCTCTGGTGACAAATTTTCCGGAAATTCTTGAAATTTTGGGGTTTGATCCACATTAAGAGCCAGGATCCTTTCAGGCTCAAGGTGGGAAATGAACTTGTCAATATGTCAAAATAGCTCTAATAAGATTAGCTGACGTATCCGTTTTGCACTGTCAAAGATGCCTAGTAGCTTTCTAATCATCGTTCGGGCTGCCTTTTAGTGTTTGTACTGCATAATAATGAATGAATGAATGACTGTACTTAAAGCCATTTTTCAGGCCGTATACATACATATACAACAACAAACAACTACCAAACAAAATCATGTAACGCTCAACTTTCGAATAAAAAGACCTTTCCGGACAGAATTTCCAACTGCTAGTATATTTACTTTCGACGTCGACTTCAAAATTCCAAGAAGGGGCTCATAACCACCATCCCCAAGAAAACTCCCTCTTACCTCGCTTAGCCCCTGACACCTAAAAAGATAATGGTCCAGCCCATCAAAATCACCGCAAATAGGGCAAGTATACTGCATTTCCGGGTAACACCTTTTTTTCCAAACACTATAAAGAGGGAGACAGTTCGCTCGCACCTGCATCCACGACCTCAGGGATTCTTTTGGAATCCCTAAATTGATATAAAACTCTTCACCATATTTTTATGGCACTTGCAGCCTCTGGCTCAAGTGCCATATACCGATCACAATTCCGTCTGTCGGTCTGTCGGTCTGTCGGTCGGTCCGAGTTTTTTTGTCCCACATATCCGAGTTAGGGTACTTCCAGATGTGCTAGGACAATGAAACTTGGCAGGCATATCAGGGATCCGACCAAACTAACCTGGAAATAATCAGTTTCCCGATCCGACCATATGGGGGGGAGTGCGGGGCGCTGGAAACTTGCAAATTTAGGGCATTTTGTCACTTTTTTCTGAGTTAGGGTACTTCTAGATGAGCTAGGACAATGAAACTTGGCAGGAATATCAGGGACCCGACCAAACGAACCTGGAAATAATCAGTTTCCCGATCCGACCATATGCGGGGGAGTGGGGGCGCTCGAAACTTGAAAATTTAGGGCATTTTGTCACACTTTTTCGAGTTAGGGTACTTCCAGATGAGCTAGGACAATGAAACTTGGCAGGAATATCAGGGACCTGACCAAAGTAACCTGGAAATAATAAGTTTCCCGATCCGACCATATGCGGGGGAGTTGGGGCGCTGGAAACTTGAAAATTTAGGGCATTTTGTCACACTTTTTCGAGTGAGGGTACTTCCAGATGAGCTAGGACAATGAAACTTGGCAGGAATATCACGGACCCGACCAAACTAACCTGGAAATAATCAGTTTCCCGATCCGACCATATGGGGGGGGAGTGCGGGGCGCTGGAAACTTGAAAATTTAGGGCATTTTGTCACACTTTTTCGAGTTAGGGTACTTCCAGTTGTGCTAGGACCATGAAACTTGGCAGGCATATCAGAGACCCGACCAAACAAAATTAGGAATTATCAGTTTTCTGATCCGACCATTTTTGGGGGGGGGGGTGGAGGGCAGGGGAATCCGGGAAACTGAGAAGTGTGTAACTTTCGAACGGATGATCGGATTGTAATGAAACTTCATAACTGAAGAGAATATATATCTGTAATGTCCCGTTTAAAGTCTTGACCGGATTCGGTAGCCAGGGGGGAGTTGGGGGGGGGGGGAGACCGGAAATTTCAAGAAACGGTTAGAATGGAGGGATCGGAGTGAAACTTGCTGGGAAGAACAAGCATCTGCTCTAGATAAGTCCTTTAGACCATTGTACTGGATCCGGACACTTATGGGGGGGGGCCGGAATTCCGGTGATGGTGGTTTTTTGGATTTTCACGATGAAACTTGGCAGGCATATCAGGGACCAATCAAACTGACTTCAAAATAAAAATATTGTTGATCAGATAATGGTGGGGGAGTGGAGGGAGGGGAATCCGCAGGGGAATCCGGGAAATTGAGAAGTGTGTAACTTTCGAACGGATGATCGGATTGTAATGAAACTTCATAACTGAACAGAATATATATCTGTAATGTCCCGTTTAAAGTCTTGACCGGATTCGGTAGCCAGGGGGGAGTTGGGGGGGGGGGAGACCGGAAATTTCAAGAAACGGTTAGAATGGAGGGATCGGAGTGAAACTTGCTGGGAAGAACAAGCATCTGCTCTAGATAAGTCCTTTAGGCCATTGTACTTGATCCGGACACTTATGGGGGGGGGGGTCCCGGAATTCCGGTGATGGTGGTTTTGGGGACTTTCACGATGAAACTTGGCAGGCATATCAGGGACCCAATCAAACTGACTTCAAAATAAAAATTTTGTCGATCAGATAATGGTGGGGGGAGTGGAGGGAGGGGAATCCGAAATTTTCAGTCATGCGTAATTTTAGAATGGTTGATCGGATTCGACTTGCTGGGAAGAACAAACATCTGGTCCATATAAATCTTTTACATAATTTGACTGGATCCGGACACTTGAGGGGGGGGGGGGGAGGAGGGGTATCCCGGAATTCCGTTTTTGGGGGATTTTCACGACGAAACTTGGAAGGCATATCAGGGACCCGGTCAAACTGACTTGGAATAAAAAAAAAATCCTCGATATGATAATCTTGGGGGGGGGGAGTTGAGGGAGGGGAATCCGGAATATTGAGTCATGCGTAACTTTGGAACGGGTGATCGGATTCGAGTGAAATTTAATAATTAAACAGAGGACATTTTTCTCTTGTGACCTTTTTCATTTCCGGACCGAATCCGGCAATTATCGGGGGGAGGGCGGAAAATACTTGACCCGCTTAGACTGGTGTGATCTGGATCGAACTTCGTGGGAATGACAAACAGATGCTCTGGATTAATCATTTACAGAACAGGATTGGCTCCGGTTATTGTGGGTGGAGTTGGAGGAGGGGGAGGGGGGTCTGGGATTCCGGTGATCGCGCGTTAAGGTACTTCCAGATGTGCTAGGACGATGAAACTTCGCTGGAATATTGGAGACTCAACAACATTTGCTTAGAAATTGCTACTTCCCAAATCCGATTATTCCTTAAAGTACCAATCTTGACCGCAAAGTAAAAAAAATACTTTTAAGCAATATATGCATTTTCGTGATGCCCATCAGCCCATTAGCAGTTTTGCCTCAAGGGTTTTGCTTACAAATGAAGTTCCAGCTCCCTTATAGCGCGCATCTCAACCGCAAAGTCGAAACTTACTCTTGATCAATCAAACCATCTTGACACATGCAAGTGCCATATGAGCTTACAGCTCTTGTTCTTTCCCCTTATAATACGAACTTAAACTTTCCGACTGGCTAAGGTCGCTCCACCGTTTTTGTGGTTGATAATTTAAAGCTCGAATTGCAAGTTTGTCAGTTAAAAATTTGGCTCTCCCCCCACCCCCTCTACACGAAAATGCATTTGTGACGTACTTGGTTACGCTCACCTCATTCAAATATGCGATTGGCGCAATTTAGAAATAAACTTGCCTGGGATTTACCTTAAATTACCTTAAATTGCAGCTTGGAGCAATTGAAGGATTTTCCATCCTGTAGCATTGCTCATCGCTTCTTCGGAAATTGCCACGTGGATAACTTATGCTCTGGTCTGGGACTCCAGGGCATCCCATTCCAGTCTCCATGGCTTCTTGCTCCACTCTCTGTCAAGGGAGACTTTGAACTCTTCGATGGTCTTGCTGGATACGGTGTCTTCGCTTAGGGAGTTCCACAGATCAACAACCCGGTTGGTAAGAAAATGGTGGCGTTCCCTCTTCTGGGCGTTGAGCTTCGTGATTTTCATGGAATGACCTCTAGTTCGCTGTGCTGAATCGATGATGAAGAGGTCATGGATTGGATTGTTTCTGATGAGTTTATAGGTGTGAATCATGTCTCCCCTTTTTCTTCTGTAGGTCATGCTGCATAGGTTCAGGGTTCGCAATCTCATCTGATAAGGAAGATGTTGGCAGCCATCTACAATCTTAGTTGCTCTGCGCTGTACCTTTTCAATCATGTCCTTGTCTCCTTTGTAGAAGGGGGATGCAATAGACATGCCAGTTTCTAGCCTTGGCCTGACAAGGCCCTTATAGAGCTTAGTGATCGTTCTTGGGGATCTCGTAGTGAATGTTCGTTTGATTATCCCTAAAGCTCGATTCGCACTAGCGACGATCTTTTCAGTGTAGCTGTGAAACTTTAGCTGGTGGTCAACTATTACTCCCAGGTTGTCCCTTTCCTCTGCGACTGCGGCTAGGGCTTCTCTTTGGCTAGTGATTGGGTTTAGCATGGTATAGGTATGTTTTGTGTTCTTGTTGCCAAAGTGCATGACCTTACATTTGCTTGAGTTAAACTCCAGTAGCCATTGTTTCGCCCAGTCATTTAGCCTATCGAGGTCCGCTTGGATTGAGTCAACCTCTCTTGACGATGATGCTGCTCCGATAAGCTTGGAGTCGTCTGCGTAGAGTGTGAGAAGGTTTCGAAGCAATTGAGGGGCATCATTGATATAGACGTTGAACAGTGTTGGCCCGAGCACAGTTCCCTGGGGAACTCCACTCAACACAGGTACAGGTGATGAAAGTACACGGATTCCTTCGTCGTTAGTGACAGCAACTCTTTGGATTCGTTCTGCTAGGAAGTCTGCGATCCATTCAATGATGTCCGGGTGGATGTGACAGGCTTGGAGCTTTCTTTTCAACCTTAGGTGTGCGACTTTGTCGAATGCCTTCGCTTGATCTAACAGGATCACATCCACAGATATTCCCTTTTCAAGTAGCTTGGTGACTTCCTCGTATGACTGTATGAGGTTTGAGTCCGTGGAATGGCAAGCTCGGAAACCATGTTGGTTTGGGGACATGATGTTGTTCTCCATCAGATGTTTGGTGATTGCATCATTTACAATTCCCTCGAGGATCTTCGAAGACACCGATGTTAGACTTATTGGCCTATAGTTTTCAGCTTTGTCTTTGGGGCCTTTTTTGTGTACCGGAATGACAGTAGCTTTCTTCCAATCGGTGGGGACAACTTTTTCCTCTAACGATTTTCGGAAGATCAGCGTTAGAGGTAAGGATATAGCTTCTGCGGTTTCCTTGAGTAGTCTGGGGTGAATACCGTCTGGTCCTTTCGACTTCGAGGGGTCAAGTTTTTTCAGTCTCTTTTGGACATCAGATTGACAAATGACCACCATTGGCATAGGTACTTTGACTGGGTATTCTGGGGGTTCTGGGACGTTTGTACAGTTTTCTACAGTGTAAACTGAGGAGTACTGTCTGTTTAGGGTTTCTGCTATCTCTCCATAGTCCGTGATCTTGCCAGATGCTGTAGTGAGGTAGGGGATAGAGTGTCGCCCAGGTTTCGCCGAGGATGCATAGTTCCAGAACTTCTTTGGATTACTTTTGGTTTCTGCAGCGATAATATCTTCATGTTTTTTTACGGAATTTCGTGTCAGCTTCCTCAGTCTATTTCTTGCTCTTCTGAATTTTTGGAGTTGATCTTGGGAGTTTGTTTGCCTATATTTTGTCCAATATTTTCTCTTTCTATTCATTTCTCGTTTGATGGCCCTTGTCAGGTAGGGTAGCGTGCGTGGTCTCTTCGCATAAGAGATGGTTGTGTATTTCTCCTCGTGCTTTAGCATTATTTCCTTGAATAGGTTCCAGCTATCGTTGGTTGTCTTATCCTCAAATAGTGCTTCCCAGTTATGCATTCCCCTTAACTCTTCCCGTATTTTCTCATAGTCGGTGTATCTTCTGCAAATATGGTCAGACGATGGTGGTGATAGCTGGAGAGTTGTGAGGAGACAGACGTGGTCGCTTGCTCCAATCGGTGGTAGATGATCGATACTTAGGATCTGCTCTGGATCGTCGGTGATCACAAGGTCGAGTAGTGAGGGAGTTTGTCCATCTCTGAACCTTGTTGGTGATTCGATAAACTGATACAGCGTGTTCTCTGCTAGGTAGTCGAGAAGAGGTGAGTTCGTTCCATGACCTTCGTGACTTTGGGGGGTGTACCCTAGGCCGTCAACCCAACTTACATGTGGGAGGTTGAAGTCTCCCAGAACTAGAAGGTTCTTTGGTTTCTTATCTAGTAGGGACTGTAGGGCTTCACATATTACTAGTTCAGACTCCATTGGGTTTGGGCAGCTTGGGCTTCTGTAGAACGTGGCTAAAACTAGAGTTTCCCGGGGGATCACAATCTCAAGAGCTATGAGTTCAACCCAGTCTAAAGCTTTATTAATACTGATTCTGCTTACCGAAGTGGTGGCCTTCACATAAACAGCGATTCCTCTTCTGGGGTTATCTTGCAAGTTTGTGAATAGGGAATATCCAGCAATACCAATGTGGGCATCGTCCAAAGGGTTGCTCGTATACTTCGGCTTAATTTCGGTAACACTAATCACGTCAAAGTTGTTTTGTGCAGCCAAGACCCGTAACTCCGTCAATTTATTGGGCAAAGAGTCAACATTTGTACTCAAAACTTGGAGAAACTTGGGGCTTCGACGACATTCACTGTCCTGTGCTAAATCACTTTGGCTAGTCTCACTGGCAGTTTGTGCGTCTTTATAGCTACTCGACACCGTGTCACTGTGTTCGTTGGTTTTGTCCGGTAGCTCAGAATCTTCTCCAGACAAGACGCTATGAAACTCATCGGACGACTGTTGCTCGTCTTCTGAATTAAATGAAACATTTGAACTATTTCCACAAACAATGTCTAACGAAAAACAACTATTCACTTTGAAACACAGATTGTCTGGCTGGTTAGGCCCACTATTTACATGAGTTGTTGTGTCAATTACGACTCCATCAAGTTGCCCGACAAGACAGGGCTCGCGGGCAGACGCTGGTTTTTTGATACGATGGTATTCCCTCGGATTACAATGTCTTTCTCGCCAGCATCTCGCCTTCTGTACAGTTCTGCATACAAAGCTTGTCTCTTTGCTCTTTCCTCCTTTGATACATCGTTCCGGAACTGTACTGTTGCTGTTGCTTTCTTCTCGTAGGACTTTTGTAGTATATCCTTCTTTATTTTCAGGTTGGGAACCGAGAACAGAATTGGTGGGGCTTGCTGTGCGTTTGCTCCATGACTTTGTTGATTTTGTTGGGTGGCTGGGATGAGCCGGCGGACATCGGAGATACGAACGTTTGGTAGGGCATAGTCTCTTGCAAGATGGTCCGCAATAAACTTTGCATCGTCTCCCTGTTGTGGCACGCCAAACGTAATTATGTTTAATTTACGTCTCTGCTTGTCACGGTCCTCGGATATCAGCGACTTCACTTTGGTGTCCAGCTGCTTGTTAAATTCTTGTCGGAGTGTTGCAATTTCGGCTGCCATCACACTTTGGATTGCGGCCTGGTTGACAGCTACCCCAGCATTGAACTCTACGGCGGCTACTCGACTCTCAATGTTCTGGAACTTCTGGTCGAATTCTTGTTTCAGGTCACGTTTCAAATCAGCAAGTGAATTTTTCATGGCATCTTTAACTGATTTGTCAATGTCGTCGGCCGTGGCAAAGTCTTTATTCAGTTCTTGTCGGAAGGTTGCTAGCGATGCTGTAACGATGGAAGAGACTTCGGCTGCGGTTGCACCTGCTGCAGTTGTGCCGGCTGTAGGGGTAGCGGTTCCATTAACTTTGCAGACAACACACTGCCATTCACAACCCATTCTACGTGTCATTTTTGTCAGCAAGGTGTATTCCGGCTCAGTCAGGTCGAGACAGGTAATGCAGAGCCACTTGTCGCACATATCACACTGCATTGCTGATGATTCCTCACATAGACTTTCGGCGCAGGCTGCACACTTATCTGCGCCTTTCACCGGGCTGGTGCGCGGTCTTTTGCTTGCCATCGTGTCCTGTTTAGTAATGTTCTATACTGGGTTCAAAAGCAAGCACTCAAATGTTAATTGAAGGTGAGAGTCAAGGTTATACAAGGTTAAACCAGTTCCTGCAGAACCTCGCTAGAGGTTAACTCACCCTTCCCTGAGATGGTTGGCACTTGGGTTCAACTCTGGATCCTTTTCAGCATGTGTTCAGTCACTTTTAAAAACTCTGCCAAAGTTTCACGGGCGGTTTAGAAGCGGTCCAGCAAGCGCGGTACTAATCTGTCACCTTTGTGGGTCTGCGGACGTTTTCTTCAGGACGATTTGAGCGGGTTTGGTTGGAGCTGCCCGCCGGTCGCGGTACTAGTCGGTCACTTTCCGGTCCGGTTTTGGCTGCTACGTTTTTCAGTTTCAAAAACGAGTGTGTTGCAACACTGGAGCGATGTTTGAATATCTTCCAAGTTCAAACCAGGTGCAGTCTCTAATTTTTCGGCTGGTAGGACATCATTATATTAAACACTGCTTGTTCACTGTTAGTCTCTCAAAAATTTTGGGGCACACAGTCTCCTGTAACTTAGTCCTTGCACAAAATTAAGATCACTGATTTTCAAAACTATGCTGTCTCATCCAGCGTTGCCATCAAATGCTGAGAAAATCGACCGTTTTTAACAAAGAAAGGATGAACAAGAGAAACCTGTCTCAAAAATTTTTACTATGTGATAAGCCAAAGAGAAATGTATGGGATCGACATGCGCGTGTTGCGCGAAGCGCAACACGCGCAAAATTTTTTTTAAAGTAGTACTTTTTTTAAGTAGTACTTTTTGCCCTTCTGATTAGTACCATTAATTTTGTTCGAGTGGCAACCCTGCAACATAGCAGGAACGACACAGCTGGTATCATCTGTGTTTCATACGGACACGGACCTTGGACAACAGCTCGTTACAGCTATATTTGAGACACCTGTTGAAAACGTCCGATAATACTTTTGTGTGTTTACAACTGCATACAGCTATATCCACCTGCGTTTGGGACAGCTGTTGAAAACGTCCCATAATACTTCTGTATGTTTACAGCTGTTTCGGCATCACCTGTTGGATAAACGAAAGTAATTGTTACAGCTAAATACTGTAGGATACAGCAACTTACAGCTGTTTTACAGACAGCGATTAAAACAGCTGTAAATATTACACGTGTTGAAAGCGTCCCATAATACTTCTGTTAGTTTTACAGCTGAAAACGTCTAAACTATTTCCGTTACGGGCGTAGCCACCTATCAAACGGACTGCATCATTCTGTAAAATCTGTACACGCTTAAAATTACTAATAAAATTGCTAACCCATAACACACTACCGTAAGATATATAGGGGCTAATAATCGCATGATAAAGAAGTAACATCACCCGAGCTGGCACGAAGTGTTTCAGCCGACGTATTATTCCAAGGCCTCTTGCAGGTTTTGATGCCACAACATCGCTGTGACGTTTCCAAGACTTGTTAAAGTCTAAACCTAGATACCTCACCAAATCACCCTGTTCAAGAGACTTACCAGATAACAGTATTCGCCCACCGAGATCTACTGGTGTGCCAATTCGACTAAAAACCATAAAGTTTGTCTTTTTTACATTGACTGCCATCATACTTACAGTTGTAAACACATTTAAATCATTTATGACTCTATTTACTTTATTTATCAAATCATCCACAGAAACACCACAAAAAGAAATAGCCGTGTTATCTGCGAAAGATGTAAGACACGAATCACGAAGGTAAAATCTCATAGTATCTACATAAACCAAAATATAAAAGCGGACCTAAAACAGAACCTTGCAGGACACCACAATTCACAAGATATGGACTGAAATTACACTATCAATTTCAACCTTTATTGACCTTCCCTTTAAAAAAGACTCAAACCAGTTTAAACAAACCCCTTTAACCCCTAAAAACTCTAATCTTCTCAATAAAATACTAAAATCAACTGTATCAAATGCCTTTTTAAAATCAATAAAAACAGTGAGAGGTATTTCTCCACTTTCAAGACACTGATTCACAAAATCACACAGATGTTGCACTGCATGTGTAGTTGAGTGGCCTTTGCAGAAACCAAACTGAGTATCGCTTAATAGACCATGTTGCGTTAGGTACTGGTACAGCCGTTGATGAACTACTTTTTCAAGTATTTTCGATAAAAGAGGAAGGATGGAGATTGGCCTCCAGTTCCCGACATCTGATCTTGAACCACCTGTGTGAAGGGGAATAACTTTGTCTGTCTTGAGGCCTTCAGGAAAGATTCCAGTTTCTAGCGAAAGGTTGATGATATAAAGTATGCAAGGAAGAAGTTAAACCAAGACTGATTTGAATGAAGGTATTTCTAAATATCAAGTTTCATGAAGATCCGGTCACCCGTTCGGCAGTTAAAAGCACCTCAATTTTCCGGATTCCTCCTCTCTCCACTACCCAACACTCACTAGGTCGATCGGGGAAGTGAGTATTTCCAGTTTAATCTGGTCGGGTCCCTGATATGTCTGCCAAGTTTCATCGCCCTAGCTTATGTGGAAGTGCCCGAACTAGCAAAACCCGGATCAACAGATCCGGGTGCCATAAAAAGATAGATGCCATCCACAACAGCATGGAGACAAAGTATATTTCTTCTAAATTTTAGTATTAACAAAAATGGTTCAAACCATCAACCAACCAACCGGCACAAAGCCGGTTTATGTTTAAGCCCTAACCCGCAAGAATTTTCTTTAACAATCTGTTTTAGGCTAAAATAAAAAGATTTTTTGCACAGAACCAGATAATGTTGAAACTTTACGTCGCAGGCATCAGTCTCGAAAATCAGCCTGTTTTCTGCTAAAACACAAAGGTTTTGGTGTTCAAGCTCTGCCCCACAGTAAAAAATCACGATTTGGGAACTGAATTGTTATTCGGACAAGCTTAAAATACATGACTGTCTCATAACATATGACCTTGAGAAAATATCTACGTTACCATACGACTAGAAACAGGTAATTTGCGAGTCGATTTTAGTGTACAGCAGGTGCCCGGTGCACTCGGTTGCCACGTGTTCGAACATTAAATCTTCATGTTTTGAAGCATTTGAAATATCAATCGCCCAATTTATGGCCGGTATTGATACCGCTGATTCCGCCGGTGCCGGGAAAAGATGTACGGTAGGTGCTGAGAGTGGGTAACCCCTCGGTAATTTCCAGGCGAAATTCACGATTAAGTAGGTGCCTTATCTGGCAAGCTCAAAACATATCTCTGACGGCTGTCTCGTAAAATACGACTGAAAGTCTGTTCGTAAAATACGATAAGAAACTGGTCATTTGCAGTCAGAATTCGTGATTTCTGTAACTCTGGGAAGCCCAAACATATAACTGTCATTCTGACTAACCCGGAACATACGACTGTGGATCTGACTAGCTCAAAATACGACCAAAAAACCTCTTCGTAGCCATATGACTAGGAATAGGTCACCTGCAGGCGAAATTTACGTTTGAAAACTGCCTTTTTGTCATTTCGGCGAGCTCAGAACATAAGACTGTCATACAGGCAAGCTCGAAACATACGACTTGAGTGTACGACTCTTTGAAGCATGGAGGTAGGGGGGGAGGGGGGTCACCCCCTCAACCGCCTTTGACCAATCCCGCCAATTCTTCAAGTAAACAACACCGTGTTTGATGCGTCATTAGGAAACGGGTCGAAACCTTGTGTTGGGCGTATTACGCCCTTCATAAAATCCAATGACGGATTGCCGCCAGGTGCGCTAGAATAACAATAATAATAACATGTTAGATCTTGGTATAAGTTATCTGAAGGGAGAATAAGCGAATAGCCCCGTGGGAAAGTCAACCAGCATTCAGCACTAAAGTCGGACGCCACGATTGACAAACTTGATGAAGTTTGACAGAGCAGAATTGGGTAGAGCACACACAGTAGCATCGGCATTTTATAACAGTTTCAAACATGGCTAGGTCTATGAGGAACTGAAAAGAGCTAAACACACCTGGTTAAACGTACACCATAAGAAGTAACTTGTCTTTGTTTAGTTTATGCTAGAGCATCTAGCGGCAAATAAACAACTAATTTAGAAGGAATTTGATAAAGCATGTATAACTGGTGGCACTAAAACTCTGGTACGCCTCGGAAGCAATAAGCGTGATCCTAATCGGTCTCGAAAAAATAACGGTAAATGCAAAAATCAGTGTAGTGTCATGCGGGTGGGTAGCTCAGAATCTCGGATATGAAAATAGATGAAGTGATTCGGGGTGTAGAGTGAATCATTGACATTGGTGAGACTGGTTTGGGTCTTGTTCAAGGTGTGACTTCAGGGCTGCATTTCCCAAATCTGCGAGGAACAAGTCCTCGGAAGCAAAGTGAGCCAGAAATTTTGTTTAAAACAAAGGTCTTCAGTCAGTGTTGGAGCCTGAAAGACGGGCTCAAAATAGTCCGTAATCACTCATGGCCATAATCGCAAATTTGCATTTCAGAGGAAGGGGATAGACTTTTTTCGATCTTACTGCCAGCTCCTTACATCTTCTTAGATGCCAGGTTTCCTGAGGATGCTTACAAGTGCGACTGCTGGCTAGTGGTTTTATTGCCTGGCTTTATTTATTTCTTATTATTATGTGGCGTAGACCAAAAACTCTGGCCGAAACTCAGGCCACAAATGGCCCAATGTTTAAATCCCGCAATATACAGTTGATGGCAAACCATCACTTTAAAGACGATTTATGGTGAACCGTCACTCTAAATTCGGTTGTAAAAACACCACTCTTTTCTTGGGATTACGGGATTGACGGGATCTTCCTGCATCTTTTGGACAATTTTCTTGGCCATTTGCTGGGTTTCAGCTTAATCTTGTCAATACATTGATGGACTCTAATTGCCTTGGATCTTAGGGACCTCAGAGGCATTTGAGTCATTTTTAGCTGACAGAGCCTCATTCAAGGGGTCCAAATCATGGACCACACTCAGTAGCCAACACCTGCCAGCCTGGCCTCCCGCTCCTGCTGGAGGGGGTAAGTTTAGGATAGCAGGTTGAGAGTGGCAGTCATGGAAATGCACACCATTACGCAAGGCTGCCCTGAGTTATTGCCTTACCAGGGGGCTAAAGCTTGGAGCAAACCGTGCTGCAAATGCATGCAAACTGAAGCAAAGAGAACACAACACAAGCAAAAGCCTAAAGTACCAAGCATAGCCCCCAGCCCCCCAGGGGCACGACAGGGACGTCAATTACCACCGCCCCTAAAGGCGGCTTCAGATTGCCACTTAAGAACTAAAGTTCAGTAGTACTTACGTTAAGTTAAGTAAGCCTTTCACACTGTAATTACTACACTATTAACTTTGAGTGTAAAAAGTTGAAAAATTTTCAACTTTGAAAAATACTAAAGTTAAGTGAGATTTCTTACGTTAAGTGCAACTTTAGACGCATGAAGTACACTTAAAGCACAGCTCTAACTAGAAATTATCTTTTCCCTATGGAATGAATCAGAAAAAAACGTTTCTGAAAATACCATTACTTTCCACCTAAAACCAGCGATTCTCTTGTTAGCGCTTGTCGACTACATCCAGCCTTCCTGCTCTCCGACGCGGCGGCTGGGTGCAAAATTTTTGAAAACTGAACGTGCCTTGGTTAAAAAGTAGGAAAACAAGCAAATAAAAGAAGTAACAAACAGAAGATTACCACATACTTATGTGTGAAAGATTTGTCATCGGCTGGTCAGCGGACGTTGAAGATTCCGGCAAACTTTTCGTTGGGTGACGGGAAAACTTGGCAAGGCCGAAAAAGCGCTAAAAATTCGTAGTTACGAAACGAAACAATTGACAAAGGTCGGGATTTTAGAAGCTTATAATTCCATATGGGAGCTAAGTATATTATAAAAGGCAGAATAAGCAAGAGGGGTCCTTTAAGAGGCCTAAGTACTCCAGTGTGAAAAGGGTCTTAAGTCAGTGTGAAGCCGCCTTAAGTATTAAACGTAACACACAGCAAATGAAAAGCATTGACTGAAAAACGTTTGCATGTAAGGATCGAAGAAGCAACCCATAGTTCTCGGCAGATATGAGCAACTCTAGAAAAAGCTGTTTCGATATCTGCTGTATGCCGGACGAGGCCGTGATGCGCACAAAGGTGTCCGTGTCAGCACCAATTTTAGCCTTCAGGGTATCCAAAGAACATAGAATTACGCAGTCCCTCTGGGGATCTACAAAGTGTCTGACTCGGACCGATTTGGGACCGATAGATAGGTAGATCAGATAGATCAGTGTATTTCAATAGCCCAAGGGCCATATACACAAAAAACAAAAGCAAAAACATAACTTAAACAATCAGACTCCTTCTTAATTCTAAACATTTTTCTATATAACTAATTGTTCGTGTATACTTCTTTTCGCAAAAGTTTCGGAAACAATGACAAAACCTCAAGTGTGTTCACCTATGAGTTCTTGCCACGAGCTTAATGGATCACATGTGAGTAATTAAGGTTTAGTGAAAACTTGACACAACAGCAAAATCTAAATAATTTACAATAAAAGTAAAGAAGTATGCACATAAGAAATATGTAACAACATCTAAATAATCTGACAACAACAATAAACTTAAAAAGAAGAGAGAAAGAAAAATGAAATAACACACGGAACAGGACGGGCGAAACATAAACTGGATAAATGGCAAAAAACGGGAACTTTTTATTGGCTACTGATTTAACTGGTGACAAGGGGAGTCAGCGAGTTAAGCCGACATGCGATCCTTTAAAGCGCTTCATAAAACGGTTTAAGTGTAAGTTTGTTTAATAAATCCGTCCAGGGAGTTGAAAGAGTTAGCGGAATTTGACTGATTGCAAAATCTTCTTACCAAAACCATTCATTAACTGTGTCGTCTAATCTTTAGTGGATAAAGGCGGAGTGTTTTATTCGTTTCTGTCGTGCGTCAATTTGATTTTAACAACTCGCTTCTGGATCGATTCGATTTAGTTGTGCAGGGTACATGCAAGAATTTTAGATTCCAGCGTGCAAAGCGTTAATCTTCGCGAATATTTTGAATGTCTTCTTTCATTTGTATATTCTTTCTTGCTTTCTGTATGTTGCTATGTACCGTGGAATCGGTGGAACAAGACTATTTGACGCGTGAAATCTTGTCATGTTTTGGCGTTGGGCCCCACTAGAGTACACAATTTGTATGAAGCAAAAACTGATCATTTGATTAGGATCCAAGTTTGAATACCGTCTTTAGCAGCTCGGTAAACAGAACGATTCGTCATACCTTGTACGATTTACGTTTAAATCCACGGTAATAAAAATCGGATTGCACAGATGCCTTATCCAAAGCAATTTACCATTGGCCGTAGAGGGTACTCTCTGCCAAATTCCTTTTGTCATTTAAGATTAGAATTTATACTTCCTTTTTACTTGCGATTAGCACAGTAGACTAAAAAAGACTGTCACCGAGGACACCCATGAGCGAGGTGGTGTAGCATTAGTTTAGCATACATAACACGGAACGAAGCGAAAACACAGACTACACGTTATTTTTTAGGCTCATAAACATACCAGCCGACAACAATAATATTTAGAGAAAAACATGCATTAGAGGTTCAAAGTTTAACTCAAAAGCCAGCTTAACGGTGGGAATTTTACAAGTATAGAAAAAACAGTGCAACTATCGCCAAAAGAAAAAAAAATGGCAAGTGCTATTAAAGATGACGTCGGTGGAATATATTAGAATCGTCAAGTGAACCATAAACCAACCACTGTGCGCAATGAAACGTCAGGTGAACAACAAATTTAACAGGTTTATAATCCAATATTTTCCCGGCGATATCAGCTTTCTACGTGTTTTCGCGATCAGTTTAGCGAGAAAGTTGGAATGTGATTCCCGGAATCGCTTTCCCACAGTTTTTGCGACGCACCTGGCTCGCCGGAAAGTAATTCCGAAATCTCGCGAGAACCCTAACTGCCTAGCCAAGGCAATTCGTCGTTTGACTCTCAGGACTTGGGAACCGGCAACAGGACACGGTCTCTGTTTAACAGACAAGACCAAAGGTGCCGATGGGATCCCAAAAATTCAATATTTGATCCAGACAATTGGGTCTTGTCTACGCCAGATCCAGTCTTCGCCAGACTCCTTGAACATTTTTACTATTAAAATTCAGAAACAGATTAAGGCCAAAAAGCTAATCATCTGAGAAAACCAAGTTCAGATATGGATTCAGCATGTTTGTGTTTACCCCTATAAGTCATATCAGTTTGGACGAAAACTTCCTGCCTTACTTCTGCGAATTTCCCAGTTTTGGCCGAATTCCGGAACTACCTGTCCGGCAAAAAAAGAAGCTAAAATCGAACTCAGCGTATTTTCTTTCCCCTATATCGAACATCTAATCAACTTCAAATTAAAATTTAACTTAAAACAAATTTTCCGGTTCCAGCCGGATTCCGGGCGAACCATATATCCGGGTACAAAATGACTGTCATACACAGATTCAGCATCTCTTCTTACCCCTAAATCGGATATCTAATCAACTACGAAGACTTTTAACAATTTTCCGGTTTTGGCCGGATTCCGGGCGAACTACTTGCCCGGCGAGAAAATGATTTTCACCATCGTGTTCAGCATGTCTTTCTACCCCTAAACCGAACATATAATTAACTTCAAATAAAACTTTTACTTTTAACAGATTTTCCGGTTTTGGCCGGATTTCGGGCTAACTACTTGTCTGGCGAAAAAATTGTTTTCACCATCGTGTTCAGCATGTCTTCTTACTCCTAAATCGAACATCCAATCAACTTCAAATAAAACTTTTACTTTTAACAAACTTTCCGGTTTTGGACGGATTCCGGACGAACTACTTGTCCGGCGAGAAAATGGTTTCCACCATCGTGTTCAGCATGTCTTCTTGCCCCATAATCGACTGTCCCATTACCTGTTTAAAAATATTTTGCTTACCCCTTAATTTGAACCCCCTCCCCCATCCCTAAATATAGGGCTACAAAGACCATCTACGAATCGACCTTACTCTTGACCCAAACAATCCTCACACCAAGTTTGATCAAAATATCTCATTCCCTTCGAGAGTTATCGTGCTTAAGACGGACGGACGGACAACTTTTGCGATGTCATAGGATCCCTCCACTTACGTTTTGGGATCCCAAAAACGGGAAATACACTGTAAAAAAAAGCTTGCAGTATTCGCTACTGGGATTAATCTTGTTTCTATTGAGGTAAGATTATCTCTAATTCGGATTAATCTAATCCCAGTAAAGGTAAGGTTAATCCCAGTAGCAAATTCTGCAGTTAACTTTAATCCTTACTCGAAGAAACTTTTTACAGTGTAATCTACTAAGTAACCTGACAAGGCGATCGAAAACGATAGATTAACTGACCGGCGAGTGACAGGTGTCACGTCAGACGAAAAATAACGCGATACAACGTCACAAAAAATGGCGATTACCTGGTAGCGTTAGCCTTCCATTCATATTTCTGTCGCACACATGAAGTTCGAGAGTAATGGCGTTGGGACAGATTACTGTTTTCTTCTTATGGTCACGGAATGTAATAGCTAGGCTTCACCTTCCATATTTTCCTTCGGGATTTCAGACAGCCGTTTCTGTCGAGTTGGATCTGGAAGATGATAAACAAAAAAAGTCTGCAAGTCCGTGGCGTTGGACACAAGATTCCAGAATCTGAAAGGGTGTCATGAGAGGCAAAACTTATAGGGGACGAAATAATTATCCAAATGGATGGGATTGGGAAAAAATAAAGAGTGATTGACAGATCTGTTTGGCAGACAAACGATTTTTGGAGAGGACGTCTGCATAGGAAACTTCGAAGAATATCAAAATCATTATTGTCATGAAAATTCGGAAGTATTAACTTGACAATGCGGAAGCCGCAGATAACTGGGAATGTGGATGGTGGACACAGCCCCGACACTGACAGTAAACTTTTAGTTGCACAAAACTTTTCCTCCCCCTCCCACCACTCCATAAAGCAACTCGACCCACCATAGGACTTGCAACTTTACGGGATTGGTGAGTTTTGCAATATCTACAGAGTGCAATTTAGTTTTTAACACCTTTTTGGTGATGCAAAAATGTGTTTTAAGTTGTATAAATAGCTGCCGTAGACATGGGACTACGAAACACAGATTTCTTTCTTTTCAGAGTGAGAACCACAATGGGGCCGAAACTCTTGGAATGCCCCCTCTCTTGAATCGCCTCCGAAATCTAAGGCAGCCCATACCCATCACTCTTTGTCTCGAGATATTCTGATACTGTAAGTAATGTTTATTTGTTACCTTTATTTATTCCGCCAGAAGCATATCAGTAGCAACATAAACCACAATGAATAAATAAGTAAAATACCAGGTCCAGCTGAAATGCTTGTTTTAGTGCCACCGTGATTTTCTGCACATGGTATTTTTCGCCACCACGGTAATGAAACAGGTACACGTGCAGATTATACATAAGTGGCGGGATTATGAATGAAAGATTTTCAGGAGGATTTTGTGAAAAAGATTGGAAAAAGATTGGCTCATAAAAAGAAATGAAATAGGAACTGCTGACTGCAATGACTGTATGATATATGATTTCATTTTTCTTACTGGGTATTAACAAAATTACGAACTGCCGAGATTTTTCTCTTTTAAGCTTACATATTTTGTTTTGCTAAAAATCCAGTAATGGATATAATTCAGTTCAAATGAATTCATTTTAATTTCAACATTCCTTAACGAAACAACAAACATATCGCTCGCAAGATGGGGACAACCGTGTCCTGTGCGGGATTGCACAGCTTTTACTCACTCATTAGTAACGACGAGACGCATTTTTCGTCTTAACCGTCTCTTTTCTTTTTCTTTACCCCCCCCTCCCCCCGCAAACATGTCCTAAATCTGCCAGACACTGTCGGTAGAGCAATGGCGGTCTTGCGACGACGGGGTGTGACCTACCTAGCAATGGTCATGGGACTTAATGCGACAAAATATAAGTTTTTGGCTTGGCTTATTGGAATGTATAAGAATTGATATGAGTAGCGAAAAATCCTAGGTCACTAATACCATCGAGCCTGCAGGTAGCACCACAGTATTTAGCGCGTTTCGAAACGAATCGAAAACCGGCGATATTTAAAAATGAAAATTAGAAAGAACTTTTAAAAACATACCTCCGCAACACAGATATATACGAGTTTATCGTTGAAACTAAACAAGGTCGGAGACACCAGAATATCACAGATTTTTTGGCCAAATGTCACAGGTTCCGTCAAAAAATATTTTGCAACACTGCTTTCCTCACGCATATTAAAATTTCCCGCCTAAATTCCCGCAAACGGGAGAAATTCGGTGACTTTCACGTGTTAAGTGTGCTTCAAGTTGTCAGGTCGAGTTTTCTTGCGCTGTTCCTTTGACTCCTTCTCCTTACGGCAATTGATGCTATCCCGATTGCTAAGTCGGCTGCGTCCTCTTCTCACTTTCCTCTAAAAACAAATTGTTTCCTCATAGAGGGATCATGACGGTGAATCCCAGTTCCTCCAGTAAGCTGGTCACTTAGGTCAGCTTGATGAAAATTCTGAGAAAGGAGTGTCGCTTCATCACGCGCTGACGGGAATATAGCCAAGGGACGGGGGGGGGGGGGGAGGGGACAAAAAGCTGCTAGCTTTAGGATGGGTGAGGGGGATATTGTGGAATGTCGCTGAGCAATAACTGAGGTTTGTTCATCTCAATTTGCTCTTTTTCCTTGAAGGGGCCAGGATTTCAGTGCTTTCTCGAGATAGCTTACGTGGTGTTTTAGGATTGCTGGATTTTGGCGGGGGGGGGGGATAAGGTTCTGGCCGAAATATAATTTGATTTTGTACAATTTTGCACCCTCAGTTAGAGGTCCGAGTCTCCAGCATGATTTAGTTGATTGTTTGAACCAAATTATTCCCCGTTTCCGGATCAGCCAGAGTGAAATAAAAGACGCTTTCCGGCTTCGAGCGAAATCGTCGAATAATAGAGCCGTACCACCCGTCCTTGTTAAATTCGTCTCAAAAGGGTGCAGAGATTCCGTCCTTCGAGCTAATCCTGATCTCCGCAGATACCACCTTATGGTCCATTTACACACTGCGTAAAATCCGAGCGTATTTTGAAATCCGAGCGTATTTTACGCACGTTTTGAGCTTGAAAACATTTCTAGCCATACGGACGTATTTGAGAAATCGGTCCGTTTTGTATCGAAATACGTCTGTATTGCTAGAAATCTTTTCAAGCTCAAAATATGCGTAAAATACGCTCGGATTTCAAAATACGTTCGGATTTTACGCAGTGTGTAAACCCACCATTAGCGCGGGCCCGAATGCACGAGCCGGGAGCTTGCTTCGCGAAATAAACTGAAGCCCGTTCTCGAGAAGGCGCGAAATGAGGGTTTTGAAGCTCACATGAGAGGGGACCGATTAATGGTGGGAAACCAGTCATTCGTATATGACGAAGGCACAGACCGCGTAGTGCTACAAAATCGTCCAGCAAGGATCCATTCGATCTTCTCGAAGGTCCTAGTAATCGTTTGACCAGCGACAGGAGATCAATGAATAGTTAATTAGCAATGGCGGATTGGTGTTCAGGAGCGAATTGTGTTCAAGTAATTTGTGGATAACGTTGGCTACCGTTAGGATTTTGGGGAAAACAAAGGTAACAGTGTGTTCGTAAAAATCCGACCCATCGAAAAATGATGGTGTCTCCCACCTTCTCGGCCGACATGAATCAAAGACTTTGACTTTGGCTAACTGGTTGTTAACTTTAGTCACAGTAAGTGCGTGAAAATGGCAAAGTTCAAAGTCAACAAACGTTCAAATAAGCATGCCTCTAATTATTTACATTTTATATATTCTACGAATTCTCCTAACTAATTGATATGTATGTATGTATGAATGCATATATTTATTGTCCATCATAAATGTGAGAATACAACGCTGATGGAGTAAAAAAGAAAGAAAAGAAAAGGAAAAGGAAAAGAAACGAATAGCTTATGACGAATATATGTACATTGACCCTTACTGAACTTGAACTTACAACCCTCATGGAACTTGAATATACTAGGAACACTATTTACAAACTGAATATTTATGACTAATTATTTCAATCCAAGAAGCAGTAAACATCATCTGTGAATTATTAGCACCGGCGTACTTTTGTTTGTTTGATACAAACATGTAAACCATTAATCCTTGCTAAAATTGTGGATGTCCTCTTTTTTGGGATCCCAAAACGTAAGTGGAGGCATACCTATGACATCGCAAAAGTTGTCCGTCCGTCTGTCCGTCCGTCCGTCCGTCTGTAAGCACGATAACTCCCGAAGGGAATGAGATACTTTGATGAAACTTGGTGTGAGGATTGTTTGAAAGGTCAAGTTCGTAGATGGACTTTGTAGCCCTACATTTAGGGGTGGGGGAGGGGTTGAAATTAAGGGGCAAAGAAACTATTTTTAAACAGCTAATGTGATAGGCGATTATGGGGTAAGAAGACGCTGAACACGAATATGCAAAAAATGTCTCGTCCGACAAGTAGATAGCCCGGAATCCGGCAAAAACCGGAAAGTTGGTTAAAAGTAAAAGTTTCATTTTAAGTTGATTGAATGTACGATTTAGGGGTAAGTAGACATGCTGAACACTTGTGTGAAAAGCATTTTCTACCCGGACAACTAGTTCGACCGGAATCCGGCCAAAACCGGAAAAGTTGTTAAAAGTAATAAGTTTTATTTGAAGTGGATGAGATGACAGATTTAGGGGTATGAAGAGACGCTGAGTCTGTATATGACAATCACTTTTTAGCCGGACATATAATTCGTCCGGAATCCGATTGTAACCGGTTTTCTTATAATTTAAAGTTTTATTTGGAATTGATTAGATGGTCTTTATAGGGATAAGGAGATACGTTGATTTCGATTCCAAATTTTCTTTTTTTGCTGGACATGTAATTCGCTCGGAATTCAACCGGAAATTTGGCAGAAGCAAAGCAGGAAGTTTCCGTCAGTATCGTCAAAATAGATATGGCTTATAGAGGTATATATCTGAACTTAGTTTTCTCTGATGATTAACCTGGCGAAGACTGGATCTGGCGAAGACAAGACCCAGTTGTCTGGATCAAATATTAGATTTTTTAGATACCATCGAAACCTTAGGTCTTGTTTTTGTTTTCTGTCTCAGTCGAAATGAGCTGCTAATGGGGACAGAATTGTTTGACGTTTGAAACCTTGTCTTATCCCAATGAATTTTGTAAAGCAAAAGTTCTAGATTAGATTGGTGCTCATAACTTCATGATTGTATACGGACTTTAAAGTAACCACGCATTAAGATCATGGGCGCAAAAATGGATCCCAGTTTGGACCCCAAAGAAATCCTTGTTCTTGTTTCTTCTGGGGGATCAATATAGAAGTTGATTTGAAGTCACGACCGACATCCGACCAGATTAGTAGAAATACCTGACTGCTTACTTACACATGCGTAAAAATGTCACACGAACACCCAATTGATTCCTGTGTTAGGTTCACTAGACAAGAAAGAGAGCTATTTGATAATTTTCTTTTTATGTAACCACGTATTAACAACGCCTAGGTCACGTTCGCAAATTGGCCTGTTGTATCAGCGACGCAGTTTCGAAGGTAAACAACACACCTCCGAATCAACCAGAGTGGTGAGGAAGGGGGGGGGGGGTATTGTCATAAACAGCTAATCTTGTTGAGTGGTGATGGTAGGAAATCTGTATTGTCTTTTCTACCGTCACGTGCTGAGGTTGTCTACTTGGCTGCTCCTCGATGACAATAGAAGTGTGTTATTTTGGCCTTGCTCAAAGTTTGGACGGAAATTCGGTCAAAGCGAAACCTAAAAAGATGAATCTAGCATATTGGATGCAAGTACGTCTTTCACAAGAAACCCCCCAGTTATTTATTGTTTTTGGGATCCCAAAACGTAAGTGGAGGGATACCTATGACATCGCAAAAGTTGTCCGTCCGTCCGTCTGTAAGCACGATAACTCGCGAAGGGAATGAGATATTCTGATGAAACTTGGTGTGAGTATTGTTTGGATCAAGAGTAAGGTCGAGTTCGTAGATGGGCGTTGTAGCCCTATATTTAGGGGTGGGGGAGGGGGTTTAAATTAAGGGGTAAGCAACATTTTTTTAATCAGCTAATGGAACGGTCGATTTTGGGGTAAGAAAACATGTTGAGCACGATGGTGGAAACCATTTTCTCGCCGGACAAGTAGTTTGCCCGGAATCCGGCCAAAACCGGAAAGTTTGTTAAAAGTAAAAGTTTTATTTGAAGTTGATTGGATGTTCAGTTTAGGGGTAGGAAGACATGCTGAACACGATGGTGAAAACTATTTTGTCGCCGGACAAGTAGTTAGCCCGGAATCCGGCCAAAACCGGGAAATCTGTTAAAATTAAAAGTTTTACTTGAAGTTAATTATATGTTCGGTTTAGGGGTAGTAGACATGCTGAACACGATGGTGAAAATCATTTTCTCGCCAGGCAAGTAGTTCGCCCAGAATCTGGCCAAACCGAAAAATTATTAAAAGTCGCCTTCGTAGTTGATTAGATATCCGATTTAGGGGTAAGAAGAGATGCTGAATCCGTGGATGACATTCATTTTGTACCCGGACATATAGTTCGCCCGGAATCCGGCTGGAACTGGAAAATTTGTTTTAAGTTAAATTTTAATTTGAAGTTGATTAGATGTTCGATATAGGGGAAAGAAGATACGCTGAGTTCGATTTTAGCTTCGTCTTTTTGCCGGACAGGTAGTTCCGGAATTCGGCCGAAACTGGGAAATTCGCAGAAGTAAGGCAGGAAGTTTTCGTCCAAACAGATTTGACTTATAGGAGTAAACACAAACATGCTGAATCCATATCTGAACTTGGTTTTCTCAGATGATTAGCTTTTTGGCCTTAATCTGTTTCTGAATTGTAATAGTAAAAATGTTCAAGGAGTCTGGCGAAGACTGGAACTGGCGTAGACAAGACCCAATTGTCTGGATCAAACATTGAATTTTTGGGATCCCATCGACACCTTTAGTCTTGTTTTATAAAATGCCCTACGACGCAAGTTCTAGTGAATGTGTTGAGTTGGCTATACTTACCACTTTGTTATATTTTAATGTTCACTCACTGGATCGACCCTGGGATGCTCGTTGACATAGTCCTCCCAGGGGGTTGACCTTCTGATGGAACAAGACCAAAGGTTTCAATGGGATCTCAAAAGTTGAATATTTGATGCGGACAATTGGGTCTTGTCTTCGCCATATCCAGTCTTCGCCAGACTCCTTGAACAACATTACTGTTATAGTTAAGAAACAAATTAAAGCCAAATAGCCACTCATCTGAGAAAACCAAGTTCAGTCATGGGTTCCGCAGTGGATTTTTGGGATCCCAAAACGTAAGTGGAGGGATACCTATGACATCGCAAAAATGTCCGTCTGTCCGTCTGTCTGTCTGTCTGTGAGCACGATAACTCTCGAAGGGAATGAGATATTTTGATGAAACTTGGTGTGAGGATTCATTGAGTCAAGGGTAAGGTCAAGTTTGTAGATGGGCTATGTAGCGCTACATTTAGGGGTGGGGGAGGGGGTGCAAATTAAGGGACAAACAAAATATTTTTGAACAGCTAGTGTGATATTCGATTATGGGGTAAGAAGGCATGCTGAGCACGATAGCGAAAACCATTTTCTCGCTGGACAAGTAGTTCGTCCGGAATCCGGCAAAAACCGGAAAGTTGGTTAGACGTAAAAGTTTTACTTGAAGTTGATTAAATGGTCGATTTAGGGGTAAGAAGACATGGTGAACACAATGGTGAAAACCAATTTTTCGCCAAACAAGTAGGGGTAAAAAGAATGCTGAATACGATGGTGAAAACCATTTTCTCGTCGGACAACTAGCCGGAAAATTTTTTAAAAGCGAAAGTTTGATTTGATGACAGATTAAGGGTAAGAAGAAAGGCTGAGTCTGTGCAATGAGATATTTTGGTATCTTGGATTTTTTTTCGCCGGACAAGTAGTTCCGGAATTCGGCTGAAACCGGGAAATTGGCAGAAGTGGCAGGAAGTTTCTGAATTTGAATAGTAAAAATGTTCAAGGAATCTGGCAAAGACAAGACCCATCTGGATCAAATATTGACTTTTTGGGATCCCATCGAAACCTTTGGTCTTGTTTCCCATGTTATTTTCTCTAAGTCAGTGAAAATCCCCGCATCCTAGCTCTCATCCAAACTATCCCGTGAGTTCTATATTCCACGTAGACGCTATACCGGAACACAAGCTCCAAGTATACACTTTCCGGTATCAACTACCTGCTCCCTAACTTCTGAGTACACAATTCCGTGAGACTACCGGACGAGAAGCTGATGCGATGAAGTTTCCGTGAGCAATTTCCACTTACCACCAGAACGGGAGCCAGCACATACAAGTTTCCGTTAGTCAATGACGTCCAATCTCGGAATCGCAGCTCATATGGTTTGGTTTCCGTGAGAACTACCGGTTCCGTAGCGCGTAGGACACAAAGTACGGCTTCCGGTTCCCTAGACAGTGCCATAAGATAATGTTCTAAGTTATCATCCGTCACGATGTCTAAGATTGAAAAGGATAAAGTTCAACCGGCTGCAAAGTCAATTTAATCCCTTCTTCCCATATTCTTGTGTTGTTGTTTTTTTCGACGCTCAGGAATAATTTAATTATATTAATTTAATTTAATTAACTTTTTAATTCAGCTTTCGCCATATTCTAACATACAAATAACAAACAAACAAAAACAACACTAGGGTACAACATCAATGTATCTCCAGCAGATGCCTCCAAACTGGTAGATTGTGGAAAATCGGGTTGGCTGCCAGGATGATAAGACAGTTCTCCGACCGCCATTACCTTACAACCAAGGATGACCGGGCTTTACGAGCAATTTGACCATGCAATCACTGATTGTGTTCTTCTTGGAACATACCGTTTTGTAAGCTTCGATGGGTTGACAACTTCAGCATTTAACCGATATCGAAGAAAAAAAATAAAGTGTTTCTTTCGTGTTCTCACAACAGTTTAGTCGGCTAATCCGAAAAAAGGTTGCTGCAACATTTCTCGTTGCTCAGGCAACGTAGATCTAGTTTCTTTTCAGAAACGCAACTAATTTGGCTGTTGGTTGGTAATGAAGTGCGAGAACTAGTTCAGACAAATCCGATAAAAGCAAAAATATAGAAAAAAACGACAAACAAGAAGTCGTGTCGTTTTTTATTTGTTTTAACCATCCGATGATGTTATTAGTGAATATAAATTGTGCAATATGGAAAGAATTGTTAAAATATATCACAGATCAAATATTTTCTTCATGAAATCTAATGTGCTGGAATTATTCGTTCTTTGTACACTGTCAGAAGTTTCATAACAGATTGCGCATAACACTTTCAAGAATAGCACCTTTTCACTTAGAAAAAAAGTGTTATGACCAATTAAGTTTATACTATTTCGTGCCCAGATCTCCAACAACACCTTCAATAGGTAAAAAATACTACACTGTCAGAAGTTGCATAACGAAACAGCAGGATGCGCGGTTTCAACAGATAACACTTTGGGATGTTATAAGTTATGTTTCTTTCGTTCCCGTTAGTATTTTTACCAGTTGAAGGTGTTGTTGGAGATCTAGGCACGAAATAGTGTAAACTTAATTGGTCATAACACTTTATTTCTAAGTGAAAAGGTGTTATTCTTGAAAGTGTTATGCGCAATCTGTTATGAAACTTCTGACAGTGTAGTTATTATTTGAACTTTGTAGTATATTATTACAATTAACGGACAAACTTTACTTCGACCCAAAAGAAGAAGCCCCCAAAAAAGCCCCAAAAAGGCTTAGTCGAAACTTCCACTAATTTCAGATTAAAAATCTATCAAGATACAAAAGTGTTAACATACCATGCACGCATTCGTCGATATTGGGTCTTAAACGTGTGTAACAGAAACGAACAAACTTTGGTTTGACACGACACTGTAATGCTCTCCAGTTTTACAGCTTGATTCCCTGTTTAATTTGTGATGGGTTTTACTGTACAATCTTCTTCGAGTAAATCAAACTTGTTAACGGTCCAGCGGGGAATTATAACGAAAAAGAGGCGCAAGCCGCTAGGTTCAGTGCCCCGGGAAAGATTCCTTTTCCCAGTCCCAGCTCATTCCTAAGGGAAACAAGTTCCCGACCACTCGCCTGACCTGCAGAGTGCTAGTATTTGTGTGTAATTACAAAAAAGCGAAAGCGGTAGCTGGTTTGTCTGATATGTTGAAAAACTTGTTCAAACAAGTTTGATTAGTACCGTTCGTATAAGTAATTGACCAATCAAAGGCTGTGTTGAAGGGCATTGTGGAACCCGTCAGTGCTTGGATATGTGCGGATCGGTGTGCGGCTCGTTGCGAAAATTACATCAGTGCGAAGGAAATAAGAAAACGAGCAAAACTACATTAGTTGAAAAAGCAGGTTTGATGACGGAACATCCGTAGATTTCCAGTAAGATATTAGCCACCTGCTACATGTGTATTGCCCGTGCGTGCGATGGAGACCAGAATGTGCCGATCTAAGTGAAGCTTCTTGACACTGAGAACGAAAAAGGAACCTTTAATTTTTGTTTGAAGAGGATTTAGCGTTTTACGCAAGGGTCTTGAGACACTGAGAACGAAAAAGGAACCTTTAAGTTTTGTTTGGAGAGGATTTGGCGTTTTACGCAAGGGTCTTTCCGCGATAGAGACCAAAGTGAACAGATATTAAACAGACAATTATTTGATGAGGATTTCAGTTATGCGTTAACAGTCTGAGAGAACGAAGAAAGTAAACGGGCAGAGAAAATCAAAACAGCCTCCCATTCCTGAGAGGCTGAAGAAGTAGTTAAAGAATCAGCCGTCCCTGCTGGGGAAGTATTATGAAACGTCAAACTCCCATCAGCGGCCTTGTCAAATTCAAGAAAGGGCTCGCCATTCTTCATCTTTGATTTGAAAATTCGCCACGACAGGCAAATTTTCATTGGTGATTTTTCAGCGTTCAGTGACATAAAGAAAGACAGCATGTAAGGTTTGTGACATCTCATACATCTCAGAGCGTGATCTGTGAGTAAATCGATTTGCGGACCCGTCCCAGTTGGTCACTCCGTACACAAGTTTGGGATAAGTCACGTTGTGCATCAGAAGGCGTCACTTTGCCCAGCTGTTTGTGATCAGTGACAAGCTTGTGACCTGCGAGCTGTTGACCTTACTGTGTAAGCCCATCGTGAATAGAACGTTATATTAAAATAATATATCACACTGGTGACACCCAATACAGCTGAACGTTGACGTCTGAGTTTTCAGACCAAAATTATTTTAAGCTTTTCTTACAAGTTTACCAACTTACAGCATACTAGACGAAGCAACTTGTCGCCTTCAGTGTACAGTATGATGTTTGCAATTTGAGTTACGTGTGATCTGAAATGAGTTACAATTAATTGAATTACATGTGAATTAAAATACATCACACAATCAATTTGAATTGTGCATTCAGGTTTGGCAGTTTTCAAGAGACTGAAGCAAGACACTGATTGAACGCAGAAAGACAGACTAATCATAGTGGTGATACAACTGAAACGCTATTCACGACTTGAGTTTTGCTTTCAAGTTTGACAACTTATTTGAGGAAAATTGATTTATCGTATGCGCAGCTGAATCTGAGCTCTTCCGGCAATATGGTCACAAGAGACTTAAATCGGGCAACACATTTAGCAAACACTTCAGTGGAGCGCATTAGTCCCTGTGCATTGGTACCACTGGGGATACAGCCGACTTGACAGACTTTTCGCCAACGAGCTTCCGCAATGAGACGATGTGAATAGGCTAATAATACGGACTAATAAAAAATATAAGAATAACAGAAGAATTATAGCCATGGAGTACGTGGACGAGCCACAATTTAATTACACCAACGTTACTGACGTATTTAGTAATTGCACACTTCAAGGAAACACGTCTGCTGATACATACGCATTCCTGGAGTGTTCGATGGGGAAACCACGGATAGAAATGGACAAGCTAATTCCCATAACCGTGATATACACTATCATATTTATATGTGGGCTTTTGGGAAACATTTCTATTTGTGTTGTCATTGTGAGGAATAATACGATGCACACAGCGACGAATTTCTACCTGTTTTCACTAGCTGTGTCCGACCTGACGCTCCTACTATTTGGTGAGTGATACGTTTTTTTAATAATCCTACTTAAAAACTATAATCAAACTTAGTTTCATTGAATAATAAATTTCTGTTGAATTTTTCTCCTATCTCATCTTAATTGTTCCCTTACATTTCAGAACCCATATTTATTTATTTCTATTGTAGTATCTAACAAGTAGACTTTTAATGAGGTACCTTGTTCACTAATTTGTTTGGTTGGATGTGTTGGCTGCGCGTTAAACTAGCCCAGTCGTAGGCCCACAAGGAAATAAACTGAAATAAATTAAATTTTATAGATCATCCGTCCAGGTACAGCCGGAGTGTAGTAAAAAAAAGAAAAAAAAACCCTAAAATTCCTTAAATCGAAACATCATGGAAAATGGAAAGAAAATGGAGCGACTTCCAACGTTTTCTAACTTTCTCACTTTTCTACGCCAACATTTTGTAACGAGAAAGAACCTCTTTGGGTATGGCGTATTTGTGAGAGCAGTAAATATTTGAGGAAACGCTCACATTTTATAGATTCTGGGAACGCTCCCCTTGCCTTGATTGAATTGCAGATCAGAATCAATTAACCAAACAGTACAGTCAATCTAGCGTCAAATATGACTTGATCGGAAACAAATTGTAACAGAAATGATTTTTACACCCTCTGGTAGAGAAGAGAAAACTGAAGAAAATATCAAAATTTGAGAAACCTGGCAAGGTGCAAAACGTTATTTTTTGGGATCCCAAAACGTAAGTGGAGGGATACCTATGACATCGCAAAAGTTGTCCGTCTGTCTGTCTGTCTGTCCGCACGATAACTCTCGAAAGGAATGAGATGTTTTGATGAAACTTGGTTCGAAGATGGGCTCTGTAGCCCTATATTTGAGGGTGGGGGAGGAGTTTCAAATTAAGGGAAAAACAAAATATTTTTAAACAGCTAATTTGATAGTTGATTATGGGGTAAGAAGACATGCTGAGTACGATGGTGAAAACCATTTTCTTGTCGGACAAGTAGTTCGTCCGGAATCCGGTGAAACCCGGAAAGCTGGTTAAAAGTAAAAGTTTCATCTGGAGTTGATTGAATGTTCGATTTAGGGGTAAGAAGACATGCTGAACACGATGGTGAAATCCATTTTCTCACCGGACAACTAGTTCGCCAGGAATCCGGCCAAAACCAGAAAGTTTGTTAAAGTGAAAGTTTCATCTGAAGTTGAATAGATGACAGATTTATGGGTAAGAAGAGACGCCGAGTCTGTATATGACAATCATTTTTAACCCGGACATAATTAGTCCGGAATCCGGTTTTAACCGGATTTTTTTTCAATTCAAAGTTTTATTTAAAGTTTATTAGATGTTCTTTATAGGGATAAAGAGATCCACTGGATTCGTTTCTGATTTCTTTTTTTTTTTGCTGGAATAGTATTTCGCTTGGAATTCGGGCGAAACCAGAAATTTGGCAGAAGTAAAGCAGGAATTTCCGGTCAGTATCGTCAAATTAGATATGGCTTATAAAGGTATGTCTGAACTTGGTTTTCTCTGATGATTAGCCTGGCGAAGACTGGATCTGGCGAAGACAGGACATTGACATTGTCTGGATCAAATATTAGATTTTTGGGATCCCATCGAAACCTTTGGTCTTGTTGTTCTTCAGCTGAAATTTTCTGTGTCTTTAAGTCGTTGTGTTTATTTCATGAGAAAGACATTTCTGATGCTGAACACGAATATCACATCAAATTTAAGTTACGGTCTACCGAAAATGTTTCACATTCATCACCATACAAGAAATTTCGTGATTCTATTATAGCACAGTCGTTTTACCGACAACAAATCACAACAGAAATGATTAAACCGTATTGTAGAGAAAAGGGAACTGTTCGACGTGTCAAAAGTTGGAAACCTAGATCTAACGTAAAAACTCGTGTTTATAGCGTTTTCTGTTTTTTTTTGCTTTTCCAGCTGGTATTTTCGATTTTCGAAGAGCTTAACGATTGCTTCATAGGAAGGAAACATGTCTTTCAGGTAATCTCCTGTGCTGAATATGAATATCGTCTTAGATTCAGGATATGTTCAACTTAAAAATGTTTCACATTCATCACCATACAATAAGTTTCTTTGTAACTCTTATTATTTATCGATTGGACACAACCGTGCCAAATAGAATTCTTCAAAATAATCCTGTTCATCATCTCTCATTAATTAATTAAACTCAGATCACAGGTAACAAAAATCACATTGTTAAAAGGCTGAGAAGTTAATCTCTTCCAGTCCAGTGCAATGGATGTGCACATTTTGTTCCACACTCTACTTACACATCACCTAGAGTGCTATAAGAGGGTCTTCGCGAGATTCCGAATTCACCTTCCGACGAGCGAATCGCGTCTCGAAAACAGCGGGAAAGCGATTCCTATAATCACCGTCCACTTCCCGCTGGACTGATTGCAAAAAACGCATGGAAAGCTGAAATCGCCGGGAAATCGTGAATTTTGGAGTGGAAATGAAGCATTCAATTTCCCGTGGAGCTTTTCACTAACTTTCTGGAATCACTATCCGGGAAACCTGCTTCGGTTTCCAAGCAGCGTGGAAACCATTGGAAAGTGATTCTGACTTTGCTTTCCAGCTCGCGAAAACCCTCCTTATATTTGGTCTCGTTACAGTCGAGAGTCGTCAACGCTCCATGCAAATATTTTCTACAGAGCTGCTCAAGCCTAGAATCCCTAGATGACAAGCAGGTTAGCAAAACCATTCGTTGTCTCGGACCCTTCGAATTTAAGCCATCACGAAGACGAGACGACGAAAAATCGGCTACACGAAGAAGCCAAGGAAAAAAATCTTGCTAATGTAGTGAAGAGGACAGCGACACACTACGGATCAAAGACCGCACAGTACCAATAAGTACCACATCACGCGTCCCCTAAACAAAAAGTCTTGACCCACTAACGAATGGAAAACTATGGCGGTAGAACCCTGCAGAAAGCAACGACGGACCCCAAGGCCCTAACCAACAACGTCAACCAGTCACCACGAAGGTCCAAATGGCTAATCTATGTAACGAATACAAACCACGACCTGTCCCCAAGAAGAACCTTAAGCCCCTTAAGACTATGAATAATATGAAAATAATATTTGAACAAAATCAATATGAAAAAGGTCGTTAAGAGCGTGATAATCAGAAACACCATATACTGTCCTGTCATCTACGGTGACCAAGACACCCAGGACTTAGTTCCTTAGAGCTTGAAAGAAGTAGAGGCCCAGAACTGCTCGAAAGAGAAGCTGAGACTAACGCAGCTTTCATACTACTTCTACAAAATATTTTTTTTCACAAATCCGGCAGAGCACGAAAAGGCTGGACCTTGGATTATGAGTGGCTACATATGTGCGACTGATCCCGCGAGGGGAGGCAGCTGGCCAGCTTAAAGTTCCCTAAGAAAGTAGTCTCAAAAGATGACCTTATGTTTCTGAACCTACTTGCTAGAGTCAACCGTCAGCTCAAAGCTGTCGCTAGAAGAGGTTCCGCAGGGTAACATGGCGCGACGAAAACATCAGCAAACACCGAACGGGAATAGTTTTAACGATTTTAATAATTATCTATATGTAGGCTTTAATATATATACATATTACAGATTAATAATTGCACGATATAACGATTAGCCTAATAATTGCTGCTACTCGTAAAACTTGGTACTGAGTTATATCCTTGGATAAATACGATTACTGGGTAAGGCAGTCTTAGTCCTGTTCAGGCTAAGCTTGACTCACCCCACACGTAGGGATGTGTAGCCAATAAAACACAGCATGTTTTGTCTTAGGGTCGAAAACCGGCCTACACGAAAAGGGATGGATTACTTATCTAGCAATTAAAATTTACCCCAAGTTATACACATGATCTGCCTACTCATAGGCCTAATTAAAAACAGTGCGAGGGACAAATGATGTCTTTAAATTTAGTGACGTCAACCAAATATGGAATAGTTACACTCAACACACACAGTTACATTCAACACATCCATTTGGGTCTTTATTCGGCCCCAAGTGCGAACAACGGGATAATGTAATAGAAATATGGATTTCTTGAATAGTGATGAATGTGAAACCCTTTCGGTTGACCGTATCTTTAATCTGATGTGATATTCGAGTTCAGCACATAAAACTACATAAGAAACCTGTTTTCGATGTTCCTACGGCCCAAGCTGACTGCGAATCATGTTTGACGGTGCAAAACGGATAAGTCAGCTACATTTTATTCGAGCTATATTTCGGCCCTAAATTAACTTGCTTAACTTGGACAAGTTAATTTTCCAGCTTGAGCGGAATAATAAATAAAACATAAAATGCTAAAAAAAGGGTTTTGCACCCCGCTAGATTTGTCAACTTTTGATATGTCATATAGCTTTTTTTTTCTACAAGATGGTGAAAAAATTATTTCTGTTGCAATTTGTTTTGCGATCAAACCTCATATAGACTGTACTAAAAGGGAACCACTACAATGCATAACCAACCAAGATTTTTTCAACATGAATGGAGCAAGGTACCGTATGGGTTGAACACACACTGTAGATACAGACTATATGGCATGGATTTAGCACCGTTTGAGCCAAAAAGCAGCCGAGAATGCATGAAATGTAGCCGAAAATGTTGGAAATGTAGCCGAGACTGCTGCCTTTGTCGCTGAAAGGTTTTAAAGGCACCCGAGATGACACTGTTTGTCATCGAGGTTGATGACTTTGTAGCAGAGGTCGCTGCGGAAAACATGTCAAAATTTTAGTCTGCTAATATATTTTCTTGTAATCTCGGTAAGATTAGTTGCCATCTCGGCGACATTTTTGTATTTCTCGGCGACGGGTTAATATATGTCTTCTAGAAATTCCGGTTACATTTTCTGTAACTAAGCTGCATTTTCAGCCATTTCGGATTTCTGGGATTCTCGTTTATATTTGGGAAATTACATTGATGATTTTTGGCTACATTTTTCTATCTCTCGGTGACCTGTTTTTTGCGGCAATTCCGGCTACTTAGGCGTCAATCTCGGCTACAAATATTTTTTTCTCGGGTACACTGAACACCTCTCAGCCATGCCGCATTCTTGACTACGTTTCCGAGACATTCTCGGCTACATTTCGTGTATTCTCGGCTACCTTTTGGCTCAGAACGAATCCATGCCATAGACTGAGCCAATGCTGAATAGTTCAGTGTTAAAATAAGGTGAGATTTAATTGCACAAAAAAGCCAAAAGGCCATGTCAACAAAGTCAACAAAAAACAAACAACGATCTATACAGTAACCGGCTTAATTCGGTGTTGGAAAGCGACCATGAAGAATCTTGCCAGCATCCTCACATCATCAAACTGACGGCTACCAATCATATTTCACATCCATTTCTCTTCGAACACCCTCACGCATTCTCCAAACACTTCATTCCTCAGCTCTCTTAATTCTTCACATTCACACATGACATGCACCACACTTTCATTCTCGACACAACCTTTTGAGGAGACATTTTGAATCGGGAAACCACTACCACCCAATAAGGATGATTATTGTTAAGACTAATCTACCTTTTCTTTCTTCAGAATACTAGAACCAACCAATATTAATCCTAACGTCTTCATTAACCGATCATGACAATGATTCCGTCGATTCTGCCTGCTCATGACTTATTCAGTGGCTCATAGCGGATACACCTTTGCGCTTGAAAATTTGGCTGATAGTTAGGCAGAAATGACATAATAAGTTTAAAACAAATTATTGAAAGAAAGAAATAATACGTAATATTTAGCTGTATTTTTTGCTATTATTCAGAAACCAGCTAAATATTTTTTTTCCGTCCGATGTCTTTGTTAAAGGACACCTTGCATCAAAACTGTTATTTTTTCTTGAAAACAGTATTTTTTTCTTGATAGTTTTTTCTTGAAAACAGTCGGTACAAATTACCAGCGAGTCGGTATATGCCTTCGCCCCCCCCCCCCCTACAAAAATTTTGGCTAGTAACGCCTCTGCTCGCACTACATAGTATTTCTGCTCTGGTGTTCAGAAATAGTTGACCACTTTACAACTAAGCTATGCTTACAGAAAATTACACACGGCTTCGGCTTGCGTTTAGCCTCTTCCCATGTCCCTTGCCTTTGATGACAATTTTCGCAAAATTTGCACAACCGGTCTTGCTCAGTCAGTTTGTCGTGATGACAAAACTGCACTTATTTGTTGAGTCGCAAACCCCTCAGTTTAGTTTACTGGCTGTCACCCTTTTTGCCTCTTTCTTCTTTTTCCGGGCTCCGCGAACCCAGGATTCCCGAATTCGTTCCATGGGCGTAATAAATCGTTTGTGAACAAATAGCAGTGGCCTATTTGTGTGTTCTAAACGTCAGGGTGTAAACAGTCAACCCTTACAGTTACTTGATTTTTCTTTATTTTTGTTTGCGATCTTTCCGGAAAATGTTTGCCATGGAAAACAAGCAAGAATGTTTGATGCCTGAGTTAATTTGGCTTGGCAAGTCAATAAATTCAGCCTAAGCTGTTCAGAGGGGCTTACGAATTCGTTCTTTTCGCAAAGAGTTACCTTGCCAACTAGTTGACTTCAAACTGATGATGATGACTTCAAAACAGTTATTTTTTACCCTGTCTAATTTGATAGCGACATAGGAATCGTGCTAAGTTTACCGACGACATGCCACTGGTCGTTCTGCAACTGGTCGGATCTGTAACCAGTCTTAAAAAAATAGTCTAACTGTCGGAACTTCGGCGACAAGAAACTAAAATTATATCAGACAAATCCGCACTGTTCGAGTTAGCTTTCTGAAAACCGAGCTGCCCCCCCCCCCCCTGAAAACACTATTGTAAATAAGATGAAAGTTAATTCTAAATGTAACTGAGATGACCATGTATATAGGAAATGACAAGAAACATAATTTTTTCTGTTAGGAATCTACTCACTCTCCGTCGATTCGGTTTATATATTTGGTATATATATATACAGGTCGGTCATTAAAAAAAACATAATTTAAAATATTGGATATTAGGACCGTTGGCGTCACCGAGGGAAAGTGGAGGCGTGGTCACCTGGCCAAATCATACTGGACAGGAAGAACGGAAAGGATACCACGCGGCAAAAAAAAAAAACAAGAGCTGTAAGCTCATATGGCACTTGCATGTGTCAAGATGATTTGATTGATCAAGAGTAAGTTTCGACTTTGCGGTTGAGATGCGCGCTATAAGGGAGCTGGAACTTCATTTGTAAGCAAAACCCTTGAGGCAAAACTGCTAATCTGTTTGTCATTCCCACGAAGTTCGATCCAGATCACACCAGTCTAAGCGGGTCAAGTATTTTCCGCCCTCCCCCCGATAATTGCCGGATTCGGTCCGGAAATGAAAAAGGTCACAAGAGAAAAATGTCCTCTGTTTAATTATTAAATTTCACTCGAATCCGATCACCCGTTCCAAAGTTACGCATGACTCAATATTCCGGATTCCCCTCCCTCAACTCCCCCCCCCCAAGATTATCATATCGAGGATTTTTTTTTAATTCCAAGTCAGTTTGACCGGGTCCCTGATATGCCTTCCAAGTTTCGTCGTGAAAATCCCCCAAAAACGGAATTCCGGGATACCCCTCCTCCCCCCCCCTCAAGTGTCCGGATCCAGTCAAATTATGTAAAAGATTTATATGGACCAGATGTTTGTTCTTCCCAGCAAGTTTCACTCCGATAACATCATTCTAACCGTTTCTCGAGATTTCCGGTCCATCCCCCCCCCACCCCACCCAGCTCCCCCGCGGTGCACGTAGCCAATCCGATTCAGCAAATGACTTACCTAGAGCATCTGTTTGTTCTTCCCACAAAGTTCCATCCCGATCCCTCCATTCTAAACGGGGCACGTATTTCCCCTCCCCCCCCAATAGTTGCCGGATCCGGTCCGGATATGAAAAAAATCATCGGAGAAATGTCCTCTGTTGAATTCTTAAATTTCACTCGAATCCGATCAACCATTCTAAAATTACGCATGACTGAAAATTTCGGATTCCCCTCCCTCCACTCCCCCCACCATTATCTGATCGACAAAATTTTTATTTTGAAGTCAGTTTGATTGGGTCCCTGATATGCCTGCCAAGTTTCATCGTGAAAGTCCCCAAAACCACCATCACCGGAATTCCGGGACCCCCCCCCCATAAGTGTCCGGATCAAGTACAATGGCCTAAAGGACTTATCTAGAGCAGATGCTTGTTCTTCCCAGCAAGTTTAACTCCGATCCCTCCATTCTAACCGTTTCTTGAAATTTCCGGTCTCCCCCCCCCCCAACTCCCCCCTGGCTACCGAATCCGGTCAAGACTTTAAACGGGACATTACAGATATATATTCTGTTCAGTTATGAAGTTTCATTACAATCCGATCATCCGTTCGAAAGTTACACACTTCTCAATTTCCCGGATTCCCCTGCGGATTCCCCTCCCTCCACTCCCCCACCATTATCTGATCAACAATATTTTTATTTTGAAGTCAGTTTGATTGGGTCCCTGATATGCCTGCCAAGTTTCATCGTGAAAATCCAAAAAACCACCATCACCGGAATTCCGGCCCCCCCCCCCATAAGTGTCCGGATCCAGTACAATGGTCTAAAGGACTTATCT
Organism: Branchinecta sandiegonensis; assembly: GCA_030848855.1. Lineage (NCBI taxonomy): Eukaryota > Metazoa > Arthropoda > Branchiopoda > Anostraca > Branchinectidae > Branchinecta > Branchinecta sandiegonensis. Next base: position 27,001,715 of record JAUPMV010000001.1, on the reverse strand, counting down.
ACAGCAGATGCTTGTTCTTCCCAGCAAGTTTCACTCCGATCCCTCCATTCTAACCGTTTCTTGAAATTTCCGGTCTCCCCCCCCCCAACTCCCCCCTGGCTACCGAATCCGGTCAAGACTTTAAACGGGACATTACAGATATATATTCTCTTCAGTTATGAAGTTTCATTACAATCCGATCATCCGTTCGAAAGTTACACACTTCTCAGTTTCCCGGATTCCCCTGCCCTCCACCCCCCCCCCAAAATGGTCGGATCAGAAAACTGATTATTCCTAATTTTGTTTGGTCGGGTCTCTGATATGCCTGCCAAGTTTCATGGTCCTAGCACAACTGGAAGTACCCTAACTCGAAAAAGTGTGACAAAATGCCCTAAATTTTCAAGTTTCCAGCGCCCCGCACTCCCCCCCATATGGTCGGATCGGGAAACTGATTATTTCCAGGTTAGTTTGGTCGGGTCCGTGATATTCCTGCCAAGTTTCATTGTCCTAGCTCATCTGGAAGTACCCTCACTCGAAAAAGTGTGACAAAATGCCCTAAATTTTCAAGTTTCCAGCGCCCCAACTCCCCCGCATATGGTCGGATCGGGAAACTTATTATTTCCAGGTTACTTTGGTCAGGTCCCTGATATTCCTGCCAAGTTTCATTGTCCTAGCTCATCTGGAAGTACCCTAACTCGAAAAAGTGTGACAAAATGCCCTAAATTTTCAAGTTTCGAGCGCCCCCACTCCCCCGCATATGGTCGGATCGGGAAACTGATTATTTCCAGGTTCGTTTGGTCGGGTCCCTGATATTCCTGCCAAGTTTCATTGTCCTAGCTCATCTAGAAGTACCCTAACTCAGAAAAAAGTGACAAAATGCCCTAAATTTGCAAGTTTCCAGCGCCCCGCTCTCCCCCCCCATATGGTCGGATCGGGAGACTGATTATTTCCAGGTTAGTTTGGTCGGGTCCCTGATATGCCTGCCAAGTTTCATTGTCCTAGCACATCTGGAAGTACCCTAACTCGGATATGTGGGACAAAAAAACTCGGACCGACCGACAGACCGACAGACCGACAGACCGACAGACCGACAGACGGAATTGTGATCGGTATATGGCACTTGAGCCAGAGGCTGCAAGTGCCATAAAAACGACTCGTAATTGGCAATTAATCTAGGCTTAAGCATCCGGGGCTGGTAGTGTTTCTGGAAAGAAAGCGAGCGGGGAAATGCGCGGTCGAAATAAATGAAATCGACCGAGGGATTGTGTTTAGTTAAACATGCTTGACCAAACATTGTATAGGCATAACGCCCCGGATATACCTGGGATATTTGAAATTAACCGAACGATTTTGTTCAATCAATCTTGGGTGAATAAAACTTGTATAGGCAACAAAATCACCCAGTGACCTAGGATAGCCGAAAGAAACCGAGCGATTTTGTCTAATTAATCTTGGGTGACCAAACTAGTCATCAAAGTCACAAAGTAACCTGGGAAATTTGAAATTAACAGACCGATTTTGTCTAATTAATCTTGGTTGACCAGAGATTGTATAGCCAACACAGTCCCGGAGTTCTGGGATATTCGAAATTAACCGAACGAATTTGTATATTTACCCTTAGGCGACCAAAACTTGTGTTGGCAACGAAGTCCCGGAGTATTTTGAAAGCAGTGATGCCAGGGGTTGATACTGCTGTCGTTCAAGCACCAGTTGGGGGGGGGGGGGCTGTTTTGAACTTTTTTTTGTCGAGTCCAGACAAGGTAAAGCAGCTAATCGTCTCTGTTTTTTCCTACTTATTTGTGCTTGTACTTGTAACGGGACCAGACGGTAGCCGCCTCACATGTCGTCGAAGAACCACCAGACGATGGCAAATGCACCATCTTGCGCCAGCTCTTGAACGAAATCTGAGCCAATCTGATTTTAGCTAATAAATATTCAGTTGTCAAACGTTCTATCAGGGACCCATAAATTTTCTGTAATGACTCGCCATTCAGGGGGCTTGTCATTTCCTATGCTTCTATGTTGCTATGTTGCCCGAGCCTCACCTAGTTTCCAAAAATTCAGCTTGAGTCGAATCGGCATTCTTGCTCAGATAGACAAAATTTGTTGGGACTATTCAGCATGCCACCAGGTACCTAAGCTAGGACAAAAGATCCAGGATACTCTTCCATTACAGAGAAATATTCCTAGTTCAGCACAACAGCTACGAAAAATTTTGTCTATCTGAATAGTCGGGTATTTTATCCCGTGGGTATTTCTCGAACTATCTGACGCTCGGTCAAGAGCGCATCAGAAATCTCTTATTGACAAGCCCCCTGAATGGCGAGTCATTACAGGAACTTTATGGGTCCCTGGTTCTATGGACAACATAGAGCCAGTGTCGTTTAAAAGTACCGACTCACGCTCGTTGATACTGGGGGGGGGGGGGGGGGTACTCACTCCTGAAGTTGCTGTACTGTAAGTGTCCAGACAGTGCCCACGAAGACTGTGCAGTGGTGCCCACCAAGCGAGCACCCCCTCGGGTTGAATTTTCCCTTTTTGGGATACTAAAACGTAAGTGAAGGGATATGTATGACATCGCAAAGGTTGTCCGTCTGTCCGTTCTTTCGTCTGTTAGCACCATAACTCTCGAAGAAGTTGCGACATTTATTCAAACTTTGCACGAGGACGGTCTGGGTCAAAGTACAGGTCAAGCCCGAAGATGGGCTCTGTATTTAAGGATGGAGGAGGGGGTTCAAATTAAGGGACGAAACTAATATTTTTAAAACCTAATAAGATAGTCGATCTCAGGGTAAGGAGACACGCTGAATCTGAATATCCGAACCCGGAATCCGGCTAAAACCGGAGAATTTGTGAAAAATAAAAGTTTAATAGTTTGTTTATTAGAGGTTGAATGTAGGGATAACGATAAATGCTGAACACGTGTATGATTTTTTTTTTTCGCAGACATTGACTTCGTCCAGAATCCGTCCGAAACCGGCAAATTTGTTTAAAGTAAAAGTTCTATTTGAACTTGATTATATGCTCGATTTTAGTTCTCTCCAAAGTCAAAACCGGCATTTGCTGGGTCGAAAACTCAGAATGCATCCCACAAGTATCTAGTAAAAATTTTATGAAAATTTTTGACCAATTTTCGAGTCCCTATCCTACCCCTTTATTCACAGAGGCGAAAGCTCTGCGCGGTTGGGATTCACTGGCAAAGTAGAGGCCAAGTCCGTAGATGAGTCGTTTAGGTTTCGGGGTAAATTGACATGCTGAATCTATATCTGGAAATTGCTTTCTCGCCAGACAATTAGTTCGCGCGGAATCCGGCACGAACCGGAAATTCGGTAAATCAGTGTTTTATAGTCAGATCTGAGTCAGATAGTGGTTTTCGGGGTAAGTTGGAAGATTTGATGATTTTCGTCAAAGTAGATATGACCGTATAGCCTAGGTCCATACACACATGCTGAATCCATATCTGAACTTGGTTTTCTCAGATGATTAGCCAATTACCTTCTTCTGTTACTAAACCTTAACAGTAAAAATGTTCAAAAGTTTGGCGAAGACCGGAAATCAACAAGACCAAATTGGATAGCCGGTGGGGGCGGATTGCCTTTCCTGCTTCGAACTTCATTCGTCTATTCCATGCAAGCGAACGGAGGTAATTTCTGTCGGCATACTCTCATGTTGATTCCTCTTCGTAATTGGCAATTAACGCTTCCTAGACCTAAGAACCCCAGAGGGAATTTCCAAATGCTTTCCGGAAACTTTTCAATCATCCTCGATTATCTCGTAGCCTCCTTGATGTTAATCCCCCGCCTCCTCACGTACTACATAGGACATTACGATAATAAAATGGACACTGATAGAAAAGGGTTGGCTAACCGCTAAAAATCGTAATACTACGTCTTTCGCTGCTGATTTATACGCCTGGTTCCCTCCGCACTTAAAGACTAACTTTCGGCCATCAAACCGACCTGGGGGGCTTAGATAAAGATACAGGGACTTATTGTCGACAGGACCCCCCTTCTTTGTTATCTCGAACCCCCTCCTTAGTGTTCCCAAAGCTATCTGGCAGGCACTTGCCCCTTCTGCACTGTAATTATGCACTTATGCACCGCAAAAGATCGCCTTTGGCCGTGTTGACCAACAGATCGAGATAGTAGTCAAGAGGTCGTGCGTTCGATTCCTACTCCCTACACACAAACCTTTTGCTTTTTTTCTACTAACTCAGAAGTCGAATTCCCGGAAACTTTTTTCTACTAACTCAAAAGTCGAAATTCCCGGAAACTGCCTGGAAACTGCAATGGTCGTAACGAGAATTTTTCTTACTCTCAATATCGACTCAGGGTACATTCTTGATATGTCAGCTAGCTCCCCAAGTCAAGTTTGAGTCAAGTTTTCTGTTCCTTTAAGTGAAATGGCTTAGTTCTGATGAAGACATGATATTAATTTCTGCGAATACTATCGGCACAGAAATTACATAAGGGTGAAGTGCAAAAAATTTTTGGGCATATTTGGAATCATGTTTCGAAGGGGCGTCTCTCTCCGGTGATCGCGAATTAGGATACTTGTATAAAGAGTTGATACGTAGGAAAAAAAGACAAGAAGTATATTCAAAGAAGAAGGAGTTGGAGTCCCTTTATATAAGTTGTAGTATGAAGGAATTTTGGAAAAATATAAGGGAATCGGGTAATAAACCTAAAACGAGTTTTGAGTTTGATGAGGGGGCTTGGCCAGATTACTTTGAGGGGTTAGAAGATAAATGTGGATTGGTGCAAGAATTAGAAAGCGTAGTTGATGAGAAGATGAAAGAAATCCAATTCCCACAAAAGGAATATGATAACATTCTTAGTCAAGAAGTAATGGTGAATGAAATTGAAGAAGCGTTAAAAAATATTCAAGGAGGTAGCGCACCTGGGGTGGACGGAATACCGTCACGTATTTATAAACGTTATTCGTCGTTATTTATTCCCGTAATGTTGTTTGTGTTTAATCAAATTTTGAGAGTAGGTGAATGGCCGAAAGCGTGGAAGACGTCAATAATACTTCCCCTGTTTAAGAAAGGGAACCCGAAGTTATTTGATAATTATAGGCCTATTGCTCTAGTTCCGTCTCTTAGTAAGATAATGGAAAAAATATTAGATCTAAGATTAGATAAATGGCTGAACCATTATAATGTTATTAGAGAAGAACAAGGAGGATTTCGGAAGAATTATAGTACGTCAGATAGAGTATTTGTATTGGCGGCATTAATAGAAAAATATGGAAAAGGAAATGGTAAGTTATTTGTAGCATTCCTGGATCTCAGGAAAGCGTTCGATAGTGTAGATAGGCTGCTTCTAGGTCAAGTTCTAACTGAATTAGGACTACCAACATTATTTATTAAAGTGTTGATTAGTATGTATAGTGCGACAAAAGGGGTGGTTAGGCTAATAGGGGGAGGTTTATCGAGAGTATTTGAGAGTAAACAGGGAGTAAAACAGGGTAGTGTATTGTCTCCTAGGCTATTTGGGATATTTTTAAATGATTTGATTCAGTTTTTAGAAAAACGATGGGCACCTAGCGTGTCTTTGGGTAACATCAAATTATCAGTTTTGCTTTTCGCTGATGACACTGCGCTGGTGGCGAAAACCCGCAACGACCTGCAAATTTTGCTTGATTTGATCGATGAATATTTGAGATTAAAGAAATTAGAACTGAATGTAAAGAAAACAGAAATTGTTATATTTAAACATGGGGGAGTATCAGGAAAAGAAGAAGGATTTAGTAGTTTCCTGTTCCGAGGTGAAGAATTGAAAATAAGAGAAAAGTTCAAATATCTGGGTTTTAATCTGTCGTCTAATGGGAGCTGGAAGACGCACGTAAAAGAAATGACAAATAGAGGAAGGGTAGCGTCTGCAGCAGTTTTTAGAAATGTAACGCTAATGGGAGTAAAAAACCTGAAGATTCATAAGAATATTTTCAGTTCAAAAATTATGCCAACATTCCACTACGGGGCGGAGTTATGGGGATTCGATCCAGCTCCGCAGGTAGAGTCAATTCAGCTGCAATACTATAAGAGAGTGTCTGGGCTGCACCCAACAACCCACACCCAAGTTCTTAAAGGTGACCTAGGTATATTCTCTATGAAAATGCAAAGGTTATCCCAAATTCTTAGGTTTTGGGTAAATTTAACTCAACTGCCTGATAATAGGCTTTTGAAAGCGGCTTACATGGAATTAGTAAAGATAGGAAGAAAGAGGACGTGGCCTTTTAAAGTAAAGAGTCTACTGGAGGAATTAGGCCTAGCGTATGTATGGAATGAAGGCCTTGGCCCAGGTGAAGGTACGCAAGATCTCCTGGCACTAGCAATTAGAGTGCTAAAAGACCAAGAAATCCAAAAATGGGAGGGGATGGTAAGTAGGTCAGGGACATTGAAATATTACAGACAAGTAAAAGAAGTATTTGGTGATGAGGTATATTTTAAGATACATTTGCCCCAGTTATATTTGCGGTATTGGATCCAGTTGCGGGCAAATTGTCTATCAGTGCATAGACATAGTTATTTTTTGAAGAGAAAAGATGAAGACCAGACATCCGGGTGTGCTTGCCCTCTATGTGGTAATGGAGTTGATGATTTGGTCCATGTTCTGTGCCGGTGTCCAGGGCTCTCTGGGTTAAGAAGGGAATTATTGGGAGGTGAGGTTTTGTTACTTCCTGACATCTTAAAGAGCACGTCGCCAAGCGTTATATGCAAAATTTGCAGATTTGTTGATGGTGTTGTGAAATTTCGAGAGGGCTAAGTTTAGTTCATGTAAAGTTATTTTGTTTTGTTGTTTTACATGTATTGTCTTGTATATGGCCTTTGGCTTTTGAATACAGTTATTATTATTATTATGTGCCAAGGACGATAAAACTTGGCAGGCATATTAGCGATCCGAACAAATAGACTTAAGGACCCGACACAATGCCCTAGGAAGACTTCCTTCCTGGATCATACCATTTTTCGGGGAGTCGAGGAAAGGGAATTCGGAAATTACTGACTTAGGTAGGTTGCAAACAAATGGTCCGACTCAAGTGAAACTTTATGGATGATAAGAACTGAGGACCTAGATATACAAAGCATGTGTCCAAACCCCATACGGACATGGTTGGGGGAGTTGGAGGGGGGGGGGGGGGGGGCAAAAACCTTGTAACATGCACAAAAACCAAACGGATGGGCTGACTGGGACGCAAAGTAGGAGGAGGATAGATCGGGAACTGGAAATTTGAAGATATGCTTCGATTCGAATGAGACTTGACGGACGGAAAGAGGAGATGTTAGACATGCGAAGTTTATGGGCCCGAGTCGTATTCGGCCACAGGAAGGGGAGTTGGAGGGGGAGTCCCGAAAATGTTGTGGCTCGCGTAGGAGTTGAACGAGTGGAGTGATTTGAATGAAACTTGTAAAGTAGAGAGATCTTGTGCCTTAGACGGCATATTCTAGGGTCTCTTTTCTCACATCACCTACTCCTCACCAGTGCCATATGGGCTCGTAGCTCTTGTTTTTACCCACAATCGTACAGGACGAAAAAAGTGGAGTAGGATAGAAACAAAGAAACGTGATTAGGGAGACAAATGGAGGTTTGTACCACAAAGACACGTTGTAGTTCTTACATCTTCTTCAGAAACCTAATTAATGCGCTCTTCTCTTTTTTCATTTTATTTATAATACTCCAGCAGCTCTCATGCAGTTTAATGTGTCAGTGAAATTATCACCATCACCATTAAGTAGCGTGCACACACAGTCCGAATTTCGCAGTCCGGTGCGAATTTCCTTCTCCGCTCCGGAATTTTGACGCATCGCATGCGGATTCGGTCCGATAATTTCGTTCCGATTTGAGTAGAAAACATTCTACTTTTACCGGAGCGAATTTTAAACGCATGCGAAATTGTGCCCTGAGAATTGAAAAATTAGAAGCTGTGTTTGAAATTTGGACTATTTATACGACCTATTTAATGTCAGCTGCATTCATTCATTCGGCAATCAATCAGCACCATCTGACTGTAGGCTAAGCAGTGGATTTTTCAAACCTGAGGCCAAGTTTCACGTCTGAATTTCGTTTTATCTGAAAAACCTGTCGGGCATCGTGACGCGAATTTCGTATGCGCGTTTTCGCGTGCGGAATCTTACCGGACTGTGTGTGCACTTAGCTTTAGGCTATCAATGCTCCCCGTTGCGCTCCTTGACTCAGCAGGTAATTTTATCGCCGTCTATTTATCGTGAATGGCGTTATTGAGAGAATTATGTAAATAGCTTAGAGTCAAACTGCCATTGATGAACATCCATCATTCAGTATGACACTAACAGCCACATTTCAAGGAATTTGCACTCTGACAAATGAAGGGTGTTGTGCCTATTTTTGCACTTAGTAGGTCGCCAAAATTTGGAGGACTAATGGAATGTCAACTGCTGAAAATTTGTTTCTTGGGCCCAAGCGTGTCGTAAATGCGTGTCGTGATGCATTGCACGTACTGCGCGATCGTTTATCAGATAGGCTACGTTAGACGAATGTCAAATCAGCGTTTGAAGTCTTATGAGTCTGTATCGACAACAGTTTGCTTGACTTTGGGATCCCCCTTGGGTTTCTATTGTAATCTGCACATTATCTATAATTGTACATTTTATTTGTAAAAAGTCTATAGTCGTACATTTTTACGTTTCAAAAGTCTTTACTGATAATATTTTGTTTAATTCTTGGGATAACAAGGCGGAAGTGAATGACAGCTTAGGTTCTTAGGATTGTTAATTGTTAATTTCATTAAACTAAATGAAAACTCAGGCATTATAAATTTCTCCTTCAGAACGTCTGTTTGTGCTCATGGTTGCGTCTATTTTTGCTCATATTATTTGGAAATTCGAATTGATCACGATGCACGATCTTGGAACTGAGATTTCAAATGAAAGCCAAGGATACCTCAGACATCATAAATTGTGTCCTTTCTATTCGTGGTCACGGTTTCCCCGAATGTTGACAAGCTTTAATGCCATGAATGAATTAATCTTTTCATTTACCCACTTCTATAAAATAGAAATAGTGGAGTACATAAAGAAAATAAAGAAACACAACTTAAATTAGGATACAAATTTGCACTTCGAACAGATTACACTTCAAATAAACGGACAAGACTGTGATGCGGAGAAAACGCGGTGCCGACAGATCCCTATGCAGCTCGTCAAGTTTAACAGTTATATTAGCTACTGAAAATTTATTTATCAGTTTTCAATTTTTTTTTAACAAATCAGTCAATCAATCAATAATTTTATTACCCGTATAAAAATGGCACAGAACATGCCCATGCGGAGTATGTGAAAAACAATAAAGGAAAGAAAAAGATCAGGCTAAACTAAACAAAATAACTATACAAACGCACTATAATACGGATGGCACCTGTCTAGAGAAGAGTCAAACTCGGCGCGGCGTTGGGCCACAGCCACGAAGGGATCAATAACGCCGCAAAGCTGCGTAACTTTGCGGTTACGAGCCCATGGGGGAAGGCCGAGTAGGTACTTAGCATACTTGTAGAACAATTTACGAATTGTCCTTAAATCAGTTGTGCTAAATAACTTCCAAAAAGGAGATAGGGCTAGAATGTGGGGGATTGTGTAAGCGTTGAAAAGTCTAGCCAAAATATGTCTACTCTAACGGGTTTTAGCACTAATTAATAGACCGTAAGTTGGTCTAGCCTTCGCGCCGAAATGTCCGAGTAGTCCAGCACGGGTACTTTTCAGGTCGGTATCAAGTGGTAGACCGAGATAAGTTAGAGACGACGAGAGCTGGATACTGAAATCACCCAAAGAAACTGTAGCACTATCGGAACCTGGTCGGTTACGAGTAAACTTGATGCATTCACTCTTACTCGGATTGTATTTCAAACCGATATCTCTGTACTTCTCACTTAGACTGGCAAAATTCTTCTCTGTCGAAGCCAAGGTTGTACTCGGGTTAAAAATATCATCAGCATAATTTAGAAGCGACAGTTCCAGACCTCGAAAAATAAAACTCATTTCAGCTTTCTTCTGGGCATCGACCACACTATTTTTATGGCACTTGTAGCCTCTGGCTCAAGTGCCATATACCGATCACAATTCCGTCTGTCGGTCTGTCGGTCGGTCCGAGTTTTTTGTCCCACATATCCGAGTTAGGGTACTTCCAGATGTGCTAGGACAATGAAACTTAGCAGGCATATCAGGGACCCGACCAAACTAACCTGGAAATAATCAGTTTCCCGATCCGACCATATGCGGGGGAGTGCGGGGCGCTGGAAACTTGAAAATTTAGGGCATTTTGTCACACTTTTTCTAGTTAGGGTACTTCCAGATGAGCTAGGACAATGAAACTTGGCAGGAATATCAGGGACCTGACCAAAGTAACCTGGAAATAATAAGTTTCCCAATCCGACCATATGCGGGGGAGTTGGGGCGCTGGAAACTTGAAAATTTAGGGCATTTTGTCACACTTTTTCGAGTGAGGGTACTTGCAGATGAGCTAGGACAATGAAACTTGGCAGGAATATCAGGGACCCGACCAAACTAACCTGGAAATAATCAGTTTCCCGATCCGACCATATGCGGGGAAGTGGGGGCGCTGGAAACTTGAAAATTTAGGGCATTTTGTCACACTTTTTCGAGTTAGGGTACTTCCAGTTGTGCTAGGACCATGAAACTTGGCAGGCAGATCAGAGACCCGACCAAACAAACTTAGAAATAATCAGTTTTCTGATCCGACCATTTTGGGGGGGGGGGGGGGTGGAGGTTAGGGGAATCCGGGAAATTGAGAAGTGTGTAACTTTCGAACGGATGATCGGATTGTAATGAAACTTCATAACTGAATAGAATATATATCTGTAATGTCCCGTTTAAAGTCTTGACCGGATTCGGTGGCCAGGGGGGATTGGGGGGGGGGGGGGAGACCGGAAATTTCAAGAATGGTGATGGTGGTTTTGGGGATTTTCACGCTGAAACTTGGCAGGCATATCAGGGACCCAATCAAACTGACTTCAAAATAAAAATTTTGTCGATCAGATAATGGTGGGAGAGTGGAAGGAGGGGAATCCGAAATTTTCAGTCATGCGTAATTTTGGAATGGGTGATCGGATTCGAGTGAAATTTAAGAATTGAACAGAGGACATTTCTCCGATGATTTTTTTCATATCCGGACCGGATCCGGCAACTATTGGGGGGGGGGCGGAAAATACGTGACCCGTTTAGAATGGAGGGATCGGGATGGAACTTTGTGGGAAGAACAAACAGATGCTCTAGGTAAGTCATTTGCTGAATCGGATTGGCTAAGTGCACCGCGGGGGAGCTGGGGGGGGGGGGGGGGGGTGGACCGGAAATCTCGAGAAACGGTTAGAATGATGGTATCGGAGTGAAACTTGCTGGGAAGAACAAACATCTGGTCCATGTAAATCTTTTACATAATTTGACTGGATCCGGACACTTGAGGGGGGGGGGGGAGGGGGTTTCCCGGAATTCCGTTTTTTGGGGGATATTCACGACGAAACTTGGAAGGCATATCAGGGACCCGGTCAAACTGACTTGAAATAAAAAAAACCTCGATATGATAATCTTGGGGGGGAGTTGAGGGAGGGGAATCCGGAATATTGAGTCATGCGTAACTTTGGAACGGGTGATCGGATTCGAGTGAAATTTAAAATTAAACAGAGGACATTTTTCTCTGGTGACCTTTTTCATTTCCGGACCGAATCCGGCAATTATTGGGGGGGAGGGCGGAAAATACTTGACCCGCTTAGACTGGTGTGATCTGGATCGAACTTCGTGGGAATGGCAAACAGATGCTCTGGATTAATCATTTACAGAACCGGATTGGCTCCGGTTATTGTGGGTGGAGTTGGAGGAAGGGGGGGGGTCTGGGATTCCGGTGATCGCGCGTTAAGGTACTTCCAGATGTGCTAGGACGATGAAACTTCGCTGGAATTATGGAGACTCAACAGTATTTGCTTAGAAATTGCTACTTTCCAAATCCGATTATTCCTTAAAGTACCAATCTTGACCGCAAAGTAAAAAAAATACTTTTAAGCAATATATGCATTTTCATGATGCCCATCAGCCCATTAGCAGTTTTGCCTCAAGGGTTTTGCTTACAAATGAAGTTCCAGCTCCCTTAGAGTGCGCATCTCAACCGCAAAGTCGAAACTTACTTTTGATCAATCAAATCATCTTGACCCATGCAAGTGCCATATGAGCTTACAGCTCTTGTTTTTAAATAGCGGGGGTGAAGTTATAGCGCCTTGCCGAATACCTTTATGTACTGGAATGGACATGTTTATTAAAGCAGAAGCACTTCCAGAAAGTGACTTAACCTTTACATTTAATCTGCGGTACATATCGCGAAGGGTAGCTATTACTGAAGCGTCCACACCACGATGCAAAGCCGCTAGAAGAATTTGCGGATGGATTCCAGAGTCAAAAGCTCTGCTGACATCGTGTCCAGCAAGAACCAATGGGTACTCGGATGAAGCGGTTTCAAGTAAAATGTTCGCAAGTATGGTGCGGACGTGTTCACGGCTAAGACCCTTTTTAAAACCGAACTGGTTTTCTGGTGTGGCGCAGGTCTGATTTAACATATCAATCACAAGAGATTCCATTAACTTGGCACGTAGAGGAGAATTGATATGGAGATTCTTGAGGTGAAGTGTTTTTGTCGAGTCTTTAGGGCTTTATACCCAAATTTTGAGATATTCGATGAAGTTGAGATGGAGATTATGTACGTCAAGAGATCTGTCGGGTTTGTAGGACTTTATACCTCGTATTTGGTGGGGCGAGGGCATAGGAGGCTGGGTCGATTCAGGGGCAAACATAGATGCTATTAACGAATAGCCTCTTGCTACTTGGATGAATAATCTGGCCTGAAAAATGTGGAATTTGAGAACAATTAAAATTGCACAGTGAAATTTGTTCGATGGTAACGTTTAGGCAACACGCTGAATAAAATAAAGCGGGTTTTATTTGCCTGGGATGACTAATCCGACCGAAATCCGGTGAAACTCGGATATTTCATAACTGAAAGAGGTTGGCATGTACGTGAAGAAACTCGTCGAGTCAGGAGTTGTGTCACCTCTGGTGATTAGTACAGCTGCAATTTCGGCAACTGGTTAATGTCCCTGAAATGGATTCAATCCTAATTCCATTATCATTATTATGATTTATGAACCGTGTAATGTTGCACTACTGTACATAAAGACGGTGTAATTAAATGAAAAAAAACTGTTCTGGCAACAACAGTTATAACCTTTTCTTTTGTTGTTCATTGAAAAGTCTTCCGTTTGATTTTTTGCCATTCACAGGAATTGCAGAGACTTTAGTTTGTCTTTCCCGACTGGCGTGGAGTGTTCATATTGTAGTTCGTGGTGCAGGAATGGCAAATATTTCTGGGAGTTGGCGGAACATCGGGAATTCCAAGGTGGCACAGGGGTGTGTATGGAGAAGTCTCTGATGTGTGAATGACGCTGTGACGTGTAATGACTTGGAAGTGTTTCCGTGTTCATTTAGCGTCTCGTGAAAGCGTCGTTGTCAGATCAGTTCCCAGCATCAGTATCCAGGGGAAGTTCCCGATAATGTTGACACGGTAACATCAGCTGGTGGTTCACAACACTCTTTCTTTCGTTATATGTCAGTATAGACTTACGTTTCTTTTATTTTTAGGAAAACATACGTAATAAAACTATAGACGAAGACAGTGGGAATGAAGCTCTGCAGTTAACTGTCAACTGAAATAATTAAGAAGGAGAGACCTTCATTATTCTCAACTTTCAATCAAAAAAAGAAAAAACACAGTCAAATTTGGAATATATCCGAAGATGGAGGATATCAAGACAGCCCTCAGCTGCAAACATTAGAGAAAATACGAGGAGAGATTTTTTAGCCTTCTCCTACATCTTAGCAAGAATAAATAAGGGAAGAATTGAGAAGACTTGAATCATGGGACGTTGTTTTCTGCCCGATCCTCAAGTACCGGGGGTGGAGCCTATTCGGCGCCTGTCCAGACCACAGAGTAAATATTGGCGCTATTTCTTCTGATCGCCGTGCTTCGCGTCAAAGAAGTGCGGAGAATTCAAATTAAACAGAAAGAGGCCGACATTTTGCCCTTCTCCCTCCAACAAATCGCTGCTACCACTAGTTTAAAAGACGAGACAAGGGGCTAAAGTACAGTGAGATGATAGAAGTCGTGCAATCCTACATTCAAGGATGACGAAAATAAAGGCAGAAAAGGACCGATTTGGACTGAACACTATAAGTTTAAAGAAGGAAGGGACACGCTTCCAAACATTCATGCAATCTCTATGGCAGATTCTTAGTGATGAAAAAAAAGACTGTCAATAGGATAGATAGTGAAACATTTAGCCAACTACCCGAGATAATGATATACATTTTGACCAAAAATAATAAATGGTTATCTCAAATGTAGACGTTTTGAATGGTACCGTGCAATTATCAGTTTCAGTAATCAATTAAAATTTAAAATTAGGAAATACTTCAAGCCAACTGTTTTTCGCAACTAACCGAGAAATGTTATGAACTGAATTTTGTGTACGGAGTACAACTTAAAAACAAAACATAACAACTCTTTGAGTACAGTTCGCCAGCTATGCCCAAATTCCAACTTGAATGATGTGAAAACATGATAATGAAAAAAAAAAACGATTACGAAAAGGCATAGACAATGACAAATTTGGTCAGATGTAAAGTGCAACTATCCGAGATAATGATATACCTTTTTGACCAAGAATAATAAGTTGTTATCACAAACTGATACGTCTTGAAAGATATCCTACACTCAGCAATCATTAATTTAAAATTAGGACTTTATACTGTTTTTCGCAACTACACGAGAAAATGATATGAACTAAATTTCGTATAGAGTACAACTTAAAACAAAACATAGTAACTGATTGAGTACATTTCGACAGCTAAATATTGTCCAAGCTTAATACCTTTTCTAGGAGCGGTTCTTTATAGTCCTGAGAAGACCAAAATAAAATTACTAATGTTCACACCAGTCCTATTGAATCTGAACTAAATGCATGCGTGTTAGATCTATGCTTCAGCGTTCAAGTTGCTTAATTGTTCCCCTGAGTCATCAAATGCCGCATTCCCTTGGACTTCACCGTCTTTGTGAAGGGTGGTACAACATAAGCTTCATATTGCAAATCTGACCCGAGATTGAAAAGGAGTTTCCATTTATATAATCCTCAGAATCTGCACTGTTTGAACTTCCCGCCTTTTCTGACTGCTTCATCACTTTTGCTCTGGAGGTAACATTTAATATTGCAAGAGGCAACACGCGAAGCTCCACCCAGGCTCCACCCCCGGTAAATAACATCGGACGAAAAGAGATCTAGGATGCTGACATCGGGGTTATGTGAGTTCTCAATTCTTCCCTTATTTATTCTTGCTATTACTGAAGCGTCCACACCACGATGCAAAGCCGCTAGAAGAATTTGCGGATGGATTCCAGAGTCAAAAGCTCTGCTGACATCGTGTCCAGCAAGAACCAGTGGGTCCTCGGATGAAGCGGTTTCAAGTAAAATGTTCGCAAGTATGGTGCGGACGTGTTCACGGCTAAGACCCTTTTTAAAACCGAACTGGTTTTCTGGTGTGGAGCAGGTCTGATTTAACATATCAATCACAAGAGATTCCATTAACTTGGCACGTAGAGGAGAATTGATATGGAGATTCTTGAGGTGAAGCGAGTCCTTAGGGCTTTATACCCAAATTTTGAAATATTCGATGAAGTTGAGATGGAGATTATGTACGTCAAGAGATCTGTCGGGTTTGTAGGACTTTATACCTCGTATTTGGTGGGGCGAGGGCATAGGAGGCTGGGTCGATTCAGGGGTAAACATAGATGCTATTAACGAATAGCCTCTTGTTTGCTACTTGGATGAATAATCTGGCCTGAAAAATGTGGAATTTGAGAACAACTAAAATTGCCCAGTGAAATTTGTTCTATGGTAACGTATAGGCAACACGCTGAATAAAATAAAGCGGGTTTTATTTGCCTGGGATGACTAATCCGACCGAAATCCGGTGAAACTCGGATATTCCATAACTGAAAGAGGTTGGCATGTATGTGAAGAAACTCGTCGAGTCAGGAGTTGTGTCGCCTCTGGTGATTAGTACAGCTGCAATTTCGGCAACTGGTTAATGCCCCTGAAATAGATTCAATCATTATTCCAGTATCATTATTATGATTTATGAACCGTGTAATGTTGCACTACTGTACATAAAGACGGTGTAATTAAATAAGAAAAAACTGTTCTGGCAACAACAGCCATAATCTTTTCTTTTGTTGTTCATTGAAAAGTCTTCCGTTTTATTTTTTTGCCATTCACAGGAATTGCAGAGACTTTAGTTTGTCTTTCCCGACTGGCGTGGAGTGTTCATATTGTAGTTCGTGGTGCAGGAATGGCAAATATTTCTGGGAGTTGGCGGAACATCGGGAATTCAAGGTGGCACAGGGGTGTGTATGGAGAAGTCTCTGATGTGTGAATGACGCTGTGACGTGTAATGACTTGGAAGTGTTTCCGTGTTCATTTAGCGTCTCGTGAAAGCGTCGTCGTCAGATCAGTTCCCAGCATCAGTATCCAGGGGAAGTTCCCGATAATGTTGACACGGTAACATCAGCTGGTGGTTCACAACACTCTTTCTTTCGTTATTTGCCAGTATAGGCTTAGGTTTCTTTTATTTTTAGGTAAACATACGTAATAAAACTATAAACGAAGACAGTAGGAATGAAGCTCTGCAGTTAACTGTCAACTGAAATAATTAAGAAGGAGAGACCTTCATTATTCTCATCTTTCAATCAAAAAAAGAAAAAAACACAGTCAAATTTGGAATATATCCGAAGATGGAGGATATCAAGACAGCCCTCAGCTGCAAACATTAGAGATGATATGAGGAGAGATTGTTTAGCCTTCTCCTACATCTTAGTTAGTTACTTGAGCATGGCCAAAAGGGTGCGATGGAAAACCAATCAGTTTATACCCTTAAGCCTATGATAACCTATGAGATTTAGTTTGAGTTGCACGTGTAGCCTTTCTTTGCCAAACTTACCAAGCCTCATTTGCTTTCCAGGCAACTTGTACCTTTAACAGAAGTACCTTATATCCATTATCAGAAGAGGAAAGGTGAAACATTTCTCGATCAGCATAAAATGTGGCTCAAGTCTTTATGTGTGACTCGTTTTATCTGGATTCCGATATTACTACTAACTCTCTTCCAGTTAATCGATTTCTCCACAGTCCGGCTGTACTAGTAGCCGGTCAAATGTTTGCATATCTTTATTCAGAATTTAGTTTTACCTCCAGGTCGACAGTATACCGGATTCCGGCTGAATTATCATTCCGAGCGAGAGTTCGCCCCCCCCCCCCCATCTGACTTTCCAAGGCCCTCTCCTTTAGTTAATTAAAAATTTTGTAAAGAGAGTTGAGGTAGGAAACTTATTCGAGGTGAAAGAGAGGAATGGGTGGAGAACTGATAAAAGGACTAATTGCAGATTCAGTTACCGTGGTAACTGCCTTGGTAATTCAAATTCACTTTCTTTATCAAAAAATTCTTCATTGCGAAAAATAGCATAGGAAAATGTCAATAAGGTTTCACTAACGTACAAGTACATAATATACTAAAAACTTCATGCAATATACAATTTTGGTACAATTTTGGCTAATATTATATACAGTTTGTTTCTGTTACAATACTATTCAATCATCGGGTCAAATACTTATGACTACGTGTAGAAACAACACACTGAAATCACTATTAATAAAACAAACATAAACTTGGTCACGTCACAACTGATAAAATAACAACAATATAGAGCGTGTTCCATCCTACTTACCATAGTTACTACGCATGACGTCACGAATTCTGGCTTTTTGCAGTCAAGGCTGGAAAGATTTTTCTATTTTCCAGCGGAATATCATGACACGGGTGAATCCGACCAATCACGTGACAGAGATTCGTGGTTACTACGCTTACCACGCTCCCGAGCGTGGGAAGCAAATAGTTACTATTAATTACTATTTCGAGAAGGATGGAACGGTCAGCGTAGTAACTTTTCGTGAGGTTGGAACGGATTTAGTAACTAATAGTTAGTATTGGTAAGAGGGTGGAACACGCTCATAATCAAACAGAGTTAAAATGGCGAATAAAATAAGGCGCAAAAGATTTCAGATATCAAATAGTACGGTTGCTGTGCTTCTAGAAGTCATCCCAAGAGAAAAACTGATATCCACTTAGATCACAGGTTCTAAACCGAGTGACAAACTTCTTTCCCGTCAATTTGACAAAAATCCTAGGGTCTTCAATTTGCGATGATAAAAGTGAGATGCCTTTTCAGATACCATGATCAGTTACCACGGTCTGAACTGTGGTATCTGATTCAGATACCACAGTAACTGCGAAAACAACTTTAGACCGTGGTATCAGATACCATAGGGACATCCTTGCTCTATGCGGTCGCCCATTGTGGCTGAACACTCGCTCCAGTGGTGCTGAAAACCTTCCCATGTATGGGTTTCATGCTTTTTAGGCTCATGCTTACCATTGCAAACCTTACAAACAGCGGACCACTTCCGAGTCTTTTACACACAGATGTAGGTTGGTAAACGCATACTTCACCACAGAGAGTTCCTTGTTAGCCATTATTTTGTAGCTGAATTTACTCACGTCAAGCCTTTGCTTATATATCATTTAACGCGAAGACTAGCCCTTATAAATAATAATTATGATCCGCTAATCTCTTGACCTTCAAAATCACGTCCTGATGATGCAATCCGTTATTAACCTTTTCGTGCTCTGAAACATTTTGAAGAGTTCCGAAATTAATCCGACTGTAGTTAGGGTCTTGAAAAACAGGCTAGGTCTTGAAGACCGGAAGTGCAATTTAAGAACAACACCAATACGAAGAATTTGCCACTGGTCTTGAGACCAAGACCAAAATTGACGTCACCGGTCTTGAGACTGGTCTAAAGACCAAGACCAAAATTCAAGACTACATCTCTACCATGTAGACAGGCCTAGTCTGTTGGTGCCCATCTACGTTGGAAATACTCAACTATGTCATTAACAGACAGGCAAAAAAGTTTAGGTGATAGGCTGCTACCTTGTTTAACACCCTTTGATACTCAAAAACAGTCCGATTAATGGCGCCGCAGGTGCAATTCTGGAATCATTTATGATCAGAACGTCTATTTTGATCCTAGATGGAAGTATCGGCAAGTCTGGGATAGAACCAGTTATCACAGATTCGCTCTAAGCATACAACTGTAATTCTTCCCAGTTTTGAGTTTAATGACCAGTTTACCTTTGGACCTTGGACTGAGTGCTCTGCGAGCGCTCAGTTTAACTTTTTCATTTGTTCGAGCAAACATTTGTATTTCTTCAACTGAATTCTTCTTCCCAGTGCAAGAAACAAGGGATGGTTACTCGTGCCATTCGTGGCTTCCATTATATGAATATACATTTATATGTATATCGTTTATAGACCGAGATAACGAATACAGCTAACTAAGATAGGTCAGTCTAAAACTTTCAACAAAAATGAAATAAAATACAGATCTTGTCCATGACAAATAATACCAAATAAACACGACCAAAAATAAAACGGACGAATAAAGTACGGCACAAACAAGTTTCTATATCTTTCGATTAGATCTATTGGAAAATTAGTTAATTTAACTATGTTAGAATGGGTTTGAGTACGAGTGTTGGGCATGTTTTTCTTTTGCGCAGATTTTTCCATTTAGATGTATATCGTTTATAGACCGAAATAACGAATACAGCTAGCTAAGATAGGTCAGTCTAAAACTTTCAACAAAAATGAAATAAAATACAGATATTGTCCATGACAAATAATACCAAATAAACACGACCAAAAATAAAACGGACGGAATAAAACGGACGAATAAAGTACGGCACAAACAAGTTTCTATATCTTTCGATTAGATCTATTGGAAAATTAGTTAATTTAACTATGTTAGAATGGGTTTGAGTAGTGGGCACGAGTGTTGGGCATGTTTTTCTTTTGCGCAGATTTTTTCAAAGATCAACATTGATCTTTGAATTTCAGAGCCAAAACAAATTTCAAAAGAGACTTGCTGTTTTTATGGCACTTGCAGCCTCTGGCTCAAGTGCCATATAGCGATCACAATTCCGTCTGTCGGTCTGTCGGTCGGTCCGAGTTTTTTGTCCCGCTTATCCGAGTTAGGGTACTTCCAGATGTGCTAGGACAATGAAACTTGGCAGGCATATCAGGGACCCGACCAAACTAACCTGGAAATAATCAGTTTCCCGATCCGACCATATGCGGGGGAGTGCGGGGCGCTGGAAACTTGAAAATTTAGGGCATTTTGTCACTTTTTTCCGAGTTAGGGTACTTCTAGATGAGCTAGGACAATGAAACTTGGCAGGAATATCAGGGACCTGAGCAAAGTAACCTGGAAATAATAAGTTTCCCGATCCGACCATATGCGGGGGAGTTGGGGCGCTGGAAACTTGAAAATTTAGGGCATTTTGTCACACTTTTTCGAGTGAGGGTACTTCCACATGAGCTAGGACAATGAAACTTGGTAGGAATATCAGGGACCCGACCAAACTAACCTGGAAATAATCAGTTTCCCGATCCGACCATATGCGGGGAAGTGGGGGCGCTGGAAACTTGAAAATTTAGGGCATTTTGTCACACTTTTTCGAGTACGGGGACTTCCAGTTGTGCTAGGACCATGAAACTTGGCAGGCATATCAGAGACCCGACCAAACAAACTTAGAAATAATCAGTTTTCTGATCCGACCATTTTTGTGTGTGTGGGGGGGGTGGAGGGCAGGGCAATCGGGGAAATTGAGAAGTGTGTAACTTTCGAACGGATGATCGGATTGTAATGAAACTTCATAACTGACTAAGATATATATCTGTAATGTCCCGTTTAAAGTCTTGACCGGATTCGGTAGCCAGGGGGGAGTTGGGGGGGGGGGGGAGAGACCGGAAATTTCAAGAAACGGTTAGAATGGAGGGATCGGAGTGAAACTTGCTGGGAAGAACAAACATCTGCTCTAGATAAGTCCTTTAGACCATTGTACTGGATCCGGACACTTATGTGGGGGGGGGGGGTCCCGGAATTCCGGTGATGGTGGTTTTGGGGATTTTCACGATGAAACTTGGCAGGCATATCAGGGACCCAATCAAACTGACTTCAAAATAAAATTTTGTCGATCAGATAATGGTGGGGGGAGTGGAGGAAGGGGAATCCGCAGGGGAATCCGGGAAATTGAGAAGTGTGTAACTTTCGAACGGATGATCGGACTGTAATGAAACTTCATAACTGAATAGAGTATATATCTGTAATGTCCCGTTTAAAGTCTTGACCGGATTCGGTAGCCAGGGGGGGAGTTGGGGGTGGGGGGGAGACCGGAAATTTCAAGAAACGGTTTGAATGGAGAGATCGGAGTGAAACTTGCTGGGAAGAACAAGCTTCTGCTCTAGATAAGTCCTTTAGACCATTGTACTGGGTCCTGACACTTATTGGGGGGGGGGGGGGGGAACTGACTTCAAAATAAAATTTTTGTCGATCAGATAATGGTGGGGGGAGTGGAGGGAGGGGAATCCGAAATTTTCAGTCATGCGTAATTTTGGAATGGGTGATCGGATTCGAGTGAAATTTAAGAACTGAACGGAGGACATTTCTCCGATGATTTTTTTCATATCCGGACCGGATCCGGCAACTATTGGGGGGGGGGGCGGAAAATACGTGACCCGTTCAGAATGGAGGGATCGGGATGGAACTTTGTGGGAAGAACAAACAGATGCTCTAGGTAAGTCATTTGCTGAATCGGATTGGCTAAGTGCACCACAGGGGAGCTGGGGGGGGGGGGGGTGGACCGGAGATCTCGAGAAACGGTTAGAATAATGGTATCGAAGTGAAACTTGCAGGGAAGAACAAACATCTGGTCCATGTAAATCTTTTACATAATTTGACTGGATCCGGACACTTGAGGGGGGGGGGAGGAGATGGTTTCCCGGAATTATGTTTTTGGGGGGATTTTCACGGCGAAACTTGGAAGGCATATCAGGGACCCGGTCAAACTGACTTGGAATAAAAAAAAATCCTCGATATGATAATCTTGGGGGGGGGGGGGGAGTTGAGGGAGGGGAATCCGGAATTTTGAGTCATGCGTAACTTTGGAACGGGTGATCGGATTCGAGTGAAATTTAATAATTAAACAGAGGACATTTTTCTCTGGTGACCTTTTTCATTTCCTGACCGAATCCGGCAATTATTGGGGGGAGGAAGGAAAATACTTGACCCGCTTAGACTGGTGTGATCTGGATCGAACTTCGTGGGAATGACAAACAGATGCACTGGATTAATCATTTACAGAACCGGATTGGCTCCGGTTATTGTGGGTGGAGTTGGAGGAGGGGGGGGGGGGTCTGGGATTCCGGTGATCGCGCGTTAAGGTACTTCCAGATGTGCTAGGACGATGAAACTTCGCTGGAATATTGGAGACTCACCAACATTTGCTTAGAAATTGCTACTTCCCAAATCCGATTATTCCTTAAAGTACCAATCTTGACCGCAAAGTAAAAAAAATACTTTTAAGCAATATATGCATTTTCGTGATGCCCATCAGCCCATTAGCATTTTTGCCTCAAGGGTTTTGCTTACAAATGAAGTTCAAGCTCCCTTAGAGCGCGCATCTCAACCGCAAAGTCGAAACTTACTTTTGATCAATCAAATCATCTTGACCCATGCAAGTGCCATAAGAGCTTACAGCTCTTGTTTTGTAACTTAATGATGATGTTGTCTTCATATCATAAATATTCTTTCAGCCCAAGCTGACTTTGAAACATTTATTCAAAGAATGTTTACAACGGGTACGTCAGCTACGATTCTTCATCAGCGATATTTCGGCCCTTTTTGGCAAGGGTCCTCGTCAGGCTGTCAATCCTCTGGTTCAACTTCGGGGAAGGAAACAAACCTGATTCACTGCTTCTTGGCCGAAAATTGAAAATTACTGTCTTTTTGTGTGTTTTTTTCTTTTCTTTCATACTTCGCTTTTTCGAAATGGCGGGTTACAAATAAATCACTCACTTAATTACTTACTAGCTAGTATTGCCAACAACAACAATAGCGTTGGGCACAACAGTACCATCGAACTTCATCCCGCACGTCTGCTCGCCTCATCGCCTCAAAAACAGAATAGACAGACCCAACAAAAGACGCAAATCACGGGTCGAAATGAGTATTGAAACGCCTTGTGGTGCCAAGCATGCGTGCCGCAAGAAATAGATTTCTTTCCAGATACTTATCTTCTGACACTCAGAAAATGTTTCATATCTCTGTCTAGCATGATTTAATTTCCAGGTCTTCCGAATGATTTGAATTCCTATTGGCACCAATATCCTTGGACACTTGGAGAAGGTTTCTGCAAGGCGAGAGCAATGGTGGCAGAAATGTGAGTAAATTTGCTTTCAGAGGGTTAACAACTCCTTAGGCGATGTTTTACTTCCAACAATGGGCCAAAGAAGATTTTTGCTACACATTTTGAAGCTAGGTCAGAAGCATTCTAGTATTTGCAATGTCAAAATACTTGAGAAGTTTTGTAGTTTTTTATTTTTATTTGTGGAAATTTGGTGATTGTGGGAGATCGGTGTGTACCTGGACGTGAATTTTGAGGATGAAGTGGTAAGCAAAAATAAAAAGAACAATATTCAACAGTTTTACAATAGTGGAACGAAAACAGTAAATAGTGCGAGCTGTGCTTTAATAAGAAAGATAGACAAAAAGAAAAAATTAGCTGGTATCAGGTTCAAAAGAAAAACAGTAAAGCTAAATTTTGGCAATACTATCTTTGAGTAATTTTGTTTTGAGCTTTTCTCTTGGGTTTCTCTCGGAAGTTAGGCTTTTTCAAAAAGGAAAGGAACGGTAGTATTGCCATTAGATATTCCGATTGACTGGTAATTGCATTAATTAATAGTATTTCCTCATTTGTCTGCCATATTAATCCTTTGAAATATTGAACTGCCTACTTGTTGCTACTACAGATCGGGATTAGGGTATATTGGTAAATAAGATTTGTTGGGAATCGTCCGATTCCGTTTCTCACCCTATTTGAATGTTCCGCACTTTTCCCATTTGTCACGCCATCTAGCAGTATTTGGTAGCGAAAGCGGCCCTGCGCTTTCGAAACCAGCGTGCTAACTAGTCGGTAACGGACGGGTACTCAGCCAAGGATGGACACGGACATTAAATACTGTTTTAGCTCCGACTCCTCCTCCATTTGGTGACGTCAGTCGTTTCGTTGTTATCTTTAACGTCACCTATTCTTTCTGTAACAGAAAACATAGAAACTTACTTTGATCCTTCTTCTACGGATTTATTTGACTTCAGAAGTTTGCTCTCGATTCCATCTCGGCTCTATTTTCAGCTGTCAGTATTTGCACTTATCTTTGTGCTCCCATTTACCTGTTCATTTCTTTCTTGAACACGTAAATGATCAGTTAATCAAATAAGCCGTCACTATACACGCCTAAATTGAAGTGGCCTAATTAATTCCAGTTCATCTACGTCTTCTATGGCGATTGAATTAATCATTTCGAGATCCTAGCGGGGATTTCTACGCCAGGAATTGTCACCGTGAAAATCGGGACAGAAAAGTTGGCTAGAAAAATGTAGATGTGCTTAAACTCGGATGAGAGTGTGTATAATATATTCTGGGGTTTTAGTGAAAGTGAAAGTACTTGTGTAAAAAGTACTAGTGAAAGTACTTGATAGTGAGTGTGAGTTTGATTTGAAGTTGATGAAGAAGAGTCGCTAAGGACTTTCGCCAAAATGAAGGGAGTGAGTGGTTCGCTTCCTGAGCCTGAGGTTAAAGATGGAGCACAGAACAAGTTTTTTTAATAGCTTTGTGAGATTTTTTTTTTTTTTAGTTCTATTTAAATCCACTATTGCGAGCGCTGTAGCAGCTTTCGGCTTTCGGTTTCTGGTTTTAGGTTTTTGGTTTCTACCGTATTTTGTGGAGCTCATAACTCGTGAACCAGTGCAAGTATCAAGTTCAAATTTGGTACACTTTTCGGTATTGGGGTCTAGTTGTGCCTTTGGGATCCCGCCCCACACCCATCCGGTTCAGGAGCAAATGGGCCCAGATTGCCCAGTGAATGATGTTCATAACTTGACTGGCTGGGCTGGGAAACTACTTTCAAAGTTCACCTCCCCCACTCACCCCGTTCAAGGACAACTGGGACCAGATTGCCCAGGAGTAAAGTTCGTTACCGTGACAGGAATCAACAGGTATCAAGTTGAGACTTGGTAGGTTTGTGAGCACTGGGGTCTCTTTTTGCTTTTTGCGGGTCCCAAACCATACCCCCGCCTGATTCATGGGCAATTGGTCCAAGGTTGCCCTTTTTTATGTTTTTAACTTGAGAAAAACTGGAGATAGCGCGATGAAATTCCTTTGGGCTTTTGGATCATCGGATTGGGAATATCAGTGTGGAGTGGAACCACTCCTTCGCGCTCCCAGTTGATGGGCAAGTGGGCCCAATTTGGCCATGAGTAAAGCTTGTGACCCGTGACTGGAATCAAACTCTAAGCTGGTATAGTCGAGGGTATTTAGGTCAAGATATGCAGTTTTATGGGTCCCGACCCCCACACCCCCCCCCTTCCGTTCATGGGTAACTGGGTGAGTTAAGTTCGTCTCTGACATGTCTCAAGTTCAACTCTTGTATACTTATGGATAGGCGGATTTTGGTGTAACAGCAACAAATAACACCACGCGGCGTACTTAAATCCTTAATGATCAGTTGGAAACTAAGCGGTTTTGTCATGTGATCGATGATACCCGTATGGAAATAATTAAGTCGTAAACAGTTGTTAACAATTGTTTACGATCGTTAACAACTGGAAACAATTGTTAACAACTGTAAACAATTGTTAGCGATTGGAAACAGTTGTTTCCGATCGTAATTTTACGATCGTTTTTTTCGTACCGATTCAAAACGATCTTTTTCAATTGTTTCCGATCGTTTGAATCATGATCATGAAATACAGACCTGATTTTTAATAACGGTAATAGGGAAGTATATTTTTTTTTTAGTTTTACAAAATGAAAATAGTTCAAGTGAAACGGTGAATCTGAAATTACGATCGTTTTTTTCGTACCGATTCAAAACGATCGTTTTCAATTTTTTCTAATCGTTTTCAATTGTTTCCAATCGTTTTCATTTGTTTCGATTGGAAACACTTGGTTTTGTTTTCAAATCATGAAAAACAGACCTGATTTATAACAACGGTAATAGGGAAGTTAATTTTTTTTTAGTTTTACACAATGAAAATAGTTCAAGTGAAACAATTCAATTCAATTCAGTTTTATTTCAACACCAATTACGGACTAGCCGAATAGCAGGTGGTAAAGTCAACATACATTAAAAACTAACCAAAATTGTCAACAATTACTAGAAAGTGGTCGAATTTCATATAAAATACTGAGAACAAACAATATAAAAAGTAACGATTGGGGAAATAGACTACGAGGGGTAAAATAATAACCTATTAATTTCTATTCCGTAGGGAAACAAAGGAGGGGACAAAGCTATTCTTGTATCTCACGTGTCGGCAAAACACTGGTTGAAGGGTAGGGACTGGTTCGGAAGCTTGTCTTTGAGGTCTCTCCCTTTCTGTTGTAAAGTTGGGGGGTAGGAGGTCGCGGAGGACTGGGTTCAGTAGAGTCTGCCCTCCAAACTTTAAGCACAAATTTTCGCGACGGTGAGAAAGGGTTGTCAGTGTAATTTTTTTCAGAAAATAAATATAAGGGACTTTCAGAGATTTATCCGTTATTAGGAGAGCTCGGTACTGTATCCTCTCTAGAGCATCAGATTGCTCGCGAGTCACACCAAAATGCCATACAGGGCAGCAGTATTCTAGGACTGGGCGAATGAACGAAAAATAAATACGCAATAGATGTTCGGAAGGGACACCATGACGGGAAAGAAGTTTGAGTCCCCGAAGGCCCATATTGGCCTTCTTTAAAATGGAATCTACGTGCTTTTCCCACTTCATATCATTCGTGATGTGTACACCCAGCAGTTTTATTTCTTTAACATGTTGCGCACTGGGGATTGGGGAAAAAAGTTGGGTACACTTTTTTGAAAAGAGATCGTTAGGACCACTGATTTTTCCGTGTTTACAACCATCTGGTCTGCAGATACTTCATCAGAAATATCATCTCTGATTTGTTGTGCTTTGCTTTTTACATTTCTACGGCAGACTTCTAACAAAGAGAGGTCATCTACGTATTTCCAACGATCATCCATCAATGTCGCAAGCTCATTGACCATAACTAGAAACAGCAACCGACACAAAAGCGTACCTTGAGGAACTCCACAAAAAATTGGAAGGGGGTCAGAGTACGAATTCTTATATTTAGTTTGCTGAGTCCTATTAGATAGAATATTTGCGACTTTTTTAAGAAGAAAAGATGGCACATCAAACTTTACTTTCAATTTCTCTAGTAGTATGCTATGATTTATTAGGTCGAACGCTTTACGCAGATCAATGGCAATCAGATTGACCCAATGGTCCGGGTTCTCTAAATTTTTTAAAATGGTATCCTCCAAACTAACCAAGTAATGGGCTGTAGAGGTTCTGGGGAGATTACCAAATTGTTTTGCGTCTATTAACTTTAGAATCTTTTCTTTTAACCAAGAAGAAAGGAAACCCTCGTAAATTTTGCTGAAAATCGGTGTCATAGTTATTGGACGGATTCCAGAAAAATCATTGGGAGAACCTTTTTTAGGGATAGGAGTAATGTAACCATTTTTCCAGATTGAGGGGTACTCCCCAGTTTTTGTTATAGAATTAAAAATATCACACAAAGGCCCAGACAGTTCGTCCGGGAAAGCTTTGATAATTTCCACCGGAATATCAACAGGCGTAATACTAGTCCTTTTAAGTCTTTTAATTTTCCTGGAAATTTCGGCTTTTTCTATTTCCGGAAAATCATTAAAACCTTCCGGCGACTCTGGGATTTCTTCTTTGGGCAAAGGGGGAAGGGATTGAACAATTTCAGCAAGGTGCGCATTGAGTCCGTTTGCTGTCTCTAACTCACTTTCCTCCAAATTGAAGTCAATTCCTTGTTCATTTTTCCCCAACATCTGCTTTACGTTCGCGTACCAACTGCTTGGCTTTGAATTAAATAAATGATTTACTTTATTGTTGTAATGATCTTTCGCTGCAATCCTTGTCATTTTACGAATTTTATTTTTCATTTTTAAAGCCCGTTCTCTTTTTCCTTCTTGAAACAGTCGCCTTTTTTTCATGAATTAGTTCTTTTATTTGCTTGGAAATGTATGGGCGATCAGAATAACACCGTTTTGACTTTTTTTCCGGGAAACAGGATTTATATTTCTTCAACAGAATATCTTGAAATAAAGTAGCATTTTTAGAAACAGCTTTCTCTGCATAAACTTGTTCCCAATTTCCCAATTTGTTCCCAATCTGTGAATCTGAAATCCCAATCGCAAACGACTGGAAACAGTTGTTTCCGATCGTAATTTTCCGATCGTTTTTTCGTACCGATTCCAAACGATCGTTTTCAATTGTTTCCAATCGTTTTCAGTTGTTTCCAGTCGTTTTCAATTGTTTCTAATCGTTTTCAGTTGTTTCGATCAGAAACACTTGGTTTTCTTTTCAAATCATGAAATACAGACCAGATTTTTAACAACGGTAATAGGGAAGTTTATTTTTTTTTTAGTTTTTCACAATGAAGACAGTTCAAGTGAAACTGTGAATCTGAAATCCCAATCGTAAACGATTGGAAACAGTTGTTTCCGATCGTAATTTTACGATCGTTTTTTCCGTACCGATTCAGAACGATCGTTTTCAATTGTTTCCAATCGATTTCAATTGTTTCCAATCGTTTTCAGTTGTTTCGATCAGAAACACTTGGTTTTGTTTTCAAATCATGTACAGACCTGATTTTTAACAACGGTAATAGGGAAGTACATTTTTTTTAGTTTTACACAATAAAATAGTTCAAGTGAAACTGTGAATCTGAAATCCGAATCGTAAACTATTGGAAACAGTTGTTTCCGATCGTAATTTTACAATCGTTTTTTTTCGTACCGATTCAAAACGATGCTTTTCAATTGTTTCCAATCGTTTTCAGTTGTTTCGATCGGAAACACTTGGTTTTGTTTTCAAATCATAACACAGACCTGATTTATAACAACGGTAATAGGGAAGTGTATTTTTTTTAGTTTAACACAATGAAAATAGTTCAAGTGAAACTGCGAATCTGAAATCCAAATCGTACACGATTGGAAACAGTTGTTTCCGATCGTAATTTTGCGATCGTTTTTTCGCACCGATTCAAAACGATCGTTTTCAATTGTTTCCAATCGTTTTCAGTACTTTCGATCGGAAACACTTGGTTTTGTTTTCAAATCATGAAATACAGACCTGATTTTTAACAACGGTAATAGGGAAGTTTATTTTTTTAGTCTTACACAATGAAAATAGTTCAAGTGGAACTGTGAATCTGAAATCCGAATCGTAAACTACTGGAAACAGTTGTTTCCGATCGTTTTATTCGTACCGATTCAAAACGATCCTTTTCAATTTTTTCCAATCGTTTTCAGTTGTTTCGATCGGCAACACTTGGTTTTGTTTTCAAATCATAATACAGACCTGATTTTTAACAACGGTAATAGGGAAGTGTATTTTTTATGGCACTTGCAGCCTCTGGCTCAAGTGCCATATACCGATCACAATTCCGTCTGTCGGTCTGTCGGTCGGTCCGAGTTTTTTGTCACACATATCCGAGTTAGGGTACTTCCAGATGTGCTAGGACAATGAAACTTGGCAGGCGTATCAGGGACCCGACCAAACTAACCTGGAAATAATCAGTTTCCCGATCTGACCATATGCGGGGGAGTGCGGGGCGCTGGAAACTTGAAAATTTAGGGCATTTTGTCACTTTTTTCCGTGTTAGGGTACTTCTAGATGAGCTAGGACAATGAAACTTGGCAGGAATATCAGGGACCCGACCAAACTAACCTGGAAATAATCAGTTTCCCGATCCGACCATATGCGGGGAAGTGGGGGCGCTGGAAACTTGAAAATTTAGGGCATTTTGTCACACTTTTTCGAGTTAGGGTACTTCCAGTTGTGCTAGGACCATGAAACTTGGCAGGCATATCAGAGACCCGATCAAACAAACTTGGAAATAATCAGTTTTCTGATCCGACCATTTTGGGAGGGGGGGGTTGGGGTGGAGGGCAGGGGAATCCGGGAAATTGAGAAGTGTGTAACTTTCGAACGGATGATCGGATTGTAATGAAACTGAATAGAATATATATCTGTAATGTACTGTTTAAAGTCTTGACCGGATTCGGTGGCCAGGGGGGAGTTGGGGGGGGGGGGGGGACCGGAAATTTCAAGAAACGGTTAGAATGGAGGGATCGGAGTGAAACTTGCTGGGAAGAACAAGCATCTGCTCTAGATAAGTACTTTAGACCGTTGTACTGGATCCGGACACTTATGGGGGGGGGGGGGGTCCCGGAATTCCGGTGATGGTGGTTTTGGAGATTTTCACGATAAAACTTGGCAGGCATATCAGGGACCCAATCAAACTGACTTCAAAATAAAAATTTTGTCGATCAGATAATGGTGGGGGGAGTGGAGGGAGGGGAATCCGAAATTTTCAGTCATGCGTAATTGTGGAATGGGTGATCGGATTCGAGTGAAATTTAAGAATTGAACAGAGGACATTTCTCCGATGATTTTTTCATATCCGGACCGGATCCGGCAACTATTGGGGGGGGGGGGGGGCGGAAAATACGTGACCCGTTTAGAATGGAGGGATCGGGATGGAACTTTGTGGGAAGAACAAACAGATGCTCTAGGTAAGTCATTTGCTGAATCGGATTGGCTACGTGCACCGCGGGGGAGCTGGGGGGGGGGGGTGGACCGGAAATCTCGAGAAACGGTTAGGATGATGGTATCGGAGTGAAACTTGCCGGGAAGAACAAACATCTGGTCCATGTAAATCTTTTACATAATTTGACTGGATCCGGACACTTGAGGGGGGGGAGGAGGGGGTTTCCCGGAATTGCGTTTTTTGGGGGATTTTCACGACGAAACTTGGAAGGCATATCAGGGACCCGGTCAAACTGACTTGGAATACACAAAAATCCTCGATATGATAATCTTGGAGGGGGGGGGGAGTTGAGTGAGGGGAATCCGGAATATTGAGTCATGCGTAACTTTGGAACGGGTGATCGGATTCGAGTGAAATTTATTAATTAAACAGAGGACATTTTTCTCTGGTGACCTTTTCATTTCCGGACCGAATCCGGCAATTATTGGGGGGAGGGCGGAAAATACTTGACCCGCTTAGACTGGTGTGATCTGGATCGAACTTCGTGGGAATGACAAACAGATGCTCTGGATTAATCATTTACAGAACCGGATTGGCTCCGGTTATTGTGGGTGGAGTTGGAGGAGGGGGGGGGTCTGGGATTCCGGTGATCGCGCGTTAAGGTACTCCCAGATGTGCTAGGACGATGAAAATTCGCTGGAATATTGGAGACTCAACAACATTTGCTTAGAAATTGCTACTTCCAAAATCCGATTATTCCTTAAAGTACCAATCTTGACCGCAAAGTAAAAAAAAATACTTTTAAGCAATATATGCATTTTCGTGATGCCCATCAGCCCATTAGCAGTTTTGCCTCAAGGGTTGTGTTTACAAATGAAGTTCCAGCTCCCTTAGAGTGCGCATCTCAACCGGAAAGTCGAAACTTACTTTTGATCAATCAAATCATCTTGACCCATGCAAGTGCCAGATGAGCTTACAGCTCTTGTTTTAGTTCAAGTAGAACTGTAGTTCAAGTGAAACTGTGAATCTGAAATCCCAATCGTACACGATTGCAAACAGTTGTTTCCGATCGTAATTTTACGATCGTTTTTTTCGTACCGATTCAAAACGATCGTTTTCAATTGTTTCCAATCGTTTTCAGTTGTTTCGATCGGAAAAACTTGGTTTTGTTTTCAAATTATGAAATACAGACCTGATTTTTAAAAACGTTAATAGAGAAGTATATTTTTTTTTAGTTTTACACAATGAAACTAGTTCAAGTGAAACTGTGAATCTTATATACACTTGTTTCCGATCGTAATTTTCCGATCGTTTTTTTCGTACCGGTTCAAAAAGATCGCTTTCAATTGTTTCCAATCGTTTTCAGTTGTTTCCAATCGTTTTCAGTTGTTTCGATCGGAAACACTTGGTTTTGTTTTCAAATCATGAAATACAGACCGGATTTTTAACAACGGCAATATGGAAGTTTATTTTTTTTTAGTTTTACACAATGAAAATAGTTTAAGTGAAACTATGAATCTGCAATCACAATCGTAAACGATTGGAAACAGTTGTTTCCGACCGTAACTTTACGATCGTTTTTTCTCGTACCGATTCAAAACGATCGTTTTCAACTGTTTCCAATCGTTTTCAGTTTTTTCGATCGGAAACACTTTGTTTTGTTTTCAAATCATGAAAAACAGACCTGATTTTTAACACCGGTAATAGGGAAGTTTATTATTTTTTTAGTTTTATAGAATGAAAATAGTTCAAGTGAAACGGTGAATCTGAAATCCCAATCGTAATTTTAGGACTGTTTACGATTTTTTTTTCAAGAGTTATTTAACAACTGTTTACGATCGTTTTCAGTTGTTCTCGCCTTGAAACAGTTGTTTTCGATCGGAAACAGTTGGTTCGGTTCGAAGTCTTGAAACAAGACCTGATCTTTAAGAACGGTAGAAGGATAGGTGAATGTTTTTATTTGTAAACGATCAAAATAATTTAACTGAAACGGCGAATCTGAATCCCAATCGCAAACGGTTGTAAACGACCGTTGATTTTTAGCAGTTGAATTTTTTTTAGTTGAAAACTATCAACATAGTTTAGCTCCCGTATGGAAATAATTAAGTCGTAAACAACTGTTAACAATTGTTTACGATCGTTAACAACTGAAAACATTAACAGATCGTTAACAACTGGAAACAATTGTTAACAACTGTAAACAATTGTTAACGATTGGAAACAGTTGTTTCCGATCGTAATTTTCCGATCGTTTTTTCGTACCGATTCAAAATGATCGTTTTCAACTGTTTCCAATCGTTTTCAATTGTTTCCAATCCTTTCCAATTGTTTTCAGTTGTTTCCAATCGTTGCCAATTGTTTTCGATCGGAAACAGTTTGTTTTGTTTTCAAGCCGTGAGATACAGACCCGAGTTTTAACAACGGTAATAGGGAAGTGGATTTTTTTTTAGTTGTAAACGATCAAAATAGTTTAAGTGAGACGGTGAATCTGAAATCCCAATCGAAAACGATCGGAAATAACTGTTTACGATCGTTTTCAGTTGTTTTCGATCGTTTTCAGTTGTTTCCGATCTGAAACGGTTTGTTTGGTTTTCAGGTCCTGAAACAAGACCTGATTTCTAACAACAGTAGTAGAGAAGTTGAATTTTGCTGAGTTATAAACGATCAAAATATAGTTAAGTGAAACGGTGAATCTGAAATCCCAATCGTAAACGATTGGAAACAAGTGTTTCCAATCGTAATTTACAACTGTTTACGATTGTCTTTTTTTCGAAAAGTTTAAAAGACGTGGAAATGCTTGAAGTTGAGAGCTGTCATTCGTGTTTTTGCTATTTAAACGTTTTTTTGAAGTGCAAATTAATTCAAAAGCAGCTTTCGCAGTCGATGCCCCCTCTACACTGCGAAAGCGTCTTCTGGTAATTTTTTTAGAGTGCTGCCGTTTAATCGATAATTTTGAAGAAAAAATATTTGCCTCGATATAACACAGTGCGAATATCGGTCCTCCTTAATGTTGTCGACTGAGCTGAATCACAGAAAATTAAGCATTACTTGAAGTTGGAGAGAAGTAGAAGACCTTCCAGTTATCGACGATCTACAGTTTAGGGCATAGGGATGGGGCTGTAGCCGAGGGTGTGTTGATAAAGAATCTGTAGTCGGAAATCCAAATCTTAAAAATCGATCCGAAACAGTTGTTTTAGATCATAAAAATACAATTGGAAACAGTTGTTTTCAACCGTAAAATAATGATTGGAAAAAATCGGTTTCAGTCTTAAAACCACGATCGTAAACAACTGTTTTTGATCGTAAAAATACAATTGGAAACAGTTGTTTTCAATCGTAAAATAACGATTGGAAACAATCGGTTTCGATCGTAAACAACTGTTTCCGATCGTAAAAATACGATTGGAAACAACTGTTTTTATCGTAAAAATACGATCGTTAACAACTGTTTACAATCGCAAACGACTGGAAACAACCGTTTACAATCGCAAACGATTGGAAACAACTGTTTACAATCGTAAACAACTGTTTCCAATCGTAAAAATACGATCGTTTCCAATTGTTTACGATTGGAAAAATGTCCCATAATACAATTTGAAAAAAATGATCGTTTACGACTAGAATTATTTCCATACGGGTATGTCGTTCTTAATGAAGTTGTGCAACGCTAACTTCGCCGAAGCTTCAAAGTCCGTCAACGACTCTTTCACAAAGAAGGACGTGCGGAGCTTCAAGTGTTATTTCAGTTTTGAAGACATGGTAGACTATCAGGTCTACCTTCTGTTTTGGACTTCTTCTGTTTTGCTTGGTTTTCCCACTTTTTAACTAAGGCGCGCTCAGTTTTCAAGTTTTTTGCGTTCGGCCGCCGCGTCGGCGAGAGGGAGGCTGGATAGTCGACAAGCGCTAACAAGAAAACCGCTTATTTCCAGTGGAAAGTAAAGATATTTTTGAAAACGATATTTATGAGCCATGTCATCTTGAAAAGATCATTTCTAGTAAGAGCTGTTCTTTAACCTTCATCAGTATCACCATATCAAAAGGACCATATCACGCATACAATTTTTATTTAAGCAGGGAGGCTTAGTAGCCTAAGCTGGGAATATTATGTTACATAGCCTAGGAGACACAAAGAGGCTAGTCTTTGATGATAATTTTTAGAGCTTCTCAGAACCGTGCTAATACTTTTCTGTGGAGAGGGATAGCCCTAATCTGAGAGCTGTGTTTCTCGGAAACGTGCACTGTTTAGTCGTCAAGTAAACTGCCGTATCTACTTACCCCGCTTCTACTTAAACACAACTTTAGTCTATATTTCCAGACCCATGCAACCTCCCTCGAACGAAGTAGCACACTATTATGACAGAACTGCTAGTATATTCACTTTCTTCAGATGTAACCCACAGAAAATCTACCATCCCCCATGCTCAGATCTGTCACTGATTGCGAATGATACCCCATATGCGGGGGATTACGAGTGGGCAATCACGTGCATTAGGGCCAGCGGAGGGGCTTCTGGCAGCGCAATTAGGGAAAGTTTCCTAACCTAGATTCATTTGATCTATAATATCGAAATAGAGGGCAGGGGCTTGGTACACCACTAGTATGAAATGTATCCAAAGAAGTGATCTGGGGGGGGGGGGGCATAAAGAAGAATTCGAAAGGCGCAGGACTCTTTTACCGTCTGTCGTCAATTATCAGAACCCCTTCTCTCACGTTGTCTACGCTCAGTCCATAACAAGTAGGCTAGTAATGGGCTATATTCCCGATGAAAAATGTGTAGCCTGCGTAGTAGTATGGTAGTAGTACGAAAAAAATGCATGTAATACTATGTAATAGCAAAGAATACTATCATTTAATGTGCTTCAGACTGGTCCAATCTTATGTAGTAGTATCCAGTAGCATCCTGTCTTGCCATAGTAGCATCCAGTCTTGCTAATAGTAGCATATAGTAGTATGCAGAAACACGGTAGCCTTGAAGTAGAAGCATGCAGTAGCATCGTTGGTACTGCATGTATCTTTTTCGTACTACTTCATAGTACTATTTTGAGATAAATTTTTCATCGGGTCTGGATCTTCGATATATTGATTTATCGATATATTCACTTTCGATGTTAGATAATCGATATATCAATATCGATATCTCTTTAGCATGTTCCGGCCATAGGATACGTCTCGTTTCGCCAAAATTTAAGAACAAAATTGTCGTTAAATAGCATCTTGCATCATCTCAAACTCCGAATAAATAAGAACTGAATTACGGATAACATATTGCTCCTGTTTCGGATACATAAATGTAGGTTATGTTGGATTATTTACAATAATTATGAATGAACAAATATCGTTTTTGATATCGATATTTACGTTTCGATATTCGATATTCGATATCGATATTTGCTCCGATATATCGATATTAAGAATTGAATTACGGATAACATATTGCTTCAACTTCGGATATAGAAATGTAGGAACTCTGTTGGATTATTTACAATAATTATGAATGAACAAATATCATTTTTGATATCGATATTTACGTTTCGATATTCGATATCGATAATTGGTCCCATATACCGATATATCGTTATCGATATCGAATGTCGCCCAACAGTAATAACTAGGCGAGAGCAATGACATGAACTAGCAACTGCGAGCGAGACACCTCATAGAGTGATTCCCTGAGCATTCGCTGTGAAGCGTGTCTTTAGTCCAATCAGTTTGTCCCTTCACAATAAACGTTGCCCACGTCGGAGGGGCTCCCGAAACCATTCTAACAGGCTTGTAGGATGTCCAGTATCTGCTCATGGCCACAGGGTTTTAGGGTTGAGTATTTTAAAGTCTTATTTCTTGCAGGACAAACTACGCGTCAGTCCTGACCATCGTCGCCTTCTCCCTTGAGCGGTATCTGGCGATTTGCCATCCTCTCTTCGCGTACACAATGGCTGGACTAGGGCGGGCCGTGAAAATTATTGCCTTGGTTTGGGTTACGTCGTTCTTCTGTTCGGTGCCGTTCGCTGTTTATTCTACGATAAACTACCGACCCTACCCTGGATGTAAGTATTTTTTTTTGTCCCAAACAAACGAGGTAGTTTCTCCGTCTGTTTGTCCGCTAATTGTGTCCGTTTGTCTTTCTGTAAGCACGTAATCTTTCGAACTGTTTGAGATGATGATAAAACTTTGCTCGTTTCCCACTGGTCGCAGAATTCTGTCACAGGTTTACCTCAAACTACCGACTCGAACCCGGATATAAAGGCGTAGTCTCGCCGTTCCCTGAGGACTCCACTTGAGGAGTCCCCGCGTTTTTGTTTGTTCCCGGGACTCAATCCCCGTATTCTCGCGAGTTCCCACGGACGGGGAATGCTTCGATTATCATCACCATCACCAAAAAGGACTCGCTTTCAGATTCGGAGGGGAATCAGGTTTTGCTGGTGTTGGTGCAGTGTAAAATTAATTAAAACAATCACAATAAACAAAACCAAAAATAAAGTGGATCCAGGCTAATTTCGTCAACAGCATTTTTTTTGAACAAAATCCATTTTGGAAGCATTCCCCGTGTTCTCGATGTTTCCGCGCGGAGTGACTCCCTCTATTCTCGCCGTTCCCTTCGATTCCCCGAGGAGTTTGATTCGCTGAAGGAGTCCTCGGGGAACCGCGAGAATACGCCTGAAGTAATTTTTGTTTATCCAAAACAAGTGAGGTAGTTTTTCCGTCTGTTTGTCCGCCACTTGTCTGTCTGATTGCCTGTCTGTAAGCATGTTAACTTTCTAACTGTTTGAGATATTGATGAAACTGTTCTCGGATTCTGCATTAACCATAGCCTTCCAACGGTGTGGTCTGAAAGGAAGGGCTCTTCCTTTCAGCTCACTCTGTTGTTCGCGAACTCTTCCAATATGTTTTACTGCGATTAAGAGATTGGGGCGATCCCTGAGAACAGCGATGGAGCATAGAAGTAGATTTTTGGATTAGGGAAATACCAAAGAAATATTGAAAATGAGTCATTATTTTTTTGTTATTATTTTGTTTTGTGCGTTTTCTTCTGGTGTGTGATATTTCTTTTTGGGAGTATTTGTTGCCATGGTCCTCGGGCTGCTTAGCTGTTAATAAAAATATCTATCTATCTATGATAGTTTTTAACGAAGGTGTAGACTCGTTCGAATGGTTTTCACTAAGTTCAGGTTCAGGACACCTTTATTGTTCGTTACTCACTGTTATGTTGCCACTTCGAAGCTTCACCACTTTCTGCTTTGATCTGCAAGCGATCTCCAGCGGCCTCTTAGAATACAACTAGAAAAGCCTTTTTATAGACTCTTTCTCTGACGTCAACTCGCCTTGCTCAGCTCCCACTGATCACCTGCTCATCTCCCGCTTGCAAACCGCAGCGTCTTGGAAGTGTTTAATCTCTCATTTATCTCATTTATTTAACAATATTCCTTTTAAATCTGTATTTCTTCTAAATCTAAGTTTAAAAGGTAAACCAGATGAGATCATTGAATTTGGTAATGATAAAGATATGATATGATAATGATATGATATTTATTGCAAAAAGCCAACTGGCCATAGCAACTATCACAATAAATCACATACAATAAAAACAAGACAACAGGAACAAAAAAAGAAAATAGATATAGCTTAATAACACTTACATCCTTCGAGAGACAGATCCTTCGTAACATGTTGTTTGGAAATAATATTGTCTGGTCTGGGGATTTCAGAGAAAAAAAAGTGCACTTGTATTCACAAAATCTCTTGTCGAATGGTAGGGATTTTCCCCCTCACGAATAAACTCCTAATTTCCTTTGTAGCTCAAGAAGACATCCCTGAATCTGCTTTCTGTGCAATGCTCGCCGCCCCGATGTACCTCTACGAAATTTCAACCATCGTCTTCTTTATTCTACCAATGGGCATACTGAGCATACTGTATTGTCTTATGGGGCTGAGAATCAGACAGACCTCTGTTATGGGCCGCGAGTTTTCGAATTCGGTACATAAGGGAAGCAATGGCGAAACCAGAAATAACGCGTCGAAGAGGAACATCATCAGGATGCTAAGTAAGTATTTTTTTTCTCCAGTTAACTAAATTAGCTCCCAGAATACCAGCCGTTCGTACCCCTCCCCCATTTGAGTAGATTGTCTCTACCTGTTTCCTCAGCATGGGCGCCATGTTTCACTGGGCGCCCTAACATTTCACATTTAACGTTTTCTTTCTCCTAGATACGTCTCTAACAAAACTAATAACTTCTGTAATTTATCTCTAGATTCTGCTACTAACGCAATGTCGTTTTGATGAAACTTGGTGTGAGGATGCTTGGGTTGGGTCGAGTGTAAGGTCAAGTTCGTATGGGCTCTGTAGCCCTACATTTAGAGGTGGGGGAGGGGGTTTAAACTAAGGGACAAACAAAATATTTTTAAACAGCTAATTATGGGGTAAGAAGACATGCTGAACACGATGATGAAAACCAATTTCTCGCCAGACAAGTAGTTCGTTCGGAATCAGGCAAAAATCGGAAAGTTTGTTAAAAGTGAAAGTTTTGTCTGATGTTGATTAGCTGTTCGATTTAGGGGTAAGAAGACATGCTGAATACTTGCGTGAAAATTATTTTCTACCCCGCCAAGTAGTTCGTCCGGAATCCGACCAAAACCGGAATAATTTGTTAAATGTAAAAGTTTTATTTGTAGTTGATTAGATGTGCGATTTAGGGGTAAGAAGAGATGCTGAATCCGTCTATGACAATTATTTTTTACCCGGACATATAGTTCGCCCGGAATCCGGCTTTTATTTGAAGTTGATCATATGTTCGATAATGGGGAAAGAAGATATGCTGAATTCACTTTTTAGCTTTCTTTTCCGCCGGACAAGTACTTCCGGAATTCGACCGAAACAAATTGAAAAAAAAAAAAATTGTCGTAGAAGTATAGGCAGGAAGTTTTCGTCAAAATAGATATGACTTATAGGGGTTAACACACATGCTGAATCCATATCTTAACTTTGTTTTCTCAGATGATTAGCTATTTGGCCTTAATCTGTTTCTGGATTTTGGTATTAAAAATGTTCAAGGAGTCTGGCGAAGACTGGACCTGGCGAAGACAAGACCTAATTGTCTGGATCAAGCATTGAATTTTTGGGATCCCATCGAAACCTTTGGTCTTCTTTATACTGGACTATCCTTGACAACTCTACTCCTACCCTGACCACTAACCTAGTTACCCTATAAATTTCTACTAAAATTAAAACAAAAATACTTGGCAAGCCTATCCCTAGCAAACATTCTATCAGTAATACTCGATCGACATTATCAAAAGCACTTTTAGATAAATAAAGGCTACATATAATCGACCGTTCCTAGGCCTAGTGTATTTATTTATGAGAACCTGGAGACTAAATATATGATCTACTTCTCTGAAGCCTGCCTGAACATTATTTAATACCTCTTTTGCTCACAACCACTTTTTCAATCTTTTGTCAACTACCTTACAAAATATCTTTGATAGACTGTTTCCTAGGTGTATACCTCGATAATTTCCATTGTCTTATTTCCGTTTCTGAAAAGTGGTGGCATTATCGACAGATTCAACTGCTCTGGCCATATAGGCTGCTCTTGCTCTTTACTATTGAAAATAGAAGGGACAATGTCTGGAGCAAATATGCTCTTCCTCTTTTCCAGATTATAGTTGGTATCCCATCTGGTCCTGGTGCTAATTCTTCTTTCATTTCCTTCAAAGATTTCCAAACCTCTTCTCTAGTCATCGGGCTGATCAAAGCATAATCTGCTTCTGCTAGTGGAAAATGGGTTTGCTGTTTAATTCCCTGTGAAATTTCTTCAATATTACCTGTACCTGTCTCAATCCTTTCCAAATATTCCGCCCACGAACTAGCTGACGATCCAGTTTCAATCCCCTTTTCATTCAGTGCCCTCTTTATTCCTTTCCAAAATAATTTGTGATTCTTCTTTACATATTTTATTCAATAATATCATTTTGTTTACTCTCAAAATCTTTCTTTTTTCTTTTCAACATCTTCTTATATTCTCGTCTCCTCTGTCGATACTCCTCCACCAGTGCCATTTCCGCAGGATCCTGTCCTTTTATCCCAATAAGAGCTTCTGTTACCTGATTCTTCGTTACCTTACTTTCTCTTTCCGGAATGGCTGTATTACTAACCTTTCTTACCAGATCACATATTTTCCCCACTCCTTCTTCTATATTCCCTAATT
Source organism: Branchinecta sandiegonensis (assembly GCA_030848855.1). Classification (NCBI taxonomy): domain Eukaryota; kingdom Metazoa; phylum Arthropoda; class Branchiopoda; order Anostraca; family Branchinectidae; genus Branchinecta; species Branchinecta sandiegonensis. The sequence goes on along the minus strand of JAUPMV010000001.1, from coordinate 26,960,633 downwards.
CTAGAACTACCATAGATTCTTCTTATTCTGCATCTACTGAAGCCTCTCCTAATTTAACTATCAGCAATTCCTCACTAACGTTGTCCGAAAGAATACATGGACACACCATCGAATTAAAATCTAGCTTATTTTCTATCCGCGATATTTCCCAATTTCTACAATACTCTGTCCTTTTTGGTATCCCAAAACGTAAGTGGAGGGATACCTATGACATCGCAAATGTTGTCCGTCTGTCTGTCCGTCTGTCCGCACGATAACTCTCGAAGGGATTGAGATATTTTGATGAAACTTGGTGGGAGGATCCTTTGGGTCAAAATACAGGTCAAGTTCGAAGATGGGCTATGTAGCCCTATATTTGAGGGTGGGGGAGGGGTTTCAAATTAAGGGACAAACAAAATATTTTTAAACAGCTAATGTGATAGTTGATTATGGGGTAAGAAGACATGCTGAGTACGATGGTGAAAACCATTTTCTTTTCGGACAAGTAGTTCGTCCGGAATCTGGCAAAAAACCGGAAAATTGGGTAAAACTAAAAGTTTTATTTTAAGTTGATTAAATATTAAATTTAGGGATAAGGAGACATGCGGAACACGATGGTGAAAACCATTTTCTTATCGGACAAGTAGTTCGTCCGGAATCCGGCAAAAACCGCAAAGTTGGGTAAAAGTAAAAGTTTTATTTGAAGTTAGTTAAATGTTCGATAGGGGCAACGAGACATGCTGAACACGATGGTGAAAACCATTTTCTTGCCGGACAAGAAGTTCGTCCGGAATCCGGCAAAAACCGGAAAGTTGGTTAAAAGTAAACGTTTCATTTGAAGTTGATTAAATGTTCGACTGAACGGTAAGAAGACATGCTGAACACGATGGTGAACACCATTTTCGCACGGGACAACTAGTTCGCCAGGAATCCGGCCAAAACCGAAAAGCTTGTTAAAAGCGAAAGTTTATCTGAAGTTGATTAGATGACAGATTTAGGGGTAAGAAGAGACGCTGGGTCTGTATATGACAACCATTTTTTACCCGGACATATAATTAGTCCGGAATCCGGCTTTAACCGGAATTTTTTTTTAGGCAATGTTTTATTTAAAGTTGATTAGATATTCTTTATAGGGATAAAGAGATCCGCTGGATTCGTTTCTGAATTTTCTTCTTTTTTTTTATGGCACTTGCAGCCTCTGGCTCAAGTGCCATATACCGATCACAATTCCGTCTGTCGGTCTGTCGGTCTGTCGGTCGGTCCGAGTTTTTTTGTCCCACATATCCGAGTTAGGGTACTTCCAGATGTGCTAGGACAATGAAACTTGGCAGGCATATCAGGGACCCGACCAAACTAACCTGGAAATAATCAGTTTCCCGATCCGAACATATGGGGGGGAGTGCGGGGCGCTGGAAACTTGCAAATTTAGGGCATTTTGTCACTTTTTTCTGAGTTAGGGTACTTCTAGATGAGCTAGGACAATGAAACTTGGCAGGAATATCAGGGACCCGACCAAACGAACCTGGAAATAATCAGTTTCCCGATCCGACCATATGCGGGGGAGTGGGGGCGCTCGAAACTTGAAAATTTAGGGTCATTTTGTCACACTTTTTCGAGTTAGGGTACTTCCAGATGAGCTAGGACAATGAAACTTGGCAGGAATATCAGGGACCTGACCAAAGTAACCTGGAAATAATAAGTTTCCCGATCCGACCATATGCGGGGGAGTTGGGGCGCTGGAAACTTGAAAATTTAGGGCATTTTGTCACACTTTTTCGAGTGAGGGTACTTCCAGATGAGCTAGGACAATGAAACTTGGCAGGAATATCACGGACCCGACCAAACTAACCTGGAAATAATCAGTTTCCCGATCCGACCATATGGGGGGGAGTGCGGGGCGCTGGAAACTTGAAAATTTAGGGCATTTTGTCACACTTTTTCGAGTTAGGGTACTTCCAGTTGTGCTAGGACCATGAAACTTGGCAGGCATATCAGAGACCCGACCAAACAAAATTAGGAATAATCAGTTTTCTGATCCGACCATTTTGGGGGGGGGGGTGGAGGGCAGGGGAATCCGGGAAACTGAGAAGTGTGTAACTTTCGAACGGATGATCGGATTGTAATGAAACTTCATAACTGAAGAGAATATATATCTGCAATGTCCCGTTTAAAGTCTTGACCGGATTCGGTAGCCAGGGGGGAGTTGGGGGGGGGAGACCGGAAATTTCAAGAAACGGTTAGAATGGAGGGATCGAAGTGAAACTTGCTGGGAAGAACAAGCATCTGCTCTAGATAAGTCCTTTAGACCATTGTACTGGATCCGGACACTTATGGGGGGGGGGGCGGAATTCCGGTGATTGTGGTTTTTTGGATTTTCACGATGAAACTTGGCAGGCATATCAGGGACCCAATCAAACTGACTTCAAAATAAAAATATTGTTGATCAGATAATGGTGGGGGAGTGGAGGGAGGGGAATCCGCAGGGGAATCCGGGAAATTGAGAAGTGTGTAACTTTCGAACGGATGATCGGATTGTAATGAAACTTCATAACTGAACAGAATATATATCTGTAATGTCCCGTTTAAAGTCTTGACCAGATTCGGTAGCCAGGGGGGAGTTGGGGGGGGGAGACCGGAAATTTCAAGAAACGGTTAGAATGGAGGGATCGGAGTGAAACTTGCTGGGAAGAACAAGCATCTGCTCTAGATAAGTCCTTTAGGCCATTGTACTTGATACGGACACTTATGGGGGGGGGGGGGGGGGGGTCCCGGAATTCCGGTGATGGTGGATTTGGGGATTTTCACGATGAAACTTGGCAGGCATATCAGGGACCCAATCAAACTGACTTCAAAATAAAAATTTTGTCGATCAGATAATGGTGGGGGGAGTGGAGGGAGGGGAATCCAAAATTTTCAGTCATGCGTAATTTTAGAATGGTTGATCGGATTCGAGTGAAATTTAAGAATTCAACAGAGGACATTTCTCCGATGATTTTTTTCATATCCGGACCGGATCCGGCAACTATTGGGGGGGGGGGGAAATACGTGCCCCGTTTAGAATGGAGGGATCGGGATGGAACTTTGTGGGAAGAACAAACAGATGCTCTAGGTAAGTCATTTGCTGAATCGGATTGGCTACGTGCACCGCGGGGGAGCTGGGTGGGGTGGGGGGGTGGTGGACCGGAAATCTCGAGAAACGGTTAGAATGATGGTATCGGAGTGAAACTTGCTGGGAAGAACAAACATCTGGTCCATATAAATCTTTTACATAATTTGACTGGATCCGGACACTTGAGGGGGGGGGGGAGGAGGGGTATCCCGGAATTCCGTTTTTGGGGGATTTTCACGACGAAACTTGGAAGGCATATCAGGGACCCGGTCAAACTGACTTCGAATAAAAAAAAAATCCTCGATATGATAATCTTGGGGGGGGGGGAGTTGAGGGAGGGGAATCCGGAATATTGAGTCATGCGTAACTTTGGAACGGGTGATCGGATTCGAGTGAAATTTAATAATTAAACAGAGGACATTTTTCTCTTGTGACCTTTTTCATTTCCGGACCGAATCCGGCAATTATCGGGGGGAGGGCGGAAAATACTTGACCCGCTTAGACTGGTGTGATCTGGATCGAACTTCGTGGGAATGACAAACAGATGCTCTGGATTAATCATTTACAGAACAGGATTGGCTCCGGTTATTGTGGGTGGAGTTGGAGGAGGGGGAGGGGGGTCAGGGATTCCGGTGATCGCGCGTTAAGGTACTTCCAGATGTGCTAGGACGATGAAACTTCGCTGGAATATTGGAGACTCAACAACATTTGCTTAGAAATTGCTACTTCCCAAATCCGATTATTCCTTAAAGTACCAATCTTGACCGCAAAGTAAAAAAAATACTTTTAAGCAATATATGCATTTTCGTGATGCCCATCAGCCCATTAGCAGTTTTGCCTCAAGGGTTTTGCTTACAAATGAAGTTCCAGCTCCCTTATAGCGCGCATCTCAACCGCAAAGTCGAAACTTACTCTTGATCAATCAAATCATCTTGACACATGCAAGTGCCATATGAGCTTACAGCTCTTGTTTGCTGGACTTGTAGTTCGCTCGGAATTCGGGCGAAACCAGAAATTTGGCAGAAGTAAAGCAGGAAGTTTCGGTCAGTATCCTCAAAATAGATATGGCTTATAGAGGTATATCTGAACTTGGTTTTCTCTGATGATTAGCCTGGCGAAGACTGGATCTGGCAAAGACAAGACCCAATTGTCTCGATCAAATATTAGATTTTTGGGATCCCATCGAAACCTTTGGTCTTATTATTAACCCCATCTCCGCTTCTATCGGTAGGTGATCTGAACCTACCATTTCTAACACTTTAAAACTTCTGCAATATGGACAGAGAGACAGATCAACTAAAATGTGATCCACTATATTTGGGGCGATACCCACAAAACAAGTGAAACCTCCCGCATTTTTATCCTGTCCCAACCTCCCATTCAGAATTACTAGCCCTTCATCCCCACAAAAATCTAAAAGTTCCCTTCCCCATTTATTTACCTTAATTCCGAACTCGCTCCTTACTTGTCATAGCTTTTACTCCCTCAGTCACTCTCGCTGTCGGTTCCATCCACACCTAAATCACTCGTACGTTCCTCAGGCTGCGATGGGACATAGAACATTTCCTTCCTTTCACTGGTAGAACCATTAATATTTTCTTATACATCCTCTTATAATGATACATTTCTTTACTCGACATGCGCCATGTATCTTCTTTACCGCTGTAACTACTTGACTCGGGTGGTACAGAAACTCCGCATACAATCAAACAAACTTCTCCTGCTATCCTCATCCATACAATATTTTCGGACTCAGATCTTAATTGAGAACTACTACTAAAATTCCCTTTCCTTAACAGCATTGATACCCCTTCATAAATTCGGTTATTCTTACTCTTTTTTCTCCCACTCCGTAAGATTCATAACTTTCTGATCTAAGGTTCATCACAACAAGTTTCTACTATACATATAATATCCCAGGCTCCCATCACCAACAAACTTTTAATATCACTTCATTCGTAACCTTGGATATTCCACTGTACTAGTTTCAGTTTTTGGGATCCCAAAACGTAAGTGGGACACCTAGGACACCGCAAAACTTGCCGGTCTGTCCGTCTGTATGTGAGCACGATAACTCTCGGAGGGAATGAAATATTTTGATGAAACTTGGGGTAAGAGTTCTTTGGGTCAAAGATAAGGTCAAGCTCGTGGATGAGCTTTGTAGCCATACATTTAGGGGTTAGCGAGGGGGTTCAAATTAAGGGGCAAACAATTTTTTTTTAAAAAGCTAACGTGATAGCCGATTATGAAGTAAAATGACATGATGAAGACGATGGTGAAAGCCATTTTCTCGCCGGACTAGTAGTTCGTCCAGAATCCGGCGAAAACCGGAAAGTTGGTTTAAAAGTAAAAGCTTCATTTGAAGTTGATTAAATGTTCGAATTAGGGGTAAGAAGACATGCTGAAAAATTATGTGAAAATCATTTCTATCCGGACAACTAGTTCGCGCGGAATCCAGCCAAAACCGAAAAATTTGTTAAAAGCAAACGTTTTATTTGAAGTTGATTAGGTGATAGATTTAGGGGTAAGAAGATACGCTGAGTCTGTATAAAGTCTTTATAAAATGTTAAAGTTTTATTTGAAGTTGATTAGATGGTCTTTATAAAGATAAAGATATACGTTGACAATTCGTTCGCTCGGAATTTGGCCGAAACCGGAAATTTGGCAGGAGTAAAGCAGGAAGCTTGTGTCAGTGTCGTCAAAATAGATTTGGCTTATAGAGGTATATCTGGACTTGGTTTTCTCTGATGATTAGCGTCGCGAAGACTGGATCTGGCGAAGACAAGACCCAATTATCTGGATCAAATATTAGATTTTTGGGATCCCATCGAAACCTTTGGTCTTGTTTCCCATGGCCCTCGTCTCCCTAGGAATCTTGATCATCTTGCGAATCGTAACTGAACCGGTAGTAATCGCCTCGGCAATCACCAGCACCAGGAGGTCTCGTGCCATTCACCCTATGCGGTTGGTTATGCGCCGCATACTCGCGCGATCTTTGAGCCTCGCGTCGTGGCCCATTCCAAAAGGGAGCATATCACGAGACAAGTTTTCACGAGACAATCGGCTTTTGACAAGTGTCACTAGGCAAATCCGCGCGAGGCAATTAAAGCATTAGACAAGTCTTCGAGAGGCAATCATTCATTAGGCAACCCTTCCACGAGACAATCCGGGTTAAGACAAGTAGGATTAAGACAATCAGCTTAGAGTGAGCTACTGTATATACAGTAGAGGGTGCATGTTAGGACAGTAGTCAGTTTTGATTTTGGAAACATAATGTCAACCCAAATCCAGTTTTAAATGGTGAAAACTGCATGAAGAGGAACTGCAGTCCATACTAGTGGCTACAAGTTCGTTCTGCTTTCAACTTCCTCAGAAAGCAGCTACTACAGACGGAAAAGGAAGTAAAAGAAATTTTCAGCATTTTGTATGGCCTTATCCTTGCTCCGAAAGTTAAACAACATTTGTACCAACAAATAAATAATCTACTACCAACACGAGAACGAAAAAAAAGAATAAACGAGAAAGAAACAGATGTTTGCCAAAGATGCAAGATAGAAACAGAAACAATCTTGCATGCTTTGATAGAATGTGAAGCACTGAAAGAACAAATAGAGCAACTAAAAAATGTGCTACAGGAAACTACAGGTAGCAAAGTTGCCCTCGATAAGCTCCTAAAACTAGAAGGCGACAATGAAGAAGAGAAACAAGACCGATCGGCCGTATCCATAGTAGCAATCTATAGCTACTACGCATGGAAAGCGAGGACACAAGAAAAAGAAGAAAGCTATGTTCTGGAAAAGACATTGGCAGCATGGGGGCTGTTGAAAGAGCTGACAAAAGAAGGTATGGTATGTAAATAGAGCAAAAATTGTAAATAAATATATGTTTTAACAGTAGTGACTAATTTTATTCCGTTGTTTTTGTTTACTGGAAATTTAAATTTTTTTTTTTTTTTTTTTAAGGATTATAAAAATGCCCAATAACGCAAGGCACAGTGAAGGTATTGATTTGATTATAATTATTGTATAGTATCAGTGTATTTTAAAATATGTTAGTTAAATGATTTATATAGTGCTCAGTGTATTTTAAAATATGTTGGTTAAATGATTTTTTATTTATTAGTGACGTTTTTTAGTTGAATATGTTAAAGATGGGAGCAGCCCCTTGCAGTGGTGGGCGTTTTTGTTTTTTATCCTTTTGTACCGTTTCCAGTAAAGTAGTTAAATTTGAAGAGTTTGAGTGTATTTTGAGTAGCCGAACGGAAGATGGAAATTTGTATATATAATGAAAATAATTTTATGTTTTGTCCTTTATCCTTGTTTTTGTGCCAGTAAAACAGCTGGGGCTGATGACCTGATGTGTGAAGGTGTGTTTATTGAGGATCTTTTATTTTAATGTTTACAAATGTTTAATACCGTACTTTAGATTTAGTTGTTTAAAGAAAATTGTATACAAATTATTTCAAAAATTTAAAAGAGAGAATTAATTTCCAAATATTAGAGGGGAAGAATAGTAAATAAAATATGGGTTTATTTTCAAAAGTTAGGTGACGTGAATAGTTAAAAGTGGGTAAAAATAGATTAAAATCAACGTCACTGAGGGATAGAGGAGTAGCCACAAAAAGTACGATATCTGATTTCTTAGTTTTTCAAACGATATAAAAATAAGTAAATGAAAAAAGATGCTACGGGAAAAAAAATATAAAAATATTGGGGTGTAGTTTAAAGTTATCCCCCCCCCCCCACACACACACACCTTCACTATTCCTCGGTTTCAGGGGCAACTGTGCCCAGTTGATAGCTTGCAAACCGGTATCAATTACAAACTTGGAACGATTGTTGTCATTGGTTCTGGATGTGGGGGTATTTTTTAGAAGGAGGGGGGTCCTACTTCGAACGTCCGGGCGTTTCAGACACTACTAGGTGCAGATTCCCCAGTGACTAATTTGCGTAGCATAGACCACAATTAGAGATACGACAATGATTTTGCTTTTCCTTACGGTTTCTAGGCTCTTTAGTGTACTGGAACAAGCCTACGAGTTTTGTACGAAGCAAAACTGGAAAGACAAAGATGGACAATACTGTGGCTGGAGGGCGAATAACGATTTACGCGTACGGACTCCGTTTCTAAGTGAACTAACATGTATTCTCGCGTGGAAGTTGTCAGATGAGACTCACTTTGAAAATTTGTGACTTTGACATTAGGGTGTTCGAGCAAAGTAGTAAACAAAATGTATTGGAACAAACCTGCAGGGCTCATAGCGAGCATAACTGATTGTTTGAGAGCCTGAGCCGTGTTTGGAGATTCTTTGAGAGCTCATTGTTGGTTTCACAGATAAGTATGCAATACAAATATTAAACGTTACGGGAAGGGAGAAACCTAAGTCAGTCAAGTTCATTCTTTTACAGTCCACGTCTGAGCTCTTGCACACTTGTTAGCCTAGTGTTGGGCTAAATAGCGTTGAGCGATAGATACTCTGGTAGGATAGATCTATGGTTATCTGAAGCTGAAGACATTTCAGTCCGAAATCAATGGTAAGCTTGTCTCTACGGCACGCCAAAGTGGGAAGGCATTATTTAGCCGGCTTGGTGTTCTGATTCGAAGCCCTTAGGCTGACTAATTTTGGTAGCGTCGAGCGGTGGGGAAGTACACAACTCTTCGAAGGAGTATATAGATCATAGTCTATCGTTTATAGAAGTCGTTTCCTTTTCTTTCACACTTACTTCATTCCTTGTTCGGTATACAATACAGCCATTCGCCTCTAAAGTTCGTAGAAAGACAACAACACCCACAAGCTCTAAGAGGTTAAACCAAGGTCCAGATATCAGACTGGAAACGAAAAGGAGGATGTCGGTGGACGAACCGCTAACCAAAAGGGTGTGGTTGTCCAAAAAGCTCGAATTATCCCAACTATGAAGAAAGCTAATTTTTTATACCCAATGAGCTAATATACTATTCGGTAATGGCGCCTGGACTTTAAAATGTATGTAAATATTATATCAAGTCGCATCGTCAAAGCCAAGAGGGTCGAGTGAGTCTGAGGTGACAGCCGAGATGGTTTGTAATTTTTGAGAAATCCGGCAAAGGTGTGACGTTTGTCAGAATATTGAATTGAGATCGATGTGTCAATCTGCGGCGAGAATACCCTATCCTTTCAACCGACTCAGTCGAACAGCAAAAATATAGCAGCCGAGTCCAAAATGAAATCACAGCACCAGCTTTTCTAAGCAGTTTCCAGGGAAGAAGTTCACAAAATCAGATTTTTACGGAAGAAACTTCATTTGTTTTTGCACAAGTTTATTTCCCAGCTTCAGCGGCTTGTGCCTGAAGAGGAACCTTGCCAAGGGCCGAGTATAGATGTCCATGACGTATCCGTTTTGTATTGTCAATATGATTCGCAGTCATCTTGGGCTGAAGGAATATCTGTAACCGACGTACGGAGCTTCAAATCGCCCAGAAATGCCACCGACAAGTATCCGTCTCAGCTGGAAAGAAGAAGAAGGGACAGGGGACTCCAAAACGAAAATGCAGAAAATTTCTACCCCTTCGACGACCCAATCGAACAGCAAATACAGCAGCCGTGTCCAAAATGAAATCACAGCACCAACTGTAACTTCAAGCAGTTTTCAGGGAAGAAGTTCACAAATTCAGATATTTAAGGAAGAATCTTCAACTCTTTTACCACAAGTTCCAGTGTTGCCAACAGCGGTACAATTGTACCATTTTGGTACATTTCATCATTTGATTTTAAGAAGTAGTCTAAAGGAGGTAACGAATCTGAAGCTGCATAAAGAAATATTTTCAACGAAAGTGGTGCCAGTAATGCATTATGCTTCAGAGATTTGGGGATTTAGTAAGGCAGAAAAAATAGAACAAGTACAACTAGGTTATTTTAAGAGGTTACTAGGGTTAAGCAATAGGATTAATGGATTAGTGGTGAGAGGAGATCTAGGTCTAGTTTCGTTAAGAAATAGAAGGTTGGTTAATATGGTGAGTTTTTGGGAAAGAATTATTAATATGCCGCGAGTACGGGTGCTTAAAGCAGCATATATGGAATCATTACGGGATGAGTCGAGTGATTCTTGGGCGTCCCAAATAAAACAAATTTTGGACCAGTGTGGGGTTAGCTCGCTTTGGAATAACGGGGAGGGGCAAGGTCATGAAGTAGGAGATGTTGCAGGTGTGGTTAAAAAGGTGTTGATGGATCAGGAAATACAGCTGTGGCAGTGTGATGTCGGTAAGTCTAGCTCGTTGAGGTTTTACAGAGATGCTAAAGAGACATGGGGGGAAAGTATTTATTTTAAAGCAGGGTTGAATAGGGAGGAGTTAGCGTGGGTGATAAGTATGAGGGGTGATTGTTTACCGCTAGGGGATAGGAGGAGGTATGTGGGAAGGGGTTTAAGTCCGATTGGTCCTTACTACTGCCCTATGTGTGGGGAGATGAATGAGAATGTGTTGCACCTGATATGTGAATGTAGTGAATTGGATGGGTTGAGGGATGAAGTGTTTGGAAAAAGAGTGTACGATGAGGAATGGTTGGTTAAAGTAATGAAGGACGAATGTTTTTCGGGAGTTCGCCAGTTGGGAAGATTCCTTAAGCTTTCGATGAAGCATCGTGAAAGATTCATTTAGGTTTATTAGTAATTTAGTGAAAATTTATTTTTATTTTGTTTTGTATTGCCATGGCCCTCGGGCTTTTTGTGTAAATATATATCATATCATATCATATCATATGGCACAATCACAATTTTGTTGGTACACTTCCAAAGTTGGTACAATGTGGTACAAAAGTGTTTTTGTTGTACATATTTCAAAGAAAACTGACTTACTGAGCAAGCAGAGGGAGATTTGATTTTTTGTTTTTAGATTATGCAGATACTTACATGCTGCGATCAAGCCATTTTTGGGGTTGCATTTGAAATTCCTATCCCAGGTGCATTTAAAATTTGAACCCCTTTAAATGCACTGCAAAAAAAATTGGGACATGGTACAATTTCTTGGTCAGTGGTACATTTCTTGGTCGTTATCTGGTACCTTTTCTTTCGAAGCGTTGGCAACACTGACAAGTTCATTTTCCAGCTTGAGCGGCATGAGCCTGACGAGGACCCTTGCTATGAAGGGCCGAATATAGCTCAAATAAAATGTAGCTGACGTATCCGTTTTGCATTCTCAAATATGATTCGCAGTCAGCTTATGCTGAAGGAATATCTCTCCGAAGTACGGAACTTCAAAACGCCCAGACATGCCAGCGACAAGTATCCATCTTAGCTGGAAAGAAGAAGAGACAGGTGACTCCAAAACCAACCAAAATGCAGAAAATCTCTACACTTTCGACAACCCTATCGAGCAAAAAAAAAAAAATGAAATCAGAGCACCAGCTTTAACTCCAAGCAGTTTTTAGGGAAGACGTTCACAAAATTATATATGTAAGGAAGAATCTTTAACTGTTTTCCCACAGGTCCATTTTCCAGCTTGAGCCTGAAGAGGACCCTTGCAAGGAAAGGGCGAAATATAATAAAATATAGCTGACGTATCCGTCTTCATTGTCAAATATAAAGAATACCCATCCATGGGTGATTGTCCGAGAAATCTTTTGACACACTTAAGATGGAGAGATGTAGGCGCAACAAGGTGGATAGAACATCAATATACTTAAGGGTAGCTAAAGGGGGAAGGGTCATCCGACCTCGACAGCGGAAAACTTAGCTAATATATATGATACTTACCATTGCAAGCGCCATATAAGCTTACAGATATTATTGGAATCAATGTTCCTATGTCCTAAACAAAAAAATCAACACTGAGTCGATAACCCCTTGATAAAGGAATGTGTCATCAGTATTTAAAACAAAAATCTTTCTTGGGAACCAAACCAATACCGTGGAAACTAAACCTAAACTTTCTGCTAGCAACATCCTTATGTTCGCGACAAGATCGTCAACAGTTAGAATGGTTCGTCAACGTCTGATCATGGGAAGAACTGTCCTTGTGACGAAATTTCCATGTGTCGATCCGTCTAAAAAAATTCCGTATGAAGGATTGCCCATCCGACGGATTATTAGTATTTATATGGTAAATAATATAACGGATGTTCTATGTGAAGGATTGCCCTTGTGACGAATCGTCCTCAAAACCAATTGTCCGCGTGGGGAGTTGTCCATTTGGCGAGTTGGGCGCGTGACGAATCGTCCGCGTGGTGCACTGTCTGTGTAACAAACGCTCGATTTTTCGAATGGTCTGTGTGACGTAACGATATAAGAAATTGTCTGAAGGACGGATGGAACGTGGATCATTCTGCGTGACGCCTTGTCCGGAAAAATTGTCCAGACTTTTCGTTAAGAGTATAGCGGCCTTGATTTTTGAGCGATCTTCTGCCTTGGGAGTGGTGAGCGTTAATTGAGCAAACATGGGGCGTTTCTCGTGTTTGCATTGCAAGAAGAGAAGTCGGTGACCCCTCTGTTGAGCTAGAAGTAAACGGCTTTGTTCGTTTAGGAACCAATGCTGTCAGATGATACGTTTCCAAGTTGCGACGGGAATCCCTCTTTAATTTCGGCTTAGGACATACAAAATAATGCCGGTCCTTGTCTCTTCAAACGATATAATTTGGTTTCTGACGTTGACATTCTGGCTAAGACAGTTCACATGGTAGTCCATCCTAGAATAAATCCAGTTATAACTTTTTTCGGACAGGTATGTAATGCATATCCTCCTATGACCCACGGTCAGTTATTTTACGATAATCTTCACACAGAAAGGTAGCGGTAGATATGAGAGGATGATATAAGTCATATTAGCCTCCAGAGAGGATGTTATAAGTCATATCAGCCTCCAGAGAGGATGTTATAAGTCGTATCAGCCTCCAGAGAGGATGATATAAGTCATATCAGCCTCCATAGATTATTTCTGTTCGAAAAAGATATTACAGTTAACACACCTCCATCTCGGTTGATATCTGAATGACAACCTCGATGGCCATATAAAAATATCAACCTCGCCTTCGGCTCGGTAGATATTTTTCATAACCTACCTCGCCTTCGGCTCGGATAGGTTATTTTCAATGACCGTCACGGTGTTATTTTGCGATACCAACCTCGATGTCTGATGTTAACCTTTAGTAAAAAAAGTATAGTTTCGTAATTCTAAAACTTATCGGAATAGGGAAGACTTATTTTCTTTCTTTCTTTTGTGTCATAACACCATAATTGCCAATAGCTTATTTTCATTTGTAAAACATCCATTTGCAAAGCTATGCGGCGGTTATCTACCGACGGCTTTGATATGAAATTCATCCGGGATTTTCACCCGAGCAAGTAGATTGACTCAGATTGTTGGCTGAACCAAGAAATTCAGAGTTGGCAGTTTGCAAAGGATCTATCACATTCACTGAGGTATTACGCTAAGGCTAAAGAGGTGTGGGGGGAGGAAATATTTTTCAAGATGGGTTTAAAAAGGGAGGAAGTAAAGTTGGTGTGGTGTCTTCGGGCAGATTGTTTACCGCTTGGGAAAAGAAGAACGTTTATTGGAAGTTCTTCTGTTCTGGTCAGTATTTCTCCTGTCCAATGTGTGGAGATGAGAATGAAAGTGTGGTGCATGTCATGTGTGAATGTGAAGAATTGAGAGAGCTGAGGAATGAAGTGTTTGGAGAATGCGTGAGGGTGTTCGATGAGAAATGGATGTGTAGTATGATTGGTAGCCGTCAGTTTGATGATGTGAGGATGCTGGCAAGATTCTTCAGGGTCGCTTTTCAACACCGAAAATTATGCCTAGAGTAAGTAGGTTAATGTATAGATCTTTGCTCTTTTGTTTTTTTGTTTATTTTGTTGCCATGGCCTTCTGGCTTTTTTTGTGCAATCAAATCTTATCTTATCTTATCTTGATCTGTGCAGGTCAATCGGTCATCGTACCACAGGTCATCGTACCACTGTCAGGTACGAGTTTACTGACTGGGCAATCTGGACCTGGTTGCCCATGAATGTTAGAATCTAAATAGGCATTTCTTTTGTTTCATAACCTGAGCGGAATTCCTTGTTCCAGAATATAATCATTGATTCTTCTTTATCTAAACACTGAGCTGGTGTTTCAGCGGTACCGAGTTAAAAATTTGGAAGATGGGAACTTCCTATCATCCTACCTACTTTCGGCAGGCCAGGTTTTTACTCCCATCTGGACAAGCAACTTATTAGCCGCATCGGAATCATAGATATCCCTACGACTGGGAGAAATGTACGTATTTTTACGATTGCGTTCCAATTTGCTGCGTTTAGTTAGGTAGAAGAAGTAGAAGGAAGGATGTCCGTCGATGAGGAATTCTGTTTTTATACATTGTTGAGTGTGTATATGTATCTACATATTTAGAAGCGGGACGCGTTTGCATTTATGAACCGCTCTAGGACAATCAAACCTAATGTAGCTTCTCGGACTGATGACGTCACACTTGATTTAGGTGTCAGCTACATCTAGTTGGAATTCCGTGCAGGTAGCAGCGAATTGGAAGGCTAACGTGCAAATACGTGGAACAGGCGCACGGGTACCGACGATTCCGATTTAGCTAATAAGCTGCTGACCGACAGCTTTCGAATCTACAATCAATTGTTACGAAAGTCGCTATGTTGACTTGTATGGATTGTCTACCGACTTGCTTATCCCACACGGCTCCCTTTTGTTTTTGTCTATGTTAGTATTATGCTAGCTGTGTAGCCTGTGTATATTTTTGTCAATAAAAAGAACTTAAAATTGAACAAATCAAAAAGGAACACATCCCTTAGTCTTTCCCTATTCCGACTAGTTTCAGAATTGCAAAACTAAATTTTTTTTAACCACCACGTTTTGTTGAACCTAGATTTCCAACATCACATTGCTTCTTTGTCTTTCTCCTGTGATTATCTTCTATTTTTTTTTTAGCGGCCGTCGTCGTCGGCTTCTTTGTCTGCTGGGCTCCCTTTCACGCACAGCGTCTCTTGTACCTCTATGGCTATGGTGTCATGGAATATAAACTCTTCCAAATCATCAACGAAAGACTCTTCTATATAGCTGGATGCTTTTACTTCATGTCCGCAGTGATCAACCCTATATTATATAATCTAATGTCGGAACGCTACCGCAACGCCTTTAAGGAAACGGTGTGCGGTGGGAGAAACAGTAAATGGGCCAGAAGTTACAGAGGAACGCTACCGGAAAACGGACACGGAAGGTGAGTAGCCTTTTCGGTTTGTTATCAGCGTTGCCCCTAGAGTACGATTTCTCAATCATGCCGTTCCGCCTGCAGCTTCACTGTCAGAAGTTTCATAACAGATAACACGAGAATGCGCGGATGTGATCTTTTGTGTTTCAAGATGTTACGCATAATAAGCGTTACCATCAGGAAGAACCGAAAACCCGCCAAAAAGCATCTGCTAAGTTGTCCGACATCATGGCGATAAGGAATAAAGTCAGTAGATTGTTTTTTGTCTCTTCGTAACAAAGCTTGTTATGCATAACATTTCATGTATAATGATTTCAAACACAACAGGTAACATCCGAAGTGTTATCTGTTACGCATTATCTATTGAAACCACGCATCCTCGTGTTATCTGTTCTGAAACTTCTGCACTGTCAGAAGTTTCATAACAGATTGCGCATAACACTTTCAAGAATAACACTTTTTCACTTAGAAATAAAGTGTTATGACCAATTAAGTTTATACTATTTCGTGCCTAGATCTCTAACAACACCTTCAATAGGTAAGAACACTACACTGTAAGAAGTTACATAACGACAACAGAAGGATGCGCGGTTTCAACAGATACCACTTTGGGATGTTATCTGTTATGTTTCTTTCGTTCCCGTTAGTATTTTTACCAATTGAAGGTGTTGTTGGAGATCTAGGCATGAAATATGAAACTTAATTGGTCATCACACTTTATTTCTAAGTGAAAAGGTGTTATTCTTGAAAGCGTTGTACGCTATCTGTTATGAAACTTCTGACTGTGTGACAGTGTTGTCATGCCTTCTTTTAGTCGATCCCGTTCACACCGGGCCGACTGAAACAAGGCACGGCACGGTAAGATTTAGGAGGAACGAGTACTAAAAAGAGGTATATATGCTAAGAAAGGCATGACACACTTTAAAAAGTATGTTGCATCAGGAGGCACGCACCAGTCCATGCCTTCTTTTAGGCTCTTGAGGGAGGGCATAGTTTCTTAAGCAGATAGTTTCACCTACACCATGCCATGTCTTTATTAGTCGATCGCGTTGTTTTCTTGGAGTGTGAGAAGCTTTCTACACTGTCCGAAGTTTCATAACAGATAATAAGCCTAACAAGCATTCCAGGAAAAGCCAAAAAAAAACGCCCAAAAAGTATCTGCTGCCTTCTCCGGCATCATGACGACAAACAAAAAAGTCAGCACACTGTAAGAAGTTTCATAACAGATTGCGCATAACACTTTCAAGAATAACACCTTTTCACTTAGAAATAAAGTGTTATGACCAATTAAGTTACACTATTTCGTGCCTAGATCTCCAACAACACCTTCAATTGGTAAAAATACTAACGGGAACGAAAGAAACCCCAAAGTGTTATCTGTTGAAACCGCGCATCCTGCTGTTGTCGTTATGTAACTTCTGACAGTGTAATATTTTTACATATTGAAGGTGTTGTTGGAGATCTGGGCGCGAAATAGTATAAACTTAATTGGTCATAACACTTTTTTTCTAAGAGAAAAGGTGTTATTCTTGAAAGTGTTATGCACAATCTGTTATGAAACTTCTGACAGTGCAGAAGCTTTGTTGTCTGTTTTTCGGCTCTTCCTAACATTTTTCTAACATTTTCTAAAACAAAACACTTTCTAACATTTTTCCGTAACATTTAACGCATAACGTTTCCAAACACAATAGATAACATCCCAAGTGTTGTCTGTTACGCATTGTCTGTTGAAACCGCGCATCCTTCTGTTATCTGTTATGAAACTTCTGAGAGTGTAATGTAAGGGGTACTCTTTTTCAAATGGGGGAGGGGATGAGTTACTTCTAGGAATCCTAAGGTCTACGAACCCTAGAAATATAGTTTGTTTTGGAAATCTGATTGAAAAAGTTAGATTAGTAGAACGTTTGTAGGTGTTACTAAGTTATGAATGTGAGAAAAAGTGAGGATGTTTTGGTATGTTTTTGCAATTTGAGACCCTTATGGCTTAATAGCTTTTACATACAGACATATATACATCGAGGATGATGTAAGTAATTTATTTCTGACCCGCCATTTGAAAAGTGGAGTATGTAAAATAAAATAAAATAATTAAATAAAACAATTTTGCATTCATCGGCCATGTCATGTGCTAGCTGGGCCCTGTTGTCAGTGATTTTTGGCAGAGCGGACGAAATTTCCAAAAGTCTGACGCTTGCTTGGAGACGCTCCGTTAGCGTGTGGCTGTGGTATAAATTTCAGGGGCGTCACTATGGGGGGGGGGGACTCCCCCCCCTAAAGGTCTTGAGAAAGTACTTTCGTCGGTTGAAGCCCGGCGAAAGTTCACTTGTTTGTTGGCGCGGAGCGCCGGCAAACACAGAAGAAATATAATTTTGTATGCTTCTGTCGAGCGTCGGTCGAATCGTCGGCACATCGAGTAATTTTAAACGCAAGACATAAAATCCTGCAAACATTTGTCGGGCAAAACAAAGAATAAATCGAATTTTGCATGTTTTTTGTCGGGCCAGGGTATTCTCTACAGTTTCTTTTTATACATAAGGAATACAGAAGAAATCAAACTTGTATGCTTTTGTCGGGCGTCGTAGAGTCGTCAGCACCTTTGGTTCTTTTTATACGCAAGAAATAAAATCCTGCTAACATTTGTCGGGCAAAACACGGAAGAAATCGAATTTGGCATGCTTTTGCCGGGCCTCGGTATTGTCGTCGGCACATCGAGTTCTTTTTATACATAAGGAGTACATAAGAAATAAAATTTTGTTTGCTTTGATTGGGCGTCGGTCCACTCGTCGGCACATTGGGTTCTATTTAAACGTTAGAAATCAAATTCTGCAAACTTTGTCGGGCGCACCCAGGAAGTTCAAGTTTCGTGTCGGCACAACGGGTTATTCTTACACGTCAGAAATCAACTTCTGTACAGTCCAGTCGGGGCAAGTCGGGCAAAACACAGAAGAAATCAAATGCTGAATGGTTTTTCCGGGCGTATATGTAAGAAATCAAATTCTGGAAACGTTTATCGGGCGCATCTTGAAAGTTGGAAGTTTCATCGGCACATCGGCTTCTATTTACATGTAAGAAATAAATATCTTTACAGTCGTGCACATCACATTCTTTCGGCACATCGGGTTCTTTTCATACGTAAGAAATCAAATACCGCAAACATTGTCGGGCGCAAATTTTTACGGAAAAAATACAGATTTAAAAAATTTCGCATGCGGCGCTTAGTTCAAATTATTCTGAGTGTAATCGTTGGAAGCTTCGCTTTTTAGCTAAAGTTGAAACGAAAAGGCGAATGTGTGAATTTGAATATACGAATTTACATTAAAGGAACAATCTCAATAAGTCGTACGCAAAAAAGGTCAAACTTGTATGGTAGGTACAGCAAAATGCTTCCTGACGAAAGGCAGAATTAAAAAAAATCGCCTGCGCCGCTTAATTTAAATTGTTCTGGGTAAAGTCGTTGGAAGCTTCGCTTTTTAGCGAAAGTTGAAACGAAAAGCCGAATATATGAACTTTAATAGACGAAATTACATTAAAGGAATAGCCTCAACTGATGCATTAAAATTAGTTTTACACAAAATTCTGGGTCTGAAACACGTTAAAAGCTAAAAAGCGGCGCTTACTTTAACTTGTTCTGGGTACAGCAGTTGGAAGCTTCGCTTTTTCACGAAAGTTGAAATGAAAAGCAGAATATGTGAACTTCACTATACGAAATTACATTAAAGGAATGTCTCGACTGATGTGTTACAGTTAGTTTTAAACCGGTTCTATTTTATGCTGGTTGGATATGTACGCCGTTGCCGCGGCACATTTTGTCGGCACATTTTTTAGTCCGTCTGCACAAACCGGACGTCCCCCCCCCAAAGGTAAAAGGCTAGTGACGCCCCTGATAACTTTGGCAAATAAAAGCAGGTGCTTCGCACACTTAAAATAGCTTATTTTCATCTTCTGCAGAACATGTGCGACACCAGAGCGAAATAAAATGGATGGAGCACAAATAGAGCTGTGTAAATTTCCTAAAGCCTTTCGATTGTAGAGCCCACGGTTCGTGATGATGCATCCTGGATGTGTATGTACATATTTGATCTACTGTGCCGTTTGCTGAATGCTCGATTTTTCGTGTTTTGTATATATGTTAATACGAAGTTTTCTTATGAGTTTATTTTTCTCGTTGTTTCTTTACTCCGCCCATTCCTCTTTTGTTGTTTGGCGGGCTATAAATAAAATTCATTCATCATAAGCGGTACGGATAAATGTACATACGTCTTTAACAATCGAAGACCAAGTTTTTTAAAGTGTAGAGTTGAAACTAATGCCAAGAAATGAACCAAGAGAGATTGAAGCATTGGATGTATTTGAACAGTTTTGAGGAAGGATTGAAATGTATGTACTGGCATTTTGAGGGGTTGACTTCAAGGTTAAGTCTTGGGAGAAAAATTAAATTCTCTGCCTATATGGCTTGCGTGGACTCGTGAGTTGTACGCGGGGCTTTTGACGGGAGTCACGTAAGTGACCTGGTATCTACATTTGTTTGTTTGTTGAGTGTGTTTTTGTTATATTGTGGCCCATGTTGGCCTTATTTGAAATAAAATAAATAAATAAAAAAAAAAATCTTTTGGCTTTTAACAAGTTTGTGTGCCTTTCCAAAAACCCAACCAGGTCCTAAAAAGCCAATACAACCTTAGCTAAATTTGTGACTTTTGAGCACTCTTAGATCTCGGTGATCTCCTGTTATGCATCCAAAAGGGTTCATATCTGTGGGCAGGTCGATTGAAAAAATTTAACACCAGGTTACATGGCCGAGATTTGGGTATCACTGACAGGAAGAACAAATAGCAAAAGAACCTCCATCTCCCCATCTCTGTACTACGACCAAGCAGAGTCGAATAGATTTCCGATACCCTGCCCGATGCAAGCGAGCGGAGGGTAGGAGCTACGCGGAACATCCACAATTTGTTACCTCCACAAACAGCTATATCGCAGTAGAGCCCCGGAGAAGAAATGTTAAGAGTAACAGACGAGTGGTTGTCTACCATCGTGACGTCGAATGTGACGAGCTACAGAGCGGGTAATGCACGCCTGCTACAGTCTTTGCTCCAATATGCGCAGGGACGAAGAGGGAAGTATACCGGCATCAGCTCAAGGCTCAGCAAGTACGTCTAGCTCTGCTCAGTTTTGTCGGGGTATCCATAGTCGGTGCGTGGACCAAAGATGGAGGTTTTATTGGCTTATTTGATCTCGCTGCCACGCACGACCATGATTTTGGTGTTTGCTGTTAGTCTGGTTGGGTGGTTCTGGATGGGTGGAATTATTGAAAGAAGCGTAGAGAAAGTGAAGAATATTGGGGACCGACACAGAACAATTCGGCTGTCCTCCGACAAAACCTGGTGTCTGCACCTGAGAAAAACGCGAACACGTGTTTTTTTTAAACTGCTTCTCTTTCTTATACACACGGTCAGAAGTTTCATAACAGATAACACGAGGATGCGCGGTTTCAACAGATAATGCGTAACAGATAACACTTCAGATGTTATCTGTTCTCTTTGCATGAAATGTTTTGTTAGGAAGAGCCAAAAAAGGATCTACTGACTTTATTCCTTATCGTCATGATGTCAGAAAAGCAGATACTTTTTGGCGGTTTTTCGGTTCTTCCTGATGGTAACGCTTATTATGCATAACATTTTGATACACAACAGATAACATCCGAAGCTTTATCTGTTACGCATTATCTGTCGAAACCGCGCATCCTCGTGTTATCTGTTATGAACCTTCTGACTCGGCAAACTGATTCAGCAAACTAATGTACACTGTCAAAAGTTTCATAACAGATTGCGCATAACACTTTCAAGAATAACACCTTTTCACTTAAAAAAAAAGTGTTATGACCAACTAAGTGTATACTATTTTGTGCCCAGATCTCCAACAACACCTTCAATAGGTAAAAATACTACACTGTCAGAAGTTACATAACGACAACAGCAGGATGCGCGGTTTCAACAGATAACACTTTGGGATGTTATATGTTATGTTTCTTTCGTTCCCGTTAGTATTTTTACCAATTGAAGGTGTTGTTGGAGATCTAGGCGCGAAATAGTGTAAACTTAATTGGTCATAACACTTTATTTCTAAGTGAAAAGGTCTTATTCTTGAAAGTTTTGTGCGCAATCTGTTATGAAATTTCTGACAGTGTAGTTTTGTAAACAATAAAGTGATGATGCTGTTGATTTTGTTGATGATGGAGCGTAGGTTTGTCAGATACTAGGTTTTTTAGAAAAAGCAAATTTACAGTATTTACATACTAGGTAAAGCACGAAAATAAAGTTGAGACCTTGTGTAGATACTAGGTACGATCTAAGAAACTAAGCCTCGTAGAAAAATTCTGAGGACAGCCGAATTGGCTTCCCTAGCTGCACCACAGTACTTAAAGTTCAACTGAAAAGGCAGCTTATTTTTACATCCTATATTCGGATACACTGAATCATTTTAACTCATCTGAGGGGTTTATTTCTCCTCCGAGGCTGTAGCAATTGCGGTTCTTGCACGCCAACACAAAATTCATCCAGAAGCGGAACATTTTTATTTCAACAAAAGCATGCATTTCCATGTGTTAAGGACGCTAAGCTCTGAAAAATGGAGAAGTAAGTCCTCTGAAGGTAGTACGAAGGGGATGATAAGGCATGCCTTTTTGTTATATGTGTTATTTTTCGGCAATGGCTTAATTACCTTTGTAGTTGCTGAATATTTCAAGCATAGAGGGACAAGCACATAGAGATATCACAAATCTGAAAGAATAAATTCATCCGATGAAATCGATTCTTTGTGGATAGTGGACCAGTCAAGTAACGCATTTTATCGGGTTTTTCAGGCCTAATTTAAGTAAATAAGTGAAGTGTAACTAGACTGTCGGATTTCAGACCTATGCAGCTAAACATTAATGTAAATGTCACAGGCAGCATGTTGTTGAGTAGAAAAATAATCGTCAAAATCAACCCAGAAATGCCTTAACTTGAGATGATGCTATACACCCGAAGAAGCAATTTTTGTCTGGTTTCTGTTCGCTTGCATTTCTTTTTGGGCCTTGAAAACGACACTTAACAGACCGGCGAATGACAGATGTCACGACAGGCGATCAAAAACTCAATTATTTAAACACAACTCTTACTAGAAATGATCTTTTCAGTATGAAATGACTCATAAATATTTCGATTTTCCTGTTAGCGCTTGTCAGTTCTACCCAGCTTTCCCGCTCTCCGACGCGGCAGCTGGACGCAAAATTTTTGAAAACTGAACGCGCAGTGGTTAAAAAGTGGGAAAAACAAGCAAAACAAAAGAAGTGCAAAAGAGAATTAGACCTGGTGGTCGACATGCCTTCGAAAACGAAAAACAACAATTTGAATCTTCTCATGGCCTTATATGTGAAAGTGGGGTCCTTTAAGTTAATGTGTCCTACAAGGTCGATGAACACTATCGACCCACTTAATAATTAATGATCCAGGCGAGATAAACCGATGAGAATGCTCTCGTCTGTTTGGCTGGTATTAGGATTTTGCAGACAAAAAATTAAGCCTATATGTATGTCCACTATAGTCAATCTATCAGCTGGCTCTGCCGTTTCCTGCCATGTCAATTAAACCGTTTGATATTTCGTTTCAGTACACATTTGTCGACCAATAGCTCTATCAGCTGGAAGCGCGATAGAAGTGTCTCTATCTGTACCAGAGCCTCAAGACTTAACTCGGATCCAGAGATCTCTGTCGTATCTCCACCCCCAAGTTGTGTTTGGAGGGTCATAACGAGGTAAGAAGTGGGTACCTTAGACCTTATATACCCCTGTGCACAGAGGCGTCACGTATGGTAGGGGGGACGCCTCCCCCTTCCAAGTCCTCAAACGAAAGTTATAGGCCAGTCGGTAAAAATAAAAGTCAGTCGATTTTTCGTAAAAAACGGACGATTTTAGGGGAAAAACAGTCGATTTTTTTCTGAAGATAAGTCGGTAAAATTGATCAGCCAGGCGGTAATTACTCCCCCCCCCCCGTCAAGTATTTTGGCTAGTAATGCTCCGATTTTGCCACCCGGTAACCCAGGGCACCCACGAATAAGCTCCCGTAATTTTTCCGGTGTGCTACTGCCAGGGCCTCTTTTCCACTGGGGTTGCAGACAGTTGGTCTTACCAAATTACTAACCTTCGTGATTTTCACGTGAGAAATCCACAAAAATCACTGAAATGAAAGAAAATAACCTATGTCCCCAGAATTGCCGGTTTCCAAATAAGTTCTCGCGGCTTTACCTCGATTTTTCTTTTGAAGATTTTCTTTTTAAGTTCAGTTCAGTTCAGTTTCATTTTTGAAAGAAAAAAATACACAATTAACATTCCTGCTAGGAAAGTACAAAAGGAGTGCTTGGCTATAGGGCAGGGAAATAGCCGATATTAATTAAATTACAAACAGAATCAACTAACTGAATACTCTATAGAAAGAAAAAGGGAGAATAACCTAGGGTTTCGACTTTAAATGAAAAAGAGAGAAAAGAAGGGAAACAAGGAACGAGAAAGAAAGAAAACAAAAGATAGCCAGGGGGAGAGGTCGAAAGGAGGATAATACTAAAGAATTTTCCTGTAATGACTTTTCGGTGGTTGCTTGAATGAAATAAGGTTAAAATAATTTCGGGTGTCGTAAGAATGCAGGTCTTGATTAAATTTGAATATATCTTGGAATGAAGACAGTAGGAGGTTACTGAAATACTTAAAGCAAAAAAGTTGCGATCTGGAAATCTCGAGTCTTCGATTCATCAGATATCTTGGTACATTTGAAAGGAAGATTAATATTTTGTGCGTATTGAACCGGTGATATATTTTGATTTGCCTTCTTTTGAATGATTTGAACCCTGTTATAACAAAAAACAAAGTTACTGGCCCGTATGGAGCACCCATAAGACAAATGAGGATGACAAATAGATTAGGAAAACGGAATTTAAGGCGGCTGATGACTCCAAGGGTCCTTGAAAGTTTGTTACCAACTAATGTCGCATGTTCTTTCCATGAAACATTCTCATTGACTATGGATCCAAGATATCTGCTGGTGATTTATCCACTGTTGATCTATCTACTTGTGATTTTGAACGGATGATTTCGTTCAGTCTGGCGTGGCAGAGTTGGCGTGGTCTTAAAGGACCCCTCTTGCTTATTCTGTCTTTTATAATATAGCTAGCTCCCTTATGGAATGATAATTTTCTAAAATCACCCCCTTTCCCCATTTCGTTTTGTGCCTACGAATTTTTAGCGCTTTTTCGACCGTGCCGAGTTTTGCCCCGTTACGCAACTCAAAGTTTGTCAGAATCTTCAACGTCCTCTGCGAAGTCTTTCAAACACAAGGATATGAGAATCTTCTGTTTTTGACTTCTCTCGTTTACTTAGTTTTCCCACTTTTTAACCACGGCGCATTCAGGTTTCAAATTTTTGGCGCCCAGCCGCCGCGTCGGAGAGCAGGAAAGCTGGGTAGAATCGACAAGCGCTAACAAGAAATCGCTAACTTCAGTTGGAAAGTAATGGTATTTTCATAGTGAAAACATAATTTCTAGTAAGAGTTACGCTTTCAATGCCGTTTACAGCCCAAAGCTTCGCTAGGAGGGTCATAGCGATGTAAGCAATCGGCATTCCAAACAATGGATTCCAAGAGATTGGTGGAAGCATAGGCAGCGTTCGACGAACTTATTATCGCGTACGATCGTTACAGTTTTGGTACTTCTCGTTCCACAGTCCCGCAGGATAAGAAAGTTAGCTCCTCCCTCACCAGCAGAGTAAGCAATTGGTATTGCATGAACGGAAGGCTTTTATTCCGCCAAGATGACGAGACAAGAGAAGGAACAAAGTACAAAGTTAAGGTATTTACGAATAAGTAAGTAGTTCCCCAAGTAGTTCAAGTGAACACCCGCTCGATCTGATTTTTCCGAGCTGTTGTGATTTTTATGCGCAACACTTCACCCTGACAGTGATTGGACTCGGTGACCATCTTACCATTGTTTGGTAGCCGAACTCCTCGAATCCCAAACGTTGTGACAGAAATGTAACCAATAGACCTCTGAAGGAATCTATTGTTTCAAAGAATGGCTTAGAGTGAAAAGTGGGAGCCACGTTCTGGCTAGCAACGATGCCAATCACATGACGGAATCGGTGACCTCCAAGCTATATGAGAAATACCAAGAATTGCTCCCCACAAAAACTAAACTAAAAACTAAACCAAACGGTAAGCCATGGATCTCGGAAGAAGTGGAATGCCAAAATTGTGGAGCGTGATATCCTGTACAAATCTGGTTTGCGTGAAGATGCCAATAGGCTTCGAAATTAATTGCAAATAAGATAAAAAGCCCGTCGGTTATTCAGAGTTTAGGGTGTTGTAAGAATAAAGAAAACCGGGCCCCGAGAATTTCACGGAAAAGTGCCGCAAACGATGGGACGTGAAATGAAGCCTACGAATATTTGTGATTCCGATGGAAACCCCACTACTGCCAGCCAGTTAAACCAACACTTCGTGTCCATGTCAGGGTTGCCACATCAAAAACATTTAGAAAGAGAATTTTGGCTCACAACAGAGAGTGAATTGTGAGTAAAGTTTTAATTTCATGAAAAAAGAGATATAATCACTTTTGGTGGGAATCACCGCTGCAAAACGGACACATCTTAATTTTATTTTCTGAAAAAAAAAAGTTAAACAGTCACTTGTGGTTGGAATCCTGTTGCAAAAATGGCACATCTGAAAACTTTCTGAAATAGAGTGATTTGTATGTCGCATGTAGGACAAGAGTGACAATTCACACTATCGGGCGACATCCCGATACAAAATTTGTAGCCTGCGTAGTAGTATGGTAGTAGTACGAAAACGTTGCATGTAATACTATGTAATAGCAAAGAATACTATCATTTAATGCGCCTCAGACTGGTCCAATCGTATGTAATAGTATCCAGTAGCATCCTGTCTTGCCATAGTAGCATCCAGTCTTGCTAATAGTAGCATATAGTAGTATGCAGTAACACGGTAGCCTTTAAGTAGAAGCATGTAGTAGCATCGTTAGTACTGCATGCAACTTTTTCGTACTACTTCATAGTACTATTTGAGATACATTTTTCATCGGGATTAACCCTGGACCATATGCCGTGCCCACGAGCCACTGAGTTCGCTTTCTCAGATCGGTGTACAAAGTGAAATCCCGGAAATTGAGCTTCGGTGCGTCAAAGGCTACTTGCGTTAAATCCAAACAGTTGTAATTATCCTGGCGAAATTCCTGTTAAACTTATAATTGGGTGAACCAAGGTGAACTAAGTTCGGTCCTAACTGCAGTTTTTAAACAACGTTTTAACGACGGTGTGTTCCCAGATAGTTTTAAGCGAGCTTATATGAAATTGCTATCTGACCTTTGACCAATATCATCAACTCCAGCTGTGTCGAAAGTGTTCGAGAGTTACATTTATTACACTTAACACTTTCAAGAATAACACCTTTTCACTTAGAAAAAAAGTGTTATGACCAATTAAGTTTATACTATTTCGTGCCCAGATCTCCAACAACACCTTCAATAGGTAAAAATACTACACTGTCAGAAGTTGCATAACGACAACAGCAGGATGCGCGGTTTCAACAGATAACACATTGGGATGTTATATGTTATGTTTCTTTCCTTCCCGTTAGTATTTCTACCAATTGAAGGTGTTGTTGGAGATCTAGGCACGAAATACTGTAAACTTAATTGGTCATAACACTTTATTTCTAAGTGAAAAGGTGTTATTCTTGAAAGTGTTATGTGCAATATGTCATGAAACTTCTGACAGTGTACAAGAGCTACGAGCTCATATGTCACCACGAGTAAGGTGGTACAAGAAAGTAGAAGAGAACTTCAAAAAAACACCCCGCCATCCAAAAACGCGGTTTGGACCTAGAATTAGGATATCGAGTTTCACTCAAGTCCGGAAATTTCCAACATCACCTCCAAACCATCGCCAACCTTCCAAGTTTCAACCCAAGAAATCCACTCGCTATGCCCCTAGACGTGCCCAAGATTTCCGGTACCCCCTTCCAACTCCCCATGTACCACGGCCGAATCTGGTCCGGACTCCTAACTGGATCATCTGAAGCATTTCACCTATCTTTCACTTGAATCTGGGCTTTTTTGGGGGAACTTCTGGTAAATCTCCCCCCTCCACCGTGGTCGATCCGGTTCGAACACTAAAATATGTCATCTAGGGCATATGGTATCTGTACCTTCCAAGTTTCATCCAAATCACTCCACAAGTT
The DNA here is from genome assembly GCA_030848855.1 of Branchinecta sandiegonensis. Lineage (NCBI taxonomy): Eukaryota > Metazoa > Arthropoda > Branchiopoda > Anostraca > Branchinectidae > Branchinecta > Branchinecta sandiegonensis. The sequence goes on along the minus strand of JAUPMV010000001.1, from coordinate 26,933,086 downwards.
TGACCCTTATGCGAGCAACAAAATTTCCAGGACTCCCCTTCCAGCTCCGCCCTCCGTGGCTGAATACGACTCGGAAGCATCAATGTCGCATCTCTGACTTATCCTCTTCCCGTTTATCAAGTTTGACTGGAATCGAAGCAGAGCCTCTCTGCAAATAGTCCCGCTCCCCCTCCCTCACCTTGGCCGGATCCTGTCAAATCATGGTCGCATAAACTCGGCACTGTCCCACTTGCATTCTATTTTGTCCATCCCTTTGGTTTTTATGCGTGTCAAAAACTTTTCGCAACCCACATGACGGTCGGCTCAGGGAAACGACTATTCTCAAGTCAGTCTGTTCGGGTCCCTGATAAGTCTTCCAAGTTTTATCTTCCTAGAACATCAGAAAGTTCCGAACTTGCGGGATCGTAAGCCCCCATCCCCCCACCCAACTCCCCCACAGTGTCCGAGTCCGGTCCGGTTATGTCAACGATGTATCTAGGACTTGTCTAGGACTTGACACGAGCGCTTTTTCTTCCCACCAAGCTTCATCCCGATCCCTCCGCTCTAAGCGTTTCCCAAGATTTTCGGTTCCTCCCCTCCGGCTCCCGCCAAAGTCACCAGCTCCGATCCGGATTTGAACTGGGTCGTCTGAGACTCGGCGTCTCTACAAATATCAAGTTTCATTAAGATCCGATCACCCGTTGGAAAGTTTTAAATACCTCAAGATTCGGATTCCCCTTTCCTCCACTTCTCCCCGAACCTGACATGGAACATCTGAGAAGATAGCTCTTTCCACTTGTCAGGTTTCATACAAATCCAATCACCCGTTCAAAAACTGCCCGTGCCACTAAATTGAGGATCCCCAATCCCTCCACTCCTCCCACGATGGTCCGATCGAGGAAACGACTATTCTCAAGTCAATCTATTCGTGTCCCTGACACGCCTACCCAGTTTCATCGTCCTAGCACATCAGGAAGTACCGAACCCGCGTGCTTATAGAAATCCGGCGCACCCCAACTCCCCCACAGTGCCCGAATCCCGTCCTATTATGTCAATGAAGTATCTAGAACTTGTGCTTGTTCTTCCCACCAAGTTTCATCCGATCCCTTCCACTCTAAGCGTTTCCAAAAATTTCCGGTTCCCCCCTCCAACTCCTCCCAATGTCACCGGATCCGGTTCGAATTTAAAATGGGACGTCTGAGGCACGAGGTCTTTCTAAATATCAAGCATCGTTCAAATCCGATCACCCGTACAATAGCAGCCCATGACACTAGATTCCTAGATTCCATGACACTAGATTCCCCCTCCAGTCCTCCCCCGATGTTCGAACCGAGGAAACGACTATTCTTAATTCAATCTGTTCGGGTCCCTGACACGCCTACTAAGTTTCATCGCCCTAGCACATCAGGAAGTACCGAGGTCGCGCGATCACTAGAAATCCGGACCACCACCAACCAACTCCCCCATAGTGCCCGAATTCCGTCCTATTATGCCAATGACGCATCTAGAACTTGTGCTTATCTTCCCACCAAGTTTCATCCCGATCCCTCCAGTTTAAGCGTTTCCAAAGATTTCCGATTCCCCCTCCAACTACTCCCGATGTCACCGGATCCGGTCCGAATTTAAAATGGGACATCTGAGGCACAAGGTCTTTCTAAATATCAAGTTTCATTTAAATCCGATAACCCGTTCGATAGCTGAGCTTGCCACAAGATCGCGGATTCCCCATCCCTACACTTCCCCACGATGGTCGGATCGGGGAAACGAAATTCTTAAGTCAGCCTGTTCGGGTACCGTACAAGCCTACCAAGTTTCATCCTCCTAGCAATCAGGAAGTACCGAACTCGTGGGATCACTAGAAATTCGGACCCCCTCCCCCGACTCCCCCACAGTGATCGGATCCGTTCCGATTATATTATTCACGTATTTAGGACTTGAACTTGCTCGTCCCACCAAGTCTCATCCCGAACCCTCCACTCTAAGCATTTCCCAAGATTTCCTGTTCCCTCCTCCGACTCCCCCCAATATCACCGGACCCGGTCCGGATTTAAAATAGGGCGTCTGAGACACGATATCTTTCTGTATATCAAGTTTCATTAAGATCCGATCACCCGCTCGTAAGTTAAAAATAGGGGGAGTGCCATAAAAACGACTCTCTTTCCCTCGTTCTAAGTTTTCCTTGTTTACCTTGTTCTGGGAAAAAGGGATTACCCAGTAATCTTGCACTTCGTCGATCCATGGTTCCGACGAGGGATTATACAGTGGCAATTAGTACGAGATTTTCTGAGCGGCTCCTATTTATCAGGACTGAATAAACATGCGTTTTAATGTGACAAACAGGTTAGTTACGGTAAAACAAGAGCTACGAGCTCATTTGGCACTTGTTACGAGTAGGCAGTACAAGAAAGTAGAAGAGAACGTCGCAAAATACACCCGTCATCCAAAAATGCGGTTCGGAAATAGAAATAGGATATTTAGTCTCACTCAATTCTGAGCAGTTCCGGCCTCGTCTCGGATTATCTGTAGCAAATGTGCATGAATGTTCAGACCTCCAAGTTTCAGCCCAATAAATCCACTCGTTTGATCCCTAGACGTGCTACGCGATTTCCGGTACTCCCTCCATCCTCCCCTACCGTGGCCGAATCTGGTTCGGACTAAAAAATGGCTCATCTAAAGCATCTTCTTTTATACCATCTATCAAGTTTCACTCGAATCTGAGCATTTTTGGAAAATTCCGGACCCCCCCCCCCACCACCAGCGTTGTCGGGTTCGCTTCGCACCCTAAAATATGTCATCCAGGGTACTTGCTCTCTCTACATTCCAAGTTTCATTGAAATTGATGCACTCGTTTGACCCCTAGAGTTTCCGGTATTCTCCCTCTAACTCCCCCCACTGTGGCCGAAGAGGACTTGGAAACCTACACGTCGTATCTATTAATCCCCTCTTCCCGTCCATCAAGTTTTACTGAAATTAGAGCATAGCCTTTCTGCGAATTTTCGGCACCCCCCCCCCTCCCCTACCTTGGCCGAATCCGGCCCAGACGCCAAATAACAAATCTAGGTGGCATAAACTCGGCACTGTCGAACTTGCATCTCATTCACATCTTCATCCGTTTGTTTTTCGTGCATGTCAAAAGTCCCCCCCCCCCCCGATTCCCCCAAACGTGGTCGCATATAGTTCGAACGCATGAACGCATGCAGAAGTCAATTTCCATATTTCCCTTCCCTCGCTCCCCCAAAAATTCTCGGATCTAGGAACGAAAGTTTCCGATAGTATGTCGTGTCAGCTCTTAAGTCAGTTAATTCGGGTCATTAATATGCCTGCAAAGCTTCGTTGTCTCAGTACATCTGGAACTATTCTAACTCACGACTACCGGAATTCCAGGAAACCCCCTCCAACTCCCCTACAGTGCCCCGAAACCATTTGGCTCCGTCAATTTCGTACCTAGCCCTAATGCTTGTTCTCACGTCCCAATCCCTCTGCTTTTAGCGTTTTTTTTTTCTGGTCCCCCCCATCCCCCCACAGGTATCGGACCCGACCCGGACTTGAACATCTGAGGCGATAGCTCTTCCCACCTGAAAAGTTTCATTCAAATCCGATCACCCGTTCAAAGGGTATGCATGCCACTAGATCCCGGACTCCCCGTCCATCCACTCCCCCACGATGGTCGGATTGGGGAAACGACTATTCTCAAGTCAATCTGTTCGGATCCCTGACATACCTGCCCAGTTTCATCGTCCTAGCACATCAGGAAGTATGTCGAACTCGACGGATCGTTAGAAATCCGTACCCCCCCCCCCCCCCAACTCCCCCACAATGCTCGGATCCGGTCCGGTTATGTCAATTACGTATCTACGACTTGTGCTTGTTCTACCCACCAAGTTTCATCCCGATCCCTCCACTCTTAAGCGTATCTCAAGATTTCCGGTGCCCTCCTCCAGCTCCCCCCCCCCCCAATGTCATCGGATCTGGTTCGGATTTGAAGTGGAACGTCTGAGACACGAGTTCATCCTAAATACCAACTTTCATCAAGATCCGATCACCCGTTCCAATTTTTGGCTTCCCCCTCCCTCTACTCCCCCCCCCCAGATGGTCGGATCGGGGAAGTGACTATTTCCTATTTAATATGGTCGAATCCCTGACATGCCCGCCGATTTGCATCGTCCTAGCACATCGGGAAGCACCAAACTCGCGGGATCACTAGAAATTTGGACCCCCCCCCCCCCCAACTCCCCCAAAGTGACCGGATCCGTTCCGGTTATGTCAGTCACGTATCTAGGACTTGTGCTTGTTCTTTCCACCGAGTTTTATCCGGATCTCCCCACTCGTAAGCGTTTTCCAAGATTTCCGGTTTCCCCCTCCAACTCCCCCCAATGTCACCGGATCCGGTCTGGATTTAAAATGGAACGTGTGAGACAAGAGGTCCTTCCAAATATCAAGTTTCATTAAGATCCGATTACCCTTTCGTAAGCTAAAATATCTCATTTTTCCTAGTTTTTCCGGATTCCCGCTCCCTCCACTACCCTCCAGATGGTCGGATCGGGGAAGCGACTATTTCTAATTTAATCTGGTCCGGTCCCTGATACGCCTGCCAAGTTTCATCGTCCCAGCTTATCTGGAAGTGCCCGAACTAGCAAAACCGGGACCGACAGACCGACTGACGGACAGAAATTACAATCGCTATGTGGAACTTGGCCGAAGGGCAAGTGCCATAAAAATCTGTACGGGGATGTTTCAAGAAAATCTAGACCCTAGACAGTATGAGCTGGTTGTAGCACCACCCATTATCTAGTCAAATTAATTGATGATAACCTTAAGTACCTAGAAAATGAGAAAAGGTATGCTGAGATCTTTCTAAGTGATATTGTTAAAGCATTCGATAGTTTAGATCAAGAGGTTATTATTACTCGATCGACCGCAATTGGAGCTCGAAAATTTGTGGTTAGGTTGCTAGCTAGTTTTTAACAGGTCGAAAGCAATGTGTTAAGTTGACTGACGAGGACGTTTCTGAATTCATGAGCATTTTTTGCGGAACACCCCAGGGTACCAAGCTGGGCCCACTGTGCTTTATAATTGTTTTTAACAAAGTGTTGACTACCTTTTATCATCGTTTTAAATTTGCTGACGATCTTTCAACTATTTCACTCCGTTCACGTTCTACTTCAGAATTTTCAACAGTTTTTGAAATTTTGCAGCGAGGCCTATCCGAAGTTGAACTTTCAAAACCGTACAAAGAGTGTTGTACTCAGAGTGTCTTTCTTAAAACTGATGGTATGGACTGATGGTATTCTTATTATTATTATTTCTTTGAGTCCTTCAAAACTGAAAAGTAGTAGGCTAGTGGATAAAAAGGAACAACAGCATGTCAGTCAAACTCACACACACTTACATACAAATAAACAGCTGACGGTTAAAGATAAATTAGCCTACTAAGCTAAATCTGAAACGAAATATAATGGATAAAACAGACTTCAAAATAAAATAACTAATCAGGGCGCTTTTTTGTCACAAAAGGAACAAGGTTGTGATGAAGAAGAATGTTGTCAGCCTTTTTATGAAAGTTTTGGATTTTACTATTTAAAGTTTTCAGAGGATTTTTCACTTTAAAATTAGAAGTTAGGAAAGAGTTACTCGCAGAAATAGGGAAACCAAGAAGGAATTTAGAGAATATATAATAAGTAACTTTTAACGCAGAAAGTTTAGAAGGACGAAAGAAGAAAAGAAAGCAGGCGGAAACAGTATGTGAGGAAGTGCAACAGCCTTATAAATAGAACCAAGAACATCGCTGCGACAGATGAATAACAGCACCGAATGCCCTTCTTATTTTATCTTGCACATGTTGAATAAGGATAAGTTTCCAATCCCTGGTATTAGATGAATAATGCATTCCAAGATACAGAACTTTCTCAATAGGGCTGAGAACTAGGGCTATAGATCTCGAGTACAAAACAACAGTTAAACTCCTCGGTTTGTTGATTGACGATGACCTTAAGTGGAGTTCCCATGCGCAGTATGTTACTCGAAAAGCAGCACCATTCCTTAAGTCGTTGGCGGTTCTGAGAAGCTTTGCTGTTCGTCGCGAGATTTACGCAGTATTTACTGCACGTATATTCGGCGTTGCCTGGAGTGTGCTTGTCCAGCTTGGCAACCAGGCAGAGCAAAATAACTTTCCCAGGACTCACATGCACAGACTGAAAGACTCGAAGCCATCCATAAAAGGGCTGTTAAGATTATGCTCGGGCCGGGATATCTTTCTTACGAGGACGGCCTGGTCAAGCTTGACCTGCCAATCCTTGCTGAAAGTGAAAGCTGAAAAGATTGCTGAAAGACGTTGCCTGGAGTATGCTTGTCCGGCTATAATAATAATAACATCAGTCTCAGGAAGACCTCGTTTTAAGAAAGACACTCTAAGTACAACACTCTTTGGACGGCTTATTGAAAGTTCAACTTCGGATAGGTCTCTCGCTACAAAACTTCAAAAACTGCTGAAAGATCTGAAGGAGAAAGTGAACGGAGGTCGCTGAGACCGTCGACTCGTTGAAGCATTGTTCAAGTAGGTAGCTCAATACCGCTATACGCAATATTTACGTCTTAATACACACCCTTGTTCAAAAAGGAATTCTTTCAATGTAGTGTAATGTGTGCCACGCGGATACAGTTTTTCGAGCTTCTAAAGATTATAAAAAGTGTTTTTCATAGTACTTGAAGTACACGAGTACATCTTGACGCCCATTCTATTGTAACAAAACCAAAGGTTTTGATGGGATTCCAAAAATTTGACATTTGATCCAGACAATTGGGTCTTGTAGAGATCCTGTCTTCGCCAGACTCCTTGAGTACTTTACTAATAAAATTTAGAAACAGATTAAGGCAAACGGTAATCATCTGAGAAGACCGAGTTCAAATATAGATTCAGTATGTGTGTTTACCCCTATAGCCTTCGTTATATCTACTTTGACTAAAGTTCCTGCCTCGCTTCTGCCAAATTTCCCGTTTCAGCCGGATTCCAAACTACTTGTCTTGAAAAAAATTGAAGTTCAAAAACGGATTCAGTGTATCATATGTCGAACCTCTAATCAACTTCAGATAAAACTTCAACTTTTAACAAATTTTCCGATTTCAGTCGGGTTTCTGGCGAACTATGTGTCCAGGTGGAAAATGATTATCATACACGAATTCAGCATGTCGTCTTACCCGTAAATCGAATATCTAAAGAAATTCATATTAAAACTTTTACTTTTAACGAATTTTCCGGTTTTGGCCGGATTCCTGGCGATCTACTTGTCGGCGAGAAATAATTTTCATATTCGGATTCAGCATGTTTCTCTATACTTAAATCGAACCTCTAATCAACTTCAGATTAAACTTTTATTTTGACAAATTTTCCGGTTTTGTCGGATTCCGGGTGAACTACCTGTCCGGTGAGAAAACAGTTTTCATTCGGATTCGGCATGTCTTCTAAATCATATTTCCTAAATCGGACATCTAATCAACTTCAGACAAAACTTTTACTTTTAACAAACTTTCCGGTTTTGGCCGGATTCCATGCGAACTACGTGTCCGGCGAGAAATCGTTATAATATTCGTGTTTAGCATATCTTCTTACCCTTTAATCGACTATTTCATTAGCTTTTAAAAATATTTTTTCCCCCTTCATTTGAAACCCCTTCCCCTCACCTAATTATGTAGCTATGGGGCCCATCTACGAATCCGACCTTTCCCTTGACCCAAAGAGTCCTCACGCAAATCTCATTTCCTTCGACAGTTATCGTGCTGACGGCCGGACGGACAGACAGACGGACAACTTTCGCGAAGTCATGGGTATCCCTCCACTTACGTTTTGGGGTCCCGAAAAGCTACTAGATTAACAGATGAACAGCATTGGTCCTCGAATTGACAACAGGCAGTCGAAACAGAACAAAACATGGATTTTTAAAGAAAAGTTGTTTCCAACTCCCAACAAAGTAGAACTTCAGTGCTTACCAACCTTGAGGACGCTGCTCATTTCCTCGGCCCGCTGGAGGAACCAACCAAGCGATCTGGTTGGCTCTGCATAAGCGAAGATAGAACACGAGTCTATTTTCCTTAAGCTGCTTTCACATTGACGTGTTTGCCTTTCAAACTGAGCTACCCAAGCCTTGCGTTGCGCTTGCGACGACGCAACGCGGAGCTTGCGCTTAAGAAATTGATGCAACGCAAGAATAGAACTGAGGTCTATTTTTACGTTGCGTCCGACGCGTACGCATCAGATTTTTTAATTTGTTTTTCATTGAAATGGAAGTTTTTGAAGAAAAACTAATAAAAGTAGTTCAAGAGAGACCTGGACTATATGATAAAAAGGTCCCTGACTATCACAACAAGACTTTCATTAATAATACATCGTTATCAATTTGTGAAATCATCAACAAGGAGTTTAGCAAGAGCATGACTGGTAAGTTGACTCTACTTTGAATCACATTAAATTTAATTGGACCTTGTCTCCTTCAAGTAGCAAATAGTAATTAAAAAAAATACCTATAAACATCCTAAAAACTGTCTGAATTTGCCTATAGGCTCCATGTTCAGTCCAGGCACAATTTAAGTCTTCATCCGAACTAGCCATTTTCTAAAACGAAACGCACAAGCCTTCACGGTGTGAAAGGTCCGACGCAAGACAGACGCAACGCTGACTCTACGCAAGCGTCTTGCGTTCTCAGTGTGAAAGCCGCATTATTCCCCTTACTATAGCGCGCCTCGTGGAAACGAAGAATCTGTAATACACCTTATACGCCGTAAATACATTTGATTAACTATTGGAACAATGCCTGAAAGTCGTTCCAGGGTCGGGAATGCGTTATGTTCCTCCGTCGCTGTGTTGGTTTTTCCGCATTCCTTTCTCCGTGCTGAAGAAGATCTCTTTATATGTAGAACGTAATAACGCTGGAGTTGTCAGAAAAACGAACTTAAATCTTTATCTGTAGAAGGTAATAACGCCTGAATTGTTGTCAGAAAAACGAACTTAAATCTTTATCTGTAGAAGGTAATAACGCTGAATTGTTGTCAGAAAAACGAACTTAAATCTTTATCTGTGGAAGGGAATAACGCCGGTATTGTTGTCAGAAAAACGAACTTAAATCTTTATCTGTAGAACGGACTAACGTTGGATTTGTTGTATGAGATTGAATGTGGACATAAATATAGATGAATTTTTGTGAGATAATATTAATTTATTTAAATTTTTTTAATTTTTTTAATTTAATTTAATGTTTATAGATCTTTTGTGGACCATTTTAATTTTTTTGAGTGAATAATTTGTGATAGTAGAGTGTGTTAAGTTTGGAAATAATTTTTTTCTTCTAAAACTTCGTAAAGAGAAGAAAATTAATTTTAAGTTTTTTTTTATTAGTTTTTATTGGAATTTAGTTGTTTAGTTTGGAATTTAGTAATGACGGTAAGTTATTTCAGACAACCCTAATAATTTGTCTTTCTCTAGGACATTTTCTGAGAAGCAAAGAAAACCTGGCGTCAAAGGGAGTGACATCATCTTAGTGACTAACCCCTTGATCGAAAAGCCATCTCTTGACGCCTGGGATGCCTTGGCGCCACCGAAAAAGAACGGCGCAAACGGGAATGCAAAAAATACATTACGGGCAGGTACGTACATTGCTTACTTTTCTAACAAAATATCTCGCCATCTCCGTGTCGATCCGGCAGTTCTTCCAAACGTCAGTTCGTCCACCCGTCAGTTCGCCACAGATAGCTTTAAGCCCAGCCGGTAATTCGCACAAACGTCAAATCAACCACATACCACTTCGCCACCACCCGGTTCGTTCACACATTAGCGAGCCGGAACGTCAAAAACCTTCCCGCCAAATTCATCGCACTATAGTCGCCATATTTATACCACCCGGCAGTTTACATACCCGTCAGTTCGTCAACCCATCAGTTTGCTCCCCCTCCAATCTGGGATCGCCGTGGTTACGTCCACCCGGCAATTAACACGCCCGTCAGTTCATCTTGTCATGCAAGCAGCGCACAGTCTGAATGTTATTACTAGATCCCCGGGTAGAAAAACATAAAATCTCTTAGATGAGTCAAAATATTTCAGTGTATTCAAACATCAGATGTAAAGATAAGCTGCCTTTTCACTTAAAACTTAGGTATTTTTTTTCCTCAACAAAAATGTCCAGCGTTGCCAAAAATGCATGAATGAATGAATCAATAAATGAAAGAATGATTGAATTAATTTATTACACACTATCCTAGGGTGCATTTGCAGTACAAGAGTAAAAAGAAACAAAAACACACGCAAAAATTTACACAATTTCAGAGAAATTCAATCACAAATAAAAAGTAGGCTAATGGGGTGATAAACAGTTAAGCGGCCAATTGGAGGAGATAACTTTTAGAGTTAAGTATTACACCATTGTATTTAATCTCACATCTGTTGAAACTGCGCTTCCTTGTGGAAATTTTCTATTAATAATATATTGCAAAAACAATAAGACCACAAAGCCTCTAAAAAATTCTTTTAAAACATTTGGGTCATATATTTGACCAGTAAACATTCTGTCAATTTCTCTCTTTAACTGGCTCACTGACAGGCAATTTGCTTTTTCTTCGTATAATTGGTTCTATGCTCCACCGACCAACATCTTTGTAGAACCTCTCTCCTGTGGGTCTGTAGACCATGTATGCGAGTTTGTAGACTATTGAGACTATGACCACGTAAATTGTTGTAGTTGAAAGTGAGGATGTCGCCAGCTTCGACGTTTTCATACATTTCGTGGCATAGTTTGTATGTTTCAATCGCCCCTGTGGAAATGGTATGCCAGCGTAGGGAGGCTAAGTCATTCCAGCCCCTGCTCTTATGGGAGATTTCTCAGTTTCGGTGGGAATTTCGTAAGCCGCCGCTAAACAGTCTCGGGGGCATCAGTGTCTCTAATTCTCTAGACCTTCCGAAAAAGAAGTTCTTTTGACTTGGCCCTTGTAATCAAACTCCCAATTATTCAATACGTAGCCTATGATCATCCTGCTCATTGGAGAAATATAAAGAAATTGATCAACTCGGGAGAAACTCTTTAATTTCCTTCGTGATCCAGCAGCATGTGTTTTCATTTTTGTTGAAATAGCTTGTTTCCGGTTCCTTTCAGAAATAATTGTTTTCATGTCAGTGTCGGACCGTTTTTTCTGACACATGCCCTTCTGTCCGTTCGTTGGTCTGTCGGTCTGGGTTTCACTATTTTAGGAACTTCCACAGAATCTAGGACGATGAAACTTGGCATACGTACAAGGACCCGATCAGATTGTGAGTGAGCCGTAAACCCGGAAGCTTGAGGCATGTATAACTTTGGAATGGGTGATAGGATCTAAACGAAACTTGATAAAATCTCGAGTCTCAAACGACCCACTTAAAATTCGGAGTGGATTTGGTGACTTTGGGGGAAGTTAGCATGGGGAACCGGAATCTTGGGATATGCTTAGAGTAGATGGATCGGAATGATAATTGGTGAGAAGAACAAGCATAAGTGCTAGATACATCATCGACATAACCGGACTGGGTTCTGGCACTGGGAGGGGAGTTGGAGTGGGGCTGGGAATCCTGCCCGTATGGAAATAATCAAGTCGTAAACAATTTGTTGTTGTTTTCGATCGTAATTTTACGATCGTTTTTTCCGTACCGATTCAAAACGATCGTTTTCAATTGTTTTCGATCGGAAACACTTGGTTTTGTTTTCAAATCATGAAACACAGGCCTGATTTTAATAACGGTAATAGGGAAGTATATTCGTTTTACACAATGAAAATAGTTCAAATGAAACTGTGAATCTGGAATCCCAATCGTAAACGATTGGAAACAGTTGTTACCGATGGTAACTTTACGATCGTTTTTTATGTACCGGTTTAAAACGATCGTTTTCAATTGTTTCCAATCGTTTTCAATTGTTTCGATCGGAAACACTTGGTTTTGTTTTCAAATCATGAAATACAGACCTAATTTTTATCAACGGTAATAGGGAAGTATATTTTTTTTTGTGATACATAATGAAAATAGTTCAAGTGAAATAGTAAATCAGAATCCAATCCTAAACGACTGTAAACAGTTGTTTCCGATCGTAATTTTACGACTGTTTTTTTCGTACCGATTCAGAACGATCGTTTTCAACTGTTTCCAATCGTTTTCAGTTGTTTCGATCGGAAACACTTGGTTTTGTTTTCAAATCATGAAATACAGACCTGATTTTTCACAACGGTAATAGGGAAGTATATTTTTTTAGTTTTACAATCAAGAAATACAGACCTGATTTTTAACAACGGTAATAGGGAAGTTATTTTTTTGTTGGTTTTACATAATGAAAATAGTTCAAGTGAAACTGAAATCCTAAACGTAAACGATTAGAAACAGTTGTTTCCGATCGTAATTTTACGATCGTTTTTTGAATCAGTCATCATCAAATCGATCATCAAAACGATCGTTTTCAATTGTTTCCAATCGTTTTCAATTGTTTCCAATCGTTTTCAGTTGTTTCGATCGGAAACCCTTGGTTTTATTTTAAAATCATGAAATATAGACCTTTAACAACGGTAATCGGGCAGTTTATTTTTTTTAGTTTTACAAAGCGAAAATAGTTCAAGTGAAACTGTGAATCTGAAATCCCAATCGTAAACGGTTGGAAACAGTTGTTACCGATCGTAATTTTACGATCGTTTTTTTCGCACCAGTTCCAAACGATCGTTTTCAATTGTTTCCAATCGTTTTCAGTTGTTTTGATCGGAAACACTTGGTTTTGTTTTCAAACCATGAAATACAGACCTGATTTTTAACATCGGTAATAGGGAAGTATATTTTTTTAGTTTTACACAATGAAAATAGTTCAAGTGAAACTGTGAATCTTACATCCCAATAGTAAACGATTGGAAACAGTTGTTTCCGATCGTAGTTTTCCGATCGTTTTTTTTCGTACCGATTCAGAACGATCGTTTTCAATTGTTTCCAGTCGTTTTCAGTTGTTTCGTTCGGATTTCGATCACTTTGTTTTGTTTTCAAATTGTGAAATACAGATCTGACTTTTAACAACGGCCAATCGTAAACGATTGGAAACAGTCTTTTCCAATCGTAATTTTACGATCGCTTTTTTCTTACGATTCAAAACGATTGTTTTCAATTGTTTCCAATCGTCTTCAGTTGTTTCGATCGGAAACACTTGGTTTTGTTTTCAAATCATGAAATACAGACCTGATTTATAACAACGGTAATATGGAGGTTTTTTTGTGTTTTTTTTGCACAGTGAAAATAGTTTAAGTGAAAATGTGAATCTGAAATCCTTATCGTAGACGATTGGAAACAGTTGTTTCCGATCGTTACAATCGTTTTTTTTTCTGTACCCGATTCAAAATGATCGTTTTCAATTGTGTCCAATCGTTTTCAATTGTTTTCGATCGGAAACAGTTGGTTTTGTTTTCAAGCTGTGAAATACAGACCTGTGTGAGCGATCAAACTAGTTTAACTGAAACGGCGAATCTGAAATCCCAATCGTAAACGATTGGAAATAACTGTTTACGATCGTTTTCAGTTTTTTTCGATCGTTTTCAGTTGTTTCCGATCGGAAACGGTTGGTCTGGTTTTCAAGTTCTGAAACAAGACCTGATTTCTAACAACAGTAGTAGAGAAGTTGAATTTTGTTGAGTTATAAACGATCAAAATAGTTAAGTGAAACGGCGAATCTGAAATCCCAATCGTAAACGATTGAAAACAACTGTTTCCAATCGTAATTTTACAACTGTTTACGATTGTCTTTTCGAAAAGTTTAAAAGACGTGGAAAGGCTTGAAGTTGAGAGCTGTCATTCGTGTTTTTGCTATTTTACCTTTTCTTTGAAGCGCAAAATAATTCAAAAGCAGATTTTGCAGTCGATGCCCCCTCTGTACTGCTGAAGCGTCTTCTGGTAAATTTTTTATATTGCTGCCGTTTAATCGATAATTTTGAAGAAAAAATATTTGCCTCTATATAACACAATGCGAATATCGCTCCTCCTTAATATTGTCGACTGAACTGAATCACATAAAATGAAGCATTACTTGAAGTTGGAGAGAAGTAGAAGACCTTCCAATTATCGACGATCTACAGTTTAGGGCATAGAATTGGGGGTGGAGGTTTGTTGAAAAAGAAACCTGCAGTCGGAAATTTCGACCGTAAAAATAAGATCCGAAACAATTGTTTTAGATTGTAAAAATACAATTTGAAACAGTTATTTTCCAAAATAACGATTGGAAACGATCGGTTTCAGTCTTAAAACTACGATCGTAAACAATTGTTTTCGATCGTAGAAATACGATTGGAAACAACTGGTTTTGATCGTAAAAATACGATTGGAAACAACTGATTTTGATCGTAAAAATACGATCGTTAACAACTGTTTACAATCGCAAACGATTGGAAGCAACTGTTTACAATCGTGAACAAATGTTTCCAATCGTAAAAAAAACAATTGCTGACGATCTTTCCAATTGTTTACAATTGTTTACGATTGGAAAAATGTCCCATAATACAATTGGAAAAAACGATCGTTTACAATCGTTTACGACTTGAATCATTTCCATACGGGTGGTGATCCCGAGTTAGGTACTTCCTGATGTGTTAGGACGACGAAACTGACCCAACCATAGGGAGGGGAGTTCGGGGATGGAGAATCCGGAATCTAGTGACATGCATCACTTTTGTACGGCTGATCCGATTTGAATTAAACTTGGCAAGCTGTCATCTCAGATGTTCCATTTCATGTCCGGGCCGGATCCGATACTTGTGGGGGGAGTTGGAAGAGGGCAGCAGAAAGCTCGTGGTACGCATAGAGTCGAGGAATTGGGATGGAATTTCGTTGGACGAACAAGTATAGGCCTACGCCCTAGATACGTTATTGACAGAACAAGATCGTGTCGGGGCTCTGTGGGGGGGAGTTGGAGTGGGGGAGTCCCGAATTCCGGTGATCGCGAGTTAGGATACTTTTAGAGGTGCTAGAACGATGAAACTTGGCAGGCATAGTAGTGACCCGACCACGTTGTCATAAAGACACGAGACAATATCCTAGAAAAATGTCCGTTTCTGGACCCGCCCATTTTTCGGGAGAGTTGAGGGAACAGGAATCCGGAAAATCACCGACTTCCGCAAGTTGTGAACGGGTGGTCCGATTCAAGTGAAACTCCATGTCTGATAAGAACTGATGGCCTAGATATCCAGTCATATATCCGAACCACATGCGGCCACGATTGAGCGAGTTGGAGGGGTGTTCCGGAAACTTTGTATCATCCACAAAACCAAACGGATGGACCGAACGGGATGCAAGTTGGTCAGTGCTGATTTTATGCGGCCTAGATGTTCTGTTTAATGTCCGGACCGGATCTGGTCACTGTAGGGGGAGGGGGGATGAAGTGGGAAATTTGCGCGTCAAATTTTATGCATGGGAAAAGGTGATGTCAGGGATGCGACGTTTATGAGTCTGATTCTTATTCGGCCACAGTGGGGGCTTTGGCTCGCATAAGGGTGAAACGAGTGGAGCGATTTCAGTGATAACTTAGTATGTGGAGAGATAATATGCTCTAGATGACATATTTTAGGGTCCAGACCGGATTCGACCATGGTAGGGGGGGGGGGGCACCGGAATTTGCCGAGGATACAAAGGTCATATAGTCAAATGCCCTAGATAATCAACTTTGCTTCGTGATTCAGCAGCATGTGGTTTTAATTGCCCTGCCTCTCGTTTTTTTTTTCATGGGGGTGGGGGAGGGCTAATTCAACTGCGGTAACTCGCCGAAGTACATCGTCAGTTTTCTGATATCCCTGTGGTCTAGGTATTCGACTTTGAACTCAGACGGATTTCGGTTCCGAAGTTGCTTTTTCTTTTGTACCTCCCAAAACCCTTCCAGTTTCTAGTGTTAGTTTTAAATACGGCAAAATAAAAGCTCACTCACAACTTTTTGGTCACATCAACTGATAGTGTGTAATCTCAGATCTGCGCATCCTCCCGTGAATTATGAAACTTACTGGCAATGTTTTTATTCACTTTGTTCTGTTTCCTTCCCAGAATCCTCTTAAACCCTCATCCTCCTTTGATCTCAAACTGAGACAGTCCAAAAACGAAGCTCTGATTGCTCATTTAATCAGACTTCCAATTTAGTTTGTCCGTATCTGAATCCTAAGGCCTGCCTCAATTTACTTGGATGAAACAGAATATTAATTTTCTTCGTATTTGGTGTTTGATCCCAGTTGGAACTACTGTTCTCCGGCTCCCATGAGAAAAAGCTGTCTTGTCAGCGTCAGGCCGGTTTTCCTTACTCAGATCTAAAAGCATTTTCCGGGAAAGTGTCATTCCCACGTAGGATTCAGATCCTGTAACAGGTGAACTGTCTCTGGGAATGTATATAGGAATAAGATAAGATTTTATTTACACTAAGAGCCAAGGCCATGGCAAATACATGAAAAATAAATACAAACAAACAAAAATAATACCTTCTATAAGCACCTTCCGATGAAAAACTGATCTCAAAATAGAAGTACGAAGTTGTACGAAAAAGTAGCATGCAGTACTAACTGATGCTACGGCATGCTTCTACTTCAAGGCTACCATGTTACTGCATACTACCGCATGCTACTATTAGCGAGACTGGAAGCTACTATGGCAAGATAGGATGCTACTGGATACTACGACGTAAGATTGGACCAGTCTGCGGCACATTAAATGATAGTATTCTTTGCTATTACATAGTATTACATATTGGGAGGGCAGGGTCGGTCCGGTCCTTACTCATGTCCGATTTGTGGTAGTATGGATGAGAATTTAAAACACTTGTTGTGTGAATGTGAAAATTTGAATGAACTTAGGTTAGAAATTTTTGGAGTAAATGAAGGAGGGGTAGATGAAGAATGGATGTGTAGGATCATGGGAAATAGTTGTTTCATGAGTATTAAACAGTTGGCCAGGTTCCTCAGGGTAGCCCTAGCCCATACGGATAGGTGCTTATAGAAGGTATTATTTTTGTTTGTTTGAGTTTATTTTTCATGTATTTGCCATGGCCTTTGGCTCTTAGTGTAAATAAATCTTATCTTATCTTATCTTATCATGCAACTTTTTCGTACAACTACCATACAACTACGCTGGCTACAAATTTGTCATCGGGCTATCCCTATGGGCTAGGGCTACCCTGAGGAACCTCGCCAACTATTTAATACTCATAAAACAACTATTTCCCATGCCTGCACATTCATTCTTCATCCAACCCTCTTTCATTTACTCCAAAAATTTCTAATCTAAGGTCATTCAAATTTTCGTATTCACGCAACAAATGTTTCAAATTCTCATCCATACTACCACAAATCGGACATCAGTAAGGACCGGACCGAACCTTTACCCTTCAGTGTACCCCCTTCTCTCCCCAAGAGGCAGACTGACTGCCCCATGACTCATCAAATTTCCTCCCTTTTCAATCCCGCTTTAAAATAAGCTTCCTCCCCCCAAATCTGTTTCATCTTTGCATAAAACCTTAAAGACACAGACCCGTCATTGGCCACTTCCCAACATTGAATTTCCTGGTCCGCCAAACGACTTTCTGCCACCTTTTCACCTCAACAACAGGAAGCCCAGGTCCATTACCATTATTCCACAGTTCTGACAAGCCCCACTGGCCTAATATTGGCTTTACCTGGGATGCCCAAGAATTTTTTTCAAAGTCCCGGATGCTTTCCTTTTATGCTGCCTTGGCGGCTCGAATCCGTAGCATCTGTTGCAGCTTTTCCCAAAATGAAATCATACTTACCCATCTCTTTTTCCTTAAAGGACCCCTCTTGCTTATTCTGCGTTTTATAATATACTTAGCTCCCATATGGAATTATAAGCTTCTAAAATCTGCAACTTTCTCCATTGTTTCGTTTCGTAACTACGAATTTTTATCGCTTTTTCGGCTTTGCCGAGTTTTCCCGTCACCCAACGAAAAGTTTACCGGAATCTTCATTGTCCGCTGACAAATCTTTCACACATAAGGATGTGATAATCTTCTGTTTATTGCTTCTCTTATTTGCTTAGTTTTCCCAGCACGTTCAGTTTTCAAATCTTTTGCGCCCAGTCGTCGCGTCGGAGAGCAGGGAGGCTGGATGTAATCGACAAGCGCTAACAAGAGAATCGCTAGTTTCAGGTGGAAAATAATGGTATTTTCGAAAACGCTTTTTCTGATCCACTTTATAGGGAAAAGATGATTTCTAGTAAGAGTTGTGCTTTAAACTAGTTAAGCCTATATCCCCCTTTAGAACTATCGATTTATCTTATTGCTAACTCCTAATACTCTTTCAAAATACTAGAATTGCAGTTGCTCTAACTTCTCATACTTACCAAATCCACAAGTCTCGGCTGCGTAATGGATAGCCGGAATATTTTTTGTCTGGAAAACTCGTTTATGTAACTTCATGTTTTCAATGGCCCTGAACTTGTTCATTAAACAAATCCCGAATGTTCGAGCGAATAACTTTGGACATAAAAATTGTTTTTGTCAAAAGCGAGATCGGAGAATCGAGAAGAACAAGAAACGGTAACTGGGACGAGAATTGGGAAGCAAGAAATGGGAATTCAGGCCAAAAACGCAACTACTCTCTCTGAGCTACACATAAACCGACAAACTGTTGAGGGAGCACGGAAAAACGCCTTTGTTTTCCTTGGAGACGTGTATTGTTTGTTAATCAGTGACTTTCAAGTTTCATGTGAAGATACGCCAACGAACAGAATCAGTGGAAACTGGAAAAATAAAAAAACGTGCCTTGTGGGCTTTCGTGAGTGTGGTTACGTTACACACGGCACTCGCGTCTTGTTACGAAAGGGCGTTTATTTCGAAGTCTAATACAAAAAATGTCATCATCATCAGTCCGAGTTTTCGTCGTGACAACCTAGATGCGGTTATAGTAAGAGTAATGTCAAAGAACCCGTCGACTCGAAGCTATAACACAAATGCAACCTCTTGTATTAAAATAATTAGTTATAAATATTCAGTTTGTAAAGAAGGTTATCAGTATATTCAAGTTTAATGAGGTTTGTAAGTTCAAGTCCAGTAGGGGTCAATGTAAATATTAAGTAGTTTCGTGAATATGTTATATATATAAAATGTAAATAAGTGCCCGTGCTTAGTGTAACTTGTGATTTTGATTTGAGTTAGTATCCAGATCTTGTAGCGGATAGTGGAAATAAAGTAGTGTTAGTCTGTCAAGTTTATATGACAGAAATGGCGACCACGGTAAATGCCCGTGCTTTAGTGTAACTTGTGATTTTGATTTGGGTTAGCATCCAGACCTTGTAGCGAATAGTGGAAATAAAGTAGTGTTAGTATGTCAAGTTTACATGACACGATCTACTTCCGCAATCGCTCCAGCAGTCCTTAAAGTCCGAGACCCGAATCCCATACGGTACATTCTAACCAAAGGGTTTCCCACACTCGATTTATAGTGTACAGCAAGTGCGCGGTCGGTGCCCCACACGGTTACCCCACACATGCTGAATCCATATCTGAATTTGGTCTTCTCAGATGAATACTATTGGCCTTAATCTGTTTCTGAATTTTAGTAGTAGAGATGTTTAAGGAGTCTGGCGAAGACCGGATATCTACAAGACCCAATTGTCTGGATCAGATATTAAATTTGTGGGATCCAATCGAATCCTTTGGTATTGTTTAATTCTGAACTTGTTTGGTGTACATGACAATGTATCACAATCTTAAGTGTATTTAGTTTGTTTTTAAAGTGTATGGAAAGAACGCAAACATGTTTATTCATTTTGTTTTGTTTAGTGTTTTGATCTGTGTCTTTTCCTTTGTTTTCTTTTACTCCGCTGTAACCAACAAGCGGGTCATAAATAATTAAAAATAAATATGTTGATGACAAGGTTTTGCTGGCGCTTCTCAAAGGTGAAATCTTTGCTTTCTTGACTGTCAAATTCACTCATGGTCTCAGTTCTGGCAAGTCGACTAAGTGCGTGAAAACCTAAGTATAGAATGGTATGGTGGTTATAAGCTTGACAACTTCTGTTGAGCTTAGTGTAATTCTCTTTATTCCCCCGGCTGAGGGTGGACTGCACTTTCACTTACGGCTTCTTTCAAGCCTTGTGCTTCCGGGTCAAACTTACTAGCTTACAGAGCTTCGTTGGCAGGGGTGGCCCGAAGGGGGAGGGTGAGGGGGGTAAATATTCCTTCAGCCCAAGCAAGGGGGTGAGGGGGGTGTCTCAAGTGAGGGGGGTGTCTCACCCCCCCCCCCCCCCCTGAATTTTGTTAAGCCGTATCAGTCGTTTATTTTTGCCTTTTACTAAGTCGTATCAGTCGTTTATTTTAGCCTCGCCGAGGTTCCGGGCATTCATTTTAATGAAAAACAATCAGAGTCGTTTAAAAAAAAAATAGTTATAGTCTTTGATTCATGTGGGCCGACAAGATGAAGACACCATCATTTTTCGATGGGTCGGATTTTTACGAACAAACTGTTACCTTTGTTTTCCCCAATATCCTCACGGTAGCCAACGTTATCCACAAAATACTTGAACACAATTCACTCCTGAACGCCAATCCGCCATTGCTAATTAACTATTCATTGATCTCCTGCCGCTGGGCACAAGATTACTAGAACCTTCAAAAAGATTGAGTGGCGTGTAAGAGGATTAAAACAACTAAGTATATGACCATGTGAACGTTTAGGTATGTCGGAAGAAGAAATCATCGGCCAGTTTGACATTTTTGGGTCTCGGAAGCTGAATATTATTTAGCTCATTTGCAGAATCTTCAAGAAATCACTATAACGGATCTAGTATAACTTACGGCGTTTTTTATTGTGATCTAGTTTACATCCTTTATTCTTTGGACTTGCGGAAATTAACATGAAAAAAACAGAAAACAAAATACTTAAAGAAATAGATAATGCAAATAATTAGTTTAATTTTTCTACACATTTTCCATATGCCTGCTCCAATAAAAACATTTTGTTAGATCCAAAGTCAAACTATGATTCCATCTTACCCATGACGGGCGCTTCCGACCCGCACCGCTAGATGATCCAGCGGTCGGATCGAGTCGTGGCTTCATCGTGGGTCTTGGGTGGGGGGGTTCTAGACGTTGCAAGTGCTAGAATGCTTATGATATAACTCCTTTAATTTTGTCTCTGCACAGCTTCAGTCGTAAGCCTCTCGAGTCGTTTAAACCAGCTTCTGTAACCCCGATAGGTCGGAGACATGATTCATCGGGGCAGCAATGCGGCTACCTGTTCTACTCCCATGGGATTCGGATCTGCCTCACTTAGGTCTTTCAGATTTTAGCGTGTCTAAATTACAATAGGTTAGTTGCTAAAGTGAACTCTGACTGGGTAACATTGATATGCTTTATAGACCAAAAGCGAGAGACAAGGTTATGTGCATTGATTGTTGGTCATCTTTGGCTATAAGTGAAAAAAGAAGGAATAGAATTTTTAAACAGTATGGAAAAGCCATAAGAAATCAAATGACAGGAGACCCGCGAAACAAGTGTGCCCAGAACAGATGGAAAAATGTCGATTACAAAGAGAGGTTGCGGTGGAAACACCGCTTGAAAAGGACAAGGAGGATTTTAATATATACACCCAAAATTCTTTTCCCAGGACAGGAGGGGCTCTGCAGACGCTGGAATAGCTCATTCTTGTCGGGAGGTAAATTTTTGGCCTCTATGTTAGCAGAGGCGTTACTATCCAAAATGTTCGGGGGGGGGAAGGGGTTGGAAAGGACCAAATGTATTCCTTCAGCCCAAGCTGACTGCGAATCATAGCACTATCAAGTATGGGAGGAGCAAGGTATTTACCGACTTGCTGGTAATTTTTACCGGCTTTCTTTGCGGAAAAAAACACTGTTTTGACGAAAAATCGACTGTTTTTACGAAAAATTGCGGCACTTCGCGCCGATTCAGCTATTTTTTACCGTCTGGCCGACAACATCAAGGGAGGGGGGGGGGGGGGCATCCACCCCCAACTACGTGACGCCCCTGTATGCTGGTGTTAAAGCACATCTGAAAAGACTTCGTAAAATTCAGTACACTCATACGACTCGAAAATGATCTCTTTTATGTTTAAGATATTCTAAAAGCGAACTTCTCTTCTTCATTTGCTGTGTATAGCATCTTTTGTCGCGTAGAATCATATTCTGCAAACCAGTTTTAAGTTGCAATTCTTCAGATGTAGCTTTACCTGCTCTAGTTTTCGACATGAAAGTACAGTGTGTCGAATGACAAATAAAACGGTGCACGGTACATCCACAATGAAACTCAAATCATCCGGAAAAAAACGTAGCTCAGGTCTCGTCGGCGAACCGGCGTCTTTTTCTATCTGTAAACTCCTGTCAGGTCAAGACCAAAAGTTCGTTACGTTCGTAAATCTGGAATTTTTTTTTACACTGGCAAAATTGTTTTCCTCGTTTCGTTTCTGAGGAAGTGTGTTTTGAACGTAAAAATTACTTTTTTTGCTATTTAGTTCGGAGCAAATCTGTACTTTCTTTTCTATGGGCACTATTTTCTCAGTTTTTTCGATGGACAGAGTCGTGATTTCATAGCTGTTCTTAATTTTTCATGGGATCGCAAAAAGACGCTCTGCTCCTCGGCGTTTACGTCCATAAATCCGGATTTTTTTTTCTTTTAATGCACTGGCAAACTTCCTCGTTTTGTTTCTGAATATGCGTTTCTTTAAAGTGAAAATTAATTTTTTTGCTTTAATTCGGAACCTACTTTGTGTCTACTTTGTTTTCTATGACCACTATTTTGTCACTTTTTTCGACGGTCAGGTTTGTGATTTCAAAGCTATTTTTTGCTTTTCAATGGGATCGCAAAAAGACGGTCTGCTCCTCGGCGTTTCACAAAATTTCGCCTGTGGCGCATTTCATAGTATTCTCTATTTAGGGGAACGGTGTGTCATTTACTTGGCGATTAGGCTTGGAAATTTTTAGATTTGAAACACATTGAAGGCTGGCTAGAATCTTTCTAGACAAGGGCAGATTAAAAAAAATTCACCTGCGGCGCTTGCTCTCATTTGTCCCAGTTTCAGGCGTTGACAGCTTGCCTGTTTAGCGAAAGTTGAAATGTAAAGCTGAGGCTATGAAGTTATGTATACAAAAAATTTTATGACAAGAATAGTTTCAGCTGATGCATTGCAGCTAGTTTTACACCGGCTCTATTATTTGTTGGCGGGTAATGTGCGCCATTTCCGCGTAGTCGCAACAGTTCATTTTGTTGGTACGTGCGAGTCGTATCTTCCCATCCAAGAGTCGTTGAAATGAGGGGTCTCACCCCCCCCTGGTCTGGTTGCTTCGGGCCACCCCTGTTCGTTGGTTCATGATAATGGACATGGTTAACACCCACATCAGGATCTATCTCGAAGCAGGGACCCATAAATTTCCTGTAATGACTCGCCATTCAGGGGGCTTGTCATTTCCTATGCTTCTATGTTGCTATGTTGCCCGAGCCTCACCTAGTTTCCAAAAATTCCGCTTGGGTCGAATCGGCGTTCTGTTCAGATTGACGACATTTGTTGGGACTATTCAGCATGCCACCAGGTACCTAAGCTAGGGCAAAAGATCCAGGATACTCTTCCATTACAGAGAAATATTCCTAGTTCAGCACAACAGCTGTGAAAAATTTTGTCTATCTGGATTGTTGGGTATTTTATCCCCGTGGGTATTTCTCGAACTATCTGACGCTCGGTCAAGAGCGCATCAGAAATTTCATATTGACAAGCCCCCTGAATGGTGAGTCATTACAGGAAATTTATGGGTCCCTGCTCGAACGTAGAAATCTCTCCTTTTTATTAAAAATTCAAGTTGTATGAGTTCGTTCTCCTAATATGTCACAATATCATTCAAATACGTCTTCAGCATAGCATTCGTTGCATTAGGGCAAGAGTATTTCAAGAGTAAGTTTACTCATTGACTGCCAAACGCTGACTGAAGAAACATTTACAGTTTCATCTTCTTACCCGTCTTCTCCGAAAGGTTAACTTGCAACACGTGTTCTACTGCGGGTCGTGCGATCATTAACATGTTATCTTTGTTCAGGGTGCAACCCCTCCTACCTACCTGGCCAAGCTTTGAAACCTGACCCGTCCTACCCCAGCCTCGGTGGTGAACAGTGCGACCCAAAACCAAAAGACAGCAGTAGCATCTCTTCTGAAGAGAGTATAGAAGTGATCGCGAAACGGGTCAGCTTCAGTGGCATCCCCCTGGTTCAGGGTAAAGACGAGACGACAGTCTGAGACTCTGAAGACATCGTCACTAGTGTGATCATCTGATATACTTCGAGGTATATCGAACAACGCCCACTTTGTGTGGTTGACAAAATCGAATCCGAATGAGGGGCCGTATTGAACGAATAAAATATCACTGTCGTTGTTATACGACGATTTTCTCACTGATTCGATTTCTTAAAAGCGAAAACTTGCTGTGGTCCCTTTCAACTCACGTTGTGGATTCACTTTCCATGTCACTTTCCAGAACTGGCTGAGTTGTGAGCTAGCCGAAGTTGCAAATACAGCCGGCGTATTAGAGTGTCGAAGCTTTCCGGACGGCCAGCATCACTAATGATGTGTTGTTCAGAATGATTCACAAGGGTCTTGTGAAATGAATTCACAAGGGTCTTGTGAATTGACAAACGTCAGTTGACTTATTAGTGCAGTGGTCGAGTAAAGCCATCACTGTGGAAACTGGGGTTTGTGTAAACTACTACCACACGCAGATGAGAAAGACAACGGTATTAGCGGCTGATGAGTTCATAAGACTCTTGTGAACTGAATTTACAAGAATTGGCTGACTTACTAGTGTGGTGATCGAGTAAAGTTATCACTATGCAAATTGGTGTTTGTGTAAAATGCTACCACTCGCAGGCGAGATAGAAAAGGTAACACGGGTTCATGATTTGTTGCTCATATTTATTCACAAGGGTCTGCTACTAGCGTGTATCTGGAGATATTCTGCAACAAGTTTCCGTTAGCGTGCAACAAAAAAGAATAGTGTGTTGTTTTTCTCCGTGCGCTCTACTATGCGAGAGTAACTGTTGGTAGCTCTTGAACTGACTAGCTCAGTACTGAAATAGTCGCTTGTGTGCAACTGGCTTTTTAAATGTTGTGCTACCAGAGCCTGTGGTGGGAGGGTAGTGAACCGTAATCACTACAGTGCCGCTCTTTCTGTGCAGACTCAGTAGTGGAAGACTGCAGTAGCTCCGGTGACTAACTAACTCGATTTGGTAACAGCCGTTTCTGTACCATCAGATTTTGATCGTTGTGCCACCAGAACCTCTGGTGGGGTAGCTGTGCAATGTCACTATGGTGTAGCTGTGAAAAGCTTTTTGTGCAGACTCACAAGTGTAAGACTGTAGTAGCTCTGGTGACCGACTAACTGGGTATGGGAATAGCTGTACGTGTACCACTGGCTTTTGGAGTGTTATGCTACCAGAGCCTATGGTTGAAGATTGTGGAATAAGACTACTATGGTGCAGCTGTGAAAACTGTACGGAAATGTGTAGATTTTGGGTGACCTTAGTATCTCCACAACCTACCGATGCCAGTGTGACTTAAAGATCAAAAACTGTTGGTCAGGGAAAATTTATGGAAATCATAAGAGAATGTGCGGCAGTTGGTCTTAGCGGATATTGCGATCCAATGTTGCCACTGGTCGGAGAATTCTGCGATTTGTCACAGGTTTTCTACTTCTTCCCAGATTCACAGCTGTGAAAAAATTTGTCACAGGAAATCGCACTGATGGCAAAAATGCCTCAAATTCTGTGATTTCAAAGTATTTTGGCCAAATTCAAGTAATCTCTACTCCGGAAAAGGGATTTGTTTGTTTTACGAATATTACCTCCTGTTACAAGAGTAAATTGGAACTCCAAAATCCACGAGTTTTTTAGTGGAAATCAAAAAAAGGACTGAATTTTGTAGGCGTCAGGAAGCACCAGATTTTTGCTGCCAAATGTCACAGCTTCCGTCAGGGGAAAGTGGCAACACTGCCGCGGTCAAGTGCTGGACGTGAACTTTGTTCCCCTAGACATGGGGAAGTAAATTGTTTAGACGAGCTTGTCTCGAGCGCCATCACTGTCTGTCTGGCAATTATTGTGGTTCGAGAACTATGTTCAGAAGCCTTTCAGTGGCTTAGTGGTCAGGGGTGTTGGCAGTTGAGGCCGAGGGTTGCTGATTCAAATCCCGCTCGAGGACAGTTTTTGTATGACCTTGAACGGAAGCGAACCTGCAACGTGTTTGACCAGCTTTTGAGCATGGGATTTTCTTATGAACTTTACTCTTTACTTGATAACATCACCTCAAATACATCATGAAATTCTTTTCGTAAGCGGAATTTTTCTGAATGTTCGAATTTTGAGTCCATTGCACAGTTTTCATGATAAGAAATGTTAATTATCTTACGAAAGAAATAGAAACCGTGATTTTCTGGGGTTTTTCTTGATCAGCTAGTTATTCCTCTAAGATGATGTGCGAGGGATAAATATGATTTCGGATATTTCGGTTTGACTCCCGGCAAACCGTCCTCAGCGAAAAAAAGATCATACTGCTGGAATGCTTTCATACAATGATGGAAAACAAGGATTGTGTAAATGCTGGGTGAAAGCTTCTGCGTCTTCCCAGGGAATAATTGTAAAAATAGTTGTTAAATTGTAAAGAGACAGAACTGAGAATTGTATAATAATCACAGATTTGTACATAAACACTTGACATTTGACGACCATTATATTGTAAAAAACTACTAAATTAACGGATGGACAGCATTGGTCCTCGAACTAACAATAAGAAGTCGTAACAGAGCAGAACGTGTTCTTCTGTAGAAAAGTTGTGACTTCAACTTTCAACAAAAAATAACCTTAAGTGCTTCCGTTGCAACCCTGGCGACGTTGCTCTTTCCGCGGCGCACTGGCGGAGACCAACAAAGCGCTCTGATCCGCTCTGCATAAGCCAAAATAGAACCCGGGTCTATGCTCCTCATATACCTTATTACACGCGCCCCGAGGAAAAGAGGAATCTGTATATTTCTGTATATATTGTTTACCTACATATATTTTTTTTATATTGTTAATCTGTATGTAGTGTTTACCGTTTGGTGAGAAGATATGCCAGATTATGCCATGGAAAGACTGGTCCTCCTTTCTTCTGCCCAATGTGTAGGATAGCGAATGATGATTTGAGCCATTTTAAGTATGTGAGTGTAGAGAGCTAAATGATTTAAGATCCGAGGTATTTGAGCCTCGTTTTTGTTGCATGCTGCAGGTCCACTTCTCGGCCGATTCCGGACTGATTCTTTCTACACCCATTTTTGCACGGCAGCGCTTCCGAGGAAGACGGCAGCGCTTCTCGAGAATCAGTGACTTGCTCACCGACCAAGTCCATGCTTCCCTGCAAGATGCTACAGCGCTGCCGCTTCAACCAAGAAGAAAGTGAATCCAAAAACGCATTTAAGGGGTTCATTATTTTCTGGGAATGGTGGCCAGCTTCTTGGTATTTTACGCTCTACGTCTCCAAGAGTGATTGTCTCTTTCGGGAATTTTGTGCAAAAAGCACTCGAGTTGAGAAGTGCTGCTTCTTAGTTTTTTTATTTCGTTTAGTTTCCTATGAGTTGTTTGTTTTTCCTGTATATGGCCTTTGGGTTTTTCAATACAGATATTGTGCAAAAGCAAAGAAGTGCTTCAGCAGCGACGCGGCAGCGCTATTGCAACAAAGACGAGGCTTTGGTGAAGGAGTATTTGGTAAAGAGTGGATGTCTAAAATATTAAAAAGTGTGTGATGTGAGATTGTTGGGGAAATTCCTCCCGATTGGTTTGTACCACCGAGATTTGTTTATGTAATAGTTAATATTTTTTTCTTTGAATGTTGTTAGTTGCTTATGTTTATTCGAACCAGTGCTAACACTATGTGTTTTTGCCATGGCCTTCGGGCTTTCGTGTAAAATATATTATACATTCTATACGACGTATCACACCCATTTGAACAATCCTTTAAATTCACCAGCAATCCACCGGTGATCATCGTCAGTATTTTTATTGCAGCATTTTTGACTACAGCATGAACTGACAATCAAAGAGCCCAACTTCGTGTTGTTCGTCGCAAGCATTGCAGAAACCCTACCATACGTTGCATCAACAACCCGCCCTGAGTTTTCTATCCTAGATCTCCACACGGTTTTCACCCTACCCGACGAAAACGGAGAAACAAACGAATTAGCATTGCGAGGTATAGGCGAAACCCCCCCCCCTGGCGAAACCCTCCTGGCGAAACACCCTCCCCGCCCAATCTCAAATTTGTAGCCCGTGTAGTTGTATGATAATTACTAATAGATTAGTATCATTTAATTTGCCTCAGACATGGCAAATCTTAAGTACCATCCTGTCTGGCTATACTAGCATCCAGTCTTGCTATAGGCGCATCCAGTCTTGCTAGAGGAGCATGCAACGGTAACAGTTGCTACTACATGCTATTAAAACTGGCAACTTCACACAACTAATTCTTGAAGAGTTTTCATCGGGCGAATGCAAACATACAGGAAATAGAAAATCTTATTAAAACTGCATTTTCGACCACGAGCACTTCAGGATTTTGCAGAAACGCTCCAGTCAGTTAAATTTAAACGCGTGAAGTAAGTAAGTAATTTATTTCTAATCCGCCATTTCGAAAAAGCGGAGTAAGTAAAAGAAAATAAACAAAAGACATAAATACACAGAAAAAGACACTAATTTTCAGTCATCCTTTAGGAAGCAGTGTAGAAGGTCGTGCGCTGGTTGGGCTCTGTTGTCAATGATTTTTGATAACGACGAAGAAACATCCAAAAGGGTAATACTTTGAACTTCTCCGTCAATGGATGGTTATGGCATAATTTCGACAAGTGGAGCAGGTGCTTTGCATATTTAAAATAACATGATCTCATCTTTTTGATCTCCTTCTTTCGCAGAACATGAGTGACACCAGAACGAAATAGTTTAGAAAGAGCGCAGAAGGTGCTGTACAATTTTCCCAAAGCTTTACGATTATAGCGAGCCCGGTTGGGGACGATGCGCCCATAGGCGGTACGGATTGACTTAGGAACTTCTTGAAGTTGGCTCGTTGGCTGCTCACCTCGATATATACTCTTCAAAAAATATATTTTATTTTATTAGCACTGTGTGTATGGGGGGGGGGGGGAGGGTGTTGTAACATGGAATGCGCTTTAGAAGGGGTCAAACGCTTACGACAAAATGAAATTCTGCGCCATGTTGATCGATTTTTTCAAGTTGTCGTCAACATATAGCCGCAACAGTCATTTTCCCCCTAAAGCACATTTCCGATTATATTTTTTTCTAAACCGTGTTTACCCAATAAGGAGCGGATGAGGAAAACTATATGCAGGTATTCAGAGGCTTGGGGTCTATCATACTCCTATAATTCAGTCTCGAAGTTGAAAGTCCTAGAGCTCGCCATGATGGTGAGAATTAGTCGTTTTCGTCTGGTAGGGTGCAATCTCTTTACGCCGCCGTAGGGGCGAGAGGATGCCGGATGGAGAACTTCGACTCCTTTTATAGGAGCTAAACCTGTGACTTTGTCGTGGGTGATGAGAGTGTTCAGACTTAGACTTAGGTCATCCCACTCCCGGTTGCGCGTCAGGCAGTCACAGGGCTAGTTTAAACTCGGTCCACATGATCATAAGCTTGGTAAAAGAGTGGATGAGTTTTGATTTTTTTTTTCGGAAATCTTGTTCACCTTTGGAAAGTTCCTGGAATAAATGAATATGATGAAAGGATTTGAATAAAAGCTAAACCAAAAATTTTACCACACCCCTTCATTAATATTATTTTGGAATTTTTTTGTTATTCATCGGGCCAAAAATCAGAAAAGCGAAAAAATTTTTGGACACACTTTATACACCTCTAGATTACCTCTAGTCAAAATATCCTAACGTGGGATCCGTCTTTAAGGTGACATGAATGAGCACAATTTCAATTATCTTTATCGGGAAGTAAATTTAAAACAAATCGTCAACATTCCAGCGGCAAAAGGTGGCACTTCCCTCGATTAAATTTTCAACAAACTTGCATGAAATTTACCTTGTGTAACTAGATATCCTATTTCTAGGTCCGATCCTCGGAGGTTGAAGGGGGTATTTTGTGACGTTCTCATCTTTTTTCTTGCCTACGTGCCTACTCAAGTGCCATATGAGCTCGTATCTCTTGTTGGTACAAAAATTCCTTTGTGAGACACAACAGTTTGAAAGTTTAGAGGGGTTGACAACTTCAGTAGTAAGGTACACACTGAAACCAAAAATAGGCCGATCCCAATAGTGAGACATGTAGGGAACTTGTAAGCAACATTCGGCTGTTAGACCGTAATCATCTTCGGCAATGAGGGATTAGCGACTTTGTTAGTTTGTGTACCTATTTTTTTTTTTCCGGTGTATTTGATCGTGAGAACAATTTGGTACGGGGAGATGGACTTGTAAGTAAGAATCGGTTGCTAGAAGGGGTTCATGAGGGGCTAGAACTTGTGCAAATTGGTGCACATTTTATTTGGCCTCTATAAATCAGAGGGTAAAAAAAATAGTCTCCATGGTCTATCACTGTAATTTAGAATTAAGTCTTTGAGGGGTAGACAACTCTAGTGGTAGCGTACATACTTAAACAAAGAATAGTCGGAACCCAACTGTGAGACAAGTCAGGGACATATAAGTAACAATCGGCGGTTACACCATAATCATCTTCGGCGATGAGGGGTTTCCGACTTTTCCTGGTTTTCGTGCCTATTTTGTTTCCGGAGTTTCTGATGATAACAAAAGTTTGGTTTATGTCATCTTTCAAGAATAGGTAGCTAATCATTGTAGTTTTCTTGATCTGCTAGAATGGTTTATGGTG
Organism: Branchinecta sandiegonensis; assembly: GCA_030848855.1. Classification (NCBI taxonomy): domain Eukaryota; kingdom Metazoa; phylum Arthropoda; class Branchiopoda; order Anostraca; family Branchinectidae; genus Branchinecta; species Branchinecta sandiegonensis. The sequence goes on along the minus strand of JAUPMV010000001.1, from coordinate 26,902,235 downwards.
ATGGTCTATCAATTTAATCTAAAATTAAGTGTTAACGCAGATAGCTTTATAAGACCAACTAGGTTGTATAAGATAATGTTCCAAGTTTTCACAAGTTATGATGTCTACGATTGAAAAGGATAAAGTTCAACTGGCTGTAAAGTCACTTTAGTCCCTACCTCCGATATTCTGTTGTTTTTTTCAACGCTGAGGGATAACCATGTGATTGCAGATTGTGTCATCAGTTCAGACAAAAATTCTTCTTGGATTGCAACATACCAAATTCAGCATTTAACCGGTAGTGGAACAAAGGTTGCTGCAACACTTCACGTTTCCCAGGCAACGTAGGTCTAGTAGTTATTATTAGTTCTTAAATTAATGAACAGACTTTGCTTTAACAAGCAGCTGTCCAATTTGCTGCAAACAATTCTTTCTTCAAACAAAGCTATGCTTCAAGCTTGATTCACTCATTTCTTATTCTTTATTTGGTAGTCTATACAAATTTATATTAGCATTCATGTGTTCTACGTTTTTCACTTCCGTCACGTTAATTAACAAACTTCGGTTTGACACGGAACTGAAATGCTTTCTAATTCAACAGCTTCGCTCAGTTTAAGCTGTGATGTGTTTAATTGTAGAATCCCCATGAAGAAATTGCGTTTAATGGTCTAGCTGGGAATCCTAACGAAAAAGGGGCGCAAGCCGGTAGGTTCAGTGCCCCGAGTGAGATTCCTTTTCCAAGTTCCAGCTCATTCCTAGGGGAAACAACTGCCCGACCACTCGCTAGCTTGACCTGCAGAGGGCTAGGGTTTTTCGGATCCCAAAACGTAAGTGGAGGGATACCCATGACATCGCAAAAGTTGTCCGTCTGTCCGCCTGTTCGTCCGTCTGTCCGCCTGTTCGTCCGTCTGCTCAGGACGATAACTCTCGAAGGGAATGAGATATTTTGATGAAACTTGGTGTGAGGATTCTTTGGATCAAGGTAAAGGTCGTGTTCGTAGATAGGCTCTGTCTACATTTAGGGGTGAGGGGGGGGGGGGGTCAAGTTAAGGGGCAAGCAAAATATTTAAACAGCTAATGAGATAGTCGATTAAGTGGTAAGAAGAGAAGTTGAACTTGATTATGAAGACCGTTTTCTCGTCGGACAACTAGTTTGCCAGGAATCCGGCCAAACCGGAAAGTTTGTTAAAAGTAAAAGTTTTACTTGAAGTAGATTATGTGTTCGGTTTAGGGGTAAGAAGACATGCTGAACACTTATGTGCAAATGATTTTCTACCAGGACAAGTAGTTCACCTGGAATCCGGCAAAAATCGGAAAATTTGTTAAAAGCAAAAGTTTTTTTGAAGTTAATTAGATGTCGATTTAGGGGTAAGAAGAGACGCTGAATCTTTACACTAATAATAATAATAATAATTGTATTTGAAAAAGCCCGAGGGCCATATACAGGTACAGGTTATTAATACACATAAACGTCAATCAACATACAACTAATCTACGGAAAGCTTTCTATATTCTAACGCTCTAAATACAAACCTAAAAATCTTACTAATCGCAATAATCTTTTACCCGGACATATAGTTTGCCTGGAATCCGGCTGAAACCGGAAAATCTGTAGTAAAGTTGTAAGTTAAAGTTGATCAATAGGGGTACGGAGACACTCTAATTCGTTTTTGAGCTTTATTTTTTTGCCGGGCAAGCAGCTCAGCCGGAATTCGGCCGAAACCGGAAATTTGGCAGAAGTGAGGCAGGAAGTTTCGATCAATATTGTCAAAATAGGTATGTCTTATGTGGGTAAACACCCATGCCGAATCCATCTCTGAACTTGGTTTTCTTAAATGATTAGCTATTTGGCTTTAATCTGTTTCTAAAGTTTAATAGTAAAAATGTTCAAGGAGTCTGGCGAAGATAAGACCCAATTGTCCGTATTAAACATTAAATTTTGGGATCCCATCGAAACCTTTGGTCTTGTTGTGTAAGAGCGCAAAACATTGATAGCGGTAGCTGGTTTATCTGGTATTTTGACAAACTTGTTAAGACAACTTTGTCGAATGCCAATCGTAAAGTAATTGACCAATCGAAGGCTGTGTTGAAAGGGCATCGTGGAACCCGTCAGTTCTTGGTTACGCGTGGACCGGTGTGCAGCTCGTTTGGAAAATTACATCATTACGAAGGAAATAAGAAGACGAACAAAATTTGCGTGATTGTACAAATGAGCTGAAAGAGATAATTTATAGACGCGGAATATCTGCAAACTTCTTAGTAAGACCTGTTACTTTTGTCTGGACGGATTTTGTGATGGAGACCAAATTGTGCCAGTCTAAGAAGTGAAGCTTCTTGACACTGAAACCGAAAAAGAAGCCTTTAATTCTTTGAAGAGGAATCGACGTTTGAGAGCATAGACATCGTAGGTAACATTTCCTGCTACTGGAAAATTCGTTCCAAGCTTTCAGTTTCGATGTGTTAACAGTCAGAAAAATTCTAAGAAAGTAAATTGGCAGAGAAAAAACGAACAGCCTACTGTCACTGCGAAGCTGCAAACATAGAGTCAATCATTGCTGTTTCTCGTATTACGTCAACCTCGATTCATTAAAGGGCTGGTGCTTATTGATTTTTGACTGAGAAGACTCCACGACAAGCGATTTTGATTGGTGATTTCTCAATTCTACTGGCACAAAGAAAGACAGCAAGAATGTTTTGTGACGGCGAAGAGCGTGACCCGGGAGTAAATTGATTTGTGGACGCCTCAACGAGAGTCGGTCTGCACAACAGTTTGGGATAAGTCACGTTTTAATCACTGTGCGACCAGTCAATTTGACCAGCAGTCTGTGATCAGTGGCATACTCGTGGCCTGTCAGCTGTCGGGCTTCCCATTCCATCCGTTAACAGAATATCGAATTGAACGATATCACATTGGTGATGCTCGATACAGCTAAACGTTCGGGTTTTCATACCACAATCATTATATTGCCCTTAAAACCAACTTGAACATTCTGGAAGAAAAGTCTGCAAGATATAATTATATCTCTGAAATATGATCTCTAGAATGTGGTTGCATTTATTCATTACACAATAAATTTGAACTGTGCATTCAGGCTTGGCAACTTTCAAGAGACTAAAGCAAGACATTGATTGGACGCAATAAGAGTGGATCAATCAGAGTGTAAGAAAATTACAAGCTTGACATTTCATTTGAGAGTGAGAAAAGAGGTGGATCGTATGTGCAGTTTAGTCTGGCCTGTGAGCTTTTCCTGCAAGGTTAACTCACACAAGACTTAAGTCGGGTAACACGTTTAACAAACACTTCTGTGGAGCACATCAGTCGCATCAGTCCCTGTACGTTGGTACTACCTTATTTGTTCTTCTCACTACTGGGGATGAATCCGCAACGACACGATCAGCTAATTAGATACTTTTGCTGATTCTGTTATTTCAGCTCCAGTAAATACACTCATCATAAGGCCTAAAAAGAAATATTGAAATGGCAGAAAGATAGGCTAGCCATGGATTACGTAGACGATCCACGATTTATTTACACCAATGTCACTGACATTTTTAGTAATTGTACACTTCAAGGAAACACGTCTGATGACATATACGCGTTCCTGGAGTGCTCGATGGGGAAGTCGCATATAGAAATGGACAAGCTAATCCCCATAACTGTGATATATACTGTCATATTTATTTGTGGGCTTTTGGGAAACATTGCTATTTGTGTTGTGATTGTGAGGAATAATACGATGCACACAGCAACGAATTTCTACTTGTTTTCACTAGCTGTGTCCGACCTGACGCTACTACTTTTTGGTGAGTGATAGACTTTCATTCAGTATTCCTACTTAAAAAATACTAACAATCAACGATGCATTAAAAACCTAAATAACAAATTTCTATTATTGTCATTATTTATTTTATCGTTATTTTCCCCGGATGCTTCACAACTGATAGTTTATTTTCATTTTTATTGCAGCAGCGAACAAATAGACTGTTCAATGACGTATCCTTGTGCATGAATTTGTTTGGGCAGGTGTTTGACACGTGACATAGCCCAGTCGTAGGCTCACAAGAAAAATAAATACTTAAGAAAACTTTGACATTTTACAGATTTGGGGAAAACTTACAGTGAGAAATGAAATTTAATGCTACCACAAGCTTACAATATAATGTGTAATAGCTGGAAGTTGCCACCGTCAAAGTGTCATAAGTTATTTGTTTGGTTAGCTGCCACATGTGACGTTAGCCCATTCCCTCACAGGGGATCGGCTAAAAGCAGGAAAGGAAAGGCATGGGAAAAGCAGGCAAAGATACTAAAACCAGGAATGGCAAACTAAAACGGGGAAAGAATTACCAGAAATCGAGGATTCGAAAAACTGGCAAGCCTTTCCTCTGTTTAGTATCCCGTGAGGGGTCGGCAACTTACATTTGTAGAAGTTCACCTTTTCCTCCTTTTAGTATTTGAAAAACTGGCAAGCTGCACCGTGCTTTTCCTCTGTTTAGTACCCCGTGAGGGGTCGGCAACTTATATTTTTAACGGTTTACCTTTTCCTCCTTTAAGTACCCTGTCGGTAGTCGACTAAAATCATTTGAGTTCAGTGAGGGGTTGGTAACTAAGTACTTCAAGTCCACCATTTCTTTCCTGGTTTTAGTAACTTGTCCTGGTTTTAGTAACTTGTCGCGGATAGTATCTTAGACTACTCTAAGGAACTATCCGGGCAAGGTACTAAAACGAGGAAAGAAATGGTGGACCAATATCTTAGTTGTCGACCCTTTAAAGCTACCAAAACGAGGAAGGTAATGGTCAACTATGAATTTTGATAGTTGCCGACCCCTCAAAGAAGAAGAATTTGGATCTCCCAGTTTCTTTCCTCGTTTAGTACTCTAAGGAACTATTCGTGACAAGGTACTAGAACGTTGAAAGAAATGGTTAACTTCAGATATCTTAGTTCCTAACCCCTTTAAAGCTACTAAAACGAGGAAGGGAACGGTGAACTGAATTTTGATAGTTGCCGACCCCTCAAAGAAGAATAATTTAGAATTCCAAATTTCTTTCCTCGTTTTAGTACTCTTAAGGTACTACCCTTGATAAGTTACTAAAACAAAGAAAGAAATGGCCAACTAGAAATATCCTAGTTGCCAACCCTCGCCGGACTTGGATGATTTTAGTCGCCAACCGACAGGGTACTAAAATGAGGAAAAGCTGAACTTTTACAAATGTAAGTTGACGACCCCTCACGGGATACTAAACAGAGGAAAGGCTTGCCAGTTTTTCAAATCCTCGATTTCTGGTAATTGTATTCCCGTTTTAGTTTGCCCTTCCCGGTTTTAGTATCTTTGACTGCTTTTTTAAGTAGTGAACTGATAGACAAAAATACTCCTCAGCCGGGATTTGAGCCCAGGACCCTCTGCTTACAAGGCAGTCACTCTACCACTGAGCTACCGAGGGGCTTGTGAACAGAGTTCGCAAACCACTACAACAGTCTGGTAGAAGCCGGCCATAGGAACAGTGATCCCGCCCGATTATTAATTTACGTGACATGGGGATGTGAACTGTTTAGATGAATTTGCCTTCGGGCGGGATCACTGTTCCTACGGAGTTCCTACGGAGGATCTACGGAGAGCTTTATAATATATTCCAGCGCTATAGACACAAACCTACAAATCTTGCTATTCGACTTGGCGGATGTCCACTTCAGGATAACAGGAAGCGTCGGGATATCCCCACCGAAAATCTCCCTACGGAGATCCGAAAGCTCTTGGCACCGGCTTAGAAAATGACCGATATCCTCATCTTCGCCCCCGCAAATAGGACATGCATATTTCCCATCTGGATTCTTCTTATTTCTATCAAACACTTTTTTTCTACCGTGCAGTGGTAGGCAATTAGCCGTCAGTTGGATCAGGGACCCTTAAATTTCCTGTAATGTTTTACATTCACATTACAGGAAATTTATGGGTCCCTGGTTGGATCCAGTACCTCAAATATATCGCGGGTACATTAAGCTTAAAATAAAATCTGGCTCATAAACTGTTTTCACCATACTATAATTTCTAAGGGTATCCGATGAAGAAATAATACCAACCAATTCTGTGTTTCCTGTTCTTCAATCACTCTCAGTACTTCATATATGAAACCTGGAGATTGATCAGGAGGGCCCAATCCAGCATTCCAAATATATGAAAGTCCAACCTCGTCAAGTATGGATTTATCTTGGAATGGCCATGACTTTATTTTCCCTGCATTTAACATTTCCAAATAAGCTATCCGATGAAGAAATAATACCAACCATTTCTGTGTTTCCTGTTCTTCAATCACCCTCAGTACTTCATATATGAAACCTGGAGATTGATCAGGAGGGCCCAATCCAGCATTCCAAATATATGAAAGTCCAACCTCGTCAAGTATGGATTTATCTTGGAATGGCCATGACTTTATTTTCCCTGCATTTAACATTTCCAAATAAGCTGCCCTCGCGGGCCTATCATCTGGCAAAGCAATTATTTTCTGCCAAAATCTAATAAACTGAGCTACTTAAAGAAACAAGAGCTACGAGCTCGTATGGCACTTGATACGAGTAGGTGGTACAAGAAAGTAGAAGAGAACTTCACAAAACAACCAGCCATCCAAAAATGCGGTTCGGACCTAGAATTAGGATATCTAGTTCCGCTCAAGTCTGAAAATTTCCCACATCACCTCCATCCCCTTCCAACTCCCCATATACCGCGACCGAATCTGGTCCGGACTCCTAACTGGATCATCTGAAGCATTTTCTCTTCCCTATCTTTCACTCGAATCTGAGCATTTTTGAGGAACTTCCGGTAATCTCCCCCCTCCCCACCGCCGTTGGATCCTGTTTGAACCATAAAACATGTCATCTAGGACGTATGATCCCTGTATCTTCCAAGTTTCATTTTCACCCGTCTATCAAGTTTGACTGGAATTGGAGCAGAGCCTATCTACAAATATTCGAGTCGCACTCCCCCTTTCCCTCACCTTGACCGTCTACTGTCCGGACGCCAAAAAACAAATCAACGTCGCATAAACTCGGCACTGTCCAACTTGCATCGTATTTTGTCCATCCGTTTGGTTTTTGTGCTTGTCAAAAACTTTTCGCAACCCCCATGATGGTCGGATTGGGGAAACGACTATTCTCAAGTCAGTCTGTTCGAGTCCCTGATACGCCTTCCAAGTTTTATCGTCCTAGAACACCAGGAAGTTCCGAGCTTGCGGGATGGCAAGAATTAAGCCCCCCCCCCCCTAGCTCCCCCACAATGTCCGAATCTGGTCTGGTTAGTCAATAGCGTATCTAGGATTTGCGCTTGTTCTTCCCACCAAGTTTTATCCCGATCCCTGCGTACTAAGCGTTTCCCAAGATTTCCGGTTCCCCTCTCCGGCTCCCGCCAAAGTCACCGGAACCGATCTAGATTTAAACTGGGTCATCTGAGACTCGGCGTCTTTCCAAATATCAAGTTTCATCAAGATCAAATCACCCGTTGGACAGTTATAAATATTTCAAGATTCCGGAGTCCCCTTCCTTCACTCCTCCCCGAACCTGACATGGAACATCTAAGACGATAGCGTTTTCCACTTACCCAATCACCGTTCAAAAACTGCCCGTGCCACTAGGTTGCGGATTCCGAATACTCCACTCCTCTCACGATGGTTGGATCGAGGAAACGACTATTCTCAAGTCAATCTATTCGGTTCCCTGACATGCCTACCAAGTTTCATCGACCAAGCACATCAGGAAGTACCGAACTCGCGCACTTACTAGATATCCGCCCCCCCCCTTCAACTCCCCCACAGTGCCCGAATCGCAGCCTATTATGTCAATGACGTATCTAGAACTTGTGCTTGTTCTTCCCACCAAGTTTCGTCCCGAAGTGTCAAACGTAGTAACTACGGGAAGTAGATGGAACACGCCCCCAAAAAAATTCAAACAGCCATTACAGTGTTCAGCTTCAATTACATGAATCGCAACCGTTGTTCCAAGGGTTCCCAACATGGCCCACAAAGGCAGTCGATGCTCAATCGCTCAACGTTTTTGACTACATTCGTCTTCGAACGCTCCGTGGCGTACGTCTCAGCGACAGGACCCGGAAGAAAAAAATGAAGACGGTGATTAGACGGCCATTAGACCCCGCATCGCTGGTGAAGAAACACCGATTGACCTAGTTCTGGAACTCGAGCCGCAGATGTGATGACTCTGAGACAAAGAAGGAGCGCTTGCACCCATCCCTCCCTGAAAAAACAATTCAAACAGCCATTATAATGTTCAGCTTCAATTACATGAATCGCAACCGTGAGTTTGGTTAACGCTTTGCGTGTGCTGTCGATCCCAGGTGTATTTAAGTTGAGTCATTAATGCGGAAAGTTGAAATTTAAGCTAGACAAAGTACTATTAAGTTCCAGTAAACTGTTTTAAACATCTTTGCAAAAATACATGAACTGTTTTTAACTGAGAGCCTTCGGTCCATTTGTTACACGCCACCTTTTTCAATTTGGAATCCATCCAAAGCTTGGCTGCTTTCACGCGTTGAAATGTTTATATAATATTTTACACGATGCTGATCTGACAAAGCAGCGGCTCGCAGTTGGATAAACTGATGTACCTTGGTAATCCGATTGGTAAGATTGTTGAAAACGTGGAAAGCAAAATTCGTCGGTCTTATGGTCAAACCGTTTCACCCAGTTTCATCTAAACCGAAGTCTATTAGCATAATTATATAACAGTGTTGCGCTACCCCACGTTCTATAAGATAAGATAGATGAGATAGGATTTTATTTGCGCTAAGAGCCAACGGCCATGACAAATACATATAGAACAAAAAAACAACACCGCACACAAAATATATTAAACTCCTATAGGCACCTATCCCTATGGGCTAGGGCGCCCTGAGGAACCTCACCAGCTGTTTTATATTTCCAAAACAGTAATTCCCCATTATGCCACATCCATTCTTCATCCACTCCCCTTCCATTCACTCCAAAAATTTCTAACCTAAGTTCACTCAAACTTTCGCATCCACACAATAAATGTTTTAAATTCTGCTACCACACATCGGACATGAATGAAGGACCGGACTCCTAGTTCCATTTTCTGAAACATTTAATGATACGAACCGACTAAAAATTAAACGGATTTACTTTAAATTCGCAAAATACATCTTCTTCTTCCTCCTTGGAGGCGTAATACCTACATGACCAAGAACTACGGTATCGTTGACCTGATTCGGAAGTTCGATGAACTGTTTCAGCGATTTTCCCTTTTCCCTTAGATTTTAAGGTCATTTATATTTTGGTTATCTTGGCGTAATTGTTGTTAATTTAGTTATTTTAGCGCAATTGTTGTTAATTGTAAATATTATGAATTTTGACACTAAGGTTAAGTGATATTAATTATTGTAATTTATTGACAAGTTAAGTGACCTGACAGAGAAATGGCCCGTTATGGGCCATAGTGTGATATGCGATTTAGCTCTATACATATAATTCAGTTTAAATATTATAACTTTAGTGTATACATTGTTGACGTAAAATCAACTAGTCGGCTTACCGCCGTTTCAAGATTTTTAATGAATAAACTAAATTGAAATTGAATTGAATTAAAATGCAATCAGAGCGGCCATGAGTGGCAAGGGATTGTCTTTGACATTTCTTGAATTATAAGTGTGATTTTTCCTAAGTTTTTCTTTGTTGTGTGATCTTTTTCTGTATTTTTTTTTCTACTTTCTTTCTATGATTTGCCTTTTGTTTTTCTTTGTTGTGCGATCTTTTTCTGTGTTTTTTCTACTTCTTTTTTTTCTACTCCATCATTTTCTCTTTCCTGTACGATGGGTGAAAATAAACATTACAATAAATAAGTAATCAAACGTCATTACCCACCATGGTTTTGATGAATATACATATTATCTCTTATAATCATCAAGCGCCCGTGTGGGGAAGGTGGCAACCTGTGTTTCGAACTTCGTCCGTGGAGAGTATGAGGGGAAATCACCGGACAGTTTGGTGTGCACAAGCAGGCACTGAGGCTGGGTTGTTGGATGCACGAAAGCAGGACTTGAGGCACGCTAATTGAAAACCGGAAAATTTTCTGTTGCAATACAGGGGCGACTTAAAAAACCTGCGTATCACTACAGTAGAGGTACGCTAATTTGAAGGTCACCTGACAGTGACCGGTCGCCGGAGAAAAAAATGAAACCCAAACCAGGCATTTTTGTACTGCAAAATACTTGCCAAAATACTTTTTTCCATTAATGTTTTTGTCGTGCTTCACTTCTTTCTTGAAAATTTTGCTGTTAAGACTTTTAACTGTCATCTGGTTTTTCTTTCACAATTTAAATCTTTCGCTAAGTGGAACGTACCTTCACCAAGAAGATGGCGGTTTAAACCAATAGTAGAAAAAAGATAGAGAAAAAAACACATTTATTAATCCAAAATATACAAATTTCAACTCAAGTTTGTCCAGTAGTAGACACTTTCAGTGTTGTTATTTTTCCTTTCCATTTTACTGTTTTAAAGTTTTTAAATAAGCATACCTCTACTGTACCTCAAGACTTCCTTTGCTTAAACACTACCGAAACTGTTAGCACGAACTCGATACGGTCATGAAACGCAGTTATGAGAACAAAAGAAGCAATTAGTGAAAGTTGAAAGCTACGCTGCGCACTTTCAACATAACTTGATTAACAAGACTTGCTGACTACTGATAGCCTGTTTCTCCATCTGGAGACCGAATCTATCTGAAAAAAAAACGTTATTTCTAACGAAGACATTGAGCTTGGAAAATACATGTTGATCAAACCTGAAAAGGATCTCTGAGCCTACCTACACCGGGATTGGGCCTATCGAGTGAACGAGGCATAGGCTGGAGTTACAGTAACCCTAATCTACGTCCGGAAATAATAAAGTTTGGTCAGCTTTTTTCCAGAACCATTGGCTAACTTATCACGAGACAAGTTTTCACGAGGTTAATTGATCGCGACACTACAGGAGATCTTGACGCAAACCTTGCTCGAGACAAGTTTTCATGAGACAAGCTTACTACAAGTTTCAGTGAATGAGTTTACAAAAACTGCAGCGCTGCAAGCGCTTAAAGCACCCCTCTTACTTATTCTGCCTTATATATTATCCCTAGCTCTCTTATGGGATTATAAGCTTCTGAAAGCCTTTCGCCGTCGTTTCGTTTTGTACCCACGACTTTTTAGAGCTTTTTCGACATCGCCGACTTTTGACAGTCACGCAACGCAAACTTCGCAAACTTCTGTTGACAACTCTTTCACACATAAGGACATGAAAAGCTTCAAATATTGTTTTCATTTTGGAAGAAAACTTTTGTTTTGTACTTCTTTTATTTCAGGTTTTCCCACTTTTTAACCACTGCGTATTCAGTTTTCATATATTTTGCGTCCACTCGCCGCGTCAGAGAGAAGGAAGGCTAGTCGACAAACACTAACAGGAAAATCGCTCATTTCACATTGCAAGTAATGGCATTTTTGAAAACCGATGTTCCTGAGCCGTTTGATCTTGAAAAGATCATTTCTAATAAGAGGTGTGCTTTCAGGAGTTTCTCTAAACAAGCGAGTTAAATACGAAAGCGTGGCGGCCGCTCGTAAGCCGCTCGCCTCTATATATACCTTTCATAAATGAATATTTTTATTTCCAGAATTTTAGACATGTTCGATAAGCGAATGTTGACTTCGTGTGTCTGTGGGGAGTGGGGATGGGTTAGTCGACACCCTGCACCCTCTTCTTGTACTGAATAACTAAAAAAGTCGATTGTTTTTATCTTCCGTTTCTTCCTCCGGGTTGTGTCGTGGAAAGGTTTCCTAGTTCACCTAGTTCACACCTGCCTATTTAAAAGTTTTTCTGGTGCTCTGAACACCTCGGGCTAAATCACTGGTGACTTTTGTCAAAAGCTTATTGTCTCGTGAAAACATGTCTCTTGGATTGCTCCCAAACCATTGACACCGAACCCCCACGTTCTCATGAAATGCATTTGAATTTCTGCGTCTCAATGGCCCAGCACCTTCTTTCTCATAAGTGACCGAGCTGTCAAATCAGAACTGACCGGAGGCAGAGTGCCCTCCACACCGTGCGAAGACAGTTACCCCCTCCCCCTCAGGAGAAAATAGAAAAAAAATATTCATGATGGCATACAATTTTCATATCCGTAATTGACAGTTAATCTAAGCTTAAAGTTCAACTTAAAAGGGCTGGGATAGGACAATCTAGTTACCCATCACTTATTCACTTAAAGAGGTTTGAAGACCCGACGAAAATGCGTTACTCTACTCACGAACAATCAGTTTCCATATAGTGGAATCTCCCTGTTCTTTTGTGGTACCTTTATGCGCTAGTACCTGTGTTGCATGCTTTACAAAAACGATTTACGAAAAATAAGTGTTCACGCAGTGAGTTACCTTCCAGAAGCTGATCACTGGTCACTAAAAAGCTGCGTTTGTACTGAGATTCAATTCTTCCGCGTCATAGTAGAATTTTGCGCTGTGAGGACGGCCGTAGATATTTTGAAGTTCATATTAGAGCATATAGTGTAAAATAAGAAAAATACCTTACCACAACCCAATAATGCAGTGTACTCAGATAAATAATAGAAAATTAAACTGGCTTTCCAAGTAAAACTTTAAGGATCCAATGTGAGTAGTGTTTCTGCAAAGAAGGCGAGAGGGGAGATTTAGCGATCGAATTCGAATCATTCGAACGGATTTTGTTTAATGAGCATGGTCGACCAAAAATTCTATAGGTAATAACGGAGTCATGGGGAGACCTGGGATAGTCGAATTAGCTACCTATTCAGTTTTGGGTCTTCTGAGTTAAGCAGAGTAATTACGTTCAGTTTGACCATCAATCCGGGACAGCGCACCTTCCTCAGAACAGTCGAAACCATCAGAACGGGGATCCTGCGCCCGTGTCCAGCCGATGCCCTCGTACAATGGTGCCCACCAAGTGAGCACCCCCTGTTGCTCTTTTTTCGAACAGATCGCTGAAGCTCCTGTGTGGGTCGGATCCCATCTCTCCATCAAACTTGGTTCGTCGATACCTTGCAAGATAAAGGAGCTAATTTCTGTAGGCTTACACTCTTGTTTATTCCTCTTTGTAATTGGCAATTAGCGCTTCCTAGGCCTAAGAACGCCAGAGGGAGTATCCACATGCTTTCGGGAAACTTTTCAATCATCCTCGATTATCTGGTGCGTCCTTGATGTTAATTCCCCCGCCTCCTCACGTACTACATAGGACATTACGTTAATAGGATGGACACTAATAGAAAAGAGTTGGATAAGAATAGTAATACGTTCTTCTTTTCGCTGATGATTTATACATGGCTGCGTACCGTCCGCTGGTAACTGAAATGGTGCAGTTTCGTTAGTTCCTGTGAATATTTACAATATATATATACTAGTATATATGTAGTAGAAATATATATCCGTATAAAGTATTTTTCCTGTTTGATCCGAGTTTTTACATATGCATTTATACGCCTTCTGTGGATAGGCTAAGCTAACACAAATGCAAAAATGGACTTGAATCCTATTATTGCGTTGCGTTGATTTTCACGAGTCTTACGTAGTGAGACTTCAACTTCAGTGTGTCAGCAGCACAAGAATGCTGCCGTAGGATACGGTGAAAGTAATTGAAGTAATTACTCAATTGACAATTCCGGGACATAGGGACATGATCCCATGTCCAACCGAAGTATCACAAAGCAAGACAGCTACATTAGAAAATAAACACTGAACCCCAGAGAAAGAATTTTATAATACACTATATGTCAAAAAGAAAGATAAAGAATTCGCTTTGAGCTGATATTGAACTCTTCCTGTGTCATTTATTGGACTAAAACAAAAGATGGTCACATTTGCACTGTCAGAAGTTTCATAACATATTGCGCATAACGCTTTCAAGAATAACAGCTTTTCACTTAGAAATAAAGTGTTATGACCAATTAAGTTTACACTATTTCGTGCCTAGATCTCCAACAACACCTTCAATTGGTAAAAATACTAACGGGAACGAAAGAAACATAACATATAACATCCCAAAGTGTTATCTGTCGAAACCGCGCATCCTTCTGTTGTCGTTATGTAACTTCTGACAGTGTAGTATTTTTACCTATTGAAGGTGTTGTTGGAGATCTGGGCACGAAATAGTATAATCTTAATTGGTCTGCATAACACTTTTTTCTAAGTGAAAAGGTGTTATTCTTGAAAGTGTTATGCGCAATCTGTTATGAAACTTCTGACAGTCTGGGGAAAGTGTTTAAAGACTTTCCCAAACCACGCTGTTTCTGCGTAAAGCTGGTTACGCTATTTATTTCCCGATGCGAACATTTTCATAAAAAATGACAAAACTGATCATGTTTTTACTTCTTTCGGCTTATTCATTGCTAACCCCTTTTTTCGTCGCTTTTCACTCTTGTCTTCGATTCCACGGAAACCAGTATTGTTGAGCTCCTTTCACCTCTTTTTATGTTCTCGCTCGAAATTGGTTGTTCTGTCAGAAAAGTCTGTTTCATGACTGAAATCTTTGCAGGTATTGCCTTTATTTATTCTTGCTGGTACACTGTCAAAAGTTTCATAACAGACAACGGAGGGATGCGCGGTTTCAACAGACAATGCGTAACAGAACAGACAAGACTTTGGATGCTGGCTGTTGTTTTTGAAAATGTTATTCAGAACAAGCGTTGCCGTCAGGAAGAGTAAAAAAATCGACAAAACGCATCTGCTGAATTTTCAGACATCATGACGACAAACAAAAAAGGCAGTAGATGCTTTTTTGGCTGTTTTTTGGCTCTTCCTGACAATGCTTGTTATGATAACATTTCATGTATAACCTTTTCCAACACAACAGGTAACATCCCAAGTGTTGGTTGTTACGCACTGTCTGTTGAAATTGCGCATCCTTCTTTTGTCTGTTATGAAACTTATGACAGTGTGGTAGTCCATAAGCTTTATGAGTTTTTGGGACCCCAAAACGTAAGTGGAGGGATACCTACGACATCGCAAAAGTTGTCCGTTCATCTATCCGCCCGTCCGTCCGTCTGTAAGCACGATAACTCTCGAAGGGAATGAGATATTTTGATGAAACTTGGTGTGAGGATTGTTTGGGTCAAGGGTAAGGTCGAGTTTGTAGATGGACTCTGTAGCCCTATATTTGGGGGTGGGGGAGGGGGTTCAAATTAAGGGACAAACAAAAAATATTTTTAAATAGCTAATGTGATAGTCGATTATGGGGTAAGAAGACATGCTGAGCACGACGGTGAGAATCATTTTCTCGCCGGACAAGTAGTATGTTCGGAATCCGGCAAAAACCGGAAAGTTTGTTAAAAGTAAAAATTTCATTTGAAGTTGATTAAATGTTTGATTTAGGGGTAAGAAGACATGTTGAGCACGATGGTGAAAACCATTTTGTCGCCGGACCAGCAGTTCGTCCGGAATCCGGCCAAAACCGGAAAGTTGGTTAAAAGTAACAGTTTCATTTGAAGTTGATTAAATGTTTCATTTAGGGGTAAGAAGACATGCTGAACCCGATGGTGAAAACCATTTTCTCGCTGGACAACTAGTTCGCCTGTAATCCGGCCAAAACCGGAAAATATGTTAAAAGCAAAAGCTTTATCTGAAGTTGATTAGATGATAGATTTAGGGGTATGTGATGATCATTCTTTACCCGGACATATAATTAGTCCAGAATCTGGTTGTGCCCGCATTTTTTTAAGTCAAAATTTCATTTAAAGTTGATTAGATTTCTTTATGATAGAAGGAGACACGCCGGTTTCGTTTCTGAATTTTCTTTTTTTTTGCTTGACTAGTAGTTCGCTCGGAATTCGGGCGAAATCGCAAATTTGGCATTAGTAAAGCAGGCAGTTTCGGTCAGTATCGTCAAAATAGATATGGCTTATAGAGGTATAGATAGATAGGTAGATAGAATATCTGAACTCGGTTTTCTCTGATGATTAGCCTGGAGAAGACAAGACCGAATTGTCTGGATCAAATCTTAGATTTTTGGGATCCCATCGACACCTTTGGTCTTGTTACTGAAGACTATGATCAGTGAGTGTTTCTCTCTTTCCGTTTTATTTATAGAACTACAGTTGTGGGTCGGCATACAAATGATGGGATGAAACTGTGTAAAAACACAGAAGAATTAGCAGGATATGGAGAAAACTGATTGCCAGTGTCCCTTTCGGACCGACGCATGGAAGACGGGAGGGAAGGGGGGAATAGATGGTCCATCTGGGGACAACACAATGTCTTTGCTCCAAGATTTTGTGAAAGAGTATTTCTGCCGTCCAGTTATTTTAGGAACGTCCAGTTTAATGAGACCTCTTCGCCCTCTTCAAATGAAATATTATGATCACCCAGAATGATTACATGGATTCAGCATGTGATTAGATTATTTACCCCTAGACTATACTTCATATCTACTTTTATGAAATTGATCAAATCTTCTTGCCTTACTTCTGCCAAATCTCCGGTTTCGACCGGATTCCGGGCGAACTACTTGTCCGGCAAAAACTAAAGCTCAAAAATGATTTCAGTGTATTTTCTTTCCCCCCATGTCGAACATCTAATTAACTTCATAAAATTGAATTTCAACAAATTTTCCGGTTTCAGTCGGATTCCGGGCGAACTATATATCCGTGTAGAAAAGATTGTCAAAATCGGATTCAGCATGTCCCTAAATCGAACATATACTCAACTTCAGATAAAACTTTTACTTTTAACAAAATTTTCGGTTTCGGCCGGATTCCGGGAGCACTACTTGTCCGACGAGAGAATGATTTTCATGTTCAGCATGTCTTTGTACCCCTAGATCGAACATCTGATCAACTTTAAATAACAGTTTTGCTTCTAACAAACTCTCCTGTTTTGGCCGGACTTCGCGCGAGCTACTGGTGCGAAAATGGTTTTCGTATTCGAATTCAGCATGTCTTCTTACCTCTGAATAGACTATCTCATTAGCTGATAAACAAACATTTGTTCGCCCCTTAATTTGACCCCCCCCCCCATCCCTAAATGTTGAGATACAGAGCCTATCTGCGAAACCGATTTCTCCCTTGACCCGAAGAGTCCTCACACCAAGTTTCCTTAAAATATCTCGTTCCCTCCGAGAGTTATCCTGCTCACAGACGGACGGATGGACAGACGGACAACTTTTACGAAGTCATAGGTATCTCTCCACTTACGTTTTGGGACCCCAAAAAGTCTGTGCCGATGCAGTATGTTTAAGTTTTAGGATACCTGGGGCTTCAAGGATGGGATCGACTAAAAGCAAGAAAGGAAAGACAAAGAGAAAAGCAGTCAAAGATACTGAAAGCAGGAAGGGCAAACTAAAACGGGGAAAGAATTAATAGAAATCGAGGATTCGAAAAATTGGCAAGCCTTTCCTCTGTTTAGTATCTTGTGAGGGGTCAGCAACTTAAGTTTTTAAAAGTTCACCTTTCGGCCAAATTCCGGGCGAACTGCTTGTCCGGAAAAAAAATGTTCAGTAACGAATTCAGCGTATATCCTTACCCCTATACTGAGCATCTGATCAACTTCAAGTAAAACTTTAACTTAGAACAAATTTTCGGGTTTCAGCCGGATTGCTGGCGAACTATATGTTCGGTAAAAAAAAGTCATTGTCATATACGGATTCAGCATCTCTTCTTACCTTTAAATCAAACATTTATTCAAATTCCAATAAAACTTTTGCTTTTAACAAATTTTCCGGTTTTGTGCGGATTCGGGGCGAACCACTTTTCCGGGTAAAAAAAGATTTTAAAATAAGTGTTCAACATTTCTTCTTACCCCTAAATCGAACATGTAATCAACTTCAAATAAAACTTTTCTTTTTATCAAACTTTCTGGTTTTGGCCGGATTCCGGACGAACTACTTGTCCGGCGTGAAAACGGTTTTCATCAATGTGTTCAACATGTCTTCTTACTCCTTAATCGACTATCTCATTAGCTGTTTAAAAATATTTTGTTTGCCCCTTCCTTTGAACCCCCAAGCCTAAATATAGGGCTACAAGCCCATCTACAAACTCAACCTTTCCCTTAACCCAAAGAATACTCACACCAAGTTTCATCAAAATATCTCATTCCCTTCTAGAGTTATCGTCTGACAGACGGACGGACGGACAACTTTCGCGATGTCCACTCACGTTTTGGGATCCCAGAAACTAGATCAGTTAGATAGAGCACGAAAAGCAGCCAATTGATTGTAAGAGAAAACAAGAAAAGTACATGCTACAAAGTGTTTAGCTCTTTCAGAAAAAGAATTGAAAAAGTTAGCGGGATCTGGTGTAAACCTTGAAATCATTATTTTGTCTAACTGGGATTTGAGTACACTGAATTATTTTGACTCTGCTGATGTAAATTTTATTTCTTCCAATCTGCAATTTCAGATTGTAAGATAGCTTCAGAAGAAAACCCTGCTATAGCGTATGACCCCCATACAATATTTTTTGGCAATCTTTTCGCCTACCGCTGTAGTTGTTAAATATTCCAAGCTTAGAGGTTCTAGTTTTATGCGTAGGAATTGCAGAGACGTTTGGGAGTTGGCGGAACATCGGGAATTCCAAGATGGCACATGGGTGCGAATGGGGAAACCTCTGATGTGTAAATGACGCTTTGACGTCTAATGACCCGGATGTGTTTCCGTGTTCATTAAGCGTCTCGTGAGAGCGTCCTTGTCAGATGAGTTTCCAGCATCAATACTGAGAGGAAATATTGACATGTAAACATCAGCTGGTGGTTCAGAACACTCAATATTGATCTTTCATGATCTGTCAGGTTAGGGTTAGGTTCAAGTTTCAGGTTCAAAAGTAACGAAGGACAGGACATCTTCAGCGGCAATGAAGTCACCAGAGTAAACAGCAACTGCTCTCCGGAACTCCATTCCCTGTGAACTTTCAAAAATTAAAAACCCTTCTTCTCGTAAAATTAGTCTTGTCACAGTCTTGAAATATGCCTTTGGTTTTATAATATTTTGCTTATTTTTTATAATTCATCTTTCATCTTTATTTATGTATGAAAACGTGTGTTGGATCATCATTGCACCTGCTGTTCGGGGGTAAGGGTCCAGGTTTATTTAAACAGAAATACAAGATAATTATCGTGTAAATAGATAAAGTAATTAGTAGATAAGTGTAATTCCTATGTTTAGCGCGAGCTCCTCTACACGGTATGCTTCCGGAGCGGGTTGATCCCTCATGGGAACTCCAATGTCTTAAAATGTGTAGTTTACATGTGTAGCGTCGCTGTAGAGAGAAAAGGTCGTATCTGACATAATCTCCGAAATACATTTTATCGGATTTCTTTATATCCCAAGGAAAGACGCGTCTTTTGGTCTCATTGTCGTATCTGCACGACGCATAGAAGCTGAGATACTAGTACGGCTTCGGGCTTCGTCGTCTTCACTGTAAAAAGTTTCTCCGAATAAGGATGCAGTATTTGCTAATGGGATTAAGATTATCTCTACTGGGATAAGATTAATGATTATGGGTAATCTTATCTCAATAAAGATAAAATTGATCCAGTAGCAAATACGGCAAGATTTTTTTTTACAGTGATTATCCGCCTTTGCAATGGTCTTAAAATCTTTTTTTTTCGCTCCCCTGAACAATTCTGAAAAGTGCAGATACGATCTTTTGGCTTTCCAGGGACGAGTAGTAGCTAATAAAATGGAAACGGAATGACATAAAATAGTACTCTTTTTCTTCTTTTTTTTGAAATAGTACTTGAAAATAGCACTCTTTGCACCAAAAGGAAAACCATAAGGGTTTGCGCTGCAGTTGAAACAACTAACAAGTAAAGACAAAACTTCATAACTCTCAACTTTCACCTACAACTCGTCAACCAAACAAGAAAAAACATGCAGCCTATAAATATAATTAATAATGCAGGATCTCTTTCGAAGTTCCAGTCCCCAGCCACAAAAAGTACACTGTACACTGAAGTTTCATAACAGATTGCGCATAACACTTTCAAGAATAACACCTTTTCACTTAAAAATAAAGTGTTATGACCATTTAAGTTTACACTATTTCGTGCCTAGATCTCCAACAACACCTTCAATTGGTAAAACTACTAACGGGAACGAAAGAAACATAACATATAACTTCCCTAAGTGTTATCTGTTGAAAACGCGCATCCTGCTGTTGTCGTTATGTAACTTCTGACAGTGTAGTATTTTTACCTATTGAAGGTGTTGTTGGAGATTTGGGCACGAAATAGTATAAACTTAATTGGTCATAACACACTTTTTTTCTAAGTGAAAAGGTGTTATTCTTGAAAGTGTTATGCGCAATCTGTTATGAAACTTCGGACAGTGTAGAGAAAATAAAAAGAGAGACTTGTTAGCCCCCTCCTGCCTCCATAAAACTGTAAAGAACAAGGCTAAATGGTTGGCAGGGAACCCAAACAGACCACGTTTTACACCCTTTTGACCCAGTGCCTATAATAGCTAGTTTCGGCTGCACGTGCAGCCTTTCCCGATGACAATTTTATCTGAAAATAGTAGTATAAAGTTGTACGAAAAAGTAGCATGCAGTACTAACTGATGCTACTACATGATTCTATGTCGAGGCTACCGTGTTACTGCATTCTACTGCATGCTACTATTAGCAAGACTGGATGCTACTATAGCAAGACAGGATGCTACTGGATACTACTACTTAAGATTGTCCCAGTCTGAGGCACGTTAAATGATAGTATTCTTTACTATTACATATCAATACATGCAACTTTTTCGTACAACTATCATACACCTACGCACGCGACAGATTTTTCATCGGGTTGCTTGCCAATCTTATGAAGCCTCATTTGCTTACCAGGCAACTGGTACCTTCACCCATTATCAGAAGAGGAAATATGAAAAATTTTCAATCCGTAAAATAGGTTTCGTATATGTCGCTCATCTTAACTGGATTCCGGTAAAACTACTGACTAAAATTCCCAAATTACAGATTTTCTCCAGATTCTGTCTGGGCTTAAGCAGAACTTAAAAAGAAGAAAAGAATACCAACACGTGAATACTGCTACTACTATAATTATTACAACAGGATCAAAAGAGTGTATTTCATAGACTTCAATAACTGACTTCGTTAATTAAAATAAAATAATAGCAATCCTTATTTAGACTGTAGTTTCACTACAGTCTATGTCGACCAGGCAAAATAACACTAGGGCGTAGCGCCAAGACCTATACTTTCCATGCTTTGCAAACGGGTCATATTTGTAGTGCCGCCCAGTACACTTGCGACATTTAAAGCGAGACAAACTTGCGGTTTAGAAATTTCCAGGAAAGCAAAGGTTCGGTCTGCACACACCAAGGAATTAATGGAGGCTGTATAATTTTTTTGCAATGTTCATAATATGAAGTTATCTGAGCAAGTGTCGGTGAACGACTGAATGAGTTACAGTAGGGACGTTCTCTATCGCTAGTGGTGCTAGTATCGCTGCTATTCGAGTGTGTGTCAATTTTTGTCAGGTCTTGGCGCTACTCTCTAGTGTTATTTTGCTCCAATGTCGACCCGCCATTCCACAGTTTGCCTCCTCTGTAAGTTCCTTTGTCCTCAGATTTGCGGTTTTTACCGGATTCCGGCCGAATAATCCATTCGGACCATTATGCATTGGTTGTAGGACTAGATCGAACTTTTAATCCGATTCGTTGGTCAATTAAGATTTTTAAACTCTCCAACACTAGCAGGCGTATGCAATTTCATCGAACAACGTATTTGGAACAGGTAGACGAATCGACGTGTGGGCGAACTGCCGCGTGGAGAAACTGACATTTCAGCGACAGGTTTTGTGGGTCAATTGACGGGTGGACGAAATTTCAGAGAAAGCGGGTGAACTGACGTTTTCTCTTACACAATCAGGACAGTATGTTGTTGGGGGTCGAGAAGGTATAAAGAAGTCTAAAGAAAAAATTCAATAATGACAAAAACAACAAAAATAATAGCAACAACACTACCAGCTATCGTCCCCCCTCCCCCCCACGCCACTGTGTCAGCCCCATCCATTTATCTGTGTAAAAGCCGTGCCAAGTGTGTTTCTTCTGTAGACCGAAGCCATCCATATTCTAGTGCATTTATTTCTTTATTTAGTTTAGTCTGATCTTTTTCTTTCGTCTTCTTTTATTGTTTCTGGAATACTCCATATGGCCTTGCGCCATTCAATATAGGCCTATGCAGGGCCTATGGGTTAACAAAATTATTGACTGATTGATTGAGAAGAGGCAGTCCCAATAAAATACGCGAATACTGGGTCGAACCAGGGACCCATAAATTTCCTGTAATGACTCGCCATTCAGGGGGCTTGTCAATAAGAGATTTCTGATGCACTCTTGACCGAGCGTCAGATAGTTCGAGAAATACCCACGGGGATAAAATACCCGACTATCAAGATAGACAAAATTTTTCGCAGCTGTTGTGCTGAACTAGGAATATTTCTCTGTACTGGAAGAGTATCCTGGATCTTTTGTCTTAGCTTAGGTGCCCGGCTGCATGCTGGATAGTCCCAACAAGTTTTGTCTATCTGAGCAAGAACGCCGATTCGACCCAAGCGGAATTTTTGGAAACTAGATGAGGCTCGGGCATCATAGCAACATATATGCATAGGAAATGACAAGCCCCCTGAATGGCGAGTCCTTACAGGAAATTTATGAGTCCCTGGTCGAACTGAGCATTGACACGCCTTGCTATGCCAAGAATGCGTTCCGCAACAAAAAAGATTTCTTTCCAGATGCTTATTTTCTGGCGCTTAGAAAATGCTCCATATCTCTAGTATGTCTAGCATGATTTCTTTCCAGGTCTACCGAATGATTTGAATTCTTATTGGCGCCAATATCCTTGGACACTTGGAGAAGGTTTCTGTAAGGCGAGAGCAATGGTTGCAGAAATGTAAGTAAAATTTGTTCGAAGGGTTAGTTTCCTAATGGACCTATGGGTTAAAGTTTTTCTACGCTTCGTACAGTATTTGGTATGACTAAGTCACTACTTCAAACCTGGGCTCGGAAGTACCCTTGTGGGCAACAAAAAATAGATCTAAAAAAGATAATTGGACAACAAGAATTAGCTGGTACTAGTTGGTAAATTAGCTGTCGTTTCTTTCACCCAATCATTAAACACCGGTATGCATATCCTATAGAAATACCAGAGGCTTGGTGGGAATTTGCCAATTCGTGGGTTTGTTGTGATCATTTGTAAGCAAAACCCCTGAGATAAGAAGAATGATGAACCCTTGGAAATCACGAGAATGTATCGTTTGGTAAAAAGTTTTTTTTTTGCTCCTGGCTGTGATGATGCGCACTATGGGTGCTAGAAATTCATCTGTAATCAAAACCCTTGAGGCAAAAATGATCCTGGGCCCTTTAGGACCATGAATATATATGGTCTGGTCAAAATTATTTTTTTACTCTTCGGTTAAGATGCGCATTTTAAGGGGGCTAGAAAGTCGTTTCTAAGCAAAACCCTTGAGGCAAAAATGATCATGGACTCATGAGGATCATGAAAATGTATATTTTGCTTAAAAGTATTTTTTGTACTTTGCGGCGAAGAGAATACTTTAAGGGATGGTCGGATTTGGAAAGGGCTAGGCCAATCTTGTCAAGTCTCTAATGTTCAAGCAAGTTTCGTCGTCCTAGCATATCTGGGGGTACCTTAAATCGCAATCACCGGAATTCCGGATCACCCTCCAACTCCCCCCAGAGTGCCCGAATCCGGTCCGATTCTGTTAATGGCGTGTCTCGTTTTGACAAGGCAGTGACTGTTTATTTGTAAAATCCACCTCAAACTCATTGAACAATATCAACTCCTATGTCAGGAATAGCCGATACTAAATTTGTCCAAGTACTCATTACTTGTTGCGATTCATGCAAGAGCACAGACTATTTCGTACGAAGTTTCTTTAATCTAAGCACTTCTTTCCCCTTTAATAGAATGAGTTACTTATAGGGCTTACGTTTGTTCTTCCCACCAAGTGTCATCCCAATCTCTACACTCCAACAAGTAACAAAATTTCCGCCCCTCCCCCCCCCCCCAGACTCCCCCACATTGATCGGATCCTGTCCGCACTTAAAATGGGACATCTGACACATGAGTTCTTTCCGAATATTAAGTTTCATTAAGATCCGATCACCCGTTCAAAAGTTGGATATGTCTCAAGATTCCGGATTCCCCCTCACTCCACTCCCCCCACGATGGTCAAATCGGGGAAACGACTGTTCTTAAGTTAAAATTGTCGATTCCCTGACACGCCTGACAAGTTTCATCGTTCTAGCACATGTGTCAGCAATCTTAACTCGGGATCACCGGAATTCCGGAACCCTCCCTCGAACTCCCCCCACAGTGCTCGGATCCAGTTCGGTCTTGTCAGCTATGTATCTGGGGCTTGTGCTTGTTCTTCCCACCAAGTCTCATCCCGATCCATCCACTCTGAATATTTCACACGATTTCCGGTCCCCCCCCTCCAACTCCCCCCAAGGTCACCGGATCCATTCCGGACTTGAAATGTGACATTTGAGACAGGAGGTCTTTCCAAATATCAAGTTTCATTAAGATCCGATTCCTCGTTCAATAGTTGGACATTTTTCAAGATTAAGGATTCCCCCTCGCTCCACTACCCCCACGATGGTCAAATCGGGGAAACGACTGTTCTTAAGTTAAAATTGTCGAGTCGTCTGTCGTCGATACCTGCCAAGTTTCATCGTTCTAGCACATGTGTCAGCATCTTAGTCGGTCTGTCCAACAGACCGAAAAGTGATCGGTATATAGCACTTGAGCGAAGCTGCAAGTGCCATAAAAACGAGAAGCGTCCTTTCCAACTCAACTCACCGTCCTTTCCAGCTCAACCCCCCTCACCTCAGGAAAACTCAGTGCCCCTTGGCTTTTTTTTTTACTTTTCGGTCTGTCTGTCAGGCCACTGTTCTCGAGTTCGGGTACTTCCAGACGTGCTAGGCCGATGAAATTTGGCCGGCATATCAGGGACCCGACCAAACTAACTTGAAAATAGTCGTTTTCCCGATCCGACTACCGTTGGGGGAGTGTAGGGAGGGGGAACCGAACCTTAATGACATCTCAGATGTCACACATCAAGTCCGGAATGGATCCGGTGACTTTGGGGGGAGTTGGAACGGGAAGCCGGAAATCGTGTGGCATGTCCAGAGTGGATGGATCTGGATGAAACTTGGTGGGAAGAACAAGCAGAGGCCCTAGATACATAGTAGACAAGACTGGACTGAATCCGAGCACTGTGGGGGGAGTTGGAGGGAGGGTTCCGGAATTCTGATGCTCCCGAGTTAAGATGCTTACACATGTGCTAGGACGATGGAACTTGGCAGCCATATTAGGGACCCGACCAATCTACATTGGAAACAGTCACTTCCTCGATCCGACCACCGTGGGGGGAGTAGAGGGAGGGGGGATCCGAAATATTGACGTATAAGATTTTGAACGGGGAATCGGATCTTAATGAAACTTGCTATTTGGAAAGATATCATGTCTCAGATGTCATACTTAAAGTCCGGAATGGATCCGGTGACTTTGGGGAGTTGGAGGGGGGAGCCGGAAATCGTGTGACATCTTCAGAGTGGACGGATTGGGATGAAACTTGGTGGGAAGAACAAGCACAAGCCCTAGAGACATAGTTGACAAGACCGGACCGAATCCGAGCACTGTGGGGGGAGTTGGAGGGAGGGTCTCCGAATTCCAGTTGATCCCGACTTAAGATGCTTACACATGTGCTAGGACGATGAAACTTGGCAGGCGTATTGAGGACCCGACAAACTAATTTGGAAATAGTCACTTCCCCGATCCGACCGGCGTGGGGGGAGTGGAGGGGGGGAAATCTGTAATGTTGACGTATTTAAAACTTTTGAACGGGGTATCGGATCTTAACGAAACTTGATATTTGGAAAGACCTCGTGTCTCAGATGTCCCATTTCAAGTACGGACAGGATCCGATCAATGTGAGGGAGTCGGGGCGGGAGCGGAAATTTGTCGACACACTTAGAATATAGCGATTAGGATAACACTTGGTGGGAAGAACAAGCCTAAGCCCTAGATACATCAATGATAAAACCGGACCGGATTCGGTCACTCTGGGGGAGTTGGAGGGGGGTTCAGAAATTCCGGTGATCGCAGTTTCAGGTAGGCTACTTCCAGATATGCTAGGACGATGAAACTTGGCTAGAACATTAGATACTTGACAAGATTGGCTTAGAAATTGTCACTTCCCAGATCCGACCATCCCTTAAAGTACTCATCTTAACCACAAAGTACAAAAAATACTAAGCAAAACCTACATTTTCCTCATCTCCATGAGCCCATGATCCTTTTAGCCTCAAAGGTCTCGATTACAGATGAATTTCTAGCGCCTTAAAGTGCGCATCATCACAGCATCACAGCAAAGTGCAAAAAAAAAAAATTACCAAATGATACATTCTCGTGATTTCCAAGGGTCCATCGTCTTCTTATTTACCAAGTCTTGCAAGTGCCATATGAGCTTCCAGCTCTTGTTGGAAGCGGAGGGATAACTATGACTTCGTAAAAGTTTTCCACCTGTCCGTCTGTCTGTCAGCACGATAACTCTTGAAGGGAATGAGATATTTTGATGAAACTGTATCAAAACATCGAAGCTGTAAGTGTGTCCTCTATCATTTACGAAATAATGTACTACCCACCACGTGGTCCATTTAGGTAACAACTACACGAATACCTTCAATTCTCCAGGACTATACCTCAGAGGAAAGTATCCATACTCAGGCATTATCATTTGCGGAGACTATAATGGACTCAAAGCTGCATGGATTGTGGTAAAGGTCCCGGCACGAGGGAAGAATACCCTCGTCCTAATATCCACGTCACTTCATGTGTCGTACACGAGTCCAACCCCTCTTCCGGTGCTCGGAATGAGTGAACACAATACTTTTTGTTTGCTAGGTATGACCATGAATTAAGCGATTCATTTTTCAACGCATCTCAATATGCTGATTTTAATGCTTTAAAGCATGACATCCCAACAAATCCTTTTACTAAATCTAACCATATTCACTAATCTTACATTTCTTAACGCTCTTAGACCTAACTCTCCCTTATCCACCATACTATTCATAAATTTTCTAACCCCTAACCACCTTACCCTAACTGCAGAAAAGAATATAATCTATTTTCTCATTACCACACACTTCACACCCATAATGCATTACCCTAACTACCTTAGACCTAAATATTTCATTCTGGACCCCAATGTTCACTTCTCAGAAAGACGTAGAATGCTGAAATAGAATTTATCTGTTGCGTTATGACCGTCAAGGACCTAATCCCCCGAGAAACGGTTGTTTTCAAAGTGGCCAAAGCAGGGAATTTTGTATAGCCTAGGAGACACAGGGGTGTCCAGGGGGGGGGGGGGGGTAAGACTGCTCACTTCAAAAGATTTCTGCATCCAATATACGACTCGAAAATATTGACAAAAATGAACCGCCGCAGCGGCAACGGCGCACATTCCCGGCAAACAAATAATAGAACCGTTGCAAAACAAATTTGTTTATACATAAATTTACAAACTCAGCTTTCCATTTCAGCTTTCGCTAAAGTGGAAACCTTCCAAAGCCTGTACCAAGGAAAAATTAAAGCAAGCGCCGCAGGCGAAATTTTTGTAATCTGCCTTTGTCTGGCAATGTTTAACTACTTACCATACAAATTCTAGCCTTTTACATGTTTTAAATCTCAAAAATTCCAAGCCTAGTCGCCAAATAAATGATAGACCGTTCTTCTAGATAGAGAATACTAAGAAATGCGCCATATGCGAAATTTGGTGAAACGCCGTGGAGCAGAGCGTCTTTTTGCGATCCAAAGAAAAGTAAAGAATAGCTCTGCCCTGAAATCACAAACCTGTCCGTCGAAAAAAGTGACAAAATAGTAGTCATCAAAAATAAAGTAGACACAAAGTTTTTCCGAATTTATAGCAAAAAAAGGAATTTTCACGTTAAAGACACGCTTACTGAAACGTGGAAAAAAGGTTTGCCGGTCCACCTAAAAAAAATATTAATCCGGATTTACAGACGTAACCAACTTTTGGTCTTCGCCCGACAGGAGTGTGCAGATTGGACATTTTTAATCTTTTGACTTTTATGGTTAAAAAGACGCCGATTCGCCGACGAGTCTTAAGTTGCGTTTTTTCGGGTGTAGTTTCACTGTAGTTTTGACGTACTTTTGTTTGTCAAAGTACCATGTATCGTTTTATTTGTCTGCAACTTTAAACTGGTTTGCAGAATTTCTGAAGAAACTATTTGACAGTGCAAACGGATACATCAGCTACATCCATTTTGCACTGTCAAATATGATTCGCAGTCAGCTTGGGCTGAAGGAATATTTAATTTGATTCCTTCTGTATAAAAAAAAATCCAGATTCATTGACAGATTTTCAGCTTTTGCCCGACAAAAACACTGTAACTTTCCCCAATGCAGCATATTAAAGCACATCCGAAAGGTTTCTAACTACCTCAATCTTCATCTGCGACCTTACCACCAAATTAGGTCCGAGTCTCAATACGGTGGCAGAACATGCCATACACAGCAATTGAAGAACGAGAAGTTCCCTTTCAGAATAACTTAAAATAAAAAGAAATCATTTTCGAGTTGTAAAGAGTGTCCTGATATTTTCATATGATACCCTGTCAGAAGTTTTATAACAGATTGCGCACAACACTTTCAAGAATAACACCTTTTCACTTAGAAATAAAGTGTTATGACCAATTAAGTTTACACTATTTCGTCCGTAGATCTCCAACAACACCTTCAATTGGTAGAAATACTAACGGTAACGAAAGAAACATAACATATAACATCCCAAAGTGCTATCTGTTGAAACCGCGCATCCTGCTGTTGTCGTTATGTAACTTCTGACAGTGTAGTATTTTGCTGTATATTGATAATCTTCCTTGTCCATTTCAAGCGTCCGACAACAACCTCGCTATCAGGGGTTGCTTACCGCACCCCACCCCAACCTACAGTTTTGTAATCGACATTTTTACACTTGTTTCGCGGGTCTCCTATCTTTCGAATTCTGATGGCTTTTCCATTATGTTTAAAAATCCCATGCCTTCTTTTCCACTTGCAGTCAAAGCTTGATCCACAATCCATGCACATAACCTTGTCTCTCGCTTTTGGTCTGTAAGGCTTATTCAAGTTATCCAGCCAGACTTCATTTAACAACTAACCTATTGTAATTTTGACAGGCTAAAATCTGAAAGACCTATGTGAGACAGACACAAACCACAAGGGAGTAAAAATAGGTTCTAAAACAAGGTGGATTCCTGACAGCATGAGTCATGAATCCGACCTAACGTGGTTATTAAAGGAGTTATATCATAAGCATTCTAGCACTTGCAACGTCTAGAACCCCCCCCCCCCCCACCGAAGACCCGAGATGAAGCCACGACTCGTTCCGACCGCTGGGTCATCTAGCGGCACGGGTCGGAAGTGCCCGACATGGGGAGGCTGAGATCATAGTTTGACTATGGATCTAACAGAACGTTTTTATTGTAGCAGGCATATGGAAAATTTGTAGAAAAATCTGACTAATTATTTGTATGATCGATTTCTTTAAGTATTTTGTTTACAGTTTTTTCTTGTTAATTCCTGTGAGTCCAAAGAATTAAGGATGTAAACTAGATCACAACAAACAAACGCCGTAAATTATACTAAATTCGTTATAGTGATTTCTTGAAGATTCTGCAACTGAGCTAAATAATATTCAGCTTCCTATACCAAAAAATGTCAAACTGGTCGATGATTTCTTCTTCCGACATATCTAAACGTCCACAGGGTGATATACTTAGTTGTTTTAATCCTCTTACGCGCCACTCGATCTTCTCGAAGGTTCTAGTAATCTTTTAACGAGCGTCAGGAGATCAATGAATAGTTAATTAGCAATGGTGGATTGGCGTTCAGAGTGAATTGTGTTCAAGTAATTTGTGGGTAACGTTGGCTACCGCCAGGAATGTTGGGGAAAACAAAGGTAACTGTGTTCGTAAAAATCCGACCCTACGCATAATGATGGTGTCTCCCACCTTCTCGGCCCACATGAATCAAAGATTTTAAACCTGGTTTCAACGACTCGGCTTGCCTTTGACTGAAATGAGTGCCTGAGACCTCGGGGCCGCCCCTGAGGAGACACCGATAGGCTACTTATAAAAAGGGGAGATCAGGGTTGAACCTGACAGTTTCAAATGTGAGAAGACCGTAAGTTAGATCAATCGCGAAATAATTATCTGGGGTTGGCAACGGTGTTCGAACTCATGGTACAAAATTTGAAGGCTCAGTTGCGAACCGATTACCAACCAGGCGAGTTCATTTTTCTTATCGAGTTATTCGGACTTTACAGTTCGAGAAAAAGTTAGTGTGTTTTGCGAGCGTGCGATAGTTTAGTCCAATTTAGGTTCAATTCTGCATCGTACTAGCTTATTGGGGGTCCCTACTGCTTTCTGTTTTGTCTTGGTGTTCATTTTCGTAGAAATGGTCTCTGTGGGGTTGAACCGGACACAGTTTGGGGAGTTGAATCAAACAGACGGTTCAATCCCACTCTGTCTTGACCAAAATATTTACCATTTTCTGCACTTTTAAAAGTAGGATTAAGGTGTTGTACCCAAGCTTCCGAAATCAACTGCTTCTGGTGGAAAAAATCGTGTTAAAACAAGCGTATTCAAGATTTTTAACACTGTTGCTCTTCCACAGGCTTTGCTTGCATCTCCTTTTTTACCTTTCTTAACGTTGACAAATTTATCTCATATTAAAACTACTTTTTTTAATTTTGGGAAATATTTATGCCGGTTTTCGAAATACCAATCCAGTTCTTTTGTGGAAAATTATGGTTTAAAAAACCCCACTGATATTCTGAAAAAGAAACGAGAAACATTTTTTTCAAAAATTTATTCCATAAAGCACACTTTCACCGATGCGTTGCGTTGATTGTATTTGGGTTAAAGTTTAGGTAGACGTCATTGAGGATAGCGTAGGCTAATTTTTTTTTTTTTTCTTTTTTTTTTTTTTAAATGAAGTAGAGTTTGTATGAAAGTATATGGTCTAGTTATTAGTCTGTAGACCAATTGTGTGAATTTTATTATATTTTTTTTACTCGCCAGCTTTGGCGGATACAAATAAATGAATTGAATTGAATTGAATTTGAGTAAGATTTTGTGGTTTTCGGTACAGTGTTATGTTTGCATAGTCCTATTTTTCTCCAGTAAATGAAAATTTATTAGCTTTGTGGTACTACTTAGTCGGTCATATTCAGAGCTCATCTTATCCGGTTGAAAACACCACCCGTCCAAACCAACCCCACCGGTGGGGCTGAACCGGACGGTTTTTGAAAAACAGAAAAAAATCGAGGCGCCAAAACGAGTTCACGTTAAATTCTCAAAACATTACAGGACATACCTAGTCTCATTAACTTTTGTTTCCACTGTTCAAAAAATTTCCAAATTATACAGAAACGGAATTATCAGCCGATAATTGAAAAACGTCTGGTTCAATCCCGACCTCCCCTAATATAATTTTTAGAGCTTCTCAGGAACATACCATTTATTTTTTAGAGGGATAGCCGTAATCTGAGATCTCTGTAACTTAGAGACATGTATTGTTCAGTCTTCAAGTAACTGCCGAATGCGAGGGATTACAAAAGATTACAGTGAAGAGGCTGATGGAAGGGTGCTTAGCGAAAGGCATAGATTCTTTTGGATCGAGAGAACCGTGGAAACCATGGAAAGTATACAGTCGCAGGCTTCGCATACCACCGGTAACAAACGTATTCTTATGGCAAAAAAAAGCGAGGTGGGGTTAGCCGATTAGATTACTCTCTCTTTTGTTCATACCTTATGCCGAGATTTGTTCGTAGTTGCGGACGAGCAAGGTTAAATACACAACTCTTCAGAGACGTATGGGATTCGTAGTCTTTCGCATAGAGAAGTCGTTTCCTTTTCGCTCACACTTAAAGGACACCTCGCACTAAACAGTGTTTCTGCTAAAAATATTCCGATATGGCTAACCCCTTTAAAACTTACACAAGGCTTACACAAGGAAAATTACACAAGGCTTTAGTTGTTTTCACCCTCTTTCCATGTCCCTTGTCTTGGATGACAATCTTGGCAAATTTTTCATATAAGGTACTCGGAGCCAACACGCTTCTCAGAAACAATGGTCTGGAGCCTGATCCGTGGCGTAAAGAGAAAAAACGTGACAAGCGTGATAGTCAATGCAATGCTAACAGAGGAAATAGGATAGAGAAAGTGTAGAATCTCGGGAACGAAAATGGATTGAAATACTACTGAAGTATAATTAATTTTGTAACATAAGTACGCCGGGTCCTTTAAGTTAATTCTCTTTCTGAATACAAAATTCTAATTGAAAGCTGAACTGATAATCCAATTAACTCTGCATTTCTGACTTCAGATCAATTTAATTTTAAATTCACTATGTCGCTAACAACCTTTAAAGACCAAACAAAAGGCCCAAAAGTGACATAACCCACGAGCTTCTCTGATCTCTATAATGTAAAACTCTTGAAAGGACAGAGAATGTGAGAATAAACTTCGAACTAAAAGGTTGTTACAGGAGGCATGAAGAAGAGCTCGAAGGCTCGTAACCATTTATAACCATTTGTCGTGAGTTCTCAGGCCCCCTGCTCTCACCTTGTCTACGTTCAGCCAATAACAAGGCGAGAGCAACAACACGAAATGAGAATTGCCAGCGACCCACCTCATAGACTGGTTCCCTGATAATTTGTGGTGCAGCGTCCCTTTTGTCCAATTAGTGTTTCCCTTTTCAACTGAGTTCGACAATTTTTAGGAGGGGTTACTGACTCCATTTTCAAAGACAGGCTTCACCTTCTAGACTTCAGATGTCTTTGGCTTCCGCAAAGCAATTTACCCCTTCCGGATTTTCATGACAGTGATGATAGCTAATTTTGCTATTCTTCAACACTGATGTCCTTTTACAGATATTTTACCTGCCAAGCCCAACCGTCAACCACTCCTCCATATTGTGAAACTTGCTAAATAGCGATAGCACTGTCTGTTGGTCTGTCCCGGTTTTACCAGTTTGGGCACTCCCACATAAGCGAGGATGACGAAACTCGGCAAGAGTGTCGGCCCCACAAGAGCCTCGTTTTTGTTGCAATATTGCTGCCGCATCGCTGCTGCAGCACTTCTTTGCTTCTGCACAAGATGCGTTTTGGATTCAGTGCCTGCATGATTTCTTCTTGGTTGAAGCAGCACCTTGCAGGGAAGCATGGACTTGGTCGATAAGCAAGTCCGCGATCCTCGAGAAGCGCTACCGTCTTCTTCGGAAGCACTGTAGTTCAAAAAATGAATGTAGAAAGAATCAGCCCGGAAGCGGCCAAGAAGTTGACCTGCAGCTCAGAACGACTTGAGAATAGCCACTTCCTAGATCCGATCATTGTGGGGGGAAGAGTGGAAGGGTGGGGAATCCGGAATGAACCGTAAGGTATAACTTTCGAACGGGTGGTCGAGTGGGAATAAAACTTGACAGGTGGCAAGAGCAAGTGTCTCAAATTTTCCGTTTCAAGTCCGGACTGGATCCGATAGCTGTTGGGGGAGCCGGAGGGGGCCAACGGAAGTGTCGTGAAACGCTTCGAGGAATCGGAATGGAACAGGTCGGAAGCACAAGCATCGGGGCATTTTTTTTCTAGCCATTTTTGGGGAGCGGAGAAAAGTGGCCATGCATAACTTTCGAATGGATGATCGGATCCGAATGAAGCTTGACAAGAAGACGTGTCTTCTATACTATTAGGTTCAGATTGGATTCGACAACTGTGGGATAAGTGGGCACGGAGGGGGGGAGGGGGGTCTGACACGCTTGGATTGGATGGCCGAGATTGTACTTCGAAGGAATAACAAGCATATGCTCTAAAGACAATATTTACAGAGCCAGACTGGATCCAGACACTGTGGGGGTAGTTGGAGGGATGATCCCGGAATTCGGGTGATCGCAATTCAAGATGCTTTCCATTCAAATATGCTAGGATGATGAAACTTGGTAGACATATTAGTGATCCGACAAGAGGAAAATCCTGGATCTTGAGGCATGCTAAACTTTCGAACGGACGGTCATAGCTGAATAAAACTTGATAATTGGCAAGGTTAAATGACTCTGACATTCCATTTCAGCATCTCATGACATGTTTATTATACAGTGATCGGAACCGGAATTGGTGGGAAACCGACCAAATCCGGGCATTATTAGAGGGGAACCCCGGATCCGACAACAATGAGACAATGAGAAACAATCTTTCGACGAAAGGGATCTTGGGAGAGACGTCCATTCATAACAAACCTTATCTGATAAACATACTAACTACCCTTACAAGTGTCGTATGGGATTTCAGCTCTTGTACTCCAACCCCATTCGTTTGCTTCTTGATCGCGTCTTTGAAAGTGACATCTTCCAGATATCCGGAATCTGGGGTGTCTGAACACCACGGACTTCAGACGTCTGGAATCAGGACGGAAAATCTAGAAAGAGAAAGCTTTATCTATCTGCTGAATATTGAGGATTTGCTCATAGCCACAGGGTTGAGCCATATAGACCCTATTAGGACGTTTTCTTCTTTTTTTTAGGACGAACTACGCTTCAGTGCTGACTATCGTCGCCTTCTCCCTTGAGCGGTATCTGGCGATTTGCCATCCTCTCTTCGCATACACAATGGCAGGACTAGGACGGGCTGTAAAGATTATTGCCCTGGTTTGGGTCACGTCCTTCTTCTGTTCGGTGCCGTTCGCTGTTTATTCTACCATTAACTACCGACCCTACCCCAGATGTAAGTACTTTTTTTTCGTCCCAAACAAATGAGGTTTACCTGTGACTTCTCAAAGTTCTTTGTCTAACTGTCTTTAAGACCGTTAACATTCGAAACTATTTGAGATATTGATCAGACCAGGCCGACATTCATCAAGGCAACATTAAGGTGAAGTTCAGAGCAGTGTTGCCACTGTTCACAAGATTGGAACGAACAAACTTTCCTAATGTCAGCGTCAAGGCCAAATGTTCGATAGGTGGAGAAAGTACGGACGATTCACTGCGTTTCCGGTGTTGAGTTCGGGGTTGAGGCAGGAATTTGATTCAGGGTATTCGGAAAGGGAGGAATGTTGGAGATTAATCTCTCGGCAGCAATCTTTTGGCGATAAAGAATTTGGGAAGTTTGGTTAGTTCGGGTATGAAACATAAAGAACATTTTTTTTTATTTTTTGTTTTGCTTTGGTTTAATTTAAGATAGGCGAAAGGATAGTTTGTTGGATTATATTACTGTAAATTTGTTTATTGATTTATTGGAATTCAGTAACTGGAAGTTCGTTATTTTGGTGCCAGTAGAGCAGTTATAGAAATAAATTCGACATAAAAATACTGTCTGAAAGAAGGCATAACCTTCTTATGCGTTTTGGCCCGGAGATTTTTTAATTCTGGACCCCATAAGACCATATATAAAAAGCTTCTATAAAAGCTTCAGCGCTTTCCCAGGGAATTGGTAAACTGTAAATAGACACAGAATTCAGAATTGTAAAATAATCGCAGATTTGTATATATACACTTTTAACACGCACATTTTAATATTCGTTGAATCCGCATCGTTTTCTTGGTTTTTAGTTATATATTGTTGTATGTTTTGTTGGTTCCGCATCGTTCTTCTGTTGGTATTGTTTTGGATTTTATGATTTAGTTTTTTGTTTTTTTCGCTTAGGACGGTTTGCCGGAAGTGCAGCCAAAATATCCGAATTTATATTTATCCCTCGCACATCATCCTAGAGGGATAATTAGCTGATCAATCAAAAAACCCGAAAATCACGGTTTTCTATTTCTTCCATAAGACCATCCTTCCAGACTCCATCACACATCTTTCCCCTAACGAGTGAAGCAGACCCAAGCTTCTTCCGAACGCCAAATATTGCCAATGACCACTGCTCAAAAGGGCTACCTATCACTAGACAAGTTTTCATGAGACAAGTCTATCACGATATAAAAATTTCTGGATAAATTTTCGCGAGACAAGTCAGTCATTTGGCAATTTTCACGAGACAAATTACCAGGAGACAAATTATCACGAGGCAAACCTTGCTCAAGACAAATTTCCGTGAGACAAGTCCGGCATAACGACTTTCTATAAATTTCATCGACTGAATGTTCTTTGATCTATACACACAGACAAAACTAAACTAAAAGACAAAGTAGGAAATTAAAACGGAAACAAATCAAATGCCGAAGAACCGGGATGTCTGATTAATCAACTCTTCCAAATTCATGGAGGTTTGCGGGGCCAGGAGCCGATCTTTCACTTGCTGCAGTTTCAGATCCTTTCAGCCGTGGAAGTTAGAGTAAACTTGAAATTACATTCTTTCCTCCATACTGGACAGCCTTTGTCAGAGCATCTGCAGTAGGTGCTTTCTGAAGATGTTGAAAGCAGAATGAACTTGCATGGACTGACTGCACTCCGTTCTCTTGCAGTTTTCACTATTTCGAACTGGATTTGGGTTAACATTCTGTTTCCAAAATCAAAACTGACTACTATCCTAACAGGTACCCTCTACTATATACGGTAGTTCACTTTAAGCTGATTGTCTTAATCCTACTTTTCTTAATCCGGGTTGTCTTGTTGAAGGGTTGGCTAATGAATAATTGCCTCTCGAAGATTTGTCTAATGCTCTGATTGCCTCGTGCCGATTCGCCTAGTGACACTTGTCAAAAGTCGATTATCTCGTGATCTGCTCCCGCTCAAAACCCACGAGTAAAGGAATCGACTAAAAGCAGGAAAGGAAAGGAAGGGATGGTTCAAGAGAAAACCAGACAAGCATACTAAAACCAGGAAAGGCAAACTAAAACGAGGAAAGATACACCAGAAATCGACAATTGAAAGAGCTAGCAAGCTGCACCGTGCCTTTCGTCTGTCCAGCATCATGTGGGGGGTCAGCAACTTACATATTCGAAGTTCACCATTTCGATCCTCGCTTTTATTATCCCGTCGGCAGGCGACTGTTCGTCTGTTCAGTATCATGTAAGGTGACATAGCTCACCATTTTTTCCCTCGTCTTAGTACACTGTCAGAAGTTTCATAACAGACTGCGCATAACACTTTCAAGAACAACACCTTTTCACTTAGAAGTAAAGTGTTACGACCAGTTAAGTTTACACTATTTAGTGCCTAGATCTTCAACAACGCCTTCAGGTGGTAAAAATATTAACGGGAACGAAAGAAACATAACATATAACATCCCAAAGTGTTATCTGTTGAAACCGCGCATCCTGCTGTTGTCGTTATGTAACTTCTGACAGTGTAGTATTTTTACCTATTGAAGGTGTTGTTGGAGATCTGGGCACGGAATAGTATAAACTTAATTGGTCATAACACTTTTTTTCTAAGTGAAAAGGTGTTATTCTTGAAAGTGTTCTGCGCAATCTGTTATGAAACTTCTGACAGTGTAGGCTCTCTTGTCACGTGTAGTACCTTACAGTACTAAAACGAGAAAATAAATGTTTAAATTTAAATTCAATTTCGCCGACCCCTCAAAGAATATTATACAAAGTTCCCCATTTCTTTCCTCGTTTTACTACTCTAACAATGTTTATTGCCTACCCCTGAGAGAATACGAAAACGAGGAAAAGAACTGGTGGACTTGAAATACGTTGCTTGCCGACGCCTCACTGGGTTCTGAGGATTTTAGCTGCCTACCGTCAAGATGAAAACGAGGAAAGAAATGGTGAACTTTAAATATGTAAGTTGCCGAACCCACACAGGATGCTAAACAGAGGAAAGGCAAAGTGCAGCTTTCCAGTCTTTCGAATCCTCGATTTCTGGTGCATCTTTTCTTTCCTTTCCTGCTTTTAGTCGGCCCCCACGAGTAAGGTCTAAGACACGGAAATACAAATCGACCAAAATGCCGACGGTTAAGACCACAGGGGAGGCAAAAATCGTCCTGGTTCAAAATATCGATGGCTCAAACTGTCCACAGGGGAGGCCAAAATCATCCTGGGACAATAGACAATGATATTATAAGGGACGGGATTACCATCGAAAACGTATTAAGTTTGTCTTTTATTAAAAAAAAAGTCTTTAAAAAATTCAATATTATGTTTTATTTTGCATTTCGGGACCCCAAAACGTTACTGACATATGAATTTGTAAAGTCTTCCCGTTCTTCTGTCTATTAGGAGTATAACAATCTGATAGGTTTACATATTGTTTAAAGCCTTTTTTTTTCCTCCTCTTCCACTCAGCGACACAAGTGTGCCATTTAATCTATTTTACTATTTCCTCTTTCCATTAGCTTTAGTATTCTATTCTTAACTTAACATTTACCTCAATGTTTTCACCTTTACCCTTTACTATAGAAAAAACTATTAAAAATCAAAATCATTGAAAAGCATTCAAAATGATTATTGTAACATGAAAACAAGTCAAACACACAAAAACCAAACAAAAACAAAACATAAGAGCACAACCCACGCTGAGAGGTGCCCTTCCGCCAAAGGGCACGTCTACTGTGGTGGCAAAGACAACTACATCAAAAACAGAAACAAGACTCGAATTCATTTACAATAAAAAACAAACACACCAACCTCCCAACTTTAAAAAATTTACACTAAATAAAAAACTCTATTTAAATTTTCCCATAAAAACAAAACAAAATGATTTCAATGTGCTCTATTATTACAAAAAACAAAACTTGAAACAAAACAATGTTTAAAGCCTTTGGTGATAGTGCAAATGCAGTTCATTGCCTACCTATGATACATTTACTACGGACTAAACACCTCAAATATTTCAGTTCTGGTTCAATCGTAGGCATCCTGAACCGTGGGCATTTTGAGCCGTGAGAATTTGAGTCGTAGGCATTTTGAGTCGTAGGCATTTTGAGTCGTAGGCATTTTGAGTCGTGGGCATTTTGAATCATGGGTATTATGAGTTGTGGGCATTGTGAGTTTTGGGTATTTATAGTAGTCATTATGAGTGTTAGCCGCTGAACACATCCAGCTTTTCAGTAAAGGGGCTAGCTAGCGACTAGCAACTTGAATTAATGAATTAACGTATGTGCGGATCCCCAGGTAATGATATACATTGAGCAATACTTCCCTGTTTCGTTATTCAGTCCGCCCGTCACATATCGTCATACATTCCCGGTACAGAAGACAGATCGAAGAGGGTATTAATAGCCTAGGAAATGTAGAGGATAATTATTCCTTGGGAGAAAAGTGATAGATATGGAAGACAATGAATGAGTACATTGAATGAAGGGAATACTTCTAAGTAAATGATCCAGAGCGAATGGGTCTGGGAACCTTGTAATGGCTGTGGAGCATTTGCTCGGAAAACGGAAATGCCGTGAAGGATGTGTGGGGGAAGGGGAATGCGTTAGCCTATTCGGAGTGCATAAAGAACGACTTGAAAGAAAATCTGTTTCCGGGATCTCAGTGATGTTGCAACAGAAATTTCCGATTTCATCGTCCAGTGGAATTTGCTAGTAAAATGAAGGTTACGTCACCTCGACCGGTTCCATCAGAGTTCAAGTCACGCGTCCTTTTTCTGATCTAATGGTGTATTTACACACTGCGCAAATCCGAGCGGATCGTGAAAACCGAGCGGATTTTCCGACCGTTTTTTTGCTTGAAAATTTGTCTAGCTCTCCGCTCGGATTTGCTTGATCTGGTCGGTTTTTTAGCATCGTTTTCAAGAAAATGAGTGATGATCAGAAAGTTTTAGAGAGCATCCCAGCTTATATGACCCTGCTGATCCTGGCTTCAAAAAAACAAAGAAGAAAGACCTAATATGGGATTCTATTGCAAAAAAGCTCTCTGTTGAAGGCAAGGCTCATATGGTCAGTCTGCGTAAACGCTGCGTTTGATCGATTATAATTTGCAAACCATTCGAAAAGGACCGAGCGGAATTCCGCTCGGATTTACGCAGTGTGTAAATCCACCATAAGACATATTTTTTTTTATGGGGAATCGTTGGCTCGTTAACTTGTGCTTACTGCTTTTTAGTTGTTTTTCTCTTCTACTTTCTTTTCTCCCTCCTTATCCTACTCTGTTTCGTCTGTTTCTTAGAAAATATAGAATAGTGATGAAAACTAAGCCCTGTCCGTTGTCAGACCGCATCCTTCTGGTGTTGCTAGAAAAGCTAATAAATATTAATAAAACCTAAATAAAGGCTAACAAAAAGACAATTGTCTTTTTTGTGTGAAAGTTTGAATGAAAAAAAAGTAAGCTAATCTAAGTTTAGTTGACTTAAACAATATAGACAACCCTGCCTGGCTATTGAAAAAAGAAAGTTTATTTTCAGTAAAACTGTTCTACTACTACTATTACTTCTGTAAAAATACCCGTAGCTGAATAGTGTTCTGTCATGTATTACGAAAAGAAAGAAAAATAGAATAAACGTAAATAGTTAGAGAAAATAAAACAAACTATCGCTAGAAAAAATTAGGGTCGATTTCAATATTTCTGATCCAAACAATTAAATTTCACGTTATTTGGTAGAAATTCCAAAAGTTTGTCTGTAAAACGTCCCCGTGACTAAACGTCTCCAACCAGAAACTTCCCCATGTCAAGCGTCCACAAGAAGAACGTCTCTTGCTAAAAAAAAAAGGTTAGTAAAAAATAATGAGTATCAGAATATCTCGCTTTAAGATTTCAAGATTTTCATCGGATCAGCTAAATACTTTATGCTCCCGTTTATGACCACGTTATCAATATTTATCATAACAGATTAACACGAAGTTATCCAAATACTATAAAATATTGCGAGTATATCTAACATTGTAGGCTACTATTGTATGTAATTTTACCAAAGGGCCCCTATGAGTCTATCTCCATTCCATTCCCTTTCATTTCCGAGATCTGTCACTAGTAAGCCATTCCAAGCTTTCAGCCCGATAGATTTGAACGAAACATCGGATGCTTTGAGACGGCTTTTTCTGTAACTAAATTGGTTCGGGTGTAGGGGGCGGAGATCTTTAAAAAAACTGGCTTACGGTTTTTAGTGTCTTTGACAGTTTTTGGATTAACATATCTTGTTCATTTGAAAAAACCGAATAGGGATAAGCACTTGACTCACTCAAGTGATTGAATGTAGGCTCGGTGGGTTCAGCAACGGCTAACCAGATCTAAGCCATGCATGTTTTGCTGCAGGTATACTATTAACTACTCTTAAATTCACGATTACCATAATTAAAACAAAAACGGTGACCCTTATACTGCCACTTGCATTTCTCTCGTGTATTTTTCTCGACACATTTTCGTCAAAGACAATTTGAG
The DNA here is from genome assembly GCA_030848855.1 of Branchinecta sandiegonensis. Classification (NCBI taxonomy): domain Eukaryota; kingdom Metazoa; phylum Arthropoda; class Branchiopoda; order Anostraca; family Branchinectidae; genus Branchinecta; species Branchinecta sandiegonensis. The sequence goes on along the minus strand of JAUPMV010000001.1, from coordinate 26,860,941 downwards.
TCATTTAAAAAAATTGTTAATTTTGCCACTACCCTGCTTTAGTCGTAAATCCGTCCCAGTCAAAGGCAAGCCGAGTCGTTTAAACCATGTTTCATAACATCGTTAGGTCGGAGACATGAGTCTAGATTCTCGAACGAAGGGTCTGGACGGGCAGCAACTCGTCTTGTTTAAACCAGTTTTACTCCAACATTTTGACACGGTTTGTATCTGTATCACTTAGGTCTATCAGGTTTTAGTCTGTCAAAACGTTAAAGTGAAATCTGACTGGACAACATGAATAAATTATATGAACCAAAAGCGAGAGACAAGGTAACTTTGACTACAAATGGAAAAGAAGGCATGGAATTTTTAAACACATGGAAAATCCATCAGAATGACAGGAGCCCCGCGAAACCCTTTCGAAGATGGTGTATTCATGACAGTGAAAAAATATCGATTCCGAAGCGAGGTTAAGGTCGGTACAACGTTTGAAAAGAACAAATAAGATTTTGATATATAGTACACCTGAAATTCGTTTCCCAGGGCAGGAGTTCTGCAGACGCTGGAATAGACCCTTCAAGTCGGGAGGTAAACTTTTGGCCACAATGCTAGTGTTAATACACTGCATTGGGGAGAGTGAAAGTGCTACTCTCGGGCGAAAGCCGAAAGTTTGTTTTGTCAATGAATCGGGTTTTGTTTTTACACAGAAGGAATTAAGTTTTAAAAGAATTTAAAAATGCATTTTTTCGGATGTAATTTACTTTTGTTACAGTTATAAATATACAGTACGTCGAATGAACAAATTAAACGGTACAGTATATTTTAATTACTAAAAAAAGTACGTCAAAGCTCCAGTGAAACTTCACCCAAAAAACACAACTTGAGTCTCGTCGGCGAACCCGGATGTTTTTTACACATTAAAATCAAGTCAGAATCTGTAAACGCTTGACGGGCAAAGACCAATAGGTTCTTACGTCCTTAAATCGGTATTTTATTTTTTTTTTATTGCACCAGTAAACCTGTTTTTTGGGGATTCCAAAACGTAAGTGGAGGGATACCTATGACATCACAAAAGTTATCCGTCTGTCCGTCTGTCTGTCTGTCCGTCCGTCTGTCCGTCTGTCCGTCCGTCTGTCAGCACGATAACTCTCGAAGGGAATGAGATATTTTGATGAAACTTGGTGTGAAGATTCATTGGGTCAAGGGTAAGGTCAAGTTCGTAGATGGGCTATGTAGCTCTACATTTAGTGGTGGGGGTTCAAATTAAGGGACAAACAAAATGGTTTTAAACAGCTAATGTGATAGTCGATTATGGGGTAACAATGCATGCTGAGCACGATGCTGAAACTCATTTTCTCGCCGGACAAGTAGTTCGTCCGGAATCCGGCAAAAGCCGGAAAGTTGGTTAAAAGTTAAAGTTTTATTTGAAGTTGATTAAATGGTCGAGTAAGAAGACATGCTAAACACGATGGTGAAGATCATTTTCTCGCCGGACAACTAGTTCTCCCAGAATCCGGCCAAAACCGGAAAACTTTTTAAAAGCAAAAGTTCGATTAGATGACAGATTAAGGGGTAAGAAGATAGGCTGAGTCTGTATATGACAATAATTTTTAACTCGGACATATCTAGTCCGTAATCCGGTTTTTAACCGGAATTTTTTTTAAGTCAAACTTTTATTCAAAGTTGATTAGATGCTCTCCTTATCCCAAATCCAGCGTATCTCCTTACAGATAAGTATCTCCTTATGGATAAGGAGATACGCTGGATTTGTTTCTGATTTTTTTTTTGCTGGACTAGTAGTTCGCTAGGAATTCGGATGAAACCGGGATCAGAAGTAAAGCAGGAAGTCTCGGTCAGTATCGTCAAAATAGATATTGCTTATAGAGGTACATCTGAACTTGGTTTTCTCTAATGATTAGCCTGGCGAAGACTGGATCTCGCGAAGACAAGACCCGATTGTCTGAATCAAATATTAGATTTTTGTGATCCCATTGACACCTGTGGTCTTGTTTTCTGAGTAGGCATGTCTCTTAACGTGAAACTTCCTTATTTTGATGTAAATTCAGAACAAATCTACTGTGTATGTACTTATTCTGGAAATCTGAAAGACCTAAGTGATACAAATACAAATCGTGTGAAACGTATGAGTAAAACGGGTTTAAAACAAGACGAGTTGCTGGCAGTCCAGACCCTTGGTTCGAGAAATCTAGAGTCATGTCTCCGACCTATGAAACCTGGTTTAAACGACTCGGATTGCCTTTGACTGGGACGGATTTACGACTGAAGAAGGGTAGTTGCAAATTATTTTTTTTTGAAACGACTCAAATTGTCTTTGACTAAAATGTGCGCCCGGGAGGCCGAAATAAACGACTTATCAAAAGGGGGGGGGGGCTATTCACCCCCCCCCCCCCCCCCTTCGGGCCACCCTTGGTGGAAGAAAAAAAAACAGCTGGCTTGTAAATTATCATTAGTAGTCATCCTTTTTAGTCCTTTAAAGTTCGAATCTTAACGGCAAGAAAAAAAGTACATTTGATCAAACGATACATTTCGGCCCGTGATCATTTGCGGTTCTGCTTGCAAATGAATTTCTAGCACCCTTAAAGTGCGCATCTTAACCGAAAAAAAAACTTTTGACCAAATAATGTATATTAATGGTCCCCAAGGGCCCGTAGTCGCTTTTGCTCAGGGGTTTGCTTACAGATGAATTTCCAGCGCCCTTAAAGTGCGCATCATTACAGCCAAGTGAAAAAACAGAATTCTTTTTACCAAACGATAAATTATCGTGATTCCCAAGGGCCATTGACCATTCTTATCTCAAGGGTTTTTCTTGCAAACGATCAAACAAACCCACGAATTGGCAAATTCCTACTATCATCCTTCTGAACCAGCCTTGTAGTGCCACATGAGCTTCCAGCTCTTGTTTATATATCCGGGACCCCACTCCTGTTTTTTCATATATTTGTCATTAGCAAACTCAAAGTTCTCATCTCGTTTACCTTTTAAATTCAGTGAGATATAAAAGGAATATTGTTTCCGAATTGAAACCGAATTCAAACCAAGGTCAGGTTTCGCTCGCTGGAGATAAGCATGTGGTCAGTGGGAGTAGAGCAAGGCGAGTTTGACATTAGAGACAGAGTCTTTAAAATGTCTTTTCTAGAAATTTTCTAATCAGATCAAGGTGGCGATTCGAAATGAAAACTTATCAATGAGTAAAGAACAATAAACATGTCCTATTCTGAACATCGCGAAAATCATTCGAACAAAACCACGCCTTTGATAAAAGCCAACGTACTGGAAGGGTTCGTGAACCGCTGACTGACCTGAAAGGAAGACCCCTTCCTTTTAGGCCACTCCATTGGGCGGCTACGGTTTAGGCAGACGCCTATAACAGTAAAACCGTAACACATTACTTAAAACTCATCATATACTCCAACTTCCTCTACCGCGACCAAATCCGGTCTGGATTCGGTCGCGGGGAGGGTTCAGAAGTTGATCATGTCCTGTTCGAATCCTCCTCACGTTCAGAAATGTATGTCGTCTTCTCTTAACACCCATCAATCGACTATAACGAAGACTATAAGTAGTCTTCTCACAAGCACTTGAAGTCACCACGACTTGTTACGCGAGGCAATCGACAATATTGAATTGGGCTTTAAACCACTCACCGGTAAGCCTGTTTTAATCACGTGAGTTCTTTGTTTTGTAGCCTTGAAAAAAAAGCTTACCACAATTCGCTTGAATGCGACCTATAATTACGGGCGAAACATATCCTTTTCATCTACAGGTCTCAAGTGACTAAAACATGCACCGCTTAGCGACGAGTAGGTTATTCAAGTAGTTCTTGAGCCCAATTAAATATGCTCAATTGCCTCACGAAACGAGTCGTTGTGAGTTGAAGGGCTTTATAGAATACCATTATAGCCGACTGGTTTCGTTAAAGTCACAATAACAGCATTTCCTGACCAAGTACGCTTCATGTTTAGTCGTGTTTATTCGTCCAGTTCAGAGCAAAACAACACTAGGGAGTAGCGACAAGCGGTATAGCCTACTTACCATGTAGAATTCTTTTGTAAAAAAACTTTTGACCAAATGATATATAATAATGGTCCTCAATGGCCCGATATCGTTTTTGCTGAGGGGTTTGCGCACAGAGGTATTTCTAGCGCCCTTAAAGTGCGCTTCATAACAGCCAAGTGTAAAAACAGAATTCGTTTTTACCAAACGGTAAATTATGGTGATTTCCAAGGGCCCTTAATTGATCATTCTTATCTCAAGGGTTTTGCTTGCAAATGATCAAAACAAACCCACGAATGGGCAAATTCCTACTTTCATCCTTCTAAACCAGCCTTGCAAGTGCCATATGAGCTTCCAGCTCTTGTTTCTATATCCGAGACCCCACTCCTAATACGAAGAGTTTTCATATGTATCATTAGTAAATTCAAAGTTTTCATCTGGTTTACCTTTTAGATTCAGTCAGATTTAAAGTTTAACGGAAAAGCCAACTTATGTTTGTATCATTCAACTGAATATTCTACATTATCTGGGCTGTGTTAAGGGATTTTTTTATTTTTCACTATTTGCTCTGGTATGACGTTCAGAATATCTACGGCTGTCCTCACAAGGCAAAATTCTACTATGTCACGGAAGATTAGAATCTCAATAGAAACGCGGCTTTTCAGTGGCCAGTCGTGGGCTAGGTGACCACTGCTCACTGCGTGAACACTTATTTTTCGTAAATAGCTTTTGTCAAGCATAAACACATGTACAAACGCAAAGAGGTACAGCAAATCCGACAAGGAAATTCCACTATTTGAAAATTGATTATACGTGAATAGCGGAGCAACGAAGTAACGCATTTTCATCGGGTCTTCAAGCCTCTTTGAGTGAATAAGTGATGGTAACTAGATTGTCCTATCTCAGCCCTTTTCAGTTAAACTTTAAAAGGAACATTGTTTCCGAATTGAAATCGAATTCAAACCAAGCTCCGGTTTTGCTAGCGGGAGCTGAGCATGTGGTCAGTGGGAGAACAGCAAGGCGATTTTGACGTTAGAGACAGAGTCTTTAAAATGTCTTCTCTAGTCATTTTCTAGTCAGGTCAACGTGGCGATTCGAAATGAAAACATATCAATATGTAAAGAACAATAAACAGGTCCTATTCTGAACATCGCGAAAATCATTCGAACAAAACCACGCCTTTGATAAAAGCTACCGTATTGAAAGAGTTCGTTGACCGCTGAGTGACCTGAAAGGAAGACCCCTTCCTTTTAGGCCACTCGATTGGGTGGCTACGGTTTAGGCAGACGAGCTCCAACTTCCTCTACCGCGGCCAAATCCGGTTTGGGTTCGGTCGCGGGGAGGGTTCAGAAGTTGATCATCTCTTGTTCGGATCATCCCTACGTTCAGAAATCAATCAATCAATCAATTTTATTATCCAAATAGCTTACAGCTAGAAGTGGAAATGGATGTCGCCTTCTCTTTAAACCCCATCAATCGACTATAACGAAGACTATAAGTAGTCTTCTTACAAGCGCTTCAAGTCACCACGACTTGTTACGTGAAGCAATTAAGCATATTGAATTGGGCTTTAAACCACTCACGGCTAAGTCTGCTTTAATCACGTGAGATCTTTGTTTTGTAGCCTCGAAAAAAAAACTTACCACAATTCGCTCGAATGCGACCTATAATTAGACACGAAACATTTCCTTGTCTGTATTTTTGAAGAGGCTATAAACCCAAGAACAAAATTTGAAAAAATTGAGAAAAGGAAATGTTTCGCCTGTAATTATAGGTAGAATTTCAGCCAATTGTTGCAATTTCTTTTTCGAGGCTCTACAGCCAAGAACTTGTTATCTACAGTTCTCTAGTGACTAAAACATGCGCCGCTTAGCGGCGAGTAGTTATTAAAGTAGTTGTTGAGCCCAATTAAATATGCTCTTTTGCCTCACGTAATGGGTCGTTGTGCGTTGAAGTGCTTAAGAGGATACCATTATAGCCGACTGATTGGGTTGAAGCCAAAATAAAAGCATTTCCTGATCAAGTACGCTTTATGTTTAGTCATGTTTATTCGCCCAGTGCAGAGCGAAACAACACTAGGGAGTAGCGATAAGCTGAATATTTAGCATGTACAGATGTAATGAAAACGGGCCGTCGTCATAGCTCCTCCCACTGCGCTCACGGCATTGGAGGCGAACAAAATTTCAGTGAGAAGTACGCCAATGAAGTGTCGGACTAGAAGCACGGCTTAGAAACGGCGTGCACATCGAGGAAACAGGGGAGGTTTTATTGTGTTGGGAGAATGGAAGTTATCCAGGAAGCGTAATAGCGATAAATGCGTTTTATGCAACTTTCTATTCAAGCCAAAGACCGACGACAAAAGTATTATCGAAACGGATAAGGTAGTAACATCCTATTACAAGGAAGACCGTTTACTGTCAAAATCAGTTTGATGCCTATCTGAACATTATGAACAACCCGTTGACGGTAAATGGATGCGTCAACTAAGTCATACTTATTGTTATTTGGTCCCTTTTTGTAAAGGTTCCTCTCCGGCTCAGCTAGAACATAGAGCCTATGCCAAATAGACCAAAATATCACTAAATCATAATAAACTACTGCTGGCATTTACCTAAGTTAGCTTGGCCTTATTCTGATAACTATGAGAGAGCAGAGCATTAGGAACAACTTGATTACGCCACCAGCTTAATAGCAAAAAACCCAACTTTTAAAATTTCACAAAATATCGCTCAACCATGACAAATAGAACTTGATAAATGGCTATTTACAGTAAACAAGAGCTGTGTGCTCATATGGGGCTTGCAAGCATATGTAGTAGCTAAGGCTATCATCTAAGATTTGCGCTGTTTTGAGGCACAGATAATTATGGGCCTTCGGATTCATGAAAATCTAAGGTTTAGTCAAAAATATGCCATGCACTTCGCGGTTACATCGCGCCCTTTAAGGGGGGGGGATAGAAAGTGTATCATTTGCTCTTTTTTTTGCATTTTACGGCTAAGATGCGGCGCAATTTAAGGGGGCTGGAACTGAATTTGTAAGCAAAATACATGCGGCACAGATGATCATGGGTCCTTGGGGATCTTAAAAAAAATTCACTTCTAAAAAAAAAAAAATCCCTATGCGGTAGCATGGTGGTGTATGTATGCTGGAAATTCATTTGTAGGCAAAGCACTTGAGGCAAAAATGATCATGGGCCCTTGGGAATCACGAAATGTATCTTGTGGTCAAAGTATTTTTCTCATGTTGCAGTTAAGATACGCACTTTCAGGGGGCTAAAAACTCGATTATAAGCATATACTTGAGGTACAAATGAACATGCGCCCTTGGGGATTATGAAGTTCTGTCATTATATCAGAAACACGTCCTCTTTTCAATTACTAGGTTTCTTTCGGATCCAACCAACCGTTTAAAAGTTATGCATGACACAAAGTTCTTGTAATCCGAATTCCAAATTTTGGAGATGGCCGGATCGTGGAAATGGCTGCTTCCAAGTCAATCTGACCGGGTCCCTAATACAACTGCCGAATTTCATCGTCCAAGTGCATCTGTAAGTACTTCAACTCGCGACCACCGAAATTCCGGAAAAAACCCTCTAGCTCCCCTCCCCGTATAGTGCGCTGATCCGGTCCGCTTCTGTGAATAATGTATTTACAACTTGTCCTTGTCCTTGTCCCGATCCCTTCAGTCTAAGTTGTCCCGAGAATTCCGGTCTCACTCCAATCCTCCCTAGAGTCATCGGATCCGGTCCGGAAACGAAATGGGAGGTCCGCGACTGGAGCTCTTTCCAACTGTCAAGTTTCATTTGTGCCCGATGCCCCGTTCTAAAGGTATGCTGTCCCGGATTTCCCCTCCCTCCTCTCCCCCCCCAATGGTCGGATCGAAGAAGTGACTATTCTTAAATCAATCTGGTCGGGTCCCTGAAAGGCCTGCCAAGTTTCATCGTCCTAGCACATCTGGAAGTACCTTACCCGTTATAACTGGAATTTCGGGACCCACCCCCAACTTCCCCCAGAGTGCCCGATCCAATCCAGTTACGTCAACGCTGTATCCGGGGTCTGTGCTTTCTCTTCCTATCAAGTTTCATCCCTATCCCTCTACTCTAAGCCTGTCACGATATTTCCGGTACCCCCCCCCCCCTCTTCCAAGTGGCTTCAGATTCAGGCAGTTTCCTTCAGATTCGATCACCCGTTCAAGAGTTACGCATGCCTCAATGTTCCGGATTCCCCCTCCCTCCTTTCCCCTCACGATGGTCGAACCGGGGAAGTGACTTTGCAAGTCAGTTTGGTCGGGTCCCTGATACGCCTGCCAAGTTTCATCGTCCTAGCACATCTGGAAGCACCGAAACTAGCGATCACCGGACCGACCGACGGAAAAATGATCGGGATATAGCACATGGTCGAAAGGCAAGTGCCATAAAACCAGACCTTGTACTAAGTTTTCACTTAAAATGAACTTCTCCCAACTCCCAACTGTACAGTAATTCTGTTCAAATTGATCATGACGCGTTAGGTTTGCTCCGAGCGGAGCCAGCGCTGGTGAAACTGGTGAAAGACTAATCGAGCTTCAGTAGGGATGGACGTCTTTCGTCGCTTGTGGTTCGACTATTCAACTGTGTGTCAGATATTCAAGTTCTGTCGCTACTCCCTAGTGTTTTTTTTTTACTCTAGTCGAGTGTTAGACTTTTGACCCGCGCTGGAAACGATGGCCAACGCCAGGAGCCCTCTTCTAGCTAACTTCTTCTTCTTCTTTAGAACTTCAATTTGTCGCAGCGTGAAATTGTTGACGACGTTTGTCTCTTGAATATTTCTGTTTAACGTCTGTTTTTCTTGCCGCCTGTCTGTGATCGCGATAAGATCAACAAAACAAGAGCTGTAAGCTCATATGGCACTTGCATGGGTTAAGATGATTTGATTGATCAAAAGTAAGGTTCGACTTTGCGGTTGAGATGCGCACTCTAAGGGAGCTGGAACTTCATGTGTAAGCAAAACCCTTGAGGCAAAAATGCTAATGGGCTGATGGGCATCATGAAAATGCATATATTGCTTAAAAGAATTTTTTTTACTTTGCGGTCAAGATTGGTACTTTAAGGAATAATCGGATTTGGGAAGTAGCAATTTCTAAGCAAATGTTGTTGAGTCTCCAATATTCTAGCGAAGTTTCATCGTCCTAGCACATCTGAAAGTACCTTAACGCGCGGTCACCGGAATCCCAGACCCCCCCCCCCCTCCCCCATCCTCCAACTCCACCCACAATACCCGGAGCCAATCCGGATCTGTAAATGATTAATCCAGAGCATCTGTTTGTCATTCCCACGAAGTTCGATCCAGATCACACCAGTCTAAGCGGGTCAAGTATTTTCCGCCCTCCCCCCAATAATTGTCGGATTCGGATATTCCGGATTCCCCGCCCTCAACTCCCCCCCCCCCCAAGATTATCATATCGAGGATTTTTTTTATTCCAAGTCAGTTTGACCGGGTCCCTGATATGCCTTCCAAGTTTCGTCGTGAAAATCCCCAAAAAAACGGAATTCCGGGAAACCCCCTCCTCCCCCCCTCAATTGTCCGGATCCAGTCAAATTATGTAAAAGATTTACATGGATCAGATGTTTGTTCTTCCCAGCAAGTTTCACTTCGATACCATCATTCTAACCGTTTCTCGAGATTTCCGGTCCACTCCCCCCCCCCCCCCCCCAGCTCCCCCACGGTGCCCGTAGCCAATCCGATTAAGTAAATGACTTACCTAGAGCATCTGTTTGTTCTTCCCACAAAGTTCCATCCCGATCCCTCCATTCTAAACGGGTCAGGTATTTTCGGCCCCCCCTAATAGTTGCCGGATCCGGTCCGGATATGAAAAAGATCATCGGAGAAATGTCCTCTGTTCAATTCTTAAATTTTACTCGAATCCGATCACCCATTCCAAAATAACGCATGACTGAAAATTTCGGATTCCCCTCCCTCCACGCCCCCCACCATTATCAGATCGACAATTTTTTTTATTTTGAAGTCAGTTTGATCGGGTCCCTGATATGCCTGCCAAGTTTCATCGTGAAAATCCCCAAAACCACCATCACCGGAATTCCGGGAAACCGGAATTTTCATTACAATCCGATCACCCGTTCGAAAGTTACACACTTCTCAATTTCCCGGATTCCCCTGCCCTCCACTCCCCCCCAAAATGGTCGAATCAGAAAACTGATTATTTCTAAGTTTGTTTGATCGGGTCTCTGACAAGTTTCATGGTCCTAGCACAACTGGAAGTACCCTAACTCAAAAAAGTGTGACAATATGCCCTAAATTTTCAAGTTTCCAGCGCCCCGACTCCCCCGCACATGGTCGGATCGGAAAACTGATTATTTCCAGGTTAGTTTGGTCGGGTCCCTGATATTCCTGCCAAGTTTCATTGTCCTAACTCTACCCTAACTCGAAAAAGTGTGACAAAATGCCCTAAATTTTCAAGTTTCCAGCGCCCCCACTCCCCCGCATATGGTCGGATCGGGAAACTTATTATTTCCAGGTTACTTTGGTCAGGTCCCTGATATTCCTGCCAAGTTTCATTGTCCTAGCTCATCTGGAAGTACCCTAACTCGAAAAAGTGTGACAAAATGCCCTAAATTTTCAAGTTTCCAGCGCCCCAACTCCCCCGCATATGGTCGGATCGGGAAACTTATTATTTCCAGGTTACTTTGGTCAGGTCCCTGATATTCCTGCCAAGTTTCATTGTCCTAGCTCATCTAGAAGTACCCTAACTCGGAAAAGTGTGACAAAATGCCCTAAATTTTCAAGTTTCCAGCGCCCCTCACTCCCCCGCATATGGTCGGATCGAGAAACTGATTATTTCCAGGTTAGTTTGGTCGGGTCCCTGATACGCCTGCCAAGTTTCATTGTCCTAGCACATCTGGCTAACTCGAAAAAGTGTGACAAAAAACTCGGACCGACCGACAGACCGACAGACGGAATTGTGATCGGTATATGGCACTTGAGCCAAAGTCTGCAAGTGCCATAAAAACAGAGTTTCGTAGATTTGCCAACAATTTGCCCAAATTCGACCAATAATTATAGGCGAGACGTTTCGACGATCCTTGTCTGTATTTTGGTGCGAGCACGAGAGACGAATGACTTTAGGCCCGCGCTAACGAAGCCCAGGGCGATCCGTGATTGCGGCAACCAACCAGACTGAGGTCTTTTGGTGTAGCCAGGTCCAGGTACAATTAGTTATATCTTATATAGATGGAATGTTACGAGGAGGTCTGTACGAGCTTACGAGAGGTCGAAGTTTCGCTCAATCCCAGGCAGAAACTAACCTGACATCCTGTCAACATCCGTTTCATTTTATTTGGGCAATTTCAGGGGGAAAATTTCCTTGCTAGTTTGACAGTGGGGACAATACGATACATTTTTATGGCACTTGAGCTTATCCAAATGCCATATAGCGATCGTAGTGTCTGTCTGTCTGTCGGTCTGTCCGCATTTTGCTAGTTTGGGCACTTCCACATGACCTAGGACGATAAAACTTGGCACGCATATCAGGGACCCAACCGGATTAACTTGGAAATAATCACTTTCCCGATCCGACCATCGGTGGGGGAGTGGCAAGATGGGGAATCCGGAAATTAGTAACATTCGTAACTTTGGAACGGATAATCGGACGTGCATTAAACTTGACAGGTATCAATAACAAGTGTCTTGGATGTTCATTGTCAAATTCGGATCGGATCCGATAACTGGGGGGGGGGGGGGGGCTGAACGGGGACACCCGAAATCTCTGAAACGCTTTTTCTAGTTTTTGTCAAACCCCTACCCCTTTCTTCACACTAGTATAACCCTGCGCGTGGATGAGTCATTCTTTTTCACACTAGTATAGCTCTGCTCGTGGATGAGTCATTCTTTGCTTAAATTCGTTCGGAGAGAGCTAGAGCAATCGAAGGTCGAAGGGGTTGGTATAATATGTTGTTGAACCTTATACGGTTTAAAGATTAAAGTCAGACTGTGTGTTCAGAACAAATGCTAAATGCTAACCAGAGGAAAATAACTAGAGCTTTTTTGCTCTGATGCTAACTAACTTAAACTAAACAAATCTCGTGAAACACTTCCACACAAGCTAGGACCATGAAACTTGGCAGGCATATCAGGGAACCGACCAGATTAACTTAGAAATAATCACTTTCCACATCCGATCATATTGGAGGGATTGGAAATCTGGAAACTATTAACATGAATAACTTTGGAGAGGGTAATCGGACATGCTTGAAACTTGACATGTGTTAAGAACAAGTGTTTTGGATATTCATTTTCAAATCCGGACCAGATTCGATACCTGTGGGGGAGAGGGGGGGGGGGGCTGGAGGGGAGCACCAGAAATTCTCTGAAACGATTCCACATAAGCTAGAACAATAAAACTTGGAAGGCATATGAGGGAACCGACCAGGTCAACTTGGAAATAATCACTTCCCCGATCCAGCCATCGCGGGAGGAGTGGAGGGATGGGGAATCAGGAAACTAGAATCATACATAACTTTGGAACGGATAATCGGACATGCATGAAACTTGACAAGTGTGAAGAACAAGTGTCTCATTTTCAATTTCAAATCTGGCCCGAATCCGATAATTGGGGGTGGGGGTAGAGGGGGGACCGGAAATCTTTTGAAACGCTTAGGGTCGAGGGATCGGGATGGAACTTGAAGGGAAGAACAAGCATTCACCCTAGATACTTTATTGACAAAGTAGGACCGTATCGTGTCGCAGTGGAGGGTGTCGGAGGGGTTTCTTGGATTCCGCGGTGATCACGAGTTGGGATACTTCCAGATGTACCATGACCGTGAAATTTGGCAGGCATATTAGGTACTCTCCTAGGTCAACTTGAAAATAGTTCCTTCCCCGATACGGTGGTGTTGGGGGGAGTAGATGGATGGGGAATCCAGCATCTAGTGACATGCATAACTTTAGAACGGGTGATCGGACGTGAATGAAACTTGACAAGTGTCAAGAACAAGTGTCTCAGATGATCAATTTCAAGTTCGGAACGAATCCAATAACTTGCACCCCTGGAGGGGGTGCAAGAAATAGGGGTGCAAGAAATCTCGTGAAACGCTTAGAGTCGAGAGATCGGGATGGGACTTGGAGGAAAGAACAAGCATAAGCCGTACAGACAATACGAGACAATACTGACAAAACAGGACCGGATCTTGCCACAGTTGGGGGAGTTTGAGAGGGTTTTCCACAATTCTGGTCATCACGAGCTGGGGTACTTCCAAATGTGCTATGACCATGAAACTTGGCAGTCTGTGCTATGACCATGAAACTTGGCAGAAATGAACTGATGAAATGAATATCGAGAGAGAGATGCAGCCTTGACAATTGCAAACCGTATCTGATAAACATGCTAACTGTTCTTACTAGTGCCATATGAGCTTTCAGCTCTTGTTTTTACTACAGGGCGATCTAAAATTGCTAATTCATAATTTATGAAACTGATTATGGACAAAAGACAGAAGTCCGATAAAAATTCGAATCACATCATGCTACTATTTTTTCGGCTCGGACTGATAACTTTGTCACTTTGTCAAAACCCGGTCAAAGCCGATATCTGAGAACAAACTGTTTTAACCCAGAAAAGAACTGGCAAACGAGCAAACCCTCGTGCAATCTTGGGTCAGCCTGCAGGTTACTTACTCTTTTTCTTTAAACCGACCTGGCTTCTTTCCTGAACCTTTTTTTTTATATTTTTTACTTTTTGGGCTACGGCTCCTCCTCCACTCCTAATATTTCTTTTAAAGCACACATGGCACTATGTTCCAATATTCAAAACTATCTGAACCCTATGCATCAACAGCATGATACAGAAACACTTGTCAGGGCATAATGCGCTTTTAGACTAGTGAATCGTGGCAACTGCAAAGATTAGTAAGGTGTCGTTAGCGGGTTGTAACATGTGAAATTTTGGTCTCCGGGTTTAAAGATTAATGGGGACAGTGACGGAAGTGGTTTGCATTGGTATTATTGGTACGACGGGTCCATTAACTCTGACGTCACCTACTCTTTCCGAAACAGAATTTTATTATCATGCAAACTTGAAACTTCTAAAATTTAATTTCATGAATTTCAACTGATAAACTATATCATTTCTACTTGTAACTCTTACTTATTCTTGTTTTCATTAATAATTTGTGTTTTGTACAAATATATGTGTATTCCTTGCGATTTCTTTATTTAGCCCAAACTAGCCTACCTTTTTCATCGGAGCCATATATTCGGTGAACCAAAATTCTTGAATACCGTAAAATTATGCTCTGCTTTTTTACAAATTAACAACGGCTTTGACTGTTTTAAACCTTTCCCAGGGCATTGACTTCTAGCAAAAACTCCGCAGAATTCAGATAACAGATATAACGCATCAGTACGCATGATACGCGAACACTCGTTGGGAGCATAATGCGTATGGAAAATAGTGAATCGTGACAAGTGCAAAGATTAGTGAGGTATCATATAAATACGAAAATAGGTTGCAGTGGCATTATGGACACGACGGGTCCGTTAAAGTTTAACTGAAAAGCCAACTTATTTTTGTATCATTTAAGTGAATACACTGCATTATTTGGATTGTGTTAAGCGATTTTTAAAAAAAAATCACAATTTGCTCTATTATGACATTCAGAATATCTACGGATCACAACGCATAATTCTATGTCCCACTATGTGTTACGAAGTAACACATTTTCATCGGGTCTTCAAGCCTCTTTAAGTGAATAAGTGATGGGTAACCAGATTGACCGACCTCAGCCCCTTTCGGTTAAACTTAAGTTGTGATTGGGTGGTCCGATTGGAGTGAAACTTGAGGGATGGGAGGAGTAAATGCACGAGATGCGTTGGTCATGTTTCCGAATCCCATCCTAGCACCGTGTGCTCCCGAAGTGCTCCGACTCGATTGTAACCTGAAGAGTGGTAGATATGACATTCATGTATCCGAACCTGGTCTGACCTTGGCGGGCGTGGGGGCGGTGAAGGGGGGTATCGGTCATTTCCGGAAATGACTCGATTTCAGTGAAACTTCATGGGTGGTAGGAGAAAATCCACTAGATGTGGAATTCGTGTGTCCGAATCCGATCCGACTTTCATTATCTTGTTATTGCCTTGAATTAGCTTGAGACGACGATACGTTAATTAAGATTTGTATTGAAAGTGCATTTCGCAATCTAAAGCATGCAGTTGACGACACTCTGCTAGTCAAATGTTCTTAGATGTGCCCTGGTTCATTTTCTTTTATCTTTTCTCTCTCCTTATTCTGCTCTGTTTGGTTTGTTTCTTTGGAAGAAAAAAAATAATAATGAAAATTGGCACCAGGCGGTCACGCAGAAACTTTCTGGCGTGTCTAGAGATGCTCATGATGTTTTTTAATGAAGTAATTACTGTTGTAGCGTGTTTCAGTAGTCTTTCATTCATTATAAAATAGAACAAACGTAAACTCGGCAAAGAAAGCAAAACGATATAAGTTAGGGTCGATTTCGACATTTGGGAACAAGAAAGTTTTAATCCCATTCTTATACAAGGGTACACTGTCATCGGTTTTCACATTATTGGGTAGACAATTAATTCCAAAGGGTTGTCTGATAAACGGCCTCATGGCAAAACGTTCCCGTTCGAAAATGTTTCCAACCAAATTGTCCATATTTCAAACCTCCACAAGAAAAAAGTCCCTGACTGAAACTAGCATAATTAATTTTCGTTTTATCAGAATACATTGTCTTAAGATTCAAAATTTTCATCGTACTTCGCATTCCTTCAAAGTAGGTTAATTTACTCTACTGCTTTGAGATAAATCTATTAAACTTATTAAAAAAAATACAGCCTATAAAAATATGCTCTTTTACGGTTTCAAAGAAGAACTCAAGATTATCATGAAACCTCGCATTCCTTCAAAGTAGGTTAATCTATGGCAACAGCAAGCTCACCTATACCAGAAACACACTCTATACTACTTTTTTGATAAATCTCTTCAATTTCCCTAGAGAACCTCTTTTACTTCTACTACTAACTCTCTCGCCATTCCAACCATTTTCACTTCCGAGATCTTTCGCCAACAATTGAAAAATCGGATGCTATGGGACATCTTTTGTAATTAAATTTGATTCATATCGGGGTGCACGTATTTTCATCGCTTGTTTAAGTGAACAAGATTTTCGTATCTTAGACCTATTCGGTGAACTTTAACGGAAGGGATGTGAGGCTAAATACGTCGAAAATATATTCGAGGATCCCCGAAATGTATTCGAGGATCCCTTAAATGTGTTCGGGGAATCGGTGTTTGTATTCGATAATCGACGAAAAGTTTTCAAGATTTGTTTTAGGTTTTCGAGAAATTACAAACAGTATTCGAGAAAAGATACAAGTATTCGAGAATTTATAAAATATATTTGACATTGAAACTGAAAATACATCCGAGAATTTAAAACATAAAATTCTCGAATACATTTTTGTTATTCTCGAATACATTTAGCCTACGCCACTCTCGAATACCTAGTCGCAATTTAAATGTCAAGTACTTCTAAGACATTCTCGAATAGTTTTTACCTTTTTTAGATTGCTTTTTGTAGTTTCTCGAAGACCTAAAAAAAAATCTCGAAGACTTTTTATAAGATTCTCTAATACAAACACCGATTCCTCGAAGACATTTGAGGTGTTCTCGAATCCATTTTTGATGTATTTAGCCTCAAATCCATTCCATAAACATTGAACTTACTGAACTGTTGACTAACTCTTCGTGTCGTTGAAGAATCGCCGTGTGTCTAACGAATAGCCGGAAAGGCTAAGGATGCGACGCGCAATAAGCGTCGTTTATTGGTTGGCATAGGATTTGTATCAAGTTTGAGGATTTGTTTGGGTGACGTTTCTCGTTCGTCCGGAGGTTCAGCGGCTTCTTTCACGGCCGAAAATTTTCATTACTTTCGTTAAAGTGTTAATTCGTGAGAGTGGAGTTGGGATTAGAACTTTTTTTTCCGTAAAAAAATGAAACGGTCACTTTTGGTCAGAATCCCTGCTGCAATAGTGTATCCGGTGGAGCCTGAATCAGTGTGGAATCTTGTGGGCATAATGAGTACAAAAAATAAATCCAGTTTTTGTGATATCTGTCAAGCCTCAACACGCGTGTAGCTGCTTTATCAAACAAATAATGGACTATCCAGTACCGTAGAGCCAAAGAAAACTAAGAAATGAAATTTTTTTTTCCTGGTCAGCGACCGCCCTCAGCGAAAACTAAACTAAATCATAAATTCCACAACAACTCTTAACAGAAAAGCGATGCCGAACCAACAAACTCTAAAACGATATGTAACCAAAATCGAGAAGACCTATGTCAGTGGTGTGAAGGAGGCATCGCTTTTCTGTTGGTGTTGTTCTGGAATTTATTATTTGGTTTATGTTTCAGTGAGAACGGTAGCCATAGGTGCAACCGAAATAACCGAACCGGTGGTTATCCCTCGTGTAATATCTAGAGGGATAAATAGCTTATCAAGAAAAACCGCGAAAATCTCGCTTTGTGTTTCCTTTCGTAATGAATGGTTAGCTTGGCTTCAAACCTTATAGTAACCGTGGAGTTAGTATGACTTACATTACGATAGAAGAAAAGTAAGCCAAAGCGTGTCCAAACGAAAAGTAGGCGTCCGAATGCTTATTTTCGGTATGCTTCCAGTTTAGCACAAAACACCAAATCATCTCACGCAATAAGAGTAACAAGCGCGCAAGCGCTCAGACGTGGAGTGTGAAAGTAAAACGTCTATCATATTCTATATACAATCAGCTTTAGAACCAAGACATTTCTCATCCCCACTAACCAAAAAAGTATTGAAATAACCTAATTTGTAATCATCCAACTTTAAAAGCTTTAAATGTAAAAAAACCGCAACTATAAATCCAAAGAAATGTTGAAGATCTTGCACGAATAGCTTGAATTCCAACTATGGTCTGCCAGCCAGTCTGACCCCAGCTGCCCATGGACGAGGGGGGGGGGGGGGGGTCGGGACCCATCAAAATGTGTATTTAAATCTCTTTTACATCAGCTTAGAGTTTGATTCCAGTCACAGGTCAAACACTTTTATCTTGGGCAATTTGGGCCCATATTCGCATGAACGGGGAGGGTGGGGGTGGTTCAACTCTCCCCAATCCCTATGATCCAAAAGCACAAAGGAATTTCATCGCCTCTTCTCCAGTTATCGTCAAGTTAAAAACATTAAAAAATAGTCATTCTGGGCCCAATTGCCCCTGAACGAAGTGGGGGTGGGGTCTGAGACCCGCAAAAAGTAAAAAGTGACCCCAATGCTCTCAAACCTACCAAGTTCCAACTTGATACCTGTTCATTCCTGTCACGGGTAACGAACTTTACTCCTGGGCAATCTGGGCCCAGTTGCCCATGAACGGGGTGGGTGGGGGAGATGCAACTTTAAAAGCAATTTCCCAGCCCTAGAATCTACATACAAGGAATTTCATCATCCTATGTCCAGTTTTGGTCAAGCTATGAACAGTTTTCACTGGGGAATCTGGGCCCATTTGCCTCTGAACCATGCACAACTAGACCCTAATACACACAAGTGTACCAAGTATGAACTTGATACTTCCACTGGTTCACGAGTTATGAGCTCCACAAAATACGGTGAAAACCCAGAACCGAAAGCCGAAAGCTGCTCCAGCGCTCGCAATACTGGATTTTTCCAAGGAACACTCCACTAAAAAGCAGGAATCTATGGCTCTATCGTTGCATGCCCGTCAGGGAGTTCAAACTTAAAAGACCACAGTAGCCCATAAACAAATATATCAAAAGGAATTATCCCTAATCTCCGAAATCCCTACTTGCATCATGAAGACGAAAGAGTTGGAACAAGCAACTTATGATCGAGGTGTTGGGCACTTGCCGATTTCGTGTACACCATGAGGCAGAGGCAGACGAGGCAGGCATGAGGCACGTGAGGCGGGCATGAGACAAGTGAGGCAGGCATGAGGCACGTGAGGCAGGCATGAGGCACGTGAGGCAAACATGAGGCACGTGAGGCAGGCATGAGGCACGGGAGTCAGGCATGAGGCACGTGAGGCAGGTATGAGGCACGTAAGGCAGGCATAAGGCACGTGAGGCATGGCATGGGGCACGTGAGGCAGCTGAGGCAGGTGTGAGGCAGGCATGAGGCAGGGACCTTGTACACCATGAGGCACTAGTGCGCAACCCCTCGCTTATGATTCCGTGTTTGCTTTTCGTATTTTTGGAACTGTCACACTATTATGCGACAAATCGAACAATCTGTGAAATAGAGTGAATTTTGTGTAACACAACAACAAGAGTGACATTTCACATTATCATGCGACGGTATAGCAACCCTGCTTCCATCCCTCGTGTGATTCGGAAGCAGGTAGTTGATCATGACTACGAAAAAATAGGACGAAAGAGAATACTTGAGAAATAAAGAAAAAAGTGAAGAAAGGAAAAATTAGTACCTTGCGAGAGGATGGGATTATAATAAACCTCATTACAACATCAAGAGTGACAATTCACATTGTCATGCTACGTACAGCAACCCTGCTTCCATCCCTCGTGGGATTCGGAAGCAGGTAGTTGATCATGACTACGAAAAAAGGGACAAAAGAGAGTACTTGAGAAATAAAGAAAAAGTGAAGAAAGGAAAAAGGAGTTCCTTGCAGTACTCCGCAGCTAGAGAGGATGGGATTATAATAAGCCTCAGTATATCTTACAACTTAGAAACCATAGAAATGAAGGAAGCTGTCGAATTTGCAAGAAACGCGTCCACTTTAAAATCATCAAGGAACTTCCGAGGTGAAACCGAGTGACTGATCGGGTTGAAGGCCTTTTCAGTTGCAGTAAGTTGGGACAAAATGTCTGGTTCTTGTAAATGGTATTGAGTAACGCCCTAGCCAGTGAGTGGAGGAAACACCTTTTAAGTTTCCGAATTGTAGCCTATAGTCTCTTTGAAATCAGTGATTTTTAAAGGACCCTCGCGCTACTTAGTGTTTCTGCTAAGATGTTCAGGGAGAGATGACTACTTTAAAACATAGCAATGCTTACAGAGAATTGCACAAGGCGTCTGCTGTTTTGAGCGACTTTCCATGTCCCTTTCCGATGGGATTCGGTGGGATCCCAAAAAACCATTGTTTGATCCAGACGATTGGGTTCTGTCTTAGCTAGATCCTGTTTTCGCAGACTCCTTGAACATTTTTTATACTAAAATTCAGAAACAGATTAAGGCCAAATAGCTAATCATCTGAGAAAACCAGGTTCAGATATGAATTCAGCATATTGTGTGTTTACTTGACGAAAACTTTCTGCTTTACTTCTGCCAATTTTCCCGTTTCGGCCGAATTCCGGAACTACTTGTCCGGCGAAAAAAGAAAGCTAAAAAACGAATTCAGCGTATCTTCTTTCCCCTATATCGAACATCTAATCAACATCAAATAAAAGTTTACTTTTAAAAAATTTCCAGTTTTTGCCGGATTCCGGTCGAACTACTGGTCCGGCGAGAAAATGGTTTTTATAATCGTGCTCAGCATGTCTTCTTACCTCATAATCGACTATCACATTAGCTGTTTAAAAATATTTTGTTTGTCCCTAAATTTGAACCCCCTCCACCACCCCTTAATGTAGGGCTACAGAGCCCATCTCCGAACTTGATCTTAAACTTGACCCTAAGAATCTTCACACCAAGTTTCATCGAAACGTCTCATTCTCTTCGAGAGTTATCGAGCTCACAGACGGACGGAACGACGGACAACTTTTGCGATGTCACAGGTAGCACTCTACTTACGTTTTGGGATCCCAAAAACGTGACAAGCGCGATAATTAGTTTAATGTTAAAAGAAGAGGTACGATATACCAAGTCTAGAATCTCGGGAACGAGATTCGCCCACCAGAAGGCCTAACGTGTAGCTGGAAATATTATTCATATTACGCTTTAAAGGAAACAAACCAAAACAGAGTAGAAAAGGAAGGAGAAAAAGAAGAAGAAAGACAAAACACAAACTAGAAGAGGAAAGACACCAAATAAAATAATTGACAAAAAAAAAAAAATACGAACGATCTTCCATCAACCAATCCCCCCTCCCCCCCAAAAATGGAATTATATTTTCGATAACAACAAGACCAAAAGATTCGATGGAATTCCAAAAATGTAAAATTTGTTGGACTTCTTGATCCAGACAATCGACTCTTATAGCGATCCGGTCTTTTTTAGTAATAAAACTTGACAAAAATCAGCAGTTTGAAAATAATCATATATGCTACAGTAGTGGTTTCTTATTGACAAATTAAGGCCAATGGCCGTCATCCGAGAAGTTCAGATATGGATCAGCATGTCTGTTTGCGCCTAAATGTCTCATCGTATTTGACGAAATACCTTGTTTTAGGAAGGGATTTCTTTTCTGGCAGGCAAATAAAGTACAGATATGGGTATGTATTTTATGTCTTTTTAATCAAAGCCAACCATCTAAAACTTCGCAAAATGTGTGCAGACCAAAAGAGCTGGTTACACAGAGGCGCAAACCAAGAAAATCTTGAGACGACCTTCTCTGTATTACTTTGAGACTTACCGAATTTGCAACAAACATTTTGATTAGTCGACTTAAGAGACTTAAGAACCAAATTTCTGATTTTTGAGAAATTTTGGCGGAATCACCTGTCTGACAGAAAATAAAGTTCAAAAATAGATTTTTTGCGTGTTCTTACCTCCAATGGGAACCTCTAAAGATCTTAAGAATGAACTTTTATTTTTACAAAACCTCCCGCTTTGGCTGGATTGCCGGCGGACTATACTTGTCCGGCAAGAAATTGAAGCTCAAAAATGAATTCTGCTTGTCTCCTTACCCCTAGATCAACACTCACATTTTGGTCGGATTCGGGGTGAACTATTTGTCTGGCGAGGAAATAATTTTCACATACAGATTCAGCGTGTCTCCTTACAACTACATCGAGCCTCTAATCAACTTCAGACAAAACTTTTACTTTTAACAAATTTTACGGTTTCGGTCGGATTCGGGGCGAACTATTTGTCCGGCGGGAAAATAATTTTCATATACCTGTTCAGCATGTCTCATTACCCCTAAATCGACTATCTCATTCGCTTTAAAAAAATATTTTGTTCTCCCCTTTATTTTAACCCCCACCCCTAACTATAGGGTACCCCAGAACTATCTTGAGACGACGATGCTTAAACTAGCAGTTTGTTTTAACAATGCATTCCGTCATCTCATTTTATACAATCGATGTTACTCTGCTGGTCAAATGTTTTTAGAAAACGAAATTGAATCTTTTGATGTTATGAGATAGAAAGCGATAGTTAGTTTTGTTGCAAGGTTAGAAGTCTCCGAAAATCCACTTTTAAGGGCATGGACTGACCGACCGACCGTAAAGCGACCGGTATATGGCACTTGGCCGGAAGTCAAGTGCCACACAAACTCTACTTTTGCCCAATTTCCGGTTATGGCCGGATTCCGGGATAATTGTTTGTTCGGCAAGAAAATAAGGTTCAGATGTCGCTCCATCATGTCATCTTAACTCACACCAGCCTTACCCCTATATCGACCCACAAATCGGTAAACTTTTAATTTCTCAATAGGCCGGATTCGGGCGAGCACAAGCTAAAAATTTAGATATAGATTCAGCGGGTATTCTTAATCTTTATATCGAATCTCTGAAATACAGTTTTACTTCTA
Source organism: Branchinecta sandiegonensis (assembly GCA_030848855.1). Lineage (NCBI taxonomy): Eukaryota > Metazoa > Arthropoda > Branchiopoda > Anostraca > Branchinectidae > Branchinecta > Branchinecta sandiegonensis. The sequence goes on along the minus strand of JAUPMV010000001.1, from coordinate 26,838,253 downwards.
CCAAATTTCCGCTTCTGCCGGATTCTGGACGAACTGCTTGTGCGGCAAACCATTAGCTCCTCCACCACTCCTAAATATAGGCTTATGAGGGGCCTATCTACGAACGTTTTGGGCGCCAAAAACTTATTTGTCGTGGAAATGCAAAATGCCGTTCCGGCCATTTCTACCGCCTTTTCCGTCGACTGTGCTAATGCCCCGAGCCACCGAATGGAGGAAATGATTGTATATATTTAGTAAAGAATAGTCATGTGTTAGTGTGATTTTATTATGCGATGTGTAATAACACGAATTAAATAAATTGATTAACTGATTGGTAGGGCTACCGAGCCCATCTACGAACTCGACATGTCCTTCGACCCAAAGAATACTCACGACAATGTTTCATCGAAATATCTCTTCCCTTCAAGAGTTATCGGACAGACAGACAGACGGGAAACTTTTACGAAGTCACAGGTATCTCTAAAATTACGTTCTGGGATCCCAAAAAGGACTTGTCCCCTGGCTTTAAAGTTCAATGGGAGGATCAAACAATCATGATACCACATTACCACCCCCTAGAATACAATGTTACATCGGGAATCAGCAGATTCCTAGACAACTTTTTTTCGCTAATATATTGCTACGCCGTTTTATACTTTTATACTATCGCCCATTGTGCTTTAAAGCTGATAGGGTCGACGCAACCCTTACCTCTTCAGAGGTGGATTTAGAGGTGGCTATGGGCTGGGTAATATAAACGGTATCGGAAAGGCCAAGGGGGTTTGTAGGATGGACGGTCTCGGAAGACAGGTTGTCTACAAAGATTTATTGGGGTGGTAGTACAAACCACCGGGGGCCATTTGGTGCCACGGCGTTCTTCGAGTTTTTGGAAGGGTTTTAGTTTGTGTTTGAAGTGTTGCATGGGCGAACGAACAGTTATTCCTACCAGAGCAGGCCATATTTCGACACAGTTTTGCTTGCGATAGTTGCATAGAAAACAGAGTTGCACTTGCATGAAAAATGGTTCTTGCACATGAGTCGCAGTAGACTGAAAAAAGGTTATTGCAAACTTGAAGGAATTTGCAGTTGATCTCGCGGCGACAACGGCCGGACAAAAAGTACTTGCTTACGGTGCTAAATTTGACAACAGCTTGTTCAGAATTTTGCTTGGCTGTAATCGTCTAAGCACTGACGGTTACTGAAGTAATCACTGGTGAAAATATTCACAAGTAGCACTGACGGTTTTGTCCAGTGTTGGAATTCTGTAGAAGAAATGTGCACTTGAATTCACAATAGTCTCCTATCTGTCGAGTGGTAAGGACCCCCCCCCCCCCCCAGACACACACACACAGAATTTGCCATCTTAATCGATTTCTTGAACCGGCCATTTCCTTTGTAGCCGAAGAAGATATTCCTGAATCTGCTTTCTGTGCAATGCTCGACGCCCCGACGTACCTCTACGAAATTTCGACCATTGTCTTCTTTATTCTACCAATGGGGATACTGAGCATACTTTATAGTCTTATGGGTCTGAAACTCAGACGGACTTCTGTTCTGGGCCGTGAATTTTCGAATTCGGTACACAAGGGAAACAATGGGGAATCCAGAAGTAACGCGTCGAAGAGGAATATGACGAGGATGCTAAGTAAGTAGCTATCACATTTTGCGTGTTCTTTCTCCAGCAAACTAAGTTAGTTGCTGCTTGAACGCCAGCCATTCGTACCCCTCCCCCCCTCCCCATTACGGTAGATCATCTCTAGCCAGGTTCCTCTTCGCCATGCCAAGTATTTTTTTTCTTACAGAGATTCCCTTTTCACCGGATTTCGAATCAATCAGTCATCGTATTTATTCCTGAATATCTGTTTTACAACATGATAACATAGGACTGTCAACTTAATATACAGTTAATAATATACAAATAATATACTCATATACAATTCACTTTAAGATTTGTACGACTTCACAACTTTTGTAACATAATTAAACGGTATGTGCAGCATAAAAGTATAAAAGATGTAATACTAGATTAGTTGTCAAAAACTTCTACGTGTCTTCACTTGCTAAGAAACTTCACAAAATATGGCACAAATGACTTAAGGAATCTATCAGAAGAGTAACTAAGTGGGTTTTGTAGCGTAAATTTCTTTGCCTTTCCGGTGCTTGCTTGTCTACCATTCTTTACTGCGTAGTCTGACAGAATACGCCTGTGCTTTTCTGTTGACAAGCACTTCCTTCCGAATTTCATGAGTAAGTCACGATAAAAGTATAAAAGATGTAATACTAGATTAGTTGTCAAAAACTTCTACGTGTCTTCACTTGCTAAGAAACTTCACAAAATATGGCACAAATGACTTAAGGAATCTATCAGAAGAGTAACTAGGTGGATTTTGTAGCGTAAATTTATTTGCCTTTCCGGTGCTTGCTTGTCTACCATTCTTTACTGCGTAGTCTGACAGAATACCTCTGTGCTTTTCTGTTGACAAGCACTTCCTTCCGAATTTCATGAGTGAGTCACGGCGCCGTTCTGACAAGAGTTGTTTCGTTCTTGACTCAGGCCGCATTGCCATACTGGACAGCAGTATGCAACTGCAGGACGCTTATAAGTCTTCTAGCAAATAATGAGACCATTTGCTTTAAAGCCAAACCGTTTGAGTTGACTGAAGTACCGTAGAAGCAGAGATGTCTGTGTTCAAAGTACGTTTATCTGCGATCCCCATTTTAAGTCATCATCGATGTGGACGCCAAGTACATTGACTGTTTTCACAGTTTTGGGGTTGGTGTCACCGATCTCAGGGACCTCAGGGAGTTGATCCTGAAGATGGTGCTTTTTTTCGATGTTTAATGTCAGCTTAGAGTTAGCTGCTCGAGAGTTGACCTCCGTCAACAAGGTCTTCACGGGATCGTTGGAATGTGAATCGGAAAGAGATCGAAAGCTGGCAGCATTCAAATCGCCTGCAAATTTGTAGCGATTTGGATACTCAATGGTGAGCTTGTTTATCACAATAATGAAGGCGAGAGGTCCTAGTTTGCTTCCCTGCGCCGCTCCACAGGTGATGTTCAATGACGTTAAGATGTCTTCTGGGCTTAGCTGGACACACTGGCTTCTTTCGTGAAGGAAATCTGCCAACATTCTCAGCACAAATCTTCTGGCCCCCATCATAGAAGCTTCTTCGATAACTAGATTGTGGTCAGAAAATCGAAAGCTTTGACGAAGGCCGTAATTAGGGTTTCAAACAAATGAGCACTCAGTTTTCACGTGCTATGGAACGTCATGGATATATTGAACCAAGTATTGCGAAGTATTGCAGCCTGGACGAAATCCATTTTGTCGTTCATCGAGTTTGTCTTTAACGTCTTCTTACAGCCATTTCAAGATACACTTTTGAAGTCGCTTTCTTTGGTATAGGGATGATGTATTCCAGCTTATACTGCGAACACACGATAAGGATTTTCTGGCCGGATTTCCTGCACTTTCATCATCAAGCTGTAAATATTTCAACTTTTCCCTATGGAAGTGACGATGGTGACGAAAATCCGGGCAGGAATTCCAGTCCGGGAGCTCCCGATCCTGATCGTGTGTTGGCACTATTAAAGTGCTTAGGGAAGATTCCTTCGACAAGAGATTGGTTAAAGACGGCTGCCAATGGCTTGGCAAGCTCGTTTGCGCACTCTTTCACGTAACAGGTGGGAACTTCACCAGGATAAGTAGCTTTCCTTGGGTTTAACTTTGACAATATCTCGAAGACCTCTCCTGGGTGAATAGTGGGGATTTCTGTGATGGGTGGGAAATCTGGCACAGTAGAGAGTCCTGGATGTTAGTAGCTCTCCTTTATCGTCCCTAATTTCCAATTTAGGGTTTATTGTTGTATGAAACTTACGAGGATCAGCTGCCATGACTTTCTTATCGCACTTCCTGCCAAACTCTTTCGTCGCTTTTTTCAGCTTTTTAACGATTTTGTTCCGCAACATTTTTCCGTTACCCTTGTCTCCTTCTTGAAGAAGCTTATCTCTGCGCAGTATCAGAGACTGGAGGGTTTGACCTGTTCTTTAAGGAAAATATTTTTCGGGAAAAACTTCGGAGTAGATGTTGTTAACGTCGGAACAAATTTGTTTGCCATTGCGTTTCCATTTGTTAGACTGCACAGTCTCTTCCAGTTATGAGGGTCGTCTCTTGTATTCAGCTTCCTGTTCGGTCGAAGTATTAGATCAAGGGGGTTCCTGCCTCGTGTTGGGATCTCAATCGTCTGTTTCAGGAAAAGGGACTTTTCAACCCGTGCAGCTTTGATATTATTCAAATATCCGCAAATGACAATGCCGGAGTATGGAAACTTTCCTCCGAGTCCATGGACAATTGAAGGTATTCGAGTAGTTGATTTCTGAAGGATCACGTGGTGGGTAGTACGCTATACCGCAAACGATATAGGAAACACTTGCGGGAAGCAGTTTGGGCCGGGTCCAGGTCCACATTACTTCGAGGTTGTGGTCTTTGACTACCGGTGGAAAAAGTTGCCTTTTTGGGATACTGCTTTTACAGACGATGCCACCACCATGTATGACGGGTTAACCTAACACATTTAGTCGAGGAGAAATTATGCTGTCATATCTGTCAAATTTTAGCAACCCTGCGCCGTCTGCCCAGGTTTTAGTGAGGAGTGCAAATTGAGTTTTGTGACCAATTACACTCTAAAGTAAAACGAAACGTTTTTAAATATGCAACGCTGCTGGTTCTATGAACCAGTTTTCAGAATTTGCCAGTTTTCTAGTAAAGCTTTCTCCTATAAACCGTTTTAGCGAATCCGTTTGAAGAGAAAGCGCACCAAAGAAGAATATGTTTCAGGAGAAAGGATTTCTGTTGCAAAACCGCTTCATAGAAAACTGGTTCAAAGAGCCGGCAGCGTTGCATGCTGAAGGGTTGCAGCTACATAACGTTTCATCGGAATCAGACCAGATGTACACGTGAGACATATAATCCGATGAAACACAAGCATCCGTCTTCTGATTTGGATAGTCTTCTGCTCGATACGTTAGCTCAGATGCACATCAATGACCGATGCAAACGAATGCAAACAAGGATATCTCGAAGATAATTTAGGAATCTGAGGTATTCTCGTGTTCATTTTTGACGTAGTTGGACTCAAATCCGTCCCATTAATTGTTTTTCGATAACTACAAGCTTTTGACTGTTCCGAAATGATTAGAGCAATATTATTAGAGCCCTGGTAGACTCAAGACCAAATCATAAGAATTTACAGCTACAGATAGAATGGTATTACTGAATCATCACAAAACCTGTCAGGCTTGACGCGCGATTATCTCGAAACTAGCAAAAGGTGACTTGTCACCTTTGTCGCTAAGCTCTTCAATTTTCCTCCTGAGGTACTGTGTTTCTTGTATATTGCTTCTGAACGGCATAGCTCTTGAGCCTTTCCGGACACATGCCTGTCGTATGTTTTGAGTTCGTCAGCCACCCCCCCATACCCAAACCCCATGCATCAAATATCATATTCTCAAATTTCTCCGCACAGTCCAGGATCCGTTTTGAAAATCTGCACAAAGCTTAATGGAATGTCAGCACAAACTTGATTTTCAAGTTGAGAAGCTGCTGAAGGCAAGGCTTTTTCGGTGAGGTATTTTTGTTTACAACTTAAGCGTGCCTTGTCGAACAGTAGACAAGGCTCTCACGCTCGAATCCAGACTTTTTGTCCTAACACTTTCTTGTTTGTTACGCTAAAAGATTCGTTCCTCATCAATACAGCACACGGGAAGTTAGTGAGTCTGGGCCACGTGGACTGCTCTTCAAAAAAAAGGTAGGCTTGGATGGAAACTAAGCTGATAGTAATACTACCGGTTTTAGACAATATAGTTTCACTTTCATTATAATGTTCAATTAGGCTTTTGCCCAAGCTATGATTAAGATACGCATGGAGAACCTAACCCGGAAGGCGAAACAGGTTGGCCCATTTATCTCTGAAATTCATAGGCTATGAAATCTTTGTCTGCAAGGTCTGAACCGATTATAAAGAAACCGAGATAAGAAAGTTTTTGAACCGTGAAAGTTTTTCTTAGCAACGAAGCTTTCGTCTTAATTGACGAAAATAACTATTTGAATGAATGCAAGTATTTTATTATCACACTTTCGTCTTAAAACAAGAGCTGTAAGCTCATATGGCACTTGCATGAGTTAAGATGTTTTGATTGATCAAAAGTAAGTTTCGACTTTGCGGTTGAGATGCGCACTCTAAGGGAGCTAGAAGTTCATTTGTAAGGAAAACCCTTGAGGCAAGAATGATAACGGTCTGATGTGCAACAGGAAATGCACATATTGCTTAAAAGTATTTTTCTTACTTTGCGGTCAAGATTGGTACTTTAAGGAATAATCGGATTTGGGAAGTAGCAATTTCTAAGCAAATGTTGTTGAATCTCTAACAATCCAGCGAAGTTTCATCGTCCTAGCACATCTGAAAGTACCTTAACTCGCGACCATTGGAATCCCAGACCCCCCCCCTCCAACACACCCAAAATACCCGGAGTCAATCCGGTTCTGTAAATGAGTAATCCAGAGCATCTGTTTGTGATTCCCACAAAGTTCGATTCCGATCACACCAGTCTAAGCGGGTCAAGTATTCCCCCCCCCCCCAATAATTGTCGGATTCGGTCAGGAAATGAAAAAGATCACCAGGGAGAAATGTCCTCTGTTCAATTATTAAATTTCACTCGAATCCGATCACCCGCTCCAGAGTTACGCATGACTCAATATTCGGATTTCCCTCCCTCAACTCCCCCCCCCCAAGATTATCATATCGAGGACTTTTTTTTTTATTCCAAGTCAGTTTGACCGGGTCCCTGATATGCCTGCCAAGTTCCGTCGTGAAAATCCCAAATACCGGAATTCTGGGAAACCCCTCCCCCCCCCTCAAGTGTCCGGATCCAGTCAAATTGTGTAAAAGATTTACATGGAGCAGATGTTCGTTCTTCCCAGCAAGTTTCGCTCCGATCCCTCCATTCTAACCGTTTCTTGAGATTTCCGCCCCCCCCCAAAACCCCCACGGTGGCCGTAGCCAATCCGATTCAGTAAATGATTTACCTAGAGCATCTAGCTGTTTGTCTTCCCACAAATTTCCATCCCTATCTCCCCATTCTAAGCGGGTCACGTATTTTCCGCCCCCCAATAGTTTCCCGATTCGGTCCGGATATGAAAAAGAACACCAGAGAAATGTCCTCTGTTCAATTCTTAAATTTCACTCGAATCCGATCACCCGTTCCGAAGTTACGCGTGACTGAATATTCCGGATTCCCCTCCCTCAACTCCCCCCACCATTATCAGATCGACAAAATTTTTATTTTGAAGTCAGTTTGATCGGGTCCCTGATATGCCTGCCAAGTTTCATTGTGAAAATACCCAAAACCGCCATCACCGGAATTCCGAGAAACCCCTACCCCCCCCCCCCCTAAGTGTCCGGATCCAGTACAATTGTCTAAACGATTTACCTAGAGCAGATGCATGTTCTTCCCAGCAAGTTTCACTCCGATCCCTCCATTCTAACCGTTTCTTGAAATTTCCGGCCTCCCCCCCCCCAACTCCTCCCTGGCTACCGAATCCGGTCAAGACTTTAAACGGGGCATCACAGATATATAATCTATTCAGTTTTTAAGTTTCATTACAGTCCGATCACCCGTTCGAAAGTTACATTCCACTCAATTTCCCGGATTCCCCTGCCCTTCACTCCCCCCCCCCCAAATGGTCGGATCGGAAAACTGATTATTTTTAAGTTTGTTTGGTCGGGTCTCTGATATGCCTGCCAAGTTTCATGGTCCTAGCATATCTGGAAGTACCCTAACTCGAAAAAGTGTAACAAAATGCCCTAAATTTTCAAGTTTCAAGCGCCCTCCACTCCCCCGCATATGCTCGGATCGGGAAACTGATTATTTCCAGGTTAGTTTGGTCGGGTCCCTAATATCCCTGCCAAGTTTCATTGTCCTAGCACATCTGGAAGTACCCTAACTCGAAAAAGTGTGACAAAAAACTCGGACAGAACGACAGACGGAATTGTGCTCGGTATATGGCACTTGAGCCAGAGGCTTCAAGTGCCATAAAAAGTGGAGTATAGAAAACGAAAAGAGAGAACACAAAAAAGATAAAGAGAAGAGTAGAACTGTACTAACGATATAATCTTTGAACCGAGCAACTTAGTTCTACCAAGTTACTAGGAGTTGAGATGTCTTTCAAGGTCGGTGGATAGGATGGACTTCGTTAGACCCTCTCGGCCCTAACAGGCGAAGCAAGAATGACCCGAGACCCAAGCTTCCTCCCCCCGTCTGTCCGTCTGTTAGCACGATAACTCTCAAAGGGGATGAGATATTTGGTTCAAACTTGGTGGGTGGAGCTTTGGGTCAAAGTCCAGGTCAAGCTCGTAAATGGGCTCTGTATATTCTTCTAGGGGTGGGGAAGGGGTTTCAATGAAGGGGTGGAAAAATAGCTTCGAAAAGCTGATTAGATAGACGACTTAGTGGTAAGGAAACATGCTGAATCCATAACTGAAACTTGGTCTTTCGCTAGACAAATAGTTCGCTCGGAATCCGGCCGAAATCGGGAAAAGTATAAAACATAAAAGTTCTACGTAAAGTTGACTAGGGTTTTGATTTTATATACAAGAAGACATTCTGAGTTAGTTTTCCACTTTTTATTTTGTTTAAATACTTCTTTTGCTCTGCTATAGCCTAAATAGTAGGATGCTTAGATTTGGATAAAGTCAATTTTTGTTTATGTACTTTAAACTGCGTGGCAATTTTATTCCTGATTCGTTTCGTCGAACAACCGGCTATGGCATCGAGGAATAGAATTTGGCTTCTAAGTGAAAGGTCCGTGGTTCGATCCCAGTTAGCTCTGCTCCTCTTTTCGTGAGTGCTGAGAGTTTTTGTTTTTGTAGCTTCGCTCAAGTGCCATATACCGATCACTTTTCGGTCGGTCAGAGTGACGGTCCACTGCTATTGAGTTTGGGTACTTCTAGAAGTTCTAGGACAATTAAACTTGGCAGACATAACAATGAACCGACAAACTAACTTGGAAATAGTCGTTTCCTCGATTCGACCACCGTGGGGAGAGTGGAGGGATGGAGAATCCGGAATCTTGAAGCATCTTGATGAAACTTTGTATTTAGAAAGAACTCGTGTCTCAGATGTTTGATTTTAAGGTAGCAGTGTTCTAACGCCACCGCGGTTTCCCGCCACCATATGTTTTCCGCCACCTTTTAATTCAGGTAGCGCAGGTAGCCTGTGCAGGTAGTTTCAGATTTAAATCTTGAAATGTGAAAAGGGTGTTTACCGCGAGGGGTTGCTCACTCGCTGGGCACCACTGTACACCCTCGCTGGGCACCGGCTTGGCACCGGCTGGGCACCGCTGAGCACCGGCTGGGCACCACACTGTACAACCATTTTGGGAGTGAGCAACCCCTCGGTTTACCGCCACCTAGGAAATCTTACGTCCCCAAGAGGATTGGTTCCTCTAGAGGGTAGGGTCAAATCTTATCAGGCCTAATATTCTGATGGGGTGTCGAGCGCCAACCGGGTGAAGTATCACAGCGATTGAGGGCTCTCGGCAAAACCTGCTCCAAAACGCCGCAAAGTCTGCAGACAACTGGAGGAGAGACTACTGAAAGTTAAAATTACGTATCAAAAAGTCTTCAAGAGAAGCACTTCTGCGGGCGATTTCTCACCTTTTGAAATATGAATAGTTTGGGGGGCCTTGAGTAGTTGAAGTTGCACAGTTTCTTTAGCTGGACTTAAATAAATAATTATTTGAAACGTTCAGCTCAGTCTTCGTATTAGCTAGGATTAACGTAGAGTTGGCGTGGGGCTTTGAGTTGTTGAAGTTGTACAGTTTCTTTAGTTGGACTTAGATAAATAATTATTTGAAACGTTAAGCTCAGTCTTCGTATTAGCTAGGATTAACGTAGAGTTGGCGTGGTGGCGGTAAACCCCTCTTCGCATTTAACGATTTAGATCTCGGATTACATGAACCAGCTACCTGCGCTAACTGCACTAATGAGTTGGCGAAAAACATACGGTGGCGATGGACCCACCAAAAAATTTGACCCTTTCGTCTGACCCAACTAATCCTCTTGATGATGCAAGATTTCCTGGGTGGCGGAAAACATACGGTGGCGCTGGAGCACGGTGGCGTTAGGACACCCACTTCGATTTTAAGTCCGGACCAGATCCGATGAATGTGGCGGGGGGGGGGGGGGGGGTGAGTCGGAAGGGGCGACCGGAAATCTTGTGACACGCTTAGAGTTGAGCGATTGGGATGAAACTCGGTGGGAAGAACAAGCACAAGCCCTAGATACACCAATGACAGAACCGGACCGGGTTCGGGCACTTGGGGGGAAGTTCTAGAGAGGGGAATTTCGGTGATCACGTTTTGAGGTACTTACAGATGTGCTAGGACGATGCAAATTAGCTTGAACATTAGAGACTTGACAAGATTGGCTTAGGAATATGCCAGTTCGCCGATCCAACCATTGTGGGGGAATGGAGGAATGGGGAATCCGGAATCTTGAGGCATGTATAACTTTCGAACGGTTGATCGGATCTTAATGAAACTTGAAATTTCGAAAGACCTCGTGCCTGAAATGAATGTGGGGGTGGGGGCTGTTGAAGGGAAGAACCCGATATCTTGTGACACACTTGCGACAACTTTCCAACGGGTAATCGGATCTTGATGAAAAGTAATATTTAAAAAGACCTCAGATGTCCCACAGTGGGGAGCGGGGTGGGGAGTTGTAGGTGGGGGGGGGGGGAGAATTCTGGTCATAGCGAGTTAGGGGACTTCCAGACGTTGCTAGGACGATGAAACTTGAGCTGAACATTAGAACCTTGACAAGATCTGCTTAGACATTGTCACTTCCCAGATTCGACCATCCTTTAAAGTACTCATCTTATCCGCCAAGTACAAAGAAACAAAAAATACATTTTCATGATCCATGAGCTCATGATCAATTTTGCCTCAAGGCTTTTGCTTATAAATTAATTTCTATATCCCTTAAAGTGCACATCTTAACCGCAAAGTGAAAAAAATACTTTTGACCAAACGATACATTTCATGATCCCAGAGAGCTCATGGTCTTTGTGCCACAAGGGTTTTAGTATAAAAAGGAATTTCTAGCACCCTTAAGGTGCGCATCATCACAGCCAAGTGAAAAAATAAAATACTTTTTACCAAACTATACATTCTCGTGATTTCCAAGGGCACATGATCAGGGAATCGACTAAAACCAGGAAGGGAAGGGAACGCGAGAAAAGCAGGAAGGCATACTAAAAACAGGAAGGGCATACTAAAACGAGGAAGGGCATCCTTGGGAAAAACCATGCAAAAGGATTCCCTTTCAGATTCGGAGGGGAATCAATTTTCGCTGGTGGAGGTGCATTTTAAAATTAGTTAAAAACAATCAAAATAAACAAAACCAAAAATAAAGTGGATCCAGAATAATTCTGTCAACTGCATATTTTTTTTTTTTGAACAAAATCCATTTTGGAAGCATTCCCCATGTTCTCGCTGTTTCTGTACGCGGGGTCCGCATGGAGTGACTCCCTCTATTCTCGCCGTTCCCTTCGATTCCCAGAGGAGTCCTCGGGGAACGGCGAGAATACGTCTCTAGGCTAGACTGGAAATAAAGACACAAAGGAATTAGACAGCAGTTCTGACTAAAGGCATATTCTCGCCGTTCCCCGAGGAATCAAAGGGAACGGCGAGAATAGAGCGAGTCACTCCACGCGGACTCCGCGTACGGAGAACAACGAGAACACATGCTTCCAAAATGGATTTTATTCGAAAAAAAATATCCAGTTGCCGAAATTGGTCTGGATCCACTTTATTTTTGGTTTTGCTTATTCTAATTGTTTTGAATTAATTTTACATTGCACCAACACCAGCAAAAACTGATTCCCCTCCGAATCTGAAAGGGAGTCCTTTTCGATGATGGTGATGATAATCGGAGCATTTCCCGTCCGTGGGGACTCGCGAGAATACGGGGAGCGAGTCCCCGGGACAAACAAAAACGCGGGGACTCCTCAAATGGAGTCCTCGGGGAACGGCGAGAATACACCTTCAGTGGCTGGCTACTGATGTATAATATAATAATATGAATAACAACAACAATTTATTTATGACCCATCATACACTCACAAAGAGAAAGAGGGCGTATAATTAGAAAAACGCTGAAAAAGTAATATACGGAAATATACGGACACGAAACTAACTTCTAACCAATTAACATAATAATGAACCAACAAATAAAAAGAAAGAACAACAACAGAGCCAGAACTAGAACAAAAACCCTTCGAAGCTGGTTCGGAGGAGTTTTTTTATATCTTAGCAAAAAGTTTGTCCGCAGCATCAAGAGGGTCCGGCAAGCTGTATCTCCTCCCGCAATCTTCCGCTCCTTGTTCAAGGCGGTACCCGAATGAGGAACTTTGAATATTTGAAATAAGCCCTTCTATTTTTTTATTTTTTCTGATTGAGTTAACATGTCCCATAAGGAAACCAAGTATAGAACATGAGAGAGAGAACCCGCAGTGTACATTTTTACAGGGCGGTGTTTACCAAGATTAAGCTGTGCTCCAACTGCACCAGCATACGCATTAGAAATATAGCATACAAGTATACGCATAGAAAAGAAATGAATGAAACCGAACAACAGACAGACAGTTCTTGCTCCTATACATGTTGTTAAAGTTCCAATCTTACTAGTATTACTGATACATTCTTATGTCCCTGATCGTTTAATCCATTCTCAGTTCCTGGATTTTAAAATTGTATGTCTGACAGATAGTGTCTTGGACATTCTGCGTGACGCCTTGCCTTACGACGAATGTCCAGACGTCATATCAAGAGGATAGCGTGCTGATTTCTGCGCGATTTTCTTCAGTCAGCCAGTCATAACGGGGTCCTGCCTTACTCAAAACAAGGCTCCTGCCTCAGAACAGGGGCCCTGCCTTGATCAGGACAGGGATCCTGACTTGAGAAAGAATAAGAACAACAACAGAAGAACAGGGGTCTTGCCCTTCCTCGTTTTTGGCGCGGCGGAGGTATTTTCAGTGCCAGTACGACTGCTGTAGAGCAGACGTCTTTTTGTCTATGAGTGAGGCACACGCTGGCATCGCCTTATGGCAGGATGTGAAAGTGAAAACCTATTTTTGTTTTAAATAAGATTGCATTATTTTTTTATGTAGGTAGTAAGTATGCCTTTCCAGCTGTTAGCGGGGACTGAACAGTCATTCGTGTTTGCATTACAAGAAGAGAAGCTAGCGAACCCTTTGTTAAGACAGATTGCACCATTTTTCGAAGTGTGGGGGAGTAAGTATGCTTTTCGAGCGGTAAGCGGTGACTGAACAATCATCGTATTTGCATTACAAGAAGAAAAGCTGGCGACCCCTTTGTTGAGACAGTCCGAACGGATTTGCTCCTCTAGGAACGAATGCTGTCAGATGATACATTTCCGAGTTTCGACGGAGATCCTTATTTAATAATGGGCTATATCCGATTGTAACATAAGTGTAGTTTCGCAATTCTGAAACCAATCGGGATAGGGAAAGACTAAGGGACGTGTTCCTCTCTAATTAGTGGGATTTGATGTGTGGGAGGCAAATCAAAAGAGAGGATGGAAGGTCGGAAACTAGACCATAGTTAGTGACGCGAATTTCGTAACTGTTGACTGTCGATTTGATAGCTGTATATGGATCAGTCGAAATGGGTCGGTCGAACTATATAAAAATTTCTTGTCAGATGGGAGGCTTGAGTGAAATATTGGCCTGCCGAAAGTAGGTAGATCGGATAATAGGTAGTGTAGTCTACTATCTTTCAAACCTTTTAACTTGGTTCCGCGTTCAGGATTTTTTTGTTTGCCTCGCTCCACTTAAGCCACACGGATTCCGGCTAAGATAAAACTGGCGAACTACCCCCCTCCCCTCGGGCGTAAGCCCCTGCAAACCCCATCCACCGGCGAAAAAAAACGGTATCCCCCCCCAATGATACCCCAATCCCCCTGGACCCCCCCCCCCCCTTTTACCCGGGTATTTGTTTGTCGAAGGGTATTCTTCGACCTCAGCAACAACAAAATCGGATTTTTGAGCAATAATTTGGATTATACCCATGCAAGAAGTGATCCAAATGGACACATGTTGGCGTCCACTGTTGAGAGATATCTTGAGCTTTAGAACCTTGGAATGTATTGCCACATGACAGTACTCTCCCTTGAAAAATACCCGGGTACCGTGTGAGCACTTTCCCCTCTCGTCTCCGGGGAAAAATACCCGCCGTGTCAATGATCCTTAAAGGAGGAAAATCAAGAACCTAGACCCCCAGTATCGGATTTCTTCTTTTTTTCTCCCGTAAATTACCTTATTTCCCTCTTTCAGCGGCAGTCGTCGTCGGTTTCTTCGTCTGCTGGGCCCCCTTCCACGCACAGCGGCTCTTGTACCTCTATGGCTACGGTGTCATGGAGTATAGACTCTTCCAAATCATCAACGAGAGACTCTTCTACATAGCTGGATGCTTTTACTTCATGTCCGCAGTGATCAATCCTATACTATATAATCTAATGTCGGAACGCTACCGCAACGCTTTTAAGGAAACGGTGTGCGGTGAGAAAAAAAATAGATGGGACAGACGTTACAGAGGGGCCATACTGGAACATGGACACAGCAGGTCAGTAGCCTTTCCGGTTCTTTCGTTGTCCCCCCCCCCCCGTTCACTTCTTCAACACTGGGGGCGGGTGGGGGGGGGGAGGTTGACTCGCGCCATAATTCGGACAGAACAACATCAGGTCGTCGGAGCACGTGCACGAACCGTCTTAGTCCGTCTTAGGCTCTGATTGGGGTCGACAGAAGCGGTCGGTGTGATCTGCCAGTGTTCGCACTTCCTTACCTGTGATCGCACTTACCTTACCTGTGATGTTCTTACCTGTGATCCTCAGGTTTCATTTCAGTATCGATCGCAGGCATCTATGGCAGAATGCATTGAGTTCACGTGCTTCTGCGGGTTTCAGTGGCGAAGCTTGGGGGCCATAGAGAAGTATCGACAGGACAAGGCCTTCGTAGTCTGAGGCAATATTTAGTATGTTCTGTGCGCTTTCGACTTAATCAGCGAGGACGTTTGAATCCTCAGCATGGAAAGGCTTGGGATGACTTCCACCACTTGTGCTTATCCATGATCCTTTACTATCGAATCAATGACGAACTTGAAAAGAGCTGGCGTGAGGATGAAACCTTGACGAACGCCGTCTTCTATCAATATCTGCGTTGACTGCTCCGTTTCGCCTCTCACCAGAGCCTCCGTCTGGTCATAGTATGCCAGGATAAGGCGAATTATTTTGTCTGGGACCCCGTCTTCCTGCATTTCCCGCTAAATTATGCCTCTCTTTGCTGAGTCGAATGCAGAAACAAAGTCGATGAAGAATTCCGCGGGTTCCTGTTGATGCTTGAAGCTGTGCTCAAGAATTTGGCAAAGTGAGAAGAGCTGGTCCGTGCAGCCCATGCCCGTTCTGAAAACCACTTTGGTTTGGTCTTGTGCGTCTGTTTGAAGTCTCTGAAGCTTTGCAGTAGGATAGCAGCAAAGACTTTTTCTGCGCTTACTATCAGAAAGATACCACTGTAGTTTTTACAATCAACCTTGTCACCATTTCTTTTACAAGGGGAGGGGGTGGGCCATGATGGAGTTGCGCTAGTCTTCGGGGACGTATTCCAGATGTCAACGATGATGTTGTAGAGGTATAACAGAGGGGCTATAATCGCCGGACGGGGGAAAGTAAATAGGTAGCGCGAGCAAGGCCCCCGGATGCCAAACGCATCCGGAAGGCCACCCCTCCGCCCAGGAATTACAGCAGAACCATACAAGAAGAATAAATACCGGCAATTGGTTTTTATTTACAAAAAGAAATGACGAAATAAAAAGATGAAAAAGTACGAAAGAGTAATCACGGTAAGCCACTGAATTTACGTCCCAATGAATTTACACCTACTGGCCGACCTTCCCGAAGAACTGACTTCCAAGACGCCCCGCATGAACGGATGTCCCTACGTCCGACAGAGCCACGGAATGCCCAGATGACCTGATGCCTTTCGGACACCAGAGCACGTAGGCACCGGTAACCCCCAGAACGCCAAAACACGCACGCACGGAGGGAGTTGAGAAGCCTATCCCTCTAAGAGGGGCCACCCTATCTGATGGTTCTTGATGTTCCTAAAGGAACCCCCTTAAATAACCAACACTCCCCAAACTGCCTCAAAAATTCCCAAAAGATCGCCGAAGAACACTATCGCCTTATTTAGAAAGACAGGGAAATAAACTAGAAATAACAATTCAAGTGATTTTAACTGACTTAGAGATTAATGCTTATTTTCGTCAAATATGAATATTAGAAAAGAGAATTACTTTACCAACTCAACAACTGTTCACTCGAAAGCCAAGACAAGTCTGCCGAAGGATTCTCCAGACGAAACGTATGAAAGCTGTTGTTGTTGTCGGTTTGAGGCAACGTTGGCCTATCTGTGTTTATAGCTATATTTTCAAGAAGGCCTTGGCTATACCTAGCCTATGTGTTTACAGTTTATTGTTTCAAGAATACCTTCGCTATACTGGTCTAGACGGTGTTTATGCACTGTATGGGAAACAGAAATTGTTGACAATGTACTGGAAGAACCATAGATTCGATTTCTTTCATTGATCTTAAATAATTAATAGATATAGTTGACTGATGTTTAAAATAAGTCTTTAATCGAAGATTACAGGGCTATTCTAACAGATCGTCTGCGGTTGCATCATTATTGTCTGATCGGGATAGTCATAGATTTCCTTTACAGCGAGCGGGCTGAAGACTGGAGAGTTCCTCTAGAAACATCAGCAGAAATGCTGACAATTTTGTTTTCTTCTGAGCACCACCACATGTATGCAGCATTCATCTTGAATGTGAAGGAACGTTGCCCACGTTATCGTTATATATTGAAACCCTCCCGTTCTTGTTTCCATGAACCCCCACTGTAACGCACACGGCGCAGTTGTCACGGCTCAGAGCTAGAGCAAGCAGATTTATATGCGAATATTCGCCAGAAAATCCTAATTTATTTTTTTTGCCTATGGGATGCTGGAATTGATGAAAACCCTGGATTCAGCACAAAAAACTGACCACAAAAATTGACCCCCCAAAAAACTGTTCATTATAGGCTATTGAGCTTGTACGCTACATAGCCTATATGACCTATTACGAGATAAACCAATGTCAGAACTAGATTCCCTGTCAAAAACTGACCCTAAATTTATCGTCAAACCAATGTATTTAGTATAAAGTTTCCACTGTAGCTCATTGACGAAAACTTGGATGTCCTGCTTACATAAATTCCAGAAATCCTAAGATTTTTTGTGTTAAGTTTAATAACTAGTCGAATAGCGGTTGGCAAGGAGCTTCTCTTTCTAGGACAGTAATTAAACAAAAAACGCAGTTTTCGGGAATTTTTTCCGAAATCTACTTGAGAGATTTACGGATTTGGTCATTATAGGCTATTCAGACTTTACGTTATATAGCCTATATGATCTATACGCATACCAAGAGAGAGACTAATGTCATAACTGGATTTCACTTCAAAAACTAACCATAAGCTCACCTTCGAACTAATATATTTCGCTCAAAATTCCCACTGTCACTTGTTGATGAAAACGTGGATGCTCTGCTTTAAGAAAATCCACAAATTCTTAAAACTGAATATTTTTGAAGTTTTAATAGCTCAAACGATTGGTAAGAAGCTTATCTTTCTAATGAAATAATAAAAATATGTTTGCTGGAAGTTTTTCAGAGAAAAATGACAATTTAGTTAGAAAAGTTACAGAATTTTCGCTTTTTCTTGGTTTCTAAGGCATTTCTAAGAAAAATATGTAAGTTTAAAAAAATAAAAAATACACCATTCGATAGCCCACAAAAAGAGGATTCAGAATATGTATAGTTTGTTTGATTTAGTTCATGCTGTTCCACTAGGAAAATTATTTTTCTACAGTTGGTCTTTATAGGCCTAATCTCCCTTTTTAGGCAAAAAAGTCGGTGACATACGTCGGTGCGGAGTGGTGCGGTACGATCTTCGTTCTCAGCACAAAAAGTTGATCTAGAAAAGTTCTTCAAACCTTCAGCAGCTCTCGTGCTACCCCCCTTGAACGATAGAGGTGCATGGATCCCGGACTACAATATGGATTTCGGAAACAAAGATCCACTGAACTCGCAATTACGGATCTTATAATGAATATAAGAGCAGCGCAAGATGATGGTTTATATTCCCTGGCAATTTTTCTGGATTTAACAAAAGCCTTTGATTGCGTTGATTTTGACATCCTTCATGAAACATTAGAAGGATATGGGATAAAGTCGACGGTTCTTGAATGGATTCGGTCATAACAAACAGACGTTGTAAAATACTTGCTAATGGTATCTTATCAGATCCATTCGATGTAAGTTGTGGGGTGCCCCAGGGATCGGTTCTTGGACCGCTACTTTTTTTTAATTTATGTTAATGACCTTTCGGCTGATATCCCGTTTGCCTGTATAATAAATTTTGCGGACGACACTGTATTATTTCTCACACATAAAAACCGTGATCAACTAGTTACAAACGCTGAAGTGTGCCTTCAAAAAAGACAAAAAAGACGAAATATATCATTTTTAAACATGGAAATGACCGAGTTTGCGACAGCAAGATAAATACGGCAGACCACGAAGAAATTGAACGGGTTGACC
Organism: Branchinecta sandiegonensis; assembly: GCA_030848855.1. Lineage (NCBI taxonomy): Eukaryota > Metazoa > Arthropoda > Branchiopoda > Anostraca > Branchinectidae > Branchinecta > Branchinecta sandiegonensis. The sequence continues at coordinate 26,819,504 of JAUPMV010000001.1, read as the reverse complement.
CCATTAAATATTTAGGGATAATAATTGATGAAAAAGCTGGATTGGGCAATCCACATTAAATTTCTTTGTATGAAGCTGTCAAGAGCTGCTGATGTTCTCCATAGACTGAAATTTATTTATCCCCAGAAAATATTACTGATTCTGTATTTCAGTTTATTCCACTCATATCTTTTATATGGAACAAGCATTTGGGCTTCCATTTATAAGTCAGAATGGATCACTGTTTTTTATTTCTTACTTAAAGATACTAAATGTGGCTCGACTTCGGGAAAAAAAAAATGCCGAAACTTTTTATAAAGTAAGCACGAATACCGCACCTGAGTCGTTTATGTCGGTTTTTCTAAGAAATGATGAAATTCACCAACATGACACTCGACATGCATCGGAACTAGTTACAGAAACGAGACGTCTCACGTCATCTGGCATTTCAATCAAATTACCGGTCCAAAAATATGGAATTATCTGCCAAATACACTGAAAAATGCTAATAGCATACCAGAGTTCAAGAGTAAGAATAAAATTTTCTTGTTGGAAAATATAGATTTAGATCCTAATTTTTCCTACCGTTAGTTCTCTATGTCTTTGTTTTATTAATGTACGTTTGTTTTCTTTTCTTTTCCCTTCTCCTTCTTTTCTTTCTTTTTTCTTTCTTTTTCCTTGTATTTCTTTTCTTGACAAATGAATGAATACTGTCACCCGTTACGGGCAGGGCTCACTTAGGGTGAAGTTAGTTTACAGTGTATGACTTGTTCTTTGTTAATAAACTGAACTGAACTGAACTGATAAAAGGGTAGGTGCGAACTCGGGGACAGGGGTTTGACCCTTTGACCGTCCACTGGGTATGTCAAGTCTATGGATTTTCCCCAGTTTTCTTTGAATGGATAAGAAAGCTGCACAAACAGACCACAGTTGTGGTTTTCATGGGCGACATGGTATCTGAAGAATTCAATGTGGAATTGGAAATCCGACAAGGCTGTCCATTAAGCATGATGCTCTTCGAACTATACCTCGACCCATTTATAAAATTCCTTGAAATAAAACTACGTGGTATTAAGCTAGCCGATGAAATATTAAAAGCGAGAGGTTTTGTTGATGACATCACCACGTTTAAAGAAGACGAGGAAGATAACAAAATGGCTGTCGAGTGTGCAGAACATTACGTCAAACTCGTCAAGCTAGAATTAAATAAAGGAAAGTGCGGAACTTTGGAAATCACGTCAGAAAGAGAAGATGGGGTAACAGTAGTATGTGAAGTGCCGCCAAAAAAACGGATAAAAATACTGGATTAAAGTTTAATAAATCGCGGAAAGATGCAGAAAAAAAGAATTGGTCGGAAACAATCTAAAAAATGATAGCATGATAGCAAAAGAAGGGATACAAAATTTTTACCGAGAGAAGATGAGTATACCGGATGTAAAATAAATTGAAAAGAAACGATAGACGAAGAGCAAGCAAACCGAGCTTTCGATCTCCTCCATACATCGATGCTGTCGCCGAAAGCAAAACAGCGTATGTTTTACCAAATAGATTAGACCCAAACAGAAGAAAGAAAGCACCGAATTTTTTCTGAACATAACACGGAAAAATGTAAAAACTGCAACGAAATCGCAGATGTAAATCATTTTCTCTTTAAATGCGAGAAGAAAAGGAGAGACTAAGGAAATTCGAAAACATAATATGTACTTTAATGGAATATGGAACCAAATGGAATTTCAAGGACGAAATGAGCCTTATAAACGTTACAAGTAACCATGGAAAATGTTGGGAAATAAGAAAAGGTAGTAATTTATTTATTTATTTTTTATTTATTTATCAGTTTCAGTTTCAGTTTCAGTTTCATTGGACTATATTTAAAAAACAAATGAATACACAATTTACATTCCTGCCAGGAAAGCACAAATGTAGTGCTTGGCTAGGGCAGGGAAATAACCTATATTAATTTAAACATCAAACAGAATCAACTAACTGAACATTCTATTTAAAGAAAAAAAGAGGAGAGGAAAAAAAAACAATCTATTTTTTCAACTTCAAATAAAAGGAGAGAGAAAATAAGGGAAAGAAGGAACGAGAAGAAAGAAAACAAAAGAAAAACAGGGGGGGGGGTCTAAAGGAGGATAACACTAAACAATTTTCCTGTAATGACTGTTCGCTGCTCGCTTGAAGGAAATGAGGTTATTCTAATTCCGGATATCTAACGGTAGTAGATTCCAAATTGACGGCGCAAAAATCGAATTAGAAAAGAAGCCCTAATTGATGAGGGCGCTTCTTGGACGATGTCACAAGAGTTTCGGGTTTATGACCCGCTTTTTGCGTAACAGCGGAGTATGAATTACAAAATTAAAATATACATATGAAAACACTTCAAAATAACAATGTAAATAGACATGACATCATTGTTTTCATATAGATAAAAAAAAACACTAAATAGACTTAAAATTTGTACACAGTGACAAGCACATTAATTGGGTTCAGGAATGAAAAACTTGCTAATAATTTCATGGGCAGAGAGGGCAGGATGTTTGTAGAGGGAAAATAGATTTGAATGCGATCGAAAAAGTGTATTAATACTATCCTGACCATTAAAATTCGAAACCAATTTATGATTACGAAAAGATTTTGGAAGATACATCAGAAATTTAAAATACTTAAAGAAACAACTTCTCAAATTTTTTACATCTTTTTTCCTTAGGATATGGTAAACTCCGGAACATTGTGGATATATGGGCCGCAAAAAGCACTGTACAACCTTCCGAGCGCCTTGCGTGAATATTTTCCTCTATTTGGTTGTCAAACGCCCGTAGCCAAATCTAATGGAATTTGATACTGTTTTATGGCACTTGCAGCCTCTGGCTCAAGTGCCATATACCGATCACAATTCCGTCTGTCGGTCTGTCTGTCTGTCGGTCTGTCGGTCGGTCCGAGTTTTTTGTCCCACATATCCGAGTTAGGGTACTTCCAGATGTGCTAGGACAATGAAACTTGGCAGGCATATCAGGGACCCGACCAAACTAGCCTGGAAATAATCAGTTTCCCGATCCGACCATATGGGGGGGGAGTGCGGGGCGCTGGAAACTTGAAAATTTAGGGCATTTTGTCACTTTTTTCTGAGTTAGGGTACTTCTAGATGAGCTAGGACAATGAAACTTGGCAGGAATATCAGGGACCCGACCAAACGAACCTGGAAATAATCAGTTTCCCGATCCGACCATATGCGGGGGAGTGGGGGCGCTCGAAACTTGAAAATTTAGGGCATTTTGTCACACTTTTTCGAGTTAGGGTACTTCCAGATGAGCTAGGAAAATGAAACTTGGCAGGAATCAGGGACCTGACCAAAGTAACCTGGAAATAATAAGTTTCCCGATCCGACCATATAAGGGGGAGTTGGGGCGCTGGAAACTTGAAAATTTAGGGCATTTTGTCACACTTTTTCGAGTGAGGGTACTTCCAGATGAGCTAGGACAATGAAACTTGGCAGGAGTAACAGGGACCCGACCAAACTAACCTGGAAATAATCAGTTTCCCGATCCGACCATATGCGGGGAAGTGGGGGCGCTGGAAACTTGAAAAATTTAGGGCATTTTGTCACACTTTTTCGAGTTAGGGTACTTCCAGTTGTGCTAGGACCATGAAACTTGGCAGGCATATCCGAGACCCGACCAAACAAAATTAGGAATAATCAGTTTTCTGATCCGACCATTTTGGGGGGGGGGGGGGGTGGAGGGCAGGGGAATCCGGGAAACTGAGAAGTGTGTAACTTTCGAACGGATGATCGGATTGTAATGAAACTTCATAACTGAAGAGAATATATATCTGTAATGTCCCGTTTAAAGTCTTGACCGGATTCGGTGGCCAGGGGGGGAGTTGGGGGGGGGGAGACCGGAAATTTCAAGAAACGGTTAGAATGGAGGGATCGGAGTGAAACTTGCTGGGAAGAACAAGCATCTGCTCTAGATAAGTCCTTTAGACCATTGTACTGGATCCGGACACTTATGGGGGGGGGGGGGGTCCCGGAATTCCGGTGATGGTGGTTTTGGGGATTTTCACGATGAAACTTGGCAGGCATATCAGGGACCCAATCAAACTGACTTCAAAATAAAAATTTTGTCGATCAGATAATGGTGGGGGAGTGGAGGGAGGGGAATCCGCAGGGGAATCCGGGAAATTGAGAAGTGTGTAACTTTCGAACGGATGATCGGATTGTAATGAAACTTCATAACTGAACAGAATATATATCTGTAATGTCCCGTTTAAAGTCTTGACCGGATTCGGTAGACAGGGGGGAGTTGGGGGGGGGGAGACCGGGAATCTCAAGAAACGGTAAGAATGGAGGGATCGGAGTGAAACTTGCTGGGAAGAACAAGCATCTGCTCTAGATAAGTCCTTTAGACCATTGTACTGGATCCGGACACTTATGGGGGGGGGGGGTCCCGGAATTCCGGAGATTGTGGTTTTGGGGATTTTCACGATGAAACTTGGCAGGCATATCAGGGACCCAATCAAACTGACTTCAAAATAAAAATTTTGTCGATCAGATAATGGTGGGGGGAGTGGAGGGAGGGGAATCCGAAATTTTCAGTCATGTGTAATTTTGGAATGGGTGATCGGATTCGAGTGAAATTTAAGAATTCAACAGAGGACATTTCTCCGATGATTTTTTTCATATCCGGACCGGATCCGGCAACTATTGGGGGAGGGGGGAAATACGTGACCCGTTTAGAATGGAGGGATCGGGATGGAACTTTGTGGGAAGAACAAACAGATGCTCTAGGTAAGTCATTTGCTGAATCGGATTGGCTACGTGCATCGCGGGGGAGCTGGGGGGGGGGGGGGGGACCGGAAATCTCGAGAAACGGTTAGAATGATGGTATCGGAGTGAAACTTGCTGGGAAGAACAAACATCTGGTCCATGTTAATCTTTTACACAATTTGACTGGATCCGGACACTTGAGGGGGGGGGAGGAGGGGGTATCCCGGAATTCCGTTTTTTGGGGGATTTTCACGACGAAACTTGGAAGGCATATCAGGGACCCGGTCAAACTGACTTGGAATAAAAAAAAAATCCTCGATATGATAATCTTGGGGGGGGGGGGAGTTGAGGGAGGGGAATCCGGAATATTGAGTCATGCGTAACTTTGGAACGGGTGATCGGATTCGAGTGAAATTTAATAATTAAACAGAGGACATTTTTCTCTTGTGACCTTTTTCATTTCCGGACCGAACCCGGCAATCATTGGGGGGGAGGGCGTAAAATACTTGACCCGCTAAGACTGGTGTGATCTGGATCGAACTTCGTGGGAATGACAAACAGATGCTCTGGATTAATCATTTACAGAACCGGATTGGCTCCGGTTATTGTGGGTGGAGTTGGAGGAGGGGGAGGGGTCTGGGATTCCGGTGATCGCGCGTTAAGGTACTTCCAGATGTGCTAGGACGATGAAACTTCGCTGGAATATTGGAGACTCAACAACATTTGCTTAGAAATTGCTACTTCCCAAATCCGATTATTCCTGAAAGTACCAATCTTGACCGCAAAGTAAAAAAAAATACTTTTAAGCAATATATGCATTTTCGTGATGCCCATCAGCCCATTAGCAGTTTTGCCTCAAGGGTTTTGCTTACAAATGAAGTTCCAGCTCCCTTATAGCGCGCATCTCAACCGCAAAGTCGAAACTTACTTTTGATCAATCAAATCATCTTGACACATGCAAGTGCCATATGAGCTTACAGCTCTTGTTAAAATAGAGGAGCACGTTAAAGATAATGTTGATTTGAAAGTAAGCCCGAGCCATTTCAGCGACTCAGACGAGAAAATAGAAAAAGAACCAATTGCAACAGAAGGGCGCTCAGAGGTTGTTGTGCGACCGAAACAAAGATATTCACATTTTGACAGATCTATCTCAAGTCCAATGTCCGAAAGTTTGTTTGCTAAAATTTCCATATTTTTAGAAAGAGTGGATTTTGTACGGCTGACTAGGAGGATATCATCAGCATACGCAATGTAGCTGATCGAAATCTCTTGAACAAATATGCAGGAAGAAGAGAATCCAAGCAATCAGAAATCGCAGACTTAAATATATACGGTGACAAAACTACACCTTGGCGAACTCCATGGTTCACTGGAATATTTTCCGATAATTGACCCTGCCATTTTACCCGAACGTTAGAATTTGCGTACCAATACTTTAAAAGGCAAAGAATTGAAGAATTGACTCCAGAACGAGCAAGCGAATACAAAGCTTGAGAATGGACAACATTATCAAAAGCCCCAGAGATGTCTATGGAACAAATGTGAATGGTTGATCTGTTTAGAGTGGCCTGTCGCATTATTTTGGTCAGAATGTGGTGAGCATGCGCACAACCCGTACCATCCCTGAAACCCAATTGCATATTTCCAAAATTGCATTTTTGAAGAAGTTCGGGAAGAAGGACATACTCAAAAATTTTACTGAGTGTACATGATACTGTAATCGGACGGAAAATAATGATCAAGTAGGTAATGATCAAGTAGGAAATGATTTGGAATTAAATTTTAATATTGAAGGTTTAATTTGAAGTTTATTAATAAAAAAAATTGAAAAATTAAAGTTTTTAAAAAGGGATAAAGTTTAAAATTATTTTTGGCAACCAAAGTATATATATTAAGAAAACTGGTAATTGTTAAAAGTTTTTCATTCAATCGATTTTTACTGTAAAGTACGATCAAATGAACAATTATTTATTTTGTATCTTTTGAGTTCATGTTTTTTAGATTTAATTTAATTATTTGAAAGGTTTTGATATCGGAGACTAAAACGAAAAAGATTGAAATAAATGCCACTGCAAGAGGGATTCCCTATGACGGAAGGGCATGCTTTGACGCAGGAAGTACGAATAGGCAAACAAAAAATTGTGTTATGTCCCCAGGATAAAACCCCATTTTTGGTTTGGTTGCAAAAAATAACGAGGGATAATATTTGTATAAATAGTAAGTTTTAAATGAAAGAAAATTTTAAGGAAAGGAGATATTAAGGAAGGAAAAAGTAAAAAAAAATTTACTGTGTTAAAGATGTGATGGAAATGGTAAAATGAGAAATAAGGGTCAAAGAGAAAGTAAGAAAGAACATTAAAAAATTAAACACAGAGAAGAGGAAAGTGTCGGTGACGCTAAATACATAGGTCGGTAATTGAAAAAAAATGTTATTTAAAATATTAGATGTTAGGACCGTTGGCGTCACCGAGGGAACGTGGAAGCGTAGTCACCTGGCCAAACCGTACTGAACAGAAAGAAAGGAAAAGACACTACGCGGCAAAATAACAACAAGAGCTACGAGCTCATACTACACTTGTTACGAGCAGGTGGTGTGAGAAGCGCGAAAATAAATCTGAGCATTTTTCCGGAAATTCCGGTACCCCTCCCCACCGTGCTCGGATCCGGTCCGGACCCTAAAATATGCCATCTAACGAATACGATCTCCCTACTTTCCAAGTTTCATTCAAATTACTCCACTCGTTTAACCCCTATGTGAGCCAAAACATTTCCTGGACTCCCCCTCCAACTCCCCCCACTGTGGCCGAATACGACTCGGACACATAAACTTCGCATCTCTAACATCTCCTCTTCCCGGCCATCAAGTTTAACTCAAACCGGAGCATATCTTCAAATTTCCGGTTCCCACTTCATCCTCCCACTACTTTGGTCGGATCCGGTTCGGATGCCAAATGACAAATCTAGGCCACATAAACTTGGTACTGTCCAACTTGCATCCCATTCGGCAAATCCGCTTGGTTTTTGTACATGTCACAAAGTTTTCGACCCCCCCCCCCCCCCAACTCCCCCACAGTGACCGGATCCGGTCCGTTCATTTCATTCGCGTATCTAGGACTTGTGGTCTTTCTATATATCAACGAGGTCTTTCTATATATCAAGTTTCGCTAAGGTCCGATCACTTGTTCGTAAGTTAAAAATACCTCAATTTTCCGGATTCCCCCTTCCTCCAAGCCCCCCCCCCCCCCCAGATGTTCGGATCGGGGAAACGACTATTCTCAAGTCAATCGGTTCGGGACCCTGACACGCCTGCCAAGTTTCATCGTCCTAGCACAGCAGGGAGTACTGACCTCGCGGGATCACTAGAAATTCGGATTCCCCCCTCCTACTCCCCCACAGTGAGTGGATCCGGTCCGGTTATGTCAATCACGTATCTAGGACTCGTGCTTTTTCTTTCCACCAAGTTTCATCCCAATCTCTCCGCTCTAACCGTTTTCCAAGATTTCCGGTTCCCACCCTCCAACTCCCCCCAATGTCACTGGATCCTTTCCGGATTTAAGATGAGACATCTGAGACACGTGGTCTTTCTATGTATCAAGTTTCGTTAACATTTGATCACCAGGTCGTCAGTAAAAATACCTAATTTTTCTGGATTCCCCCTCCCTCCCCCCCCCCCCCCGATGCTCGGATCGGGGAAGTGACTACTTCCAGCTTAATCATTTTGGGTCCTTGATATGCCTTCCAAGTTTCATCGTCCTAGCTTATGTGGAAGTGCCAGAACTAGCAAAACCTGGACAGACCGACCGACCGACAGAAATTGCGACCAGTTGAGACTGTTGCGATTTCGGGCGGAATCCTGCGTTTTGAAACTTACGACACAGATCGTGCGACAAGCGACACAAAACATTACGTTTTGACGCAGTATCGGATCCGTGCACAAATTTCAACTCATCCGACAAAATGCATGCGACTGGTGTTTGTGTGTGTGTGTCTGGGGGGGGGGGGGTCAAGAATAAAAGTTGCCCCACCTTTTTACGAAGAAAAAATTGTAATCCTTGGATAGTTGGACACGTACATTTTCCCGAAGGTTGTACTTTTTTTAGAATCATCTTGACATATTCATTTTTCCAGTTCAATCATCTCAGGAACAGAATCATCTTTGATCTGGTGTGTAGAATCTTGGGGCACACGGACCATGTTCCCAGTCATCTTAGCTGGAATTTCCACCACACTCCACCGGGTTCCCAGTTTATGCCAAATTCCAATGGAACTATTTTTAATCGAGGCAAAAACTAAAGAGCTTCTAATGGATTCCAAGATGTGATTGAAGGTGGTTTCAACGTCCACAAGAGTTATGATTTTGTATATGTTATCTTAAGACCACCTTAAATCATAGCTTGGACTGAAAGAATTTTTCCATCCAGTTGATCATCCTTCACGATGGTCGTGTATTATATCCAGTTTGAGCTTGTCCAAAGCCACGCCGAAAAACGAAAAAGTCAGGATTCTTGCTATTTTGATTTTAAGTCAGGATCCCTGTTCTGAGGCAGAATCCCTGTTTTGATTTCATTCAATGTAGCCGGCTCCTAATCGAAAGTTAACCCGGCTCCTACTTTGGACCATTAACAAGACCAAAGAATTCGATGGATCCCAAAGGGGAATACTTATCGAAGTTCTTTGTCCACATTATCAGGTGTTGTATATTTCCAGTCTTCAATAGATCCTGGAAACATATTATTTATCACTAACCAACCACTAAGCAAGGCCTGCTAGCTAACTGCTGTGTGTCTTTGATTTCCAGTCTAGCCTAGATTACGACGGGAATACCATGGCTTGTCGAAAACTCGGAGGACATTCTGATCCAACATGTTGTTTGTCTACATATACCTAGGTAGAAATACACCACCTTTATAAGTTTTATCAGAGGATTCTGTTCTTACCGAAATTTCCAGTTTTCATTAAAACGCGATCATAGAATTCATTTAAGGATAATCTTACAAAGTTGTATTTTTATATATACACCAAATAAACAGCTGGGCAAAGACATTTGCACATCCCAAAGACCGTTTCGTGTATCACGAATCTGTCTTCTCTGTCGGGATCTTGTTGTCTTTTAAATTTTTAATTAATAAACCTAATACTGAACCTGTTAAACCTGAACCTGTTGTAGCTGGTGCATCTTCTTTGAGGCTATTCCACAGATCCAGTGATTCATTATTTGTAACTATAATAGATGTGTTAAATATGCTATAAACTTTGAACCGGACAACGTAGATCTACTTAGTTACTTATAAAGCTAAAGTGGCCAATACTCTTAACCCATTTGATAATTAGTGAGCTGGACGAGAAAAAGGGAAGGGGAAAGCGCTTTCGTCTGTTTGGCTGATATTTGGATTTTGCAAAGGAAAGGTACATCTAGGCCGAATGATATAATAAATTTTTTGGTCTCAGTTTCTATTAATAATTCAACTTTAAAACCGTTAGATTTTTTCACTTATCTTAGAGTGCCGTATGGCCCCACGCTTTCATTGTGCCGTGCTTCAGTTTCAAAAGCATTTAAGTGTAGGATTGCAGCAAGCTTTGGGGCAGTAATATCACTTCGCGATTATCTGTCCCGCCAGTCTCTGGCAAAAGTTTTTAATACAGTTGCTCTTCCTCAGGCCCTTCTTTTCTCTCCTTTACTTCCTTTTTTCACATCGAGTAATTTCTCTCACATCAAAACTACTTTCTTCAATTTTTCTAAATATCTTTGTCGGATTTCAAAATTTGAGTCGAATTCATTTATAATGGAGACTTATCGATTAAAAAAACCAACAGATATAATACAAAAAAACATGCTAATTTCCTTTCTAAAATTCGTCAAATCCATCACAACCTCGCTGAGGCTGTAGCTGATGATTGAGTTATGATACATACGTCTTATTTTTTTATTTTTGTTTGATAATTGCCTGTTGACCTGTTCATCTGTTTTATGCAGTACGGCCTTGCTTTGTCATAGTTGTCGTTTTATATTTTTCGCCAGTTATGTATGCGTTTATTATGTCTTTTACTCTCCGATTTCTGGAGGAATTAAATGAATTGAATTGAATTGGATTGAATCTATCTGTGTTCACAAAAGTTATTCGTGTCAGCCAGTAATGGTTTCTCCACCATTTCTTGCCGTATTGATTAATTCTTTTGGTATTTTGTTTTAGTACACATCCGTCGACTAATAGTTCAATCAGCTGGAAGCGAGATAGAAGTATCTCGATCTGTGCCCCAAGGCTAAACTCCAACCCAGAAATTTCTGTCGTATCTCCATCCCAAAGTTTTGTTTGGAGGGTCATAAAGAGGTAAGCAACCAGTACCTTGGACCTGATCTCCACCTGTGCTACCAGTGGTACTCTGTGTGTCTTTTTGCAAGGTCACTCTGGTATGTGCGATGGATAGAGTTGCCACGGGTGCTGATTTATCACCAAACTTAGTGATTTTTGCTGATTGTCTTTCCAAATTTGTGCGATTTTCATATAGAAATGTCACCAAAATCACAAGATTGAAAGAAAATAATACAAATTTTCAACAATACTGATGCGCGGCTTCGCTTCGATTTTTTCGTTTGGTGATTTTTTAAGAACGGGTAAATTAGTTTTGTCTGGCGTGGCAAACCAGGCGACAGATTGTTTTTCTTGGTCCTTCGATTTCTTAAAATACCAAGGTAAGCAATCTTTACCGCGAAAGCTAGATTCCAGAAGCTGGTGGAAGCGTATTCTGCTTTCCCCGTTACTCATTATCGTTTACGACGATTAAATTTCTGATTTATTTTTAAGATACGAAAACTAGTTCCTCTCTCTAATGTTTTCGTATTTTTTTGTTTTTGTTCCCGAGAGGATAACTAATAGAAAATAGCTGGCTCTTTCTTTTATTATCATAAACCATAAGTCCATAACAGCTTCCGTGGCGCCAAAGCCTTTTTGAAATTTTTCTTGTCGGGCCAGAAGTGAATTTATTATTTTATTCATTTATTTATTATATTATAGCCCGACATTTTTTTTTAAATCCTCAGCAATCAAGCTTTAAGTGTTTTTAAGAGTTAAAAGTAACTTTTAGTGTTCTGTTTTAAGAAAGGTGACACTGAAAGTTTCGTTAAATAATATTTGTGAAACTTTAAGAGATAATGTGTAATCTCATATCTGTTGAAACTCAGCATCCCTATGTTATGAAACTTGATATTTTAGAGACACTAATAGCCTGATCTATTGAAGAAATTTTAGTGAATCCATCTATTCTTTCGTACTCCACGTTTGAGCACTTGCACACTTGCTGTGCTTCATATTGGCATTATTAAGTTTTAGTAGGGAAGCAGGAGCATTTTTGAAATTCATAAAATAGGAAATTCTAATTGTTTGTCTAGTAGGTCAGAGTGTTTAGAAGTTTGGCGTACCTCTGCTGACGATTGGCATGGGACGGTATAGCCAGCGTCTGGGTAACCTGATTGAGGTAGTTGTGGTAGACTGGTGAGGACTGCTGTAGTGTAGCACAACAGAGAACATCCGAAGTGTTGTCTGTTACGCATTGTCTGTTGAAATCGCGCATCCTTCTGTTGCCTGTAATGAAACTTCCGACAGTGTAGTTTGGGCACTTCCAAGCCTAAATCCACCTATCTGCGTTATTTAATATCGGGCACACGGTACGGTAATAATCGGATATAAACTGGAAATTTTGGAAACAACAACTTTCACATAAACATCCACGGAGTAACAAAGATCCACTGCGACTTAAGGTAACTAATTAATATAACATTCCTTCAGCCAAGGCTGACGGCGAACCATCTGTTTTGCACAGTCAATTATCAATTGAAAAGTTTAAAAGTTGGTGTGTGTAAATAAAAAGCACATGTTCGATCGGAATATTTTGTGAGTTTTCGACCAGCATTGATATTCTGATATTAATTTCACCACTATCCGGGGAAACTGACCTAGGAATACGATATTTATGGGATCTGGCGGAGAACGGAGATCTCCGTCTCAGTGGCACTATTTCAGTAAACCTCAGGGGGGTGGCCAACATCCATTTTGGGCCCCCATCCTAGATTTTTTTTTTGCTCAGACGCAAAATTTAATTGCTTTTTTAGGGTCAAACTAAAGCAGTTTTAAAATATACCATAATGAACATATGCAAGAATCGAGGATTGTTCAAAGAAATAAAATAAAATAAAAATGTTTACTGGAGCATGCCTGTGACCTGGAGTTTGAGGCCTACCCATATGACAGAATAAGTTTCTGCTAAAATATAAAGATTTTGGTTCAAAACCAGACTACTAACTGTGCGGTGCAGTGCGAAATTTACTATTTGGTGGCCTTTACCCCGGTGACCTTTACTTCAGCATGTCAAAAAACAAGATTATATACAAAAAAAAACGGATTTTGGACCCCTTTCAGATTCAGGGGGGGGCATGCCCCCCCCCCCCCCCCAAACGGCGCCACTGCTCCTTCTCCAGCTGCTTCTTGAAAGGACCGGTCGTGCCTATGATGCCAATGCAACCTACTTCCGCAACTGCATTGAATAATTCTTAAGCCCGGACATTTCAGACGAATGAATTCATTCCCAAAAAGCCCGTGGGGTCATGGCCTGAAAACAAAATAGACACAAAAGAAAACTCAAAACTCAATAGGCCTATATACATCAAAAGGAGGAAACCCTTGAGCCTACTCCAAAAAAAAACGCTCTCGATGCTCCATAGCATCCTTGAGGAACCTCCCTAGCCGACGAAGGTTCCCAAAATTGTTCTTCCCCATAATACTAACCAGATCTTCTTCCTCCATCATATCATGCCCAAAAATCTCTGTTCGCAAATCTTTTAGTTTAACGCATCTACCCACCAAATGCACCCCCCCCCCCCCCCCTAGTGAACCACACATATGGGAAAAATAAGGACCAGAACATAACTGAACTTTCCCTATAAACTCTCTTCTTTCCTCCAATAGGAGAGAATCCGCCCCCAAACTTACCATAAATTTTAGTTCCTCTGGTCTAAGCCAGTTCCTTTCCCCATGCCTCTATAGCCAATGTTGTGTTAGAAGTCAACGGTTCTGGGAAAAGACTTAAAACAGCGGAAGCCGTGGATAATATGTTCAAATGAGAGTTTAGTTTTTACAGTATTCAGATAGTTCTGAATACTGTATTCAGATAGTTCTGAATATTGGATTTTAACAGTAAACAGTTCGAGTTGTGCTTGAAGGATTCGGGTGTATTGCTAGTAATGGTGTCTTCTGACAAAGCATTCGACAAGGGGAATACTCTGTTCGGAAAGAATTGCTGTCTAAACAGAGCTGAGCAAAATCTGAGCGAAGCATACATTAAGTTTATTCAAAGACCCATTTTAACGGTTAGCGAAATCTTTGGGAGATGAAGAGGGACCGTAAATTTTCAAATTCGAGTTAAAACTGATCGGTGATGTGTGCACACGCTCTAAATGTCACATTTATGTCCAATTAGATTCTCGCTCAGTGGGGGGGGGGGGGGACTTAGGGGGCCACCGGAAATTTCCCAGGAATCTTGTGGGACGCTTGTCTTAAAAAGAGTTTAACCCACCTGGGTTAAACTTCACAGTTAGGAAATGTTGTGTCTCGCTTAGAGTGGAGAAATTGGGATGGACTTGCGGACTGAAAGTCAGAAGCTCTTCCTGCACATTTCAAATTCTGGACCGAATCCGGGCACTCTGGGGAAATTGGAGGATGTTTCCTGGATGTCTTGTGACAAGCATAACTGTCGAAGGCATGATCCAATCTGGATGGCACCTAATAGTTTGCGAGAACATTATTTTGTTAAAAGAGAGCATCTGTCCTATGAATGTCCGGACCGTATGCGACCCATAGCTGATACATGGTACCTACCCTCGCCAGGGGCGTCACGTTTGGGGGTGAGGGGGGACGCCCCCCCCCCCCAACGTTGTCGGCCAGTCGGTAAAAAAAATAGCCGATTCGGCGCGAAGCGCCTCGATTTTTCGTAAGAACAGTCGGGTTTTCGTAAAACAGTCGATTTTTTCTTAAAAACAGTCGGTAAAAATGACCAGTCTGTCGGTAGAGCTTTCAGCTCATGCTCTGTTAGTCGGGAATAATTTGCTTGTATTTTTTACAATAATGTTCCCTATCAAGTGGTAACAGAACCGTGAAAACCACGAAAACATTTCAGGATCTCCCATCATAGCATTCAGATTTTCAAGTAATGATACTATCTACCCACAGCATTCTCTTACAACATTTCTTCTTTCCACTTGACAATCCTCTTTTGTAAAGCAACATGGTAAACTGTTGGAAGATGTCTTGCGATAATAAAAAACAATTCAATCCAGCCTCTCAAATGGAACATAAACAGGAACTTCTGGATCAGAACCAGAACAACTTGCCTGATGTAAAGGTTGAAATTTCTGAATCCCAGCAATAACTTCATCAGAAGCCTTCTCGCTGACTGTGTTGAGATATCGAATCTTAAGCAAAAGCTTTGCTTCTTCCCGCTCACCTGTTACATCAGGAAAATAGGAACAAACTTTTTCTCCAATTTCAGTGTCATCAACAACAAAAATTGGGGGTTGAGTTGGTAAGGGAGACTGAGGGATAGGTAAAGGCTCAGGAAGGGATGCAGTGTCAGAAAATGAAGTAGGAACAAAAACCCCAAGACCAGACAAGGAAGGATCCACAGTATCAGAAGGACGAAGGATGAAGTATGTGGATATCCAAACTTGACTTACAAAACTACTATACAATCTTTTCTGACAAAAGAGGCAGAAAAGCATATCTTGATCAATCTTCTGCCAGAAGATCTATAGCCTGATGCTTCTCAAGAAACAACTCACTGTAGACTTCATAACCACAGTCCGTACACCTCAACCTTTCGGGTGGCATAGCATTTGGTATATTATAGCCATATTCACCAGACTAGGCTAAGTACTAATGCTGATTTTGCTGGGTTTGGCCAGGTAAGTTCAGGTGAAAGTAAAACTAATTGGTATTAAATTATTGGTATTATAAAGAGATTAGAAATTATTCATAGAATTATGAAAAGAAATCAGTTAAAGGAATTAAGTAATTATATTCATTTCTTCACTACGCTTACAGAAATAGGGTTGCAGCTTACAAGAATCAGTTGGTCTGAGACAGACTAACCAAGAAAACAAAAACAAGTATTTAAATTATTTACTTACTCTGGCAGAACTGCAGAACGTCTTTATCCTTTTCAAGAAATGTATGAAGTGACTCCTCCATAGTGATGAGTCACAATTCGCGCAGTTTTCAGTTTGAAAGATGGCGCGAAATACACGACGAAAACGGAATTTTCTTTAATGGAAGGGAGCTAACAAAATGAGTTAAAGAGCGGGAGGTAAAGGACTTCTGATTTAGATACCCCACTTGACAGATACTTATCGGTGTTTGGTGAGAATTGTGAGCCTGTTATTGGTAGAAACGTTGCCAACTAGTTCAATGATATTTTTCTAAAGGAGTTCTGAAAGTAAGAGGTTAATGGGTTTTTTTTAAGAAAAAGGGTCTCGTCCGATATTGATTGGCTATGACGCTTTATGCAAAACTAACCAATAGAAAGCATTATTCGCTTTTGTAATAAGAGTTTGAAGAGTTTAAGCTGCAATTTCTTGTGAAACACATACACAAAAAATATAATCAGACGATCAAGAAAGAGTTAGGATAACTTTTCCAACCATTTGCAGGTTCACAAACACCTTCACTTAGGAAGTCCCATATTTCACAATGTTAAAGGAACAGAAAACTTGACCCAAACTTGACTCGGGGAGCTAGCTGACATATCAAGAATGTACCCTGAGTCGATATTGAGAGTAAGAAAAATTCTCGTTACGACCATCGCAGTTTCCGGGCAGTTTCCGAGAATTCGACTTTTGAGTTAGTAGAAAAAAAAGCAAAAGGTTTTGTGTGCCGGGAGTAGGAATCGAACGCACGACCTCTTGACTACTATCCCGATCACGGCCAAAAGGCGAACTCTAAAGTGCATAAGTGCATAATTACAGTGCATAAGGGGCAAGGACCTGCCAGCTAGCTTTGGGAACACTAAGGAGGGGGTTCGAGATAACAAAGAAGGGGGGTCCTGTCGACAAGAAGTCCCTGTATCTTTATCTAAGCCCCCCAAGTCGGTTTGATGGCCGAAAGTTCCGTAGTCAAGTTTTCTGTGCCTTTAAGTTATTTCGTTTATGCCCTTTTCGTAAAAGTTTGATCGCTTCGACCGTTTTTCACGGTTTTAGTGTTTCCGTAAATTCTATATGAACTGTTTCCTTGTTTTCCAAAAAGGCCTTCGCCTTTTTGCAAAAGATAAACTTGGTTGCCGACCAAGTTACCCTCTTTTTTTTTACTTTTACCTCATGATTTTTATCAGTTTACCCCAAAACCCAATAAAATAAGGATATCAAAGTGATGATGTAATGGTGAAAAGCAAAGCGAAGAACAAGAATCGAGACCAGGGGTGCCACGTATGGGGGGGGAATCCATCTAATTTGTGGAAATAGTTGCAAGGATACAGTCAATCCAAAAAGAAAGTTCTCAATCTTCAAAACAACGGCCAACAAGTCGGTAATTACCTTGCCCCCTTCCCCCAAATATTTGGTCTGGTGATGCCTCTGATCGAGACACTTGATTTTCCAGTTGTATTTTCCGATTGTACGTTTTTCTGAAACTCATTTGACGAATATTAAGCCTCCGCAAAAAGTTCGAACTCAGGGTTCAAGGTTTATTGCAGAAACGTTTATTTTTTTCAACGGATCTTAAAAAACAGTTCTTAAGAAAGGTTCAATTACAAAAACGTTTCACGGAAAATGGTAGAAACTAGCCATCAAGCTGAAACTCTTTTTTTTTAGAAACGTTGAAGTGTGTGTTTTTTTTCAAAATTTAGAGCTTCAGTTTCACCGAAAAGAAATCGTTTTGGACTTTCATGACCAAAGCGTAGCACAGGAGAGTCAGTAGAATTCGACGAAGCAAGTTTGTGAGAAAAAAAACTAGGGTAACTTTTTTGTTTGAAGTGCAGTTGCAAAATCGAACGAAAATAAATTTCCTTTTGTAGCGTTATATTTATTACTTTGCCTTTACTCTCACAAGTCCTCACACAGTCCACTATCTTTTAACCTGACCTGACGATGTATGCCTTTTCTAAAGCTCAGAAAGTAAAGCTGGGCAAATGGAATCCGTGTCGTTTGCAACGTATTTCAGAAAAAGAGGGGTATTTTACTTGACAGTGACACCTGAACCGCGGGCATTTTGGGCCGAGGGCATTCTGAGTAGTGGGCATTCTTCATTGTGGGCATTATGAGTGTCGGGCACATGGGTGTGGGTATTGGGCACAGTATGTGACTTCGGGTGAAAAATTCCTTAATATGCTCGCAATATATATACATAGTTATGTTTGCCCGCTTACAGAAGGAAAAAAAACCCAGGTAAATATAGAAAAAAGAAGAAAAAACAAAATTATTAATCCGTCATAAATTAACTGTTCTTTGGACATTCGAACCAATAAGTCTGTGCTCACCAGTCTGGCTTTCATTGGTTTTCCCCTAAAATGGTCCCTCGTAATGTCTTTCCTTCTGCATTAGCCCTTAATTTGTGTCCTTTGTTTTAATCCCTTAAGGACACTTATCTTGGTTAAATCTTATGGCCGCACCAAATTACGTCGTGTACGCTGGATCATAAAAAGGTCAATTAACGTCTTTTGCTTGTTCTCTGGACAAAAGTGGGAGAGTTTCTTGATCTGGTGAGGTCTTTGTAATGTTTGAATGGTGCAGTCCCTTGAGGAGAACATTCCGACCTAAAACTGTTCCGCTATCAAGACGAAGATAAAAGACAGAGTGGGCGTGAAAGCACTAACTGCAGTGAGTGCGGTCGTGACCTTGTTTGACCTAACGAAACGGAGAATCAATGAACGAGTTTATTCCCAAAGCCCGTGCGGCCATTGCGGGAATGTTAGACAGGGACGAACAACTTATGCCAGAAAATTAAAATAATAAGGATCAATATTCTTTCTCCATGTTAAATTGAGGTCGGTCAATCAAATAAATAAATAGTTCTTATACACGTCACAACGTTATCTGCTTTTGATGAAATTCATTATAATCGATTGTCTTAAAGTCGACTCGGATTTTTTTTTTAACTTCATACTTCCTGCTCAGAATCTCTACCTGGTGTACCACACTGATGTACAACTGTTGATGTACCATATGTGATGGTGTGGTACATTTCCACCTCCGAATTTCGTACACATGCCGTGGATGGTAGGATAGCTACCAAGGGGATTGGAAAACATTCAGTACTGACAATGTAGCGGATTAAACGAGATTTGATGGTACTGAATGTAGAAGTCAGTTCAGATTTGTTATATGAGTATTTCGACCCATCTTGGCAAGGGTCTTGATCAGGTCATGTCTAGAAGCCTGCACTTATGATTTGACGACATTGGCTGCTCCTAGTAACCATTGTTAGGAGGTTGGGACATGCCGAAAATTCTTAGAGGCTTGAAAGTTAGCCCTTTGATGTGAAAAGAGAGAAATATCAAAATAATAACTAAAGAATCCCTTGCAGTATTTACTGTTTATTAGGCTCTTCTAGGCTCAAACCTAGGCTCTTCTTTAAAGTTTAACTGGAAACTCAACTCGTGTTTGTATGACGTTCGGAATATCTACGGCCCTGCCTGCGTGAAACACTTATTTTTCGGAAATCATTTTCATCAATAGGTCTCCTACACAGGTATAGGCACATAGAGGTAACAAAAATCCGACAGTGAAAATCCACTCTGTAAAAATCTATTAATCGCGAAAAGAGTAACGAAATAACGCATTTTCATCGGGTCATCAAGCCTCATTAAAGTTTAACTGAAAAGTCAACTTATTTTTGTGTCATTTAGTTGAATACACTGAATTATTTGGGTTCTGCAAAGGGATTTTTTTATTTTCCACTATTTACTCTAGTTATGACGTTCAGAATATCTGCGGCCGTCCTCACAACGTAAATTCTACTATGACACGGGAAATTTTAATCTCAACACAAACGCGGCTTTTCAGTGGGCAGTGGTGAGATTGGTGAAGATTATTTAGTGCCTGAACAAAAAGAAATAGTAAATCTTTCTCGTAAGTCATATATCAAAAATGCAAGAGCATAAAGGTAACACAAATCGCACGGAAATTCCACCATGTGAATATCGATTATTCGTGAATAGCGGAACAACGAAGTGACGCATTTTCAGCTGGTCTTCAACAACATCTCAGCCCTTTTTGGTTAAACTTTAAACAGATTACCCACGACTTTGGTTGTTTTAAGCTGTTGTCCAAACCCGTTGACGTCTAGCAAAAAAAGGATGAACAAAATTCTCGCAAACAACCGTCGACAGCATGATATGCATCGAAGGTAGGGAAAGGGAGCAAGTGAGAAAATAAGAGAGGTGCGTTAGGGGAATTAGAATGTACTGTTAGGATTGTGAGCCTGTTGTTAGGTAGCGTGGGTAACCAGGTAAGTAGAACGTCCTTTAATCTTCGAATACAAACATAAAAAGGAAACACAAACATAATATTTATACCTGTTGCAGTTTGATCACTTCACAACGTAAATATCTTATCCTATTTAAATTCACTTAAACCAATGTCCGAATTCTAACTTTGTAAATAGATATACTAACCTATCCGAGTTGCTCAATACTTCTTTTTATGTATTTACTTTTCTTCGTCTTCTTCTGCGGATCATTCGGATATTGCTAACTGTCACTCTAACTTGATACACATAGATGGCGGGGCATATCTCAAAGGATATAAATGTGTGTTGTTTTACAACATGTACCATTTGAAATTCGGATCTCCGGGGCAGGGGCGTCCAGAGCCTTTCTTCATTTAGGGGGCGCACCTGGTAAAATTGACCGAATCGGTACCTGATTTTTACTGAATTTATTAACAAAATTAACAATTAATAACCAAAAAAAAACAGCGAGTTGCCTTCATGAAGCTACAACGTAAAAAGTTGCAGAGTATATACATTCAAGTTTAAAGAGAAAAATTGGTGGGTTTTCCGCTTTTCCGCTTCTGTTTTTTTTTCACGGATACGCCGTCACTAGCTTTTTACCTTTGAAAGACCTTTCCAGTTTTGCCAACAGCCAATCGCAAAAATGGTGTTGTTGCATAGCCACGTTGTCGCTAACGACTGTGCCCATGAATAATTAAGGCGCCGCAGGCGAACTTTTTCGAATCCGCAAGCCTCAAACGCCAACTAAATGAAGCAACCTTTGTCTAATTAGTGAAGACTGCAAATGCGCCGCCGGCGAAATTTTGTGGAAACACTGATGATAAAAGTGCCTTTCTGCGATCCCAAGATTATATATTGAGCCCAGAGTTGTCTGGCAACGAAATGGGCGATCCAGGGTAAAGGGTACAGGTCCAGGGTACTTTGGATACATTTGTTCTGAATTTACAGCAAACAAAAGCAGGCTAGTTTTCACGTCAAGAGAAGTTCTTATTCATGAAGAACTGCAATCCTAAGAATTAAAAAAATGAACAGCAACCAGCTGAGACTACCGTAAATGGTAAAGAACGAGAGCTGAATAAATGCCACTTAAATTACAGAACTCAGTAACTGCATGGTTGAAGCAAATAATGAATTCGTAGTATACCGAAAAACTAACTAAGAAAATAAGGACCAGATCGAGAGCGGTATTGAAACCGAATTTCGTAATGGAATAAAACTCTTGTTAGAACCACCTAAAACAACCGAATTCGGCCATCCAATAATATAAACGGACATAAGAAAAATCCGGTGAATTACCGTATTCGGTAAAGAATCAGAACCAAATGGATGTCACCGAATTTAATTATGAAATGGACTGACCGAATGCGACTGAATTACCGAATTCGGTAGAGAATGAGACCAACTAACATGTTAAATCAACGAATTTACGCACTGACGGACCGAAGCGGCGAAATCGATACGGACTGAACAAAAGTTGGATGAATTATCGTATTCGGTCACGAATCAGAACCAGATGAATCTGATTAATGACCGAATTATGAAATGGACTGACCGAATGCGATAGAACAGATACGGACTTGAGAAAGCCCGGTGAATTACCGAATTCACTAACGAATGAGACCAAATTAAACGGTTAAATCACCGAATTCACGAAGGGACAAACCGAATGCGGTGAAATCGATGCGGAGTAAACAAAAGTCGGATGAGTTAGCAAATTCGACAAAGAAAGGGGAACCAATAAACATGTTAAATTACTCTTTTCTTGACGGGGCAAAACGGGTAAGTCAGCTACATTTTATTTGAGCGATATGTCGGGATTGACTAAAACCAGGAAGGGAAGGGAACGCGAGAAAAGCAGGAAGGCATACTAAAACCAGGAAGGGCATAGTAAAACGAGGAAGGCTGTCGCCAGAATTCAAAACTGGAAAGCCGCACCGTTCCCTTCCTCTGTTTAGTATTCTTTGAGGGGTCGGCAACTTTCCAAATTCAAAGTTCACCATCCCTTCCTCGTTTTAATATCCCGTAGTATCCGTCGTTTTAGTATCCGTCTGAACTAGAAATGAAAAGGTGAATTACAATTTTGATAGTTGCTGACCCCTCACTTAACTTAATGCCTACCCATGTCAGGATACTAAAACGAGGAAGGGATGGTGAACTTTGAGTTTGAAAAGTTGCCGACCCCTAGAAGAATACTAAACTGAGGAAGGGAACGGTGCAGCGTTCCATTTTTTCGCAGCCTAGAATTCCTTCCTCGTTTTACTATGCCCTTCCTGGTTTTAGCATCCCTTCCTGCTTTTCTCGCGTTCCCTTCCCTTCCTGGTTTTAGGCGATCCCAGATATGTCGGCCCTTCTTGGCAAGGGTCCTCTTCTTTTCCTTGCCAAGAAGGGCCGAAATATAGCTCGAATAAAATGTAGCTGACTTATCCGTTTTGCCCCGTCAAGTATGATTCGCAGTCAGCTTGGGCTGAAGGAACATCTTAAATTACCCAATTTCGAAATGCTGGCAATAACGAGTTTATGAAAAGGGCATCACATCACGGCTTCGCCGCGATGCCCAGAATTTTTCGACTTCGGCGAAAATTTGACCGAATGCCCAACTCTTACCAAAAATGATCTTTTGACTATCAAATGAGTCAGAAAAATGTTTCTCGAAAATACCATTACTTTCCATCTGAATTTAGCGATTTTCTTGTTAGCGCTTGTCAATTTTGTCCAGCCTGCCTGCTCTCCGACGCGGCGGCTGGGCGCAAAACATTTTTAAACTGTACGCGCCATGGTTAAAAGAACGAAAACTAAGCAAATAAAAGAAATAAAGAACAGGAGATTATCATATCCTTGTGCGTGAAAGAGTTGCCAGCAGACATTGAAGATTCTGGCAAACTTTGATTTGTGTAACCGGCACAACTTGGCACGGCCGAGAAAGCGGCAACTCTTACAAAACAAAACAATGGAGAAAGTTGGGGATCTGGAAGCTTATAATTCCATAAGGGAGCTAGGAAAATCATAGAAGGCAGGATAAGCAAGAAGGGTCAAGCACAGATGCAGCGATTACGGAGGTAACCTGTATTGGCATTATAGGTAGGACAGATCCTTGAAGATGTCAACTGACCTCAGCGTCTGTTTCTTGCTCTACTCCGGACGAAAGTGGGGTAGTTTCTTCATATTGTTAAGTCCAGTCGGAAGCCTCGAAAACCATTGTAACAATAAATGCTGTTTTCGTTCCGATCTTCATGAAAAGGTACTTCGCTGACCTTTTCAACCTTCTGGAAATCGTAACTAATAATAACTTTTTGCTTACCATGTTCGGGAGCGTAGTTAGTGTGGTAACTATGATCTCTGTGCCGTGATTGGCCAAATCAGACCGCGGAGCGATATTTTGTCGAAATTAAGAAAACTCGTTCCAGCATTCACGCCAAGAAGCAATGATCCGTGACGTCATGCATAATAACTACGGTAAGTAGGGAGGAACACGCGCTAAAAGAATCAGAATGATCGAAAGGCAAAACCATCTAGAATGTAATGGCAGTAGGCTTATTCAGACAACCCTCCGAAACTGTCTTTTTCTAGGAACTGTTCTGAGAAGCGAGAAAACCCGGCCGTCAAAGGGAGCGATATCATCTTAGTGACCAATCCCTTACTCGAAAAGCCAACTATCGACGCCTTGGATGCCCTGGCACCGTCGAAAAGAAATGGCGTGAACCGGAGCGCGAATAATACACTACCGGCAGGTACCTAAATTACTTCATTTTCTGGTGTAGGATATCTAGAGTCCTTGAGTCCACCCGGTGGTTTGCCTAGACGTCAATTCATCCACCGTTCAGATGGTCCACCATTCCAGTTCGTTCAAACGTTAGGAGGGTTTTGTGAGCTGGAAAGCAAAGTCGGAACCACTTCCCACCGCTACTTAGGAAAGGCCCCGGTTTTCGCTCTTTGGAAAGCGACATAGCTTTCTCTGAAAGTGATTCCAGAAGTTTAGTGCAAAGCAACGCGGAAAGCTGAATGCTTCGGCAGGAATTTTGAAAGTATGAAAAAAACAGTGCAAGTGTTACTGGCGCTGCACTAAGAAACGAAAAAAAAAAACGTCATTAGGGATGTCTTCGGGAATCGCAGGAATGTCAAGTGAACTCCTGTTTTGTTCTAATCCTCGGGCCAACATTAAGTTCTCGGAAGTAAAAACAATTTTTCTCGAACAGGCATGCAATACACTCTTCCTATGTCGCACACGCATATAGTTATATTAATCTCTAACAACGTAAGAGATGCCACTTGCATCTTAAGGGGAGTGTGTGGTTATATGTCTGATGAATTTTTTCAAGGTTGACACGATATTCTATAAATCTCCAGAGAGGCTGATACGAAGCCGTATCCACCTCGGGAGAGGTTCGGTTGCTTAAGACATATTCCTCAAATAATAGAAGGTAAATAAAATCAAAGGCCTACTAATAAAAGGCCTCTAAACTAGGTACTCTAACAAGAAGGTTGACCTCCAAAAGGTAGAAGTGTCTAGGCTCATTTTGTAGCTGCTGAAAGTGCTGATTTCTTGGGTTTCGGATTCATAATATATTTTCGGATAGTGGGCATTAAAGCACAACTCTTACTTGAAATGATCTTTTCACTATGAAACTACCATTACTTTCCACCTGAATTTAGCAATTTCCCTGTTGGCGCTTGTCGACTCAGACCAGCCTTCCTGCTCTCCGACGCGGCGGCTGGGCGCAACACATTTGAAAACTGAACGCGCCGTGGTTAAAAACACAGAAAACTAAGCAAATAAAAAAAGTAAAAAACAGAAGACTCTCATATCCTTATATGTGAAAGAGTTGTCAGTGAAGGTTGAAGATTCAGGCAAACTTTACGTTGTGTGACGGTAAAACTCGGCACGGCCGAAAAAGTGCTAAAAATCCGTAGGCACAAAACGAAGCAATTGAGAAAGGTGGGATTTTAGATGCTCATAATTCCACAAGAGGTACTTATACTTCCATGTATCCACAAGCTAGGTATATTATAAAAGGCGGAATAAGAAAGAGGGGTCCTTTAAGCACTAACAGTTAAAGTAGTCCCTCTTCTAGGCATAGGCTACTCAATTCCTTCCGTGTATCCGTGTCCCAGCTCTCTCAAGGTTTCCTGTTTAGGGTTTCCAGTTCTCTCGCGACCTAAGGGCATCTGGGCATTCAGAATCCCTGCGGGCATTGGTACATTGGGAAGTCTAGGGAGTCCGTTCTTAACAATAAGAGCTCACGCTTCTGATGTAACACGAATAAAAACACTTCACTTTGTAAGCCTTATTCTCTGCTGCCGTTCCAATTAAAAATCAAGTTGTACGCCGACGTATGCGCTGATTATCAAAACGAAATCTTCAGCCTGATATACATCCCAAGAGAACATAATCTTTGTTGACTTTAGGGATAATGAACATCCGACCAGTTTTTTGACAATCCAACATAATATCTTTTGCTGTGTCTGTTGGACCAATGTAATCCTCGATTTAGTTTTGAGCCTACAGGGATTAGTCTAATTATTCATTAATTAGACTAAAAATTCATTAGTCTAATAAATTTAATTAATTATTTAGGATTAGTCTAATAATTTCAGATGAGGCTGTAGCTGTCAAAACACAAATAGTTTTATTGTTTAATCTGCCGGACTTCCCATTCAAAAACTTACTCGGTTTCAGTTATATCTCTCCTTAAATTTTTATCTGATCGAAACGCATTGCCGTGATTGGTCACGTATAACTTTTTACACACATAATAGAACCCGTTCCTAATAATTTTTTACCGCAGCAAGCCACGGCGGGATGAGAGTTTTACCACAGACATTCGTGGATAGCACGTAGAATTGAGCAATTATACGAGAACATGTTTGAAGTACAACTGTAGTTCCACCAATAGACAAGTGTCACCGATAGTGAGTAATAGGTAAGTTGAGATTGTCGCGGAGCGAGGCCTGGCAGTTTTAAACGGCGTGGCGCTTTCCTGACAAGCGAGTAAGAGGTCGGTAATGGCAGGGACAATCATGGGAGGGCAACTTACCTATTACTCACTATCGGTGACGCTTGTCTATTAGATGGAATTACAGACATTCGCGGATAGCACGTAGAATTGAGCAATTATACAAGAACATGTTTGAAGTACAGTTGTAATTCCACGATTAGACAAGACAAGTGTCAACGACAGTGAGTAATAGAAAGTTGAGATTGTCGCGGAGCGAGGCCTGGCAGTTTTAAACGGCGTGGCGCTTCCCTGACAAGTTAGGAAGAGGTCGGTAATGGCAGGGACGATCATGGGAGGGCAACTTACCGATTACTCACTATCGGTGACGCTTGTCTATTAGTGGAATTACAGACATTCGCGGATAGCACGTAGAATTGAGCAATTATACAAGAACATGTTTGAAGTACAGTTGTAATTCCACCATTAGACAAGTGTCACCGACAGTGAGTAATAGTAAGTTGAGACTATAGCGGAGCGAGGCCTGGCAGTTTTAAACGGCGTGGCGCTTTCTTGACAAGCGAGGAAGAGGTCGGTAATGGCAGGGACAACCATGGGAGGGCAACTTACCTATTACTCACTATCGGTGACGCGGTGACGTCTATTAGTGGAATTACAGACATTCGCGGATAGCACGTAGAATTGAGCAATTATACAAGAACATGTTTGAAGTACAGTTGTAATTCCACCATTAGACAAGTGTCACCGACAGCGGATAGTAGAATTCAGAAATTCTTCGCCTTAAACGTAATCTTGAATGGTCCTTTATCTAATGTCAGCCAGTAGGTTTAAATTCACGGAATGACAATACTCAGCCATTTTCATGTTTTGCTTTCTTTAGCGATTCTCCGCAGATACAGATTTCTCTTGATATCGCGCATCTTTCTATGAGTTTCGTATATAATCTGATAATTGTTGTGGATGTGTCTTTTGCAAGGTTCTTTGCGAAGGGGTGATCTCTCGGCGAGGGGTGGTCCCTTCGCGAGGGGGGGAGTATCTTAGGAGTATCTTCAGGGGCCCTATTCGCCGATTTTCATTTGACCCGGCGTTAATAGACGCGCAACGTCAACAGTAAAGCACTATTAGTTGACGTTTTAGAATTTTTCCAGTACGACAAATATTCCTTGAGCCTAAGCTGACTGCGAATCATATTTGACAGTGCAGAACGGATACCTCAGCTGATTTATATCAGAGCTAAATTTCGACCGTTTTTCACAAGTTCATTTTCCAGTTTCAGCGGCATGAGCCTGAATAGCACCATTGCCAACTAGGGCCGAAATGTAGTTCTAATAAAATTGAGCTGACATATCTGTTTTGTACTGTCAAATATGATACCATCATGGCCTTTTAATGTTATTTTATGATAAGAGTAATGTTACGAACAATGTTTACAGAGTTCAGATTTAATAAGTTAAAGGCTCATAACACGACTTTTCGTTAATATTTCAGACCCCTTGAAATTGTGCATCCTTCTCTGAGTTTCGCGAATCATCTGCATTGTGACATGTTTCAGATATCTGAGATTTCTCTGCTCTACTTACCACAGCGCACAAGGAACCACTCTCTGATTCTTCGGCTGCTGATTCCCGACCCGTTAAGGAAACCTCTTGAAAAACCGTCTTGAAAATGTCCTCTCTCTCTCTCTCTCTCTCTTGAAAACCTCTCCTCTGATTTATTATGATTCGAAGCTTTACCTATCGTATCAGTGTGGCTCTGAATTCGTAAACAACCTTTAAGGGAAGTTTATTTGTGTTTTGTGATTTTTTGTATTTCTTTGTCCTTTTTTACTGTCCCCTTTGGTTCATTTTTTATGGCTTGTTGTGATTCGCTTTTTTCTGTTAAATCCCCCTGCCTCCAGTTAATCTCTCATTAAGACCTTCCGAAAAGGAAGGTGCTTTGACTGGGCCCTTCGAATTAGATTTCCGATCACTGAATCACCATGGTCATCGGACAAAGAGAAACAAATTAATTTACTCGGGAGACACGGAGTACTTCTATAATTTCCACCTCTTCTGAAAAACTTGTTTGCGGTTCCATTTATAAACAATTGTTTTCTTGTCTGACCGTTTTTCTTGCTCAGATCTTACAAGGATTATATTGCCCTATTCCGGGCGCATACCTTTCTGATGTTGAGGATATTTTACTGCTTAGCGTCCTTAGTAAAGTTCTTCGCCGCTTAGACGATAATTGACATGGTTAACTGAACAAATTTTCGAGGTAAATTATTCTTAAAAGAACAAACAAACCTTCAAGTTATTAGTGGAGTATTCATGAATGAACAATCCACCCTTGCGGAAGCTGCATCCCGTTTTCGGTTTTCACCGTTTCTGTGGAGCTCACAAATCATGAACTAAGACAGGTATCAAGTTGAAACTGGGTCGAATCGTTGGCATCGGAGTCTAGTTGGGCCTTTCCTGGGTCCCGTGAGAACCGTTAAACCCCCACATCCACTCGGTTCAGGGGCAATAGAGCCTAGACCACACCACAGCTTGAGATGGGATGACATTCCTTGTACTCATAGACACTCCCCCCCCCCCCAACCCCGTTCATTGGCAACTGCGGGCGCAGATTGCGAGCGAGTTAAGTTCACGGACCGTAACAAGTAGGTCTATCAGATTCGAATCTGTCAGTGTATCTGGAGCCCCCTCCCCCCCCCCTACCCGAAACACAAACACAACCTCAAAACCCCGGATTCAATCAATCAACCAAGTTTATTATCCAAATACCTTACAGCTACAAGTCGAATACAATATTTACGAAATACGCAGACCCGAAAGAAATTAACTAAAACACTTACAAGATACGACCAGAAATAAATGATGGGACGAAACTACGTAAAAACTGGACAGAAGATTGCCCAGCTTAGTTAAGGTCGTAACTTAAACCACGACGGCTGTAGGACGATGAAATTATATGTATTAAAAGACCCCAAGGTCCGGTAGTAATTTTTAAAATTACATACTCGCACACACACTCGTTCGTTCATGGAAAATGGGTCCAAATTGCCAACAGGTTTGAAATTCAAACTTGGTGTACTTCGGGTCTAGACCTGTATTTTTGGGTCTCATTAGATGTGATAAACGTTCTACTTTCCCACTCCATCTTTGGTCGTTTGTGCACTGGTTCAGCTTTGTTATCTCTCATGTGCAATATCAAGATCTTTTCAGTTCCCACATTTCGCATATACAAAATTCCACATACGCTCAACATACTTCAGATTCAAGGAACCGCTTTCTCATCCGTCGTTTGATGATTTCCGACCCATAATGGAAAGCTCTTGAAAAACCTCTCTTGGAAACCTTTCCTCTCTTCAAAATCTCCCTCTCTTGAAAACCTCTCCTCTAGTTTGTGTTCTATGATTCAAAACTTACCTGTACACAATATCTATGGGAAATCCTGTAGAGCGTTTCGTGACTATTTTATATTTCTTTGTCATTTTTATGGCACATAGCCATCTAGCGATCGCAATTTCTGTCCGTCCGTCGGTCTATCAGTCGGTCAGTCTGTCCGGGTTTTTGTCTAGTTCGGGCACTTCCACATAAGCTAGGATGATGAAACTTGGCAGGCATATCAGGGACCCCAAATGATTAAGTTGGAAATAGTCAGTTCCCCGATCCGTGCACCGTGGGGGGAGTGGAAGGAGAGGGAATCGGGAATCTTGAGGTATTTATAACTCTTGAACGGGTGATCGGATCTCTTGATATTTGGAAAGACCTGGTGCCTCAGACGACCCACTTAAAATCCGGACCGGATCCGGTGACTTTTGGGGGGAGCTGGAGGGGGGAGCGGAAATCTTGGGAAACGCTATGAGTGGAGGGATCGGGATGAAACTTGGTGGGAAGAGCAAGCACAAGTCCTAGATACATCACTGACATAACCGAAAAGGATTCGGGCACTGTTGGGGGAGTTGGGGGGACGGGGGTCCGAAACTCTGTTGGTCCCGCGAGTGCGGTACTTCCTGATGTACTAAGACGATGAAACTAGGCTGGCGTATCAAGGAACAAACTGGCTTGAAAACAGTCGTTTGCATGGTCAGACCATCGTGGGGAGAGTGGAGGGATGGAGAATACGGAATCTAGTGGCATTCATAACTTTTGAACGGGCGATCCGATTTCAATGAAACTTGACTAGTGGAAAGAAGTGTCGTCTCTGATGTTCCATGTCCAGACCGGATCCGATACTTGTGGGGGGAGCTGAAGGGGGCACCGGAATTTTCGTGAAACGCTTAGTATCGAGGGATCGAGATGGAATTTGGTGGGAAGAACAAGCAAAACCCTTCTCTTGACAGAACTAGGCCATATTGGGGCTCTTTGGGGGGGGGGATGGAGGGGGTTTCCCAGAATTCCGGTGATCGCGAGTTAGAATACTTAAGATGTGCTAAGGACGATGAAACTTGGCAGGCATTTTAGCGACCCAACCAAATAGACTTAGGGACCTGACACACTGCCCTAGGAAAACTTCCATTTCTTGATCCGACCATTTTCGATGGAGTTAACCGGAAGGGGAATCCGGAATTTACTGATTTCCGTAAGTTGCGGACGTGAGGTCTGATTCGAGCAAAACTTTTCTGATGATAAGAACTAATGGCCTAGACAGGCAAGACATGTCTCCCAACCCCATGCGGCAACGGTTGGAGGAGTTGGGGGGGGGGGGGTCTGGAAACTTTGTGACATGCACAGAAATGAAACGAATGGACCGAATGGGATGCAACTGGGACAGTACCGAATTTACGCGGCCTAGTTTGTTATTTACGGTTCGGAGCGGATCCGGCCAGGGTAGGAGGAGGATGAACAGGAAACCGGAAATTTGCCGGTATTCTCAGATCAATCTCCGATTGAAGGGAAATGTCAGAGATACGACGTCTATATGTCCTAGTCGTATTTGACCACAGTGTGGGAGTTGGAGGGGGAGTCCCGAAAATTTTGTGTCTCGCATAGGGTTCAAACGAGTGGATTGGTTTGAATGAAACTTGAAAAGTAGAGAGACGATGTTCCCTAGATGACATATTTTACGGTCAGGACTGGATCTGAACGGTGGGGGGGGGGGGAGGGGGGGATCCCGATCTTTTGCGAAAATTGATCAGACTCCAGCGAAACTTGATAGCCGGTAAGAGAAGATGCTTGAGATGATCAGTTTATGTCTGAACCAGATTCGGCCGCGGTAAGGCGAGTTTGAAAGGGAGGAGTACCGGAAATGTTGTGCCCTGACATTTGCCGTAGGTGATCCGAGGCGATTTCGGGAATGCTGAGATTCGAGCGAAACATCCTGTTTCTAGGACCGATCCTAGGAGGGTGAAGGGGGTATTTGTGACGTTCTCATCTACGTTCTTGCAACACCTACTCGTAACAAGCGCCATATGAGCTTGTGGCTTTTGTTTTTTGCTACACTTACGCCGTCAGAAATTCTTCATTCACCCATTAATTCTGATAGTGTTGTGACACGCTTTGTTCTGTTTCTCAGGATCCTCTTATCCCCTCTCCCTCCTTTGATCTCAAACTGAGACATTTCAAAATGGAGGCTTTGATTGCCGATTTAATTAAACTTTAATTTATTTTGACCATATCTGACTTATATTAAGCCCGCCTCAGTTTACTCGGGAGAAAGAGGGTATCTCTTTCATTTCCTTCGTGATCAAGCAGCAAGCTGTTTCATCTCAGTTGGAATTTCCTTTTTCCGACTTCCTTGAAAAAAATTTCTTGTTAGCGTCATGCCACTTTTTCTTGCTCAGTAAGAAGCAGCCCATCTGGGAAAGCGGTCATTTTTCGAAAAAGTGTCATAACACCGCGGGACAGCCTGTCATAGTTAACTGCCTTTATGGATGTTTATATAGGAATGTGTCTATTAGACGTGTCCCAGAGTATAACACATCAGATACAGAAAATTATCTGAGTAAATTAAGGTTTTAGCACTTTTTCATTGTAAATCTTATGCAGAAGGGGACAAACGACTTGAAATCGCGCTGGGATGACTTCCCATTCAACATTCCCATTACAAAACGTCCCCGTAGCGAAACGTCTCATTCGAAACGTCCCCATGAAAAACGTCCCCAGGCATTGATTAGTAGTTCGCCTTGGTCTCCAGGCAGACCGACAGACCAACTAATCCATCGAAAATCGAGATTAATTAGGCAGAGCCCACAATTAAATATAACAGATAAGGACAAAATTAAATACTCCAAAATGTTTGCAATTTCTTGAAGAAATGTCGTGGTCTTCAAACGATCCACTTTGAAAGAATGATGAAAATCTTGAAACCTAAAAACAAAAATTCCCATATTTTGCCGGGGACGTTTGGCTGCGGACTAAGCATGGGGACGTTTTGCAATGGGAACGTTTGCCAGTTTTTCGTGGCCACGCTTCGTTGAGGACGTGTCACCAGCAGTGTTTCGACTGGGGACGCTTTGCAGACAACACTTGAAAATGGGTGCATGAACAGGTAGACGAAAAGTGGAAAAATCCCGCGGACTGTCAAGCCACGCGAAGTCTAAACCCAGTCGTAATGATTCAATAACGCAGCGTTTAATCATCATGAAGTAAGACGAAACCTGTGTCCAAGTTGTCACTGGAGTTGGAAACCGTGGGAAACAGAATTCGAACACTGGAAAAGCTGAGTCTCAAAATTACCTTAATTAGGCTAATTCGCTCATCGGAGCGAATAAGGTCCATGATGGATTTGTTTTGCTTCGCTTCTAGTTGGTTTTCTGGCTGGAAGTTCTGCTGTTGTCTTGTTTTCTGTTAATGTTGGTTCTGATGGTTGACTCAACAGGATTTGTAATCCCATTGGAACGGTTTAATCTCCCACTCGTTGTCTAGACGAGATTTGAACGTTGCCATGGATCCGTACATGGCGGTTTCCTTCGTTAGCAAGCTCCAATCGTTCAGTATCCTTGACGAGAAGAAATTTTGTCTTGCACGTGTGAAAGCAGTTGGTTTCTTCAGCTTCCTCGAGTTTCCTCCTGTGCTGTGCTGGTGGGATGACCGATATAAAGCGTAGGAGTGTGGGTGCCAATCATTTACTTCCATATTAGCGTCTTCGACACACAAGCGTTGGGAGCCTTACGCTGGCCAGTTTGTTGGAATGTCCTAGTCCACGGATGCACATGGTTGCTCGTCGCTACACTCCTTCAACCATCTTGATGTCTTCTTTGTATGAGAGAAGGCTAGAAACATCCCAGTGCCAATGAGGGGATCGACTAAAAAGAGGCACGGCACGGCACGACATAGTGTAGAAGGCATGAGAACTAAAAACGAGGCACGAAAGCTAAAAGGGCCCTTTCAGGCTTCAGACGGAGAGGCAGGGACAATGTTTTATCGTGCCTTCATTTAGGCTCTGGATTTACGAACTCTTACTTACTTGTCTACTTCGACTACTTGCTAATCTCTTTTTATTACTCATGCCTCCTGCGCTATGCCCTGCCGTGCCGTTCCTCTTTTTAGTCGATCCCCAGTGTGGGGTCGTGGCATTGGTCACTGACATCGTAATCGGTGTACGTTTTCCTAACGAAATAATTTGTTGGCGACTTTGCTTTTATGGCACTTGCCTTCGGGCCAAGTGCCATATACCGATAACTTTTCCGTCGGTTGGTCCCGTTATCGCGAGTAAGCTATAGGGTGCTTCCAGACGTGCTAGGACGATAAAACTTGGCAGACATACCCGGGACCAGACCAAATTGACTTGGAAATAGTCACTTCCCCGATTTGACAATCGTGGGGGGAGTAGGGGGAGGGGGAATCCGGAATATTAAGGCATGCGTAACTTTCGAACCGACGATTGGATCTGAATGAAACTTGATAACTGGACAGACTGCATGCCTCACATGTCCCGTT
Organism: Branchinecta sandiegonensis; assembly: GCA_030848855.1. Taxonomy (NCBI): domain Eukaryota; kingdom Metazoa; phylum Arthropoda; class Branchiopoda; order Anostraca; family Branchinectidae; genus Branchinecta; species Branchinecta sandiegonensis. The sequence continues at coordinate 26,785,453 of JAUPMV010000001.1, read as the reverse complement.
ATACGTCCGGACCGGATCCGACAACTGAGGGGGGAGCTGGAGGGGGGGTACCGGAAGAATCGTGACACGCTTTGAGTGGAGGGATCGGGATGAAATTTGACAGGAAGAACAAGCACAGGCCCTAGACACAGTGGTGACATAACTGGATTGGATCCGGGCACTGTGGGGGGCGTCCGAGGGTGGATTCCGGAATTCCGGCTATCACGGGTTAAGGTACTTACAGATGATCTAGAATGACGAAACTTGACAGGCGTATCAGGGACCCGAGCAGATTGACTTGAGAATAGTCACTTCCCCGGTGTCAGGCCATCGGTGGGGGGGGGGGGGGGGGTAGGAGAAATCCGGTACCTTGAGGCAAGCATAACTTTCAAACGGGCCGGGGTCGCGGATGTCCCATTTAGCGTCCGGACCGGATCCGATAACTGTGGGGGAGGGATTGGAGGGGCACCGGAAATCTGGGGACAGGCTTAGAATTGAAGGATCGAGTTGAAGCTTGGTGGGAAGAACAAGGACAAGATGCAAACACATTTTTGATAGAAACGGACCGGATCTGCGCACTGTGGGGAGGGGGGAGTTAGAGGGTATTTCCCGGAATTCCGGTGATCGCGAGTCAAGGTACTTACAGATGCACTTGGACGATGTAATTCGGCAGGGTTATTAGGGACCTGATCAGATTGACTTGGAAGCAGTTATTTCCCCAATCCGGCCATCTTCAGGGGAGTGGCGGAAATTGGAGTCCGGATTACCAGAATTCTGTGTCATGAATAACTTTTGAACGGTTGGTCGGGTCCGAAGGAAACTTGATAATTGACAAGAGGACATTTTTCTGATCTAACGATAGACTTTCGTATTCCCCAGGGGCCGATGATCATTTGTGCCTTAAGTATATGCTTAAAGTTAAGTTTTTAGCCCCCTAAAGTGCGTATGTATCAAACTGAAAAAAAAAATACTTTGACCATGATATATTTTGGTGCTTCCCAAGGGCCCATGATCATTTTTGCCTTAATTGTTTTGCTTACAAATGACTTCCGAACATACGTAAAGCGCCAATGCTACGGCAGAGGGGAAAAAACATATTTAAGAAACGATACATTTTTAGGATCCCCGGGACCCGTGATCGTCTGTGCCCCAACTTTGCTTACAAATTCAGTTCCAGCCCCCCCCCTTAAAAGGCGCAATGTCACCGCAAAGGGAATGACATACATGTTTGACCAAACCATACATTTTCACGAATCCGAAGACCTATTATCATCTGTGCCTCAATACAGCGCAAATCTTAGCTAATACCGTTAGCTACTACGGATGCTTGCAAGCGCCATATGAGCTTACAGCTCTTGTTATTTCAATGATTAGGTTGTGGTTCTTGCCTATGGGAGGGTGATACTCGATGGACAGTATCAATTCGGGTTATAAAGAATACCAGATAAAGAAGGATGGGAATTTGATTGGGTCCGAATCTGGTCGGTTGGTCCACTATTTGGGCGAGGGAAAGTTTGTAAAGGGTTTCAGCAAACGGGCTCTCAACGGAAAGCCATGTTCCATATTACAGAACTTACAGATCTTTTGCGGAATAAATTAAGGGACGAATATATATTTCGTTCGAGATTGCCATGCATGGACAAGACACCTTGAGTGTCAACCTGAATGCAGTTCTAACAAGACAAAAGGTTTCGATGGGATCCCAAAAATTTAATATTTGATCCAGACAATTTGGTCTTGCAGATATCCGGTCTTCGCCAGACTCCTTGAACATTTGTAATATTAAGATTTAGAAAACAGAAGGTCAGTGGCTAATCATCTGAGAGAACCAAGTTCAGATATGGATTCCCCATGTGTGCATTTACCCCTAGGCTATACGTCACATCTAATTTGTCAAAGCGGATTCAGCATCTCTTCTTACCCCTCAATCGAACATCTAATCAACTTCAGATAAAACTTTGACTTTTTACAAATTTTCCGGTTTCGGACAGGATTCCGGGCGAGCTAAATGTCCGGCAAGAAAATGATTTTCATATTAATGTGCAGCATGTCTTCTTACCCTTAAATTGAACATCTAATCAACTTTATATAACACTTTTACTTTTAACAAACTTTCCGGTTTTAGCCAGATTCCGGGCGAGCTAAATGTCCGGCGAAAAAATGGTTTTCATATTCATGTTCAGCATGTGTACTTAAAATACGGGATGATGATATTGAGAAGAGTGGTTTCACCAATTGTGTGTAGAGTGGTGGTTCGCAATCATTACACGCACGAATTTTTATTCTCCACAGTGCTTGTCTAATGTTTTGTAGTATAGCCTCATGAATTAAAAAAAAACTGAACTGTTGAATTGAATCGTTGTAATTTGAGGATTGATGCAATGAGCCCGATTTGCCCCGAGTTTGACTAGAGATGGTTCACCCCACACATAATAAGAACAATGTGTCTTGCCAGCCTGGAAACGTACATGTTACAGCTTGAGTGGGGGAGGGGGGGAGACCCGTGTCGTAGATTTCTTGATACTCTGTATTTCGCCAACCTTCATGAAATAAAGACCCTTCTACATCTACTGTCTTTATTACTCTACCGTATCAGAGAAGCTGCAAAGTCGTCACATCCGTTAAAAGGTCTTAATATCCGTTAAAGCAGGGAAATATTGCCATATTCTGGACGTTTATTTCCGGAAAATGTTGAGGAGAAAAACAGAAATCTTGTCGTATACCAGTCCTTTATTTTCGGAAAATGTCAAGAGGATTTGGCTTCTCAAGGCAGTTTCTATTGCCGGTCTTTTTTTGTTGCAGGGGGGGGGGGGGGGAGGGCTGCAGTAATTTACCGCATTAATTTAGCTTCCCATAGATGTCCGAGTAGTCTAGGCAGTGAACCTTGAACCCTGAAATCCTGAGTAAGTAAGTAAGTAATTAAGTAATTTATTTATGACCCGCCATTTGGAAAAGCGGAGTAAATGGACGAAAATAAATAAAACACATAAGACACAGAAAAAGACATTAATTTTCAATCGTCGGCCAGGAAGCAGTGAAGAAGGTCGTGTGCTGGTTGGGCTCTGTTGTCAATGATTTTTTATAGCGACGAAGAAACATTTCGTTGTTGAAATCTTACGCCGAGATTTCGTTACTTATGCAAGTACTGCGAATTTTGTATATAACTAACTCCTCCCGCAATCATAAATTTGTGTTAAACTTTAAACATGCATCAGTACCCTACACTTATTCGGACCTCTTGAAATTTTTCTCGGTCTCCACCAACATCCTGCTCTACTACCCTGTCAGAATTGGATGTGTTGTCTGTTTCAACGGATAACACTTGGAATGTTATCTGTTATGTTTTTGCAAGCTTTATGCATTCAAACTTTGTGCGTAACAAGCATAGCCAGAAAGAACAGAAAAACTGTCGAAAAAGCATCTGGTGACTTTTCCGATATCATGATGACAAACAAAAAAGTCAGCTGATGTTTTTTTGGCAGTGTTTCGGCTCTTCTCATATGCACATCGTTTTAGTTAGTGTTGGGCGATATTGATGACTATCGAAATATCAATATTTTCGAATTCGATTATTGATATTTCGATTATCATGAAACGTTTGAACTGTTTATACACGGAATTTTTGTTTCTTGGAATTCATGAAAAATTTCCATTTCTCACGGAAAAAATTAAAAAGAAAAAAATTGAACTAAAAAAAACAAAATCAAACATTCCCGCTAAGAAGAGTGGCATTTCCACGCTTTTCCTTCCCAGTCTCTTTCTCTCCCGAAATCAAGTTTGAAATCACCATTCGTTCTTTTCTTCTGAAAATCCCGAATAATAGAACTGTTGCAGATCGTAATGCAAATGTCGAAAATATCGATATTTGAAAAGTCAATATCGAAAATTTCAATATTTGAAAAGTCAATACCGAAATGTCGACATTTTTCAGTATTATCGACATTTCGGTTATCTTATCGAATCTCGCCCGGCACTACTTTTAATGCGTAACGTTTGAAAATCAGACCAGCTAACATTGTAAGTGTTATCTGATGAAACCGCGCATCTATCTGTTACGAACTTCTGACAGTATAACCCTTGATATCTTCAATCAGATCTTCTGTGAAAAAGAGCGTGTTCCACCCTTCTTACCGTAGTTACTACGCATGACATCAGGAATTCCGCCTTTTTGGCGTCAAGGCTGGAAAGCATTTTTCTATCTTTACCAAAATATCGTGCCAGGGGCTAATCCGGCCAATCACATCACAGAGATTCGTAGTTACAACGCTTACTACGCTCCCGATCATGGTAAGCATATAGCTACTATTAGTAACTATTTCGAGAAGGCTGGAACGGTCAGCGTAGTAGCTTTTCACGAGGTCGGAAAGAAAATAGTAACTAATAGTTACTATTTTACTAATAACTAATAACTAATAGTTACTATTTTCCTCGGCCTTATAGGAATTCCCGTATAACTGCAACTTTTTTACCCTCTGACCCTTGTGCAAAATTATCTTACATTGCCCAAAGCCTTCACGTCCCTGCCCTTGGCCATTTCTCCGCATTCCATCTAGGAAGACGATTTTTCAGACCCGATTAGTCCCTTTTTTTTAATGTTTATTTTTTTGTCTTGTGCATTTACTGTCTTATTTTATTTTGTTTATTTATTTAAACTAGGATACGACCAACCAGGGTCAAACAAATGACAAAATAATTACCAAACACTGCATGAATATAAACTACAAATAAAATAAAACAAAATTTCAACGTGTCAACCTGGAGAGAGCCCACAGTAAAGTAGGGTACCCCACGACAGCCAAATTGGCAAACTCAGCCGCCTCGCTATTACCAGAAGGAGAGGGTTCTCAGCGCGCAGAATTCGTGTCTGAAGTGATAGAGCCGATGCCCGTCTCACTTCACCAAAGACGGAAGACCTTCACCAACAAACATACCTGAAGCACTACAGTTCCAAGAGATCCCATGCAACCACCTTAGACAATTGTTGTATAGGACCGCTTTTTATGGAACGCTCAGTGTATTCTTGCCTTCTCTTTGTCTGTACTACGCTATTTTCCTCTTCTCAAGGGCGTAAATAAAATTTCGTTATCACCATCATCATATTATTGTGAGGATGGAACACGCTCAAAGTTCTAGATGCCGTTTTCCGTTCTATAATTTTGTTGCCATGACGTTAAAGTTTAACTAAAAAGCCAACTTATGGGGTAGGAGATTTTTTTTTCTTTCTTTTTATTTGTTTATTTTTTATCACCCGTCATTTCAAACAGAAAAAGGACGGAGTACAAAAACGAAAAGAAAAACAAAACAAAAGCAAAACGTAACACTTTCATAGGAAACACACAAAAAATCGACAATTACAAACTGAGACTCTCTGACTGACTAACAACTAAACACGATTACATACATATACACTTAAACTCTGAGAATGTTTCACTATTTGCTTTAGTATGACGTGCAGAATATCTACAACCGCCCTCACAACGCAAAATCCTACTATGACGCGGAAAATTTGAATCTCAGCACAAATGCGGCTTTTCAGTGGCCAGCGGTGAACTAGGCAATCACTGCTCACTGCGCGAACACGTATGTCTCGTAAATCTTTTGCGTCAAGCATACAACAGAGGTACAAGCGCACAGAGGTACCACAAATGCGACATCGAAATTCCACAATAGGAAAATCGATTATTCGTGAATAGCGGAGCAACAAAGTAATGCATTTTCATCGGGTCTTCAAGCCTCTTTAAGTGAACGAGTGATATGTCAGTAGGTTGTCCTTTCTCGCTCCTTTTCGGTTAAACTTTAAAACTGTATAATTAGCCATTGTGTTATTTACAGTTTTTACCATATATTTTATTGTTGTTTGTTACTCCGCTCTTAGCTTACACAAATTGTAGCTTGCTTAGCTTGCGTAAGTTACAATCAATCAATCAACTTTACTGAACAAAATAGCTAAAAGCTAGAAAAGGACATGAGTCTAGATCTCATTTGCTTAAAGGACCCCTCTTGATTATTCTGCCTTTCATAATATACTTAGCTCCCATATGGAATTATAAGCTTCTAAAATCCCCACCTTTCTCCGTTGTTTCGTTTCGTAACTACGAATTTTTAGCGCTTTTTCGGCCTTGCCGAGTTTTCCCGTCACCCAACGAAAAGTTTGCCGGAATCTTCATTGTCCGCTGATAACTCTTTCACACGTGAGGATGTGATAATCTTCTGTTTATTACTTCTTTTATTTGCTTAGTTTTCGCACTTTTTAACCAAGGCACGTTCAGTTTTCAAATCTTTTGCGCCCAGCCGCCGTGTCGGAGAGCAGGAAGGCTGGATGTGATCGACATGCGCTAACAAGAGAATCGCTATTTCAGGTGAAAAGTAATGGTATTTTCGAAAACGTTTGTTCTGATCCATTTTATAGAGAAAAGATTATTTCTAGTAACAGTTGTGCTTTAAATGAATGTGTCCACTAATATGACAGGTTCGTCCGTCTTCAGCCAGTTCCCTTCGCAAAAATGCGCCAACGTGTTTCCTAAATACTGAGAGAGTAAATTCGGAAGACTCTAGCTGGCACACTAAACTCCCCAATCGAACGCTAAACTTAAGTGAAAAGGGCTGAAATGGGATAATTTAGTTACCCATCACTAACTCACTTAAAAAGGCTTGAAGACCCGGTGAAAAGCGTTACTTCGTTGCTCCGCTATCACGACCAATCGATTTTCGTATAGCAGAATTTCTCTGATGGTTCTCTGGTACCTCTATGCGCTTGTGCCTGTGTTGTATGCTGAACGATTTACGGAAAATTTGTGTTCACGCAGAGAGCAGTCAACCTGGCGCACCGTCAGCCACAGAAAACCGGTGTCTGTGTTGCGATCCAACTGTCCGCAATACTGGAATTTTTTTGTGGGGACGGCCGTAGAGATCCTGAACGTCACTACTCGAGCAGATAGTGGAAAATCGAAAAATCCCTAGGCAGAATCCAAATCTTTCAGTGTATTTAATTAAAAGATGATAAAATAATTTAGCTTTTATGTTAAACTTTAAACAATGTTTACTACAGCCATTATTTAGAGATGCACAGCGGGAACAAGTGTAAAGTGAGGGACCCTTTAGTTCCCAAAAGATCTACTTCTTGCCCTTCGTCCCCGCTAGTATCTTCCAAAGCGCTAACGTGCAACATATGGTCTACTGATTCCTGCTCTGGATTTGTGTTATACAGATTCTTTTTTGGTAGGTTGCAACCCCTCCTGTCTACCCAGCCAAGGTGTGGAACCCGACCCGTCCTACCCCACCCTCGGTGGTGAACGGTGTCACCCAAAACCGCAAGACAGTAGCAGCAGCAGCTCTTCTGAAGAGAGTATAGAAGTCCTCGCGAAACGGGCCAGTTTCAGTGGCATTCCTCTGATTAAGGGGAAAGATGAAACGACAGTCTGAGCACAAAGCCTCTTGTGTGATCATCTCATAATTGCATCGAGCGTCGAAATCGAATCCGAATAATATGCTGTGCTGAACGGATAAATGTGTACTGCCGTTTTTGTGAATTTACAAGTGTTATCATCTTATTATTATGCCGAGCGTCGAAATCAAATCCGAATACAATGCAGTGCTGAACGGGTAAATGTGTACTGCTGTTTTTATACGACGATCCTGACCTTCTCACGGATACGCTTTCCTAAAAGCAAAGTTAGAATCCGCCGAGCGCAAGAACTAATGGAACTTCTTTGCGCCTTTACAACTCGCTGAATTCGTGTGATCACTTTCCACTCACGTACTGGATTCGCTTTCCACGTCACTTTCCAAAAGTGGAGGAGCGCAAAAACAGCTCTGGCAAGAAAAGCGAGTTTTAGCCCACAACACTGTAAAAAGTCTCTCCTTTATCGGACTTTACTAGTTGTGTGTCATCGATTTCGGACATTTTTATTCCTAATTTGGATAATTAAAATCTGAATTCGGAGAGTTGTAATCTGACGCAGGATTAATACGCTAGAATGCAAAACACTGCACAGTACACTGTAAAAAAAATCCTGGAGTATTTGCTACTGGGGCTTATCTTGTCTCTAATGAGATAAGATTATTTCTAATTCCGATTAATCTTATCCCATTAGAGATAAGATTAATCTCAGTAGCAAATACTGCAGTTAGCTTTAATCCTAAAAGGGAGAAACTTTTTACAGTGTATACTGCAGTATTTTGCATTCTAGTATTTTTATCTTGCATCGGATTATAACCCTCCGAATTCGGATTTTAATTCTCCGAATTAGGAACAAAATGTTCGATGCGGTGATGCACAACTACTAAAGTCCGATGAAGGAGATACCTTTTACAGTGAAGTCGCAAATACAGCCGGCGTATAACTATCGGAGCTGTCCAGGTCACCAGCATCACTCATGGCGTGTTGTTCACAGTGACTCACAAGGTTCTTGTGAATTCACAAACGTCAGTTGACTTATTAGTAAAGTGGTCGAGCGAAACCGTCACTCTGGAAACATGAGTTTGTGTAAACTGCTACCACGCGCAGACGACACAGACAGCGGTATTAAAGGCTCACGGTGCCGTTCATAGTGATTCAAAAGGGTCTTCTGAATTCACAAGAGTCGGCTTACCTCTTAGTGGGTGATAGAGTATCACTGTGCAAACTGGAGTTCTTATAAGAACTTAATTAATTTTACTACTGCACATTATGCAACAAAAATCAGTAAAACAAAGTTTTATCTTTTTTGAAGCATTAGCCTTTTCCTTAGGACCTGTCTTACCTATGACACTAATGCAACCTAATTCCGTAATCACTCCATATATTTCTAAGCCCGCAGACCCCAATTTATGACGGTACACTGTAACCCCCCTAACAAACCACGCTGATTCTCGTTCTTGTCGTGTTTTGCTACCTTCAATGTGTATCAGGCTGTCAGAAGTCAACGGTTGTCTGCGAGAAGTTCTTCCATCAGAAAAAACGGTTATGTAAATTGTTTCCCTGTTTTAGCTACAAGTCACGGGTCTCGGAAAAGGTTTGAAACAACCGAAACCGTGGATTATTTGTTGAAAGCGCAGCATAGTTTTAAAGTTTTCAAGTATTTTAAAATACTGTAAGTTGAAGAATAAATAGTGCGAGAGGTCAGTTAAACTGAATGTTGATCTTAGAAATTTATTTTAACCATTCCTAAAACCTGTTTATTTCGTAGACCAATAACACTAGCAACTCCCCAAATCGACTCCTCTGGAAGTGCTATTCTTAGTAAGGATAACTGGAGCAATCGCAGTCCGTGGATCCCGTGAGAATGGGGAAGTGAGTCCCTACAGGGACCCATAAATTTCCTGTAATAACTCGCCATTCAGGGGGCTTGTCAATAAGAGGTTTCTGATGCGCTCTTGACCGAGAGTCAGATAGTTCGAGAAATACCCACGGGGACTAAATACCCGACTATCCAGATAGACAAAATTTTTCGCAGCTGTTCTGCTGAACTAGGAATATTTCTCTGTAATGGAAGAGTATCCTGGATCTTTTGTCCTAGCTTAGGTACTTGGTGGCATGCTGAACAGTCCCAACAAATTTTGTCAATCTGAGCAAGAACGCCGATTCGACCCAAGCGGAATTTTTGGAAACTAGGTGAGGCTCGGGCAACATAGCAACATTGAAGCATAGGAAATGACAAGTCCCCTGAATGGCAAGTCATTACAGGAAATTTATGGGTCCCTGGTCCCTAGTACAAGCAAAAATGCAGAGACTCCGCAGTTGTCGCTAGTTGTCGCCTTTTTCCAGAATAGCTGAAATTGTGTTGATGGGCTACCTGCACTGTATAAAATTTTTCGTATAAAGATTAAAGTTAACTGCAGTATTTGCTACTCGGATTATCCTTATCTCTACACGGATAAAATTAATACCAAATAGAGATTAGATGAATCCGAGTAGCAAATACTGCAGTTAACTTTAATCTTTATGCGGAGAAACTTTTTACAGCGTGGTGGTCAGTCAACCGATATTTTTATACTAATCACCTACATACAGCCAATTCAGGCACGAAAGTGCTTCAGATTATGGCCCCAAAGTTCAAAAATGTTAGTCTAAAAAAAGTCCGGAAAACAGCACCAAATAGCGGCGAGCCACCGCAGAAATCAAAATCGGCGCGGCTTCGGGGACTACTTCGGTATAGCAGTTATGACTTTTCACTGCGTAGAGAAGAGCGTTCCATCCGGTCAGGAGCGTCCCGAGGGGGGGGGGGGTGCTACACCCCCAAAGAAGTTTTGTAGAAAAAATTCCGGTGAATTTTGACTGGTGCGGCGAAGCCGCGCCAGGTAAAATTTATCAAATTCCCCTGAACTAGATGATTTTAGGGAGTCTACCGGATTATTGCTCAGAGAACATACCGGAATTTTGCTCACTGAATCTACCAGAATCTCGCTCAAGTAGTCTACCGGAACTTGTCTCAGGGAATTTACTGGAGGCTTGACAAGGGGATCTACCGGACTTTGTCCAACGGAATCTACCGAAATTTTGCTCAGCGAATCTACCGGAATCTTGCTCAAGGAATCTATCGGAACTGTCTCTGGGAATTTACTGGAGGCTGGACCATGAAATCTACCGGACTTCGCTCCACGGAATCTATCAGAATTTGGCTAAGGGAATTTACCGGAATTTGATGCTTACCGGATAAATATTTACTCACAGCTTTCCAGGATGACCCCGGCACACAACTTACTAGAGTGATTCTTGCAGACAGACAAAACAGCTACCGGAACATTCATGGGGCTTTCTATAGCTTCAAAGAGTCAGACACCTATTGAAATTTCCTTAATTTCCAACTACAAATACAGTCCCATGAATATATCACGGTACCGTCAATTCCACTTTTGAATGCTTTCTCGACTCCTTTCCGGTGATAAGCCGGTTCAAAGACGAGTTAGCCTTGTTCCGACACGATCTCGAAAGTCGAAAGGAGAACCTCAAAACAAATAAAAAGCTTGAAGACACATCTCGAAGTCTTTCGTGAATTGAAAGATGTTTTAGCTTTTGTCAGCTTTTGACAAGTATGGACAGCGTATTAAGTGCGTATAGATCAAATAAAATTCAGTCGCTGAAATTTATAGAAAGTCTTTATGCCGGATTTGTCTCACGGAAATTTGTCTTGAGCAAGGTTTGCCTCGGGATAATCTGTCTCCTGGTACTTTGTCTTGTGAAAAATTGCCAAGTGACTGACTTGTCTCGCGAGAATTTGTCTAGAAATTTTTGTCTTGTGGTAGACTTGTCTCGTGAAAACTTGTCTCGTGATAGGTAGCCGTTCAAGCTGGTTAAGACAATCCCTGTTACCCCAGGAAAGGGGGAAAGACTTTTTAGCGACATTAAGTTAGATAATGCCATGTTTGATGGTGCAAAACGGATAAGTCAGCTCATTTATTAGAGCTATATTTCGGCCCTTCTTGACAAGGGTCCTCTTCAGGCTCAAGCCGCTCAAGCTGGAAAATGAAATTGTGGAAAAACAATTAAAGATTCTTCCTTGAATATCTGATTTTGTAAAGTTTTTAGATTTTGTAAAGCTTATGACCACATATGCGTTCAACAATTGCTGGCCAACGTTTGTTGCTAATCGCATGTGAAACCAATTTAGTTGACGAAAACTGAAAAACGATTAAAACGCGATGTAGGGTGGGTTGAAGGTCGAAGACATTTTAGTTTTAACTGACAATCTTAAAGTTTAACCGAAGAGGGCTGAGATCCAACAGCCTAGTAACATATCACTTATTCACTTAAATATTCCTGAAAGGTTAAGACGAGAAATGTGTGCCACCGTTTGTAATAGGTGAGTAAAAGTTGAGCACTCCCGCACAGGACACGGTTGTGCCCTTCTTGGGAGCGTTGCGTTTGTTATTTTAGTTTAAAAAATGTTGAAATTAAAATTCCGTTTCTCCGTTATCCAGGGATAATCGATTGCATAGAATGAACTTATTCTTTCGAATTTGTAGTACCTCTATGTGCTTGTCTCTCTACGCTTGAAGTGGAGCTGTGGACTCAAATACATGATTCAGTTAAATCCGTTTCAGTTAAACTTTAGCGAAACGAGCCTATTTTTTTGTGTGTTTAACACATAATCTAATTCAGAACACAACAGTATTCTTAGAGTTTCTGCAGAGATGGTCACAACGTAGAATTCCCGATAAAACCTAAAAAAATACGAATAAAATTCTGAAGCCCCCCCCCCCCCTTTCAGGAAGGTGTCGGGACGCCCCTGCATGCGATATCGCTGAGATTCATTTGAGGCGGCAAAGCCATTCTTTATGCGTGAGAAAATCAAGAATGAGTTTGCCGCCTCAAATCGGTCTAAAATAAAGCGACAGCCTTATCATATGGAACGCTTGACTACGTAGTGAAAAGCCATAACTACTATACTGAAGTAAATTTTACAAATTTATCTTCGTTATATTATTTTAATTTACATTTTCAGTGGATGTGCAACCTGTCAGGTGACAACGCGTACTTTTGTGAATACGGGTTAAAGAAAGGCCAATGATAAAAAAAAGGTAGCCCAGCGGAGCTATTAAGCCCTGCCACGGTTTCTAACCGTTATTTCAAGCGGAATGTTACGGTTTTGCATTATCTTGAGATAATTTATGACGTGTGTTCAAGATCAATTGTGACTGTAATACGGTATAAGAAAATGTATACCCTTGGACCTCGGTCCTGTACTGTACGGTAGTGAGGAGGAGGCTCGTTGGGCCTATCTCCTGGGGCGTTATAGAGTCAAACGAACTAGAGTGCGAGTATAGATTTATTAACTGTTTCAACTTACTCAGTACATGGAGTGCATACACTTGTTCACTGGACTTAAGTCTGAGGACTGACTTACGTCTCAGGACTGACTTAATTAATACATGGGATACTGGTCCTTATATATCCTGCACGAAGCAGCAAATACTGGCGTGAGCAATGCCATCAGCAATGTAAGAAAAGATTGCTTGTGATAAAAAGGCACTTGGTGAGAGTCCTTTGAATCGGACAATGATTCAAGGAACTTTCGAAGACTTGGGTATCTATTCGAGGGGAAAATCGGGGTGATCTTAGGGAGCGTTTAGGTTCTTTTCACTGAATGACCAAGGAGCCGACTGTACACCTTGGTTCTTTCAATTAATCCGCCAGCCAAAATCAGGTTCCTGGCGATGATTACTTTCAGTCATTCGAGTTTGAGATTTGGGAGAAACTTAATTAAGTTCGTTTTGAATTGGAGCTGTGGAAGGTCGTTGCCGAGAGCATGATTGCATGAAAAGTTAAGTGCTGTTGTATATATACTTTTGGAGCTTTATTTCTGAAGTGTAAATACACATCTATGCTTTCTAGAGCTGATTAACAAGGTAGACACTAACTTCGAGGTAGAGTTAAAAAAGATTGTATGCACGTAGCTTTGTACAGTTAAGCATGGTCCACACCGCTCGGGGACCATGTGCAGAGTAGCGTTGCATACTTACGGCGCGTAACGGTAAATGAGATGAACGTTACGTGTCAGTGGAGTATAACAGTTCACAACAGTCGGTAAGGGTTCGTAACACAACGCAACATCATTCATGACATGAAAAGGACGCCATATCTGCAAAGGTCAACTTTGGTCTATGGAGTTCAAGCTACGCAATAGAAAAGAACTGGTATAAAAGTGCAATCAAAGTTTGAGACCGACAGAATCAACATTCGAAGACATCTATACACACTCACGTTGTAAAAGGGACGAAGGAATCTCAACTACCCACTGCACTGCCACCTTTTGGGAGGGGGCAACCTTGACAATTGCTGCTTATTGGTCGTATCGAGTAGGCTGGACAAGAGGTTTACTAACCAGAGGCGTCATAAGGGGGGGGGGGCGGCTGCCCCCCCTGGCCTTCAAAGGGGACCCGGCGCCTTTTGTAGGACTCTCTGTATGGGCTTACAATTTTGGGGATGGACCCGTTTTAAAACCTAAAATCTGTTCGGGAAGTAGTTAAATTTTGTTAGAGAACATGCAAATCCCAGAAAAAAGTCGACTGCGGCGCCCATTGGCATTTTGTTGATTTACAGTCGTTAGAAGCTGCAGCGGGGGCCTCACTCTCCAGCGAGTTCCTGTTATTATGCATGACCTTTACCTTTCACAAACTGGTTTCTTGAAATTCGTTTAGTTTTCCGGATGCGGTGCAGTACGTTTCTTATTTATCGTTTCTAAACCGTTTATCACTTTAGACGAGCTGTATTACCGACAAGTACGTTTTGGGTTATCCACCACCCGCCCAAGCACTTCAAACCGCCCGTTCGTCACGGGGCTCCTAGGGGGGCCGGGAACGCCGCCGCTGCCCCCCCCCCCCCCCCCCTTAGGTTTCAGCGAAATGACGCCTCTGCTACCAACCATTGTACTTTCACAGTTGTTCTTGACAAATTATCTCCCCTTGAAGACTTCCAACCTCAATAGTTTTCATGAGAATATTCTTTTGCTTCGGCCTGCACGTAGGCTATTACCTCGAGGCTATATGCATGAAAAAACACCTCTCTACTCGAAAGATACACGCAGCTGGGAATGAAAGGGCAGAACCATTATGAAGAGCAAACGAATTACAGGCTACCGTAAATATCTTGCTTGGTCTAGAGCTGTGAATAAAAACGGGTGTCTCGTAAGCGACCAGCTCTAACACATTCATGATTTGTGTCTATTTTTTTAATGTCGTGGCTATTGGAATTGTACTGGTTCGCTAGTCACACAGTAGAGTTACTATAGAGAGTGTAGAGGTCACCTGACTAAAAAAGGCGCCTAAGAGCAAATAAGTGAGAAGTCACAAAGTGTGACTTCTTTTGAATATTTTTGAATTTTCTTCTGCACCTTGATTAGGCCAGATTACGGCGTTCAAGGAATCTAACACTTCAGCACCATTTTCATGGCAGTGAACTATAAGACAAACTGGCTCTTATAGCGAGATTTAAACTGACGACCTTCGGCTTTCATGGCCAACGCTCTACCACTGAGCTACCGAGGGGGTTGTATCACTGAGCTACCGAGGGGGTTGTATCACTGAGCTACCGAGGGGGTTGTACCACTGAGCTACCGATGGGGTCAGGATGGGGTGGTAAATAATTTTGCAAACCACTACAGTCGCTAGATAAAAGCAGACTAAAGGAACAGTTATCGGCTGGAGGCAAGTTTTTTTGTTTGTTTTTTTAAAGAAAAAGAATATTCGAAAAGAAACAAGAAGTCACAGGAAGATAATCTGCATTTCAAACACTTGGCTGATATTACCATTTTTGCTTTGTCATTTCCGATTGGCTGTTTAGCGGCGATAAAAACAAACAAGGTGGCCCCAAAACTGACAGAAGTGTTCAGATACCTTTACTGCATGCTAGTGGAGGTTTTTCTTCTCACCTTGATGCACTCGGGAGGCACTTCTATAGAGAGATTGCACCCTACCCGACGAAAACGGCTACACCATCATCACGGAGCATAACACACAAAATTAACATTGGGAGGTATAGGACTTTGAACTTCGAAATCAAATTATCGGCGTTTGATCATCATTCTGAGCCAGGGACTTGCTGGAAATGTTAATTCGACTATTCCTTAAAGGACACCTTCGTTTCTGGAGGATTGCACATGCAGACTCAAAGACAAAAAGCGCAATTCATTCAAATATTGTACAGCGCTGGCCGGATTGTATTGGAATTTCTTCTAGATATACGTTTGGGCTTCACTGGTTAAAAATATTCCAGAAGAAGGGTTGATTGGAGACATTTGTTCATTAGTAAAATTTTTCGGTACTGAAATAAGGACAGATGCAAAATGGAGCAAAAATCATAGCTTGGAAACACTATTTCGTATTTGGATTGGGTTTTCTGCAGACAATGTTAACGGAAGTCATGCAGATAGGGATGATACTACTCTTCATTCAGGTGTCCTTTAATGGTCTGATTCCATTTTTGCAAAAGAGTTTCCATGTAAGTAACAAGAACTTGAAGGCTTCAAAGTTTGAACACAGAAACGGAGTCTCAAATCCTATTGGTCCGTTATGACGTTATGTCCGTTATCTTTTCTGTAGTGAAAGTTTGAAGCCTTCAAACTCTCATTTCTGATCAAACTTTTCTATAAAGCAGTGATTATACGACTAAGAAAAAAAAAAAACAGGGAATCGGTTCCAGCTATTTACAGGCTTATAATAGTAAACATGGATAATTTGGTCTTAAAGTCGAAAGTCCGATACTTCATAATGTTAATTACTCTTTTCTACTCCTATCCGTTTTCGTTGGGTAGCCTGCAATCTCTCTATACAGTCACCGATTTACGCTCTTGATATGATAATCTGGTATAGGACAAGTCTGCCCTTCAGCTGATATTCTTCCAATCTTTATGGTTCACTGAAGAGCTTATCGATATCGAACTTACACCCCGATGAAAAATTTGTAGCCCCGCGTAGTAGTATGGTAGTACTACGAAAACGTTGCATGTAATACTATGTAATAGCAAAGAATACTATCATTTAATGTGCCTCAGACTGGTCCAATCTTATGTAAGTAGTATCCAGTAGCATCCTGTCTTGCCATAGAAGCATGTAGTCTTGCTAATAGTAGCATATAGTAGTATGCAGTAACACGGTAGACTTGAAGTAGAAGGATGTAGTAGCATCGTTAATACTGCATGCAACTTTTTCGTACTACTTCATAGTACTATTTTGAGATAAATTTTTCACCGAAAAACGGAAACGCCTTGATCGGGGTTTGAACACGTAACCGCTGGCTTGACCGACGCTCTTGCCAATGTACGGTTATCTATAATGGTATCTGCAAGTTCCCCCATCACAATAAAAATATCTAATTATCCCGTTATGTGAGGGCGTTTATTTTTAAGTTCACTACTGGCTAGGCCAGGCTCCAGCATTCAGTTAAGAATCACTTCAAGACCACCCGAAATATAACAAGAGCTGTAAGCTCATATGGCACTTGGAAGAATATGTAGTAGGTAGGCATATAAGCTCAAGTTTCATTAAGATCCGATAGTAGTATAGAAACGCCGATACTATCCAACCCAACCCCCAAATAAATAAACCCCTAATTACATGCAATTTACCAATTTTAACATACTATATATCAAATTAATCCCCTTTTCAAAGAAATTTTTATTTTCACAATTTAAAAATAAAGGCCCCCAGAAATGAAAATATTACCCTTTAATCTCAATAAACTACTGATATATGTACTGTAAAAAAAACGGTATTCTATAAACTACTGATATATGTACTATAAAAAATAACGGTATCCTATAAACTACTGATATATACTATAAAAAAATAACGGTATCCTATTAACTACTACTGAGCAAACAGTTCTAAATCCACATATGTTTCTTTTTTCTTGTTTTCCCGTACAGTCGGTTGCAAAACTAAATTTTTCTTTGAAAGCAACTCGTTAGCAATCGCATTATATTTCTGAGTTATAAACAAATCACATGGTTTGTCATTATGATTAATTACTAAAACCAACTTATCACCACATTTTGTTTTAGCATTTCCCATTTTATATTCATTAGATTTCTTTCCTAATACTAATGCTTCTTTCTTATTGTCTCATTGTATTTGTTTATTCTAATTGTATTCAAGATTTCCTTTGTTGACTCCATTTATTAGCGGATGATTTTATTATATAAAAATCCGAATCGATATTCATCACATCATCAGATTAAAATCTCCTCAACGTATCCAACAATTCTACCTCTAGTACTGATAAAGCTCTTAGGGCAACAAAAATCAGGAAATCTCTTTGCTCATTAGATGACGTAAGCATTCACATCACAAAACATTTCGTTGCGGAGATTTTTCGGGCCCTGTTGGTAGAATGATCTAAGTCGTTGCAAACTTAGTAACCATTGTATCAACGATGTCGTGAGATCGAATCTCACTACCAGCAATCCGTTTTGCAAAAAATTTATATTTTTGGTAATTTATAGATTTATAGATTTATTACAATATTTATAACCATTCAGACGGACTTGTTTCATGTATTTTTCGCGAGGGAAAATCTAAAGGTTTTACGCATTTCAGTTTCACGCTGAATTACCTCCTCAATTGTTAATTGTCCGCATTTTAGCATTGACAACAATTCAGTATAGAAATTGTAGTTAGTTCTATATTCTGCTTTTCTATCAGCAGTACTTAACTGCTTTTCAATTATTTCATTAATGACAGCACCCAGACTTAACGATGCAAGAGGTAATAGAAGAAACGCACTTAGACCAGCTGTTGAGAAGAGAAATTTGGATAAAAGTAAGCCATTACTAATTATTGTAATACTTGTAGCTTCGGCGATACACAAAAATTTTGTTTTTTAATTCTTCCATTTATAGCATAATTAAATTGTTTAAAAAATTATTTAATGAGGGTAGCTCCAAACTAAATGACTTCGAAATGACGCCATCTAGGCAACTTTTACAGTATGATTTTCTTGATCTTGTGCATCAAAGTTAGAAATATAGATAGCGTCTATCTCAACATTGACGCCACCTAGGTAACTTTTACAGTATGATTTTCTTGATCTTGTGCGTCAAAGTTGCAAATATAGAGAGCGTCTACCTCGTTTAATGCATACCGATCAAATGGTTTTATTAACATCTAAGTTTTCTCAATCGAGAGAAATTCATCTATAAAAATATTTACCTAATAAATTATGAACATTGCAGAAGAGGTCCAACGTTTTAAAAGGATTAAATCTTACAACGAATCCATTATACAGAGGCTACCTCAATATACGTATAATGAACTGCAAACGTATGCGAAAATTAATAATATCAAAACAAATGGAAGAAAGAAAAATGAAATAACAAGTTGTATTATAAATCACCTTGATGAGAATAATTTCATATCTGAAGATTTAATTAATTTTCTACGAAGAGACGAAAGGATCCATAATAAGAATATGCCATCTGACTATAAACCAGAACCGAAATTATGAACAATTCTGGAAGATGAGATGAAAGAAAGTAATATCACTATTACGAAAATAAAACAAGAAGAAAACAAGAATAAAAGAAAAAGATACAAGTGAATTAAAAAGATTTTTAAAGAACAAAAACCTATCAACTAGCGGAAACCGAGATGAAGTTCTAAAAAGAGTTACAGACTACTATAAGAATAATATTCAAAAACATGAAGAATCTATAAAGAAAACTAGAAAATTCATGAGAAATCAAGTAGAAAGGAGTTATCAGAGTAAAGACAAAGTAATTTATTTATCCACTCTCTTTATAATTAAGAAACAAATAAAAGAAGAAAAATCAGTTCCTGATTATTTGTTTAGAACGGAAGAAGAACAACAACCGAATATTTTTAGCGAAAGTGAAAAAATTGTATACTGTAAACGTTTCAGTTCAAGGTAATGGTGTTGATGAGCATACTCTTATTGATTTTACTTTCGCAGATTTACAACGAAGAATGAATGAAAGTTATCAATAGGGAGTTCAGCTTGTAACTCGTGTTATTTTCTATCGGCAGGAAAATGATGAAGAAGTAGAAGTATTTTACAATAGTACTTCTTGGATTCTGAATAAAAATAGCGTACTTCTGCATAGTCATCTAGATGATAAGAACAAGAGACTTAGTTCTTTAAGTAATACACCTCGATCAGGACTACAGTTTCGTCGATACGAAAGAATTGATTATCGGATGACTCGAATAGAATCCTATATGGGTGGAACGTTTAAAACACTACCCTATTTCGTAAAACATAAAAGAGCTTGCCTGAATATTGAAAATAGCGATCAGAAATGCTTCCTTTGGTCAATCTTAGCAAATCTATATCCAGCTAAAACTCATGCAGAAAGAACTCCCAAATATAAACAATGTGAAAACGAATTTGATTTTAAAGGGATTACCAACTTCCCAATGGATACAAAAGATATACACAAATTTGAAAATAGATACAATATTAAGATTTGTTTATTTCAGATTGAAAAAGAGAAAATTATCAGAAGTCATATATTAAAAACTACAATCAATGGGAAAACAGCAAAACATATCATTCATTAATTGTATTTCGATAATCATTATGTACTGGTAAAGGATCTGAGCAGATTAGTCAGTTCTCAAATCTCTACAAGACAAAAGAAAACATACCTCTGCACTTTTTGCGGAAGGCGTTTCATAAAAGAAGAACGATTAGAAAAACACGAAAATAAAAATAACTGCGAAGATCCTGATATAATAATGCCGCCTAAAGGTTCAAGTACACAATATAAAAATATTGCAAAACAAATGAAAGTACTTTTATTCAAACAATGTTTACAACGGACACGTCAGCTACGATTCTTCATCAGCGATATTTCGGCCCTTCTTGGCAAGAGCCTTCTTGGCAAACCTGTAATAAATAACTGAAGCTTCTACCGACTATAAATACCTTATTAATAATTTATTTAATAAGATATTTATAGTCAGCAGAAGCTTCAGTTATTTATTAAAGGTTTGTTTCCTCCCCCGACGTTGACCCAGAGGATTGACAGCCTGACGAGGACTCTTGCCAAGAAGGGCCGAAATCTCGCTGATGAAGAATCGTAGCTGACGTATCCGTTGTAAACATTGTTTGAATAAATGTTTCCAAGTCAGCTTTGGCTCAAAGAAAATTTAAATGAAAGTACCTTATTGTATAATAGCAGACTTTGAGTCTTATTATGAAGAGTACAATCAAGTACACGGAAAGAAAACAATAAAAGTGGCTGAACAGAAAGCATTTGCATACGGATTTCAAGTATGCTGTTCTTTTGATTCAAACCAGAACAAATACTATGACTATTTCGGTGAAGATGCTGCAGAACATTTTGTTAAAACAACTACAGAAGTATCCACATAAATTGCAAACAAATATGAAAGCAGACAAAGAAACCACACTTATACAAATACAGAAATTGCAGAAAATGGAATAAACGAAGTAAGAAGACTTGCCATATCTGTCGAACCGAAAATCCTCACTTTAATCACGACCACATGACAGGAGAAGATAGAGGATTTATTCATGCTGAATGTAATATGGAATACAGGATTCCCAAGCATATCACTGTAGTAATGCATAATTTATCAAAAGATGATTCCCATTTATTTGTTAGAGAATTGATACCTGATAATGAAATTTTTGAAAGTGCAGAAAGTTTCATATCGTTCTCGAAATCAATAAGTATTACAAAAACAGATACAGAAAGAAAATATGAGATTCGGTTTATAGATTCAATTAGATTCATGGCTTCATCTTTAGACAAACCATCAGCAAATTTAGCGAAATGTGATTGCAAAGTATCCTGTAATCATCTAAGAAAGAATTTCAAATTCACATCTAACAGTTTCAAAACCGATGACGAATTCAAAGAAATAATTAAAAAGGGGTATATCCCTCTGAATTCGTAGATAGTTCCGATAAAATGAATTTTACATAGTTACCACCAACAGAAAGCTTTTATTCTAGGTTGACAGGGAAAGGTATTGACAAAAGTGATTATAAAGAGCGATATCTACATGGAAACAATTTAACTGTGAAACATTACTTGATTATACCAAGTTATACCAAAAAAGTGATGTTTTAATATTGTCGGATGTTGTAGAGAATTTCAGAAATGTTTGTATACATAATAATGATTTGGATCCCCTTCATTACTTCTCAGCTCCTGGATTAACGTGGGAAGCTTTCCTAAAACATTCGAAAGTAGCATTACCGTTATTCTCGAAGGAAGACATGTATACATTCATTGAAAAGGGGATAAGAGGTGGTGTATCCCAATGTATAAAGAGATACGCAAAAGCAAATCATAAATATATCAGTAATTATAATAAAAATAAACCATCTAATTATTTAATGTATTTAGACGCTAATAATTAATATGGGTTGGCGATGTCACAGAATTTACCAGCGAATGATTTCCAATTCATTCCAATACCAGATGGTTTGAAAGAAAGGAATGAATACGAAACACTCGAGTATTACAGCCATCTAAGAACTAATATCAGTTCGATAATGAAATTACAGAATGTGGGTGCTATCTATGAAGTAGATTTTGAATACCCAAAAGAACTTTTCCACTTACACAAAGATTTACCATTGGCACCCGAACACTTTAACGGTAAACTATGTACCACATTATTACATAAAAACAACTATGTAATTCACCACAGGAATCTTGAATTCTATTTACAAAAAGGTTTAATATTGAGAAGAGTACACAGAATACTAGGATTCACTGAAAAGAATATATAGATCACAACACAACCCTTAGAACTAAAGATACAAATGATTTTGAAAAGGATTTTTTTAAACTGATGAATAATGCTTGCTTTGGAAACACCATGGAAAACGTAAGGAAGCGAGCGGATATGGAAATAATAACTGATAATAAAACAAGAGAAAAAATAATAAAGAAACCCAACTTTAAATCTGAAATAATTTTCAGTGAAAACTTTTCAGTGGCAAGAATGTCAAAGGAAAAGAAAAAACTAGATAAACTAATGTAAATAGGTTTTGCTGTATTGGAACTATACAAGTTACTGATGTATGAATTCCATTATGATTATATGAAGCCTAAATATGGAGATTTAAAATTGATTTGTGTTATATGGATACTGATAGTTTTATATATGATATCAGAACCGAAGATTTCTATCAAGATATTAAACAGGATTTGAATGAGAGATTCGATACATCTGATTACGAAACAGATAATCCATATGGATTTCCTAATGTAAATAAGAAAGTAATAGGAATGATGAAAGATGAATTAGGTGGACAAGTTATGACAGAGTTTGTTGGATTACGATCAAAATTCTGTGCTTATTTAAAGGATTATCAAGATCAATCAAAAGCTAGCAAAAAACTGAAAGGAATAAAAACGAATATAGTTAAAGATAAAATTACGATTCAAAACTATAAGGATGTACTGTTTAGACAAATTGGGAACCTTTACGTAACCCAATATAATTTACGATCATACAAGCACAATATGTTTCTATAAGAACAGAATAAAAAAGCATTAGATCCAAAGGACGATAAAAGGATAGTATCAAGCGATAAATTTACAACTTTGCCTTTAGGTTATAACCTTAAAAATTCAAGTATATAGTTAAATAATTCAAGTATATAGTTAAGCAATTCAAGTATATAGTTAAACAATTCAAGTATATAGTAAAGAAATTCAAGTATATAGTTAAACAATTCAAGTATATAATTAAACAATTCAAGTATATAGTTAAACAATTCAAGTATATAGTTAAAAAGTTCAAGTATATGGTTAAACAATTTAAGTATGTAGTTAAAAAACTCAAGTATATAGTTAAAAATTCAAGTATATAGTGAAACAATCCAAGTATATAGTTAAACAATTCAAGTATATAGTTAAAAAATTCAATTATATAGTTAAACAATTCAAGTATATAGTTAAAAATTCAACTATATAGTTAAAAAATTCAAGTATATAGTTAAACAATTCAAGTATATAGTTAAACAATTTAAGAATGTAGTTGGTAAATCTTATAATAAAATTTTTCGCTTAATAAATGAGCGAAAAGGCTCCGATCAAAGTGTATGATTTTGCTGAAAAGAATAGTTATCAGAACAAACACAAACTTGCATTTGTGGAAGTTCTGGAACAGGAAAAAAAAATTTACTCTTGAATTTAATTTATGAATACATTTGTTTCAACCGAATATACTTGTGTGCAAAAGATCTTGAAGAAGATAAATATAAAGACCTTATAGATAATTTAAACACTTTGGAATCACGTTGTAAAGCGAATATTTTATCAGTAAGTAATGACCTGAATGATATTATTGATGTTGACGACCTACACCCTAAATACCAAAACTTGATTATCATGGATGATTTTGATACTGAAAAAGACCAGAAGAAAATAGAAGATTTATTCATAAGAGGAAGAAAGAAAAATACCTCAATTGTTTATTTATCACAGAGCTATCATAAAACGCCTAAAGTGGTAAGACTTCAATGTAATTATTCCGCATTCTTTCAGTGTTCTAGTCCAAAAGAAATAAGATTAATCAGACAAAACGATGTATTCTAATATAGACAATGAGAACTTACTAAAACAATTCGAGGTTGCAACCAAAGGTTACGGATTTTTCTTTATTGATTTAAAAACAAAATATCAAGATTTGATTTATAGGAAAAACTTTGAAAAAGTTTACTAGATAATTTGTTTCTGTTATAAATGAATAAATTCGGTACTGTTGGAAAAAACGGTTGGTAACAAATCGAATGAACAGATAGCTTCTGATGACAACGGTAATATTAACCTACAAGATAAGAGAATTGTTAATTTAGTTGATGCGAAAGCAGACCAGGACGCTATTAATTTCAGATCTATGACTATTATTTTGAACCAATTTAAAGAAGAAATTACGGCAGAACAAGTGGGATAAATCAGTATTTTTCAAAATGAGAGTTTATATACTTTACATAAACCATCGTATCACAATTTTGAAAGGAGGCGAGTCTTTGTTCACTTTGCTGATGAACAATGGCAAGCTGATCTTGTTGATATGCAGAAATTTTAAAAAGAAAACAATAAAACAAATTACATGTTAACTATTATTGATTGCTTTAGTAAATATGCCTGGTGTTCCCCTTTGAAAGATAAAACTGGTATTGAAACAATAAACGCACTGAATAATATATTTAAAGAAAGAATTCCTAAAAGGCTACACACTGATAAAGGTAAAGAATTTGTAACGAGAAATGTTCAAACTTTTTTGAAAAATAATAATATTCAGTGGTTTACATCTGAAAGTGAATTAAAAGCACAAATCGTTGAACGATTCAATAGAGTGTTGAAAGAAAAGTTATCGAAATATTTTACTCAAAACAACACAAATATTTTACCTGTATTCGTTGATAATTATAATAACTCTTATCACCGCTCAATACAAATGAAACCAGTTGATGCTAGTTAAAAAGTAAATCAGAAAAAGGTTTTTAATGATTTGTTTTCTCCATGTTTAATACATGATGATTACAAAGTCAAAGGAAATTACAAAATAGGACATTTAGTTTGAATTAAAAAAGAAAAAAGTATTTTTGATAAAGGTTATTTACCTAATTACACTAATGAAGTATTCCAGATAGCAACCGTTAGACCTACCACCCATATTACTTATGAAATATCTGACAGAAATGGGGAATTAATCCGAGGTGGATTTTATGAAAAAGAACTTTCAAAAACATTGTTATATAAAATTAGTTGTATATAAATGGATTCAAGACGCATGAGTGATATGTTATCAGGTATAGTTGGGAACAGAGAAATTCAAAGAAAAAAGGTTCAACAATATGAGATGGAGAAAGCAGGGTTTCGGGAAGATGCTTCAGAATTAAACGCTCCAGTTCTTATAGCACAAAACGAAAACACTAAAGATACCATAAAAAAATTACAAGAAAACGCTGAAACTGTAATTAATAAACTACAGGAAGGTGATAATAATTCAAGAAGACGGTTTCTCAGATTAGGTGACACATTTAAAGAAGCTTTACAGATTCCAGATTCAGAAGAAGCGAGTCGAGCACCAAATCCTGCTTTAGCCTCAGAAGAAGCGAGTCGAGCGCCAAATCCTGCTTTAGAACCCAAACCAGAACAATCATGTGACGTAAATGTAAACTTGAATATTGATGTAGAATGATTAAATCAAATCATTTACCAAATAAAGAAGACTGGATTGGCATTGATAGACATTTTAAAATGCCTTATTATTACCTTGAGCATCCCAAGGAAATAGATGAGGCTCTGGATCATCTAACAACTATAGGTCAAAGTTATGGTGGTCTTAAAAGTAAACGTGGTTCTAGTAGGTACGATAAACAAAATGATTTTATAAGAGAATACAAGAATAGGTTAAAAATCATTCAATTTAATGTCATTAGTCAAACAACGAGGAACTGGTATAAATATGAATCAGGATGAAATGAATAAAAAAATTATACAATTTGATAGGTAGTAGAGTAAATGGAAATACATCTGATCAGGTGAGGAATGAGGCGATTGATATTATGGATTCATTTCTGCGAAATAAAATTTATACAAAGAAAAAATATAATTTATTGTATAAAAATATTTCTACTAACTAGTGTTGTTAAACATTGAAGGTAATGAAAGTATCACTGATACAAAATTTAGTCAACCAATCGAATTGAATCGTCATTGTGATTATGAAATAGGTTCGAATCAATGCACTTTGTGGTATTCGTGGCATAATATAAGTGACAACTTTGAAAATAATACATTTCAGTATAGGAAATCTGAAGAGGAGGAATTGATTCATGTTACAGTTCCTAATGGGATGTACAATGACGACTGTTTCAATTATTTTTTCTTTCGGTACTGTGATGCTCCAAAAGACAAATGTCCTTTTGTTATTTGACCAAATCTATGAGATTTGTAATTTTATTACAAGAAAAATACGTGTTTAAATTTAATAGCGGACTTGTGTCAGATTTTAGGATTTGAGAAGGAAAGTTAGATTTCTAGGAAAATCAATGAAGGTACAAAGCTTCCGAATATTACAAGAAGCGTTGATAAAATTCAAATTCACTCCTCTCTTGTAAACAGTTCTATAGTAAACAAAAGTAAATCAGACGTAATTTGGACATTTGTTCCAAATACAGAACCGGGTTGTCAAATTGTAGAAAACCAAAACAATTAATTTATCTTCCTATCAATACCAAAGAGTATATTTATTCCTTGAGAATGATAATTGCTGATCAATTAGGAAGACCGATTGATCTGAATGGAGATAACGTTGGATACGTATTGCATTTAAAGCTTAAAGCATTATTGAAATAAGTTTATTTACTTATAAATGTTGATTATTAATAAGCGATTACTTTATAAAAACCAGTATGGAAGTGGAATTGGTAGTCTATTCAAAAACATTGGTAATTCACAGTTATTCCAAACGTCTGCAAAACAAATAAAAGATGGCGCATTATGGATGTATAATAGGATTATTGAACCGAGATTTGATTTGTTGAAAAATAAAGCAATAGAATATGGGAAAGATTTGATGGACTTATAAGTAGTGAACTGATAGACAAAAACTCACTCTGAGAGTGACTGCCTTGTAAGCAAAAGGGTTCTCGGTTCAAATCCCGGCTGAGGAGCATTTTTGTCTATCAGTTCATTACTGATAAATGTTTCCATCTCAAGGGCGTCTTCCCCATTAAAATTATATATCTGGTTTTATTTGGTTTTCACCATGAGACCCCGTTTTGTGGGTCCTGGTTTGTCTACGTGGGTCCGAAGTAGTTATATAAACCGGGTTCTACCCCACCCTCCCCCAAATTTCAAAACCCCATTTTAACATCGATTTCTTAAATTTTAACATGCTTTTTTCCGAAATTTCACCCTTTTTATAGATATTTGTATTTTCTTTTTTTCCAAATAAAGGTACCAAGAAATAGGAACTACTATTACTACTACTTTTTTTGCTTTTTTCAATTTTTTATCCAAATACCCCCCAATTACTGAGTAAACAGTTCCAAGTCAACATATTGTTCCGAGTTCTTATTTACACGCAAAATAGGCTGCAAAATAAGATTGTTCTTTAGAAGTAACTCATTAGCAATCGAATTGTATCTCTGTGGTATAAACAGATCACACATCTTCTTGTTATGATTGATAACTACAACTAACTTGTCACCATATTTTGTCTTAGCTATTCTCATTTTAACGATGGTATATTTCAAGCCTAATACCAACTGTTCTTTCTTGATTGTCTCATTGTTTTTATTCATGCTGATTGTATTCAAGACCTCCATTTATTAGCGGCTGATTTTCTTTAATAAAAATCCAGACTATCTGGTGAGAGAAACTAACACACAAAAAAGTTCATCATTTTGAAATTTATAGAATATTTCTTCAAAACCCCACATCCCCAGACTGTGACGAATGGTTGCGTTAAGCAGACACGCAAAGCAAAATACTGTGATGGCTATCAGTCTGGGGAGCCCCTGAACAGGGAAACTCCTTAGAGTTTTTTTGTTCAAATCCCTACCAACAGAAACTGCCAGCGCTGGGATTCGAACCGAGGTCTGATAGTCGTTTAGTTAGCACGGGCCAGTGCGCTAACCAACTGAGCTATCGGGGTCCTCATCCGATCCGCAAAGTTTCCGTTTTGTGATGCAATTCTTGGCAAAGAGCTGCAAAACCTCTCACCTCTAGACAACAAATACGGGGAAAGTTAAGAGGTGCGATGGAGTTGCACCCCGAGTTTTTGGTTGTTGTTGTAGTTGTGGTTGTTTTTATTGTCTGGAGGCAGCTCCGATGGGAGAGGAAACTCAAAGAGTTTTTACCCGCCGTCGCTCACTACTAACAAAATTGTTAGCAGCGAGGTTCGATCTCATGATACAACAGCGGGCAATTTGCGTTAGCTAGACGCTAGCCAACTGATCTATCGGAGCTAGTGGTAATTTTTTGTTGAAAGTTTTAAGATGAGAAAACGGGAGACAAATAGGCTACGAAATTAATGGTGGGTACTGGTTATGAATGATACAGGTAATTATTGCGCGTAGAAACTGGATCTGAGAGTCGGAGCACATTGAATGTTTTATGAAGAGAATACCAGAGAAAATTATGCTTTGCGTCACGAATCAATGTTTGTCTGAATTCACCCACCACCCCAAGGGGCCTGGGTGAGGGGTTGGACACTGGTGTACCACAGTTCCAGGAAGAGGAGGTTTACTGGGTGGTGAGGGGGTATTCACTTGGACAAAGGTGTACTGGTTGGCGAGGGGTTACTCACTTCGACAAAGGTGTACTGGTTAGCGAGGGGTTACTCACTCGGACAAAGGTGTACTGGTTGGTGAGGGGTTACTCACTTGGACAAAGGTGTACTGGTTGGCGAGGGGTTACTCACTCGGACAAAGGTGTACTGGTTGGCGAGGGGTTACTCACTTGGACAAAGGTGTACTGGTTGGCGAGGGGTTACTCAGGTACTGGTTATGAATGACGCAGGTAATTAATACGTATATGAATATGAGGATAGAGTTTTCAATCTTATGAAAGCAATATACTACACTTTGGGTAATTTCTCTTGATTTATTATGGAATTATTTTTACAATATTTATAACCATCCAAACGGACTTGTTTCATGTATTTTTCGCGAGGAAAAAATCTAAATGTTTTACGCATTTCTGCTTCACGCTGAATAAACTCTTCAACCATTAATTGACCACATTTTAGCATTGATACCAATTCAGTGTAAAAATTATACGTGGTTTTGTATTCAGCTTTTCTATCTGCAATGTTTAAATGTTTTTCAATTATTTCGATAATAACGGAACCCAAACTTAAAGACGCTAAAGGTAGTATAAGAAACGCACTTAATCCTGCTGCTGAAAAGGCAAATTTGGATAAAAGTAGACCGTTACTCACATTATTGTAATATTTATAGCTTCGGCGATATACAAACATTTTCTTTTCCAAATCTTCCATTTATAATAAAACTAAATTGTTTAAAAAATTACTTCTTTAGGTTTGCCTCCAAATTCAGGAACACGTACACCATCTCGTAAACAATACTGCAGATAGCATGATCAGTCGGATGTAATCCAGACGGTGCATACTACGTGAACACAAAACACTTCTGCCACCTGCGCAACTCCACTATTTCTTTCTTAACTGGTCAGAGGCAATCTAGATCGCGTATGCTCCGAGAAATACAAACAAATCAGCCGTCTCGGTAACTGTGCTCTCTGTGCATTGTCCAGTCGGAGAAAATGAGATAGCCTTTGCTCCATGAAACACATACTGAAACCAGTGAATTTCTTTACGTCTGAGAAAACTCAGTCAGTGGAAATTAATTAATAAAAATATTCCCCTAATAAATGATGGAAACTGCAGAGGTTATTCAGCGTTGTAAAACCATTATATCAAAGAACGAATCGGTTATACGAAGTTTACCGAAATACAAAATTAATGAACTTCGTACATATGCAAAAATTAACAATATCAAAACAAATGGTGAAACGAAACAGGAAATAACTAATAAGATAATAAAGCAACTTAATAGGAATATTTTGCTTGCGGAAGATACAATTAATATTCGGCGTAGAAATGAAAGGATTCGGAACAAAAATAGACCATCAAATTATACACCAGAGCCAGCATTAAGGAAGATTTTAGAACATGAGATAAAAGAAAATAATATTTCTATTGGAAATATAAAAAAAGAGGAGAAACGGATAATAGAAAAGGATACAAGTGAATTAAAAAGGTTTCTAAAAAACAAAGGCCTACCCACTCGTGGGACCAGAGATGAAGTTATAGAACGCATTAAGGAATACTATGGTAGGATAATTAATAAGCAGAAACAAACTATGGATAAAACTAGAGGTATCCTGAGAGATCAAACAGAAAGAGGTGATAAAAATAGACACAAACTAATCGATTTATCTACTCTCTTTATAAATAAGAAACAAATCAAAAAAGAAACATCGATTCCCAAATATTTGTTTAAAACAGAAGAAGAACAACACCCCACTATCGTAAGAGAAAATGAAAACATTTACACAGTAAACGTATCGATTGAAAGCAACGGTAGAGACGAAAATACTCTTATTAGTTTTGTTTTTGAGGATTTGCAACGAAGAATAAATGAAATATACCAGTACAGAGTTCAGTTTGTGACCAAGGTTATTTTCTATCGACAAGAGAATGATGAGGAAGTAGAAGTATTTTACAACAGTACTTCTTGGGTTTTAAACAAAAATAGTGTCCTTACTCGTAGCCATTTAGATGACAACAACAGGAGACTTAGTTCTTTGAGTAATACCCCTCGATCTGGATTACAATTTAGGCGATATGATGCAATCGACTATAGGATGACTCGAATCGAATCCTACATGGGAGGAACCTATAAAATACTGCCAGATTTCGTAAAAAATAAAAAAGCTTGCCTGAATATTGAAAATAAGGATCAAAAATGCTTTCTTTGGTCAATCTTAGCACATTTATACCCAGCTAAAGATCATGCAGAAAGAACTTCGAAATATAAACAGTATGAAAATGAATTTGATTTCAAAGGAATTACTAACTACCCGATGGATACCAAAGATATCTACAAATTTGAAAATAAATACAATATCAAGATTTGTTTATTCCAATTGGATAAAGAGAAAATAATCAGAAGTCATATACTAAAAAGTACTATCAATGGGAAAACAGCAAAACATATCATTCATTTACTGTATTTCGATAATCACTATGTACTAATAAAGGATCTCAGCAGATTAATTGGTAGTCAAATCTCTAAAAATAGAACAAAGACATACCTATGCACTTATTGCGGAAGGCATTTTTCGAAACAAGAACACTTTGAAAAACATGAATTGAAAAAGAACTGTGAAGATCCTGATATTATAATGCCTCCTGAAGGTTCAAAAATACAATTTAAAAATGTTTCGAAACAGATGAAAGTACCGTACTGTATAATAGCAGACTTTGAGTCTTCTAATGAAGAATACAATCAAGTCCACGGAAAGAAAACAATCAAAGTGGCTGAACAGAAAGCGTTTGCATACGGAATTCAGGTGTGCTGTTCTTTTGATTCAAAGCAGAATAAATACTATGATTATTTTGGTGAAGACGCTGCAAAACATTTTGTGAAAACCATTACAGAAGTGTCCACAGAAATTGCACACAAGTATGAAAACAGACAAAGAAATCACACTTATACCGACGAAGAAATTAAAGAAAAATGGAAGACATTAAAGAACAAGACTTGCCATATCTGTAACACAGAAATTACTGAAAATCCCCACTTTGATCACGACCATATGACAGGAAAGGATAGAGGTTTCACACACGCTGAATGTAACATGAAATACAGGATTCCCAAGCATATCCCTGTAGTCCTACACAACTTATCCAAGTATGACTCCCATCTATTTGTGAAAGAATTAGTACCTGATAACGGGATTTTTGAAAGTGCTGAAAGTTTCATTTCATTTTCGAAATCAATAAGTATTCCAAGACAGGATAAGGAAATAAAATATGAAATCAGATTTATAGATTCTATTCGATTCATGGCTTCATCACTGGACAAACTATCAGCAAATTTAGCGAAATGTGACTGTAAAGTATCATGTAATCATCTGAGAGAGAATTTCAAGTACACATCTGACAGTTTCAGAAACGATGCTGAATTTAAAGAAATAATTAAAAAGGGGGTGTATCCTTATGAATTTGTGGATAGTGTCAGTAAAATGGATTGTACAAAGTTACCACCCATAGAAAGCTTTTATTCTAGGTTAACGGGAAAAGGTATTGACAAAGCTGATTATAAAAGAGCGGTGTCCATATGGAAACAATTTAATTGCGAAACATTACTTGATTATACCAAGTTGTACCTAAAAAGTGACGTTTTAATACTATCAGATGTTGTAGAGAATTTCAGAAATGTCTGTATACATAATTATGACTTGGATCCACTTCATTACTTCTCAGCTCCAGGACTAACATGGGACGCTTTCCTAAAGCATTCAACAGTAGAATTACCGTTATTCTCAAAGGAAGACATGTATACATTCATTGAAAAGGGGATAAGAGGTGGTGTATCGCAATGTATAAAGAGATACGTTAAAGCAAATAGTAAATATATGAGTAATTATAATAAGAATAATCCATCTAATTATTTAATATATTTGGATAAAAATAATTTATATGGGTGGGCAATGTCACAAAAATTACCAGCGAATGATTTCCAATTCATTTCCATACCAGAAGCTTTGAAAGAGAGAAATGAAAACAGTTCACTCGAGTATTATAACCATCTAAAAAATCATGTTAACTCGGTGATACAATTACCGAATGTAGGTGCTATATATGAAGTAGATTTGGAATACCCGAAAGAACTACACGAATTACACAAAGATTTACCATTAGCACCCGAACATTTCAATGGCAAACTATGTACGACCTTACTGGATAAAAACAATTACGTAGTTCACCACAGGAATCTAGAATTCTATTTACAAAAAGGTCTGAAACTGAAAAAAGTACATAGAATACTAGGATTCACTGAGAGTGCTTACTTAAAAGGATATATAGACCACAACACATCACTTAGAACTAACGGTACAAATGATTTTGAAAAAGACTTTTTTAAGCTGATGAACAATGCTTGCTTTGGAAAAACTATGGAAAACGTAAGGAAACGAGCTGATATGGAAATAATAACTGACGATAAAACTAGAGAAAAAATAATAAAGAAACCCAACTTTAAATCTGAAATTATTTTCAGTGAAAACTTTTCTGTAGCAAGAATGTCAAAGGAAAAGATCAAATTAGACAAACCCATGTTCATCGGTTTTGCTGTACTGGAACTATCCAAACTATTGATGTATGAATTCCATTATGATTATATGAAACCTAAATATGGGGATAAAATAGATTTATGTTATATGGATACTGATTCTTTCATCTATGACATACGAACCGAGGATTTCTATCAAGATATCAAACCGGATTTGAATGAGAGGTTCGATACATCTGATTATGCGAAAGATAATCCATACGGGTTTCCTAATGTAAACAAGAAAGTGATAGGAATGATGAAAGATGAATTAGCAGGACAAGTGATGACAGAGTTTGTTGGGTTGCGGTCGAAAGTATATGCTTATTTAAAGGACAACCAAGACCTTTCAAAAGCTAGCAAAAAACTAAAAGGAATAAAAACAAACATAGTGAAAGATAAAATTACGATTCAAAACTACAAGGATGTTCTGTTTGGAAACGTTGGAAACCTTTCAGTAACCCAGTACAACTTAAGGTCATACAAACACAATATGTTTCTAGAAGAACAGAATAAAAAAGCCCTAGATCCTAAGGATGATAAAAGGATTGTATCCAGTGATAAATTCACAACTTTTCCATTAGGTTACAAACAATAAATATTCAAGTACCTACTTAAAAATTTCAAGTACCTAGTTATAAAATTCAAGTACCTAGTTAAAAAATTCAAGTATATAGTTAAAAAAGTCAAGTACCTAGTTAAAAAAGTCAAGTACCTAGTTAAAAAAGTCAAGTACCTAGTTAAAAAATTCAATTACCTAGTTGGTAAATCTTATAATAAAAAATTCCTCATAAGTAAATGAATGAAAAGGCTCCAATCAAAGTATATGATTTTAGCGAAAAGAACACTTATCAGAATAAGCACGACCTTGCACCTCAGTGGCCATTTAGATTATTAATTTGTGGAAGTTCAGGAACAGGGAAAACCAATTTACTCTTGAATTTAATTTATGAATACATCTGTTTCAACCGAATATACTTGTATGCAAAAGATCTTGAAGAAGATAAATATAAAGAACTTATGGACAATTTAACCACCTTGGAATCAAAATGTAAAACGAATATTTTAACCGTAAGTAATGACCTTAATGATATTATCGATGTTGATGACCTAGACCCTAATTATCAAAACTTGATTATCTTTGACGATTTTGTAACTGAAAAAGACCAGAAGAAAATAGAAGATTTATTCATAAGAGGAAGAAAGAAAAATGCTTCGATTGTTTATTTATCACAGAGCTATCATAAAACCCCAAAGGTGGTAAGACTTCAATGTAATTATTTCGCATTCTTTCAGTGTTCTAATCCAAAAGAAGTAAAATTAATAAGACAAAGCCATGTATCCAGTATAGACAATGAAAAATTTCTCAAACAATTCGAGGCTGCAACCAAGGGCTACGGTTTTTTCTTCATAGATTTAAATACAAAAGATAAAACCCTGAAGTACAGGAAAAACTTTGAAAAATTTACCGGATAATTTCTTTCTATAATAAATGAATAAATTCGGTAGTGTTGGAAAAAAGGTTGGTAACGAATCGAAAGTTACTGATGAAAATGGTAACATTAACCTACAAGATAAGAGAATTATTAATTTAGGGGATGCGAAAGCAGATCAGGATGCGATTAGCTTAAGATCTATGACTATTATTTTGAATCAGTTTAAAGAACAAATAACTGTAGAACAAGTGCAAACCAATCAATATTTTAGTGAAGATATCAACAGATTAACTGCTGTAGATGATTCTCCTGATAATTCGTTGGTAAGGAATAAAGATAAAGGTTTATTTGTAAAACAAACAGTTCGAGTTAATGAAAAAGAAATTGATGCTGGGGATAAAGTGATAACGAATGTTCAAGATCCTAGAAACAAAAATGATGCTGTTAATTTAGGAACGTTAGTTACGTATCTTTTAGATTTTGACAAAAAGCTCGAAAACCAACAAATCCTTAGCAAAAGTAATGAAACAAAGATTGGTGACCTTAGCAAAAGTATTGACAAAAAGCTTTTTGACCTTAGGAAAAGTATTGACAAAAAGCTCGAAAACCAACATAAAATGCACAGTAATGTTATTACAAATGATTTGGACCAAGATCTGCATATCAATGGTATTGAAAGAGCAGTCGTAAACATTTAAAAAAGGCTTTTAGAGCAAAAACCTGTTGATCAAGATTTTGTTAAGAAAACAGAAGACATCATGAAAAGTAAACTAAAGAAATAAAATTTATATGATAAATTAATTTTCTAATAAATGGTTGAAACATTTGAGTATACAGTTTATTTATCAAAGCTTCAGAAAGGAAAGCTGAAGAAATGTTTTGGTGCTAAACAAAAATGTCAAATACGTGTCAGTCATAACAGACAGAATGAACGAGAGCCAGTAAAGTTACTTTTAAGTAAACGACAAATTGATAAAATTGAAACATGTAAAATGAATAATAAGGGTTGTGACATTGACGTATCGGACAAGCAGATGAGAGAAGCGATTCAAAAAGGTGGATTACTTCCATTCTTAATACCGTTAGCTGTAGCCCTTGGTAAGGCAGCTTTAACAAGCGGTGCTGCTGCTTTGGGTACATTTGCTGGTAAGAAAATGGTGGATAACATAACCAACACAGGTGGAGCGCTTACACTTCCTGGAACACAAAAAGTTGTGGGACGTGGAAGGCCTAGGAAGAAAACCGATGATGTCAACACAGGTGGTGCGCTTACACTTCCTGGAACACAAAAAGTTGTAGGTCATGGTGTACGAGGAAGGCCTAGTAAGTAAGTAAGTAATAAGTAAGTAATTTATTTATGACCCGCCATTTTGAAAAGGCGGAGTAAATGACAAAAGTAAAGAAAATAAACAAAACACATATATACACACAGAAAAAGACACTTAATTTTTAATCTTCGGTCAGGAAGCAGTGGACGACATCGTGTGCTGTTTGGGCCTTGTTGTCCATGAGTCCATGAGCACTGACGGACCGAAGCGGCGAAATCGATACGGACTGAACAAAAGTTGGATGAATTATCGTATTCGGTCACGAATCAGAACCAGATGAATCTGATTAATGACCGAATTATGAAATGGACTGACCGAATGCGATAGAACAGATACGGACTTGAGAAAGTCCGGTGAATTACCGAATTCACTAACGAATGAGACCAAATTAAACGGTTAAATCACCGAATTCACGAAGGGACAAACCGAATGCGGTGAAATCGATGCGGAGTAAACAAAAGTCGGATGAGTTAGCAAATTCGACAAAGAAAGGGGAACCAATAAACATGTTAAATTACTCTTTTCTTGACGGGGCAAAACGGGTAAGTCAGCTTCATTTTATTTGAGCGATATGTCGGCCCTTCTTGGCAAGGGTCCTCTTCTTTTCCTTGCCAAGAAGGGCCGAAATATAGCTCGAATAAAATGTAGCTGACTTATCCGTTTTGCCCCGTCAAATATGATTCGCAGTCAGCTTGGGCTGAAGGAACATCTTAAATTACCCAATTTCGAAATGCTGGCAAAAACGAGTTTATGAAAAGGGCATCACGGCTTCGCCGCGATGCCCAGAATTTTTCGACTTCGGCGAAAATTTGACCGAATGTCCAACTCTTACCAAAAATGATCTTTTGACTATCAAATGAGTCAGAAAAATGTTTCTCGAAAATACCATTACTTTCCATCTGAATTTAGCGATTTTCTTGTTAGCGCTTGTCAATTTTGTCCAGCCTGCCTGCTCTCCGACGCGGCGGCTGGGCGCAAAACATTTTTAAACTGTACGCGCCATGGTTAAAAGAACGAAAACTAAGCAAATAAAAGAAGTAAAGAACAGGAGATTATCATATCCTTGTGCGTGAAAGAGTTGCCAGCAGACATTGAAGATTCTGGCAAACTTTGATTTGTGTAACCGGCACAACTTGGCACGGCCGAGAAAGCGGCAACTCTTACAAAACAAAACAATGGAGAAAGTTGGGGATCTGGAAGCTTATAATTCCATAAGGGAGCAGGAAAATCATAGAAGGCAGGATAAGCAAGAAGGGTCAAGCACAGATGCAGCGATTACGGAGGTAACCTGTATTGGCATTATAGGTAGGACAGATCCTTGAAGATGTCAACTGACCTCAGCGTCTGTTTTTTGCTCTACTCCGGACGAAAGTGGGGTAGTTTCTTCATATTGTTAAGTCCAGTCGGAAGCCTCGAAAACCATTGTAACAATAAATGCTGTTTTCGTTCCGATCTTCATGAAAAGGTACTTCGCTGACCTTTTCAACCTTCTGGAAATCGTAACTAATAGTAACTTTTTGCTTCCCATGTTCGGGAGCGTAGTTAGTGTGGTAACTATGATCTCTGTGCCGTGATTGGCCAAATCAGACCGCGGAGCGATATTTTGTCGAAATTAAGAAAACTCGTTCCAGCATTCACGCCAAGAAGCAATGATCCGTGACGTCATGCATAGTAACTACGGTAAGTAGGGAGGAACACGCGCTAAAAGAATCAGAATGATCGAAAGGCAAAACCATCTAGAATGTAATGGCAGTAGGCTTATTCAGACAACCCTCCGAAACTGTCTTTTTCTAGGAACTGTTCTGAGAAGCGAGAAAACCCGGCCGTCAAAGGGAGCGATATCATCTTAGTGACCAATCCCTTACTCGAAAAGCCAACTATCGACGCCTTGGATGCCCTGGCACCGTCGAAAAGAAATGGCGTGAACCGGAGCGCGAATAATACACTACCGGCAGGTACCTAAATTACTTCTTTTTCTGGTGTAGGATATCTAGAGTCCTTGCGTCCACCCGGTGGTTTGCCTAGACGTCAATTCATCCACCTTTCAGATGGTCCACCATTCCAGTTTGTTCAAACGTTAGGAGGGTTTTGTGAGCTGGAAAGCAAAGTCGGAACCACTTCCCACCGCTACTTAGGAAAGGCCCCGGTTTTCGCTCTTTGGAAAGCGACATAGCTTTCTCTGAAAGTGATTCCAGAAGTTTAGTGCAAAGCAACGCGGAAAGCTGAATGCTTCGGCAGGAATTTTGAAAGTATGAAAAAAACAGTGCAAGTGTTACTGGCGCTGCACTAAGAAACGAAAAAAAAAACGTCATTAGGGATGTCTTCGGGAATCGCAGGAATGTCAAGTGAACTCCTGTTTGTTCTAATCCTCGGGCCAACATTAAGTTCTCGGAAGTAAAAACAATTTTTCTC
The DNA here is from genome assembly GCA_030848855.1 of Branchinecta sandiegonensis. Lineage (NCBI taxonomy): Eukaryota > Metazoa > Arthropoda > Branchiopoda > Anostraca > Branchinectidae > Branchinecta > Branchinecta sandiegonensis. The sequence goes on along the minus strand of JAUPMV010000001.1, from coordinate 26,747,000 downwards.
GAACAGGCATGCAATGCACTCTTCCTATGTCGCACACGCATATAGTTACATTAATCTCTAACAACGTAAGAGATGCCACTTGCATCTTAAGGGGAGTGTGTGGTTATATGTCTGATGAATTTTTTCAAGGTTGACACGATATTCTATAAATCTCCAGAGAGGCTGATACGAAGCCGTATCCACCTCGGGAGAGCTTCGGTTGCTTAAGACATATTCCTCAAATAATAGAAGGTAAATAAAATCAAAGGCCTACTAATAAAAGGCCTCTAAACTAGGTACTCTAACAAGAAGGTTGACCTCCAAAAGGTAGAAGTGTCTAGGCTCATTTTGTAGCTGCTGAAAGTGCTGATTTCTTGGGTTTCGGATTCATAATATATTTTCGGATAGTGGGCATTAAAGCACAACTCTTACTTGAAATGATCTTTTCACTATGAAACTACCATTACTTTCCACCTGAATTTAGCAATTTCCCTGTTGGCGCTTGTCGACTCAGACCAGCCTTCCTGCTCTCCGACGCGGCGGCTGGGCGCAACACATTTGAAAACTGAACGCGCCGTGGTTAAAAACACAGAAAACTAAGCAAATAAAAAAAGTAAAAAACAGAAGACTCTCATATCCTTATATGTGAAAGAGTTGTCAGTGAAGGTTGAAGATTCAGGCAAACTTTACGTTGTGTGACGGTAAAACTCGGCACGGCCGAAAAAGTGCTAAAAATCCGTAGGCACAAAACGAAGCAATTGAGAAAGGTGGGATTTTAGATGCTCATAATTCCACAAGAGGTACTTATACTTCCATGTATCCACAAGCTAGGTATATTATAAAAGGCGGAATAAGAAAGAGGGGTCCTTTAAGCACTAACAGTTAAAGTAGTCCCTCTTCTAGGCATAGGCTACTCAATTCCTTCCGTGTATCCGTGTCCCAGCTCTCTCAAGGTTTCCTGTTTAGGGTTTCCAGTTCTCTCGCGACCTAAGGGCATCTGGGCATTCAGAATCCCTGCGGGCATTGGTACATTGGGAAGTCTAGGGAGTCCGTTCTTAACAAGAAGAGCTCACGCTTCTGATGTAACACGAATCAAAACACTTCACTTTGTAAGCCTTATTCTCTGCTGCCGTTCCAATTAAAAATCAAGTTGTACGCCGACGTATGCGCTGATTATCAAAACGAAATCTTCAGCCTGATATACATCCCAAGAGAACATAATCTTTGTTGACTTTAGGGATAATGAACATCCGACCAGTTTTTTGACAATCCAACATAATATCTTTTGCTGTGTCTGTTGGACCAATGTAATCCCTGATTTAGTTTTGAGCCTACAGGGATTAGTCTAATTATTAATTAATTAGACTAAAAATTCATTAGTCTAATAAATTTAATTAATTATTTAGGATTAGTCTAATAATTTCAGATGAGGCTGTAGCTGTCAAAACACAAATAGTTTTATTGTTTAATCTGCCGGACTTCCCATTCAAAAACTTACTCGGTTTCAGTTATATCTCTCCTTAAATTTTTATCTGATCGAAACGCATTGCCGTGATTGGTCACGTATAACTTTTTACACACATAATAGAACCCGTTCCTAATAATTTTTTACCGCAGCAAGCCACGGCGGGATGAGAGTTTTACCACAGACATTCGTGGATAGCACGTAGAATTGAGCAATTATACGAGAACATGTTTGAAGTACAACTGTAGTTCCACCAATAGACAAGTGTCACCGATAGTGAGTAATAGGTAAGTTGAGATTGTCGCGGAGCGAGGCCTGGCAGTTTTAAACGGCGTGGCGCTTTCCTGACAAGCGAGTAAGAGGTCGGTAATGGCAGGGACAATCATGGGAGGGCAACTTACCTATTACTCACTATCGGTGACGCTTGTCTATTAGATGGAATTACAGACATTCGCGGATAGCACGTAGAATTGAGCAATTATACAAGAACATGTTTGAAGTACAGTTGTAATTCTACCATTAGACAAGTGTCACCAACAGTGAGTAATAGTAAGTTGAGATTGTCGCGGAGCGAGGCCTGGCAGTTTTAAACGGCGTGGCGCTTTCTTGACAAGCGAGGAAGAGGTCGGTAATGGCAGGGACAACCATGGGAGGGCAACTTACCTATTACTCACTATCGGTGACGCGGTGACGTCTATTAGTGGAATTACAGAAATTCGCGGATAGCACGTAGAATTGAGCAATTATACAAGAACATGTTTGAAGTACAGTTGTAATTCCACCATTAGACAAGTGTCACCGACAGCGGATAGTAGAATTCAGAAATTCTTCGCCTTAAACGTAATCTTGAATGGTCCTTTATCTAATGTCAGCCAGTAGGTTTAAATTCACGGAATGACAATACTCAGCCATTTTCATGTTTTGCTTTCTTTAGCGATTCTCCGCAGATACAGATTTCTCTTGATATCGCGCCTCCTTCTATGAGTTTCGTATATAATCTGATAATTGTTGTGGATGTGTCTTTTGCAAGGTTCTTTGCGAAGGGGTGATCTCTCGGCGAGGGCTGGTCCCTTCGCGAGGGGGGGAGTATCTTCGGAGTATCTTCAGGGGCCCTATTCGCCGATTTTCATTTGACCCGGCGTTAATAGACGCGCAACGTCAACAGTAAAGCACTATTAGTTGTAGTTCTAATAAAATTGAGCTGACATATCTGTTTTGTACTGTCAAATATGATACCATTATGGCCTTTTAATGTTATTTTATGATAAGAGTAATGTTACGAACAATGTTTACAGAGTTCAGATTTAATAAGTTAAAGGCTCATAACACGACTTTTCGTTAATATTTCAGACCCCTTGAAATTGTGCATCCTTCTCTGAGTTTCGCGAATCATCTGCATTGTGACATGTTTCAGATATCTGAGATTTCTCTGCTCTACTTACCACAGCGCACAAGGAACCACTCTCTGATTCTTCGGCTGCTGATTCCCGACCCGTTAAGGAAACCTCTTGAAAAACCGTCTTGAAAATGTCCTCTCTCTCTCTCTCTCTCTCTTGAAAACCTCTCCTCTGATTTATTATGATTCGAAGCTTTACCTATCGTATCAGTGTGGCTCTGAATTCGTAAACAACCTTTAAGGGAAGTTTATTTGTGTTTTGTGATTTTTTGTATTTCTTTGTCCTTTTTTACTGTCCCCTTTGGTTCATTTTTTATGGCTTGTTGTGATTCGCTTTTTTCTGTTAAATCCCCCTGCCTCCAGTTAATCTCTCATTAAGACCTTCCGAAAAGGAAGGTGCTTTGACTGGGCCCTTCGAATTAGATTTCCGATCAATGAATCACCATGGTCATCGGACAAAGAGAAACAAATTAATTTACTCGGGAGACACGGAGTACTTCTATAATTTCCACCTCTTCTGAAAAACTTGTTTGCGGTTCCATTTATAAATAATTGTTTTCTTGTCTGACCGTTTTTCTTGCTCAGATCTTGCAAGGATTATATTGCCCTATTCCGGGCGTATACCTTTCTGATGTTGAGGATATTTTACTGCTTAGCGTCCTTAGTAAAGTTCTTCGCCGCTTAGACGATAATTGACATGGTTAACTTAACAAATTTTCGAGGTAAATTATTCTTAAAAGAACAAACAAACCTTCAAGTTATTAGTGGAGTATTCATGAATGAACAATCCACCCTTGCGGAAGCTGCATCCCGTTTTCGGTTTTCACCGTTTCTGTGGAGCTCACAAATCATGAACTAAGACAGGTATCAAGTTGAAACTGGGTCGAATCGTTGGCATCGGAGTCTAGTTGGGCCTTTCCTGGGTCCCGTGAGAACCGTTAAACCCCCACATCCACTCGGTTCAGGGGCAATAGAGCCTAGACCACACCACAGCTTGAGATGGGATGACATTCCTTGTACTCATAGACACTCCCCCCCCCCCCCCCCAACCCCGTTCATTGGCAACTGCGGGCGCAGATTGCGAGCGAGTTAAGTTCACGGACCGTAACAAGTAGGTCTATCAGATTCGAATCTGTCAGTGTATCTGGAGCCCCCTCCCCCCCCAACCCGAAACACAAACACAACCACAAAACCCCGGATTCAATCAATCAATCAAATTTATTATCCAAATACCTTACAGCTACAAGTCGAATACAATATTTACGAAATACACAGACCCGAAAGAAATTAACTAAAACACTTACAAGATACGACCAGAAATAAATGATGGGACGAAACTACGTAAAAACTGGACAGAAGATTGCCCAGCTTAGTTAAGGTCGTAACTTAAACCACGACGGCTGTAGGACGATGAAATTATATGTATTAAAAGACCCCAAGGTCCGGTAGTAATTTTTAAAATTACATACTCGCACACACTCGTTCGTTCATGGAAAATGGGTCCAAATTGCCAACAGGTTTGAAATTCAAACTTGGTGTACTTCGTGTCTAGACCTGTATTTTTGGGTCTCATTAGATGTGATAAACGTTCTACTGTCCCACTCCATCTTTGGTCGTTTGTGCACTGGTTCAGCTTTGTTATCTCTCATGTGCAATATCAAGATCTTTTCAGTTCCCACATTTCGCATATACAAAATTCCACATACGCTCCACATACTTCAGATTCAAGGAACCGCTTTCTCATCCGTCGTTTGATGATTTCCGACCCATAATGGAAAGCTCTTGAAAAACCTCTCTTGGAAACCTTTCCTCTCTTCAAAATCTCCCTCTCTTGAAAACCTCTCCTCTAGTTTGTGTTCTATGATTCAAAACTTTCCTGTACACAATATCTATGGGAAATCCTGTAGAGCGTTTCGTGACTATTTTATATTTCTTTGTCATTTTTACGGCACATAGCCATCTAGCGATCGCAATTTCTGTCCGTCCGTCGGTCTATCAGTCGGTCAGTCTGTCCGGGTTTTGTCTAGTTCGGGCACTTCCACATAAGCTAGGATGATGAAACTTGGCAGGCATCAGGGACCCCAAATGATTAAGTTGGAAATAGTCAGTTCCCCGATCCGTGCATCCTGGGGGGAGTGGAAGGAGAGGGAATTGGGAATCTTGAGGTATTAATAACTCTTGAACGGGTGATCGGATCTCTTGATATTTGGAAAGGCCTGGTGCCTCAGACGACCCACTTAAAATCCGGACCAGATCCGGTGACTTTAGGGGGGAGCTGGAGGGGGGGAGCGGAAATCTTGGGAAACGCTATGAGAGGAGGGATCGGGATGAAACTTGGTGGGAAGAGCAAGCACAAGTCCTAGATACATCATTGACATAACCGAAAAGGACTCGGGCACTGTTGGGGGAGTTGGGGGGAGGGGGTCCGAAACTCTGGTGGTCCCGCGAGTGCGGTACTTCCCGATGTACTAAGACGATGAAACTAGGCTGGCGTATCAAGGAACAAACTGGCTTGAAAATAGTCGTTTGCATGGTCAGACCATCGTGGGGAGAGTGGAGGGATGGGGAATACGGAATCTAGTGGCATTCATTACTTTTGAACGGGCGATCCGATTTCAACGAAACTTGGTGAGTGGAAAGAAGTTTCGTCTCTGATGTTCCATGTCAAGTCCAGACCAGATCCGATACTTGTGGGGGGAGCTGATGGGGGCACCGGAATTTTCGTGAAACGCTTAGTATCGAGGGATCGAGATGGAATTTGATGGGAAGAACAAGCATAACCCTTCTCTTGACAGAACTAGGCCATATTGGGGCTCTTTGGGAGGAGATGGAGGGGGTTTCCTAGAATTTCGGTGATCGCGAATTAGAATACTTAAGATGTGAAACTTGGCAGGCATTTTAGCGACCTAATCAAATAGACTTAGGGACCTGACACAATGCCCTAGGAAAACTTCCATTTCTTGATCCGACCATTTTCGATGGAGTTAAGGGAAGGGGAATCCGGAATTTACTGATTTCCGTAAGTTGCGGACGTGAGGTCTGATTCGAGTAAAACTTTTCTAATGGTAAGAACTAATGGCCTAGACAGGCAAGACATGTCTCCAAACCTCATGCGGCAACGGTTGGAGGAGTTGGGGGGGGGGGGGTCTGGAAACTTTGTGACATGCACAGAAATCAAACGAATGGACCGAATGGGATGCAACTTGGACAGTACCGGCTTTACGCGGCCTTGTTATTTACGGTTCGGAGCGGATCCGGCCATGGTAGGAGGAGGATGAACAGGAAACCGGAAATTTGCAGATATTCTCAGATCAATCTCTGATTGAAGTGAAATGTCAGAGATACGACGTCTATATGTCCTAGTCGTATTTGACAACAGTGTGGGAGTTGGAGGGGGAGTCCCGAAAATTTTGTGGATCGCATAGGGTTCAAAGGAGTGGATTGGTTTGAATGAAACTTGAAAAGTAGCCCTAGATGACATATTTTAGGGTCCGGACTGGATCTGAACACGGTGGGGGGGGGGGGGAGGGGGGGAACTCGAACTTTTGCGAAAATTGATCAGACTCCAGCGAAACTTGATAGCCGGTATGAGAAGATGCTTTAGACGATCAGTTTATGTCTGAACCAGATTCGGCCGCGGTAGGGGGAGTTTGAAAGTGAGGAGTACCGGAAATGTTGTACCCTGACATTTGCCGTAGGTGACCCGAGGCGATGTCGGGAATGCTGAGATTCGAGCGAAACATCCTATTTCTAGGACCGATCCTAGGAGGCTGAAGTGGGTATTTGTGACGTTCTCATCTACTTTCTTGCAACACCTACTCGTAACAAGGGCCATATGAGCTTGTGGCTTTTGTTTTTTGCTACATTTACGCCGACAGAAATTCTTCATTCACCCAGTAATTCTGATAGTGTTGTGATACGCTTTGTCCTGTTTCTCAGGATCCTCCTATCCCCTCTCCCTCTTTTGATCTCAAACTGAGACATTTCAAAAAGGAGGCTCTGATTGCCAATTTAATTAAACTTCCAATTTATTTTGTCCATATCTGACTTATATTAGGGCTATATTAGGGCCTCAGTTTACTCGGGAGAAAGAGGGTATCTCTTTCATTTCCTTCGTGATCAAGCAGCAAGCTGTTTCATCTCAGTTGGAATTCCCTTTTTATTTATTTATTTATTTATTCTACTTTATTTCAGCTTTCGCCATATACTACACTACTAACACAACAAACACTAATTAATCATCACTTGTCAGATGTCGCCAAATAGGTAGACAGTAGAATAGCGGGTGTGAAGCCATCGCCACAAGGCAATTCTTCGACTGCCGTAGCCTCAAAACAAGCGAAACTTGAGAATTCCTCACCATCTCGTCGGAAGTTTGACAATGGTTGAGCACAAACGCCTGACTAATGCTCTCTCGGGGTAGGAGGCGGATCAGACGACGGAAGATCCGTTTGTAGCACGCTTCAAGCACCTTCGTATATTTCGCTGTACTACTGTATGATAAAGAAATCGCAAAACACTGGTAGCAAAAAGTTTTAAACAATCGGACTTTGATGACAGGATTAACGTCACCAAACTTCCAAATAAGCATATTACCACGCTTGCATAAGCTGTGAGTCAGCTCACGGAGATGGGAGTCATCCCTCAACTTATCATTAACACAAAAACCCAGGTAACGAAATTCACTAACATATTCAAGGACCCGTCCGGATAACAGAACCTGATGACGCGGGAGCGAGCATCCGGTCGGAAATAGTGCCATGGCAAACGTTTTCTTCGTGTTGAAAATAATGTCCAACTCAGAAGCCACAGTATCACAAATACCTAGTACTTTATTAAGCCCAAACACCGAAGGTGAAAGAACAACGAGATCGTCAGCAAATAGGAAGTGGTTGAAGCAAGTCTCACCAATGAAACAGCCTAAATTAGACTCCTTCAATCTTTGAGACAACATATCAACATACACTGCATAAAGAAGAGGAGAAAGTACTCCTCCTTGCCTTAGGCCATTCACCAGATGAAAAGAACTGCTAGATGCAGACCCCCACCTCACACGGAACTCCTGATTACGGAACCAAAAAGCGAATAGACGGATAAACTGAGGCGAAACTCCTCTACTCACCAGGATCTTCAGCATTTTACCATGGTTAACTCTATCAAACGCCTTAGAGGAGTCAACGAAGCAAACAAAAACCGGTGACGAATACAACCAAAAATACTCAACTACAAATTTAAACAAAAAAATTGCAAAATCAACTCCATGGAGCGCCTTAAATCCAAACTGGAAATCACTTGTCCTAAGTTTGCGTCCAATTTCAGACAAAACACACTTTTCGAACAACTTCGAAATAATCGTTGCCAAAGCTATAGGCCTGTACTTTTCTGACTTCGAAACATCGCAACCGCGCCCTTTCGGTATGGAAGCCTTTCGGTATGGAAGCCTTTCCGGCTTCTTTGAAAAAAATTCCTCGTTAGCGTCATGCCACTTTTTCTTGCTCAGTAAGAAGCAGCCCCTCTGGGAAAGCGGTCAGTTTTCGAAAAAGTGTCATTCCAGCGCAGGACAGCCTGTCATAGCTAACTGCCTTTAGGGATGTGTATATAGGAATGTGTCTATTAGACGTGTCCCAGATACTCCAGAGTATAACACATCAGATACAGAAAATTATCTGAGTAAATTAAGGTTTCAGCACTTTCTCATTGTAATTCTTATGCAGAAGGGGACAAAGGACTTGAAATAGCGCTGGGATGACTTCCCATTCAACATTCCCATTACAAAACGTCCCCGTAGCGAAACGTCTCATTCGAAACGTCCCCATGAAAAAACTCCCCCAAGCATAGATTAGTAGTTCGCCTTGGTCTCCAGGCAGACCGACAGACCAACTAATCGATCGAAAATCGAGATTAATTAGGCAGAGCCCACAAATCAACAAATTAAGTATAACAGATAATGACAAAATTAAATACTCCAAAATGTTTGCAGTTTCTTCAAGAAATGTCGTGGTCTTCAAACGATCCGCTTTGAAAGAATGATGAAAATCTTGAAACCCTAAAACGAAAATTCCCATATTTTGCCGGGGACGTTTTTATGGGGACGATTTGGCTGCGGACTAAGCATGGGTACGTTTTGCAATAGAATAGAATTTTTTTTTTCAAAAGTAGCTGTCACAGCGTTACCGCAGAAGCTGACCTTTTTTTCATGCAAAATGAAGAATGCATAACACTTAATAACGAATGATGAAAAAAAAAAACCCTAAATGGGACTAAATGGGTTGTTGTACAACTCAACAAATGCTGGAACAAAACTCCTTCTATATCTTTCATGAAGAGGGGCCACAGGGGCTAGTCTGGGGATTTTCTGGGATTTCTCTCGCTGGGGTCTAATACGTATAGGAGAATAGGGGGGCGGGAGAATATTACGTAATCGGGGAACAGATAGGGTTTTAATACAGTAATCGATGCTAAGGCTGGTTCGTCAATGGGAACGTCTGCCAGTTTTTCGTGGCCACACTTCGTTGCGGACGTGTCACCAACAGTGTTTCAACTGGGGACGCTTTGCAGACAACACCTGGAAATGGGTGCATGAACAGGTAGACGAAAAGTGGAAAAAATCCCGCGGACTGTCAAGCCACGCGAAGTCTAAACCCAGTCGTAATGATTCAATAACGCAGCGTTTAATCATCGTGAAGTAAGACGAAACCTGTGTCCAAGTTGTCACTGGAGTTGAAAACAGAATTCGAACACTGGAAAAGCTGAGTCTCAAAATTACCTTAATTAGGCTAATTCGCTCATCGGAGCGAATAAGGTCCATGATGGATTTGTTTTGCTTCGCTTCTGGTTGGTTTTCTGGCTGGAAGTTCTGCTGTTTTCTTGTTTTCTGTTAATGTTGGTTCTGATGGTTGACTCAACAGGATTTGTAATCCCATTGGAACGGTTTAATCTCCCACTCGTTGTCTAGACGAGATTTGAACGTTTCCATGGATCCGTACAGGGCGGTTTCCTTCGTTAACAAGCTCCAATCGTTCAGTATCCTTGACGAGAAGAAATTTCGTCTTGCACGTGTGAAAGCAGCTGGTTTCTTCAGCTTCCTCGAGTTTCCTCCTGTGCTGTGCTGGTGGGATGACCGATATAAAAGCGTAGGAGCGTGGGTGCCAATCATTTACTTCCATATTAGCGTCTTCGACTACTTCGACACACAAGCGTTGGGAGCCTTAGGCTGGCCAGTCTGTTGGAATGTCCTAGTCCACTGATGCACATGGTTGCTCGTCGCTACACTCCTTAAACCATCTTGATGTCTTCTTTGTATGAGGGAAGGCTAGAAACATCCCAGACCCAATGAGGGGGATCGACTAAAAAGAGGCACGGCACGGCACGACATAGTGTAGAAGGCATGAGTACTAAAAAAGAGGCACGAAAGCTAAAAGGGCCCTTTCAGGCTTCAGACTGAGGGGCAGGGACAATGTTTTATCGTGCCTTCATTTAGGTTCTGGAGTTACGAACTCTTACTTACTTGTCTACTTCGACTACTTGCTAATTTCTTTTTATTCCTCGTGCCTCTTGCGCTATGCCCTGCCGTGCCGAGCTTCTTTTTAGTCGACCCCCAGTGTGGGGTCGTGGTATTGGTAACTGACATCGTAATCGGTGTGCGTTTTCCTAACAAATAATTTATCGGCGACTTTGTTTTTATGGCACTTGCCTTCGGGCCAAGTGCCATATACCTATCACTTTTCCGTCGGTCGGTCCCGTTATCGCGAGTAAGTTGCTTCCAGACGATAAAACTTGGCAGGCGTATCCGGGACCAGACTAAACTGACTTGGAAATAGTCACTTCCCCGATTTGACAATCGTGGGGGGAGTAGGGGGAGGGGGAATCTGGAATATTAAGGCATGCGTAACTTTCGAACTGACGATTGGATCTGAATGAAACTTGATAACTGGACAGACTGCATGCCTCACATGTCCCGTTATACGTCTGGACCGGATCCGACAACTGAGGAGGGAGCTGGAAGGGGGTACCGGAAAATCGTGACACACATTGAGTGGAGGGATCGGGATGAAATTTGACAGGAAGAACAAGCACAGGCCCTAGACACAGCGTTGGCATAACTGGATTGGATCCGGGCACTGTGGGGGGCGTTCGAGAGTGGATCCCGGAATTCCGGCTATCACGGGTTAAGGTACTTCCAGATGTTCTAGGATGATGGAACTTGACAGGCGTATCAGGGAACCGACCAGATTGACTTGAGGATAGTCACTTCCCCGGTCAGGCCATCGGTGGGAGGGGGGGGGGGTAGGAGAAATCCGGTACCTTGAGGCAAGCATAACTTTCAAACGGGTCGGGGTTGCGGATGCCCCATTTTGTGTCCGGACCGGATCCGATAACTGTGGGAGGGATTGGAGGGGCACCGGAAATCTGGGGAGAGGCTTAGAATTGAGGGATCGAGTTGAAGCTTGGTGGGAAGAACAAAGACAAGATGCAAACACATTTTTGATAGAAAAGGACCGGATCTGCGCACTGTGGGGAGGGGGGAGTTAGAGGGTATTTCCCGGAATTCCGGTGATCGCGAGTCAAGGTACTTACAGATGCACTTGGACGATGTAATTCGCCAGGGTTATTAGGGACCTGATCAGATTGACTTGGAAGCAGTTATTCCCCCGATTTGGCCATCTTCGGGGGAGTGGCGGAAATTGGAGTCCGGATTACCAGAATTCTGTGTCATGAATAACTTTTGAACGGTTGGTCGGTCCGAAGGAAACTTGATAAATGACAAGCGGACATTTTTCTGATCTAACGATAGACTTTCGTATTCCCCAGGGGCCGATGATCATTTGTGCCTTAAGTATATGCTTAAAGTTAGGTTTTTAGCCCCCTAAAGTGCGCACGTATCAAACTGAAAAAACATACTTCGACCATGACATATTTTCGTGCTTCCCAAGGGCCCATGATCGTTTTTGCCTTAATTGTTTTGCTTACTTTCCAACATACGTAAAGCGCCAATGCTACGGCAGAGGGGAAAAAACATATTTAAGAAACGATACATTTTTAGGATCCCCAGGACCCGTGATCGTCTGTGCCCCAACCATTTTGCTTACAAATTCAGTTCTAGCCCCCCCCCCCCTTAAAAGGCGCAATGTAACCGCAATGTGAATGACATGCATGTTTGACCAAACCATACATTTTCACGAATCCGAAGACCTATTGTCGTCTGTGCCTCAATACATCGCAAATCTTAGCTAATACCGTTCGCTACTACGTCTGCTTGCAAGTGCCACATGAGCTTACAGCTCTTGTTATTTCAATGATTAGGTGGTTGTTCTTGCCTATGGGAGGGTGATACTCGATAGACGGTATCAATTCGGGTTGTAAAGAAAACCAGATAAAGAAGGATGGGAATTTGATTGGGTCCGAATCTGGCCGGTTGGTCCACTATTTGGGCGATGGAAAGTTCGTAAAGGGTTTCAGCAAACGGGCTCTCAGCGGGGAAGGCATATTCCATATTACAGAACTTACAGATCTTTCGCGGAATAAATTAAGTGGCGAATATATATTTTGTTCGAGATTGCCATGCGTGGACAAGACACCTTGAGTGTCAACCTGAATGCAGTTCTGACAAGACCAAAGGTTTCGATGGGATCCCAAAAATTTAATATTTGATCCAGACAATTTGGTCTTGCAGATATCCGGTCTTCGCCAGACTCCTTGAACATTTGTAATATTAAGATTTAGAAACAGAAGAAGGTCAGTGGCTAATCATCTGAGAAAACCAAGTTCAGATATGGATTCCCCATGTGTGTATTTACCCCTAGGCTATACGTCATATCTAATTTGACGAAACTTATCGAATCTGTCTGCCTTACTTCTGCAAAATCTCCGGTTTCGGCCGGATTCAGTGCGAACTATTTGTCCGGCAAAAATTAAAGCGCAGAAACGAATTCAGCGTATCACCTTACCGCTATATCGAACATCTAATCAACTTCAGATAAAACTTTCACTTTTAACACATTTTCCAGTTTCAGCCGGATTCCGGGCGAACTATATGTCCGGGTAGAAAATGATTGTCAAAAGCGGATTCAGCATCTCATTCTTACCCCTCAATCGAACATCTAATCACCTTCAGAGTTCAGGGTATTTCCCGGAATTCCGGTGATCGCGAGTCAAGGTACTTACATATGCACTTGGACGATGTAATTCGGCAGGGTTATTCGGGACCTGATGGGGCCAGAATTCTGTGTCATGAATAACTTTTGAACGGTTGGTCGGGTCCAGAGGAAACTTGATAATTGACAAGAGGATATTTTTCTGATCTAACGATAGACTTTCGTATTCCCCAGGGGCCGATGATCATTTGTGCCTTAAGTATATGCTTAGCCCCCTTAGTGTTTAGCCCCCTAAAGTGCGTACGTATCAAACTGAAAAAAACATACTTCGACCATGATATATTTTCGTGCTTCCCAAGGGCCCATGATCGTTTTTGCCTTAATTGTTTTGCTTACAATTGACTTTCCAACATACATAAAGCGCCAATGCTACAGCAGAGGGGAAAAAACATATTTAAGAAACGATACGTTTTTAGGATCCCCAGGACCCGTGATCGTCTGTGCCCCAACTATTTTGCTTACAAATTCAGTTCTAGCCCCCCCCCCCTTAAAAGGCGCAATGTCACCGCAAAGTGAATGACATGCATGTTTACCAAACCATACATTTTCACGAATCCGAAGACCTATTATCGTCTGTGCCTCAATACATCGCAAATCTTAGCTAATACCGTTCGCTACTACGTCTGCTTGCAAGTGCCATATGAGCTTACAGCTCTTGTTATTTCAATGATTAGGTGGTTGTTCTTGCCTATGGGAGGGTGATACTCGATAGACGGTATCAATTCGGGTTGTAAAGAAAACCAGATAAAGAGGGATGGGAATTTGATTGGGTCCGAATCTGGTCGGTTGGTCCACTATTTGGGCGAGGGAAAGTTCGTAAAGGGTTTCAGCAAAGGGGCTCTCAGCGGGAAGCCATATTCCATATTACAGAACTTACAGATCTTTTGCGGAATAAATTAAGAGACGAATATATATTTTGTTCGAGATTGCCATGCATGGACAAGACACCTTGAATGTCAACCTGAATGCAGTTTTAACAAGACCAAAGGTTTCGATTGGATCCCAAAATTTTAATATTTGATCCAGACAATTTTGTCTTGCAGATATCCGGTCTTCGCCAGACTCCTTGAACATTTTTACTATTAAGATTTAGAAACAGAAGAAGGTCAGTGGCTAATCATCTGAGAAAACCAAGTTCAGATATGGATTCCCATGTGTGTATTTACCCCTAGGCTATACGTCATATCTAATTTGACGAAACTTATCAAATCTTTCTGCCTTACTTCTGCAAAATCTCCGGTTTTGGCCGGATTCAGTGCGAACTATTTGTCCGGCAAAAATTAAAGCGCAAAAACGAATTCAGCGTATCACCTTACCGCTATATCGAACATCTAATCAACTTCAGATAAAACTTTCACTTTTAACACATTTTCCAGTTTCAGCCGGATTCCGGGCGAACTATATGTCCGGGTAGAAAATGATTGTCAAAAGCGGATTCAGCATCTCATTCTTACCCCTCAATCGACCATCTAATCACCTTCAGATAAAACTTTAACTTTTTACAAATTTTCCGGATTCCGGGCTAGCTCAATGTCCGGCAAGAAAATGATTTTCATATAAATGTGCAGCATGTCTTCTTACCCTTAAATTGAACATCTAATCAACTTTCTACAACACTTTTACTTTTAACAAGCTTTCCGGTTTTAGCCGGATTCCGGGCGAGCTAAATGTCCGGCGAGAAAATGGTTTTCATATTCATGTTCAGCATGTGTACTTAAAATACGGGATGATGAGACTGAGAAGAGTGGTTTCACCAATCGTGTGGAGAGTGGTGGTTCGCCATCATTACACGTACGAATTTTTTTGGCACTTGCAGCCTCTGGCTCAAGTGCCATATACCGATCACAATTCTGTCTGTCGGTCTGTTGGTCTGTCGGTCGGTCCGAGTTTTTTGTCCCACATATCCGAGTTAGGGTACTTCCAGATGTGCTAGGACAATGAAACTTGGCAGGCATATCAGGGACCCGACCAAACTAACCTGGAAATAATCAGTTTCCCGATCCGACCATAGGTGGGGGAGTGGGGGCGCTCGAAACTTGAAAATTTAGGGCATTTTGTCACACTTTTTCGAGTGAGGGTACTTCCAGATGAGCTAGGACAATGAAACTTGGCAGGAATATCAGGGACCTGACCAAAGGAACCTGGAAATAATAAGTTTCCCGATCCGACCATATGCGGGGGAGTTGGGGCGCTGGAAACTTGAAAATTTAGGGCATTTTGTCACACTTTTTCGAGTGAGGGTACTTCCAGATGAGCTAGGACAATGAAACTTGGCAGGAATATCAGGGACCCGACCAAACTAACCTGGAAATAATCAGTTTCTCGATCCGACCATATGCGGGGAAGTGGGGGCGCTGGAAACTTGAAAATTTAGGGCATTTTGTCACACATTTTCGAGTTAGGGTAGTTCCAGTTGTGCTAGGACCATGAAACTTGGCAGGCATATCAGAGACCCGACCAAACAAACTTAGAAATAATCAGTTTACTGATCCGACCATTTTGGGGGGGGGGGGGTGGAGGGCAGGGGAATCCGGGAAATTGAGAAGTGTGTAACTTTCGAACGGATGATCGGATTGTAATGAAACTTCATAACTGAATAGAATAAATATCTGTTATGTCCCGTTTAAAGTCTTGACCGGATTCGGTGGCCAGGGGGGAGTTGGGGGGGGGGAGGCCGGAAATTTCAAGAAACGGTTAGAATGGAGGGATCGGAGTGAAACTTGCTGGGAAGAACAAGCATCTGCTCTAGATAAGTCCTTTTGACTATTGTACTGGATCCGGACACTTATGGGGGGGGGGGGGGGGTCCCGGAATTCCGGTGATGGTGGTTTTGGGGATTTTCACGATGAAACTTGGCAGGCATATCAGGGACCCAATCAAACTGACTTCAAAATAAAAATTTTGTCGATCAGATAATGGTGGGGGGAGTGGAGGGAGGGGAATCCGAAATTTTCAGTCATGCGTAATTTTGGAATGGGTGGTCGGATTCGAGTGAAATTTAAGAATTGAACAGAGGACATTTCTCCGATGATATTTTTCATATCCGGACCGGATCCGGCAACTATTGGGGGGGGGGGGGGCGGAAAATACGTGACCCGTTTAGAATGGAGGGATCGGGATGGAACTTTGTGGGAAGAACAAACAGATGTTCTAGGTAAGTCATTTGCTGAATCGGATTGGCTACGTGCACCGCGGGGGAGCTGGGGGTGGGGGGTGGGGGGGGGTGGACCGGAAATCTCGAGAAACGGTTAGAATGATGGTATCAGAGTGAAACTTGTTGGGAAGAACAAACATCTGGTCCATGTAAATCTTTTACATAATTTGACTGGATCCAGACACTTGAGGGGGGGGAGGAGGGGATTTCCCGGAATTCCGTTTTTTGACTGTCTTTATTACTCTACCGTATCAGAGAAGCTGCAAAGTCGTCACATCCGTTAAAAGGTCTTAATATCCGTTAAAGCAGGGAAATATTGCCATATACTGGACGTTTATTTCCGGAAAATGTCGAGGAGAAAAAAAGAAATCTTGTCGTATACCAGTCCTTTATTTTCGGAAAATGTCGAGAGGATTTGGCTTCTCGAGGCAGTTTCTATTGCCAGTCTTTTCTTGTTGGAGGAGGGGGGGAAGGGCTGCAGTAATTTACCGCAGTAATTTAGCTTCCCGTAGATGTCCGAGTAGTCTAGACCGTGAACCTTGAACCCTGAAACCCTGAGTAAGTAAGTAAGTAATTAAGTAATTTATTTATGACCCGCCATTTGGAAAAGCGGAGTAAATGGACGAAAATAAATAAAACACATAAGACACAGAAAAAGACATTAATTTTCAATCGTCGGCCAGGAAGCAGTGAAGAAGGTCGTGTGCTGGTTGGCTCTGTTGTCAATGATTTTTTATACCGATGAAGAAACATTTCGTTGTTGGAATCTTACTCCTAGATTTCGTTACTTATGCAAGTACTGCGAATTTTGTATATAACTAACTCCTCCCGCAATCATAAATTTGTGTTAAACTTTAAACATGCATCAGTACTCTACACTTATTCGGACCTCTTGAAATTTTTCTCGGTCTCCACCAACATCCTGCTCTACTACACTGTCAGAATTGGATGTGTTGTCTGTTTCAACGGATAACACTTGGAATGTTATCTGTTATGATTTTGCAAACTTTATGCATTCCAACTCTGTGCGTAACAAGCATAGCCAGAAAGAAATATCAATATTTTCGAATTCGATTATTGATATTTCGATTATCGTGAAACGTTTGAAACTGTTTATACAAGGAATATTTGTTTCATGGAATTCATTAAAAATTTCCATTTCTCACGGAAAAAATTAAAAAGAAAAAAAATGAACTAAAAAAAAAAAAAAAAATCAAACATTCCCGCTAAGAAGAGTAGCATTTCCACGCTTTTCCTTCCCAGTCTCTTTCTCTCACGAAATCAAGTTTGAAATCACCATTCGTTCTTTTCTTCTGAAAATCCCGAATAATAGAACTGTTGCAGATCGTAATGCAAATGTCGTAAATATCGATATTTGAAAAGTCAATATCGAAAATTTCAATATTTGAAAAGTCAATATCGAAATGTCGACATTTTTCAGTATTATCGACATTTCGGTTATCATATCAAATCTCGCCCGTCACTAGTTTAAATGCGTAACGTTTGAAAATCAGACCAGCTAACATTGTAAGTGTTATCTGGTGAAACGGCGCATCTATCTGTTACGAAACTTCTGACAGTATCGCCCTTGATATCTTCAATCAGATCTTCTGTGAAAAAGAGCGTGTTCCACCCTTATTACCGCAGTTACAACGCATGACGTCAGGAATTCCGCCTTTTTGGCGTCAAGGCTGGAACGCATTTTTCTATCTTTACCAAAATATCGTGCCAGGGGCTAATCCGGCCAATCACATCACAGAGATTCGTAGTTGCAAAGCTTACTACGCTCCCGAGCGTGGTAAGCAAATAGTTACTATTAGTAACTATTTCGAGAAGGTTGGAGCGGTCAGCGTAGTAGCTTTTCACGAGGTCGGAAAGAAAATAGTAACTAATAGTTACTATTTTACTAATAACTAATAACTAATAGTTACTATTTTCCTCGGCCTTATAGGAATTCCCGTATAACTGCAACTTTTTTACCCTCTGACCCTTGTGCAAAATTATCTTACATTGCCCAAAGCCTTCACGTCCCTGCCCTTGGCCATTTCTCCGCATTCCATCTAGGAAGACGATTTTTCAGACCCGATTAGTCCCTTTTTTTTAATGTTTATTTTTTTGTCTTGTGCATTTACTGTCTTATTTTATTTTGTTTATTTATTTAAACTAGGATACGACCAACCAGGGTCAAACAAATGACAAAATAATTACCAAACACTGCATGAATATAAACTACAAATAAAATAAAACAAAATTTCAACGTGTCAACCTGGAGAGAGCCCACAGTAAAGTAGGGTACCCCACGACAGCCAAATTGGCAAACTCAGCCGCCTCGCTATTACCAGAAGGAGAGGGTTCTCAGCGCGCAGAATTCGTGTCTGAAGTGATAGAGCCGATGCCCGTCTCACTTCACCAAAGACGGAAGACCTTCACCAACAAACATACCTGAAGCACTACAGTTCCAAGAGATCCCATGCAACCACCTTAGACAATTGTTGTATAGGACCGCTTTTTATGGAACGCTCAGTGTATTCTTGCCTTCTCTTTGTCTGTACTACGCTATTTTCCTCTTCTCAAGGGCGTAAATAAAATTTCGTTATCACCATCATCATATTATTGTGAGGATGGAACACGCTCAAAGTTCTAGATGCCGTTTTCCGTTCTATAATTTTGTTGCCATGACGTTAAAGTTTAACTAAAAAGCCAACTTATGGGGTAGGAGATTTTTTTTTCTTTCTTTTTATTTGTTTATTTTTTATCACCCGTCATTTCAAACAGAAAAAGGACGGAGTACAAAAACGAAAAGAAAAACAAAACAAAAGCAAAACGTAACACTTTCATAGGAAACACACAAAAAATCGACAATTACAAACTGAGACTCTCTGACTGACTAACAACTAAACACGATTACATACATATACACTTAAACTCTGAGAATGTTTCACTATTTGCTTTAGTATGACGTGCAGAATATCTACAACCGCCCTCACAACGCAAAATCCTACTATGACGCGGAAAATTTGAATCTCAGCACAAATGCGGCTTTTCAGTGGCCAGCGGTGAACTAGGCAATCACTGCTCACTGCGCGAACACGTATGTCTCGTAAATCTTTTGCGTCAAGCATACAACAGAGGTACAAGCGCACAGAGGTACCACAAATGCGACATCGAAATTCCACAATAGGAAAATCGATTATTCGTGAATAGCGGAGCAACAAAGTAATGCATTTTCATCGGGTCTTCAAGCCTCTTTAAGTGAACGAGTGATATGTCAGTAGGTTGTCCTTTCTCGCTCCTTTTCGGTTAAACTTTAAAACTGTATAATTAGCCATTGTGTTATTTACAGTTTTTACCATATATTTTATTGTTGTTTGTTACTCCGCTCTTAGCTTACACAAATTGTAGCTTGCTTAGCTTGCGTAAGTTACAATCAATCAATCAACTTTACTGAACAAAATAGCTAAAAGCTAGAAAAGGACATGAGTCTAGATCTCATTTGCTTAAATGAATGTGTCCACTAATATGACAGGTACGTCCGTCTTCAGCCAGTTCCCTTCGCAAAATGCGCCAACGTGTTTCCTAAATACTGAGAGAGTAAATTCGGAAGACTCTAGCTGGCACACTAAACTCCCCAATCGAACGCTAAACTTAAGTGAAAAGGGCTGAAATGGGATAATTTAGTTACCCATCACTAACTCACTTAAAAAGGCTTGAAGACCCGGTGAAAAGCGTTACTTCGTTGCTCCGCTATCACGACCAATCGATTTTCGTATAGCAGAATTTCTCTGATGGTTCTCTGGTACCTCTATGCGCTTGTGCCTGTGTTGTATGCTTAACGATTTACGGAAAATTTGTGTTCACGCAGAGAGCAGTCAACCTGGCGCACCGTCAGCCACAGAAAACCGGTGTCTGTGTTGCGATCCAACTGTCCGCAATACTGGAATTTTTTTGTGGGGACGGCCGTAGAGATCCTGAACGTCACTACTCGAGCAGATAGTGGAAAATCGAAAAATCCCTAGGCAGAATCCAAATCTTTCAGTGTATTTAATTAAAAGATGAAAAAATAATTTAGCTTTTATGTTAAACTTTAAACAATGTTTACTACAGCCATTATTTAGAGATGCACAGCGGGAACCAGTGTAAAGTGAGGGACCCTTTAGTTCCCAAAAGATCTACTTCTTGCCCTTCGTCCCCGCTAGTATCTTACAAAGCGCTAACGTGCAACATATGGTCTACTGATTCCTGCTCTGAATTTGTGTTATACAGATTCTTTTTTGGTAGGTTGCAACCCCTCCAGTCTACCCGGCCAAGGTGTGGAGCCCGACCCGTCCTACCCCACCCTCGGTGGTGAACGGTGTCACCCAAAACCGAAAGACAGTAGCAGCAGCAGCTCTTCTGAAGAGAGTATAGAAGTCCTCGCGAAACGGGCCAGTTTCAGTGGCATTCCTCTGATTAAGGGGAAAGATGAAACGACAGTCTCAGGACAAAGCCTCTTGTGTGATCATCTAATAATTGCACCGAGCGTCGAAGTCAAATCCGAATAATATGCAGTGCTGAACGGATAAAAGTGTACTGCCGTTTTTGTGAATTCACAAGGGTTATAATTATGCCGAGCGTCGAAATCAAATCCGAATACAATGCAGTGCTGAACGGATAAATGTGTCCTGCCGTTTTTATACGACGATCCTGACCTTCTCACGGATACGCTTTCCTAAAAGCAAAGTTAGAATCCGCCGAGCCCAAGAACTAATGGAAATTCTTTGCGTTTTTACAACTCGCTGAATTCGTGTGATTACTTTCCACTCACGTACTGGATTCGCTTTCCACGTCATTTTCCAAAAGTGGAGGAGCGCAAAAACAGCTCTGGCAAGAAAAGCGAGTTTTTGCCCACAAAACTGTAAAAAGTCTCTCCTTTATCGGACTTTACTAGTTGTGTGTCACCGATTTCGGACATTTTTATTCCTAATTTGGATAATTAAAATCTGAATTCAGAGAGTTGTAATCTGACGCAGGATTAATACGCTAGAATGCAAAACACTGCACAGTACACTGTAAAAAAAAATCCTGGAGTATTTGCTACTGGGGCTTATCTTGTCTCTAATGAGATAAGATTATTTCTAATTCCGATTAATCTTATCCCATTAGAGATAAGATTAATCCCAGTAGCAAATACTGCAGTTAACTTTAATCGTAAAAGGGAGAAACTTTTTACAGTGTATACTGCAGTATTTTGCATTCTAGTATTATTTTCTTGCATCGGATCATAACCCTCCGAATTCGGATTTTAATTCTCCGAATTAGGAACACAATGTCCGATGCGGTGATGCACAACTACTAAAGTCCGATAAAGGAGAGACCTTTTACAGTGAAGTCGCAAATACAGCCGGCGTATTACTATCGGAGCTTTCCAGGTCGCCAGCATCACTCATGGCGTGTTGTTCACAGTGACCCACAAGGTTCTTGTGAATACACAAACGTCAGTTGACTTATTAGTAAAGTGGTCGAACGAAACCATAACTCTGGAAACATGAGTTTGTGTAAACTGCTACGACGCCCAGGTGCCACAGACAGCGGTATTAAAGGCTCACGATGCCGTTCATAGTGATTCACAAGGGTCTTGTGAATTCACAAAGTCGGCTGACCTCTTAGTGGGTGATCGAGTATCACTGTGCAAATTGGAGTTCTTAAAAGAATTTACTTAATTTTACTACTGCACATTATGCAACAAAAATCAGTAAAACAGGGACCCATAAATTTCCTGTAATGACTCGCCATTCAGGGGACTTGCCATTTCCTATGCTTCAATGTTGCTATGTTGCCCGAGCCTCACCTAGTTTCCAAAAATTCCGCTTGGGTCGAATCGGCGTTCTTGCTCAGATAGACAAAATTTGTTGGGACTATCAGCATGCCACCAGGTACCTAAGCTAGGACGATAGATCCAGTATACTCTTCCATTACAGAGAAATATGCCTAGTTCAGCAGAACAGCTGCGAAAAATTGTGTCTATCTGGATAGTCGGGTATTTTATCCCCGTGGGTATTTCTCGAACTATCCGACTCTCGGTCAAGAGCGCATCAGAAACCTCTTATTGACAAGCCCCCTGAATGGCGAGTTATTACAGGAAATTTATGGGTCCCTGGTAAGACAAAGTTTTATCTTTTTTGAAGCATTAGCCTTATCTTTAGGACCTGCCTTACCTATGACACTAATGTATCCTACTTCCGTAATCACTCCATATATTTCTAAACCCGCAGACCCCAATTTAGTACGGTACATTGTAACCCCTCTAACAAACCACGCTGATTTTCTCTCATGTCGTGTTTTGCTACCTTCGATGTGTATCACGCTGTCAGCAGTCAACGGTTGTCTGCGAGAAGTTTTTCCATCAGAAAAAACGGTTATGTAAATTGTTTCCCTGTTTTAGCTGCAAGTCAACGGGTCTCGGAAAAGGTTTGAAACAGCCAAAACCGTGGATTATTTGTTGAAAGCGCAGCATAGTTTTAAAGTTTTCAAATATTTTAAAATACTGTAAGTTGAAGAATAAATAGTGCGAGGAGTCAGTTAAATTGAATGTTGATCTTAGAAATTTGTTTTAACCATTCCTAAAACCTGTTTATTTCGTAGACCAATAACACCAGCAACTCCCCATATCGACTCCTCTGGAAGGGCTATTTTTAGTAAGGATAACTGGATCAATCGCAGTCCGTGGATCCCGTGAGAATGGGGAAGTGAGTCCCTAGTACAAGCATCGAGAGTCCGTATGGAACGGCTAGTTACCGCCTTTTTCCAGAATAGCTGAAATTGTGTTGATGGGCTACCTGCACTGTATAAAGTTTTTCCGTATAAAGATTAAAGTTAACTGCAGTATTTGCTACTCGGATTATCCTTATCTCTACGAAGATAAGATTAATACCAAATAGAAATTAGATGAATCCGAGTAGCAAATACTGCAGTTAACTTTAATCTTTATACGGAGAAACTTTTTACAGCGTGGTGGTCAGTCAACCGATATTTTTATACTAATCACCTACAAAAAGCCAATTCAGGCACGAAAATGCTCCAGATTATGGCCCCAAAGTTCAAAAATTTTAGTCTAAAAAAAAGTCCGGAAAACAGCACCAAATAGCGGCGCGCCACCGCAAAAATCAAAATCGGCGCGGCTTCGGGGACTAATTCGGTATAGCAGTTATGAATTTTCACTGCGTAGAGAAGAGCGTTCCATGCGATCAGGAGCGTCCCGGGGGGGGGGGGGTGTGCTACACACCCAAAGAAGTTTTGTAGAAAAAATTCCGGTGAATTTTGACTGGTGCGGCGAAGCCGCGCCAGTTAAAATTTATCAAATTCACCTGAACTAGATGATTTTAGGGAGTCTACCGGATTATTGCTCAGGGAACATACCGGAATTTGCTCACTGAATCTACCAGAATCTCGCTCAAGTAGTCTACCGGAACTTGTCTCAGGGAATTTACTGGAGGCTTGACAAGGGGATCTACCGGACTTCGTCCAACGGAATCTACCGAAATTTTGCTCAGCGAATCTACCGGAATCTTGCTCAAGGAATCTATCGGAACTGTTTCTGGGAATTTACTGGAGGCTGGACCATGAAATCTACCGGACTTCGCTCCACGGAATCTATCAGGATTTGGCTTAGGGAATTTACCGGAATTTGATGCTTACCGGATAAATATTTACTCACAGCTTTCCAGGATGACCCCGGCACACAACTTACTAGAGTGATTCATGCAGACAGACAACACAGCGTACCGTAACATTCATGGGGCTTTCTGTAGCTTCAAAGAATCAGACACCTATTGAAATTTCCATAATTTCCAACTACAAATACTGTTCCATGAATATATCACGGTACCGTCTATTCCAGTTTTGACAGCTTTCTCGACTCCTTTCCGGTGATAAGCCGGTTCAAAGACGAGTTAGCCTTGTTCCGACACGATCTCGAAAGTCGAAAGGAGAACCTCAAAACAATTAAAAAGCTTGAAGACACATCTCGAAGTCTTTCGTGAATTGAAAGATGTTTTAGCTTTTGTCAGCTTGAAAAGCTTGTCAGCTTTTGACAAGTATGGACAGCGTTCAAGCGGGAGCAAATCCCGAGACAAATTTTCATGAGACAATCGGCTTTTGACAAGTGTCACTAGGCAAATCCGCACGAGGCCATCAGAGCATTAGACAAATCTTCGAGAGGCAATTATTCATTAGGCAACCCTCCCACGAGACAACCCGGATAGGAAAAGTAGGATTAAGACAATCAGCTTAAGAATGAGCTACCGTATATATAGTAGAGGGTGCCTACAGCCTATAAAGAAGCCCTTAGAGAACTCTCCGCAAACGCCAGCCAAGCTGCTGCAGCGCTGTCCAATGACTTATGCACCGATGAGTTCGTCACTGAACCGCCATGCTGCAAAAAAACGTCCAGCGTTAACGAAAAACAGGGACGATCTGCCAGTTACACCTCCACCAAAGATGGAGACAGCCTCCTTTTAGCCACCGACGGTAGAACTGATCGGCTAGTGATCTTCTCCTCAAAGGCTCAGCTAGTACTGCTTGCTCTGGCGCAGGTCTGTACACGAATATGAAAACCATTTTCTCGCCGGACAAGTAGTACGTCCGGAATCCGTTCAAAACCGGAAAGTTTCTTAAAAGTCAAAGTTTTATTTCAAGTTGATTAGATGTTCGATTTCGGGTAAGAAGACATGTTGAACATTTATATGAAAATCATTTTCTCGTCGGACAAGTAGTTCCCGCGGAATCCGGCCGAAACTGGAAAATTTGTTAAAAGTAAAAGTTTAACTTTTTTCCATATTCAATGTGTGTGTATAGATCAAATAAAATTCAGTCGCTGAAATTTATAGAAAGTCTTTATGCCGGATTTGTCTCACGGAAATTTGTCTTGAGCAAGGTTTGCCTCGGGATAATCTGTCTCCTGGTACTTTGTCTTGTGAAAAATTGCCAAATGACTGACTTGTCTCGCGAGAATTTGTGTAGCAATTTTTGTCTCGTGGTAGACTTGTCTCGTGAAAACTTGTCTCGTGATGGGTAGCCGTTCAAGCTGGCTAAGACAATCCCTGTTACCCCAGGAAAAGGGGAAAGACTTTTTAGCGACATTAAGTTAGTTAGTACCATGTTTGATGGTGCAAAACGGATAAGTCAGCTCATTTATTAGAGCTATATTTCGGCCCTTCTTTACAAGGGTCCTCTTCAGGCTCAAGCCGCTCAAGCTGGAAAATGAAATTGTGGAAAAACAATTAAAGATTCTTCCTTAAATATCTGATTTTATAAAGTTTTTAGATTTTGTAAAGCTTATGACCACATATGCGTTCAACAATTGCTGACCAACGTTTGTTGCTAATCGCATGTGAAACCAATTTAGTTGACGAAAACTGAAAAACGATTAAAACGCGATGTAGGGTGGGTTGAAGGTCGAAGACATTTTAGTTTTAACTGACAATCTTAAAGTTTAACCGAACAGGGCTGAGATCCAACAGCCTAGTAACATATCACTTATTCACTTAAATATTCCTGAAAGGTTAAGACGAGAAATGTGTGCCACCGTTTGTAATAGGTGAGTAAAAGTTGAGCACTCCCGCACAGGACACGGTTGTGCCCTTCTTGGGAGCGTTGCGTTTGTTATTTTTGTATAAAGAATATTGAAATTAAAATGAATTGAAAAAAAAGGAAATTGAAAACCTGATACAAATGCGTTATTCCGTTTCTCCGTTATCCAGGGATAATCGATTTCATAGAATGAACTTATTCTTTCGAATTTGTGGTACCTCTATGTGCTTGTCTCTCTACGCTTGAAGTGGAAATGTGGACTCAAATACCAGATTCAGTTAAATCCGTTTCAGTTAAACTTCAGCGAAACGAGCCTATTTTTTGTGTGCTTAACACATAATCTAATTCAGAACACAACAGTATTCTTAGAGTTTCTGTAGAGATGGTCACGACGGAGAATTCCCGTTAAAACCTAGAAAAATACCAGTAAAATTCTGAAGTCCCCCCCCCCCCCCTTTCAGGAAGGTGTCGGGACGCCCCTGCATGCGATATGGCTGAGCTTCATTTGAGGCCATTCTTTATGCGTGAGAAAATTAAGAATGAGTTTGCCGCCTCAAATCGGTCTAAAATAAAGCGACAGCCTTATCATATGGAACGCTTGACTACGTAGTGAAAAGCCATAACTACTATACCGAAGTAAATTTTACAAATTTATCTTCGTTATATTATTTTAAATTACATGTTCAGTGGATCTGCAACCTGTCAAGTGACAACGCGTACTTTTGTAAATACGGGTTAAAGAAAGG
The DNA here is from genome assembly GCA_030848855.1 of Branchinecta sandiegonensis. Classification (NCBI taxonomy): domain Eukaryota; kingdom Metazoa; phylum Arthropoda; class Branchiopoda; order Anostraca; family Branchinectidae; genus Branchinecta; species Branchinecta sandiegonensis. The sequence goes on along the minus strand of JAUPMV010000001.1, from coordinate 26,720,539 downwards.
CCAATGATAAAAACAAGAGCTGTAAGCTCATATGGCACTTGCATGTGTCAAGATGTTTTGATTGATCAAGAGTAAGTTTCGACTTTGCGGTTGAAATGCGCGCTATAAGGGAGCTGGAACTTCATTTGTAAGCAAAACCCTTGAGGCAAAACTGCTAATGGGCTGATGGGCATCACGAAAATGCATATATTGCTTAAAAGTATTTTTTTTTACTTTGCGGTCAAGATTGGTACTTTAAGGAATAATCGGATTTGGGAAGTAGCAATTTCTAAGCAAATGTTGTTGAGTCTCCAATATTCAAGCGAAGTTTCATCGTCCTAGCACATCTGGAAGTACCTTAACGCGCGATCACCGGAATCCCAGACCCCCCTCCTCCAACTCCACCCACAATAACCGGAGCCAATCCTGTTCTGTAAATGATTAATCCAGAGCATCTGTTTGTCATTCCCACGAAGTTCGATCCAGATCACACCAGTCTAAGCGGGTCAAGTATTTTCCGCCCTCCCCCCGATAATTGCCGGATTCGGTCCGGAAATGAAAAAGGTCACAAGAGAAAAATGTCCTCTGTTTAATTATTAAATTTCACTCGAATCCGATCACCCGTTCCAAAGTTACGCATGACTCAATATTCCGGATTCCCCTCCCTCAACCCCCCCCCCCAAGATTATCATATCGAGGATTTTTTTTTTATTCCAAGTCAGTTTGACTGGGTCCCTGATATGCCTTCCAAGTTTCGTCGTGAAAATCCCCCAAAAACGGAATTCCGGGATACCCATACTCCCCCCCCCCCTCAAGTGTCCGGATCCAGTCAAATTATGTAAAAGATTTATATGGACCAGATGTTTGTTCTTCCCAGCAAGTTTCACTCCGATACCATCATTCTAACCGTTTCTCGAGATTTCCGGTCCACCCCCCCCCCCCCCCACCCCACCCAGCTCCCCCGCGGTGCACGTAGCCAATCCGATTCAGCAAATGACTTACCTAGAGCATCTGTTTGTTCTTCCCACAAAGTTCCATCCCGATCCCTCCATTCTAAACGGGGCACGTATTCCCCCCCCCCCCAATAGTTGCCGGATCCGGTCCGGATATGAAAAAAATCATCGGAGAAATGTCCTCTGTTGAATTCTTAAATTTCACTCGAATCCGATCAACCGTTCCAAAATTACGCATGACTGAAAATTTCGGATTCCCCTCCCTCCACTCCCCCCACCATTATCTGATCGACAAAATTTTTATTTTGAAGTCAGTTTGATTGGGTCCCTGATATGCCTGCCAAGTTTCAGCGTGAAAATCCCCAAAACCACCATCACCGGAATTCCGGGACCCCCCCCCCCCATAAGTGTCCGGATCAAGTACAAGGCCTAAAGGACTTATCTAGAGCAGATGCTTGTTCTTCCCAGCAAGTTTCACTCCGATCCTTCCATTCTAACCGTTTCTTGAAATTTCCGGTCTCCCCCCCCCCAACTCCCCCCTGGCTGCCGAATCCGGTCAAGACTTTAAACGGGACATTACAGATATATATTCTGTTCAGTTATGAAGTTTCATTACAATCCGATCATCCGTTCGAAAGTTAGACACTTCTCAATTTCCCGGATTCCCCAGCGGATTCCCCTCCCTCCACTCCCCCACCATTATCTGATCGACAATATTTTTATTTTGAAGTCAGTTTGATTGGGTCCCTGATATGCCTGCCAAGTTTCATCGTGAAAATCCAAAAAACCACCATCACCGGAATTCCGGCCCCCCCCCCCCCATAAGTGTCCGGATCCAGTACAATGGTCTAAAGGACTTATCTAGAGCAGATGCTTGTTCTTCCCAGCAAGTTTCACTCCGATCCCTCCATTCTAACCGTTTCTTGAAATTTCCGGTCTCCCCCCCCCCCCAACTCCCCCCTGGCTACCGAATCCGGTCAAGGCTTTAAACGGGACATTACAGATATATATTCTCTTCAGTTATGAAGTTTCATTACAATCCGATCATCCGTTCGAAAGTTACACACTTCTCAGTTTCCCGGATTCCCCTGCCCTCCACCCCCCCCCCCCCCCCAAAATGGTCGGATCAGAAAACTGATTATTCCTAATTTTGTTTGGTCGGGTCTCTGATATGCCTGCCAAGTTTCATGGTCCTAGCACAACTGGAAGTACCCTAACTCGAAAAAGTGTGACAAAATGCCCTAAATTTTCAAGTTTCCAGCGCCCCGCACTCCCCCCCATATGGTCGGATCGGGAAACTGATTATTTCCAGGTTAGTTTTGTCGGGTCCGTGATATTCCTGCCAAGTTTCATTGTCCTAGCTCATCTGGAAGTACCCTCACTCGAAAAAGTGTGACAAAATGCCCTAAATTTTCAAGTTTCCAGCGCCCCAACTCCCCCACATATGGTCGGATCGGGAAACTTATTATTTCCAGGTTACTTTGGTCAGGTCCCTGATATTCCTGCCAAGTTTCATTGTCCTAGCTCATCTGGAAGTACCCTAACTCGAAAAAGTGTGACAAAATGCCCTAAATTTTCAAGTTTCGAGCGCCCCCACTCCCCCGCATATGGTCGGATCGGGAAACTGATTATTTCCAGGTTCGTTTGGTCGGGTCCCTGATATTCCTGCCAAGTTTCATTGTCCTAGCTCATCTAGAAGTACCCTAACTCAGAAAAAAGTGACAAAATGCCCTAAATTTGCAAGTTTCCAGCGCCCCGCACTCCCCCCATATGGTCGGATCGGGAAACTGATTATTTCCAGGTTAGTTTGGTCGGGTCCCTGATATGCCTGCCAAGTTTCATTGTCCTAGCACATCTGGAAGTACCCTAACTCGGATATGTGGGACAAAAAAACTCGGACCGACCGACAGACCGACAGACCGACAGACCGACAGACGGAATTGTGATCGGTATATGGCACTTGAGCCAGAGGCTGCAAGTGCCATAAAAAGGTAGCCCAGCGGAGCTATTAAGCCCTGCCACGGTTTCTAACTGTTATTTCAAGCGGAATGTTACGGTTTTGCATTATCTTGAGATAATTTATGACGTGTGTTCAAGATCAATTGTGACTGTAATACGGTATAAAAAAATGTAAACTTTTACTTTTAACAAATTTTCCAGTTTTGGCCGGATTCCGCGGGAACTACTTGTCGAAGGTCGTCAGTTTAAATCTCGCTATAAGAGCCAGTTTGCCTTACAATTGACTGCCGTGAAAATGGTGCCGAAGTGTTAAATTCTTTGAACGCCGTAATCTGGCCTAATCAAGGTGCAGAAAAAAATTCAAAATATTCAAAAGAAGTCACACTTTGTGACTTTAATTCGACTTATTTGCTCTTAGGCGCCTTTTTTAGTTATGTGACCTCTACACTCTCTACAGTAACTCTACTGTGTGACTAGCGAACCAGTGCAGTTCCAATAGCCACGACATAAAACAAAAAATAAACACAAATCGTGAATGTGTTAGAGCTGGTCGCTTACGAGAAACCAGTGTTTATTCACAGCTCTAGACCAAGCAAGATATTTACGGTAGCCTGTAATTCGTTCGCTCTTCATAATGGTTCTGCCCTTTCATTACCAGCTGCGGCGTATCTTTCGAGTAGTGAGGTGTTTTTTCATGCATATAGCCTCGAGGTAATAACCTACGTACAGGCCGAAGCAAAAGAATATTCTCATGAAAACTATTGAGGTTGGAAGTCTTCAAGGGGAGATAATTTGTCAAGAACAACTGTGAAAGTACAATGGTTGGTAGCAGAGGCGTCATTTCGCTGAAACCTAAGGGGGGGGGGGGCAGCGGCGGCGTTCCCGGCCCCCTTAGGAGCCCCGTGACGAGCGAGCGGTTTGAAGTGCTTGGGCGGGTGGTGGATACCCCAAAACGTACTTGTCGGAAATACAGCTCGGCTAAAGTGATAAACGGTTTAGAAACGATAAATAAGAAACGTACTGCACCGCATCCGGAAAACTAACCGAATTTCAAAAAAACAGTTTGTGAAAGGTAAAGGTCATGCATAATAACAGGAACTCGCTGGAGAGCGAGGCCCCCGCTGCAGCTTCTAACGACTGTATATCAACAAAATGCCAATGGGCGCCGCAGTCGACTTTTTTCTGGGATTTGCATGTTCTCTAACAAAATTTAGGTTTTAAAAAGGGTCCATCCCCAAAATTGTAAGCCCAAACAGAGAGTCCTTCAAAAGGCACCGGGTCCCCTTGGAAGGCCGCGAGGGGGGGGGGGGGGCAGCCGCCCCCCCCCCATATGACGCCTCTGGTTAGTAAACCTCGAGTCCAGCCTACTCGATACGACCAATAAGCAGCAATTGTCAAGGTTGCCCCCTCCCAAAAGGTGGCAGTGCAGTAGGTAGTTGAGATTCCTTCGTCCCTTTTAGAATGTGAGTGTGTATAGATGTCTTCGAATGTTCATTATGTTGGTCTCAAACTTGAAATAATTGGTCTCAAACCGGAAATTATCAGCAGTGCAGTAGGTAGTTGAGATTCCTTCGTCCCTTTTAGAATGTGAGTGTGTATAGATGTCTTCGAATGTTGATTATGTTGGTCTCAAACTTTGATTGCACTTTTATACCAGTTCTTTTCTATTGCGTAGCTTGAGCTCCATAGACCAAAGTTGAACTTTGCAGATATGGCGTCCTTTTCAGGTCATGAATGATGTTGCGTTGAGTTACGAACCCTTACCGACTGTTGCGAACTGTTATACTCCACTGGCACGTAACGTTCATCTCATTTACCGTTACGCGCCGTAAGTATGCAACGCTACTCTGCACATGGTCCCCGAGCAGTGTGGACCATGCTTAACTGTACAAAGTTACTTGCATACAATCTTTTTACTCTACCTCGAAGTTAGTGTCTACCTTGTTAATCAGCTCTAGAAAGCATAGATGTGTATTTACACTTCAGAAATAAAGCTCCAAAAATATATATACAACTGTACTTAACTTTTCATGGAATCATGCTCTCGGCAACGACCTTTCACAGCACCAATTCAAAACGAACTTAATTAAGTTTCTCCCAAATCTCAAACTCGAATGACTGAAATTAATCATCGCCAGGAACATGAATTTTGGCTGGCGGATTAATTGAAAGAACCAAGGTGTACAGTCGGCTCCTTGGTCATGCAGTGAAAAGAACCTAAACGCTTCCTAAGATCACCCCGATTTTCCCCTGGAATAGATACCCAAGTCTTCGAAAGTTCCTTGAATCATTGTTCGATTCAAAGGACTCTCATCAAGTGCCTTTTTATCACAAGCAATCTTTTCTTACATTGCTGATGGCATTGCTCACGCCAGTATTTGCTGCTTCGTGCAGGATATACAAGGACCAGTATCCCATGTATTAATTAAGTCAGTCCTGAGACGTAAGTCAGTCCTCAGACGTAAGTCCAGTGAACAAGTGTATGCACTCCATGTATTGAGTAAGTTGAAACAGTTAATAAATCTATACTCGCACTCTAGTTCGTTTGACTCTATAACGCCCCAGGAGATAGACCCCACGAGCCTCCTCCACGCTACCGATTACAGTACAGGACCGAGGTCCAAGGGTATACATTTTTTTTGATACCGTATTACAGTCACAATTGATCTTGAACACACGTCTTGACTTGACTTGACTTACTTTATTTACTACTAAATACAAAATAAACTATAAAAACACGCAACCGCCCGGGGAAGGCTCAAGAAGCCTGATGATGGACGACTGCAATCCTCTGATTCTCAACCTATATCAAATTTCATAAAAAAAAAGAAGGACAAGAACACTCTCTCTCAATTAACCTTTAATACCAAAATTTAAAAAGAAAAAAAAAGAAATCTAAGAAAAAAGAAAAAAATTAAGAAAATTAACTCCCTTCTCCCAATAAATCTTTTTTAAGTTTTACTTGAAATGACCCAATGTGTTCAGCCTCCCGAATGACAACTGGGATATCATTCCAAATAGTCCTATAGATACCTAATTCCGAAAGCTGCACGTGTGGTGTCTCGGTACTCAACAACAAAATTATCCGCCTCTCTAGTCGCATAAAAATTATCATAAATTATCTCAAGATAATGCAAAACCGTAACATGTAATTGTTTTTATTGTTTCTTTTTTAAATTTCTGCATATCAACAAGATCAGCTTGCCATTGTTCATCAGCAAAGTGAACAAAGACTCGCCTCCTTTCAAAATTGTGATACGATGGTTTATGTAAAGTATATAAACTCTCATTTTGCAAAACACTTTTTATTTTATCTTTTGAAATGTTCACTTCATTTTCTTTTAAGTTTCTGTAAATATGATAAACACCTGAATAATTTGATAATACATATTTAATATTTCTTTTTCTGCGTTGAGTTTTTTTTTAAGAATTGACATTTCATTGATCCACAAATAACACAATTACCTTTCTGCATAGGCATGTTATTCTTCGACACTGTCTTAAACATTGATTCAGTGGCAGTTCTCTTTCTACATTTCAATCAATAAATCCCCATTTATTAGAAATTTTTTTTATAAACGAAGTCTATTTTTTACCAAGAGAGGCCATTCGGCGTTTAATATAGTAAATGCAATGAAATCCCCAGTTTAATTCATCTATATTTTGAATTGCAAGACTTTCATATGCTATTTTTTCCTTTGAAATTTTTAAATATTTAATTATTTCTTTTCCTGGTGGAATACCGAAAAAATCGAAAAATTCTACGTAGGGATTATCGGGTAGATTACAATAAGCAACCCGAGTGAGTTCCAGGCATTCCACGTTTACCATAATTAACTACAGCACATTCTGTACTATTTATCTGTTTGGGTAGCGTATCTATAGAGAAAACACCTCTAAAATGCGGCAGATTTCCTAGTTCATCCATATTATCAAAATTAGTTATAGGTCCTACTTTACTATTGCTTCTTTTTGAATTCCCCCGTTTTTTGAATGGGTTTCCATCTTAGGTCTACCACGTACACCAATACCCACACCTCTCTGTGTTCCAGGAAGTTTTAGCGCTCCACCTGTGTTGGTTGTTTTATCCGCTATTTTCTTACTAGCGAATGTACCTAAAGCAGCAACACCGCTTGTTAAAGCTGCCCTGCCAAGTGTAATTGCTAGCGATATTAAAAATGGAAGTAATCCAACTTTTTGAGTCGCTTTCCTCATCTGCTTGTACGATATACCAATATCACAACCGTTGTCATTACTTTTAAGTTTTTCTATTTTACGTAAAAGTAGTTTTACTGGTTCTCTTTCATTCTGTTTATTATGACTAACACGAATCTGACATTTTTGTTTCGCGTCAAAACATTGCTTTGGCTTCTCTTTTTATGACTTGATAAATAAACTGTATATTCAAATGTTACATCCATTTATTAGAGAATTAATTTATGTTATAAAATTTACTTACCAGCCATCATTTTTTCTATTCTGGAAACGAATGGTTTGTCAATAGGTTTTAGCTCTAGAAGCCTTTTTAAAATATTTACTACTGCTCTTTCAATATTATCGAAATGTGTTTGTTGGTCAGCAATCTTTGTTTCAAATATATTGTTATGGGTGTGTTGACCAAGAAGCTTTTTGTCATACTGTAGAAGATTCATAGTTAAAGTTGCTAAATTAACAGCATCATTTTTGTTTTTAGGGTTTTGAACATTTGTTATCATTTTGTTCTCAGCGTTAATTTCTTTATCATTAACTCGAATTATTTCTTTTACAAATAACCCTTTATCTTTAATCCTTACCAATAAATTATCAAGAGTATCATGTACAGCAGTTAATCTGTTGATATCTTCGCTAAAATACTGATTTATCCCCACTTGTTCTGCGGTAATTTCTTCTTTAAATTGCTTCAAAATAATAGTCATAGATCTGAAATTAATAGCGTCCTGGTCTGCTTTCGCATCACCTAAATTAACAATTCTCTTATCTTCTAGATTAATATTACCGTTGTCATCAGAAGCTATCTTTTCATTCGATTCGTTACTAACCTTTTTTCCAACACTACCGAATTTATTCATTTGTAACAGAAACAAATTATCTAGTAAACTTTTCAAAGTTTTTCCTATAAATCAAATCTTGATCTTTTGTTTTTAAATCAATAACGAAAAATCCGTAACCTTTGGTTGTAACCTCGAATTGTTTTGCTTTTTTATTCTGCTCTTCTAAAAACATATTGTGCTTATATGATCGTAAATTATATTGGGTTACGGAAAGGTTTCCAATTTGTCCAAACAGTACATCCTTATAGTTTTAAATCGTAATTTTATCTTTAACTATATTCGTTTTTTTCCTTTCAGTTTTTTGCTAGCTTTTGATTGATCTTGATAATCCTTTAAATAAGCATAGACTTTTGATCGTAATCCAACAAACTCTGTCATAACTTGTCCACCTAATTCATCTTTCATCATTCCTATAGCTTTCTTATTTACATTTGGAAATCCGTATGGATTATCTGTTTCATAATCAGATGTATCGAATCTCTCATTCAGATCCTGTTTGATATCTTGATAGAAATCTTCAGTTCTAATATCATATATAAAACTATCAGTATCCATATAACACAAATCAATTTTTACATCTCCATATTTAGGCTTCATATAATCATAATGGAATTCATACATCAGTAACTTGGATAGTTCCAATACAGCAAAACCTATTTACATTGGTTTGTATAGTTTTACTTTTCCTTTGACATTCTTGCCACTGAAAAGTTTTCACTGAATATTATTTCAGATTTAAAGTTGGGTTTCTTTATTATTTTTTCTCTTGTTTTATTATCAGTTACTATTTCCATGTCCGCTCGGTTCCTTACGTTTTCCATGCTGTTTCCAAAGCTTTTTTTCTTGTTAAGCTTTTTTTTGTTTCATCCTGATCGCTCTACTCTACGCGTGTCACAAGATTTCCGGTTCTCCCCTCCACCCCCCCCCCCAAGTTCATCGGATCCGGTCCGGACTTGAAATGGGACATCTGAGACATGAGAACTTTCAAGATATCAAGTTTCATTAAGATCCGATCACCCATTCGAAAGTTATGCATGCCCCTATTTTCCGGATTCCGTCACCTCCCCCTCCCCCCCACGATGGTCGGATCGGGCAAGTGACTATTTCCACGTTAGTTTGGCCGGGCCCCTAACATGCCTGCCAAGTTTCACCGTCCTAGAACTTCTGGAAGTACCCTCACTCGAGAAGGATGGACCGACAGACCGAAAAGTGATTGCCTATGGTTCTACCAGTTATACCAGAAGCACTCGAGGCTGAATGCCTGAAATACTGCCACGATGTATTTAGCGCCGACTTTGGCACAATGAAGACACTAGCCATGGTCAGGGAGAACTTCTACCTACCAGAAGCAACCGAGAAAGTAAAACACTTTGTGGGTACTTGTGAGGCATGCGCACGGCGAAAAACTCCACCCTACACTTGGGCGGCGCCAATCGGTACGTTCCCGATCGCAAAGCATCCGATGGACATTTTGAGCATAGACCTCGTCGGTCCTCTCCCAACAAATACCAGCGGATACAACTACATACTCTCAGCAAGACAACTGTACTTCATACTGCTGGGCCATTCCACTAAGAGCTATAACGTCAGAAACTGTCTGCAGAGTGCTCACAGACCTATTCTTGACGTTCGGGAAGCCAAACACTGTGATCAGCGACAGAGGAGCCCAGCTTATATCAAAACTATCAATGGAAGTAGCCTAACTGATGGGCATAGCACGATGGAAGACTGAAAAACTAGAAGATCCTCCAGTGGGATTTGAACCCACGACCTCCCGCTTTCAAGGCCATCGCTCTACCACTGAGCTACTGAAGAAATTTTGAATACACTGGAAAAAAAATCTTGCAGCATTTCCTACTGGTATTAATCTTGTCCTTAAAAAGAAAATTTTATCTCTGATTCGGATTAATCTTATCTCAGTAGAGATAAGGTTAATCCCAGTAGCAAATACTGCAGTTAACTATAATCCTTACTCGGAGAAACTTTTTACAGTGTATAGTCGCGCAATCTAAGCCAACTTACCTTAGTCGCTCCGAAGTTCGAATTAAGGTAGCCTGCTGTTTCCATCTCAACGGCTACTTCCCTACATATCAAATCTCCGGTTTTCTTTTGTTATTTCATGGGGCACCGCCACGTGTGCCCTGCACGGTCTAGGAGCTTCCTACACCTCTAAATGCAAAAGAATTGCTTTCTGGTATGTTCGTCAGGTAAAAATCCCTTGTTGAAGTTCCATCATCACATAAATATCTGGTTCACTTTTGCTACATTACAGTACACATTCGCCATTAGCAAAAACAGATCAGCTCTTTTTCATTAACTGTCGCGATGCCTTTCCATTGTGAAATCCAGAGCAAAATAACACTAAGGTGTAGCGCCAAGACTTGACAAAATTGACAAACTCCGAATAGCATGGACACTAGCACCAATGGCGATATCGAACGTCCCTACTGAAACTCAATCAGTCTTTCACCAGCACTCGCTACGATAACTTCATATCCTGGACACAGCAACAGTGGTGCTCCTCCAGCATAATGGATGGCGATACGACTATGGCCCGTTTGCGAAGCAGAGAAAGCATAGGTCTTGGCCAGAGCAAAACAACACTAGAGAGTAACGCCAAGACTTGAAAAAAGTGACACACGAGTAGCAGCGACACTAGCACCACCAGTGATAGAGAACGTCCCTAATGAGACTCAATCGGAGGTGCACCAGCGCTGGCTCCAATAACTTCATATTCTGAACACAGCAAATAAAAGATACAACCTCCCCTATTCAATTCAATTCAATTCAATTCATTTACTTGTATCCGCCAAAGCTGGCGAGTAAAGAAAATATAATAAAATTCACACAATCGGTCTACAGACTAATAACTAGACCATATACTTTCATAAAAACTCTACTTCATTTAAAAAACAAAACAAAAAAAAACAATTAGCCTACGCTATCCTCAATGAAGTCTACCTAAACTTTAACCAAAATACAATCAACGCAACGCGTCGGTCAAGGTGTGCTTTATGGAATAAATTTTTGAAAAAAATGTTTCCCGTTTCTTTTTCAAAATATCAGTGGGGTTTTTTAAACCATAATTTTCCATCATAAAAGAACTGGATTGGTATTTCGAAAACCGGCATAAAAAATTCCTCGATCTATGCAGACGGCACCTTAGCTTCACTAGAAATTTCTAAACCCGCAAGTTTGTCTCGCTTTAAATCCCGCAAGCGTAGTGAGCGGCGCTAAGAATATGTCCCGATTGCGAAACGTGGAAGACATAGGTCTTTGCGCTACTCCCTAGTGTTATTTTGCTCTGGTCTTGGCGCTATTCCCTAGTGTTATTTTACTCTGCACAAGGGCTGGCTCCGATAACTTTATATCCTGAACATAGCAGAAAAATGATACAGCCTCCATTGTTTCCTTGGTGTTTGCAGACCGCACCTTTGCTTTACTAGAAATTTCTGAACACGAAAGTGGCGTAGTGGGCGGCGCTAGGAGTATGGCCCGTTTGCAAAGCATAGGTATTGGCGCTACTCCTAGTGTTATTTTGCTCTGGTGAAAGCACACTACCTTTTATGAGCAATCTTGACTAATTGTCAAACAAATAATTATAATAATAAGAACTTTATTTCAGTCAAAGGCCATATATCTCTGATTGGTTTGTACGTACAGTAGAGATGTGCTTATGTGAAAGTCTGCTAACAGTGAACGATTGCGAAGAAAAAACTAAAACCCAAACCAGGCATTTTTACTATGAATACTAAATATACAATATATATACTAAATATACTAAATAACCACTCACGCTTTTGTCACTTTTTGAATATTTTGCTAATTCACGGCTGAAAGTGGCTAACTGACACCCGGAGCGTGTTCCATCCTACTTACCGTAGTTACCACGCATGACGTCACAAATTCTGCCTTTTTGTCGTCAAGGCTGGAACGATTTTTCTATTTTCCAGCGGAATATCATGCCACGGGTGAATCCGACCAATCCCGTGACAGAGATTCGTGGTTACTACGCTTACCACGCTCCCGATTCGAGCGTGGTAAGCTAATAGTTACTATTAGTTACTATTTCGAGAAGGCTGGAACGGTCAGCGTAGTAGCTTTTCGTGAGGTTGGAACGGATTTAGTAACTAATGGTTACTATTGGTACGAGGGTGGAACACACTCCTGGTTTGCTTTTTATGATTTGAAAAGTTTGCCACGCAGACGCACCTTCAATGGAGAAGTTGGTGGTCCGAACCTGCTGATGCCTTTAAAAGAAGAAGGAAATCTTTAGCAAATTCAAAATCAAAGAATGAATTTCTACTTCATATTTGTGCCTGGATAACCCTGAAATAGTTTGCTGTTAGTGAATATCAAGTTTGTTAATTTTCTTTTCCATTTTACTTTTTTATATGCAAGGTAGTGAAACAGTTGAAAAAAAAGTGTTCAAATAAGCACACCTCTACTGTACCTTCGACTGAATTAATTACAAACTTCGCCAGGAGCAGAGCTTAACAGTGAGAAATATTCTTCATGGAGGGGGAGCAAAGAACGAAAACAACTGTGGAAGGAAAATCTAAAATATCCAGACTGGTGATGGCGCTTTTTGTTGATGAGGAAAAATAATAAGTATAAGGCTTCAGTTCTGCTTTTAATGTGTAAACAATCCTTCTATTTTACATCTAGCTTACTGATTTCGCACAGCTGTTGTTCAGTAAATGTTGTATCGCATGTGTATCATGGACACTCCATTTTTTGTTTGCGAAAAACTAGTTACGTGTTCTGTTTGCAAAAAACTATAGTTGCGTGTTTTTTTGTGTATTTTTTTTTGGGGGGGGGGGGGAGGGCGCTTTGTTGACGGAAGATCTTTCGTTAATGGATTTTTCTTGTCAGTTTGTTACGTCTTTATTCTTTTTTTGTTGCGACTGAGAGTCCGAAGCGCAAACACGTTACCTGTTTTCTGCTAATTTTTGGGATCCCAAAACGTAAGTGGAGAGATACCTATGACATCGCAAAAATGTCCGTCTGTCTGTGAGCACGATAACTCTCGAAGGGAATGAGATATTTTAATGAAACTTGGTGTGAGGATTCTTCGGGTCAAGGGTAAGGTCAAGTTCGTAGATGGGCTCTGTAGCTCTACATTTAGGGGTGGGGGAGGGTGTTTCGAATTAATGGGCAAAAAATATTTTTTTAAAGCTATTGAGATAGTTGATTTAGGGGCAAGGAGACATGCTGAATCCGAATATGAAAGTTATTTTGTTGCCGGACAAGTAGTTCACCCGGAATCCGGTGAAAACCGGACACAAAACTTGTCGACCAGTTTTCGGTTATAGCGGTCCTACCCCTTTATTCTCAAATGATTATAGCTCTGCGCACGTGGCCGAAGATCAGTAAAGCTGTTTATTCAGTGACGTAATCGAAGGTCGTAGGGGGTCTCCCGTCTCTAAGGTTTTATACAGAGGCGAAAGAGACATGGGGCGAATGTGTTTATTCTATAGCGGGTTTCGATAGGGAGGAATTGAAGTTATTAATTAGTATGCGTGCTGATATTTTACCGCTGGGAGATAGGAGGAGGTACACGGGTAGGCCGATTGGGAGAATTGGTCCTTACTTCTGTCCGATGTGTGAAGGGAGATATGAATGACTGTGTGCGACATCTTATGTGTGATTGTAGGAAATGTAGTAGGAATTGTAGGAATAAGTGAGGGGTTGCTCACTGGAAAAGGTGTACTGGGTAAGGGAGGGGTTACTCACTGGAAAAAAGACGTTCTGGATAAGTGAGGGGTTGCTTAGTGGGTGTACTAAAGTTGTTTGGGGAGGGGGTGGGGTGAGCCGGTCCCGGGTACTCGTGAACCAATCCCAGGTGCACGCGAGGGGTTAGGAATTGGGTGTACCCATTAAAGGAGTACTCGAGGGGTTAGACACTTGGGTCAGCCAAGCGAGGGGGTTGATTCATGGTGTACCAAAGAGGGAACTGCTAGGGTACGCGAGGGGCTACTCACTGTAAGAAGGGTGAACTGGGTGAGTGAGGGGTTGCTCACTGACAAAAGGTGTACTTGGTAAGGGAGGGGTTACTCATATTTGATGGTGCAAAACGGAGGGGTTACTCACTGGAAAAAAGATGTACTGGATAAGTGAGGGGTTACTCAGTGGGTGTACTAAAGTTGTTTGGGGAGGGGGTGGCGTGAGCCATTCCCAGGTACTCGTGAACCAATCCCAGGTGCACGCGAGGGGTTAGGAATTGGGTGTACCCGTTAAAGGAGTAGGCTACTCGAGGGGTTAGACACTTGGGTGAGCCAATCCCAGGTGCTAGGTCTGTGTGAGCCAGTTCTAGGTGCTCGGTGAACCAATCCCAGGTCTATGCGAGGGGTTACTCACTTGCAAAAAAAGTCAGGGGTTAAGAACTGGGTCTTGAGGGGGATTCGCCGGGGGAATTATCCAATTTTAAACCTTATTTCCTTGACGGATAAGCTGGCAAAATTTGCAAGGTTCGGCTCCAGCGTCACCAGATATTTTGCTCTGCATGCAGTTCGACGGGAATGCTGCTAAAATACGAGGAATTTGGTAGAAAAACAACAACACAATTCTAAAATACCTTTTTGAGATCGATTAGATATGAGACATTGGAGTAAACATGCAATTGTTGAACCCGTATCTGGACTTGGTTTCATCAGTTGATTAGTTGTTTGCCCGTAAGCAAAAAACTTCAAAACTGTAACTTTTTTGTTGTAGGCTACATATTCAAGCGGTTGATTATGGATAAATAGCAAAAATGTTAAACGGGTCTAGCGAAGACTTGGAAATGTACAAGATTCGATTGTCTGGATCAAGAACTCTGATAAACGTTAAAATTTCTGGGATCCCGTCGAAACCTTTGGTCAATTGTTCTGTTCGATTTACTGACGACAAACTTATTGCGCTCTTCTTGCACATTCTATTGAACACTGAAGTGATCGTAGTGCGATGAGGAGTGAGGATGGTGATGACAATTTCATTGTGAGCGAGTTGCTAAGCTTCATGCTGTCCTGGATCGATAGCGGAACACCAAAGTACATCCTGCTGCAATTATGCCTTGATTTCTATACTCCTGATGAAATTATCAAGCAAAAGCTGATCTATTTCCTTTCCTACGAGCTGTCGTTCTGGACAATGTGTTAAAGGATTTTCAGGACTATGTGAAGACACGCTCTAGTAAGACCGCCAAAGACCCTATTCTGCTTGAACTTTACGGTATTTTGATTCAAAGAGACCGGGATTGCCTACCCCAGTTTCTGGCTGCAAATCTCCAACGTATCCCGGCACTTCATATTTCGCACTTCGATCTAGCTACAATTATTAGCTCTTATGACACTTTGAAGTCCGAAATTGAACAGTTGAAATCAACCGTGCAAAACCTGTCCCGCCCTCGGGCTATTGCGAATGATTCGATAATCCCACAAAACTTGCCGTCACATGTTATGCCTGGTGAGACTGCGAGTATCGAGCCAACTATGAGAACTAATTTGAACTTGGCGACTCCTTCGCTATCTTCGACTGCCTCTGTAGATGCCGCTGTGGACCCCGTACCCACAGATGCAGGTATTGTGCGCAGAGAACGGAATACTTTGGGTAACGAACAATAAGCCCCTCATAAAATCCGATGACGAATTGCCGCCAGACGCGCTAGAAGAACAATAACAATCACACGTGAGATCTTGGTAAAAGTTATCTGAAGGGTGAATAAGCGATTAGGCTTTCACTTCATATCGAGTCGTGTATTAGCCCCGTGAAAAAGTCAGCCAGCACTCAGCACTAAAGTCGGAAGCCAGGAATGAAAAAACTTGTTAACGCTTGAAAGAACAGAGTTGAGTAAAGCAAAAATAGAGGGAGAGGCATTTCAAACAGTTTTAGCTAGTCCTAAAAGGAATGAAAATAGCCAAACAAACATGGATAAACGTACACCAAGAAGTAACGTGTCATTGTTTTCTTTACGATAGCGCACCTAGCGGCCAAAAAAGAAATACTCTGAGAGGGATTTTAAGAGGGGCGTCTGGGAAACTGTTTAATGTAATGGCCGAGTCAAAGTATTGGTAATTCGTTCAACCGGAATACTACCTTGAAATCTGTAGCCGCCATTCGCAGTTCAACGCTGTTTGTGTCGCGTTTCGCCCCTGATTCTAATGTCGATGATGTCACACGCTTCATCTCGCGCTCCATTAAAAGCGCGAACACACGATCAGATAAACGTTTTGTTCGTGGCGGACTACGTCAGAATGTATGCTGGACTGTTCCCTGCCTCACCCAGCGTACAAACTAGCGGGTCCGCTGGCACTCAGCGGGCGGCCCGCTGGCAAATAAAACGACTTCGGGCACCCTGCGCCTTCCCAGCGTACGGCCCGCCGGCGAATAAAACGACAACGTAGTATGAACTTCAAATGAAACGCAACTCAGGATTTCCCAGCCGGATTTCCTGCAGACTTTCATCATCAAGTTGGACCAATTTCAACTTTGCCATAGGGAAGTGATGATGGTGCTGAGAATCCGGGCAGGAATTCCAGCCGGGGAGCTCCCCCCCCCTGACCGTGTGTTCGCACTATAAATGTGACGTGAAGTGTGAGCCAATTCAGACCAGATTTCGTTCAGGGTCGATTTGCCTAGTCTTTACCTTGAAAAGGTACTGAAATCGAACTTTTGGCCGGCGGGCAATCTCTTCCAGAAATTCTACTCGCCCCGCCCCCCTTTAACAGGCCGTGATGGTTCAAAATCTGAGAGCAACATCAATATGGAATAATTGTTGCTCTATTCGAGCTAGACGACAGCAGGTTCTGTCTTAAGGTAATCAGTGTCAACTTGTGTTCTTGCAAGAAATTATGCTGATGCCTTGTGATCTAGCTTTTGTTGGTGAAATCTGCCCTGGTTTTATATCAACCTCAAAATCTCCTGTGAGAACCCTGAAGCTGGGCTCCTGCGAGGTCGTCCTCGTAGTGGTTTATCTATTCTGTGGCACGTGTCTCTTACACCAGCCATTAGAGTGCTCGATATAGATAATGAACGTGTGCAGACTGTGCGATTATCCTGTAGCAAAGGTGTTTTTTTGTTGTTTGACGTTTATATGCCTGTGTGTTCACTAGAAAATTTGCCGCTATTGGTTTCGCGTCTAGCTAATATTGTTGCTTTTACTAGTCTGCAGAGTGGTGTTGGCGGGGGCTGCGTTCCGGAACTTAGCGATTGTTAACAAATTGTTAACAGATGTTAACTTTTTGCGTTCCAGGTTTCTGATTTCGAAATTTAAGCTCCGCCCAACTACAATTTCCGTTCCAGAGCTTAACGATTGTTAACTATTTTGTAACGATGGTCGGTGGCATCGTTACAGATAGTTAACAGTCGTAGAATTGGGAAAAGTAAACGATCGTTAAAGCTGCAGTTAGCTCCACCCCGAAGTAAAGTTGACGACTGTTAACAATTGTTAAGTTTCTGGAAAGAATACTCCGTTTCACCTTGAACTGGATTCTTTCCGCCGTGAGAATGCTTTCCATATCCTTGATCGTCTGAAGTTGCCCCGCTATACGTTCACGTTTTAAGCCATTCTTCTGCTTATGCTACGTCGTGGCTGGACCCCGCCATTGGAATGGAATCTATTTCCAATTGGCCTTATTCCAGTTAAGCGCTCCAAGTGGACTAGTTTCTGTTAGTCCTCCCATGTCACGAAGCGTCCATCTCCTCACGCCCGGACAGAGAAACTCAGGAAATTGCAAAGCTGATTCTGCCAACTTTGCACTTAAAAAGAAGATATAAAGTGTAATTAAAGTGTGAATTGATTTCTGTTCAAGTGCATTACTATTCATAAGTACTGAATTGGCAAGTGAAAAAGGTTTCGTGTCGATATCTTGAACACAGAAATTGTGAAACATTAAACAAGTGAAAGGTGGTCGTTTTTTTACAACGGCGCCACATATTGCATAAATGTATAATATTCTCTATATCTATATATCGAATTTTCCTTCAATAAAACTTACATATTTATTACCTATGAGTACTAAATCTGAGATATAAAGAATAGTTAGAAGTAGGGATTACGGTTAAGTCCGAGATTCTGTCCAAAGAGGAAGAAATTATCGTGACATCGGTGGCAGCTCTAAACGATACGGGCCCACTCAAAGACAAGTACGCCAGACGCACTCTGTGGCCTGTGCTGTCAAGTTTGCTTGGTGGAGAGCGGTACTAAAACCGAGTCTTAAAATCGGTGATAATCTAGACGCACTCGTGCTGTCAGGACTGGATCCTATTTTTCGGCTATATCGCTACTAACACTATGTACAAGAATTACAGACGCTTATTTTGCTGTCAGATTCTTTTATAGTTACAATTTTTAGACGTTCACTGAAAAGCATATTGATTGTGTGGTAAATGGTATTGGTACTAACCAGAAGCAAAACTACATTTAACACGTCAGTAGTTATATAAACCGGGTTCTACCCCACCCTCCCCCAAATTTCAAAACCCCATTTTAACATCGATTTCTTAAATTTTAACATGCTTTTTTCCGAAATTTCACCCTTTTTATAGATATTTGTATTTTCTTTTTTTCCAAATAAAGGTACCAAGAAATAGGAAATATTAACCTTTATACTACATATAAACTACTACTTTTTTTTTGCTTTTTTCAATTTTGTATCCAAATACCCCCCAATTACTGAGTAAACAGTTCCAAGTCAACGTATTGTTCCGAGTTCTTATTTACACGCAAAATAGGCTGCAAAATAAGATTGTTCTTTAGAAGTAACTCATTGGCAATCGAATTGTATCTCTGTGGTATAAACAGATCACACATCTTCTTGTTATGATTGATAACTACAACTAACTTATCTCCATATTTTGTTTTAGCAATTCTCATTTTAACGATGGTATATTTCAATCCTAGAACTAGTTGTTCTTTCTTGATTGTCTCATTATACTTGTTTGTTTTGATTGTATTCAAGACCTCCATTTATTAACGGCTGATTTTCTTTAATAAAAATCCAAATCACAAACTCACATACATATTTTTATTAATGATATCCAATGTAGCTTTTCTCTCATAATATAGAACACAGTAAATATTATATGGTACGGGTTGAGGATCTTTTAAAGTTATACGAATTTCAATATCAGCAGTGGTTCCATTATAAATATTTGACTCGTGTTTAGAAACATCGAAACAAAATAGTGGATATACTTCTTTAAATTCTTCGATATTGACTACACTACCAGTATCAAACGCTAATTGTTTATAACCAAAATGTATGTATCTGTTGTACAGATTGGAGTACGTGCATTTTTCCTCACTAAAGTCGCATTTGAGGGGTTCTTCTGGATATTTATCCCCGTTAATTCTAACCTCTATATCCGTCAAATTCATATGATCAAATACCATATTATTATTTGTTTGGTTGTTATGCTTTTAATTTTTCTGTAACATCACAAAGATTTTCGTAGGACTATTTCTCTCAGACACAACTTTCCAGGTGTGTTCCTTATTCTGACTAACATCACTTTTATAAGTATTACAAGCTTCCCACATCAAATTATACTTTTTATCCTTTGCCAAACCCTTTTCCAATTGACTCATCATTTCAATACTAGGAGCTATAACAGGAATTTTCCAGGATAAATACTCAATGACGACTTTAAAATTAGTATTTCCATTGTTTACAATCATATTATTATCATCATTTCTTCTTAGACATATTCTGTGTGATGCACCTCTAAAAAATCGTTTGTTTCCTTTCAAGAATCCAAACAACTCTGATAATGGTAAATACATATTCACTAATTTGCTATTTTTAGTTCTATTATATCTCTTTTCAAACCCTTTATTATAATTGGGATTAGGCTTAGAAGTGACATTCATATTTCCTGCTGTTAGTACCCCACCTGCAGGTACGGTAAATGAACTAGTTATAGGGTTGATATCAGTTCCTTGATTATAATCCTTATACCAAAAATGATTTCTAGCAGCACTTCTAGAGTAATCATCAGAGTATTCAATCAGCTTTGTAACGGTAGTTGTAATACCAACATGATTAATTTTTTTAACAGGTGTATCGGTTATGACATACTCAGTGGTACTAAATAAATTAAATCCATTATTCGTCAACGTAGCGACATCGGTTGCAGCTATATTAGTTCCGTCAGCTTTTACTATCCTTACGCCTACCTCAAGATAACTTTCACTTGGATAGAACCAGGAATCTAATTTCTTTGTTACAAATTCAAACTCTGACTTATTGGATACATTCACATCTGTTTCTCGAATTTCTTTAAATTCATACTTGACCACTGTATCATCCACAAGTGGCTCATCAAATATGTTCCATTGCGGACTAATAATTTTATTTACTGCCATTTATATAAGAAGGAAATTCATTTCAGAATCTTTAACCCATTTCCAGTCATTAACGTTTTAATCAAGTCCTGACTTCTTTGATTTAAAATTCTTTTATTTGTACCTATAAGATCCTTCATCGATTTCTTATTTCCAATCACATCAATCAGTTCCTTCTTGTTGACATCAATCAAATCTTTTCCATATTCTATTGCTCTGTTTTTCAGCAGCTCAAATCTCGGTTTTATAATATTATTATACATTGACAATGCTCCATCTCTAATTTGTTTTGCCGACGTCTGGAATAACTGGGAATTAGCAATATTTTTGAATAGACTGCCGATTCCACTTCCGTACTGCTTATTGTAAAGTAATCGCTTATTATTTAACAACATTTATAAGTAAATAATTTTATTTCAATAATCCTTTAAGCTTTTCTTGAATGCAGTACGTATCCTACGTTATCACCATTCAGATCAATCGGTCTTCCAAGCTGATCAGTTATTGTCATTCTCAACGAGTAAATAAAGTCTTTTGTGTTGATAGGAAGATATATTAATTGTCTAGGATTCTCAACAATTTGGCAACCCGGTTCAGTATTCGGAACAAATGTCCAAATGACATCTGATTTACTTTTGTTTACGATAGAACTGTTTACAAGAGAGCAGTGAATTTGAATTTTATCGACACTTCTTGTTATATTTGGAAGCTTTGTACCTTCATTGATTTTCTTAGAAATCTCAATATCCTTTTCAAAGCCTAAAATCTGACACAAGTCACTATTAAATCTAAACACATATTTTTCTTGTAATACTATGACAAATCTCATAGATGCTGGATTGGATGAGATTACAATAGGACATTTATCTTTTGGTGTATCAAAATACTGACACAAAAAATAATTCCAACAATCATCGTTATACATCCCGTTAGGAATAGTAACATTCACCCATCCCCCCTCTTCATCTTTCCTGTATTGAAATGTATTATTCCCAAATTTATCACTTATATTATGCCACGAATACCACAAAGTACACTGATTCAAACCTATTTCATAATCCCAATTACGATTCAATTCGATTGGTTGACTAAATGTTATATCAATGATACTTTCATTACCTTCAATGTTTAACAACACCATTTATTAGAAATATTTTTTATATATTGAATTGTATTCTCTCTTGTTTAAGAATTTATTTCGCATTAACGAATCCAAAATATCAATAGCTTCATTCCTCACCTCATCAGATGTATTCCCGTTCACTCTACTACCTATCAAAGTGTACAATTTTTTAATCATTTCATCACAATTCATAAATATTCCAGTTCCTTGCTGTTTGACTAATCCCCAATTATTTTGAATGGTTCTTAACCTATCCTTGTAAACTCTTATAAATTCAATAATTTGATCATGGTTAGAGTAACCTTTAGTCTTTGTCCCACCATAACTTTTACTTATAGTTGTTAAATGATTCATAGCCTCCTGTATATCCATAGGATTACTAATGTAATACATAGGTATTTTAAAATAAGGATCATTGTCATCCCAGGATTCTGCATGTTTTGAATTAATCTGATTTAAAAACTCTTGGGTAATACCTTTATTCATTTCAATGGATAATGGTCCTAAAGCGGGAGTTGGTTCTAAAGCAGGAGTTGGCACTCGACTCGATACCTCTGAAGCAGTCTTAAATGTTTCACCTAATCTTTGAAACCGTCTGCTTGAATTTTCATCACTCTTCTGTAATTTCTTAATGATCGCTTCAGTGTTTTCTTTTTGTGCCATAACAACTGGAGCGTTTAATTCTGAAGCATATTCCCGAAACCCTGCTTTCTCCATCTCGTATTGTTGAACTTGTTTTCTTTGAATTTCTCTGTTCTTAACTATACCCGATAACATATCACTCAAGCGTCTTGAATCCATTTATATACAAGTAATTTTATTTCATAATAATTTTGAAAGTTCTTTTTCATAAAACCCTCCTTGAATTAATTCCCCACTTTTGTCAGATATTTCATAAGTAATGGGAATGGTAGGTCTAACGGTTGCTATCTGGAATACTTCATTCGTGTAGTTAGGTAAATAACCTTTATCAAAAATACTTTTTTCTTTTTTAATTCTAACTAAATCTCCTACTTTGTAATTTCCTGTGACTTTGTAATCACATGGAGGAAACAAAGAATTGTAAACCTTTTTCTGATTTACCTTTTTACTAGCATCTACTGGTTTCATTTGTATTGAACGATGATAAGAGTTATTATAATTACTATCAAATAAAGGTAAAATATCAATCCATTTAGTAGTGTTATTGTGAGTGAAATATTTCCATAACTTTTCTTTCAGTGTTCTGTTGAATCGTTCAACGATTTGCGCTTTCAATTCACTTTCAGATGCAAACCAGTGTATGTCGTTATTTTTCAAAAATGTTTGAACATTTCTCATTACAAATTCTTTACCTTTATCAGTTTGTAGTTTCTTAGGAATTCTTTCTTTAAATATATAACTGAATGCCCTGATTATTTCAGCACCCGTTTTATCTTTCAAAGGGACACACCAAGCATATTTACTAAAGCAATCAATAATAGTTAAAATGTAATTTGTTTTATTATTTTCTTTTTTATATTTCTGCATGTCAACTAAATCAGCTTGCCATTGCTCGTCTACATGGTGAACATACACTCGTCTCCTTTCAAAATTGTGATAGGAAGATTTGTGTAACGTATACACATTCTCATTTTGCAACACATTTTTTATTTTATCCTTGGAAACCTTCACACCATTTTCTTTTAACTTTCTGTGAATATCATCAACCCCTGAATAATTTGAATAATACGTCTTTAAAATATATTTTTCTGCGTCGAGGTTTTTTTTTAAAAAGCGATTTTTCATTGAACCACAGATAACGCAATTACCTTTCACCATTGGAACATTATTTTTCTGTGACACTGCTTTAAACATTGATTCAGTGTCAGTTTTCTTTTTACATTTCATACAATAAATCTCCATTTATTAGAAAACAATTTTTATAAACAAAAAGACGAGAAATGAATAAACTAAGAACTGCGCTTAATGTAGGAAATACAATGCAATCCACAGTTTAATTCATCTATATTCTGAACGGCAAGATTTTCATAAGCTATTTTTTTCTTTGAGGTTCTTCGATATTTTACTATTTCCTTTCCTGGAGGAATACCGAAAGAATCGAAAAATTCGACATAGGGTTGGTCAGGTAGATTACAATAGGCAACCCAATGTGTTCCAGGCATTCCACGTTTGTCATAGTTGATTACACCACATTCCGAATCGTTTATTTGTTTAGGTAACGTATCTATAAAGAAAACACCTCTAAAATGTGGTATATCCCCTAATGCATCCATAATATCAAAATTGGTTAGAGGTCCTACTTTACTTTTGCTTCTTTTTTGGCTTCCCCGTTTTTTGACTTCCTAGGCCTTCCCCGTACACCATGACCTACAACTTTTTGTGTTCCAGGAAGTGTAAGCGCACCACCTGTGTTGACATCATCTGTTTTCTTCGTAGGTCTTCCACGTCCCACAACTTTTTGTGTTCCAGGAAGTGTAAGCGCCCCACCTGTGTTGGTTATGTTATCAACCAATTTCTTACCAGCGAATGTGCCCAAAGCAGCAGCTCCGCTTGTTAAAGCTGCCTTACCAAGGGCTACAGCTAACGGTATTAAGAATGGAAGTAATCCACCTTTTTGAATCGCTTCTCTCATCTGTTTGTATGAGACATCAATATCACATCCCTTATTATTCATTTTACATGTTTCAATTTTATCAACTTGTCGTTTACTTAAAAGTAACTTGACTGGTTCTCGTTCATTCTGTCTACTATGACTAACACGTATCTGACATTTTTGTTTAGCGGCAAAGCATTTCTTCAGCTTTCCTTTCTGAAGCTTTGACAAATAAACTGTATACTCCATTGTTTCAACCATTTATTAGAAAAATAATTTAGCATACAAATTTATTTACCAGCCATCATTTTTTCTATTCTGGAAACGAATGGTTTGTCAACAGGTTTTTGCTCTAGAAGCCTTTTTAAAATGTTTACGATTGCTCTTTCAATATTATCGATATGGGTTTGTTGGTCAGCAATTTTTGTTAGAATAGTATTGCTAAGGGTTTGTTGGGTTTCGAGCTTTTTTTCCAAATCTAAAAGATGTGTAATTAACGTCCCTAAATTAACAGCATCATTTTTGTTTTTAGGGTCTTGAACATTTGTTATCAACTTGTTTTCAGCGTTAATTTCTTTATCATTAACTCGAATTATTTCTTTTACAAATAACCCTTTATCTTTAATCCTTACCAATAAATTATCGAGAGAATCATGTACAGCAGTTAATCTGTTGATATCTTCGCTAAAATATTGATTTATCCCCACTTGTTCTGCGGTAATTTCTTCTTTAAATTGGTTCAAAATAATAGTCATAGATCTGAAACTAATAGCGTCCTGGTCTGCTTTCGCATCCCCTAAATTAATAATTCTCTTATCTTGTAGGTTAATGTTACCATTTTCATCAGTAACTTTCGATTCGTTACTAACCTTTTTTCCAACACTACCAAATTTATTCATTTATTATAGAAATAAATTATCCGGTAAATTTTTCAAAGTTTTTCCTGTACTTCAGGGTTTTATCTTTTGTTTTTAAATCTATGAAGAAAAAACCGTAGCCCTTGGTTGCAGCCTCGAATTGTTTGAGAAATTTTTCATTGTCTATACTGGATACACGGCTTTGTCTTATTAATTTTACTTCTTTTGGATTAGAACACTGAAAGAATGCGAAATAATTACATTGAAGTCTTACCACCTTTGGCGTTTTATGATAGCTTTGAGACAAGTAAATAATTGAGCCATTTTTCTTTCTTCCTCTTATGAATAAATCTTCTATTTTCTTCTGGTCTTTTTCAGTTACAAAATCATCAAAGATAATCAAGTTCTGATACTTGGGGTCTAGGTCGTCAACATCGACAATATCATCAAGATTGTTACTTGTTGTTAAGACTTTCGATTTGCATTGTGACTCCAAAGTGTTTAAATTGGCTATGAGATCTGTATATTTATCTTCTTCAAGATATTTTGCATACAAGTATATTCGGTTGAAACAGATGTATTCATAAATTAAATTCAAGAGTAAATTGGTTTTCCCTGTTCCTGAACTTCCACAAATTAATAACCTAAATGGCCACTGAGGTGCAAGTTCGTGCTTATTCTGATAGTTATTCTTTTCGCTGAAATCATACACTTTGATTGGTGCCTTTTCATTCATTTATTTAGGAAGAATTTTTCATTATTAGATTTACCGAAGTAGGTACTTGAATTTTTTAACTAGGTACTTGAAATTTTAAACTAGGTACTTGATTTTTTTAACTAGGTACTTGAAATTTTTAACTAGGTACTTGATTTTTTTAACTAGGTACTTGAATATCTGAAGAAGGTACTTGAATGTTTATTGTTTGTAACCTAACGGAAAAGTTGTGAATTTATCACTGGATACAATCCTTTTATCATCCTTAGGATCTAGGGCTTTTTTATTCTGTTCTTCTAGAAACATATTGTGTTTGTATGACCTTAAGTTGTACTGGGTAACTGAAAGGTCTCCAACGTTTCCAAATAGAACATCCTTATAGTTCTGAATCGTAATCTTATCTTTCACTATGTTTGTTTTTATTCCCTTTAGTTTTTTGTTGGCTTTTGAAGGGTCTTGGTTGTCCTTTAAATAAGCATATACTTTCGACCGTAATCCAACAAACTCTGTCATCACTTGTCCTGCTAATTCATCTTTCATCATGCCTATCACTTTCTTGTTTACATTAGGAAACCCATATGGATTATCTTTCGCATAATCAGATGTATCGAACCTCTCATTCAAATCTGGTTTAATATCTTGATAGAAATCTTCGGTTCGTATGTCATATATAAAAGAATCTGTATCCATATAACACAAATCAAGTTGATCACCATATTTAGGTTTCATATAATCATAATGAAATTCATACATCAATAGCTTGGATAGTTCCAGTACAGCAAAACCGATAAACATGGGTTTGTCTAATTTTATCTTTTCCTTTGACATCCTCGCTACAGAAAAGTTTTCACTGAAAATGATTTCAGATTTAAAGTTGGGTTTCTTTATTATTTTTTCTCTAGTTTTATCGTCTGTTATTATTTCCATATCTGCTCGTTTCCTCACATTCTACATGGTTTTTCCAAAGCAAGCATTGTTCATCAGCTTAAAAAAGTCTTTTTCAAAATCATTTGTGCCTTTAGTTCTAAGTGTTGTGTTGTGATCTATGTATCCTTGTAAGTAAGCATTTTCAGTGAATCCTAGTATTCTATGTACTTTTTTCAATATCAACCCCTTTTGTAAATAGAATTCTAGGTTCCTGTGGTGAACTACGTAGTTGTTTTTATCCAGTAAGGTCGTACATAGTTTGCCATTGAAATGTTCGGGTGCTAATGGTAAATCTTTGTGTAAGTGGAAAAGTTCTTTCGGATATTCAAAATCTACTTCATAGATAGCACCTACATTCGGTAATTGCATCACCGAATTAACATGATTTTGTAAGTGGTTATAATACTCGAGTGAACTGTTTTCATTTCTCTCTTTCAAAGCTTCTGGTATGGAAATGAATTGGAAATCTTTTGCGGGTAATTTTTGCGACATCGCCCACCCATACAAATTATTCTTGTCAAAATACATTAGATAATTAGATGATTTATTCTTATCATAACCGCTCATTTATTATTTGCTTTCGCATATCTTTTTATACACTGAGATACACCACCTCTTATCCCCTTTTCAACGAATGTATACATGTCTTCCTTTGAGAATAACGGTAGTTCTACTTTCGAATGTTTTAGGAAAGCATCCCACGTTAATCCTGGAGCTGAGAAGTAATGAAGTGGATCCAAGTCATAATTATTTATACATACATTTCTGAAATTCTCTACAACATCTGATAGTATTAAAACGTCACTTTTTAGGTACAACTTGGTATAATCAAGTAATGTTTCGCAATTAAATTGTTCCCAGATAGACACCGCTCTTTTATAATCAGCTTTGTCAATACCTTTTCCCGTTAACCTAGAATAAAAGCTTTCTATGGGTGGTAACTTTGTACAATCCATTTTACTGAAACTATCCACAAATTCATAAGGATACACCCCCTTTTTAATTATTTCTTTAAATTCAGCATCGTTTCTGAAACTGTCAGATGTGTACTTGAAATTCTCTCTCAGATGATTACATGATACTTTACAGTCACATTTCGCTAAATTTGCTGATAGTTTGTCCAGTGATGAAGCCATGAATCGAATAGAATCTATAAATCTGATTTCATATTTTATTTCCTTATCCTGTCTTGGAATACTTATTGATTTCGAAAATGAAATGAAACTTTCAGCACTTTCAAAAATCCCGTTATCAGGTACTAATTCTTTCACAAATAGATGGGAGTCATACTTGGATAAGTTGTGTAGGACTACAGGGATATGCTTGGGAATCCTGTATTTCATGTTACATTCAGCGTGTGTGAAACCTCTATCCTTTCCTGTCATATGATCGTGATCAAAGTGGGGATTTTCAGTAATTTCTGTGTTACAGATATGGCAAGTCTTGTTCTTTAGTGTCTTCCATTTTTCTTTAATTTCTTCGTCGGTATAAGTGTGATTTCTTTGTCTGTTTTCATACTTGTGTGCAATTTCTGTGGACACTTCTGTAATGGTTTTCACAAAATGTTTTGCAGCGTCTTCACCAAAATAATCATAGTATTTATTCTGCTTTGAATCAAAAGAACAGCACACCTGAATTCCGTATGCAAACGCTTTCTGTTCAGCCACTTTGATTGTTTTCTTTCCGTGGACTTGATTGTATTCTTCATTATAAGACTCAAAGTCTGCTATTATACAGTACGGTACTTTCATCTGTTTCGAAACATTTTTAAATTGTATTTTTGAACCTTCAGGAGGCATTATAATATCAGGATCTTCACAGTTCTTTTTCAATTCATGTTTTTCAAAGTGTTCTTGTTTCGAAAAATGCCTTCCGCAATAAGTGCATAGGTATGTCTTTGTTCTATTTTTAGAGATTTGACTACCAATTAATCTGCTGAGATCCTTTATTAGTACATAGTGATTATCGAAATACAGTAAATGAATGATATGTTTTGCTGTTTTCCCATTGATAGTACTTTTTAGTATATGACTTCTGATTATTTTCTCTTTATCCAATTGGAATAAACAAATCTTGATATTGTATTTATTTTCAAATTTGTAGATATCTTTGGTATCCATCGGGTAGTTAGTAATTCCTTTGAAATCAAATTCATTTTCATACTGTTTATATTTCGAAGTTCTTTCTGCATGATCTTTAGCTGGGTATAAATGCGCTAAGATTGACCAAAGAAAGCATTTTTGATCCTTATTTTCAATATTCAGGCAAGCTTTTTTATTTTTTACGAAATCTGGCAGTGTTTTAAACGTTCCTCCCATGTAGGATTCGATTCGAGTCATCCTATAGTCGATTGCATCATATCGCCTAAATTGCAATCCAGATCGAGGGGTATTACTCAAAGAACTAAGTCTCCTGTTGTTGTCATCTAAATGGCTACGAGTAAGGACACTATTTTTGTTTAAAACCCAAGAAGTACTGTTGTAAAATACTTCTACTTCCTCATCATTCTCTTGTCGATAGAAAATAACCTTGGTCACAAACTGAACTCTGTACTGGTATATTTCATTCATTCTTCGTTCCAAATCCTCAAAAACAAAACTAATGAGAGTATTTTCGTCTCTACCGTTGCTTTCAATCGATAAGTTTACTGTGTAAATGTTTTCAATTTCTCTTACAATAGTGGGGTGTTGTTCTTCTTCTGTTTTAAACAAATATTTGGGAATCGATGTTTCTTCTTTGATTTGTTTCTTATTTATAAAGAGAGTAGATAAATCGATTAGTTTGTGTCTATTTTTATCACCTCTTTCTGTTTGATCTCTCAGGATACCTCTAGTTTTATCCATAGTTTGTTTCTGCTTATTAATTATCCTACCATAGTATTCCTTAATGCGTTCTATAACTTCATCTCTGTTACCACGAGTGGGTAGGCCTTTGTTTTTTAGAAATCTTTTTAATTCACTTGTATCCTTTTCTATTATCCGTTTCTCCTCTTTTTTATATTTCCAATAGCAATATTATTTTCTTTTATAACATCTTCCAAAATCTTCCTTAATGCTGGCTCTGGTGTATAATTTGATGGTCTATTTTTGTTCCGAATCCTTTCATTTCTACGCCGAATATTAATTGTATCTTCCGCAAGCAAAATATTCCTATTAAGTTGCTTTATTATCTTATTAGTTATTTCCTTTTTCGTTTCACCATTTGTTTTGATATTGTTAATTTTTGCATATGTACGAAGTTCATTAATTTTGTATTTCGGTAAACTTCGTATAACCGATTCGTTGTTTGATATAATGGTTTTACAACGTTGAATAACCTATGCAGTTTCCATCATTTATTAGGGGAATATTTTTATTAATGAATTTCTCCCGACTGCGTTTTCTCAGCCGTAAAGAAATTCACTGGTTTCAGTTTGTGTTTCATGGAGCAAAGGCTATCTCATTTTCTCCAACTGGACAATGCACAGAGAGCACAGTTACCGAGACGGCTGATTTGTTTGTATTTCTCGGAGCATACGCGATCTAGATTGCCTCTGACCAGTTAAGAAAGAAATAGTGGAGTTGCGCAGGTGGCAGAAGTGTTTTGCGTTCACGTAGTATGCACCGTCTGGATTACATCCGACTGATCCTGCTATCTGCAGTATTGTTTACGAGATGGTGTACGTGTTCCTGAATTTGGAGGCAAACCTAAAGAAGTAATTTTTGAAACAATTTAGTTTTATTATAAATGGAAGATTTGGAAAAGAAAATGTTTGTATATCGCCGAAGCTATAAATATTACAATAATGTGAGTAACGGTCTACTTTTATCCAAATTTGCCTTTTCAGCAGCAGGATTAAGTGCGTTTTTTATACTACCTTTAGCGTCTTTAAGTTTGGGTTCCGTTATTATCGAAATAATTGAAAAACATTTAAACATTGCAGATAGAAAAGCTGAATACAAAACCACGTATAATTTTTACACTGAATTGGTATCAATGCTAAAATGTGGTCAATTAACGGTTGAAGAGGTTATTCAGCGTGAAGCAGAAATGCGTAAAACATTTAGATTTTTTCCTCGCGAAAAATACATGAAACAAGTCCGTTTGAATGGTTATAAATATTGTAAAAATAATTCCACAATAAATCAAGAGAAATTACCCAAAGTGTAGTATATTGCTTTCATAAGATTGAAAACTCTATCCTCATATTCATATACGCATTAATTACCTGCGTCATTCATAACCAGTACCTGAGTAACCCCTCGCCAACCAGTACACCTTTGTCCAAGTGAGTAACCCCTCGCCAACCAGTACACCTTTGTCCAAGTGAGTAACCCCTCGCCAACCAGTACACCTTTGTCCAAGTGAGCAACCCCTCGCCAACCAGTACACCTTTGTCCAAGTGAGTAACCCCTCGCCAACCAGTACACCTTTGTCCAAGTGAGTAACCCCTCGCCAACCAGTACACCTTTGTCCAAGTGAGTAACCCCTCACCAACCAGTACACCTTTGTCCAAGTGAGTAACCCCTCGCCAACCAGTACACTTTTGTCCGAGTGAGTAACCCCTCGCCAACCAGTACACCTTTGTCCAAGTGAGTAACCCCTCGCCAACCAGTACACCTCCTCTTCCTGGAACTGTGGTACACCAGTGTCCAACCCCTCACCCAGGCCCCTTGGGGTGGTGGGTGAATTCAGACAAACATTGATTCGTGACGCAAAGCATAATTTTCTCTGGTATTCTCTTCATAAAACGTTCAATGTGCTCCGACTCTCAGATCCAGTTTCTACGCGCAATAATTACCTGTATCATTCATAACCAGTACCCACCATTAATTTCGTAGCCTAATTGTCTCCCGTTTTCTCATCTTAAAACTTTCAACAAAAAATTACCACTAGCTCCGATAGATCAGTTGGCTAGCGTCTAGCTAACGCAAATTGCCCGCTGTTGTATCATGAGATCGAACCTCGCTGCTAACAATTTTGTTAGTAGTGAGCGACGGCGGGAAAAAACTCTTTGAGTTTCCTCTCCCATCGGAGCTGCCTCCAGACAATAAATACAACCACAACTACAACAACAACCAAAAACTCGGGGTGCAACTCCATCGCACCTCTTAACTTTCCCCGTATTTCTTGTCTGGAGGTGAGAGGTTTTGCAACTATTTACGATGACTCATATCACATCAGAAAACGGAAACTTTGTGGATCGGATGAGGACCCCGACAGCTCAGTTGGTTAGCGCTTGGCCGGTGCAAAACTAACGTCTGTCAAGACCTCGGTTCGAATCCCAGCGCTGGCAGTTTCTGTTGGTAGGGATTTGAACAAAAAACTCTAAGGAGTTTCCCTGTTCAGGGGCTCCCCAGACTGATAGCCATCACAGTATTTTGATTTGCGTGTCTGCTTAACGCAACCATTCGTCACAGTCTGGGGATGTGGGGTTTTGAAGAAATATTCTATAAATTTCAAAATGATGAACTTTTTTGTGTGTTAGTTTCTCTCACCAGATAGTCTGGATTTTTATTAAAGAAAATCAGCCGCTAATAAATGGAGGTCTTGAATACAATCAAAACAAACAAGTATAATGAGACAATCAAGAAAGAACAACTAGTTCTAGGATTGAAATATACCATCGTTAAAATGAGAATTGCTAAAACAAAATATGGAGATAAGTTAGTTGTAGTTATCAATCATAACAAGAAGATGTGTGATCTGTTTATACCACAGAGATACAATTCGATTGCTAATGAGTTACTTCTAAAGAACAATCTTATTTTGCAGCCTATTTTGCGTGTAAATAAGAACTCGGAACAATACGTTGACTTGGAACTGTTTACTCAGTAATTGGGGAAAATTGAAAAAATTGAAAAAAGCAAAAAAAAAGTAGTAGTTTATATGTAGTATAAAGGTTAATATTTCCTATTTCTTGGTACCTTTATTTGGAAAAAAAGAAAATACAAATATCTATAAAAAGGGTGAAATTTCGGAAAAAAGCATGTTAAAATTTAAGAAATCGATGTTAAAATGGGGTTTTGAAATTTGGGGGAGGGTGGGGTAGAAACCGGTTTATATAACTACTCACGTCCTCAGTACCAAACATGGAAGAAATGATGCTGTTCATCAAGCATGAATCCGCAAAGTGGCAGACGCTGTTAGATGAACGGGAAGTCGAAAGGAGAACATTGGCTCTTGAACGAGAAGACGAGAGAAGAACCCTACAGGAGGAACTAGCCACCCAACGGGATGCCTTCCTCACGACCATTACGTCACTCAGAGGCCAAGTCTCAGACGCAAAACTAACCAAGTTTGATGAACGAAACGAGGATGTGGAGCACTTTCTGGAGTCTTTCAAGAGGACGGCAAGAGCCAACAAGTGGCCGACAGATTCCTGGTCAGTCAGGGTCGGGCCATACCTCGCAGGAAAAGGACAGGCAGCTGACGCAACCGTCGATTCATCTGAACTGGGAAACTTTGCATTCCTGGAAGCTCGGATCTTGGAATGATACAATATCAACCAAGAATCTCACCGGCTGAAGTTCCGGAAATCAAAGCCTCAAGAAGGCGAATCCGCTACCCAATTTTCCCACCGTCTACAAGACCTCCTTGGAAAATGGCTAGCTGATGCAGATGCGGACGAAGTCAAAGCAATCTGCCTCAAGGAGCAATTTTTAGACTCCCTACCTAGAGATGTGCAGCAACACCTAAGGACTAGGGAATACAATGACCTTGATGAACTGGCAACTGCGGCGGACAAGTACGTAATGGCGAGGAGGCTAAGCCCGAATTTGCCGAACCAAAAGAAGTACAACACTTGTGTGGATATAGAAAAAGTCGGATCCATAAGGTAGTGGATAACTTTAACTTTCTACTGCTGAGGCACATGCAAAACCTCCATTACTTGGGCAGCAGATCGCAGATTTTCACTCATAAACCTGTGAATCTGTTTTAATATGTCTGTCAATAAGTGCTGATGGTGAGGCATAGGGGGATTAACAGAAACTAGTCCGCTTGGAAGCGCTGAACGGGAATATGCGATTTGACTGGGTCGGACCATTTCCCGCTCGTATGTGGTATAGAAATAGAACCTACCCATCCTGTCACTGACAATACATATGGTACATCGTTGCTTTCTCAAAAGATTTTGTGAAAAGCCGCTACTAAAGCTCAGTTGTTGAATTATAGAAATTCTGTTAGGACAAACTAGAAAATATTGATCTAGGTGGTCCCGAATTTGTGTGTAGAGATCCGTTGTGCCGCCAGCAATTACATAAGAGTAGTAATATTTTTGTATATGAGAGCATATATGCCATTTTATTGTTAAAGCTTCCATTTTTCACTGAAAAATCTGATGTGTAACGCGTTGACGCAAAGCAAGAATAGAGCTTGGTTCTATTCTTGCGTTGCGTTTTATTTGTCTGCGTAAGCTCTGCGTTGCGTCGCCGCAACCGTAACGCAGAGGTTGCGTAGCTTAGTGTGAAAGGCTCTACGCGTCAATGTGAAAGCGGCTTAAGGGCCGAAGAAGGGCCGAAAAATCGCTGATGAAAGCATCGTAGCTGACGTATCCGTTGCATACATCATTTGAATATATGTTTCAAAGTCAGCTTGTGCTCAGGGGGGCACTAGTCTTAAATTCCAGGGTATTGGGCTGGGTGGGGGTGGGTCCTTTAGTGCTCCAAAAGGCACTTTTCATACCAAGGAGGGGTGGTCCATAATATTATGTTTATTATTATTTTTATACCTGTTTTAGGGGTGGGGTGTCAAATTTCACTCAAAAACAAGTATTTCTTACACAAAAAAAAAAGAATTTCATACCTACATTTTCCCAACATTTTCGTTTAAACATACAAGACGACTATTCAATCGTTAATTAAGATGGAGCAAACGATGTTAAGAAGCGTACAACATCTCGTGGTTGTTACCAGGTTTTCGCTGCCCAATATACACCCGATTAAAAAAATAAACAACAAAATGAAATTTAACCAAGCTGATCGAGCTACCTTTGCCTTTTTACCTTTGCATCCTCCTTCTTTATTATTTCAATATAAACAGTATACATGCATTGAGGCTCCGTTGTATGCTTGTCAGGGCTTTGGGAGTAGTGCCGAGCTCATGACAAATGACATGTTCAGTTGTTTTTAATAAATATCTCAAGAACTGATACAGACACAATTTTGATAGACCCACCAAAGAAAGGTCAAGATTCTGGCTACAAGCTCTACACTAAGGGTTCCAGGGGATTCTGTAGGCTAATAAACTTACAATCTGTCAAGCCTGGTCCTGTAGAGAACATATCTGCAGAAAGAATCATCAAAATCAACCTAGAAATATCTTGACTGGGAAGGCTGCTATGTGGAATAATTATGGAAAGAAAGACAGTCCCTACCATCCATAGTTTCAATTGAAGAAGCTTCTATATACGGCATATAGGGATTTATTTTTTACATACTGATTGGTGAAACAAGCTTAACATGTCAGAACGTTACAGTCCACAGTCAAATACCAAATATTTTCAAGAATAAAGCAAAAAAACACTCGAAAATCTTACAGGCAGACAACCTTCAGACTAAAACAGTCCAACTCCAAACTGACTCCAAATACAAATATCATTTACTGTTTCGATCAATGCATTTCTGGAGTGCATTTTAAATTCCATCTCCGTTGGATACGCTGAAGAGTTTAATTATTTTTCGGAAGGTCAGATTATGTGTGTAATAAACTCGGCTTTACTACCCCTAGTGCTCTTCTGGGGTGCTACGATAGTTGCTATTGGCTCGTACTGCTTATTATCGGTATATTCGCCGGGCATTAATGTGTCGCAAGTTTCGAGCTTGTCACCCCTCCTCCTCCATGCCCAAGCACTTCGAACAGCCCCTGTCCCCATGAGCATGGTGACACACCATAGCTGACGAAATACTTGAAGAAGGTATCGAAAATCTGCAACTGCGAGTGCCGCCATCCTT
The DNA here is from genome assembly GCA_030848855.1 of Branchinecta sandiegonensis. Lineage (NCBI taxonomy): Eukaryota > Metazoa > Arthropoda > Branchiopoda > Anostraca > Branchinectidae > Branchinecta > Branchinecta sandiegonensis. The sequence continues at coordinate 26,685,142 of JAUPMV010000001.1, read as the reverse complement.
TGTAAATCGGGTGATAGCCTTTAATGCACTCTTTTTTGTCGCTTTCGTTGTATAGTTTTGCTTGAAAATACTCTAGTTTCTACGTTGACCATTCCAAATAGTGGCCTAACTATTTGCTTACCATGCTCGGGGGCGTAGGAAGCGTGGTAACTATGGGTATCTGTAACGGGATTGGCTGGATTACCCCATGGACTGGGATTTTACAGAAAATTAAAAATGCGTTCCAGCTTGACGCCAAGAAGCCAAAATTACTTACGAGTAGGTACTGCAAGGAAATACATGAGAACGTCACTAAATACCCCCCTTCATCCTCCTAGGATCGGACTTAGAAATAGGATATCTAGTTTCACTAGAGGATGAGCATTCCCGGCATCGCCTCGATCATCTGGAGCAAATGTCCTCAAACTCCCCCTACCACGGCCGAATCTGGTCCAGACACATAAACTAATCATCTAAAGCAACTTCTCTTACCGGCTATCAAGTTTCGCTTGAGTCTGAGCAGTTTCGCGAAACTACGGTACTCCCCCCCCCCCCCGTGTTCAGATCCGGTCCGGACCCTAAACTATGTCATCTAGGGATCACGTACATCTGCACTTCAAGTTTCATTCAAATCCCTCCACTCGTTTGACCCCTATGCGAGTCACAAAATTTCCGGGACTCCCCCTCCAACTCCCCACACTTCGGCCAAATACGACTAGGAAGCATAGACCTCGTATCTCTGACATCTCCTCTTTTCGTCCTTCAAGTCTGAGTCCAATCGAAGCATATCTGCGAATTTCCGGTTTCCGGTTCATCCTCCTCCTACCCTGGCCGGATCCGGCCTGAATCGTAAAAAACAAACTAGGTCGCATAAAATTGGTACTGTCAAAGTTGCATCCCATTCGGTACATTCGTTTCATTTTTGTGCATGTCACAAAGTTTCCTGACCCCCCCCCCCCCCCTCCAACTGTTCCAACCACTGCCGCATGGTGTTCGGAGACATGTCTTGCCTGTCTAGGTCATTGGTTCTTATCACCAGAAAAGTTTCACTCGAATCGGACCACCCATTCACAACCTAGACAAATCAGTAATTTCCGGATTCCCGTCCCCTTAACTCCACCGAAAATGGTTGGATCGAGAAAAGGAAGTTTTCCTAGGGCATTGTGTCAGGTCCTTAAGTCTGTTTGGTTGGGTCACTAATATGCCTGCCAAGTTTCATCTTCCTTACCACATCTGGAGTAATCTTACTCACGATCACCGGAATTCTGGGAAACCCCCTCCAACTCCCCCCCAAAGAGCCCCGATATGGTCTAGTTCTGTCAATAACGTATCTAGGGCTTAGGTGTGTTCTTCCCACCAAATTCCATCCCGATCCTTCGACGCTAAGCGTTTCAGGAAAATTCCGGTGCCCCCCTTCGACTCCCCCCACACGTATCGGATGCGGCCCGGACTTGACATGGAACATCGGAGACGACACTTCTTTCCACTTGTGAAGTTTCATTCAAATCGGATCGGCCGTTCAGAAGTTATGAATACCACTACATTCCGGATTCCCCATCCCTCCACTCCCCCCACGATGGTCTGATCATGTAAACGACTATCCTCAAGTCAGTTTGTTCGAGTCCTTGATATGCCAGCCCAGTTTCATCGTCTTAGTACATCAGGAAGTACCACACTCGTGAGATCACCAGAATTCCGGACCCCCCCCCCCCCCCCCCCCGCCCCCCAACTCTCCTCACAGTGCCCGAATCCGGTTCGGTTATGTCACTGATGATACTACTGTTTGCTTGGTTTCTTCCCACGAAATTTCATCTCGATTCCTCCCCCCCCTTCCCATTGAAAATGTAGTTGCTATGCCCCTGGCCATGTCCCATATACGCCCCTCATAAAATTCCTCTCAGATTAGTTCTTTTTTGGCCGCAAGGTGCACTATCGTAAAGAAAACAATGACACGTTACTTCTTGGTTTACGTTTATCCAGGTTTGTTTTGCTATTTTCAATTCCTCTTAGGCCTAACCATGTTTAAAAATGTTTAAAATGCCTCTTCCCCTCTTTTTGCTTTGCCCAACTTTTTTCTGTCAAGCGTCATCAAGTTTGTCATTCCTGGCTTCGGACTTCAGTGCTAAGTGCTGGCTGACTTTTCAATGGGGCTAATGCGCGACTCGATATGAAGCGAAAGCCTAATCGCTTATTCACCCAACAGATAACTTATCCCCAGATCTCTTGTGTGATTGTTATTTTATTCCTCTAGCGCGTCTGGCTGCAATTCGTCATCAGATTTTATGAAGGGCGTATTGTGCTAATTTTGGAGCTGAACCCAACCTGACCTCGGTCGGGGAAAGCAGGGTCTGATAAGTATTTTCATCAAAGAAATGGGAAAAAAAAAATCTTGTGGTGTAGGCTACTGTTCGTTAGTAGCGCAACGCGCGGGAAATTTTTTTGGACGTGATATAATGAGCGTGTTCCATCCTACTTACCGTAGTTACCACGCATGACGTCACAAATTCTGCCTTTTTGTCGTCAAGGCTGGAACGATTTTTGTATTTTCCAGCGAAATATCATACCACGGGTGAATCCGACCAATCACGTGACAGAGATTCGTGGTTACTACGCTTACCACGCTCCCGAGCGTGGTAAGCAAATAGTTACTATTGGTTACTATTTCGACAAGGCTGGAACGGTCAGCGTAGTAACTTTTCGTGAGGCTGGAACGGGTTTAGTAACTAATAGTTACTATTGGTAAGAGGGTGGAACACGCTCAATGTTTTTGTTAGTTAGTACATTTTTCGGGCGTTTTCGGGTACCTTTTCTTTCGAATCGTTGGCAACACTGGTAATGAATGGCAATAAATATGAATATACAAATGCATGTGAGTACTGGTGTGCTAAGGCACCAAAGATTCCTGGCCTTTGTCCGGCAGTAGGGTATGTAAAGACCAGACTTTGCATGTCGAGTCTGTGTGTAAGGGGGTCATTTTGAAAAGTTCAGATTTTGGACGTGGGGTGGGGGAGGTCATTTTGAAAAGTTCAGATTTTGGATGTGGGGTGGGGTGGGTCATTTTGAAAAGTTCAGATTTTGGACGTGGGGTGGGGTGGGGGGGTCATTTTGAAAAGTTCAGATTTTGGATGTGGGGTGGGGGGGGGTCAATTTGGAAAGTCAAAATTTTGTACGTAGGTCAAGGGGTGGGGTGGGTGGGTTGTAGAAAGAATGACCTATTTAGGAGTGTATACCCTAGGATTTCATACCAGTGCCCCCCTGCTTGTGCTCAAGGAATATTTATCAAGAGCTTAGATTTCTGTCAGACTAGTGGCATAGAAGTTCGGCACGGTAAGTGGGGATACAAGTATTTTCGGTAGCAGAACTTATAAAACAAGACCAAAGGTTTCGATGGGATCCCAAAAATCTAATAATTGATCCAGACAATTGAGTCTTGTCTTCGCCAGATCCAGTCTTCGCCAGCCTAATCATCAGAGAAAACCGTATTCAGATATACCTCTATAAGCCATATCTATTTTGACGATACTGGCCGAAACTTCCTGCTTTACTTCTGCCGAATTTCCTGTTTCGCCCGAATTCCGAGCGAACTACTGGTCCAGCAAAAAAAAAGAAAATTCAGAAACGAATCCAGCGTATCTCTTTATCCCTATAAAGAACATCTAATCAACTTTAAATAAAACGTTGACTTAAAAACAAAAATCCGGTTAAAACCGGATTCCGGACTAACTATATGTACGGGTAAAAAATGATTGTCATCTACAGTCTCAGCGTCTCTTCTTACCCCTAAATCTGTCATCTAATCAAGTTCAGATAAAACTTTCGCTTTAAACAAACTTTCCGGTTTTGGCCGGATTCCTGGCGAACAAGTTGTCCGGTGAGAAAATGGTTTTCATTATCGTGTTCAGCATGTCATTTTACTCTTAAATCGACCATTTAATCAACTTCAAATGAAACATTTACTTTTAACCAACTTTCCGGTTTTTACCGGAACCGGACGAACTACTTGTCCGACAAGAAAATGATTTTTACCATCGTGCTCAGCATGTCTTCTTACCCCATAATCGACTATCACATTAGCTGTTTAAAATATTTTGTTTGCCCCTTCCCCCTCCCCCACCCTCAAATATAGGGCTACACAGCCCATCTTCGAACTTGTTACTTGACCTGTACTTTGACCCAAAGAATCTTCCCACCAAGTTTCATCAAAATATCTCAATCCCTTCGAGAGTTATCGTGCGGACAGACGGACAACTTTCGCGGTGTCATAGGTATCCCTCCACTTACGTTTTGGGATCCCAAAAAGAGCAAATCCATCAATTGCAGTTTTTACAAAGCAACCGTAGAATAAGATACCATGGTATCGGCAAAAAACCCAACTTATGTATTCTGCATGGCATGCTAATGTTTGGCTATATTTATTGCATTGCCAGTCGATTCGGATGACAGTAGCCTTCCTGATAAAAAATTCTTTGACTAGGTAGTTGTATGGTAGTTGTACGAAAAAGATGCATGTGCTGCATATATAGTAGTATGGAATACTTCGATTTAACATGCCTCCGACTGGGTTAATCTTAAGTAGTAGTATCCGATAGCATCCAATCTTGCTGTAGTAGCATCCAGTTTGCTAGTAGTAGCATACAGTAGCAACACTTACTACTACCAAGAACAAATAATCAGATACAACTTATGTCTTTAGTCGCATGCAGCGACTATGAAAACCCCGACAAAATTTAGCGGACCAAGAGGCATTTACTCTAGCTTTGAGCTGATGTTGGTACCCGTTTACTCCTCCTCCGTCTTCACCGTTGCTTATCGAACAAGAAATACTGAGGGAGGCTAGCAGGAGGCGTACTCCGCGCGCCGACCCACTCTGGAGCGCGTCCATAGAACCAATCAGCTTTGGCTGCTAGATTTCCTCTTCAGCGACTTAACAGCGATATAACTATTTGTAGAGGTAATGAAACGTGATGTGGCGCGAAGCTAGTAACCTGCGCTCGTTTGCGTCTGGAGTCGGCCGTATTTTATTCGACTCGTTTTTGTATGACCGAGATAGGGAGACAGCAGTTCTATCTCGTTCTTTGTTCTTTCTACTACATGCTACTTTTTCGTACAACTCGGTACGACTAATTCTCGAAAATGTTTTCATCGGGTTACCAGCCTTGGGCTACATGGCTTTGCTCGGGCGATACCATACTTGTTTATGAGACTCTAGACTGATAAAACTCTCGAGCTCGGGCAATAACATACAATAGACGCAAGCCTTTGACTTGAAATAAAATACTTGGATCAGTCGGTGGTGGGGAAGGCTAGCACCCAGACATATCCATATCTCCATCATCTGCGCAAAACTCTACAGTAGAGTCGGAGCTTGACTGAGAAGGTGCAATTACATTCCCAGATGCAAGCTTTGACGCGGAGGGGACTTCCCCTATTCCTAGAAGAAAAAATATTAATAAACACCATGGCATTCGTCCCCTACCTCTTAAGTTCAAGCAAGTTCAACCCGGACGGCTGGTCTTGAGGTGAGTAGCCGAAGTGGCTTGATCGCTTGTGAAAACTAAGCACTCGTTGCAGTATCGACTTACATCAAAGGCGTATTCTCGCCGATTCCCGAGGACTCCTCGAGGAACAGAAGGGACCGGCGAGAATAGAGGGAGTCACTCCACGCGGACTCCGCGTACAGAAACAGCGTGAACATGGGGAATGCTTGCAGAATGGATTTTGTTTCGAAAAAAAAAAATCGCAGTTTACGAAATTAGTCTGGATCCACTTTATTTTTGGTTTTGTTTATTCTGACTGTTTTTAATTAGTTTTACATTGCACCAACACCAGCAAAAATTGATTCCCCTCCGAATCTCAAAGGGAGCCCTTTTTGATGATGGTGATGATAATCAGAGCATTCCCCGTCCGTGCGATTCGCAAGAACACGGGGAGAGTCCCCGCGACAAACAAAAACGCGGGGACTCCTCAAGTGAAGTCCTCGGGGAACGGCGAGAATACGCCTCAAGCAAGCGGCGAAGACAAGAAAGGACAGCGAATACACACTTGAGGACATCATATATTGATTGATTGAACTGGGGAGACTAGGGACTACTATAAATAAAAGAAAAGGACCTGCTCGAATACACGAAACTACGAAAAGCAACGCAAACTAGCAAACTAGTTAAAAGACACCTTGCACTACATAATGTCTCTGCGAAGATCGTCCGAGATAGTTGACTACTTCAAAACTTAGCTATGCTTACAGCAAATTACACAAGGCTTCGGCTGTTTTAAGCCTCTTTCCATGTCCCTTGTCTTGGATGACAAACGTGGAAATATTTGCATTGCCGGTCTTCTGACCAACAATTTTCTTGGAAACAATGACTGAGAGCCTGATACGTCGCGTAAAGAGAACAAACACGGCAAGCGTGACAATCAGTGTAATGCCAATAGAGGAAAAAAGGATACATTTCTGAAGTGAAGAATCCCGGGAACGAGAATGGATGGAAATAACCACTGAAGTAGAAACAAGAGCAGAATATGGCACTTGCAAGCAGGGGCGTCACGACTGGGGGAGGGGGGGGGGGGGAGGGGGGACGCCCCCCCCCCCAATGCTGTCGGCCAGTCGGTAAAAAAATAACCGAGTCGGCGCGAAGTGCCACGATTTTTCGTCAAAACAGTTGTTTTTTTTCACAAAAACAGTCAGTTTTTCTGAAAATCGGTCGATTTTTCGTCGAAACAGTCGGTTTTTCTGAAAATCATTGGATTTTTCTGAAAATCAGTCGATTTTTTTTTAAACTGTAATTTTTTGTGTTGAAAACAGTCGTTTTTTCTGCAGATACAGTCGGTAAAAATTACCAGCCAGTCGGTAAATTCCTCGTCCCCCCCTAAACATTTTGGCTAGTGACGCCTCTGCTTGCAAGGCTGGGGCAGGGGATGAAAGTAGGAATTTGCCAATTCGTGTGTTTGTTTTGATCATTTGTAAGAAAGATCCTAGAAATAAGAATGACCATGTGTCCTTGGAAATCACGAGAATGTATAGTTTGGTGAAAAGTATCCTTATTTTTGCACTTGGCTGTATATACTATTTAAGGGCACTATAAATTGATCAATAATCAAAACCCTCGAGGCAAAAATTATCGTGGGCCCTTTTGGATCATGAATATATATCGTTCGGTCAGAAGTATGTTTTCGACTTTTCGGTTAAGAGGCGCGCACTATAAGGGTGCTAGAAATTCATTTTTAAGCAAAACCACTGTGGAACAAAGACCAGGGGCTCTCAGGGATCATGAAATGTGTCGTTTTTTTCTCACTTTGCTGTAAGACGCGCACCAGGTGACAATTTCTCAGCCAATCTTGTTAAGTCCCTGATGTTCAAGTCAGGTTTCATCGTCCTAGCACATCTGGAAGTACCTTGACTCGGCGATAACCGGAAGTCGCACTCTCCCCCCCCCCCCCTACAACTCTCCCCACATTGCCCGAATCCGGTCCAGTTCTGTCACAGAAGTATCTACGGCTTGAGCTTGCTCTTTCCACCAATCTTCATCCCCATCGCTCCACTCTAAGCGTGTCACAAGATTTCCAGGCTCCCCCTCCCCCCCACACACACACATTCATCATATCCGGTCCGGATTTGAAATGGGACATCTGAGGCACGATTTCTTTCCGAATATCAAGTTTCATTAAGATCCGATCACCCGTTCGAAAGTTATACCCGAAGATTCCGGATTCCCCATTCCTACACTCCCCCCCCCCCCACGAAGGTCGGATCGGGGAACTGACTATTTCTAAGCCAATCTTGTCAAGCCTCTAATATTCAAGCCAACTTTCATCGTCCTAGCACGTCGGGAAGATCTTTAAACGCGATCACCGGAATTCCGTCCCCCCTACAACTTCCCCCCAAGTGCCCGAATTCGGTTCGGTTCTGTCACTGATGAATCTAGGGCTTGTGCTTGTTCTTCCCACCAAGTTTCATCCGAATAGCTCCACTCGAAGCGTATCACAAGATTTCCGGTCCCCCCTCCGGCTCTCCCCCACATTCATCGGATCCGGTCCGGACTTGAAATGGGACATCTGAGACACGGGGTCTTTCAATATCACGTTTCATCAAGATCCGATCACCCGCTCGAAAGTTATACATTCCTCAAGATTCCGGATTCCCCATCCCTCCAATCCCCTCACGGTGGTCGGATCGGGGAAGTGACTATTTCCAAGTTAGTTTGGTCGGGTCCCTGATACGCGTGCCAAGTTTCATCGTCCTAGCACTTCTGGAAGTACCCTAACTCGAGAAGAGTGGACCGACAGATCGGTATATGGCACTTGAGCGAAGCTGCAAGTGCCATAACAAGAGCTGGAAGCTCATATGGCACTTGCAAGGCTGGGTCAGATGGAAGTGATGGTCAAAAGTATTGTTTTCACTTTTCGGTTAAGATGCGCCAAACTTGCAAGGCGATGGAAGTTATGGTCAAATTTTTGTTTTGACTTTTTGGTTAAGATGCGCACTTTAAGGGTGCTGAAAATTACTTTCTAAGAAAGACCCTTGAGGCAAAAAGGATCATGTACTCATGCAAATCTTGAAAAAGTAAATTTTGCTTAAAAGTGTTTTTTTTTTTTTTGCGGTTAAGATGAGTTCTTTAAGGAATGGTCGGATCGGAGAAGTGACGATGTCTAACCCAATGATGTCAAGTCTCTAATGCTCCAGCAAAGTTTTACAGTCATAGCACATCTGGAAGTACCTTAACTCACGATCACCGGAGTTCCGGACACCCCACTACAACCCCCAATCACTGATGCACCTAGGACTTGTGCCTGTACTTCCCACCAAGTTTCATCCCGATCGCTCCACTCTGAGAGTTTCACACGATTTCCGGTTTCCACCTCCCACTCCCCCCAGATTCACGGGATCCGGTCCAGACTTGATATGAGACATCTGAGACACGAGGTCTTTCCAGATCTCAAGTTTCATTAAGATCCGATCACCCATTATCCGCCCCTATTTTCCGGATTCCGCCACCTCCCCCTCCCGCCATGATGGTCCGATCGGGCAACTGACTATTTCCACGTTAGTTTGGTCGGGTCCTAACATGCCTGCCAAGTTCCATCGTCCTAGCACGAAGTACCATAACTCAGAGAAGAGTGGACCGACAGACCGAAAGTGATCGGTGTATGGCACTTGAGCGAAAAATTAGTAGGGGAGCGGGTGAAGGTTTGGGACAAAAGTCAGTCTCCGGACCTTAAGCATTGTCCAAATAGGTCTTGTAAGGTGTATTACGGCGTATAAGCCTTATTACAGATTCCTCTTTTCGTCGGGGCGCGCTCTAATAAGGCGAATAAGGAAAATGGAGCTCGGCTCTATTCTTCCTTATGCAGAGCCAATCAGATTGCTTGGTTGGGTCCGCCAGCGGGCCGAGCGAAGGAGCAGCGCCGTCAGTGTTGCCACGGGAAGCAGTAAAGTTCTACTTTGTTGGAAGCTAAAGAAACAACTTTTCTTCAAAAGAACACGTTTTCTTCTGTTACGACTGCTTACTGCTAGTTAGAAGAACAATGCAGTCCATCCGCAAATTTAATAGCATTTTACAAAACATTGGGTGTCAAATTGTACTCGTGTACTTCAAGTAGTACTAAGAACACTTTTTCTGATCTTTAGAAACTCAAAAAACCCGTATCAGCGAGGCAACACAGAACGCTGCATTCACAAGAACCTCTCGGGTTCCTATATGAACAGGCGTGTGTATTAAGACGTAAACATCGCGTATAGTATTCAGCTTATTATACCAATTTGGACAATGCTTTAGTGTCAAAGCTGAGTGAACTAAAACATTGTATCATAGAGAAAATTATAGGTTAGGGAAATTAAGAAAATTATAAGACTCTTAATTTAAATAAAAACACCCTCTGTTTTGTCCCAAAGCTTGAGGACCGTGGAGGTCTGGGACAAGGGTGGGGTGGATTGGGACACAACGTACTTCGACTTCGCTTATGCAAAGAAAAAAGAATTAAACGGAAAAACACATCAAATGCTATAAATATAGATTTGTTACGAAATGAAATTGTTCTGCACAACTCTGAATCCCTCCGCGGTTGGAGTGGATAGCTTCAACAATCGTAGCTTTCAGCTTAAATCCTTCCACTTCTATCATGAAATTCGTTGCTTGATGCTATCCCCAACCAGATAGCTTCAGGGCGTCTTGTCTCTTGCCTTATATTTATGTTATGTAGTTTGTGTAGTATGAATAAATGAATGAATGGATGCTGACCTTATATATATGTTATGTAGTTTGTGTAGTATGTATAAATGAATCAGTGAATTAATGAATGCTGAAAGCTGTTTCATGCTTTTAAGATGCAGGTCTAGTGAACACGCTGTCAGTGATTGTTTCAAACGACTGCTATATCAATGATAAAACATTATTAAACAGGGAATACGAGAGAACAACTGTGAAAGTACAGTGGTTAGTAGACCTCTAAGTGTCCAGCCTGGTCGACACGACAAAAAAGAAGCACGTGACAACGATGGTGGTAATTCAGTACAAATTATTCGGTGTAATACAAACTTCAGGTTTAGGAGGAATCAGAAGTACAATCTAGGAAATTTCAAGATGGTTTCGGCTAAACTAAGAAGATGAACAGCGACGCGTGCTGCAGTGTGGCATTTTGGTCTAACTGCAGATAAAAACTCACGTATTGAAAGAATCCAAAAACGCGCCCTCCATATTATCCATAAAGGCCCAAAAGTACCCTACTCCCTTCTTCTAAGCACGTACACAATTGATACCTTGGAGAAACGGAGACTGAACCTATGCCTCGAGATAGGTAAAAAAAACTTATTTCGCACCCCACCTACAATGAGTTTCTTCCTCCCCCATACAACAATGTAAGGGAAAGGCAAGAGCGAGCAGTCTCTACGAAGGTACCAATATTCCAACGAGTAGTGGCCAAACACAGCCGTTACCAAAATAGTTTTATAACAAAGATTGTTGAAATTTTAAATAGCCTTTGACCATTTGTACGTACTTTTAAATATGTATATTATACTGATAAATTTGTGTATGACAGTACTCACCGATTTTGGTTTTATAATCGTGAAAGTGTGAGCGAATAAGTTACTATTCTACTATTCTATTCTGAAGAGTTGTAATACCTTAAAAGCATTTTTCGTAAATCATAGCTTATTTAATGGCCCATGAAAATACAAACTGAAAGAAGAGACAGACACAAATATTGAATCTCCAATAATGTGTCGTTCTGACGAGGTATGGGGCACAGTGCCCCAATCGTTTTGATTTTGAGGCCGCGTGTTCCAATGCTCCTCACTGTACCGTGTCCCATTCCTCCTCGGACGGTCAAATTTCAGTTTTCTTCAAAGAATATCCGAAGATGGCAGCAGCACATTAAAAACAAAGGGGCTATTGTCTGCAGCATTGACCTAGCTATAAAAAAAAACACAACAAAAGTCCAAAGTCGATAAACAAAGATTTGCCTCGGGTGTAAACCCACCGTAAGATCTAGGAAACGACCGCAAAAAACTTACTTTCGATAAATTTCCGAAATGAAAGTTAATACTGAATGTTATCTGACTAAAGTGACCACTAGACGGGCTCATTCAGTCCAATATTCAGAATTTCCCTATCCGCTGGATGCGAGAAAGTAAACGTGTCGCGTACCTCCCATCGTCCTAGACCTCCACCCTTTTCCTCTATCATAAGTACGAAGTGTCCTTTCAGTAAGTAAGTAAGTAAGTAAGGTTTATTAGACAGAAACTTGCTAGCTAATAGCTAATTTGATTGTCTTTAAAAAACTTCATTCTTTTAAACACTCACGAGTTACATAAATACTAAATACTACAAATATTAACGTTAAACTGACATATTATTCAAAATGTTAACGAAAAATGGCACAAATGTGTTACTGTGTCTCTTTGTTTTGATTTTAACCGTTTTTAGTTTCAGCTGCGAACGCGTACGATTGTTTATTGGTGCATTAGGTGGGAGGATAGTTCGGTGTTGGACAGATGCAAGGATTTTACACGCAAACTCAAGAATTAGTATGTTACGACGTTCATGTAGTGAGGGGCGGGATAATTTTGTTAGAAGAGATTCATAGGAACTGTAAGTTACTTGCTGACCTAGTATAACTGAGACTGCCCAACATCATTATGGAATAAAGGCCGCAAAGGACTGATATCCGATTTGCAGTCTTTTTACTGAGTTCATCGTTGAGGAAACTCCCACCCGGCACTACACCACAACCTCAAACGACTTCCTTTAGATGCTTTCGTTTAAAAAGTCTGAAGATCGTCTAAACAGATCGATTGTGAGGTGGATAGTTGACTGGAGAACATTCCTGCCGAATATGCAACTGTTCTTGTGTGGGAACGCAAGATGTCCAGCTCTATGAACAGTTGCTATGTAAATCTGAAATATGTCCTGCATGGAGTCTGGTGTTACACCTTTCAACCACCAAATTGTCCATCACCTGCTAACTTTCTTGTTTGTCGTCATCGGAAAAGTCACCAGATGCTTTTTCGACGATTTTTCGGCGCTTCCTGGCCATGCTTGTTCTGCATAACATTTAAAGTTTAACTGAAAAGGGCTGGGATAGGAAAATTTAGTTACCCATCACTTATTCACTTAAATTTGCTGGCGACCCGCTGAAAATGAGTTACTTCGTAGGTCCGCTATTCACGAATAATCGATTCTCAAATAGTGGAATTTCCGTGTGATTTGTGGTACCTCTGTGCGCTTGTATCTGTATTGTATGCCTTACCAAAAAGACTTACGATTTTTTTTTGGTTCAGGCATTAGGCAGTCTTCACCATTGTCACCACTGTCTACTTCTCTCTACTCTACTTAAAATTTCCCGCGTCATAGTAGAATTTACGTTGTGGGGACGGCCGCAGATATTCTGAACGTCATAACTAGAGCAGATAGTGGAAAATAAAAAAAAATCCTTACCAAAATCCAAATTATTCAATGTATTCAATGAAATGACTTAAAAATAAGTTGGCTTTTCAGTTAGACTTGAATGCATAACGTTTTCAAAATCACAACCGATTACATCCCAAGTGCTGTCTGTTGGAAAATGCGCATCCTTGTGTTATCTGTTATGAAACTGCAACTCCAGAGCTACGATACTGGAACCGCGGCAAACAAAGTGGTCAGACCAGCGACCCAACTAAGGACCAACTGGTCCTCACCCCTGACCTCAGCTCGCCCTATGAAGGGGCCATTAGATACAATAAGCGTAAAGGATACCTTCTATAGTGAGTGGTTCCTCCGTTAATATCTCCAGCACCATATTCAGCATAGATGTTGCCAGTGAATCATCTCTTTTAAAACTTAAAGCTTTATGTAAGGAGTCGCAGGCTCCTTGGTAGTCCCTTCTGAGCGCTTGCACTAGCCCTATGGCAGTATACGTTGAGCCGTTCCGGGGTTTAAGCAGTAGAGCCTTAAAAATTGAGAATTAAAATTAATGTTTTCTTTCTATTCTATTTTCTCAGAGAATCCGAGTGCAAAAAGGAAATAGTATATCAAAATAAGCTAGTTATCCCCTTTGTCAACTGAGTAACTGAGAAGGGCTAAAACTGAAATGAGCAGGGAGGAAGAGCGCGAAATTTGTCCAGACGATGTTCTTAACATATTTTAGGTAAACAAAACAAGAGCTGTAAGCTCATATGGCACTTGCATGTGTCAAGATGATTTGATTGATCAAGAGTAAGTTTTGACTTTGCGGTTGAGATGCGCGCTATAAGGGAGCTGGAACTTCATTTGTAAGCAAAACCCTTGAGGCAAAACTGCTAATGGGCTGATGGGCATCACGAAAATGCATATATTGCTTAAAAGTATTTTTTTTTACTTTGCGGTCAAGATTGGTACTTTAAGGAATAATCGGATTTGTGAAGTAGCAATTTCTAAGCAAATGTTGTTGAGTCTCCAATATTCCAGCGAAGTTTCATCGTCCTAGCACATCTGGAAGTACCTTAACGCGCATCACCGGAATCCCAGACCGCCCTCCCCCTCCTCCAACTCCACCCACAATAACCGGAGCCAATCCTGTTCTGTAAATGATTAATCCAGAGCATCTGTTTGTCATTCCCACGAAGTTCGATCCAGATCACACCAGTCTAAGCGGGTCAAGTATTTTCCGCCCTCCCCCCGATAATTGCCGGATTCGGTCCGGAAATGAAAAAGGTCACAAGAGAAAAATGTCCTCTGTTTAATTATTAAATTTCACTCGAATCCGATCACCCGTTCCAAAGTTACGCATGACTCAATATTCCGGATTCCCCTCCCTCAACTCCCCCCCCCCCCCCCAAGATTATCATATCGAGGATTTTTTTTTTATTCCAAGTCAGTTTGACCGGGTCCCTGATATGCCTTCCAAGTTTCGTCGTGAAAATCCCCCAAAAACGGAATTCCGGGATACCCCTCCTCCCCCCCCCTTAAGTGTCCGGATCCAGTCAAATTATGTAAAAGATTTATATGGACCAGATGTTTGTTCTTCCCAGCAAGTTTCACTCCGATACCATCATTCTAACCGTTTCTCGAGATTTCCGGTCCACCCCCCCCCCCCCACCCCACCCAGCTCCCCCGCGGTGCACGTAGCCAATCCGATTCAGCAAATGACTTACCTAGAGCATCTGTTTGTTCTTCCCACAAAGTTCCATCCCGATCCCTCCATTCTAAACGGGGCACGTATTTCCCCCCCCCCCCCAATAGTTGCCGGATCCGGTCCGGATATGAAAAAAATCATCGGAGAAATGTCCTCTGTTGAATTCTTAAATTTCACTCGAATCCGATCAACCATTCCAAAATTACGCATGACTGAAAATTTCGGATTCCCCTCCCTCCACTCCCCCCACCATTATCTGATCGACAAAATTTTTATTTTGAAGTCAGTTTGATCGGGTCCCTGATATGCCTGCCAAGTTTCATCGTGAAAATCCCCAAAACCACCATCACCGGAATTCCGGGACCCCCCCCCCCCCCCATAAGTGTCCGGATCAAGTACAATGGCCTAAAGGACTTACCTAGAGCAGATGCTTGTTCTTCCCAGCAAGTTTCACTCCGATCCCTCCATTCTAACCGTTTCTTGAAATTTCCGGTCTCCCCCCCCCAACTCCCCCCTGGCTACCGAATCCGGTCAAGACTTTAAACGGGACATTACAGATATATATTCTGTTCAGTTATGAAGTTTCATTACAATCCGATCATCCGTTCGAAAGTTACACACTTCTCAATTTCCCGGATTCCCCTGCGGATTCCCCTCCCTCCACTCCCCCACCATTATCTGATCGAAAATATTTTTATTTTGAAGTCAGTTTGATTGGGTCCCTGATATGCCTGCCAAGTTTCATCGTGAAAATCCAAAAAACCACCATCACCGGAATTCCGGCCCCCCCCCCCCCATAAGTGTCCGGATCCAGTACAATGGTCTAAAGGACTTATCTAGAGCAGATGCTTGTTCTTCCCAGCAAGTTTCACTCCGATCCCTCCATTCTAACCGTTTCTTGAAATTTCCGGTCTCCCCCCCCCCCCAACTCCCCCCTGGCTACCGAATCCGGTCAAGACTTTAAACGGGACATTACAGATTTATATTCTCTTCAGTTATGAAGTTTCATTACAATCCGATCATCCGTTCGAAAGTTACACACTTCTCAGTTTCCCGGATTCCCCTGCCCTCCACCCCCCCCCCCAAAAATGGTCGGATCAGAAAACTGATTATTCCTAATTTTGTTTGGTCGGGTCTCTGATATGCCTGCCAAGTTTCATGGTCCTAGCACAACTGGAAGTACCCTAACTCGAAAAAGTGTGACAAAATGCCCTAAATTTTCAAGTTTCCAGCGCCCCGCACTCCCCCCCATATGGTCGGATCGGGAAACTGATTATTTCCAGGTTAGTTTGGTCGGGTCCGTGATATTCCTGCCAAGTTTCATTGTCCTAGCTCATCTGGAAGTACCCTGACTCGAAAAAGTGTGACAAAACGCCCTAAATTTTCAAGTTTCCAGCGCCCCAACTCCCCCGCATATGGTCGGATCGGGAAACTTATTATTTCCAGGTTACTTTGGTCAGGTCCCTGATATTCCTGCCAAGTTTCATTGTCCTAGCTCATCTGGAAGTACCCTAACTCGAAAAAGTGTGACAAAATGCCCTAAATTTTCAAGTTTCGAGCGCCCCCACTCCCCCGCATATGGTCGGATCGGGAAACTGATTATTTCCAGGTTCGTTTGGTCGGGTCCCTGATATTCCTGCCAAGTTTCATTGTCCTAGCTCATCTAGAAGTACCCTAACTCAGAAAAAAGTGACAAAATGCCCTAAATTTGCAAGTTTCCAGCGCCCCGCACTCCCCCCCATATGGTCGGATCGGGAAACTGATTATTTCCAGGTTAGTTTGGTCGGGTCCCTGATATGCCTGCCAAGTTTCATTGTCCTAGCACATCTGGAAGTACCCTAACTCGGATATGTGGGACAAAAAAACTCGGACCGACCGACAGACCGACAGACCGACAGACGGAATTGTGATCGGTATATGGCACTTGAGCCAGAGGCTGCAAGTGCCATAAAAAAGACAACTTGTAAAGCTGAAGTTCGGCTAAGTAAAGTAAAGACGCGTTCGATTTACCTTAAGTCAGTTAAGGTAAACTGAACGCGTGTCTAATACTGTTTTGAGGGTCTTAAAATTAATCAGCAGCATATGAATGCCCGATACAACGACCGAGCTGACGGCTAACGAATCCAAACGTTAATGCTGAAAGCGCACAATGCAAGGCTGGGTATATGGTTTGGGGAAGCAACCCGACTGCGTTCGTCTTTTCCTCTGAATTTCTCTGAGTAGTGTTTTCCCGGATGGGGCTCCATAGTTCAATGTGCTTTTGTATAAAGAAATAATAATGTGATTCAAAGCTCTGTGCGGCTGACAAGAAAGCAACATCTTATCTGATACAATATTTCCAGGAAAAATCCAGGAAAACATACGGAATACTTATTTCGACAAAAGGTCGCTAGATTCGGCCCATACTGGCACGGCTCTAGTCAGCATTTGATATGCCGCACATACTGGCTGTCGTCGTTTTGGTTGGTATGGACTGCGAAAAATAAGAATTGAGTTCGTTCAATAAATTTAAGTATTATTAACTAACGGGCCACCTCCGTGGTCCCGTTACTCGACAGTACCGGAAGAATATGAAATCACCGATCCGTTCGTTAGCCTACTGTACCTGAGAGACTACGGTATACGCTTTTTTCGTTCGCTTGGAGCTAGTCACTCACTGAATTAGGGTCTTACTGCCCCGTGTGTAAATAGGAGTGTTGAAATATTTGGCTTACATTTTGATTGTTCTTGTTTTCTTTGTCCTTTTTCTCTTATACTCTGGTCGGAACTTCTGTCTTGAAAATGGGTAAATAAGCTTCCTTTCCTTCGTTCTTTTATAAGCACAAAACCATCCTTTTGGTTACGTCAAAAAAACACTATGATACACTAAGCGTAATAGCCTACACTAAATTCTATGCTCACCCGACCGGACTCCTATCTTAGAATCCTAAGAATTACACTTGGTGTAATTTATTTATTATGTGTATTATTCAAGTCGCCTTCGAGCCTTATTACAATGATTATTTTACTTTCAACCATCGTAAATAAAAGACGGACTATGATTTATGAACTGAGAGCTTACAAGATTAATTATTACAATATTATTATATATATTATATATAATTATATTATATATACAAATGAGTTGGGCTAAATGGTAACATGAAGACCGAAAACACCCTTCAGAACAGCAATCTGGTGTTCGTAGCCCCCCCCCCCCAAGTCGTGACGCCCCTGGCTGTAAATATTCTTTGAGCCCAAGCTGACTTTGAAACACTTATTCAAACAATGTTTACAACGGATACGTCAGCTACGATTCTTCTGCTGATGAAGAATCGTAGCTGACATTAACAGATAATTAATAATTAACAGGGGCGAAAGCCTTTTTACTGCAGTTATAATATTAATATTATTAAGACAAAACACATATTTCTTTTCAGCCCGTTTCTTTATTTTTGTTATGAAATAAATAGTTTGACCATTTCATGTTTGATTAACTTTTTCTATCTCAATCATTTTTTTTTTTAAATACTGGGGTGGGGGGGACACTTATGACGAATTATTTTTGTAATTGTTTTCAAGACTTGTCATTTTAATTCTCTTTGATTTTGATGAATTGTATTTAAACCGTGAACTGTATGTATATACAAATCATAGGTTTCAATTATAAGTATATCCCTTGGTTGATCTTTTTAAATGTAATGATATGCCCAGCACTTTTTTTGTTTGTAAAAGATATTTATGGATAAATAGACCGAATTGAAAACTGAAAAAAAAAATCTATTTTTGAACAGGCGTAACAGTCACAGGGCCAAGTAGGCACCTAGCTTTTAACGAAAATGATTGGACATAACCCTGCTGGCACAGTTGAAAGGGCCGTCAATTTCGTTGAACGCGAAGTTTACAGAATTTTTACTGTTAACACAGAAATATACTACTATTATACTACGCGACAGGAGTGGAGGGTCTGAAGCTTAACTCCTCGCACTAGTTACTCTTCGACTTACAGTATTTTAGAATATTTGAATACTTTAAAACTATGCTGTGATTTCAACAAATAACCCAGGGTTTTGCCTGTTTTAAGCCTTTTCGAAGACCCGTTGACTTGTAGCGGAAAGAGAGGGGTTAGAGGGGAAGAGAGGGGTTAGAATGTACCGTACGAAATTGGGGTCTCCGGGTTTAGAAGTATATGGAGTGATTATGAAAATATGCATTAGTATTATAGGTAAGACAGGTCCTTTAAAATGATGAAGGCAAGGTGTGTATGTAATGACTATCACTTACCCTTCGGTGATATCTCAGGGACTCTTCATACTTTCCGAGTTTCCGGCAAACATTCCCAAGGTTATTGAACAGTGGCTCCCAGGTTTCCGGGATGCATGTATGGTTTTCGGAATTTATTTCTTTCACGGCGCTGAGAAAGTAAATTTCCGCTTTTCTGTACCTAAAAAAATACAATTAGCTGAAAAGCTGGGCGCACAAATGCGATAGCTCACCTTTTTTGACAGATTGAATTTAGGAAAATATCACTTATCACTTAAAGTAGTTTTTTTTCTTTTAACCATACATTAAACAAAAACAAAAATTATGTCAAGGAAGAAAGTACTTGTCTTGTGCTGCAATTTACTAATACTAACTATGTCTAATAAATAAAGAACAAAACTTAACGTCTCACAATTTTTATACGTTATAAGTTACTTATTATAAATTCTCAAAACTCATTCTTGGTTTCCCTACTTCTGAAAGTCCCTTCGTCGGGTAGGCTGCAATCTCTCTATGTGAACGGGGTTTTTCTTTATACGTTACCAATGGTACTTACTCTCCTTTCTGGTAGCAGATGAACCCTAGTTCATGTATCACAAAGGGGTCTTGAACACCCATCCTGTGGGCTTCATCAAAGAACTTCTCAGCGAAAACCAAATTGTTTGTCAGACCATATTCTACGCCGACATACAATGTTGGCAGATGGCAGCTAGAACAAAACATTTTGTTAACAGTTTAACCGAAAACTGCTAGCTGCTAAGATAGTACAGTCCTATTATAGTTACATGAAATCATGGGATTAAAGATCCGATTGAGGCTGTTTTAGAGCGTCGTGCTCTATTTCTGGAATCCCTCGACCCTCTAAACAGCCTCTATCCAGCAATTAAACAATAGTTACAGAAATAGTGTATTATTAATTTTTTTCTCTTTTTTTAATTATGTATTGCCAAGTTAAAATTGTATCTTGTGTGCTGTTCATTGTTCCATTTTCTATACTTCTTTTTTTTATACTCCATCAGTGACATTTTATGTAAAGATGGGTAATGAACATTTTCATTCATTCATTCACTACAGTCTAATTATACTTTTCATCGATCTTTTCTTTCAGATTTAAGTTTTGCAGGCGAAAGATATAACAATAAGCTGGATTTTCAGTTAAACTTACTGACGGTGGGTGAGCCGAAGTGTGGGCGAACTGACGTGTGGGTGAGCTTACATGTGAACGAACTGTCGGAAAACGTGAAGGGTTTTGCAGGCGAAAGATATAACAATAAGCTGGCTTTTTAGTGAAACTTACTGACGGTGGGTGAGCCGAAGTGTGGGCGAACTGACGTGTGGGTGAGCTTACATGTGAACGAACTGTCGGAAAACGTGAAGGGTTTTGCAGGCGAAAGATATAACAATAAGCTGGCTTTTTAGTGAAACTTACTGACGGTGGGTGAGCCGAAGTGTGGGCGAACTGACGTGTGGGTGAACTTACATGTGAACGAACTGTCGGAAAACGTGAAGGGTTTCGCAGGCGAAAGATATAAGAATAAACTGGCTTTTCAGTTAAACTTACTGACAGTGGGTGAGCCGAAGTGTGGGCGAACTGACGTGTGGGTAAACTTATATGTGGACGAACTGTCGGAAAACGTGAAGGGTTTTGCAGGCGAAAGATATAATAATAAGATGGCTTTTTAGTTAAACTTACTGACGGTGGATGAGCCGAAGTGTGGACGAACTGACGTGTGGGACGAGGACCCTTGCCAAAAAGGGCGGAAGATCGCTGATGAAGAATTGTAGCTGACGTATCCGTTGTAAACATTGTTTGAATAAACTTAATGACAGTGGGTGAGTGGAAGTGTGGGCGAACTGACGTGTGGGTGAACTTAAATGTGGACGAACTGTCGGAAAACTTGAAGGGTTTTGCAGGCGAAAGATATAACAATAAGCTGGCTTTTTAGTTAAACTTACTGACGGTGGGTGACCGAAGTGTGGGCGAACTGACGTGTGGGTGAATTTACATGTGAACGAACTGTCGGAAAACGTGAAGGGTCTTACAGGCATAAGATATATGATGGTGATGCCAGAACAACAACAAACAAATATTTGCTCAGTGATATTTCAGTGCTGAATCCTGTGGTTAAACTGAACATTTCGTCGCCAAAACTGGAAGATCTACACAAAGAAAAGTTGGGAATCGAACTAAAAGCGAACTGTACCTGTAAAATCCCCTCAAGTGTGTAATCAGAAACGTAACTTTTCCACCTGAAATCAACGGAGACGTCAACGTCCGTTCGACGATTGTGCACGCCACCGACAGAATTAGTATTTTTTCCCGCCGGGACCTGCGACAAGATGTCAAACCGCAACCCGAAGAGAACTTACCGGTCGCCCCGCAAGAACGGCGAAGATCAATGTGCAGGCTGCTGTGTCGTTCTGGTGCCCGACTTAAGTGCACTGAATTGTGACGATTGTTCGAAGTGGCTCTGCATAGAGTGCATCGAGATGCCTCAGTCCAAGTATGACCTTATTAATAAACTGAGTGGAGGCAAGGAATTTAACTATCTGTGCATCGTCTGTGAAAAAAAAAACCTGCCACAGAGGAGTCAGTGTTGCCGATGTAAAATCGGTCGTTGAACAATCCACTGCAACACTTCGGGCCGACATTGGTAAGGATATGCAAGGACTGATAAACACCCTAAAGGTTCGAGTAGATGATCTTGAGGCAGAACTCTCCACCAAATGTAGCTCCTCTGACATGAAGGAAGAAGTGAGCAAACAGCTACAGACTGAACTGAAAAAAGGGGGGTGACTCACTCAGAGCGGAACTGGAGGATAAAATGCAAGCTGCCCTTCGGCTAGACAGAGACAGAATCAGGCGGATGAACAATGTAGTGGCCTTTGGCATCCCCCACTCCGGTTTGAACTCTGTAGCGGAATGTCAGGATGCGAATGCCAAGTTCATACACGACTTTCTGTCGTCCGAGTACGGCATGCCGAACATCTCTGTTACAGGTGTCCGCAGACTACAAAAAACTTCCGACCCGCCCCAACCACAGCAACCTAATGTTTTCCCGCCGGTACTCTTTTCGGTCAACTCTGAAGCTATCAAACGCGCAATTACCAAGAAATCCTACGAACGTCGGAACAAAAAAGAAGCAGTGCAGTTTCGGAGTGACAAGTCAAAAGAGGACCGAAACCTAAGGAAAAATCTTCAGTCGGAGCTGAGAGAAAGAGAAGCCCAAGGAGAACTGGACCTCGTCATACGCGGTGATAAAATCGTTTCAAAAAACTCCATGGAGACGGGGTAGGCAGAACTGACCAGCCCCCAAATGTGTACAGCAGAGCTTTAGACGATAATATTAGTGTTTGCCTTGATCAAAGTGTAGTGCCAAGTAAACAATCTTTCCTTAGTGTTATGTATGATATGCCAAACGTTGCCACAATTCCGTACAGTAGGCCTAGTGAACTAAGTGAAACTGACTATATCTCCTGTGAATCCAGACCTCCTCCTCTAATTGTTCTGTAACGTCAGACGACGAAAGTTCGTACCAGTCGATCATGTCCCCCCCCCCCCCAAAAGCCACTCGATGCCGCAGTCACCCAGAAATGTTAGATCTAGTAATAGTTCAAATCCGAACCAAGGGCGGAACGTGAGTAACCTGAAGTTGCTGTACGCAAACTGTGACCAAATAACAAACAAACTACTGGAAATAAGAACTATATTGGCTAGAGAAGCCTACGATGTAGTTCTCTTCACTGAAGTTTGCCCCAAGAACAGTATCTACAAACTAGATGACCTTCAAGCTCAAATTCCCGGATACCAGGTAATTTCAAACCTTACTAGCAAATTCTGTAGACGTGGAGTTTTAGCATATGTGAAGGAAGGTCTGGACTTCAAACAAATTGAAATTAATGAGTCATACCAATGGGTAGAGTCAATCTGGTTTGACCTATACTGCGGAAAGAAGCGACTAAGAACAGTAGGTTGTCTATATCGGAGCCCCAGTTCCCCTTATCAGCTAGAAAGTGAAGTAGCCACTGCCAGAATATTAAATGAGGTTATCAAACAGAAAGGGAAAGACATTTTCTTGGCAGGCGACTTCAAGTTCCCATCGATCTCATGGTGTGATGGTGCTGGGTACCCCTCCTCGGCAAAAAGAGACCTTAGTGAGGAATCTGAGCCATTCCTTCACTGTCTTCACGAAAATCTGCTCCACCAAGCTGTTAACCAGCCGACCAGATACAGAGACGGACAATTGCCATCCTGCCTCGACTTAATCATAACTGATGAACCTGAGTGAATTGTCTCAGTTGACTACCTCCCTCCAATTGGCTCAAGCGACCACGTAAGCATCAAAATCAGAGTGACTTACATCACAGAAGAAAGGGGTTATACCAAAAAAATCTTTACTGATTACAAGAAAATCCGACAGGACCTTGATGCGGCAGACTGGAAAACAATCATGTCAGCCGAGTCAGCGGAGACTGCCTGGGTGCTCTTGCGTGATCTTGTACTTCAAACCGAAAAAAAAAACACCACAGTAAGATTTGTAAAGAAACCTAAGACCCTACCTTATCTCTCTGCATCTGTTAAGCAAGCAATCAATAAGCGAAAGCGGGCCTGGTCAAGGTACCGTAAAAACTCACTCCCCGAAAGTCTGGAAGCCTACAAGCATGCCAGAAAGATGTGCAAAAAGGCCATCAGCTAATGCATATCCAAGCATGAAGAATCGCTTGCTAACGACGCAAAAAACAAACCCAAAGAGATTCTGGCGGCACATGTCATCCTTGAGGCCAGTTCGGCGAACTATCCCCCTCCTCCAAAGACCTGACGGGTCAACCTCAACGACTCCGCTTGAAATTGCTGAGTCCTTGAACGAGCAATTCGCTTCTGTGTACACCAATGACTTAAACGACAAGGACCTACCAGAAATGACAAAATATACCGTCACCATACCCATGGAAAGGATTTTTGTTTCTGAGTCAGATGTCGAAAAACGTCTCGCGGCCCTAGACCCCAACAAATCTAGGGGACCGGATGGGATACACCCAAGGACAGTGAAAGAAGCCAGCTCTGTTCTAGCTCCAGTACTGACAAGGATATTTCAACTATCGCTTGATCAAGGATCCATACCTGGGGACTGGAAAACTGCCACCATCACTCCCATCTACAAGAAGGGAAATAAAAACTCCCCGGAAAACTACCGTCCAATCAGCTTGACATCTGTCATATCCAAAGTCATTGAAGGCATAGTTAATAAAGAAATTACCCAGCACCTGGCAGCAAACAACATCATCCACCAAAGCCAACATGGATTCGTCCGAGGAAAGTCTGTGGACACTAACCTAAGTCCTACGAGATCGTCACCAATCTTCTGGAGCAAGCCACACCAGTTGACGTAGCACTCCTTGATCAGGCCAAAGCATTCGAAAAAGTCAGTCACCGAAGGTTACGCATCAAGGCCGACGCATGCTTTATTCATCCTCAAGTAGCAGATTGGGTGGAGAACTTGCTGACTGGACGCAAGCAGAGAGTCCGAGTCTTCGGGATAGCAGGTGAGGAGGTCTTGTCATCGGAAGCCGAAGTACTTAGTGGAGTCCCGCAAGGGACAGTACTGGGACCAACCCTCTTCAACATATACATCAACGACGCCCATCAGCTTCTTAAGAATCCCATGCCACAATACGCAGATGACTCGAAACTAATTGCCAATGCCTTTACGAACACCCTTCAAGAAGATCTCAACAGTTTAACTGACTGGTCAAGTGAATGGAGATTAGAGTTCAACCCAGACAAATGTCGTGTACTTCACTTTGGATACAATAACCCTAAGCGACAGTACCAGATGAGAACACATGGATCAAGCACCCCAGTCCCAATCCTTTCCACCTCAGAAGAAAGGGACCTCGGAGTTATTGTGGACGATAAACTAAAATTCCACGCTCACACCAAAAAGGTAGTGGCTAGCACCAATCAGACCCTAGGGATGATAAAACGATCAGTCGCATCCCGCAAACCAACTGTCATGCTGAAGCTCTACAAAGCTCTGGTCAGGCCCAAGCTGGAGAGCGGCAATGCCCTCGCCTCACCCTATTACAAACAAGACAAGAAACTAATCGAAGGTGTCCAGAGGCGAGCAACAAAATCCATCCAAGGCCTTAGAGCCCTACCTTATGAACAACGACTGCAGAAACTGAAGATCCCGACACTTACTTACCGGCGGAAGAGAGGGGACATGCTACTAGTCTACAGAATCCTCAACTCTAATTGTCTCCCCTCCCTCTTCGCCCCCGACAACCACTCACGGACTAGGGGCCACTCCCGGAAACTGTCCAGAAGGTCCAACACCTCTCGTGTTCGCCAGCACTTCTTCAGTAACCGAGCTGTTCCTCTATGGAACAGCTTGTCCGAACCAACTGTCACCAGCGAAACACCCGAAGGTTTCAAAAAGCGACTCGACGAGGACTGGCGCGGACAGCCCAGGAAAAAGGACTGGTGCACACCGGAAGCAGCAACCAGATCATAGCACCATCGTCATCCGCAAGCTACTCATCGGGATACAACATCCTTATTGCTTGCAAGTGCAATTTAAGGTAATATAACAATAAGCTGGCTTTTCAGTTGAACTTACTGACAGTGGGTGAGCCGAAGTGTGGGCGAACTGACGTGTGGGTGAACTTAAATGTGGACGAACTGTCGGAAAACGTGAAGGGTTTTGCAGGCGAAAGATATAACAATAAGCTGGCTTTTTAGTTAAACTTACTGACGGTGGGTGAGCCGAAGTGTGGACGAACTGACGTGTGGATCAACTTACATGTGAACGAACTGTCGAAAAACGTGAAGGGTTTAGCAGGCGAAAGATATAACAATAAGCCGGCTTTTTAGTTAAACTAACTGACGGTGGGTAAGATATAACAATAGGCCGGCTTTTTAGTTAAACTTACTGACGATGGGTGAGCCGAAGTGTGGGCGAACTGACGTGTGGGTCAACTTACATGTGGACGAAATGTCCAAAAACGTGAAGGGTTCTGCAGGCGAAAGATATAACGATAAGCTGGCTTTTTAGTTAAACTTGCTGACGTAAGCCGAAGTGTGGGCGAACTGACGTGTGGATCAACTTACATGTGGACGAACTGTCGGAAAACGTGAAGGGTTTTGCAGGCGAAGGATATAACAATAAGCTGGCTTTTCAGTTAAAATTACTGACGGTGGGGGAACCGAAGTGTGGGCGAACTGACGTGTGGGTCAACTTACATGTGGATGAAATGTCCAAAAACGTGAAGGTTTTTGCAGGCGAAAGATATAACGATAAGCTGGCTTTTTAGTTAAACTTACTGACGTAAGCCGAAGTGTTGGCGAACTGACGTGTGGATCAACTTACATGTGGACGAACTGTCGGAAAACGTGAAGGGTTTTGCAGGCGAAGGATATAACAATAAGCTGGCTTTTCAGTTAAACTTACTGACGGTGGGGGAGCCGAAGTGTGGGCGAACTGACGTGTGGGTCAACTTACATGTGGACGAAATGTCCGAAAACGTGAAGGTTTTTGCAGGCGAAAGATATAACGATAAGCTGGCTTTTTAGTTAAACTTACTGACGTAAGCCGAAGTGTGGGCGAACTGACGTGTGGATCAACTTACATGTGGACGAACTGTCGGAAAACGTGAAGGGTTTTGCAGGCGAAGGATATATCAATAAGCTGGCTTTTCAGTTAAACTTACTGACGGTGGGGGAGCCGAAGTGTGGGCGAACTGACGTGTGGGTCAACTTACATGTGGATGAAATGTCCAAAAACGTGAAGGTTTTTGCAGGCGAAAGATATAACGATAAGCTGGCTTTTTAGTTAAACTTACTGACGTAAGCCGAAGTGTTGGCGAACTGACGTGTGGATCAACTTACATGTGGACGAACTGTCGGAAAACGTGAAGGGTTTTGCAGGCGAAGGATATAACAATAAGCTGGCTTTTCAGTTAAACTTACTGACGGTGGGGGAGCCGAAGTGTGGGCGAACTGACGTGTGGGTCAACTTACATGTGGACGAAATGTCCGAAAACGTGAAGGTTTTTGCAGGCGAAAGATATAACGATAAGCTGGCTTTTTAGTTAAACTTACTGACGTAAGCCGAAGTGTGGGCGAACTGACGTGTGGATCAACTTACATGTGGACGAACTGTCGGAAAACGTGAAGGGTTTTGCAGGCGAAGGATATATCAATAAGCTGGCTTTTCAGTTAAACTTACTGACGGTGGGGGAGCCGAAGTGTGGGCGAACTGGCGTGTGGGTCAACTTACATGTGGACGAACTGTCAGAAAACGTGACGGGTTTAGCAGGCGAAAGATATAACAATAAGCCGGCTTTTTAGTTAAACTTACTGACGGTGGGTGAGCCGAAGTGTGGGCGAACTGACGTGTGGGTCAACTTACATGTGGACGAACTGTCAGAAAACGTGACGGGTTTAGCAGGCGAAAGATATAACAATAAGCCGGGTTTTTAGTTAAACTTACTGACGGTGGGTGAGCCGAAGTGTGGGCGAACTGACGTGTGGATCAACTTACATGTGGACGAACTGTCGGAAAACGTGAAGGGTTTTGCAGGTGAACTGACGTGTGGGCGAACTGACCCGATCTCAATTAATGGAATCTCACTAAGGCAGCATCAGACAAACGTTTAAAAAGCTGTGGGCCCACTGTACGAAGCTGAAACAAAACCCACAAAAATGAAGACAGTTGTGCTCGACCACGATCATGGAGATTTATCGATTTCTAATAGCATTGTCAATAGTTATATTGTAGTTTATTCCTTCTTTCTTTATCATACAGCGTATCTGCCAAGCAGAGTAACATGTGAAGTTTACTTCAGTTAAGGAGTAAGTATTTCCATCTCGAATGAATCTCTGCTCAATCGATTCTCCAGCAGATACGCTCGGGGTTCCTTTTTTTATTTTTTCCGTTCTTTTTTCTACATACTCCATCATTGACAATTATATGTGAGTAATTTACTTGTTGTAACCTGCCATTTCGAAAAGCGGAGTACATGAAAGAACAGAAATGAAACACATCAACAAATAAAAACTGTTAGTTTTATATCCTTCCGCCAGGACACAGTGTAGAATGTCACGCTTTGGTTGGGCAACTTGGTTGGACATTTAAGTGGGTTGGGCAACTTAATTCAACTGGGTTGCGCAAATGGTTGGTAAGGACAGAGCAAAATAAAACTAGAGACTAGCGACAAGACTTGACAAAGCACCACTAGCGATAGAGAACGTCCCTACTAAACTCATTCAGTCGTTCACCAGTGCTGGCTCCGATAAATCCATATTCTAAAGATAGCAAAAAGATGCTACTATCTCCATTGCTTCTTTGGTGTATGCAGACCGCACTTTTGCTTTACTAGAAATTTTTAAGCCCGCAAGTTTGTCTCGCTTTAAATGCCGCAAGCGCAGTGGCGGCTCTACGAGTATGTCCCGTCTGCAAAGCATGGGTCTTGGGGCTACTCCCTGGTGTTATTTTGCTCTGGGTAGGGATTAGGAGATTTCCTAAGGGTAACGATGGCATCTTGAACTTTGAGAATAGAATCCTAAAAGTGCGAAATAATCACACTCAATCTTACCCAGTACCCATACTCACTTTGGCATGAGTTTTGCTGCTTTGAAGTACGAGGCCATTGCCTGATCATGGTGACCGTCCGAGGCGAAGCTATGACCTTGAACCAACATAGCCAGGCCAAAATTAGGATCCAGAGCTATTGATTTTTGCAGGTACCTCCGAGAAACATCAGATTTTCCTAGACAAAAATAGATTTATTATTTATAGTGTTGGGCGATATTCGATATCGATAACGATATATCGGTCCAAATATCGATATCGAATATCGAAACGTAAATATCGATATCGAAAACGATATTTTTTCATTTATAATTATTATTCATAAGTTACATTTCTATGTCCGAAATTGGAGCAATGTGTTCTTCGGAATTACCTTTTTATTTAGTCGAAATTTGAGGTGATGCAAGATGCTTTTTTATGACAGTTTTGTTCTTCAATTTTTGTGAAACGAGACGTATACTATAGCGAAACATGGTACCGAAATATCGATATCGATATATCGATTATCGAATATCGAAAGTGAAAATATCGATATATCGACATATCGAAAAATCTGAATATCGCCCAACACTAATAGTGTTGGGCGATATTCGATATCGAAAACGATATATCGATATATCGGACCAAATATCGATATGGAGTATCGAAAAGTAAATATCGATATCGAAAACGATATTTTTTTCATTCATAATTTTATTATTGTAAATAATCCAACATAACCTACATTTATATATTGGAGCAATTATGTTTTCCGTAATTCAGTTCTTATTTATTCCGATTTGTTCGAAGTTTGAGATGATCGAAACGAGTCGTATCCTATAGCGAAACATGTTAAAGAAATATCGATTATCGAAAGTGTGAATATCGGTATATCGAAAATTCCAAATATCGCCCAACACTATCCGCGACTGAAACAAACCGGAATGAATTAAATTGACTACTCTTGACTAGTCAGTCGACAATAATGAGTCACAACGCGAGGGCGAGCTACGGAAACATGACCTGTTGGACCCTGGAACAGCCTTACTAAAAATGCCGTTAAAGCACAGCTCTTACTAGAAATGACCTTTTCATGACAAAATGGTTCTGGAAGTTCGTTTTTCGAAAATACCAGTACTTGCCCCGTGAAATTAGGGATTTTCTTGGTGGCGCTTGTCGACGCTTTCCAGCCTTCTCGCTCTCCGAAACGGATGCTCGACGCAAAATATTTGAAAACTGAGCGCCGTGGTTAAAAAGTGGGAAAAGCCAAGCAAGAGAAAAAGAGCCTGAAACACAAAATAGGCCAGTTGACCTACCAAGTCATCCGGAGTGAAAAAAGTTCATCTGAAGGTACTCATGCCTTATGTTTGAAAGACAGGCTGGCGGACTTAAAGCTTTCGGCCAAAATCGCGCTGGTTGACTCGAAAACTTGGCTCGGCCGAGAAAGCGCTAAAAGGCCGTCGGTACAAAACGAAACTATGGAGAAGGAAAGAGATTTCTGAAGCATGCAATTCCATAGGGGACCAAGTGATAACATAAATGGTAGAATAAGCCCGGGGTAAATATTCCTTCAGCCCAAGCTGACTGCAAATCTGCAATTATTAGAGCTATATTTCGGCCCGTCTTGGCAAGAGTCCTCTTCAGGCTCAAGCCGGAAAATGATCTTGATTTTGAAAGTTCATTTTCCAGCTTGAGCTTCAAGAGTCGAGACGGGCCGAAGCATCGCTTTAATAAAATTCAGCTGACGTATCCGTTTTGCCCTGTCAAACACAAGTACGGGGGGCTCGTTTAATGCTGAGTCAATTACCAGCTGCCCCCACTGCTCAGTATATAGTTGCTGAGCATTTGTATAATCATTCAAGGACTCGTCATACCTATATACTCTTGATGGCCAACTCGCATTGCCGATGCAGAATCTCCGGGTACCTAGCGTAAGAGCCAGAAGCGGTGTCACCTCGGGTATCACAGCTGGTCCCGAAGATCGCCGTGATTGTTTGACGCAGGATTTGAGTTGTTGAGTTTGAGCCGTATTACTGATTAGCCCTCTGTAGTTCATCGTCCTCTCCATTCCCATTCCCGAGATCACGAACTTCCTGGTGTAATGTTTATATCCCCTGAACGGCAGTTGACTGATTTTTAATGTTCCTTATTTGGCGCTTTTCGAATTTGGTCGCTTTTACAGAGCCCATTGGTCAGAAATAATTGGTTTTGTAAGTTTCAGCGTGTTACTAATCAAAACCAAGGGGGCTGCGCGAGACGGAAAACAGGCGTAATGGGTTTGTACCCAGCCGAGATTCAATGGAGTCACGTATGTTCGAATGCTCGAACACAAACTGTCCCCAGGGTTGCCAAATGTCGCAAGATATTTTGAATTGTCACTCTATTTTATTTTTATCACTTCTGTCCTATGGAGAACATAAAATTCACTCTATTTCAGTTTTTCATTTTCCAGCAGTGATCTATCAAATGTGACTATTTCACGTTTTTTTTCATGGGAACAAAATTAAGATCCGTCATTTTTGCAGCGTTGATTCTGACCAAAAGTGACCATTTCACATTTTATCATGAAAATAAAATTTCACTCCCAATTCACTCTCTGTTTTCGACCAAAAGTCACACTCCAAATTTTTTCATCTGGCAACGCTGGCTGTATCAACTGCGGCAACCGCCAAATTAACATACCTCTACTGTACACGGTTGCATTAGAATATTCTGATCAAAGCTCAGTCTACTGGGTCAAAGCAAATGCCAACTTCGTAGATGCCCTCCGTAGCTCTGTATTCAGGGATGGGGGACAGAATTATGAGTTAAAGGACCCCTCTTACTTATTTTGCCTTTTATAATATACTTAGCTCCCATATGGAATTATAAGCTTCTAAAATCCCTACCTTTCTCCATTGTTTCATTTCGTAACTACGAATTTTTAGCGCTTTTTAGGCCTTGCCGAGTTTTCCCTTCACCCAACGAAAAGTTTGCCGGAATCTTCAATGTCCGATGACAATTCTTTCACACATAAGACTGTGATAATCTTCTGTTTATTACTTCTTTTATTTGCTTTAGTGTTCCCACTTTTTAACCAAAGCACGTTCAGTTTTCAAATGTTTTGCGCCCAGCCGCCGCGTCGGAGAGCAGGAAGGCTGGATATAGTCGACAAGCGCTAACAAGAGAATCGCTAGTTTTAGGTGGAAAGTAATGGTATTTCCAAAAACGTTTTTTCTGACTCATTTAATAGGGAAAAGATCATTTGTAGTAAGAGTTGTGCTTTAAAGCAAACAAAGAGTGTCTGAGACTATCGAAAACCGGACCCCGGAGACGATTGCATTCCACTTTTTTTAGGCGTTGCTAAGACGTGGGGGCAGGGACTTGCTACGCTCGTCTAATACTTTGAGTCTTGTCAATAATAGTTGCGTTTTTTGCAGATACCATGGTATCTGATACCACGGTTTAAAGTCTTTTCCGCAGTTATCGTAGTATCTGGCCAGTTATCGTGGTATCTGATATTCATATACCTTGGTCCGACCGTGGTAAATGATCGTGGTATCTGAAGAAGTCATCTCACTTCCACCAATTTTTGTCAAATTGGTGGGAAAGAAGTTTGGCACTTAGTGATGTGACTTCTTTTGGAATGACTTGGAAAAGTACCACTGTAACTGCAAAAACGCAAAAACGACTAATAGCATATCCAGTTACCGTGGTAACAGATACCATGGTATCAGCAAAAACGCAACTAGTGTCAGAAATGCGCTGTCTGTGAAACCAACTGGATTTACATATTCTGTGTGTATGGAACACCGCCTGGAACCACCATATGCCGGGGATTCTACAAAGACATTTATACTGAAGTTTTCAGAGCGTGGGGCCAAGTTCCTTTACAATAGTTGTCGTTTTTGCAGAGCAACCGTTTATCAGATACCACGGTAACTTCAAAAACGACTAATTGCAAATCCAGTTACCGTGATAACAGATACAACGGTATCTGCAAAAACGCAACTAATAAATATTCTTTGAGCCCAAGCTGACTTTGAAACATTTATTCAAACAATGTTTACAACGGGTACGTCAGCTACGATTCTTCATCAGCGATATTTCGGCCCTTTTTGGCAAGGGTCCTCGTCAGCTGATGAAGAATCGTAGCTGACGTACCCGTTGTAAACATTGTTTGAATAAACGCAACTAATATTTATTATTAAAATCTCCCATGACCCTTCACGACTGGGGTTCTGGGGTCCGGTTTTTTGAATCGCACTGAAGTTTGTAAGGCTAAAAGGGGGTCATATAGTTACCGATTAAGAAGTAATAGCAGCCAACAGCGAACCAAGAAATGTGGCTATGAGAGTCCATGTCGATAAGCTGATGAGCCAATAGGAAGAGATCTAAAGGAATAAAACTAAATCAAATGGATTAAAATATAAACTAAGAATGCCCTAAGATTGGTAAATGTCGGTATCTGAACTGTAAGTATTTTTTTTCTTCCTCTTTTCTCATCATCGTGGCGGAATAGAAGTAAAAGTAAAAGTTTAACTAATTAAACAACTTCTCTCTTTAAAAAATATACGAAGTTTCGCCCCGCACCGTATCCTTTGCGTGGGTGTAAGTCCTTGTTTCGAATTGTCCGATGGAGCAGAATCCACACTTCGGGACTGGCACACAAGAGTTTTGAGGAGCGTAGTGTTCGAACAACAGTGTCTAGCTGGAGCAAGCAGCCGAACGAATCCCGTTCCTTTCCCCGGATTTCTCCTGGTATCTATTTTATGCACTGTCAGAGGTTTCATAACAGATAACACGAGGATACGTAGTTTCAACAGATCACACAGTCCTGGGATGTTATTTGCCATGATTTTTAAATGTTAGGCGTTGAAACTTTATTCATATAAGCACTGCAAGGAAGAGCCGAAAAAGCATTTGTTGACTGTTCCGTCAACAAACGAAAACAAACGGAAAAGTCATCAGATGTCTGTCCGATGGTGTTTCGACTCTTCTTGTTTGCACAACTTTTCAAGGCGTAACGTACGGTCCGTACCGAAATCATAACAGCTAACATCTTAACTGTTATCCATCGAAAACTGCGCATTCTTATGTTATTCTTTATGACACTTCCGCGGCTGGCCTCGTAAAAACCTGCCGTTGGTCCTGTGGGTTTTGCTGTGCTTAGTTTTCACTGTAATGTCTGGTGTTTTTTTGGTCTAGCCATCTCCCGGTGACTTCTCAACAGAACCTGCTTCCCGAACAGGTTCTGGCAATTCCGCATTGGTGAGGTAATACTTCACACTGGTGGGTCCAAAACGGTTTAGACCTTTAACACTAGGCTGCGGTCACCAGTGAATCCCGCGGAACTAGAGGCCACTGGTGAGTACTCCGGCGGTAACCTAATGGCAAGCTAAGGTAGCTAATGTGTCCCAATCTGGAGTTCGAACCCAGAGCCTACGACCCTCGCTGTCCAAATTCAGACGCCTTCATTTAGTTCCACTTCATTAACATTGTGATCAACTTGAGTCAATACAGAAAAGAGCCGTTAAAGTAACAGTAACTTTTCGAACAGGCTTGCAATATATATCTTCCTATGTCCCACAGGAAGTTATTTGATGACAATTACTTTTGTGGAAGATGTAACGACATCGTATCATCCTCCAGAGAGGCTGATACGAAGCCGTAACAGCCTCCGCAGAAGTTCATCGAGCACTTTGCTCAAATACTGAGTTCATCGAGCACTTTTCTCAAATACTGAAAAATAGAAGCTGACTTTTCACAAAAATATTCATTAGAAAAAAATACTTTCAGTAAAATAAAAAAAAAATAAAAAAAAATTATACAAAAATAAAATAAGAATAGATGTTGAAAAATGACAGAACATTTTACTCTCTTAGACAACCAGTCTGTGCCTTAGGTTATAGCCTGTCACAGACAGATTACCACTCAAAATACAGCTTGTCAACTGAGACAACATCCTAGTATCCATTGCTTTCCAAAAGCTAGTTATTCAGCATTGAAAAAATGACAGAACATCTTACTCTCATAGCAACCAGCCTTTGCCCTGGGTCATACCTTGACAATCAGATTTCCACTGAAAATACAGCTTGTCAACTGAAACAACATCCTACTATCCCTTGCTTTCCAAAGGCTAGTTATTCAGCATTAATCACTGTCTTTGTTCTGGAATTTTCCTCTTCAGCCAAGCCTTCAGGTTGGGTTTGTTATTGTTTACTTTTTTCTTCCACGAACCCTAGTAGTCATTTTAGTAGAAATGTAGTAGGATTTCAGACCGCTAGATGGCATCTGAATCGCCGCAAAAGTAAAAGACTATATTGGTAGAAACTGAGGTGCCTGGGTCCTAACAGTAGTCATTTTATTAGGTCTACAGTAGGCTTGGGTTGCTAATTTACTAAAATAAATTCCTTACCTCCATTAGCGAAAAAGTACAACAAAAGAAGAATAAGACCTACCTATAAAATACTCTGTTCGAAAAAGTTATAACAGTTAATATACCTCCATCTCGGTTCATATCGGTATAAGAACTTCGACGGCCAGGTTATTTTCAATTGCCGTCTCGTTGTCATTTCAGGATATCAACCTCGATATCTGAAGTTAGCCTTTATTATGTGAAGCATTTACTGGTTATGAATCCGCACTATCAACCTTACAACTACCGTCCCTTTACGAGCGTCATTTCAATTTGATATGCAAATTTAGCCAATTCCTTCTAAAAAATGACAAACATAGGGCAATGATACTACCACCAGTCATGTCGAATTGAGTAGACACTAGGTCTAAAAACAAAGAACAAGAGCTGTAAGCTCATATGGCACTTGCATGGGTCAAGATGATTTGATTGATCAAAAGTAAGTTTCGACTTTGCGGTTGAGATGCGCGCTCTAAGGGAGCTGGAACTTCATTTGTAAGCAAAACCCTTGAGGCAAAACTGCTAATGGGCTGATGGGCATCACGAAAATGCATATATTGCTTAAAAGTATTTTTTTATGGCACTTGCAGCCTCTGGCTCAAGTGCCATATACCGATCACAATTCCGTCTGTCGGTCTGTCGGTCTGTCGGTCTGTCGGTCTGTCGGTCTGTCGGTCTGTCGGTCGGTCCGAGTTTTTTTGTCCCACATATCCGAGTTAGGGTACTTCCAGATGTGCTAGGACAATGAAACTTGGCAGGCATATCAGGGACCCGACCAAACTAACCTGGAAATAATCAGTTTCCCGATCCGACCATATGGGGGGGAGTGCGGGGCGCTGGAAACTTGCAAATTTAGGGCATTTTGTCACTTTTTTTCTGAGTTAGGGTACTTCTAGATGAGCTAGGACAATGAAACTTGGTAGGAATATCAGGGACCCGACCAAACGAACCTGGAAATAATCAGTTTCCCGATCCGACCATATGCGGGGGAGTGGGGGCGCTCGAAACTTGAAAATTTAGGGCATTTTGTCACACTTTTTCGAGTTAGGGTACTTCCAGATGAGCTAGGACAATGAAACTTGGCAGGAATATCAGGGACCTGACCAAAGTAACCTGGAAATAATAAGTTTCCCGATCCGACCATATGCGGGGGAGCTGGGGCGCTGGAAACTTGAAAATTTAGGGCATTTTGTCACACTTTTTCGAGTGAGGGTACTTCCAGATGAGCTAGGACAATGAAACTTGGCAGGAATATCACGGACCCGACCAAACTAACCTGGAAATAATCAGTTTCCCGATCCGACCATATGGGGGGGGAGTGCGGGGCGCTGGAAACTTGAAAATTTAGGGCATTTTGTCACACTTTTTCGAGTTAGGGTACTTCCAGTTGTGCTAGGACCATGAAACTTGGCAGGCATATCAGAGACCCGACCAAACAAAATTAGGAATAATCAGTTTTCTGATCCGACCATTTTGGGGGGGGGGGTGGAGGGCAGGGGAATCCGGGAAACTGAGAAGTGTGTAACTTTCGAACGGATGATCGGATTGTAATGAAACTTCATAACTGAAGAGAATATATATCTGTAATGTCCCGTTTAAAGTCTTGACCGGATTCGGTAGCCAGGGGGGAGTTGGGGGGGGGGAGACCGGAAATTTCAAGAAACGGTTAGAATGGAGGGATCGGAGTGAAACTTGCTGGGAAGAACAAGCATCTGCTCTAGATAAGTCCTTTAGACCATTGTACTGGATCCGGACACTTATGGGGGGGGGGGGGCGGAATTCCGGTGATGGTGGTTTTTTGGATTTTCACGATGAAACTTGGCAGGCATATCAGGGACCCAATCAAACTGACTTCAAAATAAAAATATTGTCGATCAGATAATGGTGGGGGAGTGGAGGGAGGGGAATCCGCAGGGGAATCCGGGAAATTGAGAAGTGTGTAACTTTCGAACGGATGATCGGATTGTAATGAAACTTCATAACTGAACAGAATATATATCTGTAATGTCCCGTTTAAAGTCTTGACCGGATTCGGTAGCCAGGGGGGAGTTGGGGGGGGGGGGAGACCGGAAATTTCAAGAAACGGTTAGAATGGAGGGATCGGAGTGAAACTTAATGGGAAGAACAAGCATCTGCTCTAGATAAGTCCTTTAGGCCATTGTACTTGATCCGGACACTTATGGGGGGGGGGGGTCCGGAATTCCGGTGATGGTGGTTTAGGGGATTTTCACGATGAAACTTGGCAGGCATATCAGGGACCCAATCAAACTGACTTCAAAATAAAAATTTTGTCGATCAGATAATGGTGGGGGGAGTGGAGGGAGGGGAATCCGAAATTTTCAGTCATGCGTAATTTTGGAATGGTTGATCGGATTCGAGTGAAATTTAAGAATTCAACAGAGGACATTTCTCCGATGATTTTTTTCATATCCGGACCGGATCCGGCAACTATTGGGGGGGGGGAAATACGTGCCCCGTTTAGAATGGAGGGATCGGGATGGAACTTTGTGGGAAGAACAAACAGATGCTCTACGTAAGTCATTTGCTGAATCGGATTGGCTACGTGCACCGCGGGGGAGCTGGGCCGCGGGTGGGGGGGGGGGGTGGACCGGAAATCTCGAGAAACGGTTAGAATGATGGTATCGGAGTGAAACTTGCTGGGAAGAACAAACATCTGGTCCATATAAATCTTTTACATAATTTGACTGGATCCGGACACTTGAGGGGGGGGGGGAGGGGTCTCCCGGAATTCCGTTTTGGGGGGATTTTCACGACGAAACTTGGAAGGCATATCAGGGACCCGGTCAAACTGACTTGGAATAAAAAAAAATCCTCCATATGATAATCTTGGGGGGGGGAGTTGAGGGAGGGGAATCCGGAATATTGAGTCATGCGTAACTTTGGAACGGGTGATCGGATTCGAGTGAAATTTAATAATTAAACAGAGGACATTTTTCTCTTGTGACCTTTTTCATTTCCGGACCGAATCCGGCAATTATCGGGGGGAGGGTGGAAAATACTTGACCCGCTTAGACTGGTGTCCCCGGGGTCTGGGATTCCGGTGATAGCGCGTTAAGGTACTTCCTGATGTGCTAGGACGATGAAACTTCGCTGGAATATTGGAGACTCAACAACATTTGCTTAGAAATTGCTACTTCCCAAATCCGATTATTCCTTAAAGTACCAATCTTGACCGCAAAGTAAAAAAAATACTTTTAAGCAATATATGCATTTTCGTGATGCCCATCAGCCCATTAGCAGTTTTGCCTCAAGGGTTTTGCTTACAAATGAAGTTCCAGCTCCCTTATAGCGCGCATCTCAACCGCAAAGTCGTAACTTACTCTTGATCAATCAAATCATCTTGACACATGCAAGTGCCATATGAGCTTACAGCTCTTGTTTACTTTGCGGTCAAGACTGGTACTTTAAGGAATAATCGGATTTGGGACGTAGCAATTTCTAAGCAAATGTTGTTGAGTCTCCAATATTCCAGCGAAGTTTCATCGTCCTAGCACATCTGGAAGTACCTTAACGCGCGATCACCGGAATCCCAGCCCCCCCCCCTTCCTCCAACTCCACCCACAGTAACCGGAGCCAATCCGGTTCTGTAAATGATTAATCCAGAGCATCTGTTTGTCATTCCCAACGAAGTTCGATCCAGATCACACCAGTCTAAGCGGGTCAAGTATTTTCCGCCCTCCCCCCAATTATTGCCGGATTCGGTCCGGAAATGAAAAAGGTCACAAGAGAAAAATGTCCTCTGTTTAATTATTAAATTTCACTCGAATCCGTTCACCCGTTCCAAAGTTACGCATGACTCAATATTCCGGATTCCCCTCCCTCAACTCCCCCCCCCCCCAAAAAAAAAAAATTATCATATCGAGGATTTTTTTTTATTCCAAGTCAGTTTGACCGGGTCCCTGATATGCCTTCCAAGTTTCGCCGTGAAAATCCCCCAAAAAACAGAATTCCGGGAAACCCCTCCTCCCCCCCCCCCCCCCTCAAGTTTCCGGATCCAGTCAAATTATGTAAAAGATTTATATGGACCAGATGTTTGTTCTTCCCAGCAAGTTTCACTCCGATACCATCATTCTAACCGTTTCCCGAGATTTCCGGTCCCCCCCCCCCCAGCTCCCCCGCGGTGTACGTAGCCAATCCGATTCAGCAAATGACTTACCTAGAGCATCTGTTTGTTCTTCCCACAAAGTTCCATCCCGGTCCCTCCAATCTAAACGGGTCACGTATTCCCCCCCCCCCCAATAGTTGCCGGATCCGGTCCGGATATGAACAAAATCATCGGAGAAATGTCCTCTGTTCAATTCTTAAATTTCACTCGAATCCGATCACCCATTCCAAAATTACGCATGACTGAAAATTTCGGATTCCCCTCCCTTCCACTCCCCCCACCATTATCTGAT
Source organism: Branchinecta sandiegonensis (assembly GCA_030848855.1). Lineage (NCBI taxonomy): Eukaryota > Metazoa > Arthropoda > Branchiopoda > Anostraca > Branchinectidae > Branchinecta > Branchinecta sandiegonensis. Next base: position 26,645,945 of record JAUPMV010000001.1, on the reverse strand, counting down.
CGACAAAATTTTTATTTTGAAGTCAGTTTGATTGGGTCCCTGATGTGCCTGCCAAGTTTCATCGTGAAAATCCCCAAAACCACCATCACCGGAATTCCCCCCCCCCCCCCCCATAAGTGTCCGGATCCAGTACAATGGTCTAAAGGACTTATCTAGAGCAGATGCTTGTTCTTCCCAGCAAGTTTCACTCCGATCCCTCCATTCTAACCGTTTCTTGAAATTTCCGGTCTCCCCCCCCCAACTCCCCCCTGGCTACCGAATCCGGTCAAGACTTTAAACGGGACATTACAAATATATATTCTATTCAGGTATGACGTTTCATTACAATCCGATCATCCGTTCGAAAGTTACAAACTTCTCAATTTCCCGGATTCCCTTGCGGATTCCCCTCCCTCCAGTCCCCCCACCATTATCTGATCGACAAAATTTTTATTTTGAAGTCAGTTTGATTGGGTCCCTGATATGCCTGCCAAGTTTCATCGTGAAAATCCCCAAAACCACCATCACCGGAATTCCGGGACCCCCCCCCCCCCCTCCCATAAGTGTCCGGACCCAGTACAATGGTCTAAAGGACTTATCTAGAGCAGATGCTTGTTCTTCCCAGCAAGTTTCACTCCGATCCCTCCATTCTAGCCTTTTCTTGAAATTTCCGGTCTCCCCCCCCCCCCAACTCCCCCCTGACTACCGAATCCGGTCAAGACTTCAAACGGGACATTACAGATATATATTCTATTCAGTTATGAAGTTTCATTACAATCCGATCATCCGTTCGAAAGTTACACACTTCTCAATTTCCCGGATTCCCCTGCCCTCCACCCCCCCCCCCCCAAATGGTCGAATCAGAAAACTGATTATTTCTAAGTTTGTTTGGTCGGGTCTCTGATATGCCTGCCAAGTTTGATGGTCCCACAACTGGAAGTACCCTAACTCGAAAAAGTGTGACAAAATGCCCTAAATTTTCAAGTTTCCAGCGCCCCCACTTCCCCGCATATGGTCGGATCGGGAAACTGATTATTTCCAGGTTAGTTTGGTTGGCTCCCTGATATTCCTGCCAAGTTTCATTGTCCTAGCTCATCTGGAAGTACCCTCACTCGAAAAAGTGTGACAAAATGCCCTAAATTTTCAAGTTTCCAGCGCCCCAACTCCCCCGCATATGGTCGGATCGGGAAACTTATTACTTCCAGGTTACTTTGGTCAGGTCCCTGATATTCCTGCCAGGTTTCATTGTCCTAGCTCATCTGGAAGTACCCGAACTCGAAAAAGTGTGACAAAATGCCCTAAATTTTCAAGTTTCGAGCACCCCCACTCCCCCGCATATGGTCGGATCGGGAAACTGATTATTTCCAGGTTCGTTTGGTTGGGTCACTGATATTCCTGCCAAGTTTCATTGTCCTAGCTCATCTAGAAGTACCCTAACTCGGAAAAAAGTGACAAAATGCACTAAATTTTCAAGTTTCCAGCGCCCCGCACTCCCCCGCATATGGTCGGATCGGGAAACTGATTATTTCCAGGTTAGTTTGGTCGGGTCCCTGATATGCCTGCCAAGTTTCGTTGTCCTAGCACATCTGGAAGTACCCTAACTCGGATATGTGGGACAAAAAACTCGGACCGACCGACAGACCGACAGACGGAATTGTGATCGGTATATGGCACTTGAGCCAGAGGCTACAAGTGCCATAAAAACTGGTACCGCCTACCACACGAACAAACCGGTTTTCAAACACGTTCGTTCCGTATTAAACATCAGTGTTTAACGAGTGCCGAAGTTTTTTGTTTTCAATTTGTGTTAAATTTAGTTTGTAAGCCCAATCGCCATTTAGTTGAGTTTTCTTCTTGACTATGATAGCTTCTGTAAATAAATGATTCTAAATAAACGACCCTGATTCTTATTTTTCTTACCATTCTTTTTCTTCATTTCCACCATTGAAAGGATGCACACTAATAGGATTCGCGGGTGTAGTCGGTCTCTGGACAATACCCTGAAAATGATGCGTGTTTAGCGTAAAAAGAAGTTGGTGTCATCAGATGGCTCGGAGTAAACAATAGAATATAACGCAATTTTAAAGCTGTATAACTATCCCACTGAGAAAGCCAAACTTGATTATGTCGTAAACATGAAAGGCATATTCCCCCCCCCCCCCCCGAAAAAAAAAAACTAAAGTGGGCGCTCACAGAGAGCCCAGTCAAAATAAATAAGCTAAAGTGGGCGCTCGCAAAGCGCTCAGTCAAAATAAATGAATAACCGACGACAAAAACTGAGCTAAAGTGGGCGCTCACCAAGGAAAGCTAAATGGGGGCTGGCAGTACGCCCGAAAAATTTCAGTAAAGCTAGTTCAGGGTCACCAAGAAACTGAGTTGACATCCAGATTTTACATGGGCGGTTCGGGGGACTTAAAAAAACCCCTAGCACTATTTACTCTTCCAACTTACAATATATTTGAATACTTTAAAACTAGGCTCTGCTTTCAACAAATAACCCACGGTTTTGGCTGTTTCATGACTTTTCCGAAACCCGTTGCCTTATGGCGAAAACACCTTTTATCTGTCAGGACTTTGAATGCTTATCTTTTTAGGTTCTTTAACAGCCTTATTTTCAGGTTTTCTCTGCTATTACTTAAGGCAAAGACAGGAGAGAGTAAGTAAGGAAATATGTTTACGCCCAAGCCCTTCAAACCGCCCCTGAGCTCGGAGATACGACTACTTCAACGCTTGCTGTTATCATGAGTTTTACCATTACATATGCGAAGAAAAGCTGGAACGGGCGGCAGGGAGGCGCCCTGCCACCCCCCTCGAGTTTTGGCTAGCGACGCCCCTGGGAGTAGGCTACGGTGTTCTTTTATTGCAGAGCAAAGACGGGACAAAGCTCTTTCTGTACCTTTCATATGTTACAACAATTGGAGATAACTTTGGGACTTTTTCACGTTCTGATCTAGACGTAGAGGTGAGAGCCTTTAGGGTAGGATATTGCGCAATCGGGGGGGTTCAAAGGGTTCTTGTACCAAAATGCATGCAAACAATGGTTCTTCTTTCCTCCAAGTTGGTGAGCTGGAACTTGTTTAAAAGACAAATGTACGCGACCTTTCATTTCCAATCAATAATTCTCAGGGCTCTTTTTTGGATGTTCTCAATGCGAGATATTTTTCCAGCAGTAAACAAAAGGGTTTAAGGGCTGAACGAACAATACAGTCCTGACTACGGTGTGGCGTACGTACCGACGTAAAGATTGTCGTGATCCCTCCAGTCTCGCAAATGTTTCCTTAGCCTGACGAGGACCCTTGCCAAGAAGGGCCGAAATATCGCTGATGAAGAATCGTAGCTGACGTATCCGTTGTAAACATACTATTACACCTGACTCGCAAAATTTCCCGAAAGCTATTTGGAAATACTTACTCTCTGGACACTTCCTTGCAATCACAGACTCGCAACAGCAGCTCAGCTTCATTTTCAATAACGGCAGAGCTGCTGCTAAGCAACAGTGGTAAGTCATTCTATGACGCCAGACTCGCAAATTTTCCCGAAAGCTAATTGGAAATACTTACTCTCTGAACGCTTTCTCGCTATCACTGACTCGCAACAGCAGATGCCAAGCAACAGTAGTAAGTCATTCTATAACACCAGACTCGCAAGCTTTCCCGAAAGCTATTTGGAACGCTTCTGGCAATCCTTGCAATCACAGACTCGCAACAGCAGCTCAGCTTCCTTGCAATCACAGACTCGCAACAGCAGCTCAGCTTCGTTTTCAATGACGGCAGACCTGCTGCTCAGCAACACGGGTAAGTCCTCCTTGAACCCAAGCTGACTTAGAAAAATATATCCATACGATGGATACAAACGGTGCCGTCAGCTACATATGCTTTGGCAGCGATATTCCGGCCCTTCTCTGGCAAGGGTCCTCGCCATCGACAGGCTGACGAGGACCCTTGCCAAGAAGAAACGAAATGTCGCTGCCAAAGCATATGCAGCTGACGTTTCCGTTTTTGGGATACCGGAACCGGAAAATTTGTTATAAGTTAAACTTTTATTTGAAGTTAATTATATGTCGGATATATAGGGGTAATGTGATACGGTGAATTCGTTTTTGAGCTTTGTTTTTTCGCCAGACAAGTAGTTCCTGCGCCGAAACCGGAAAATCGGCAGAAGTAAGGCAGGAAGTTTCGATCTGTTTCGTCAAAACAGATAAGACTTATAGGTGCAAAACACATGCTGAATCCATATCTGAAATTGGTTTTCTCAGATGATTAGCTATTTGGCCTTAATCTGTTTCTAAATTTTAATAGTAAAAATGTTCAAGGAATCTGGCGAAGACTGGATCTGGCAAAGACAAGACCCAATTGTCTGAATGAAATATTCAATTTCTGGGATCCCATCAGAACTTTTGGTCATGTTATCCGTTGTAGGGATTTACGGATACGTCATCCTAAGACATCCATCCTGTACTTGCCACCAAGCGAATTCGACAATTTCACTTGCCGGGTCCCCCCTCTGTGGAACTCGCTACCTGAGCACGTTGTCACAGCCCAATCAACAGATTCGTTCAAGCGGCGGCTCGACCAACAGTGGAGGACAAAGCGGTACAAATACGAGTGGGACGCCGACCATTTGATGTAGTCGATCACTGGCTCATGTGAGCCATTGGACGAAGCCATTCTGCAAGGTATCAATGTCTCGCAAACCTTCTCGAGAGCTACACGGGAATACTTACTCTTTGGATGCTTCTAATGCTTCCTTGTAGTCGCAGACCTGCAGTAGTCGCTCAGCTTCGTTTGCAATGACGTCAGAGCTGCTGCTAAGCAACACCGGTGAGTCATCATCTTTCGGATTGCCTCGCAACCGTTCCGTCAGTAGACTGTATACAACTTCGGATTCCTGCAGCTTTCCGCCGCTTTCCAGGGATTGTAACAGCTCTAACAACTTGGCTAAAAATGGAAATTTGTAAGGGTACTCAGAATAGTGATTAAAGAGGTTGTCAGAATACTCTGATTGTGCCTAAAACAAACTCTTGTCTCTATGCTGTGGAACAACCTTTTCCCTCCAAGAACCTGACATAAGCACTAAAAATCGCCGTACATACAGTCGCTTAATTCGGGTTGCTATTTGCAAGCGTCTATCCCACTTATCCGCCTAAATGAAGTTCGGGAACGCCGGAATATCTCCTTCCATAAGCATAACGAATCACTTAACAATGCAATATCAGTGATTTTCGAACATCAAAGTGTAATTCTCAATAGTTACGTTTTTGATCTTAATTCTCACTTCTCAGATCTCGCATCTCAATTTTCGATTCTCATTCAATTTATTTTGCTCTTCTCGCATCTCCATTCTGGTTTTTGGGATCCCAAAACGTAAGTTGAGGGATAACTATGACTTCGCAAAAGTTGTCCGTCTGTCCGTCCGTCCGTCTGTAAGCACGACAACTCTCGAAGGGAATGAGATATTTTGATGAAACTTGGTGTGAGGATTCGTTGGGTCGGCGGACCAGTCGAGTTCGTAAATGGGCTTTGTAGCCCTACATTTAGGGGTGGGGGAGGGGGTTCAAATTAAGGGGCAAACAAAATATTTTGAAACAGCTAATGTGATAGTCGATTATGGGGTAAGAAGACATGCTAAACACGATGGTGAAAACCATTTTGTAATCGGACAGGTAGTTCGCCCGGAATCCGGCCAAAACCGGAAAGTTTGTTAAAAGTAAAAGTTTTATTTGAAGTTGATTAGATGTTTGATTTAGAGGTAGGAAGACATGCTGAAGACGATGGCAAAACCATTTTCTCGAAGGACAAGTAGTTCGCCCGGAATCCGGCCCAAACCGGAAAGTTTGTTAAAATTAAAAGTTTTATTTGGAGTTGATCAGATGTCCGATTTAGGGCAAGAAGACATGCTGAACTTTTATGTGAAAACAATTTTCTTCCCGGACATGTAGTTCGCCCGGAATCCGGCCAAAACCGGAAAAATTGTTAGAAGTTAAAGTTTTATTTCTAGCTGATTAGATAACCGATTTAGGGGTCAGAAGAGACGCTGAATCCGTGTGTGACAATCATATTTTACACGGACATATAGTTCGACCGGAATCCGGCTGGAGTCGGAAAATTTGTTATAAGTTAAATTTTTATTTGAAGTTGATTAGATGTTCATTACTGGGGAAAGAAGATACCCTGAGTTCGTTTTTGAGCTTTCTTTTTTCGCCGGACAAGTAGTTCTAGAGTTCGGCCGAAACCGGGAAATTGGGAGAACTGGCAGGAACTTTTCGTCAAAACAGATATGACTTATACGGGTAAACACACATGCTGAATCCATATCTGAACTTGGTTTTCTCAGATGATTAGCTATTTGGCCTTAATCTGTTTCTGAATTTTAATTGTAAGAATGTTCAAGGATTCTGGCGATGACTGGATCTGGCTAAGACAAGACCCAGTTGTCTGGATCAGATATTGAATTTTTGGGATCCCATCGAAAAGTTTGGTCTTGTTGACAAAGACACTAATTTAGCCACCCGTTAAAGCCTGCTTATATTGGTTCAACATCCGCCCTTTGTTAACCAATCAGGAAGGAGAACGGCGAAGGAGAATCGAGAATTGACCATCGAAGAACTTCTCAATTCTGCAGAATCGCGAAGCTTTCCCCGTTCTCGATTCTGACAAAAACGCAAAAAGGAGAAATGGCTTCATCTCAACAGTCATTAAACACGAAGTAGGAAAATGGAGATAAAAAGCGCAACTAATTATTTAATTAATCAATTTATTTATAACCCGCCATTTCGAAAAAGCGGAGTAAATGAAAGAAAATCAATAAAACACATTAAGACACAGAAAAGGACACTTTTTTTCAATCTTCGGCAAGGAAGCAGGGGAGAAGGTCCTGCTCTGTTGTCAATGATTTTTTATAGCGACGACGAAACATCCAAAAGGGTGTTAATGTCTCCTTTATTTTATATTTCTGTTATTGCTCGAAATTGGTTGCTATAGGACAAAAATGTTTCATGCCTGAAATCTTGACTGGCGGGGATATCTGGGGTCTTCCGATAGTTAAGTGCGAAAAAGCTGATTTTCCCTGCGACATTCAACTCCATGTGTGGGGAAAATACAAAATACTGCATCTGTATGTCTGGGAGCGAGCCCATCACCTATCAGGCTTACAAGACGATGATGATACAATTCTCTCTGAAATAGTTAGTGAGCTAGTGCGTGGATAAGTAAATGGTTGATTGGTGTGTGCTATTCAATCAATCAATCAAGTTTAATATACAAATAGCTTAAACCTAGAAGAGGAATAAAATATTTACGAAATACCAGACACGAAACAAATTAACTAATACACCTACAAGATATGACCAGAAATAAATGATGGGATGAAACTACGTAAAAATTGGTCAGAAGAATTAGCAGGATATGGAGAAAATTGATTGCCAGTATTCTTCTCGGACCGACGCACGGAACACGGGAGGGGAGGGGGGAATAGATGGGCCATCTGGGGCAACACAGTATCTTTATTCAGCTGGTTTATGTAGGCTCTGTATTATTTCTTACCCGTGTATTATTGATTTACGTTTGAAAGGGTAGAGAGTGTTTGGTAGTTGTTAGCTCACGCCGATTATTTAGTAAAAATGATTTAGATAGGACACTCGATTTCATTTGATTTTATTGCAACACGATTAGACAAGTATCATGTTTACGAAGTCTGTTTCTCTACAGTATCTTTCTAATAAATGATGGGTTTTGTCACTCAAATAATACTTAACCTTAAGAATTATAACGAAACTTCCATCAAAACACTACGATGCATCGGTGAGTAATCTCAAAAAGAGAGAGTTTCCAGGTCATAGAGTTGGGATAACTTTGCTTGTTTCAGTTGAAACTGTGATTAAGTGTGCCACTTTAAAGGTCTACGTCACTAGTCTGCTCTAACCCATAGACGTTTTCCCGATCCCACTTAGTCGTTTGTGTGACCCACAACTGTCAGCGTGTTCCACCCTTCTAACTATATAGTAACTATTAGTAACTATTTTCGTTCCAACCTCGTGAAAAGTTACTACGCTGACCGTTCCAACCTTGTCGAAACAGTAAATAATAGTAACTACTTGCTTACCACGCTCGGGAGCGTAGTAAGCGTGGTAACTACGAATCTTTGTGATGTGACTCGCCGGATTAGCCCGTGGCACGATATTTTGCTGAAAATCGAAAAATACGTCCCAGCCTTAACGCCAAAAAGCCAGAATTCGTGACATTATGCTTAGTAACTACGGTAAGTAGAGTGGAACACGCTCTGTGTTTCCGCGACCAACAAGGTTTGTGTGATCTTCGATGTTGTGCTCGAATTTGGCGGGAAATCCAAATTTAGCGACAATGAAGTACAAATAATAACATTAGCTACTTTATCAAGCAGAAACGCAGAAGACTGAAGTTCTATAACTGATATTTTATCTGGATTTTATTTTTATTATCAGGCATTTGAAATTACCACCAAAAACGAAAAAAAATGCGTTTCCATGAATTTCAACTTGCGGGTCGAGTCTGCGGCACACACTTGTTCTGTGACAAACACAAAGAAACTTGTGGCACAGAAACATGTCACTGACAGCACACTTCTGACATCCTTCCAGTCATCTTCGAAAGTCGCAAAACGTCCGAAATTCTTAATTCGTCAATTTTACAATTCGCAAATCATCGAAATTTACAAACGAAAAAATCAAGTTATGGGACTGACAACATAGCTTGAGGCCGAAAACGAGGACAAAGGGATGTTTACGAGGGTTTAAACATGTGGGTCTAGTGTGTGGCACACACTTCTGTTTCTGTGGCACACAAACATACCACACAAAAACGCCTCTCGACTATGTAAGTTCTGATATCTGGAAGAGCCTGAAGAAACAAGACAATCAAGAACGATGGAAAATCAAGAATGATCAAAATGAAAAAAAAAATGCAATCAAGTTGCAAGGTTCAAGTTGAAGCTTCGCTTCTTCCCCAACGTTGTCCCTGACGTTCGACAGGCTGACGGGGATCCTTGCCAAGAAGGACCAAAATAGCATTGTAGCTGACGTATCCGTTTTATGGAATGTCTTAATATATGTTTCCCAGTCATCTTGGGCTCAAGGAGTATTTACATATGCGACTAAGATCATTTCGTAAACCACAGTGGCCTGACATATCACAAAAAATCAACGAAGAAACCAACGAAAATGGGTTTTGTAAAGGCCAACGAATATACTGAAATAAAAGGCGAATATTTCAGGAGGACAACTTTAGGTTAAATATTCGCCTTTTATTTCAGTATATTCGTTGGCCTTTACAAACCCCGTTTTCATTGGTTGCTTCGTTGATTTTTTTTGATAACATAACATAACGAATTTATTTCAAACAACCACTATCATGGCAATGCCAAATTTGGGTATTACTTCAAGCATAATGCACATTTTAAAATCTATACAGTTAATCATCAATTCGTCATCACAGACCTGTTATAGTATATAAATGAAAACCAAAAACAGAACACGGACGTTGGAATAATATCACAGACAGCTACCACCATCATTATAAATTTTTGTGAAACTCGGAACGAAGCTTTTCTGGTACCGCGTATGTGTTGCAGGTATGGGGGACAACTTTGGAACCTTTGAACTTGCGACCCTTTCCTGTCGGTTTGTTGTGTTTTCATAAGGAGGAGGAAGGATATCGGAGAACAGGATGGTGGAGGAGCTTATGACCAACCGCTAAGCTCAGCCGCAGTCTCCGACTCTCAAGGGTTTCCATCTTAAACTTTTTTAGGAGAGCAGAATAGGGAACTTTGGGCTCACGACTTATTATTAGGAGTGCACGTTTCTGTATTCTTTCTATTTGTTGTGTCTGTTCGGCAGTAAGGGCAAAGTGCCAAACAGCAGCCGCATATTCCAAAGTGGACCGAATGAAAGAAACGTAAATTCGGACAAGATGGGAATTAGGTACTTGGAACTTAGCCAGAAGTTTTAACAGCTGTAGACCAGCGTTTGCACGCTTTAGCATTACGTTGGTGTTGTCCTCCCATTTAAGATCAAACGTGATTGTTACACCAAGGAGCTTTAGCTTCTGTACCTGTAAACCAGAAGGCAGTGTTTCTTCAAAGGAAATGCTAGTTTTGAGGAAGGAAAAGGTTAAAATTGCACTTTTATCTTCGTTTACCTGCATGTCCAACAACCTGGCTTCATCTTTAATGTCTTCTATTATGCCTGCAGCTTTGCTTTTAATATTTCTGTGGCATACTTCGGTTAAGCTTAAATCATCCACAAATTTCCAGCGATCTGGGTGCTCTTGCGCTATATCATTCATCATTACAAGGAACAGGATAGGTCCAAGTAAAGTTCCCTGTGGAACACCACAGAAAATATCCGATAGTTCAGAGAACACGTTTTTCTTCGTTGTTTGTTTTCTATTCTTCAAAAATCCAACTAAAATATTTATAATAAAAGGACTGACCTTGAACTTTTCGATGAGTCTCTTTATCAAAAGTGTATGATTAATGAGATCAAAACCTTTTCTAAAATCTATGGTTATTAAGTTAATCCACTTATTAGGGTCGTCCAAATTCTTTAAAATAAAATCAATAAGACTAATTAAGTAATGACTGGTTGAAGTTTTAGGATATGCGACTAGCGACATAGCTACCTTTACTGCAAAGGTGGGAGTCTAACAGAACATCCATGACCTCCACAGAGGTCGGGTCTCTTCTAAGGGCTTCAAATAGACTTTCCGCAGCAGCCTGGCGCCTTCCAAGGTATATTTCACACTTGGCGCGAAGAAACAGTATGCCAGATTGTACTTGCTAGAAAAACAAACAATAATCATTCAACGAATCCCGAAGTTATTCTAAAACTGAAGCCGGCCGCAGTCGTTAAAGGCGAGGCAAAGAATATGCAAATCCTGAACGTCATACCAATCTCACTTCTTCAACGTTCAACTGAAAATGCAGCTTATTTTCTGGATACACTGAATTATTTTGATTCGTGGCCTATAAGGGATTTGTATTTTTTCACCTGGGGCTCCAGTAATAACGTTCAGAGTGTGCGCTGCTTGCACAACCCACAATTCATCCAGACGCGGAGAATTTGAATTTCAAAACTGCGTTTGAAGAGTTAAAGATGCTAAGCTCGGACAAGTTACGCCTGCAGAATACGGTGAAAACCGGAAACCGAAAGCCGAAAGCTGCTACAGGGCTCGCAATAGTGGATTCTTCCAAGGAACGCTCCACTAAAAACCGGTTTTGCACATTTTGCCAAGATTTTCATCCAAGGCAAGGGGCATGGAAAGAGGCTAAAAACAGCCGAAACCGTATGTAATTTTCTGTAAGCATGGATTAGTTGTAACGTGGTCAACTATCTTAGAACATCCGAGCAGAAACACTACGCTGTGTGCCCGACGAAATGTTTTCAAGAATTTGTTGTTTGAAGTTGTAAGTTTCAATAGCATACAGTAGTAACTGTTACTACTGCGTGTTACTATTAGCGAGACTGGGTGCTACTATAGCAAGACAGGATAACTACTGGATACTAATGCTTAAGACTTACCCAGTCTGAGGCACACTAAATGGTAGTATTTTGTACTATCACATATAAATACATGCAACTTTTGCAACTATCATACAACTACACAGGCTACAAATTTTTCGTCGGGTGTGATTTCCTTTGAAAGGCTAGAGCCGGAAACTTCTGGAAACTGTAAGCAGCCTTAGTTTGTAAGTAAGTAAATTTATAACCCACAAAATGTTTTTCAACAAAAAAGAGCGGAGAGATTAATAGAAAAAAGAAAAGAACAAAAGACAATAGGAGAATAACATACGAAACATACAATAAGCCTCCAACTCCAACTTATCATACAACTACACAGGCTACAAATTTTTCGTCGGGTGTGATTTCCTCTGAAAGGCTAGAGCCGGAAACTTTTGGAAACTGTAAGCAGCCTTAGTTTGTAAGTAAGTAAATCTGTAACCCACAAAATGTTTTTCAACAAAAAAGAGTGGAGAGATTAATAGAAAAAAGAAAAGAACAAAAGACAATAGGAGAATAACATACGAAACATACAATAAGCCTCCAACCAGGGACCCATAAATTTCCTGTAATGACTCGCCATTCAGGGGGCTTGTCAATAGGAGATTTCTGATGCGCTCTTGACCGAGCGTCAGATAGTTCGAGAAACACTCACGGGGATAAAATATCCGACTATCCAGATAGACAAAAATTTTCGCAGCTGTTGTGCTGAACTAGGAATATTTCTCTGTAATGGAAGAGTATCCTTGATCTTTTGTCCTAGTTTAGGTTCCTGGCAGTATGCTTAATAGTCCCAACAAATTGTGTATATCTGAGCAAGAACGCCGATTCGACCCAAGCGGAATTTTTCGAAACTAGGTGAGGCTCGGGCAACATGGCAACATAGAAGCATAGGAAATGACAAGCCCCTGAATGGCGAGTCATTACAGGAAATTTATGGGTCCCTGCTCCAACTATCAATAAAAAAATGTCTAATCAGCGCAGACGTCAATTTAAGTAAGTCTCAAAGCCCCGCCTCAAACCCACCACTTTCTTAATTGCTAAAGACACCTCCGGCAAGGTAGTGTCAACAGGAACAGAGATTCAAATAATGACTGGAAACTAACCTCAATCGATCCAGAAAACCAAGTGTCTCGTTCTTCCAGCAATTTCTGTACATCGACCATCTCAAAGTAACACTCCATGGACATGTAGTCTTCTGCGGCATCATACGCTTTCATTAAGAGATGGAAGCAAGCCGGGCTCGTCTGCGAAGTTGAAGTTTTGAGAGATTACGGTACTTGATTAGCCAAATTTGTTCTCAGATCAGACTAGGACAGCCAGACATGAAATTCTTCAGAAAGTGGCTGACTTTTCTTTTTGCTAACTCACTGATTTTAAACAATGGCTAATACGGAACGCCAGCTACGATGTTCGTCTACGATATTTCGGCCCTTCTTGGCAAGGGTCCTCGTCAGACTGTTGCTGGACTGGAAGAAACAACCTTGATTGCAGGTTGTAGCTGGCTTTCAGTTTTAAGCCATTGTTTTAATCAATCAATCAATTTATTTAATTCGTGATATTACACATCACATATTAAAATTATACTAAAACAGGACTATGCTTTACTAAATATATACAATCATTTCATCCATTCGGTGGCGCGGGGCAATAGTTGCATTTTTGCTGATACCATGGTATCTGTTACCACGGTAACTGGATCTGCAATTAGTCGTTTTTGCAGTTATCGTGGTATCTGATACACGGTGCCCTGCAAAAACGACTATTGCCGAAATTGCAATTTTCGAAGTCATCCCAAAAGAAAAACAGATATCCAGTTACATCACTAAGTGCTAAACTTCTTTCTCACCAATCTGACAAAATTTGATGAAAGTGAGATGACTTTTCAGATACCACGGCCAGTTACCACGGTCGGACCGTAGTATCTGAATATCTTATACCACGATAACTGGCCAGATACCACGATAACTGCAAAAACGCCTTTTGATCGTGATATCAGATACCACGATAACTGCAAAAACGACTTTAGACCGTGGTAACAGATACCATGGTATCAGCAAAAACGCAACTAATAGCCCAGTCGACGGAAAAGGTGGTAGAAATGGCCGGAACGGCATTCTGCATTTTCGCGAATTGCCTTTAAAGATAGATTTTCGAAGACTTCTAACCTTGCAATAAAACTAAATATAGGTTTTCCAGTCAGCTTGTGCTCAAGGAGTATTTACACTGGTTTTTGTTTTGATTAAACAGTTTTAAAATAAAAGTTACTCTGTGTGATCACTCAGGTTTACTGTAGGTCTCAGTTCTGTAACATGTTGGCTGTTGGAGAAGTACCACAACTTCACTATCGGCAAAAGTTGGGTCCCAAACTTGCATACACACCACTTTATTGGCTTTATGACCAGCAAGGACAAGTGGCCTAAGTGACTGGAAGTTTTACACTCCCTGAGTCTCAACCTTCAGAATCAGAATCAAAATAACCTGGGAGGTCAACAATTTATAAGCGTCATGATATACATAAAATAACACTTAATATATACAATTGATTCACGACTGGACTTTCCCTAGGCACACGACTTAAATGTACACGCGTGATGGCGGCTCGCTGGCCGCTCGCCTCCATACAATCTTTCTGTACCAGAACGCCTAGACATGTCCCATAACGGAATGTGTGTGTGGGGGGGGGGGGAGGAGGGGGGTCTTCGGGGAAGCTTTTTTTTACTGATCTAAGGGCCAACTAAGGTCACTCACACAAACATAGAAAAAAAAAACACCGAAACAACAGACAAAAATGATAATGAAAAAAAATGATGCACGTCTGAGAACTCTTCATGCCAAAACCTAGTTCCTTCAACTGACAAGAAGACTAAGCAATCCTAGAACCAATTTGATGGAACCAAAAAAGCAACAAAATAAAATTACCACCATACAACCAAACTCTTCACTTTAGACTGTAGTATTCACACTTCAAATTTGAGCCTCGGCTACTAAATACGCTAAATAAGAATCTAAAACAAAGAATAATATACCGACTACTCTACCTTATATATATTGCAGTTTACAAGTAGGAATGCAGCACGTTTAAACTCCCTGCCAAGATAGAGTGACTTTGCCATCATATAAATGTCCCCCGGCAGATTTTTTGATAGTGTTGCAGCTTTCTCAGCCCAGAAGTAAGCTGTCCTGAACTGGAACTGAAAAGGATATGTATTAAGTCTGTGTCCTTTTATCAGCATTTAATGTGTGCTATTGGCAGGGGCGTAACTAGCCTTTTACCTTTGGGGGGGGGGGGGGGGGGGGGGGGGGACGGCCATTTTGTGCCGACGGACTAAAAAATATGCCAACAAAACACGCCGTTGGCGTACATTTCCTGCCAATCACAATTGTTTTTTAATGTCAATTCGTATTCAAATTCACATTTTCGGCTTTTCCGTTCAGCTTTCGCCCAAAAGTGACACTTTCAACGACCATACCCCGAAAAAGCTAAAGTAAGCGCCGCCGGCGAAAAGTTTTTGCTATCCCTACCATGTTAATATGTTTCTTTTAAAGGACCCCTCTTGCTTATTCTGCCTTTTATAATATACTTAGCTCCCATATGGGATTATAAGCTTCTAAAATCCCCACCTTTCTCCATTGTTTCGTTTCATAACAGGGAATTTTTAGCGCTTTTTCGACCTTGCCGAGTTTTCCCGTCACTCAACCAAAAGTTTGCCGGAATCTTCAACGTCCGCCGACAACTCTTTCACACATAAAGATCTGACAATCTTCTATTTATTACTTATTTGATTTGCTTAATTTCCCCACTTTTTAACCAAGGCACGTTTCAGTTTTCAAATGTTTTGCGCCCAGCCGCCGCGTCGGAGAGCAAGAAGGCTGGATATAGTCGACAAGCGCTAACAAGAGAATCGCTAGTTTCAGGTGGAAAGTAATATTATTTTCGAAAACGTTTTTTCTGATCCCTTTCATAGGGAAAAGATCATTTCTAGTAAGAGTTGTACTTTAATGTGTTTCAAACCCCCCAGAGCTTCAATCCTAAAACGCTAACTAAATGAAACACCGTTCTTCCAAATAGAGAATAGGCCTACTACGAAATGCACCGCAGGCGAAACTTTGTATAAAACTAACTGTAATGCATCAATTATTATTATTCCTTTAATACAAGTTCGTAAATTTAATTTCACATATTTGGCTTTTCGTTTCATCTTTCACTAAAAAGTGACGATTCCATCGACTGTAGCCTATCCAGATTGAGTTAAACTAAGGACCGCAGGCGAAAATTTTAAAATCTGCCTATCTCCGAAAAAAAACCCCTGATCTATACCTACCATACAAATTCTAGCTTTTAATTTGCTTCAAACCCCCAGAATTTCACGCTTAAAGCGCCAACTAAATGAATTACCGTTCTTCCAAACAGAGAATACTAGGAAATACACCGCAGGCGAAGTTTTGTGGAAACGCTGGTGAGCAGAGCACCTCTTTGCGATCCAAAATAAAACTAAGGCTAGCTGCGAAATTACAGATCTGTCCCTCAAAAAAAAGTAGTGGCTATACACAATAAAGTAGGTACAAAGTAGAATTGTTCTGATTTACGGCAAAAGAAGTAGTTTTCAAGTTAAAAAGACATTCTGTATACTGCGCATCGCCATTGCACTAGGTCCCCTCATTTACTCTTCCTGATTGTGACCACACCAAGACTCGACCAAGAAAAGAAAGAAGGATGTGCAGCCAGATCAGCGAAAAAGGGCAGTTTATGTGTACGAACCACATAAAAACGTATACGAAAAACGCAGATAAAAGCATAAAACAAACGCATAAAAAGAACCTGATGTGCCAACAAGAATACCTACGCCCAACAAAATCATTCAGAATTCGATTTATTCTGTGTAAACAGAAGCTGATGTACCGACGAAACTGAAACTTTCAGGATGCCCCCGATAAGTATTTACGGAATTAGATATACATGAAAAATAACCTGATGTGCGGATGAGAAGAGCGACAAAACCATACAGCGTTTGATTTCTTCTGTCTTGTGCCCGACAGGACTGTACAGAGCTTGATTTCTTACATATAAAAGGAACCCGATGTGCCGACGAGTCAACCGACACCCAACAAATGCATACAAAACTGTGTTTCCTTTGTATTTCTTTTTTGATTTCTTTACAAATATGTGCAGAGAATAGCTAATTAGGTACAGAAACGTGCCGACAAAACCTGACCCTTCTACAAAATGTGCCGACAAAAATTTTCCATATATTTTAGCTGTTCGAGCGTCCCCCTAATCCAAAAAATAGGCTATGTTATTATTCTGTTATCATTACTGAAGAACAGTGTGTCGTTAACATGGCGTTTTAGGTTAAATATATGGTTACTTTCCTGGTCAAAACATCCTAGCTACTGTTGTGTGCTCAAGTCCACTCCTAAAAAGGTCCTAACTGTCAAGAAGGAAATCCTGACTGACCCAGGACCTGTTTTGGACTGCACAGAAATTTCCTTGTTAGGTTTTCAGGCCAAGTTCCCTCCTGTTAGTCCTGTAATCCAGGGGCATAGTTTGCTATGGGGCAGGGGGGGCAACTGCCCCCCAGACCACAGTTTCCCCCCCCCCCCCCAGCTTGATGTTTGCCCCCCCAGCTGAAATTTAGCATCTTCGAAGCTCTCGTCGAAACTAAGATAGGCCTACAGAACTCAAGCATCCACAGAAATAGATTGGTTTTCTTTAGTATACCTTTGTCTTTACGTCAAGATTGGTTTGAAACTTTGAAACTTTTATAGCGATATGCATGTGCTATGCAGGGTTAAACACTTTTATGTCAGACAACCGAGTAACTGATCTTTTGGTCATTGGTACCCAACCTGAAAAAGCAAAGAAGCTTGACGTCAATCGTGCAGTGGACAGTTTCGTGAATTTGAAGAAGTGTCGTTTCGCCTTGGTCGATTAGTAAAATATCTATTTGTTTCTTTGTTTTTATTACGTTTTTGTTCTTGAAATAAAATTGTTCATTTTCACTTGACTTGGGAAAATCGGCTCCAACTTTGCCCCCCCAGGATTCTGACGAAATTATGCCCCTGCTGTAATCCTAAACTAGTTAGCCTAGGCTCTTGAGTTGATCTTTGGTGATAATAATATTGTTACTAATAATTAAAAAGATTACCATTTCCTGTGCATGATTTGAGTAGTTACGGAAGAGAACAAGTTCCATTCAAAATGATCACGTTTCTGCTTAATTTTAAATATACCCGTGACTTTTCGCGCTCGGAACGTAGAGCTAAAGAGGGGGATAGAGAGATTGCAGCCTACGCGAAGAAAACGGAAAAGCGTAAAAAAGGAGTAATTTAAAGCACAACTCTTACTAGCAATGATCTTTTCCCTATGAAATAGATCAGAAAAAAGGTTTTCGAAAATACCGTTACTTTCCACCTGAAACTACCGATTCTCTTGTTAGCGCTTGTCGATTATATCCAGCCTTCCTGCTCACCGACGCGGCGGCTGGGCGCAAAAGATTTGAAAACTGAACGTGCTTTGGTTAAAAAGTGGGAAAAGAAGTAATAAACAGAAGATTATCACATACTTATGTGTAAAAGAGTTGGTAGCGAACAATGAAGATTCCGGCAAACTTTTCGTTGGATGACGGGCAAACTCGGCAAGGCCGAAAAAGCGCTACAAATTCGTAGTTACGAAACGAGAGAATGGAGAAAGGTGGGGATTTTAGAAGCTTTTATTTCCATATGGGAGCTAACTATATTATAAAAGGCAGAATAAGCAAGAGTGGTCCTTTTACATTACGAGGTATTGGACCTCCGAATTTGAGAGGGATTTATCCATGTTTGATAAACATTATTAGTCTTTAAATTGTTGGAAACAGTTTGCTGGCTTTTCCCTAATTGTATAATTAGGGATTTGTAGAAAAGTTCAATCATAAATGGGAACTTGAAGCCTTCAAACTTTCCGTACAAAAACGTTTCGTGCTTCCTATTGGTCTGATTTCAAAAATCTCGTCATAACCGACCAATAGAACGCGAAACTCCGTCATTGTTTACAAACATTGAAGCCTTCAAAACCCTCATTATCAAGAAAATTCTTTTGCAAAAGTTTTATTCTACTATTAAGAAGAAGCCAGATTAACGTTTTCAGCAACTCAATGGCTCAGAATGGTTTCCAAAGGCCGATAATTTAGTCTCAAAGTCGAAAGTCCTATGCCTCCTAATGTTAAATTTTTTGTGTTATGTTCCCGTGATGATGGTGCAGCAATATCCGTTTTCTTCGGGTAGGGTACAGTCTTTCTATTGCACCCAACCCGACGAAACGGAAAAAGCCCAACACAAAAATTAAACATTACGAGCGATCAGACTTTCAACTCTTTTTTTTTGGGGGGGGGGGGTCGTTTGTTCGAAATTCTAAGCTTCTAAGTACTTGATGAAGTTTTTCCAATCCTTTGTTCATCGACATCAGAAAATTTTTAATAAAGTTTCATCGGGAATGTGTTTAGAAGTTTTCAAACTCTTACGACGGAATCAAATTTCGCGTCCTATTGGTCGGTTTTCCATCTTTGCGTCATGGCTGACCAAAAGGATGCGACACTCCTTTTTTAGGTACAAAATTTTGAAGTCTTCTAAAGCACGGTTCCGATTAAACTTTGTTCTAAAGCTGTGATTCAGACAAAAACTGTGATTCAATCAGAAAAGGGAGTAGGAAAAACATGTTTCACAAACGTCCGTCTCAAACTAAAAAATTCTTTACCTCGCCATGTTCAGTTCTTCGTTTTACCGTTTTGTAATGGTTTGAAATATTTGTTTTCGTCGGGTAATTCCCCGAGGACTCCCAGAGCGGAAACTCCGTGTTTTTTTTGTCCCAGGGACTCACTTCCCGAATTTTTGCGGGTCCTCATGGAAGGGGAATGCTATTATTATCATCACCATGACAAAAAAAGGCCCCGAAACTGAGCAATGACGACGGCGCACCGCCGTAGATAACTTAGCAGCCCGATGGTTGACATCGCCGCCGTTGGGGTGGGCGGCGGTGTCCGACCGTTCAGTCCTGGTGGTATGCTTCAAATTTCTTTTTGTCAAGCCCTCTCATTCAAAGGCTTCAGGCTCATGAAAAGTTTTCCGTAATGCCTGCCATGAACGACTGGACCTACAATTTTAAAGCTGGCTAGTAGAAAAATATAATAAAATATAAATAATAGGTCGACACCTGATCAAAAATTAGTCCATATACTTTCATTTCAAGAAATCTACATTCAGTTCATTTAATAGTTACACTAGCCTAATAGTGCGAACACACGATCAGGCTCAGGAGCTCCCGGACTGGAATTCCTGCCCGGATTTTCGGCACCATCATCACTTCCATATGGAAAAGTTGAAAAATTTTTAACTTGGAAGTGATGACGGTGCCGGAAATCCGGGCAGGAAATCCAGACCGGGAGCTCCCGATCCTGATCGTGTGTTCGCGCTTTAAATGAATATCTACTGAAAACTTCACCAAAAACACATCAGGAAAAGTGTGCTTAAAGTTAAACATTTTAATTACCAAACATTCGCTGTTGGCTCCACACCGCGTAAACAAACCACGTGGACGGGTCGACTGCCCAATAGCTGTTGTACTGTCTGTCGGTCGCTCCCTCTGTTCAACCTTTGCTAGCTCAGACTCTTCCAAACAAGGTCTGGAAACTTGTCATCCCTTACGGACAGAAACACAATTTCATTTAAAGTTCTCTATAGACGTTACCAAACGTCTAAACGTCAAAACGTCAGTTGCTTTGAATTCACCTCGATTGCTGAAGTTCCGACGTCCCCCCCCCCTCCCCATTAAACGAGTTTTATTTAAAGACGTATAGTACAACAACAAGTATAGTTTCAAGTCTCTATGGTACTTGAGTGCCATATAGCGATCGAGATACTTATGTCCTTCGGTTGGTCTGTCTCACAGTTGCTATGGTTCCGGCATGTCCACAAAAGCTATATGACAATCAGTCTTGGCAGGCGTGTCAAGGACCCGACCCGATAAACACATAACAATGGGGGTGGAGGGGACTGGGAGTTCCGTATCCACGTAGGTTACGAGCCGGTGATCCATTCGAATTGACTTGATGGGTGGTAGGAGAAACAGGCTTTAGATGTTCTGCAAACTGTCCAAACCGCATCTGACCATGGCGGGGAAAATCGGAGGTGGGGGTGAGGGAATCCTGTAGCATGCGTAGAGACCGAACGGATTTAAGGATTGGGAGGAAACCTGGGCGGTAAAAAGTTAATGGATCCTAACTTAGGTGGAGGTGTTCGAGAGGAGTTCCTAGACATCTTGTCAGACAAAGACAAAGTGAGTCCCTCCAACTCCCCCCATTGTGGTCGAAAACGACTCGGACATATAAACGTCACATCTCTGACATCTCCTCTTCCCACCTATTAAGTTTCGTTCGAATCGGAGCATATCTTCGGATTTTTGGTACCTTCCCGCCCCCCCCCCATGGTCGAATCCGATTTGTATGCCGGATAGCATACCTGGGCCAAATAAGCTCGGTAGGCTCTCCACCTTTCATCCCAGTCGGTCCATCCGTTGGGTTCTTGTGAATGTTCCACAGTTTCCAGAAACTCTTCTCCAACACCCTCAACCGTGCATGTGATTTGAAAAACGTTTTGCTTTTCTAGGTCATTAGTTCTTACCACCCAGAAAGTTACACTCGAATCAGACCACCCAATTGCAACCTACACAAGTCAGTAAATACCGGATTCCCCTTCCCTCAACTACCCCAAAAAACAGTTTTCGTGTGGCATTTTCTTGCCAAACCCTGCCCCCTCACCCCGGACATAACCTCCACAGAGAAAACGGCGAAAAGCCCCACGAAACCCCCCTGGTGAAAACCCCTCCGGGGGGGGGGGGGGTCACCGAGGACGGTGGGTTTGGCGGGGAAGGTTATGTCCGAGAGGATTTAGCAGGGGGTTTAGCCGGAACCCGACCGACCGACATTGCGATCACTATATGACATTGCGATCACTATCTGTATTTGCCATGGCCGTTGGCTCTTAGCGCAAATAAAATCTTATCTTATCTTATCTTATCTAATGACACGTGGCAGAAGGGCAAGTCCCACAAAAACAAAGATCTTTTAATATTCATTTTCGTCGTAATCCATTATACTTGATTGGTTCATTTCTGTACTCTTACATAGTTGATCTCGCTTTTGTCCTCCACTATTGATTAATATTTGTGACGTAGCTCATTGATTTCTTTTTTGTTCTGTATTTAGTTTGTTCTGTGATATGTCTCATTGATTCCTAAACGGCCGGTCTTGTCTATGTTACTGCCATTCCTTACGTCTCTAATCGTTGGATCCGTTGTTATTTCCGAAATCTCGAACTTTCTGTTCCAGTTCTACCTAGCGGGAGAGCCGGAAGCGTCATCGAAGCTGTCCCCAACGAACGCCGTTGATTGGTTGACATAGAATTTGAGTCATCGTTTGGGCGATGCTTCTCGTTCTTCCCGACGTTTACTGTCATGTTTTGGATAGTGTAATTTAAGGTGTGTAAGGAGAATAGACCCGGGTTCTATTTGGCCAAGCAGAACGCTTGGTTGGTCTCCTCCAGTGGGCCGAGGAAAGAGCAGCGTTGCCAGATTTGCACGGGGAGCACAAAAGTTCACTTTGTTGAAAGTTGAAGTAACAACTTTTCTTCGGAAGAACACGTTTTGTTCTTTTACGACTTATTATTTGTTAGTTCGAGGAGCACTGGTGTCCATACGTTAAATTAGTAGTTTTTTACAACGTTCTGGTTTACTTCATGTAGTAGTAAGAACACTTTTTCTGATCTTTAGAAGCTCGAAAAATCGTATCATTGTGGCAACATCGAAGGCTGCATTGATAAGAACCTTTTACTTTCAGTTAGGGTGTGTACTAAGACGTGAACATCACGTATAGATCTATGCAGCTCGTTACACCTGTTTGAACAATGTTTATTTGCTGCGACTTGTGCTTTCAACAGGATGGAAAATCCAAGCTGTGACTGGAGGTAACTGTACGATACCTTCCGTTAGGACGTTTTCGTTTGTGAATCTACACATCCCGATAATGCCACATCCTGGCCTAGCTCCCGTTTCACTGAAAACCGGATGTTCTCCCATATCATCAGTATTCCTGCCACCTTCACTGCGTCATAGACTCGTTCCTGCGGCTGCGTCATTACACACGTTTAATAGGATAACACTAAAAAACTTACACTTCCACTTAAGACGATATCCGACCGGCTCTGGCCTTGGGCGCCAATTTTGGTAAAAACCCACTTCCAGTTACGTAGTCGTAGCCTAATATCTGCATGAAGAAAGAGGTATCAACGTCTCTATGTTATTGTGATGCTTCTGCTGCTGATCATTTTGATATTTTGTTTGAAAGCGTTTTTGTTTTTGTACCGAGATTTATACTTATCGAACTGAAACACACTCCACGGTTCATTAAAACACCACCGGTCCAGTTTTTAACTTGCTTATAATAATAGTAATGATTTTTTTTAGAGAAGAAATATGCTAAAGGAAATATAATCGTAACCCAAAACAACTGAAACAAGACCAAAGGTTTCGATGGGATCCCAAAAATTTAATATTTGATCCAGACAATTGGTTCATGTAGATATCCGGTCTTCGCCAGACTCCTTAAGCATTTTTTTTTATTAAAGTTTAGAAACAGATTCAGGCCAATCGTAATCATCTGAGAAGACCAAGTTCAGATATGGATTTCGAATGTGTGTTTACCCGTATAGCCTACGTCATATCTACTTTGACGAAACTGATTAAGACTTCCATCCGTATATACTTGCGCCAAATTTTCCGGTTTCAACCGGATTGAGAGCAAACTATACGTCCGAAGAGAAAATGATTGTCATATACGGATTCAACTTGTCTTCTTACCGTAAATCAAACATCTTATCAAATTCAGATAAAATTTTACTTTCAAGAAATTTCCCGGTTTCGGCCGAATTCCTGGTGAACTATTTGTCAGGCGAGAAAATAATTCTGATATTCGGATTCAGCATATCTCCTTAACCCTCAATGAAACCTCTAATCAACGTCAGATTAAACTTTTACTTTTCACAAATTTTCCGGTTTTTGCCCGATCCCGGGTGAAATACTTGTCCGGCGAGAAAATAATTTTCAGATTAGGATTCAGCATGTCTCTTTAACCCTAAATAGACTATTTCATTAGCTTTTAAAAATACATTTTTCGCCCCGTGATTGACCCCTAAATATACAGCTATTGGGCCCATCTACGAATTAGACCTGTACTTTGACCCAAATGATCTTCACATCAAGTCTGGACAAAATACCTCAATCCTTTCGAGAGTTATTGTGCTAACAGACAGAGTGGCGGACGGACAACTTTACAAAGTCATAGGTATCCCGTCACTCACGTTTTGAGATCCCAAAAACATTTTAGGAAAAAGTCGGATGAGGCCGTGGTGCGTGCCGAGTCGGAAACACACGTCCACTTTTGTGTATCCACTTCAGTCTGTCTGCAGAGTATCTGACGAACATCAAATTTCGGTAGCCCCTTAGTGGCTTGCAAGGCGCCTGCTGTGTCGACGGAACTGTATCGGAACTATCAGCACAGTCGGTTTAAACTAGAACTATAATAGTGGCAGACAACCAGTTTAGCAACGTTATTGGCTAATGCCCCTTTAGCATCAAATTCCTTTTTAACCGAGAATCTATGAAGTCTTCAACTATGTGATGAAAGCTGACCCAGCGAACGTGTTTGTCGACGCTATGCTCAATGTCCTTACACTTCTCGGACACAACAAATTCTTCAAGCTTTGCGATGGTAGGCTTGCAGACCGATCTGAACTTTCATGGCCTAAAATTCCTCCCGCTTGACGCTAAATAAACAGACCAATCGTAAAACCGCAACTACTTTGTAAAAAAGTTCTCTTAAAGGACACCTCGCACTATTTACTGTATACGTTCGGCTTTTATCAAATTTTACAGGGCCTTGCCTATTCTAAGCCTTTTTCCAGGCCCATTGACTTCTAGCACGATCTCGGCAAAAAAAATCAGAAAACCGGTTTTACGCATCGATACGCGAAACTCTTCCGGAGCATAACCGAGCTGAACCCGCCAACGATATCTCACTAATCTTTGCATTTGCCGCGATTCACTAGTTTCCGTCCGCATTAAGGCCCATTCACGACGGGTTTTAGCGAATACTCGGTACCAGCCAGTTCCGGAAATCACTCTCAGACCGAGAATTAGCTGAGTTTCTGCCGTTTCGGGTACGAGCTGGTCTCGCACCCAAGTTGAAATCAGTTCAACTTTTCAGGGTACCAGCCAATCACATTATTTAGGGGAATAATTCAGGAATGTTCCGATTGGCTAATGCTGAACGACGTCAGACGGAATATCAATGACCTAAATTCACTTTCAGTTTTCAAGACAGCAAGAGTGGATGTGATTTTATCTATTGGGCTTGGTTCGAAACTAGCCAATAAGAATATTTCTCAATATTCCCCAAAATAATCTGATTGGCTAGTACCCTCCAAAGTTCAACTGATTTCAACTTGGGTGCGAGACTAGCTGGTATCCGAAACTGGCACCAGTATCAATTGCGAACGACAGAAACCTAGCTAATTCTCGGTCTCAGAGCGATTTCCGGAACTGGCTGGTACCGAGTATTAGCTAAAACCCGTCGTGAATGGGCCTTAATGCGGACGGAAACTAGTGAATCGTGGCAAATGCAAAGATTAGTGAGGTGTCGTTGGCGGGTTCAGAATGTAGCATATGAAAAATGGATCTCCGGGTTTAGGAACTAATTAATGCTGTTACGGAAGTAGGTTGCATTGGCATCATAGGTACGACAGATCCTTTAACAGAATGACGTCAGAAACGTATTGGAATATTCCATCCGCTTGATCAGCGTTTCTGTCTTCTGCACTGACACGACAGTCAGTACTACAGTGCTACTAGCTAAAGCCAAAATATATTTTTGGGCGGGATGGTATTACTAGCAAAAAAAAAAATTGGGCTGGATGGTATTTAACGACCGGTTGGATTCTACCGACATTAATTCAGTGTCTAAGAAAAAATCGACTGATTTTAATAGAAAATCGTCTGTACAAAAAATCGCAGCGCTTCGCCCCGACTTTATTTTAACCGACTGGCGGACAACATTGGAGGAGGGACCTTCCCTATACGTGACGCCTCTGGCCACAGTCTATCAGAAACGGGAGTCAGCGGCTAACCAGCAAAACTCATGGCTTATCGAAAACATGGCAATTACCCTGAGGCTGCTTCGCCTATCTATTCTTCAAAAAGGCTACTATCTATATGGGTGCATTTCTTCCAAAGCACGAACTATGTCTTCGAGTTTCGGCATCCGGTTTTAGTTTATTAAATATCGCGAATCAAGATTTTCATTTCCTGTAGTTGTGACGATTTCAAGTTATGCGCGTACCTTGTGGAACAGCTGTTTGTGTTTTCGTCCTTTTCGTCGGAGTACGTTGTTGGGAGGTGCCCCAAGAAGGATCGGTAGTTTTCATCAATGAAGAGGGTAAGTCGTGATAATGAGATAGTTTTGGATAAATGTAATAATGGTAATAATAACAGTCATAGCTGCATAAGTACTAAGCTCGTGTTTGCAGTATCAGTATCCGATTTATATCTCACCCTCATTCAAGTCGCCAGCTGAATCCAGGTCTCAGTACGACGGTGGGAAGATGGTAGCAAGTTAGGGCGACATGGAGTAGCGACATACACGACATTCATACACAAATGGTGGATGAGTTAAACAAAACAAAAAATAGTCGGCAGTTTCGATTTCTTTCGCCAGTTGATATTGAGATTTTCTATAGTTTCTTCTTAGAAATGCACCATATTTTGAAGAAAGAAACTCACTCGGATCCGGTCCGGACATGAAAAAGAACATCAGAGACCTATCCTCTGTTCAATTATTAAATTTCACTGGAATCCGATCACCCGTTTCGAAGTTACGCATGACTCAATGTTCCTGATCCCCCCCTCAACTCCCCCAACGATGATCGGATGGAGAAAATTACTATTTCCAAGTCAGTTTGGTCGGGTCCCTTATATAAGTTTCGTCGTGAAAATCCCAAATACCGCCATCAATTTCGAGACCCCCCCCCCCCCAAGTGTCTGGATCCTGTCCGATTGTGCAGATTCTACAAAATAAAACAGTGCGTCTTCTTGGTAATTATGTTGAAAATGTGAATGATACCGCGTCATGCTTTAAGAAATTACGAGTGTTTAACATTGGTCAGATCCGCGATTATCAAGCTGCTGTTTTTGCGTATCGATGCTGGAATGATGTATGTCCTGCAGTTTTTACTGAATTTTTTCGCGCAAATCGTTCACTCCACAGGTATGCGACTAGAGAGGCGGATAATTTTGTTGTTGAGTACCGAGACACCACACGTGCAGCTTTCGGAATTAGGTATCTAGCTCCGACTATTTGGAATGATATCCCAGTTGTCATTCGGGAGGCTGAACACATTGGGTCATTTAAAGTAAAACTTAAAAAACATTTATTGGGAGAAGGGAGTTAATTTTCTTATTTTTTTTTTTTTTTTTTTTTTTTTTCTTAGATTTCTTATTTTTTTTTTTTTTTTTTTTAAATTTTGGTATTAAAGGTTAATTGAGAGAGAGTGTTCTTGTCCTTCTTTTTTTTCTTTTTTTTTATGAAATTTGATATAGGTTGAGAATCAGAGGATTGCAGTCGTCCATCATCAGGCTTCTTGAGCCTTCCCCGGGCGGTTGCGTGTTTTTATAGTTTATTTTGTATTTAGTAGTAAATAAAGTAAGTCAAGTCAAGTCAAGTCAATTGTGTAAACAATTTATCTAGAGCAGGTACATATTCTTCCCAGCAAGTTCCACGCCGATCCCTCCAATCTAACCGTTCATTCAAATCCGACCATCCGTTGAAAAGTTACGGACGACTAAATTTTCCGGATTTCCCCTCCCTCCACTCCCCCCCCCCCAACCCATATGGTCGGATTGGAAAACTGATTATTTCCAAGTTAGTTTGGTCGGGTCCCTGATATGTGTTTGGTCGGGTCCCTGATATGCCTGCCAAGTTTCATGGTCCTAGCCTAGCACATCTGGAAGTACCCTTACTCGCCATCGTGGGACAACTCGCCCGACCGACAGACGGAACTACGATCGGTATGGAGGATCGCAACTTGGCCGGAATTGAATGAATGGAGAAAGGAGGTATTTGGTGAGTAATGAAGAATGGATGGTAAGGATGATAAAGGATGAATGTTTTGTCACCGTGAAAGAACTTGGACGTTACTTGAGGCTTGCGATGGAGCATAGAACGAGATTTTTAGAATAGGAGTATGTTAGTTCTATAAGTTAGTTAATTTATTTACAGTTTTTTTGTTGCCATGGCCCATGCGATTTTGGGGTAATATATTCTGTTCTATCTTTCAATTTGAGCCAGACGCTGCAAGTGCCATAAAAACTAAGGAACACATAGGAATTACTGGCAAAGACATACTTATCGTACTGATATTGAAAGATCCCATATGCTACCTTTGATCAATATCACCTCAGCAGATGATAGTGACGAAGATCTTGTTAGGATTTGCAGTCTGCCAGCATCCGTCCCTGGTCGCCTTACCACTGCACAACCTTCGGTTGGTTTGGGCTTAAAATACTACGCAGGCAGGCGTGTTGGTATACTCTCTATGACTAAGTCCCAAAACATGGTAGTGAACCTCAGGAAGGACGAGAAACGTCGCTCGAACGATGATTCAAATCATGTGTCAACCAATCAACGGCGTTCGTAGGGGATAGCTGTCGTGACGCTTCCGGCTCTTCGCTAGGCACACGGCGATTCCTCATCGGCACGAAGAGTTAGTCCTCAAGAGCATTTCAGCAAGTCGGCACGAAAGTAGCATTTCAGCTATTTCAGCTATTTCCAGCTATTCAACTGCGTTTTGAAAGCTAAGATGATACTTGATCTAAAGATGGTCTCAAAATACGCTGTTTGTGCTTGAAACCAACTAAACTCCTTGTTTTCTGAAGCCAGGAACTGTTCCTCTCACCAGAGTGTCATGATACCTAGTATGACACCATCACTTCCTTCAGTTGTTAATGGCGGAGTCTCTAAAGCAGTGGTTCCCAACTGGGGGTACGCGTACCCAAAGGGGTACGTGTGACCCTCGTAAGGGGTACGCGAAGGTCCCAAATCTCTGAATTCGAAAATGTCTGCTTTCGTCAAGAAATTAGAGTTTTGGCTTACGAAGTTTCAAATAAACAGCGCAAGTGTCTTTTTGATCCTTGACCAGTTTGTGGACGATATTGAAATTGACAGCCTTGCATCCTCAAGTATCCCTTTTATTTATATATATTTTTACACATTAATTGCTTCCCATTTATGACAATAAATGACGTCTTTTTGGTGTTCCGATCTGGACAGCTCTTAGTAAAATAATAGAGCAAAGATTCTTCAAAAAGGGGTACGCAACTATTTTGAACCTTAATTAGGGGTACGCGATACGGCAAAGGTTGGGAACCAGTGCTCTAAAGCATCGTCCAAATAGCTGAATAGCGCTATACGCGATGTTTACGTCTTAATACACGCTCCCGTTCAAATAGGAAACCCGAGAGGTTCTTATGAATGCAGCATTCGGTGCTGCCACGCTGGTACAGCTTTTCGAGCTTCTAAAGATCATAAAAAGTATTCTTAGTACTACTTGAAGTACACCAGTACAATTTGAGGCCCAATAAATTGTAAAAAGCTATTAAATTTATGGATGGACAGCGTTGGTCCTCGGACTAGCAGTAAGCAGTCGAAACAGAACAAAACGTGTTATTTTGACGAAAAGTGGTTTCGTTAGCTTCCAACAAAGTAGAACTTTAGTGATTCTCGTGGCAACACTGACGGCGCTGCTCCTTTCCTCGGCCCGCTGGCAGAACCAACCAAGCAATCTGATTGGCTTTGCATAAGGGAGAATAGAGCCGAGCTCCATTTTCCTTATTCGCATTATTACAGCGCGCACCGAGGAAAAGAGGAATCTGAAATAAGTCTTCTACGCCGTAATACATCTTACAACAGCTATTTGGACAATGCTTAACCCCCTTGTTCATCGTGTGTCTCTCTATTGGCGATCCCGGGACTCCAAAACTCCTCTCGTGTGCAGAGCGAATCATCTGTGAATAACTAGCAATGGCGTAATTGTGATTTTTCTATACCATCTCTTTAACAGTTAATCCTTGCGTTTTGGAAACACTTTGGATTTCTACTTTCATTTTTGTTTTCTGTATTGATCAAAATATGTTGTTACTGAGGACAATAATGTGAAATCTTTTCTCGCCTTGGCGGTGATTAATCACAGAGGGTGGATTCGTGTAGCAAAAGCTGAAAATTAGATTGAGATTAAGAAGTCTATAAAATGATATGATATTTTTTGCTGTAGCAACATAAGGGCCATGGCAACACAACATTTACAACGAACAACCAGACCAAACGGTGGACCTCCAAATACATTAATCATTATTTATCATCATCATTATTGAAATCTTACGGAAAATTGCTTCATTGCCAGCTTGAGAAACCTTCCAAGCCTCTCAAGAACCGCACATTCACTCCTGATCCGTTCCATGAAAAACGCGCTCTCCAAACATCTCATGCCTCAACTCATTCAGCTGCTGTGCTGTGGACGGAGCTGGGTTCGTTGATTGACCTCTCCAAGGGAAGTCCAAACCAGATGAAAAATGTGTAGCCTGCGTTGTGTTATGATAGTTGTAGGAAAAAGTTGAATGCATTGATAATGTAAGAGCAAAGAATACTACCATTTAAACTGGCTCCAGACTGGGCAAATCTTAAGCAGTAGTATCCAGTAGCATCATGTCTTGCTATAGTAGTATCCAGTCTTGCTAATAGTAGCATGCAGCAGAATGCAGTAACACGGTACCCTTGAAGTAGAAGCATGTAGTAGCATCAGACGTACTGCAAGCTAATTTTTCGTACAACTTCATACTTCTAATTCTGAGATAAATTTTCATCGGGAAGTCCCTGAGCGAACCTGGAACTTTGGACTTTATCAAATTTTCACCAACGAACCCGGCCCCGGCCCCATATTTTCATTAAAGCACAACTCTTACTAGAAATGATCTTTTCCACTATATTAAATGGTTCAGAAATTCCGTTTTCGAGGATACCATTACTTACCATGTGAAATTAGCGATTTTTTGTTAGCGCTTGTCAACTTTATCCAGCCCTCTCGTTCTCCGACCAGGCGGCTGGACGCAAAATATTTGAAAACTGAACGCGCCGTTGTTAGAAAGTGCGAAACCAAGGAAAAGAAAAGAAGTCGTAAATAGCAGATGGACCTGATGCTCTATCCTGTCTTCCAAAAGGAAAAAAACAAACTGAAGCTTCTCAGGTCCTTATGTGAGGAAGAGTATCGGCGAACTTTGAAGCTTTCGGCCAAGACGTAAGGCGTAGGAACAAAACGAAACAATGGCGAAAGGTGGGGATTTCAGAAGCACATAATTCTATAAGGGAGCTAGAGGTAATATAAAGTGAGCAGAATAAGTAAGAGGGGTCAGGGGTCGGCTCAGTACAGAGCAGAAGTAAGGTTTGGAGATGGAAATAATAATTTCATCTTACAGACACGGACTACCTTGAAGACGATGCCAAACGTTCCGGAACCTACCCGAACGTCACTATCCAACGTTCCAGTATTGCCGATATTCCGTTGTCTTTAGCTAGGAAGTTATCGGAAGTTCAATCAGCAGAAGACCTTCTGCAGTTCCTTGGCAATGCTGAAGAAGTCCTCATTGGCGGAAAGAAAGTAATAGTTGCCGTTGGGAGCGATTGGGAGTCTGAGATAACGCGTAAGTGCATACTTTAACTGGGGTATGTAAGTGACGATGACGCATCCGTCTCAATGCTGGTGGGGTAGTCTCTTTTTTTTCTGCTCACTAGTGTCCGGTGCTTCCTCTATAGGCGTATTCTCGCCATTCCCCGAGGACTCCACTAGAGGGGACTCACTCCCAGTATTCTCGCGAGTCCCTACGGAAGGGGAATTCTCCGATTGTCATCACCATCATCAGAAAGGACCCCTTTTCAGATTCGGAGGGGAATCAATTTTTGCTGGTGTTGGTGCAATGTAAAATTAATTCAAAACCAAAAATAAAGTGGATCCAGACTAATTTCGTCAACTGCATATTTTTTTTTTCAAACAAATTCCATGTTGGAAGCATTCCCCGTGTTCTCGCTGTTTCTGTACGCGGAGTCCACGTGGAGTTACTCCCTCTATTCTCGCCGTTCCCTTCGATTCCCCGAGGAGTCCTCGGGGAACGGCGAAAATACGCCTTATACGGAGTTTTTGGTCTCACCATCTCAATTCGATCTAGTCCAGTTTAATGTGAACAGACATAGCGGATGTAAGCCCATCGGCAGTCGTAAGAACAAGCTACATGTGTAGGCTATTTTGCGACATTTACTCCGACGTCTTATTACATATATGGTCAATAAGATGGCACAACTAATAAAAGACTAATACAAAATAAAATAAAATTAAATGAAAAAGTAGGAGACCGGAAAATAAGTAGTAAATAAGATGTAAGTACATTCGAAATTTGTTAAGTAAAAAAAGCAGAAAACATGTAGGCTACTCTACTGACAAAATAAGTGAAAGTTGGAGCACTGTCCCCACACCATTGAAACTTTTAAATCAAATAAAGATGTCGAGAGGATAAGATTGGTTTTGGTTGATTTCTTGTATTATTGATTTTTGATTCATTGATAGACCTTTGCTATAGCTCCGTGATTTCAGGTCGGCTACATGTGCATTTTTCTTGCTTTTGTTGACCAAAGAATTTTTAGAATCGTTTCGGTCGTTAGAAAATTGTTCTGATCATTTTTCTTCTTTTTTTTTCAGTCCGAGGAGCAGAGCGAAGTAAGTAGAATTTTAGTTCCTAAATACGATATATGAGGGGTGGGGGGAAGATAATCTCCACTGGTGCGTGCCAAGCCCGTTATTACTGACCGAAAATGGTCCGACGAATTTTACAAGACTGCTGAGCAGGGTCACAATACTCTTGATGACTAACTCTCCTTGCCGATGAAAAATCGCTGAATACCTAGCGGAAGAGCCAGAAGTGGCACCACAGCCGTCCCCAACAATCGCCGTGATTGGTTGACACAGGATTTGAGTTGTTGAGTTTGAGTCGTTAATGAGACGTTTTCTCGTTCTTCCTGAGGATCACTGGCGTGTTCTGGACTTAGTCATATAGAGTATTCGAGAAAGAGGAAAAAGGCGCCGACCCGGCATAAATCTAAACTGGCCGCGAGCGGTTTGCTTAGAAAGGTTTTTTCGGAAAGGCTGTTTTTTTAAAGGAATTGGGTCAGTTTATATGCATACTACACTTGACAGAGTAAATGTGTCAAGCAGAAAGTGAGGAGAAGCAGGATGGAAAATGGAAGAGAATAGAAACAAAAAATGGGACCGCGATCAGAAAACTAAACGATTTAGTGCCTAAAATATTTGTCCTTGCTGAGCGTTTTCTATCAGCACATTTTTTTGAGCGGCCGTGTTTTCACACAATATTACATTGTCACATGAACAGCGTTTCCAGATCCGTAGTGGAGGCCCAAGCTAGAGGTAGCATAGTTCAAGGTGACATAGTATAAACAAGAGCTAAGGATTCGATGGGATCCCAAAAATCTAATATCTGATCCAGACAACTAGGTCTTGTCTTCGCCAGATCCAGTCTTTCGCCAGGCTAATCATTAGAGAAAACCAATTTCAGATATACCTCTATAAGCCATACCTATCTTGACGATACTGACCGAAACTTCCTGCTTTACTTCTGCCAAATTTCCGGTTTCGGCCGAACTCCGAGCTATTTACTTGTCCAGCAAAAAAAGGAAATTCAGAATCGAATTCAGCGTACGGTATCTCCTTATCCCTATAAAGAACATCTAAACAATTTCAAATAAAACTTTAGCTTCTAAAAAAAACCGGTTACAACCGGATTCCGGACGAAT
Organism: Branchinecta sandiegonensis; assembly: GCA_030848855.1. Lineage (NCBI taxonomy): Eukaryota > Metazoa > Arthropoda > Branchiopoda > Anostraca > Branchinectidae > Branchinecta > Branchinecta sandiegonensis. Next base: position 26,612,444 of record JAUPMV010000001.1, on the reverse strand, counting down.
TAAATGTCCGGTTGAAAAACGATTGTCATATACGGACTCAGTGTCTCTTCTTGCCCCTAAATCTGTCATCTAATCATCTTTAAATAAAACTTGATACTTTTAACAAATTTTCCGGTTTTGGCCGGATTCCGGGCTACAGAGCCCATCTACGAACTTGACCTTACCCTTGACCCAAAGAGTCCTCACACCAAGTTTCATCAAAATATCTCATTCCCTTCGAGAGTTATCGTGCTAACAGACGGACAGACGGACAACTTTTACGATGTCAAAGGTATCCCTCCACTTACGTTTTATTTCTAGATTCTTGATTACATATACAACCTGTCAGGTGCCGATACGTAGGCTATCCGTTTTCTGAGCTTCGTAAATTCAAATTCTCCACGTCGCGATGGATTCTAGAGTGTGTTCCATCCTACTTACCGTAGTTACTATTCAGACGTCACGAATTTTGGCTTCTTGGCGTCAAGGCTGGAACGCATTTTTCATTTTTCCGCAAAATATTACTCCACGTGGTAAGCCAGCCAATCAAGTTACAGACATCTGTAGTTACCACGCTTCCTACGCTGCCGAGCATGGTATGCAAATCGTTACTATTAGTTACTATTTCGAGAAGGTTGGAACGGCCAGCTTAGTAACTTGGTGAGGTTGGAACGGACATAGTAAGTAACAGTTGCTATTGTCAGAAGGCTGGAACACGCTCCTAGTCAGGCCAGAAGTGTATATCCTGGAAGTTACTACTTTTACTAGACCAAGATGAAATTTTTTTTCGAAGAATCAAAATAATCAACTGTATTCAAATCCATGATAAAAGATAAGCTGGCTTTTCAGTTAAATTTTAATGGCTCTGTATGAATTGGAGAATTAAGAAAGAAAAACTTCTACTTTTTGGGATCCCAAAACGTAAGTGACTATGAGTTCGTAAAGTTCACCGTCCGTTCGTCCGTCAGTATGTTAGCACGACAACTCTCGAAGGGATTGAGATATTTTGTCCAAGCTTGGTGTTTGGGTCAAATTAAAGCTCAAGTTCGTAGAAGGGTGCCATAGCTGTATATTTAAGGGTGGGGGTGGGAAATTAAGGAGTGAACAAAAATATTTTTTTTAAAGCTAATAAATAGTCGATTCAGGAGTAGAGAGACATGCTGAATTCCAACATGAAAATTATTGTGTCACCGAACAAGTAATTCGCCCGGAATCTGGCCAAAACCGGAAAATTTGTTGAAAGTAAAAGTTTATCTGAAACTGATTGATTAGAGGTACGATGTAGGGTAAGGATACATGATGAATTCGTTTTTTGAGGTTTAGTTTTTTGCCAGATACGTAAAAGTTTATCTGAAGTTGATTGATTAGAGGTACGATGTAGGGGAAAGGAGACATGCTGAATTCGTTTTTGAGCTTTAGTTTTATGCCAGATACGTAGTTCACCCGGAATCCGGCCGAAACCGGCGATTTTGCAAGAATATGGAAGGAAGTTTTGATTAGTTTGACGTAGGTTATAGGGCAAGTATGGGGTAAACACACATAATGAATCTATATCTGAACTTGGTCTTCTCAGATGATTACCACTGGCCTTAATCTGTTTCTGAATTTTAATAGAAAAAATATTTAAGGAGTATGTGGAAGACCGGATATCTATAAGACCCAATTGTCTAGATGAAATATTACATTTTCGGGATCCCATCGAAATTTTGGTCTTGTTAAACCTGCAAATGAATTCTTCTTTATTTTCCTTTGTTTCAGATAATATCGTTCAGGCGACCCCAGCTAACTGCAAGACGGAGCTCCAGACAATTTCCCTGGTTGAGAACCCGAGCCCGTCCGTATTCTATTTCCCGACCTGCACCCGGATCGAAAGATGTGGGGGGTGCTGCAGTAGTGAGCTTCTTACGTGTGAGCCGACGAAAAAAGAAACAATTCATGTACAGGTGAGTAAAAAATATGACAAACGAAAATCCTGGCTGAATGATTAGCACGCTGGACTCGTAATCAGAGTCGCGCTGGTTCGAATCTCGGTGGTGCCTACCGTTTGGTTTGGGGCGGGCTTTAGAGGTGTAACCCGTGAATACACGACGAAGTGTATTCACAGCGTTGAAAGACGGGAAACTCCGCTGAAATTGTGTCGTGGAAAATCGAACTGAGCGTTCGGACGAAACGATGAAAGTTAACAATCGGAAAATGTAAACAAACCAAGAGATGTAAGCAACAACAGATGACATGCGAAGTCGTGGCTTATAAGAGTTTCTTGTCTTTCTGCCGTTACGCCTTTATGCAGAGGTATAATTTTTGCTTGCTTTAAGGTATCTGGGAACTTGCCTTTTACGATGGATAGATTCACTAAGTACAGAATACAAGGAAGTAGGTACGCAGCAATAGCCTCGAATGCCTTGAGGTTAAGACCATCAATGCCCGCTGAACTCGATTTTATTGTTTACCCAACTTCAGATGGGTACCTAGAGAAGCCTGAGGAAAGTAACAAGAAGGGAGCGCGAAAGCACTAGCGTGGCTTGCCCCTAACCACCCTTGCTGTGGGCTTAGAATCGGGGACAAGCACTGCTTTAGTCTGGGTTGAAAAGGTTAAAAGCTGCACCCTTAAATTTTACCTTACCTCTGCACACACCAAGGAAACAAGGAAGGCAGTATCATTTTTTTGCTATGTCCAGAATATGAAGTTATCGGAGCCAGCGCTGGTGAACGGCTGAATGAGTTTCAGTGGGGACGTTCTCTATCGCTACTGGTGCCAGTATTGGTGCTATTAGAGTGTGTGTCAATTTTGTTAAGTCTTGGCGCTACTTCCTACTGTTATTTTGCTCTGATAGCGATACTTCAGCTTTTCTTGGCAAAGGTTCTTCAGGCTTGAATTAGAAAAACAAATCTGCGGTGATCCCAGCTGACGTATCCGTTTGACACCGTTAATCTGATTCGCAATGAGCTTTGGGCTTAACGAATGCTTCTGACACATTTATTCCATGTCATTTTTTATATCCTCTACAAGATTTAGAAATACTTTAAAGGACCACTCTTGCTTATTCTGCCTTTATATACTTAGCTCCCATGTGGAATAATAAGCTTCTAAAATCCCCACCTTTCTCCATTGTTTCGTTTCGTAACTACGAATTTTTAGCGCTTTTTCGGCATTGCCGAGTTTTCCCGTCACCCAACGAAAAGTTTGCCGGAATCTTCATTGTCCGCTGACAACTCTTTCAAACATAAGGATGTGATAATCTTCTGTCTATTACTTCTTTTTTTTGCTTAGTTTTCACACTTTTTAACCAAGGTACATTCAGTTTTCGAATCTTTTGTGCCCAGCCGCCGCGTCGGAGAGCAGGAAGGCTGGATGTATTCGACAAGCGCTAACAAGAGAATCGCTAGTTTCGGGTGGGAAGTCATGGTGTTTTCGAAAACGTTTATTCTGATCCATTTTCAGTAAGTAGTCAGTCTAGTAAGAGCTGTGCTTTAAGAATAATTTTTAAGTAATGTTAAGTAAAGTAAAATTATAAACTGCAACTAGAGTGTACACACAAAGGTGGGTATATCTTTGGGACTAGTATTTTTGCAGAAGTTCGGCCTTAGCGCCTTCCGGGACTCCCCCTTCCCTCCCCCCCCCCCATTCAGCTCAAAAGTGGCAAAAGACGCTTTAGTCCACAAAATTGCACGTTTTGGTCACGTACGTGTGGAGCGTGTCGAGTTTTTCCGAAGTTCAAGTTCAAGTTTAAGTTTTGATTATTGACAAACTAAATGTAACATAAAGAGCCAATTTAGCAGAGAGAGGAAATGGCGGACATTTATATACACTACGGACTATAAATAAATCAACACACAAGTTATAAATTAACCATAACCCATCCAGGTTCCAGGTTCAAACCACCAAACTGAGTTGGATTTACCGCGACAAACCATAACTCCTTCGTGCAAGATAGTTTATACGATACCCAGCATACGACAGTATACGACATACCCGTATACGAAACCATAACTCCTTCGTGCAAGATAGTTATACGATACCCAGTATACGACAGTCGACAGTATACGACATACCCATATACGACACCCAGCCCTCCGGGTCGTTGGATCCGGAGTTCAGGCTGTAAGCTTGTGTTGTTGGTAGCCTACTAAATTCATATTTTGTTCATTAGATAATGAAAGTGGAGTATCGTGCTGTAAGGAGTCAAAGGCAAGCGCCGATGCAGTTGGCAGGAAAAGAAATTATCCCAATTGAGAAACATTTGGAGTGCAAATGTAACTGCCGTGTCAAACCTTCGGTAAGTAAAGCTTAGCTACCCCAGTCATACACAAATCCTCTATTTTCCGCATGGTGATCCTAAGTCTGCTTATGTCCTAACGTATGGGCACGTTGGGCACCATGCCCTGCACCAGCGGCATGTTACCCCATATAAATCTGTTTGAAAAGCAAATTTCCATTTCAAATTCTCAGTTCAACAGATTTTTGTGGGATACCATACCCTTGCTGCAGGGCATGGTGCCGTAACGTATGAGCACGTCGATATACGTTGGGGCATGCCCAGACGTTAGGGCACCATGTCCAAAATTTGAGGATTTGTGGACGACCGAGCCACCACCACCCCTTTCCCTTCCTTACGTAAAGAACAACTAGTAGCAGGGGCGTCACGTATGGGGGTGGAGGGGGGGGGGGACGCCCGTCCCCACTGTTGTCGGTAAATTATAACTGAGTCGGCGCGAAGCGCCTCGATTTTTCGGATTCGTAAAAACAGTCGATTTTCTTCTTGGAAACAGTCGATTTTTTCTTAAAAACAGTCGGATTTTCGTAAAATAATAGATTTTTTCTTGAAAACAGTCTGTTTTCTTGAAACTGGTCGATTTTTCGTCAAAACAGTCATTTTTTATGGCACTTGCAGCCTCTGGCTCAAGTGCCATATACCGATCACAATTCCGTCTGTCGGTCTGTCGGTCTGTCGGTCTGTCGGTCGGTCCGAGTTTTTTTGTCCCACATATCCGAGTTAGGGTACTTCCAGATGTGCTAGGACAATGAAACTTGGCAGGCATATCAGGGACCCGACCAAACTAACCTGGAAATAATCAGTTTCCCAATCCGACCATATGGGGGGGAGTGCGGGGCGCTGGAAACTTGCAAATTTAGGGCATTTTGTCACTTTTTTCTGAGTTAGGGTACTTCTAGATGAGCTAGGACAATGAAACTTGGCAGGAATATCAGGGACCCGACCAAACGAACCTGGAAATAATCAGTTTCCCGATCCGACCATATGAGGGGGAGTGGGGGCGCTCGAAACTTGAAAATTTAGGGCATTTTGTCACACTTTTTCGAGTTAGGGTACTTCCAGATGAGCTAGGACAATGAAACTTGGCAGGGATATCAGGGACCTGACAAAAGTAACCTGGAAATAATAAGTTTCCCGATCCGACCATATGCGGGGGAGTTGGGGCGCTGGAAACTTGAAAATTTAGGGCATTTTGTCACACTTTTTCGAGTGAGGGTACTTCCAGATGAGCTAGGACAATGAAACTTGGCAGGAATATCACGGACCCGACCAAACTAACCTGCAAATAATCAGTTTCCCGATCCGACCATATGGGGGGGAGTGCGGGGCGCTGGAAACTGGAAAATTTAGGGCATTTTGTCACACTTTTTCGAGTTAGGGTACTTCCAGTTGTGCTAGGACCATGAAACTTGGCAGGCATATCAGAGACCCGACCAAACAAAATTAGGAATAATCAGTTTTCTGATCCGACCATTTGGGGGGGGGGGGAGGGCAGGGGAATCCGAGAAACTGAGAAGTGTGTAACTTTCGAACGGATGATCGGATTGTAATGAAACTTCATAACTGAAGAGAATATATATCTGTAATGTCCCGTTTAAAGTCTTGACCGGATTCGGTAGCCAGGGGGGAGTTGGGGGGGGGGAGACCGGAAATTTCAAGAAACGGTTAGAATGGAGGGATCGAGTGAAACTTGCTGGGAAGAACAAGCATCTGCTCTAGATAAGTCCTTTAGACCATTGTACTGGATCCGGACACTTATGGGGGGGGGGGGCCGGAATTCCGGTGATGGTGTTTTTTTGGATTTTCACGATGAAACTTGGCAGGCATATCAGGGACCCAATCAAACTGACTTCAAAAAAAAAATATTGTTGATCAGATAATGGTGGGGGAGTGGAGGGAGGGGAATCCGCAGGGGAATCCGGGAAATTGAGAAGTGTGTAACTTTCGAACGGATGATCGGATTGTAATGAAACTTCATAACTGAACAGAATATATATCTGTAATGTCCCGTTTAAAGTCTTGACCAGATTCGGTAGCCGGGGGGGAGTTGGGGGGGGGGGAGACCGGAAATTTCAAGAAACGCTTAGAATGGAGGGATCGGAGTGAAACTTGCTGGGAAGAACAAGCATCTGCTCTAGATAAGTCCTTTAGGCCATTGTACTTGATCCGGACACTTATGGGGGGGGGGGTCCCGGAATTCCGGTGATGGTGGTTTTGGGGACTTTCACGATGAAACTTGGCAGGCATATCAGGGACCCAATCAAACTGACTTCAAAATAAAAATTTTGTCGATCAGATAATGGTGGGGGGAGTGGAGGGAGGGGAATCCGAAATTTTCAGTCATGCGTAATTTTGGAATGGTTGATCGGATTCGAGTGAAATTTAAGAATTCAACAGAGGACATTTCTCCGATGATTTTTTTCATATCCGGACCGGATCCGGCAACCATTGGGGGGGGGGGGGGGAAATACGTGCCCCGTTTAGAATGGAGGGATCGGGATGGAACTTTGTGGGAAGAACAAACAGATGCTCTAGGTAAGTCATTTGCTGAATCGGATTGGCTACGTGCACCGCGGGGGAGCTGGGTGGGGGGGGGTGGACCGGAAATCTCGAGAAACGGTTAGAACGATGGTATCGGAGTGAAACTTGCTGGGAAGAACAAACATCTGGTCCATATAAATCTTTTACATAATTTGACTGGATCCGGACACTTGAGGGGGGGGGGAGGAGGGGTATCCCGGAATTCCGTTTTTGGGGGATTTTCACGACGAAACTTGGAAGGCATATCAGGGACCCGGTCAAACTGACTTGGAATAAAAAAAAAATCCTCGATATGATAATCTTGGGGGGGGGGGGAGTTGAGGGAGGGGAATCCGGAATATTGAGTCATGCGTAACTTTGGAACGGGTGATCGGATTCGAGTGAAATTTAATAACTAAACAGAGGACATTTTTCTCTTGTGACCTTTTTCATTTCCGGACCGAATCCGGCAATTATCGGGGGGAGGGCGGAAAATACTTGATCCGCTTAGACTGGTGTGATCTGGATCGAACTTCGTGGGAATGACAAACAGATGCTCTGGATTAATCATTTACAGAACAGGATTGGCTCCGGTTATTGTGGGTGGAGTTGGAGGAGGGGGAGGGGGGTCTGGGATTCCGGTGATCGCGCGTTAAGGTACTTCCAGATGTGCTAGGACGATGAAACTTCGCTGGAATATTGGAGACTCAACAACATTTGCTTAGAAATTGCTACTTCCCAAATCCGATTATTCCTTAAAGTACCAATCTTGACCGCAAAGTAAAAAAAATACTTTTAAGCAATATATGCATTTTCGTGATGCCCATCAGCCCATTAGCAGTTTTGCCTCAAGGGTTTTGCTTACAAATGAAGTTCCAGCTCCCTTATAGCGCGCATCTCAACCGCAAAGTCGAAACTTACTCTTGATCAATCAAATCATCTTGACACATGCAAGTGCCATTTGAGCTTACAGCTCTTGTTCTTAAAAAGAGTAGTTTTTTCTGCAAAAACAGTCGGTGAAAATGACCAGCCATTCGGTAAAAACCTTGCCCCCCCCCCCCCCCCCCCCCCCAAACATTTTGGCTAGTAACGCCTGGGACTAGTAGTACATTATCACAAGTTTGATGACCCTCTTCGACGGTTCAACGACCTCTTCTAACTTTAAGCTGTATCTTTGAATAAAGGTGATTGATCACAGATACCACATGGCTACGCTTCTGTGTGTAAGTGTTAAATGTTATTTTGGATTCCAAAAATGTTTCTGTTACTACCCTTTTAAATCTTGTGCTTTGCGAAAGATGACATTTAAAAGACAACAGACGTGTTCTCATAACGTCTAGTACAAGGATGCGCAAGCGTGTATTAAACGTTACCATAGTGACAGTGTATTTACTGTTCATTTTCAAGCACCATCACTTCGAAAATACGCGAATTTGTATTAAGATAATATTAATTTGCCTAAGAGCAACGGCCATGGCAAACAAATAAAAATATAACTTTTGACAGGCACCGATCTTTCTGCACTGTCAAAAATTTCATAACCTTTACACAGGGGCGTCCCGACGCCTTCCTGATGGGGGGAGGGGCAGAAGCCGTGCTTTTCTTGCGGCCTCTCCAACTGTTCCGAAAGTGCTGCGTATTTTTATGGCACTTGCAGCCTCTGGCTCAAGTGCCATATACCGATCACAATCCCGTCTGTCGGTCTGTCGGTCGGTCCGAGTTTTTTGTCCCACTTATCCGAGTTAGGGTACTTCCAGATGTGCTAAGACAATGAAACTTGGCAGGCATATCAGGGACCCGACCAAACTAACCTGGAAATAATCAGTTTCCCGATCCGACCATATGCGGGGGAGTGCGGGGTGCTGGAAACTTGAAAATTTAGGGCATTTTGTCACTTTTTTCCGAGTTAGGGTACTTCTAGATGAGCTAGGACAATGAAACTTGGCAGGAATATCGGGGACCCGACCAAACGAACCTGGAAATAATCAGTTTCCCGATCCGACCATATGCGGGGGAGTGGGGACGCTGGAAACTTGAAAATTTAGGGCATTTTGTCACACATTTTCGAGTTAGGGTACTTCCAGATGAGCTAGGACAATGAAACTTGGCAGGAATATCAGGGACCCGACCAAACTAACCTGGAAATAATCAGTTTCCCGATCCGACCATATGCGGGGAAGTGGGGGCGCTGGAAATTTGAAAATTTAGGGCATTTTGTCACACTTTTTCGAGTTAGGGTACTTCCAGTTGTGCTAGGACCATGAAACTTGGCAGGCATATCAGAGACCCGACCAAACAAACTTAGAAATAATCAGTTTTCTGATCCGACCATTTTGGGGGGGGGGGGTGGAGGGCAGGGGTATCCGGGAAAGGGAGAAGTGTGTAACTTTCGAACGGATGATCGGATTGTAATGAAACTTCATAACTGAATAGAATATATATCTGTAATGTCCCGTTCAAAGTCTTGACCGGATTCGGTAGCCAGGGGGGAGTTGGGGGGGGGGAGACAGGAAATTTCAAGAAACGGTTAGAATGGAGGGATCGGAGTGAAACTTGCTGGGAAGAACAAGCATCTGCTCTAGATAAGTTCTTTAGACCATTGTACTGGATCCGGACACTTATGGGGGGGGGGGGTCCCGGAATTCCGGTGATGGTGGTTTTGGGGATTTTCACGATGAAACTTGGCAGGCATATCAGGGACCCAATCAAACTGACTTCAAAATAAAAATTTTGTCGATCAGATAATGATGGGGGGAGTGGAGGGAGGGGAATCCGAAATTTTCAGTCATGCGTAATTTTGGAATGGGTGATTGGATTCGAGTGAAATTTAAGAATTGAACAGAGGACATTTCTCCGATGATATTTTTCATATCCGGACCGGATCCGGCAACCATTGGGGGGGGGGCGGAAAATACGTGACCCGTTTAGAATGGATGGATCGGGATGGAACTTTGTGGGAAGAACAAACAGATGCTCTAGGTAAGTCATTTGCTGAATCGGATTGGCTACGGGCACCGAGGGGGAGCTGGGGGGGGGGGGGGGGGGGGTGGACCGGAAATCTCGAGAAACGGTTAGAATGATGGTATCGGAGTGAAACTTGCTGGGAAGAACAAACATCTGGTCCATGTAAATCTTTTACATAATTTGACTGGATCCGGACACTTGAGGGGGGGGGGGGGAGGAGGGGGTTTCCCGGAATTCCGTTTTTGGGGGGATTTTCACGACGAAACTTGGAAGGCACATCAGGGACCCGGTCAAACTGTCTTGGAATAAAACAAAAATCCTCGATATGATAATCTTGGGGGGGGAGTTGAGGGAGGGGAATCCGGAATATTGAGTCATGCGTAACTTTGGAACGGGTGATCGGATTCGAGTGAAATTTAATAATTAAACAGAGGACGTTTATCTCTGGTGACCTTTTTCATTTCCGGATCGAATCCGGCAATTATTGGGGGGAGGGCGGAAAATACTTGACCCGCTTATACTGGTGTGATCTGGATCGAACCTCGTGGGAATGAAAAACAGATACTCTGGATTAATCATTTACAGAACCGGATTGGCTCCGGGTATTGTGGGTGGAGTTGGAGGAGGGGGTGTGGGTAAAAAAAAATACTTTTAAGCAGTATATGCATTTTCGTGATGCCCATCAGCCCATTAGCAGTTTTGCCTCAAGGGTTTTGCTTACAAATGAAGTTCCAGCTCCCTTAGAGTGCGCATCTCAATCGCAGAGTCGAAACTTACTTTTGATCAATCAAATCATCTTGACCCATGCAAGTGCCATATGAGCTTACAGCTCTTGTTGTTTATCTCCCTGTACTATAGCATAAAGCGATACCGCTTCTCGTTTATTGGCTTTGACGCCGGAGGATTGCGGAATTTAGCAAGCTTTTTGGCCTTTTTGCCAGCTTTTCACTAAACCATAGCATGGTAATCTTGCACTCAGGCCTTAAGAATTTTACCGGAGTTTCATTCCATAGGTTTACCGTAAATTCTCCGTACTGACCATATCTGCAGATATATAAGAATGCTCATGTGATGACTTCGAGTATATCTCATTAACAAAAGTCCACAAAAAATAGGATCGTTAAGTTTGTACCTACCTTACACAATTATTCGTCGCGGATGGGGTTAAGGTTGACTCCATATCTTATACTACCAGCCCGTGCATGCGAGGGTTTGAATATAGTACTAACTTCGCACTTGCCACGATTTACTATTTTGCACGCTCATTATCGTACCGACCCAACGAGTGTTCGCGTATCATACTTTTGATGCGTAAAACCGGTTATCTAAATTTCGCCGAATTTTCGCTAGAAGTCAATGGGCCTAGGAAAAGGCTTAAAACAGCTAAAGCCGTTAATAATTTGTTAACAGCAGACCCTAGTTTTACAGTATTCAAATAGTTTTGAATCTTGGACCAAACAGTAAATAGTGCGAGGTGTGCTTTTGCGTTGTCCATTTTTCCACAGCACATCCTGAGCGTGTTCCATCCTACTTACCGTAGTTACCACGCTTGACGTCACAAATTCTGCCTTTTTATCGTCAAGGCTGGAACGATTTTTCTATTTTCCAGCGGAATATCATGCAACGGGTGAATCCGACCAATCACGTGACAGAGAAACGTGGTTACTACGCTTACCATGCTCCCGAGCGTGGTAAGCAAATAGTTACTATTAGTTACTATTTCGAGAAGGCTGGAACGGTCAGCGTAGTAACTTTTCGTGAGCTTGGAACGGATTTAGTAACTAATAGTTACTATTGGTACGAGGGTGGAACATGCTCCCTATTTCACAATATTCGTCAACTAGATCAGTTCCACATGCTATAAGCAAGAGACTTTCGAGACGTTGCTCAGCCATAGTTAAACGCAAGGTCTTTCCCCTGTTGCTGAGGTAACAGGGACTATCTTAGCCAGGTTGACGACGAGAGAGACTTCGAAAATATCTTCAAACTTTTTGTTTGTTTTTGAGGCTCTCTTGGAGATTTCCGAAATTATGTCAGAACAGGGCTAACTCATTTTGAATTCTTCTCTTTGCATCCGAAACACCGGAAAGGACATTCACACATTCAACATTCAACTAGTATTTTTTATTTTTAGTTATTTATTTATTTGTGACCCGCTTTTTCAATAACAGCGGAGTATGAGTAAAATACACAAAGTAAAATACACATTAAAACACTAAACAAAACAATGCAAATAAACATGACTACATTCTTTTCATTTAGTTTAAAAACACACTAAATCGACTTAAAAATTTTAAACAGTGACAAGCACATTAAACGGGTTCAGGAATGGCTAATACTTTCATGGACTGAGAGGGCAGGATGTTCCCTTCCCCCCAACTTACTTCCTACTTCTTCCGTGATGGAAGATTCTGTTCCCCTCGTAAGTCTTGAGAGGGGGTCATGTTCTCCCGTCTGTGTCCACCGTTTTGTCCCTTGTGCTCTTCTGACGGGTTTTAAGGAAAACCCACCCATTCATTCATATATATTTGTCTCCAGGACTGTAATCAGTTCCAGACCTACAATCAAGGGGACTGCAAGTGTTCGTGTAGTAACGTGGAAGAAAGGAAGAAATGCGAAGCTGCGTACCCCCTGAAACTCTGGGATTCTGGCAAATGTTTCTGCGTCTGCAGAGAGATCAAGGTCTGTTCCAGCGGACATAACTTCGACCTCGGTTCCTGCAAGTGAGTAGAGATGGCGTTTATCGTGCTTCTTTTTGATTGGCCTGAACATAAGGAGAAGCTTAAAGTCTTTGACTCGTGGGGGCCGAGAAAATGGTTTGGTTTCCTCAAAATCCTCACGGTAGCCAACGTTATCAACAAATTACTTTAACACAATTCACTCCTGAAAGCAAGTCCGCCATTGCTAATTAACTATTCATTGATCTCCCGGCGCTGGTCAGAAGAGTTACTAAAACTTTGAGAAGATTGAGTGGCATGCAAGAGGATTAAAACAACTGAGTATATCACCATGTGGACGTTTAGATATGTCGGAAGAATAAATCATCTGCCAGTTTGACATTTATTGGTCTCGGAAGCCGAATATTATTTAGCTCAGATTCAGAATCTTCAAGAAATCACTATAACGAATTTTGTATAATTTACGGCGTTTGTTTCTTGTGCTCTAGTTTACATCCTTAATTCAGAAAAACAGAAAAAAGAATACTTAAAGAAATCGATAATGCAAATAATTAGTCTTATTTCCATATGCCTGCTACAACAAAAATATTTTGTTAGTCAAACTATGTTCCCAGCCTCCCAATGTCGGGCACTTCCGACCCGCGCCACTAGATGACCGAGCGGTCGGATCGAGTCGTGGCTTCATCTTGGGTCTTGGGTGGGGGGTGTTCTAGACATTGCAAGTGTTAGAATGCTGATGATACAACTCCTTTAAAGGAGACACAAGATGTATTAGATGGGAAAACGTCTGTGCTCTGGCCGAAGGTGTAGAAATACTCCATATAATGAAAGAGGGAGGAGAGAAATAATAGCCTATGGTTTCAGCTTTAAATGAAAAAGGATAGAAAAACAAGGGAAACAAGGAACGAGAAAGAAAGAAAACAAAAACTTGTCAGCGGACCTTGAAGCTCTCGGCGAAGTTTACGTTGCGAGACTTGGCGGAAGGTGGTGATTTCAGAAGCATAAATTCCCTAAGGGAGCTAGGGGTAATATGAAAGGCAAAATAAGCAAGAGGGATCTTTAAAGAACAAGTTGAATTAGATCCAGTTTACATCGCAATATTCCAAGATAACTCTTTTGAAACTCTGTTGGGTTACTTATAGATTAGAAACCCATCACGGCGGTCTTCAGCCTTGCTTGGCCCCCTTGGCTCTGATGAGAGACATGGTGAGCCGGTATGTCTCACCAGGGGCGTCACTAGTTTCTTACATTTGTGGGGGGGGGGGGACGCCCAGTTTGTACCGACGGAATAAGAGATTTGCCGACAAACATTTCCCGCCACGGGATAGAACCGCTGTAAAACTAACCGTAATAATCAGTCGAAATTATTTCTTTAGGCTAATGTGAATTCCTACATTTAAACTCACTTTTCTGCTTTTCATTTCAGTTTTCGCTAGAAGCTGAGCTTCCAACGACTGTAAGCAAAACAAATTAAACTAAGAGCAGCATGCGAAACCTTTTTTAATCTGTCTTTTTTTCTGAAAAGTTCAGCAATGCAAGTTCTAGCTTTAATCCCAAGAATCTCAATCCTAAAATGTCTATGACGTGACACCGTTCTTCCAAATAGAGAATACTACGAAATTTTACTACTACGAATTTTTGTGTCAAAGTAACTGTAATGCAGCAGATGAGATTATTGTTTTAAAATTCGTACATTTAAAATCAGATATTTGGCTCTTTCACTAAAAAGCGAAGCTTCCAGCTTTTAATGTATTTCAACCCCCAAGAATATCAATCCTAAAAGGTCAACGAAATGAAACACCGTTCTTCCAATTACAGAATACTAGGAGATGCGCCGCAGGCGAAATTTTCGGAAACGCTAATGTGCAGAGCGCCTTTTGCGATCCCAGTTAAAAGTAAGCGAACTGTGAAATCACAGATCTTACCGCCAAAAAAGTAGTGGTCATCCACAGTAAAGTAGGCACAAAGTATAATTGTTCTGAATTTGCTGCGAAAGAAGTAGTTGCAAAAGAGCCCGATGAACCGACGAAACTTTAACTTTCGTCATTTGATTTCTTGTGTGTAAAAAAATCTCCATTTGCCAATGAGACATTAACTTTCAGGATTGGCCCGACAAAAGTTTACGGAATTCGATTTATTACGTGTAACAAAATCCCGATCTGCCGACGTGACCTCAACTTTCTGGGTGCGCCCGACAAATGCTTGCTGAATTTAATTTCTTACGTAAAAAAATAACCCGATCTGCCGAAAAGAATACCGACGCCCGGCAAAAGCATTCAGAATTCGATTTCAAATACAATAAAAAAAAAACGAGATTTTCGGTTTTTTTTCTTGATCAGCTAGTTACCCCTCCAAGATGATGTGCGAGGGATAAATAAATTTCGGATATTTCGCTTGCACTTCCGGCAAACCGTCCTCAGCGAAAAAAAACAAAACTATATCATAAATCCACCACAATCACAACAGGAAAACGATGTGGAACCAACAGACAATAAGACGACATGTAACTAAAAACCAGAAGAAACGGTGCGGACTGAACGACATGCAAAATCTCGTTTTTTTGGGATCCCAAAACGTAAGTTGAGGGATACCTATGACTTCGCAAAAGTTGTCCGTCTGTCCGTCCGTCCGTCCGTCTGTAAGCACGATAACTCTCGAAGGGAATGAGATATTTTGATGAAACTTGGTGTGAGGATTTGTTGGGTCGGCGGACCAGTCGAGTTCGTAAATGGGCTTTGTAGCCCTACATTTAGGGGTGGGGGAGGGGGTTCAAATTAAGGGGCAAACAAAATATTTTGAAACAGCTAATGTGATAGTCGATTATGGGGTAAGAAGACATGTTGAACACGATGGTGAAAACCATTTTGTAATCTGACATGTAGTTCGCCCGGAATCCGGCCAAAACCGGAAAGTTTGTTAAAAGTAAAAGTTTTATTTGAAGTTGATTAGATTTTTAATTTAGAGGTAGGAAGACATGCTGAAGACATGCTGAAAACCATTTTCTCGACGGACAAGTAGTTCGCCCGGAATTCGGCCCAAACCGGAAAGTTTGTTAAAATTAAAAGTTTTATTTGGAGTTGATCAGATGTCCGGTTTAGGGCAAGAAGACATGCTGAACTTTTATGTGAAAACAATTTTCTTCCCGGACATGTAGTTCGCCCGGAATCCGGCCAAAACCGGAAAATGTTAGAAGTTAAAGTTTTATTTCTAGCTGATTAGATAACCGATTTAGGGGTAAGAAGAGACGCTGAATCCGTGTGTTACAATCATACTTTACCCGGACATATAGTTCGACCGTAATCCGGCTGGAGTCGGAAAATTTGTTATAAGTTAAATTTTTATTTGAAGTTGATTAGATGTTCATTATTGGGGAAAGAAGATACCCTGAGTTCATTTTTGAGCTTTCTTTTTTCGCCGGACAAGTAGTTCTAGAGTTCGGCCGAAACCGGGAAATTGGCAGAAGTGGCAGGAACTTTTCGTCAAGACAGATATGACTAATACGGGTAAACACACATGCTGAATCCATATCTGAACTTGGTTTTCTCAGATGATTAGCTATTTGGCCTTAATCTGTTTCTGAATTTTAATTGTAAGAATGTTCAAGGATTCTGGCGATGACTGGATCTGGCTAAGACAAGACCCAGTTGTCTGGATCAGATATTGAATTTTTGGGATCCCATCGAAAAGTTTGGTCTTGTTTTCTATTGTATTTGAAATGAATGGTCAGGTTGGCTTCAAACCGTATATTAGAATTCGATTTTTTCTGTGTTTTGCCCGACAAAACAGTAAAGAACTTTCTTTCTTACGTACGTAAATAGAAGCCGATGTGCCGACTAAAATTAAACTTTTGGGATGCGCACGATAAACGCTTACAGAACTTGATTTCATTTACGAGACTTGAACTTCCCGAGTGCGACCGACGAAGAACCCGATGTGCCGACGAGTCGACCGACGCCCGACAAAAGCACAAGAATTTTATTTCTTCTGCATTTTCTATGTATAAAAAGAACCCGATTTGCCGACGAGAATAGCGAGTCCCGGCAAAAGCATACAGAATTCGATTTCTTCCGTATTTTGCCCGACAAATGTTTGCAGAATTTGATTTCTTGCGTGTAAAAAGAACCCAATGTGCCAACGAGTCAACCGACGCCCGACAACATC
Source organism: Branchinecta sandiegonensis (assembly GCA_030848855.1). Taxonomy (NCBI): domain Eukaryota; kingdom Metazoa; phylum Arthropoda; class Branchiopoda; order Anostraca; family Branchinectidae; genus Branchinecta; species Branchinecta sandiegonensis. The sequence goes on along the minus strand of JAUPMV010000001.1, from coordinate 26,595,868 downwards.
ATGGACAATTTAATTTCTTCCATATTCCTTATGTAGAAAAATAACCCGATATGCTGTGAGAATACTGAGACCCGACAAAAAGCATGCAGAAGTGGATTTCTGCTGTGTTTTGCCCGACAAATGTTTGCAGGATTTTATTTCTTGGGTATAGAAAGAACTTGATGTGCCGATAAGTCGACCGACACTCGACAAAAGCATACAGAATTCCATTTCTTCTGTGTTTGTGAATTTTCTGCGGTGTTCGCCCGACGAAAGGACTTTCTCAAGACCTTTGCCCCCCCCCCCTCCCCATAATGACGCTCCTATGTCTGACCCTTGCTCCTCGAAAACAGTAAGCGGGAGTGTGATCCAGGCGGATCAAGGCGGAACAAGGAAAGGACCTTGTCTTTAGGGTGGATAATAACAAGAGCAAATAATCTAATAGAACCTCCGTCTTTGGTCCCATGCAGTGACTTTGGATACCCCGATAAAACGGAGCGGGGCTAGAGGTACATCTGTGAGGTTTGAGCTGACACCCTGCAGAGGTGGAAGTTAGACGTGACGTCACAATGGTAGACAACCAGTCAGCCTTAAAGGACAACTCAGACGGCGTTCGTATTCTTCTGCAGGTTTTTACTGCGATGTAGCTGTTTGTAGTGATAACAAATTATGACGTTTTGCGTAGCTCCTCCTCCGCTCGGTCGCGTCGGGAGATTGTCAGAATATATTCGACTCCGCATGGTTGTATTACAGAGATAGGGAGACGGAGCTTCGTGTAGATCATTTGTTTTTGATAATACTAATAAGGCGTATTCTCGCCGTTCCCCGAGGACTCCACTTGAGGAGTCCCCGCGTTTTTGTTTGTCCCGAGGACTCACTCCCCGTATTCTCGTGAGTCCCCGCCTACAGGGAATGCTCCGATTATCATCACCATGATCAAAAAGGACTCCCTTTCAGATTCGGAGGGGAATTAATTTTCGCTGGTGTTGGTGCAACGTAAAATTAATTGAAAACAATCAGAATAAACAAAACCAAAAATAAAGTGGATCCAGACTAATTTCGTCAACTGCATATTTTTTGTTCGAACAAAATCCATTCCGGAAGCATTCCCCGTGTTCTCGCTGTTTCTGTATGTGGAGTCCGCGTGGAGTGACTCCCTCTATTCTCGCCGTTCCCTTCGATTCCCCGATGAGTCCTCGGGGAACGGCGAGAATACGCCTATAGTAAGAACTAAGAAGCAGTAATGTAGGTAAGACGTTAAGATAAGGTAGTTAAGGGTTTGCTTGTGCTTACATCGTTTCATGTGTCTTGTTTCAGGTGCCAACCGAATCCAACCCGAAGAAACATCGAAAGTGTGTACACCAGTCAAGGAGCTGAAAAATCCTTTCCTCCATGGGTCGACGAATTTAAGAACCAGGAGAAGCAAAAAAAGAAAATTTTAGAAGGCGAGAAAGAAGAGAAAAACAACCAGAAAGTCTCTACAAATTTGTGGCAGGAATACAGGAAAAACATTGGTAATACGTGAACATTATGTAAGGTGACGCGTTCTGTATTATTTGAATGTTTTGTAAATAAGATTATTCTCAGAATGCACTCTCATGGCATAGATGCCGAATTTGGTGGGGTTTTTTTTCAGTTACAAATAGCCTAATATAAGAGTATAACAAAAACTGGGATTGTCATCGATCCAAAACTTGGAAGTAAAAATACTGCCAGAAAAGAACTAGAAGTATCATTCTGTAAGTCGCTTCGGATTCAAGTGAAGTCCTAATTCTTGGGATGAGACTGTTAGTCCCACGAAGAAGAAAGTGTGTAAAAGGGATGACACCAGTAAGTAAGAGCACGGTAAAGGAAGGATAAATACTCCTTGAACCCAAGCTGACTGGGAAAAATACGTATACAAACTATGGATAAAACGGATAAGTCAGCTACAATGCTTAGGCAGCGATATTTCGGCCCTTTTTTGACAAGGGACCTCGTAAAGCCGTCGAAAAACCAAGGCTGCAAAAACAGCAGCCGAGTCGAAAATAAAATCTCAGCAATAGTTTTTTCCCTTCTATGGTCTTCATAAGTAAATACCCCGAATAGGATATAGCGATCGCAATTGCTGTCCGTCCATCGTTCTGTCGATCCGGGATTTGCTAGTTCTAGCATTTCTTCATAGCTCGGACGATGAAACTTGGCATGCATATGGAGGACGCGACCATATTAAATTGGAAATAGTCATTCCCCAATCCGATCATCTGGGGGGAGTGGGGGGGGGGGGGGGGGTAATCCGAAAAATGGAGATTTTTGTAACTTTCGAACGGGTGATCGGATCTTAATGGAACTTGGTATTTAGAAAGTCCTCTTGTCTCAAACGTCCCGCTTCAAATCCGGACCGGATCCGGTGACTTTCGGGAAAGTTGGAGGGGGGAACCAGAATATTGGAAAACGCTTAGAGGGGAGGGATCGGGATGAGACTTGATGGGAAGAAGAAGCACACATCATAGACATTAACATAACCGTCCCGGATTCGAGAACTGTGGGGGTGTTGGGGGGTCAGGATTTCTAGCAATCCCGAGAGTTTGGTACTTCCTGATGTGCTAGGACGATGAAACTTGGCAGGCGTGTCAGGGACTCGAACAGACTGAATTTAGAGTAGTTGTTTCTGCGATCCAAACATCATGGCCGACCATCGTGGAGGAAGTGGAGGGATGGGGAATCCGGAGTGACATGCATAACTTTTGAACGGGTGATCGGATTGGAGTGAAACTTAGCAAAGGGAAAGAACTATCGTCTCAGTTGTTCCATGTCAAGCCCGATCGGATCCGATACTTTTGGGAGGGGAAAATCGGAGGCGGGCACCGGAAAACCCGTGGAACAGTTGTAGTAGAGGGATCGGGATGGAGCTTGGTGGGGAGAACAAGCATTAGGCCTAGATACGTAATTGACGGAGCCAGATCGTAGTGGGACTAGAGGGTGAGTTGGAGGAGGTTCCCCGGAATCCGATGATCGCGAGTTAGGATACGCGGCTTTGCAGGCATAACCTGATCGACTTAAGAATCCGACACAATGCCCAAGGAAAACTTCTGTTCCTGGATCCGACCATTTTTGGGGGAGTGAGGGAAGGGGAATAGATAGATAGATAGATATATACTTTAATTTAGCCGTTAGGCCATACACAAAATCATACATTTTTAAACACTTCGAGAGAGCGGTTATATAAACTCACATGTAAAACGCTTTAAACTCCCACCACCAATAACTATTTACATCTCTTTAACGCTTCTTTGACAAAACCTGTAACTGCCATTATCGCTGACCGTGAAGATGACTTTAGGATACCAGGAAAGAGCAACCCATCTTCACCAAAAAATCTTACTCTCAAATCCGAGAGCCCCTTGCATCTTGACAGGAAGTGGGACAGATTCTCCTCTTCCAAACCACATAACGAGCAAGTATAACATGACTTCGGGTTTCGGGAATTTCTTTCAAATAATTTAACCCTACTCTTAAGAGGGAGACTGTTCGCTCGGATCTGGAACCACAAACGCAGGTTTTCAGCCGGTAAACGTAACTTAAAATAAAATTCAAAACCAACCGACTCTTTAATATTCCTATAATCTTTCAGAGTCTCTGAATTAACAGTCTGTTCATGCCAAAGTTGAATTTCCTGATCCTCCTGAACTCGCGCAAAACTGCGACAAAGTTTATCTTGATCAGTTGTAGGACCAAGACCCTCATTCCAAGCATAAGACAGCCCTGCTTTATCAAGTAGGGCTTTCACTTGGAATGGCCAGGATCTCTTCTTTCCCTGCTTTAATAGTTCCAAATACGCTGCCTTCAACAGCCTCTCATCTGGTAGTTGAAGAAGTTTTATCCAGAACCTAATAACCTTGACAGCTCTATCTTTCTGCAAAGAACAGAGCCCTAAATCCCCCTTAAGGGCTAACGTTGGAGTTGTAGGATGGACCCCAATTAATTTCTTATAATGTTGCAGCTGAACGGTTTCAAGTTGCGGGATAGCCTCATACCCCCAAAGCTCAGCCCTATAATGGATAGTAGGGCGAATTTTTGACTGAAATATTTGCTTATGCATTTTTAAATTTTTTATTCCACTTATCACTGAATTTCTCAACACAGCAGCAGACACTGCTTTACCTCTACGAATCATTTCTTTAACATGATCTTTCCAATTTCCTTTTTCATTCAACAAAAATCCAAGATACTTGAAAGTATCACTTCTTTTTAAATCAGTACCTTTATAGAAAAATTTGTGATTATTTTTACTATTACCAAAAACTACTATTTCTGTTTTTTTAACATTCAGCTTCATCTTCTTATTGTCCAAATAATCTGCTAATATATTTAACAAACTCTGCAGTTCTTCGGGGGATTTAGCTACCAGCGCAGCATCGTCAGCAAATAGCAACAGTGATAATGTCAAATTCCCTAGACGCACCGTGGGTGCCCATTTCTCCTGGAAATATTCAACAATATCATTTACATATATACAAAAAAGCCTCGGTGACAAAGTGCTTCCCTGCTTCACTCCTACCTCACAATCAAATAAATCTGAAAATCCCTTCCCTGCTACTTTAACCATTCCTTTAGTAAGCCTATACATATCCCCAACTAATCGAACAAAAATGCGGGGCAGGCCTATCCTCAACAACTCTTTACAAAGCAGGATTCTATCTACGCTATCGAAAGCCTTCTCTAAGTCTATGAAAGCAACAAACAGGTTATTGCTCCCTCTACAATACTTCTCTATCAATGACTTAAGTATAAAAACCCTATCAATTGTGCTATAACCTTCCCTAAAACCTCCTTGCTCCTCAAAAATAATTCTATTCCTACTTAACCACGATGCTAGCCTATTATCAATTATCTTTTCTAGAATCTTACTTAAACATGAAACCAGAGCAATTGGACGGTAATTACCATGTAGTGATGGGCTCCCCTTCTTAAACAATGGCAAAATCAGGGATGTCTTCCATCCTGAAATCCACTTTCCAGAAGAAATCACATTATTAAATAACATAATAAATATTGGCATAAACAGACTGGAAAATTTCTTATATAACCGAGTAGGGAGCCCGTCCATACCTGGTGCCGAACCTCCATCCATCTTTTTTAACGCCTCACTCACTTCTTCACGAGTCACTTCACCTTCAAGCGAATAATCTTCTTCCCTCATAGGATAACTAACTTCTACATTAAGACCACCAAATTCTTCTTCACACCACTTACCAAGATCTCCTTCTTCTTTACTTGAGAAATGTTCCGGCCAGGTTTCAGGATCAGGGATTCCAAGTGATGTTTTTCCTTGTTTATGGTTCACCCGTCTCCAGAATTCTTTCATATTACTTTCCGCGTAGAGGCGACTCGTCTCCTCCATTTGGCGAAGAAGGAATGATCTTTTCTTTGACTTAATTAGCCTCTTGTGACAACTTCTCAGCTCGCGAAACCTAGTTAATAGACTAAAGCTTTGACCCTCATCCCTCGCCTGCTTTACTAGTTCTAGAGCTTTTACTAATACTTTCTTACTTCTAATACACTCTATATCATAATAACTATCAATCAATGGCTCCGACGACCCTAAAACTGGAGTAGACAATTCCAACAATAATGAACTGAACTTAGCTTCTAGATCTTCAGCATTACTACTAGTTAACTTCATCTGTTCTAGCTTTTGATACACAACTTCTTCACTAAAAATCGCGCTTAATACCTTTTGTTCCATCTCACCCCACGCACTCTTAAGCCGACGAAGCAGCGGTAAGTTTTTTGGCGGGGGTGATTCTTCAGTTTTTCTACGGGCCTGAACCAGACTCAACTTAATAGGTAAATGGTCAGAAACCTGAATATTTAAAACCTGAACATCTAGCGATTCTGGATCCAGGCGAATGTCTATTAAAACGAATCCTATTAATGTCTATTAAGAATCCGACACAATGCCCAAGGAAAACTTCTGTTCCTGGATCCGACCATTTTTGGGGGAGTGAGGGAAGGGGAATATGGAAATATACTTCCGTAAGCTGCGAACGGTTGGTCCGATTCGAATGAAACTTAATGGTTGATAAGAATTGATGACCTAGACATGCAAAACATGCGTTCGATCAAGATGCGGCCACGGTCGGGGGAGTTGAAGGCAGGAAACTTTTAACTTGCACAAAAATCAAACGGATGGAACAAATGGGATGCAAGTTGGACAGTACCGAGTTTATGCGGCCTCAATTTTTATTTGGCGTCCTGGCCAGATCCAACCACGGTAGGGGGGGACTGGAACGAGAAATTTGCAGATAGACTATGCTCCGATTCCAGTCAAACTTGATGGACGGGAAGAGGAGATGTCAGAGATGCGACTTTACTTTCAAGTCGTATTCGGCCATAGTAGGGGGAATTAAAGGGGGAGTCCCGTAAATTTTGTGGCTCGCATAGGGTCAAACGGGTGCAGCGATTTAAATGAGAATTGGAATGTAGAGAAAGCATATGTCCGAGATGCACGAGTCCGAACCAGATTCGGCCGCGGTAGGGGCAGTTGGAAGGAGGTACCGGAAACCGTGTGGCACGTCTATGTAGGGATCAAACGAGTGGGTGTATTGGACTGCAACTTGGAAGTTAGAACAGTCATTTGCCCCAGATGATCTCAGGCGATGCCGGAAATGCTCAGACTTCAGTGAAACTACATAGCCTATTTCTAGGTCCGAACCGCATTTTTGGATGGTGGGTGTATTTTGTGACGTTCTCATCTACTTTCTTGTACCGCCTAGTCTTAGCAAGGGCCGTATGAGCTCGTAGCACTTCTTTCCTTGAGTTACTAACTCGCGAACCATTACAGGTATCTAGTTGAAACTTGGTATACGCATTGGGATCTGGGTCGGCCGCGGTAGTGGGAGCAAGAGGGGGAGGACGTACCGGAAACAGGTTGGCATGTCTAGGGATCAAACGAGTGGATCTAAATTTGAAAGGTAGAAAACTCAATTACCTAGATGATCTGAGGCGATGCCAAAAACGCTCAGACTCGATTGAAACTAGATATCCTATTTCTAGGTCCAACCCTAGAATGGTGACGGGGGTATTTTGTGACATACTCGTCTACTTTCTTGCATCACCTCCTCGTAACAAGTGTCATATGAGATAGTAGCTCTTCTTATAGTCGGTAGAAGATTCATTATTTATTGCGCGTTCGTTTCTTCCGTTCCCCAACAATGTCCTTAACGTTCGAGAGCCTGAAGAGGACCCTTGCCAAGAAGGGCCGAAGTATCGCTGCGAAAGCTTCGTAGCTGATGTATCCGTTATAAATATTCCCTCAAGCCCACAAGTTCGGTTTTCCCACAAGTTCGTGTTTCCAACTTGAGCGGTTTTGAGCCTGAAGAGGACCCTTGCTAAGAAGGGCCGAAATATAGCTCTAATAAAATTCAGCTGCCGTATCCGTTTTGCACTATTAAATATTATCCGTTTTACCCATTGTTTGAATAAAGGAAGGAAGGTATCATAATAAGTTTTTTCTGATTCGAGAGAAGTCGTGATTCCACTAGCTGCGTCAAGGTGAAAGTGTGTAGGCTTGATTGTATCACGAAAATCCGCTTTGTGGTTTTGACCACATCCGCGTACGTCTTTCTTAGGAAGAGAGGGAAAGACCTAACTGTCGTCGGAACTGATGTGTGCTGGAACAGAATGGGCCTAGACACCACAGTCTGAGAAAATAATGGAAGTCTCAATGACGAATGATGACGAATTTCTGTAACGCGTTGATGAAAGAATTGAAATAAAAAAAAATGTGTATTAAACAAAAAGAAAATATGAAGATAGAAAAATAAATATTTTCAACGAGCTCGAGAGAAAGAAATATGACTCTTCGGGCCTTAAAGAAAAATAAATAATAATTACAAATAAACAGATAATTACAATAGGCGTTCTTCAACAACGCGATGAAAAGAGTAAAGAATAAAGAAGGACTAGTCTGCGCTAACAAGTCTTCTCCCTAAACGGCTTGTCGAAGAAAACAAATAGAGGATACATTCCTGGATAGTCGAATACGGCGAATTTCTGATCGTAGGGAATTTTAACATTTGCTTGGTATTTTTTTCCTAGTTATTTTTTTATTGCAAATGGCTATTTTGGAGGTCGGCTCGACCCATCTCTCTTAATTTTTAATCTCTTAATTTAATTACAATAGGCTTTCTTCAACAACGCAATGAAAAGAGTAAAGAACAAGCGAATTCCTGATCTTAATGAGTTTTAACATTTGCTTAGTATTTTTTTCCTATTATTTTTTTTTTACTTGCAAACGGGTATTTTGGATGCCGGTTCGTCTCATTTCTCTTAATAACTACATTACATTACTATAATACTTTAAAGTTCAAACGAAAAAGGCTATGATCGGGCAATCTAATTACCCATCAGTTATTCACCTAAATAGGCTTGAAGACCCGATGAAAATGCGTTACTTCGTGCTCAACTATTTACGAGTAATCAGTTTTCATATAGTGGAATCCCTGTTGGATTTGTCGTACTTAAATGCGCTTGTACCTGTGATGTATGACGGTCAAAAACTGTTCACGAAAAAAAAATGGCAAACGAAATCGATTGGGAGACAGGCGAAAGTGACGATCAAGTGCTTGGCATTCGTCCATATGTGTTTGAGCAACTATATGTTCACCAACCTCACCACTGGCCATTAAAAAGCCGCGTTTGTGATGAATTCAAATTTTTCACGTCACAGGCTGGAAAACTTTGCGTTATGTAGACGGCCGTAGAGACTCTTACCGTCACTCCTAGGGCATGTAGTGAAAAATAAAAATAAATCGCTAAGCACAATCGAAATAATTCACAGTGTTCAATGAAACAATACAAAAGTAAGTTGGCTTTTCAGTTAAAGTTTAACAGACTTGCTTTATTACTGTTCCTTTGTTATTTCTATGCACCTTATAACGGCACCGCTCTTTGCATTTTTCTTGTTTGACTCTTTTCCAAGCAGGCCAGGCAGCCGTTTATTGTCACTAATAAGCTCATTGGTCAAAAATACCGATTTTGCAAACTTTCCGTGTTTCTCATCAAAACCAAGGGGACCGCGCGACCTTGAAAATGGCTGAAATGGGTTTGTTACCATTGAGCACAGATTCAAAAGTGAAAATAATCGAAAGGAATCTTGAATGAAAAGTGAAAATAATGGAAATGACTCTCCTTTCAGATGACCTTTAAAGAATTCATTTCGATAATTTCGCTCGAGCTATAATAGCCTACCAGCGGTTTAATATTTGAGTTCTGGCGCATCCGTTCGTTTTTGTGTCGTGAGCACTTATTCAGATTCTTTTATTTGTTAAAGACAATAAAAAGGCGGCAACATGTACGTAACGACCGACAATACTTTATATGACTAAGTCCAAAACACGCCAGTTCTCCTCAAGAAGAAGGAGTACACATCTCCGTAACGACCCAAACTCAACAACTCAAATCCTGTGTCAAACAATCACGGCCATCTCGGGAGCAGCTATGATACCCGAGGTGATACCACTTCTGGCTCTTCCGCTAGGTAGATTCTGGAGATTCTGCATCGGCAAGTTCGGCGATAGCGTAGCCGTCTGACTTTTTATCGTTTTTGACGTTCGCCGGAAGCCGATTGCCGTAGCTGTATATCTTAATTTCTGTTTTTGTTCTGATCGGCTAACGTCTATCGCCTAAATTCCTGTCCATCGGCGATCGGCCAAGGACTCGCCGTTTGCCGTAGACGTTGGGATTTCGTTTGACGATTTGGCGTTTCTGTCAAAAACGGAGGGAAATGAGGATTATGTTCTTTATGTTCTGCGTTATGAGAACAGCCTCTTTGAATTCCAATGTGAGTAGACATATCCAATGTGTAGTTTCTGTTATAACAGAAGTGCCTCCTGCCAGCAAAACAAAATCCCGTTTTTACGCACCCAAAAAACAACGGCGAACGCCAAAGGCAATCGGCTATCGAAAACAGTAAATAAGCACGAATCAGCAAACTCGCTTTGTCTACTGGTGAAATTTCATCGGCGACCGAAAACGCCACTATTGTCTGTGATTTCGGAATAGGCGCAGTCACTGCGGCTGCGTCTTCTCTTACAATGAGTTCCTCTCTCTTAGATAAGCCTTTTAGACCAGCTTATACGGACAGTTTACTAAGTAGTCCCGAGAACTTCCAGTTCAGCTATCCACTATGAAACTTATCGCGAATCTGGTCGTATTCAGTGCAATACTAAGTAGTATACTCTGTGCAGTAGGACACATCATTGACAACAGTTACAGAAATGCAGATGGTTCGCGTAATTTTACAATGAACCGAGTTGAACGAAGCAGGAGAAGCTTTAAGAAGAACTATGGGCACTTTTCTTTGTCTGGACAACACGAAGATTTGGACGACTTTCGAAGGAAAACTAGAAAGGCAGAGACAGGGAGCAAAGGTGAATTCGTTTATTATTATTTTTTAGACTGATGATGTGCACTGTAAGCAAGTAAACACAAGCATTATCAAAAATAAATTCTTAGTATTCTGTTTTTGACTCACCGCTTTTAAGGAAGAATAATTGTAATAGTTTTGCTTGTTACCTGTCAGAAAAAACACAGGCAAAGACGGAAAGAAAGAAAAAGAAAGAAAAGGAGCAGAAAACAATATAATAGGAGGAAAAGCAAAGAGACTACGACAGTATGAACCATCTACAAAACTAGCCTATTTTAAAAGAAGCCCTGTATTTAGGGGTGGCGGACGGGGTTTCATTTTCTCGGGATGATTTTTAAAAAAGCGAAGGGCAAGACAAGCTAAACCCATATTTGAAACTTATTATCTTGCCGCACATGTATGCAGGCTGAAACGGAGAGAGCTATAGGAGAGTTTTCTAAAAATCGTTGTTCCGCATAATTCCAAATTGGGTGATTTAACATGTTTAACGTGAGAGAGCTGTAGGCAGCTCTCCCGGAATTCGGGCAAAACCGGAAAACTGTTGAGAGTGTAATTTGTATCTGAAACGAGACCTGAAATGGATAAGATGTCCTCTTTAGGGAGACATGCTGGATCCATTTTTGTCGGACAAGTGACTCGTGCGGAATCCGGCAAAAAACGGAGATCTTATAGAAGTAGCCTAAGAGATTTCCCTAGCGACTAAAGATTCGGTACAAAGGCAAAATCATTATCCCATATCTGAAGATTGTTTTCACGCCGGACAAGCAGTTCGTCTGGAATTCGGCAAAAAGCTGAAAGGAATGAATGAATGAGCAAATGAATTTATTTCATGCAGCCTAGTAATAAGGCATTTGCATAGTATATACGGAAAGAAAATTGTAATAAACGTATAAAAAGAAATACAGAGCGACAGTAGCACAATATATACAACAACAGCAAAAGATAAAGAAATGCAAAACAAGAAATACACAACGAAACCCGAAAAGAACAATAAATTTACTGCATTAGCTGGCGCATTGGGCAATGGGAAGGAAGGCGGTTAGATGATGGCAGAAGATGTTCACTTCTTTCTTTTAGTTTGACAGTTGGGCCCGAGACAAAAAACTTCTCCATGATTTGGTGATTGCACATGCGACGAAGAAGGTGCAGAAGAAAACGGAGATATTTGAAAAAAAAACATGATCATCTTTGACTGGTGTTTTTGTTCCTGAGAATGAGGAACAAACCAGCGAGAAAAAGCACAGAGGAGGAGCAAAAACTTGTGTAGATTTTTACTAGACTCGTCGGTTTGTCGGCGGGCTCTATTAGGTACGATTTTATCATTGCCCATCCTCGTGGCATTTGCAGTTGACAGAACAGCTGTTTCGCTCATTTTTCTGAGGGTTGTTGGAATTTAAATTCCCAACCACTTGATTGAGATGAGAAATTGTTAAATAAAAGTTAAGTTGGTAAAATGTCTAAATAGGGGTAAGAAAACATGGTGGGTAATTGTACTTCACTTGCTTTTCTTGCCGATCGGCTGGGATCCGGAGAAACCATGAAATTTGGTGATCGCTTTATGAAATGTTCGAGTGTTCTATGTTATTAGTGTTCTATCTATCTGAGTTGGTTGCTTGGTTAGTGTTCACCTAGAAAACGAATCCGATGAAATCAAAGATTCGGTAGACATCGTGTCATGTCTTTATCGGGTGTTTGGAGTTTCGATATAGTGATAAGAATACATAGAAACTCTCCAGAATTCCTTTTCTTAGGAAGGCGCTTGGTCGGCCGGACCAAAGACTTAAAGGACCCCTCTTGCCTATTCTGCCTTTTATAATATACTTAGCTCCCATATGGGATTATAAGCTTCTTAAATCCCCACCTTTCTCCATTGTTTCGTTTCGTAACTACGAATTCTTAGCGCTTTTTTGGCCTTGCCGAGTTTTCCCGTCACCCAACGAAAAGTTTGCCGGAATCTTCAATGTCCGCTGACAACTCTTTCACACATAAGGATGTGATAATCTTCTATTTATTACTTCTTTTATTTGCTTAGTTTCCCCACTTTTTAACCAAGTCACGATCAGTTTTCAAATGTTTTGCGCCCAGCCGCCGCGTCGGAGAGCAGGAAGGCGGGACACAGTCGACAAGCGCTAACAAGAGAATCGCTACTTTCAGGTGGGAAGTAACAGTATTTTCGAAAATGTTTTTTCTGATCGGTTTCAGAGGGAAAACGTCATTTCTAGCAAGAGCTGTGCTTTAAAATCGTAAGCACCGCGGTTCTAGATTCAAGTCACTCGTCGCGTCTTGCCTGACAGGGTGGTGGCAATTGCCGGCTCACCTTAAATTACCTTAAATCGCACTTCCAGCGAGATAAGGTGGGGTGATCCTCCTCGTTGGCAGCTTGATTGGTAGATTGTTGTTGTTCATCGAATCACTGGCACTCCAGTGTAGCCGACATTCTTTTGTTGGCAGATATTGTTGTCACATCGGCTCACTGGCATCCCAGCCGACATTCAGCATTTTTTCAATCTTCGCTAACGCCTTTTTTGAAGCTATCCAGGGTAGCAGCACTGACGGTTTTTCTCCGAAAGCCTGTTCCAGAGTGGTACGCTCCGTACAGAGAAACAAGACAAAAGGTTTCGATGGGATCCCAAAAATTCAGCTTTGATCCAGACAATTGGGTCTTGTCTTCGCCAGACTCCTTGAACGTTTTTACTATTAAAATTTAGAAACAGATTAAGACGAAATAGCTAATCATCTGAGAAAACCAAGTTCAGATATAGATTCAGCATGTACGTGTGCTAACCCCTGTAAGTCATATCTATTTTGACGAAAACTTCCTGCCTTACTTCTGCCAATTTCCCGGTTTCGAACGAGTTCCGGAACTACTTGTCCTGCGAAAAAAGAAAGACAAAAGACGAACACAGCGTATCTTCTTTCCCCTATGTCGAACATCTAATCAACTTCAAATATAAATTTAACTTACAACAAATTTTCCGGTTCCAGCCGGATTCCGGTCGAACTACATGTCCGGGTAAAAAAGTATTGTCGTACACGGATTCAGCATCTCTTCTTACCCGTAAACCGAATATCTAATCAACTACAAATAAAGCTTTAACTTTTAACAATTTTTTCGGTTTTGGCCGGATTCCGGGCGAACTACTTGTCCGGGTAGAAAATGGTTTTCACATATGTGCATACCTATCCCTAAATCGAACGTCTAGTCAACTTCAACTAAAACTTTTACTTTTAACAAATTTTCCAGTTTTGGCCGGATTCCGGGCGAACTACTTGTCCGGCGAAAAAATGGTTTTCATATTCGCGTTCAGAATGTCTTCTTACCTCTTAATTGACTATCTCATTAGCTGTTTAAAAATATTTAGTTTTTCCCTTAATTTGAACCCCCTCCCCACCCCTAAATGTAGGGCTACAGAGCCCATCTATGAACTCGACCTTTCCTTTGCTGCAAAGGATCCTCCCACCAAGTTTCATCAAAATATCTCATTCTCTTCGCGAGTTATCGTGATTACAGACGGACAGACAGACGGGCAACTTTTGTGATGTCATAGGTATCCCTCCACTTACGTTTTGGGATCCCAGAAACTGTGCCGCTCGCGCCTCTTACAGCTGGTCAGTTGGAGCTTCTTCCAATGACCTCTCGTCGACTTCGATTGGGAGCTCTCGAGTAATCCCAGGGGTAATGTTGGAGTATAACAACTCGGGGCCAATAAACCGGCATTAAGGTGACATTTAAGATAAATAAAACGACATTCGGCTGACAGGACTGAGACAGGACCAGACAAGGCGAAATCGAAGGCGGCGTTAATCAGCAGCAACTTAGCGCCGGCGAAAGCAAGCCACATGGTTCCATTTGCTAAAACAGTTTTTCTCTTTTTTTTCAGAACCTTCACTATATTATTCCGGTGGATGTAAACCGGTGCCAAAACTCGTTATACTCGGCAAGAATGGCAGGGATCCGTCCGCTATTTACTTTCCGTCCTGCATCCGGATCGATAGATGTAGTGGGTGCTGCCCCGACCTTTTGTCCTGTGAACCTGTGGAAACGGAAATGGTTGACGTTATGGTAAGCACAATTCAGAGATGGGCGAATCCGAGTCCGGATTCGGATTCGAATCCAGCATTTGTCCTTTTTGGCCGGATTCGAATCTTCTGCTTGTCAGGCTGGACTCGGATTCCAAACCATCAATCTTACGAATCCGCCAAATTTTCTGGTCTACATCCTTCCTGTTTCCGTTTTCCCGATTTTTACACAGTGGGTTTAGGCAATACAACTTTTTGGTATCCAACACCACCATCAACCGTCCTCAGTGATCCGATTATGTGATTACCGTGCTTTTTGTCTATAGCCCATGTAGATGATTTGATTTTTGGTCGGATTCGATTCGAAGGTGGATTCGATTCCAGATTCGAGTCCTCAGCTTGAAATGGTGGATTCGGATTCTTATTATTTATTTAGTATTTAATACTTAATATTTATTTACTCGAACTTCCCTACTTTTTTCGTGACGACAACAGAAGGTCCTCCTGAAAACAGGACCCCAGGACCCGGGACCCTTCTACCCAACAGAACGTCACGAGCCTCGGACACGTCTAGACCACGACTCAACCATTTTGTAGAGCTGATTGATAAGGGCTGAGGGGAAAGAGTGGGAAAGAGGAGGAATGGAAAAGAGGGCTAGGGCTGCTAGAAAAAACCGTCTCTACGGCTGGCAGATTGGTCCAACGCAGCTTTGTTATTTTTACAGTACCAAAATCCGAGTGGATCTCCATACGAAGAGATGACCCAGCCTTTTAATTTGCGTAGCATCATTAAAAGGCTCTCGTCCTTTCTTGCTTTCTAGCCCTCGGTTCCTCCTCCATTAAGATAACCACTAAGAAAACAAGTATCTAAAGTAACTTTTCACGCCACCTCTCTATGGACTTCTCATGTAATACTTGTATTATTAATGTTCATATTCAGTCCCTTTGTGAATGTCTGGTGAAAGCGATGAATTGGGGACCGATTTGTCCGTTGGGGCGCTGTGTTTAAATTCACATCCTTTAGATTACAAAGCACCGGTGGACTGCACCCAATCGGAGGAAGAAGGCGAATGATACACAAATAGTGGAAAAGGTCAGAAGACATAAAAAGTGCAAATGTACGTGTCAAACCCAAGAAAAGGTAAGTTGGAATCCAATTTCTAAGCCTGGAATGTCTTACTGAGTTAGTGCACTAAATCCGGTCGAATCCGGGGCATGGAGATTTCCAAGCGAGTCTGAACAGGTCTAGTACGCTGGTTTTCGTCCTCCTAGCCGTTCTGGAAGATCGTGAAAATCGTGAAGATCGGGCCGATCGACAGACCGACGGAGAAGCGAGTGATAGATGGAACTTCAGCCGAAGAGTAAGTGCAATAGAATCCTGGACCTTGTCTCAATAGCCGTATCATTGATTAAAACGATAGCCATTAATTAATAAAGCATTCTAGCATTTGCACTATCTAGATCACCTCAGTCTAAGTCGTGACTTTAAACCGGGACTCGGTACGAACGTCGTACCATCTAGTGGTGCAATTCGGAAGCACCCTCAGGGCGGGCAAGCTCTAACCGTAAGCAGGGGCGTCGCAAGGGGGGGGGGGGGGGGTCAGTAATTTATTCGGTATAATTTTCGGGGTTTGGTAGTTACCACGAATCCCGGCTTTTGCTCCATTTTCGACGAAATTATACCGAATAAAAATATTATTAGATAGTCTTTCGATACCAAACGGTATAACAACCGTGATACAGTAGTATATAGAATCCCGAACATGCTATCGGCCGAAACTTATCCGGTATAATAACTGGGATTCGGCAATTTATTCGGTGTAATTGCCAGGATTCGGGAGTTAACCTCAAAACGGAAGAGGTCGAGTGAAGCATTGCTCGCAGACAAAATGGCTGCTCCATGATTTCATCGATAGTTCTTACTTTTGTTTTGGATTCCAAAAGAAGATCTAATTACAAATGTTTCAAAAAATCAGCCTGCGGCGCTTTTCGTGATTTTCTCTATTTTGTGGAAGGGAGCGTCATTTAACTGGGGTTTAAGCCAGTATTAGGATTGAGATTTCAAAACATTAAAAGCTAGAAGGCCCTTACTTTATGTGATCATGGGTAATATTGACTAGACTACTGTTACGCCGGCTCCGGTTTCTGGAACTTCTTAGAGTCTCGGTATTTAATCCACGGCAAATGACAGATTTTTCAAGAGAATCAGTTAGATTTTAGCTTACAGCTTGGATTGTATTTCGAAAATTTTCGCATGCGGCGCTCGATTTAATTTTCTCTTGGCTATAATAGATAGTAGCTGTTACTGCAATCGTTCCCGGTAATATATTCTCCAAGTGTCGTATTTCATGCTGCCCTTTAATAGTTGCGTTTTTGTAGATACCATGGTATCTGATACTACGGTCAAAAGGCGTTTTTGTAGTTATCGTCGTATCTGGCCAGTTATCGTGGTATCTGATATTTAGATACGGATACCACGGTCCGACCGTGTTAACTGATCGTGGTGTCTGAAAAGCGATCACACTTTCATCAAACTTTGTCAAATTGGTGAGAAAGAAGTTTTGGGATGACTTCGAAAATTGCAATTTCGGCAATAGTCGTTTTTGCAGAGCAACCGTGTATCAGATACCACGGTGACTGCAAAAACGATTAATTGCAGATTCAGTTACCGTGGTAACAGATACCACGGTATCTGCTAAAACGCAACTAATGTTACTCTCCCTACCTAATCCTTTCTGTTCCATCGTTTAAAGCTCGAATTCTCAGTTTCTAGGATTCGCTAAAAGTTTTGAGAGATTCGGTAAAATTTTGGCTCTGCACCTCCGAAAACGCACTTGCGACGCCCCTGCCCGTGAGCATACCTTGCACTGTTTGCTGCTTATGTTCAAGTATTCTATGACAGTTGAAACTTTACAATTAAGTAAGTAAGTAATTTCTTTTTCACCCGCCATTTTGGAAAGCGGAGTATATAAAATAAAAGGATGAAATACAAACAAATACCAAATATATACGAGAACGCAATTCTAATCTTCGACCAGGAAATGATAAAAGGTCATGCACTGGATGGGTCCAATTGTCGATGATTTTCGGTAGAGCAAGGGTAATACTTGCATCCTGAACTTGAAACTTATGAGTTAGCGTGTGGGTTTGGCCACAATGTCAGAAGTTTCATAACAGATACCACGAGGATGCGCGGTTTCAACAGATAATGCGCAACAGATAACACTTCGGATGTTATCTGTTGTGTTTGAAAACGTTATGCATGGAATGTTATGCATAACAAGCTTTGTTAGGAAGAGCCAAAAAGCATCTACTGACCAGTCAACCACAAACCCCTGATTTTTGGATACCCTATGCCAAACGCTGGATATGTCTAGCGTTTGGTATACCCTATGCCTAACGCTGGATACACTACGCCAGGTGCTGGATACTGTAACCCAGTAAAATATTGACGATTTGAGTGAAGCTAAAAAATCAACCAATCAGATCTCCTTTCTATTGAGGTAGGTCAGGGTTAGGTTACCAACAGGTATCCAGCGTTTGGCATAGGGTATCCAGCGTTAGGCATAGGCTATGCCAAATGCTCGATATACCCAGCGTTTGGCATAGGGTATCAAAAAATCAGGGATTTGTGTTAGACTGCTACTGACTTTATTCCTTTTCGCCATGATGTCGGAAAACTCAGCAGATACTTTTTGGCGGTTTTTCGGTTCTTCCTGATGGTAACGCTTGTTATGCATGACATTTTGAAACACAACAGATAACATCCGAAGTGTTATCTGCACACTGTCAGAAGTTTCATAACAGATAACACTAGGATGCGCGGTATCAACAGACAATGCGTAACAGATAACACTTGGGATGTTATCTGTTGTGTTTGAAAACGTTATGCATGAAGTGTTATGCATAACAAACTTTGTTAGGAAGAGCCAAAAAAGCATCTATTGACTTTATTCTTCATCGTCATGAATGTCGGAAAACTCAGCAGACACTTTTTAGAGGTTTTTCCGTTCTTCCTGGCGGTAACGCTTATTATGCATAACATCATGAAACACAACAGATAACACCCGAAGTGCTATCTGTTACGCTTATCTGTTGTAACCGCTCATCCTCGTGTTATCTGTTATGAAACTTCTGACAGTGCAGGGGCGTCGCAAGGGGGGGGGGGGGGTGCAGCACCCCTCACCTTTTTGAGATTCGGTAAAATTTTGGGCCAGAGGCCCAAACTTTTACTAAAATTGTTCGGCACTTATTCGATAGCAGAACTGTTCGATATATTTACGGGGATTCGGTAGTTATACAGAATCCTAAATAGGCTAGCTGTACAAATCTCTCCGGTATAATAATCGGGAATCGGTATGATTGCCAGTATTCGGTAGTTATCACGAATTTGGTGAGAGAATTTACTGAATCATTTGGTAATTTTTCGATGCCGGAACTATTCGGTATATTTATGGAGATTCCGTAGTTACACAGAATCCCAATAAGCTATTGGTTCAAAATTATTCGGTATCATGATTGGGATTCGGTGATTTATTCAGTATAATTTCCAGGATTAGGAAAGTAACCCCGAATCCTGACTTTGTTGCAGTTTCGACGAAAGTATATCGAATATGAATATTGTTCGATAGTCTTTCGATACTAATACAATTCGGTATAAGAACGGTAGTTATACAGTATCCCGAACATGCTGTCGGTCTAAACTTATTGGGTATAATAACAGGGATTCGGTAATTTATTCGTTATAATTGCCAAGTTACCACGAACCTCGAAATTCAGAAGAGGTTGAGTGAAGCACTGGTCGCAGACAAAAGGGATGATCTATGATATCATCGATAGTGCTTACTTTTATATTGGATCCCAAAAAGAATACATAATCATAAATATTTCGAAAATTGCGCCTTTTCGTGATATTCGTGATACGTCATTTGACGGGGGTTTTAAGCCAGTTTTAGGATTGAGATTTCGAAACATTAAAAGCTAGAATTTGGATGGAAATTCAATTTGGCAGGAAAAAGCAAAAAAAAAGTTTCGCCTGCGACGCTCACTTTATGTGATTATGGGTAGTATATTGACTAGACTAAAGTTGCTGCTGCTGCCGGAACGTCACTCAATCCGGTTTCGGGAACTTCTTAGTGTCGGTATTTAATCAACGGTAGATGATAGTATTTGTAAGAGAAGCAGTTCAACTTTAGCTTACAGAAAAAAAAATGGATTTCGAAAATTTTTGACTGCGGCGCTCGATTTAATTTCTTATTGGCTATAATAGATACAAGCTGTTGCTGAAATCATGCCCGGCAATATGTTCTCCATGTGGGCTTCGCCAAAACGCAGCCTAATAGTTGGCTTCTCGTATTTCATGCTGCTCTTTATTGTTACTCTTCCTACGTAATCGTCTCTGTTCCATAATTTAAAGCTCGAATTCTTAGTTCTAGGATTCGGTAAAATTTTTGAAAGATTCGGTAAAATCCCCCCCCCCCCCCCACCGAAAATGCACTTGCAACGCCCCTGGTTATCTGTTACGCATTATCTGTTGAAACCGCGCATCCTCGTGTTATCTGTTGTGAAACTTCTGACAGTGCAAGGGTGTCGCAAGTGCATTTTACCGAATCTTTCAAAAATCCGACCGAATCCTAGAAACTGAGAACTCGAGCTTTAAATTAGTGAATGGAAAGGATCACGTACAAAGAATACTAAAGGGCAGCACGAAAGATGATTAGCCAGGCGTCCTTTTTGCAAAGCCCACTTGGACAATATATTGCCGGACAGGATTGCAGTAGCAGCTTCTATTTTATACCCAAGAAAAATCAAATGGATCGCCGCAGGCGAAAATTTTCGAAATCCATTTTTTGTTTCCCAGTAGGCTACAACTTAACTGATTCTCATACAAGTTCTATCTTTTACCGTGGATTACGAAGTTCCTACAAATTTCCAGAAACCAGATGGAGCGATGTCCCGTCGACAGCAGCTACTGTAGGCTAGTGAATACTACCCATGATCACATAAAGTGAGAGCCACAGGCGAGAATTTTTTTAGTTCGCTTTTTCCTGCCAGGTTTAACTATTTTCGTGCAGATTCTAACTTTCAATATTCCTGAAATCCCGATCCTAAAACTGGCTTATAACCCCACTTAAATGACGCGCCCTTCCACAAAATAGAGGAACAGTACGAAAAGCACCGCAGGCAGAATTATCGAAACATTTATGAGTAGAGCGTCTTTTTGGGATCCAAAATAAAACCAAGGACTATCCATGAAATTGTAGATCAGTTCTTTGTCTGTGACCAGTGCTTAATTCGACCTCTTCGAGTTAGGAGGTTCGTGGTAACTACCGAATCCTGGCAATTATGCCGAAGAAATGACCGAATCCCAGTTATTATACCGAATAAGTTTGGACCGATAGTCTTATCCGGGATTCTGTATAACTACCGAATCCCGGTTATTATACAGAACAGTTTCGGTATAAAAAACTACCTAATAACATTCGTATTCGGCAAAATTTCGTTGAAACTGGAATAAAAGTCGGGATTCGTGGTAACTCCGGTATAAGATTAAAACGCTGGAATGCAAAATACTGCAGATTAAGTTATCCTAATCTGCAGTATCTTGCATTATAGTGTTTTAATCCTGTATCGGGTTTTAACTCTCCGAATTCGGACTTTAACTCTCCGAGTTCGGAATAAAAATCGCCAAATTCGATGATGTGCAACCACTAAAGTCCGGTGTAGGAGAGACTTTTACAGTGTTTGAAGGTTAAGGCTCTGCTTCTAAAGACTTACCCACGGCTTTGGCTGGTTTGAGCCTTTGAGCCCCGTTGAATTATAGCAACAAGATGAAAGGTTCCGATGGGATCCCAAGAATCTAATATTTGATCCAGACAATTAGATCTTGTAAATATCCGGTCTTCTCTAGACACCTTGAATATTTTTACTGTTAAAATTTTGAAACAGATTAAGGCCAATGACTAATCGGGATGATGTCTCTACGTAGACACGACACTACGAGGACACGACGGTACATCGAAACGAAAAAAGCGTCAGTACATGGACACGTCACTACAGAGACACGACGGAACGAAGACCGACACTACATGGACACGACGGTACAAGTACCGACACTACATGGACACGACGGTACATGTACCGACACTACGTAGACACTTTTTGATTTTCGACGTAGTGTCGGATTTTGTCCTCTTAGTGACGTGTCCATGTAGAGTCGTTCGACGTACTGTCGTGTCTATGTAGTGTCGTTCGATGTACCGTCGTGTCTACGTAGTGTCGTTCGATGTACTGTCGTGTCTATGTAGTTACGCCTTTTCGTTTTCGACGCTGTGACGTGTCTTCGTAGTGTCGGGCCTTTGTTTTTCTCCGTTCTGACGTGTCCGTGTAGCGTCGTGTCCCTGTAGTGTCGGACATTTGTGTCTCTTCCATGTGGAATTCCAGCTTAGGATACTGTCCAGGATTTCTTTTTGGCATGTTGAAGTACAAACTAACAATTAAGTTTCTGCCTGCTACCCCTTTGTTTACGCCAACACTTTAGTTAAAGTCAAGTATAGACGCTAGGTGATACCCCAACCTCTGTTATAATTCGGCTTCGGGTTTGCGCGTCAGCGGGATCTCAGTTTTGGGCACTTCTAAGTAAGCGAGGACTATGAAATTTTATAAGCGAATAAAACTTGGGACCTGAAATAGACTGAAACAAGTCCCATAGTTTGGGAAAGGGAGGGGCTTTCCGGAATTCCAAGATCAGCATATAGACCCGAAAGGATGGTCGGGTCCCAACCAAATTTGGTGGGAATTAAGAGCTTGGGTTTGTTGTGCCTCCTTGGGGGCTCGAACCCAATCCTGCCTCTGTGGGGGGAGTGGGTCTGTAAGTTCTTGCTTTCAGGCCATCTGCTAGGAGCGCTGGTGGAATTCAAAAATGGTATACGCGCGTAATTAGCAGTAAGCAAAAGCATTCGCAAAAAATCCAAAATCAGCCACGTGCTTATTTTCATCGTGGTGACGGTGATTGATAAGGATTACAAATCCTTTGGGATTTGAGCTTTGTTGACCTTGGGGACAATCAGCAGACGTTAATTTGGAGTTTTCAGTCTAATAGCTTGTTCACACGGGGCCGAAATAAACGCGTAAACATGGGCTTGTCTGCGCTCCGTGAACCGGAGGAGGAAACTAGGCTAGGAAGCTCGAGAAATCTCAGCCCATAGGTTGGCTCAAGCGATATGGGTATCTGGGAATTTTCCGGCCTCTATCCAAAGTGTCAATATACAAGCCGATCTTACTCCTCAACCAAGGAACCCAATGACAAGTTCACCGGACTTTCTCTTTCTGGCCCGTCCGCAAGCTTTCTACAGACCGAAGATGTGGTCTCTTGCGGGATCCAAAAAACGCGTCAGCCTTACTCAGGGATGAAATGTTGCTGGTTAGTTATAATTCTGGTCAGAATTTTAACCATCCCACCATACCCTTCCCACCCTCTAAATACTAACCCACGCATACTCAAGTTCAAAGCCATGCAATCCGCTTCCCACCATCAAGTTTGCCATTATACAAAACAGCTTCCGCAAACCTATACCGCCATCTAGTGTCTGGGCGCAGAACATGACTACAAATGGACGGAATCAAACCAAGAAGTAAAAGCGAAGCTAGCCAACAATACAGTCGAAGTTCGTTAGACAGAAAAGCTGGAGAATTTTAACAGACTGGCGACACTACAGAGACAAAACACTCAGGCGACACTACGTAGACACCTTTATGACCCGACACTACCGAGACACGACACTACCGAGACACGTCACTACATTGACAGATTTTGTGGGCGACACAACATGGACAGACGCTACGTAGACACGACACTACGTGGACAGACACTACAGAGACACGACACTACATGGGCAGACACTACAGAGACACGACACTAGAGAGACAGGTTCGTAGTGTCGGATTTTTTTGTCTCTGTAGCGTCGTTCGACGTACTGGCGTGTCTACGTAGTGTCGTTCGCTGTACCGTCGTGTCTCCGTAGCGTCGTTCAATGTACCGTCGTGTCCATGTAGTGTCGGTTTTTTTTTTGTTCACGTAGCGTCGGGAAATTTGTCCATGTAGCGTCGGATTTTGTCCACTTAGTGACGTGTCTACTTAGTGTCGTGTCTACGTAGGGGCGCGTACCCGACTAATCCTCTGAGAATCATATTTGACGGGGCAAAATGGATAAGTCAGCTACATTTTATTCGAGCTATATTTCGGCCCTTCTTGGCAAGGGTCCTCTTCAGGCTCAAGCCGCTCAAGCTGGAAAATAAACTTGTGGAAAGACAATTAAAGATTCTTCCTTTTTTCTTTTTTTTTTTCTTTTTTTTTTTCTTTTTTTTTCTTTTTTTTAATCCCGCGTAGCATCTTTTCTATAAAATAAGCCTTTCTTCGAATTTTTGGGCTACGACTCCTCCTCCACTCAGTGACGTTAATATTTTCTTAAACGATCTTTAACGTCACCTACTCTTTCCATAACAAAAACTACAAATCTATACTTCAAAACTATATTCTTTATTTCTATTATTAAACTGTTTTATATTACAAATTCAAATTTTATTTTTTAATCATTTCTCCTATAACTTTTACTAAATCTTATTTTCTTCAGTAATTTTTACACTCTTTTTTCTCTTATCCCCAAACGCGTAATCCATCACCACTATATATATATACACTCCAACCGTACTCAATTGCCACAAACTATCTCCAACAAACACGCAACCGCGATATCTACAAACAACCTACTTTTCAAAATCTCAAATTCAAACTTCAATATTTGGATTATAACCTACATTACAAATTCATATTCAATCCCTTTCCCACTTGTCAATTTTTCTTTTTCTTTTTGAGCAATTAACTTTAAAATTCATGGGCCAAACCAGGTACTTCTACATAAAATTTATAATAATAATAATAATAATGCTTGTTTATTGAGCCAAAAGGCCATACAAGATTTAATACACTTCACAAATAAACTATTACACCTCTAGAGATACTATGCTACGTAAACTAAGCTAAATTTTCCTTCCTGAGATTCAATCCTTTGGTCACATATTTACAAACATCTAGGATACATTTGGGGTTCGTAGATTTCAGGATACGGGGAAGCGATACCAGCCCACCCCCAACAAATGTTACTCTCAAATGCGAAAGCTCTTGGCACTCTAAGAGGAAGTGGTTCAAATCCTCCTCCTGCAACTTGCAAAGAGGGCAAAGGTAATTCTCTCTCGTGCCAGCTTTCCTCCTATTGAAAAGTTTATTTTTACTGAGGATAGGCAGACTGTTAGATCGGAGCTGGAACCAAGTTTTTAATGTAGCATGATCTAGTCCTAGCTTAAAGTAATATTCAAAACCAAAAACATCTTTTATTTCAGCATACAACTTAAGAGTTTCTGAAGTTTGGAGTCTAGTATGCCAACCTTGGATTTCTTGGTCTTCAATTATCTTTCCATACTTCCTTAAAATATCTCCCTGATCTTGTGTCGGGCCTAAGCCCTCATTCCATGCATAAGATAATCCTGCGTTGTCTAAGAGAGCTTTTACTTGAGTCGACCACGATCTTGCTCTCCTTTCTTGTAACAAAAGTGAGTACGCACCTTTCAGCAGCCTTTCATCTGGTAACTGAACTATCTTGATCCAAAACCTAATAATCTGGACTAGCCTGTACTTCCTTAGCGAAAATATTCCAAGGTCTCCTTTCAAAGCCTGTGTAGGAGTGGTAATGTGCACTCCAAGAAGTCTCTTATAGTGCTGCAGCTGAATCGATTCTAGTTGCGCTGCCGCTTCGAAACCCCAAAGTTCTGCTCCGTAATGGATTGTAGGAAGGACTTTAGTCGTGAAAATTTGTTTTTGCATCTTTAGCTCTTTTATTCCTGAAACACTGGGATTTCTCAAAATCGCCGATGACACTGCTTTCCCTCGATTTACCATTTCCTTTATATGATCTTTCCACCCCCCCTTACTGGGAAGGATCATTCCTAGATACTTAAAACTTGTTTTCTGCTGCAACTCTATCCCATTGAAGTAAAATTTGACGCAATTTTCATCTTGCTTTTTAGTCTTTCCAGAAAAAATTACGACTTCTGTTTTCTTGACGTTCAGGGTTAGCTTCTTTTTGTCTAGATATTCTTTAAGGATATTTAGGAGGTTTTGGAGATCTTGGGGTGTCTTCGCGAACAGCGCTGCGTCATCAGCAAAAAGCAGCACTGATAAAGCAAAATTCCCTAGACTAACCGTTGGAGCCCAACGCCTTTGAAAAAAATCCACAATATCATTAATATATAAACAGAGCATTCTCGGGGACAGGGAACTACCTTGTTTTACTCCTTTCCCAGTTTCGAAAGGTGATGATGTACCTTTTCCTACGATCCTAACAATACCTTTCGTCGCCCTGTACATATCCGCTAATAAACTTACAAATATCCTGGGCAGACCTACCCTTATCATCTCTGCAAATAGAAGGATCCTATCAACACTGTCGAAAGCTCTTTCCAAGTCTATGAATGCTACGTATAACTTACCCTGCCCTTTGGAATACTTCTCAATCAGCGCTTTCAACACAAAAACTCTGTCTATCGTACTATAATCTTCTCTGAACCCCCCCTGTTCTTCTCTAATTATTTTATTCTGATTTAACCATCTTGCTAGCCTCGAATCCAATATTTTTTCTAGTATTTTGCTTACGCATGGTATTAGAGAAATCGGTCTGTAGTTACCATGTGATGTGGGGTCTCCCTTTTTGAAAAGAGGTAGAACAACAGAAGTCTTCCATGCATCTGGCCAAATTCGAGTCGCCAGGATACTATTAAATAGGAAAACAAACGTCGCTATGAAATGCGGGGCAAAACGTTTATAAAACTTTGTTGGGATACCGTCGGCACCCGGTGCCGACCCACCTTCCATACGATCAAGAGTCTCGTTTATTTCTTTTTCTGATATCTTTTGTGTTAAATCATAATCCTGTTCAAACATAGGCAAATTAGTTTCATTATCAATTCTAGAAAATTCTTCATCATACCATATCTTCATATCAGAATCTGCCCCTTCATTATCCTTTGTCCCCAGATGCGCCGGCCAAGTGCTCGGGTCGGGAGCGTTCCTCCCGGTGTTTGGTCTTTTTTCGCTCACCCTTTTCCAAAATGATTTCATGTCACATTTTACAAACGATTCCAGGGTTTCTTTCATCTCTCTCTTACTTGCCTCATCCTTCTTAACCTTGATAAGCTTTTTGTAAATTCGCCGTTTTTCTTTGTAAACACCCATTAGTCTTGTTTTCTCATGTGGTGCTGTGTTTTCACGTATCGCTTCCAAAGACTGTACTAAACTAAGCTTACATATCCTACATTCTTCATCGTAAAAACCTGTAGTAGGCCTAATAGGTTTCCTCGGAGTTAGAATTGGCTCTACTATTTCGTGAACTGCTGACTGAAACTTACCCGCCAAAGCATCAGGGGAATCGCTTTCCATAACAATCTTATGGAGGTACTGCTTAACTCGATTACTAGATAACAAACTTTCAATTACCTGATTCTCTTCCTGTGACCATTCTTGTTTCAAACTTTTTAGGATCCCTGGTTCCCTATGATTCGACTTATGCTTTCGCGGTGACATCCGAGTAGATACCTCATTCAATATTTGTAAACTTACCGGCACATGGTCTGATCCTTGCCAACTTAGTACTTTCACACGTAGGTTTTCCAGCTCCAGTCTAATGTCTACCAAAACACAATCAATAAGGCTCGGCTTAGCCCCCGAAAAACAAGTAAACTCACCCTTGTCTTTATCATCACCGAACCTACCATTCCCGATAATGAGACCCACTTCCCCACACAGTGAAAGGAGCTTTCGCCCCCAAACATTTATTTTGCGCATGGCATCTTTGCTTCCCCGTGGTATCCTGAAAGCTATCGGCACCACCCCATCATTACCCGGAATCTGGACATCCTTTAACTCTGGGACATCACTTGTGTATGCATTGAAATCTCCCAAAAGGATCATGTTTTCCCCCATGTACGCCCTACGGAGATGTTCCACTTCGCTTTCTAGCATACTCCACGTATCTTCTTTATTGTAAGAGCTATTTTGCGGCGGGATATAAACAGCACCCAGTGTAAGCTTCCTCCCTGACACACATCCTAACTTTATCCATAACAAATTTTCAGATTTACTCCCGATACTCTTGAAATAACTAAACGATCCATCCTTAATCAGTATCATTAACCCACCATAATTACGGTTATTTCGCGACATAGGTCTACAAGCATTCACTACCTCGAAACCCGGGAAAGATGGCACGCGATCCGAGTTGTGCCAAGTTTCAACTAATACCACAATGTCAAATTCTGCTATTTCACGCTGGATCTCGACAATTTTACTTTCAATACCCTGTACGTTCCACGATACTAGATTTAATGATCGAGTATGGCCTTTCGGTTCCTATGCGTTACTTACACTACTCGGTCCCGTGGAACTTTCTGGCTCTTTGGGGCTAGCCAGAAAATTGGGCCTAGGTGGGACCTCCACGACCTCAGGGCCCTCTGTCCCGAATGCAATTCGATACTGAGGCATAGGACCTGCTCTCAAGGGGGCGGGGGTATCCCGAACAAAAGCCTTCGACTGGTATGTTGGCCTCACATTGCGGGCTCCCGCATCTTGGGGGCTCACTTCGTTGTATTTTCTCGCTCGCTTATGTTCCGTCTTGGGCGAAGTTGGCCTCTTAGATGGCAACGACTGCACCACAGTATTTGTGTCACTTTCTTCACCTGAATTGTCAGTGTCAACCATTTCCGCTTCTTCTGAATCACTAGTCGGATGGTTTTGGAGGGTTCCACTTTGTGGGGGAATCGGCATGGAGGGAAAGTGCTGATTTGCGGAGTTAGAATTGGCTCTACTATTTCGTGAACTGCTGACTGAAACTTACCCGCCAAAGCATCAGGGGAATCGCTTTCCATAACAATCTTATGGAGGTACTGCTTAACTCGATTACTAGATAACAAACTTTCAATTACCTGATTCTCTTCCTGTGACCATTCTTGTTTCAAACTTTTTAGGATCCCTGGTTCCCTATGATTCGACTTATGCTTTCGCGGTGACATCCGAGTAGATACCTCATTCAATATTTGTAAACTTACCGGCACATGGTCTGATCCTTGCCAACTTAGTACTTTCACACGTAGGTTTTCCAGCTCCAGTCTAATGTCTACCAAAACACAATCAATAAGGCTCGGCTTAGCCCCCGAAAAACAAGTAAACTCACCCTTGTCTTTATCATCACCGAACCTACCATTCCCGATAATGAGACCCACTTCCCCACACAGTGAAAGGAGCTTTCGCCCCCAAACATTTATTTTGCGCATGGCATCTTTGCTTCCCCGTGGTATCCTGAAAGCTATCGGCACCACCCCATCATTACCCGGAATCTGGACATCCTTTAACTCTGGGACATCACTTGTGTATGCATTGAAATCTCCCAAAAGGATCATGTTTTCCCCCATGTACGCCCTACGGAGATGTTCCACTTCGCTTTCTAGCATACTCCACGTATCTTCTTTATTGTAAGAGCTATTTTGCGGCGGGATATAAACAGCACCCAGTGTAAGCTTCCTCCCTGACACACATCCTAACTTTATCCATAACAAATTTTCAGATTTACTCCCGATACTCTTGAAATAACTAAACGATCCATCCTTAATCAGTATCATTAACCCACCATAATTACGGTTATTTCGCGACATAGGTCTACAAGCATTCACTACCTCGAAACCCGGGAAAGATGGCACGCGATCCGAGTTGTGCCAAGTTTCAACTAATACCACAATGTCAAATTCTGCTATTTCACGCTGGATCTCGACAATTTTACTTTCAATACCCTGTACGTTCCACGATACTAGATTTAATGATCGAGTATGGCCTTTCGGTTCCTATGCGTTACTTACACTACTCGGTCCCGTGGAACTTTCTGGCTCTTTGGGGCTAGCCAGAAAATTGGGCCTAGGTGGGACCTCCACGACCTCAGGGCCCTCTGTCCCGAATGCAATTCGATACTGAGGCATAGGACCTGCTCTCAAGGGGGCGGGGGTATCCCGAACAAAAGCCTTCGACTGGTATGTTGGCCTCACATTGCGGGCTCCCGCATCTTGGGGGCTCACTTCGTTGTATTTTCTCGCTCGCTTATGTTCCGTCTTGGGCGAAGTTGGCCTCTTAGATGGCAACGACTGCACCACAGTATTTGTGTCACTTTCTTCACCTGAATTGTCAGTGTCAACCATTTCCGCTTCTTCTGAATCACTAGTCGGATGGTTTTGAAGGGTTCCACTTTGTGGGGGAATCGGCATGGAGGGAAAGTGCTGATTTGCGGATCTACGGGGTAATTCTTTTACTATTTGCTCTCCATATGCTCCAAATCCATATGCACTTCCTGTTTCGAGGATCCCTTCCTCCATCGGGTTCCTTTCTGTCAGTGGCATAAAACTCAACATATTTACTTAAAAAAAAAAAAAAAAAAGTTCCCCTCTTCGACCCATAAATACCAATAAAACAACAACAACAAAAAAAACACTTAATTCTTAAATATACAGTGGAAAATTCACTTTATCATTCTTTCACAAACATTTAAGATTGATTGAGTGAATATTCACAATTACAAACAATTTTTCTCATCCCTCAAATTAAACTAAAATTGCTCAAAAAGTAAAAATTAACATTTCTTTTTTTAACTATATTACCTTAACATACTTAAAATTCTCTATTTTCAAAATTCAAAAATAACATTTTTTTAATTCAAATTCAACATTCTTAAATTTATTTTTTATTTTCTATCTTCTTTTTATACATTTTTTTTACAATCTATTTTTCATTTTATTTAACACTACAGAATATCATCTATTTCAAATTCTACATCTAGCCTCTCCTTCACCTTTCTATGTGTATTATTCCTAATCCTACTCCATGCGATGTCTACTTTGATCATTGCTTCTTCTTCTTCCTGTTCTCTTTCTTTCCATGCGTAATAACAATATAGCGAAATCAGGTGTGCTGTGGTTCTATCGGCTTTCGTGGCTCGGTCTTTTATTATCCCGTTCAGGTGTATTTGCTTTTCGATTGGTGATCCGTCTTCGTGTTCTTTCAAAGATTTTGTTATCTTTTCCAGCATATCGATATTGTTTTCTGCGTTTCTGCATCTTAGTAGGAAGTGGTCGATGTCTCCGGTCGCGCTACATTTGGTACAGATGCCTGTATTTTTGTCCGGGTTTATCCTGTGTTTTCTTTCTTCGGTTGGGAGAAGGTTATGGATTTGAAGAAACATATGTTCCTTAACGTTTGGAGGTAGTAGGGACGTATGCAGTAATTCAAAAATGTTCAGTGATTCTTCTTCGGTAGTTTTCTTATCGTAGACTAATTTGATATCTGGCAGATTCACGCTCTCCTCAAAAAATCTTTTTACTTCTGTTTTATTAGTCTCTTTCTTCTGAAAGTCTATTGCTCCTTGTTGTGCCAGTTCTTTAATCTCCTTGAACCCACATTCGAGTTGGCGAGGCCATCCTGACTTACCTTCTTCCCGCAGCTTAATCCATGAATTAAGAACTGAGTTTTCTCTTTCTATCATATCTTCCGCTAAAGTTCGCACAAATAGCTCCTTGGTTTTTGTTTCCGTGTTAATTACTTGTAGACCACCTTGTTTCTTCTTGATGTACATGTCTGACATTTTAAATTTTGGTGGTTCTTTACCGTTCCATAAGAATCTGTATACTATCCTTTCTATTGTTTTTAGAGTTTGCTTTGATGGTTCTGATACGTTAGCCAGGTACCAGATAATTGGGAGACAGTAAATGTTGACATAGTCTGCCTTCTGGAAAATGGTTAGTCGCCTCCCATTCCCATAGTTTATGGCTGCGATGAATTTTCCAACTGTATCTTGCCAGTTTACCTTCTCTGTAACATGCCATGCCTTTGTGATCCTCATTCCTAAAATTTTAATTTCTGGTTTTACTGGGATTCCTAAGACGGTACTGTCATCTAGCTCCTCAGTTCCTAAATTCAAAATCTCGCATTTGTTTTTATTTAGTTCCAGTTTGACAAGATGACAGTATTCTTCTGCACACTGAATCGCTGTTCTGCTATCTTCATCATCACAGGTTATAGTAGTGACGTCGTCGACGAATCCTTTAACATTCAGAATCTCGTCCATGATTTGCACCCCTCGAATTTTATCTTCAAGATATTTTAAGAGGGGGTCAAAATATATTTCGAATAGTAACAAACTCAGAGGGCATCCCTGCCGTACTCCGGTTTCTGCGGTAAAAGATTCTGACACGATGTCACCAAGGATCACGACTTGTTCCGTTTTCGTATATATTTTTCTAATCCATCCTATAAATTCACTATCAAATCCATAATGCTCCATTATTATATACAAAAAAATTCTCCTTAATCTGTCGAACGCTTTTCTAATATCAAGTCCCATTATTCGGATCTGCGACCTTTTTTTTTTCGTTAGCTTATCTAGACTCAGTAGTAGGTTTCGGATTGTCGTTAGAACGTCGGAAGTCTTTCTTTTGTTCATTCCCCCGTGTTGGTTTTTGCTTAGTGCCGATGGTAGTACCTTCTTAAGTCTGTTTGCTAATACTTTTGATAAATATCAGCTTTTATGAACTTCTTCTCTGAAAGTTGGATGAACTTAAAGCTGGTGCTGTGATTTGATTCTGAACTCGGCTACTGTTTTTGTTGTTCGATTGGGTCGTCGAAAGGGTAGAGATTCTTCTACATTTTGGTTTTAGAGTCGCCTGTCTCTTCTTCTTCTTTCCAGCTAAGATGGATACTTGTTGGCAGCATGTATGGGCGATTAGTTCCGTACTTCGGTGATAGATGTTCCTTCAGCCCAAGCTGACTGCGAATCATATTTTAAGTTTATTTTCCAGCTTGAGCGGCTTGAGCCTGAAGAGGACCCTTGCCAAGAAGGGCCGAAATACAGCTCGAATAAAATGTAGCTGACTGTAGCTTCTGGGCGAACCACTTATCCGTCAAAGACCTAAAGCTCAAAAACGAATTCTGGATATCTCTTTCCCTATTTCGAACCTCTAATCAACGTCAGGTAAAGCTTTAACTTTTAACAAGTTTTCAGGGTTTGACCGGATTCTGGGCGAAGTATTTGTCCGGCAAGAAAATGATTGTCAAATATGGATTCAGCATGGCTTCGTACCCCTAAATCGAAGATCTAACCATCTGCAAATAAAACTTTTATCTTTTAACAAATTTTCCGGCTTTGGCCGGATTCCGGTTGAAATACTTGTCCGGCAGGAAAATGATTTTAGCCTACGTGTTCAGCATGCCTTCTTACCCCTTTAACGATCTAATTAGCTGTCAAAAATATTTTATTCGCCCCTTAATTTGAACCCCCTCCCCACCCTAAATGTAGGACTACAAAGCACATCTACGAACTCGGCCTCTCCCTTGACCAAAGAATCCTCACATTTTCATCAAAAATGAAAGAAATTTCATCATTTTCATCAAAAATGTTTCATCAAAATGTATCGAAAATGTATCGAAATGTATCTATGTTGACTTACCTTTGCTAGCTATCTTTCCTATTTTGATGAATAAACGATATATATATATATATATCTTAAATTATTTTGTTTACCCATGTTTTGGCGAAGAAAACGCCTGGCCAGTAATATGTGTATGTAGCCTTACTGAATAATCAATGAGCTGGTCGAAATGACCGACTCGTTTTCATAAAGAGTCGATGCAGATTGCAGTCAGGGTTGCCATATGTCGCACGATAGTGTGAATTGTTACTCCATTTTGCTTTGTCACTATTGATCTACGTGGGATATCAAACTCACTCTATTTCAGAACATGTTTAGGTGTGTCATTTTCCAGCAGCGATTCCGACTATAAGAAGTGACTATTTCACAGTGTTTCATGAAAATAAAATGTAACTCCAAATTCAATCTCTGTTTTCGACCAAAAGTCACTCCCTAATTTTTTATGTGTGGCAAACCGGGATGTAGTTTTCTCCTAGTTGTAAATAGCGTTGTCGGGTGTTAAGATTATACAGACTGAAAAGGTGCAGTAGTAGCAACTGTAGTCATTCCAATCGATTACGAATAGTTTCTCCTCCTTTTATCTTTCCTACCAATTAACTCCTTTAAAGGACCCCTCTTGCTTGTTCTGCCTTTTATAATATACCTAGCTCCCATATGGAATTATAAGCATCTAAAATCCCCAACTTTCTCCATTGTTTCGTTTTTTCCCTACGGATTTTTAGCGCTTTTTCGGCCGTGCCGAGTTTTGCCCGTCAGAAACGCAAAGTTTGCCGAGATCTTCAACGAGCTCTTTCCCACAGAAGGATACGAGAACTTTCTGTTTTTAACTTCTTTTATTCGCTTAGTTTCCCCACTTTTTAACCACGAAACTTTCAGTTTTCAAATGTTTTGCGACAAGCCGGCGCGTTGAAGAGCAGGAAGGCTGGATAGACAACCGCTAACAAGAAAATCGCTAAATTCAGTTGGAAAATAATGGTATTTTCGAAAAACGTTTTTACTGATCCGTTTCATAGAGAAAAGATTATTTCTAGTAAGAGTTGTGCTTTAACGTGACCTTTTTTTTTTTTAATTTAGGATTGCAACCCTCTCCAAGCCTATAAGGAGGCTGAGTGCAGGTGCGTCTGTAAAGACAGAGATGCTAAAAGAAAGTGTAGGTCAGAGCCAACTATCAAAGACTGGCATTCCCAATCTTGCAGTTGCAGATGCCGCCGGACGCTTACCTGCTCTAGCGGTTACGGCTTCAGCGAGAATACTTGCAGGTCAGTACCCCCCCCCCCCCCCATCAGAAATCCTCTTGAATGTTTTCTTGGATAACAAAGGACGGACATGACACTGAATTATTTTGACTCTCCTAAGGATTTTTTTTTCTTTTCCTCGTGGGCTCTAGTCCAAAATATGCACTGATCGCCCAGTGTTGCCAGATTGTGGTAAAAATGATAAGCCGCGGCCTTTGAAAAATACGCCAAAAATAAGCCAGAAAAATCTACAGCTCCCAAAAACTCAATGACTATCAACACAGAACCCCACAAATTTTCTGGCTTTCGGTCGCGACGATTAAAACGACGTAAAGCAGTCGATAGTAAATTTTTCCCATCACGCCAAAAAATCCACCAGTTAAAAAGAAAAACAGCCACGTTTTACGCCACACGCCAGTTGCAAAAATCTTTACGCCCGTCTCCGTGAAAATCCGC
Organism: Branchinecta sandiegonensis; assembly: GCA_030848855.1. Classification (NCBI taxonomy): domain Eukaryota; kingdom Metazoa; phylum Arthropoda; class Branchiopoda; order Anostraca; family Branchinectidae; genus Branchinecta; species Branchinecta sandiegonensis. The sequence continues at coordinate 26,561,197 of JAUPMV010000001.1, read as the reverse complement.
CAGTTTGGCGTAAAATCCGCCAATCTTTCAACACTTTGAACGCCAGACAAAACAAAGTGTACTCCGAGGCGGACAATTTGGGTTTCAACAAAGGCGTGCGTATCAATGGATAAAAAAGCGAAGCTGAGCAAATTATTCAAATCTACATTATAAGGTCACTTTTGAAGAAGACCCACTAGGCCTAATGTGTGTGACCCAAAAAAGATTTAATTCTCTGAAGCACAAAGAGGTACCACAAATCCGAAAGAAAAAGTTCACTTGACAAAATTCGATTTGTTCAGTTTTAAGCAAGAATAGAAATAAAAATGAACGGAGACATTTAAAACATTCACAAGGACGACCTTATTATATGCTGTTATTTAAAAAAAAAATACTGATGTCACATTGCTGATAATCCAGTAATGACTCGTTATGCTCATTGAAGGCTATTTAGAGCCCCTGTGGTGCCGACCCGCATTCAGGTGGTGAGCAAAGGGGTTATCATCTTGTGGTAGCAGCCTGAGGGATGCGGATATATGAAAATAAAAGAGAAAAAGGTTGTTCGTATCACCATATTGCAAAGAGTAGTTGGGTTTCAGCAGAAACAGCGCATTTCAAGCTTAATGCACAAGTCTTACTACACTGTAAAAAAAAATCTTGCAGTATTTGCTAGTGGGACTGATCTTGTCTCTACTGAGATAAGATTATCTTGATTAATCTTATCCCAGTAAAGATAAGATTAATCCAAATGAATCCAAAATGAACGCGTGAAAATCTGCATGTGTAGTAGGCTGTAGGCCATCCTGACTCCGATGACTGTGTACTTGAAGATTTACCATCTTCTGTCTTGCCTCCTACATCCCTTGCCATAACATCAGGTGAAGGGATCGACTAAAACCAGGAAGGGAAGGGAACGCGAGAAAAGCAGGAAGGCATGCTAAAACCAGGAAGGGCATACTAAAACGAGGAAGGGCATACTAAAACGAGGAAGGAATTCAAGGCTGCGAAAAAATGGAACGCTGCACCGTTCCCTTCCTCAGTCTAGTATTCTTCGAGGGGTCGGCAGCTTTTCAAACTCAAAGTTCACCATCCCTTCCTCGTTTTAGTATCCGGGTAGGCATTAAGTTCAGTGAGGGGTCAGCAACTATCAAAATTGTAATTCACCTTTTCATTTCTAGTTCAGACGGATACTAAAACGACGGATACTACAGGATATTAAAACGAGGAGGGGATGGTGAACTTTAAATTTGGAAAGTTACCGACCCCTCAAAGAATACTCAACAGAGGAAAGGGAACGGTGCGGCTTTCCAGTTTTGAATTCTGGCGACAGCCTTCCTCGTTTATGCCCTTCCTGGTTTTAGTATGCCTTCCTGCTTTTCTCGCGTTCCCTTCCCTTCCGGGTTTTAGTCGATCCCGGTACAGAATGCATCTTCACACACAACACAGTCGTCGTCATAGTGTCTTCCAAAATGAAAAGCAGGACTGTCTCGTGTTCTTATGTGAGAAAGAGTTGTCGGCGGACATTGAAGCTTTCGGCGATGATTGCGTTGCATGACAAATGTTGCATGGCAATGTTGCATGGCAAAATTCGGCAAAGCCGAACAAGCTCTAAGAAGTCGTAGGTACAACAAGAAACAATGGCGAAAGGCGAGGATTTCAGGAGGTGGTTTCATGGGTGGTTTAATCACTAGGCAGTGGACGACCAACCATAGGCGACTCGCTTTTAAAAGCGTCGGCTTGACTGGCAGATTCTCAACGGAATTATGTTTTCGAATCAAGCCATTTTTTGTGAATTCATTTTTTTTCTTTTTCTTATCGTAGGTGTGAACCCGTGTATCTGCTGGTTGAAGACAAAGCACAGCCTGCCTACAGATATAATTAAGTTAGTGGAAATCAAAATTTTCTTTCTACAACTTAACTTTCGTGGTTATAAGGTATCCAATTTCAAGTGGCTTCGTGACTTCGTGCCTTTATGCGTTCCTAGAAGATTTTCTAAGCTTGAAGCTTTTTTTATATAAACATTTGACGGTTCCAGTAAGGATGTTGTATTCCACAAATCTTTCTTCAGTACTACTCGTCAGTAACTTATCTTGTTTTGTATTATGAGCTTTTAGTTGCTTATTTGTTGAAATTTAACGGATGTGATTGGATGAAAGTTTTATTTGGCCGTCAGTTATTTGGCTTCAAAATCATCGGTCCGACGCCGTTGTGACACAGCAAAGCACAGTTAATGACCCAGTTCAGCTAACTTAAAGGAGTTTATTCAGAAGCATTCTTGACTGTGTGACTTTGATGTCACCCACATTCAAGTCACTATTTGTAACCAGGATTTGCCCGGATTTGGTACTACTGTGTTTAGTTCTTTGACTATATATTTTTTATCACACAGAAAAATTATAAAAACCTAGACTGTATTACAAAATACCGCAGTAAACGCATAGTAAGCGGTTCTGCTTTGTGTGCATAAACTGAAACAGTTAACTTTCCTCTATCTCGGTTGAAAAAAATAAACCTGAAAACTGCTCTGAAAAAGACTATCACAGTTAACTTTCCTTCGTCTTGGTTGATATCGGAATAGCAGTCTCAACGGCCATTTAATAACATCAACCTCTCTCCTACTCGGTAGATATTTTACACAACCTACCTCGCCTTCGGCTTGGATAGGTTCTTGCCGTCTCAATGTTAATTTCCGACGTGATATGATATGGTATATATTGCTTAAAGCCCGATAACGTTTGACACATGGATGTGCTTTCTTGATACCGAGAATGTTTCGGTTACAACCCTTCTATAGGCGTATTCTCGCCGTTCTACGAGGACTCCTCGGGGAATCGAATGGAACGGCAACAAATAGAGGGAGTCACTCCACGCGGACTCCGCGTACAGAAACAGCGAGAACACGGGGAATGGTTCCAAAATGGTTTTTGTTAAAAAAAAAAAACAGTTGACGAAATTAGTCTGGATCCACTTTATTTTTGGTTTTGTTTATTCTGATTGTTTTTAATTAATTTTACATTGCACCAACACCAGCAAAAAGTGATTCCCTTCCGAATCTGAAAGGGAGTCCTTTTGATGATGGTGGCGATACTCGAAGCATTCCCCGTCCGTGGGGACTCGCGAAGAACACGTGGAGCGAGGCCCCGGGACAAACAAAAACGCGGGGACTCCTTAAGTGGAGTCTTCGGGGACCGGCGAGAAGACGCCTTATGTGTTATCTTTTCGCGAAGAGGCTCATAACAGAAATACTCTCGGCATCTTTTGGATGGTGTTGATCAACTACTAAAGGCGTATTCTTGCCGTTCCCGAGGACTTCACTTGAGGAGTCCCCGCGTTTTTGTTTCTCCCAGGGACTCATTCCACGCATTCTCGCGAGTCCCCACGGAAGGGGAATGCTCAGGTTATCATCACCATCATCAAAAAGGACTCCCTTTCAGATTCGCAGGGGAATCAATTTTTGCTGGCGTTGGGGCAACATAAAATTAATTAAAAACGATCAGAATATATAAAACCAAAAATAAAGTGGATCCAGACTATTTTCGTCAACTTCATATTTTTTTTTCGAACAAAACCCATTTTAGAAGCATTCCCCGTGTTCTCGCTGTTTCTGTACGCGGAGTCCGCGAGGAGTGACTCCCTCTATTCTCGCCGTTCCCTTCGGTTCCCCAATTGTCCTCGGGGAACGGCGAGAAGACGCCTTAAGAAAACGTACAGTGTACCGATGGTCCATCGTAAACCTTTTACGCGGACCTTTTTTGACTTACTTGACTTATATCTCCTGCCGGGCGTCGCTCAGCGTAGAGAGTGATGTCAGCCTCCTCCAACTGGTGCGATCAGCAGCTAGCGCTAGTGCGTCGTGGATATCAATATTTGCCAGCTTCAAGTATTTGGAAAGACTATCGGACCATCAATGTTTCGGTCTGCCACGGGGTCGTTTCCAGCCGGCTTCTGCGGGGTTGAAGTCCAGCGCGATTTTCGCAGGTAGATATGATGGCATTCTAAGGAGGTGACCGTACCATCGTAGGGTGCGCTGTGCAATTTGGGTGGAGAACAATGTCTGCTGCGTTGTCTGCAGGAACTTCTCGTTGCTGACGAAGTCGAACCATTTCAGGCCTTCTATCCTCCAAAGGCTTTTCATCGGGAACACGTCTACCGTCTTGAGGGCTGTGATTGCGGCCGGCCAGGTCTCTGTTCCATAGAGAATTACAGACCCGACCAGGGCGTTGAAGATTCGCAGCTTCCTGTTCCGACTAATACTTGGTTTCCGCCAGAGGTGACGATTTAACCTCCCCATTGCAGCAGATGCCTTGGATATTCTTGCTTGTAGTTCAGGGAGAAGCTAGCCGTCTGCAGCAATGACAGAGCCCAAGTAGGTGAACTACTGAACCCCGTCTACAGTAGTTGTTTGGTCCAGGGCCACAGGAGGATTGACGCTGTTAGAGGATGGATCTACGACCATAATCTTGGTTTTGTCCCAGTTGACATGTAGTCCTACTTTCGCAGCTTCTTCTTGAAGGATATGAAGTGCTTCCACCAGTTGGTCCATGGATACCGCCATGAGGGCCAGGTCGTCGGCAAAGTCAGCGTCCGAGAGGATGCGATCGCCAAATTTGAGTCCAAATCCAAGCCTTGAGGTCGTCTTTGCCATGACGTGGTCTATAATGACGTTGAACAGTTCGGGCGCAACGGCGCAACCTTGCCGAACCCCTGTAGAAATTTGGAAGAAAGGACTTCCTCGGCTGTTGAATTGGACGCAGCTCTCTGTCTCGTGATGGAGGGCTTCGAAAAGGCTGCGGTACTTATCTGGCAAGCCAGTGGACTTCAAGATGCTCCACAGGGCATCCCGGTCGATTGAATCGAAGGCAGCTCGGAAGTCGACAAAGGCGACAAATGCTTTCTGTCGCAACTCTCTGGTTTTCTCGACTACTTGACGGACTGTGAATATTTGCTCTATGGTCGATCGCTCTGACATAAAACCGACTTGCTCTGGTCGCCGGAATCGGCGGATAATATTTCGGCAACGATCGAGAAGCACCATAGAGAAGAGTTTGCCAGGTACTGAGAGAAGGGTTATTCCCCGGTAATTGGCACAGTAACTTCGCCTGCCTTTTCTCTTCCACAGGGGGATGATGATTCCTCTTCGCCAGTCTTCCGGAATGACCTCCGTTTCCCACACAACAGAAAAGAGAGTCTACAGAAGAATGAGCATGGCTGAGCCCGCATATTTCAGCAGCTCTGAAGTTATGCCGCAGACACCAGAGGCCTTATTGTTCTTCAGCCTATGCATCGCGCTTCTGATTTCTGAGGTGTTAAATGGCTCAGTGGGGAGATCGTCAACTTCGATGGCTGGGCTGGGAGACTGACTGAGTCTTCGTCTGCTGCTACAGGGGAAGTAGTGCTGTTCAGGTGCGAGGAGAAATGTTCCTTCCAGCGATCAAGGCACGAGCTTTCATCCGAAAGAACAGTCCCGTCTCTTGAAAGGACGGGTCCTACTGTAGGAGCCTTGCTTTCTGTGAGATCTCGAAGATGCTTGAACAGACTGCCTATGTCTTTCTTCCTTGCCGCTTCCTCGATTCCGTCAGCTTTATTTTGAACGAACTTCGCTCGGTCTCGGTGGATGAGTTTGTTGCGGATACCATTAAGCTTCCTGTAAGACGCCATGTCACCATGTAGTCTAGCTTTCCGCCTCAGTTCTATGACATCCAAAGTTTCTTCTGAAATCCAAGCTTTTTTTAGCCGCCTCTTCTTGCCGAGAACTAGTTGTGCGGCTTCATTCGTTTGAGACTTGAAGTACTTCCAGGCATCTTCGCTGTTCGTGAGTGTGTGAAGCAGCTCAAATCGATTTGATACCTCGACGGCATACTTTCGCTTGGCGTCCTACTCCTTCCGCTTCATGACATCAGTGACTGTTGACCTCATTTCTGACCGCTGGGCTTTCAGGCGAAGCTGAACTTCAGCGCAGAGAAGTCTGTGGACAGCGTTTCCAAGCTCGGCTGATCTGTACGTTCTGCAATTCCTCAGGGATGACCGCCAGCGCTTCGACATGATGACATAGTCGATCATTTTTTTCGTGCGGCCGTCGTTGCTGTACCATGTATATTGGTGGATGGTTTTGCGCTGGACGTACGTGTTTGCAACAACAAGGTCGTGAGATCTGCAGAGCTCGAGTAGGCGCAGGACATTGTCATTGAGGGGATCGGGCGTTACGGGTCCTATGGCGGACCACCCAGAGAAAACCTTAGGAAGCTCGAGTACGAAATATAAATATATACTTTGAAAAAGGTAAATAATAAAAGTAAGTTAAAGTTTTTTTTATGGGCCACGCATAGCTTACCGCGAAAGCTTATTTCCCGGGCAGATTCGTAACTTTTTAGGGTGGCATGAGACTAAATTTAACCGACAAACATTTTCTACCAACTAGGAAAGACATAAACCGTCATAAAAAAACAAAATCCTGTCGCCTACGACAAAAATAAAATCTTTACAAGGCTAGGTTCAGGTCAAACTCTGCAAAGCAAAAATTGCATTCTTTCGGACCGCCCTCACGAGTCCTGACGAAAAATCGCCGCATAAATCCAAAAAATTGAAAACAAGGTCTCTCGAGCTTCTGAGAAAAATTAATTATTTCATAGACCCTTAAATGCGTAACCCCGAATTTACTGCTGTCACCAAATAACTGTAATGCCCCGATTTACTGGAAAACCGAGTATTTCCAGTAACTGATAGCATGGTAGCCGAGATGAGTTTCTGGGGCGTGTACAGTGTATCGATGGTCCGCCGTAAACCCTTTACGCGGACCACCCAGAGAAAACCTTAGGAAGCTCGAGTTCGAAATAGAAATATGTACTTTGAAAAAGGTAAATCATAAAAATAAGTTAAAGACTGTTCAGACTCAGAAGGGATCTGTCAACGGAACATAAGAGAGAGAGAGAGAGATTTATTGAATAAATAAATAACATACTTCCGTTTAACAACCACCCCAAGAAGTAACCTTGTCCTAGGGGGTGGCAAAAAATAAAAACTGCATTAATGCAGAACAACTACTGAACAAAGAGTCAACTTCAATTGTCCTAATCGAGACCACAAACCAAACCACAAAAAATATGTAACGGATAGAGATAATAATCATCCTCAGAGCACCCACAACAAACAATAAATAACAACCTCAACATAATGAAAATTAATACTATTTCTCAAAATTCATACTTACTAAACAGGTTCTGTTTAATTTGACGCTTAAATGAAGGAGTATCAGGAATGTTTTTTAAATCTTGAGCTAATTGGTTCCAGCTTCTGAAACCCCTATGAAGCAAAGAAAACGTAGACCGTGTTGTAACAACTAAGGGAATACTTATCTGTTCAGAATTTCGGGTATCGTGGTCATGGATCGATGACCGTAAGGTAACTAGACCATCAAAACATGAAAGATTTTGTCTACTTTTTAACTTAAAAATGAACAGAACCGTATACAGTTCCCTTAATCCAGCAGCTGGTAATATTTTTAACCGCTCATAAACATCACGTGCTGATTCACGGGGTTGAAGTCCCGCAAGCAATCTAATAGCGTTGTTCTGTATAACCCGTATTGGCCGAAGAATAGAAGAAAATGTCCCGAGCCAAACGCTACAACAGTATAAAATGTAAGGGTGGATCAGGGAAAAATATAGAAGACGTAATATGGGAGCTGGGAAAAAATTCTTAAGTTTTCTCATGATACCCAGGTTACGTGACAGAGTTTTGCTTATACACTTGACATGGGGCTTAAAAGACAAAGTCTCATCAAGATAAACCCCCAGGTACTTTGTGTAAGGAACACGCTTTAAAGTTCCACATTGTGTCACGATTTCACGAAACCATGGATAAAAATCAGGAGATCTCGAAAATATGATAAAATTAGACTTACCAAGATTTATCCTGAGCTTATTTACGTTCAGCCATGAATTCAACCTATCAATGTTATCCCTCATTGATGACTCAAGTAGTTCCTTTGTCTTGGCAGTGCTGAGAGCAACTGTGTCGTCAGCAAATAATGGCACAGACTCATTTCGAGGATTTATAGTCATTTCATTAACACCAAAACAACAATTAGGGATGCAATTAGGCATGTCATTAATAAACAACAGAAAAAGTATCGGACCAAGAACAGAACCCTGTGGAACACCGCATGTAACGGGGCACAGTCCAGATTGGATGTCATTCATCTGAACATACTGCGTCCGGTTACTTAGGAAACTCCTTAGAAGATCAAGAGCTTTACCTCTAATCCCATACAGCTCACATTTTTGTAAGAGGAGGTCATGATCAACTGTATCAAAAGCCTTCATCAGGTCAAGGAACACTGCCCCAACTTTATACCCTTTATCCAATGCTTCATTAATTATACTAGTCAAAAATATTAAAGCATCCTCAGTCTTTCTATCCTTACGGAAACCAAACTGATTACTATTTAACAAATTAAATTTCTCTAAAAACTGGGTTAATCGGATACTGATACATTTTTCAATGAGGCGGGAAATTACAGGCAGAACTGATATAGGACGATAATTCCCCAGTTCGTTTTTATCACCACCTTTATAAACCGGTGTTACTCTTGCCTGTTTTAAACAGTCTGGGAATTTTCCCTGTCGAAAACAACCATTAATTAGGAACGTTAGGATTCCAGAAATAAATGGGAATATAGATTTTAAAGTTTTTAGGCTCAACGGATCACTACCCGACGAATTACTTTTCATATTATATATAATATCCCTTAATTCATCAACAGTAACCTTTTTCAGGTTAAGGGAAACATTAATAGGAGAAGGTAGGGTTGATCCAAATGGGGGATCTTCTGGAGATGCAGTAACTGACTCGGCAATTTTAGGACCAATACTAGAAAAATGATTTTGAAGTTCATTACAAATTACTCCATAATCTGCAATTTTGACTTCGTTTACCGCCACTTCTGATGGTAGAATATTAGATTGCTGGCCAATGACACTACGTATTATTTGCCAGGTCTTACGCGGATTACCCTCCACTTCCTTAAACTTCGTACTGAAGTGATTTTTTTTAGCATCACGAAGGAGCTTATTCAAACCATTACGAAAAATACGATATCGTTCTTTATTCTCAACTGTAGGCTTTAACGCTTGAACCTTAAATAATCTATCCCTTATGTTTATTTTAAGAAGAAGATCTTGTGTTATCCATGGCTTCTTCCCAGTGTGTTTTCGATCTTTCAGATTCTTCTTAACGGACACTTCCTTAATCTTATCCAAAAGTTTAGAATAAAAACTTGAAAACAGTATACTTACATCACTCTCATCATCAACTAGATGCATCCATTCAATTTTATCAAAATTATTATTTAACTTTAAAAGGGCGTCATGACCGAGAACTGTAACTTTTTTACCTTGTACCGAAGTTTTCCGCTTAACGGTATCCACCTCAAAATCAGCAAAAACACCAAAATGATCAGAATCATTATTCACAAGTACTTTCGGCGATTTGAAAGGTACATTTGAAAAAATATTATCCAAAAGTTTTGCAGACGTACTTGAAACTCTAGTTGGGATGTTAACTGTTGGATATAATCCGTAAGAAGCACAAATATTCAAAAACTGGGAAGTCGCAGTGGACTCTATATCCAACATGTCCATGTTGAAGTCACCTAGAACAAAGCAAGGCTTATTATCAAATTGGACTTTTTCTAATTGTTCATGAAAATTATCAAGGAATTCTTGAATAGGGCAAGAAGGAGGCCTATATACAACTACCAAATAAACATAAACATTATTTGTTTTAATTTGTAAAACGAGCGTTTCGCACACCATTTCCTTATATGCGCTCAGGTCCTCTCGGACTAGCACGTCCAAATCATCCCGGACATACGCCGCAAGGCCCCCATGTTGGCGTAATTCACGATTCCGAGAACGCAAAGTAAATCCTGGTATATCCAATAAACCAGAATTTTGGTCCTTTAGCCAGGTCTCGGTCAAAGCAAGTACCTGGAAAAGATTAAGGCTGGATAAATCCATTAAAAAATCAAATGCCGTATTAAGGCCCTGGCAATTTAAATGGAGAATCTTCAGGTCCTCCGATCTGTGACCCGATAACCCCTCACTACGAAGGTCAGTAATAAAAGCAAACTTCGAATCTCCATTGGCATTCGAAGCTGGAACCATAAAATCAAAATTTCTATTTATATGATCATTAAAATAACTATAAAAATCTACCTTATGATTTTCAAGGTCATAAATACTGCAGGCCCCTGAAGGAAGAATAAGATCTCTAACCATAACCAAACAGGGAACTCAATGGTTTGTGGAACCGAATAGGACGAAAAACAAAAACAATTAATGAGCTCTCATCTCTAACATTAAATGAAGAAAAAACAACTAAAAGGAAAGATGGAAATAAACATTTAAGAGAAGAAGAAACAAAAAACACCTTTCGTGAGGAAAGGCAAGTGAATGATGTCATCACGAACAAAACGCGATTAGCATACAACATAAACATACACGAGGGTATCAGAGACTGAAAAAATTACCCTAAAATCACTGATACAAATACCATTGCTAACGAATGAAAATAAACATGGTGAGAACAATACAATCAACGTGGACCCCCCCATCTTCCACTTTGGCTACACTGATGCTCTGCTGTGTTCACAACCGGTCTCGCAAGTTCGATAATTGGATCACCCAGAAAATACTTAGCTAGCGATCCATCTGGGCGCTTGAAAGATACTAGCTTGGTCAGAATAGGCTGACCCTAACCGACTATCTTGAACAAAACACCTGAAGTCAAGACCTTAACCAATTGACCTGAACCATACCTTATAAAGCACGATACAGCCCAAAACCACACCGTCACTCTGACAAGCGTTGCAAGCAACCCGGATCACAACTCGGTTTCGCTTGGCCGTGTGCCTCTTATAAGGCTGGTAAAATTAGGCTTATAGGCTTATAAGGCTTATATTATATTACTATTATATTAGTATATTATATTATATACTTATATACTATTAAGGCTTATAAGGCTGGTAAAATTAGATCCGAGGCCATGGCTTTTATTCAAGGAGAGTCAGAGATTTTCCAGATTGTGCTTTGCATAACAATCAATACAAGTAGACAACTGAAGACAAAAATGCTCTTCGCATTGACGAGTTCGAGTGACGCGCACAAGTTGACGAGTCCGAGTTCGGAACACCATACCTCGAGACGTTACGAGAAGGAGACTAAACAAAAGATGTTCTCGAGAGGTCTTGAGATCGAATCACGCCCTAAGCACTAATGATATTTTTTTCTTTTTCTTTAATTAAGTTTCTTCAAGTTTTCTCGAAGTTAATGGGTAAGTAATAAATAATAATATATATCAAAGGTATATACAATAAAAGAAAAACAGAAATATAAGAAAGAAATAATTATTAGTAACAAATAGTATATAAGTTGTCATTAAATAATTAGATCGTTTCTATGCAAGATATAGGCTTACCCCAAAAAACACCATTTGATGTTTGACTTTAAAAAAAGCTTGGCTAATCACTTTACTTTGTCGCTGCAGACATCCGTGTGATTTTAAATTTGCCCGAACAAGACGGTCATTCGGACTCTGGGTTCGGCCGAATTTGGAGACGAGTCCGAATCATGCTCCATACGCAACGAGACGAAGATGAATCTGCGAAAAAGAAGTCTCGAAACAAGTCTAGTCCAAATACACCATCTCATAAAGAGCACGATGACCCTGAGCATCAGCCATTTTTTAATGTTTCTTTTTTAATCTTGTGCATTTACTACATTATTGAAAGCTTAGTGTATTTTTTCTTTTTCTTTGTCTGTACTGCACTATTTTCCTCTTCTTAAGTGCGTAAATAAAATTTCATCATCAAAGTACAAGCCTTTGATCCAATACAGGTGATTTTACATACGGTCGTATCCAGTAAAAGTCCGCCACAACGGATCGAGTTCACGGTTCTTCCAGGAACACGAATGAGGACCGTGGAATCCATTTTCCAGGCGTTTCTCATCGACGGTTTTTCAACCAAATGGCAGTACAAGGTATGCTCAATTTCTTTCTTTATTTCTGTCGGTCTGCTGGAATTCACTCCACGCCAAAAAGGACGTCTTGATCCTACTTCAATCTCCTGACTGGGCAATCTCCTGGGGGGGGGGGGGCTAGGCTGTAGATCTACGGATGTTTCATGAAGGTGATTTCACGGTCACATAAAAGGGGTACTGGTTTCGTTCCAACCAAAACAAAATTAAGATGGGCCCTAGGGTACCTACCCTCTTTTGTGGGTTACAATCACGAAACATTCTTCTCCTACATGGTAACACGTTTTGAACAAGAACAGAAACAAAATGAAAGCAAACATTCAAAATATTCGTAAGGACGAACGACATTTATAACTCTCAGATTTGACGTTGCAAATTATTCCCTGATGATTCGTTATGCACATCAAAAGGACCTCAGAGTTCCGGTCTCACCAAATAATAATAGTAATAACATTTTACTGAAAAAGCCAAACACGGCCATGCAACAGACGCCTAAGGTGCCATGAAAAATTCAGGCCACTAAAACAAAAACAAACTATTTTCTCCTTTTCAGTGCATTCAAAACGAAAAAACGACCTCGCGAATTAAACTTTTATTTGTCGACAATAGGATACCAGGGATGAGACCACCATCAACCAACCAACTCTTGGCGATGTCCTATAAGGTGGTCAATAGAATCCTGCCCCGAGCAACAACGTGGGCAAATGTAATTCTCCTCTGCGACCTGTTTTTTTTTCCTATCAAAAAAATTCTTTCTGTGTCTTAGTGGAAGAGAGTTAGTCCGGAGTTGGAACCATACCCTAAGTACCTGAGCCAAAAGACCTAATTTCAAACAATCAATCAATCAATAATTTTATTAACCCGTATAATAATGGCAAAGAACATGCCCATACGGAGTATATGAAAAACAATAAAGGAAAGAAAAAGATCAGACTAAAATAAACAAAATGACTATACAAACGCACTATAATACGGATGGCACCTGTCTAGAGTCAGAGTCAAACTCGGCACGGCGTTGGGCCACAACCACAAAGGGGTCAGTAACGCCGTAAAGCTGCGCAACTTTGCGGTTACGAGCCCAAGGGGGAATGCCGAGTAGGTACTTAGCATACATTTAGAACAATTTACGAATTGTCCTTAAATCGGTTGTGCTAAATAACTTCCAAAAAGGATATAGGGCTAGAATGTGGGCGATTGCGTAAGCGCTGTAAAGTCTAGCCAAAATGTCTACTATAAAAAGTTTTAGCACTAACTAATAGACCATAAGCTGCTCTAGCCTTCGCGTCAAAATGTCCGAGTTGTCCAGCACGGGTACTTTTCAGGTCGGTACCAAGTGGTAGACCGAGATAAGTTAGGGACGACGAAAGCTGGATACTGAAATCACCCACAGAAACTGTGGCGCTATCGGAGCCTGGTCGATTACGAGTTTATAATTATACAGGCTATATTTATAATTATAAGTTTATAAACGTTCAAATCCGAATTTTTTTTTGATTTGTCTATAATAAAATAGTGTCTCTGATTTATCTAGTCCATGTGATGAACATATAGGTAAGGTACACTTCCTAAGTGTCCCAGGCAGAGGCGTCAATAGCCAAAATGTTTGGGGGAGGGGGGGGGGGGGGGGGACGAGGCATTTACCGACTGGCTGGGAATTTTTACCGACTGTTTCTGCAGAAAAAATGACTGTTTTCAACAACAAAAAATGACAGTTCGAAAAAAAATCGACTGATTTTCAGAAAAACCTTTGACGAAAAATCGACCAATTTTCAAGAAAAACCGACTGTTTTCATGAAAAAAATCAGCTGTTTTGACGAAAAATCGTGGCGCTTCGCGCCGACTCGGTCATTTTTTACCGACTGGCCGACAGCATTGGGGGGGGGGGGGGGCGTCTCCCCCGTCCCCGCCCAGTCGTGACGCCCCTGGTCCCAGGAGCTGTTAAAAAGTACGAACTTTGATTTCGAAAAAAAGCGGCAGGCAGATGCATACCAATACAGTATTATTTTATTATGAGAAGCTACAGACAAAAGGCCAATGAGCTCGGAAGACCAGCTTCAAAATCTATACTACTGAATCTAGTGACTTTAGAAGATAGTGGACACATTCTTTGATGTTTTATTTTCAGTTCAATGTTACCGTGTCCTACTTCTGTTTATATACGAGGCTGTCAGATGTTAAGCCAGTAGCTGCGGTATATTTCTACGATCATGAGTTTTCTAAACGTGAAAGGAATTTCTTTCTTTATGCCACTATGACGATGCCCGACTACAACGACAGGCAGACCTGCGTAAGTACTAGTCTGGAGGAAACAGACCTCGCTGAACACCGTGGAAACCTTGGTTTAGTAGGGTAGTGTATGTTTTTTTAGTCCCTTTTCGAGTCTGGCTTTTGTATACAGAGATTTCACCCGACGAAACGGAGAAAGCACTTTCCAAAAACTTCCACAAATTACGAGGAATAATTGCGAGGAATAGGATTTTCAGCTTTAAGACTAAAAATGGTGGGTGTAGATTCGGCATTCGAAGCTTGTAAACCCTTTAACATTTTCCCGACCGTTTCTTGATCGGTAATGTGTTTCAGAAGGCTTCACAGTATTACGACACCTTTGCATTTTTGTATAACAGCCGACCAATGCGATACGAGACTATGTTTTTTGTAGTGACACTTTAATGTCTTGTAAAACACATTTCCGATTATACTTTATTGAAAAACTGTGTCTAATCAACCAAGAAAGGACAGGAAAACGTTCTTCGGTATTAATAAACTAACGAAATTTACTAAACACTCACAATTCAGTCTCAAAGTGGCAAGTCCTATACCTCGCCATGTTAAGTTCTTAATTTTACCTTTTTCCATCGACTACTACATTCCTATACTGTAAACCTATAAGGTGTGGGAAGCTTTGTTCCGGCCCGTTCTTAGTTGTTTTCAGGAAGTGAATTCATGTTTGAAACCACGTATAGGGTCACTGAGTTTTGAAATAGTTTACCAATGGTTTGCCCACTCCCTGGCACCTGCTGTACACCCTTTCCCGGCACGGGCTGGGAAGCCGGCCAAAATCAGCGGTGCCGGCAAAAAATTAGGCGATTCAACCGTCAGACACTTCTAAACATGTTGATTTTGATGTTCTAACACGTGGCAACCGGTGCCAGATGATCTAGGCCGGTGTACACTAAAATTTAGAGTGGGCAACCCCTCGTAGTTTACCAGTTGCAAGAACCAGCGGACAGACGTTCGAATGTGCTGTGGTGCACACTCCGTTCGGGATCCCAAAAAGGGTTAGTAACGAGGTACTTCTGACTTCGTAAAGCTTGTCCGTCTGTTAGCACGTTGACGATGAGAACTGTCCGTTTTGTCGGGCAGGATGCAATCCATTTATTTCATGGGTTAAGCCGCTTTCTGATTGATGCGTCGTTGCGTTTGCATTTATCTTGCGTTGCGTATCTTTCACACCTGCGCGAGAAGCTTTCAGGATGGATGCGAATTTACATTTTCCTTTCTCGGTTTCTTCTACTGAATTTTCGTTTCTTTCGATTTTCTTCATCATTAGTAGGTTGATTAGATGTTCGATTTATAGGTAGGAGGAAATGCTGAAGACGATGGTGAAAACCATTTTCTCGACGGACAAGTAGTTCGCCCGGAATCCGGCCCAAACCGGAAAGTTTGTTAAAATTAAAAGTTTTATTTGGAGTTGATCAGATGTCCGATTTAGGGCAAGAAGACATGCTGAACTTTCATGTGAAAACAATTTTCTACCCGGACATGTAGTTCGCCCGGAATCCGGCCAAAACCGGAAAATTGTTAGAAGTTAAAGTTTTATTTCTAGCTGATTAGATAACCGATTTAGGGGTAAGAAGAGACGCTGAATCCGTGTGTGACAATCATATTTTACCCGGACATATGGTCCGACCGGAGTCGGAAAATTTGTTATAAGTTAAATTTTTATTTGAAGTTGATTAGATGTTCATTATTACGGAAAGAAGATACCCTGAGTTCGTTTTTTAGCTTTCTTTTTCGCCGGACAAGTAGTTCTAGAGTTCGGCCGAAACCGGGAAATTGGCAGAAGTGGCAGGAACTTTTCGTCAAAACAGAAATGACTTATACGGGTAAACACACATGCTGAATCCATATCTGAACTTGGTTTTCTCAGATGATTAGCTATTTGGCCTTAATCTGTTTCTGAATTTTAATTGTAAGAATGTTCAAGGATTCTGGCGATGACTGGATCTGGCTAAGACAAGACCCAGTTGTCTGGATCAGATATTGAATTTTTGGGATCCTATCGAAAACTTTGGTCTTGTTCTTTCAGAAAGTGGTATTTGGAGAGCTGATTAACAAAGACGTCGAGCTATTTGGCTGGAAGTTTTCCGTCGGAACGGAGGAGGAAACTATTTTCGAATATGACGACATGGACCCGCCACCTATAAATGTCGACAAAGCTCACTGGACCTGGACCGAAGATGGTGTCCGTGTGCGAGTGACCCCCAAGTAGTTGATAAGACAGATTGTAAAGGACCTTTCGCACTATTTACTGTCCAACGTATAGTATTTTAAAATATTTGAATACTTTAAAACTAGGCTGTGCTTTTAACAAATAATAACCCACGGTTTTGGCTGTTTTAAGCCTTTTCCGAGACCCGTTGATTTACAGCAAAAAAAATTAAATAACCGGTTTTTCTGATGGAAAACTTCTCGCAGACAACCGTCGACAGCGTGATACACATCGAAGGTAGCAAAGCACGGCAAGTGATAAAATCCGCGTTGTTTTCTTAAAGAGGTTAGAATGTAACGTACGAAACTGGGGTCTCCGGGTTTGGAACTATACCGAGCGTGGAAGTAGGTTGCGTTAGTATTATATATCATAAGGCATTTCACGGGATATGAACTGAATCTAGTCCGACTTGTGCTTCAATAAAAAAACCTGCCAACAAAACATACAGCGATTAGGGCCAGCACTAGTTTTACATCCGTCTTTCTCGTTCTCCCACGACAAGAGAGGTGGAAAACCCCTTTGATAGTCTCAGTGAAGACGATCTTCAGCTGCGGCCGACCTGCTAGGTCGAGTCCCTTTGGGTCATTAAACCTCAGCTTTTCATGAAGTCCCATGCCCCTCATCAGGGGAATTTCCTTCCCCCAAAAATTCATCTGGTGTCGAAGTCCCACCATGAAGCTCAGTCCACTCTGCGGGTCATCTCGAATCTTGACGTAGTAATTCACCTTTTTGCTTATGCGGACATCTGTTGGGACATCGAGGAAAGCAAGTGGAAATGCTGGGCGCTTCACGCCTCTTCCAGCGTAAATGGCAATGCGATCGTTCTTGTCCCCGAAGAAGAAGAAGTAACGGGCGCGGTACTCAATGTAAAATCGGTTTCGGTATTCGTTGTAGACGGAGTTGATGGTAAACTCGGTGTAGAATTCGCGGATGTTGTTCAACTCTTCGGACAACTCGAGGTGCAGGAACAGGGAGTCCCCCGGTCGGGGATTTTCAAAAACGCCGCAGTGGTAGGACTCACGGATTGGAGCGCGGCGCCTCGCGTCCACGCAGCACAATAACAAACTGAAATAGCACACAAGTTTCACTTTCGGGTGCTGCAAGCTCAACCGCGGTGTGTGCATCCCGATCGACGCTAACTAAAGAAAAACCTATAAGATCAAGGGCCCGTAATTTCTCTACCCGCTCTCTCTTTCAGAAGAGCAGACTTGTAATATTCAATCACAGACTTTTTCTTATCACCACTACAATGTCAGACAATTAGTTAAAAGTTAACGAAACGTGCCCAGGATTTCTATTACACACACTAACGTAAGTGTTTTCTTATGTAGTCTTCGTCAATACGATACAATATTCACAAGTGAGTGTATAGGCGTCGAAGTACAAGGAACAATGCAACACCCTTCGAAGGTCTCGCGCACAGAATCCTTCCACAGACAGACTTGTCCTGGCTTTCGGATTGAGAGGTTCAGGAACAAGAGCTACGATTACGGGCCCCTGTTTACATGTGAAAGTCAAGTCTTTGCCCGCTATTGGTCCGTTCACTATCACCCTGACGACGATTGTCAGTGACGAGGTCAAACTGGTCAGTAATTTTTCAATGGACAGTTTACACCCGGTAAGCAAAACACTCATCGAGCTTCCAACCACAAATATTTCCACTTCACAAATTTAACCAGAAAGTATTTTAGGAGAAGCAATACTAAAATATCCGTCTTGAGCCTTTAGAATTCTTTTTCGTTTTGTAGATTTGACCGAATTGACCGTCAGGGGCTTCGGCAGAATCGTTCTGTGTTGGAATCCGGGTATGAATCGGATCACCCATTCGTATCGAAAATTGGTTTCCTAGAGCGCAGGTCGGGTCCTTTACACACATGCCAAGTTTCATTGTCCTAGTTTGTGGAAGAGCCTGAACAGACAGAGCGCCATACGGATGGACATTTTGGTAGCCATATGGCATAAGGAATCCTTGAGCCCAAACTGACTAATCATTTTTGACTTCGCTAGGCGGATACGTCAGCTGAGATTTATTCTAACGATATTGCAGCCCTTCTTGTCAAGGGTCCCCCGAGGGGTTGCCGCTCCCCAGCACCTGCTGTCACCCTTCCCCGGCAAAGTTGGAAAAACCAAATTTTCCACAAGTTCGTTTTTCCAACTTGAGCGGCTTAGAGCCTGAAGAGGAACCTTGCCAAGAAGGGCCCAAATATAGCTCTAATAAAATTCAGCTGACGTATCCGTTTTGCACTGTCAAGTATGATTCGCAGTAAAGGAATATCAAATATGATTAGGAATATCAAAAATGATTCGCGGCTGAAGGAATACCTATCCAGCTATTATATTTTTTTTCCCAACTACTACAGTGTCACAAATTTCATAACAGATAACACAAGGATACGTGGTTTCAACAGATAACACTTAGGATGTTACATGTTATGTTTATCAGACGTTACGCATTAAAACGTTATGCGTAGCGAACATTACCCGGAAGAGCCGAAAACGCATCTGCTGACTTTTCCGATATGATGATGACAAACAAAGTCAGCAGATATTTTCAAGGCGGTGTTTCGGCTCTTCTTGTTTGCATAGCGTTTCCACGCGTAACGCTTAAAGAACATAAAAGCTAATGACCTAATTATTATCTATTGAAATCGCGCATCTTTGTGTTATCTGTTATGAAACTTCTGACAGTGTAGTCGCAGGCTGTGTCACAATGACGATTGGAGACATACGCCATCTAACGGCAATAACCTGCACTTACTGCCTAGATCAGTGGTTCACAACCTTTTCCGTATCGCGTACCCTTAATTAAGGATCAAAATGGTTGCGTACCCCTTTTTGAAGAATCAAAAGAAGCGCTCCTTCTATACTATTTCGTTCTGGCGTCACTCATGTTCTGCGAAAGAAGGAGATTAAGAAGATGAGATCATGTTATTTTAAATATGCAAAGCACCTGCTCCACTTGTCGAAATTTTGTCATAACCATACATTGACGGAGAAATTCAAAATTCAAGACGCAAGTGTTACCCTTTTGGATGTTTCGTCATCACTTTCAAAACTCATGGACAACAAGGCCCAACCAGCACACGATGTCGTCCACTGCTTCCTGACCGAAGATTAAAAATTAAGTGTCTTTTTCTGTGTGTATATGTGTGTTTTGTTTTTTTTCTTTATTTTCGTCATTTACTCCGCCTTTTCAAAATGGCGGGTCATAAATAAATTACTTACTTACTTACTTATTGTTCTATTATTTTACTAAGACTTGTCCAGATCAGAACACCAAAAAGACGTCATTTATTGTCATAAATGGTAAGTAATTTATGTGTAAAAATATATATAAATAAAAGGGATACTTGAGGCTGTCAATTTCATTCTCATCCATAAACTGGTCAAGGATCAAATGAAACTTCGTAAGCCAAAACTCAATTTTTTGACGAAAGCAGACATTTTCGAACTCAGAGATTTGGGACCTTCGCGTACCCCTTACGAGGGTCTCACGTACCCCCAGTTGGGAACCACTGGCCTAGATGGCATATGTATTTACACTTTGGCTGGGAATGACAACGAAACTGGATGGGCCCTCTGAGCAACAACAATGAAGTAAAATTCAGCTGACGTATCCGGTTAGTGCAGTAAAATGTACGGCAGTAGGGCCGAAGGCAGCAAGTAGGATAAAAAGACATGTTACCAGAACTGTAAGATGACCGTAAATTTCGAAAAATCCGTTGTTTTAACTATTTCTTTTCTAGAGTCTAATCCTTCGTTTCAGCCCGACCTACCAATATCCTGTCAAGTACGCAAGCTGAAGTTACTTGGAGTATACTTCAGGTCGGACATGAAGTGGGGAGAGTTGAACAAGTTGACACAATGCTTAAGAGGGTTAACATGGGAATTGCGTCCCTAAAATTGTTATCCCGTCATGGAACGCCTCCTCACCACCTGTTACGCTTTTATTTAGTTTTTATCAATTGCTCCCTAGAATTCTGTTGTGCCGTGTGGCATTTCGGACTTACGCAGGAGCAGTCGGGTCGTCTTGAGAGAATCCACTACCGAGCCTTGCTTGTAATTTCAAAATCCCCCAAAGTCCCATACCTAAGCCTCCTCCAAGAATTTAAACAAGAAACCCTATCCACCTGCCGTCTTAAGTTGTCCCTTAAATTTGGTAAAAGTATCCTAGCGAGCCCCATCCACCGAGATATCATCCCACCAGAACATCAACCTACACGAGTTCGTCCACAACGAGCTGTGGCTGAGATGGTACCACGCCTTGCACCAGCAAGGGTTTCTCACTCGCGATACGAGCGTAGTTTCGTACCTTCGTTCGTCAAATTTTTTAATCCCCATGACGGATTGTGAATATGACCATTGAATGTACGCAAGTTTGAGTTTTAACTGTTATAGTTATGGTCAAATTGACGATTATGGTTTATTGTATAGGCCATTGACGACAATACTGCTATTCGGCATGTCCGTGGAAAGTATTTTGAAATTAAACTGAATTGAATTGAATTTTCCGATGAATTCTAATTAATGAGTTTGACTGAACATAGTATTCAACCTTCCGTATTGAAAATTGGCTTCCTAGAGCGTTATGTCGGGTCCTTTTTACGATGCCAAGTCTCAGGTGGAGGGTGTTTCGAGGGGGGGGGGGGCGAACTTTGTTTACTCTTGTACACTCTTCCCGTAACAAGTGCTATATGACCTCGTAGCTCTAGCGTCTATGCAAAACCATTCTCGGGCACATGTCTTTTGTTGTTAAAGAACTGTCTGGAATTTCTTTCAGCTTGTCGAATTAGACGGTCGCGGGGCGGGGGGGGGGGGGACTATCCAAGGCACAAAGTCGATGGGGGTGGTTTCCTGGGACGTTGTTAGCAGTATTTGTCATTATATATATTTCAACTTTATAATACAACGCACAAGTATACCCCAGTTCCGGCACAGTCATCCCTTGAGTCTAAGTCCGGTAGGAAAACAACTCACCGGAAATTACTGCCACGATCCGCATGTCCTCACCGCAAAATACCTCCCTCAACCTCTTCATTTGTACTCTCCAACTGTACTGCCTCATGTCCTGCGCTATGCTCACCGTGTGCCTCCTCTGACTCGCTAACCACGCCACACTTTAAGCACACAAATTGCTGATGCACAAGCACATGCGTACACCAATTCACATAATCGTTACACTTTTCCGAGCACACTATGCACACGAACCCTGTCTCGTGCATAAAATCATGCTCTACTTTCATTTCAAGGCTGGAAATATTTGCACCGCACGAGTCGCACTTGTCTAGAATTACGTGCATGCGCTCAACGTGCAGTTTCAAGTGCCGTGCCATGTTGAAGGTCTTCGGGCATTGTGAGCAGGCAAAGGGCCGCTCGCCTCTATGACTACGCTCATGCGCGAGCAAGTCGACCTTGTTCGCATACGCACGTGAGCACGTACCGCACTTGTAAGGGCGGGCATTTTCATGTGTCAATAAGTGCACCTTATAGTTGTCAGTTCGGTAAAAACGTGCGCCGCAGTGGCACACTAGCGCTTCTCCCTCATTATGTGCGACGATTCTATGCGCATTTAGTCTAGGGCGGGTGTGAAAGCGCTCAGCACATGATCCGCACTGGAACGCAGGGATGCCTGTATGTACACGCGCCACGTGCATGCTCAACGAGTCCAAGCCACGAAACGAGGCTATACATTCACTACACTGAAAACTCTTTTTACTTTTAGGACCTTTTCCACAACTTTTTATAGGTTCTGTTTCCATCACTTCATCCGAGTTTGGGCTTGACTGAAAAATAAATAGCAATTAGATAGATAGATAGATTTCGCTTTTATTCTTTTCGAACTATCATGGTGAAATCCAAATTTGTCGTAATCGTCAATATACATGTAAACACTCATATAACAGACGGCTGAATAATGCTCAATAAGCTGTAAGGCGTTCATTCAATTACCACGAATATGTACCATGTCTTCTGTGTGTGTGTTTTATTAACCCTGTTACATGGCAGTACTGCTGAGATAAGTTATTATTTATTATTTCTTAAAGTAAATACACAAACCTGGTCTTCTTAATCCTAGCCCAATCTTCAGCTCTTGCTTCATAAAAACCCACCCTCAATCCTGGTTCGTGGCGAAAGCGAGCCAATCAGGCGTCAAACACTCACATCCTAACTCGCAAGTAATTCCAAGCAGGAAAGAAATAAAAATGAAAGAAGATATTCATAAAGATAGACTGTTGTATCTCAGAAACATGACATTTCTTCATTAGCCGCACTGTTTCGTATTCGTTGCATCAGATTGCAGGTTCGTTTCTTCCCCAACTTTGTCCCTGACCTTCAACAGCCTGACGAGGACCCTTGCCAAGAAGGGCCGAAGTACCGCTACCAAAGCGTCGTAGCTGACGTACCCGTTTCATGCACTGTTATGCAGAAAAAAGCCATTTGCTATCTGCACGCCATCTAGTCGCCTCAGGAAGCCGAGGAAACTTAAGCTGCGTTCGATTTGACTCCTCCTTGTCTCGGTCCTGTCTTCTTGTTACTGCCCTGTCACGGTTTAAACCCGTTTTATTTACCCTTGTCAGGTGAATGACTCAGCGGACAAGCATCGCAAATAAAACGCAATCGAGAAATCTACCCGTGACAGGACCGAAACTTGCTCCGAGAGCATGTCATCATTCACGGCGTCCTGTCTGACAATTGTCAGCTGACAGGACAAATAAAACGGCATCAAGCGGACAAGGCAGTTAAATAAAATAGCGTTTGGATGACAGGACTGAGACAGGACCGGGACAAGGCTAAATCGAACGCGGCTGTATATAGGGGAAGAAGATCAACGAGAAAGCATACTGGTTGAAGACTCATGAACAACTCTGAACAACGCAACTATTAGCTATTCCTGATACGGTTCTCAGTAACGCACTGTCAGAAGTTTGACAACCGATAACACATACTTGCGCATCCTTGAGTTGAGCATTATGAGAATGTATCTGTTATGACTCTTTCAAATGTTATCTTTTCACTAAACATAACACTGAATAACAGAAATTATGTCTCGAAACACAACACTTCAAGGAAATAATACAAACATCCTCGGCATCCAAACATAACATAAGAATGCGCAAATATGTGTTATCTGTTATCAAACTTTTGACAGTATGATAAGCGATCGGTCTGTCTAAACATTCCGTAACCCACGAAATTACTCCCACGAGTATACTGTCCCAAGTTTGATAACATTGAACACATGGATGCTCATCTTTATGTTAAATGCTATGATGGATGCCGAAAATATTCGTGTTATGACTCTTTGAGTGTTAGAATCTTAACATATTATATATAATCGAGAATCTTACATCCAAGGATTCAATAAATTCACTGAAACTAGGCGGTGAATCCGTTTCTGACCCTAAACGTATTGTAAACGAATTAGCGAAGCATTTTAGTTCTTGCGGGAAAAAAATTGCTGATGGGGTTAAAGCTAACGTCAAGCCAGATAGTCGTTATTTTGGACCCAATACAAGTAACCGTCACAATTCGTCTTTTTCTTTCCAAAATGTTTCCCAAGATGATTTATCGAAAATTTTCAAAGAGATTAATACGAGCGATTCTTCAGACGAGTTTGGGTTTTCTTCCAAATTTATTCTTAGCATTAGTAAGTACCTGTCTGAAGTTTTGGCTTTTTTAATTAATCTTTGCCTTGATCAAGGTGTTTTCCCTGATATTATCAAAAAAGCTCGCGTAATTCCTCTTCACAAAGGTGGTGCTATGACTATAACACAATACGGCGGTCCAATCTTTCTACCATTTGTTATCCTTCTACAAGGTCTAGCTTTTCTATTCGTCATACAGGTGTAAAAGTATGGAATTCATTGCCTGAAACTGTTAAGAGTGTCCGAGGATAGGAAAGTTTTTAAAAGAGCTCTAAAAAGATTTATGTTATCTAGCAATTACATTTCTTCTGTCTGATTTAATTGATTCATTTTCGTTTGTGCTCGGAGAAAGATCAGACCCATGTCGCAAACCTTTTTTATTTTTCATTTTTTCTTTAGTCATATGTCTGTTGTCGTAAATTCTCGTGTTGTCCTTAAATTTTAGTGTAGATGTGTGATAGTTGTTTGTTTGTTTGTTTTTCTTTACAACGCCTTAGGCTAGAATTGTATTAATAATTTTTACAAACCCATCAGAATTAATGAAGCGTCGTTTTTTATGCCACTGGCATGTCTGATGCTTTTGAGAAACTCCAGGTTTATTTATATTTGCCATTCAAATTGTACCTTACCTTACCTTACGTTTCGCGAAAAGATAACATTTAAGAGTCATTACATCCATATTATCGGCATCCGTCATAACATCTAAAGGACCCGCCGTCCCTATATTACTGATCAACTCTACTTCACTAATCGTAACATCCATTCTCATTTGCAATCCACGATAACGGGGCTAGACTGGTTCTTCCATTTTCCGTGTTTGGCGCTTTTCGATGCTGATCTTAGAGGGATTATGTCCCTCATTGCACCATCGATTTTCAAATCCAAAATTCGGAATTTCCTATGTAAAAGACGGCGCTAGAATGATTCTTACATTTTTCCGGTCACTTTTAGAGTCTGATCACGCTCCCGCGCTTATCGCTACTAAGGAGTTCATTGGTCAAAAATACCGGTTGTTGAAGTTCTTCACAGCCAAGGGTGTCGAGTAAGGTTAAAAACAGCCTTAATTGGTTTGTAATCATTTGATGAAGGAAATGGACACAGTTTCAAAGGAGTTACGCACATTGGAAATACCAGCAGATTACGCATATTAGGTCATCGACTATACATGATGTTTTTCATGAATTTTTCAGGCCCAGTTAGAAATTATGTCTAAATTTTGTGTGTTTATACTGTTATTTAACTTGTGTTGTTTTTCGTTGTTCTCTTTACTCCGCTTCCACCTTGTGTATTTGGCGGGTTACAAATAAAATACATATATATTAGAATATCGGAATAGAAACTGCATCCACAGCGACTCGTGCTTTAACACATATATGCGCATCCATGTGTTGCATGTTATTAAACTTCTGACAACATAGTAAAGGTCCTCTACGTTAGTAAAGGTCCTCTACGTTGCTAGCCAAGCTGACCACTGACAATGATAGAAATAAAAATGAGATTTTTGGGGTCCTGATCAGCTTATGATCCCTCTAAGATGTTAGTGATAAATACAATTTTGGATATTTCGGTTGCACTCCCGGGAAGCTCTAGGGAAGAAACGAACTAAATCTCAAAAAGAATACCATCAAAAGAGCATGTTTTTCGTGGTTTGTCGAGCCAACATTGCTCTTTTGTTGGTATTATTCTTGAATTTTTTTTATTTTGTATGTTTCTTCGCCTAAGACGGTCGCCGGAAGTGCAACCAAAGCCCCAGACATCATTTCTATCCCTCGCGTAACAGCTCAGAGCTGTTAGCTGATTAAGAAAACCATAGAAAATCTCGTTTTTTGTTCCTTTTTCTATACTAGATATTACATGATTTTAATGGAGGAGTCGTACCCCTTCCTCCGTTACTGTCGAATCTGGAGGAAGGGATGGCAACTCTTTCGGATCACCCTCTTCACCTTCCAAGTCGTACTCTCCCTGGTACTCTTGACCCTCGAACTGCTGACCGTCGAAGCCCTCTTCAGACATTCCTGGAAAAGTAAAAATTTATGAGCATAAGTGTTTTTCTATTTAATATATTATACTGAAAAAATTTAGATAAAATAAATTTTTAATTAAGTACTGCAAGAACTGGACCCTTCAAAACAGTTTAACGTGAGCTGGAAAACTTTTTTCCTTCATTCTCTCTGTAATGTAGTCACTCCCACATCCTCCCACGAACTGATCCATACTTTCCTTTCGCATTCCCACACAGGACAAGAGCACACGGACTAGTTTTACCCCAAGATATTCTTCTTTTTCCATGAGATAAACCACCCCTTTCTCATAAGACATACACTGCCAGCTTATTCTTACATCTTGGATTTATAAACACTAAATTACTTTGACTCTGGCTAAGGATTTTTTTATTTTCTCCCCTTAGGCTCTAGCAGTGACGTTCATAATTATCATAGTTATTATGATAACATAAGGCATGATGATGTCCTCACTTTCAATCACACCGGTTTTAGAGGACATAACTTGAAACTGAGTGGTAAGAAATTCCGAAAAGACATTGGAAAATGGAGCTTTAGAAACAGAATAGTTGAAGGTTGGAATAATTTACCAGAAAGTGTGGTAAACGCCGAAGATTTCAACCAATTCAAAGCAGGTGTCGACTACCACTTGGCTGAAATTCAATTTAGTGTGTAAAGTGTCCCGAGAAATTTACAGAGGCGAAAGGCTTATTATTGCAATTATATTATAATATGTAATGCTATCCCGACAAGACAAAAGTTCACCCCGACGCGGAGAACTAGAGTTTCAACAAAAGCATGCACTTCAATGGCTAATAAAGCGAATGTCACTTCTGAACAAAGGCGACTATTGCGGATGACTCTCTCTCTCGGTTCTGGTACGGCTTCGGATACAATATATTCAGTTTATTTAATAATAAAGCATAACATATCTCTCATGAGCACAGCCCAGATACGATGTTTTTTTAGTCATAGCAAAAAAGTCCTAAAGATCATTATACTGCTTTTCGAAGCTCGGCACAAAGCTTCTACTTTAACGCATAATGTTACAGTAGATTGGGGTAAGTTTGGGAACCTTCTCAGCCACATCTCGGAGGGGGGGGGGGGGGGGGGGACGAGATCTTACAGGAACAAAGGGCGGGGGAAGGAAAGAACGGTACATGGGGTGCTGGAGAAGGGAGGAGCCAAAGTTGCGACATAGTTTTTCGCGGCGGGATGAAAGGGATTCAATTTTAAATTCTTTTAAACGGACAATCAGGTTTGTCCATTTCACCTCTTCGGGGCTGGGCAGCCTAGCCTTGGTTAGTTCGATTGACTCAATCAGGTCCGTTGTCCTCAGAAAGTTAAAGTTTAACCGAAAAGGGATATGATAGGAAATTCTAGGTACCCATGACTTATTCGCTTAAAGAGGCTTGAAGACCCGATGAAAATACGTTACTTCGTTCTTCAGCATTCACGAATAATCGATTTTCAAATAGTGTAATTTCCGAGTGATTTGTGGTACCTCTATGCGCTAATATTTTCGTTGTATACCTTGCGAGAAAGATTTATGATTTTTTTTGGTTTAGGCAATCCTCAACAATCTCACACAATCCTCACCAATCTCACCACTGCCCAGTGAAGAACCGCGTTTATGTTGAGATTAAAATTTACCCGTCATAGTAGAATTTTCATTTGGGGACGGCCGCAGATATTCTGAACAAATATAGAGTAGATAGTGGAAAATAAAAAAATCCCTTTGCAGAATCCAAATAATTCAGTGTATTTAATTAAATGACACAAAAATAAGTTGGCTTTTCAGTTAAACTTTAATGATTGTTTTAATGATGGAGGCTTCAGCAGCAGGAAGGAGAGTCGGCTGCACGAGGGATCCAGTCGAGAGGTTGAGATGGTGCTTCTTGAACAATGACACCACCTGAGTTCTATGTTTGTTCAAGTGGATTTGGCGATTGGTGCACTGGAAACAGTTTTATTTGCCGACAATCGCTTACCGTTTTAGGTGCTAAATATTTCAATGGTAGAGGTACAAGACAACAGAGGTACCACAAATCCGAAAAAAAAGTGCATTGCACGAAAATCCATTTCATCAATCAATCAATCAAGTTTAATATCTAAATCGCTTAAAGCTAGAAGAGGAATAAAATATTTACGAAATACTAAGACACGAAACAAATTAACTAATACACTTACAAGATATGACCAGAAATAAATGATGGGATGAAACTACGTAAAAGTTGAGCAGAAGAATTAGCAGGATATGGAGAAAACTGATGGGCCATCTGGGGACAACACATTATCTTTGCTCCAAATCGTTTTGAAAGAGTATTTCTGCGGTCAGTTAATTTAGGAACGTCAAGTTTAATGAGAGCCTCTTTATATAATCGAATAGTGGATCAAACAAATAACTATTTTCATCGGAACTTCCAAGCCTATTTAAGCGAATACGTGATGGTTAACTAGATTGTCGTATCTCAGTCAGAGATGGGCAAATCCGATCATGAACGGATTCGATTCCGACCCCGAGTCCACCATTTCATGCTGAGGATTCGAATCCGGGCTCGAATCCGACCTTAACAAAAATCAAATCGTGTAGCCTTCATATGTTACAGTTTAAAAGTCAGAGCTGATAACTTGATGATTTGATAGTTGGTGGTGGAGATTAAAAAGTTGGATCGCCCAAGCCCACTGCGTAGACTAGAAATCTGAGCAGGCTTGTAAGACTGAAGGTTCGAAATCCGAGTCCGAATCCAGCATGACAAGCAGAAGATTCGAATCCGTCTAAAAGGACGAATCCTGGATTCGAATCCGGATTCGGGTTCGCCCATCTCTCATCTCAGTCCTATTCGGTTAAAATTTATCAAATTTCTTCCGCCAACACTCTTTTGCCCTGGAGTAAAAAAGAAATCGATTCTGGCTGATCCGTTTCCGCTTGCCATGGCTGGATTTCCTGTCTATCACAGATTCAAATAACTGTGCAATTGGCTTGTCGGTGGTTGAAAGGGTGGGCTTTCCTAGACGTCGCCTACTTTTAGCCGAGAAAGAATCTTATCAAAGTGGTTATTTCTGTTCTCGCGCTTACCAGTATAAGACAGTCCATTTTCATCATCAGCCGCTGAGTACATTCCGCCGTCGGCCTGATCTTCCGTGGCGGCGTAAGACACTGTGCCATCTTCTTCTATCCGCAGCATTGCTTGATTCCCCTCTGAGCCACCAGAGAGGCCTAAAGAAAAGTCGTCGTATGTATGTAATCTATTTATAAACAGCCATTTTAAAAAGCGGAGTAATTGAAGGAAAGAAATAAAATACATTTAATATACACCAACAAGTTTTAATCTTTGGCCAGGAAACAGTGGAGACCGTCGTCCGCTGGTTGGGCACAGCTGTCCATGAGTTTTGTCAGTGATGAAGAAACTTACAAAAGGGTAACACTTGCGTCTTGAATAAGGAACACTGTTAAAGGACCTATCTTACCTATAATACTAACGCAACCTACTTCCATAACCACTCCATATATTTCTATAAACCCGGAGACCTCCCATTTCGTACGGTATTCTAACCCCTCTAAAAAAAAACCGCGCTGATTTTCTCACTTGCCGTGTTTTGCTACCTTCGATATGTACCACGCTGTCGACGGTTGTCTGCGAGAAGTTTTTCCATCAGAAAAAACGGTTATGTAAAAAGTTTCCCTATTTTCGCTATAAGTCAACGGGTCTCGGAAATGGCTTAAAACAGCCAAAACCGTGGGTTATTTGTTGAAAGCAAAGCCTAGTTTCGAAGTATTCAAATATTCTAAAATCCTGTTAGTTGAATAGGAAATAGTGCGAGGGGTCCTTTAAGAAACATCATCCGGCAGTTTGTGCTGCTTCAATTTTCTTTTTACCGACTGGCCAACAATAATGAAGGGAGGAGCGTCCCCTCCCCCTTCATACGTGAACTGAATTGAATGTCACGCAAGTAATTTTTTGCTAAGCTCAGCTCAGCAGAAGTTCTTTAGCTGACCTCCCCCCCCCCCCCCCCCTGAGGTTTTGAATATCCTTCTGTAAAAAGTAGATTTGGTTAGGCATCCTGGATGCTGACTGAGCTCGGAATATCCACCCTGTAACTGGATGTGTGCAAAAACCGACGGAATTGTGGTAGCGGAGAAGCAGGAACGGAAGAGCGGTTATTGGATCAGACGAGAGATTTAGACGAGAAGTAGAGTTGAGCCAAACCAAACCAATTGGAATACCTTCGATATTTTGTGAAACGAAAGATTAATATAGTAAGTTAACTGAAACCACTAAACGAAAGACTACGATCCCTATACGTCCTCGAAGAGTTGAGTAATTCCCCACCGCTCGACGCTACCAAGATTATTCAGCCTTAGGACTTCCGATCTGAACACCAAGTGGGCAACAACACATCATTTCACTAGGGCCAGTCCAATGCGTCATCCTTGTCAATAACAGCTCAGTTTAGTAGTTTGAGTCTGAAACTGGATGGATTATGGCTAATTTATAATATTCTTGCGTTCTGATGTACAGCAGAGGTATACTTAGTTGAACACTAAGTAACTGCTCCACTACCCTTGTTTTTCTACTTGCTTACAAAACAGTTAAATCAATCGATCAATCATTTATTAGTACCAAAATATCCATTGGATGGCATAGGCCGACGACAAAGTTATCGTACACTACATGACAAAAGAGATAATTAGAATACGTATATACATCTTGTTTGTCAAATTGGATGGGTAAACTAACAAACCTGATATCAGCAACGGCCAACTGTTTCCGGGTCATGACACAAACTTGAGTTTGAATTCAGCCACTCAGATTTTATTATGAATTTGAAAATACGCTTCTTCTTCTAAATGGAGCATCTGTAGGTTTGAATGCCATCTAGATGGCGTAGTTACGTTATGCTTAGCAAAATGAAAGGAATACGAGGCGGCAGAGATGAGTAATCCGAATCCGGATTCTGATTCAAATCCAGGATTCGTCCTTTTGGTTGGATTCAAATCTTCTTCTCATCAGGCTGGATTCCCATTCGGACTCGGATTCCAAAAACTCAATCTTACGAGTCCGCTCAGATTTCTAGTCTACGTCCTTCCGTTTCCGTTTTCCCAATTTTTACACAGTCGGCTTAGGCAATCCAACTTTTTGGTCTCCACCACCAACCATCCTCAGTAACCTATCACGTTATCCGATTACCTTAGATATCAGTGTCATCTCTGATTTTTAAATATTATATACTACATATAACCTATGTACATGATTTGATTTTGAAGGTCGGCACCTTCGAATCCGGATTCGACTCCTCAGCATGAAATGGTGGGTTCGGAATCGGATTCGTACCTAGCCCTCGATTCGGATTCGAATCCTTTCATTGTCGTATTCGCCCATCTCTGCGAGGTGGCATTTAACAGCAAACGAAAAGTGACACATGAGCTTAAATGAAAGGAATTAATGTTTAAGCAAGTATTTTGAAGCAGATGTTGCCTTGAATGGATTTCCGTTTTTTCTTCGGCAACCGTTCGCTGTTGGACGACGTTCAAATAAGCATACCTCTATCGTAGCTAGTATTACTCTATTGTAGCCTATTGTTATGGTCTGCCATAGGCCTCAATCCCTGTTAGATTGGCTGTTGATCTTGTAATTAGATCGAAAATAAACAGAACCTGAACTTGTGCCTACCTTGAATGACTTGGTTCAAATCCAGGTTCTCTTGATGTTCGTCCATTACCAGTATGTAGGTAGTTCCGTCCGCACCTTCTGTCGTCATTGGAAGGCCCTCTATTCCACCACCTAAATGAACAAAATACTGTGAGTCGGTAGAATTTATGTGCAAAGCGGAACTAAGAATAACCATCAATACCGAATGCTACCGTCAATACTAGCCAAGGTTTCAGGGGTCAAGTATATATGGCAACCAGTATCGAGCAAGGAAGTAAAAAATGAAAGGAAGCGCTGAAAATATGTTGCAATGCCCCCTATCCCACAACTTAAATTAGTCAGCAGTCAGCAGAACTTATGAGATACAGTTGACTGAGAGCCAATCAGCTTCCGCTACATCCCTGATCCAGTAGATATTTTGCTCTTAACTCCGTCCGGATAAGCGAGGCTTAGCGTAGACACACACCATAAATCAAGATCGGTTTTGGAATTGGTTGTGGGTAATGCGGACCG
This sequence comes from Branchinecta sandiegonensis, assembly GCA_030848855.1. Lineage (NCBI taxonomy): Eukaryota > Metazoa > Arthropoda > Branchiopoda > Anostraca > Branchinectidae > Branchinecta > Branchinecta sandiegonensis. The sequence goes on along the minus strand of JAUPMV010000001.1, from coordinate 26,528,878 downwards.
GCCCCCAGGCCGACTACAATCATCTGCTTTCCGCTTTTGGTACGAACTACTACTTGTGTTTTCGGCAATACCATGGTACTTGATACTACGGACTAAAGTCGTTTTGGCAGTTACCACGGTATCTGATACCACGATCGATACCACGGTCTAAAGTCGTTTTTGCAGTTTGTAGTCGTTTTAACCGTAGTATCTGATACTCAGATACCATTGTCCCGACAGAGATGGGCGAATCCAAATCCGGATCCAGGATTCGTCCTTTCGGCCGGATCCGAATCCGGATTCGAATCTCCTGCTTGTCAGGCTGGATTCGGACTCGGGTTCAAAACCCTCAATCTTACGAAGCCGCTCAAACTTTTAGTCTACATTCTTCCAGTTTCCGTTTTCCCAACTTTTAAACAGTGGGCTTAGGCAATACAACATTTTTTATCTCCACCGCCAACCATCCTCAGTGATCTGATTCCCTTAGAAATCAGTGTTTTTTGTCACCTCTGATTTTTTAACCATAACCTATGTACATGATTTGATTTTTGTTAAGGTAGGATTCGAATCCTCATCATGAAATGGTGGATTCGGAATCGGATTCGCAACTAGCCCTGGATTCGGATTCGAATCCTTTCATGATCGGATTCGCCCATCTCTGTGTCCCGACCATAGTAACTGACCGTGGTATCTGAAAAAGTCATACGTCACTTTTATCATCCAGAACAAAAAGGCCAAGTTTTTTGTCAAAGCGATGAGAAAGAAATTTGGCACTTGTGATGTGATCTAAAAAAAAAAGGCAAAGGTATCAGCATCATACATGCCTAACTGGCAGTGCTGATCTCCGATTCTCTCCCCTCAGCCAGGAAGTGCAATGGGCGGTTGGGCGCTAGCCATCCTGGTGCTTTCGCACACCCTGCTGTCCCCTTCCCCAGAGGGTACCCAGGTACCCATCTGAAGCAGGGTGGACCCTGGCTGTCTTTCAGGGTTACGTCACACACATCCGTCCCAAACTAAATGGTAGGCACCATCGAGACTCGAACCAGCGACCCTTCACTTACGACTTTGGCGTGCTAACCTAAACATTCGGCCAGGACGGACTTGTTTTGTGAGTGGATACAAGTATTTGGGAGGGGGGGGGGGGGGGGGGGGCGACTTCTAAAAGGACGAATTCGGCAACCGTCCCTTTAGCAAAACAACCGTGGTATTACATATCATGGCAACTGCCAAAAAGACAAATATGCAAATCCAGATAGGCTACCGTGGTATCGGATACCATGGTAGCTGCAAAAACGCAAACCATCGAGACGCGGGTCAGGAACTCGCGAAGCCGACAGGAGTATGGAGGGAGGACACCTTTTAGCAAGTGATCCCCCGTGAATTCTCATAATAGACGTCACGTACATTTACTAGTGTTGGGACAAGCACTCCTAATTTGTACTTGTATCAAGTATTAGGTACCTGACAACAGATGTAGTGAAGTAATACTTCAGTTTTAAGTACATGACTTGGACTTAAGCAGTACTTCAAATACGGAACATGTTAAGTACTGCACGTCGAGAGAATTTAGTCTTTACAGATTTGAATGGAGCTCCCGCCATCTAGTAGTATGCTTTCCAAGGGTGCAGTGTACTTCACAGACTGAAGCAGTTTCATCAGTTTTTTACTGAAGGAATTTAATTGCTGGATAAATGACTCCAAAGAAGCATTTCAATGTACAGAATGTACTGGAAATTTATGCGTACTTTATTTTTCCAGTACCAGTTATTTTGAATAGTAAGTACTCTAAGGAAAGTTTTAATTCATGTTTGTACTGAAAGGACCTGTCTTACCTATATTACTAACGCAACCTACTTCCATAATCACTCCATATATTTCTAAACCCGGAGACCCCAATTTCGTACGGTACATTCTAACCCCTCTAACAAAACCACGCTGGTTTTCTCACTTGCCGTGTTTTGCGACCTTAGATGTGTCACGCTGTCGACGGTTGTCTGCGAGAAGTTTTGTCTATCAGAAGAAACGGTTATGTAAATTGTTTCCCTGTTTTCGCTACAAGTCAACGGGTCTCGGAAAAGGATTAAAACAGCAAAAACCGTGGGTTATTTGCTGAAAGCACAGCCTAGTTTTAAAGTATTCAAAAATTTTAAAATAATTGTAAGCTGAAGAGTAAACACTGCGAGGAGTCCTTTAAGTAGTACTGGAAGTACTTCCCAACACTGATACTTACCCTGGATTATCGTCCCATCTTCCAGCATATACGCCCCCTCCTGGCCTTGCATTGGGTCATCTTCGTTCTTATGAAGTTCGGTGGAGGACATTGGATCTTGGTCTTCGGCATCTAGACTAGGCATGGACATTCCCTCGGCAGGATGGTCGCTGTTTAACAAACTGTTGAGCATGGACTCGGGATATGATCCTTAGAAAACACGAACATTAGATTTTGACTAAAAGGACATGTTACGGAGCTCGTGGTTTATTTATCCTTAAAGCACAACTCTTACTAGAAATGATCTTTTCCCCATGAAATGAATCGGAGAAAACGTTTTTGGAAATACCATTACTTTCCACCTAAAACTAGCAATTCTCTTGTTAGCGCTTGTCGACTTTATCCAGCCTTCCTGCTCTCCGACGCGGCGGCTGGGCGCAAAACATTTGAAAACTGAACGTGCCTCAGTTAAAAAGTGGGAAAACTAAGCAAATGAAAGAAGTAATAAACAGAAGATTATCATAACCTTATGTGTGAAAGAGTTGTCAGCAGACGTTGAAGATTCCGACAAACTTTTCGTTGGGTGACGGAAAAACTCGGAAAAGGCCGATAAAGCGCTAAAAATTCGGAGTTACGAAACGAAACAATTGAGAAAGGTGGGACTTTAGAAACTTATAATTCCATATGGGAGCTAAGTATATTATAAAAGGCAGAATAAGTAAGAGGGCTCCTTTAAGCAAATCATAAGGATGAACGCTTGTAGCCATCACGAATTTTACTTTTGCGTATGCGACCAAAAGCTAAATGAATGGCAGAGCGCCAGGCCTGCCATCCCCCTCGAGTTTTGGGTAGCGAACATTAGGCCTCTGACTAGTAGAACATGTTTTGATTTTAATTTTAATTTCAAAATAAATGTGGCACAAAATTTCATGCGCGAGCAAATTAATTGGCATTTGTCACTTTCATACAACTAAAACATATATACAGTTGTCACAGAATAAATACAGTAATTCAGGTAAGGTTGTTATGATACAAGGTAAACTGAGGCACAAAACTATTACGGTACCTTTCAGTTTTACAAGCGACAGGTGTGAGTTTGGTACTTTCATAGCTGCTTTTCTTGGAGGTCTGGTTCTTTCCGGTTTAAAGGGTGGAGGAAGGATATTTCGGTGGCAAGGATGGGATAACAAATTTGTTCCGAAACGTTGGCACAGCTGTTCTCTACTAACAGATAGGGGTTCCAGCATACACTCCTTTAGAAGATACGAGTACGGCATTTTATGGCCACCAATTATAATTTGAACAGAACGTTTTTGGATTCTTTCCAACTTATCTGATTGATCCTTGCGTATATACAAGCCGATTTGAATGAATCAATATTTCGAAAAGAAACCAAGTCTTAGGTTCTCTAAATAGAAAAAAATAGATAGACAGGCACAGGGGAAAAACAGTTGATTCTAATGAACAAAAGCCAACAAGGGTCACTGCAACAATAAAGCGAAAAAAAGTGTAAAACATGAACGCTATACCTATACAGGAATCTACAAAGACATACCGGGTAAAATCCGTTTTTCGGTTTTGTTCGAGGGGTTACCCACTCTCCGGCACATGCTGTAAACTATTTCTCGGAACCGACCGAAAACAGGCCATAAATTAGGCGATTTACATTGAATTAGGCTGATTATGATGTTTTAGCACGTGGCAACTGGTGTCGGCTGGCATAAGCCGATGCCGGCATCGGGGACTTGCTGTACATTAAAATTGAGAGTGGACAACCCTTCGGTTTTGTTATGACGCTGATCAAGAGCTATGACGTAAGTAAGAAACTTTCATCGAAGGTAGCGAGTACTGGCCCTAGGTAGAACGATTCGGCGTGAGAACAAGTCGACAAGTCGAACAATAAATCTGTCCTTAAACCAAACGAACGAGAACTACTGACTACATAACATCGAATACGACACGCTACCGAATAGGAAACATAACGCGAACAGAAATACGAGGCAAAAACCTCCCTAACGTTGGTGACTGGATACTTATGACAGAACATAAATCTCAAACGGATTCATATGAACTGATGGGTGCGCGCCCCTACATAGACACGACGCTACGTAGACACGTCAGGAATTGGACAAATCCAACGCTACATGAACAAAATTCCCGACACTAAGTGGACAAAAAAACGACACTACGTGGACACGACCGTACATCGAACGACGCTACGGAGACACGACGATACATGGAACGACGCTATGGGGACACTACGCCTACATCGAACGACACTACGTAGACACGACGGTACATCGAACGACGCTACGGAGACACGACATTACATCGAACGACACTACGTAGAGACGACGGTACATCGAATGACGCTACGGAGACACGACAGTACATCGTACGACACTACGTAGACACGACGGTACATCAAACGACGCTACGGAGACACGACAGTACATCGAACGACACTACGTAGAGACGAGGGTACATCGAACGACGCTACGGAGACACGACGCCTAGATCGAACGACGCTACGGAGACACGACGCCTACATCGAACGACACTACGTAGAGACGACAGCACATCGAATGACGCTACGGAGCCACGACAGTACACCGAACGATGCTACGGAGACACGACGGTACATCGAACTACACTACGCAGACACGCCAGTACGTCCAACGGCACTACGTAGACACGCCAGTACGTCGAACGACACTACGTGGACACGTCACTAAAAGGACAAAATCCGACACTACGTCGAAAATCAAAAATCGTCTACGTCGTGTCGGTACTCATACCGTCGTGTAAATGTAGTGTCGGTACTTGTACCATCGTGTCCATGTAGTGTCGGTCTTCGTTACGTTGTGTCCCTGTAGTGACGTGTCCGTGTGCTGACGGTTTTTTCGTTTCGATGTACTGTCGTGTCTTCGTAGTGTCGTGTCTTCGTAGTGTCGTGTCTACGTAGGGACATCATCCCGAACTTATGCAACTTCAGTGCCCCTTATGCTATTTATTTATTTATGTGTATCTCTCAAAACTGCAAAGAAACTTACACAAATCGCTTTATACATTTAACCACACTGTAAATGATACAAAAAATAATATCCTATGCTTAAAATTCTCAATGTCTCAAATCGATCGCTTCTGAAAAAATGGATAACGACTGGGAGGGCTTCAAGATATTTTTTTTTTTTTAAAAACGCCATCTTGTGCAAATTTTATTAAACTTCCAACAAGGGATCGAAACTTTTATTGTTTTGACGTACTCTATGTTATGTAATCGTAATTAATGATCTATAATAACAATACGCAATTAATTTACCTTCTTGGTACGGGTCGAGATCTTCCGTCATACTATTCTGTTGCTGCTGTTGTTGTCCACCGAGCGAGGTGAGAGCCAAAGCCGCGTTCACATCATCCGCTTGCTCTTGCCCTTCTTCTTCTAACCGTTGAATGATGACTTTCCGAGGCTTGTGTCTACAAGATTGAACACAACATAAGGCCAAGAACATATAAAGGAGAACACAGTGTGATTCACTTCATGTCAAACTTTCAGGAACTCCGGAAACTTAGGTTGGAGTTGCTGCACTGGTGGGGACTGGCTGTACCGGCTATCAGGTCTTTTTTAAGCCATTCAAGTAGGACTTAATCACTGACCCCTTTTTCTTCAAAGGATCAGTCGTACCTATTATGCCAATGCAGCCAACTTGCTCATTCGCTCAACCCGTTCTTAAACCTGGAGACCCGAAACTAATACGTCGTATTCTAACCCCCTAACACTCAATGATTTTCACACTTCCTTCCGACGATTGTTTGCGTATCCCCCCACCAAAACACAGATGGGCACACAGCAGGGTATATTGGGGTATCGTGGTAGAGCAGCTCACCTGTCAAACGGTTCCTTCAGCTTTATCACAGTCCGGGAGGGTTTATCCGGTTTTGCGTCAATTTTCCGGCCGACGGCTTTCTTCCTCGGAACATTCGCTTCGGTACGCGGAATTTGCCGGATCCAACAACTTCCCACTTTTCGGTCCGGGGCGAAAGCAAAGCTGTCATCGATATGCCGGACTGCTAAAGCCAACGTGTCCTGAAAATGATGGATTTCAGTAAAACATCAAGGCACTTGCGCCAGTACTTTCGAGAGACCGATGGATCGGTTGGCGGAGCAGGGCAAGAGTATGAGAGATCCAATCACGTGACATCAGGATTTGCACTTTTTTGACAAACTCGTCACCGCTTTTATCTGGCTACTGTATTGGCTAGCGAACTATCTCCAAAAGCCCCTTCGCTGGCTCTTGGATCCCGCTTCCTCCCCTCCCCCCTCCGAAATCCCGTACATAGAGCATTTATTTCTTTCAGTTCATTATTTATAATGTATGGGGTATATTCACTATATAGGGTTTCACAGATCAAAACCAATTATGCCAAATCAAACCAAAATCATGGAGAACTGGCCCCACCCGCGCATGACGTTATCCACTGCTATGGGGTATCCACCATCCCCCATATAGGGTTCCACAGATCAAAACCAATTATGCCAAATAAAACCAAGATCATGGACAACTGGGCCCAACCAACGCACGACGTTATTCACTGCTTCCTGGCCGAAGATTGAAAATTTATTGTCTTTTTTATGTGTCTTTTATGTGTTTCATAGATTTCTTTCACTTACTCCACTTTTTAAAATAGCGGGTTACAAATAAATGACTTACTTACTTATTACTTAAATCATATTTACAGAAGTAGGACGTGGACAGTAGAGCAACTTCCGGGCCAATCTTGTGTCACTCATTCATGTTTCCGTGAAAACACTCAGAAACGTATGGCGTGCAAATGCCAAGGAAAAATGCTTCTACACTGGTCACTGTATACCATAGGTTCATCCTTTCAGCGCAATGACTGACATGGCGAAGTCAGTAGTTCACAGGGACAGGAATCTTGGCTAGTATTGACGGTGATCCATTAAAGCACAACTCTGACTAGAAATGATCTTTCCATGACGAAATAGCTCAGAAACATTGCTTTTCAAAAACACCATTACTTTCCACGTGGAATGAGTGGTTTTCTTGCTAGCGCTTCTCAACTCTACCCAGCCTTCCTGGTCCCGACGCGGACACAAAATAGTTGAAACTGAATGCGCAGTGATTAAAAAGTGGGAAAACCAAGCAAAACAAAGGTAGTCTAAAACATAAGATCGGCATGATGGCATACCATGTCTTTCAGAAGGAAAAACAAAACTTTGAAGCTTATCGTGTCCTTATGCGTGAAAGAGTTGTCGAACAGCTGTCGGCCGACCTTAAAGCTTTCGCCGAAGTCTGCGCTGCGTGCCTAGCAAAACTCGGCTACGCGAAAAAAGCACTAAAAAGCCGTTAGTACAAAAAGAAGCAATGGCGAGAGGTGGGTATTTCAGAATCTTATAATTCCATAAGGGAGCTAGGGATAAAATAAAATGCAGAATAAGCAACTATTTACACTTCAACTAACAGTATTTTAAAATATTTGAATACTTTAAAACTATGCTGTGCATTCAACAAATAACGCACGGTTTGGCTGTTTTAAGCCTTTTCCGAGACCCTTTGACTTGTAGCGAAAACAGGGAAACAATTCACATAGCCGGTTTTTCTGACGGAAAAACTTCTCGCAGACAACCGTTGACAGCGTGATACACATCGAAGGTACAAAAAAACGGCAAATGAGAAAATAAGCGTGGTTTTGTTAGAGGATTAGAATGTACCGTTCGAAATTGGGGTCTCCGTGTTTAGAAATATATGGAGTGATTATGGAAGTAGGTTGTATTAGTATTATAGGTAAGTCAGGTCTTTTAAAGAGGAAAGATTGGATTAGGAATTGGTTTGATAAAAATATCACTGAAATCGCTAGAAACTCAGGTTCGTGACCAAGGGGCAGGGTTCGTACCTCTTCTGGTTTTCCTCCTAGTCTTCGGGCGATGGGCCGAGCCACAGGTGCTCCTTTGACTGCTGTTGCTGTTGCGGTGTATGGTTTTGCGGAGGCGTTTCGATCTGGCGAGGGGGCACTAACGGGCCGTGGTACGGGGCGAGGTAGAGGCTTCGGGGGTCCTTTACCTAAATGAAGAAGATGTACTTAGCTTTTCTGCTTTTTCTTTGTTTGATCTTCACTTTCCGTTGAATTATTTATTTAAAGACTATATACACCAGAATGCAGAATCCGGCCACACTGTAAAAAGTTTCTCCGAATAAGGATGCAGTATTTGTTACTGGGATTAATCTTATCTCTATTCGGATAAAATTAATCCGAATTAGGGATAATCTAATCTCAATAAAGACAAGAGTAATCCCAATAGCAAATACTGCATGATTTTTTTTTTACAGTGCATTTGTATCGCCTTTTCCGTCGACTGTGCTATTTCCCCGAGCGCAGAATGGCTGAAATAATTGTATATATTTATCACAGAATAGTCCTGTTTTAGTGTAGCTTCCCTGCAATATTTGTTGTACGAATGAACTGTCTTTGTTAAATTAATGTACATTCTTATCATCAGATTTTAGTGCTGATTATCAGATTTTAGTGCTAAAGAAAAGAAAAAGATTTTAGTGCTAAAGAAAAGAAAATACATTTTTTACATTCAAGACTGCCGGATGAAAAGGCCTGGATACGTTTGCGGGAATAATTTGCGAATGCAGCGATAGTCTTCCAAATTTTGTAGTTGTCTGTCCGGGCCACTGAAGGCTTATTCGCGCTACCGGGTGATGGTGTTTTCCTATAGCTTTCCATATTCACAACTCTGCTTTTATCGCTATCTCTCTAATACCCATCATCTACAAACCCCTAGACTTTGACCGACAACTACTACATGACTTCAACCCCCTATATTCCCTCTAAACGCCTCAAGGCATCACTACAGTACTTACTACATATATATACACAGCAAATGGTAACAGACAGAAGATGCGCTAATACGGAAACTGTTGGCACACTGGACTAGACTCCAATCTCTGGACTCTAGTAAACTCAATTTCGGTCGAGTGGCAACACTGGTACGGGGAGATATACGGACCTGCTTGGAACGTCCGTGGAGATTAGGTGGGGTTTGACAAAGGGACCCGGTCGCGGCCCAGACTGAGGCTAGCAGGTATTAGTTTCAGCAGTTAAACCTCTAATGTGAAAATACCGGGATTTATCCTACCTCTTCGAACGGTATATATGGGCGGGCTGAAGCCAAGGGTTGACATGAGACTCAGAATCAGACTAAGCTTGTTTTCAGGCACTACTGACTCCCCACAGTATACATAGTCAATCAGGATGGCTAGATCTTCGTAAGGGGTCTCTGGCAGTATGATCGTCACCTCGCCTGGTTGGTCCACCAACATGGACTGAAACGGGGAAATCAGTAAGATAAGGTACACACTTATCTTGAGAAACGTGTGGGTTCGAGAACACTTTTGTGCAGCCGACGACCAACTACGGGTTAAACTGGAAGCAATCCAACACTTGAACGTCTAGACCACCCCCATCCAAGTCGCTTGTTCAAACCAGGGCTCAGTACCACGGTGGAATCACCTGGTGGCACGATTCGAAAAGACCTAAGGCGTATTCTCGCCGTTCCCCGAGGACTCCTCCGGGAATCAAAGGGAACGGCGAGAATAGAGGGAGTCACTCCACGCGGACTCCGCGTAGAGAAACAGCGAGAACACGGGGAATGCTTCCAAAATGAATTTTGTTCGAAAAAAAAATATGCAGTTGACGAAATTAGTCTGGATCCACTTTATTTTTGGTTTTGTTTATTCTGACTATTTTTAATTAATTTTATATTGCACCAACACCAGCAAAATTGATTCCGCACCGAATCTGAAAACGAGTCCTTTTTGATGATGGTGATGATAATCGGAGCATTCCCCGTCCGTGGGGACTCGCGAGAATACGGGGAGTGGATCCCCGGGACAAACAAAAACGCGGGGAATCCTCAAGTGGAGTCCTCGGGGAATGGTTAGGATACGCCTCTATATGGACAAGCTCGAAATATATCGTAAAATCGTACAAAAGGAAAAATAATTAGCTGGTAGCTGACATATGAATACAAGGCAATACCAAAAATTCAGCATCAGCGTTCAGCTACAGCGATCTTCTGTGCCGTAAGGGGCTACACTTTTGTTCAGTTCCATCGTAGACAGAGATGGGAAAAGGATTCGAATCCAACCTTAACAAAAATCAAATCATATACACAGGTTAGTTTAAAAATCAGAGGTTACAAAAAGCACTGATATCCCAGGTAATCCGATAACGTGATACATTATTGAGGATGCTTGGTGGTGGAGACCAATATGTTGGATTGCCAAAGCCAACTTGTAAAAACTGGAAAACGGAAACTGGAAGGATGTAGACTAGAAATTTGAGCGGATTCGTAAGATTAAGGGTTTGGAATCCCAGTCCGAATCAGAATCCAGCTTGACAAGCTGAAGATTCGAATCCGGCCAAAAGGAACGAATCCTGGATTCGAGTCCGGATTCGCCCATCTTGATCCTAGAACAGCCCTGCCGACTAGGTAATTATAGAGTAATGTTTGATAGTAGTATAGGTGTTAGATGGCGAAAGATAATCCTCATGATCTTCACATTTTCAGAAATTTTTTAGCCATTTTGTGAACATGGCTAAAAAAGTAAGACAAGGATTCTTTACGGAGCTAGAGAGAGAACAGCTGAGTAAAGAAGAGAAAGAAACAAATAATCAACTGAAAGAAACACCAATACAACAAAATAAACACAAAAATCAACACTGAGTTTGGGCCCTAGGCTATTTAAGATATCCATCTCCCTACCGTTATTGATTGATTATGAGCGTGTTCCACCCTCGTACCAATAGTAAACTATTAGTTACTAAATCCGTTCCAACCTCAAGAAAATTTACTACGCTGACCGTTCCAGCCTTCTCGAAATAGTAACTATTTGATTACCACGCTCGGGAGCGTAGTAACTACGGATCTCTGTCACGTGATTGGTCGGATTCACCCGTGGCATGATATTCTGCTGGAAAATAGAAAAATAGTTCCACCCTTTACGACAAAAAGGCAGAATTTGTGCGTCAGTGTTCAGTATGTGTCGAAGTGTTGCGTCATGCGTAGTAACTACGGTAAGTAGGGTGGAACACGCTCTATGTGAGTTGAAAGTAGTTGGAACAAGGCCAGACACACCAGCTGAAGTAAATCACACGCTTCAAGCAAGGCCCATATGACCCTCCTTATACTACCAACCACATTCAGAACCATGCCAATGTCCTTATGGGTTTAATAATTTGATGTTTATATCGTTAAACTATAACTTAATATACGGTTTTGCACCAACCTTTAGGTAAGGGCTGGAGGCTGCGAGCACTAGTCGGTGCACGCTGATTTTCTGTCCTCCGGCAATCATGACGGTGTCGGTGTGCAGTCCCGATTGGGACATCTCTTTCACGACATCTGACACGATCTGTTTGTGCTGTTTCATCTGAACAAGTTCAGGCTTCAGCCCTGAAATAAATAAATAATAGAAGAAGTAATAGTAATAAAAGCTAGTCTATAACAATGTTCACTGTAGATATTTTTGGCAAACAAATTGCCAAGGGATTACTGAGAACATTAACAGAATCACTACTTAAATTCTACTACTAACTACTAAAATACTACTAAAATTCGTTTAAAAAAGGGAGAATTTAATTTTTACGTTAAACGTAATTTCACTGGAATACATACATAAAACACATACAAAAATAGTTAAAAGGGTCCAGACCAAAACTAAAACATTCAACAATAACTGACTATTTTTGCTGGCTGTTCTACAGCTTAACAAAACTTGGATCAAAGCTCCTTTTTCGTGCTCTGTGGGGACCGGAGTTAATTTGGGAACTTTTCCGGACTTGTCGCGTTGTGGTCTGTTGCGGATGGGTGAGTAGGGTTCGGGGAGGATAGGACGTAATCGGGGAACAGACGGAGTCTTGGTACAGAAGTGAAGGCACAGGAGGTTGCTGACGTATCCGTTTCACACCTGTGCAGAAAAATCTGACTAGAAAAGGAACTGAATTTACCTGATTTTGACTGTGATATGGACGACGAAGATAGGGGTCTTTCGATACTATATCCCCTTGGTTTTTTCACAGACAAATAGGATGTCCCAGTGGGCGTCATTATTCGCTCTGAAAAGAAAAAAAAGTTTAGTCAAAAAGGGAGGCCGAAGTCAAGATTCAATTCAATTCAGTTTCAACTTTGATTTAGTTTATTTATTTATAACTGTTAATATTTTTGCCTAATCTCAATTGTGCGTGTTGTGAGATTTGTACCATTGTCTTCTTTGTGACGCGTCCAAACTATCTTATGATGATACTGGCAAGAAATAAATTGAATTGAATTGAATCGAACTGAACTTATCCAAAAATATGCGATGGACAAAGCGATTATCATTTTTTTGTTTTGAGAAGAAAAAAAAAGATTAGACATGCAAGTCATGTGAGTTCTGTGAGGGTTTTATTCGAAGTGTATGTAAAATACTATGAATTTTGGAGTGGCTGTTTTCTGGGTGAAAGCTTCTGCGCTTTCCCAGATGGATGATCATACATACAAACAGTAGATTGTAACTATACACAGAATTCAGAATTGAATAATCACAGATTTGTACGTATACACTCTGAACACGTACATATTATCTTTCGTTGTTTTACTTTTATCTGCATGTCGTTCAATCCGCATCGTTCTTCTGGTTTTTAATTACATGTCGTTTTATTGTTTGTTGGTTCATCGTTTTCCTGCTGTGATTTTATGATTTAATTTTGTTTTTCGCTGAAGACGGTTTGCCGGAAGTGCAACCGAAATATCCGAAATTTTATTTATCCCTCGCACATCATCTTAGAGGGGTAACTAGCTGATGAAGAAAAAGCCGAAAGTCTCGTTTTTCTATTTTGTAAGTCATGTGACTAAGTCAAAAATTACTATAATAAGTATAAACTATGGTTGACAAGTGAGATCACGTCAACGACCAATCAACTTTGATCAGAAAACTCTGTCGCTGGTGGTTAAAGCTGACTTTAACTTCGGCAGTAGCAGACGGAAACACGGTCCGAATCACGGTTCGAATAATATCACTAGACTATTGACTACTAAGATTGTTTTTGGATTATCTTTTTTGTGTGCTTCTTTGCGTGTGTGGGGGGGGGGGGGGTCGGGAAGGGGGAGGGTTGGCGGGAGGATTCTGGCCGGGTTCTTTTTTCGCTTGAACCGACAGCAAAAACGGCAGTCGAATCTCAAATGAAATCTCAGAGCTAGCTTATCATCTCAAGCAAACTTAAGTAATTCCAGCAACTGCAGACTTTGCAGATTTTTGCTGCAAGAAAGAAGCTCAAATTTTACCTACAATATGAAGAGGGGAAATAGCGTTTTGTTTTAGTGATTTGAAGGTTTACTTGTTTTTCGGACTGTTTCAATGGTGGTAAAATAGGAAAAACATGGAAATGATGTTCTTTATTTTGCGAGTTTAATTAAAATTTTGTATAACAATGTTGAAGTTCTAGAGTATAGTGGTGAGGTGGGATTTGTTTTACTATAAAGGAATTCGAGCCTCTTTTTTGTCGTGGTTTTATTATTTTATAATGACGGAAGGGCACTATATAGTTGGTTGGGAAGTTTTTCTTTAGTTTTGATCTCATTTTACTCGTTTTCAACAGACAATAGTTGCGTTACTGATCTGAGTTCTCAGTTCTCCGTTCTCGCTTCTGAATTCTCGATTCTCGTACAAATTACCGTTCTTGCTCATATGGGTTCTACATTCTCGCTTTTGACAAAAACACTAATTTGCTCGCACTCTGTTGACCAATCATGGAGGAGAACGGAGAGAGGAGAATCGAGAATTCACCATCGAAGCAACTTCTCGGGATCTGCAGAATCGCGAGGCTTTCCCCGTTCTCGATTCTGACTAAAACGCAAGAAAAGGAGAATTCACTTCATCTGAATAGCCCAAAAACGCGAAACAGGAGAACTGCGAGGAGAGTCGTAAGGAGAGTTCGGATCAAAAACGCAACTAATCTTGTTTTGAATATTTTTCGTTGAAATTCTTAATTAATTTTAAGTTACTAGCGCGAAGTCCACGAAGACGAGTTAAACACAGAAAGGCTGTCGTTGTAATAATAAATAACTTTTTTCGAACAGGTATGTAATGTATATCCTCCTATGACCCACGGTCAGTTATTTTACGATAATCTTCACACAGAAAGTTAGCGGTAGATATGAGAGGATAATATAAGTCATATCAGCCTCCAGAGAGGATGTTATAAGTCATATCAGCCTCCAGAGAGGATGTTATAAGTCATATCAGCCTCCGGAGAGGATTTCTGTTCGAAAAGTTATAACAGTTAACACACCTCCATCTCGGTTGATATCTGAATGACAACCTCGATGGCCATTTAAAAATATCAACCTCGCCTTCGGCTCGGTAGATATTTTTCATAACCTACCTCGCCTTCGGCTCGGATAGGTTATTTTCAATGACCGCCTCGGTGTTATTTTCCGACACCAACCTCGATGTCTGAAGTTAACCTTTAATATATCTTTACCTGACTCGCCGAATTTCCTCTTCACTGCTGACGACATGGGGGACTGTCTTCCAGACGGCGACGACGAAGGGAGATCAATTTTCGATGTGTCATTTTCTTTCTCGATTTCTTTCCGTAGATCGTTGATAATCGCCTAGAACATCGGGTACCTCAGTTTGAATACTGCTTATAAAGACATGAAAAGACATTTTGGTTAAAGTTGACAGTCCTATGTTATCATGTTGTAAAACATATATTCAGGAATAACTTTTTTCGAAGGTATGTAATGTATATCCTCCTATGACCTACGGTCAGTTATATTACGATAATCTTCACACAGAAAGTTAGCGGTAGACATGGGAGGATGATATAAGTCATATCCGCCTCCAGAGAGGATGTAAGTCATATCAGCCTCCAGAGAGGATGATGTAAGTCATATCAGCCTCAAGACGGGATGATATAAGTCATATCAGCCTCGGGAGAGGATGATGTAAGCCATATCAACCTGCAGAGATGATTTCTGTTCAAAAGAGTTATAATAGTTAACACATCTCCATCTCTGTTGGTGTCGGAATGACAACCTCGATGGCCATTTAAAAATATCAACTTCGCCTTCGGCTCGGATAGGTTATTTTCAATGACCGTCTCGGTGTTATTTGCCGATATTAACCTCGATGTCTGAAAACCTTTAATAAATACGATGGTTGATTGAATGCTCCTCGGGTGGGATCAATACGGAATACAATAAGGAATAAATACGAATAGAATACAATACGGATCCAATAAGGAATAAATGCGATGATTGGTTGAATGCTACCCGGGTGGGATCTGAACTTACGACCTTCGGTTACCAGCGCCGCTACCCAACTGAACCATCGAGGTGCTTGTGAACACATAATTATCGTTACTACTTTATTTAAGTCAAAAAGACTAAACCGACCATTCACATCACATACCATTCATTAAAAAAAGGTAAATCCATCCCATGCAAAAGATTTCAAGGAGGATACCCTTCCATACGGGTAGCTTATAGAAAATGCATAGAGGCGGCAAAAGCAAATATTCCTCAAACTCCTACAATCACCAGATGGTAAGGGGGCTACATGATTAGTGAGCTCGAGGCAAGTTCATCAAAGAGTCACTTTCCCCCTGTCACGAGACTGAACCATCCGTCTTTACGCAAAAATAGAATGCTTCCACATTCGCATACTTGGTCGTGTTCGATCCTCACCCGGCCCAAATATTTTGATTATCGATGTGAATGTTGAAAAAAGACCGATTGTTAATCCGGGTAAGACATAAATCATATATAAATAAACAATTTATAAAAATGATTCAGGACGGTAAAGCAGGTTCAGTTCCTCCAGCTAGAGGTTCAGTTAATCTTTAAATAATTGTTTAAAAATTATTTTGCAAAAAACATTGTAAATATTCCTTCAGCTCAAGCTGACTGCGAGTTAAGTTTGACAGTGCAAAACGGATAGCCTACGTCAGCTGCATCTTATTAGAGCTATTGGCAAGGGTCCTCTTCAGGCTCGAGACATCCGTTTTGCATTGCCAAATCTGAAGAGGACCCATGCCAAGAAGGGCCGAAATATCCCCGAAGAATTCGTAGCTGACTTAGTCCGTCCTTCGTTATTTTTATGTATAATTTCCAGTCAACTTGGGCGAAAGAAGCATTAATAGAACAGAAATTCTGTGAAATGAGAAATCAATAACTGAAAATGCACAAAGGGTGTGGACAAAAAAGTTGCGTTATTGCAGATACTATGGTATCTGATACCACGGTCTAAAGTCGTTTTTGCAGTCCAGACGGTCCGAACGTGGTAACTGATTGTAGAATCTGAGAAAGTCATCTCATTTTGTCAAATTGGTGGGAAAGAATTTTGGCACCTAGTCATGTGACTGAATATCAGTTTTTATGGCACTAGTAGCCTCTGGCTCAAGTGCCATATACCGATCACAATTCCGTCTGTCGGTCGGTCCGAGTTTTTTGTCCCACATATCCGAGTTAGGGTACTCCCAGATGAGCTAGGACAATGAAACTTGGCAGGAATATCAGGGACCCGACCAAACTAACCTGGAAAAAATCAGTTTCCCGATCCGACCATATGCGGGGGAGTGCGGGGCGCTGGAAACTTGAAAATTTAGGGCATTTTGTCACTTTTTTCCGAGTTAGGGTACTTCTAGATGAGCTAGGACAATGAAACTTGGCAGCAATATCAGGGATCCGACCAAACGAACCTGGAAATAATCGGTTTCCCGATCCGACCATATGCGGGGGAGTGGGGGCGCTCGAAACTTGAAAATTTAGGGCATTTTGTCACACTTTTTCGAGTTAGGGTACTTCCAGATGAGCTAGGACAATGAAACTTGGCAGGAATATCAGGGACCTGACCAAAGTAACCTGGAAATAAGAAATTTCCCGATCCGACCATATGCGGGGGAGTTGGGGCGCTGGAAACTTGAAAATTTAGGGCATTTTGTCACACTTTTTCGAGTGAGGGTACTTCCAGATGAGCTAGGACAAAGAAACTTGGCAGGAATATCAGGGACCCGACCAAACTAACCTGGAAATAATCAGTTTCCCGATCCGACCATATGCGGGGAAGTGGGGGCGCTGGAAACTTGAAAATTTAGGGCATTTTGTCACACTTTTTCGAGTTAGGGTACTTCCAGTTGTGCTAGGACCATCAAACTTGGCAGGCCTATCAGAGACCCGACCAAACAAACTTATAAATAGTCAGTTTTCTGATCCGACCATTTGGGGGGGGGGGTGGAGGGCAGGGGAATCCGGGAAATTGAGAAGTGTGTAACTTTCGAACGGATGATCGGATTGTAATGAAACTTCATAACTGAATAGAATATATATCTGTAATGTCCCGTTTAAAGTCTTGACCGGATTCGGTAGCGAGGGGGGAGTTGGGGGGGGGGGAGACCGTAAATTTCAAGAAACGGTTAGAATGGAGGGATCGGAGTGAAACTTGCTGGGAAGAACAAGCATCTGCTCTAGATAAGTCCTTTAGACCATTGTACTGGATCCGGACACTTATGGGGGGGGGGGGTCCCGGAATTCCGGTGATGGTGGTTTTGGGGATTTATGAAACTTGGCAGGCATATCAGGGACCCAATCAAACTGACTTCAAAATAAAAATTTTGTCGATCAGATAATGGTGGGGGGAGTGGAGGGAGGGGAATCCGGGAAATTTAGAAGTTTGTAACTTTCGAACGGATGATCGGATTGTAAAGAAACTTCATAACTGAATAGAATATATATTTGTAATGTCCCGTTTAAAGTCTTGACCGGATTCGGTAGCCAGGGGGGAGTTGGGGGGGGGGGGAGACCGGAAATTTCAAGAAACGGTTAGAATGGAGGGATCGCAGTGAAACTTGCTGGGAAGAACAAGCATCTGCTCTAGATAAGTCCTTTAGACCATTGTACTGGATCCGGACAGTTATGGGGGGGGGGGGGGGTTCCCGGAATTCCGGTGATGGTTGTTTTGGGGATTTTCACGATGAAACTTGGCAGGCATATCAGGGACCCAATCAAACTGACTTCAAAATAAAAAAATTTTCGATCAGATAATGGTGGGGGGAGTGGAGGGAGGGGAATCCGAAATTTTCACTCATGCGTAATTTTCATATCCGGACCGGATCCGGCGACTATTGGGGGGGGGGGGGGAATACGTGACCCGTTTAGAATGGAGGGACCGGGATGGAACTTTGTGGGAAGAACAAACAGATGCTCTAGGTAAGTCATTTGTTGAATCGGATTGGCTACGTGCACCGCGGGGGAGCTGGGGGGGGGGGACCGGAAATCTTGGGAAAAGGTTAGAATGATGGTATCGGAGTGAAACTTGCTGGGAAGAACAAACATCTGGCCCATGTAAATCTTTTACATAATTTGACTGGATCCGGAAACTTGAGGGGGGGGGGAGGGGGTTTCCCGGAATTCCGTTTTTTGGGGGATTTTCACGACGAAACTTGGAAGGCATATCAGGGACCCGGTCAAACTGACTTGGAATAAAAAAAAATCCTCGATATGATAATCTTGGGGGGGGGGGGGAGTTGAGGGAGGGGAATCCGGAATATTGAGTCATGCGTAACTTTGGAACGGGTGATCGGATTCGAGTGAAATTTAATAATTAAACAGAGGACATTTTTCTCTTATGACCTTTTCATTTCCGGACTGAATCCGGCAATAATTGGGGGGAGGGCGGAAAATACTTGACCCGCTTAGACTGGTGTGATCTGGATCGAACTTCGTGGGAATGACAAACAGATGCTCTGGATTAATCATTTACAGAACCGGATTGGCTCCGGTTATTGTGGGTGGAGTTGGAGGAGGGGGGGGGGGGGGGGTCTGGGATTCCGGTGATCGCGCATTAAGGTACTTTCAGATGTGCTAGGACGATGAAACTTCGCTGGAATATTGGAGACTCAACAACATTTGCTTAGAAATTGCTACGTCCCAAATCCAATTATTCCTTAAAGTACCAATCTTGACCGCAAAGTAAAAAAAATACTTTTAAGCAATATATGCATTTTCGTGATGCCCATCAGCCCATTAGCAGTTTTGCCTCAAGGGTTTTGCTTACAAATGAAGTTCCAGCTCCCTTAGAGCGCGCATCTCAACCGCAAAGTCGAAACTTACTTTTGATCAATCAAATCATCTTGACCCATGCAAGTGCCATATGAGCTTACAGCTCTTGTTTTTTTGATGACTTCGAAAACCGCAATTTCGGCAATTGTCGTTTTTGCAGAGCAACCGTATATCAAATACCACGGTAACTGCAAAAACGACTAATTGCAGACCCAGTTACCGTGGTAACAGATGCCATGGTATCTGCAAAAACTCAACTAAAGAGTGAATGGAAACAGTTACTGGCACAGACGCTTTAGGTCAAATATAGGATTACCTGAAGTGCGGGTTTCTTGGGTTGTGTTGCTGTTACTTTGATGAGCGGGGGGTACTTCTTCGGGGACTGCTTGGGGAGATTCAATCTAAAAGCTTTGACCATCGAAGTTTGCTTTTTTGCCGGGGGTGGACAGGTGTCTGAACTGTCTTCAGAGTCAACTGCTGAACTGAAACGACGAAAAGCAATTACGGGCAACAGATCCACCAGTGACCGGATCCGCCAGTTTTTCTTTGTTTTTGTATGCTCCATTCCAACCCATCCCATTTATTAAAGCACAACTCTTATAGAAATGATCTTTTTTCTATGTAATGGGTCAGAAAAATGTTTTCCGAAAATGCCATTACTTTCTACCTAAAATTAGCGATTTTCTTATTAACGCTTGTCGACTCTATGCAGCATTCCTTCTCTCCGACGTGGCGGCTGGACGCAAAACGTTTGAAACTAAACGCATCGTGGTACATAATTGGGAAAACTAAGCAAATCAAATAAATAAAAAACAGAAGATTCTCATAACTTTATGTATGGAAGAGTTGTAAGCGGACGCTAAAGATTCCGGCAAAGTTTGCGTTGTGTAAGGAGCAAAACTCGGCAAGGCCGAAAAAGCGCTAAAAATGCGTAGGCATTAAACGACACCATTGAGAAAAGTGTGGATTTTAGCAACTTATAATT
Organism: Branchinecta sandiegonensis; assembly: GCA_030848855.1. Lineage (NCBI taxonomy): Eukaryota > Metazoa > Arthropoda > Branchiopoda > Anostraca > Branchinectidae > Branchinecta > Branchinecta sandiegonensis. The sequence goes on along the minus strand of JAUPMV010000001.1, from coordinate 26,508,571 downwards.
CCATAAGGGAGCTAGGCATATTATAAAAGGCAGAATAAGCAAGAGGGGTCCTTTAATACTGCATGTATACACCCCAATTTGTAAGGCACTGGAGGTCCCAGGCGGGATCAATCAGGTCACTACGAAAGCCCAACTTTTTCCTTCTCCCTCATAATGGAGTGAACCAATGCGAGTGGCTACGTCTCCACCTCCACTCTGTAACGTAAAAAACATTCCCTAAACGTTAAAATTATTACTTATTATTATTTATCTGATTCCTTCAAATTTGTATCGTGATGTATAAAACTTCAAACAACAACAGATCAGTCAAACTCACGCACACTTACATAAATATAAACAGCTGATGAAGTCCAACACCAAATTAGCCTACTAAATCTGCAATCAAATACAAAGGAAAAATTATCAAAATAAACAACATCATCAGGGCACTTTTTTTACGCCGAGTTTTTTGTTCTTTTTCAAGTTGCCATCAGGCAGAAGCACCGTCGCCCTGCTTTCTGATGGATGTAATAATGGATGGAGCAATTACGGAAGTAGGTTACATCAGTATTACAGATACGGTGGATACTTTAAGGCAATTACAGGAAAGGAGAAGCTGCCCAGTGAGGAAGGAGTTGTCCTAATTCGTGCTATATTTGCCTATGTCTAATCTATAAACGCAGTTATCAGCTATGAGTTCACACAAAATCTTACCTTCGTAGTATTACAAATACGGCGGGTACTCTAAGGCAATTACAGGAAAGGAGAAGCTGGCCAGTTAGGAAGGATTTGGCCTAATTCGTGCTACATTTTCCTATTTCTAATCTATAAACGCATTTATCAGCTTTGAGTTCCCCCCAAAAAAGCTTACCTTCGTCCTCGCACATGGCTCTGACTATTTTCCGAATATTCATTTCTGTATGTCTGCTGAGGGTTCTTTTGCTGAGGGGAGGGGGATCTGGAGAAAAGTTTGTCTAGACGATCTTCTGGTTCCTCTGAACTAATATTCCCAAGCCTAAAATGAAAAAAAAAACGATAGGCTAATGCTGAAACTTTGATTTTCCCTTCTCCATATGCAACAGGGAGGAAAAACTCCAGTCTGCCGCGATTTTGGTTCAGCGAAATTCCGGCCCAAATTTGCAAGGGTCCTCTTCCGGCTGTGAGCACAATTACTACTGTTACTATTAAAATGTATTGCCAATACAACAAGTGAGTTACAAAAGAACAAAATTCACAAGAACAAGACCATAGGTTTCGATGCGATCCCAAAAATCTAACATTTGATTCAAACAATTGGGTCATGTCTTCACCATTTAGTCTTCGTCAGATTCCTTGAATATTTTTACTGTTAAAATAAAGTCCAATAATGGATTCAGCATGTCTCCTTGCCCCGATACCGAATCTCTGATCGATTTCAGAAACAATTTTGAGCTTCAACCAAATTTCCACTATCAGCCGAACTCGTGATAAACCATTTGTCCAGCAAGAAAACCAAGTTCAGACTTCAGATATGGATTCAGCGGACCTCCTTACCCCCTCAATGAATATCTTATTAGCTTATAAAACATACATGTTTACCGCAAAATTCGAAACCCCTCCTCTGCCTCTAAAGATAGGACTAAAGGACCCATCTATGAACTTGACCTGTACTTTACCAGTGAATCCTCATTGAAGAACATCCTCGCTTGAAAATTATATACCAACCCCTTCGACCTTCGATTACACTAGATCTCTCAATAAACAACTGAATGTCGGCATCCACGCGCAGAGCTATACTAGTTTGAGAATAAAGGGGTCGGCTATAGCCGGTCGACAAATTTTGTGTCCGGTTTTCGCCGGATTCCCGGTAAACTACTTGTCCGGCAATATATGTCCTTTCATACTCGGATTCAGCATGTCTCCTTCATGTCTCCTTACCCCTGAATCGACCATCTCAATAGCTTTTAAAAAATATTTCTTTGCCCCTTAATTTGAAACCCCTTCCCCACCCCTAAATATAGAGCTACAGAGCCCATCTTCGTACTTAACCTGTAGTTTGACCCAAAGAGTCATCGTGCCAAATTTGAACAAAATATCTCAACCCCTTCGAGAGTTATCGTGATAACAGACGGACGGACGGACAGACGGACAACTTTTGCGATGTCATAGGAATCCTCCACTTACGTTTTGGGATCCCAAAAACAAATAACATGAGCTGTAAGCTCGTATGGCACTTGCAATGGCGCAGGTATCAACTAAGGTTCGCTCTGTCAAGGTCGTATGGCTCTTCTCAGACCCTCTTACCCCCCCCCCCCCCCAGCTCCCCCGAAGCATATGACAGTCCTAGCAGTGCCAGTTCCGTCTATACTCCACCTTAAGTGTATAACAAATTTCCAAGAATTCCCCCACAATCTCTACTTGAGACCGAACATCAGGACATATGACCTTACAAAAACTATCCTCTTCGAGTGGCACAAAATTATTGTCGTACTGTTTGGTTAAGATGCAAACTTTAAGGGGGCTAGGAATTCATTTTGCTTAGAATTTTTGCACCGTGTGGTTATAAAAGTAAGGTCGCCAGGAATTCATTTCTAAGTCAAACCTCTGAGGCACAAATGATCAAGGGCCCTTGGGGAACATGAAAATGTATTGTTTTGCGAAACGTATGTTTGTTTCTGTGAGGCTGAGGTGCGCACTTTAAGGGGGCTAGGAATTCATTTGTTAGCAAGCCCTTGAGGTACAAATGATCATGGGACCTTATGGAACATGGGAACCGTGAAGTAAAGCTGCATACTTTAACAGGCCAGGAATTCATTCATACGCAAAACCCTTCAAAAGTCAAAAGTATCTTTGCATCGCGTCGTGAGGTTAAGATGCCTGAGGAGTAAATGAACATCGGATATCGAGGATGAAGAAAATTTATCACTTGGTCAAAAGTGTATTTGCATTGCGAGGTTAAGATGCGAACTTTAGGGGGGTTACAAATTCATTTGTAAGCAAAACCCTTCTTTTATTTATTCTGTGGGGTAGGCCAGACACTCTAGCCGAAACACAGGCCAAAAACCCTTGACGGACAAGTGATCCGGCACTTGGGGAAATGAAAATCTATTGTGATCCAGTCCGGACCTGAAACGGATCTGGTATATGTGCTCTTATCAGTTATCAAGGTTCTTCAACATCAAATAACTCATAGAAATATTATACTTAGCCAACAACATTGAGGGGCCTCCCCCTCCTCTCCCCCTCAAATGTGGATGCCTTGGGAAACCAGATTCGATTCAATAAATAACATTTCCGTGGCTTATGTTTGTTCTATCCACCAAGTCCCATCCCAAATCCCTCAATTTCAAGTATGGCACAGGATTTCTGGTACTCACCTTCAAATTTCCCCAACAGTTGTCAGATCTGGTAAGGACTGGAAACGGAACATCTGAGACATATGTCTTGCCGATTATCAAGTCTCATTCAGATCCGATCATCTGTTCAAGAGTTGTACATGCTTCAGATTCCAGATCCACCCTCCCTCCACCCACCCCAGGATGGTCTTATCAGGGAAATGACAATTTCAAAGTCAATCTTGTTGGGACCCAAATACGCCTGCCAAGTTTCATTCTCCTAGTAGGATAGCCATTAAAAAAAAAAGAATCAAATCCTGAGCTTTTGAACATCAGAATATAATTCTCCTACCTTTTAGCTTTGGTTTGAGGTCAAAATCACCTCTCTAGATTGCATCTTAGTATCTTAAATCTTCTTTAGAAAAGGGGTACCAAAGGGAAAGGGGGTAATTTACAATATGGGTGTCAATACCCTAATTTCTTTACCTAGCTCCCTTCTGGCAAATATTCTCAACTAGTGAAAAAAATAAACTCTGTTCCACTTTCTTCAGGTTCTCTAAATACTTATTCTAAATACTTTAAGACCCTGAGCTTGCTATTTCTAACCTGATTAACAAGTACAATTCAAAATCCAGTCCCACCCCTGGTGCAAAATTCTCAGGGTTTAAGTGGATATGTATGTAGTCTTGTTCAATTGTTAGTCAGAGAGTATAGCTGAATTTAAATGTTAATATTACTTTTAATATAAATTAGTAAGGACATTTTACTGCTGGCCTTATTAAATAGATAATTTGGTCCTGAATGCAGTGGTGTTTCTATATATTTCTAGAAGCTGTTTGACATAGTAGAAAACTAAAAACAGAAAAGACAAACTTGCAGCAATTCGTCTTTTCATTACCGAAAATTAGTAAACTTGCACTATTACTGATGGTGCTTTTTGTAGTACTCCAGTCTACAGAGGCATTACAAGCCAAAATGTTTGGGGGGAGGGGCAAGAAATTACCGACCAGCTGGTAATTTTTACCGACTGTTTTTGCAGAAAAAACGACTATTTCAAGAAAAAAAATATGGTTTCGAAAAAATCGACTGATTTTCAGAAAAAAATGACTGTTTTGACGAAAAAATGAAAAAAATCAACTGTTTAGGTGAAAAATTGAGGCGCTTTGCGCCGACTCGGTTATCTTTTACCGACTGGCCGACAACATTGGGGGGGGGGGGGGGCATTCCCCGCTTCCCCTCCCGGTTGTGACGCCCCCCTGCCAGTCTACCACAAACCCCTGATTTGTGGATACCCTATGCCAAACATTGGGTAGGTATATCTAACGTTTGGCATATCCTATGCCTAACACTAGATACCCTATGACAAATGCTGGATACCTGTTGCTGCCTCAATGCAGACCTAAACCTAATGGAAAGTAATTCTGATTGGTTGATTTCTGAACTTCATTTAAATCATCAATATTTTCTCAGGTTATACTATCCAGCATTAGGCATAGGGTATGCCAAACGCAGATATACCCAGCGTTTGGCAGTAGGGTATCAAAAAATAAGAGGCTTCTGGTTGACTGCCCTTCTCCTGGTATATCTGGAAGTGCCTGGCCTAGCTTGGTATCACCCGAATATGCAAAGGAAAAGGCAACAAGTGCTTGGTACATCATATATGGCACTGAAGCCAAAGGGCTTCAAGTGCCATAGAAAACACAAAATAATTTAATTGTGGCTGATGATCAGTTAACTGTTGCACATTCTGAAAGCTAATTCTGGAAAATAATTCCCAGAATTAGAGGCGTTTTTCTGATGTAATCCTTGATAGCTGACTCATCAGAGAAAACACAGAATCGACTATCCTAGATTACAAAACAACAATCCAACGATCTTGCTCCTTTGCAAGATTCCCAAATCAACGATCCTGACTATCAGTGAGAACTATTTTTCATAATCTGGACTGTTGGAGAAAATCACATTTTAGGAGAATCCGAATTGTGAATCCTCAATCCGGATTGTCACAGAAAAACACCTTAGGCCTATGTCTGACATCAGAATTCAATTTCAAATCTGATTCAAATCGAGACAAATGCCAGAACTCTATTTCCAGAATTCAATGCCAAGAGACATTCAAATGGCAAGCTTAAACCAGTATAGCAAAATATATTTTTGACAACCCAAAGATATAGACAATAAGTTACATGGTTTGTTTCAAATGATAGAAGCATACATTAGTTGCATTTTTGCATTTTATACCATGGTATCTGGTACCACAATCTAAAGTCATTTTCGCCATTACAGAGGTATCTGATACATGATCTGATACAGATCTGATACCACAGTCAAAAGGCGTTTTTAGCAGTTATTGTGGTATCTGAGACTCAGATACCACGGTCACCATCGTAACTGATTGTGGTGTCTGAAAAAGTCATCTCACTTTCATCATTATCAACAATACTAGAGACTAGGATTTTGAAAGTTTATATTTGGGGTTATTTAGGCTAGCGAAAGCCAAGCGCATTGACACCCGGCAAGACAAGACTAGGCAAGACTAGGATTTTATCAAATTGGTCAGAGAGAAGTCTGTAACTTAGTGATATAACTGGATATCAGTTTTTACTTAGAGATGACTTCAAAGCACAATTTTGGCAATTGTCGTTTTAGCAGAGCAACTATGGTGTAAGAAACCACAATAACTGCAAAAATAATAAATTGCAAATCCAGTTACAGTGGTAACAGATACCATAGATGTGGACAAGACATGGACACACAGACACTGATACCAACAGCATGTTGGACAGATACTATTGAGATGAGTGAACATTTTCTTAAAGAGTAACAAAGACCTTAGATTCTTTACCTTTTATCAATATCTCCTTCCATAAGAGGAAAACCTTCAGAAACATTTTCTGGCAAAGCTTGCACAGTTCCAAGTGGATCCTGGTCCATACTCATTTCTTCGTGATTTGGCATGTCACTCATCATGTCTTTACACAATAATTTCAGCACACTTAGAAGGGAAACTATGAAGGTCCTGGTCTGGTCCGGGTAGTCTTCAAAGACACATGACCAAGTCAAATTAAAAGTTAAGTTAACAGCGCCAAATTAATTTGTTGATGAAAGCGATGCACAATTATAATTTCCTAAACAAATATGGCGGACGATAGGAGCGTCGCGCAGGCCAGATTCTGACACTAAAAAGCTACAAGATTTGACCGCTAGATGGCAACTATCCTCAGAGCAAAAGAATTCCTTTCTGCTTCCAAGTATAGGTTCCGTATGCAGTGTGTAGAAGTAAGGATTGATGACGCTACAATATACAGTTTCCTCCTAGTAGCTTATGAACTTATTCACTAGTGTTTGGTGTTTCCCTTAAAGTATAACTGAAAAGCCAACTCATTTTTGTATCGTTTAACTAAACACACTGCATTATTTGGACTGTGTTAAGGGATTTTTTCATTTTTCAATATTTGCTCTCTACCGATATTAAAAATATCTACGGCCGTCCTCACAACACAAAATTCTACTATTACGTGGAAAATTTAAATGTCAGTCGAGACGTGGCTTTCCAGTGGCCCCTAATCTGCTCATGGAAGGTAGACCACTGCGTGAACACTTATTTTTCTTAAATCGCTTTCGTCAGGCAGAGCAAAAGAACACTAGGGAGTAGCGCCAAGACCTACACTTTCCATGATTTGCAAACGGGTCATACTCGTAGCGCCGCCCAGTATGCTTGCAGCATTTAAAGCGAGACAAACTTGCGGGCTTAGAAATTGCTGGAAAGAGAAGGTGCGGTCTGCACACACCAAGGAAACACTGCAGGCTGTATCATTTTATTTTTTTGCATGTTCAGAATATGAAGTTATCGGAGCCAGCGTTGGTGAACGACTGAATGAGTTTCAGTAGGGACGCTCTCTATCGCTAGTGTGCTAGTATCGCTACTATTCGAGTGTGTGTCAATTCTGTCAAGTCTTGGCGCTACTTCCTAGTGTTATTTCACTCTATCGTCAAGCATACAACCAAGAATAAATAAGGGAAGATTTGAGAAGACTTGAATCATGGGACGTTGTTTTCTGCCCGATCCTCAAGTACCGGGGGTGGAGCGTGTTCGGCGCCTGTCCAGACCACAGAGTAAATATTGGCGCTATTTCTTCTGATCGCCGTGCTTCGCGTCAAGGAAGTGCGCCGAATTCAAATTAAACAGAACGAGGCCGACATTTTGCCCTTCTCCCTCCAACAAATTGCTGCTACTACTAGTTTAAAAGACGAGACAAGGGGCTAAAGTACAGTGAGATGATAGTGCACTTACTAATGCACTTACATTAGGCCAAATGCGGAATACGCTTGCCCGGTGTGGCACCCTGGCCTCACCTCGACTCTGAGTGATAAGCTCGAGGGTATCCAAAAGCGAGCGTGCAAAATCATTTTAGGGGCCCAGTATGTTTCATATGAAGATAGTCTTAGTGTATTATGTCTACCGACCCTTAAAGAAAGAAGACATGCCCTGACGATGAAATTTGGGTTCAAATGTCTGTCGTCTGAAACTCACAGAGATATTTTGCCTGAATATGTGTCAGATTTACGACCGAAGTCCTGTACTAGGCAGTTTACACGGTCAATCGGTCTTCCAAAGCTAAGTCTGCCACCTGTAAATTCGACTGACCGGTACTTGTCTTCATTTGTACCTTATTTTGTACGTAACTTTAATTCCTGAGGCTGTTTTTTTAAGTGTGTTGTAAATAAGTATATTAACATGTAATTGACTATCCGAAGCTAGCGTGTTTCTTATGCTATTATGGAGAATAAAGGAATTATTATAGAAGTCGTGCAATCCTACATTCAAGGATGAGCACGCTTCCAAACATTCATGCAATCTCTATGGCAGATTCTTAGTGATGAAAAAAAAAGACTGTCAATAGGATAGATAGTGAAACATTTAGCCAACTACCCGAGATAATGATACACATTTTGACTAAAAATAATAAGTGGTTATCTCAAATATAGACGTTTTGAATGGTACCGTGCAATTATCATTTTCAGTAATCAATTAAAATTTAAAACTAGGAAAAACTTCAAGCCCACTGTTTTTCGCAACTAACCGAGAAATGCTATGAACTGAATTTTGTGTACAGAGTACAACTTATTCCAACTTGAATGATGTAAAAACGTGATAATGAAAAAAAAAGACTACGAAAAGGCATAGACAATGACAAATTTGGGCAGATGTAAAGTGCAACTATCCGAGATATTGATATACCTTTTTGACCAAGAATAATAAGTTGTTATCACAAACTGATACGTCTTGAAAGATATCCTACACTCAGCAATCATTAATTTAAAATTAGGACTTTATACTGTTTTTCGCAACTAAACGAGAAAATGATATGAACTAAATTTCGTGTAGAGTACAACTTAAAAACTCATTGAGTACATTTCGACAGCTAAATATTGTCCAAGCTTAATACCTTTTCTAGAAGCGATTCTTTACAGTCCTGAGAAGACCAAAATAAAATTACTAATGTTCACACCAGTCCTATTGAATCTGAACTAATTGCATGCGTGTTAGGTCTATGCTTCAGCGTTCAAGTTGCTTAATTGTTCCCCTGAGTCATCAAATGCCGCATTGCCTTGGGCTTCACCGTCTTTGTGAAGGGTGGTGACAACATAAGCTTCATATTGCAAATCTGACCCGAGATTGAAAAGGAGTTTATAATCCTCAGAATCTGCACTGTTTGAACTTCCCGCCTTTTCTGACTGCTTCATCACTTTTGCTCTGGAGGTAACATTTAATACTGCAAGAGGCAACACCCGAAGCTCCACCCAGGCTCCACCCCCGGTAAATAAGATCGGACGAAAAGAGATCTAGGATGCTGACATCGGGGTTATGTGAGTTCTCAATTCTTCCCTTATTTATTCTTGATACAACACAGATACAAGCGCATATAGAGGTACCACGAATCCGACAGGGAAATTCTGCTGTATGTTAATCGATCATTTGTGGATAGGGGAGCAACGAAGTTACGCATTTTCATCGGATGTTCAAGCCTCTTTAAGTGAATAAGTGATGTGTAACTAGATTGTCCTATCTTAGCCCTTTTCGGTTAAACTTTAAAGGACCCGTGAAACTTCTGAGGTGAAAGAAGGCATTGGTGAGTCAAGTAATTTAATGGCTTACAACAATAGGGAATATCGGAAAAACAGAGACCACAGAGTACGTTCCGGCGGTAAAGAGCCTAGCTTGCAAAAAGAGCTTGAGCTAGCCAACAAAAACAACAAAGAAGAAGATACAAAGTATAAAAATTACAACGGAACCAAGAATTAAAAAGTAACACAAAGGGGTAATAATTCGTTTTACTTTTTTCAAAGCTGACTGCGGACCAGTTGTTGCGCATTGCGGGTCCATATTTTATCCACTTCCTGAAGAGGCCAAAACAGTGTCTGTAATATTGCTGTAGTAAGGTCTTATCTGGTGACCTTTAAATATAAAATCTTACTCATTCCTACAAAAATTCCCAATTCTTGGCACAGTGTTCTAGCGTTAGGGCACGCCCCAACATATAAACACAGTGCTCATACGTTAAGTTACAACAGTCTAGTAGCCTACACTAGGAACATTAACAAACCCACGTTAGATCTTGGTATAAGTTATTTGAATAAGGGGGAAGAGCGAATAGCCTTTCAGTTCATACCGAGTGGTGCATTAGACCCGTGGAAAACTCTGGAAAAGTCAACCAGCAGTTAGCACTGGAGTTTATAGAACAGAGTTGGGTAGATCGCAATTTAATCAGTGTTAAACATGGGTAGGCGTGGCTATGGCTAAGAGGCATTGAAAATACCCGAACAAACTTGGATGAACACCAAGAAGTAAAGTGTCACTGTTTAGTTTATGCTTGCGCATCTAGTGGCTGAAAAATAACTAACCTGGAAGAAATTTTATGAAGGGCGTATCTGGGCCGAAATATCGCTGAAGAAAACCTTAACTGACTGTTGCGTCACTTTTCCATCAAATATTCTTAAATCATGCTTTCGACGGAGTCAATCCCTCCCTTCTCACCGATCCCACCATTCTTTCATTCTCGACGCTGCGAAAAATCTCACTATCATTCATCATTATTTACGTCTGAAAATAGGCGTGCCAAAATCCTCCTACAAATTTCGGAATCTATCCCATTAGCATATGTGCCATATACGGACCGACGGAGATGCTCGAAGGGATGCTGCGATTTGAAATTCCTCTAATGTCAAGCAGTTCTGTACTGTGGTCGACGAAGGAAACACCGAGGAATATAAAATGGCTGGACGACCAAGGTGGCAGGTACGAAAATGTTTTTGTTTCATCTTTTTACAAGCTTGATTAGCAGCCTTGGCATTACAGTAGATCCTATTATTATGCGCTGTGTCTCCCCACAAGCCCCGTGGGCAAAAAATACGAAAAGCAGTATAAAAATACCGTCTTGCCGACCTGTGGCCACGATTGAGGCAAGAATAATAAAGAAGTTTGAAAGCCCTTGAAACAGATCGCACAGTTTATACGACTCGTTTACCGTGTTAAGTCCGCACTTTCTTACGTTTGCGTTGTGTTGTGAAAGTTCATATTGCGGTGTGCTGTTTTTCGTTTCTTTTGTATGCTCCATTTAGGCAGGGTTGCCACATCAAAAATATTTAGAGAGTGACTTCTGGCCCAAAACAGAGAGTGAATTGGGAGTGAAATCTATTTTCATGAAATGAGGTCGAAATCGCCTCTGTAAAAATGACATCTTAATTTTACTTTCATGAAAAAACTTGAAATAGTCACTTCTGGTCGGAGTCCCTGCTGCAAAAATGACGCATATGGTCATTTCATGAAATAGAGGGATTCTTATGTCCTACGTAGCACAAGAGTGACGAAAACCAAAGAGAGTGACAATTCACATCGTGCGACATGTGGCAACCCTGCATTGAGGTCTTCCTGGGCTAACTTTGATGGGCAATTGTTCCCAAGGCCCCTGGACAGTTAATACAGTCGGTGCACCCTATTTTGTAATTTAGCATAACATCTTTATTATTTTTGTTTTATTGAACATACTTGGACTTAGCAGACTAAAGACCTCAAGTCCGACGCTTGTATATTTGGGGAGATACATCTATGGATGAGCAGACTTAGAAATTAAATAGACAGGTACCAACTGTACTTTTTTACGACAATGATTGTTACAATTACCTGGCCGGCTTTCCGAGGCAATAGCCCTTAGGCAGCTGTCTACAGTAGTTAGCGTAGGCAGAAGCTCGCCGCTGTTGATGAGGGAATTTGTAGAATGATCATTGTTCCTTTAGTATTCAATCACTCACTCACTTGTTTTAAAAATCATAGCCAGGGGTGGCCGATGATGGGTCTTTGCAAAAGAACTATAAATACAATAAAATAAACGACCGCGATAAGTATCTTTGCAACCAGTTGGACAAGGTCGCGTTCCAGTGAAGTTATTATAAGTTAAGATGATAAGAGGAGGGGCGGGCGCCGTATTGTCGTAGTTATCACGCTTTCTGGGACGAAAATAATAACAACGCGAACATACGTCATCACTCTTACGGGAGTTCCTGCAGAACCGATAGTTAATATCACTGATGATGCTCGCGACCATCGTAAGTAAATTGTAACGATCGTAACAGCCGTGGAACGAAATAATAAGTGGGAGGAGCCAATTTACTTATTACGGCGGGGTCTGGAACGGCAATAGCACAAGAATAGTAACGATCGTAACTAATAATACGTCGCTGGAACGCTAACCAAATATAAGCTCGTCAAGCTTTTGTCCCGTTGGTATTTATTGTGTTTTTACAAATTTTGTGTTCGACATTGCACTCACTGTTTGTTGTTGTTACGATTTGTCTGTGCCAGTGTCCGATTGACGATTTGAATCATAAGCGTTATCTTTCTATGTCTCATTTTATCTGTCTCTTCATTTTGGATGATAAACATGAAAAAAAGCTATTAATTAACTACCGTAACGTTTCTTCAAATTCGTACAATTCTTTATTTTACTGCGGTGCGATATTTCTTGTCCATTGTTTTTATCCGTATACTTCTTAAGCTTTGTTTGGCATTAGTAAGGCATATATGCTGAGATATCCGCATTCGCATTCGATTTGGACACCATTCGAAATGACGTGGTGCGAATTTTTTCCGCTAGCGACGCCGAATTTGCCTAGTCGAACGCGAATATGCGTTCTATGGGCACCAACCTCAATACTCTTGATGACTAGCTCTCCTTGTCGATGCAAAATCGCTGTGTACCTAGCGGAAGAACCAGAAGCGGCATCACAGCTGTCCCCAACGATCGCCGCTATTGGTTGACACAGGGTTTAGTTGTTGAGTTTGAATCGTTAGTGAGACGTTTTCTCGTTCTTCCTGAGGATCATTGGCGTGTTTTGGACTTAGTCATATAGAGTATACTCTTAGCCTTGTTTCTGGCGTCTCAGTACCCTTGGCCAAATGTTAAAATGAAATGTACATGCTGTCCTGACAGTCAAGAGGCAAAATAATATTTTTTTTTCAACACTCATGTGTCCGAAAATGTTCAGATTCTGTGTCTTTTCTTTGTTTTGAAGCTGTTATGAAAAGGGATTTTCTGGCTAATGTCGTGTTCTCCAAGGAATTTGCTTCTCCCGTCAGTCGCCTTGCAAGAACAATTCCAGTTTGGAATTTGTTGAGAATTGGAATTTATTTCCTGTATTCAGTAGAAAATGTGACTGACGGTTCTCTCTCAATGGGACACATTAAAACGCTCACCTTGTTTTTGGTGTCTCTAAGCCCTGGCTTGGAAAAATGTTGGCGGAATTTCCGTGCCAGAAGGGCGTCTGGAAAATGATTTTTCTGGAAACGATTTTGTAAACAATCCCAGAATGAGCAATACGAGGAGCATTCCAGCTCCAGCTAGTAGACCCTCGCAGTTTTTAGGAGGAATGTTGGCAGAGGTTTTCAGATCCTTTCAATGATGGGTGAATAATCCAGAACTTGATAATAATAATAATAACAATAATCTGTTTTCAAAGCCAGAGGCCATTTACATGAACAAGTTATAGACTAATTAAGTAACAAAATTAAACAAAATATAACACAAATTCAGCTTTTATTTTCACGTAACTTCACTCATTCATCGATAAATCTACACACTTTGCATATCATCACACGGTCGATCCCCTTATACCGTTGAAAAACAACTCATTCAGAATCATATGTATCCCAAGCCCAAGCTGACAAATCACCGTTGGTGGTAGGCTACTGTATGGATTATTCGTCCAAGATTGTTTTTCGGCGATGTTTTTAATAATAATGATAGATTTATTGCCCATCATTGTGCACAAATGCACTAAAAGACGGAGCAATTAAGTACAGAAGACGAAAAAGCACAAAGAAAGAAAGGAAAAAAAGAACATTACTGGCAACAATAATAGTGAAGAAAACGCAAGAAACGTAGAAAAACACACTGACACAACTTACACTGAGTACAACATGTGCTGAGATAAATTAAAGCTGCGCTGCTGTCCTGTCCATGTCGTAGCTAAAAACCCAAAAACCGTATTTTCCATGTTTTCTTATAATTTTATAGAAAAAATATTTTTGCTCGAAATTAATGGCTATTTGCGATGGTGATGTTTGACCTCTGAAATTTGACTGGGCTTTACAATGGACCACAAAAGAGGGTACGAAGACATGTACGAACAAAAGCCGAAAGTTAGATTAGGACAAAGAAATCCAGACTTTGATGCAGACCAGCGCGGAAAACCTCCTGTACGAGGGCACACGACATCGCGTTTCGTTCAGAACTTTCAGAAAATCGCTGAGGCTTGAGACTTCGCTATTTCCGCTTAACCGACTGTACCTTTCTAAAGCGTGTTACCCATTAACATTACCATTTACGAAGTATCATGAACAATGACAAACTACACATGCACACACTTCCTTCTGAGAGCGTGTTCCATCCTACTCACCGTAGTTACTACGCATGACGTCACAAATTCTGCCTTTCTGTCGTCAAGGTTGGAACGATTTTTCTATTTTCCAGCAGAATATCATGCCGCGGGCGAATCCGACCAATCACGTGACAGAGATCCGTAGTTACTACGCTTACTACGCTCCCGAGCGTGGTAAGCAAATAGTTACTATTAGTTACTATTTCGAGAAGGCTGGAACGGTCAGCGTAGTAACTTTTCGTGAGGTTGGAACGGAAATAGTAACTAATAGTTACTATTGGTACGAGGGTGGAACACGCTCTAGTATAATGACCCGTCAGTGGACGGTTAGCTGTGGTATGATCGTGAAACTGAGATTTTCTCGTCGACTGATTTACATGTTTATTTTATGACAACAAAAACTAATAATCGGCTTTGTCCGTGGCATCTTTTTTAATGAAGCTGAAATTGAATTTAGACGCTTATACTTTAAAACAGCTCGTCCCGACTCCTGAGTCTATACAACTTCTTCTTTCATTTTTATTTTCTTCTTGCTAAAATTTCATTGCTGTGAACTGAATGAATGAATGAATTTATTCCCAATAAAGCCCAAGGGCCATGGCGGGAAACAAACACAATAAGAAAAACAAGATATCATACACTCCAACAACAAACCAAAAAATCAACTTCTATAAAAATAGTTCTTGGTGGGCCATAGCTAGCTTCAGGAATCTACCCAGCCTTCGGATCTCACCAAAACACTTACTTCCCATACTTGAAACCAAATCCCTTACCTGTACCCCAAAATCCCCCAAATCCCAATGTTTCATGTCTGAAATCTTGTCTTGTTTTGACAAGAATAGCGACAAAAGTCTTCTTTTATTTTTATTTTCTTCATGCTAAGAATTCCCTCGTGCGAAGACTGCTGTCGTTAAACCTGCCTCGTTTCGTGACTGTCAACGGTGATTCCCCAAAAATGTTGAACTTGTGTGAAGCAAGCAAGAACTGAATGTACTCGCCTATACGGAAAATACATTTCCCTCGCTTTGCTTTGTGAAGTATGCTTATGCCTGACTCAGGAATTCCTTTACTCCAAAAATAGTCTGCAGATCACTGGATCACTATTCACTTTTATCAAGAACTTATAAATAAACAAATCTGATTCTGAAAAAGGAAAAGCTTAGGTGGCTTATAACAATTTATATGTAATTCGATGGGAAGTCATGAATGTTGAGAGTGACGGGGAATGTGAGATTATATTAACATAGCAGATTATTTATCTGCTTGATACACAACTTCTAACACAGAAACTGGAATTTTCAATGTATTTGCGTTTCCGTAGTTAGGCTACTCCTGACAGAAGACTGGAACACAGCCATCATTTGTTTAGATTGGCTGCCACCGCCACTAACTTTAGAACCTAGATTACATCATTGCAAAAACTCCTAATCTTGTCAGAGAAATACTCGTCAGTGATAAGTTTGTGACTACTTAGGGGCATGACACCAGATTTTTGTGTGCAAATGAGGACTCGTGAGTTACTGCGCGCAGTCCCCGACAGAGGGACCCAGGACCACAGGGCAGTTAAGACGAGTTTTTCGTAATTTAGCGAACAGAAACTTTATCTTATTTTGTTGTACTTACTTAACGTACTTTACCTTTAGAAAATTGACAAGCCGAGTTAGAAATGGAAGAGGCAAGAACCAACTATATTTTTTTTTAGTTTAGTTTATTCATAAAAAATAAAAACACCATTAACTCTTTGTGGCCCCACCATAAGGCCTAACATAAGGCCTGGCAATGGGCGGGGCTTATTCTTTATTCATATCGTCTTAAAGCACAACTCCTACTAGAAATGATCTTCTCCCAATGAAATGGATCAGAAAAAACTTTTTCGAATATACCATTACTTTCCCCCTGAAATTAGCGATTTTCTCGTTAGCGCTTGTCGATTACCTCCGGGCTTCCTGCTCTCTGACGCGGCGGCTGGGCGCGAAACATTTGAAACTGAACGCGCCGTGGTTAAAAAGTGGGAAAACCAAGCAAATGAAAGAAGCAATAAACGATGCTTCTGATATCCTTATGTGTGAAAGAGTTGTCAGCGGGCGTTGAAGATTCCGGCAAAAGTTTCGTTGTGTGACGGGCAAAACTCGGCAAGGCCAAAAAAGCGCTAAAATTTCATAGGCACAAAACGAGACAGTGGAGAAAGGTGTGGATTTTAAAAGCTTATAATTCTGTACGGGAGCTAGGTATACTATAAACAGCAGAATTAGCAAGAGGGGTCCTTTAAGGGAAACAAACATTATAATTTTAATTTATAATAAAAATTATAAATTATAATTATCATACAATTTAATTATATATTTAATTATAATATAATTTACAAACATTATAATTTTTTGAAATTATAATTTTTATATTCACCACTTTGGCTTCTGGTCGGGACCACTTCCAAGGTAGGGGCCCAAAGCAGCTGCCTGCCTAGTTTGCCCAGACAAAACTTTGCCAGTGCCCATCGGATCCCACTTGATGCCCGTCCTTCATGTTCGTTCATCGACATTTCGTCCCTTTGTGGAAAGGGTCTTCTTCAGGTCATAGTCGACAACATCGAGTATGAAATGCAGCCAGCTCGGCCTGAAGGAATACTGAGCTCATTCTCTGTGGGGCTTATGTTCATAATTGTGCCGTGTTCTTCAAAGCTGTGCTAACTACATTTTCATAATTTTTGTGCCCAGTTTTGTGTATGCCATCTGCATGAAGCAATAGGAACTCAGAAAGTTAAAACTAATCTACCTGTTAGATGGTGCTCATGTCACAATTTAACAGAATACCAAATCAGCTATGTTCTTTCCAATGGTATAGTTAACTCAGTTTTCAAAAAAATTTCAGTTAGCACAGTTTTGAAGAACACGGTACAATTGCGGGCTTATGTTTGTAATGCATCGTTGTCAATGTTCTTTTACCGGTCGAGCTTGTTCCATATTACAGAAGGGGTAGGGGATGACATCCCAATTCTAAAGACAATTCCAAATTCAATATTGCATCCGTCATGAATGTTATGGTGCTGGGAAAACAGATAGGAATGTTTCACAACTACCAGCATATCATAATCACATGGATAAGAACTGGTTAGGGATACCCTTTCTCTTTTTCTGCAGAGCAAATCTGAGAAGGCAATACCCTATATGACTAAGTCCGAAGACACGCCAGTGATCCTCAGGAAGAACGAGTAAACGTCTCACTAACGACTCAACCTCAACAATTCAAATCGTGTGTCAACCAATCGCTGCGATCTTTGGGGGCAGATGTGATACCGCTTCCGGCTCTTCTGCTAGGTACCCATCGATTCTGCATCGGCAAGGAGAGCTAGTCATCAAGAGTATTGATAATGTTGTGGTGACCGGTAGTGGCGTTTCTGGCTCTTCGCTGGGCACCCGGCGATTATTCGTCGGTGCGAAGAGTTAGTCATCATGAGTATTCCAACTTCGATAGACTAAAGCACAGCTATCAGCATATCATCATCGCTTGGATAAAAACTGGTCAACTTTAACCTTTTCTCTCCTTTCTGCATTACTACTCCGTGAACTTGTTTTTTTTCACGTTCTGAAGATAGTTCCAAATTCGATAGTTGCATAAACTATCTAACTAACTAACATACGCAATGTATGCTATGATGCTGTGAAAATGGATAAGAACACTTTCGAGAACAGAACACCAGGTGGGTTTGATAATCGATCAATACCCATCAACCTTCGGGGTGGTAGGTTTGACCCTGATAGATGATGGCTTGACCCGCTTTTGTTCAAAATTATGCTACCCCACAAACATCAACATAAATACTTCCTTAAGAAGCTACCAAGGCCAAAACTCAAATTTGGGTTCCTCTCGTTTGAACCGTGGTACACTATAACCTCTACGCTCGGGTTTGAAAAGTAGGCTCTGATTTGAAAATATGCTCGGATCACAAGACCTACAGTCTGATGTGAACAAGAACAAAGGTTTTGATGGGATCCCAAAAATCTAATATTTGATTCAGACAACTGGGTCTTGCCTTCGCCAGATCCAGACTTCGCCAGGCTAATCATCAGAGAAAACCAAGTTCAGATATACCTCTATAAGCCATATCTATTTTGACGACACTGACCGAAACTTCCTGCTTTCCTTCTGCCAATTTCCGGTTTCGGCCGAGTTCAGAGCGAACTAATTGTCCAGCAGAAAGAGAAAATTCAGAAACGAATTCAGCGTACATCCTTATCTCTGTAAAGAACATCCGATCAACTTCAAATAAAACTTTAACTTATAAAAAAAATTCGGTTACAACCGGATTCCAGACGAATTATATGTTCGGGTAAAAAAAATGATTGTCATATACAGACTCAGTGTCTCTTCTTACCCCTAAATCTGTCATCTAATCAACTTCAAATAAAGCTTTTGCTTTTAGCAAATTTTCCGGTTTCTGCCGGATTCCGCGCGAACTAGTTGTCCGGGTAGAGAATGCTTTTCACATAAGTGTTCAGCATGTTTTCTTACCACTAAATGCTAAATCGAACATTTAATCAACTTCAAATGAAACTTTTATTTTTAACCAACTTTCCGGTTTTTGCCGGATTCCGGACGAACTATTTGTCCGGGGAGAAAATGATTTTCACCATCATGTTCAGCATGTCTTTTACATCTCATGTTTGCCCCTTAATTTGAACCCCCACCCCTGAATAAAGGGCTGCAAAGCCCATCTACGAGCTTGACCTTATCCTTGACCCAAAAAATCCTTACACAAAGTTTCATCAAAATATCTCATTCCCTTCTAGAGCTATCGTGCTCACAGACAGGCAGACAGACGGACAGATGGACAACTTTTGCGATATCATAGGTGTCCCTCCATTTACGTTTTGGGATCCCAAAAATACACTAGGATTTGCAAAATTGATCGAATTTAAAAACAAATTCGGATTTTACGCAGCGTAAATGCGACATGACATCAATGCACCAGACATCAGCCTGATGATTTATAAGGGGAAGCCAAGGATCAATTTTGAGTCGCAATCCATGTTATTACACAGATTCCAATGTAATTGCCCTTTATGGGGTATATTTAAAGAAGTTTTTGAATATGCCTGAAAGTAGAGTAATTGCTTTGCATTTTGCTTTTTGAAACTCTAGGCCCCCCCCCCCCACCCCCTCAGACGGCGCCACTGATTAAAATTAAAGTTTCCACACTTGGACCATTTTGACACTAGCCATGAGAAAGATACTATTTTAGGTCAGATTTCTTTTTTTTATGAAATTTTTGCTTTGCTAGCAGATGCGTTTACCACACTGTCAAAAGTCTGATAACTTTTAGCACAAGTATGCACAGTTTCAACCATGGTATCTGTTACCACTGTAACTGGATCTGGAATTAGTCGTTTTTGCAGTTACCGTGGTACGGTTGCTCTGCAAAAACGACAATTGCCGAAATTGCGGTTTTCGAAATCATCACTAAAGAAAAACTGATATTCAGTCACACCACTAAGTGCCAAACTTCTTTCCCACCACTTTGACAAAAACTGATGAAAGTGAGATGACTTTTTCAGATACTAGGATCAGTTACCACGGTCGGACCGTGGTATCTGAATATCATATACCACGATAACTGGGCAGATACCAAGAAACTGCAAAAACGCCTTTTGACCGTGGTACCAGATACCACGGTAACTGCATAAACGGCTTTAGACCGTGGTATCAGATACCATGGTATCTGCAATACATGACATGCAATAATGATGATAACACCCAAAGTGTTATTTCTTGAAATTGCGCATCTTTGGGTTAAATGTTATCATGCTTTTGACAGTGCAGATAATCGATTTTTTTTTTTTACTCTAGTATTACAGCGAAAATGCACAATGAATGTTCATTCTTTCGGCTGTGAGGACTGTTATAAATGATCTCATGCAAGTCATAAATTTATTAGACTTCATTAACAAAAACGACCGAATTTACAGCGGAAAATTAGAAAAAAAAAACATTGTGAGTAGAAATGGAGACGAATTTAAGAAAAAAGCACCAAGAATTTTCACTTAAAAGCCACATATTCACATGTGGCGGGTGTTACCAAACGCTCCCTGGCCGGCCTGTGATGCTCCCTTGTTGTAACCCGCCTGAAAAAAAAGAAAAGATAAATTAAAATCGTGGGCTGAAAAAATCGTGAGTTATTCTCCCAATTATGGACGGAAATCCGCATGAATTTATAATGATTTACCCTTTATGAAGATTTAGAAGACAAATATTTAGAAGATCCCATGGGTGTCGTTAACATCCATAGGGAAAAGTTTCTGCAGTCACTGGATCCCCAGCACAGCCTGTACCAGGCATTTCTGAAGTAGGCTCTTTGTTCCTATTTTCGGGATCCCAAAACGTAAGTGGAGGGATACCTATGACTTCGTAAAAGTTGACCGTCTGTCAGTCTGTTAGCACGATAATTCCCGAAGGGATATTTTGTTCAAATTTGGCATGAGGACTCTTTGGGTCAAAGTATGGAAGATTGGCTCTGTAGTCCTATATTTAGGGGCAGGGGAGGGGTTTCAAATTAAGGGACGAAACAAAATATTTTTAAAAGCCAATCAGATCGTCGATTTAGGAATAAGGAGACATGCTGAATCCGACTATGAAAATTATTTTCTCGGCGGACACATAGTTCACCCGGAATCCACCGGAAACTGTGTGAAAAATAAGAGTTTAGTCTGAAGTTGATTAGAGATTCAGTATAGAGGTAAGGAGACACGCTGGACAAGTATATGAATTTCTTTTTTCGCCAGACAAGTAGTCCGCCCGAAATACGGCCCAAACTGGAAAAATTGTTTGAAGTAAAGGTTTTATTTAAACTTGATTAGATGTTCGATTCAGGTGTAAGAAGACAAGCTGAACCCGTATATGACCATGGTTTTCTACTCGGACATATAGTTCGCCCGGAATCCGGCTGAAACCGTTAAAATTGTTAGAAGTAAAATTTGTATCTGAAGTTGATTAGAGGATCGAGGTAGTGATAAGGAGGCATGCTGAACCCGTATATGTAAAATATTTTCTCGTCGGACAAATAGTTCGCCCGTAATCCGGCCAAAACCTGAAAATTAAAGTTAAAGTTTCATCTGAGTTGGTTCGAGGTTCGATATAAGGGTAAGGAGATATGGTGAATTCGTTTTGCAGCTTTTTTTTTAAACTGACAAGTAGCTTGCCAAGCATCCGGCAGAAACTGGAAATTTGGTAGTAGTAAGGCAGCAGGAAGCTTTGATCAAAAGTAAACACACACGCTGAATCCATATCTGAACTTGGTTTACTCAGATGGTTACCAATTGACTTTAATCTGTTTCTAAATTTTAGCAGTAAACATTTTCAAGAAGTCTGGCCGGATATCTACAATATCCAATTGTTTGGATCAGATATCACCTGATCCATCGAAATCTTTTCTCTTTTTTACAAGATTTTCTAATATCTCACATATTTACATCCTGGGGGGGGGGGGTACCCGGGAGGGGTTCGCCAGGGGGGGAGGGGGTACCGGGAGGTTTTCGCCAGTTTTTTTGGCGAGGGTGATTTCCGGATGATGTCCGATGTGGTTTTCGCCAGGGCGCAGTGGCGAAATCCCAGTCAGCCTCGGCTGAGGGACTATTTGTGATTAAGATGTTCCGCGAGGCCAAGAAAACAAACAAACAAAAACTCACTTGCAACCCAAGATGACCTTCGGATGCCCTCAGCTGTTCCTCAGTGAAGGCACGTTCATTCTTGTCCGCCATTTTTGGTCCTAGGGTGGGTCCGGTGTACTCGGGATGCTTTTGTGTCTGCAAAGTATTAGAGACTGTCTCAAAATATGCTGGTTCTACTTATCAATTTTGTTCTCAATGTCCTGACACCTGCAACTTTTCCTTACGACAAAAGTATCAGAACATTATTAAAAAAATTTGATTACAGTCAGTTGTTGAAGTTTCAGTTGTTGAAGTAACGGGCTAAGACTCGGCAGTCTAGTTACGCATCACGTATTCACTTCTATAGGCCTGAAAACCGGATAAAAATGCGTTACTCCGTTTGTCCACAGATAATGGGTATGGACATTAAGCCATTGCTGAAAAATAAGCGCGCGCTTATTGTCTTTGATCCTGCAAATGCAGGCTTGTTTTCACATTCGATACCTCCACGTTTGAACGAGATTTTGGGTTGTCGTGCAAGCAGCGCACATTCTGAACATCATTACTAGAGCCTCGGGTGAAAAAATTGCAAAATCCCTTAGATGGGTCAAAGTGTTCAAATATCAGATTCTAAAGTAAACTGCCTTTTCAGTCAAAATTTAAGTCTCGAACCCACTTGCTCATCGCTTGTCACCCATTTCGAGCAATTCAGTCATATCGGGGTTATTAAATTCTCTCCATTAGTGAAAAATAAGCGCGCACTTATTGTCTTTGATCCTGCAAATGCAGGCTTGTTTTCACATTCGACATCTCCACGTTTGAACGAGATTTTGGGTTGTTGTGCAAGCAGCGCACATTCTGAACAGCATCACTAGAGCCTCGGGTGAAAAAATGCAAAATCCCTTAGATGGGTCAAAGTGTTCACGTGTATTCAAATATCAGATTTTAAAGTAAACTGCCTTTTCAGTCAAAATTTAAGTCTCGAACCCACTTGCTCATCGATTGTCACCCATTTCGAGCAATTCAGTCATATCGGGATTACTAAATTCTCTCCATGAGTGGTAAATAATTCGATATGTGAATAATTCGTAATGACATTCATCGTCGCTATAAAAAATCATGGACAACAGCGCCCAACCAGCGCACGACGTTATCCACTGCTTCCTGGCCGAAAATTGAAATTTTAGTGTCTTTTTCTGTGCGTTTATGTGTTTTATTTATTTTCTTTCATTTACTCCGCTTTTTCAAAATGGCGGGTTATAAATAAACTTACTTACCGTACTTACTTACATATTTGCGATTTCTAGATAGGAAATGGAAACAGTTGATGTCTGCTAAAAAAATTGATAAAAAAAAAATTGTTTTCTGCCTTTACCGAAATGGGTTGCTAGAGGAGAGGAAATCCCTCTGAAATCTCCTCCCGCCACGAAGGCGACCCACAACCAGTGTTCGCCGGCCGGAAAAACAAGTGAGAAACAAATAAACAGGTTAAATCACCGAATTGACGAAGGGATGGACTGAATGCGGCGAAATGGATGCGGACTGAACAAAAGTTGTATGAATTACCAAATTTGATAAAGAATGGGAACCAATAAAGACGTTAAATCACCCAATTTGGAAATGTGTGGACAGAAGATCTTATAAGAACCGTCCGGAAAAAAAAGTGACATCCTGGCGCCTACAAAACTTCTGATGGAACCGTGGCTTTTGGCCGAAAAAACGTCTGGTGCCTACTAAACTAGGTCCTTTTCACCAACTATTAACAAGAAATCTCGCTTTACATCTGCATAATTATAGCTCACCTTTTATGTTTCATTTTGTATTTACTGGTAAGAAACCGGTTGCAGAATTTTGGTTCGCTCTATCGAAGAAACGAAAATGTATGACAAATCGCAGAATTCTGTGACCAGTGGCAACACCGCCCACAAAAGATGGTGGATTTGAGCGAAGCAAAAGCTGAAGATCGATTAAACTGGGACTGAGAAGTTCTTGTTTGTATACGGAATTTAATGTTTAATATGATATTAAGTGCATCGGAGCTTACAGTTTAACTGAAAAGGCAGCTTATTCTACATTGATATTTGAATACGCTGAAATACTTTGAGCTATCTAAGGGATTTTTTTTATTTTTTTCATTTATTCAAACAATGTTTACAACGGGTACGTCAGCTACGATTCTTCATCAGCGATATTTCGGCCCTTTTTGTCAAGGGTCCTCGTCAGGCTGTCAATCCTCTGGTTCAACTTCGGGGAAGGAAACAGACCTGTAATCAATTATTCTGATTACAGGTATACAAAATATTTGAAAACTAAATGCACCGTGGTTAAAAGTAGGAAAACTAAGCAAATAAAAGAAGTAAAAAACAGAAGATTCTCGTATCCTTGTGTGTGAAAGAGTTGCGCGGACGTTCACGATTCTGGCAAGCTTTGCGTTGTATAACCGGCAAATCTCGGCACAGCCGAGAAGGCGCTAATAATTCGTGGGTACAAAACGAAACCATGGAGAAAGGTGGGGATTTTAAAAGCTTATAATTCCATAAGGGATCTAGGTATACTATAAAAGGCAGAATAAACAAGAGGGGTCCTTTAAGGACGCTAAGCACGGAAAAGTCACGGCTCAAGAAAGTAAGAAGGTGATGTTAAGATATGTATTGCAAGGAGTCTGCCATTTTTAGTTTATTTTTCGGCAACGGCTTACCTTTGATGTTGGTAAATGTTTCAGGCATAGAGGGACAGGTGCATAGAGGTACCATAAATCCGAAAGAACAAACAGAGTAATGTAGTTATATCGATTTGTGAGGCCTGTTATTGTAGCGTTTACACGGACAAGAAATCCCGTCGAGTAGAAAGGAATCCGTTCGTGAAGACGACTAGAGAAAAAGTCTAGCAGGACGAGAATCCTTTCATGATAAAAGGAATTCCAGTCTACATGAAAGGAATCACCTCGGCGGCGCTGGTAAAAAGACTAAAAAGTCTAGCTAGCTTTTGAGATCAGCAGTCATCAGTACTGATGTCATAAATGCTCTCAAATTTTTTTTTCATTGGCTAGTGAATTTAATTTTGTCAGATTTTCTGGTTTGAAAAATTTCTTTTCTTCCCTCTGCGTGTAAACATAATCGTGTCACCAAGATCGGATTCTGTTCAAGTTTTCCTATACTTGCAGACGCTTCATAAGTGAATAACTGATATGCGATGAGAATGTGGAATCTCAGCCGTATTTGGTTAAATTTTAACGGTGAGATCGAGTGATGTGCCAGATAAAGAAAATGCATAAAATAATGAGCATTAGACAGTAGTAAATGTGGATTTACCTGAAAAATTATTTCGCATAGGAACAACAATGATACGAGGAGATTAGCAATGAACCTATACTAGGTAACGACTGTCGGCTAAACCCTAAGCCATGGTGTCGGGAATCGTCCGTCGTCGTCGAATTAAGGTCCTTTCTGCTTCTTCTCGAGCCTCAGGACCTTGTTCTCTTGGTTGATGATTCTGTTTCTCACCCTATTTGAATATTCCGCGCTTTTCCCGTTTATAGCGCCATCTAGTAGTGTTGGGTAAAGTTAACAGTAATACATGTTGATAGAAGCGTCACCAGTTCAGTTGGTAGACAGCTTTGAACCAGATTAAGGGTTTGAAATATTTAAAGTGGATTTGGAATAATTTTAAGGTAACCTTTTCGGATAATTATATTAGTTATATAATCAAGACATCTATTGATAATTTCTTAATGTTGAATTGAGTATTCATTCTTAAAGTAAAATCATAAAGTAAAAGATTCATTATTTATAGGGTTCCTGACTTTCCTGACTTCACGTATACCTGGCTTGTACATTTGTAAATACTCGTTGTTACAATAAACGTAATTTAACGTTGGACTGGAGGAATTGGCATGCCAGAGAGGTTTCCCAACACTTGGATCACTAGTACATGGTAGTGACTAGAAGGCTATATAACTTACGATTCTTCCCAACGCGTAAAGGCATAGGGTGACTTGAGGAATGTTTCTCCGTTCGTAGAGGTCGGCCGTCTGAAAAATCTCCTCCTCTGGAACCCCATACTTCTTAACCGCCTGCTGGAACCTGAAAATTGTATGGATTAAACATACGCTTCCAGTTTGATTAGGATCTGAGGTGGTGCTATCGCCACTACACTGTGAAAAAAAATCTTGCAGGATTTGCTACTGGGATTGATCTTGTCTCTATTGAGATAAGATTATCTCTGCTTCGGATTAATCTTGTCCCAGTAGAGATAAGATTAGTCCCAGTAGCAAAGAGTGCAGTTAACTTTAATCCTTACTCGGAGAAACTTTTTACGGTGTAGTCATCTGAGATTTTGATTGTTTTGGTGGTTTAGGGTCTTCTTTACAAGGGTTCGCTTCAACCCCTAGCTAATGACAAAACCTGCAGTCATCTATCTGACCTAAGTTACGATCGTCTAAAAGTAACCTAAGTTACTTTGGTAAAGTAACTTAAAGTAACCTAAGTTACTTTGGTTCTGGCCTGAAGATGACTTTTGCCAAGCAGAGCCGATAGGTGCCTGAAACGGTTCACCAGAAATAAATTTTGCATTTAGAAGTCAGCCCTCCAGCGTCGGAATCTCGTAGACATACCCTCACATTGCGATTGTGCGAAATTTATTCGCCCCCTGCAGCGGCGAGAGTTTTTTTTACGACCTAGCATATTAACACATGCAGGATTAAACAATTATACGAGAACATGTTTGAAGTATTGTTGTAATTCCACAAACAGACAAGTGTCACCGCTAGTGAGTAATAGGTCAGTTGAGATTGTCGCGGAGCGAGGCCTGGCAGTTTTGAACAGCGTGGTGCTTTCAGGACAACCGAGGAATAGTCGGTAATGGGAGGGACAATCATGGGAGGGCAACTGACCTATTACTCACTATCGGTGACACTTGTTTATTATTATTTTGTTTTATTGATCCACCAAAATTGATGATAACAAAATAAATGATTGTGTAAAAACGCAAAAACAAACCAACATTAAAGCAAACTTTAATCCATCGGAACGTCTGTTAGTGGAATTACAATTATACTTCATCGACTGCTACTCCAGCCAAATCTAGACTAGGATATGTCCACTGTCAAATCTGAAAACTCATCATGTCTGAAAGATCTGGATCACCTAACACCTTTCAAATAAATCACGAAGTCGCTCTTTTTGACGTCATAAGAAAGTGATTACAAATTCGCTTTCATGTTTCTGGCCCCAGGCCACGACTTTGATCAAATTTATTGCCCACTTTCGAAGGTAATTCAAACCTTGACGAGTTTAGAAAAGTCCAGAAACTTTTCGGCAGAAGGCGGAGTAGATACAGTTCCTATAGTCAGACAATCTAACATACGTGACTCCTTTAAAGCTCTGGTGGGTTTTTCATAGGTTACAAACCCATCCAGGTTGTTTTCAGCCTCTCGCAACTTTGATGAGAACCTTTGATGAAAAAAAATTGCATGAACTGGTATTTCTGTCAATACGCGATGAGCAGAAGCCTGCTCCGCCTCTAATAGCGCCAAACTTGGAAAATTCACGAGCCAGTCTACCGCCTTCAGGGTGGATTATCCGAGGGGTTTACCACTCTCGTTTTTGGTGTACAGCAGTCTCAGAAGTTTCGTAACAGATAACACAAGGATGCGCAGTTTCAACAGACAACACTTGGGATGTAGTCTGTTGTGATTTTGAAAATGTTTTGGACTCAATATTATTCTTTACAAGCAATGTCAGGACGAGCCGAAAAAGAATCTGCTGGCTTTTCCGATATCATGACGACAAACAAAAATGTCAGCAGATGCTTTTTTGGCGGTTTTTGGTCTCGTCCATAGTCCACGATGGGCAAATCCGACCCCGAAACGATTCGAATCCGAATCCGGCGCTAGGTACGAATATTCCGGATCCACCACTTCATGCTAAGGATTCGAATCCGGATCGAATCCGACCTTAAAGCACAACTCTTACTTGAAATGATCTTTCCACTATGAAACGGATCAGAGAAAACTTTTTCAAAATACCATTACTTTCCATCTGAATTGAGCGATTTTCTCGTTAGCGCTTATCGAGTCTATCCAGCCTTCCTGCTCTCCGACACGGCGGCTGGGAGCAAAACATTTGAAAACTGAACGTACCGTGGTCAAAAAGTGGGAAAACTAAGCAAATGAAAGAAGTAAGAACAGAAGATTCTCATATCCTTTTGTGTGAAAGAGTTATCAGCGGACGTTGAAGATTCCGGCAAAGTTTGCTTTGTGTGACGGGCAAAACTCGGCACGGGCGAAAAAGCGCTAAAAATTCGTAGGCACAAAACGAAACAATGGAGAAAGGCTAGGATTTTGGAAGCTTACAATTCCAGAACGGAGCTAGGTATATTATAAAAGTCAGAATAAGCAAGAGGGGTCCTTTAACAGAAATTAAATCATGCACACAGGTTATAGTTTAAAAATCAGAGGTGAGAAAAAGCACTGATATCTAAGGTAATCAGATAACGTCATAGATTACTCAGGATGGTTGGTGGTGGAGTTCAAAAAGTTGGATTGCCTAAGCCCACTGTGTAAAACATTTGAAACGGAATTTGGAAGGATGTAGACTAGAAATTTGAGTGGATTCGTAAGATTGGAGGTTATGATCCGAGTCCGAATCCAAATCCAGCCTGACAAGCAAAAGATTCGATTCCGGATTTGAATCCTGCCAAAAGGACGAATCCTGGATTCGAATCCGAATCCTGGATTCGAATCCGAATCCGGACTCGGGTTTTCTCTGGTCTCGTCACGGCCCCATGTCACGGAATTATACAGATATTACGTGGACCAATATAAATTAAAATTTGTATTTTTTCATTAGTGCAAATACATGATATCATATTTATTATACTAAAAGCCCAAGGGCCATTGCAATACCGACAAGAAAAAATGATAAACTACTATCTCTAAACACCACTCAGAACTAGAAAACACTATCTCTGTGTTTCACCGACAGATTGACTAACAGAAACAAAGCTAACAGATCTAATATAAACGGAATAACAGATATGTGGCCTTGATTATCTTGTGCAATGGCGATTCAAGCACTTCCGCTTACCTCTGAATGTTTTCCATCAGCTTAAAACTCCCACCCGATGTCTGAATCTTGGCCACCGATCCTGGTGCCATCTTGTTGATAAGCTTGCATAAAACAACACCATCCCTTAACACTTCCTCGTAGGGGCCAGCTGGCAAACTTTCTCCAAGAACATCTGAGATCCACTTAAGTACTTCCTCTTCCTGCTGTTTATTTCTTCCCTAGAAAAATATATCTCTTATCCTCTGGAATCATTCCAACAGCTTGGAAGAGCTGTGTTTGGAGATTTGCCAAGCTTCGGCTTGGAAAGCATGACTAAAATTGTCATTTCATGATTTGCCAATAATTCGAATGTCTGATCTTACTGTTTTGGTCATGTCTCAATAGCTTCTTATGCCATGTTTGGTCAATTAATTTAATAATAATAAATATAATTATACATCTGACCAATAATTATAACATACTTCACAAAATCAACATTCAATTTTATTTAAAAAGATTATACTAAACAAAAAAAGACACAAATTAACATCAAGCTAAAATTTCGACCTAAATACAATCGACCAATCAATCAACGCAACGCATTGGAAAAAGTCGGCTTTATAATAGTAATAAGAATAATAATTTATTGAAGCCAACAAAGGGCCATACATCAGCATTCGTTCTCGCACTTAACTAATAAAATTGACCTTCATTATTACATACAGTAAAATTATTCCTTTTTACCCTTCTACTATTAACCAAATTAACTCCAATCTAAGCTTCCAGTATACACTTAAAATATTCACATACAGACCGAATTACCTGACGATTCGTCGACTCCATAATACCAGGAAATAGTATGAGGAATAGTACAATTTTGAGAAAAAAATTGGTCAGCACAATTTTGGCGAGAATTCGAAACTTCGTGACTACTACTTGACAAGGACTCCTTTCAAGCGGTAGCGAAGAAGCTTTTTTCTTATTTATGTTATCGTCAGTGTTTCTTTCTTTTCGAAGAATTATTACTATTACTGTATTGTTTGTTTGCCAAATTTGACGAAAGCTTTGGAAAATTTAGAATGGAACTGTGTAAAAACTTGGCTGAAGAATTAGCAGGATACGGAGAAAACTGATTGCCAGAGTCCCTCTCGGACCTACGTCCGGACGACGGAGGGGAGGGGGGGGGGGGAATACACTATCATTGCTCCGAAATTTTTCTGCAGTCAATTGATTTAGGAATTTGCCGACATTCTTCCAACAACTAACCGTTTGAACTCATCGAAATCGACTGAAGTAAAGAAAACGCACTGTTATCAAACTGAAGGTACATTATAATGGTATAGGCGTTATTTGACGTTCTAACAAACGTGGCGAGCGAACACTCTTACTCATATTAAATCCCGGCTTCCCTTTTCAGATTATCAGATATCTGGGTTTTCCTTGCACTGTTGAATCAATGCAATTCTTACAGATATCATGAAGGAACATGTATGATAGCTAATTTCGCTATTATTTTATTAATTTATTATCTACCTTTTCCACAACCCCACGCATTTGCGAATTCGTTTGCCTCCTGAACGTGTTGCCTCTACACTGTCAGAAGTTTCATAACAGATAACACAAGGATGCGCAGTTTCAACAGATAATGCGTAACAGATAACACTTCGGATGTTATCTGTTGTGTTTCAAAATATTATGCATAATAAGCGTTACCATCAGGAAGAGCCGAAAAACCGCCAAAAAGCATCTGCGGAGTTTTTCGACATCATGACGCTAAACAATAAAGTCAGTAGATGATTTTTTGGCTCTTTTTTGGCTCTTCCTAGCAAAGCTTGTTATGCGTAACTTTCATGCATAACGTTTTCAAACACAACAAATAACATCCGAAGTGTTATCTGTTACACATTGTCTGTTGAAACCGCACACCCTTGTGTTGTTTGTTATGAAACTTCTGACAGTGTATGACAACTTCCCAGATTCCGGAATCTAGGGTCGCCCCAGACTTCCATTCCCGATTCGGCTCTTTGGATCTCTGGAATCCGGAAGAAAAATCTGGAAGGTGAAGCCTGGGCTACCAAGTAGTTCACATTCGAACGTCCTTCAAGCATCGCTTGATGTGACGAAATCTTGGCCCGAAATTTAGCGCTAAATTTAAAATTCTGTTTTGCGAACGATTAGTTTCTGTGACAAATTGCCAGTGAGCTAATTGACCGACAGAACAAGTAATGATGTACAGCAACCTGTTAGAGCGTGACATTTTGATTTTCTAAGAAATATAGCTTAAAGGACCCCTCGCACTATTTACTAATCAGCTTACAGTATTTTAAAATATTTGAATACTTTAAAACTATACTGTGCTTCCAACAAATAACCCACGGTTTTGGCTGTTTTAAGCCTTTTCCGAGACCCGTTGACTTACAGCGAAAACAGGGAAAAAATTTACATAACCAATTTTTCTGATGGAAAACACATGATACAAATCGAAAGTAGCAAAACACGGCAAGCGAGAAAATCAGCGTGTTTTTTTTGGAGGGGTTAGGATGTACCGTACGAAATTGGGGACTCCGGGTTTGGAAATATATGGAGTGATCATGGAAGTATGTTGCGCTAGTAATATAGGTTAAGACAGGCCCTTTAAGAGTCATTTAAGATTCATTTTTGAGTCACTCTTCTACATTGGCCCTTTTCTGATTATTTTCAGTTATTGCATAAAAGAAAGATTAATTGAAAAGCCGTATCGTTAAGAAAAGAAGCCTTGTGCCGCAGTTGTGATGTCGCAAGGATGAGCGGCGATGAAGTAAAAAAAATGCTGAGATTCAGTCGATATTTCGAAATCGTAGGGCGTGATTCAAGCTATACGGAGATCATACCTTTTTTCCTTTTTGGGAAAAAACTAGGCAAAATTTGAAATGCAGAAGGGCACTCAAAATTTGCTCACGGCATGAAAATATATCATGTTCATACGTGAGACGGCAAGATCGCAGAATACTTAATAGTAGAAGCTTGTTAAATGCAGAAAGAGCAAAAAAATGGAGATTCAGAAGATCCTTTTTAAAATCGGACGGTGTGATTCAAAGCTACACATGGGATCAGACTACTTTTTTGGACAAACTAGGCAAAATTAGAGAGTGAAAAAACGGCACTCAAAATATTATTCACGGCATGAAAATATAACATGTTTGCACGTGAGACATGGCAAGAATGCGGGATACTAGTGTTGGGTGATATTCGATACTGATAACGATATATTGGACCAAATACAGCAATCTGTTGCTGTCGTTGTAGACTTTGTGTACCCTCTGTATTTCTTGTTAGGCGTTCATTTACCTCTATTTCTGTATGTGCTGTGCAAATGCCTTAATACTATGCTGCATGTAATAAATTCATTCATTCATTCATTCATATCGATATCGAAAACGATATGTTCGTTCATAATCACTGTCAATAATCGAACATAACCTACATTTATATATCCGAAACCGGAGCAATATGTTATCCGTAATTCAATTCTTATTTATTCGGAGCCTGAGATGATGCAAGATGCTATTTAACGACAATTTTGTTCTTAAATTTTGGCGAAACGAGACCTATCCTATAGCGAAACATGGTTAAGAAATTTCGGTATCGATTCTCGAATATCGAAAGTGAAAATATCCATCTATCGAAACATCGCCCAACACTACGGGATACTTAATGTTAGAAGCATGTCTGGGAAATACGACAAGACGTAATAGATAATTGTCATTGAATGCAGCGAGCATACAAAATACTTAAAGGACCCCTCTTGCTTACACTGCCTTTTACAATATACTTAGCTCCCATATGGAATTATAAGCTTCTAAAATCCCCACCTTTCCCCATTGTTTCGTTTCGTAACTACGAATTTTAGCGCTTTTTCGGCCTTGCCAAGTTTTTCTGTCACCCAACGAAGTTTGCCGGAATCTTCATTGTCCGCTGACAACTCTTTCACGCATAAGGATGTGGTAATCTTCCGTTTATTACTTGTTTTATTTGTTTAGTTTTCCCATTTTTTAACCAAGGCACATTCAGTTTTCAAATCTTTTGCGCCCTGCCGCCGCGTCGGAGAGCAGGAAGGCTGGATAAAATCGAAAAACTTTTTTTCTGATCCATTTTATAGGGAAAAGATCATTTCTAGTTGGAGTTGTGCTTTAATGGTCGAACTTAAAGTCAAAGATGATAGTAATAAAAATGGGAAGTCTTCAGCACCTCTGACAATGTACTCGCTAACTGCTAATAATAAGCAGGGTGCAGCAGAAGAATCATACTTCGAAGCCGGTTTTGCCTAAGCCTTCGAGCTAGAAAGGTGACTGGGATTATGTAGTTACCAATAGGAATACTTTCACTTAATTGAAGAGGCACGGATTATTCGCTCGTAAAATACTCAAAACACATTGTAACGGTATTCGGAAGCGTTGTCGCATTTGACATGTCTAAATCACACACATTCAATTCGTCAGGACTTGCTATGACCGTTGGATGATCTAGTGGCGGGATATAAATTGCATGGCTAGCCTCAATTTAATTACTCGCTTTTAATTACATTTAAAGTATTTTTCGAACATATCTTAGTACGGCCTAAAAATATTTGCTGAATATTTTCTGATTTCTGTAAACTTATTTTTCCACGACAGTTGTATATTTTGATCCCTCTAAAATTTTCCTTTCATGACATAACCAATGACAAAACTGAACAGACATTAGTTGCGTTTTGGCTGATACCATGGTATCTGTTACCACAGTAACTGGATCTGCAATTAGTCGTTTTTGCAGTTATCGTGGTATCTGATACACGGTGCTCTGCAAAGACGACTTTTGCCGAAATTGCACTTTTCGAAGTCATCCTAAAAGAAAAACAGATATCCAGTTACATCACTAAGTGCTAAAATTCTTTCTCACCAATCTGACAAAATTTGATGAGAGTGAGATGACTTTCCAGATACCACGGCCAGTTACCACGGTCGGACCGTAGTATCTGAATATCTGATACTACGATAACTGGCCAGATACCACGATAACTGCAAACACGCCTTTTGACCGTGGTATCAGATACCACGATAACTGCAAAAACGACTTTAGACCGTTGTAACAGATACCATGGTACCAGCAAAAACGCAACTATTCACACAAAATTTGATGAAAGTGAGATGACTTTCCAGATACCACGGCCAGTTACCACGGTCGGACCGTAGTATCTGATACCACGATAACTGCAAAAACGACTTTAGACCGTGGTAACAGATACCATGGTATCAGCAGAAACGCAACTATTCACTTCTTTCATATTCGCCTGAGCTTGGCGCTGCAATCAGGGTCAACATAAGGGTCGGAGGCAAGGGATGGGGCATGCCCTCGCCCCTAGATTTCACAACCTTCCTCCTCGGTGACATATGGCCGCTAAATAGGTTTCAAAAAGAAAAATCCAAAGCAAACTTAAGTACCCCTCGCACCTTTTACTTTTGATGCTCTAGGATTTTAAAATGATTGAATTCTTCAAAATCAGGGTCTGCTTGAAACAAATTTCCAAATGGCCATGACTATTTTAAGCCTCTGTCCACGCCCATTTACTTCTAGTAAAACAGGGAAAAATTTACATAACCGTTTTTCTTGCGACGAAGCTTCTCGCCAACAAGCGTCGGAATTTTGGGTTTGCGTTTGGGGTTTGAGGTTAAGGATTGGAAAGGAAGGTATTAGAGGGAGTGGGTGGGGAGTCGTGGACTCTACTCCGATACTAAACCCTCCGGCTAGGCCTGAGAGTTCGGCATGTATCACTATGCCGGACGCGAAGGCTTAGCCGACCAATCGGTGGGCGGTCGTGGGCACTAGAAGGTAGATATGGAGTCCTACTTCGGTTGGAGGGGTCTTGTTTACGGGAAAAATAGAAGAAAAAAGGGGGGGGGGCAGAAAAAAAATATATGAGGAGTAGGCTATTGAAAGTATGGATAAACAATATCCATTTTCTAGCAGGCCTAGTCGGACCATTGCTGTCCTCGGCGAAAGTCGTGGACTCTACTCCGATACTAAACCATCCGGCTAGGCCTGAGAGTTCGGCATATATCACCAAGCGTCGGAGCATGGTAGGTTACGGATAAAAAAAAAAGTGAAAATCAATGAGTTGTCGTTCTGGGTGTTTGAATATACCGTCTGAGATTCAGGTCTCTGGGCTTAGGAAGTGACAGGAGCGATTGGATTATATGACGTTATATATATAATTATATGTATGACGGGTCCTTTAAAGTTTCACCGAAAACCGCTAAGATAGGACGATCTATTTACCCATCTTATCCACTTAATGAGGCTTGAAGATCAGATGCAAATGCGTTACTTCGATGCTCCGCTATTCTCGAATAACTGATTTTCATACAGTGGAATTTTCCTGTCGGATTTGTGGTACCTCTGTGTGCTTGTACCTGTGTTGTATGCTGGGAGAAAACGGTTTCCGAGAAATAAGTGTTCACACAGTGAGATACCTTCCGCAAGTTGATCACTGGCCATTGAAAAGCCCGTTTGTAGCCTATTGAGATCCAAATTTTTAGCGTCATAGTGGAATTTTGCGTTGTGAGGACGGCCGTAGATGTTTTGAACGGCATACTAGAGAAAATGGCAAAAAAAAATCCCTTAAAGGCACAGAAAACTTGACTACGTAACTTTCGGCCATCAAACCGACCTGGGGGGCTTAGATAAAGATACAGGGACTTATTGTCGACAGGACCCCCTTCTTTGTTATCTCGAACCCCCTCCTTAGTGTTCCCAAAGCTAGCTGGCAGGCCCTTGCCCCTTATGCACTGTAATTATGCACTTATGCACTGTAAAAGTTCGCCTTTGGCCGTGTTGGCCAAACACATCGGGATAGTAGTCAAGAGGTCGTTGCGTTCGATTCCTACTCCCGGCACACAAACCTTTTGCTTTTTTTTCTACTAACTCAAAAGTCGAATTCTCGGAAACTGTCCGGAAACTGCAATGGTCGTAACGAGAATTTTTCTTACTCTCAATATCGACTCAGGGTACATTCTTGATATTATGTCAGCTAGCTCCCCGAGTCAAGTTTGAGTCAAGTTTTCTGTTCCTTTAACGCAACCCAGATTATGCAGTGTAGGCTATTCAGTTAAGTGATACAAAAGTCAGTTAGTTTTCAGTTAAACTTTAAGGACGGCAAGAGTTAACCTTGCACCCTGTTTGGGCCCTTTTTGCCATTAACAGTTACGAATTGTTCAAGATAAGATAGCTCTTGAAAACATGCTCTGTTTTTTTTTCAGATGGAGGTCATTGTGTTAGATCTGTTTTTTTTTGCTGTCTCACTATTCACACAGGTTCCTGTGACGTTTTGAATTCTTTCTCGTGACATCCGTAGCTCATTTCGCCTTTGGTTAACATTTGTCTGTTTGCGACCGCGTTGTCCCTTTGATTTAATTTTGACTTAACATGTCATTGTTTTCTTCTTGAGTGCCCTAAGGGGATTCTGACTCTATCGAAAAGATGATCATTTATTTAGGGATTTGTCAAGCCTGCTCTATGTAGTTATCCATGTTATAATGGGGTTAGCCATAGTTGACCACAAAAGCTGGAAAAGCTGGACAACTTTGATAACTGTTACGGTTAAAAAGCAAATTATTTCATGGCTTCTTTGTTGAAAGCTGTGAATCGAATGTGTCAAGAAACTGAGGAAGAAGAAGAAGAATTATACCAGAACAGGTGTCCTGTCTTAAGTAAGAAGAAGATGACTAGAAAGAAGAGTTGACAGAAGAAGACTTGATTGCTAAATAATGTAACGAAATACTAAATAGTCAATGTTTTCAAGTCCTTCAATTTGTCTTATCTGAAATTTGAGTTCCCGTCGTGATTCGTCTTTATGTTTATTTGGCTGGGTTATTCGGATATTGACAATAATAATAATGAACTTTATTACACATCTTGTTAAAGTTTAGCCGAAAAGGGCTGGGATATGACAACCTATTTACCCATCACTTATTCACTAAAAATGGCTTGAAGACCCGCTGAAAATGCGCTACTTCGTTGTTCCGCTATTCACGAATCATCGAGTTTCAAATAGTGGAATTTCCGTGGGATTTGTGGTACCTCTATGCGCTTGTATTTTTGTTGTATGCCTTACAAGAATGAATGATGTTTTTTTTTGTTTTAGTTCAGGCATTAAGCAATCTTCACCAATCTCACCACTGCCCACTGAAAAGCCGCGTTTATGTTATGATTAAAATTTCCCACGTCATAGTAGAATTTACGCTGTGGGGACGGCCACAGATAAACTGAACGTCATAACTAGAGCAGATGTGGAAAATAAAAAAAATCCCTTTGCCGAATCCAAATAATTCAGTTTATTCAATCAAATTACACAAAAATAAGTTGGCTTTTCAGTTAAACTTTAAAGTCCCTATCAAACCTGTCTACTGGCCCTGAACCAATTTTCAGCTTCTGCTTGACACAGACCTCTTGTGGGTCCAGTCAAGATTTCAGGCACAGTATTCTTATCCAAGCATTTTCGAGCACAGAAACAAAAATAAAAGAAGACATTACAAATATTTGCTAGGCTAAACATGTGGATATCCAAAGATCGTGCATTTTACATTAATCATCCAATCATTCACACTCTTGGAAGAAAATGAAGAATCCCAGCGTCACAGAACCGCAGCCATCTTGTAAGCACCGGGGTTAGCCATTTGCGCGCAGCAACCTAACGGAGGGGAAAGTGCGATTTCTTTAGTGTTTATGGCACATTCGTGAAAGGAAAAGATTGCTACTATCACGATACATAGAGAGCAGTTTAAGCGTCTATTGGAGGTGCAGGTGGAACTAAGGTATAAACCCTCCCGGGCCAGAAAATGGCAGACGCCAGGCTCACAGAACTTCTTCAGGAAACAACTTGGTCGAAAGCGATTTTCAAAAGCAAACATTCAAAACGATTCGCTGCTGTATCATTAACAGCTCAGCTCATTGACGGTTATGAAGAAACAAACAGATATCGCAAACACATACCACCATTTTGCTTTCAATAGTCCAGGTCCACTCTGCCGCACCTTTCAAAAACAAATAAAAGACATATCCCGGGGGTAACTTTGGATTCTGAAGAAAGTCGTCGGCGATTGGCTCCTCTAGCGTGTGACGTCACTGCGCTTTTGAAGTAAAAAGCTTCCATGGAGACATGGCATAGTCTCCTTTCAAAACAAGACGAGGAAGAGGATGAGCGAAAACGTGCCCGGCGGTATCGAGCAACAAAGTGAAATTCAAATAAAAGTCTGGAATTGGAAACACAGGTAGGACTGACGATGTCAAGCCCTAACCAGAAGACGGAGAACTGATTTGCCTAACTGTGACATATGTTAACTGCTTTCGGCTGATGTCACTCCACATACGATGTAAACAGCCCGAAGAGGAGACTCAAAATAATCTGTTTTCTAGATACATGAGGCAGAGGTTGATGTTAAATGTCAAATGCTGTGGGGTGACGTAACTCCACATTCGAAGTAAAAAGCTCTTCAAGGAGCTAGAATTTCTGGAGAATTTCAAGCGTGAGAAAGAGAGCATGCCCGGCGGTATCTAGCAAAATATAAAAAATAAACGAAAGGCTGCCGCAGGGCAAATGGCGAAAGTGCGACGTAAAAGTTCATGGTAAGAAAAATAGAAAAGAGATTTACCATAAAAAAATGAAATATAGTCTATAATCTTCGTTGTGGGTGGGTATGCGATTATGACTTCAGAGAAAATTGTTGGTAGACAGCCTGGAAGCTTGTGGACCAGAAATAAAAGACAAAAGGGAGCGTGTGGGATAGCTAGAAACACCACACAGTTATGCACTCACTGTCCGGAAGTCAATTAACCCCGAATAAGTGTGTGCAGTTCCCTGTACAACTGAAAGAGAAAAAGATGCGAAAACAGATCGCTTATGATTCGGGAGAACTTACTCCTTAATCACCCATCAATAATCATAGTAATGTATAAGGACACGCACTAACTGACAAGCTGCCGTCATGAATGATATTAGTTGCGTTTTTGCAGATACCATGGTAAGTGATACCATAGTCTAAATTCATTTTTCAGTTACCGTGGTATCTGATACCATGGTCAATAGATTTCAATTAGGGCTAATAATAGTTGCATATTTGA
This sequence comes from Branchinecta sandiegonensis, assembly GCA_030848855.1. NCBI lineage: Eukaryota > Metazoa > Arthropoda > Branchiopoda > Anostraca > Branchinectidae > Branchinecta > Branchinecta sandiegonensis. The sequence continues at coordinate 26,469,520 of JAUPMV010000001.1, read as the reverse complement.
AGATACCATTAGTATCTGACCGATACCACGGTCTAATTCATTTTTGCAGTTATTGACATCGTAGTAATTGACACCACGGACAAAAGTTCTTTTTGAAGTTGCTGAGCACCTGGCAAGTTTTTGTGGTAATATGATGTCAATCAATCAATCAATCTTTATTTTTCGAAAAACATTCCTAACGGTATTAACAAAAAACCGAAATATTTGGTCTCTCGTCAAACATAACTATATGCAATAGCACTTTTACATAGTCAAATATTTATAATTACACAAGAACAAGAATTGCAACAAATTAAAGCGCTAAACTCAATAATTACCACAAAAAAGAGGAAAAGAACTCAAAATCTCGCGTTGAAAAATTCACAAAGGATGGGACAAAACTTCTTTCTCTGTGGCCTTATGCGGTCGGGAATTTGGGGAGGGGGAAGGATTTGCCGATTGTTGGGGTCTTCCAGTAGTTGGTCACCAAACTTGGTAGAAAGTTGGTGCCTACGGTTTGACAAAGATGCGAGACCAAACTCGTTAAGAAGGGAAATGTACGGGATTTTTTTTTTTGGGGGGGGGGGGTTGATACTATTAGCAAAGACCGGTACTGGATCCTCTCGAGGCGTTAAAATACCACGGCCTAGGCCGCAGTAACTGACGTGGTTTCTGAAAAAGTCATTTTAATTTTATCATCCCCAACACAACAGCCTAGGTTTTTGTCAAACAGGTGAGAAAGAATGTTTCACTTGTGACGTGAGTTGATGTACGTATTTCTTTTAGAGGGAATTCTAAAGCAAATTCGTTTTTGTAAAGCAACCGTAATATCAGATACCATGGTAACTGTAAAGACGATAGAAAGCAGATTCAGTTACCATAGTATCAGATACCACGGTATCTGCAAAAACACATCTCACGGTAATTGCGAAAACGACAAAATACAGACCCAGTTACCATGGTATCGGATAGCATGGTCTCTGCAGAAACGCAACTATTGTGTTCCTGTTTTTCAGTAGCTTTTCTTCTTTCCTGCCAACCTGATTTTACAAGGTCCTGCGGATTATCATTCCGGCTAAGATTAAAGATAATTGCAGTTAAACTGTATCGTGTTCTATTTACACGCGGTGGGTCAGTTAGCCTAACTTAATATTTCTTATATGATTACTCCACAATAATTTAGCGACGGTAGACAGATTATAATTTTTATAATTATTAGTAAACACTGTGAGTTATCGACCCCTCGCCAGCCATCATTTGCTTCAAAAGAGTTTAACTTTCCCTGCCTCCCACTCGGCACTTAATTCTCATAATCAATCAGTTTAGTTTTGATGGAAAATAAACAAACCAATCCGGACACCTGCTAGCTGAAATCGACCAAAGTGATGACAGGCTAAGTGCCAGCCTACATTTCCGAACCGGAGATATTTCCAGCACTGGCTTCAAAATCTCACTTAAAAATACACTGTGTCTTCTTGAAACCAAATCTGCACTGTGGCCATAGTCAATTACTCAGCAAACCCTGGAAATCTGTATTTTTATGGCACTTGCAGCCTCTGGCTCAAGTGCCATATACCGATCACAATTCCGTCTGTCGGTCTGTCGGTCTGTCGGTCTGTCGGTCTGTCGGTCTGTCGGTCGGTCCGAGTTTTTTTGTCCCACATATCCGAGTTAGGGTACTTCCAGATGTGCTAGGACAATGAAACTTGGCAGGCATATCAGGGACCCGACCAAACTAACCTGGAAATAATCAGTTTCCCGATCCGACCATATGGGGGGGAGTGCGGGGCGCTGGAAACTTGCAAATTTAGGGCATTTTGTCACTTTTTTTCTGAGTTAGGGTACTTCTAGATGAGCTAGGACAATGAAACTTGGCAGGAATATCAGGGACCCGACCAAACGAACCTGGAAATAATCAGTTTCCCGATCCGACCATATGCGGGGGAGTGGGGGCGCTCGAAACTTTAAAATTTAGGGCATTTTGTCACACTTTTTCGAGTTAGGGTACTTCCAGATGAGCTAGGACAATGAAACTTGGCAGGAATATCAGGGACCTGACCAAAGTAACCTGGAAATAATAAGTTTCCCGATCCGACCATATGCGGGGGAGCTGGGGCGCTGGAAACTTGAAAATTTAGGGCATTTTGTCACACTTTTTCGAGTGAGGGTACTTCCAGATGAGCTAGGACAATGAAACTTGGCAGGAATATCACGGACCCGACCAAACTAACCTGGAAATAATCAGTTTCCCGATCCGACCATATGGGGGGGAGTGCGGGGCGCTGGAAACTTGAAAATTTAGGGCATTTTGTCACACTTTTTCGAGTTAGGGTACTTCCAGTTGTGCTAGGACCATGAAACTTGGCAGGCATATCAGAGACCCGACCAAACAAAATTAGGAATAATCAGTTTTCTGATCCGACCATTTTGGGGGGGGGGGGGTGGAGGGCAGGGGAATCCGGGAAACTGAGAAGTGTGTAACTTTCGAACGGATGATCGGATTGTACTGAAACTTCATAACTGAAGAGAATATATATCTGTAATGTCCCCTTTAAAGTCTTGACCGGATTCGGTAGCCAGGGGGGAGTTGGGGGGGGGGAGACCGGAAATTTCAAGAAACGGTTAGAATGGAGGGATCGGAGTGAAACTTGCTGGGAAGAACAAGCATCTGCTCTAGATAAGTCCTTTAGACCATTGTACTGGATCCGGACACTTATGGGGGGGGGGGGGGGCCGGAATTCCGGTGATGGTTTTTTTTTGGATTTTCACGATGAAACTTGGCAGGCATATCAGGGACCCAATCAAACTGACTTCAAAATAAAAATATTGTCGATCAGATAATGGTGGGGGAGTGGAGGGAGGGGAATCCGCAGGGGAATCCGGGAAATTGAGAAGTGTGTAACTTTCGAACGGATGATCGGATTGTAATGAAACTTCATAACTGAACAGAATATATATCTGTAATGTCCCGTTTAAAGTCTTGACCGGATTCGGTAGCCAGGGGGGAGTTGGGGGGGGGGGGGGAGACCGGAAATTTCAAGAAACGGTTAGAATGGAGGGATCGGAGTGAAACTTGCTGGGAAGAACAAGCATCTGCTCTAGATAAGTCCTTTAGGCCATTGTACTTGATCCGGACACTTATGGGGGGGGGGGTCCCGGAATTCCGGTGATGGTGGTTTTGGGGATTTTCACGATGAAACTTGGCAGGCATATCAGGGACCCAATCAAACTGACTTCAAAATAAAAATTTTGTCGATCAGATAATGGTGGGGGGAGTGGAGGGAGGGGAATCCGAAATTTTCAGTCATGCGTAATTTTGGAATGGTTGATCGGATTCGAGTGAAATTTAAGAATTCAACAGAGGACATTTCTCCGATGATTTTTTTCATATCCGGACCGGATCCGGCAACTATTGGGGGGGGGGGGGGGGAAATACGTGCCCCGTTTAGAATGGAGGGATCGGGATGGAACTTTGTGGGAAGAACAAACAGATGCTCTAGGTAAGTCATTTGCTGAATCGGATTGGCTACGTGCACCGCGGGGGAGCTGGGTGGGGTGGGGGGGGGGGGTGGACCGGAAATCTCGAGAAACGGTTAGAATGATGGTATCGGAGTGAAACTTGCTGGGAAGAACAAACATCTGGTTCATATAAATCTTTTACATAATTTGACTGGATCCGGACACTTGAGGGGGGGGGGAGGGGTCTCCCGGAATTCCGTTTTTGGGGGATTTTCACGACGAAACTTGGAAGGCATATCAGGGACCCGGTCAAACTGACTTGGAATAAAAAAAAAAATCCTCGATATGATAATCTTGGGGGGGGGGGGAGGGGAGTTGAGGGAGGGGAATCCGGAATATTGAGTCATGCGTAACTTTGGAACGGGTGATCGGATTCGAGTGAAATTTAATAATTAAACAGAGGACATTTTTCTCTTGTGACCTTTTTCATTTCCGGACCGAATCCGGCAATTATCGGGGGGAGGGCGGAAAATACTTGACCCGCTTAGACTGGTGTGATCTGGATCGAACTTCGTGGGAATGACAAACAGATGCTCTGGATTAATCATTTACAGAACAGGATTGGCTCCGGTTATTGTGGGTGGAGTTGGAGGAGGGGGAGGGGGGTCTGGGATTCCGGTGATCGCGCGTTAAGGTACTTCCTGATGTGCTAGGACGATGAAACTTCGCTGGAATATTGGAGACTCAACATCATTTGCTTAGAAATTGCTACTTCCCAAATCCGATTATTCCTTAAAGTACCAATCTTGACCGCAAAGTAAAAAAAATACTTTTAAGCAATATATGCATTTTCGTGATGCCCATCAGCCCATTAGCAGTTTTGCCTCAAGGGTTTTGCTTACAAATGAAGTTCCAGCTCCCTTATAGCGCGCATCTCAACCGCAAAGTCGAAACTTACTCTTGATCAATCAAATCATCTTGACACATGCAAGTGCCATATGAGCTTACAGCTCTTGTTTTAGTTACTTTCGTAATATTGGTAAATCTAGTTATCGTGTTTTTTCTTTCCTTTTATCCATTTTTCTTTCGTTATTTTGTGCTCCATTGAATGTTCTGTAGAACCTAAAGTTTACTATACTTTACTTTACTCTTACAAGCAAGCTTTGTATATGGGGAAATCCAGGGATGGGCGAATCCGATTCCGAATCCGAATCCACCATTTCATGCTGAGGACTCGAAGCCGGATTCGAACCCGCCCTTGACAAAAATAAAATCATTTACATAGGTTATAGTTTAAAAATCAGAGGTGACAAAAAGCACTGATATCTAAGGTAATCAGATGACGCGATGAATTGCTGAGGATGGTTGGTGGTCGAGACCAACAAATTGTGTTAAAACTGGCAAAACGGTAACTGGAAGGATATAGACTAGAAATTTTAGCGGATTCGCAAGATTGATGATTTAGAATCCGAGTCTCAATCCAGCCTGACAAGCACAAGATTCGAATCCGGATTCGAATCCGGTCAAAAGGACGAATCCTGGGGTCGAATTTCGAATATTCGGATTCGCCCATTTCTGGGGAAATCTAGTCGCGGTGTTTTCTCTTTCCTTTTTCCATTTTTTTTTTTTCAGAACTACGGCTTACTTTACTTTACACGTACAAGCAAGCTTTTGAAGTTTATTTCATTGACAAAGAAACAAGAACCTACCCATAAAGTTCACATTCTTAGCTACGACCTGAAGAGAACCCTTGCCAAGCAGGGCCGACATATAGCTGAGATAATCTCATTTATCCGCGTAGCGCCGTCATACAGAAATATTTCAGGGGCTGACGGCACAGCTACTCCTTTGAAGTTCCCGGACCTCAGGCCTTCAAATCTGAGTCAATGACACAAGGCCGTATCCAGGGGGGGTAGGGGGTTGACCCCCCCCCCCCCGAAACATACAAAAATAATCAATTTTATAGGCTTTTCCCTCTGGTCTATGTCTTTTTGTACTTTTTTGTCCGACCCGCAGGCAGCCCCCCCCCCGAAAGGCAACCCCCCCTCCCCGAAATAAATTACTGGATACGGGCCTGCAATGACATATTTTGATGTCATTGCAAATGTCAACATCCTCATGTTCTTTCGATTTGGAGGGTGTACTGTTACTTGGTGCCCACGTTAAAGAATGTTGCGATGAAGAATGTTCATTTCAGTATCATTTAATTTATGCAGTACTAGAGAGAGAGACAGATTTCATATAATAAATAAATATAAATAAATAAATGGGAAAAAATAAATGCAATATTTATTCAAACAATGTTTCAAAGTCAGCTTGGGCTCAAAGAATATTTATAATGCAATATTATACATAAGCAACTATATAATTTTTTTTATATAAATATAACAACGAATATACATTAATATAATAGAGAAAACACACACAACACAAATGCTGAGGCCCAGAAGCTTAGCAAATACGGCTCGTAATGCGCTGTTTCTGCTTAAAAGCAACTGTTCTCTATATCCTTCTTCTTTTCGCCAAAGCCAAATAAGTTTAGGTCTGGTTATAGATTTGAAGATTTCGTTGAAGGATAGCTGAACAGAAACCACGAATAAAGATAATGATAATATTTATTGAGGCCCGCTATACAACAAATGAAAGAGCGGATTACTAGAAAGTAAGAAAAATGAATTACACACAAAGAAAACGAAACACTAGATAAACTTTATAAAACTTATAGATACATTAGGCGAGTCAACGGCGATTCGTATATGTTTTTGAAAGCCCGAGATCTAACACGACACTCTATGGTTTCGCACTTCGGGGAAGCATCGGTAATGTGGTACTTCTTCGACAGGGCTGAATTAGACTCCCATAGGGGGAGTCCGAGAAGGTATTTTACCAGTTTGTAATATTTTGTCCGAAAATACAGGGAGGAGTTATTTTTTGACAAGGAGGAGGGTCACGCCAGTACTCGTGGAAAACGACTTTGACCGAAACGCAAATACTTCCAAGGACTAGAGAAAAGAAAACTTTCTTGGAAACGCCAACAGTTACAGACCTTCAGTTTCGAGTCAATGACACATCCGCTCTCATTGTAAACGTCGATTTCTTCTTACCTTTTTGACTTGGCGTTTGAATGTTAAGTGGCGCTAGAGCAAAATAACATTAAGGAGTAGCGCCAAGACCTATGCTTTCTATGCTTCGCAAACTGGCCATACTCGTAGCGCCGCCCACTACGCTTGCGGCATTTAAAGCGAGACAAACTTGCGGGTTTAGAAATTTTCAAGTAAAGCTAAGATGCGGTCTGCATTCATCGAGGAAACACTGTATCTTTTTTTTTGCTGTGCTCACGATATGGAGTTATCGGAGCCAGCGCTGGTGCACGACTGATTGAGTTTCAGTAGGGACGTTCTCTATCGCTAGTGGTGCTAGTGTGGTTGCTATTCGAGTGTGGGTCACTTTTTTCAAGTCTAGGCGCTACTCCCTAGTTTTATTTTACTCTGCTTAGCGCGAAAATTCAACAAGTGCGCAAGCGCTCAGACGTGGAGTGTAAAAGAATGGGTTGAACTGACTTGGATTTTCTCCCTTCCCGTAACTTTTAATATTAGTTATCAGTGAACCCAGCAGTTGCTCTCAACTTGTTGAGCTCACAACAGGACTCGGGCAGGGTTGCCACAAGTCGCTAGATAGTGTGAATTGTCACTCTAGTTTGTTTTTGTCACTCTTGTCCTACGTAGAACATAAAAATCAATCTATTTCAGAAAATGACCAAATGTGTCATTATTGCAGCATGGGTTCCGACCAGAAGTAACTATTCAAGTTTTTTTCATGAAAGTGAAAGTAAGATGTGTCATCTTTACAGAGGCGATTCCGACCAAAAGTGAACATTTCATGAAAATAGATTTCACTCCCAATTCACTCTCTGTTTTGGGCCAGAAGTCACTCTAAATATTTTTAATGTGGCAACCCTGGACTCAGGCCATCTCTCATACAATCAGTTATGCTCGCTATGGGCAATGTAGGTTTGTTCCAATCCACTTGGTTTACTACCTTGCTCGAACACCTTCATGTCAAAGTCATAAATTGTCACTGCGTCTCACTGACATGTTCCACGCGAGAACACATGTTAGTTCACTTAGAAACGCAATCCCTTCTCGTAAATTGTAGTTCGGCCTCCAATCACAGTATTGTCCATCTTTGTCTTTCCAGTTTTGCTTCGTCTAAACACCGTAGGCTTGTTCTAATAAACTACTGGCTTTACTTTCATCAATCTTCACATGTATTTCGCTTGTTATAACTTCTTCAAACACACTAATGACAAAGTCTCAGATCCTATTTCATCACCGCTTCCTAACGCGAAAACACATGTTGTGACTGATTGACACCTCAAAAACCCTTTGCGAAACATGAAACCAAACAAGCGCAATGTGCATCTTACCAAGAACAAATAATCAGATAGAACCTCTATATTTGGTACCATGCAACGACTATGAATACCCCGATAAAAGTGGGCGGACCTAGAGGTATTTACGATAGCTTTTTACCCGTCTACTGTACTTCCGTCTTCACCGTTGCTCATCGCAGAGAAAGAAAATGAAGGAGGCGTACTCCGCGCGTTGACCCGCTCTTCAGCGCGTCCAAAGAACCAATCAGCTTTGTCTCCTACTTTTCCTCAAGGTGGTTTCGCAACGATATAGCTAATTGTTCGCTGGGGATTGACTAACACGAGATTTGAGTCAGTGTTGCCAGATGGTGCGCATTTGCGCCATTTGGGCGCTTTTTAGAGGCGGCTGCGCTTCGAATTTTTCAAGTGTGCGCATTGCGCCAAATTTGCGCATTTCCCCAAATTTCGGCGCAAATTGGGCGCATTTTGCTCTCCATATCCCTTAGAAACTGAAAACCAGATCAGGATTTGTAAGGGCCACACAGTGATTTTATATCCAGGTTCCAGATCTTGGGGGTTGCGGGGGACTCAAAATCTCCACTGAAATGTCCAAATTGTCGTTTGGGTCCTTGGAAACACTGATAATTGATGCTTGCTGGTTCAGAATGTGTTGCACCTCTCTACTGCTCCATGTCTTGAAAGCCAGCGAGCACAATATTTGGATACGAGAGTGTATTTGCTGGTAAGCTTGTCAGGTTCATGCATATCTGGAACGCGTTTTTTTTAGAAAAAATGTTTTCTTTCAGTCGTTTTGAGAAAAACCGTTTTTTAAATCGTCTTGAGAAAAAAATCGTTTTTTTCGATTATCCTTACTGTTTTTTTCTCATAAAGATCATTAACTTTTCTTCTGTCTTGCTCATCCCAGTACCAGAGGCATTATTATCCAAAAATATACGGGGAGAAGGGGGGGGGGGGTATTTATCGACTGCTTGATCATTTTTAGCGACCGTTTCTAAGACAAATTATTCTTTTGAAGATTCAAAATCGACTGCTTTTACGCAAAAAGTCGTAACTCAAAAGTAAGCTCATAACTTACACCAAATTAAAATTTCAGAAATGTTTTTTCGTTTTAATATTTTGATAATATCTACTGTTAGTGAAAAACCTACTATTTTCAAGAAGAATTGCAGCGCTTTTCGCCAACTCGTTTTTTTTTTACCGACTGGTCGACAACATGCCCCCCCCCCCCGATCCGATTTCGTAAAAAAAAATTTTTTTAGCGAAAATGCGCCGAAGGCGCATTTTTGCTTCTCTTGCTGCGCGATCTTGTGTCAAGCATCTGGCAACACTGATTTGAGTTGTTGTGTTTGAGTCGTTAGTAAGACGTCTCCTCGTTCTTCCTGAGGATCACTGGCGGGTTTTGGACGTAGTCATGTAGAGTATTGGGTTCATCTAAAACCAACATGTTTTATCAATGCAATCTTGCCATCTAAAGTTGCCAGAGTAAGTTGCGATTGACGCATGGGGGTATGTTACCGAATTATTTTGATACCCTCTCTGTGAGCGTGTTCAGCCCTTCTAACAACAGTTACGATTAGTTACTATTTTCGTTCGAACCTCGCGAAAAGTTACTACGCTGACCGTTCCAACCTTCTCGAAACAGTAACTGGGAGCCTATAGTAAGCGTGGTAACTACGAATTTCTGTGACGTGATTGGTCAGATTAACCCGTGACACGATATTTTGCTGAAAATCGAAAAATGTGTTCCAGCCTTGACACCAAGAAGCTGGAATTCGTGACGCCATGCTTAGTAACCACGGTAAGTAGGGTGGAACACGCTCTGTATATTCACTGGACACGGCTGACACACGAAACTCTGGTTACGAATCACTTTTTCACTTAAGTTTAACTGAAAAGGGCTGAGATCACTTATCCACTTAAAGAGGTTTGAAAACCAGATGGAAATGCGTTACTTCGTTGCTCCGCTATTCACGAATAATCAATTTTTGAATAGTGGACTTTCTCGGTAGAACTTGTGGTACCTCTCTGCGCTTTTACCTGTGGTTTATTCTTGACGAAAAAGATTCACGAAAAACAGGCACTAAGCAGTATTCACCAACTGACCACTGCCCACTGAAAAGCCGCGTTTGTGTTGAGATTCAAATTTCCCGCGTCATAGTAGAATCTGCGATGTGGGGACGGCCGTAAATATTCTGAGCGTAGCTACTAGAGCAGATATTGGAAAATCTAAGAGCGTGTTCCACCCTTCTAACAATAGTTACTATTAGTTACTATTTCCGTTCCATCCTCACGGAAAGTTACTACGCTGACCGTTCCAACCTTCTCGAAATAGTAACTAGTAGTTACTATTTGCGTACCATGCTCGGGAGCGTGGTAAGCGTAGTAACTACGCATCTCTGCAACGTAATTGGTCGGATTCGCCTGTGGCATGATATCCTGCTGGAAAATAGAAAGATCGTTCCAGCCTTGACGGAAAAAAGCCAGAATTCGTGACGTCATGCATAGTAACTACGGTAAGTAGGATGGAACACGCTCTAAGACTCCCTTTGCAGAATCGAAATAATTAAGTGTATTCAACTGAATGATACAAATACAAGTTGGCTTTTCAGTTAAACTGTATCTAGGTTGGAAATCCGATGAATCGTTTGCTCCATTACTCTGCTATTCCCGAATAACGATTTCTATTAGAATGAAAGAGTTTTTCAAACCGTTTTTCAAACAAAAAGTCTGCTGTCAAGAAACAAACCTCCTAGGCTGATATAGTGCTTGGACTCTTCTGGGTTCACCTTTCAGCCAAGCATAATACTCCTGATGACTAACTCTTCGTGCCGATGAAGAATCGCCGTGTGCCTAGCAAAGAGCCAGAAACGTCACCGAAACTGCCCCCAACGAATGCCGTTCTCCCCGAGGTTCACTGGCGTGTTTTGGACTTACACTGTAAAAAAGATTTTTGCAGTATTTGCTACTGGGATTAATCTTGTCTCTAAAAAGATAACCTAGTCTCTCGGATTAATCTTATCTGAGTAGAGATAAGATTAATCCTAGTAGTAAGTACCGCAGTTAACTTTAATCCTTACTCGGGGAAACTTTTTGCAGTGTAGTCATGTCGTTTTTAATGTTTTGTCGTTTACCGTTTTCGAGGATGTCAAAAACATCTGTGGTATCTGTGGTTTACCGTTTCATCAGTTTCATTACGAGAAGCCGATTGTGAAATCTCGCTACGAATGTCAATGAGATTAGATATATTCCGTAAGACCACGGGAAAAAACAACAACAGTACGGTAACTCGTCATCTATTTACACAAAAAATACATTCAAGTGGCTCATGACCGCCTAAGGAATCTTCCAAATTTTTTATATCCCTAAGAATTTTACTTCCCAATATTTCCTCCCCCCACATAATTTTCGCAAAATTTTATTCCATAATATGTTCTTCTTCCTTTGCGTCGACGGTGTAAAGTTACTTGGCGCGCAAATTTAAAAATCCCCCGGAAGTCATGTTATAAAACTAAAATGATGTTCATGGACGCGGAGGCGTCCGGAAACGTCTGCCAAAAGAAGGTGCCAGGAAAAGCAGTATAATCGTCTTTGCCTTTACTCCGTAATGACCGCCTGGTTACACAAACAACGAAGGCCTAATCAGCTTCATTAAAAATCTTCCGCATCGCACTCATTAGGATTTTATCTTCGAACCTTCTCGGACCCAACCAGAGCAAATTTTTGCGCTGGACTCAACTAACATCCTGCCCTGCCAGCTTATGACTTCGAAGTCATTTTTTCAAAAACTCTACAGTATTATTTTCTTAGGTAACTTTAAGTTAAATTTTGTAATTCATTAAACTTTCACACACCGAAAAAAATCCGGAATTATGAATTAAAACACCTCTAATTATCAACTGAACATGTGCAAACAACTATAAACTTTGAGGATTTCGTTAAAGGACATCTGAATAATGAAACCATACTTGAACACACCATGGAGAATGCATCTAGAGACATGGCCACGGAGAGCATTCTTCTCCTGAGCGTGAGGTTTTCAGAATAGTTATGTTCGTTTCTGGAGGTTTGCACATGCAGACTCCAAGACAAATCGCGCAATTCATTCAAATCTTGTACAGCGCTGGCCGGATCGTATTGGAATTTCTTCTAGATATACGTTTGGGCTTAACTGGTTAAAAAATATTCCAGAAGAAGAGTTGATTGGAGACATTTGTTCATTTCTAAAATTGTTCGGCACTGAAATAAGGACAGATGTGGAGCAAAAATCATTGCTTTGAAACACTATTTCGTATTTGGATTGGGTTTTCTGCAGGCAATGTTAACGGAAGTCATACAGATAGGGATGATACCTGGTACTCTTCATTCAGGTGTCCTTCAATTTATTTGTGAAAGAAAAGTGAGAATGGAAGGATATTGTCCTTGGTACTTTCAATATTGTTACTAAGACATTACGAAGTTTGTTTTCATTAGTTGTGTTTGCGCCTTTTCTCGTTTGATGTAGCGGTAGTTTAAAGAAGTGTTGATGTTTCTGCAAAGAGGGTCCTTGGATCAAATCCCGGCTGAGTAGCATCGCGGTCTTACAGTTCACTACGTAATAATGTTACGAAAGTGTGAAAATGTTTACACTTTAAAAGTCTCTCCTACATCGAACTTCAGTGTAGCACATCACCGAATTTTTTGATTTTTATTCCGATTTGGTGAGTTAAAATCCGATACAGGATTATTTTATTATCTATTTATTTATTTCAAAATATAGCCAACTGGGGCTGCTATATAACAACTCATTTTCTATACACTAAAAAGAGAGAAAAAAAATGCTGAAGGCACGAAGCCCCCAACAAACAAAATACACAAAACTCAATTAGGATGGGTCGAACCCACAGTACATTTCTTACTGTGATTTAAACTCAAGAATGCAAAATACTGCAGAACCTCCTGTATCGGATTTTAACTCTCCGAATTCGGAATAAAATCGCCGAATTCGGTGATGTGCAACCAAGGCCGTATCCAGGGATATTTTTCGGGGGGGGGGGATCTTCCGTGGGTCGGACCTAATCCAAACCTTACTCCGGAGCAAGAATGTAGATTAAGTATACTAAGTCTAGACCAGAAGCGTTACGTACAGGTTACGTATGGGGGGAGAGGGGACGCATTCCCCAATGTTGTCGGACACTCGGTAAAGGAAAAAATTAGACGGCGATTTTCTGAAAAACTGTCGACTTTCATGAGAGTAGTCGGTAAAAATAACCAGCCAGAAGGTTAAATACTTTGGTCCTGTCTCCCCCTAACATTTTTGCTAGTAACGACTCAAGTTATGGAAAGGTTTATCTAGAAAACCAAATCAATTTCTCCTAGCAAACACATTAAAGTTTAACCGAAAAGGGCTGGGATAGGACAAGACCCGATCAAAATGCGTGACTTCGTTGTTCTGCTATTCACGAATAATATCAAACCCCTCCCCCCCCCTCCCCCCTGGATACGGCCTTGTGTGCAACCACTTAAGTCCGATGTAGGAGAGGCTTTTTACAGTGTGGTTATTAGTTTCAATTATTTTCATCTTGCAGGCTGCAGGCAGGAGGGAGGCCGAACAGGAAAATGAAACTCTGGAGTGGATCAAGGCCGTAACAGGGGAAGTAGTAGCAGCAGGTAAGTAACAAAAAAACAAATATAGCAAAAGATAGCTTCCTTTACCCCAGCGCTATGTTTTTATTTATATGTTTTATTTATATATTTCAGTTCAGTTCAATTCAAGTTATTTTTATTGAAAAACTTATATATACACAACTAAAATAATACTAACATAGACAAAAAACAAAATCTATTTATTAAGCAGAATCCCAAGGGCTCTGTGGCCTGTTGGTTGGGAAACATCTATCTTTGCGATAAAATCAAACAAATTCACCAGGTGTTCTCGCGAATACAACTGACCTCTACAAAACTGAACAAAACAATGTAAATAAACATGACTACGTTCTTTTCATATGGTTTAAAGACACACTAAACAGACTCGAATATTTTACACAGTGACAAGCACATTAGACGGGTTCAGGAATGAAGAACTGGCTAATAATTTCGTGGGCTGAGAGGGCAGGATATTTGTGAAGGGATATCACATGTCCCAATTTTCCAGATATCCCAACGCTTAAAGCACAACATTTACTAGAAATGATGTTTTCACGATGGATTGGCTCAGGAATACCGGTTTTGGATAATACCATTACTTTTCAGATGAAATTAGCGGTTTTCTTGTTAAGGCTTATCGACTCTATCCAGCCTGTCCGCTCTTGCACACGGCGGCGGTAAGAAACATATTTGAAAACTGAACACGTGCGCCATGGTTAAGAAGACCAAAGGTTTCGGTAGGATCCCAAATATTGAATAGTAGTTGGACTACTTGACCCATACAAGCGAATCTTGCAGATTTTCGGTCGTCGCCAAACTCCTTTAAAGCACAACTCTTACTAGAAATGATCTTTTCTCTATAAAATTGATCAGAACAAACGTTTTCGAAAATACCATTACTTTTCACCTGAATATAGCGATTCTCTTGTTAGCGCATGCCGATTATATCCAGCCTTCCTGCTCTACAACTCGTCGGCTGGGCGCAAAAGATTTGAAAACTGAACGTGCCTTGGTTAAAAAGTGGGAAAATTAAGCAAAGAAAAGAAGTTATAGACAGAAGATTATCACATCCTTATGTGTGAAAGAGTTGTCAGCGGACAATGAAGATTCCGGCAAACTTTTCGTTGGGTAACGGCAAAACTCGGCAAGGCCGGAAAAGCGCTAAAAATTCGTAGTTACGAAACGAAACGACGGAGAAAGGTGGGGATTTTAGAAGCTTACAATTCCATGTGGGAGCTAAGTATATTACGAAAGGAAGAATAAGCAAGAGGGATCCTTTAACATTTTGCTGTAACCTATAAACAAATTCAGAGATGGATCAGCAAGCATGCTTACTACAACATCTCATCTCTAAACGACTTCAAATAAACTAGACCTCTTGAACAAATTCCTCCTTTTAGCAGTAGGCTATTCTCGGCAGACTGCATGCACAGCAAAAGAGCTAAAGACACTGAGAACCTTTCGATCCAAATTTCCGGGTTTTGGCAAATTTTTGCCAGGTTATCCGTCAAGGAAATGAAGTTCAAATTTCTCCTCTTACCCCGACACAGAATCTCTGATCGATCTTTAGTATGTTCAAAAGCATGTCTTCTTACCCTCGACATATCATTGGGTTTTAAAACTTCATGTTAAATTTCCAGTTGTGGCCAGATTACGGGCCAACTACCTGTCTGGCAAGTAAATAAATTTCATATTCGGGTTCAGGATGTCTGCTTAATCGAACCATAAATCGCTAAATCGAAATCCCTAAATCCCTAAATCGAACCTCTTATCAACTTCAGATGAAACTTTCACTTTTCACAAATTCTCAGGTTTTTGCCGGACTCCAGGTGAACTACTTGTCCGGTGAGAAAATAATTGTCATATCCGGATTCAGCATGTCTCCTTACCCTTAAATCGATTATGTCATTAGCTTTGAAGATATTCTTTTTGGCCACTTAATTTTAAACACCTCCCCCACCCCCTAAATAAAGGGCTGCAGAAACCATTCGAACTTGACCTGTACTTTGACCCAAAGAGTCCTTACGTTTTGGGATCCCAAAAATGAGAAAAGCAAGCGAAACGAACGAAGTCCAAAACAGAGTATAGAACTGATTGTCTAACCTCCTCATGTCCATATGTGTGAACGAGTTGTCAGCGTGCCTTGATGGTTGCTGCAAGTTAACGTTGCGTGACTAAGGCCGAAACGTGCAAAGAGTCGTACAAAAAGAAACAAATGGCGGAAGGCAGGGATTTGATGCTTGTAATTCCAGAAGGGAGCTAGTCAGTGGCGCCATTTCAGTAAACCTCATGGGGGGGGGGGAGGCAAACATTAATTTTGGGCCCCCATCCTAGAGTTTTTTTATTTTGCTCAAACGCGAAATTTTATTGCTTATTTAGGGCAAAATTAAAGCAATTTTAAAATATACCATAATGAGCATATGCAAGAATCACGCATTGTTCAAAGACCAACTTCACAAATGAAATTTTCACTGGAGCATGCTGTGACATGGAGTTTGAGGCCTACCCCTATGACAGAATAAGCGACTTTAGACCCTCTGAGGCTTTCGATCAAAACCCTATCGAGGTTTGTCACGATCTCGAGAAGTAGATCTGGATTCATGAAATCTTTTGAGTTCGGATATGGGGTTCACATCCTAAAACATCTAACAAACACCAAATTATATTGATACTGAGCGCCGCAGGCAAAAAAAAATCAGCCTGTTTTCTGCTAAAATACAAAGATATTGTTTCAAAACCAGATTACTAACTGCGCGGTGCAGTATGAAATTTATGATTTGGGAATGTCAAACAACAAGGAATATAGACAAAAACCTCGGATTTTGGACCCCTTTCAAATTCAGTGGGGGTGCATGCCCCCCCCCCCCCCCAAATGGCGCCAATGGAGCTAGGGATGATATGAATTCAGAAATTCGGAACCTAGTTCTTTGACCAAGTTACTTAAAGGACCCCTGCACTATTTACTCTTCAACTTTTAAAATATTTTAATAGTTTAAAACTAGGCTTTCAACAAATATAACCCGCGCTTTTGGCTGTTTTCAGTCTTTTCCGAGACCCGTTGACAGGGAAACAATTTACATAACCGGTTTCTGATGGAAAACTTCTCGCAGACAACCGTCGACAGCGTGATACACATCGAAGTTAGTAAAACACGGCATGTTAGAAAATCAGCGGGGTTTTGTTAGAGGGGTTAGAATGTACCGTACGAAATTAGGGTTTCCGGTTTTAGAAATATATGGAGTGATTATGGTAGTAGTTTGCGTTAGTATTATAGGTAACACAGGTCCTTTAAATTTTTGGAACGAATGCTTAGAATGCTACAAAAAGAACGCGGATCATTTCCGTGAGGCAATACGAACAAAACTGTGAGTTGAAACAGCTCGTTGCGGCACGAATCCACTGGCGACACCGAATTCGCCTAGAGGCGTATTGTCGCCCTTCCCCGAGGACTCCTCGGGGAATCGAAGGGAACGGCGAGAATAGAGGGAGTCACTCCACGCGGAATCCGCGTACAGAAACAGCGAAAACACGGGGAATGCTTCAAAAAGGGATCGTTCGAAAAAAAAGTGCAGTTAACGAAATTAGTCTGGATCCATTTTATGTTTGGTTTTGTTTGTTCTGATTGTTTTAATTAATTTTACATTACACGATTCCCCTCCTTATCTGAAACTCCGAATCTCCTTTCTGATGATGGTAGTGATAATCGGAGCATTCCCCATCCGTGGGGACTCGCGAGAATACGGGGAGTGAGTCCCCGGGACAAACAAAAACGCGGGGACTCCTCAAGTGGAGTCCTCGGGGAACGGCGAGAATACGCCTTAGGCGAATGCGGATCCGCGTTCTGTGGGTAGTGTTTGAGGCGCTTCATTTCCGAACTGAAGGGTAATGCAAAACACTTACCGCCTTAGCTGAAGGAACATAAATAAACAGAAATCCTGAAGGATCATTTACACGGTAGGTATTTTTCCCCGGAGACGAGAAGGGTAAGTGTTCACCCGGTGCTCAGGTATTTTTCAAGGGAGAGTACTGTCATGTGGCAACAAATTACAAGTTTGTAAGGCTCAGGATATTTCTCTGCAATGGATACCAGCATGTGTCCATTTGGACCAGTTTTTACATGGGTATTATCAAAATTATTCCTCGATAACCCAGTTTTAATGTTGCTGACGTCGAAGAATACCCTTCGACAAACAAATACACGGGTAAAAAGTTGGCGAAATTGAAGTCCAAAATACCCGGGTTTTTGTTGCTGTTGCTGGGAAAAATACCCGCGGAGTACGGGTAAAAACCCTCCGTGTAAACGTAGCTTAACGGAGTTTCAGTTTAACACTGATGATGGTGGTGATCATTAGGGGATTAAACTGAAAAAAAAACTACATGGTGGCGCTGACTTGGAATAGAGAGAGCGCAGCCTACCCAGCGAGAACGGATAGGAGTAGAAAAAAAAGAAGTAATTAACATTGTGAGGTATAGGACTTTCGACTTCGAGACTGAAGTATTTGATAGGTAGTTACTCTAAGCCTGTAAAATAGCTGGAGACATTTTGCTGGCTTTTTCTTAATTGTACAATCACAGCTTTGTAGAAAAGCCTCGAGAAAAGTTTCATCAGAAATGAGAGCTAATTTTCTTCAAACTTTTTCCATAAGAAACGAATCCTGCTTCCTAATGGTTGGTTTTTCAACAACACGTCAGAACCGACCATTGGGTTTGAGACTCTGTTTTTTGTTCAGACTTTGAAGCCTTCAAGCTCTCATTCTATGGAAACTCTTTTGCAAAAATAGAATCTTACAATCAAGGAATCGTTCAATTAATATTTCCAGAAAGTCCCTGGCTCAGAATGATGACCTAAAGCCGACAGTTTACAAAGTCGGAAGTCCTATCCTATACCTCCCAATGTTAAATTATTTTCTTATGCTCTTGTGATGATGGTGCAGAAATATCAGTTTTCATCGGATAGGGTGCAATCTCTCTATTTGAAAAAAACCCTGAGGCATGCAAGCTCATCTGAAGGCCTTTGATAATTGCAGATATTCCTTACGACGAGGTTTTGAAAGATGGCGTTCTTCTCTGCAAGCTGATGAACACTTTGAGTCCCGGAGCCATCCCGAAGTTCAACACCGTTGGTGGACAGTTCAAGTTTATGGAAAACATTAGCAAGTAAGAGATATTCTTTTTACTCCAATACTGGCCGAATAGGGGAAAACCCACGAAACATCAGCCCCCCCCCCCCCTATTTCAGTCAAATGTAAAGAGATAGCCGCATGCGCGGGTAGGACAGAATAGAGAATGATGAGGCCGATAAAAAAAAATAAGTTAGAATAAAAAGGTATGAACGAATGAATGTATACGTGCGGCCTAGTAATAAGGCATTTTCATAGTACATACAGAAAGAAAAAAATGAACGCTTAACAATAAATTCAGAGGGTACACAAAATCTACAGCGACAGCAAAAGATAAATAAACGCAAAACAAGAGATACACAACGAAACACGAAAAGAACAACAAATTAGCTAGCGTATTGGGCAATGGGCAGAAAGGCGGTTGAATGATGGCAGAAGTTCGCGTATTTCTTTTAGCTTGACAGTTGTGTCCAAGACAAAAAACTTTTCCATGATTCGATGATTGCGCATGCGACGAGGAAGGTACAGAAGAAAACGTACGCACGAGGAAGGTACAGAAGAAAACGTATGCGGACGGTTATTTATCTTTTCTTCGCTCAGTTACAAACCCTAGTCTAGTGCTAGGGTAGACGTTAGGAAATCTATGTCAGCTACGATGCTTTGGCAGCGATACTTTGGCCCTTCTTGACAAGAGTCCTCGTCAGGCTTTCAATCTTCAGGGTCAACTTCGGGGAAGGAAACAAACCTTCAATAAATCATTTTATTGCAGTTTTTTTTTTAGCGGTTTATTAAAGGTTTGCTTCCTTCCCCAAAGCTGACCCTGAAGTTTGATAGCTTGACGAGGACCGTTTTCAAGACAGGCCGAAATATCGCTGCCAAAGCATCGGAGCTAACATATCCGTTTTATCAGGGACCCATAAATTTCCTGTAATGACTTGCCATTCAGGGGGCTTGTCATTTCCTATGCTTCTATGTTGGCCGAGCCTCACCCAGTTTCCAAAATTTCCGCTTGGGTCGAATCGGCGTTCATGCTCAGATAGACAAAATTTATTGGGACTATTCAGCATGCCACCAGGTACCTAAGCTAGGACAAAAGATCCAGGATACTCTTCCATTACAGAGAAATATTCCTAGTTCTGCACAACAGCTGCACAAACTTTTGTCTATCTGGATAGTCGGGTATTTTATCCCCGTGGCTATTTCTCGAACTATCTGAAGCTCGGTCAAGAGCGCATCAGAAATCTGTTATTGACAAGCCCCCTGAATGGCGAGTCATTACAGGAAATTTATGGGTCCCTGGTTTTATGCATTATTTGAATATAGGCTAATTTCTTGTTATTCCACAGATTCCAAGAAGCCTGCAAGGCCTACGGTGTGCCAGAACAGGACGTCTTCCAGACATCAGACCTCTGGGAAAAGAAAGATATTGCTATGGTTACTACTACTCTCTTCGCCTTAGGTCGTACGGTAAGAACACAATCTGCATTTCCAATAAATTCATCACATTTTGTAACTATAATTTGAAACTATACTATAACAACCACGAAACTTCTCTGCAGCGTTCAGTGCACTAGCTCTATGCGTTCTGTTAAAGACGGTGGAGGAAATGTTTAGTTAATGTCATGAACAAATACAAATCCGAGAAATCATCCACAAGTTGTCACTGGAACTGGAAACCTAGGAAAACATAAGTCGAATATAGGGGAAAACAGAGTATCCAACTTGATCTATTGGTGAATAGATGAGGAGGCGATTATACGTTTTCTTCAAGATTGCTCAGCGTGAACAATATAATGGCTATTCAATCATTCATTAAGTTGAGTGTAGACCTGTCTGCTGTTTTGAGAAAGGCTTGCTAGAAGGAACTGTCGAAGTTCCTGCAATTGACGGAAATTTTCGATTGATGATTTTCGATAGACGGAATTGATCTGAAATTTAAAGCTTTTAAATGTAGAAGAACGCGATAACAAGTGCTACCATTATTTCAAATTTCAAATTCACTTATTCATCCAAAACTTGTTCATTGCGAGAAATAGCATCGGAAAATGTCAATAAAAATTCACCAACATACAAGTACATAGTGTACTATTACTTTACATAATCTTCGTGCAATGTCCAATTTTGGTTACACAGTCTGCTTGAATATTCCTTTAGCCCAATCTGACAAGTTCGTCAGCGACATTTCAGCCCTTCTTGTCAAGGGTCCTTGTCAGAATGTTGCTGGAGAGAACGGACCTTCAATCAGAAAAGAATAACCTGCAGGTTGCAGGTTCGAGCCGTTTTGAATATTTTTATTTTATTTGTTTCAAAATATAGCCAACTGGGGCTGCTACATAACAAATCATTTATACAAAATAGAAAAAAATAAGAAAAAAGAGAAAAATATGTCGAAGGCATGAAGCCTCCAACAAACAGGCACTCTGAACAATACACTACAAACAATTTATTGTGGGTGGTGTTTTCAGTTGAGGGTATTAGCACCCACCCAGTATTTACCATCGCTAATGTTTGCTTGGTGCAGACAGAGGCGTTACTAGCCAAAATGTCCGGAGGGGGGGGGGCAAGGTATTTACCGACTGGCTGGTCCTTTTTACCGACTGTTTTTGCAGATAAAAACGACTATTATTGAGAAAAAACGACTGTCTTGACGAAAAATCGTCTGATTTGAAGAAAAACTACTACTTTTAAGAAAAAATTGACTATTTTTACGAGAAACCGACTTTTTTTTAAATCGTCTGTTTCCAAGAAAAAAAATCGACTGTTTCTACGAAAAATCGCGGCGCTTCGCGCCGACTCGGCTATTTTTACCGACTTGCCGACAGCATTCGGGGGGGGAGAGGGCGCCCCCCCCCTTCTCCCTAGTCGTGACGCCCCTGGGTACGGAACCGCGAGAGATAATTATTAGTTCTTGTTGCAACTGGAAAATATCATAGAAGCAGTGCGGATTGAATTAATTCCCTACTATCCACAAATCCGTATCTCCCTAATCAGAAGGTTCTTGTCTCGCAGTTATCGCAGTTATTTTTAGTTTAATCTAATTTATTGCAAAAGAACAACATGTGTCACGGCCGGAGACTAATTGGCTTATTAATTATGAATAAAACAGATTAGGACAGTGCCAAAAAGCCACACATTAATTTACATGAAAACAAAATTTCACACGGCAGCGCTGGCTATAATCCAAACATAATTCACTATCAAAAGAAAAATACTTTTTACGTCGCTCGTTACATCCTTTGCATTTTATTTATCTAAAGACCTTCAAAAAATACCTATATTAATTATTTTAACTTCATTTCGGGTCTCCAGAATTTCAGAGGTCTTGAAATACATAAATAACAAACGTATACTGGCACATGCTTTCAAGTTTCATGTTCAAGTTTTTTATTTTCAACATTCACAAATAAATAAATAAAAACAACACTTTCGCGCTGGAGATAAAACCTATGAGGGTTTGCATTCGCGCGAAAGTCCACATAACTACTTACCTATATATATATATAGAAAAAAAATCCAATCTCTCTAGCTCCCAATACTCAACTCCCCCCCTCCCCCAATTCTTCCCTCCCAGCCTCACCTGCCCCCCCCCCTTTCCCACCCTTCCCTCTCTAGCAGACCTTTCCTTCTCTAACCACCCTACCACCCATAATGAAATTCAACATTTATGCCCCAGAAAATAATCTTTTAATTTCTTTTTAAACTGAGGTACTTGTTCCACCGCCCACACCTCTTTTCACACCTCTTACTTCACAAATAACGCAAATAAGTTCAATATCTGACTAACTCAAGGCTTAATTCGGAACTTCGAGACCGAAAAAGATTATTTTAGATCATATGAATTCAATTAATCAACCAATCAATCAAGTTTATTATCCAAATAGCTTACAGCTAGAAGCGAAACACAATATTTACGAATTACGCAGATGAAACTAACTACGTAAAAATTGGGCAGAAGAATTAGTAGGATATGGAGAAAACTGATTGCCAGCATTCCTCTCGGACCGACGCACAGAAGACGGGAGGGGAGGGGGGAATAAATGGGCCTGCTGGGGACAACAAATTATCTTTGCTCAAAATTTGAAATATTAATTGTGAAACTTTAACTTGGAATCCGAAATTAGCTTGCATAGTTTAAGCTCTACTGAAAAGGCAGCTTATTTTTACTCCTGGATGTGAATACTCTGAAATTTTTAACTCATCTAATAACGTTCAGAATGCGTGCTCTGCGAATTTCTCACGAAAATTCTCGTGAATTTTCGACAACAAAAATTCACCCAGACTAGGAGAAATTGACAGTTAATCTCGGAAAAGTTGATGTTAGGTTGCTGTTAAAATATTTCTTTGATGGAACTTGACATTTTTATTTTAATTTTCGGCAGTGGCTTACATTTGTAGTTGGTAGATATTTCAAGCGTTGAGGGACAAGCAAATAGATGTTCCATAAATCCGAAAGAATTATCTCATTCTATGAAATCGATGATCTGCGGACAACGGACAAACGAAGTAATGAAATTCAAGCCTATTGAAGTGAATAAGTGATGTTTAGCTCGACTGTTCAATCTCAGCCCTGTCCGGTGAAATATCAAACAAAAAAATGTCAATTACCAAAGTAAAGACAGCCCAGAAAGAAAGAAATAATAATTTAATTTTCAAATATTAAAGGACCCCTCGCAGTATTGACTCTTCAACTTACAGTATTTTAATTTATTCGAATACTTTAAGCTAGGCTGTGCTTTCAAAAAATAACCCACGTTTTTTTGCTGTTTTAAGCCTTTTCCGAGAACCGTTGACATGTAGCGAAAACAGGGAAACAATTTACATAACCGGTTTTTCTGAGGGAAAAAATACTCGCAGACAACCGTCGACAGCGTGACACACATCGAAGGTAGCAAAACACGGCAAGTGGGAAAATCAGCGTGGTTTTGTTAGAGGGGTTAGAATATACCGTACGAAATTGGGGTCTACGGGTTTAGAAATATATGGAGTGATTATGGAAGTAGATTGCATAAGTTTTATAGATAAAGCAGGTCCTTTAATGAATATAGGGAAGAAAATACTCGGTATTACTCATTGCGGCAGGAGTGTGAGCCAGTATGGGAACCTCTACAAGCAAAGCTCGTTCTGGTCGCACAGGCTCGGATTGGAAGGGAGTGAGGCAGAGAGGAACGAGGAATAAGCTTTAGCAGCGACTTCATACCAAACTACACAGCCTTTCTCTTCTACAATAGAGGGTATGAAGCTTAAAGCACAACTCTTACTAGAAATTCGATTACAGCCCTTTTTGATTAAACTTTAAGGCAAATTTGAATTACTGTCATGACGAATGCTACTATCGTTTGCATTATAAGAGATATATCCTAGTCTGTGTGTATGTACGTGAACGTTCGTGAGCGTTAAGACCTAATCCAAAAATTCTGTTTACCTTCTCTCACTGATCGGAAGCTACCAGTTTATTTAGATTTAAACTTGATTGTCAGGTTGCTGTTTCTCGAGCAAAAACCCACGCAGAATGTCTTCTTTTACAGATGACGAAATTTTCCACGTTTGATTAGCAAAGAATTATAAGACTTGATTGATTATTTTTGTTCCGTCTTCAGGAGTACCACACTGGTCTTGTTTTTTTAATTTATTTGTATTTGAAATAAACAGTTGGAGCATTAGATGAAAATTATTATTTTGATCCTTGGCTCCCTACGTGCCATTACGGCTGTCCCGGATAATCGGCTGAGATTTAGTCCAGACCGAATTATTTCAAACCTAGGAAATATGTTTTTTTTTGTAATTTGCTCATAGTTTGACGGTGTTTTGGGTGGTTTTGAACATTCATAGTGGCAGTAGGGATGGTTATTGACAGTATTGACTCTTCAACTTACAGTATTTTAATTTATTCGAATACTTTAAGCTAGGCTGTGCTTTCAAAAAATAACCCACGTTTTTTTGCTGTTTTAAGCCTTTTCCGAGAACCGTTGACATGTAGCGAAAACAGGGAAACAATTTACATAACCGGTTTTTCTGAGGGAAAAACTACTCGCAGACAACCGTCGACAGCGTGATACACATCGAAGGTAGCAAAACACGGCAAGTGGGAAAATCAGCGTGGTTTTGTTAGAGGGGTTAGAATATACCGTACGAAATTGGGGTCTACGGGTTTAGAAATATATGGAGTGATTATGGAAGTAGATTGCATAAGTTTTATAGATAAAGCAGGTCCTTTAATGAATATAGGGAAGAAAATACTCGGTATTACTCATTGCGGCAGGAGTGTGAGCCAGTATGGGAACCTCTACAAGCAAAGCTCGTTCTGGTCGCACAGGCTCGGATTGGAAGGGAGTGAGGCAGAGAGGAACGAGGAATAAGCTTTAGCAGCGACTTCATACCAAACTACACAGCCTTTCTCTTCTACAATAGAGGGTATGAAGCTTAAAGCACAACTCTTACTAGAAATTCGATTACAGCCCTTTTTGATTAAACTTTAAGGCAAATTTGAATTACTGTCATGACGAATGCTACTATCGTTTGCATTATAAGAGATATATCCTAGTCTGTGTGTATGTACGTGAACGTTCGTGAGCGTTAAGACCTAATCCAAAAATTCTGTTTACCTTCTCTCACTGATCGGAAGCTACCAGTTTATTTAGATTTAAACTTGATTGTCAGGTTGCTGTTTCTCGAGCAAAAACCCACGCAGAATGTCTTCTTTTACAGATGACGAAATTTTCCACGTTTGATTAGCAAAGAATTATAAGACTTGATTGATTATTTTTGTTCCGTCTTCAGGAGTACCACACTGGTCTTGTTTTTTTAATTTATTTGTATTTGAAATAAACAGTTGGAGCATTAGATGAAAATTATCATTTTGATCCTTGGCTCCCTACGTGCCATTACGGCTGTCCCGGATAATCGGCTGAGATTTAGTCCAGACCGAATTATTTCAAACCTAGGAAATATGTTTTTTTTTGTAATTTGCTCATAGTTTGACGGTGTTTTGGGTGGTTTTGAACATTCATAGTGGCAGTAGGGATGGTTATCATTGACCATTGTGTGTGTGTGGTACAAAAGACCATTTTTGTGGTCCACTTTAATCATTGTGAAAGACAGCCAACTGCATGGGAAGGATCATCGAAAACGAAAAACATTGGTAGGCCTACACGTTCTGTGAAACAAAATCTTTGAACTCGGTTTCTCTTTCGTTTCAGAGCTACAAACACCCCGAGTGGAAGGGACCATGGCTAGGCCCAAAGCCTTCTGAGCAGAATCGCCGGAATTTCACGGAAGAACAACTTCGGGCTGGCGAGGCCGTCATCGGCCTACAATACGGAACCAACAAAGGGGCAACGCAATCTGGACAGAGCTTTGGAGCAACTCGGAAGATTCTATTAGGAAAATAATTGTTTTTCTATAACATATTTCCGTAACTATTTTGTTTCAGCATGAAAGGATACTTTCATATTTAGTCTTCTTTATCTTGTTGAGTGTGATCTGCTATAAGTTGCGTTTTTGCAGATACCATGGTATCTGATACCACGGTTACCTCAGCTATCGTGGTATCTGGACAATTATCGTGGTATCAGATATTCAGATACTACGGTCCGACCGTGGTAACTGGTCGTGGTATCTGAAAAGTCATCTCACTTTCATCAAATTTTGTCAGATTGGTGAGAAAGAAGTTTAGCACTTAGTGTTGTAACTGGATATCTGTTTTTGTTTTGGGATGACTTCGAAAAGTGTAATTTCGGCAATAGTCGTTTTTGCAGAGCACGATGAAAAACTGCAAAAAAGACTAATTGCAGACAGATTGCAGATCCAGTTACCGTGGTAACAGATACCATGGTATCAGCAAAAACGCAACTATAGTTTTAATACCAGGTTGCTAAGTTTTAGCAACCCCTACAAAAAAGTTATGGCCCGCGTTGAGTAAATGCAAAGCTCGGGCCAATAGAGAGATTGCACCCTACCCGATGAAAACGGATATTGCTACACCATCATCACGGGATCGTAACAAAAAAATTTAACATTGGGAGGTATAGGACTTTCAACTTTTAAATTAAATTATCGGCGTTTGATCATCATTCTGAGCAAGGGACTTGCTGGAAATGTTAATTGGGCTATTTAATTGGGCTATTCCTTTATCTTATAATTCTATTTTTGCAAAAAGAGTTCCCATGGAAATGAAAGCTTGAAGGCTTCAAAGTTTGAACACAAAAACAGAGTCTCGAAACGTATTGGTCGGTTATGACGTGTCATTCAAAAACCAACCATTAGGAAGCAGTATTCGTTTTTGTAGTAAAAGTTCGAAGCCTTCAAACTCTCATTTCTGATCAAACTTTTCTATAAAACTGCGATTATACAATTAAGAAAAAACAGGGAATCGTTTCCATCTACAATTTGGTATCAAATTCGAGAGCCCTATACTTCACGATGTTAAATTACTCTTTTTCTATTCCTATCCGTTTTGGTTGGGTGCAATCTCTCTATACACGCATGACGTTTGGTGCGATATTTAAATTGTTCTAAGAATACTAAGTTATGAACCTAGTAGCCTAAGAAGTTAAATGCCGTATAGGAGCGATGAAAAGCGTAAGCCTACACACGGATCAGTGACTTGTGGTTTGGGATGTCTGAAAACTCTTAGAAATTTTTCGGGTAGACACAAAATCAGTACTAAGCAGGATCGTCGTTACTTTTTGTTTATCACCAAGCTTGAGCTGAAAGAAAAGTGATTTAAATCTATATTTTCAAACCATTTTCTTACAGGCTACTATTAGGCTTTGCCTTTTTTGTGCTCCAGTAGTTTTAAAACCAGGCCACTAAAAGACGACTGGTTTGCTCGAGTTCAAGTTTTAGCTACTGACAACCTCGCCGTTTATTTGGAGAACTGTTTTCTCATATTCTCTGTCGTTTTTGTTACGCTTGTCCGTTTATTAAATGTTTTCACTCAGTTTACTTTCTAGCCTTCTACTATGAGCGTGTTCCACCCTTCTAACAATAGTAAATGTTAGTTACTCTTTGCGTTACAGCCTCGTGAAAAGTTACTACGCTGACCGTTCCAGCCTTCTCGAAATAGTAACTAATAGTAACTATTTGTTTACCACGCTCGGGAGCGTAGTAAGCGTGGTAACCCTTTAACTCCCCTTAAAGGCACAGAAAACTTGACTGCGCAACTTTCGGCCATCAAACCGACCTGGGGGGCTTAGATAAAGATACAATGACTTATTGTCGACAGGACCCCCCTTCTTTGTTATCTTGAACCCCCTCCTTGGTGTTCCCAAAGCTAGCTGGCAGGCCCTTGCCCCTTATGCACTGTATTTATGCACTTCTGCACTGTAAAAGTTCGCCTTTGGCCGTGTTGACTAACACATCGGGAGAGTGGTCAAGAGGTGGTGCGTTCGATTCCTACTCCCGGCACAGAAACCTTTTGCTTTTTTTTCTACTAAATCAAAAGTAGAATTCTCGGAAACTGCCCGGAAACTGCAATGGTCGTAACGAGATTTTTTCTAACTCTCAGTATCGACTCAGGGTACATTCTTGATATGTCAGCTAGCTTAGCTCCCCGAGTCAAGTTTGAGTCAAGTTTTCTGTTCCTTTAACACAAACCCCCCCAAAAAAAAAAAAAAAAAAAATATCTACACAAAAATGTGTGGCTTTTGTTGAAAATAGAAAATATGTTCCAGCCTTGGCACCAAGAAACCAGAATCCGTGACATCATGCGTTGTAACTACGGTAAGTAGGGTGGAACATGCTCTATTTGTACCTGTTATAACACAAGTCGCGGTAATTACGGTATATAGAATAGATACAGAGCGTCACGTATGGGGGGAGGTGGGCAAACAGTTAACTTTTCTTCAAAACAGTCGGTTTTTCTGTAAAAAATAGTCGATTTTTTTCTTAAAAACAATCGGTTTATCTTAAAATCAGTCGATTTTCGTCAAGAGAGTCGAGTCAAGAGTTCTGAAAAACAGTCGTTTTTTTCTTAAATAACAGTCGGTAAAAATGACCAGCCAGTCGGTAAATACCTTGCCCCCCCCCCCCCCAAACATTTTGGCTAGGATAGATAGATATTTATTAACGCCAAAAGCCCCAATGGGCCGTGGTTAATACAAACATACAACAGAATAACTAACTTTCAATAAATAAATTCCAAACAAATCGACTATATAAATTTCCAATGATATAAACCCAAATCGACCCTTTAACTCCCCTTAACACAAACCAAAAAAAAACAAAAAACAAAATGAAAATATCTACACGAAAAATGTATGTGTGCCTTTTGCTGAAAATAGAAAATTTGTTCCAGCCTTGGCACCAAGAAACCAGAATCCGTGACGTCATGCGTAGTAATTACGGTAAGTAGGGTGGAACATGCCCTATTTGTACCTCTTATAACACAAGTCGCGGTAAGTACGGTTTATAGATGGATAGATACAGGGGCGTCACGTATGGGGGGAGGGGGCAAACAGTAAATTTTTCTTCAAAACAGTCGGTTTTTTGTAAAATCAGTCGATTTTTCGTCAAGAGAGTCGTTTTTTTCTTAAAACATTCGTTTTTTCTTAAATAACAGTCGGTAAAAAATGACCAGCAAGTCGGTAAATACCTTGCCCCTCCCACCCCCAAATCTTTTGGCTAGGATAGATAGATATTTATTAACACCAAAAGCAGTAATGGGCTATGGCTAATACAAACATAATACAACAGAATAACTAACTTTCAATAAATAAATTCCAAACAAATCGACTATATATATTTCCAATGATATAAACCAAAATCGACCCTTGAACTCCCCTTAACACAAACCAAAAAAAACAAAACAAAACAAATTGAAAATATCTACAAAAAAATGTCTGTGTGCCAAACCCAAATTTGTGTACCTCAAACTAGTATCCAGCCATTCCTCCCTATCCAAACACCCTAAGAAATTTCCCGCCTAAAATATTTTAACTCGTTACAAAAGCACAGAAAATGCAGTAAATCTTCATTACTTTCCCCAGACATCGGACAAAATAGGGATCAAATTTCTAACATTCTAACATACTTGACTCCTTTGAAATTCTGCTGGGTTTCTCAAAGGTTCTAAATCCGTTCCGACTACCCTCGCTCGGCCCTCGGTCTGGCGAGAAACATGTAAATATATGCATAACCTTACCGTCGTTACCACGCATGACGTCACAAATTCTGTCTTTTTGTCGTCAAGGCTGGAACGACTTTTCTATTTTCCAGCGGAATATCATGCCACGGGTGAATCCGACCAATCACGTGACAGATATTCGTGGTTACTACGCTTACCACGCTCCCGAGCGTGGTAAGCAAATAGTTACTATTAGTTACTATTTCGAGAAGGCTGGAACGGTCAGCGTCGTAACTTTTTGTGAGGTTGGAACGGATTTAGTAACTAATAGTTACTATTGGTACGAGGGTGGAACACGCTCTATATGACTAAAGTGGGATCTCCGCTGGCAATCGTATGCTGTCGGAAGAGACCGTAACTTGTCGTAAGCCGACACTTTGGTGGTTTTCAGCCAATGAGAGCACGCCGGGTTCAGACGAGAACGATTACGACGGACTTTATACGATCGCCAGTGAGGGCCCACATAAGTCCAAAACACGCCAGTGAACCTCGGTAAGAACGAGAAACGTCGCCCGAACGATGGCTCAAATCCTATTTCAACCAATCAACGGCGTTCATTGAGGACAGCTGTGGTGACGTTTCCGCCTCTCCGCTAGGCACACGGCGATTCTTCACCGGCACCAAGAGTTGATCATCAAGGGTATTTCTTTCCGAAGTGCTCTTCAGAATGACGAAGCGGGAGCCTGATCCGCGTCAAAAAGTGTCAAATGCTTGTAGTGAAAAATTAAATGGGAAGTTAGAAATATTGGAAGTACGAATCGGTGGAATGATCAGGGACATAGAGTGAAGCAGCAATACAATTACGGCCCTTTTAACACAAATATTATATAGTCAATATTACAAATTTGAGGACCGGAGCTGTGTTTACTCACATAACAAGTGCCAAACTTCTTTCCCACCAATTTGACAAAAAATTTGGCTCTTGTGTAGGTGATAGTCCCCGAAGCCGCGCCGAAAGCCGGCAGCGTGCCGCCGGTAAAATTCTGACGCTGAATCTTTTTAGCTGATATTTTTCAGATTACCTTTCTATTGAGCTATACGTTCTAAAAGGCTCGAGGATTTTTGTTCTGTTTTTGTCATCAGCAAGTGCACTTGCAGAAAGAATCTTTGGTTGTGGCGGCAGTGCAGGAATGACAATTTTTACAAAAAAATTGTATGTTGGTTCCAAACCGCGTAAGCTCTGTTCGTCACCCTGGGACGGTGAAACTTGTCATTCCGTCTGGACGGTAGCGTAATGTCAAGGGACTTTAGCAAACGCTAGAAGTCCCCTTGAAATCACCTCGATTGCTAGAGGATTCCGGAATTCCCTAGAAATCCCCTCGATTAGGGGGGGATTACCCCCTTTGACAAATTTTATTTTAGAACAAGGGCAGCTAGCTTAGTGCATAGCACTTTCAGCCTTCGACGCAAGTGCCATATAGCGACCATTCTTCTTCGTCGGTTCGTCTGTCTCTATGTCTCACTTTCCTAGTTCTGGCGCTTCTAAATAAGCTAGGACTGTGAAACTTTGCATTTATATTAAGGATCCGACCGACACTCAACGAAGCCTTCTTTTCCCGATCTGACCATCCGTGTGTGGGTGGAGGGGGGGAATCCGGGATCTTGTGACCCGCTTGGATCACGGAAACGGTCATCTTCTTCTTCTATTCATTAATGGCATCGGGACAGCTGGGGAGCGCGACCCTTTCCGCCTTCCGGTTGATCTTCTTCTGAGATGTTGATGGGTCGGTCTAT
The DNA here is from genome assembly GCA_030848855.1 of Branchinecta sandiegonensis. Classification (NCBI taxonomy): domain Eukaryota; kingdom Metazoa; phylum Arthropoda; class Branchiopoda; order Anostraca; family Branchinectidae; genus Branchinecta; species Branchinecta sandiegonensis. The sequence goes on along the minus strand of JAUPMV010000001.1, from coordinate 26,438,091 downwards.
GACACCTCAACTGGGATCGCCACCCATGAGGAATCATCCTCTTCTTGGTTGAGCTTGCAGAGTGGATAGTGGCACCTCGACTGGGGTCATGGGTCCTAGACAGCCGGGATTTGAACTCAGAACCTTCGGCTTTCAAGGCCACTGCTCTACCACTGAGGTACAAAGGGGCTTTTGGACACAGTTCGCAGATCACTACAATGGTCAAGAAAAAGCAGGCCAGAAGAACAGTAATCCCGCCGAAGGAATATCTGGATAGAAAAAGGATGAATCCCCATGTTGAGGCAGTCGATAGATATTATGTAGTGCAATTTTAAACAAGGGACTTGTACCGTGACAAATAATCCACCTGATTTGTCACGGTAAAGTCACTTGAGTAGCATTCCATCTACATAGTATCTGATCGGGTCCGGTCAAGACCTCAAATAGAACATCATGGTCCATGGCATTTCTACCGTCCAAATTTCTCACTCTTTTCTTTTGTTCCCGGTGCGCATCAAAAAATTTCGGAACCTCCTTCACCCCCTCTCATCTTGTCCACTTGCGACTGGAACACAAATCTAGGGAATTTGCTCCTGACACCCACCGAATCACTTGAACTGAAGCTTCCGGCTCTTGGACCCTTTACCTTTGCACGATCCAAGTTTCATCCCAATCACTCCATCAGTTTTGTTCCTACACGTCATGTTACCGAGTCTCCCCTTCCACCGTAGCCAGATGCGGTTCGCACACGCAAATGTTGCCTCTACGGCACTCGCTACCGAACAAGTATCCTTGAACCGGGAAACATCCGGAAAATTTTCGTTGACACCCAACTCCCTCTCATGAGGCCGGATCTGGTCTGGACCTCAAAACAACATATCTAGATTCCATGATCTTTGGACGATCCAAGTGGTACCTACGCATGTTAAACGATTTGTGAGCCTCCCTCTCCACCCCTCACCAAAATCGGATGTGATTCGGAAAATTAAATGTCGCCTCTGGGGCGTTTGCTTTTATCGTTCACCGAAGTACTTCCAGAAAATTTAAGGTATAGGTCCCTTCCAACTCCCCGCGCCGAAGTCGGGTTCGGTCCAGACTTCAAAATCACACATTTGGGACCCACGATCTATGTACTGTCCAAGTTTCATCCCAATCCCTCTATTCCTTTGCAGCGCATGTTCCAAAATTGTTCGCATGTTTTCAATATGGAATCCGTATTTTATTGCAACGCAAGTTCCAACGCATGTTCCAAACTTCCCGTAGTCCCCCCTCACCCCTGTCGGAAACAGACCGCTTTCTCAAATACGTCCGTATTGCTAGATATGGCCAGATACTCGATAACTTTGACCCTGGTATCAGATACCACTGTCACTGCAAAAACGACTTTAGACCGTGGTGTCAATTACCATGCTGTCTGCAAAAATGCCACTCGTGCCATATACAGACAAAAGATGTGCACTAAAGGCCTAGAACATCAATGTAAAGTTTCCGAGGTTCCTTTCGCTTTTCTAAACAGTTTGCGCAAGACGGCGAAACTTAGAGGGGAGCGAGCAACTATACCCCCTCCCCCTTTAAAAAGTTAAATGGGAAAGTGGAACATTTTCAATGCAAATTAGAATGAAGTTCAATACAAAATACTTTCACAATAAACTTTTAAAAACCATATTTCCGGCTATGGTCGAATTCCAGACGCGGATAACTTTTCCGGCACTAAAATGAGGGAAGACTTGGACAGAAGGTGCAGAAGTTTATTAGGGCTGGAGAGAATTTCGCGGATTTTTCAAAAATTTCACCGCCTATCCTAGGGCCAGGGGCATGGTCAAGGTGGGGAGGGACGCACTCTTGTCAGTTTTTCAGACTGAAGACCACGGTCTCAGGGATTTTGAACGGTTAGGGATTTTACTAATTTCCACTTATGAATCTTTTAGCAGTTATTTTAAAAACAGCGCCTCGCATGTTCTGATCTTCATTGAAAATGAGGATCGTTTTCTACCCTGGCTCTGCTTGCTCTAGGTCAGTAATTAACAAAAAAGATCAAATTTTATGTGATAAGAGGCTTTCTTAAAAGTTAACGAACACTAAAGGTCTGCCTTCCAATGTCACTGGAGTGAATGTTATTCGACGGCAAGAAAGAACTTTTTTGTTGGATCAGATGCTGTTTTGACTGTCCCTGCTTGCAATCATTGGCTTGAGCTGTTATGCTTGTATTTTGCAGTTTCCAGTAGGGTAGCTACAGTACAGAGTAATGTAGTCCGAGTATGTAGTCTGTATTCTAGTAGGCTAGCAAATATTATTAACTCCCAGATGCTCACAGAGCCATGTCAGTGCAGACTAGGAATCCGGGAGTGAATATTTTTCACTCACGGAACCCAGACAGAACCCAACTCCTATGGGCTCTACATGGGCTAGGGTTCCTGTAGTGCTAAAAACATGTCGATATCTTATGGGGTAAGAAGTATTAATACGCACAATCATGCACTACCGGAACCCTAGCCCATGAAAGTTGGGTTCCGTGTTGGTTCTGTGTGTTGATAATATTTGCTACTGGATTCGAAGTCTCTACTGACATGTGTCAGTGAGTTTATAATTTTAATTTTTGGCACTACCGGAACCCTAGCTGACACGAATTGCTTCTGTGAGTTGAAAATATTCACCCCCAGACTTCTAGTCTGCACTAATATGGGTCCGTGAGTTCAAAAATTTATAATTTTTGCTGTACCGGAACCTTAGCCCATGGTAGTTTGTGTCTGTGAGTTGGTCATTTACATCCAAATAGTTGGTTACTGCTACCTGTACCTTAGCTCTCCACATGTGAGTTCCGGTAGTTGATTCTTTTCCATGTTATATTCTCTAAGTCTGTGAAAATCCCAGAATCCTAGCTCTCAGCCAAACTATTCCGTAAGTTCCATATTCCTTGTAGGCACTACCGAAACACAAGCTCCTACTAAATAGTTTTGGGTATCATCTACTGGCTCCCTTTTTATAATTTTTTTTTCTGTGAGTAGGCCATACATTCTAGCCAAAATTCAGACCACAAATTGCCCATTGTCTCAATACTGCATTTCACAATTGATGGTGAAACATCACTCTACAATACAATTGATGAAAACTTTACTCTGTGAAAACAATTGATAAAAAAAAACTCACTCATTCTACCGCTTTGTCTCGCGTTCTTACCTTAAAACTTGTCTAGCCTCCCTGTCAACTGAATGTACAGTAGAGGTATGCTTATGTGAACAGTAACTTTAATGTGAACAGTGCAGTTTTGAGCTAAATGGTAGAATGAAGATGCAAAACACATATACAGGTGTTTTATGATGCCCTTAATTACCTACTTTGGCTAACTGGTAGTTAGCTTTAAACACAGCAAGTGCATGAAAATCGCAAAGTCCACTGTCAACAAAAGTTCACATAAGCATATTTCTACTTTACCTGGACAGTTCCTTTAATCTCGCTTTTCTCACTACCTCGTGGAAAGTGAGTATTTGTCTCTTCATCTACTCTGCATTGGGTACGTATTGAAGACTCAGCTTTTCCTGTATTTGAATTATGTTTTCCTAGGTTTCCAATTCCAGTAACAACCTGGATGATTCACTAGATTTCATCCTTTCTCATGGTGACTAACCTTCTTGTCAGCGCCTGGTTGCGTGTGGGTATTAAACTTCGCGTGGCTCGACAATCCATGCAGTTTTCCATTTTTTATCTACCTGTTTATTCATCCAGTCCCTAGTTTCCGAGTACATAATTCCGTGAGGTCCAACCGGGAGCTGGCACAATGAAGTCTCTGTGAGCTATTTCCATTTACTACCGGAATGGCAGCCAGCACATACAAGTTTCTGTTAGTCAGTGACGTCAAATCCCGGAATAATAGCTCGTTTGATGTGGTTTCTGTGAGAACTACCAGTTCTGTAGCCTGTAGGGCAGAACGTACGGCTCCCGGTTCCCTAGAAAGTGCCTTACAGAAAAGCCTTCCGTTCCTTAAGATGTGTCTGGCTCTAGAAAAAATTAAAAATATGACAAAAATACCAAACCAAAGCCACAACATAGATTAATTGTTGTCAGATTAATAATTATTTTCAGGCATAATTGCCTTATTTTTACCAGAGCTTCTGATTTATAAACGAAAAAAAACAAACAAACAGTGAGTTACAAAGTTAGCAACCAGAAACACCCCTAAAGCAGGTTTGAAGATGCGATGAAAATGTGTTACTTGGTTGCTTCGATATTGACGAATAATCGATTTTCGAATAGTGGACTTTCCCTGTCCGATTGGTGGTACACTCTATGCGCTTGTACCTGTGTCGTATGCTTGACGAAAAAGATTTTTCAAAAAATTTGTGTTCAGGCAGTAAGCAGTCTTAATCACACTCATCACTGGCCGCTGAAAATCCGCGTTTGAGTTGAGATTCAAATTTTCCGGATAATAGTAGTGGTAATAGTAGATTAATATGAATGTTTGGAATTTTGATAACAAATTATTGTTAGAATCAAAACATTTCACTGTGCCTTTCCTGAAATGATTGGTTGCTTGATAGAGCAGATAATCGAAAAAAAAAAAAAAAACTTAGCAGAATCCAAATTATTCAGTGTATTAAATTAAAAGATACACAAATCACTTGGCTTTTCAGTTAAACTTAAAAAAACTAAATTAAAACTTTGCATTCTCTTGCTGAGTACAAAAGAAACCAATTCTTTTGCAGGGTAGTGGTCATGAAATTATGTTAAGTTTAAAACCCCTACTGCTGTGTAGTAAGAGTTAAACTAAAGCTGTAGGAAAAATTGCCTTAGCTGTAGTTTATTATTGTTTGTTTCAGGCTACAAAAGTACTCGATAACCAACGTTTCTAACTTCCACTGCACTGCAAACAACTTCAAAGATAATGATGGGGAAAATACTAATAAAGCCCAAGCTGCAGATCAGAGAAATGCAAAAGGTAATTTGCTTTTATTTGATTGTAGACTGTATCTTTAAGGCGTTTTTCCGTGTTGTAGGCCACACATTTCTGCCTGTTCTTCACTGAACAGGCAGAAATTCACCTTTTATTTTTGTATCTACTGTGCAAATGCCTAACTTCTAGGCTGTGCGTAATAAATTCATTCATTCATTTAAACACGATTGTGTGCCATACAGTCGAGCATATGTGTCGTATAAGTTGAAACTCGCGGAAACGTTATTATGTCTGATTTTTTGGCGACAGTTTCAGATGTAAGAAAGCAGAACTAAAATCTAGATAACATGTCGATCCAGAAGATCCTCAGTTGTGTGTCAATCTGCTTTATAATGTTAGCTAGTTTTGTTCTTTAGACTTAAAAGCACAACTCTTACTAAAAATGATCTTTTCACTATGAAATAGAACAGAAAAAAGATTTCTCGAAAACAACATTACTTTCCACCTGAATTTAGAGATTTTCTTGTTAGCGCCTGTCGACTCTGTCCAGCCTTCCTGCTCTCCGACGCGGCGGCTGGGCGCAAAACGTTTGAAAACCGAATGCGCCGTTGTTAAAAAGTGGGAAAACCAAGCAAATGAAAATAGTCTAGGACAGAAGATTCTCATATCCTTATGTGCGAAAGAGTTGTCAGCGGACATTGAAGATTCCGGCAAACTTTAGATTGTTTTACGGGCAAAACTCGGCATGGCCGAAAAAGCACTAAGGATTCGTCGGCATAAAACGAAACAATGGAGAAAGGTGGGGATTTTAGAAGCTTATAATTCGATAACGGAGCTAGGTATATTATAAAATGCAGAGTAAGCAAGAGGGGTCCTTTAAGTTCCCGCCGAATTCCAGCCGCAAAATCCAATATCCACAATAAACCTTGTTGGTCGAGGAAGCACACTTGAGGGCCACACAAATTACCGCGGGAACTTTTTTTTCGAGCGACAGATTCTTTGTGGGATCGCGGAAAAGCGCCTCTAGTAGTTTTTGGTTTTCGCTCACTATTTCCTCTATAAGTCTTTTTTTGGTCTGACCATCTCCAGCGAACGCCTCTAGTAGTTTTTGGTTTTTGCTCACTATTTCCTCTGTAAGTCTTTTTTTGGTCTGACCATCTCCAACGACTCCTCAATCAATCGATCAATCAATCTTTATTATTTATTGTATTTATCTTTATTATTATAATTATTGTTCTCTCGTCAAACATAACTATATACGATTGCGCTTTTACGTAGTCAAATATTCAGTAATTACACAAGAACAAGCATTGCAACAAACTAAAGCGCTAAACTTCAATAATTAACACGAAAAGAGGAAAAGAATTTAAAATTTCGCGTTGAAAAAACTCACAGAGGAGGGGACAAAACATCTGTCGTACTGCGCATGAATTGCCCGAATGGGTTGGATCTTAGGAGCTGGTTGTGCTGCCATTCTCTGTGGCCTTCTGCGGTCGGGACTGTGGGGAGGGGGATCTTCACTAGAATCTGCCTCCCGACAAGATTCCGGGAGTCCGAAAACACTAGGAAGTACTATAACAGAGACCACTATAAAAGAGATTTCTGGTTGGAGTACTGAATATGGCAGGAGTAGTAGCTCACGTTGTTAGGGTTGGTTTAGAAGAGTTTCAAATGTTTTTTTCTGAAGTTTCACATAGGCCGCTGTTCTGTTGTCATGATTCCATCTCCGTGATTATAGAACGATATGGCGGTCTAACATTTCGACAAACCGACATCCTTGGACAAGATCTAGCTTTTCTGTTCGTCATGCTGGTATGACAATAAGGACTCAGTGCGCGAAACTATTAGGCTGTCTGGAGTCTGGAGGAAGAAAACTTTTTATGGCACTTGCAGCTCCGCTCGTGCCATATACCGATCAGTTTCGGTCGGTCTGTCGGTCCACTGTTCTCGAGTTAGGGTACTTCCAGAAGGGCTAGGACGATGAAACTTGGCAGGCATGTCAGGGACCCGACCAAACTAATTTAGAAATAGTCACTTCCCCGATCCGACCACCGTGGGGGAGTGGAGGGAAGGGGAATCCGGAATCTTGAGGAATGTATAACTCTGGAACGGGTGATCGGATCTTGATGAAACTTTGTATTTAGAAAGACTTCGTGTCTCGGATGTCCAATTTCAGGTCCGGACCGGATCCGATGAAAGTGGGGGGGGGGGAGTCGGAGGGGGACCGGAAATCTAGTGACACACTTAGGGTTGAGCGATTGGGATGAAATTTGGTGGGAAGAACAAGCACAAGCCCTAGATACATCTGTGATAGAACCGGCCCGGATATGGGCACTGTTGGGGGAGTTAGAGGGGGGGGGGGGGGGTCCGGTGATCGCGAGTTGAGGTACTACCAGATGTGCTAGGACGATGAAACTTGGCTTGGATATCAAGGGGTCGAGATCATTGGCTAACAAATAGTCAGTTCTCCGACCTGACCATCGTGGGGGGAGTGGAGGTAGGGGGAATCCGGAATCTTGAGGTATGCATAACTTTTGAACGGGTGATCGGATCTTAATGAAACTTGATATTTCGAAAGACCTCGTGTATCAAATTTCCTATTTAAAGTCCAGACCTGATCCAATGAATGTTGGGGGGGGGAGGGGGGGGAACGGAAATCTTGTGACACGATTAGAGTGGAGCGACCGGGATGAAACTTGGTTGGAAGAACAAGCACAATCCCTACATATATCAGTGATAGAACTGGACCGGGGTCGGGCACTGTGGGGGAAGTGGGGGGGGGGGGGGTCCGGAATTCCGGTGATCGCGAATTAAGGTACTTCCAGATGTGCTAGGATGATGCATAAGAAACCGACAAGAGAGGGGCCCAAGTTCAAAGGTTCCAAAGTTGTCCCCCGTACCTGCAACACATACGCGGTACCAGAAAAGCTTCGTTCCGAGTTTCACAAAAAATTATAATGATGGCGGTACCTGTCTTTGATATTATTCCATCGTCCGTGTTTTTGGTTTTTATTTGTATACTATAATAGGTCTGTGATTACGAACCGATGATTAATTGTATATATTATCAAATGTGCATTATACTTGACGTAAAACCCAAATTTGGCATTGCCATGATAGTGTTTTTTTTTTTAAATAAATTTGTTACTTACTTACTATGAAACTTGGCTTGAACATTAGAGACTTGACAAGATTGGCCTAGAAATTGTCACTTCTCGAATCGGACCATCCCTTAAAGTTCTAATCCCAACCGCAAAGTACAAAAAATACTTTTAATCAAAACATACATTTTCATGATCCATGAGCCCATGATCATTTTTGCCTTAAGGGTTTTGCTGAAAACTGAAAAACCCTTAAAGTGCGCATCATAACCGAAAAGTAAAAAACATACTTTAGACCAAATGAAATATATTCATGGTCACCAAGGGCCCATGATCATTTGCCTCAAGGGTTTTGCTTACAAGTTATTTTCTTACAGTACAAACTGTAATTTTGAGCAAAATATACATTTGCATGATGCCGATGAGCTTATCATCATTTGCGCTTCAGGGGTGTTTGTTACAGATGAATCTCTAGTGCCCTCAAAGTGCGCATCATCATAGCCAAATGCAAAAATAAAATAGTTTTTACGAACGATACATGCTCGTGATTTCCAAGGACCCATGATCATTCTTATCTGAAGGGTTTTGCTTACAAATGATCACACGAAATCCGCGAATTGACGAACACTTACTTTCATCCTCTGACCCAACCTTGCAAGTGCCATATGAGCTTCCAGCTCTTGTTTAAAAAGGGCTCTCAAAAGTTATGTCTTATGTAGCAATTATATTTCTTCTCTCAAATGTTCTGTGCTTTACTATTGTGGTTGGAGGAAGATTCAGACAAGGCTACTGCCGCTGGCGTTTTCTTCATCTTTCTGTGTGTGTGTGTTGTCCTGAAATTCTCATGCTGGTATTTCTGTTTGTTTTTGTTATGGCACTTGTAGCCTCTGGCTCAAGTGCCATATACCGATCACAATTCCGTCTGTCGGTCTGTCGGTCGGTCCGAGTTTTTTGTCCCACATATCCGAGTTAGGGTACTTCCAGATGTGCTAGGACAATGAAACTTGGCAGGCATATCAGGGACCCGACCAAACGAACCTGGAAATAATCAGTTTCCCGATCCGACCATATGCGGGGGAGTGGGGGCGCTCGAAACTTGAAAATTTAGGGCATTTTGTCACACTTTTTCGAGTTAGGGTACTTCTAGATGAGCTAGAACAATGAAACTTGGCAGGAATATCAGGGACCCGACCAAACGAACCTGGAAATAATCAGTTTCCCGATCCGACCATATGCGGGGGAGTAGGGGCGCTCGAAACTTGAAAATTTAGGGCATTTTGTCACACTTTTTCGAGTTAGGGTACTTCCAGATGAGCTAGGACAATGAAACTTGGCAGGAATATCAGGGACCTGACCAAACTAACCTGGAAATAATCAGTTTCCCGATCCGACCATATGCGGGGAAGTGGGGGCGCTGGAAACTTGAAAATGTAGGGCATTTTGTCACACTTTTTCGAGTGAGGGTACTTCCAGATGAGGTAGGACAATGAAACTTGGCAGAAATATCAGGGACCCGACCAAACTAACCTGGAAATAATCAGTTTCCCGATCCGACCATATGCGGGGAAGTGGGGGCGCTGGAAACTTGAAGTTAGGGTACTTCCAGTTGTGCTAGGACCATCAAACTTGGCAGGCCTATCAGAGACCCGACCAAACAAACTTATAAATAATCAGTTTTCTGATCCGACCATTTGGGGGGGGGTGAAGGGCAGGGGAATCCGGGAAATTGAGAAGTGTGTAACTTTCGAACGGATGATCGGATTGTAATGAAACTTCATAACTGAATAGAATATATATTTGTAATGTCCCGTTTAAAGTCTTGACCGGATTCGGTAGCCAGGGGGGAGTATGGGGGGGGAGACCGGAAATTTCAAGAAACGGTTAGAATGGAGGGATCGGAGTGAAACTTGCTGGGAAGAACAAGCATCTGCTCTAGATAAGACCTTTAGACCATTGTACTGGATCCGAACACTTATGGGGGGGGGGGGGGGGGGGTCCCGGAATTCCGGTGATGGTGGTTTTGGGGATTTTCACGATGAAACTTGGCAGGCATATCAGGGACCCAATCAAACTGACTTCAAAATAAAAATTTTGTCGATCAGATAATGGTGGGGGGAGTGGAGGAAGGGGAATCCGGGAAATTGAGAAGTGTGTAACTTTCGAACGGATGATCGGATTGTAATGAAACTTCATAACTGAATAGAATATATATTTGTAATGTCCCGTTTAAAGTCTTGACCGGATTCGGCAGCCAGGGGGGAGTTGGGGGGGGGGGGAGACCGGAAATTTCAAGAAACGGTTAGAATGGAGGGATCGGAGTGAAACTTGCTGGGAAGAACAAGCATCTGCTCTAGATAAGTCCTTTAGACCATTGTACTGGATCCGGACACTTATGGGGGGGGGGGGTCCCGGAATTCCGGTGATGGTGGTTTTGGGGATTTTCACGATGAAACTTGGCAGGCATATCAGGGACCCAATCAAACTGACTTCAAAATAAAAATTTTGTTGATCAGATAATGGTGGGGGGAGTGGAGGGAGGGGAATCCGAAATTTTCAGTCATGCGTAATTTTGGAATGGGTGATCGGATTCGAGTGAAATTTGAGAATTGAACAGAGGACATTTCTCCGATGATTTTTTTCATATCCGGACCGGATCCGGCAACTATTGGGGGGGGGATACGTGACCCGTTTAGAATGGAGGGACCGGGATGGAACTTTGTGGGAAGAACAAACAGATGCTCTAGGTAAGTCATTTGCTGAATCGGATTGGCTACGTGCACCGCGGGGGAGCTGGGGGGGGGGGGTGGACCGGAAATCTCGGGAAACGGTTAGAATGATGGTATCGGAGTGAAACTTGCTGGGAAGAACAAACATCTGGTCCATGTAAATCTTTTACATAATTTGACTGGATCCGGAAACTTGAGGGGGGGGGGGGAGGGGGTTTCCCGGAATTCCGTTTTTTGGGGGATTTTCACGACGAAACTTGGAAGGCATATCAGGGACCCGGTCAAACTGACTTGGAATAAAAAAAAATCCTCGATATGATAATCTTGGGGGGGGGGGGGAGTTGAGGGAGGGGAATCCGGAATATTGAGTCATGCGTAACTTTGGAACGGGTGATCGGATTCGAGTGAAATTTAATAATTAAACAGAGGACATTTTTCTCTTGTGACCTTTTTCATTTCCGGTCCGAATCCGGCAATAATTGGGGGGAGGGCGGAAAATAATTGACCCGCTTAGACTGGTGTGATCTGGATCGAACTTCATGGGAATGACAAAAAGGTGCTCTGGATTAATCATTTACAGAACCGGATTGGCTCCGGTTATTATGGGTGAGTTGGAGGAGGGGGGGATCTGGGATTCCGGTGATCGCGCGTTAAGGTACTTCCAGATGTGCTAGGACGATGAAACTTCGCTGGAATATTGGAGACTCAACAACATTTGCTTAGAAATTGCTACGTCCCAAATCCGATTATTCCTTAAAGTACCAATCTTGACCGCAAAGTAAAAAAAATACTTTTAAGCAATATATGCATTTTCGTGATGCCCATCAGCCCATCAGCCGTTTTGCCTCAAGGCTTTTGCTTACAAATGAAGTTCCAGCTCCCTTAGAGCGCGTATCTCAACCGCAAAGTCGAAACTTACTTTTGATCAATCAAATCATCTTGACCCATGCAAGTGCCATATGAGCTTACAGCTCTTGTTTTAATTTTTCGTGCATTAGGCTAGGGTTCTATTTTTATTCATTTTGTAATAAATCAGTTGGAATTAATGAAGTGCCATTTTCGTATACCACTGGCATGTAGCTTTTATGCCATTTGAGTTTTTCACGGGTCCTGCACCTCTCGTGTTCGCCAGCACTTCTTCAGTAACCGAGCTGTTCCTCTATGGAACAGCTTGTCCGAACCAGCTGTCACCAGCGAAACACCCGAAGGTTTCAGAAAGCGACTCGACGAGGACTGGCGCGGGGACTGGCTAGTGCGCCCCGGAAGCAGCAACCAGAATATAGCACCATCATTATCCGCAAGCTACTAACAAACTTATAAATAATCAGTTTTCTGATCCTACCATTTGGGGGGGGGGGGGATGGAGGGCAGGGGAATCCGGGAAATTGAGAAGTGTGTAACTTTCGAACGGATGATCGGATTGTAATGAAACTTCATAACTGAATAGAATATATATCTGTAATGTCCCGTTTAAAGCCTTGACCGGATTTGGTAGCCAGGGGGGAGTTGGGGGGGGGGGGAGACCGGAAATTTCAAGAAACGGTTAGAATAGAGGGATCGGAGTGAAACTTGCTGGGAAGAACAAGCATCTGCTCTAGATAAGTCCTTTAGACCATTGTACTGGATCCGGACACTTATGGGGGGGGGGGGGGGGGTCCCGAAATTCCGGTGATGGTGGTTTTGGGGATTTTCACGATGAAACTTGGCAGGCATATCAGGGACCCAATCAAACTGACTTCAAAATAAAAATTTTGTCGATCAGATAATGGTGGGGGGAGTGGAGGGAGGGGAATCCGGGAAATTGAGAAGTGTGTAACTTTCGAACGGATGATCGGATTGTAATGAAACTTCATAACTGAATAGAATATATATTTGTAATGTCCCGTTTAAAGTCTTGACCAGATTCGGCAGCCAGGGGGGAGTTGGGGGGGGGGGGGAGACCGGAAATTTCAAGAAACGGTCATGCTCTAGGTAAGTCATTTGCTGAATCGGATTGGCTACGTGCACCGCGGGGGAGCTGGGGGGGGGGGGGGGGGGTGGACCGGAAATCTCGGGAAACGGTTAGAATGATGGTATCGGAGTGAAACTTGCTGGGAAGAACAAACATCTGGTCCATGTAAATCTTTTACATAATTTGACTGGATCCGGAAACTTGAGGGGGGGGGGGGAGGAGGGGGTTTCTCGGAATTCCGTTTTTTGGGGGATTTTCACGACGAAACTTGGAAGGCATATCAGGGACCCGGTAAAACTGACTTGGAATAAAAAAAAATCCTCGATATGATAATCTTGGGGGGGGGGGGAGTTGAGGGAGGGGAATCCGGAATATTGAGTCATGCGTAACTTTGGAACGGCTGATCGGATTCGAGTGTGAGGGGAGGGGGGGGGGTCTGGGATTCCGGTGATCGCGCGTTAAGGTACTTCCAGATGTGCTAGGACGATGGAACTTCGCTGGAATATTGGAGACTCAACAAAATTTGCTTAGAAATTGCTACGTCCTAAATCCGATTATTCCTTAAAGTACCAATCTTGACCGCAAAGTAAAAAAAATACTTTTAAGCAATATATGCATTTTCGTGATGCCCATCAGCCCATTAGCAGTTTTGCCTCAAGGGTTTTGCTTACAAATGAAGTTCCAGCTCCCTTAGAGCGCGCATCTAGACCGCAAAGTCGAGACTTACTTTTGATCAATCAAATCGTCTTGACCCGTGCAAGTGCCATATGAGCTTACAGCTCTTGTTTTATCTTTCTAGCTTCCGAAACCAAACAAGAAAAAAGAGCAAAAGCTAAGAGCAAGCAGCAGGCAGGTGACACAAAGCCACTGAAGGCTGCTGTACTGGAGGTTGAAAAACTAGAAGGTGCACAGCTAAGACTGAAAAGCTTACTGAAAGGATTTTCACAGGTTGGTGTTGGTACTTCCGATAGTAATAGTAAATACAGTGTGTGACATGACCTTGCCCTCGAAATGGCTTGTCGAAATTAATGGTCCTGAGAGTATTTATAAATAGTTATGTTTCGACATAATTAAAATTTCCTTCCGCCAACTTTTTTGGGTTACTTGCGGAACCACTCATCATTAGTTGCGTTTTTGATCGCCTGTGTAAGTTCTCCTGTGAGTTCGCCGTTGCAGCTAAATTTCCGTTTTTACACTCGGTTCGCCTGGCGCCTGACGCCTTCGCCGTTTCAAGACGCAGGTGAATAAAAACGGTAAATATGCATCCCGGCGAATCATTCATAAAATCGCCTAATTAAGTCAGTAAAGGTTAGTTACATTTGACAGTGAAAAGGCCATTCTTGCAGTCAAAATATACAAGTTGTAGTCATCTATTTCCAAACACACTTTCCAGGACATTTGTTGGGCTAATTTATTCATGACAGGCGAACTCGAACCAGGAACTGCGTCTGCGTCAGAGTTCGCCGTTTCACTCGCAGGTGTCGTAGAACCGAGAACTGACACGGTCTCCGTTTCAGCAAAAACGACAATTAAGCAAACTGCGAACTCGGAAGGTGATCGAAAACGAGAAATTAGAAGAACTGAGATCAGGAACGGCAATCAAAAACGCAACTATTATCTGGGACGGAGGAGGTCTGGAATCGCCCTCTAACAATGTATTTGGCGTAGCATAAAAATAAAACAATAAAACATAGTATATATTTTTTTATTTTGTTTTTTACGATTATATTAATAATAAGTTTATTTGCGACTCCTCAAAATGCATGAACATTAACGGATTAAAACAAGTAGAAAGAAAAAACGCTACTTTAGACAAAAATAAACAAATGCAGTTACTGAGACTTACGTCTTTCCGCGCAGTGTGGCGCATAAGCCCACAACTTCTGAACTCAATTTGACTCTATCTTTGGCAGCATTCCACGGTTCAGTCATCGTGGTCCGACCTGACTTAACCTTTCTTCTCGAGGTTTCTGCCAAGTGTGGAGCGCTGCTTACCATTTGCATGCAAGCCAGAAGGTTTCCAGCTTCACGTGTCGTTGGGAAGTCTGCCTTAAGCCATCCGCACGATGTGACCCCAGTATCTCCATGTTCTCTCCATCAAGACATCTGTCACCTCACCTCACCTCTAAGTGTTGTTTTTATTTTTTCGTTGGAAACTGCCGATTTTTCTTAAAAATAGTAGATTTTTTCTTAAAAAATAGCCTTTTTTTTCTGAAAACAGTATTTTCTTCCCTGCAAAAGCGGTAAATACCTTGCCCCCCCCCCCCCGCAAACATTTTGGCTAGTAACGCCTCTGGTCACTGCACTTGTTTCTTAGCACCCCCCCCCCCCCCGGACATAGCCCCCCCTCCTAGTGAAAAAACCCCCGGTACCCCCCCCCCCCCCCCCCCCCCCGGACAAAGTGCTTATAAAATAGAATATTTTTTTTATGAAAAGTTTGTATAGGGCGAGCGGCCAGCGAGAGGCCGTCACGCGTTTACATTTAACTGGCGTGTCTAGGGAAAATCCTTAAGTGCTCGCGGTTCGAACTGCAGTTTTCTACAAGGTTTTCTAGTTTCCTATATATTTGCATTCGGGGGGGGGGAGTACAGGGGGAGGGGTGCCTAGACCCGTTCTAGGGTCCCTGACGGATGAGCTCGAACTCTTCGTAAACTAGGCCTGTAATGCTATTCATTCGTGACGTGAAGGTTCGATGATTTTTTTTTTTCATCTTCAGGAGCCATCAACAGCTGAAACAAAGCCAGTGAACCTCTCACGACCAAAGGGAAGAACTGCGAAAACGAGAAAAGAGAAAGGTATTTCATTTGTATCTCATGATTTCACTCCTTTCCTTGGAAAAAAATACAAGAATAATAATAATACAAAGCAAGAGAAAAGGCTTTCGCGTCTAAATTACTCTAAGAAATTTTGAGCAGTCGAACTGATCAGAGTTAAAAATCCCATCAGCAATGCACTTGAAACTATTGATTGATTCAGCATTAACCGCATCTTCGGTAAGGCTGTTCAAGGATCAACAATTCTGTTACCAAAACGTCCTTGTGGAATCTTGATTTTGCAAGCTTGTACGCGTGCCCCCGATGATGACGGTTAATGCTGAATCTTACTAAATCAGTCACTTCAAAATTGTCGTAACTATCATTGATTAATTTGAATGTTTCAATCAGGTCTACTCTAAAAAATCTGCATGCAATGGTTAACTTGGCTAATCTGACTTGGTAGGGAAGATCGCGCAGATCTGGTACGAACTTCGTAGCTCTTCGTTGAATTTTTTCATTAAGCCTCAATGTCACAATTGTAATATGGTCCCACTGTGATGTGGCCATATTCAACGATCGGGCGAGCCATCGACTTGAACAGAAGTGAGAACAAACCATCCTGCTCAAATGTAACGGTTCTTCGAATTACAGCAAGGATTCTGTTACACTTTTTCATGGTAAGGTTGTAATGTTGAGAGAAACGCAGAACCCCGTCGATCAGGACCCCTAGATCCCGTTGGTAAGTTAAGTAAACACAAAAATTATTTTTTTTTACAAAAAGCAGTTAATTTTATTATTTGGACTTTCATTTGCCGCTATATTTCAATTTCCCGCCAAATCAAGCGATCGACGATCCGCTCGACAGTTGTTTTTTTAAATTCGAGCCGCTGAAAGTTGCGTTTTTGCAGAGACCATGGTATCTGATACCACGGTCTAAAGTCGTTTTCGGAGTTACCGCGGTATCTGGTACCACGGTCAAAAGGCGTTTTCGGAGTTACCGTGGTATCTGGCCAGTCATCGTGGTACCTGATATTCAGATACCACGGTCCTACCGTGCGTGGTATCTGAAAAAGTCATCTCACTTTCATCGTCACAAACAATAGAGCCTAGGATTTTGTCAAATTGGTGAGAAAGAAGTTTGTTCTTAGTTATGTGACTGGATATCGCGTGGAAAAGCGCGATTTCAGCAATTGTCGTTTTTGCAGAGCAACCGTGGTATCAGATACCATGGTAACTTTAAAAACGAGTAATTACCGATCAACTTACCGTGGTAACTTTTTTGGTCTTAACGTCTTTTTGTTTTTTTGGTTAAAAGTCTTTTTGGTCGTAGAAACACGCCACACACACAACCGTGGAAACACTCTTTTCGGACAATAAAGCCTCTTTCACATTGAAGCGTCGTTTCGATGCGCTGCATACAGGTTGCGTAGAATATCTTTCACACCTGCGCGACAAGCTTTCACGCTGGATGTGTATTTACGTTTTTCCTTTCGCAGTTTCTAATGCTGAGTTCTCGTTTCTTTCATCATTACTAAGTTTTTCTTCATCGTTAGTAGGTTTTCTCCAGTTTGTCTTCAAAACTTCCATTTTTCACTGAGAAATCTGATGCGTATGCATCGACGCAACGCAAGAATGGAACTCGGTTCTATTCTTGGGTTTCGTTTTAGTTGTCTGCGTAAGCTCTGCATGCGACGCAGAGGTTGCGTAGCTCAGTATGAAAGCCTGAACACGTCAGTGTTAAAGCGGCTTACAGGGTTCGTGCGGCTCTGGAAATCAGGGAAGAGTCAGGGAATTTTTTTGGGTCAGGGAAAAGTC
Organism: Branchinecta sandiegonensis; assembly: GCA_030848855.1. Lineage (NCBI taxonomy): Eukaryota > Metazoa > Arthropoda > Branchiopoda > Anostraca > Branchinectidae > Branchinecta > Branchinecta sandiegonensis. Next base: position 26,420,875 of record JAUPMV010000001.1, on the reverse strand, counting down.
AGGGAATTTTTTTTGGTCAGGGAAATCAGGAAAAAGTCAGGGAAAATCGTGAAAAGTCGCAGAAGGTCAGGGAAATTAATGAAAAAGTGCAGTCTATACTTATGCATCGTTTTTTTTTACTGGAAGTTTCTTTTTTGTCGGTTCTCTGCCCAAAGTTTATCAGTTGATAACTCTGTTCTTTGAGCCGTCCCAGTCTGTGCTTCAACGTATACGACGGCTTGTTTGTTCAGGAAGAAGTCGAATGAATCTTTGCTATTGTATGAGTCATACCGTAGATTTTGGCGGCATTTTTCACTGGGGTGATCGAAAGGTGTTGGAAAACCGCTGGAAAAGGTCAGGGAAAATCACCAAAAAAGGTCAGGGAAGTCAGGGAAAAGTCAGGGGAAAACGTGGAAGAGCTAGCGCACGAACCCTGGCTTAAATCTGTAGGAGATCGCGGGAAAACGTCCTTGCTTTTGAGCGGCGAAGAATTGAACATTTCCTCTTGACTTTTCTCCGTATCCTGCTAATTCTTCTGCCCAATTTTTACGTAGTTTCATCCCATCATTTATTTCTGGTAATGTCTTGTAAGTGTGTTAGTTAATTTGTTTCGGGTCTGTGTATTCGTAAATAATGTATTCCACTTCTAGCTGTAAGCTATTTGGATAAAAAACTTGATTGATTGATTGAGGGTTTTCATTGATTTCTCTCTTCAGTTTCTCCTCTGGAGGCCGCCGCTGCCCAAGTTGCCGAGTCGTTCAAGAAAGCCGACAAAGAAGTTGTAAAGAAAGAACTACTAGAGAGAGTGAAGAAAGCTGAAGATGGACTACCTGCGTATGATCGAGGGTAAGACTTCTTCATGTGTTTCACTTCTTCAAAGACTCCCCCCCCCCGTGAAACTTACTTACGTTATTGTATAGTTCTCATTCAGCCGCCCCCCCCCCCCCCCCTCCCCTTGAAATTGAACCAGAATTGTTATTCGGAAGTTAAGTTTTCCAGATATTTCCGAAGAATTATTACTACTACTCACGAAGCTGCCAGGATCGGCCTATTCCCGTTTTTGCACCACCACCACCCTTAAAGTTATGTTGAGTATATAAAGTTATTTGAGTATAATCTGGTCATTGGAGTTATCAAAGACATGTACGCCAATCTTCGAGCAAGGTTGAAAGTTGTCTAGTATGACAAAGAGTGTACAAATGTGAGCAGTTTAGAGCAGCCTACAGCTTCCCGAAGTGAGAATTTTTAAAGTAGTCAGGCAAAGGGCAATTACTAGCCCTACATTATTTGACGATGCTGTCCTGAATGGTCAGTCCAAAACCCCTTGCACTTGTGTCGATGACGGCACTGCTCAATGATAGCATATGCTGATCACATTTTAACCCTTAGTCGTCTCACAAAAGAAATCGTACGTGCACATCACTGGTTTCGGAATATGAAGCCAATGGAGTTAAACTTAAAAGGGAAAATTGGAATTCTTAATGTTTAGTAACCATTCGAGTGAGCCAACGGTCATCGACCTTATAGGATGTCAAGTTAAGAGCAAATCCAGTCTCACATACCTAGGGCTTCCGATCGGAGACTCAGTCAAAACCACTAGAAAATTACTCATGGCTCATTCGCTGAAGCGCATCAGTGGAGTCTGTGCACGTAATATTTCCGGAAAGTTGCGGTTGAGCCGGAAGATTCTAACGTACTCCTACAATGCCACGGCTCTTCCGCACGGTCTATATCTTTCCCATTGTGGACCATCTTCAGTAACAAAAATCTTCGTCAAATTCGTTCAATTTTCTTTCGGTTTGCCAAATATTTGCTACGCCGTCAAAAAAGGGGTATGGAACCCTTTTGAATCTTGATTAGGGGTACGCGTACGGAAAAGGTTGGGAACCACTGATCTAGTTCGTTATTTATTCACTTAAAGAGGCTTGAAGACACGATGAAAATTCGCTACTTCGTTGCTCCGCTATTCACGAATAATCGATTTAATATATAGTCGAATAATCGACTTTTCCTGTCGGATTTGTGGTACCTCTCTCTTTGCGCTTGTACCTGTGTTTTATGCTTGACGAAAACGATTTTCGAAAAGGAAGTGTCACGCAGTGAGCTTATCTTCAGCGTGATGATCACTGGCCACTGAAAAGCCGTGTTTGAATCGAGATTCAGATTTTATGCGTCATAATAGAACTTTGCGATATGAAGACGGCCGTTAATATTCTGAACGACATACTTGAGCAAAAAGAAAAAAAGAAAAGATCCACTGTTTATTCAGATCCGTTTTCTTTGAGGAGGGTGCATTCCTCTATGTTTATAAATTATATATGTCTCTATGAATGAATGAATTTATTTGAGGTTGTCTCTGCCTGTGTGGCTGGAATGGGAGCGATCTCTGCGGGTGACCCAGGTTCCACCTGGAGCCCGTTCGACTTGATTGTTTTAGTCTAGTGTACTGTTTGTTTTGAGTGTCTTATTTTTGTTTTTCTTATTGCTTTCAAAAACCATTAAATAAGGTAAATTGAATTGAATTGAAATTCCCAAAAAGCCCGTGGGGCCATGGCACGAAAACAAAATAAACACAAAATAACACCCACAAACACAATGTTTACACCAAAAGGAGGGAACCCTTACTCCAAAAAACGCTCCCGATGCTCCATAGACTGCTTCAGGAACCTCACAAGCCGACGAAGGTCCCCAAAATTTTTCTTCCCCGTAACCTTAAAAATCTATTTACGCAGATCCTTTAACTGAACGCATCTACCCACCAGATGCAAGATATCCTCCCCTAGTGAACCACACATAGGGCAGAAGTAAGGACCAGAAAATAGCTAAACTTTACCTATAAGCTTTTTTCTTTCCCCCAATGGTAGAGAATCCGCCCGCAGACTCACCATCCATTAAGTTCCTCTGGTCTAAGCCCCGCTTTAGAAAACAATCCTCCCCCCATACCTCTTTCGCCAAAACATCCCACTTCAAAGAATCAGAACTCCGCACACCGTTTTTCTGTTGTTGTTTTTTATCTGTGTCTCAGTTTTTATTGCATGAGGGAGTCAGCTTGCCTCATGAGGGAGTCAGATTGCCTCAGAGTAAGCTTGCCTCATGAGGAGTCAGATTGCCTCAGAGTCAGCTTGCATCCGCAAGAATTCATGAGCGGATTGACAGTACTGTTGTTTTGGAACAAATGGACAAGTAGGCTGCTGAAAAGTAAACAAAAGTGATAGTAGAAGTATTTTAATTGTCATAATTTTTACTCTAGTGAATTGCTGAGTGCTATTTCTGGCATCAAACTCAAATTCCAAGAAGAAGAAGGAAAGCGGAAGCAGGATGAAATAGAGAAAAAGGAGAAAGAAGCAACAAAACAAGCAATGGAACAAGAGAAACAGAAGGAAGAGAAAGAAAAACGGCGAGAACGGACAAAGTCAAAAATGGAAGATGAAGAAGGAGAAAGTAGACCACGAGAGTTTCAGTTAGTGAAATTAATTTTCTTTGCGTCGCTTGCCAGGTTTCGATTGGCTTAAAGATTGGACAATCTAGTTATCCATCACTTATTCACTTAAAGAGGCTTGAAGACCCAATGAAAATGCGTTACTTCGTTGCGCCGCTATTCACGGTTAATGGATTTTCATATAGTAGAATTTCCCTGTCGGATTTGTGGTACTCTAGGAGCTTGTAACTGTGTTTCATGCTTGACGAAAACGATAGATGAAAAATAAGTGTTCACGCAGTTAGCTACCTTCCGCGAGGTGACCACGGGCCACTCAAAAGCCGCGTTTTTACTGAGATTCAGATTTTCCGCGTCATAGTAGAATTTCCGTTGTGGAGACGGCCGCTTATACTCTGAAACTCAGTACTAGAGCAGATAGTGGAAAATCAAAAAATCCCTTAGCCCAATCCAAATAATTGAGTGTATTCAATTAGACGATACAAAATAAGTTGGCTTTTCAGTTAAACTTTAAGCTTGGTGCCCTTAGAACGCAAATTCGCATTAACCTAGGCGAATTCGGCGTCACTAGTGGAAAAAATACGCACCGCGCAATTCCAACTCCAAGTCGATTTGAAAAGATTGTGTTCTGTGGGCACCAAGCTTTAGCTATTCAAAGTACGTTTTGCGCGAGCAGAAAATTCGCATTCCCCAGATTTATCTTACGATTGGATGAAATTTGCGTTGCCGGATGATGGTTGTTAAGCTGATTGCTTTATTAGTTAAAGGGGGGGGGGTACAGAAACCCTAAAATAAATGCACTTACATAATATTAGCAAACACACTTTTGTACGGGGAGTTCGTTTGCTACAGTTAATTTACTTCATTAACTTGAACTCACCTGAAAAGGGTATTCCAACTTCTGAATTTCACACTACTAGTTCTTGGAGTCCAACCGCTAATAAATGAATAGACAATAGTTGCCTTTTTGCAGATACCATGGTATCTGATACCACGGTCGAAAGTCGTTTATGCAGTTATCGCGCTATATGATACCACGGTCAAAAGGCGTTTTTGCAGTTATCGCGGTATCTGATACCACGGTCAAAAGGCGTGTTTACAGTTATCGTGGTATCTGATATCCAGATACCACGGTCCGACCGTGGTAACTGATCGTAGTATCTGGAAAAGTCATCTCACGGTGAGAATGGTTTTTGTCAAATTCATCAGTTTTTGTAAAATTGGTGGGAAAGAAGTTTGGAACATAGTGGTGTGACTGAATATCAAATTTTCTTTTTGTTTTTCTTGTCGTTTTTGCAGAGCAACCATATATCAGATACCACGGTAAATGCAAAAACGACTAATTGCAGATCCAGTTACGTTTTTGCAGATACCATGGTATCTGCAAAAACGCAACTAATGTATGACGTGCGGACCTACGGCCATAGGTGGCGTATAGGTTGTTTTACAACAATGTTTTAGTGAGACAATAAATCGGCGGAAATATCATTGCTTTGTCACTAGGTTACTGTCTCTTTGAGACTGCAATACTGATGACATAAAAGCACAATTAGCCCCCCGTATTTTCTTTCTTTTAAATGTTCCGGTGCTGGGAAACATTTTTCGCTGCTATGTGCCATTTCATGATGCCTATTCTCACCGTTCCCTGAAGACTCCTAGGAGAATCGACGAAAACGGCGAGAATAGATGGAGTCACTCCGCGCCGCGCGGATTCCGCGGATGGAAAACAACGAGAACACGGGGTAACGCCCCCGAAATAGACAAAAAAAACACAAAAAAAACATGCGACGGGTTAGTCTTTGACTGTTTTATTTTCACTTTTATTTCTTTTGATCGCTTTTAACTAAACTTTACATTGTTATTATCTACAAACAAGAAATCGTAACCACAATGAAATAGACTTTTTTTTTCTCAAAACCAGTTTCAGATCGTGCATAAACTTCTTCTTTTTAACCATTCCTAACAACTGTTTTTGAAAACAACAACACCAGCAACTCCCGAAATCGATTCCCCACCGATTCTGAAAGGGAGTCCTTTTTTTATGATGGTGATAATAACCGGCGCATTCCCATCCACGGGGAATCGCAAGAATACCGGGAGTGAGTCCCCGGACAAACAAAAACGCGGGGACTCCTCAAAAGGAGTCCGGGGAGAACGGCGAGAATACGCCTAAGGTTGGGTTTAATAATAACAATTGTAGCAAAAGGCTTTTCCCTCTATAAATGTGTCACGACACTATTTACACTAAATTGAACATCAGTCATGTGACGATACACACCTGCTTTAAATTGATTTATAGTTATAAGGCGTATTCTCGCCGTTCCCCGAGGACTCCTCGGGGAATCGAAGGGAACGGCGAGAATAGAGAGAGTCACTCCACGCGGACTCCGTGTACAGAAACAGCGAGAATACGGGAATGCTTCTAAAATGGATTTTGTTCGAAAAATGAATATGCAGCTGAAAAAATTAGTCTAGATCCACTTTATTTTTGGTTTTGTTTATTCTGATTCTTTTTAATTAATTTTACATAGCACCTACATTAGCAAAAATTGATTCCCCTCCGAATTTGAAAGGGAGTCCTTTTTGATGATGGTGATGATAATCGGAGCATTTCCCGTCCGTGGGGACTCGCGAGAATACGGGGAGTGAGTCCCCGGGACAAACAAAAACGCGGGGACTCCTCAAGTGGAGTCCTCGGGGAACGGCGAGAATACGCCTATAGTATTACACTGAGATATTTCAGTCATTATCGGTTCCTTGGAAATTGGCGCTCCCTGTCGACTACATAGAAAGTTTTTTGGTGTGTGGTGCAACTGAAAAAAAAACTGTTATTTGATCTGGATGTCCTGCTGGTTTTCCCACAAGTTCGTATTTCCAACTCGGCTTTGAGCCTGAAGAGGACCCTTGCCAAGAACGGCCGAAATATAGCTCCAATAAAAGCCAGCTGACGTAGCCGTCTTGCACTTTCAAATATGATTCGCAGTCAGCTTGGATTGAAGGAATATTTATAGGTCAGAAATGTTAATCAATGATGGATTTAACAAAACAAAGAAAATATTTGTTATGGCACTGGAACTGGAACTCATGATCTTTGACCCCCTCTTAGGTTACGTCGACCCCTGCGTGTTTCCCTCTTTGGAGCCCAACCCCTCGGAACCTTCACGGCTGGCGAGAAAGCTCCTGCCCCCTCAACTCAAGAAACCGGGTTAAGCACTTGGAACGCAGCCAAGGCCAGAGAACTGAAGGTGATGGTAACACATGCTCCTACCAATGGTATAGAAGAGATGATACAGTGGACAGAGCAAGGGAAGTTATGGAAATTTCCGATTGACAATGAATACGGTAAGTAACCCGATGAAAAATTTATCTCAAAATAGTAGTATGAAGTTGTACGAAAAAGTAGCATGCAGTACGAACAGACGCTGCTACATACTTCTATGTCAAGTCTACCGTGTTACTGCATTCTACTGCATACCACTATTAGCAAGACTGGATGCTACTATAGCTAGACAGGATGCTACTGGATACTACTACTTAAGATTTGCCTAGTCTGAGGCACATTAAATGACAGTATTATTTACTATTACATATCAATACATGCAACCTTTTCGTCTTGAAGCTAGACCCTGTAGGCTAGAGCTCCCAAGGCAAGTCGGAAAGAATCCAGATCCATAGCCAGACAGTTACTCGACATTCCAACCCACCTCTTCTGTTGTCCTGGTTTTCCATCTGTCCTGGCTGAGTGGTTAGCGCGCTGGACTCGAAGTTTTTCTGGTGACGTCCCCTCGGAGCACAGGTTCGAGTCTCGGTGGTGGGTACTGCAGTTTGGATTTGGGAGGACCTAGTAACGTGAGCCTGTACACTGTCAGAAGTTTCATAACAGATAACACGAGGATGCGCGGTTTCAACAGGTAATGCGCAACAGATAACACTTCGGATGTTATCTGTTGTGTTTGAAAACCTTATGCATGAAATGTTATGCATAACAAGCTTTGTTAGGAAGAGGTTAGGATCTACTGACTTTATTCCTTATCCTCATGATGTCCAAAAACTCAGCAGATACTATTTGGCGGTTTTTCAGTTCTTCCTGATGGTAACGCTTCTTATACATAACATTTTGAAACACAACAGATAACATCCGAAGTGTTATCTGTTACGCATTATCTGTTGAAACCGCGCATCCTGGTGTAATCTGTTATGAAACTTCTAACAGTGTAAGACTACCCAAAGTCGATCCAGCTTCGAATGGGCACTTAGAGAAGTCTGGGAAAGGTGACAGGAAGAGTGTGCGAAAGCACCAGGATGGTTTGCCCCCAACCGCCAATTACACTTTCTGGCTGAGAATCCGGGATTAGCAACGCCAGTAAAGTCTGTAAAGGCTGATACCTTACGCTGCTTCCTTCTTTTGCTGATAGTTGAAAGCTATTTCAAATTCTACCTTCCTGAAGGTAGAGGAATAGCAGGGGCTTGGGTGCTTACACCTACCTACTGTAGTAGACGTATGCTTATGTGATCGTCTGCTAAGTTCAGTTTAGTTTATTCATAAAAAGTAAAAACACCATTAACTCTTTGTGGCCCCACCATAAGGCCTAACATAAGGGCAATGGGCAACGTAAGGCCTGGCAATGAACAGTTAACGATCGCCAAAGAAAGAAGCAATGGTTTAGATGGGATCCCAAAAATCTAATATTTGATCCAGACAATTGGGTCTTGCCTTCGCCAGGCTGATCAACAGAGAATACCAAGCTTAGATATAAATCTGTAAGCCATATCTATTTTGACGACACTGACCGAAACTTCCTGCTTTACTTCTGCCAAATTTCCGGTTTCGGCCGAATTCCGAGCGAACTAACTGTCCAGCAAAAAGAGAAAATTCAGAAACGAATTCAGCGTATATCCTTCCTCTATAAAGAACATCTAATCAACTTCGAATAAAACTTTAACGTATAACAAATTCCGGTTACTACCGGATTCCGGACGAATTATATGTCCGGGTGAAAACTGATTGTCATATACAGACTCAGCGTCTCTTTTTACCCCTAAATCTGTCATCTAAACAACTTCAAATAAAACTTTTTTTTAACAAATGTTCCGGTTTTTGCTGGATTCCGGACGAACTCTGTCCGGCGAGAAAATGGTTTTCACCATTGTGTTCAGCATGTCTTTTTACCCCATAATCGGCTATCACATTAGCTGTTTAAAAATATTGTGTTTGCCCCTTAATTTGAACACCCTCCCCCACCCCTAAATGTAGGGCTACAAAGCCCATCTACGAACTTGACTTTACCCTTGACCCAAAGAATCCTTACACCAAGTTTCATCAAAATATCTCATTCTCTTTGATAGTTACCGTGCTCACAGACGTACAGGCGGACAACTTCTGCGATATCATAGGTATCCCTCCACTTACGTTTTGAGATCCCAAAAACTAAAACCCAGACCAGGTATTTTTTACTATGAATACTTGTAATAACCACTCATGCTTTTGTCACTTTTTGAATATTTTGCTAGTTCACGGCTGAAATGGATTCAACTGACACCTGGTTTGCTTTTTATAATTTGAAAAGTTTGCCAAGAGGAACGCACCTTCAATGGAGAAGATGGCGGTCCGAACCTGCAGATGCCTTCAAAAGAAGAAGGACCTTTTTAGTAAATTCAAAATCAAAGAAAGTTAATTGAATTTCTGCTTGAAGTTTGTGCCAGGATAACCCTGAAATAGTTGGCTGTTAGCTGCTATCAAGTTTGTTATTTTTATTTTACATTTTACTTTTTGATATGCAAGTAACAAAGCCAAGGTAGCCAAGAACTGTTTAAAAAGTGTTCAAATAAGCATACCTCTACTGTATTAAAGGACCCCCAAATCAGCCCACTTTATCAGCAGGTCGACTGCGAATAGTCGACCTCCTCTTCCGAACGTTATGTTAGCCTGGCTTAGCAGTTACGTCGGATTTCCAACAAGTACATGGTACGCTCAGAAGCAACGTGGGATAACGAAAATAAACGTTGAAGCAAAAACTTTTGCGAGTGTCGGTAGAATCGGAACCCAAATCCGGCGCCCCAGCTCATGACAAGCTGACGGTTCAGACTCGGAATCCAAAATCAGGGTTGTCACCTCAAAAATATTAAGAGAGCGACTTTTCGCCAAAGCAGAGAGAGTGAATTGGAAGGGAAAATTTATTTTCGCAAAAATCACTTTTGGTCGGGCCTCTGCAAAAACGACGCCTCCTAATTTTATTTTCACGAAAAAACGTGAAAGAGTCACTTCTTGTCGGAATTCCTGCTGCAAAAATGACACATTTAGACGTAATCTGAAAAGAGTGACAAAAACAAAATAGAGTGACAATTCACACTATCGTGCGACATGTGGCAACCCTGTTCAAACTGGGTCGGATCCGCGAATCCCTTGATCTTGTAGCCTTATCCGCGAGTGATGTACGCTGGTTGACCCCCTCTCGTTCCTCAGGTCTTGACGAAGAGCATTCCGTTGGATTCCATCAGCATATCTTCCTCGAGCCCCACCTGGAGCCCTGGTGCCCTAAGGCGGGCCCCGTCCGACATTTCATGGAGTTAGTCTGCGTGGGACTCTCCAAAAACCCATGGTTGACTGTGGAAGAAAAGAAAAGGCATATTATGTGGTTCAAGGACTATTTTGCTGGGAAAGCTAATTTACTGAAGGAAACTGGTGCGATTGATGCCAGTGGGGCTGAAAAGCTTTTAAAGCAGATATCTGTGTGAGAATAGGTTTTTTAGAAAATAAAAATTGTAAGTGTGTAATTGTGAAAGCCATGGAATTTTTTGTAACATTAATTTATATGCAATCATAGGCTATAAATTGGCTTAAAGTATCTACAGTAAGAGATAAGTAAGGCATATTATTTCAAGTCGAGTAGGCTACTTTTAAAAAATAAAATACTTCCTAATCATATATTCAAGAATAGCCTACATTTAAAAAGAGCTCACGAGTTTTACGTGAATTTCGGAAATACAAAATACTTGGTAAATTGTGTTAGGGTGCGGGGAGGCAAAAATCACTTCGAAATTAAGTCATACAACAATAGTGATACTAATAATTCAAGTAAATTTCCACTGAGAACTAGGCAATCCCCATAGCGAAAAAAAAACCCGGCTAACCCTCGTCTCCCCCCCCCCCGATACTCCTCCCCCGGCGAAACTCCACTGGTGTATTTGACAGTACAAGTGTAGGCTACTTTAAAAAAAAAAAAAAAATCCTGGTCATACATTCCAGAATAAAGTTTAAATGAATTTTACATGAGTTTCGGAAATACAAATACTTGGTGAATAATCGTTTTGCACTGTCAAATATATGATTCACAGTCAGCTTGGGCTGAAGGAACATTTACCCCTGGCTAAATCCCCCCCCGGTACAACCTCCCCCCCCCCCCCTCCCGAATGCAAATATATGCTATAGGTAATTAGAAAATCTTATTAAAAACTGCAGACACGCGAGTTAAATGCAAACGCGTATTTCCATAATTTTATCACCACGTCATATCCGATTTTACTACCCGTCCCTGAGTAACTTGCTGTATCCCAACTTAATTAGGCCCTTTCCTAAGTTGAATTTAACCAAGAACTTCAGGTTCCAGTGTAGTTAACGGAAGTTTTACGAGTTTTCGTAAAAAACGTTCCAACTGAAAGCAACCATGACTAAATGAATTAAAACTGAAAAAAATATTGTAGGATTTACCCATATTCGAAAATGGTAGTAAAAAAAAGGCTCACAGTTTTTTCATAGCTTGTCTGTATCAAGGTTCTTCATAGTTTTCACATGAAACATGAATTATGTACGACTTACAGTGGCCCCTTAGCTACGAGAAAATTCATGGGAGCAGCATCTAAGCCCTTGGTTGTAACTAGAATTGACAATTAAATTAAATTAAATTTTATTTGTAACCCGTCTAGGTAAAGACGGAGTATGGTAAAAAATAAAAAGAGAGAAACAACATAGCATCAACAACAACCAAAATAATTAAAATTCAGTAAACCGGAACATCATGGAGCTCCATGGGTGGCTACAGCTTTCCTTCATCCTGTTGATGGATCTCAGGACAGCCGCAGACGGATCAGCTATACGGAACTTTTCGATGAGATGGCTGTTCCTTGTCCAGGGGGGGAGGCGTAGCAAATATTTAGAAAACCGAAAGAAAATGGAACGAATTTGACGAAGATTTTCGTTACTAAAGATGGTCCAGAAAGGGGAAAGATACAAAACGTGTGGAAGAGCAGTGGCATTGTAAGTGTAGGCAAGAATCTTTCGGTTAAACCGCAACTTTCCAGAGACGATACGGGCATAAGCTCCACTGATGCGCTTCAGCAAATGAGCGATCAGTAATTTTCGAGTGGTTTTCATTGAATCTCCGATTGGCAGTCCTAGGTATGTCAGACTGGATTTGCTTTCGACTTGGCATCCTATAAGGTCGATGATCGTTGGCTCCCTCGAATGGTTATTAAACATTAAGAATTCAGTTTTTCCCTTGTTGAATTTAAGTCCAATGCCACCATATTCCGAAACTAGTGATTGGAAAGCACTTTCGATACCATTTGTAATACGACTAAGGTTCAGAATGTCATCTGCATATGCTATCACTGAGCAATTGAGGCCATCATCGACACAAGTGCAAGGGGCTTTGGACTGGGCGTTCAGGACAGCATTGTCAAATAACGTAGGGCTAGTAATAGCTCCTTGCCTGACTCCTTTAAAAATTCTGACTTCAGGAAGCTGTAGATTGAATTTGAAACTACTGAAATTAGAACCCTTCTTGTCACACTGGACGACTTTCAACTTTGCCCGAAGATTGGCATACATGTCTTTCATAACTCTGATGACACCAGGTTGCACGCCACGAGTGCGAAGCTCTAACAGTGCTTGTGGATGGACGACAGAATCAAAGGCTCTTTCGACGTCATGACCCGCCAACGCCAGTGAAGTTTTCGTCCGGTCAGCTTCCTGGAGAATAGACGCCAACGCAAAGAGAGCATGGGCGCATCCCAAGCCAGAACGAAAACCGAATTGGTAATCTGGCATGTAGCATTTTTCTGTAACTTCTTTGATAACAAGAAGCTCCATGACTTTGCATAAAGTCGGGGAAACGGTGATAGGCCGGTATGATGAGCACTGAGTTGCAGGTTTTCCCTTTTTGCACAAAGGGGTCAACATACCAACGCAGAATGAGATCGGAACTATCCCTTGAGCAAATATCATCTGGAACAGTAGATGTATATGATCAAGGAGACTCGCACTCCCATTGAAAAGATGAAGAGCGCAGATTCCATCAGATCCTGCCGACTTCTTCTTTTTAAGCTTCTGGATAGCTTGTTTTATTGCGTCCCGAGTGACAATGTAATCCCCTTTCGCCGGGTCGAGGTCAAGATCAGTTTCAAGCTTCGTTTCGAATGCATTTTCTAAGAGAGGGTCAGGTGCATCAAATTGGCTTCCGAAGTACTGTACCCACTCAGAACTAGGGATTGTAAATTTGATTTCATCCGTGTTTTTGGAGACTGGCTTAAAAGTTTCCCAGAGTAGATTAGGATAATCAACAATTTTCGCACAGTAGTCTGCCCTGATATTAGCTCGATGTACCGTCAGCTCCCGAGCAAACTTCTTTTTGGTGGATAGCCTGATGGCGTTAAGCCACCCTTTACGAGGTCTTTCCGCCTCATTCCATATCAATAGAAAACACTCGAGGAATTATTCAGCTTTCAAAAGGATAGAACCCTTACTGGTGCAGCGTTTGTGGAGTGTCTTCAAGGACAGCCTTAAGGAAGCAAATGCATATGCTGACTTGCCCCGGATTATGATATTTTGGTGGTAGGAGAATTCTTTGAAGGTACCGCTATAGAGTCTTAATAGCGCAATTGAGAGCATGTTCCACCATACTTACCGTAGTTACTATGAATGGCGTCACGAATGTTGGCTTCTCGGCGTCAAGGCTGGAATGATTTTTTCTGAGCGTGTTCCACCCTTCTAACAGTAGTAACTGTTAGTTACTATTTTCATTCCAACACCGTAAAAAGTTGCTACGCTTATTCGACTACATCCAACCTTTCGAAATAATATCTATTTGCTTACCTACCATGCTCAGGAACGTGGTAACTACGCATCTCTGTAACGTGATTGGTTGGATTCGCCCGTGGCATGATATTCTGCTGGAAAATAGAAAAATCGTTCCAGCTTTGACGGCAAAAACCCATAATTCGTGAAGTCATGCGTAGTAACTATGGTAAGTATGGTGGAACACGCTCTCTATTTTCAGCAAAATATCATGCCACGGGCTAATTCGACCAATCACGTTGCAGATATTCGTAGTTAACAAGCTGACTACGCTCCCGAGCATGGTAAGCAAATAGTTATTATTAGTTTCTATTTCGAGAAGGTTGGAACGGTCAGCTTATGGTCCATTTGCACACTGCGTAAAATCAGAGCGTATTTTGAAATCCGAGCGTATTTTACGTACGTTTTGAGCTTGAAAACATTCTAGCAATACGGACGTATTTCAGAAATCGGTCCGTTTTGTATCTAAATACGTCCGTATTGCTAGAAATCTTTTCAAGCTCAAAACGTGCGTAAGATACACTCGGATTTCAAAATACGCTCGGATTTTACGCAGTGTGTAAACCCACCATTAGTTACTTTTCGCGAGGTTGGAACGAAAATCGTAGCTAATGGTTACTATTGTCGGAAGGGTGGAACACGCTGTGAGTGTGGTTTCAGCAGGGACAGTGGAGGAGGGTTTTCGCGAAGTCGGAATCACTTTCCAGTGGTTTTCGCGCTACTTCGGAAAGTTGCCGAACTTTCCAACCCGGTTTTCGCGCTTTGGAAACCGAAGCAGCTTTCCCGGAAAGTGATTCCACGAGGTTAGTGGAAAGCTCCGCGGAAAGTTGAATCTTTCGACGGGAATTTCAAAGGTGTGGAGAAAAAACAGTGCAAGTATCACTAATAATTAAAAAAAAATGGCAATCGTAATTAAGGTGACTTCGATGGAATATATGGGAATCAAAGAACCGTTCAGTGAACCATATTTATTCGAAAAAGTTTTTAATTCAACATTTTCTCGGCGATATCAGCTTTCCATGTGTTTTCGCGATTTTCGGGTCTTGTCTTAAAGACAAGATTTTCACGAAAGTGGAAAGTGATTCCAGGAATCACTTTCCCGCAGTTTTCGCGATGCGCTTCGCTCGCCGGAAAGTGATTCCGAGATCTCGCGAAAACCCTCCTTAGATTGGACATTCATTAGACGCCATCTATCGATTTTCTGGGTCAAGCGCTATGGTTGGTTGGTTCTTAGCGAGCTTTTAAAAGTAGACACAACCGTGCTTTTTATTTATCTGAAGTAAGTCAGTCAAACGATTAAGTGAGTTTCTGGTTATCAGCCAAAACTCGCTTTTCTGTGACCTGTAATAAAATTGGCGCGAGACACACATCTTCTGACATTCTCCAGAGAGTTATTCTCAATTCTTGGTCATAATGAACTACACTGTATAAGTTAGTAGAGTAGAGGTATGTTTATTTGAACATTTACTTAAATGTGAACAGTGCAGTATTGGGCTAAATGGTAGAATGAAGATCCAACATACCGATTCAGATGTTTTCATAGGCCCTTAATTACCTACTTTGGCTAACTCATAGTTCTCTTTAGTCACACCAAATGCATGAAAATGGAAAGTCCGAAGTCAACATAAAATCCAATAAGAATACCTCTGTATGTAGGGGAGAAGGGGACAGGTCCAGACATCGGCTATGTACGCCCCCCCCCCCCCTATTGAAATTTATATAACGCAAATGGTTTTTGGGATCCCAAAACGTAAGTGGAGGGATACCTATGAGGCTATGACATCGCAAAAGTTGTCCGTCTGTCTGTCCGTCTGTCCGCACGATAACTCTCGGAAGGGATTGAGATATTTTGATGAAACTTGGTAGGAGGATTCTTTGGGTCAAAGTACAGGTCAAGTTCGAAGATGGGCTGTGTAGCCCTTTATTTGAGGGTGGGGGAGAGGGTTCAAATTAAGACAAAATATTTTTAAACAGCTAATGTGGTAAGAAGACATGCTGAGCACGACGGTGAAAACCATTTTCTTGTCGGACAAGTAGTTCGTCCGGAATCCGGCAAAAACCGAAAAGTTGGTTAAAAGTAAAAGTTTCATTTGAAGTTGATTAAATGTTCGGTTTAAGGGTAAAAAAACATGCTGAACATGATGATGAAAACCATTTTCTCATCGGACAACTAGTTCGCCAGGAATCCGGCCAAAACCGGAAAGTTTGTTTAAAACGAAAGTTTTAGCTGAAGTTGATTAGATAACATATTTAGGGGTAAGAAGAGACGCTGAGTCTGTATATGACAATCATTTTTTACCCGTACATATAGTTAGTCCGGAATCCGGTTGTAACCGGAATTTTTGTTTAAGTCAAAGTTTTATTTAAAGTTGATTAGATGTTCTTTATAGGGATTAAGAGATCCGCTGGATTTCTGAATTTTCTTTTTTTTTGCTGGACTAGTAGCTCGCTCGGAATTCGGGCGAAACCGGAAATTTGGCAGAAGTAAAGTAGGAAGTTTCGGTCAGTATCGTCAAAATAGAAATGGCTTATAGAGGTAAATCTGAACACGGTATTCTCTGATGATTAGTCTGGCGAAGACAAGACCCAATTGTCTGGATCAATTATTAGATTTTTGGGATCCCATCGAAACCTTTGGTCTTGTTCATACCTGTTACACATATAGCCTACGCTTTTTCTGTTAGAAATTCCCACAGTTGCATTCTTGCAATCGTGACAAATGTTAGTGTCACTTTTTTGCACGAAAGTAAGTTCTACGCAATTTGGTTGGCACCTCATTTTGGTACTTTCGAAACCTCTTATATCGTCAGTGATTATTATTTAGGTAGTTTAACACTAGCTCTACCATGTCAAAAAACAATTTCTGAAAGTGATACAAAAGTTTGAGAGTTACAAATTTATTTCTTTGAAAACAGCAGCAGGGGCTAGTATGGACAAAGCACTTGTGGAAGTTCGGACAGCAAAGAAAGAGAAGCTGAAGAAAAAGGAAACGAGAAAGACAGCAAAAGAAATTGCACTAGGGGAAGGAAAAAAGCAGAATTTTTTTTAGAAAGTCTTTCAGTAAGAAAATGAGTCATGTTCAGACCCAGTGGTAAGAGTAAATCAGGATGATAATAAAGGATGTTGGCAAAAGTTGCTGTACACAAGCCTACAGTTCTCCAAAACTGAAGCAAACAAAAGAAACTGAATTGAGGGAACAAAATCAAACGGATAAATGTGTAGAGATCTTTCTTGAAGGTCCTTGCTGGGTTAAGAAAAAAGTTGTCCGGATCTGCCCCAGCCACGTCAGAACCTGCCCCCAGTGCAGGGACAGGTCCGGGCATACGCAGTTAATAGGAAAATTAAATTTGCAAAGAAAGTGTTGCGGTAACACGATTCTACAAAGTAATAATTAGAGCTAAGACATAGTTCTACACAGGGGCTTCCCGAAGGGGGGGGGGGGCGCAGCGCCCCCCCCCCCTACGATTTGGGCATTCGGTCAAATTTTCGCCGAAGGAAAATCTTCTGTACCCATATTTCCAAATTAGCCGATTTAACGTGTTTATTGGTTCTCATTCTTTATCGAATTTGGTAATTAATCCAACTTTTGTTCAGTCCGAGTCAATTTCACCGCATTCGGTACGTTCCTACGTAAATTCGGTTATTTAAAGTATTTACTTGGTCACACAACGTATTCATTTGGTCACACTCGTTAGCGAATTCGGTTGTTCACCGGACTTTTCTCAAGTCCGTATCCGTTCTATCGCATTCGGTCAGTCCATTTCATAATTCGGTCATTAATCAGATTCATTTGGTTCTGATTCGTGACCGAATTCGACAATTCATCTAACTTTTGTTCAGTCCGAGTCGATTTCACCGCATTCGGTACTACGTAAATTCGGTTATTTAACGTATTTATTTGGTCACACTCGTTAGCGAATTCGGTTATTCACCGGACTTTTCTCAAGTCCGTATCTGTTCTATCGCATTCGGTCAGCCCATTTCATAATTCGGTCATTAATCAGATTCATTTGGTTCTGATTCGTGACCGAATTCGACAATTCATCCAACTTTTGTTCAGTCCGAGTCGATTTCACCGCATTCGGTACGTCTCTACCTAGATTCGGTGATTTAACGTATTTATTTGGTCTCATTTTTTAGCGAATTCGGTTGTTCACCGGACTTTTCTCAAGTCCGTATCTGTTCTATCGCATTCGGTCAATCCATTTCATAATTCGGTGGTTAATCAGATTCATTTTTCTAATTCGTTCCCGAATTCGGTAATTCACCTGATTTTTGTTTGGTCCGCATCTGTTACCAGACTTACCACATTCTGTTGTTTTAGGTGGTTCTACCAAGAGTTTTATTCAATCCGAAATTCGGTCGTTATACCGCTCCCGATCTGCTCCTTATTTTTTTAGTCAGTTTTTCGGTAGTACGAATTCATAATTTGGTTCACCCCAGTTACTGAGCTTGGTAATTTAAGTGGCATTTATTTAGCTCTTGTTCTTTACCATTTAACGGTAGCTTCAGCTGGTTTCCGTTCATTACTTAACTTATACTTCTAATAATTGCAGAACTTCAGGAATAAGCACGTCTCTTGACGTGAAAACTAGCCTCTTTTTGTTTGCTGTAAATTCAGAGTAAATGTACTTTACATCTACTTTACCCTGGATGGAACCTTTTTTCGCCAGGCAGCTCTGGGGTTTAATAGGTAGCCTTGAGATCGCAAAAAGGCACTTAGATCATGAGTGTTTCCAAAAAATTTTGCCTCCGGCGCATTTAGCGGTAATTCACTATTTACAAGAAAGGTAGCCGACGTCATTTAGTTGGCGTTTGAGGCTTGGAATATTGGGGGGCTTGAACTACATTAAAAGCTATTGCCAGAAAAAGGCGGATTCAAAAACTTTGCCTGCGGCGCTTTAATTTTTCCTGGGTACAGCCGTTCACGACGTTGTCGCTTGGCAGCAACTGCGTTTTTTGTCGGCACATTTTCAAGTCCTGTTGGCAAAACTGAGATCCCCCAAAGGTAAAAGGCTAGTGACTGCATATTCCAGAAAAAAAAACAGAAGTGGAAGAGCGTGAAAACACGCCAAATTTTCTCTTTAGACTTGATTTTTTACATACTATGCAGCTTTTTACATTATAGCTAATTGAAGGCAACTCGCTGTGTTTTAGAAACACATTATAAATTCGGTCAATATCAGGTACCGATTCGGTCAATTTTTACCAGGTTCGCCCCCCCCCTCCCCCCCCCCCCCCCCCCCCCAATGAAGAAAGGCTCGGGACGCCCCTGGTTCCACACAGTCAGAAAAGAAACGGAAATCTACAGAACCTATGACGAAATCTTGGTATTCAAAACAGCAAAAATATCACAAACCTGTCCCCTTCTCCCCTAGGCTTATGACTGAAAACTGAGAAACTGGATCGGGAAAGTTGCTAAGTGCTTTTTACACCACTGGAGAAGTTTTAGATGCAAGACTGCATTCCCCTTTTTATGGCACTTGCAGCCTCTGGCTCAAGTGCCATATACCGATCACAATTCCGTCTGTCGGTCTGTCGGTCGGTCCGAGTTTTTTGTCCCACATATCCGAGTTAGGGTACTTCCAGATGTGCTAGGACAATGAAACTTGGCAGGCATATCAGGGACCCGACCAAACTAACCTGGAAATAATCAGTTTCCTGACCCGACAATATGGGGGGGAGTGCGGGGCGCTGGAAACTTGAAAATTTAGGGCATTTTGTCACTTTTTTCTGAGTTAGGGTACTTCTAGATGAGCTAGGACAATGAAACTTGGCAGGAATATCAGGGACCCGACCAAACGAACCTGGAAATAATCAGTTTCCCGATCCGACCATATGCGGGGGAGTGGGGGCGCTCGAAACTTGAAAATTTAGACTTTTTCGAGTTAGGGTACTTCCAGATGAGCTAGGACAATGAAACTTGGCAGGAATATCAGGGACCTGACCAAAGTAACCTGGAAATAATAAGTTTCCCGATCCGACCATATGCGGGGGAGTTGGGGCGCTGGAAACTTGAAAATTTAGGGCAATTTGTCACACTTTTTCGAGTCAGGGTACTTCCAGATGAGCTAGGACAATGAAACTTGGCAGGAATATCAGGGACCCGACCAAACTAACCTGGAAATAATCAGTTTCCTGATCCGACCATATGGGGGGGGAGTGCGGGGCGCTGGAAACTTGAAAATTTAGGGCATTTTGTCACACTTTTTCGAGTTAGGGTACTTCCAGTTGTGCTAGGACCATGAAACTTGGCAGGCATATCAGAGACCCGACCAAATAAAATTAGGAATAATCACTTTCCTGATCCGACCATTTTGGGGGGGGGGGGGGGTGGAGGGCAGGGGAATCCGGGAAACTGAGAAGTGTGTAACTTTCGAACGGATGATCGGATTGTAATGAAACTTCATAACTGAAGAGAATATATATCTGTAATGTCCCGTTTAAAGTCTTGACCGGATTCGGTAGCCAGGGGGGAGTTGGGGGGGGGACCGGAAATTTCAAGAAACGGTTAGAATGGAGGGATCGGAGTGAAACTTGCTGGGAAGAACAAGTATCTGCTCTAGATAAGTCCTTTAGACCATTGTACTGGATCCGGACACTTATGGGGGGGGGGGAGGTGTCCCGGAATTCCGGTGATGGTGGTTTTGGGGATTTTCACGATGAAACTTGGCAGGCATATCAGGGACCCAATCAAACTTCTTCAAAATAAAAATTTTGTCGATCAGATAATGGTGGGGGAGTGGAGGGAGGGGAATCCGCAGGGGAAATTGAGAATTGTGTAACTTTCGAACGGATGATCGGATTGTAATGAAACTTCATAACTGAACAGAATATATATCTGTAATGTCCCGTTTAAAGTCTTGACCGGATTCGGTAGCCAGGGGGGAGTTGGGGGGGGGGAGACCGGAAATTTCAAGAAACGGTTAGAATGGAGGGATCGGAGTGAAACTTGCTGGGAAGAACAAGCATCTGCTCTAGATAAGTCCTTTAGACCATTGTACTGGATCCGGACACTAATGGGGGGGGGGGGGTCCCGGAATTCCGGTGATGGTGGTTTTGGGGATTTTCACGATGAAACTTGGCAGGCATATCAGGGACCCAATCAAACTGACTTCAAAATAAAAATTTTGTCGATCAGATAATGGTGGGGGGAGTGGAGGGAGGGAATCCGAAATTTTCAGTCATGCGAAATTTTGGAATGGTTGATCGGATTCGAGTGAAATTTAAGAATTCAACAGAGGACATTTCTCCGATGATTTTTTTCATATCCGGACCGGATCCGGCAACTATTGGGGGGGGGGGGAAATACGTGACCCGTTTAGAATGGAGGAATCGGGATGGAACTTTGTGGGAAGAACAAACAGATACCGGAAATCTCGAGAAACGGTTAGAATGATGGTATCGGAGTGAAACTTGCTGGGAAGAACAAACATCTGGTCCATGTAAATCTTTTACATAATTTGACTGGATCCGGACACTTGAGGGGGGGGGAGGAGGGGGTATCCCGGAATTCCGTTTTTTGGGGGATGTTCACGACGAAACTTGGAAGGCATATCAGGGACCCGGTCAAACTGACTTGGAATAAAAAAAAAATCCTCGATATGATAATCTTGGGGGGGGGGGGAGTTGAGGGAGGGGAATCCGGAATATTGAGTCATGCGTAACTTTGGAACGGGTGATCGGATTCGAGTGAAATTTAATAATTAAACAGAGGACATTTTTCTCTTGTGACCTTTTTCATTTCCGGACCGAATCCGGCAATTATTGGGGGGAGGGCGGAAAATACTTGACCCGCTTAGACTGGTGTGATCTGGATCGAACTTGCTGGGAATGACAAACAGATGTTCTGGATTAATCATTTACAGAACCGGATTGGCTCCGGTTATTGTGGGTGGAGTTGGAGGAAGGGGAGGGGGGTCTGGGATTCCGGTGATCGCGCGTTAAGGTACTTCCAGATGTGCTAGGACGATAAAACTTCGCTGGAATATTGGAGACTCAACAACATTTGCTTAGAAATTTCTACTTCCCAAATCCGATTATTCCTTAAAGTACCAATCTTGACCGCAAAGTAAAAAAAATACTTTTAAGCAATATATGCATTTTCGTGATGCCCATCAGCCCATTAGCAGTTTTGCCTAAAGGGTTTTGCTTACAAATGAAGTTCCAGCTCCCTTAGAGCGCGCATCTCAACCGCAAAGTCGAAACTTACTTTTGATCAATCAAATCATCTTGACACATGCAAGTGCCATATGAGCTTACAGCTCTTGTTTGTCATATAGATCCTTATAATCGAAGTATAAGTCAAGCACTTCGCACTCAAATAACTTAGCCTTTGACTAAAAGTTTTGGCTCATCAACATTCTTCCCAGTTTTATTTGGATATGAATTTTCAGCGAAATTCGCGGACAAATTTTTGTATTTATATTTATTACAGGCCATTTTGGCTGATAACCGAAACTCACTTAATCTTTTGATTTAGTTACTCCAGATAAATAAAAAGCATGATTGTGTCTACTGTGATAGCTTGCGAAAAGAGGACCAATCACAGCGCTTGACTCGGAAATTCGAGAGATGGCGTCCAATAGATCTTCATCGTCGAGCTTTTTCTACAAGGTAATTATTTTACAAGTGGTTGGTTACTAAGAAACCATAGAAGCTTTGTCTATTTTAGTAGTTTAGTTTTTTCTATTTTACAATGAGCAGCCGCAGAATGCATGTAAGACTTATCGAGTGACCTCTGAAATTTGCTGGTGTTTAAGTTATAGGTTCAGTTTCGCCTTCTTATAATTCGTTGGGGAATCCGTGATTTCTGGAATAGCCCATGCCAAACCCCAGTTACCCATTACAAAGGAATTCTGATTGGCCGTTTCCTGAACTTCAGTCGTCATCAGTATTTTATCGGGTTAGGCCGGGCCAGGTAGGGACAATGGCCGAGGTAAGTAAGGTAGCCTATCCAGCATTTGGCATACGGTAACCGGCGTTTGAAATTGTCTTCCAAGCCGCGGTTATAGCCTACCCAACGTTTGGCTGAAAAAGTGTCATTTTTAAGAAAAGGTGTCCCTTTTCGACAAAAAAAAGCCAGGGACAGTGTGTCACCAGGCGACAAATTTTAATGTCAAAAAGCACCTGAAGTTGACACTTGGCAACCCTGAAAGCGTTAAGATGTACAGTAATGTGTAGGCTAAGCAGGCATTATAAGGGTCACTTCTCCTACAGGATATGATGACCTGCATATCTTAATATCGTCGCCTGTAGCATTGCCGTAGGCTAACTAAGAATTACTTTTAAACTTGCCTGATTCGGACTCGAGCAACGAATCACAGGAACAGAGCAGTCTATCCTATTTGCAGTATTCATTAAAACATTGATGGTTTATGTGGAGGTCCCAAATTAACCAATTAGGGTTCTTGTTTGATGGGTCGGGCTGTCTGGTTGCCTAGACTAGTTGTTCCCAACCTTTTCCGTATCGCGTACCACTTATTAAGATTCAAAATGGTTGCGTACCCCTTTTTGAAGAATCATTTTTCTACTATTTTGCTAAGAGCTGTCAAGATCAGAACACCCAAAAGACGTTCTTTATTGTCATAAATGGTAACTGGTCAAGGATCAGAAAGACACTGGCGCTGTTTCTTTGAAACTTCGAAAGCCAAAACTCTAATTTCTTGACGAAAGCAGACATTTTCGAATTCAGAGATTTGGGATGGGACCTTCGCCTATCCCTTACGAGGGTCTCGGGTACCCCTTTGGGTACGCGTACCCCCAGTTGGGAACCACTGGCCTAGACCTTTGGCATATCCTAAGCACCGTTTGGCATAGGCTATGCGGAAGGCTAGGTAGATTTGGTTGAAATCGTGGCCATGTTGCCACCATCTTTCATTCGCAGTCCAAGCAGAAGTTCGAGGGGTACGAAATTGTAGCCTTAACCTCAGACGTCAAAAGCCTTGGGTTTCTTTTAGACTGTTTTTTTCTAGCCCAACAGTTGAAGGCGAATCTGAAGAGCCGAATGAGAACGCATGCACTTAGGCGCATTCCTGACATTGCTAGTAGTTTTTGTTTTTACTCTCTAATGCCTGGTGTTCAGAGGCGTTACTAGCCAAAATGTTTAGGGGGGGGGGGCAACGTAGTTACCGACTGGCTGGTCATTTTTACCGACTGTTTTTGCAGTAAAAACCACTGTTTTCAAGAAAAAAACGACAGGTTAAACGAAAAATCGGCTGATTTTAATAAAAACTACTATTTTTAAGAAAAAATCGACTGTTTTTACGGGAAACCGACTGTTTTTAAGAAAAATCGACCGTTTCCATTAAAAACCGACTGGCTGACAACATTCGGGGGGGGGGGGGCGTCCCCCCTCCCCCTAGTCGTGACGCCCCTGCTGGTGTTTAATTGCTCTAGAAGGTTATTTGGTTTCATCATTCCAGGTCACTTCTCACTAGCACATGCCTCCCGACCAGGTTGTGGTTACGAAACCTGGTTACACCGTGGAGCAGTCGCTAGTGAATCCTAAAACACTATATAGGACAAATCAGAAACAGTTTGTGAGTAAATATTCCCTCAGTTTAATTCACTTTGTTTTTCCAAGAGTCCTTCGTTAAGAAAAATAGCATCGGGAATGTCAACAGTCCCAGATACAGTGATGTGCGTGCACATAGCATTTTTGTTCATTTACATAACACGCTGTACGATTTAAATGTAGTTATGGTTTCATAAAACCTTAGTCAAAATAAATACTAACAAATACACTATATACAATTTACTCGTGTTACAATGTGGATTGGGTCAATTCAATCTGTATTTTTTCGCGAGAGCTCTTTGCGGTACAAAAGAACAATGGCAGTGTCAAAAATAAGCGCTAGGATTTTTGACCATAAATAAAACAATGCATGAGTTAAAAAGCAATCTAATAAAAAAAAACACAATTTGGCTGAAGTATCCCTTCAGCCAAAGGTTCTTGCAGGCTAAGGCTAGAAAAACGAAACCTGTGATAAAAATATATGTATACAGCTTTTATCACGGTCAAATTTTAGTGAGTTATCCAGAGGTAAAGAACGGAGCTTTAATTACCAAAGTCCGAAGGACGATTAGAAACCTAAAACACTTTTCAATCTTTTTTTTTCAAAATAACTTTTACAACTTCAAGTTTAAAGGACCCCTCTTGCTTATTGTGCCTTTTATAATATACCTTTTTTCCATTTTACAATCAGAACCTTCTAAAATACCCACCTTTCTCCATTATTTCGTTTTGGGCCTACGAACTATTAGCGCTTTTTTGGATGTGCCGAGTTTTGCCCGTCACACAACGCAAAGTTTGCCAGAACCTTCAGTGTCCGCTGACGACTCTTTCACATATAAGGATATGCTTAGTTTTCCAACTTTTTAGCCACGGCGCGTTCACTTTTTAAACGTTTTGCGCCCAGCCGCCGCGTCGGAGAGCAGGAGGGCTGGATAGAGTCGACAAGCTCTAACAAGAAAATCGCTAATTTCAGATGAAAAGTAATGGTATTTTCAACTTTTTCTGATCCGTTTCATGGGGTAAGGACCATTTCTAGTAAGAGTTGTGCTTTAAGAAACCTTAATAACTACTTTCAAAAATTTTCGCTTTCAAAAATCATGGACACCAACCAGCGCACGACTTTATCCCCTGGCCGAAGATTGAAAATTAAGGGTCTTTTTCTGTGTGTTTATGTGTTTTATTTATTTTCTTCATTTACTCCGCCTTTTCAAAATGGCGGGTCCATAAATAAATTACTTACTTACTTACTTACTACTTTAAAAATGGTGCCTGTGGCATGGTCGGAGGTAGCCTGTAGCCCTTTCTGTTTGAATCTAGTCACCTGCCATTAAGGTCGAATAAACAAAAATGTGCAATCATAGGTGGGGCTCACCCATGGGGCTGACGTCTTTAAAATTTTGCTCATTACCATCCCTGCATGCCGTCAATTGTATCGAGTTAGAGTTCATTATTGAATGTTGGCGCGATTTATGACTTTTTAAACAGCATCGTTGATTGTCTTGCAAGTTCTTAATGGAATTGAATATGTTGTCTGGTATATCTTTAGGACTGTAGGCGGAAGCAGGTGGAGTGGAAGCGCCTTCTTCATGGATTTTGATCTTTTTTTGACGGTTAGCTTACAGGTACGTGCATAGACGTGCTTACCTGCGAAACGTCCCCATGGTAAAGCGTCCAGGGCGTAACGTTCCCAGATTAACGTCCACTTATCAAAACGTCGCCATGGCAAAAAGTCCCCAGCTATACGTCCTCATGGCAAAACGTTCAGATGGCCAAAACTCCCCGTGTCAAAACGTCGCCATGGCAAAAAGTCCCCAGCTAAACATCTCCGTTGCGAAACGTCCCCATGGCAAAGCGTCCAGGGCGAAACGTCCTCGTGTCAAAACGTCGCCATGGCAAAAAGTCCCCAGCTAAACGTCTCCGATGCGTAACGTCCCCATGGCAAAGCGCCAGGGCGAAACGCCCCGTGTCAAAACGTTGCCATGGCAAAAAGTCCCCAGCTAAACATCTCCGTTGCGAAACGTCCCCATGGCAAAGCGTCCAGGGCGAAACGTCCCCGTGTCAAAACGTCGCCATGGCAAAAAGTCCCCAGCTAACCGTCTCCGTTGCGTAACGTCCCCATGGCAAAGCGCCAGGGCGAAACGCCCCGTGTCAAAACGTTGCCATGGCAAAAAGTCCCCAGCTAACCGTCTCCGTTGCGTAACGTCCCCATGGCAAAGCGCCAGGGCGAAACGCCCCCGTGTCAAAACGTTGCCATGGCAAAAAGTCCCCAGCTAAACGTCTCCGTTGCGCAAAGTCCCCATGGCAAAACGTTCAGACGGCGAAACGTCCCCAAGAATAGATTTTGAAGGTTACCTAGTCTTCAGGCGCATGATCACAGATGTAACATTTTGAAGTATTTCATTGTCCAGAAGTAGGGACAATTGCGGAAAATACCTAGTGGGGGGCAAGTTTCTTAAAGGACCTCTCTTGCTTATTCTACCTTTTATAATATACTTAGCTCCCATGTGGAATTATAAGCTTCTAAAACCCCCACCTTTCTCCATTGTTTCGTTTCGGAACTACGAATTTTTAGCACTTTTTCGGTCTTGCCGAGTTTTCCCGTCACCCAACGAAAAGTTTGCCGGAATCTTCATTATCCGCTGACAACTCTTTCACACATAAGGATGTGATAATCTTCTTTTTCTTACTTGTTTTATTTGCTTAGTTTTCCCACTTTTTAACCAAGGCATGTTCAGTTTTCAAATCTTTTGCGCCTAGCCGCCGCGTCGGAGAGCAGGGAGGCTGGATATAATCGACAAGCGCTAACAAGATAATCGCTAGTTTCATGCGGAAAGTAATGACATTTTCGAAAACGTTTTTTCTGATCCATTTTATAGGGAAAAGATCATTTTTTAGTAAGAGTCGTGCTTTAAGGTATGTACCGTTTCCGCCAAAATATACAGCGACACCTGTCTTGTCATGGGTTATACTGACAACTCTAGGTCACACAAAGCACCTGTTGCACCAGATACAGTGTCAGTTGAATCCATGCCTGACTCTTCATATCTTCTCAGAGATCAAAACGCGACCCGCACGGCCCCCCTTGGTATCCTTTGATGAGAAACACGTCAAAAACACATCAACCTTGTAGAACCAGTACTGCTGATAAAAACAAGACCAAAGGTTTCGATGGGATCTCAAAAATCTAACATTTGATTCAAACAATTGGGTCATGTCTTCGCCATTCGGTGTTTGTCAGATTCCTTAAATATTTTGCTGTTAAAATAAAGTTCAAAACTGGATTCAGCATGTCTCAACTTGCCCCATACCGAATCTCTAATCGATTTCAGAAACAACTTTGAGCTTCAACCAAATTTCCCAGTTCAGCCGAATTCGTGATGAACCATTTGTCCAGCAAGAAAACTAAGTTCAGATATGGATTCAGCGGACCTCCTTACCCCCTCAATGAATATCTTCTTAGCTTATGAAACATACATGTTTCTATCGTAAATTCGAAACCCCTCCTCTGCCTCTAAAAATAGGATTAAAAGACCCATCTACGAACTTGACCTGTATTTTACCAGTGAATCCTCATTGAACAACATTCTCGCTTGAACAACATATTTCCTCGTTTGAACATTATATATCAACCCCTTCGACCTTCGATTACGCTAGATCTCTCCGACGTCTACGGAATAAACAAATGAATGTCGTCATCTACGCGCAGAGCTATACTGGTTTGAGAATAAAGGGGTAGGCACTGCTATAGCCGAAAATTGGTCGACACATTTCTTGTCCGGTTTTCGCTGGATTCCGGGTGAACTACTTGTCCGGCAAGAAAATAACTTTCATATTCGGCTTCAGTATGTCTCCTTACCCCTAATTCAACTATCTCAATAGCTTTTAAAAAATATTTTTTTTGTCCCTTAATTTGAAACCCCCTCCCCAACCCTAAATATAGGGCTACAGAGCCCATCTACGAACTTAACCTTACCCTTGAGCCAAAGATCCTCACACCAAGTTTCATCAAAATATCTCATTCCATTCGAGAGTTATCGTGCTCACAGACAGACGGACATTTTTTGCGATGTCATAGGTATCCCTCCACTTAAGTTTTGGGATCCCAAAAACATGCAGCATTTTTACCGAATTTTAATCAGCACACCAAGTTTCATCAGAATATCTCATTCCTTTCGAGAACTTTTGCGATGTCATAGGTATCCCTGACTTACGTTTTGGGATCCCAAAAAGTGCTTTTGAGCAAACTATACATTTTGGCCCAAGATCATTTGTGCCACAAGGGTTTTGCTTAAAAATGAATTTCTAGCACCCTTAAAGTACGCATCTTAAGCAGAAAGTACAAAAAAAAAAAAAATTTGACCAAACGGTACAAATTAATGATTCCCAAGGGCCAATTGTAGTTTTTCCCTGAGCGGTTTTTGTCACAGATGGATTTCTAGCACCCTCAAAGTGCGCATCATTACAGCAAAGTGTAAAAATAAAATACTTTTTACCAATCGATACATTTACGTGATTTCCAAGGGCCCATGATCGTTCTTATCTCAAGGGTTTTGCGTACAAATGATCAGAACGAATTGGCAAATTCCTGCTTTCATCCTCTGAGCCAGCCTTGCAAGTGCCATATCAGCTTCTAGCTCTTGTTTATTCACTACTTAGCTGTCTTGCTAATTTTGTGATTTTTATGGCACTTGCCCTTCGGCCAAGTGTCGTATAGCGATCATAATTTCTGTCGGTCCGGGTTTCGCACTTCCGCATAAGCTAGGACGATAAAACTTGGCATGCATATCAAGGACCCGACCAGCTTAACTTGGAAAAAAGTCACTTCCCCGATCCGACCATCGGGGGGGGGGGGGGGGGGGTGGAGGGAGGAAGAACCCGTAAATTTGAAGTATGTATAACTCTTGACCGGGTGATCAGAACTTAATAAAACTTATTTGGAAAGTTCTCGTGCCTCAGATGACCCAGTTAAATTCCGAACCGGATCCTGTAACTTTGTGGGGAGTTGGAGGAGGGAACCAGAAATCATGGGAAACGCTTAAGAGTGGAGGGATCGGGATGAAACGTGGTGGGAAGAACATGCACAAGTCCTGGCTGACATAACTAGACCGGATTCGTTCAATGTGGGGGGAGTTGGACGGGGGTTCGGAATTGCGGTGGTGCCGTGAGTTCGGTACTTCCTGATGCACTAGGACGATGAAACTTGACAGGCATATCAGGGAACCGAACAGACTGACATGAGAGTAGTCTTTTGTCCGATCCAACCATCGTGGGGGGAGTGGAGGGATGGGGAATCCGGGATCCAGTGGCATGCTTAACAGGTAATCGGATTTGAATGAAACTTGGCGAGTGCAAAGAGCTATCATCTCAGACGTTCCGTTTCAGTTCTGGACCGGATTCGATACTTGTGGGGGGAGTTGGAGGGGGCACCGTAAATCTCTTGAAAACGCTTAGAATCGAGGGGTCGGGATGGGATTTGGTGAGGAGAACAATCATAAGCCCTGGATATGTTCGTGACAGAACCAGATCGTATCAGAGCTCTTTGAGGAGTGTTGGAGACAGTTGTAGGGAGTTTCCCGGAATTCCGGTGATGGCGTGCTAAGGACGATGAAACATGGTAGGCATATTATTGACCCGATCAGATAGACTTACGGACCCGACACAGTGCCCTAGGAAAACTTCCCTTCCTTTATCCGAAAATCAAATGAATGGGCTGAATGGGATGCAAGTTGGACAGTACTAATTTTTTTTTGTTCTGTTTTTTGGCCTCCTGACCGGATTTGGCCACGCTAGGAGGATGAGGCGAGAACCGGAAATTTGCACATGTGCTCCGATTCGAGTCAAACTTGATGGACGGGAAGAGGAGATGTCAGAGATGCGACGTGTATTTGTTCGAGTTGTATTCCGCCACAGTGAGGGGAGTTGGAGGGGGAGTCCCGGAAATTTTGTGGCTGGCATAGTGGTCAAGCGAGCCGAGCGGTCTGAATGAAACTTGGAAAGTAGAGTAGTCATATACCGTATGACAGATTTTAGGGTCCGGGACGGATCCGGGCACGGTAGGGGGGGGGGGGGGGTGACCGGAATTTTCAAAAAAAAATGCTCAGATTCGAATGAAACTCGATAGGTGGTTAAAAAAGATGCTTTGGATGATCCATTTATGTGTCTGAGCCAGATTCGGCCGCGGTTGGGGGAGTTGAAGGGGGTACCGGAAGTAGTGTGGCACGTCTAGGGACCAAGCGAGGGGATCTAAACTTGAAAATAGAGATTTTGTTTGCCCTAGGTGATCCGAGACGATGCCAGATGTGCTCCGACTCGAGTGAAACTAGATATCCTACTTCTAGGTTTGAACCTAGGGGGGTTGAAGGGGGTATTTTGTGACGCTCTCGTCTACTTTCTTGCATCACCTACTCGTAACAAGTGCCATATGAGCTCTTAACTCTTGTTGGTTTACTTTCTGCATTACACTATACTCGCGCAAGTACTTCCTGGAAATTTGTTTATTCAGTTCGTACCGATGCTGGAGTGAAAACCATTTGACTTTGATAAAAGGAAAACCCCAATATCAAGGGTCTTAGGCGTCAGTGAAATAAATTTTGCATGGAAAATAAAATACCACTTGACCAGTTTGGTAGCAGTTACATCCACTATTTGCGCCCGACGTGGTACCTTTTTCTGCGACCTGTATTTGTTCTATTCTCATTCCATCTACCAAGTCCCCGTAGATTCCAAAAGCCGTAGACTTCAGTTTCTATTATTAACTGCCTAATTTATGAACCCGAGCCACACTTATGGAACCTATTGTTGGTGAGATACGACTAATGATTCTGACACCTGAAAAATGGACCCGGTTCATCCGGACGGGTTGGCCTGCTGGGTCGAACACATGGGCACAAAAACCTGAAGGAGAATGGGCTGACTATAAAATGTCACGGTCTTGAGTCACGCAATGGAATGGGGGTTTTTGGGCAATCAGATAATGGGTCGCTATACCGATTCATTTATTTTTCGTTTTAATTATTCCTTGAGCCAAGCTGACTTTGAAGCATATTAAATATAATAATATAATCATATAAAATAATCAATAAAGATAATTATTGAATTGTTGGCAGATTGTCTACCAATTAGGGGTAGAAGACGTTATATTGGTAATTGTAAGCAGAAGTTCGGTCCTTACTACTGTCAAATGTCTGGGTGCGTGGACGAGAGTGTGATTCACACGCTTTGCGATTGTATTGAGCTGAAAGACTGGAGAAAAGAAGAGTGTGATGTGTGCGTATTTGACTAAGAGTGGTATTTTGCTGGTATAAAGAAAATGAGGCGATTTTTGAGGCTAGCGATGGAACACAGAAGTAGATTTTTGGAATAAGTAAAACAAATTAAACGGAAACGAGTATTATTATACGTTAGTGTTTGTTTTTTTCGTCTGTAAAATTTTTGCCATAGCCCTCGGGCTGCTTATAGCAAGAAACTATCTATCTATCTATCTATATATATATCTATCTGTCTATCTATTCAAATAATGTATATAACGGATACGTCAGCTACGATGCTTTAGCAGCGATATTTCGGCCCTTCTTGGCAAGGGTCCCCGTCTTTGGCAGCCTGACGGGGACCCTTGCCAAGAATTTATCGTTTTCATTCAGTCCCTTACAGTGGACCTTAGTTCCTCTGCACATCCGGAACCTTGGGGCATCCCAAAAGAGTTGGCAGCCGAGTTGCCACGCCAGACAAAAATAAATTAGCATTTTTCAAAATATTAATCACAAAAACAAGAAATCAGCAAAGCTGCGTCATCCAGCAGAACCATATTTTTTTTTTACTTGGGGATTTGAGGAGAAATTGTGATTTTACACCATTTCGATGAGAAAGTCAACAAAATCAAGTAATTATTTGAACAGATCCCGATCCTGTGATTTCTGAACTGAAAAAAAGTATATGCAAGAACATGACTTAGATTGTGTAAAAACACAAATTTGTGCTAACTAACGAATGCCAAGCCTTTTAGATTCCTTGTTTTTCACCAGTTTTGTCACCAATTTTGCCAAAAATTTGCTAATTTTTTACCTAAAGTCACCCACAATCACCAAATCACTAAACGTCAAAATAAACCGTACTAACACATAATTAACATTTAATCCCATTAAAGTGTTAATTGGGTCAGGTACAATTCAATTCAGTCTACTTTATTCTTCCTAAGAATTCTCATTACCAAGTTCGGTGATGAACCACCACCCGTGTTAGCCCTAGTTCATAATTTGATTTCTGAGTAACGAAAAGTGATCTGAATCGTGGTTAGAGCTGCGAATGCCATCAAAACCGCATAAACTTATTGTTCACCATAACATGGTGAGAGCTATGCCTTGTTGTCTCATTTTAATGACTTTTCCCTTAATTGTTGGTGGGACAGATGCAGCGTCGTCTTCAGGAAATTATTTCAGGGGGGGGGGGAGGGTTTCCCCGCGGGTCGGAGCTATACTCCATACCTAACAGTATACTATAACAGTATACAGCACAGCCTACTGTTAGGTATGGTTCCACACCGGTCAGTTAGGCTAATTGAAACGGCCACGAAAGTAACAACACCAAGAAACGGTCAAAGTAATTTATGTTGACTGATCTCGAGTCGATTCTTGCCTAATTTGCGTTTGTTTCGTGAAAAGCCCCTGAGCCTTAAGCAAAACAAGGCTCCTGCCTTGGGCACAACTGGGATTCTGTCTTAAAGGACCCTTCTTGCTTGTTCTGCGTTTTATTTTATCCCTAGCTCCCTTACTGAGTTATGAGCTTCTAAAATTCACGCCTTTCGTCATTGCTTTTACGCATAGGGACATGATAAGCTTCAAAAGTGTTGATTTTCATTTTGGAAGACACGGTAGGCCCAAGGCCGTATCCAGGGCGGGGGAGGTACGGGGTTGCCTCCCCCCCGAAACATACAAAATTCATCATTTTTACAGGCTTTTCCCTCTGATTTCCCTCTGTCTTTTTTGTACTTTTTTGTCCGACCCGCAGGCAAACCCCCCTCCCGAAAGGCGAAACCCCCACGAAATAAATTCCTGGATCCGGGCCTGGGTAGGCCATCATGTTTATCATCTGTTTTGGACTTCTTTTGTTTTGCTTGGTTTTTCCACTTCCAATCTCGGCGCATTCAGTTTTCAAATGTTTTGCGTCCACCCGCCGTGACCCGCCGCGTCGGAGAGCAGAAGGCTGGATAGAGTCGACAAGCGCTAACAAGAAAATCGGTAATTTCGCGTGGAAAGTAATATTGTTTTCGAAAAACGATATTTCTGAGCTAGTTCATCATGGAAAAATCATTTCTTGGTACGAGTTCTGCTTTAAGGAAGAAGAAGAAGAAAACCAAAAGAACAGAGATCCTGCCATCCTCGTTTTTCGCGGCGGCTTGCACATTTTAACGACATCTGGTCTGGTAGCATTCATAAAATACTTTCAGGTAGTTACAAATTCCGAATATTTACAGATCTCTCACACGAAGAGTAGGAATCGTTCAGGCCGAGTTCTGCGTTAATTAGGTTTCGACCGGTTCGACGGCTGGTACAAACTTCTAAATTTATGACCCCACTAAAACATCCTATTAATATTCAAGAAATTATAATTTCATTGGGCGGCATATTATAGAGAAACGGTTTCGCAGAGTTTTATCTTTCTCATTTTGACAGTAGGATTCTTGGAAGTATTGTTATAGGCTACCAACAGCAGTAACTTATGGCATAGCTTACTTGAAATTCTTTCCTAATAATTGTTATTTATTTATAACATGTCAATGCATCAACCAATTCACAAGCAGTTACATTAATAGCATCTTCGACTGAAGCTTATAAGAATATTGCATCATTTAGAAGTTTCCAAGCAACTTCAAAAGTTTGTCAAAGGCATTGTCTGAGACACTAGCTACGATTGCAAGTAGAATCTTTATTTTTGTTGCGAAAACATAACACGGTGTATCAGCTGGAAAGGCCACCTCTGTCCATAATAACACCAAACACAAGAACAAACTTGAACATGAACGGAATGGAAATTCCTTAATTCACCACTAGCTGTGATTTACCGTGAATAATGTTTTACGATATTTTTGTATCCTTTTTTTATTTACTATTTAAAATGTTTCCATCTCAAGGGCACCCTTACCCCTCAAATTGGGTCTTTACTTTTTCCCTCGAGGACTTTTATGGCCCTTGACTATCTGCGGAGCTAGACATCTAAATTTGATTAAAAAATAATTCAAAATATTTGGCACGGTAATATCCCTTCCTTCGTTACGTAAAAAGTAACAATCTTTCATTACGCTGCTAGTTAGGGAGCAATAATGTTATGCACAGCTAGCATGCAATAATGTTATTGCATTATATTTGACGGTGCAAAACGGATAAGTCAGCTACATTTTATTCGAGCAATATTTCGGCCCTTCTTGGCAAGGGTCCTCTTCAGGCTCAAGCCGCTCAAGCTGGAAAATAAACTTGTGGAAAAACAATTTAAGATTCTTATTGCATTGCTAGCATGTAATCTTTTGTACGTCGAGCTAGAAACTACCTTTATGTCGTTCTACTTTAAACAAACGACTGATTTTAATACGACAAAAATGCTATGCAACAGTGAGAGATTAAAATGAATGAATGAATGAATTTATTCCTAAAAGCTCGAAGGGTAAAAATACACACTCACAGATTCAATATACATATATATACTAAGACGAAAATGTTATGCAACAGTGAGAGATTAAAATGAATGAATGAATGAATTTATTCCTAAAAGCTCAAGGGGTAAAAATACACACTCGCAGATTCAGTATACATATATATATATTTATGTTAACAAACCCAAAGGCCATATACAGGATAAACAAACAACTCATATAGAAAACCAAGACTAAATAACAAACTAAGAAGCAAGCACTTATCAACTCGAGTGCTTTTCGCACAAATTTACCAACCCCTTCCTAGAATATCACGAATTACGACCAGATCGCGGTAAACAGTTCGTTCGAATAACTATTCCTTGAGCCCAAGCTGACTTTGAAACATATATTCAAATAATGTGTTGAGTGTCATATATTCAAATAATGAGGTTGCTCGAACTCAAATACATGAACATAAAAAAAAACTTACATTCCCCCCCCCCCAAACGGTCTCGATGCTACATAGCGTGCTTGAGAAACCCCCCGAAAACAGCACACAGTCTAATTTTTATAGTCGGACGCGAATTTTCTCCTTCGCTCTGGAATTTTGACGTATCGCAGGCAAGCTACCCCATAGCTATGCTGATTCGCATGTTGGATCCTATCGGAATGGGTGTGGACGTCTCCGCTTTCGGATAGCTTTAATTTGCGGTATTTTGCTTTCTAGTGTTTTAATCCTGTTTCCTCTACCTTACCTTACTCTGTAAAAAAATCTTCGCTTTCAGATAACTTAGTCTGCAGTATTTTGCATTCTAGCATTTTAATCCTCCATTGGATTCAACTCTCAGAATCCAGAAAAAAAATCTCCGAATTTGGCGTTGCAGTTACTAAAGTCCGATGCAGAAGAGACTTTTTAGAGTGTAATCCTCCATCGGATTTTAACTCTATTATACGACCTCGGAATAAAAATATCCGATTTCGATGACGCATAATTACTGAAGCCCGATGTAGGAGAAAATTTTGACAGTGTAGAGTTCTACAGGGTTAAATGGCAAGCTACTGTTTTGTCCTGGGTCAGAAGCCGAAGTTGTCATTATTGATGATTTCTCTTCAATACCTAGTGAGACTTTTATAGTCTTTTTCACCAACGGAACTCCTTTCAACTATTCCGGAATTCCTGCCCTTGTAAACGCTTCACACATCTTTTTTGTATTTCCGGGAGTAACGTGAAAATGATGCAGTTTAGTTATTAGGCTATCACGGCTCACTATCAATTGTATTACTAAACAGTTGACTAACCCCTTGTTCACGATTATTCGGTTATTACAAATCAGGCGTTTGGTGCCCAGCCTAAGAACGAACCACCAGACAGGCCTATTAATTTTGCATATATTAATAACCAAGACAGTTTCGGAACTACCTTTTCTACTTCCATGCTAGATATGGTAGAGTGGTGCTTGCTGAAGTAGCGATAGGTTTGATTCACTGGCCATACTGTAGTTAGTTTTAACAAGTGGTTGTAAGTTAGCTAAGGTGTATGTCTTGGTGTTTTCGTGAAGGTGGGTAGGTATTTATTTACATCTAAATATCGATACAAAAACAAGAACAAAAACGATTTTTACAAGTAGGGAACTGATAGACAAAAATGCTCCTCAGCCGGGATTTGAACCCAGGACCCTCTGCTTACAAGGCAGTCGCTCTAGTATCTGAGCTACCGAGGGGCTTGTGAACAGAGTTCGCAAACCACTACAATAGTCTGGTAGAAGCCGGCCATAGGAACAGTGATCCCGCCCGAATGCAAATTTGTCTATCAGTTCACTACTTGTAAAATGTTTCCATCTCAAGGGCGTCTTCCCCATTAAAATTATATATTTGGTTTTATCTGGTTTTCACCATGAGACCCCGTCTTGTGGATCCTGTTATGTCTACGTGGCTTCGACAATGGAGTCCTAGACTTCTAAATTATATTCGAAAAAATATTTCTGGTTTATTGGTCACGGTACAAGTCCCTTCTGTAAAGTGCCATCTGTGGATTATAACAAAAACGATGTTTTACAGCAGAAAAAAGCCATAGGGCCTGAGCTGGTAATAATTCATACTTAATAAATAAAAAGTATTACATTATTGCAGAAAAAGAACAGATGAAACGGAGACTATTTATAACTCGAATAACATTCTGTCAGTAATTCTTTTTATGAAGAGATGGAATCTCTCGCAATGTGTCGTTTAAATCCTGTCGGAATACCATTCAAGTGTGCAGTAGATGGAGCTAGCACACTGTTTGATTGCCCCTAGGACGGTTTATAAATGTAAGCGAGTCCTGCACCTCGCTGGCCGCTCGGCTCTGTATATTATATATAGATTCAAATATCTCGTCAGATATACGATCAGCAATGGTTACAAATTATAATTTTTTATGACAGAGGTTTAATAGCATAAATGTTTGTGACGCCACAGTTTTAAGGTATTCCAACTAGATTTAAATTCCACCGTTTTTTTCGAAGCTGTGCGTCTTCTAGCGGGCACACAAGTTGCGTTTTCGCAGATACCACGGTAACTGGATCTGCAATTAGTCGTTTTTGCAGTTACCGTGGTATCTGATACACGGCTGCTCTGCTAAAACGACTATTGTTGAAATTGCACTTATCGAAGTCATCCCAAAAGAAAAACTGATATCCAGTTACATCACTAAGTGCCAAACTTCTTTCCCCCCAATTTGACAAAATAAGATGAAAGTGAGATAACTTTTCAGATACCACGATCGGTTACCACGGTCGGACCGTGGTATCTGAATATCAGATACCACGATAACTGGCCAGATACCACGATAACTGCAAAAACGCCTTTTGACCGTAGTATCAGATACCACGGTAACTACGAAAACGAATTTAGACCGCGGCATCTTAAATGTCCAATTCCGTCCCGTCTCGAATTCCCAGTTGGGGTAGGGGGGTATGTTTATTGTAAACCTACTGTACTTGTAGTAGTCTTGGTCTCTGGGACTTAAGTTTCTTCCCAGTGGTAGGTCGAGAATAATAAACCTTAAGAACCACGCAGTCCTCCCGTCCCGATCGACTGGGACCCGAAGTCCCAGTCGATGTCCCAGTTATATCTCAAAGTCACAGTTATGGGAGAGGGGGAGATTCTTGACTACCTACTTTACAAGTGTTAGACTAGGGCTCTTCTATGACTGTATTTTTTTTCCCAATGGTAGATTCGGAATCGTCATCCTTAACAACCATGCAA
This sequence comes from Branchinecta sandiegonensis, assembly GCA_030848855.1. Taxonomy (NCBI): domain Eukaryota; kingdom Metazoa; phylum Arthropoda; class Branchiopoda; order Anostraca; family Branchinectidae; genus Branchinecta; species Branchinecta sandiegonensis. The sequence continues at coordinate 26,383,002 of JAUPMV010000001.1, read as the reverse complement.
ACCCATCCCGCTTTTAAGCCCCGGATTGGGGGGGGGGGGGGGGTCTACTGTCCTTGTAGGAGTCCTGGTCTCTGAGGCTTTAGAGCACTGACCCTCAAAGTCTGTAGTTTCAGTGCCGATAATAAAATACTTTGTCGGAGGAATAAATTGCTTCCGAATACTCTATGGAAATAATATTCACCAATGTAACGAATAATTCAGCTGTCAAGAACACTAGGTTTGAATAAATTTACAATTAAACTGAAATAATGGAGGGAAATTTGCTCAGCAACAAATCGAGGAGCGAGTCCGATAAATTATTCGCCAGTTATGGATAGACGTTTGTTTTTATGATTGAATGATGACTTGGAATCTTTCACTGTAGAATTGCAACCAAAGTAGCTCATTTCAAGATTGTTTAAATTGTTTTTAAGAGCGGCGCTGAGTTGATACCTGGGGTGATGATGGATCGAGTTCGAGCAAATACTGAAAAAGAAAACATTTGGATGTATTATCAAGACCCAGCGTTCCAGAACCAGCGTTCGTAACGAATATGGGAGAGCTTCGGCTCCTTTTGTCGTTATAGGGGGCCTTGAAGGTCTCTAAAAAGGTTCAGAAAAGCCTGCCAAACAGGTGCGTAACGAAGCAGGTAGGGGGCTCCCCAGAACTCCGCTACTTTTTTGTTTGCCATGATCTTGGCTCGGAGCTTGTGCTCTTCATCCGCGATTTGTAATTGTAATTCCACTAATAGACAAGTGTCACCGAGAGTGAGTAATAGGTCAGTCGCCCTCCCGTGAATGTCCCTCCCATTACTGACCGATTCCTGGGTTGTCCTGAAAGCGCCACGCCGTTCAAAACGGCCTGGCCTCGCTCTGCGACTATCTCAACTGACCTTTTACTCACTCTCGGTGACACTTGTCTATTAGTGGAATTACAATCATACTTCAAAGATGTTCTCGTATAATTGCTCAAGTCTTTATTGTATCAGTTACTTCCTAATTTGAAATTGGAGCTTCGTCTACGTTAAAATTGTTCCAGCCTGCTATGAAAATAATTGTATTGGAAAAAGCCTAAGTGCCACATAAACGTTCAACTCAGTAATGCATAAACACGTACAAAATACACTAAAACTAATCAGCAAAAAGCTGTCGAACTCCTAGTGGTCTATTTTTAAATCTTCCAAAAGTGCACTTCAGAATACCAGGATGCAGGGGCGTCGCTGTAGGGTGTGTGTGTTGGGGGGGGGGGGGGGGGGGGGGATACCCCCCCCCCCCCCCCGTCGAAGAAAGAAAAAAGCAAAAGTGGGCGCTCGCAGAGCCGCCAGTCAAAACAAAATAGCAAAACTGGGCGCTCTCAGAGCGCTCTGTCAAAAGAAATGACCTCAGCTGGGCGCTCTGACCACAAAATTGAGCTAAACTGGGCGCTCGCCCCGAAATGAACCTCGGATGAGCCTAACACACCTATGGAAACACTGGAAGACTCCTTGACGTTTTGTGTACCAGTCGACGCCGTTTCCGCGCCGATTTCACTCTCTTTGTGACGCTAGAGGCAGGGGCGTCACGTATGGGGGGAGAGGGGGGACCCCCCCCCCAGTGTTGTCGCCCAGTCGATAAAAATAGCCGAGTCGGTGCAAAACTACGCGATTTTTCGTAAAAACAGTTGATTTTTTCTCCATGGAAACAGTCGATTTTTCTACAAAGCAGTCGGTTTTTCGAAAACATATTTCCTAAAATCAGCCGGTTTTTCGTCAAAACAGTAGTTTTTCTTAAAAACAGTCGTTTTTCTGCAAAATCAGTCGGTAAAACTGACCAGCAAGTCGGTAAATACCTTGCCCCCCCCCCCTCACATTTTGGCTAGTAACGCCTCTGGCTAGAGGTCGAAGTATTTACTCATCTTTATTTATTTATCACCTGTCATTTCAGCGCAAGAAAAGGACTGAGTACAAAGGAAAAACAAAACAAAAGGAAAAGATCCAACTTTCACTCACCTGAAGAATCAGTATCAAACTGAAAATGCTCTGATCATCAACGGAACATATACAACATATGTACATTACATACAATCAATTTAAGTTTGTTCCATGCAGTTCCTTGGTGGGACCGGATTTTCGAATTGTTGGCTGCTTGCTAATCAGGCTCAGAATAGCAAGTTCAGGATCGCGTATGTTTTATATTTTAATAGTTTTCGTATTCCTTGTCAAGGGGGGAGTCGAAGTAAGTATATTCTTGAAAATTCCTCGAGGAATTGATTATATTTGAACCGTATTGCATATCATTGTAGATACAGTATTCGTCTTCTCAGTGTCATTGGAGTCCTCTTACTTCTTACCTTAATATTTTATTCATTTAATTGAAAAATATTGACAGCCGGGGACGTTACATTGTGTTATACATGATAGATAGATAAGATAAGACAAGATTTTATTCCACTAAAAGCACAAAGGCCATGGAAAAAAATAAAAATAAAATAAATAAATAAATGATAACTATTTCACAGATTCCCTTACAGGAATCTTTCTCTGTGGTTCCTCGAAACCGAAAGGAATCTTCCCAACTTTTCAATATCACCAAATAATTTACTTCCCATTACTTTTACCAACCAACCCTCCCCCCAATAACTAACACCAAAAATTTCCCCACGAAGATCTGAAAGCTCAGGGCATACGCACATTAAGTGCCGGGTTTTGGGGGCCGGGTTTGATGTTTCTTGCATTCATGGATGTTTCTTCGATATTTAAAGTCTTTGATTCATGTGGGCCTAAAAGGTGGGAGACACCATCATTTTCGATGGTTTGGATTTTTACGCACACACTTTTACCTTTGTTTTCCCAAAATCCTCACGGTAGCCAACGTTATCCACAAATTACTTGAACACAATTCACTGGTGAACCCCAATCCGCCATTGCTAATTAACTATTCACTGATCTTCTGTCGCTGGTCAAAAGATTACTAGAACCTACGAGAAGATCGAGTGGCGTGTAAGAGGATTAAAAAAACAAAGGGGATCACCCTGTGGACGTTTAGATATGTCGGAAGAAAAAATCATTGGCCAGTCTGACATTTTTTGGTCTCGGAAGCTGAATATTATTTAGCTCAATTACGGAATCTTCAAGAAATCACTATAACGAATTTTGTATGATTTACGGCGTTTGTTTATTGTGGTCTAGTTTACATCCTTAATTCTTTGGACTTACTGGAATTAACAAGAAAAATCAGAAAACACAGTACTTAAAGAAATCGATAATGCAAATAATTAGTTTAATTTTTCTACATATTTTCCATATGCCTGCTACAATAAAAACATTTTGTTAGATCCAAAGTCAAACTATGATTCCATCCTCCCCATATCGGGCGCTTCCGACCCGCACCGCTAGATGACACAGCGGTCGGATCGATTCGTGGCTTCATCTTGGGTCTTGGGTGGGGGGGGGGGGTCTAGACGTCGCGAGTGCTAGAATGCTTATGATATAACTCCTTTAATTCTTGAATGATTTGTGAGTGCTTATTGCGGTTTACATTATTTATTTATTATTTCCAGAAAAACGGTAGGTTAGAAGCTTAAACCTATTATACATTGTAATTGCATGTAAGAGTCGGATGTTGGTGATCGTGCATTTATATAGTCTATGTTTCTTGCGTTTATGATATCACTTGCTTCACGTCGTATATGCAATGATCATATGCTACGGGCTGTCGTCTATACCCCAGCTGTCAAAAAGCTTTCCCTTCGGCACATTTGCAGGGTTATGCATATGGTCCCCTAGGATTCTTATCACTCTTTTGCTATTGGTTCGGCCAGGGGTAAATAGTAGTCAAAGAGATTACGGCGTTACAAGTCTCTGATTTTCAAAATACTGTCATCTGCTACTGATCTCCTGAGTTGCCAAGTGGGGCTCTTGACAGTTAAATCATCCGAGTGGGTTCGCTCATACCTCAAAAGAGCCGATGACAGATAAGGGGGTCGCAAATCAGTGGCGCCATTTCAGTAAATCTCAGGGGGGGGGGCAAACATCCTTTTTGGGCCACCATCCTAGATTTTTTTTTTTTTGCTCAGACGCAAAATTTAATTGCTTTTTTAGAGTAAAATTAAAGCAGTTTTAAAATATAATATAATGAGCATATGCAAGAACCACGCATTGTTCAAAGACCCTTCACAAAAATAAAACAATGTGCCCTGGAATTTGACGCCTACCCATATAACAGAGCGACTTTCGACCCTCTGAGGATTTCTATCGCGATCTCGAGAAGTAGGCCTGGACTCATGAAATCTTTTGAGTTCGAATATGGGATTAACATCTTAAAATATCTATCAAACACCAAATTATATTGAACTAGCTGAACTAGCTACTAGCTGTGCGCTGCAGTGTGGAACTCACTGTTTGGTAAATGCCTTTACTTCAGCATATCAAACAAAAAGGAATATAGACAAAAAACCTCGGATTTTGGGCCCCTTTCAAATTCAAGGGGGGCCCAGGCCCCCCCCCCCCCCAAATGGCGCCACTGTCGCAAATGCTCCCAAAACCTGCATAGGCCTGTCACAGAGTGACGTCTTTCATTTTTATGGCACTTGCAGCCTCTGGCTCAAGTGCCATATACCGATCACAATTCCGTCTGTCGGTCTGTCGGTCGGTCGGTCGGTCCGAGTTTTTTGTCCCACATATTATGAAATACATATCATGAAATACAGAAATGGGCATGTATTGTTAGTGAGTCGGTGACACTATCAAATTATAAACTGGTTAAAGAGAGTTTTGGACCAGAATTTTACATGAAGCTCAACCTACCAAAAACTTACCTCACGCTCTGGATCCAGTTGCGAGCGAACTGTCTGCCAGTACACGGGAAAAGTAAGTTTGACAAGAAAAAAAGTGTTTCCCCCAGTACGAACAGCCCCTGCCCACTCTGCGGTGAAGGCGAGGATGACCTAGCCCATTTGGTTGCACTGTGCCGCGAACTCTCGTTTTTAAGGGAATCTTGCTGGGGGGGAAGGGAGATACTGTTTCCTGATATATTGAAGAGCACATCTCCAGGAGCAATTAGTGCATTATGTAGATTTGTGTTGCAAAGTATTAAAGTAAAAGATGACCGGGCGAGTGCAGTTTAGTATATGTAGTGCGATATTAGAAGTAATTATGAAGTATTTTGTTTTGTTGTATGTATATGGCCCTAAGGCTTTAAATACAATATTATATTATATTATATCCGAGTTAGGGTACTTCCAGATGTGCTAGGACAGTGAAACTTGGCAGGCATATCAGGGACCCGACCAAACTAACCTGGAAATAATCAGTTTCCCGATCCGACCATATGGGGGGGAGTGCGGGGCGCTGGAAACTTGAAAATTTAGGGCATTTTGTCACTTTTTTCTGAGTTAGGGTACTTCTAGATGAGCTAGGACAATGAAACTTGGCAGGAATATCAGGGACCTGACCAAAGTAACCTGGAAATAATAATTTTCCCGATCCGACCATATGCGGGGGAGTTGGGGCGCTGGAAAGTTGAAAATTTAGGGCATTTTATCACACTTTTTCGAGTGAGGGTACTTCCAGATGAGCTAGGACAATGAAACTTGGCAGGAATATCAGGGACCCGACCAAACTAACCGGAAATAATCAGTTTCCCGATCCGACCATATGCGGGGAAGTGGGGGCGCTAAAAACTTAAAATTTAAGGCATTTTGTCACACTTTTTCGAGTTAGGGTACTTCCAGTTGTGCTAGGACCATGAAACTTGGCAGGCATATCAGAGACCCGACCAAACAAAATTAGGAATAATCAGTTTTCTGATCCGACCATTTTGGGGGGGGGGCAGGGGAATCCGGGAAACTGAGAAGTGTGTAACTTTCGAACGGATGATCGGATTGTAATGAAACTTCATAACTGAAGAGAATATATATCTGTAATGTCCCGTTTAAAGTCTTGACCGGATTCGGTAGCCAGGGGGGAGTTGCGGGGGGGGGGGGGGGGGGGGGGCGGAGACCGGAAATTTCAAGAAACGGTTAGAATGGAGGGATCGGAGTGAAACTTGCTGGGAAGAACAAGCATCTGCTCTAGATAAGACCTTTAGACCATTGTACTGGATCCGGACACTTATGGGGGGGGGGCCCGGAATTCCGGGGATGGTGGTTTTGGGGATTTTCACGATGAAACTTGGCAGGCATATCAGGGACCCAATCAAACTGACTTCAAAATAAAAATTTTGTCGAACAGATAATGGTGGGGGAGTGGAGGGAGGGGAATCCGCAGGGGAATCCGGGAAATTGAGAAGTGTGTAACTTTCGAACGGATGATCGGATTGTAATGAAACTTCATAACTGAACAGAATATATATCTGTAATGTCCCGTTTAAAGTCTTGACCGGATTCGGTAGCCAGGGGGGAGTTGGGGGGGGGGGATCGGAAATTTCAAGAAACGGTTAGAATGGAGGGATCGGAATGAAATTTGCTGGGAAGAACAAGCATCTGCTCTAGATAAGTCCTTTAGACCATTGTACTGGATCCGGACACTTATGGGGGGGGGGGGGGGGTCCCGGAATTCCGGTGATGGTGGTTTTGGGGATTTTCACGATGAAACTTGGCAGGCATATCAGGGACCCAATCAAACTGACTTCAAATAAAAATTTTGTCGATCAGATAATGGTGGGGGGAGTGGAGGGAGGGGAATCCGAAATTTTCAGTCATGGGTAATTTTGGAATGGGTGATCGGATTCGAGTGAAATTTAAGAATTCAACAGAGGACATTTCTCCGATCATTTTTTTCATATCCGGACCGGATCCGGCAACTATTGGGGGGGGGGGCGGAAAATACGTGACCCGTTTAGAATGGAGGGATCGGGATGGAACTTTGTGGGAAGAACAAACAGACGCTCCGACGCTGCTGATCCGACCATTTTGGGGGGGGGGGGGTGGAGGGCAGGGGAATCCGGGAAACTGAGAAGTGTGTAACTTTCGAACGGATGATCGGATTGTAATGAAACTTCATAACTGAACAGAATATATATCTGTAATGTCCCGTTTAAAGTCTTGACCGGATTCGGTAGCCAGGGGGGAGTTGGGGGGGGGGAGATCGGAAATTTCAAGAAACGGTTAGAATGGAGGGATCGGAGTGAAACTTGCTGGGAAGAACAAGCATCTGCTCTAGATAAGTCCTTTAGACCATTGTACTGGATCCGGACACTTATGGGGGGGGGGGGGGTCCCGGAATTCCGGTGATGGTGGTTTTGGGGATTTTCACGATGAAACTTGGCAGGCATATCAGGGACCCAATCAAACTGACTTCAAATAAAAATTTTGTCGATCAGATAATGGTGGGGGGAGTGGAGGGAGGGGAATCCGAAATTTTCAGTCATGGGTAATTTTGGAATGGGTGATCGGATTCGAGCGAAATTTAAGAATTCAACAGAGGACATTTCTCCGATGATTTTTTTCATATCCGGACCGGATCCGGCAACTATTGGGGGGGCGGAAAATACGTGACCCGTTTAGAATGGAGGGATCGGGATGGAACTTTGTGGGAAGAACAAACAGATGCTCTAGGTAAGTCATTTGCTGAATCGGATTGGCTACGTGCACCGCGGGGGAGCTGGGGGGGTGGGGGGGGTGGACCGGAAATCTCGAGAAACGGTTAGAATGATGGTATCGGAGTGAAACTTGCTGGGAAGAACAAACATCTGGTCCATGTAAATCTTTTACATAATTTGACTAGATCCGGACACTTGAGGGGGGGGGGAGGAGGGGGTATCCCGGAATTCAGTTTTTTGGGGGATTTTCACGACGAAACTTGGAAGGCATATCAGGGACCCGGTCAAACTGACTTGGAATAAAAAAAAATCCTCGATATGATAATCTTGGGGGGGGGGGGAGTTGAGAGAGGGGAATCCGGAATATTGAGTCATGCGTAACTTTGGAACGGGTGATCGGATTCGAGTGAAATTTAATAATTAAACAGAGGACATTTTTCTCTTGTGACCTTTTTCATTTCCGGACCGAATCCGGCAATTATTGGGGGGAGGGCGGAAAATACTTGACCCGCTTAGACTGGTGTGATCTGGATCGAACTTCGTGGGAATGACAAACAGATGCTCTGGATTAATCATTTACAGAACCGGATTGGCTCCGGTTATTGTGGGTGGAGTTGGAGGAGGGGGAGGGGGGTCTGGGATTCCGGTGATCGCGCGTTAAGGTACTTCCAGATGTGCTAGGACAATGAAAATTCGCTGGAATATTGGAGACTCAACAACATTTGCTTAGAAATTGCTACTTCCCAAATCCGATTATTCCTTTAAGTACCAATCTTGACCGCAAAGTAAAAAAAATACTTTTAAGCAATATATGCATTTTCGTGATGCCCATCAGCCCATTAGCAGTTTTGCCTCAAGGGTTTTGCTTGCAAATGAAGTTCCAGCTCCCTTAGAGCGCGCATCTCAACCGCAAAGTCGAAACTTACTTTTGATCAATCAGATCATCTTGACACATGCAAGTGCCATATGAGCTTACAGCTCTTGTTTTTTTACTAAATTAAAAATATGAAGAACACAAATACGAAGCTCCATGGCTTGTTACGTAGGGGTCTCTAGTCTCTTCCAATAACAAAATACAACAAAAAACAACGTTTGAAGAAAATTTTTCACTTACCGCTTCATCCTCAAAATTCATTGCCGGGTCCACACCTATCTCCCACAACCACTAAATAATAAAAAAAGAAAAAATACTCAACTATGGCATCTAGGGATATCGCGTAGTACGCCAGGTTCTCTTGCCGCCGATGTGCCACAGAACGTTAACATGAGCCGGAAGTGGATGCGGACTGGCGTGCCGCAAGAGCAATGTGTCGTAGTGTGGACATTAGGCATACCCATGTCATCTCTAGCCGTCCGAGACTGACGTGCTGTGCGGGGGTGAGATCAAATTAGACACGACAAATGACATATATTTACCCTTTTGAATATTTATTTGTAGTCGAGCGCCATAACTGTTATTGCTTCAACCTTGTCAAAATTCCAGTCCCGACAATGGGTGTCCATCGTCGACCCCTACCAGCACAACAGATAGGGGGGCCCATCTGACAAATATGACAGCAGAAAACATGATTTTAATCAGCATTTTGATATGGGGTTGCTCGGATATTACTTACAAATCCGACGTATCGCTGAGATCAGCTTAATATTACTTTTCTGTTTTGATCGGTCCGATCGGAAGATTGGCGGCAGATTTGAATTGGGGATTCCATTTGCTTAGTGGGGTATCAAAACGTGAATAATGGTATCACATACTAAATACATGAGCACGCTGTATAGGGGGTTAAAGACCTAATCCAAACATTCTGTTTACCTTCTCTTACTGATCGGAAGCCACCCGTTTATTTAGATTTGAACTTGATTGCCGGGTTGCTGTTTTGGCTCGAGAAAAAACCCACGCAGAACGTCTTCTTTTCCAGATGACGAAATTTTCCACGTTTCATTAGCAAAGAATTATAAGACGTAATTGATCATTTTTTGTATGTCTTGAGGAGTACCGCACTGGTCTTGTTTTTTATTTATTTGTATTTGTTATAAACAGTTGGAGCATTAGATGGAAATTATTATTTTGATCCTTGGCTCCCTACGTGCCATAACGGCTGTCCCGGATAGTCGGCTGAGATCTAGTCCAGACCGAATTATTTCAAACCTAGGAAATTTGGTGGGGTTTTTTTAATTTGCTCATTGTTTGACGGTGTTTTTTGTGGTTTTGAACATTCGTAGTGGCAGTAGGGATGGTTATCATTGTGTGTGTGGTAGAAAGATTTGTTGGTCCTCACTTTGTAATATACGGCATAGTTGCTGTTGATCTATCTTCAGACACCAAATCTAGTTACCAAAAGTAATTTTCGAGTAGACTTAAACCCACGATCGATCATAAGATTTTCGTACAAAACATATTCAAAACAGAAAATTAAGGACATTAAATTAAGGAGTAAAGAATTCAAATTAGGGACATTTCCTTAATTTCCTAAAAATCGACACACAAAATTAAGGAAATTAAGTCAAGGATTAAAGAATTAAAATTAAGATTAAAGAAATAAAGTTAAAGGACACCTGAATGAAGAGTACCAAGTGTCATCCCTACCTGTATGACTTCCGTTAACATTGCCTGCAGGAAACCAATCCAAATACGTATAAATAGTGTTTCCAAGCTATGATTTTTGCTCCATTTTGCATCTGTCCTTATTTCAGTACCGAACAATTTTAGAAATGAACAAATGTCTCCAATCAACCCTTCTTCTAGAATATTGTTTAACCAGTTAAGCCCAAACATATATCTAGAAGAAATTCCAATACGATCCGGCCAGCGCTGTAGAAGATTTGAATGAATTGCGCTTTTTGTCTTGGAGTCTGCATGTGCAAACCTCCAGAAACGAACATCCCTATTTTGAAAACGTCACGCTCAGGAGTAGAATGCTCTCCGTTGCCGTGTCTATAAATGCATTCTCCATGGTGTGTTCAAGTATGGTTTCATTGTTCAGGTGTCCTTTAAGGAAATTTCCTTAATTTCCTGAAAATTAGACACACAAAATGAAGGAAATTAAATTAAGGATTAAAGAATTAAAATTAAGGATTAAAAACGCAAAGTTTTCATGGTGACTGAACTTCGAACACAAAATCAAGTTGAAAGTTTTGCACTACCACTCAGTTTAAGAAGTAATTGCTTCTCTTTTCTGTCCGGTTTATGAATTTATTGTACAGTAGAGGTTTGGGAGGTTAGAGGTAAAGTAGAGGTATGCTTATGTGAACGTTTGTTGACAGTGGATTTTTTTCATGTACTTGCTGTGTTTAAAGCTAATTACCAGTTAGCCAAAGTAGGTAATTAAGGGCATCTGAAAACACCTGTATAGGTATTTTGCATCTTCATTCTACCATTTAGCTCAAAACTGCACTGTTCACATTAAAGTAACTGTTTACATAAGCATACCTCTACTGTACTATCTCTGTGTCTTTGGATGCTGACAAATGCCAAGAGATGGAACAAACATAGCAAACAAATTATTTCCTAAAACGTTTTGTATTTTTATCAACCAACGATGTTAACAAACCATTTCTTTGCAAGGTAAACATGAAATTATTTCTGTTATGTTTTCATTCTTTTTTTCTTTTTATTATTCAGCTGGAACTAAGAATAGTTCATAAATAAATAAGTAAAAAAAAAAAACTCGCGAGACGAGGACAAACGACATGTTCTCGATGTTCTCGACGCCGAGTCACGTCCCGAGTTCCACAATTTGTTTTTCTTTTTGAAATAAATAAATAGAATAATGATGTAATATACAATTTAAAGATCAAAAACATTGATTCGCCAATCTCTTTACTTGGTATTTGAAGACGTTTGTATGATTTTAAATTTGCTAGTCCGAGACCTCTCCTCAGAATCGCCCGGACTCCGAGTCCTGATTCATAAGCGTCGAGACCGAACCGAGTCCGAGTCCGTGAAAAAGGCGTTTCAAGAAGAGTCCGTGAAAAAGGCGTTTCAAGAAGAGTCCGGGTCCACCAGTTCTGCTGTGAGAGTCGCACATTCCCCAACGTACAGGACCACAGAGACTGGCAGCGCAGCAAGTTCCAAAGATCCAACCCGCACGTATAACACAACCAGGAATTCGTATCCAGGAATTTATTTCGGGGGTGGGGTTGCCCACGGGTCGGAACAAAAAGTGCAAAAAAGACATAGATCAAAGATTAAAGCCTATAAAAAAAAATGATTATTTTGTGTGTCTCGAGTGTGCTCGACCCCCCTAACCCCCCACTAGATACGGCCCTGAACACACCCCGTTCGCGGGGAGGAGAGGAATTTTTTTCCCTGCTCCGTGAGTTTTTTCACCCCCCCCCCCGAAACATACAAAAATAACCGTTTTTAAAGGCTTTTCCCTCTGATCTGTGTCTTTTTTGTACTTTTTGTCCGACCCGCAGGCACTCCCCCCCCCGAAAGGCGACCCCCCCCGAAATAAATTCCTGGATACGGGCCTGCGTCGTACCTATAATGCCAGTGCAACCGGTTTCCTTTATCTCTCCATCCCTCGATCCATCCGTTCTTAAACCCGGAGATCCGAAATCAGTACAGCATATTCTAACCCCCCAACGGCAACTCAGTGATTTTCACACTTGTTTGCTCTTTCGCTGCGTAACATGCTCCAGACAACCTGTCTAGGAGAAGCTTGCCCGCAGTGTTGCCACTTTTCTCTGACGAAACCTATGACGTTTTTCGTAAAAGTCTGTGACATGTCCCACAAAATTCAGTTCCTTTTTCAGTGATAACGAAAAACTCTCAGATTTAAGGTTCCAGTTTGCTCTTATAAGAGGAGGCAATAATCGTAAAAAAATAAAAATCCTTTGTCCGAAAAGAGTTGCCTTGAATTGGCCGAAATGCTTTGAAATCGCAAAAATAAATTGGCATAAGTGTGATTTCCTGCGACAAATTTTTCACAGCTGTGGAATCTAGGGAGAAGTCGAAAACCTATGATAAATCGCAGAGTTCTGCCACCAGTGGCAACACTTCTTTCCCGTGAGATAGGCCGGTTGTATAAATTTATCCCTGTTTCTGCTTGGAGTCAATGGGCCAGGAGAAAGGCTTAATACGATTAAAACAACGAAAGTCGTGGAAAATTTGTGAAAAGCTTAGCTTGGGTTTACAGTATTCAAAATTTTAGAATAATGGAACAAAAACAGGAAATATAGTGCGAGGTGTGCTTTAAAGAAAAATATTCTTTCTTTTTTTGAATTGGAAGTTTATGTTTAGATTACTATAGTTTTGTTGTTTTGTAATTACTGAATTGTCTGACAATGTAAAAGCGTGATTGTATAGAGCGTGCCCAATGAGAGAACAGATCTTCGTTTTTGGTAATACCGTACTAAATGTTTAAACAGTAAAGATTGATTAATTGAAAAGTTATAGTCTACCCTAAGCTTGAACTGTACAAGATCCTGCATGTCATTACTGAAGTACAAGTCCCAAAATTTGTCTCAAGACCCATTCCGAATCTCAGAAAGTGAATTGGCATGTTCGTCGACGTATCTTTTCCATATCGGTGCTTTCAAGCTGTCGGGTGTACATGTTGACTTGGGAAGAAAAACTAAATAACTCTATAATCGGCAACAATTTATGTGAAACGCGTGTGAGTTTTACGAAGGGCAAAAACAAGTTAAGGCAACGCAACACCTTTTGGATGTCGCTGGTACAAAATGTTCGGAAAGTGGATTTTATCGTGGATTATGTCTTTATGATATGTCAGTCAGTACTCGAAACGAAAACACACTTTACAAATAGGGTTGGGCTTATACCAGCATTTGTACGTTATCGTGTTTTTTAGGGACTATTAGCTTTGAGCAGAGGCGTTAGTAGCCAAATTTGTTTTTGGGAGGCAAGGTGTTTACCAACTGGCTTACCATTTTTACCGATAGCTTTGCAGAAAACCGACGGTTTTTGCGGAAAAAATGATTGTTTTTTAGGAGAAATAGGAAAAAATGACCTTTTAGACAAAATTGACTGATTTTCAGAAAAACTGACTGTTTTAGAGAAAAAAATGGTCTATTTTTACGAAAAACCGATTGTTTTTAAGAAAAATCTTTAAGTTATAAACAGTATCTGCCTACTCATGGGCATAATTAGGGAGAATGCGAGGGACAAATGAGGACTCTACAATTAGTGACGCCAACCAGCTATATATTATATATATATATATAACAAATATATACAATAATTAAATAATTTGTAGTTATTATTAACGAATACAGTATGGTTATTAATGAGCCCTTCAACACATACCGTTTGGGTCTGTATTCGATCCTAAGTTAGAAAAACGGGATAATGTAACAGAAATATGCGTTTCTTGAATAGTGATTAATGTGAAGCACTTTCGGTTGACCATATCTTTAATCTGATGTGATATTCGAGTTCAGCACATAAAACTATATCAGAAATGTGTTGCCCATGAAGTAAACACTAAACCTTAAGAAATTCTAAAATTTTAGCTGAAAAAAAAAAATTGGACATAAGACGCTAAAACACGAACTGTGCACCCTGCTAGGTTTCTCAGCTTTTGATATGCTGTACAGATTTTTTTTTTCTCTACGGGGTGGTGTAAAAATCATTTCTGTTCTTATGTTGACTGTACTATAGTCGCAAAAGGCTCCGTTGCCAGTTGGAAAAGTAACTGCAAATATGTTTTGTAGTTCAATGACGAATGAACGCAATACTCTTGATGACTACGTCTCCTGCCGATGCAAAATCTCCGGGTACCTGCGGAAGAAAGGAAGAAATGGTGTCACAACTGCGCTGACTGAGGATTTGAGTCATCGAGTTTGAGTCGCTACGGACACGTTTACTCCTTCTTCCTGAGAATCACTGGCGTGTTTCGGACTTAAGTCATATAGAGTATTCAAAGAGGATTTGGGGTATGCCTATGTTAGATGGCAAAATATCCGTTGGTTTCATCCCCGTGATCAAGCTTGAAATAAAAATAAAAATAATGTGCTAACATACTATTTAGCGTTTTACATCCATTCTACTAATTTCAGAAAAAATAAATAATCATGCTAATGGTGAACAGGACTTTTAAAGCACAACTCTCACTAGAAATGATGTTTTGTCTATGAAAGGGATCAGAAAACAGTTTTCCAAAAATATCATTACTTTCCACATGAAATCAGCGATTTTCTTGTTAGCGCTTGTCGAGATCATCCAGCCTTCCTGCTCTCCGACGCGGCAGGTGGGGGTGGGGGCAAAACATTTGAAAACGGAAGGCGCCGTGGTTAAAAAGTTGGGAAACTAAGTAAATAAAAGAAGCAAAAAACAGAAGATTCTCATATCCTTATGTTTGAAAGAGTTGTCTGCGGACATTAAAGGCTCCGGCAAATTTTGCTTTGTGTGACAGACAAAACTCGGCATGGCCGAAAAAGCGCTAAAATTCGTAGGCATAAAACGAAACAATGGAGAAAGGTGGGGATTTTAGAAGCGTATAATTCCACAAGAGAGCTAGGTATATTATAATGGGCAAAATAAGCAAGAGGGGTCCTTTAAGATTTTGAATTAGCCGTAATTCGAAGTTCTTATCACGGTTTCAAAGACCTGTCTTCCTATACAGTAATTAAAAGCCTAGTTGCGCGGCGCCCCATTGGCAGTTAGAGAACCACCCCCTAAAAGCATTTCCTTCTAATCCGTCCTTCCGGATGAACGGTAATATCAAGCTTAGGCGGGGAAATTTGAAAAGCTCCAAACGTGCTTATTTACGCTTGGCGAACAGCGGAACTAGATTGGGATCAGCCGAGATGAGCCTACTCATGTTTTTTTTAAGGACATATTGTGTCTGACGAAAACATTTGAATCGAGGGGGGGTCGAAGTTTCGTTTTCGGTGCTGCGGGGGTGGCCCATTTTTGGGGAATATCCCACGGGTGTTTGAGGCTCTTTCAGTTCAATTGTGGATGTGAGATGAATTATTGCGAACCTGTTCCCTTTTTTACTGGTGGTCAGAATAATGTAACGCTGCAAAGGCAATATAAATAATAGACTTTTAAAAATAATACTTTACAGTTTTAACTTAAAATAAGCTAAACAGCTATAAATCACTCAAGTGGTTCATAGTAACGAATGGACTAACAAATATGGATGAATGCCGAAAGTATTTTCAGAGTATTTAGTAAAAGTGTGAAGTGTTAAAGTAGGCTATGCGTAAAGCACTCTTACTAGAAATGATCTTTTCCCTATGAAAGGGATCGGAAAAAATGTCCTTCAAAAATACCGTTGCTTTTCACCCGAAATTAGCGATTTTCTTGTTAGCGCTTGTCAACACTATCCAGCCTTCCTGCTCTTCGACGCGGCGGCTGGGAGCAAAACGTTTGAAAACTGAACATGCCGTGGTTAAAAAGTTGGAAAAATAAGCAAATAAAAGAAGTTAAAAAAAAAGAAGATTATCATACCCTTATGTCTGAATGAGTTGTCAGCGGACATTGAATATTTTGACAGACTTTGCGCTGTGTGACGGGCAAAACTCGGCACGGCCGAAAAAGCACTAAAAATCCGTAGGCAGAAAACGAACTAATGGAAAAAGGTGTGGATTTTAGAAGCTTATAATTCCACAAGGGAGCTATGTATATTATAGAAGGCAGAATAAGCAAGAGGGGTCCTTTAAAGTGTTTTTACTTTATTTATTAGCCTTGGATATAAAGTATTTTAATAGCCTGGAACACACCCGGTTTTGTTAACAATTGCTGCGTAAGGTCATGAAGTAGGAGATGTTGCAGGTGTGGTTAAAAAGGTGTTGATGGATCAGGAAATACAGCTGTGGCAGTGTGATGTCGGTAAGTCTAGCTCGTTGAGGTTTTACAGAGATGCTAAAGAGACATGGGGGGAAAGTATTTATTTTAAAGGAGGGTTGAATAGGGAGGAGTTAGCGTGGGTGATAAGTATGAGGGGTGATTGTTTACCGCTAGGGGATAGGAGGAGGTATGTGGGAAGGGGTTTAAGTCGGATTGGTCCTTACTACTGCCCTATGTGTGGGGAGATGAATGAGAATGTGTTGCACCTGATGTGTGAATGTAGTGAATTGGATGGGTTGAGGGATGAAGTGTTTGGAAAAAGAGTGTACGATGAGGAATGGTTGGTTAAAGTAATGAAGGATGAATGTTTTTCGGGAGTTCGCCAGTTGGGAAGATTCCTTAAGCTTTCGATGAAGCATCGTGAAAGATTCATTTAGGTTTATTAGTAATTTAGTGAAAATTTATTTTTATTTTGTTTTGTATTGCCATGGCCCTCGGGCTTTTTGTGTAAATATATATCATATCATATCATATCATCCGCAAGGCGTCTTGAAAGGCGAAGAGAGGCAGGACTCCTGTTGTTTCATCTCCTGATCTTCCTTGACACGTTCTTGCGTATTTATTCTTCTAATTCCTTGTCAGATTTCGATTTTCCTAGTCTGGTTTTGCAGTGTTGCCTCATTTGTTTGTCGTCGGTCAACGAAAAGCTAAATTTTTTTTCCAAGATCCCTGCTCCTCCCGTCATTTCCTTTTAGATTGCCTATGAAATGATTATTAGTTTTCAACTGGTTTAGGACACATTCACGTAGAATAATTCGACCTGGTAGCCCACCGTTGACGCGTTTCCCAGTAAACCATATGGAGGGGTCAGAGTCGCAATGAAGAAACTCCGCGGCGTTTTTCGGAAGCGCATTTTTCAAATTGTTCCACCCACGCTGAACATCCTTTCACAACCTACGTCACAAGGTAAGTAGCAAATCTCATGTTATTCTAGCAGCCAGTTGTGTACAGAGCTTAAGGGAGTCGTGGGTTCGATCCTACGTCTGGAACACGACCTTCGGTGGAATGTGTTATTTTGTGATAATGAGCTAATTGCGCTTGCCACTTCGCCTATATTTCATATATTTACCCGTTTGGTGGTCGCTAAACCCGATGAAAAATTTACCTCAGAACAGTAGTGTGAAGTTGTACGAAAAAGTATCATGGAGTACTAACTGATGCTACTACATGCTTCTACTTCAAGGCGACCGTGTTTGCATTCTACTACATGCTACTATTAGCAAGACTGGATGCTCCTATAGCAAGACAGGATGCTACTGGATACTGCTGCTTAAGATTGGCCCAGTCTGAGGCACATTAAATGATAGTACCCTTTTCTATTACGTATCAATACATCCAACTTTTTCGTACAACTATCATACAACTACACAGGCTACACATTTTTCATCGGGAACGACAATCCTTATGTTTATTTTTGTTTGTTTACTCTTTTCCGTAATTTGTGGTAGGCTATTTGCGCTGAAACAAAGCTAATTAATTGATTGATTGCGACAAAAAAGACAGATTGCATCTAGGCTAGGAAGGAGATTCGGGGAATATGAGAGGTTATGGATACTTGAGAAGGCTGCTGAGGGAACGAGCAGAATTGTTCTCTTAAAGGCACATTTCACTATCTTTTAAATTTAACTGTAAATCCAACTTATTTCTATACCATTTAACGGAATGAATTGCATTAGTTCGATTGTGTAAACGGATTGTTTTATTTTCACTGTTTGCTCTAGCATGACGTTCATGGGCGGCCGTAGTCACAATGCAAAATTCTACTATTTTTTTTTAATGAAAAATATTTTTTTCACTTGCCGAGTAGTATCTTTTCCGTTCTTCCTTTCTAGTATCATTTGGTCAGGTGAATACGCTTCCACTTTCCCTCGGTGACGCCAACGGTCCTAACATCTAACATTTAATTTATTTTTTTTCAATGACCGACCTATATATTTAGCGTCACCTACACTTTCTTCTATCTCTTCTTATTTCCTCTTTTACCCTTATTTCTCATTTGACCCTTTTCATCACGTCTTTGAAACCCTACATTTTCTTTACTTTTTCTTCCTTAATATCTCCTTTCCTTAAAATTTTCTTTCATTTAATAAAGGTTAACTTCCGACATCGAGGTTGATATCGGAATATAACACCGAGACGGCCATTGAAAATAACCTATCCGAGCCGAAGGCGAGGTAGGTTATAAAAAATATCTACCGAGCCGAAGGCGCGAGGTTGATATTTTTAAATGGCCGTCAAGGTGGTCATTCAGAAATCAACCGAGAAGAAGGTGTGTTAACTGTTATAACTTTTTCGAACAGAGATCATCTCTGGAGGCTGATATGACTTATAACATCCTCTCTGGAGGCTGATATGACTTATAACATCCTCTCTGGAGGCTGATATGACTTATATCATCCTCTCATATCTACCGCTAACTTTCTGTGTGAAGATTATCGTAAAATAACTGACCGTGGGTCAAAAGTTATAAAAAAAAGTTGTAACTTATTATTTTAAAAATGTTATCCCTCGTTATTTCTTTTGCAACCAAACCAAAAAGGGGTTTTGTCCTGGAGACACTATGATTTGAATCTCAATACAGACGCGCCTTTTCAGTGGCCAGTGATCAGCTCGCGGAGGGTAGCTCACTGCGTGGCCAGTTATATTTTTTGTGAATCACTTTTATCAAGCATACAACAGGTATAAGCGCATAGAGGTACCGCAATTCCGACAGGAAAATTCCACTATATTAAAATCGGTTATTCGTGAATAGCGGAGCAACGAAGTAACGTGCTTTCATCGGGTCTTCAAGCCTTTCTTACCCAGAATACTAACGTAACCTACTTCCATAATCACTCCATATATTTCTAAACCCGGAGACCCCAATTTCGTACGGTACATTCTATCCCCTCTAACAAAACCAAGCTCATTTTCTCAGTAGCCGTGTTTTGCTATCTTCGATGTGTATCACGCTGTCGCCGGTTGTCTCCGAGAAGTTTTTTCATCAGAAAAACCGGCTGTGTGAATTTTTTCCATGTTTTCGCTGTAAGTCAACGGGTCTCGGGAAAGGCTTAAAACAGCCAAAACCGTGGGTTATTTGTTGAAAGCACAGCCTAGTTTTAATGTATCCAAATATTTTAAAATACTATAAGTTGAATAGTAGATAATGCGAGGGGTCCTTTAAGTGAATAAGGGATGCGTAACTAGATTGTCCCATCTCAGTCCTTTTTGGTTAAAATATAATTATGTAGCTGGTTTGTCTGATTTTCTCCTTGACTCTCTGCTATTAGGGCCGTGAACACGGCCCATTTTAATTGTAGATATTTAAGTTTAATTATTTGACTATGTTACGTATTAAAGGTTCTAATTCGAGTTCATTGTGAGACAGATATGAACATTGGCCAAATGAAGAACGTTAGTTATTTTTGTTTTAATTCTTAAGTTACGTGAACGGAACGTGTATGATGAAAAAATTCAGTGTTCGGCTTCGTCCCTGAGAGAGTTTTCGAAATAAATTGAACTGAAATTGAAATTGCAACCACACTACATTCATGCATTGTTGTAATGTACTGTACCCCTTACATTGTCCACCAAATTACATACCTTGAAACTGGAGCGGCCGGCAGACTTGCAGACTCGGAAGAGGCAATTTCAATTTGCGGAAATTAGTTGCGGATCTGATGACTTCCGCAAATTTCAATTCGGGGTATCAACTTTCTAATTTGGGTGAGAAAACTGCTGATTGAATTTTAACTGTTGCTGATTTGCTCCGGTTTGAAGTGGTCAAGCGGATGCGTGATGAACTCATCAAAAAGTGTCTGCGCCATTACTCATAACAAAGCTCAGTTATGACAGGAAGCGAGTTCTGTGTCGCAAGCCGCATTTTAAGTCTCCTGACGACGAAACTATGTTCGCCAACTTAAAGTTTAACTGAAAAGCCAACTCATTTTTGTGCCATTTAACAGAATACCCTGCGAAAGGGATTTTTTTTCACTGTTTGCTCTAGACCGAAGTTCGGAATATCTGCGTCCGTCCTCAAAACGCAAAATTTCCATTACGACACGGGAAATTTGAATCTCAATAAACGGCTTTTCAGTGGCCAGGGATCCGATCGCGGTAGGTAGCTCACTGCTTAGACACTTACTTTTCATAAATCTTTTTCGTCAAGCATACAACCCAGGTAGAAGCAGGCAGAGGTACCACAAATCCGACAGGGGAATTCCACTATATGAAAATCAATAACTCACGAATAGCGGAACAACAAAGGAACGCATTTTCATCGGGTCCTCAAGCCTCTTAAGTGAATAAGTAATGGGTAACTAGATTGTCCTATCTCAGCCCTTTCGGTTAAACCTTAAAGAGGACATCAAAATACGCTGTTTCTTCTTAAAGTTTAACTGAAAAGCCAACTCATTTTTTTAATCATTTAACTCAGTACACTGTATTGTTTGGATTGTGTTAAGGGATTTTTATATTTTTTCACTATTTGCTCCAGTGTAACGTTCAGAATATCTACGACCGTCGTCACAAAGCAAAACTCTACTATAACGCGGGAAATTTGAATCCTAGTACAAATGCGGATTTTCAGTGGCCAGTGATCATATTGAGAAAGGTAGCTCACTGTGTGAACACTTATTGAACATTGACAGAGAAATTCAAAATTCAAGATGCAAGTGTTACCCTTTTTGGATGTTTCCTCATCGCTTTCAAAAATCATGGACAACAGGGCCCAACCAGCACACGACGTCGTCCACTGCTTCCTGACCGAAGATTAGAAATTAAGTGTCTTTTCTGTGTGTTGATGTGTTTTGTTTATTTTCTTCATTTTCTTCATTTACTCCGCCTTTTCAAAATGGCGGGTCATAAATAAATTAATTACTTACTTACTTACTTATTTTTCCAGTGATTTCATCAAGCATACAATATAGGTACAAGCGAGTAGAGATACCACAAATCCGACAGGGAAATTCCACTATACGAAAATCGATTATTCGTTAATAGCGGAGCAACGAAGTAACGCATTTTCCTCGGTTCTTCAAGCCTCTTTAAGTGAAGAAGTGATGGCTAACGAGATTGTCCAATCTCAGCCCTTTTCGGTTAAACTTCAAAACCAACTCCTCTCTGCATATCATGAGACCAGAAACCTTTTCCTTCCACTTAGAGCGTGTTCCATCCTACTTACCGTAGTTACCACGCATGACGTCACAAATTCTGCCTTTTTGTCGTCAAGGCTGGAACGATTTTTCTATTTTCCAGCGGAATATCATGCCTCGGGTGAATCCGACCAATCACGTGACAGAGATTCGTGGTTACTACGCTTACCACACTCCCGAGAGTGGTAAGCAAATAGTTACTATTAGTTACTATTTCGAGAAGGCTGGAACGGTCAGCGTAGTAACTTTTCGTGAGGTTGGAACGGATTTAGTAACTAATAGTTACTATTGGTACGAGGGTGGAACACGCTCTTAGTATCATAAACACTGACTGTGCATACGTCCACTTCCTTCAGGTTTCAGGTGCAAGTGTCCAGCCCCGTTGCTCTCGACCTAGATGCAGTTCGACGACGCCGGGATTATTAAATCCCCAATGCGCATAACGAATCATCAGTGAATAATAAGGAATATTGCTTACCTGAGAGTTTTATATGTGAACATATGATAATGGTAAGATATGATATTTAATCACAAACAAAATTTCGGGCCGGGGCAAGACACAAAAATAAACATCAGATAAAAAGGAATGCGCAGGGTTGC
Source organism: Branchinecta sandiegonensis (assembly GCA_030848855.1). NCBI lineage: Eukaryota > Metazoa > Arthropoda > Branchiopoda > Anostraca > Branchinectidae > Branchinecta > Branchinecta sandiegonensis. The sequence goes on along the minus strand of JAUPMV010000001.1, from coordinate 26,360,956 downwards.
CACTGGTAGTACAATTGTACTCGTTTTAATACATTTTTTTCAAAGTAGTGAGTTAGTAGTACATTTGAAAAAACTAGCACTTATGCAGTACATTTTAAGACACGTAGTACTATTCGAAAAAAAATGTCCTTTCTGTCAAAGTTCATGTGGGCCTAGTTATATTTTGCCCATATTATCTGAAATATTTGGTCTGATTACTTTAATTTTAATCTGGTTCTGAATGAAAACCCTATTTTTGACGAAGGTTCGATTCAGGTCATATTGGTAGGGTCATGCCAAAGTGATTTGCATCAGCAATAATAGAAAACAATGCGCGAAGTGCAACGCGCGCCCATTTTTTTTAGGTAGTACATTTTCTCCTCTTGTAGTACATTTTTGCTACATGGGTAGTGCATTTTATTTGGGTCAAGTGGCAACCCTGGGAATGCATAAAGACTAACCTTCAAAAATCGTTCACGATTGTGCCATACCCACACGCAATGTACCTAGAATTTGCACAATTCGTTATAGTCACAAAAGTCATGTTATCTAGAATCCCCATTAACTAATCCTCGCCCCCTTTCTCAACTCCAAAAATCTATTTTCTGATGTGCGAGTTTCCTCCTTTTATTTTTACTTCTGTTCTTGCTCGAAAGCAGTTGCTATGTAGGACAAGACTGAATCGTGCCTGAAATACTGGCTGATCCTGATGACTTAAAAGAGAGGATAGGTTTAAATCACAGATAGAAGCAGAGGTGGGATTAGGGTTAGTTCGTCCAGGTTTTGATGGCGACATAACTCTGCTCCACAGAAATAGAGTGATTGGATGTTCGTGTTTTCCCAATAGAAGAGACTGTTACTCGACATATACAAATCCTAAAATTATGTGCAGGATTGGTGGCTTTTTTACCATAGGACTAGAAAATAAAAAAATATACTGTTAGATTTTGAGAAGCGTTAAGAAGTCGAGTTTAAAGTTGTACTGATTAAAAATTCGCCCATATACTGGATGCAAATGTTGTATTGTTTTTGTTTATGGCCCAAGGTCTGCAAGATACATCTATCTATTTATCTATCTACACTTCATGTTAGAATTTTTCGAACTTTTCTCTCGACTTAAAGTCTGACAGCTTCGGACGATGATCTGATTTATTTTGTTTCTTATCAAAAGCTTAAGCAGCCTGCACTTCAAGCCTGTCTGAGTAATACCCATTTCGTTCCTTTTAACATGCTCGGGTATCTTAAACCTCAATTTCCTTCTGCCCACACTTCATGAAAGGGCAACATAAAGAAAGGAGAGGGTATACCCTGGTGTCACGGTATGTTAGCTTCAATAGCTTTTGGGACACAAGTTGATACGGCGGGGAAAATGGACTGTAGTGCGTCCGTTGTCAGGTGGTTTGATCAGAATCGAGTTCTTTGAATAGAGGGCGGCGGCAGGTTTTCGGAGTCGCTCAGTGGTAAAAACATGCAATTAGCCCCACATCGGCGGTACTTTTAAACTTAATTTAACTTTTGTTTCTCAAAGAAGTATTCTTTCAGACCAAGCTGACTGTGAATCGTGATAGATGGCTCTGAGCGCACACGTCAGCTGACATTTTTTCCAGTGATATTTCGGTCCTTCTTGGCAAGGGCTATAGCCAGGCTGTATCTATAGAATAACGAACATGAAGTCATGGTTTTGGAATATAATTAAAGAAACAGCTGTCCGTCTGTATGTCTGTCCGTCTGTCAGCACGATAACTCACGAAGGGGTAGAGATATTTTCTTCAAACTTGGCATGATGATCTATTGGGTCAAAGTGCAAACATTTGTCGGGCAAAACAAAAAAGAAATCGAATTCTGCATGATTTTTGTCGGGCCTCGGTATTCTCTATGGCATATCGGGTGGGTTGCGCCATGGAGTTACAAGATTTGAGAAGGGCGATATTTTTGTTCGAGATACGATGGAAGATATAATGGAATTATGACAGGCAGCTGCGAAAAGTTGATCTTAAGAAGCTCTACAGCTTTTTAAGCCGAGCTAATGACCCGGAACGAAGCAACTGCCCCCTAGGTTTTCGCGAAATGACGCCCCTTTTTAATGATTCTGATCCAACACTCCAAAGGCCCGTGAGTTTGTCCCTTCTCTCTCTATTTCCTTTTCCTTTTTCCATTATTTAAGACTTGGCATTATTTGTTCTCTGCATATCCCCCGTCGGACTGAAAAATGGGACGAGGAAGCTAGGTAACAAATTTGACGTCAGCAAAAATTACGGATAAAACTCTAATGCTGTACCGGAAATCGGACTTCTACTGTCTAGCCCCTCCCCCCCCCCCCCCACCACCGAACGGTCGCTGACACACAGCGCACGCAAAAATTCCTCTTTAGACCTGTGCCATAAGACCTCAACAACTCTTCGAAACCTACAAAGACTTGTAGGTTTCGAAGAGTTGTTCTGTTTCGTTTCGTATTTCTTTTTCGTATTTCGTAGTTCTGTTTCGTATACGTAGTAGACCCCAGCGCGAAAAATCCCAAAAAATCCCTAAGCTAACACCTATGGCTCCTTTACATGAAATATATAGAAGTTCAAAATTTTGTCCAGCATTTGTTGAGTTGTATGCTAACCGATAAGTTAGTCCTTTTTACTGTATTTTATTACAAAATGATAGAGTAATATAACTGTATTTTATTTATTTTGTATGACGAAAAGGTCAAATTTGGCGGGAACGCTGTGATAGCTACTTTTGACAAATAAAATTCAGTTCTGTTCTGTACGTATATAAAAAAGACACAAAATGGATAAGTCAGCTATGATTTTCTTCAGCAATATTTCGTCTCTTTTTGGCAAGGGTCCTTGTCAGGCTATAGCTGGAAGAAACAATAAACAGATGGAGCTTCTAGCAGCTGTAACTAGCCTATTTTGGGAATATTTCTTAAAGGACCGCTCGCACTATTTACTATTCAACTTAGAGTATTTTAAAATATTTGAATACTTTAAAACTAGGCTGTGCTTTCAGCAAATAACCCACGGTTTTGGCTGTTTTAAGCATTTTCTGAGACCCGTTGACTTACAGCGAAAACAGGAAAAACACTTACATAATCGTTTTTTCTGATGGAAAAACTTCACACAGACAACCGTCGACAGCGTGATACACATCGAAGGTAGCAAAACACGGCATGTGAGAAAATCAGCGGGGTTTAGTTAGATTTTACACGGACCTGCCGAGTAGAAAGGAATTCTGGGTTAGAATGTACCGTACGGAATTGGGGTCTCCTGATTTAAAAATATAGGGAGTGATTATGGAAGTAGGTTGCGTTAGTATTATAGGTAAGACAGGTCCTTTAAGAGTTGATGTAGGGAAAAAAAATGGAAATATCGCCAAAGAAAATCTTAGCTGACTTTTGTAGCTTTTACACGGACCCGCCGAGTAGAAAGGAATTCTGGTCGACTTGAAAGGATTCCGTTAATGAAGACGACTAGAAAAAAGTCTAGCAAATAAGAATTCATTTCAAGATGAAGGGAATTCCGGTATACTTTCGGAAAGAAATGTCGTTGACGGCGCTGGTGAAAAAAAAAAAAAAAAAGTCTAGCTAGCTTTTGAGAGCAGCAGTCATCAGTACTTATATTATAAAAACTATCAAAACATTTTTTTTGATGGGAACTGAATTTTTTCAGTTTTTTTCGTCTGATTCCTCCCTTTCCCAACCACCGAAATGCTGCTCGTAAACGTCGGGATTCTTAGTTTCCTTCTATGAGCACAAGTATTTTACAGGGTTTGTACAAATTATGGTGACATTATGTCACCAAGAACGAATTCTGTTCAAAATTTCCTCTACTTGTAAACGCTGCATTATCCCTTTTGCGCCATTTTTATAGATGACTCGCAGTCATCTATACCCATATATTCAACATGGGTAAAAGGAATTCACGATTGACACGTGAGCGAAGTTTTCTCTGGAGGGGCTCAAAATATGCTTTTTCTGCTTGAACCAACTTCAATCTGGTACCAACAACCTTTTGCTTCCCCGAAAGTGGGGTACACACAAAAAAATAACGCATGTACATTCATTACCTTTAGGTTCTTTTTGCCAACCACCTAAATGCGGCTCGGTCCTTCAGCTTAGGCCACAATTTGTAGTTACTATTTTTTTTTTTTTTTTTTTTTTCGTGTGGAGAATTTGGTATGGCGTGTGTAAGTATACAAAATGGAATGATTTTTTTTTGTTTTGTGTGCGGGTTTACAGAGGAACGACTCTTTAGATTATCTACATATAGTCAGTGTTTAAAATGGGGGCGAGCTAACGAGCTCGTATCCCTGCCGGCCCCCAGTGATCAAAATATATATTGTAACGAAGTGTTTTAGAAATGAAAGAACCTGAACCTGAACGTTCAACCTTCTTCTTCTTCGAGACGTCGGGATTCTTAGTTTCCTTCCATGAGCACAAGTATTTTACGGGCTCTTTACAGATTTGGTAGGGTCTGGGATTAGAAACCGGTGTATTCGGTGCACCTGTTCCATAGGATGACCGGGGCTTATCGTTTTGAATCGTTTGTGATTACGCGTCACTCAAACATCATCATCTTTTTCCCCTCTTGTATTCATCCAGCTATTTAACTTCATTTTGTACGTGAGCCACACGAACTTTCAGAATCATTTATGTTATTCAAGTGATTAATGACTCTGGAAAATCATCAGTACTTTGAGCAAACAGTGAAGCTATTGTTAACCTCCAGTCCTATAAAATGAAGTGGCATCAGTTAATGATGCAAGGTTCTCCTGATGACTTTTCTCGCACAGGTGGTACAGGTTTCAGATTTTTGTGTCGTGTTTAAATTCCTTGCCGTGTTTACAACGTGAAGTTCGCAGCATTCCTTGTCAAATTCATTTGGGAATGACCAAACATCGTTCTGTTAAAATGTAATTTTGAGATTACAGCTTGTTATGCTTAAACATCCTGACCATAATTCAAGCAACGGCCAATGAAAGCCACTGCAATACATGAGAAAAAAATATTAAGTGAAGGCACGAAGTATTCGACATTAAACCGAAAGTTCTGAGATACGACTGTCTAGTTGTGCATCATCTATTTACTTTAAAAGGCTTGAATGTCCGATGAAAATGGGTTACTTCGCTGTTTCCAAATAACCGATTTTATCAAATGAACTTCTTCTCACGGACTTGTCGTACCTATACGTCGTTGTAACTCTATTCTCAAAATATTTTAGGCGCATCTACATGGATACTTGGAGATATTGAGGGATACTTTTAAGATACTATCCGGGTTTACGAAGATACTTTTGGTGAACAGTCCTGGATTATGCATTTGTCACTTTTGGCTCTTTGGTACGTATTTTCAGGAAACTTATTTTTTAGAAAATTCGATTGTGCAAATTTTGCCACGTTTTCCATGGAAGCTTAGGGACCTAGAGCCTAAGAACAGCTGTAGCACTGTGTAATTTATTGAACGGAGGTACTTTCTCCAGCACTTACTTACCCAGCAAAGGCCTATTTACCACTGCAGGTGCGTTCTCATTAGTACTGGAATGGGAATAGGAAATACGGGTCTCTGGGTTCTAGGGAACAGTGGTTCCAGGTTTGGCGTCAAGAAGAAACAAAATCCAAACATTATCGTCCGTTCTGAATCTGTGACGGAAAGCATACTCCGCAACCATCCAACTTGAATTACAGAACTTAGTGCATACTTTGATTGTTCGTGTTTTAGCAATAATGAATGCAATATTTGTTCAGCCATCTTGTCATGTAACGAGACACATTTCTTCTGACAGACGGCGACATAGCTCTGCGTTGATAGTTGGAGTCTGCAGAACGGTTGGAAGGAAGCCCATCGCTTATCAGGTCCCGACTCAAAGTACTACTGATTCTTAATTTTAAAAAATTATAATAGTTATGTTTGCAATATAATTTATTATGAAATTTATTGTATAAGAATGTGTATTAGAGTGTGGTTGGTTAATTGAATGATTGTTTCGTGTGTGGTTGGTTTATGCTGTACGCATTCTCGCTTACTTATGTCAAATAGTTTGTCATTTTTGTTTATTTTTCGCAAGAGGGTAGTTTTCTATTTTTTATTTATTTATTTGGTAGATGGCAGGTCATTTAAATTAAGATATTATACAGGTTAGATAAATTAAGTTATATTATATTATTATTGTTGGATTTATAGGGTACGTTGTTGTTATTTATAGTAAAATTGTTAACAAGCATTGCATGTACGAATTCGTGTTCTCCACAGTGCTTGTGTCATGTATTTGTATTTTTGTGTATAATTAAAAAAAACTTGAACTTGAACTTGAACTTGCACACTTTCTTTTCTTGTATACGGTTTTTGTCGTAAGCTGGTAAACATACTCAAGCAGTATCCGTGTACGAGAAATAATTAGTAATATGATTATTCGTGTTTTAGCAATGATTAATTCGATATTTATTCAGCCATATAGTCATGTAAATAGTCTGGTTCAACCCAGTCACTTACCACACTCTACTTCAACAGCAACAGATTTTAGTTTTCTTTTCTTGTAGATGCATCTTTTTTTGCTAGCAGGAGATTTTAATAATGCATTAAATTCTTAAGTAGACATTAATTGCTGATGGTTATTACATGCAGAACATAATGGACACAAAAACAAGCAGTGGAGATGGAGATGATGCAAGACTCCAAGAACAAAAAAATCGGAACCAGTGGATCGGAAACGGGAATTTGATCGAAGAGTTATTTGTTATTGTCTTTATAGACGATTTAATGAATAAAAGAGTTTGCGAAGGCCGAAAGACAATTGAACAAAAACATGTAAAACAAAACAAATGGTTTCACCTTCACAAATCCAAATATTTTTCTGCTTAATGTGTAATTTTCGGTACTTCGACGAAGGGTTTGAGTTTATGGGAATATCAGGAATAACGGACAATAAAACCGGAACTACCCTGAACAAACCTTTCTCTCTGCTTTCCTGTTCAGAGATATTTGACATTAGGACAAGTTTTTCATATTTGACAAGCTTCGTTTGAAGGAACCGTCGTACTTAGGTTATGATGTTATTTGAACTTACTTCCATAGTTGTTATGTCATTCTTAACCCTAAAGACCACGAATTTCATGCGGTATATCGTGAGCCCCCTCACGACACCTCACTGATTTTCACACTTATCGCTATTTTCCTTGCGTATCATTCTCCTGACAGTTGTTTCCGAGAAACCCGCTAGTCTGAAAAACTGGTTATTTAATTTTTTTTTACATGTTTGTGCTAGAAGTCCACGGGCCTGGAGAAAGGCTTAAAATAACCAAAACTGTGGTAGTCTATGAAAAGAAGATGTTAGTTTAAAGTAATTTCCTATTTTAAGATATTGAAACATCGACAGTCAACATTGCAAGGTATCCTTTAAAAAACGGTCTCGAATATGCCGGTTTTTTTTTACCAGAAATCAGATCTACTTTATGTTATGGGAGAGCGCGCAAGCTTTTGCAGACTTTTTTGAAAATTCAGTAAGGCCGTAAGAAAAAAAGAATAGACAAGCATGGACAAACGCAAGAAATACCGTTTCTCTGCCATTACCGAAGCCAAAATTCATTCCTGGTAACTGAGAGGAACCCTTAACCATTTTTGGAAAACACATGAAAACTTAGAAATGTGGTTACTACTCGAGACGCTTTGGGTGTGGTTAGTCAGTGTGGCTGGCTTAGACGCGCAAACTAATAGACAAACACTCAATTTATTTATTTAAAGACACCCGAATGTGTACACTGTTAACTAATTCCACCCTTAGCTAGTGGCAGTATTCGTGAACTACTGTAACCTCCTATATTTCTGTGCTGCAAAAAAGGGAGAAACTAGAGTAACAAGACCAAAGGTTTCGGGATCCTACAAATTTAATGTTTATCAGACTTGTTGATCCAGACTATCGAATCTTGTACATTTCCGAGTCTTCGCTAGACCCCCTTTAACATTTTTGAATACTTTAACATATTTACTCCAGTATCTCATATCTAGTGACGCTGAAAGCCGAACCTTTCAATCCAGGTTTTTGCAAATTTTGCCAGCTTATCCGTCAAGGAAATAAAGTTCAAAATTCGATTCAGCATGTCTCCTTATCCCGATACCGAATCTCTAATCGACTTCAGAAACAACCTTGAGCTTCAACCGAATTTCCAGTTTTGGCTGAATTCCTGGAGAATTATTTGTCCAGCAAGATCTCATTATATCTCATTAGCTTGTAAAACACATTTGTTTTTACCCTTAATTCGAAACCCCCTCCTCTGCCTCTAAATATAGGGCTAAAGGACCCATCTACGGACTTGGCCTGTACTTTGCCAGTGAATCCTCCGAATTTGAACAACATATATCAACCCCTTCGACCCCCCCCCCCGACAATCCAAAACCCAAAGAATACGTACGCTAGGTTTAAACAGTCTTCTAATAAACCCAATTAACTTTGCGCGTATACGCGCGAGCGAAGTCACCATTCCCCCTAGGTGTATAGAGTAAACAAAATGACGTCACCCACTCGCGCAGAGCTTGCATGTGTGAGTAAAGGGGTAGGGTAGGGACTGGCCAGTGGTCAAAAATTTGTCAACAAATTTTGCTAAATTGTTACCGGATAGTTGTTAGATGCATTTTAACTTTTCGACCCAGTAAATGCCGGTTGGGACTTTACAGATAACTAAACTGATCGCATACACTTTTTATACTAAAACTTGATGCTAAATTTCCAGATTCACCGCGAACTAGTTGTCTGACGTGAAAATAATATTCACATTCGGATTCAGCATGTGTTCTGACACCTGAATCGAACATCTAATCAACTTCAGATACAACTTTTACTTTTCCCAAAATTTTCGGTTTTTGCCGGATTCCGGGTGAACTAGTTGTACGGAAAATAATTGTCATATTCGGTTTCAGCATGTTTCCTTACCCTTAAATCGTCTATCTCATTAGCTTTTAAAAAAAAAAATTGTCGTCCCTTAATTTGAACCCCTCCCCCACCCCTAACTATAAAGTTACAGAGCCCATCTTCGAACTTGACCTGTAATTTGACCCAAAGAGTCATAGTGCCAAATTTTAAAAAAACATCTCAACCCCTTCGAGAGTTATCGTGCTAACAGACGGACGGACGCACAGACGGACAACTTTTGCGATGTCATAGGTACGTTTACTTACTCCACTTACGTTTTGGGATCGCAAAAACAGTAACTAGTCCAAGAAAACAGAAGGAGAGACCGAAACGTTGAAAATTGATTACCTATTTCAGTCACACGCGAATGCAAAATTTTGGGGAACAGTGCTCCAGTGTACGTGGTGGCCTTTTTTGGAGCCAAAAATACTGACGCCTATATAAGTGCTGTCTAGTCTCAGTTCACTAATCTTTCTGTGTGTTTTGGAACAATCATTCAACCTTTCAAATTGTCGTTAAATGACAGATTTTTAGTAGAAATGATCTTGTCACGATGAAATGGCTCGGAAATATATTTTTCGAGAATACCATTACTTTCCACGTGAAATTATCGATTTTCGTGTTAGCGCTCATTGACTCTTTCCAGCCACACCGCTCTCCGACGTGGCGACTGGACACAAAAATATTTGAAAACTGAACGCGCCGTGGTTAAAAGTACCTAGGAAAAGATAAGGAGCGTGTTCCACCCTTCTAACAATAGTTACTATTTCCGTCACATCCTCACGAAAAGTTACTACGCTGACCGTTCCAACCTTCTCGAAATAGTTACTAATAGTTACTATTTTCTTACCATGCTCGAGAGCGTGGTAAGCGTAGTAACTACGCATCTCTGCAACGTGATTGGTCGGATTTACCCGTGGCATGATATCCTGCTGGAAAATAGAAAAATCGTTCCAGCCTTGACACCAAAAAGCCAGAATTCGTGACGTCATGCGTAGTAACTACGGTAAGTAGGGTGGAACACGCTCAATAAGTCCAAACAGACCATAGACCTTATGGCCTACCATGTCTTCCACAGCGAAAATCAACTTTGAAGCGTCTCATGCCCTGATGTGAGAAAAAGTTGTCGGCGGGCCTCGAACCTTGTGGCGAAGTTTGCGATGCGTGACTGGCAAAACTCGGCTTTGCCGAAAGTGCTAAAAGCCATCGTAAAAAACTTAACAAACGCCAAAGGGGATTTCAGAAGCTTTTTATTCCTCAAGGGAGCTAGGGATAATATAACAGACAACATAATCAAGAGGGGTCTTTTAAAGCACACCTCGCACTATTTACTGTTTATGTTCCTGTATTCAAAACTATCTGAATACTGTAAAGCTAGGCTCTGCTTGTAACAAATTATCCACGGCCTTTCCTGTTTTAAGCCTTTTCTCTGGCCCATTGACTTCTAGCAAAATCTCGGCAAAATTCAGATAAACGGATTTACTCATTAATAGCATGAGATGCGAACACTTGTCTAGTGCGTAATGCGCATGGAAACTAGTGAATCGCAGCAAGTGCAAAGATTAGTGAGGTGTCGTTAGCGGGTTCTGATTGTAACATATGAAATTTGGGTCTCCTGGTTAAGAACTAATGAATGCTTAGACGGAGATAGGTTGCATCGACGTTATAGGTACGACAGGTCCTTTAATTGTTTATGAAATTCATAAGAAATAAATCACCAAAATAGGATATTTAGCCTATGGTTGCTAGGAATTTCATTTGTTTTGTCGCAGCTAGCTCGTTTCTGTTGCTAGAACTTAAAGGACCTGTCTTACCTATAATACTTACCAACCTACTTCCATAATCACTCCATACATTTCTAAGCCCGGAGACCCCAATCTCGTATGGTACATTCTAACCCTTCTAACAAAACCGCGCTGATTTTCTCACTTGTCGTCTCTTGCTACCTTCGATGTGTATTACGCTGTCGACGGTTGTCTGCGACAAGTTTTTCCATCGAAAAACCGGTCTTGTAAATTGTTTCCCTGTTTTCGCTACAAGGCAACGGGTCTCCGAAAAGGCTTAAAACAGCAAAATCCGTGGGTTATTTGTTGAAAGCAGAGCCTAGTTTTAAAGTATTCAAATATTTTCAAATAGAATAAGTTAAAGAGTAAATCTTCCTTTAAAGGACCCTTGCCAGGAAGGGCCGAAATGTCGCTAGAAAATCAATTGACTTCCCCATTTAACGCCATCAACTATGATAGATACCAAACAAGCGGCGAGCATCCACTTGTGTGTTAAAAAGACTGTGATAATGATTGGTAGCTCTTCCTGCCCTACCTATCTTGTATACGCTATCCGTATGGAAGGGTATCATCCCGGATATATGTTGCCTTTGTATTTCTGTATATATTGCTACGAAATACCAATTATGCAAGCTGTTCCGTGTCTCTTATCAGAACCAAGACGTCCGAGGGAGGCTTAAGAGGGGTTCGTGAACTTTTAAAGTTTAACGGAAAAGGGCTGGGATAGGACAATCTAGTTACCCATCACTTATTCACTTAAATCAGTGGTTCCCAATCGGTGGTACCAGGGACCCATAAATTTCCTGTAATGACTCGCCATTCAGGGGGCTTGTCAATAAGAGATTTCTGATGCGCTCTTGACCGAGCGTCAGATAGTTCGATAAATACCCACGGGGATAAAATACCCGACTATCCAGATAGACAAAACTTTTCGCAGCTGTTGTGCTCAACTAGGAATATTTCTCTGTAATGGAAGAGTATCCTGGATCTTTTGTCCTAGCTTAGGTACCTGGTGGCATGCTGAATAGTCCCAAAAATTGTGTCTATCTGAGCAAGAACGCCGATTCGACCCAAGCGGAATTTTTCGAAACTAGGTGAGGCTCGGGCAACAGATCAACATAGAAGCATAGGAAATGACAAGCCCCCTGAATGGCAAGTCATTACAGGAAATTTATGGGTCCCTGGTGGTACGCGTAACCAAAGGGGTACGAGAGACTCTCGCATGGGGTACGTGAAGGTCCCAAAATCAAGTTGGTCTGTACCTTTAGTATCTCGCCTCAAGCGTTTTTGAGTCTTCTGATTTGATTTCTATATTGTCCTCAAGATATGAGACCCCGTGGCGCGCAATTTCAGATACACATTTATGCCTACACATTTATGCCTTGTCGCCTAGCGACTTTTGACGTTCTGATCGTGGTAAAAACAAATAGTAAAACTATGATTCGTCATTTAAAGTGTTATTCAACGTTTTTGAACCGTGAGTAGGGGTACGCGATAAGGAAAGGGTTGGTAACCACTGTGTTAATAGACACCTCGCACTGAATAGTTTTTCTGCTCAGATGTTCTGAGATAGTTGACCACTTTACAACTAAGCTATGGTTACAGAAAATTACACACGGCTTCGGCCATTTTTAGTCTCTTTCCCTGTCCCTTGCCTTGGATGGAAATCTTGGCAAAATGTGCATAACCGGTTTTCAAACGGTAACAATACGTCACGTAAAGAGAAGAAATCATGGCAAGCGTGATAATCAGTTTATTGTTAATAGAGGAGATAGGATAAGCTTATGAAGTGAAGAATCTCGAGAACGAGAATGGATAGAAGTAACACTGAAGTAGAATGAATTACCATCGCGAGTACGACGTGTCCTTTAACAAAATAACATCCTATCAGAATATCAAATGGACTCGACACTATATAAGATGCAGAAACGCATTAATGATATTCATTATTTATGGACCTGAAATAAAGAATTATGAAATCAAGCCTTAATTTGACTAAAAGTAAACACTCTATTGGTTAAGGTGCCAGCCGAATTCCTCTTCCCAACATAAAAAGATTGATACGAGGTATTTACAGAAAAACTGCTATAGACAACAGTTATTGAATTATTAATTGTCCAGCTAACAAGGTACCCGAATGAAATTTTGTTCAAAAAAGAAGAAATGTGAATGCGAGCTTTGATTTCGACCTGTCTCTCAAAACCCTACTGGTCAAGTACCAAGCGGCTATCCATAGGTATACAAAAAGGAGTCACGCGAGTTATCTAAAGAATAACTACAATAAGCACCGTTATTGAACTATTAATTATCCACCTAATAAACTCTCTAAATGCTGTTTAAAAAGAAGAAACGGGAATGCAAGCTTGATTTCGACATACGACTCAAAACCCTACTGGTCAAGCTCCATGCAGCTGCCCAGAGATCAACAAAAAGGATTTATACGAGCTACAGTAACTATTATAAACACATTTATTCAAAATATTAGGCCTACTTGTCCAGCTGATGAATTATCCCCACGCTGTTAAAAAGTAGAAATGCGAATCCAAGCTTCACTCAAAGCTCTGTTGGTTAAGTTCCCAGCCGTTCTCAATAGCTCAGCAAAAAGGATTTACAGAATAACTGCTATAGACAGTAGTTATTGAACTATTAATTGTCCAGTTAATGAGGCATCCAACTGCTGACAACTTTGTGCTAATGGTCGGTCTGTGCTATACCATTCAGCACCTTGTTTCGTGCGGCTGTCTTGTGGACGGCGCCGTGGAAACCAAAACCTCCAGGGACTTCGTCGTCCGCCGCTGTGAAATAATTGACCAAGAAGTTGAGTCAGTACCGTCTTCACGCTTCTCAGGGAAGCAGGTGTTGGTGGCTTGTACAAGTGGCGAAACTCGTACAAAGAGTTGATCATATCGTGGAGCTTGAAACTGTGAACAACCAATTTAAGTTTTGATTCAGAAGCAAAGCTTTCTCAAGCGCGACGAAGTTCTGTTTCTAGCCTTTCTTCACCTTGGATAAGGAGAAACGCCTTCGTCGAGACAAATCTATGTTCTGTTACTAAAACAAGGGGCAAGATGAAGACCTGGATTACATCGTTGTTCGCATGGATTTATTTAGTGGACGCAGTTGTCCTGAACCAGGGATATGAAAATGTTGTTGTTGCTGTTGGGAAAGATGTTGAGCAGCCCAAGGCCTGTGATAACTTCCTTAGATCGTTAGAGGTAAGTGTCCACTTTTGATTAGCTTACGAATTGTCTACTTACTTCCGAGGCGTTACTAGCCAAAATGTTTGGGGGGGGGGCGAGGTATTTACCGACTGGCAGGTCATTTTTACCGACTGTTTTTGTGGAAAAGATTACTGTTTCTTAAAAAAAACGACTGTTTTGACGAAAAACCGACTTTTTTGAAGAAAAATCGACTGTTTTCCCCCCCAAAATCGACTGTTTCCGACTGGCCGACAACACGGGGGGGGGGGGCGTCCCCCCATACGTGACGCCCCTGACTTACTTTAGTAAAAAAAAATATATAACAATACCTTGACTTGACTAAAATCAGTAGGGCAGTAGCCTATCTAGTAGTGAAAAAAGATTCAGCGAAATTTCACAGAATCCTCGGGAACTTTGCTCGGACTTTCGTTTGCCTCGAATCGTGACCTGCTGATTTTTCTTGAATTTGGTATTTTGTGTGTTGTCAGTAGGATCCTAGATAGTATCTTGGTCAAGCGTCGTCATTCATATATGTACTCTGGATGTACTTATACTTGATTCGGAAAAAATAAGAAACGTAGTAATTCGAACGCATAATACGAATATTTGAGGAGCTTACGGACAGACCATTAGCTCCCAGTTCTAAATACCCGAGTAATTTCTTACAGCAATTTGCTAATTTTCCACTACTTTGCATATTTCAAATCTGTCAGACAACGATTGATTATAGTGAATTTGTATGAGTTTCTTCTTCTTTCATTTTTCTCCGTTTTCATAAATTTCCTTTCGTACTGCAGGATGGTTGACAAATAAACATTAGACTACTGTTGAGAAGTTGAAGTCTCTGAAACTATGGTTAGCACGAACATGCATCTCGTTTATTCATTTGTCACTTAATCTATTAGTAAGTTTATCTGTTATCATTGATTCCATTATCTGTTTCGCATAAAAGATCGCCAGTCTTTGCGAGTGGCAAATTCCTCCTCTGGCTTTCTAGGTGGCACCGAAACAGACTAGTCACGGCTCGTTTTGGTCTCATAGGTGCGTACTCTCGTATTCGCACGTCAAGCGATGGGCTCTGTAGAAATACTATTAATCTGATACACCCTTACGCGCCTATGAGGCCCTCTTCTCCGTTATGATGTCGGTTAAATAGTTTCCTTTGATTTTTGTATTTTCGTATTTTCGCGTTTCTCCTTTTCTGTTATTTGTATTAGTCCATATTATGTTCTTAGCCTAGCCACTTTTACGGGCAATCAATCAATCAATCGGTAGGCTAACTGTAACTTATTCCCCATGACAAATACATATTTCGGGACATGGCTTGTATGTTAGTGGGTATTGTCTATTCTAGAATCTAGATGGACTTTGGTAGCCTATACACGTTTTTGTCACTTGCTCGTGTTGTTCTTTGATAAAATTTGCAATGAACTTAATTAGTCTGATTGCATGTAGAAACTCAGTTCACTTCTCTTTATTGTTCCAAAAATAAGCATAGGAAATGTCAACAGAAATACACTGACTGGCACTTGAATAGTACGTTACATACAACAGTTCTTACGGTTTAAAATAACATTTATTGATTTTTTGCCCTTTTTATATACGACTTTTAGTTTGTGTGCGGTTATCGGTTTATGTCCTAATGTTCCTGGCAGCTCTTGGTCCACATTTTAGATTTATGATAGATCACGGACGAAATGGACCCTCGTTCTTTCTATTTGACATGCAGATTGTTCTGTTGTTTCTTCTGCTATAATTCCCTCTGTTGATCACGCAAGGCAGAAATTTGCATTTACCATCCTCGGAGCTTGTCCGATAACTCTCGTATTCTTACGATTGAGTGCTAATTACGATGGGCTAAGGCTTACAAAGTCTGGCCATGGAACGAGATTTCATATGAGTTATAATTATAGATATCTCATTTGCAATACACGACTGAATGCAAATTGAGGAGGAATATACTTGTACCCGAATGTTTTAATCAGTATCCAAACGAAGAAACAGCATTTAACGAGCTTTCTTGTCGATTAGCGAACTCGGACGCTCTGTAAGGTTGGCAGTGGAGCACAGAGCCAGGTTTTCTGGATAGGGAACACTTAATTGTGTTAAGATTTTTAGATATTCTTGATATTTATTATTGTAATGCGCTGACTCTCGGGCTCGCCGGTAGCTCGCCACTTCTGTTGTTTCGATGATACGCTCATTAAAGTTGTACCGATACACTATATTCGATCATTCTACACTCAATCTATGTGGGTAACATGGACTTATATTATAATTTCCATATTAAAGTAAGCTTCTGAGAAAAATGGGCGTATTCCATCAAACGACAAAACGAAAAAACTCTCCAATGGGCTAAAGTGGCTTAAAACCCTAAATCAATCTTTAGCTTTGTTTTAGCGATAGTGTGGCCGTTCTTGGCAAGGGTCCTCTTCAGGCTCCAGCTTGCAAGACGAACCTTGGGCTCACGGGATACTTAGACTTTATCTAGTGAAGTACGTAGTCAACTTCGAATTTGTCGGAATGCACCCAGAGCTACTTAACCCCCTAGGTACTACTTTGAGGATACCCTGGGAAACATCGCACCTTGCTAATCCGATTCATACACATCATCTCACCTGCCTATCACTGTCGCACATATACCTTTTACTTTTTCACACTTCTGTGAATAACAATAGCTTCGTATTATTTTGGTATTTTCCAATCAGGATCGAGCCCATGGAGTAAATGAGTTTCGGTTGGACACCTCTTTTTTCACAGTCATTGATCACTAAAGGTTGTTTGTCATTTGATGGTTGAAATGTGGTGTATCAAAGTATAGTATGTGGTGTGTGTGATTGATGAGACTGGTGGGTGTTGAAAGATTGTCTTCTCCCTCAGCGTCAGTAAAAGTTCTGCTTCACTTGTTCTGTCTCCCAGTTTTTACCGTTAAAAATGAAATACCACACTTACAAATATCACTTGCTTTAGCTCCTCGTACACGCTTTTCACCGCCAATTGTCAATAAAGATTTTTCACCCGCCATGACCTGGTATTCAGACTGGTTCCGCCCTACCTCCGACAAATTAACTTTTTTTGTCTTTTCTTTGTTTTTGGGGTATCTTTTGTGGATATTTTATAAGAAAGTATTTTTTGTTCAATCAGTTACATTTATTCGTTACAATTGCCAGGATTCGGAAGTTACCACAAAGCTCGAAACTCAGATGAGTTCGAGGGAAGCACTGGTCGCAGACAAAAGGGATGATCTACGATAGCATCGATAGTCCTTACTTTTATTTTGAATCCCAAAAAGAATATCTAATCATAAATATTTCGAAAATTCCACCTGCAGCACTTTTCGTAATATTCTCTATTTTGTGGAAGGGAGCGTCATTTGATGTCATTAAGCCAGTTTTAGGATTCAGATTCAAAATGTTGCAGGAAAAGCAAAAAAAAAATTCGCCTGCGGTGCTCAGTTTATGTGATTATGGGTAGTATATTGACTAGACTACAGCTTCTGCTGCTGTCGGAAGCTCGCTCCATCCGGTTTCTGGAGCTCTATGCCTTAACGTCGTCACACCATTTCCTGTCAGTTTAGAATAGAACCCGGCAACTCCGTTTTATTTATTTCCAAATTGCTTAAAGCTAGAAGAGGAATACAAAAATTATGAAAAACACAATACACAATTTACTCGGCCATGCACATAGATGGCCGTGTCGAACCCCAATGTTCTACAATAGTCTTCTGATACTATTTCAGTAAACGATTATTTCTTAAGTTTTGAGTCACTGATCTTTTTTTTAGTTTTGATCAGAAGGAAGATTTATTTGTAAAAGTGATGTTATGCGAGCAAGGCCGTGTCCAGGGGGGGTTAGGGGGTTGAATCCCTCCCCCCTCCCGAATACAAAAATCATCATTTTTACAGGCTTTTCCCTCTGATATATGTCTTTTTGTACTTTTTGTCCGACCCGCAGGCAACCCCCCCCCCCCCCCCCCCGAAAGGCGACCCCCCCCCCCGAAATAAATTCCTGGATACGGGCCTGGATGCAACTGATGTGCAAAGCAAACTTCTTCGTCAAATTAACTTTTTTCTTTTTTTTTTCTTTTTATTGTTTCTTATTTGATATGCTAATTTTTAGTTGGTCATGCAGATGTTCCTGTTAGATACAATATCATACAATATTCTACATTTGTGGTCACCTGTTACTATTTCATTAAATGAATATTCCTAAGTTTTGAGTCACTGGTCTTTTTGAATCTTGATTAGAACATTTATTTGTAAAAGTGCCGACGCATCCCATCCCCGACCCATGAGTGACTCGTGAATAACGTAAATTGGTCAAATCATTGTTTGATTCAAGAAAAATACTCGTCTTTTTTTAAAAACGATCTTTTCATCTTCTCCAAAGTAGGATGAGTTTTCAATCTTTTGTGTCGTTGACAGCTGGGTGAAAGGTTCTTCTTTCTTACGTTGAAGATGGTAGATGTTCCTCGCAATGGGTGTCCTAGGCCTTACGGAGAGGACACGATCTGAAATGGATTCCTTTTCGAATATTTGGGAGAAATCGTGATCGATGCTTAATTTTTGGCTCGCTAGATGCCAAGCTTTGGTCTCACTGATTTACACGATTACTTCGTTATAATATGCTCGTTTGCTCGCTCGTTTGTTTCGCCGAACGAATGGATGATTTTAGTAAGCGCATAACCTTAGTAGCAATTAGGCATCTGCATAGTACACGTAGTGTATTTTATGTGTATTTTACTTTGTGTATTTTACTCATACTCCGCTGTTATCGAAAAAGCGGGTCACAAATAAATAAATAAATAAAATAGAAAAGTGAAATAAACACATAATAAAAATACAAAACGAAAAACGCATAGTACACATAGTGTATTTATGTGTATTTTGCTCACACTCCGCTGTTATCCAAAAAGCGGGTCACAAAAAAGAGAGATAAACACATAACAAAAATACAGAACATAAAACACAAAATTTACTGAATTAGCAGGCAGGAAGGCGGCTGGACAATGACCAAAACTGTTCAGTTGTACTTTAACAGTTGGTTCAAAAGGAGAAAACTTTTGTTTTGTTCCCTTTTTTATTTTGTCGTTTACGCTTTTTCTTTTAGTTGCATTTACTTTTCTTTCTTTTTTTAGTCCACTATCCTCACGTTTTGTTTTTCAGTGTAACCTATCTTTGTACTAGCTAAAATCAATGTTTTTTTTACCCTTGAGGCCAACCTTGTGACGACAATGTACGAAAACAAAACAGTTTAAGACCTCGTCACACTCTGTGTCAAGGATGCTTTCCAGATAGAGCTCATGTTTTTTTTTTTTTTTTAATTTTACTATATCTACCAAACTTTTACATTCGTGAAAAAATGTAAGAAAACCAGTACACAATATAACATTTGAAAACTCATTCACTCAGTTTTTAACCATAACCTTTCTAATAAATCTAAACAACCACGATGGCCTGGATTGGCCGTCTATAAGACCAGTTAATGTTTTGCTTTGTGGATCAGGGTGTATTGTCTGGACTAACGCGAAAACATCGGTCAATCCAGGCGAGTTTGGACGTCTATTTTAGTCGAACGCTCAGCCACGCTACTCTTTGGAGTAAAATCACAATCAAACTTCAAACTTTAGAAGTTTTCGTTTAATTTACAAAATAAAACCTATTATTCCTATCACACTGTCTTCGGAAAGAGGGGACGAGGTTATTCTGGCATCTTTCTTTAATTAAACGCGGTGTTTGAAGTTTTTATGGGAGAGGACCGGCCATGCTAGCAGCTCTTTCTTCATCAGGAGCGAAGGTAAGGAGGAGGATGTCGCTTACTGCAGTGGTTCCCAACCGGCGGTATGCGTACCCCAAGGGGTTACGCGAGACCCTTGCAAGGGGTACGCGAAGGAACCAAAATTGTTTAGTCTGTAGCTTCAAAATCTCGCCTCGCTCATTTTTGATTGCCGAAAGCCTAATATCAACAGCAGAGGCATCACCAGCCAAAATGTATCTTAAGGGGCAAGGTATTTTTACTAACCGACAGGTAATTTTTACCTTTTTTTATAAATAACTGCTTTTACGAAAAATTACGCCGACTCTTCTTTTTAATCGTCTGGCCGATCTTTTGGGGGGATGGGTGCTGTCGACACGTGCGTGACGCCTCTGATCACAAGCCCTAGTGAAAGTCAGTGAAATAATGTTGATCAAAAACAGCTAGCCTACTGCCGTAAAATCTGTTCCTGTGTCAAGCAATATTGTCCAAAGAAGAATCGAAGACATTGCAAGTGATGTTGTCATTCAGGTTACGAATTAAGCTAACAGTTTGCGATGCAGCTTGATGAAAGCACGGAGAACATCAAAACCAAACACAGAAACTGGCTGACTGTAAAAAAATATGCCGCTGATGACGTCGATCCGAGATTTGACAAAGTTTTTGCTAGAAAGCATCCTCTAGTGATTGCCACACTGATTTTGTATATATTTTTACACATGTATGCCTCATCATTTATGATAATAACTATCGTCTTTTTCACGTTCTGAAAAAGGGGGTACGCAATCTTTTCGAACCTTGATTAGGGGTACGCGGTACGGAAAAGGTTGGGAACCACTGGCTTACTGAGTTCTCCTCGGTAGTTCATGCTGCTGTAGAAAAGAGCAGTGCAATGAAAAGCAGACCAGCACCGCATTTTCACCATCTAAAACCTTGTAGCCTATGCCTTAATTGATGGGTGGTCCTGGAATGTCCACTCACTATTAGACGTCCATCCCACTGTATATTTTGAACTGCGTTCGGAATTTTAATTACTATTTTCTCTTCGGAAGAATTTTGCCTATTTTTCCGGTCGCATTTCCATTAGAAACGCTAGAAATCCAGCGACGATTGCGAATGCCAGTACTAATTAGCGAAATATGAAATTTCTGTGTCGCAAGATGAATTATCAGTCAGTCAGATGAAGACAAGTGGGAGGAGAGGGAGAATATTCAGTCTTTTCCAATCGGAGGTTCTGTCAACTTCTGGGAAATTATTCTTGGCATCTTAATCCGTGAAATAACAAGATTAGCGGATAGAATCTCAGACTGTCACTCGAAAAATCGTGGGTTTAGATTGGAATTAACGCCACGCTGCTATTTTATAAGAATAGAAAAAGAGGTGATACCACTGAACTTGTCGTTTAAAATATGAAGGTCAGGTGGTTTTCTGAAAGTGTCCACTGATGGGTTTGCAGCGACGTGGGACGTGATTTAACTCCACTTTCACAGTCCGACTTCTGTGGAGCCAGAGGGCAGACTTGTGCCGTTTGTTTGATATTCTCCCTTTTTGGTTTCTTGTATTCTTTTGCAGAGGTTGGCTATTTAATTGACTGCGTAAGATGGATACGTCAAACGGATACTTCGTGGCTTTGTAGAATACCTATTTTATCGCAGGTTCATCGTTCGGGGTTGAGCCTGAAGCTTAAAGCTTAACTGAAAAACCAACTTATTTTGGGCATGGTGCCCCAACGTCTGGGCATGCCCCAACGTATGAGCACCATGTCCTTACGTTGCGGCTCCGTAGCCAAAATATGAGGATTTGTGTATGACTGTTTCAACTATCCCTAAGTCTCAACTATCGGCTACCTCCGTATAAAGCGAAATAGTGCAGAAAACTTTGTGGTCATGTTGAATATATAGTAAATGAAGATTGACATGTAGATGAATACTAATACTTCAGACTTGGTGTGATCTACGATTTTTGAAATTGTCTGGGATCCGGGTAAACTAAGCTTTCGACCGACGCCTCAAACTCCAGTATAGGTTTCAGTTTCAGTTTATTTATTAACAAAAAACAATTTATACACTGTAAACTAACCCCATCATAGTGAGAATTGCCCTTAGCTGGCGCCAGTATTCATTCTTTTGACATAAGAAAGGTAAATACTACGAAAAAGAAAAAAGAGGGGAAAATAAGCAGATTAGTCAAATAAAACAGAGAATTAGCCTTGTCACAGTTGTCAGTTTTGGTCTTGGAAATATAACTTTTTTCTTTCTATCTGGGATTGGGTCTTTGCCAAATGGTGCTGAACTCCATAAATCCATCGTCTGAGATCTTCATGACATTCCGCAGGTTGGAAGATGATGTAACAACCCGATTATTTCCATGCGTGTCCACATGTCCGTTCATGTGCCAGACTTGCAATTAAAACAGCGATACCCTATGGAAAGACATGAAACTGCTTGAGATATTAAGTCGCTGCCCAGCTCATACTTAATAAAGGAAGACTTGTCCCATAAAATTCTGTTGTCAGTTCATTTCGTCTCTGTTACTCAAGCCGAAACCATAAACCTCCTACCCCGTGACAAATAGACCCAGGTCTCGGCATACCATTCCGTGACAAAACCCTTAAAACCTACCCATCGTAAACCACATGGGGCTTAGCTTAAGTTTATGACACTCTTAAGCCATTTATGACTGATTTTGATGCTTATACTAGAGCAAAAAGTTGTTGGTTGGCTCAGTTAACCATTTCAAACCATGAGGGGGTCAGTAAATACTTGAGAACAATTCGGGTTTCAGTAATTTCGAAAATGTGGCCACGAAAATGGAAAATGTTTTTACCCAATGGGCTGTTAAACTCGTAGTTTATGGAGTCGTTTAAATCGTAGAAGTTAAAACCCTGATTATGTTTTATGGCTGATCGTGCTGCGAACTGAAATTAAATTGAGCGATACGATTGTATTGTTCTTACTGGCTTCATTTTTCTAATTATTTTCTGTGTCTGTTAGCGAATGATTGCAAACTCATTTTCTTTTTCAATTCAGCTCAGGTCAAAGTTAATGCTATATGGGGAGTTGCCAGCACTGTATCCAGGGGGGGGGGGGATTAGCCCCCCTAAAACGAATCGTAAAAAAATACTAGTTTCTTACAGCTTTAACCTCTGATCCATATATTTTTTTTTAGATTTTGGTCCGGCCCGCGGGCATACCCCCCCCCCCCCCCCGAAAAAAATTCCTGGATTTGGACCTGGGTGTTACATTAACCTTTCTTTAGTGTGAAAAGTTAGTTCATGTAAGAGCTTGGGTTTATAATATATCGTCTACTTTAGCTTTTTTCCTCCTACCCCTTATTTGTTTAGAATACCAGCTCGATTTACTAAAATCTCGTTACGAATCTTACATTTTTCTGGATCTTCTAAGGCGTATTCTCGCCGTTCCCCGGGGACTCTACTTGAGGAGTCCCCGCGTTTTTGTTTGTCCCGGCCCGGGGACTCACTCCCCGTATTCTCGCGAGTCCCCACGGACGAGGAATGCTTAGATTATCACCACCATCATCAAAAAGGACTCCCTTTCAGATTCAGAGGGGAATCACTTTTTGCTGGTGTTGGTACAACGTAAAATTAATTAAAAACAGTCAGAATAAACAAAACCAAAAATATAGTGGATTCAGACTAATTTCGTCAACTACATATTTATTTTTAGAACAAAATCAATTTTGGAAGCACTCCCCGTGTTCTCGTTGATTTCCGTAAGCGGGGTCCGCGTGGAGTGACTCCCACTATTCTCGCCGTTCCCTTCGATTCCCCGAGGAGTCCTCGGGAAACGGCGAGAATACGCCTATAGTAAATACTGCTTTTACTGCTCCGCGTACTACACCAAAACACCATCTTTAATCCATTAAAAGACTGGCGAAAATCTCTCGTTTCTGCTAAGGTTTCATTTTTTTTTTGCCAAATGTCGTGTTTTTGGATTTCTTGCTAATGTTGCTAAAGATTAACGAGCGCAAACCCTGTTTTTAATTCTCTGTTTGGAGATCCCAACCACTCGCTTTCAAAGCCAATTTTCTAGTAAACGCTATTACGGATAGGGGAGACCAGATGGGTTTGCCTGCATTTAATTTGTTTCTTGTAGGAGCCTATGCTGGAGCAAGAAATGCAACGTAATAATGTTGTAGCATCTGTCTTGTTCCAACCCCCACACGCTCAAGTTTGGACAGAAGTTAAAAATCATGGTCTTGGATACGGTAGCAGGGTGGAGGCCACCTGTTAAGACAGCGTGTGCCTCTTGTACGAACCGTATGGTAGAGCGAGCAATATGATATTAAGTAATTAATCTTTAGGGGGACATACGGCATACGGCACTTGACATTGTAAGGGATACCGTGTGTTCAACCTTTCAAGCTGCCACGCCTTTGAGTTGTATTTCTAATCGGCTTCTGTGAAGGGTACAATATTCTCACCTTGTACAAACAATACAATTTAAAGTACAAGTAATAAGATACATTTTTATTCCTTCGTCATCCGCTTCACCATCCTTACAAAGTATAAAAAAGCGGAATTGCAATACCCTAGAGATCCTAAGCTGCAAAGCCGCATTCATTTCTCGGCAGTCTCTGGTAAATTTGGGCATGGCTTGGGTCGTGTCTTATTTCACGTCGAAAAGCCATACTAGTTGCGTGAAGCGAGGGCGAATGTACGATAAAAGCTGTTTCTGATTAAAGCCGAGGATACTAAGTTTTTACAGGACTAATAGGAAAACATAACTAGATTCATTGGAGCTTTAAAATGCATAAAATGCAGATTGCTTATTCACTTGAAATAGAAGCTGTGGTAGTTGTGGTGTAGAAGTAGTTGCAGTGTTGTTTTCTTCTAGTGTCGTGGTAGCTTATTTTCTTACTTAATCTCGCAATTTTGTATGTTAGAAGTCGGAACTCCACGATTTTCTTTAAAAGTGTCGCCTATTTTGTAGCCCTTTTTGTTATTAGTGGAGTTAATGGGAAGCACTCGCATTTGCAATGTCTGAAACAATGCCTAAATCACCAACATTCAAGTAGTTTTTTGTTAATATTGTTGGCTAGTGCTATGATTTTTCAGAAAAAAAGGTTAGCGCTACAAATAGTCATTCCAGTTGAATGGTAATGGTCCTCTCGCCGTGTTCCGCCATAGGCCTATACAGTGTCGTTAGTGTTTTTCTGAATTTGAACCCTTTCATCAGCAATTTAGGATCATTATCTAGCGCGTTTGTTTAGAAGACGCGCGCCTGGCACTCTCGTAATGTTAAGTCGGCAGAGGAGATGCCGAACAGAAATTGGACAATTTTGCTAATGATTTTGGTCAGCTTTGTACACGGCACCGGCACCTTTTTAGTACAACAGCTACTTGAACCTTGTGAATGGGCTACCCACTTTTAAGCTTATCTCACATGGTGTACCGAACCAGTTCTTTTCTTTCTCTCGCGAATGCTAATCACGACTTGTCCACAAAGGTTTCTCTGATCAGTTAGGCTCTTGAACTTCGAAAAGGTCCATCTTCAAGGAAAGAGGCACTATGTAATGCTAGTTTGCCAACATCCCGAAACACCACCCTTTATAATCATTCCCTTGACGTCCGAAAATAAAATAACCCTTATAACCGTATTTCGACATTTAGATTTCTTGGAGTAAAGTTCGTGTCAAAACTTTGAAATCCTAGTCCTAATCTAGCCTCTCCTTGACCCTACGGCTTAATTGACAATGGTTTATGATTTAGTTTTTTTTAAGAGTTAAAAATTTTAAAAGTAGGTTAAATATCTTAAAATAAATAAAAATGTTTAAAATGTGCTACATTAACGTAACTTAGTGTGGGGATGAAGCAAAGTCCAAAAAATAAAAGACAAGAACAGATTCTTCCGGGGATTCTATGTGGAATATGATTGAAAAAATTAGGGAAAAGGCAAGATGACTCTGAAGGCAAGAACGGTGATAGCTCATTCGGTTTTGGTTAGTTATATCTGAAAGAATGACACGTATATTGCCGACTGTTTAAAGTTTAACTGAAAAGACAGCTTATTTTTGTATCATCTAACTGAATACACTGCATTATTTGGATTCTGCTAAGGGATATTTTTATTTTTCACTATTTGCTCTGCAATGACTTTCAGAATATCTACGGTCGTCCTCACAACGCGAATTTCTACAGTGGCGTAGAAACATTGAATCTCAGGTTGCGTTTCCCAAACTTAACAATTGTTAACAATCGTTAACTTTACTTCGGGGCGGAGCTAACTGCAGCTTTAACGATCGTTAACTTTTACCAGTTCTACAATTGTTAACTATTTTGTAACGATGCTCATGCTCACCGATCATCGTTACAAAATAGTTAACAATCGTTAAGCTCTGGAACGGAAATTGTAGGTGGGCGGAGCTTAAATTTCGAAACCAGAAACGTGGAACGCAAAAAGTTAACAACTGTTAACAATTTTTTAACGATCGTTAAGTTCGGGAACTCAACCTCGATACACACGCGGCGTTTCAGTGGCCAGTCATCAGCTTGCTGAAGGTAGCTCACAGCGTGAACACTTATTTTTCGTAAATCGTTTTCGTCGAGCATACAACACAGATTCAAGGGCATAGAACATGCAGATCAGACAAGGAAATTCCACTATTTGAAAATCTATTATTCGTGAATAGCGGAACAACGAAGTAAAGCATTTTCGCCGGGTTTAAAGCTTCTTTAAGTGAATAAGCGATGGGTAACTAGATTGTCCTATCTAAGCCCTTTTCAGTTCTACTTTAAGCATACACTTTTTGGAGTGGTCATCTCCCTGTCATAAAAAGCTCGTACGTGCTACTGTTCTGGATCAGTTTTCTGTGATTATCGAAAATTATCATAATTCCAACTGGTTAAATTCGCGCGTCCTGCGAGATCCAAAAATGGATAGGTCTTGTTTTTCTACGGCTTTGAATTGGCGATAAGAAAGATGGCTTAAGCCAAATGACCAAAGCTTATAAGGTGGTAATTGTGTTGAGTCATGTAAGTAATAACCATCAGTTCAAAGATGAATCTTCGTTAATAACACCGACGTGTAGCCTAATACAAACTTCAAAAAGTATTAAACTTGGCTACTCAGCAATCAGGTCAAAATGATAGTACTTAAAGTAATGATGATGGTAATACAACTCTCTTCTCTGTTCAGTTTCTGAACAGACGTAGCTCTAAACCCGTTTTTGACAATGCAGACACACCTTCGTTTCAGAGGAAGCATTTGGGGAGGGCGTGCCCCCCCCCCCTGGAATTCTTAAGGACACAAAATCTTCCATCCTGGTATCAGTTTTTTGTCCCTAAACAGGTTTCAAAAGGCAAAGTAAAGCGATGACGTTAGTTTCAGTTATATTCGAAATCTACTTTAATTAGATCACAAAAGAGGAACTAAATTTTGATTCCGCGCAACAAACCTGAGACAGAGGCCAAAAATTCATCTTTGCCCCCCTCTCAAGGTTTACTGCCTAGTTCGCCTAGTTCTAGTTGCGTAGTTGCCTAGTTCTGCTTAGTTCGCCCAATCAATCTGTAGATACCAATGACCTATTTCTTGCAGTCACTACCGTATACAGGAATTTATTTCGGAGGGGTCTTACCAATATAAGGTTTGAAGCCAAGCTGACCATTCATTACGAAAGAAATAGAAAACCGTGATTTTCGGGGATTTTTCTTGATCAGCTAGTTATCCCTGTGCGAGGGATAAATATCTGGAATTATATTTATCCCTCGCACATCATCTTAGAGGGATAACTAGCTGATCAAAAAAAAAGAAAAAATACCGAAAATCACGGTTTTCTATTTCTTTCGGGGTTTTACCCGCGGGTCAGATCTAGTCCACACAAAAAAAAACATAAAAGACAAAGATCAGAAGTTCAAGCCTATAAAAAACGATTTTTTCTATATTTCGGAGGGGGTTCGAACCCCCTAACACCCCCCTGGATACGGCCCTGCTTGCAGTATATTATTATTGTTGCCAATGTAAAGGACGTGTTGATTGTCTTGTGTCATAACTAATAACCAACGACTTTAAATAGTTCAAAGCTTGAGTCGTTGTTTTAAGTCATTAGTATTTCTTTCTTTTTCGTTTACTCCTTATTCTCATTCATCAATGAAACTATTATTATCAATTTATATCGCACTCCAGCGACTGAAATATGCGATTGCTACACATTCATCAGCATTACAGTCAACAGACGCCTTGGGTTTCTGAAGGGGAAGCCATATTCTGACCTTAGGTCGTATCAGCAGCCATTACCATAAATTACCTACTCCATTACTCGGTTCATTAAGGCGATCAACAACCGTAGGCACAGAAAACAACCCCTTAGTGCTTTCTCGTAATTTTGGCTGGTTTTAGTCGCGGGAATTTATTCGACTTCCGTTGTAATTACAGTTTTAAAGTAGAAACGAAACCTGATATTATTCCATTATTCTCTCTCCGCCGGAATTACATTTTCAATGCAGCACTGAATCCTGATACCATTCAGTTATTTTCTTCCCATGTAGAGTCTTTCCACACTCGCGTTGCTTGTGATTGGTTCGGTTGGAGGTACGGACTGTACAAACCAATGGCCGACAATTTTTGTTCGCAATCCTAGTCAAGATTGTTTTTAATGTGCTGTGTGCTTTAACAATGGAGAGAGTTAAACATATGAGCTGTTCTTTTTTTTTGGGGGGGGGGGGGATTTGAACTGGCATATCGAGTGCACACGGTTGGAATGATAAGGTTTTCAGTGAACCTTTAAGCTATCGACCCCTTAGTATGAGTTGTGTTTTTGCAGATACCGTGGTATCTGTTACCACGGTAACTGGATCTGCAATTAGTCGTTTTTGCAGTAACGTGGTATCTGCAAAAACGACAATTGCCAATTACGCTTTTCGAAGTCATCTCAAAAGAAAAACTGATTCAGTCACATCACTAGGTGCCAAACTTCTTTCCCACCAATTTGACAAAAATTGATGAAAGTAATATGACTTTTTCAGATACCACGGTCGGACCGTGGTATCTGAATATCAGATACCATGATAACTGGCCAGATACCACGGTAACTGCAAAAGAGCCTTTTGACCGTGGTATCAGATACCACGATAACTGCAAAATCGACTTTAAACCGTGGTATCAAATACCATAATATCCGCAAAAACGCAACTATTGTTTCGTAATCTTGGCTAATTTTATTCGCAGGAACCTTAGTAATTTTGTTCAGAATAAATTTGGGAAGCTAACTACGACCCCCGGCACAGAAAACAACCCCTTCATGTTTTCCGCAACCTTGTCTAATTTTAGTCGCGGGAACTTTGTTTGATTTCCGTCAGAATATAGTTTTCTCACTCTGTTCACTCATCCGTTTAAAAATCATGGTCAAAATATTCCCACATCAAACTAGCTGTTAAATCCAATTGATCAGGACATCCTCTATTGCCGCGGGGAACGGAACAGAGTGACCGAACGCTCCGGTTCTTTTGCGGTTTTGGCGAGTTTTTTAAATGTTGGAACAAATACGCCTTTTAACACATCCTTCCGGTGTAATAATGGGAAAATAGAACGAGAGAGTCTCAAGGCGAGTTTTTTGTGCATTGTCAACGATTTTTTCTCATGAAATAAAGACACATACTAGTATTTTCTTGATAATCAGGAGTTCTGATTCTCAGGCGATGACAGTAGTGAATTATGCTTGCAAATTATTTGGATTTAAGGACGATTGGCTTCTCATGTAAGAAGTCAGTTGGTCTTGCGTGTAATACTTTTATTTATGTTTCGGGAAAAAATAGTAAAGGACGGTGATTCGGGTGATTCATTGATCGATTATTCAGAACATTCAGATCATGGCACAAAGACAAACAGCGTGCATATTTAATTAACAGATCATACTATACAAAAAATGTGACAAGTGTTTAGACTGACCTTATCTTTTTTCCGATTCGTGGAGCTATAATTCCCAACATACCCCGCCTGGAATCCATTTTTTCTTCGTTCTGGCAACCAAGATGTATTTAGCCAGAAGTGAAATATCAGCTGTTACCCTTATGTATCAACAACTGAGAGATGCTCAAGAGATTTGTATTTATTTAGATGTTGTTCAGAATTAACGTAAAACTTGACACACAGAACTGCTGGGACAGTTATCGACCAGATACGACAAGCGAAGAGCTACGACGAATTTACCGGAGACTACCGAGAAATGAGAGTGGTTTATCGGTGTCGAATTGAAAGACCTGCGATATAGCAGTCTGTCTGTTTGAAGTTTTGTAGGGGAGTATAAAATGATCATTTATCATGTCTATTGTTCTTTAAAGATCGAAACTAGTATTATGCAAGAACATGAACCAAAACGAAAGGAGACCTTGAAAATATTCGGCGGAATTTCATTAATCTTGTTATTTGAGAGAGATATTGCATTGCTAGAAAAATTATTCAGTGATGATTCATTTTGATCATGGAAGGAAATTAGAAACTCCGGCGTCGCCGAATCACGTCCAGGCAGTGAGCAAAAGGGTTAACCACTTGCGAGTGGAAACCTGAAGAAAGTGAATGAATGTGCGTTTTTTCCAGTGTTAATGGTACTTCCGTAGAAGGGAAATTATGCTGGTATCACGATATAAGAGACGTACCTGATTTAAGCGTATTTAAAAGAGTTTTTTGAGTCCATCTTTAAACCGTTGCCGAACGAATTGCTACCAGTGTTCGTCTATGAGACATAGACACGCGTCGAAACGTTTGAGGCATGTGGTATACTTGATCGGTGCCAATCATTTCGTCAATAGCCAAGAGAAACTTCCTTCTAAAACACGTTCAGCCTCAAACAGTAGGATACCGCCGCATCTTATTATTTGTGTCTGTTCTCTCTAGGCCATCGAAGCTATAGATTAAACCTATCATACAAGCTTATCACTCCGTGGCGAATTGGCAGTTTTGACTCATCATTGATTGACATTCACTATAGAGTTTCCCAAAAGCAGCGGGTGAGAAATAAATAAATATGTAATGAATAAAGATACTTTTTTGTTATTATTATTTAAATCCTGTGGTGTTGTTGTTGAGGCTACTAAGTAAGTGAGTAATTTATTTTTACCCGCCATTTTGGAAAGCGGAGTATAGGAAAGAAAATAAAAGCAAATACAAAACACATAAGAAAACACATTTTTTTTAAAATCTTCGGACAGGAGACAGAGTAGAAGGTCGTGCGCTGGTTGGGCCCAGTTCAGTTGTCGATGATTTTCGGTAAAGACGAGGGCTGATCGCTCTCTGGCGAAACAAAGTATAAACATCGATAACTTCGAATGGGTTCGCTCACAAAACACAGTAGAATCGTTTAGGACCGGTATGGTAAGGTAGAGATGCATACTAGGTTTTGTGAGGATACATTTAGGATAATCAAATCACCCTTTTTCATTATCAGAGTTTATTGTTTCTCAAATAGTCAGGACACTAGAAAAGGGTTCAAGTTCAGGTTCTTTAATTTCAAAACACTTCAGAACAATATATTTCGATCACCGGGGACCGGCAGGGATACGAGCAAGGGGTAATGGGATTTTTGTCACCGAATATATGCTTTGTGAGTGCTTGTGTTCTCCTTGTAGCACAGTGGTTCCCAACCTTTTCCGTAACGTGTTCACCTAATCAAGGTTCAAAAAGGTTGAGTACCCCTAATCAAGGCTCAAAAAGGTTCGAAACGGATTCGGAAAACGAAACAAAAAGGTTCGAAGCGGATCTGTGTTTTGCTCCGTCTGACAATCCTGCTTGCGTTATTTGGAAACTAACTTCATTAGCCCTTCTGATGACCTTAAAGGACACCTCGCACTACGTAATGTTTCTGTTCAGATGTTATAAACTAACTATGCTTACAGGAAATTACACACAGCGTCATGCTTTTTTTTAGCCTCTTTCCATGTCCCTTGCCTATAGGATGACAATCTTGGCAAAAGTTTCATAACCGGTGTCTGGTCGAATAAGCTCCTCGGAAACAGTGATTCGACGCCTGATACGTCACGTAAAGAGACATGGCAAGCTTGATAATCAGTATATTGGCAAAAGAGAAGAAAGGATACGCTTGTGAAGTGAAGAATCTTGGGAACGAGAATGGGTAGAAAAACTACTGAAGTCAAGTGAATTACTATCATAAGTACGACGTCCTTTACCCAACGAAAAATTTATTTCAAAGTAGTAGTACGAAGTTGTACGAGAAAGTAGCATGCAATACTAACTGATGCTACTACATGCTTCCACTTCAAGGCTACCGTGTTACTGCATGCTACTATTAGCAAGACTGGATGCTACTATGACAAGACAGGATGCTACTCGATACTACTACATAAGATTGGACCAGTCTGAGGCACATTAAATGATAGTATTCTTTGCTATTACATAGTATTACATGCAACTTTTTCGTACAACTACCATACAACTACGCAGGCTACAAATTTTTCATCGGGTAAGGCCTCAAACTAAATCTGCACAGCTGGCTCGGAACGGAAGGAATTTTTAAAAGACCGAAACTAAATACTCAAAGGCACTCGATTCAAAGTCGTAGTCACGCGCTTTCGGCACAAACTGTAATGCTCGCGCACCCTATGCCGTGAAATATACAATCGATCGTTATCTCACTGGAGTGACTTGGTGCTTTGCGAATTATAAATCGTTCTCCTCGAACATTTTCACGGTCATGGAACGATAGGGGTGTATAACTATGACGCTGTCTTTGGCTTCCAGCGTCGACCACCACGAATTCTTGATCCAGAGCTCAACTTCGTGATAGCCTATGCCCGATATGGGTAACAGGAATGTTACTGTCGACTCTTTATCTGGCAGTTGTCGCCGAACCGAGTCATCAGTTTGATTTATTCCTTCTTCTTCTTCTTGGCAAGGCCTCTTGGAAGGCTGCTGCTCTACTTAGGCTTTATGGATTTGGTACTACAGGTTCTTCTTCTTCTATGACTGTCGAACCACCATCAATGCTGTTCTTTTCCTTTCAATGCACATTCACGTTCCAGTACTCAAAACTATCTAAATACGATAATACTAAGCTACGCTTTGAATGTCCATGGCTTTGGCTGTTTCAAGTCTTTTCCCAGAGCCATTGACTTCTAGCAAAAACTTGGCAGAATTCTGAAACCGGTTTTACGCATCACTGGCAAAATACTCGGACACTCGTCGGGAGCATAATGCGCATGTAAACTAGTAAGTCGTGGCAAGTGCAAAGATTAGTGAGGTCTCGGTAGGGGGTTCCAAATTTCACATGTGAAATTTGGGTCCCCGGGTTTAAGAATTAATCAACGCAGTTACGGAAGTAGGTTGCATTTGCATTGGTCCTTTAAAGTGAGGAGGGACGGTCAGGATTTCCCGGACAGGTTTTCTGCACTTTCATCATCAAGTTGAACAGATCTCAACTTTTCCATTTTTAAATGAAGATGGTGCACCAAATCGGGCCAGGAATTCCAATTCGGGAGCACTCAACCCTGATCGTTTGTCCAAGGCGTTACTGTCTGATAAATTATTATTTCCTTGTAAGAAAATAATTAATTTCGTGTGTACTCCATAAGCTACAAGATTTGCTAGTTTTAAATCCACTGTTCTGAAACATTCATTTTTTGTTTTCAATTAGAATAGAATAGAACAGAATAATGTTTATTTAGCCTCGATTGGGCCATACACAGATTTTTATATACACAGCATACAGATATTTTAATGCATTGAAAAATAATGATCCAAATAAAGATAACACATAAACTATCTCCTATTTAAATTCCGACTCACATATTCCACCACCGCTTTAATAACGTTGTCTTTAGTCGATGTCAATATACCAGGGAAGAGCAACCCTCCCCCAAACTGATCCGGTAGAGGAGGCCACTTAGATCTTCATGCAACCAGGGACCCATAAATTTCCTGTAGTGACTCGCCATTCAGGGGGCTTGTCATTTCCTATGCTTCTATGTTGCTATGTTGCCCGAGCCTCATCTAGTTTCCAAAAATTCCGCTTGGGTCGAATCGGCGTTCTTGCTCAGATAGACAAAATTTGTTGGGACTATTCAGCATGCCACCAGGTACCTAAGCCAGGACAAAAGATCCAGGATACTCTTCCATTACAGAGAAATACTCCCAGTTCAGCACAACAGCTGCGAAAAATTTTGTCTATCTGGATAGTCGGGTATTTTATCCCCGTGGGTATTTCTCGAACTATCTGACGCTCGGTCAAGAGTGCATCAGAAATCTCTTATTGACAAGCCCCCTGAATGGCGAGTCATCACAGGAAATTTATGGGTCCCTGATGCAACTAACTATGTGCACCGGAGCAAGTTGCCAGTTGGGCTGGGCGATTTCTGTGGTAATTCCTGGCAAGCATGTCGCAGGTTGGAACAACGTTGGTAGCTTTTGTTAAAGGACCCATCGTACCTGTATTACTAACTCAGACTACGTCCCTGCTCGCGTCCCTGGTCGTCCCACACATTCTCGTTTCCAGGATTTGTCATTTTTATCCACCCGAACGTCACTAGGACTGATTTCGTCATTTGCCATGTTTGCCCCTTCTTCAGGAGGGTCAGGCTCCCGACTAGGGTTCCGAGGAGCTCATTCGTCGGAAATACCGGTTCCACATGTTTTTCCCTGTTTCTCACCAAAGCAAAGGTGTCCGACTGAGCAACTGAGGCTTAAAGGACTCGTCGTACCTATAATGCCAATGTAGCCTACTTCCGGATTGCAGTCATTAGTTCTTAAACCTGAAGACATAAATTTCATATGTTAGATTCTAAACCCGCTAACGGCACCACACTAATCTATGCACTTCACGCGATTCTCGGTTTCCAAGCGCATTAGGCTCCCAATGAGTGTTTGCGTATCATGCTACTTGTGCATAAAGCCAGTTATCTCAATCTTGCCGAGTTTTTTCTAGAAGTCAATGGGTCTGGGAAAAGGCTTAAAACAGCTAAAGTCGTGGATAATTTGTTAAAAGCAGAGCTTAGTTTTACAGTATTCAGATAGTTTCGAATATTGGAACACAAACACTATGTAGTGCGAGGTGTGCTTTAAAGCAGCCGGGACGCGATTGTAATCTTTCCAAAAACCCGACATAGTTTTAAACCCATCAAAATACTAAGACCAACCAACCATCACGCACAACACTAGGAAGCCGAAAGGGTCCCAACTTGAAGAGGAGTGATTAAAGCCCACCTCGCACTAATTATTATTTTTGCGCCAGATTCAAAATTATTTGAACACTGTAAAACTATATTCTGTTTTTAGCAAATTATCTAAGGCTTTGGCTGTTTTAAGCCTTCTCCCGGATCCATCGACTTTTAAAAACTCGGCAACGGTTTTACGCATCAATAGCGTGATACGCGAACACTAATTGGGAGCATTATGCGCATAGAAAATAGTGAATCGTGGCGAGTGCAAAGACTAGTGAGGTATCGTTAGCGGGCTTAGAATGTAACATATGGAATTTGGGTCTCCGGGCTTGAGAATTAATTAATGCAGTTGTTGAAGTAGGTTGCATTGGCGTTATCGACACGACGAGTTCTTTAAGAATTTCGATCAGTTATGAGACTGTGCTAATGATTTGGTAGCTTTCGCTGCCCTACCCATTTTGTATACGTTATTCGTTTGGAAGGGTATCATCCTGGATATATTTTGCCTTTGTATTTTTGTTTAATGTATGTTTTTGTGTATGTTCGTTTTTTGTTGGTATGGTCTGTTGGACTGAAATAAGACACTGATATGTATATACATATTGTTACGAAATACCAGTTTTGCAAGCCGTTCCGTGTCTCTCATCATAACTAAGACGTCCGAGTGAGGCTTAAAATAGTCTGGAGGGATTCGTGCACTTTTAAAGTTTAACTGAAAAGGGCTGGGATAGGACAATCTAGTTACCAACACTTAAATTGGCTTGAAGAACCGCTGAAAATGCGATAATTTGTTGTTCCGCTACTCACGAATAATCAATTTTCAAATAGTGGAATTTCCGTGTGATTTGTGGTACCTCTATGCGCTTGTATCTGTGTTGTCCAACTTACGAGAAAGAATTATGATTTTTTTTTTCAAGCACTAAGCAGCTTCACTAAGCTCACAACTGCCCACTGAAAAGCCGCGTTTGTGTTGAGATTAAAATTTCCCGAGTCAAAATAGAATTTACGTTGTGGGCACGGCCGCAGTTATTTTGAACATCATAACTAGAGCACATAGTGGAAAATAAAAAAAATCCCTTAGCAGCATCCAAATAATTCAGTGGATTCAGTTAAATGACACAAAACTAAGTTGGCTTTTCAGTTAAACTTTAAAGGAGTAACGCGTGTTAGAATCTTGGAATAGAAACTGAATCTACTACGTCTTGTGTTTTAACTACTGCAAGAAGGTTGGAACAAACACACTACTACAGAAGGCCGTGTGTGGGCTGAGCGGATCCACCCTTTAATTTTGATACCCTGTCAACAGGAGCAAGCAGGGGATGGATAATGAAAATGAATTACTGTTCTAGCCAGAGGTGTGTTAGTGTGGGGCTGGTCTAGTCTAATTATTCGGTAGATTTAAAGTGTAAATTCTCAGCGTAACTACCCTTAATTTGAATTGGGTTTTGGCCTGGAGACTAGCTAATTTGTTTAGAATTTGGTGATTACCATCACAGTACATCTTCTGTGTGTCGGAGCTCCAACTGTAGTGCTAATGATCGATGGTCAAATGGCACTTTGAACCGTTTGTGAATTGAAATTCGTACACAGAAAGGCTTATTAAAGAGTGCAATCAGAAGCGGTCTAACATTTGCAATGTTTAGATCACCCTCATCTAATTCTCGACTTCAAACCGGGACTCCGTCTGAGCGTTGTTTCCAGGGCGGGGGGGGGGGGGGAGGGTAGACCTCCCCCCAAAAAATAATCATTTTGTAGACGCTTTAATCATATTTTGCTAGGTCATATTTGACAGTACATAACAGACGGGGGAGGGTAGACCTCCCCCCCCCAAAATAATCATTTTGTATAGGCTTTAATCATAGTTTGTTAGGTCATATTTGACAGTGCAAAACGGATAGGCTCCGTCATCTGAATTTCAAATTTTTATTCTACAAATTCATTTTCCGGCTGTAGACTGAAAAGGACCCTTGCCAAGGAGGGCCGAAATATAGCTTTAATAAAATTCAGCTCACGTATCCGTTTTGCACTGTCAATAGGCTTTAACCTCTGACCTATGTTCTTGTTTTACTGTTTGGAACGGATTAGGTCCGACCCGTGGGTACCCCCCACCCCACCCCACCCCCTAAATAAATTCCTGGACACGGCCATGGTTGTAACGTCTACTGGCTCGATTAGGGAGCAAATTAGAAAAAAAAAGACAAAGCGAAAAATATTTAGCTGGTGTAGGCTATGGAATATGGCTAGGGACAATTGCACTTAAAATATTTTTCTTAAAGTTGCCCCCTATAGTCATTCTCTTTGAGGTATGCAACCACCACTTTATCAGCGACAACATCTTTCTCGATTTATCTTGGGGATATAGGAACAACATCGAACAAAATCAAACTGAATAAAAAGAAGAATCAGACAAAAAGAAAAATATTTAGCTGGTGCAGGCTATGGATGATGGCTATGGACAAATGCATTTAAAATATATTTCTTAAAGTTGCACTTTAATAGTCATGCTCTTTGAGGTGTGCAACTTTATCAGCGACCAGGGTCGTATCCAGGGGGGCTAGGGGTTTTATATTCTTATAGGCTTTAATCTCTGTGTTTTTGTACTTTCGGTCCGATACGGGCCAGTCAGCGACACCATCTTTATCCTGATTTACCTCGCATATGTGGCAACAACATAAATACAAGACCAGATGAGTGATTCTGATAATGTCAGAAAGTTCCTGTCAAAATACATTTTAGATTGCACTGTTCATATTGTTTTGCTACGATTAACCACCAACTCATTCTTACCGGCATCCTTTTCGTTTCACGCGGAAATGGCAACAATATGAAATTAAGATTTGCTGATGCAGTTTTCAGCAAACCCTCTTCTGTTTGTCTTTGTTACTTCTACCACCTGCAAACGGGTAGTTTAGAACCTTTTTAACAAACCCACCGCTTACCATATGGGCTCTAAAACGTCCTGAAGGAAAGGAAACGGAAGTCTGGTAGTTTTAATGTGTCGGTAATAGTCATGAAATTTAATAGCCAAAGTTTTGAAGCTAAGCAACCAACCACAGCTGCACGGGTGGGGGAGATACGTTTTGTGATAGCGGGTCTTCATTAAGGAAGTGGGAGGGGGTGGACGGAAAGAGTTAGATATGGTAGCTGAGTCGTCTATTCATAGGCATATTCATCCGCCTGTCTGAAGAGACAACAACCTGTAAGCTCAACAAGCGAATAGACAAGGGGCGTATTTATTTATTAACATGTGTGACGGCGGTTGCAAGGAAACTCTCGTACTTCCGATGTCAGCTTTTGTCTTTGCATTTTAAGTAGTTTTATTTTTTCATTCGCAGATTTATTTCACGATGGTTGATTGTTGACAAAAATTGGTTTGCTATTTCGATCGAAGATTTGAATGTTTAAGGTTTATTATTGTCAACTACTGAAATAGTACACGCAAATTACTGAACATTATTTCGGGGTTTGAACCGGAGAAAAACCAGTTCAAATGTCGATACCCTTCGTTTTCGACGATATCTCGTTGTGTCCAAGTTACTTTTTCTTTGACATTCGCGTTTTTATTTGACGATTCATGCTTGTGGATATTTGAATATTTTATCTTCCGGATTCTCTCTCTTCCGACTTCTGCCCTCCACCCAGGTTAGGTCTTTTTGACAACTATGTCGTACCTGTCACTTTTTTCTTGGTGTAGCCTAATGTTTCTCAAGCACAAAATGGCAATGTACCAGTAAAACATCTAAGGAGTCGATACAGCCAGCACCGGCTTAACCATACACCACTGCTCATACTGGATCTGAAACCCCTGAACGAAACGAATGTTCCTTGCGACTTACACTGCTGCGGGTAGTAATGGTCTACTACTAAACAATTCGCCATATTCTTGTTCAGCGCTTCCAATCGGACAAGTCTCTGTTAATCCCCCCATGCCTCACCATCAGCACTTATTGACAGACATAGTAAAATAGATCCACAGTTGATGAGTAGAAAACCTGCACTTTGCTTCCCATGCAATGGAGGTTTTGCATATGCCTTAGTGGTAGAAAGTGAAAGTTAGCCACTACCTTAATGATCGGACTTTTTACTATGTCTACACAAATGTTGATTATGAGACGATTGGGGGGCTGACAGAAACTAATCCACTTGGAGCGCTGAGCTGGAATAAAGCAAATTAAACCAAAAAACTTTAAACAACCTATTACTCAATACTTCAAATACCTCACTTCTTACCTCCCTCGAACATCCCTCTACAGACGCCACGTCTCCACCAATTTATTCATTTGTTGGTTCATTTATTCATCCATTCATTCCTATTTAAAAATCGGTACCGCAATTTAAAAATCTGCTAAAGAAACATCTCCTTGAGGGTAGTTGGTGAATGGAGGGTTTGGAAGACGAGAGAGGACTAGTTGACAAATTAGTTAATTTTTAGTTTATTTTAGTGAAGGTTTGATTAGTTATATAATATGGTAGTAAATATGTAGGCTACTGGTTGCGTTTTTCAAGCACGTATGTGCTTTGTTTGTACCCGGTCGCCAAGCCGGAATGAATTCTTGTTTAGTAAAGTTGTTGAATCCTGAAATTCATTCCTATTCCAGGCTTCATTCTCCGACGCTTCCTCCGCCCTCCACCAGGTGACAGAGGGTCGGGTTTACTTTCGTGACGTCACAGTTTCACTACCGGCATCCTGGGCTTGTGGGAAGCAGCCGATCGAAAGCAGTGAAGTAAACTGGAAAGATGCCAACTTTCGAATTTCGAACAGCAAAGAAGTTTTCACGCAGCAACCAAGAGGGTGTGGCAAACCAGGAGAGTTTTCTAATATCCCAGCAAGTCTATTTGGGGTAGGGGATGAACCTCTAAATCAAGGTATGAAAGTTTTCGATCGTACAATAATACAGATTTTTATTTCATGAAATGACGAGGCATGATCAAACAAATAAAATAAAGGTGATGGGCTCACATTGTCAGAAGTAAGGCACAGATTGCACTTTACCAGACTATTGTGGTGGTTTGCGAACTCCCGGCTGAGGAGCATTTTTGTCTTTCAGTTCATTATTTATAAGATTGTCAAAAGTTTCATAAGAGGTAACACAAGGATACGCGGTTTCGACATAATAACACTTATAATATTAGCTGTTAAGTTTTTGAAATGTTACGTATTAACACGTCATGCATACAAAAAGAGCCGAAACACCTCCGAAAAAACATCGTTTGGCATTTTCTTTCTCATCATGATATTGCAAAAGTTGTCAAATGCTTTTTCGGTGGTTTTCTCGGCTCTTCACGGCAATGATTGTTATGCATAACATTTTAATTTGTAACGTTTGAAAAACGTAGCAAGCTAACGTCGTAAGTGTTATCTGTCGAAAACCGCGCATCCGTGTGTTGTTTATTAAGAAACTTCTGACAGCGCACATATCACATCCCGACATTTCCTACTTTTGAAACAAAAGAACGATAGCCCTATTTGTCGGAGCGCGTATAACGAAGTGATAAGTTTCCTCCAAATACCGATATTCCTTTTTTCACTCATTTCTCATAGTACTATACCGATACTATACTAGGTTTTGTTGGGGGATCCACTTGACTATTCACACTGCACACGTTCAAACAATAAAACAGAAGCGTTACTCTTACATTTGCCGCAACACATTGTTGCGAAAGAAACATAGGCAAAAGTTACCTGCCTCAAAACCTTAACGGTTTCGCGAACTACCCGTTCGCGAGTAGGATAGTCTTTTTTTTTACTTTATTTCTCTAAGGGTTCTACCCTATATCCTATACAAACCTTTTTTCATCATATCCTACCTAACATTAAAAACTTTTCCATTCAAATCAATTATTTAAACTTAACATTTCAAAAACTCAACAGCCAGATCTGTAGGTTAAATCCAAAATACAGCGTCTTTTAAAGCGTTCTTGCAACTAAATGAAAGTTACTCATAAATTTCCTCGTAATGGGAAGATTCATCCCCTTCTTCTCGCAGTCTCACCAATCATTCGTCGAGACATCCAGCACGCCTTGTGCTGGTAGGCCCATCCCGTCAAAAAAATTAATTACCACTATCATCCGTTTTGTCCTTCTTTTTATCTGATTAAAGTTGACCATGATGGATCTAGTCGATGCAAAAAATTCTCGGATTGCACCCATGCAGACGGAAAAAATGATAGTACGCCTTCCAAGCAGTGTAATCAGATTTTGTACAAGCAGGAAGTATCACCCATCAGTAATTATATGTAAGAGACTTAATGCGGGTAAAAAATAAATTTTTGCCTTAGACCATCCGATGCGTCCCTCACAGTAGTCACAATCGCTATTACTAATCACCATCGAAAGGGCCGTATCCAGGGGGGGGGGGGGGGGTTGACCCATTTCTGAGTAACTTTCATTTAGTTGCAAGAACGCTATAAAACGCTATCCTGCTCGCGAACGGGTAGGTTCGCGAAACCGTTAAAGGACCCCTCGCACTATTTACTCTTCAGCTTACAGTATTTTAAAATATTCAAAAACTTTAAAACTATCCTGTGCTTTAAACAAATAACCCACGGTTTTGGCTGTTTTAAGCCTTTTCTGAGACCCAATGACTTGTAGCGAAAACATGGAAGCAATTTACATAACCGTTTTTTCTGACGGAAAAACTTTTCGCAGACAACTGTCGACAGCTTGATACACATCTAAGGTAGAAAACAGGGCAAGTGAGAAAATCAGCGGGGTTTTGTTAGAAGGGTTAGAATGTACCGTACGAAAATGGGGTCTCCGGGTTTAGAAATAGATAGATAGATTTATTAATTGCTAAGCAGCCCGAGGGCCATGGCAACAAGAAATCACAAAAAATATCACATATAAGAAGAAAACGCACAAAACAAAATAAGAACACAAAAAAGAGAAAAGGCTCCTCCTTAATCTTAATCTTTATCTTCTCTAACAACCATTTTCAGTACTTCTTTGTTATTTCCCTAATCCAAAAATCTGCTTCTATGTTCCATCGCTGTCCTCAGGAATCGCCCCAATCTCTTAATCGTAGTAAAACATTCATTCCTAACAACTCTAATTAACCATTCTTCATCAAACTCACTCACACTGTACTGTTCTTTCCTCCATCCACTCAGCTCCATGCACTCGCAAACCATGTGAACCAAACTCTCATTCTCGCATCCACACATCGGACAGAAGTAAGGACCGGATTTCTGCCGAAAATTACCAATATAACGTCTTCTAGCACCAATTGGCAGGGTGTCCGCCAACATTTCAATAATTATTCTTAATTCCTCCCGCTTAAGACCCGCTTTAAACATTATACTCTCACCCCATGTCGGACAACTGTCGACAGCTTGATACACATCTAAGGTAGAAAACAGGGCAAATGAGAAAATCAGCGTGGAAAATCAGCGAAGGGTTAGAATGTACCGTACGAAAATGGGGTCTCCGGGTTTAGAAATATATGGAGTGGTTATGGAAGTCGGTTGCGTTAGTATAATAGGTAAGACGGGTCCTTTAAGGTTTTGAGGCAGGTAACTTTTGCCTATGTTTCTTTCGCAACAGTTGACCCCCCCCCCCACCCCCACCCCGAAACATGCAAAAATAATCATTTTTTATAGGCTTTTCCTCTGATACATCTCTTTTTGTCCGACCCGCGGGCAACCCCCCAAAGGCACCCCCCCCCCCCCCCCCGAAATAAATTCATGGATACGGGCCTGACCATCACTAATCCCGATCACTAAGATAAGCTACCAAGCTGTTAAGGACGAGATACTTGGAACGAAATACCTGGTTCTGTATTGTCTGAAATATCTTGCCTGTTATTTAATAATGAATAATAATAATAATATAATAATAATGCAAAAATAAGCCGCTAGCCTCTGTCTCAGTGTTTAAGTCAGAAGTGTCTTATCAAGCGAAAACATATGTACATATAAATTGTATAAAGTATATTTGTAGAGTTTCTTATCCAAACCTGGATTTTCTTAATCCTAGTCCCG
The DNA here is from genome assembly GCA_030848855.1 of Branchinecta sandiegonensis. Taxonomy (NCBI): domain Eukaryota; kingdom Metazoa; phylum Arthropoda; class Branchiopoda; order Anostraca; family Branchinectidae; genus Branchinecta; species Branchinecta sandiegonensis. Next base: position 26,318,244 of record JAUPMV010000001.1, on the reverse strand, counting down.
TCTTCAGCTTTTGCTCATCCAAAATCACCCCCCTTTTTGGCCCACTGTAGAAGAGGAGATAAGATTTAAGGCATTCACCAGTTCTTCCTTAAACAGGAACAGGTTGCGAGCAAGAAAGAAAATAAATATGAAAGGATACCTTTGAAATATACTCAAGTGTTCAAATATTGATGTAGTAGACTGCCAAATGTGCCATTACTAAATATTCGTATTTGATTTATTATGCTCCTGAATCAGGAAAAATGAGAGCGTGTTCCACCCTTCTTACCGTGGATATTACGCGACGTCACGGATCCTGTCTTCTTGGCGTCAAGGCTGGGCTGGGATCCTTTTTTCTATTTTCGGCAACATATTGTGCCACGGGCGAATCAGGCCAATCACGTCGGAGAGATCGTAGCTACTATACTTACTGCGCTCCCGAGCGTGATAAGCAAATTGTTACCATTAGTTACTATTTTGAGAAGGTTGGAACGGTGGGCGTAGTAACTTTTCACGAGGTTGGAACGGAAATAGTAGATTTTTAGAAGGGTGGAACACGCCCTGAATGAAAGGCGTTGAGCAAAATAGTTAGGAAAAACTGAAGAAGGTATATGCATGCCCGGTTTCGCTATCGTTAAAGGAGTTTGTATTGCGGAAAATTGGGAAGAAACCATTTCCAGTCGATCGGAATGGATGTTGTGAGTGCAACTGTATCTTTTTCTTTCTGCAAAATCCTAACTCACGTCATCATTTTAATTTATTAATAGAAACTTGAATGAACCCTTTAGTGAAACTCTTCGCCAGCTCATTAATTGTTCGTTAGGTCCGGTAGCATTCATTTAACATAGTGGCCACACATTCTCTTATTGAAAATGTGGCGGATTTTCAGACGAATGATATAAAACCTCGTCTTAAGTTGTTGAGAGATAGTACCAATTTGGAAGTTCCATTTTATTTTTTACTCACCAGCTAAATACTTTCCTTTCCCTTTGAATTTTATGGAATTTTATTTAATTTTAGAGCTCTCGACGGGTTTAGGTCCCAATCGGAACTTGATAGTAGGCCAGAGCAAATGTGGTAGATTTTCCATTTGTAAATCTTGTCCGTCTACAACCCTTAACTGAAATACATGCTTCCTACCCTTACAATTGCCATGTGAGCTTTCAGCTCTTGTTCTGCAATACGGAGGAATCCCTTCAGTAGATTATCCCGGGATCGTACCGAACCTGTTCAGAACTAGTGACACAACTGTAGGTGATCTAGACACTCAAAATGGTTCCGAATTTGGACACGTAGTGACACTATGGTAGAGGCACAATTACAGATATAAATAATGATGATAGTAGCTTTATACAACTATCTAGAAAGTAGATTTTTTTTAAAGCAGAAACAGTGCACGTTTGTCCTAAGCTACTTGGTCTGGCAAACCCAACTAAAATCTCCGACCGTTCATACTTTTTTCGTGAGTGATGAATTCGAATGATAATAATTATTTGCGCAACAGTAATGGCATTGATCATGCTGAGCAATGATTAACAGAAGAAAAGACGCACGGTGATTCATGGCGACGCACTGTCCGCCCCTTATTAGCATGTCAAAACACCTCCTTTAAAAAGCATATAATTCTTTAGCCGAGAGCAAGCCCGAGTGTGGAATCTGAATTGGAACATCTTCATTTAGGGGTTAGCTACTACACTGTTCACAAGTAACACTAAGCATGTGCCTTTCCAAGAAGACGTTCGTGCGAACTGCAAGCTTTCCGTTATGACTTTCGAAGTAGTTTTGGGTGATAAGTTACAAGGAGATTATAAAGATGAGATCATGTTATTTTAAGTATGCAAAGCACCTGCTCCACTTGTCGAAATTATGTCATAACCAAACATTGACGGAGAAGTTCAAAATTCAAGATGCAAGTGTGTCGCTTTCAAAAATAATGGATTACAGGGCCCAACCAGCGCACGACATTATCCAACTGATTCCTGGCCGAAGATTGAAAAATTAAGTGTCTTTTTCTGAGTGTTTACGTGTTTTATTTATTTTCTTCATTTACTCCGCTTTTTCAAAATGGCGGGTCATAAATAAATTACTTACTTACTTACTTACTTATTGCAGACCAATTTCTGCATTTGCTGTTTTAAAGAAATGTAACAGTTAAAGGCTTTTCACACATATTAGTTGTGTTTTTTTTCCGACTTTTGCCTTTCCCTTTTCGACTATAGCTTTTCCGGCCTAGTGAACATTTTCGCCTTTTTAAAGTTGCCATTACTAAGAACTTTTCGCTTTTCTTGGACAAAACGCAAATTTGACGAATTCCATTTTCCTTGTGCTGTAAGTTTTTCGTCTTTAAAACCCGGGACAGTCTCCAAATACTGATTATCACTTTTGAGTTAAATCCATCTTTTATTGGATTTTGGGTAAATTGACAGAAATCTCGAGGCGCAAAAAGACAAAAGGAGAGCGCAACTTGGTCAGCTAGCAAGTTTCCCCTTCTGCAAAAAGTCGAGGAAAAAGGTGAAGTTGGCGTTTGCCTTTTTGGCAAAAACGGGAAATTGTCAAACGCAAAACAAGTAAAAAGCCATCGAAACGGGGAAAAGGCGAACAAAAACGCAACTATTTTGTGTGGCATTACCAGCAGAGAGTAACCAGAGGATTATCTGTTGATAAGTATTCTTTCAGCCCAAGCTGACCGCGAATCATATAAGTAAGTAAGTAATTTATTTATGACCCGCCATTTTGAAAAGGCGGAGTAAATGACAAAAATATTAAAATATTTGACAGTGCAAAATGGATACGTCAGCTGAATTTTATTAGAGCGATATTCATGATTAATATTGGATCTTGCCGACTTTCAAACCCCGTAAAAAGGTATCTTCGCCTCACTGTTGTCTATCTCTGAACTTTGGACTAGCCTAGAAATTAGTGTCAAAACTAAATGGTAAAACTCAATTCAGTAGGCGGTACTTTTCCCAAATAGAGTTGATTAAGATTCTCCATTTAAGGAACTGATATTACAAGTACAGAATTGTTTTAATCGTTGTCGATAGAAGGATGAAGTCACTAACTAATCGTTCACGATCGGTATCGGTAATTCGAAAAATTGTTGCTGTTTCCAACGTGTAATTCTCAGTCGTTCCGATAAGTTTATCTCCATTTAATGCTGGTAGCAAGTTGAGCAGCCCGGCTATCGTATTGCAAAACTGTTATCTTCATTTAATATTGGTAGTATGCCAGTTGAATCTTCCAGAAGATGATATTTTTATAACCTTTAAATCTTGTGTTGTAATGAGTATATGGGTTGCTTCAAAAAATAATGGCTATCCTGTTGATTTGCTGGTTATAACTCAATTAAATGGTCCGTCTATGGTACTGCAAAAAACGTGGAGTAACTCATTTTTATTCAATAGTACAAGTCTAGTGTTCGTGCCTCTTCTGATTTTGGATCCATTTTGTAGTGTAAACACTGTCTCGGATCTTCGATTTTTTAGAAAATTTTAAGTTAAATAAAGCAACTTTTAGCATATCTTCTCTTATTTCTTCTCATATTTCTTAATTTGTAGGCTACATATCCTCTTGGCCTCTTTTTTCTTAAGGGACCCCTCGAACTGTTTAATATTTAACTTACGGTATTTTAAAATATTTGGATACTTTAAAACTCGGCTGTGCTTGCAAAAAATACTCCACAGTTTTGGCTGTTTTAAACCTTTTCCGAGACCCGTTGACTATAGCGAAAACAGGGAAACAATTTACAAAACCGGTTTTTCTGATGGAAAAACTTCTCGCAGACCATACACCGTGATACACATCGAAGGTAGCAAAACACGGGAAGTGAGAAAATCAGCGGGGTTTTGTTAGAGAGGTTAGAATGTACCATACGAAATTGGTGTCTCCGGGTTTAGAAATATACGGAGTGATTATGGAAGTAGGTTGCGTTAGTATTATAGGTAAGACAGGTCCTTTAACCGTTTAATGTCACCTTCCCTTTCCAGACAAACGTAAGCTATCCTTCGATGAATACCTTGAAAAATTGTAAATTCTTAAGAATTCAAACCCATTTCCATGGTTTAAAATTGCAATTTTATTTTTGACTAAAACAATTCTCAACTTCAAGATGCCCGTATCGTTTCTGGAAAGTTGCGGTTTAACTGAAAGATTCCAACCTACAAAGCCACTGCTATTCCACACGTTCTGTATCTTTCCACTTTCTGGACCATCTTCAGTAACGAAAATCTTCGTCAAATTCGTTGCATTTTCTTTTGGTTTTCTAAATATTTGCTACGCCTCTCCCCCCCCCCCTGGACAAGGAACAGCCATCTCATCGAAAAGTTCCACATAGCTGATCCGTCTGCGGCTGTCATGAGATCCATCAGCAGGATGAAGGAAAACTGTAACCACCCATGGAGCTCCATGATGTTCCGGTTTACTGAATTTTTACCTAGACGGGTTACAAATAAAATTTAAATTTAAATCATTTAAATTTCATTTTTAATCTCGGCACCTACAAGTTAAGATTTTGAGAATCGTAAATTTGCCTAGTTGTTTAAATCTTTTGTAGTTTTGCGTTCTTTCGTAGTATTTGAAATGTTGCTGAAAGGATAGTTTTTTGTTTATATATTATTTTACTCCTCAGTTTTGAGGGATGGGAAAAAAAACAATGAATAGATAAATCGTCCAGGGAAGGAACTATGTTTCCCGGTAATGTGCATGTCTTGATCGGTGTTCTAATTCCAGGTCAGCTGATCTTTGACGAATGGCTGCGCCTGCGATATGGAGTCTTCGATCTCAAGCGCTCTGGACTCGTCAGCTCGTGCACATCTTCAGTGGTGCCATCTAGGTATGATCCAATTTCATTGAACTGAATAATGATATCTCCGCTTCAGCTTGAAAAAAAAACCGTTGAAGAACTACTAGCTACCGATTTTTCTACTCGCTTTATCTACATGTAGAGAGCTACACTGAGCGTGTTCCACCCTTCTAACAATAGTAACTGTTAGTTACTATTTCCGTTCCAACCTCACGACAAGTTACTACGCTGACCGTTCCAACCTTCTCGAAATAGTAACTAATGGGAACTATTTGCTTACCATGCTCGGGAGCGTAGTAAGCGTGGTAACTACGCATCTCTGTAACGTGATTGGTCGGATTTGCCCGTGACATGATATCCTGCTAGAAAATGGAAAAATTGTTCCAGCGTTGACGGCAAAAAAACAGAATTTGTGACGTCATGCGTAGTAACTACGGAAAGTAGGGTGGAACACGCTCACTGTCAGAGGTTTCTTAATACTTAACACAAGGATGCTCAGATCAGCAGAAAAGACGTTGGATGTTATCTCTAAGTGTCAAAGCGCATTTCCGTTACGTCTTTTCGAACGCGACTCTCTTGGTATACAAGGTCTTGGGTGTACGCACCCGCTCAGTTTTACGGAACACGAATGTGAATTTTTCTCGGCGCGTTGGTCAAGAGACAGAAGTTCTTACATTATTAGTTCTTGATCATGTGAAAATTCCATACAGATAACTTGTTTTAAATTTGTATCCCCGGTTTCCTTCGCCGAATAAACGCCCATTAGGTTTTACTAGACCTGGACGACCCCTAAATTGGTTTCTCTCGTGGTCCATCGGCGGTATCTTAATGGACCCCTAGGGTCGGCGCGGGTTCGATTTTTATGGCATTTTCCGAGTGGCAATCTCCTGTGGGGGTGATTAGGGCGCGTTTTGGCTTTCCGAAAAAGCTTGCTGCCGATGTTTATGACCAGAATATTGGGCCCTAACTTTGGGTTATGTTCGAGAATTGGTCTATTCCTATCAAGTAATCAGCTAAAATCGAATTTTCGATTTGTGGCGTTCGATACGAGATGTGGAAGAGTGAATTTTCGATTGGGCTGAAGTGCCAATTAGGAATCGGAATGACGCCTTAGGAAAGATTATCGTTTTGGGATTGAAATCGACCACTATTATTGTTACGGTTAATTTCAGGGGTATGTTCGAGAATTGGGCTGTTCATTTCAAGTAACCAGCTAAAAGCAGATTTTTGATTTGTGGTTCAAAACGTTCGATATGAGATTTGGGATGGTGAATTTTTTTTATTGAGCTCAAGTTGTAATTTTGAACGGCAATGACGCTTTATGGAAGATGATGAGATTGAAGTTGACCACTGTTGTTATTATTATAATGTAATCATAATAAGTGTAGTAATATAATAATAGTAATTGTATTATAATAATAAGAGTGTAAGGAGCTGACTGAATTAAGACCCAGGGTGTTCGGTCAAAGAGTGTTTGGGAAAGAGTGGATGTTTAGGAAATTGAAAAGTAGACAATATGGTCCAGTTTTAGGTTCTTTAATTAAAAAAAACTGATACAATATAAATGGATCACTGGGGGCCGGCATGGATACAAGCTCGTTAGCTTGGCCCCACATGAAATTCCTCCGGATGGGTTTGCGCCACGGCTAACTGTTTACTCAGTAGTCATTATCAGGTCACTATTATTTTTTTATTTTATGTTCTTATTGTCTTTAGTCAAATCAGTATTAAAACTACTTTTTTGTCTTTGGGCTTTTTTGTAAATATATTCTCTCCTATCCCTCAAGAAAAAAGTGTAGAAAATAACTAAAAGTAGATGGTAAAAAAGATACATCGCAATCCGTTTACACGGCATTGAGGAAAGATGTTAGAGCCACTGCAATTATCAACGGGGGGGGGGGGGGTTCAATGTATATTCGTCACTAATTACGAACATGCTCTAGAAGGAAAATTTGAAGGGATCACAAACAGAAAATTTTAAACAGAAACAAGGATTTTGATGCCTTCTGTAAATTAGATTTCAGACGAGCTTTAAAACGATCCAGAAGGACAATATCCTCAGCTTACGCAAGGAAAGAGATATCAGAATAGGTCTGACGTAAGGCAATCCTGTTATCCGTAATTTATTCACCTAAATAGGCTTGAAGACCTGATGAAAATACGTTACTTTTTAGCTCTGCTCATCATTTCAGTTTTCATCGAAAGAATTGTTTTCAGATTTGTGGCACCTCTATATGCTTCTACCTCTATGCTCGAAATATTTAGCAATACTCTTGATGACTAACTCTTGCCGATTTGCCGATGCAAAATCGCCGGGTACCTAGCGGAAGAGACGGAAGCGGTATCACGTCTGCTGCCAAAGGTCGCCGTGATTGGTTGACACAGGATTTGAGTTGTTGAGGTTGATTCTTTAGTGAGGAGTTGACTCGTTCTTCCTGAGGATCACTGGCGTGTTTTGGACTTAGTCATATAGAGTATTACAACGGTAAACGATTGCCGAATACTAATATTTTTGGGGCTACAAGCAATAGCGGGCTTTCTTTAGAAGTGCGACCTTACAGTCTTGAATCGAGCATTCCCTGAGCTTCGCTGTTGGCCATTGAAATGCTCGCTTTTGCTGAAATTCAAATTCCTGAGCCGGGTTGACCTTTTTCTTGTCGTGCAAGCAGAGCATATTCTGAATGTAATTGATATTCCTTCAGCCCAAGTTGACTGCGAATCATATTTGACGGTGCAAAACGGATAAGTCAGCTACATTTTCAGCAGCCGTGTCCAGAATGAAATCACAGCACCAGCTTGAACCAATTTTCATAGAAGAAGTTCACAAAATCAGATATTTAAGGAAGAATCTTTAATTGTTTTTCCACAGGATCATTTTCCAGCTTAAGCGGCTTGAGCCTGAAGAGGACCCTTGCCAAAAAGGGCCGAAATATAGCTCTAATAAAATGTAGCTGACATATCCGTTTTGCACCGTCAAATCTGAAAGTAATTACTAGAGCCCAAGGTGAAAAATACAAATTCCTTAACAGAGTCCAAATAAGTCAGTGTATTCAGTTCCAAGATATACAAATAAGCTGGCTTTTCACTTGAACTCGAATGCAATAAAAGAAAAGGGGTCGGTAGGAGGTGAAGTATGAACACCGAAGTTTTAAACCCCTAATCAGAAATTTGCGAAGTCCATTCACGGAGAATGACAACCTCAGCAGTAAACCAATCCTCAATTTCGCAAATTTGAATATTAACCACACTACAGTAATCCTGATTTGCGAATATGCGGTTTGCAAACAGAATTTCAAGGGTAAATTTGCATGTGCAAATTTTTCGACGGTTCGTACATAGTCAATGACAGGACTCTGGTAACTTCAATGGTAATTTGGTAGTATATGGCAGGCTAGCCTGCAGCGAGCATATGAGCCCAGGAGACAAAGTGTGAAAACTAATCGTAGCCTACGGCACTGGAGTGCAGCAAGCCATTTTTTTATACCAAAGTCAGTAGACAATGCCATTTTGAGATTTTTCGGCAGTCTCAAAGCTTAAAAAAAATCAAATTTATTGCTATTCTGATGCAAGTTCATCCTAGTAGCCTAGTAGAATTACTAAAAATAGTTTTATTGAATTGTGTAGAAATATAATAATAGTAGCGTACCTAAATACCCTTTCATCCCAAGCTGCCAATCCGCTTGATACTTGACCGTAAGGGCAGTTATGCTGATATTAGTGTTTTTCAGATTTGTTGAAATTTTTAAGTAACGATTGCGATTAATTTTGTTTTTATACAATGACCAAGTAGTATCAATAAATTGCAGCACAAGTCCTTAGGACTTTCTTTTTGCTGCAATAGAACATTGGTAATGTTATGTTATTTTATTTTCAATGTCTGGTTAAAAATAAAAACCTACCTACCTACCTACCTACCTAATGACATTCACAAGTTGTACGTATAGATGAAATGTTATTTATGTTATTGTGTCATGTGCAATTTATGTGAATGATAATCCAGTGCTAGCATATAGAATAAAAGCTAAGAAGGGAATAAGTACATTATTACTACATTATTATTAATGATGTCAACCACTGCCCTCCCACGTTACCAAGTGGAGTTCCTAAAAAGAACCGGTGATAGAGAAGGGGGTCGTAAATAGCTCCACAAATCAGCAGAGTGATTTAGTTAGAGCATTTCTGAGCTCAGTATCCGCCGTTTAATGTTTCTTCTCTCAAAAGCTTGCGTCTTCCAGGAAAGTGTGTGCTGAAAACTGTTCAGAGGAAGCTGCGTTCCCATCTTGTGAACTAGATGACCTGCTGTCGACCCGTCATGGCGTCCTTTGCAACGGCCTGTCACCAAGAGATGTCGTTCTCGGCCACCCAGATATCGCCAACAGGTATTTAGTCATAATTTAATACACAACGCTAAAGTGGCGTTGCCAGTCATAACTCGAATCCTCAGTTTTAGGGCACAGTGGACCAACGTTACGGAACTCGTTCTTATTATTATTAGATTTGGCGTTAAGCTTTTAGCTTGTCGCCAAAATATAGATAAAGAAAGATTAAATATAAAGATTAAAATTTTGCATTGGGCTACTGCCTCGTTGCTCCAGGAGACTGTTCTCATATGTTCGGGTATACCGTGCCCTTGGATTAGTGTGGCCCAAAATTGAGGATTTGCTGGGCATTGCTATGCCACCCGTGAAGTTTTGCCACATTTCCGACGTTTCGGGTATGCCATTTTCTGGCATGAACAGAATCTATTCAAACTTTTTCGGGAGCCCACAATGAACGGAAGGTCTCAATGAACGGAACGTCTTGTCCATGCTATTCTCACAGTGATTCTAGTGGAAATGGTAGACTTTTTCTCCTTTCTTTGTACCGATTTTTAATCGTTCCCGGCCAGAAGGGTGGTGCATGGTCTGGCATGTTTCGGAATTCTGAAAACGACAATCCATGTACAGATTTCGACGTAATGGCACCCGTTTCAACATTTGTTTAATTATCAAAATTTGTCGGTTTCCTTCCGGTATGAACAGCTTTGACCTTTCTCAACACCGGATTCAATGGGAACCCAGCTGCCATTCTTGTCTTTTTAGTTTATTTTTGTTTAGGGGACCGGTTTCAGTTTCTTCTCAGTGTGGGTTGTGCTTGTTTGTTTAGTTGATTTTTCTTATTTTCGCGTTTTTATGTTACAATAATGTTTTGAATGCTTTTTCGTGAATGAAAGTTTAATAAGTTTGTTATTGCAAAGAGTAAAGGAGAAAGTCGATTAATATTTTGTTAAAGTATAAAAGAAATAGTGGGAAGGACTATATAGTACTGAGCGGAGAAGGTGGGAAAGTAATGGGAACCCAACGGCTATTTATATGTTTCTAGTTCATTTTTATTTGTTCTTTAGGGGGCCGGTTTCATTTTCCGACGTCAAATTCCGGTACGTGACAGAAGGACGCACACGTTTTGTTTTGGCGATGGACACGGGATCAGCCATGCTTGATAGGGTAAGTTTACCCCCACCCCGCTCCCACACAGTTATTCATAATCGACAGTTGCAGACGGTGACCGAAGGGTTGCCCACTCTCGACTTTAGTGTACACCAACTGCCCGTTGCCGCGGTGCCAGGCAGGTACCGGCACCAGCCTAGACCAGCTGCACCGGTTGCCACGCATTTGAACATCAAAATCAGCACGTTTAGAAGCGTTCGAGGTGAATCGCATAATACTATGGCCGGCAGCGCAAATTTTGGACGGTGCGAGCCGGTGCCAGGAAAGAGTGTACAACAGGTGCTGGGGAGTGGGTAACCCCTCGACCTCGACGGTGACCTGAAATACTTTGTGCTTCAGGCCACTAATCCATATGTGAGATAGAAAAAGTTAAAATTTGGCTTATATAAGCAGAGATTCTTTTGTTTAGACCGTGATAAATGTCCCACCCCCAAGAACCGAAGTTAACTATACATGTGAATGATGGCATTACTCCGTAAGTAAATTTTGTAAAAGACAAAAATAGCAGTAACAACGGATTGCCGGTCAGATTGGTCTCAAACCATGCTTGAAATCAAAGAAATATAATCTTAGTAAAATAAACATGGCGTGTCGGGGACGCGTTGCAGTTTCGTAGAATTTTATAGGATTCACTTCATTACAGCCCCATAATACAAGTGAAACGTCGAGTCATGAAACGGTTAAAAATTAATATCCGTAAAATATCCGCTTTTTGTCAGCGAAATTTGAAACCTGGTTGATGAACTTCAAAACTGGCCACAGCAGACTGTCAATTTGCTGTAGTTGCGTTTATATTATTCAGCGGGTTCCTCTATCGAATTTTGAATTTGGTTGAATAAAAGTAAAAAAGTGAGATGAATTGTGAAAACCTGCATGTGTATTGTGAAAACTTATAAAACGTACATGGTACAAAATGGTGGGTTTTTCATAAAGTTGGCATTTAAATTTAAAGAAAGTCAAATTAAGAAGCTGTCAAAGCACGCCGGATAAGACCTATTGTTTATTTTTCATTTGCGTCCATAGACTCTCAGACTCCCAAAAAATCATTCACAGACCCGTGAAATCACAGCAATGCGGGTCCGTATCAAAACTGGGACCTACCAGTCTTAATCCACTCCCACCTTCTGATTGACGGAACCACTATCCCTCATGGGTTGCTATGAGTACCAGCCAATATTTTGGGAATGAAGTATTCTTGTCTTGCATAGTAACGAATTTCGAGCAAGGACATAAATACAAATAATTATTGCATTCAAGATAGTCTTAAAGGACACCTTGCACTACGTAGTGTTCCTGCTCAGATGTTCTGAGATAGTTGACCACTTTTCAATTAAGCTATGCTTACAGAAAAGTACACACGGCTTCGGCTGTTTTTAGCCTTTTTCCAAGTCCTTCGCCCTTTATGACAATCTTGGAAAAAATTTGCATAACCGGTTTCCGGAGGAAGAAGCTCATCGGAAACAATGATCGGGCGCGTGATACGTCACGTAAAGAGAACAAACGTGGCAAGCATGGTAATTTGTTTATTGCTAATATATGAGATAGGATAGGCTTATGAAGTGAAGAATCTCGGGAACGAGAATGGACGGAAATTCTAATGAAGTAGAAGGAATTATTATCATAAGTACGACTTGTCCTTTAAGGATGAACTTACTATGCTAGTTTTTTTAAATTCACAAAAATGAAATTGCTAATATTTCACGGATTCAGTGAAATCCAGTAGCATCCAGTCTTGCTAATGTCAGCATGCATTAGTATGCAGTAACACGGTAGCCTTGAAGTAGAAGCATGTAGTAGCATCATTTAGTACTGCATGCTACTCTTTCGTACAACTTCGTACTACTATTTTGAGATAAATTTTTCATCGGACATGAATGCAAGGTAGAAACTCCGGCGTCGGCAAACCGGAACCGTGTGGTCAAAGTTGTTCCGGTGCATTGGCATCCAAATAAATTATTATTATTGCTATGGAAAAAGCTGTATGGTATGCGGAAAAATTTCAGAGCGGAGGGGAAATTCGCATCCGACGACGAAAATAGGACTGCTCAAATTCACGTTCTTTTAATTTTGCAGTATGCTAAAAAAAAATACAGCACCGAGCAGAGAGATGAACTGGGTGCACTCAGATGCAATCTGCGCACTATATACAACGTTGCAACACCTATATTATTGATATTTATATCGATCAATATTTATATCGTGTTTATATCGATCCAGCTCCTATCGTCCAGGAGGCTCGGCCACACTCTCAAATATAAAGAAAACAACAAAGTTTCTTATAAACCAAAAAACTTTCAATTTAATTTACAGGAGACGGATACAACACACAAGCAGGTATCTTTTTTTTTTAGATCAAAACGAAAACTAATATTTATGAAATTCAAATACTAAAAATTGCAAGAGGCTTGATCAGACAACTGGTATGGACAAAAATTAGTGTACTGGTAGGGACACTGTGTGTGCACATTCCTTAACACCACTACTGGTGAGTGGCAATCTGCTATGTCGTCCAGTCCTTGGTCAGGCGATCCCTTCCTTCGCAAGTTCTCATATAAACAAGACGTGGAACCAAACTATGAGAACTAGTGGTTAATTTACTTTTTGTCGAGTCTAGCAGACCAGTTGTTTCCTTCTCCACAGGAAATGAAATTTCTGTTTCGTTTTTAATGGCGGGTCGCAAGTCGCAAGTATTGTAATATTACGTTTGCACCAGCAGATATTCCAAAAACAATCGGACAGATGGGTGATGAGACGACGCATTTTGCAGATACCAGGGTATCTGACACCATGGTCGACATCAAGTCGTTTTTGCAGTTACCGTGGTCTCTGAGATACAGATACCACGTCCCGACCGTAGTAAACAAGACCAAAGGTTTCGATGGGATCCCAAAAATCTATATTTGATCCAGACAACTGGGTCTTGTCTTCGCCAGATCAAGTCTTCGCCAGGCTAATCATTAGAAAAGTGTGTTAATGATGGGAACAGCCCCTTGCAGTCGTGTGCGTTTTGTTTGTTATCCTTTTTACGGTTTCCAGTAAAGTAGTTAAGTTTGAAGAGTTTGAATGTGTATTTGAGTAGCCGGAACGGAAGACTGAAATTTGTATATATAATGAAATAAATTTTCTCTTTAATTGTGTTGTCTTTTGTCCTTGTGTTTGTGCCAGTAAATAGCTGGGGTTGATGACTTTGTGTGTGAAGGTGTTGAGGATCTTTATTTTTCTATTTAAGTGTTAATTTTTTTTAATAGTTTAATTTAGTTGTTTAAAGAAAATGGAATTAAAGAAATTTCTTACAAAATCCAAATGAGAGAATTTATTTCCAAATATTAGGGGCGAAGAATCGTAAATACAATATGGGTTTAATTTAAAAAGTTAGGTGACGTGAAGAGGTAAAACTGGGTAAAAATAGATTAAAAGTAACTTCACTGAGGGATGAAGGAGTAGCCAGAAAAAGTACGAAATGTGATTTCTTAGTTTTTAAATAATATAAAAATATGTTAAATTACAAAAGATGCTACGGGGAAAAAAAAAAATTAGAGAAAACCAAGTTCAGATATACCTCTATAAGCTATATCTATTTTGAAGATCCCGACCGAAACTTCCTGCTTTACTTCTGCCAAATTTCCGGTTTCGGCCGAATTCCGAGCGAACTAATTGTCCAGCAAAAGAAGAAAATTCAGAATCGAAAGCAAAAAAAGAAAATTCAGAATCGAATTCAGCGTCCGGTATCTCCTTATCCCTATAAAGAACGTCTAATCAATTTCAAATAGAACTTTAGCTTCAAAAAAAAAAACGGTTTATTCCGGACGAATTACATGTCCAGTTCAAAAATGATTGTCATATGCAGACTCCGCGTCTCTTCTTACCCCTAAATCTGTCATCTAATCAACTTCAAATAAAACTTATTACTTTTAACAAATTTTCCGGTTTTGGCCGGAATTCCGGGTGAACTAGTTGTCCGGGTACAAAATGCTTTTCACACAAGTATTCAGCATGTCTACTTACCCCTAAATCAAACATTTAATCCACTTCAAATCAAAGCTTTACTTTTAACCAACTTTCCGGTTTTTGCCGGATTCCGGACAAACTACTCGTCCAGCGAGAAAATGGTTTTCACAATCGTGTTCAGCATGTCTTCTTACCCCTAAACCGAACATTTAATCAACTTCAAATGAAACTTTTACTTTTAATCAACTTTCCGGTTTTTGCCGGATTCTGGGCGAACTACTTGTCGGACGAAAATTCGTGTTCAGAATGTCTTGTTACCCCAAAATCGGCTATCACATTAGCTTAAAAATATTTTGTTTGCCCCTTAATTTGAACCCCCTCCCCCACCCCTAAATGTAGGGCTACAGAGCCCATCTACGAACTTGACCTTACCATTGACCCAAAGAGTCGTCACACAAAGTTTCATCAAAATATCTCATTCCCTTCGAGAGTTATCGTGCTAACAGACGGACAGACGGACAACTTTTACGATGTCATAGGGATCCCTCCACTTACGTTTTGGGATCCCAAAAAGCAATCTCACTTTCATCATCACAAACACAAGAGCCTGGGGTTTTGTCAAATTGGTGGCAAAGAAGTTTGGGACTATGCGGGTGGATGTAAGTATTTCTTTTGGGGTGACTTGTTAACAGATTTGGCAACAGTCGTTTTTCGAACGATGGTATCTGCAAAAGCGCAACTGTTAAATTTGTATCCCATTAAACAAGAATTTACAGTGAGATAAGGTGCAAAGACCAAATAAATAAATATATGTTACTTTCAAATAATGTAATGAAAAAGAAAAACATTTCTTTCATTTTAATTTCCTAAAATCATATCAAGGCCGTATCCAGGGGGTGGGGGTAGGGGATGACCCCCCCCCCCAAAAAACATACAAAAATAACCATTTTTATAGGCTTTTCCATCTGGTCTATGTCTTTTTTGTACTTTTTTGTCCGACCCGCAGGCCCCCCCCCCCCCCGAAAGGTGACCCCCCCCCCCCCCCAAAAAAAAAAGAAATTCCTGGATACGGGCCTGAATCATATCATCGATAATGCGTGTGTCTCTACAAACGAAACAGTCCATTGTAGAGTGAAAAAAATAACAAAAATATACATTTATCGACACGGTTCGTGAGAACGGGTGAGAACCAACCTTGTTTCAGTCGTTTTGAAAATTATGTTCACATTTGATTGATTATGTTTGTAATTTTATATTTAAAGTTAAATTGTATTAGAAATTGAACATTGTACCCAAAACATTGATCATGATCGGTAGGCTATAATTAATACAGTCGTGAGTTTTAGGCTAGATCTGCATGCTGTGTATTTGGTCAGTTATTTTTTTTCTCCTTATTGTCTAAGTACTTATCCCGTCTTTGTGCCTCGCGCTGGTTTTGACGGGTAAGAAATAAAAACATTATCATCATCACCATTCTTTTTCTTTGGCCAATCGTCCGCTTTCTTAGTACGATTAATTATGCTTGTACGTTGTTCGCTTGTAGGACTGCATGAACCGAAGAAATGATGATGAAAACAACCCGAGCCAACATTTTGAAAATTATTTACTTAAATTTCAGATAATTTTTCGATAAAGTTTTTTGAAGAACAAGTATTGAAAATTTACAATTTGCATTTCCTGGTTGTTATGCCACAAGGGAAGGGATTTCGTGGATACCTCGCGTTCCCTTTCATTTTAACCCTTGCGTGTGTTGTGCACATTACGCCTTATTTTCCAGATCCCCTCGAACTGACAAATCGCTTGCGTGCATATTTCTAATTTAGTTCGTTGGGGTATCTTCGTTTCTGATTGCTCTCGGTTATTTTACGTTTAATCCCGCGCAACATCTTCTCTATTTCTTTCGTCTTTCTTAATTTTTGGGCAGAACTGCCGAGCATAATTACAGCTTCAGTTTCAATTTCATTTGACTTATATCTGGAGAGAAAATACGAAAGTAACATAACATTCCTGCCAAAAAGCACAAAGGGGATGCTTGGCTATGGCAGGGCACTAACCAATTAATTGAAAATAACAAATAGAATCAATTAACTTGATAACCTATATCAAGTGCTATTGTCACTGATGTCACTTTTTTTGAAGTCCTGTACAAGTCTTCATTTTCACTTTTTGCTCTGGCGGTATGCCAATGTCGTTGTTCGTCCTTCCTCTCCTACTTAAATCGTAAAACTACACTGTCAGAAGTTTCATAACAGATTGCGCATAACACTTTCAAGAATAACACCTTTTCACTTAGAAATAAAGTGTTACGACCAATTAAGTTTACACTATTTCGTGCCTGGATCTCCAACAACACCTTCAATTGGTAAAAAGTACTAACGGGAACGAAAGAAACATAACATAGAACATCCCAAAGTGTTATCTGTTGAAACAGCGCATCCTGCTGTTGTCTTTATGTAACTTCTGACAGTGTAGTATTTTTACCTATTGAAGGTGTTGTTGGAGATCTGGGCGCGAAATAGTATAAACTTAATTGGTCATAACACTTTATTTCTAAGTGAAAAGGTGTTATTCTTGAAAGTATTATGCGCAATCTGTTATGAAACTTCTGACAGTGTAGCATTCCCAAACATACATATTATTTTACGGTTTCCGAGTGGAAATGCCTTGTATTTGAAACCTTTTATTCGACGACTATAAAAAAGTGCTAAAGCAAGAAGTTTCAAAACTTTTATGATTTTGCTACGTGAGTTTGTAAACCTTAACTTGGGAGCTGATACCTTTTTTTTTCAACCGGAAGAGACTTGGAGACAACAGCCTTTTAAAGTCTTTATACAGCCTGAGCTGACTGCGAGTAATCGTTAAAAGGGTACGTCAGCTGAGTTTAATTCTAAGGCATTTCGGCCCTTCTGGCCTTGCCTTGCCAAGAAGGGCCATAATTGTGTTAGAATAAAATTCAGCTGACGTATCCGTTTGAAGCAGTTAAATTTTGTAAAGACAAGATATACAGCCACAATGCTCAAGTTTCTGTTATTGATATGACTTTCTTGTGTTTTTTTTACATCATTTCAACTCCTATACCCGAATCCCTTCTGAAAATCGAATACAGAAACAATTACAGATCTGCTACAGTGTCAGAAGTTTCATAACAGATAACACAAGTATGCGCGGTCTCAACAGATTTTGCCTAACAGACAACACTTCGGATGTTCTTTGTTTTGTTTCAAAATGTTATGCATAATAAGCGTACCATCAGGAAGAGCCGAAAAACCGATAAAAAACATCTGATGAGTTTTCCGACATCATGACGATAAAGAATAAAGTCAGTAGATGCTTTTTTGGCTGTGTTTTGGCTCTTCCTAGCAAAGCTTGCTATGCATAACATTTCATGCATAATGTTTTCAAACACAACAGATAACATTCCAAGTGTTATCTGTTACACAGTGTCTGTTGAAACCTCGCATCCTTGTGTTATCTGTTATGAAACTTGTAG
Organism: Branchinecta sandiegonensis; assembly: GCA_030848855.1. Taxonomy (NCBI): domain Eukaryota; kingdom Metazoa; phylum Arthropoda; class Branchiopoda; order Anostraca; family Branchinectidae; genus Branchinecta; species Branchinecta sandiegonensis. The sequence goes on along the minus strand of JAUPMV010000001.1, from coordinate 26,300,540 downwards.
CATGCCAGAAAGAAAATCTGCCGATAGGGTGATTTTGATTTTCGAGTCTTCACTTTCAGACGGTATTGTTGAACCTCTCATGGTTTCTGATAAAGGTTTCGGTATTATGACCAATTTATTGACGAAACATCCCTTTAACGCTCATAGTAGTAAACACTAGTTATTTTTGATGGCACTTAGCGGATTTGTCAGCTAAGATACGCTTTGGTGATATTTCGGCGCTTTTTCGCATGGGTCCTCTCCAGGCTCGAGTTGGAGAAATGCGGCTGAAGAGGACCCTTGCCAAGTAGGGCCGAAAAATCACCAAAGTATATCTTTGCTGGCTTTCACGTTTAGCCCCACCAATGAATTCGCAGTCAGCTTGGCAGAAGAAATACTTCAGACTAGCTGTTTCGTAAGAAACTCCCCTGTTGAAGATGTGAAAGGTTGGAGTATTGGCAGAATAGCCTACCATGCAATTGACTATGGTTACCAAATTTGTTGGTCCCCCTCTTGGGGCGACCCCAACGTCAATCTGCCATATTTCACGGGTAACTACTAATCATTCGATGTCACAACACACTTGGTATTATTCAAGATCGACTAGCTGATACTTGAAAATGACACAGTCTTCGACAGTTAAATTGCGTCCAAGAATTCAACCCCGAGATGTTTTTAATGCACTCCGTTTGTACCCGAAGTCAAGCCCCGTGGTATACCCCACCTGGTACCGTAATAACAGGCCCCCTACCCATAGGTACATCCTTTTGTAACCCCTGGTTATGACCAGCAGGGGTCCTTTCTGTGTCTTTGCCGTTGCGAATCAAATAAAGGGTACACTATATTTTAAGGGTTTTAGCAGGGTAGTGAAAGATCTATTAATGGTATAATTTGAAGATTCCGGGATCGTGCTGCTCCGGTATGCCTACCCGCTACCTTTAACATGGTAGTTATTAGATTAGTTTAAAGTGAGTTATGGGCAGTGAAAGAGTCTAACCCCTGTGGGTTTCATTAAGACCGAAAGTTCTATTAATGGCATCCATAAGTATTCCTGACAGCCTAGTTAAGATAGCTGTGTTATAACTCCTTTATTGAGCACAAAAAGCCAATTTGGTTACCTACTGCAAAATATATCGACATGTCAATAGGTACTGATGGGCTTAAGAAGTGGGTTGAGAACCCGCATTCCCCCAACAAGTCCTGTCGATAAAAGGAAAAAGTTGATTGCCTACATACCAGCGCATGACGTTATCCACTGCTTCCTGGCCGAAGATTGAAAATTAGTGTCTTCTAATGTGTTTTGTTTATTTCCTTTCATTTACTCCACTTTTTTAAAAATGGCGGGTCACAAATAAATTACTTACTTACGTACCTGAAAGTGTACTACCACATGTTGTTTCGCGATTGGTCCTCGTGGCGTTTCAGAAATACAACGCTTATGTCAAAATATATACATAAACTTACTCATATATAGAGAATGATTTTCGAGTTTGTGTTTCCGAATTGGGCCCTCCTTTTTTATTTTCGTATCATTAGACCTTGAACCTAATCAAACAGAATTTTGATTTAAATATTGGTGGATACAAACTTAAGGAAAAGAGGAAAAGAAAACCCACACTTCGTTGACAATGTCCAATCAGCCGTTGATTTAAAAAAAAAAAAAAGTCAAAGAGCAGAATGAAGACATTTCACTATTTAAAATTTTAAATCTAACAGAAGATCAAGTGGAAAGGGGAAAAATAGGTTAAAGAAGTTAAAGAACCAGTAAGAATGATTAGTATGGACCCAGCTGTAGCCTATTGATTCTTTCTGCAAGGAACATTTATTCTATGACATCCTAGAACAACATTGTCAGAACACTCAATAGACAACACCTTGATTGTAATCTGTCGCGACAAACATTGTGCATGAAATGTTGTGCATAACAAACATTGCCAAGAAGAGCCGATAAACCTCAAAAAAATCTTTTGCTGACTTTTTAAAGGAAGACAAAGCTAACAAGCTAACAAAACAAACAAATTAAATAATGGGTTTAGAATTCCCGATGCCAGTTTCGTGTCGGAACTAAGTGTTTCTGTATCGGCTGTGATTCCCGACAGCTTGGCTTTTTCTACTAAGCAGAATTCTGATTATTTTATTTATTATAGGATGTTTGGAAGTTCATACGAATCGCCAGTCGACGGTTTGTTCTCAAAGATTTACCTAACGGTACGGAACTCGGTATTGTCAGCTTTACCGACAAGGCCAGAGCTCAGACCAACGCGACGGTCGCGCTAACAAGCGCGAAAATCCGAGAGTCGGTTGTCGCCCGGATTCCGGAATACCCGGATAACAAGGCGGAGAAGTGCCTAGAGTGTGCAGTTCGAGAAGCTGTTAGGGTAAGTGACATCGGATTTTTTCATAGCTTTGTGATTTTTATTTTTCACGAGTGATCTTCTCCACACGATTTTATCGATAGTTTTTTATCGGTCGGTTCTTTTAGTCCCAGTACGGTTTGAATACAAAAGAAGAATCATTGTGGATCAAAACTTCCGTACCTTTTAGAAACATTATTACTCTTATAACATTGCGAGAACGCAGGAAGCAGCTAAGCGCCGACTTCGGCTCAGCCGTAGCACCCACTCCCGAATCCTCCCTTCCTTACCAAAACGTTAGAAATCAACCAACAAATTGCCAGTTCGAGGGTACCCAAACTCTGCACTCTGTTCTATACCTACAAAGCACGTGAGATATGCCAAATATTTTATTCCAGAGTTTGTATTCACGAAAGATGATTGTTTGTTGAGTGTCTTGATACAGATATTGTAAATATTGAAGTAAAGTAATTTATTTGTAACCCGCTATTTACAAAAACACGCAGTCAATGAAAGAAAATAAATGAAGCACATAAAAAGACACTAACTTTTACTATTTTTTTTTTTACATTAATCACAAATCTGGTTCCTTAAACCCGAAAATCTGTTTTCAAAATAAATTTCCTATCCATCTAAAATTTATTTTATAGCGTTGTTTCATGTCTTTTGTATTTATGTATATACTAATGACTGTAAATAAAGTACTGACTACTCTACTAGAAATAGATGATTGCGGGTTATTAATGAGCTTGCTTATAATCAGTCCTTACTTACAGCTTTTCGAAAAAGAAGGAGGTTCCGCTGCCGGCAATGTCATCATCCTGATCACCAGTGGCACCAGCAACACCAACGACATCTACTCCGCCGTTAACCTTGCCAAGGAGAACAAGATGAAAGTCTCCGTTATTGCCTACACTGCCCCCTTCGAACACCAAGAGCTTATCGCCTCAGAGACAGGGGGATTCCTGAGTGTGGTTGAGTCAAGAGGTGTGGGGCCCATGTCTCACTTGTCGATGATGATCGAGTTGGGCGATGCTCTGTTGGCAACCCTCGAGTATCATCTGAGGGGGAGTGCGGAGGAGATGGAGGTACCGGTATTGGTGAGTGTGTTTTTTTGTTTACATGGAGATTACCTTAAATCGCACTTGCACTGCGCCAAAAAGAGTTGCACAGAGTTGCCGGCTCTGATTTTCTTCTTCTTCTTCCTTTGAGAGGTAGGATCTCTGTTGTGGTATTATTCTCCTTCTACCGTGACAAGGAAGTGTTGACGATTGACGTCGTCGATGCTTACGGTCGTGAAGTCGACACTAGGAGCGTGCTCCACCCTTCTAACAATAGTAACTATTAGTTACTATTTCCGTTCCAACCTCATGAAAAGTTACTACGCTGACCGTTCTAACCTTCTCGACATAGTAACTAATAATAACTATTTGGTTACCATGCTCGGGAGCGTGGTAAGCGTGGTAACTACGCAACTCTGTAAGGTGATTGTTCGGATTTGCCCGTGCATGATGTTCTGCTGGAAAATCGAAAAATCGTTAAAAAGCCAGAATTTGTGACGTCATGCGTAGTAACTGTGGTAAGTAGGGTGAAACACGCTCTAGGTCCCTGTAGCTAGTATTCCAGGTCATGTCTTTAAAGTCAAGTTGATTCTCTCCTGAAATCTATTATTTCTATTATTTCTTATTTATTGTCTATTATTTCGGCCATTACTGTCGACTCGCTAAGAGGGAACAACCTGGTCTGAAAAGAAGTTCTATTGCTCCCATTTCTTGCTGAAAGATTGCTTCAGTTTTTTTTAAACAAATGATGATTTAATCCGTAATATCTTCAAATGTATAAATGTATTTTGGATGTATCACCAAATCAAGCACTATCAAGGAACACGGCAGATTAATATTGCATACATAATAACATTCAAATTTCTAAATAAATAGTCAAATGTCGGTGTTTAAATAAAAACACTCAGTTCATAGATAATCTACTTCACTAAAAACATAGGTCAGAATTACATACGGTACCTAGGAACAGTTAAAATGTTTATTAAAGTATGGTACAAAAGACTTTAGGTAAGGCTCGGATGAATGTATTGAAGGAAGAATTAGTTTCTATGAGTGCCCTGCCGCGTTCTATAGATCTCTTGTACGAGCAGTTGTTCCGGTTGGCGGTGAGCAACTTATGGGCAAGCAAAGTAGGACGTAGGACGTTGGAACACACCCTTTAAAGTTTAACTGAAAAGCCAACTTATTTTTGTGTCATTAAATTGAATACACTGAATTATTTGGATTCTACAATGTGATTTTTTTTTTTTTTGCGGCCGTCCCCACGACGTAGATTCTAACTATGACGCGGGAAATTTTGATCTCAACAGAAACGCGGCTTTTCAGTGGGCAATGGTGAGATTGGTGAAGATTTCTTAGTGCCTGAACACAAAAAAATCATAAATCTTTCTCGTAAGGCATACAACAGAAATACAAACGCATAGATATACCACAAATCACGCGGAAATTGAGAATCGATTGTTCGGGAATAGTGGCGAAACAAAGTAACGCATTTTTATCGGGTCTTCAAGCCTAATTAAGTGAATGAGTGACGGATAATTAGATTGTCCTTTCTCAACCTTTTTCGGTTCAACTTTAATGCTACTTTGTTCTATAGGTACACGAAGCTGAATACCGCGACTCCACACAGTCCCTTGTCAATGGTACCTTTTACCTGGACCCGTCCTTGGGCAGGGATACTCTCTTCGCCCTCTATTTCTACAGTCGGGACAACCCTCATGTCAAGCAGTTATGGTTGACATCCCCAGACAAGACACGCCACGAAGGAAAATCGGAAGATTCACTTGCTGCTCTCTATTTCACCCCACTGGTGTCCGTCGAAACGGTACGATACTTTTATGATTCCGTTTTATTTATTAAATTAACTCATCTATCCACTGGCACCAAAAAAAGGGGTTAACTCGCGCTTGTCTCTTCACAAATTTCATTACAGTATTCACTAGTAGATGCCGTAACAATACCCAACCGGAAAAACGCTAGATCTTGGATAACGCCACCTCTGGACCGGATTATAGCTGCAGCTCTGCACGCAAACCTGAGTGTTTATTCGGTTTTGGATATACGCCTATGAAAAAGTGTAGCTTCAGTGGTTAAATTTCATAGACTCGAACAAGAATACTGAAAGTATTTGATTAAAACTGATTCTGTTTCAGTAAAAAAAAAATCTCAGGATGGATTTTTCTATTGCTAAATTCTTATTCTTTCTGAAGTTGTTGCCTCTCTTTTCTTAATGTTGTGTCAAACGAGACACAATATTTACTCTTACTAGAAATAATATGTACTGAATTTGTATACTGACTTGCCAAGAGGGCCGAAATATTGCTGAAGAAAAACTTAGCTCATTTTTGTCATTTTTTCAACTAAAAGACAGTATACTTTTGATTGTTAATGTTTTAGTCATTATTTATTGACCACTTTCGAAAGTTTTATTTTATTTTTCTGTTTTTGACTAATGCAAGATATCATATTTTAGAATGGCGTCTGGGAGTACAGCTTTAAACGGGAAGCACAAAGCCACCAATCACATTTCGTAAAGGTTACGTCGCGCCCTCGCCCAGCCAATCAAAACGCCGTTAGCGCCCGTCTTCTAAAAATCAGCGAATCGGGAAAAGTGAATGCATCTGCTACACCTGTTATATTCTACGCAGAGGTAAGTTTGATTCGTATTTTTTGTCCCAGGGATCTTGGGTTTCCTTTGATGGACCCGTCTTCTATGTTAATGCTTTACCATACTTCTACTTCACCCATCTTCTTCGTCTTTAAAGGTTTTCGGGCGACGATTAATATCGCCCTAGCACGGCACGTATGTCTTCCTCTTTGACGCTTCCACAATTAAAAATTTTAGTTTTCCTTTTTAAGGTTATCAATGAAATTTCCACTGGTCCCATACCTTGAAAACCTACGTCCCTGACCTTTTGTAATCTTTGAGAAACCTAGCAATTTTAAAAGAATAATGTTAGATAATTCGAATAGAAACCCTAGCTGCTGCCACGGGTGTTTTACTTTTTAATTTTGTTTTATTTACTTTAAAAGAACAACGCAAATCGTCGCCGTAGGCCGGATGGCATGTTGACTCAGTCGATAGTTAAAAGATATTCAAATCTTAAAAATAATTTGAATCTAAATGATCAGAGAAAATTTTTGTAAAATTTGAGTGTTAATGAAACAATTTGGAAACATGTTCCGGTATCGCTCAGCGTGGTAGGAGGGGAGGGGGGCAGCTTTGCATGTCGCTCCGCACAAGTTCTTTGCGGAAAAACACATTCGAGTTGCATCAGAGCAACTGAACCAGAGCAAAATAACACTAGGGAGTACGTACCGCCAAGGCTCGAAAAAACTGACACACACTCGAATAGCAGCGACACTAGCACCACTAGTGATAGAGAACGTCCCCAAACAATAAAAACACATTCAGGTGGAAGGGAGGCGACGAAAGGGAACGAAAAAGGAGGGTTTTATGACTTTTAAACCAAACTCTCTACACGGCCCCTCCTTTCTGCTGTGGAATGTCTCCAGCTTGTATTCGTCAAGAAAAAAAGCTTCAAGGAATTTCAATTCCTCTATGGATAGATCCAGGGACATTGTCCTAGGGTCTGTTAAGAGCGGTTGGGTGTCTCTACCCCGTGAAAAAGCCAAGAAAATGTCGTTCTTCACTGATGATCATGTACAATTTTACTTTTTGGCGTCTCAGTGTTGGGCTACTCCCCTCTTCTATTAGATGCGCCCCTACATTGTCCGTTCTTTGACGAAGAATTGATAATACAGAATGATCAAGTCGAGCTGTAGCTCGGGCGCACTTCTTCCGCGGTCGAGCTAGAGGCTCCACGTCCGTTTCGTATACCCTACTGCAAAACGTACCAGCTATAGAAAAAGTGCAGTTAAACACCGCACAGTCAGTTATTTCAGATAGTGCATTCTCGTTGATTTCCATGAATTTTGTTCATTCGTGTTTTAGAAGTTCTTGCTTTGGCATTACATTTCAGAACACACATAAACATACATTTCAAAACAAACAAAATCCTTTACAAAACAAAGTAGGGCTGGATAGGTCATCACAGTTAAATGGGTCAACCAAGAGATATAGTAGTCTATTTAAAACTGTAACGTAAGTTATATATATACAATTCTCGAAAAAAAACCATCAGTATCAAACACCAATCGAGATGACAGTTTAAAAGAATTAAAAAGTATTTTGTCATAAATGCAGTTACAATTATTCTAATATAGTGGTGATAAGGCCGTCCTACGCCTACAGAGTTGCCTGGAGGTCTAGGTCTTGTCCCCAGTTTTGTTTGGAGTCAATTTCTTATGGAATTAATGCAGAGGTTAATTGTCAAACTTTCTAGGTCTCTAGTGGTGGCCTGCCCGTTCAGAACGCTCGAGTTCGAGTATCCGTTCGCTTCAACGAGACAGAAACAACTGACGTTTACTTGTACGACAACGGCAATGGAGGTAAGAGTCACCAACGTCAGTGCCTCTTTTAGCTCAATTCAGTTCAGTTCAGTTTATTTCTAAAACGGGAAACGGATAAGCCGAATATTTGTTTACTCGTCAGTTCCAAAATAGCCGTGAGGTATTTGGCGAATTAAATAAATTGCTTCCAGGAGCCCATGTAAAATTGTTCGTTTCAGAAAACTCAAAATTTACTTTATTCATTCAAAAATTCTTCATTGCGAAAAATAGCACAGGAAAATGTCAATAATAATTCATAAACATACAAGTACATAACATACTATTACTTTACATAATCTTCATGCAATATACAATTTTGGTTTCCTCAATTTGGTCCATAATAAAGTATTACGAATAAAATATAAAATAAATTGATTGATTTCAAAGGACCATCTAAAACTGTTCTTATCAGAAAACTGTTCGGTCAGGAAGATTTTTCCGAAGATTTCTTGCCAGGGTAGCCTGAGAGGAGTGCTGGCAGTTACTTTTTGCCGTTTCCGGGCCATTCGTCTACTCAGGTTTTAAATAATTTTATATGAGCGTTTGTTTCAGGACGTTTTTGAAAAACTGAATCTGTCAATTATAGTTTAATTATGTTAAACTTTAACTGTAAGTGTTTCATTATGACCATTACTACCTCTTTTATCTGTCACCTATTTTGCGAATTAAATTGATGGTAACTTTTATTTTTATTTTAGATCCGGACCTCAAAGCCGGTGACGGAATATACAGCCGCTACTTCCTGCCACCCGTTTCGGGTTTCATGCACTACACTCTCACCCTCCTTGTTGATGATAATGATGGAAGAGCCCACACTTTGAAAGCTAGTGAGAGCCTGAGAGAAGCAGATGATTCTGGTAAGCAGTTTTATCTCCCCCTCCTCTCTTTCCCCCTCTTCTTTGTGACTGTCACTTTCAGTCCCGTTTCGGGTTTCATGCACATCAAGTTTGTCAATTCTGGCTCTGGCTGCTGGCTGACTTTTCCACGGGTCTAATGCGCGACTCGGTATGAACCGAAAGCCTAATCGCTGATCCCCCCTTCAGATAACTTATACAAAGATCTAACGTGTGATTTTTATTGTTTCTCTAGCGCTTCTGGCGGCAATTTGTCATTGGATTATGAACAGCGTATTGCTTAATCCTCGTTTGACACAGTTGTTTCACGGTGTGAACGGCCGCTTCCCTGTAACCTATGAGAATGCATGGAATAGCCTCTTGTGCTTGTGAATTCCTGGTCAGGTGGAGCTATGGAAAAAAAGCAATCGACCCCCGGGTAGCATTACCTAGGTTGCAACTAGAAGATTTCAAATCTACCCACTACGATAACTAGCCTACTTTTCATGATATTTTGTGGCGAATTTTTTTTTTCTTAATCATGTGCATTTAAAAAGTGGTGCACTTTATTTTCATTAGATGGATAGTCTCTTTTACTTCTATGTTTTAGTGGTTTGTTGCTTCGCCGCTGATTTCCATTGCTCTTCTTCTTCTTCAGTACGATGGCGTTGGGTTCGGCAGGGCTGATCCCTATCTGCCTTCCTGTTGGGGTTATAGGATGTTCAGTAGACCTGTCTCTTCGTAAAATGCAAGATTGTTTCGTCGTCGATTAGCCATTCCTCGGAGCTGAGCAGCTTGGCTGTTGCGACTTGTCTTCTTCTTCTATTCACTTATGTTGTTGTATTAGCTTGCGGCAATTTGAATTTCCCGCCAAATCCCAGTTCGCGTTCATGCTGTTTTTCCCCGAGTTTTTCACTTCGTCATACCTTAATCCATTTAAAAAAATACATGTCTCGACTGTTCTTCTATTGTATTCATAGATGGCTTAGCCATACTAATTATCATAATTGCTTGTCTTAATTGTTTGCTTCATTCCAGCCTCCCTTACTCCAAACGATATGCGCGACTACATTCCAGCCTTCCGACGCATTGCCTCCGCCCCACTTCTGACGATCACGCAAGCCCGACCCCCTGGAATGAATCCTCCCAATCAGATCACGGACTTAAAGGCCACCGTTGATGGTGATATTATTGAAATGAAATGGACGGCGCCCGGAAACGATTACGACTTTGGAGTGGGTAAGTAGCATCGCTGTTTTTAAATTACCTGGGTTTGTTTTTTTCCCTTCTTGGTCGAAATAATGTTTCGTCTTTTACCGTTGAAGAGGACCTCAAAATATTTCTGCTTAAATCGAAAATAAACTCATATAGAACCTCCGTCTTTGGTCACATGCAGCGACTACGGATACCCCAACGAAACTGAGCGGAGCTAGAGGTACTTGCTGAGCTTTGGGTTGATACCCGTCTACTTCCTCTTCGCCGCTGTGCATACCAGAGGAGAAACTTTAGCAGGCGTAGAGGACCCGCTCTGCAGCGCGTCACACATGACGTCATAATACTAGCCAACCAATCAGCTGTAACAACTTTAGACCGTGGCATCAGATCAGATACCATGATATCTTCAAAAACGCATCTGTTGTTAACTCTTTGTTTTTCTTCCAGCTGAGTCTTACGAACTCAAGTTCTCCACCAGCATCAGTGAACTGCTGTCACCTGCCTTCTTCCCAAACTTACCAGCCGTCGAAATACCCAACAGCCCTCTACTTGTGGGAACACCAACTACATTCACATTCCGATTCACGAACTACGATACGCCCTACTACTTTGCGCTACGGGCTGTCGACTCCTCCGGAAACCGAGGCGCCATTTCGAACCTTGTCTCCGTACTGGTCCGCTCTCCTCCCACAACACCTCCGCCAATGACCAGTAGCGCACCTCACACTAGCAAGAGCACAGCTCCTAACGACACACCGCTATCTGTGGCTGCGATAGCGGGGATTTCTGCCGGCGGGTTGTTGGCGCTTATACTGATAATAATCGCTGCATGCTGCGCTGTGAACAAGTCGAGCAAGCAGCGTAAAGAAGAAAAGCTCCGACAATCGACTCTTAATGGACTATCGATCTACTCAAGCGATGAGCTAAAAAAGGCGGCTATTAAAGAGCCCGAGAAGCTTCTCCGACCTGAATTCCAACAAACCGAAAATACCCAAGGATCCGGGTCACAACCCGTTCACTGGAGTGCAAGCCAGCTACTACAGGAACATGAGAAACGTCAATCCAACTATGCCCCGTCACTATCAAGCAGCTACCATTCAAATATCAACTACCCGAGCTATAACCACGTTAACCCGTATAACCAGTACTATTCCGGCACACTGTCAATGCCATATACGGTTCAAGAAGAACGCTATGGGCCCTATGGAGGGGGTGCAAGCCCCCCATCGGATAGCTACACGTCAGCGACGTCGGAAGGGCCTATCATGCCACCTCCTTATGATAGCTCGGGAGAGTATCCAGCCCCGAAAATACCCCCTGCCACCCTCCCCAAGCCGAGTATGATGGATTTCGAGGGATCTCTTGGCTCTTTGAGCTGTGATAGAAGAGTAAGGAATATTACGCAGGTTTGAGCTGGTCAGAACGAGCGGCACGATTTCTCAGACAGTAAGGAGGAAATATCCTCCGTGCCCCCTCCCAAACCGAGTGTGCCTGATTTCCAGAGCTCTCTTCGATCACTAGGTTGTTAAAGTAAGTATCGCTACCGGACAGGTTCCATATGTAATCGCTTGAAGCTGGAAACTGAATCGAGATAATTTTTTTTTTATTGAATTTTGATTCAGGTATAAAAGAAACGATCTTTCACTGCGTGGAATCGAACATGACATTTGAACCCGCAAAGAGTGCAGCCACTCTCATTTGACACAGCTAACACTTCGACTCACCAAACTAAGACTCAGTTTCGAATTTCGCGGTGTTCTTTGCATCAGATGAAGTACGGCCAGTCTTTGCCGCTTCTAAGTTGCGCTGGATTCTACGTAAAAGTTAACTCTTAATCCGCTGTTGCTTGTATATTTGGTGGGTATATATATATATGGTAGCCTATACTGAAGCAATAACTTTGAATTTGTATTTCATTAATTTTTAAATTTCTAGATTCAAGTGATTACATGCGACATGTCAGGTACCGAAACGTACTTTAACGCAAGGAACATTGCACAGGTCTGAACCACGGGCAGTATGTTGTTGACGGCCAGCCATGTTTGACGTCATATCACAAGCTCTTTATTTTCGGCCCCGGCCTGAAGAGGACCTTTGACAAGAGTCGTCGAAGTAAAATCTCAACTGACAAACGAACCTTTGTGACTCGGGGGCTAGAACTGAAGTGCATTGAGTTCTTTGAAATGAAGGGCTCGCAGGCATTTTAAAGCGTTGTAAGAATTGTGTTAAAATGTAATTTTCCAGGATACTCAGGGTTTGTACATTAGCGTGTATAAATGCAACAAGTGTAGTTTGTAACCTTGTATAACGATGTAAATAAATAGTCGGTTTTATTTTCTTTTTTTCTGAAAGTGTTGGGACGCTGTTATGTGGGTCTTTTAATTTGAAATCAGTTAATTTTCTCGATTATTTGGTTGCAACCGGTTCCCATAGCTGGCGCCCACCCCAAGATTCGGTCCATCTACTTTTAACACATCTGGTCCCAGTCGACTTTCCATGTCCATTATTTTTTTTGCGTTCTAATGAGCAACTCCGGCTAGAAAGATCTGGATGTGTGAATTCCAGCTTCGCTAGGGTGTGTGAACCAGCTTGATTAGGAAATGGTCTAAACTAAGTTGTATTGGAGTTCCATACAAGCGTAACGTCACACCCATCTGATCTATTTTACCTCAGAAAACGAAAAACTGTACTTGATTTCATCGGCAAATTTATATTCAAATATACAATATTTAGAGAGCCGAGCGCGTTTACATTTATAAAACGACCCAGGGACAATCAAATCCTATGTTGGGTCCTCAATCACATGACGTCACGACCACGAATGTATGGAATTCCGATACAACTTAGTCGACAACAAACATCTTGCTTGCCGAAGCGGAGCCTGGACGCAAATTATTCAAAAACTCTTCACGGCGTGGGTAAAAAGTTGAAAAGCCCAGCAAAAAAGGAGTCCTTAGACACAAGATAGGCCTGTTGTTGTTGGCCTACCAATAGAAAAAACAAAATCTTGAAGCAGCTTCTCATTCCCTTAATTCTGAAAGTGTGGTCCACGAACATTGAAACTTTTCTGCGACGTTTGTGCTGCTTCACTGGCAAATTCGGCTCGCCAAAAAAAGCACAAAGTCGTAGGTGTAAAACGAGAAAATCGCGAAGAGCTGGGATTTCTGAAGCTTATAAATTCATAGGGAAGCTAAGTATAATAAAAGGCAGAGTAGGAAACAATGCTCACTATCATTTTTTGCCAAAATAAATCAGCTATAGCTGATTTATTTTGGAAAAAATGGTTTCGACGCAAAATCAATCCCATTTACGGCTTTACTTTGAGACAGTGAACAAACGGAAGTCGAGACCAGAGGGTGTTGATTAAAATGAATCAGATGCGCGAATTTGGCCGAAAAGCAAAAGAAACGCAACCGCAGAAAATACAAACAGAATCGTTGAAAATAAGTTGACAGAGAAAACGGGAGCAGAAGAACTACCCATTGCTGGAGAAAAAGTAAGTGATTTTTCCAGGAATTCTCAAAACATGGCTTGATGGAGCACTCATCGGATGGTAGGGAACGTCAGGAACAGGAAAATTTGTATCGAAAGGCATATTCTCGCCGTTCCCCGAGGACTCCACTTGAGGAGTCCCCGCGTTTTTGTTTGTCCCGGGGACTCACTCCCCGTATTCTCGCGAGTCCCCACGGACGGGGAATGCTCCGATTATTATCACCATTATCAAAAAGGACTCCCTTTCAAATTCGGAGGGGAATCAATTTTTGCTGGTGTTGGTGCAATGTAAAATCAATTAAAACGAATCAGAATAAGCAAAACCAAACATAAAGTGGATCCAAACTAATTTTGTCAACTACATATTTCTTTTCGAACAAAATCCATTTTAGAAGCATTCCCCGTGTTCTCGTTGTTTTCCTAGGCGGAGTCCGCGTTGAGTGACTCCCTCTGTTCTCGCCGTTCCCTTCTATTCCCCGAGGAGTCCTTGGGGAACGGCGAGAATACGCCTGAAGGTAATTCTCAGACCCACTGAGACACATGTATGGTACGAAAGACTGAGCGGGTGGGTGGTGGTTGGAGCCCTCCTGCCAAGCGACAACCGAAAGGGTTAGGCGAAAGGATCCTGATAACTGAACTGTTCAGTTTAAAGTGTGAACCGAGGCTCTATTTGAGGTTGATGGCGGTGGCGAAAGAAGCTCTTTTGTATCTCTGCTGTGTAAGAAACAATATATTGCTAGGGTTGTCCTTTCGGCATAAAATCATAATTTGCAAAACAAGAAAAATCGTTGGCTAAGTTGTTCTTGTGTCGAGGCTGAAATTCCTGTCGGTCCAAATGTAAGAGACGGCATGCCAGGTCACTCATGATTGCGCCTGAAATCATAGCCAAATTTAAATGAACGGGCAGTGGAAATTCGCGTCTTCAAGGCAAGAACAAATAAGCCAATAGTACCTCCGTCTTCTGTCCCATGCATCGACCATGGATACCCCGACAAAACTGATCTGGACTAGAGGTACTAGCTCGTCTTTGAGTTGATGCCCGTCTGCGTCTCTCTTAGAATTTTATATTGTTTTAGAAGATCCAAATCTGTATTGAATTTTGCTACCAAAGTTTTTCAGAGGAAAGGAGGCACGATGGGCCATTCTGAAGCGCGTCAAATGTGACGTCTCAGAGATAGACAACCAATCGGCTTTTACTCTGGAAATTTCTTCTGCGGGGCTTTACTGCGATATAGCTGTTTGTAGAGGTAAAATTACAATGAATGGCTTTAATTTAATTAATTGATTTTTGCCGCTCAAAGTTAGGCGACGTTCAAAGTAACATATGTCTACTGTAATCCACAGTAGAGTATGCCGCTTCTGCCAAGAACAAGCAACTCAGTGCGTCTGTCCAGTAATTCCCATTAGTTGCGTTTTTGCAGATACCATGGTATCTGATACCACGGTCTAAAGTCGTTTTGCAGTTATCGTGGTATCTGATACCACAACCAAAAGGCGTTTTTGCAGTTATCGTGGTATCTGACCAGTTATCGTGGTATCTGATATCAGATACCTAAAAAGTCATCTCACTTTCATCAAATTTTGTCAAATTGATGAGAAAGAAGTTTAGCACTTAGTGATGTAACTGGATATGAGTTGGGATGACTTCGAAAAGTGCAATTTCGGCAATGGTCGTTTTTGCAGAGCAACCGTGAGATACCACGATAACTGAAAAAACGACTAACTGCAGATCCAGTTACCATGGTATCTGCAAAAACGCAACTATTGTAAAGGAACTCGGCCCCACACTCTGAAAACTTCAGTATAAATGTCTTTGTAGAATCCCCGGCATATGGTGGTTCCAGGCGGTGTTCCATACACACAGAATATGTAAATTCAGTTGGTTTCACAGACAGCGCAATTCTGACACTAGTTGCGCTTTTGCAGGTACCATGGTATCTGTTACCACGGTAACTGGATCTGCAATTAGTCGTTTCTGCAAATACCGTGGTATCTGACATACGGTTGCTCTGCAAAAACGACAATTGCTGAAATTGCACTTTTCGAAGTCATACCAAAAGAAAATCTGATATTCAGTCACATCACTAAGTGCCAAACTTCTTTACCACCAATTTGACAAAAACTGATAAAGTGAGATGAATTTTTCAAATACTACGATCAGTTACCACGGTCGGACCGTGGTATCTGAATATCAGATATCACGATAACTGGCCAGATACAACGGCAACTGCAAAAACGCCTTTTGACCGTGGTCCACGCTAACTGTAAAAACGACTTTAGACATTGGTATCAGATACCATGGTATCTGCAAAAACGCAGCTACTGTTCGCATTAGTCTGAGCACTCTTTCGGCAACTTCCTAGCGAGCTTCGCAAAAATCATGTCACTATGGTGAAATCTGCACTTTACCGAAAAGAACTCCTTGTTGTCCTACAATGCCACTGCTCTTACCCATGTTTGGGACCTTTCCCCGTTCTGGAAAAACTTTAAGTAACGAAAATCTCCGTTATTTCGGTTCCATTCTCCTTCGGTTTTTGCGGGTATTTGCTACGCCTCCCCCTGGACAAAAAACCGCCACCTCCTATTTCCGTCTAGCTGATCCCTCTTCGGCTGTCCTAAAATTCATCTAAATAATGAACAGAAATTCCAGCTCTGCAGTACAGTACTGAGCTCCATGGTGTTTCGGTTTAATGACTTTTAACTATTTCGGTTCTTGTTGTAGAATTGTTTCTTTCTCCTTCATTTTTCTAAGATACTCAGTCTGTACCTTGTTGAATTCTGTACATAACAAAATTAAATTTAATTTTACTCTATTGAATGAATGAATACTTTTAATTCAGCAAATTGCCATATACGAAAAAGAAATCACATAGAAAGAAAACAACAACAACAACAAAATCAAGCAGTCTGTTCCTGCTGTTGTGTTGCAGCAAGAAGAGACTGCTCGGGTGGTAAGGGAGAATTTTGTACGTAATGTAGAATTTTAGTGAAACAGAAAAAGCAGTAGCGTCAAAAAAGTGCTAGGCCTGCTAGTTAAGGCATACAAAAACAGTGGAGAAAGAAATTTCGCCGCAATGTCGCATCTGCGCTGCTTTCTGAAATAAAACTTTAGATTTGAAAAAACAGAACGGAGTACTAATTTCATGGTCGGTTTCATCTGTTGTTAGAAGCTTGACCATGGCTCTGTACAGCTTCACTTCGACTTTGGGGGATCGTTTATTTTAAGGTACCAAATTAATCAAAAAGGCCGTGTTTACCTGTGCATAGTACAATCTTCTTCTTCGCTAAGAACTTGACCGTTACTGCAGTTTTGGTTAGGCATTCCTCCGATAGGAAAGGTGGGTCAGCAACAACCAGGTCGCACTGGCCCTGTAGCTCCCTAGGTACCTCTAACGGGGATTTGTAGTCGTAGAACGCGAAGTCTGTACCATAGATGGCGAAACGTGTATCGTACTCGAACACGACGGCTAGAAAAGAGGAAATTTAAACCCTTAAGCTAAGTGCACACACAGTCCGGTAAGATTCCGCACGCGAAAACGCGCATACGAAATTCGCGTCACGATGCCCGACAGGTTTTTCAGATAAAACGAAATTCAGACGTGAAAGTTGGCCCCAGGTTTGAAAAATCCACTGCTTAGCCTACAGTCAGATGATGCTGATTGATTGCCGAGTGAATGAATGCAGCTGACATTAAATAGGTCGTATAAACAGTTGAAATTTCAAACACAGCTTCTAATTTTTCAATTCTCAGGGCACAATTTCGCATGCGTTTAAAATTCGCTCCGGTAAACGTAGAATATTTTCTACTCAAATCGGAACGAAATTATCGGACCGAATCCGCATGCGATGCGTCAAAATTCCGGAGCGGAGAAGGAAATTCGCACCGGACAGCGAAATTCGGACTGTGTGTGCACGCTACTTTATAGTCTTCATTACTGCAGAGTTGGGCGATATTTTTCATTTCGATATTCGACAAACGACGTATGGACATCGTTGTTTCGGAACCATTTTTTGTCTCGTTTCGCTAAAATTAATGAACGAAAATGCGGCCAAAATTATTTTGCCTCATCTTTTGTTACAAGAGCTGGAAGCCAATGTGGCACTTGCAAGGCTGGGTCAGCAGAGGATGAAAGTAGGAATTCGTCAATTCGTGGGTTTGTTGTTAGCATTTGTAAGCAAAACCTTTGAGATAAGAATGATCATGGGTCCTTGGAAATCACGAGAATGTATGGTTCGTAAAAACTATCTATTTTCGCATTTGGCTGTGATGATTACGCACTTTAAGGGCGTTAAGAGATTCATCTGTAGTGAACACTCTCGAAGCACAAATCACGATAAGCTCATCGCGATCATGAAAATGTCGGAAAACGTACATTTTGCTCAAAATTATAATTTGTACTTTAAGGAAATCACTTGTAAGCAAAATCCTTGAGGCAAAAATTATCAAGGGCCATTGGGGATCATGAATATATATCGTTTGGTCAAAAGTATTTCTTTTACTTTTCGGTTAAGATACGCAATTTAAGGGCGCCAAAAACTCATTTTAGAGCAAAACCGAGCAAAACCATCGAGGCACAAATGATCATGGGCTCATGGAGATCATGAAAACTTATATTTTGCTTAAAAGTATTTTCTTTCTTTTGCGGTTACGATTAGTAATTTAAGGGATAGTCGGATCTGAGAAGGGGCAATTTCTAAGCCAATCTTGTCAAGTCTGTAATGTCCAAGCCAAGTTTCATCGTCCTAACACATCTGGAAGTACCTTCATTTGCAATCACAGGAATCCCGGACGCCCCCGCCAACTCCCCCACAGTGCCCGAACCCGGTCCGGTTCTGTCACTGATGTATCTAGGACTTTCGCTTGTTCTTCCAACCAATTTTCATCCCGATCGCTCCACTGTAGTCGCGTCACAAGATTTCCGGCTCCCCCCCCCCCCCCCTAACATTTACGGAGCAGGTCCGGACTTGAAATGGGACATCAGTTCTTTCCGAATATCAAGTTTCAGTAAGATCCGATCGCCCGTTCAAAAGTTGGACATACCTCAAGATTCTGGATTCCCCCTCCCTCCCATCCCCCCACGATGGTCAAATCGGAAAAACGCCAAGTTTCAGCGTCATACCACATGTTTAATCATCTTAACTCGGGATCATCGGAATTCCGGAACCCTCCCTCCAACTCCCCCCACAGTGCTCGGGTCCGGTCCGGTCTTGTCATCCTTGTATCTATGGCTTGTGCTTGTTCTTCCCACCAAGTTTGATCCCGCTCCATCCACTCTGAACTTGTCACACGAATTTCCGGTCCCCCCTCCAACTTCCTCCAAAGTCACCGGATCCATTCCCGAGTTGAACTGTGACATCTGAGACATAAGGTCTTTCCAAATATCAAGTTTCACTAAGATCCGATCACCCGTTTCAAAGTTAAAGATTCCGGATTCCCCCTCCCTCCACTCCCCCCATGGTGGTCGGTTCGGGGAAGTGGCTATTTCCAAGTTAGTTTGGTCGGGTCCCTGATACGCCTGATTTGTTTCATCGTCCTAGCACTAGCACCCTAACTCGAGAACAGTGGACCGACAGACCGACCGAAAAGTGATCGGTATATGGCACTTGAGCAAAGCTGTAAGTGCCATACTGCCAACTTAAAACTGAATTACGAAAAACGATGCACCAACTTCGAATATTTAGATTATTTACAATAATCACAAAATAAGTGAAAATGTCCAAATATCATTATCGATGTGAGTATTTACTTTTAGATATTAGATGTCAACATTTAGTCTGATATCAAAATCGATACTGAATATGGCGCAACGTACTACGTAACGTAGCCGTTAACAGGTAGTGTAAACAAATTGGCACGATTTTGTTCAAATCGGGCAGAAAGTCCAACTAAACCTCTCTAAGAAATTGCGAAATCAAAGACGTGTCGTTTGTTGTTTCTGAATTTTACAACCAAAAAGCTAATCTTTGAATATGTTTTGACGTATTCTTTCTTTAGCGGCCCATCTAGCGGACATTCAACGGGTAATGTCGAACACCGAAAGTATGTTCCGGGGAAGTTACTTCTGACGCCGTCTGGTTTCTTCTTTTTAAGTGCTTTGTATAAAGTTGGACAGGAAACACAGGCGATGGTGCCACTATCGCCGACAACCCTCAGCGCTTCTTCTGCAAGTCGGTCCGCTGTCTCATCGTCGTACCAAAACTGACTTAGTTGCTAGAAAGAAAAAAAAATCCTTTACTTAAAATATAATTTACCTAAGTTCTAGAACAATCACGAGCCAGCCTAACTAAAAAAAATCACAATACCTTCACCGTATAACTTCGCCGAATACACAATACTTTGTTCTTGCGACGACAAGCTCCACAGCTCTAGACGCCAACAGTCCCCGTTAGGATAAAAACGTTAAAGGACACCTGAACAATAAAACCATACTTGAACACACCATGGAGAGTGCATTTACAGACATGGCCACGGAGAGCATTCTTCTCCTAAGCGTGACGTTTTCAAAATAGGGATGTTCGTTTCTGGAGGTTTGCATATGCAGACTCCTAGACAAAAAGAGCAATTCATTCAAATCTTGTACAGCGCTGGCCGGCTCGTATTGGAATTTCTTCTAGATATACGTTTGGGCTTAACTGGTTAAAAAATATTCCAGAAGAAGGGTTGATTGGAGACATTTGTTCATTTCTAAAATTGGTCGGTACTGAAACAAGGACAGATGAAAAATGGAGCAAAAATCATAGCTTGGAAACACTATTTCGTATTTGAATTGGGTTTTCTGCAGGCAATGTTAACGGAAATCATACAGATAGGGATGGTACGTGGTACTCTTCATTCAGGTGTCCTTTAACGGCTGTATGGGCTTAGTACCCATGACGCCTACCATGGGTAGGGCACTATCCCAAAGGTAATAAAAACAAAATGGCCGGGAAAGAAATAGTCGATGAAAAACAATCTACTGAGAAATAACACGATAGGCTAGATCTTCAGTTCACTTTAGGTTAATTATACAAACCCAGTCTTCGTCGAATTCTAGGTTATCTGGGCTTTGCTCCATGACTGTCTTAATTTTTTCTTCTCTCTCCTTTCGTTCGGACAGAAACTCCTGGAGCGCTGCAAGCGTGTTCGGTGACAATTCCTCACTTTCATCATCAGATTCTATCTTCTTAATTTCCTCCAGCCTTGATGTGTCTGTCATCGTTCACACCTGAAAAACTGTGTTGGCCAATTCGAAGTTGACAAGAGAGAGATTTCGGTCGGATTCCGACGACTACTAGCAAGTACACAATGACGTAAACGCGCAAGCTATCGCAGATCTGCCGCAACATGCTGAGTGACATTTGTGACGAATATTATATTAGAATATTAAGTATCAAAATTAGCTCTCTTAATAGGTGGAATAATTCGAGCTTCTGGGATCAGTATTAGTAAGAATAACCTTTCCTGGTTTACCAACATCCTTCTTTCGCTTTTCGAGACTCATGTTATCTAGACTTTGGTTTAACCTTTTAGGGCTCGCGGATGTTAGTGAGTGTGGTTAGGTGAGCTTTAAAGTTTAACTGAAAAGCAAACTTATTTTGGCGTCATTCAGTGGAATACATCGAGTTATTTGGATTCTGCTAAGAGATTTTTTGATTTTCCACTATCTGCTCTCGTAGTGAGGCTGGGAATATCTACGGCTGTCCCCACGGCGCAAATTCTACTATGACGCCGAATATCTGAATCTGAACACAAACGCGGCTTTTCAGTGGGTGGTGATAACTTTGGTCAAGACTGCTTAGTGCGTGAACAAACAAAAAATTCATAAAGCTTTTTCGTCAAGCATATGACAGAGGTAGCGCCACAAATCTGACACGAGAAATTCCACTATTTGAAAATTGATTATTCGTGAATAGCGAAGCAACGAAGTAACGCATTTTCATCGGGTCTTCAAGCTTCTTTAAGTGAATAAGTGAGGGGTAACACGACTGTCCCATCTCTGCCCTTTTCAGTTAAACTTTAAGTAAGTAATTCATTTATTCTTCAAAACCATGCAGGCTACAGACGAGCCGAAATAAGGTATTTTCGTCAGCAATAATATATAATAAAGGTAAATTCGTGTAGTACGTTGGTCGGTGAAATCGCGTGCCTCTTCACTGTTATCAACTGCCCAAACTGCCCATCAAATTCAAATTCAAATTCGTTTATTTCCATGATATCTTTTAACAAAAATAGTGGTGGATCGTCATACATGGTCGACATAGTCATAAAAATCGCACATATGTTACAATTTTTAAAATTTTTAAACTTTAAAACATCACTGAGCCAATTCAAGAAAGAAATTGACCAGACGAAAGAAATTTACCAGACGTATGAACCTAAATGCGAGCCTAAATGTTTTAAAAGAATTTTGTAGAGGCTCTGTGGCCTTATTGTTTTCGCAATATATTATTAGTACTGATATCAGATGATGCTCAAAACTTACAAAATAAACATCAACTTCCGCTAATAGGCTAAAGTGAAACTTTCAAAACGGGACAGTAAAAAAAAAAAAAAAAAATTCAAACCATGAATACAACTAGTTTGGTGCTCTTCCGAAATACACAGCCTTAGGCACAACGAGTTAATGACGGCCTCACAATGCGCTGGTGTGCTTGAAGCTGATCCTCCGGATGAAAAATTTATCACAAAATATAGTAGTACAAGTTGTATGAAAAAGTAGCATGCAGTAGCCTACTAACTGATGCTACTACATACTTCTACTTCAAGGCTACCGTGTTACTGCATACTACTGCATGCTACTATTAGCAAGACTGGGTGCTACTATGGCAAGACAGAATGCTACTGGATACTACTACATAAGACTGGACCAGTGTGAGGCACATTAAATGATAGTATTCTTTGCTATTACATAGTATTACATGTAACTTTTTCGTACAACTACCATACAACTACGCAGGCTACAAATTTTTCATCGGGCTCTGTTTCGTCATACCTACAAGCCTTCTCTTCCATCAAAGAATCATACAGAATGGCAAAACTGAACAAACATTCAGCTCCCGCAGGTTGTAATTGCAGTTGCAGTCTCTAGGCTTATCGGCTCTGATGACCTCGTTGGTTAGAAATAAAGGTCTTTCAAGATTCTCCGTGTCGTCTCTGAGAAACACGGGTTTTTAGTCTCTGGGAATCCCAATAGAATTTCAAAGGATTGACGCATGCTCGAACATTGTAACACAAACTGTACCTACTGCGTCTTGCCCTTTAAGGTAGGCCAATTAGCAACTGAAAATCGACGTCGCGACGAATGCACGCTAAAAAGACAGAATCACTCTGCTAATCGAACGCTCTTGATGACTAACTGTCCTTGCCTATACAAAATCGCCGGGTAACTAGAGGAAGAGCCAGAAGCGGTAACACCTCGGGTATCACAGCTGCTCCCGAAGATCGCTGTGATTTTTTGACACAGGATTTGAGTTGCTGAGTTTCAGCCGTTACCGAGACGTTTACTCCTACTTCCTGGGGAGCCCTGGCGTGTTTTAGATACTTGTAGACTTCGTCATATAGAGTATTCCGCCGCTGATTCCAGTCTCAAGTGGCTCCGTACGTAGGCCTACTACAGAAATACAACGGCATTGTATTTCGTAAATAATCTCTTGCGACGCAAGTTGCGTGTACGCCAATAAGTCGCAAAACGAGTAGCCTGCTCTACGCTTGCACCTGTCACACAATGAAGTCACGTTCACAGTCTGTTAATCGAGCACATCTTGACAGTTTTCACTTTTAATTGTCTTTTACAGTCAAATCGAGACGTGACGGGATCAAAGTGGTGAATTTTTATGGGAAATACTGCTACGGTTTGCTACATGAATCAGAAAAATCGGTAAGTCAGACTTTCCAGGTCCAGCATTACCATCGAAATGCCCAGTTTTCGTAGCTTGGATGGCTGTGCGTAATAACTGCGTACCATAAGAAATGGTCAACCTTCGAAATACACTTCACGCGATTTTAATACTACAGGTTCTGAGCTTGGGATGTTTAATAGGTTTTCTTGCAAAGGATTGGTTCTTAAACAGGTAATACTCGAAGTTTCTTACCTTTCTTATGCGCTTTCGTTTGGATTGCTTGTTCTTATTCGTTTCTGCTCACTTTGCGTTTGCAAACTTGTCACTTCCTAGTTCCCTTTTGCTGTGCGCTGGCGGAAACATTTGAATTTTTGGATCATGTAAGGTATGCTAATTTGAACAGTTACTTAAATGTGAACAGTGCTGACGTTTGAAGTCAACTAACATTCAGATAAGCATAGGATACCTCTCCTGTACATCCAACAAAAAAGCTTAATTCATAGTGAAGGAAGTGGAAGATTCTCAAAACTTATATTTCTTTCGAAATTAACCCAAATCAAGTGCTTAAAATTTTTAGGAAGAAAAATGGATCCAGCGACCAGTGTGGTTGGGTTTGAAAGAAAATGGGTGTGCCATATCCTAGTCAGTGTATGGTTAGGCTAGTTTAAGCATTCCAGCCTTCTACTGTGTAGCCTATGCTGCCTATGCTATGCTTAAAATGGTAAGTTTCGCCAGCCAGCAGTCAGCCAGTAGCTTCGTAAATGCTACGTTTGACTTTTTTAAGGTAAAAAATTGAAACTGTAACATTTTGGAATCCGAACATGTTGATAGAATAATTCAAATCTGTAACTTTATTTTTTATTTGTCACAGCAAAGTCGCGGCACTTGCCAAACAAACAGAATAGCCAAAATTTCTGAAAACCCAAAACTCAACTACCGCAAGCTTTTGCAATGCTGTTACCTTTTGACGAAAGAAAATTCTAATCAAAGGTTGACCAAATTGTAGTTTTGGCTAAAGCCCTTCCAAGCCAGTAAGCTTTTATTTACATAAAAATAAATTCTTGGACAGGCAAAGAAAATGGCCACGTTCTGCTCTTTCATCTAACCTAATTTGCAGCGCTTTAAAGGCAACACTGTCATTGCAGGCATCAAAGAAGGAAAAGAACCTAAATATATGTCCGAATTTCAGTGTTTTACCTTACTTTCACTGTTTCAGCATTTTAATGGAGTGTTCCTTGGAACAGTCGACTATTGCGAGCGCTGTAGCAGTTTTCAGCTTTCTGTTTCCAGTTTTTGGTTTTCATTGTATTTTGTGGAGCTCATAACTTGTGAACCAGTGCAAGTATCAAGTTAAAACTTGGTACACTAGTGAGTGTTGGGGTCTAGTTGTGCCTTTTGAGGGTTCCACCACCCACCCCAACCCGGTTCAGGGGCAAATGGGCCCAGATTGCCAAGTGAATAATGTTCATAACTTGACCAGAACTGGACATTGGATGATGAATTCCTTGTACATGTAGATCCTAGAGCTGGGAAATAGCATTTAAAGTTGCACCTCCCCCACCGACTCCATTCATGGGCAACTGGTCCCAGATTGCCCAGGAGTAAAGTTCGTCATCCGTGACAGGAATCAACAGGTATCAAGTTAAAACTTAGTAGGTTTGTTGGCATTTGGGTCTCGTTTTACTTTTTGCGGGTCCCAAACCAAGCAAAACCGCTTGGTTCAGGGGCAATTAAGCCCAGATTGCTCGTTTTTTAATGTTTTTAACTTCACAATAACTGGAGATACGGTGATGAAATCATACGGGTTGGGGATATCTATGTGGAGTTGAAAGTGCAAAACCAATAGGTCAGCTGAATTTTATTTGAGGTATATTTCGGCCCTTCTTGGCAAGGGTCCTCTTCAGGCTGAAGCTGCTCAAACTGGAAAATTAAGTTGTGAAAGCTCTGTCAAATATGTCAGCTTTCGTTGGATTCACCGAAGATTTATAAGTAAGCCCTTGGTGATATTTTTTTTATATTTTATACCAGTTTTTTAGATTTGCCTTTTTCCGAAAAACTTAACCGTTTCCTGTAGAAATTTTAGTTTTTTTGTTTTACCCGGCGCAAACCCTACGAACCTTCAACCCGCACAAATGACATGATTTTACTTGATTGAACTGAGCACAGAATACTCAGTAAGGTGCAGCAGGTGAAATTTTTTAGATTTGTATTTTCTCTCCCAAAGTTCAAAACAATTTTGTACGAAAACATGCCAACAAAATGTCGGTATGCTTTTTGGAGGGCATTGTGTCCGACAGAAGGTATTCGGGGTGAAATTAAGCCGACGAATCACTTACGAAGTAGTCCTATTGGCTAGATGAGCAGATTTTTGTACAAAAATGTGCTGAGAAATAATGTTTATCTACTTTTGCTGGCGCTTCGCGCCGATAAAAGCTTATCTTGGGCCAAATTGTGCCGACTGGTTTTCTTTTCAGACCGTGTTGGTGGGGGGGGGATCCCTCTATCCCCCCTCCTTCGTTACGCCCCTGCTAGTGTACCTTAGGTAGGCTATATCTGGCTTGGAAGTTAAGATTTCAGAAAGTAAAAGTTGAGGAAACAGGAACCTGAGGTAATTTATCATTTAGTCCTTCTTTAAAGTTTAACTGAACAGCCAACTTACGTTTGTATCATCTAATTGAATACACTTAATTATCTGGATTCTGCTAAGTTTTTTTTTATTTATTTTCCACTATATATCTGCTCTAGTATTGACGTTCAGAATATCTACGGCCGTCTCCACAATGCAAATTCTACTATGACGCGGAAAATTTGAATCTCAATACAAACGCGGCTTTTCTGTGGCCAGTGATCAGGTCACTGCGTGAAGACTTTTTGTAAGTCGTTTTGATCAAGGATGCAACAGAAGTATAAGCGCATAGCCTATATAGAAGTATAACAAGTCCATCAGTCCGACAGGGAAATTCCACTATATGAAAACTTATTATTCGTGAATAGCGGAGCAGCGAAGTAACGCATTTTCATCGGGTCTTCAGGCCTCTTTAAGTGAATAAAGTCATGGGTCACTAGATCAGAGGCGTTACTAGCCAAAATATTTGGGGGGGGGGGCAAGGAATTTACCGACTGGCTGGTAATTTCTACCGACTGTTTTTGCAGAAAAAAACAACTGTTTTCAAGAAAAACAAGAGCTGCGAGCTCATATGGCACTTGTTACGAGCAGGTGGTACAAGAAAGTAGAAGAGAACTTCACAAAACAGCCCGCCATCCAAAAATGCGGTTCGGACCTAGGATTAGAATATCTAGTTCCCCTCAAGTCAGAAAATTTCCGGCATCACCTCCAAGCCATCGCCAACCTTCCAAGTTTCAACCCAAGAAATCGACTCGCTATGTGCGAGACGTGCCCAAGATTTCCGGTACCCCCTTCCAACTCCCCATATACTGCGGCCGAATCTGGTCCGGACTCCTAACTGGACCATCTGAGGAGTTTTAAATCACCACCTATCTTTCACTCGAGTCTGAGCATTTTTGGGGGAACTTCCGGTAACCCCCCCACCGTGGTCGGATCCGGTTCGATCCTTAAAATATGTCACCTAAGGCATATGATCTCTGTACCTTCCAAGTTTTATTCAAATCACTCCAATTGTTTTACCCTTATGTGAGACACAAATTTCCGGGACTCCCTACCAACTCCGCCCACCGTGGCTGAATACGACTCCAAAACATAAATGTCGCATCTCTTACTTATCCTCTTCCCCTCCTTCAAGTTTGATTGGAATCGGAGCTGAGCCTATCTGCAAATATCCGAGTCCCACTCCACCCCACCTTGGCAGGATCCTGTCCGGACGCCAAATAACAAATCAAGGTCGCATAAATTCGGCACTGCCCAACTTGCATCTTATTTCGTCCATCCGTTTGGTTTTTGTGCATGTCAAAAGCTTTCGCAACCCCCATGATGGTCGGATCGGGGAAACGACTATTCTCAAGTCAGTCTGTTCGGGTCCTTGATACGTCTTCCAAGTTTCGTCGTAGAAATCAGGAAGTTCCGAACTTGCGGGATCGCCAGAATTAACCCCCCCCCCCCCCCCAACTCCCCCACAGTGTCCGAATCTGGTCCGGTTATGTCGACGATGTATCTAGGACTTGCGCTTGTTCTCCCCACCAAGTTTCATTCCGATCCCTCGACTCTAAGCGTTTCCCAAGATTTCCGGTTCACCCCTTAGGCTCCCGCCAAAGTCACCGAATCCGATCTGGATTTGAACTGGGTCGTCTGAGACTTGACGTCTCTCCAAATATCAAGTTCCGATCACCCGTTGGAAAGTTATAAATACCTCAAGATTCCGGATTCCCCCTTCCTCCATTCCTCCCCGGACCTGATATGGAACACCTGAGACGATAGCTCTTTCCACTTGCCAAGTTTCATTTAAATCCGATCACCCGTTCAAAAACTGCCCGTGCCACTAGATTGCGTATTCCCGATTCCTCCACTCCTCCCACGATGGTCGGATCGAGGAAACGACTATTCTCAAGTCAATCTATTCGGGTCCCTGGCAAGCCTACCAAGTTTCATCGTCCTAGCACATTAGGAAGTACCGAACTCGCGCGCTTGCTTGAAATCCGGACCCCCTCCCCCCCAACTTCCCCACAGTGACCGAATCCCGTCCTGTTATGTCAATGACATATCTAGAACTTGTGCTTGTTCTTTCCACCAAGTTTCATCCCTACCCTCCACTCCAATCGTTTCCAAAGATTTCCGGTTCCCCCGTCCAACTCCTCCCAATGTCACCGGATTCGGTCCGGATTTAAAATGGGACATCTGAGGCACCAGGTCTTTCTAAATATCATGTTTCATTTAAATCCGATAACCCGTTCAATAGCTGAGCTTGCCACTAGATTCCGGATTCCTCATCCACACACTCCCCCACGATGGTCGGATCGGGGAAACGACGTTCTCAAGTCAATCTGTTCGGGCACCTGACAAGCCTGCCAAGTTTCATCGTCCTAGCACATTAGGAAGTACCGAACTCGTGGGATCACTAGAAACACGCCCCCCCCCCCCCAATTCCCCAACAGTGACCGGATCCGTTCCGGTTATGTCATTCACATATGTGCTTGTTCTCATGCTTGTTCTTCCTACAAAAATTCATCTGGAACCCTCCACTCTAAGCGTTTCCCAAGATTTTCGGTTCCCCCCTCCGACTCCCCCCAACATCACCGGATCCGGTCTGGATTTAAAATGGGGCGTCTGAGACATGAAGTCTTTCTATATAATTTCTGGTACAGCACACTGAGAATAAAGTGCGAAATTCTTACGTTTCAGTAGTTGTATCCCAGCTAAATTTGGGTAGGAAACTACTTACTCGAATATTCAACAGCTCAGTCATGGGCCATTTTCTGTATATCGTTCCCTTCTGGGACATATTAAGTGACAGTGATTTATTTTAAATATGGGAAATATCTCCTTGGAATCCCGTCTTGGTCAAGAAATAGACCTCTAGTTCGAAAATACGGTCTGCGGGAACCGGTAACTGAAATGGCCGAACACTTCAAGCGGATGACTGCTGACAAGCCGTCTCACCACCCCTGGAGCGGCATTCTATTTTAGTATTTATCGAATTTGTTGTTGTTTGTATTTGGGTATGAATTTATTAGTTCCTTCTTTTTTTTCTTTTCTTTTTCTGTACTCCGTCTCATGCTTTTGTAGCTGTTGTAGATGGGTTATAAATAAATACATACATACATACATACAATAAGTTTCATTAAGATCAGATCACCTGTTCGCCAGTTAAAAATACCCCACTTTTCGGCCTCCCCCCCCCCCCCAAATGGTCGGATCGGAAAAACGAATATTCTCAAGTCAACCTGTTCGGGTCCCTTACTCGCCTGCCAAGTTTCATCGTCCTAGCACACCAGGAAGTACCGAACTCACGGGATCACTAGAAATTCGGTCCTCCCCCCCAACTCCCCACAGTGAACGTATCAGTCACGTATCTAGGGCTTGTGCTTGTTCTTTCTACCAAGTTTCATCCCGATGTCTCCACTCTAAGCATTTCCCAAGATTTCCAGTTCCCCCATCCAACTCCCCCCCCCCCCCAATGTCACCGGATCCGGTCCGGATGTAAACTGGGATGTCTGAGACACGAGGTCTTTCTATATATCAAGTTTCACTAGGATCCGATCACCCGTTCGTAAATTAAAAATACCTTATTTTTCCGGATTCCCCCTCCCTCAAGCCCCCCCCCCCCCTCTCAGATGGTCGAATCGGGGAAACGACTAGTCTCAAGTCAATCTGTTCGGGTCCCTGACATGCCTGCCAATTTTCATCATCCTAGCACATCAGGAAGCACCGAACTCGCGGGATCACTAGAAACTCGCCCCCCCCCCCCCAACACCATCAAAGTAAGCGGATTCGTTCCGGTTAAGTCAATCATGTATCTAGGACTTGTGCTTGTTCTTTCCACCAAGTTTCATCCCGATCTCTCCACTCTAAGCGTTTTCCAAGATTTCCGGTTTCCCCCTCCAACTCCCCCCAATGTCACCGGATCCGGTCTGGACTTAGAATGGGACGTCTAAGACACGAGGTACTTCCATACATCCAGTTTCATTAAGATCCGATCACCTGTTCGTCAGTTAAAAATGCCTCATTTTTCCAATTTTTCCGGAGTCCCGCTCCCTCCACTCCCCCCAGATGGTCGGATCGGGGAAGCGACTATTTCTAATTTAATCTGGTCCGGTTCCTAAGCGTTTTCCAAGATTTCCGGTTTCCCCCTCCAACTCCCCCCCAATGTCACCGGATCCGGTCTGGACTTAAAATGGGACGTCTTGAGATACGAGGTACTTCCATATATCAAGTTTCATTAAGATCCGATCACCTGTTCGTCAGTAAAAAATACCTCATTTTTCCCTTTTTTACGGATTCCCGCTCCCTCCACTCCCCCCCAGATGGTCGGATCGGGGAAGCGACTATTTCTAATTTAATCTGATCCGGTCCCTGATATACCTGCCAAGTTTCATCGTCCTAGCTTATCTGGAAGTGCCCAAACTAGCAAAATCGGGACAGACAGACCGACCGACCGACCGAAGGACAGAAATTGCGATCGCTATATGGCACTTGCCCTTCGGAAGTGCCCAAACTAGCAAAACCGGGACAGACCGACCGACGGACAGAAATTGCGATCGCTATATGGCACTTGGCCGAAGGGCAAGTGCCATAAAAAAAAGACAGTTATGGGTCACTAGATCAGAGGCGTTACTAGCCAAAATGTTTGGGGGGGGGGGGGGGGGGGGCAAGGAATTTACCGACTGGCTGGTAATTTTACCGACTGTTTTTGCAGAAAAAACGACTGTTTTAAAAAAAAAACGACAGTTTCGAAAAAATCGACTGATTTTCAGAAAAAACGACTGTGAAAAATCGACTGATTTTCAGAAAAATCGACTGATTTTCAGAAAAATCGACTGATTTTCAGAAAAATCGACTGATTTTCAGAAAAATCGACTGATTTTCAGAAAAATCGACTGATTTTCAGAAAAATCGACTGATTTTCAGAAAAATCGACTGATTTTCAGAAAAATCGACTGTTTAATGAAAAAAAATCAACTGTTTTGGCGAAAAAATTGCGGTGCTTCGCGCCGAATCGGTTATTTGGGGGGGGGGGGGGGGGGGGGGTTGGCGTTCCCCCCCCCCCCCCCGTCTGCAGGGAGTCTACCCCCCCCCCCCCCCCACCCGGTCGTGACGCCCTTGCACTAGATTGTCCTATCTCGGACCTTTTCAGTTAATCTCTAAAGGAATCTAGTATTGCAAAGAGTTCATGAGCAAACTCAAAATTAGGGATTTCGAGCAAACTGTTATAACACTGTTTTCTCTACAGTTTAATTTGCAAGAACAGGTACCAAATTCATTATCACATGGAAACACATAAATATCACTGCAAATCTTTATCAAAAATGTAAATGCCAAGGCCATCACCAACTCTCTTCAGGTTTGTTATGAGGCGTGCTATCTTGTCGACCGACTCAACCTGCTCCTTTAGGAAATTGTCTTCGAGAAAATCCTGAAGGTGGGGGTCAGTGTGGCGGCTAGCTGCCTCATGGATATCCAGGAGACTCTGGAAATAGAGTTGCATTCATGAGATTTTTGACACTAGCTGCTTTCTTTGTAGCCGTTCTGCCCAGTAATGTTTTTTTTCCATAAGTAATTTTTGTATTCACTGGTAGCTAGCCTACTGGCTAAAATGATAAATCGTCCTTCGACGGACTCCTCACTGTCTGGCTTCGAGCGTGATCCACCCTTCTAACAATAGTAACTACTAGTTACTATTTTCATTCCAACCTTCTCGAAATAGTAACTAATAGTACTATCTGCCTACCACGCTCGGGAGCGTAGTAAGTGTGGTAACTGCGAATTTCGGTGATGTAATTGACCGGATTAGCCCGTGGCACGCTATTTTGGTGTAAATAGAAAAATGCGTTCCGCCTTGACGCCAAAAGGCCAGAATTCGTGCCGTGATGCGTAGTAACTGTGGTAAGCAGGGTGGAACACGCTCTTTACATCATCAACATGGTTGCCATACTGATCGAATTTACTATGCTCCTTTTGCATAATTCTAGTCAAAACCTTACTTCTTTACGGTCAATACAGAGGCTGTATGGCACTTGCAGCCCCTGGCTCAAGTGCCATATACCGATCGCAATTCCGTACACGTCTGTCCCACGGTGGCGAGTTAGGGCACTTCTAGATGTGCTGAAGATTGAGTCGTACGTAACTTTCAAACGGGTGACCGGATTCGAATGAAACTTAATAACTGAATAGAAGACATGTCTCTGATGTCCCATTTGAAGTCCGGATCGGATTTGACAGCTGTGGGGGAATAGGGGGGGGGGAGACCTGAAATCTTGTGGAACGGTTAGATTGAACATTATATATCAACCCCTTCGACCTCCGATTACACTAGATCTCTCCGACGTCCATAGAATAAACAAATGAATATCGTCATCCACGCGCGCAGAGCTATACTGGTTTGAGAATAAAGGGGCAAGTCCGGCAAGAAAATAACTTTCATATGCGGATTCAGCATATCTCCTTACCCCTAAATCAACTATCTCAATAGCTTTTAAAAAATATTTTCCCCCCCTTAATTTGAAACCCCCTCCGACCCCTAAATGTAGGGCTACAGAGCCCATCTACAAACTTGACCTTACCATTGACCCAAAGAATCCTCACACCAAGTTTCATCAAAATATCTCATTCCCTTCGAGAGTTGTGGTGTTCACAGACAGATGGACAGACGGACAACTTTTGCGATGTCATATGTATCCCTCCAATTACGTTTTGGGATCCCAAAAACAAACAAAATAAGACATAGCCTACCGCAGATGCTAGTTTATAATTTTCTCAACAGATAATGAAAGTGTAGACATGAAACAGACGTGACTGATGGCATTTTGGCAACTAGTAGCTCTGTACTTTGTTCAGAAATAACTGCTGTCTTAAATATTCCTTCAGTCCAAGCTATCTGCCAATCATAGCTAATAGTTCCGAACAAATAGGTCAGCTGACTGTTATTAGTGACATTTTGGCCCTTCTTGGCAAGGGTCCTCTTCAAGCTCTGGCAGCTCAAGCTGAAAGCTTTTGCAACAGTTGTGTCGCAGGAGTGGGGGAGGGGAGGGTTTTACATAAGTGTCCAGCATGGCTTCTTACTCCTAAATCGAACATCTAATAAATTTCAAATAAAACTTTTAATTTTAACCAATTTTCCGGTTTTTACCGGATTCCGGACGAACTACTTGTCCGGAGAGAAAATGGTTTTCATCATCGTGTTCAGCATGTCTTCTTACCCCTAAATCAAACATCTAATAAACTTCAAATAAAACTTTTACTTTTAACCAACTTTTCGCGCTTACCTTGTTTACTTGCTTCTCCAGCTCAAGAGCGCACTCCATCGCATGAAGGGGGGAGTCCCAGTCATCTCTTTGGGGTTTGTCAATGGCTCGGTAGACGACCCGACCCCCTCTTAGGCTTTGGTAAGAGATGAGTTTATCCGCATGGCTTTTCTCTTCATCAGCTTCTTTAAAGAAATAGTTGGCAAACCCTGGCAGGGCAACATCGTCTCGATTAAAAAAGGAAGCCTGAAAAAAAAAGGCAAATCTGAGAAGCCATTGGTTTAGGCTGCTGTGGTAGGGACCTTCGTTACCGGAATTATTTAAAGGACCCCTCGCAGTATTTACTCTTAGTATTTACTACTCAGTATTTAAAAATATTTCAATACTTTAAAACTAGGCTGTGCTTTCAACAAATAACCCACGGTTTTGGCTGTTTTAAGCCATTTCTGAGACCCGTTGACTTATAGCGAGAACAGGGTAACAATTTACATAACCGGTTTTTCTGATGGAAAAACTTTTCGCAGACAACCTTCGCTTAAATGCCATATTAAAACCTGGATTTTTTAATCCTCATTCAGTCTTCAGCCTTTGCTTTATGCAATCTCAACCTCTGTCATGGCCCACCACCAGGAGACAAGATTTCAGGCATCGGACATCCCTGCCTCACGCAGCAAAAACATTTCAAGCAAGAAAGAAAATATAACGAAAGAAGACATTCCTATTTCCGTAAAAACAAAGTCTCTTCAATTCATGCCTAAAATAGCAAAATAAAACCACTGTTGTTGATATGCACTTCTTGTTAAGCGTTTATTTGTTCTTTTTTTTGTGTAACGTACAGTGCGAATGCCCCAACTACTAGGCTGCACGTAATAAATTCATTCATTTATTCATAGGTTTGTGCAAGGACCATAGAGTAGAATTGGCCTTAGGCAGAAACAATTGGAGCCTATCTTCAACTGTGAAGTGTGACACCTTGCTTAAACCCTGTCATTTCTAAGCAGTCTCTGGTAAATTTGGTTGTGGATCTCTTCATATAGTGTCTCCCATCGGATATATGTTAACACAATGTCAGATGAAATTGCTGTAACTTGATGATACACATTCAGTGGTCAATTTTTTTTAGAATATGCCAGGCCATTGTGTGAATAATATAACCAGATGCAAGTGATAAAACAGGTTAGATTGCTGCCATTTAATGTTTTGACCATCCTACTGCATCTTACAGTCTACCCCAAATGGCTGATTGTCAACGTTGCAGTTTGGAATAGGCTATATCAAACGCTCGTTAACATATATGCCAAAGGGCCCCTCTAACCCTTGCCCTAACCTACTTTAACATGATCTGATTGGTTGTTATTTAATTGAGTTAGGGTTGCCTATAATTTTTTGGCATAGAGGCGTTACTAGCAAAAACGTTTGGGGCGGGGGGAGGTATTTACCGACTTGTTGGTCATTTTTACCGATTGTTTTTGCAGGAAAAAACGTCTGTTTTCAGGAAAAAAAAACAGTTTAAGAAAAAATCGATTGATTTTCAGAAAAACGACTAGTTGCTGTTTTGATTAAGAAAAATCATTTGATTTTCGAAAAAAACCCGACTGTTTTCATAAAAAGATCAACTGTTTTTACGAAAAACCGTGGCGCTTCGCGCCACTCGGTTCTTTCTCCCGACTGGCCGACAGCATTGGGGGGGGGGGGTCCCCTCCCCCCCATTCGTGACGCCCCTGCAGGCAAGTCTGAACTTTCATTATAGGCAAGTCTAAACTGTCAGCCGTTTGCATAGCCTATCCAAAAATCAGGGATTTATGGTATTACTCTGCCATCTTACCATGGATTTGTATACATAGAAGGCATGAAGCTCCATGTTAATCTGCTTATTAATCAGTCCCTCATTTTCTGCATGGAAGTTGTGCCTTGATCGGCTTCCTGGCAAAGGAATGCTCATCTTTTCCACTATTTTATTTCTCTCACATCCAACAGTCTCACTGATTAGTTTTCGACTGTCGCAAATGACTCTTGTCTTGTTTATCCCCTGCATCCTTTCGATGGAAGGGGTGGATGTTTGCTTAGCAGACATTCCGAGAACAGTATATACCGATTTTGGCGAGCGTTATGTAAATTGTTATCCGTATAAAACTTTGGCTATTAATCCTAACCAGGTTTTGAGCTTCTGCTTGATAAAAAAAAAAAAAAAAAAAAAAAAAAACTCTCTGGTCAACATGAATACCAGCCAAATTCTTCGCCTTCTTAGCAACACGTTTCGAGTTTAAGAAAGCCAGCGTCGCGTAGCTCCATCCAGGTGGTAAGCAAAAGAGTTAGACACTTGCAAGTAGCAACCACTTTTTTGTATTATTCCCGCGTAGCTTCTTTTTTTCTATTCTTTCTTGCTTTAGGTTGAGCTCCATCTCCAACTCAGTGACGTTAGTACAAAGCTTACCTAATAGCTTATCCAAGTTTAACATCACTTACACCTTCGTCTTAAAACCTTACTTTCTTTGTAAATACACCAACCCTAAAAGCTAACTCCTAATGTCAAACTTTTCAGTTTCTCATCGAAAATTTATCATATATGCAAGAAAATCCTTCTATGCTATCATATTTACAGGATTTTTTTTTTATTCATACTTGTTTATTAGTATCTCTTAATTTTTCACTCAATTCATTCATTTTCCCTCAATTCTTCAACAAGACCAAATGTTTCGATGGGATCCCAGAAATTTCATATTTGATTCAGACAACTGAGTCTTGTAGATACCTGATCTTCGCCAGACTCCTTAAAAATTTTACTATAAAAATGTAGAAACAGATTAAAGCAAATGGCTTATATCATCTGCGAAAATCCAGTTCAAATATGGATTTGGCATGTGTGTATACCACGGGCGTATACCACAGAACAGGAGTGTCGCATCCTATTGGTTGGCTCTGATAAAAGCTTAAAGTGCTCGAGATCTCGTTTCCAATGAAACTTTGCTCCAGAATCGATCAAGAAAAGAAATGGATTTTTTTTTTTTAACAATTTATCGGGTCATAATAGCTACAAAATGCCGATAATTTAGTTTCGGAATCCTATACCACTTAATGTTAAATTCTTTGCCTGTACTTTTTCCGTTTTGTCGAGCTATACTTATAAGTTTAATCACTACTACACTACTTAATTTATCTACAAAGTCTGGCTATCAACTAACATCCAAAAGGACAGCCTCACTACACGAATACTCATTAATTTAAGCAATTCATAGATCTTAAACAATTCTCATATTTTATCAAATTCCCCAAACTAATTAATATTTATAACGGCTCTTTCAGACTTGAAGCTTGAATATACTAGAAACCTTAGTTAGAAACCAAATATTTATCACTTTTTAGTTCAGTACAAGTTCGAAATCTGGCCAGATTTTTTTTCTGGCCAGAAAATATCTAATCCAACAGATCGAAAAATCTGGCCAGAAAACACCGAAATCTGGGGAAAATATCTGGCCAGAATTCTGGAGACGAAAATCTGGCCAGATTTCTGGTTGGTGAGAACAGCAATCTGGGCAGTGAGAAACTGTACGAGTTTAAAGAAACATTAAAGCTTGTATTATACGGTAAAGGTGAACGTCATTCGTTATTACGAATTCACTTCCGCAATAACCAGACCTGCAGCAGTTGCCAATAACTGCCTATCAGACACAGGGGCGTCACGACTGGGGGGGGGGGGGGGTGGTACGCCCTTCCTCCAATCTTGTCGGCCAGTCGGTAAAAAATTACCGAGTCGGCGCGAAGCGCCGCGATTTTTCGTCAAAACAGTTGATTTTTTTCACGAAAACAGTCGGTTTTTCTGAAATTCAGTTGATTTTTTGTACAGAACAGTCGGTTTTTCTGAAAATCAGTTGGCCTTTTTTTCAAAACTTTTTTTTTTTTTTCTTGAAAACAGTCGTTTTTTCTGCAAAAACAGTCGGTAAAAATTACCAGCCAGTCGGTAAATGCCTTGTCCCCCCCCAGACATTTTGGCTGGTAACGCCTCTGATCAGACAGAATGAAAATGAGCGCCGCAGGCGAAATTTTTGAAATAAGCCATGACTTTTTGTTGCTTTAAAATGCTGCTCAAAAAATGCTTTAAAATATTTTCAGGTTTTTCAAGTGCCAAGGTTTTTCCTATGTAGCCCGATCCTCAGATAGGTTACTTTGGCATCTGCATGTATTGACCCAGTTATATGTAGACATACGACCAGGGTCAGGTGCTCGCAGATTAGTAGTCCTGCCAGGATTTTCGGAACCATCATCAGTTCCGTATGGAAAAGTTGAGATTTTCTCAACTTCATAATGAAAGCGAAGAAAATCCAGTCGGAAACCTGATCGTCTGTTCGCTATAGCCTCTTAGTCAGACTCGTATCATTTATTAGAAAGGGTCCAAAAAACAATTAAATCGGTCGGAAGAAATGTTAAATTGTGAAAACATAATGTTTAGTATCTTGCATAAACATAAGTGGGTTTAGGTGTAGCCGCAACATTGCACAGCCTAAAATGTGCAGAGGCGTTACCTTTTTTTTGGGGGGGGGGGGACAAAAAAAACCAACTGCTTTTAAGAAAAATTGGCTGTTTCCAAGAAAAGTCAAACATTTTTCATAAAAATAGACTGTTCTTAAAAAAACGCTTCGCTTCGCTCCGACTCAATTCTTTTTACCGACTAACCGACAACATCCGGGAGGGGCTGGTCGCCCCCCCTCCCCTCCCATACATGACGCAGCTGATTATGGGTAGCCAACTTTCGATTATAACGAGAAAGTCTTTGTGCCGGTACTGGTTCTACTTCATCTGCTGGCATTGTTGACTGCGCTGGGGGGCTAGGATGGGCCATGTGAGGTTGTCTGTGTGTGCGTCATCAATCGAAAATATTCTTCGGAAGTAGAAGTTGGATAACTCGAATTTGTTGTCCTTTGGTATTTTGTGACGCATTGTAATCTCTAGAAGTTCATTAGGATATCGTGGGAAAACCTGTGCAGACTAATTTGGTTTGTTGGACGAATTCAGACCTTTCAAGTAAGTATGTTGTACAGTAGAGGCTTTGGACTGACGATGACAGCCTCAGAGTACGCTCTTTTTACTGTAAACGAAATCTACTCTGCGTTTTGGAATACGTGCAAACTCTTTTTTCCACCAAAAGGAATGACACAGGTGCACAAACACACTCATTTCCTTCAGGTTCTTAAAGCGGGCCACAAAAAATGGTCTTCTACCACACACACAATGCTAACCATCCCTACTGTCACTATGAATGTTCAAAACCACTAAAAACACCGTAAAACAGTGAGCAAATTAAAAAAAATACACGAAATTTCCTAGGTTTGACATAACTCTTTCTGGACTAAATCTCAGCCGATTATCCCGACAGCTGTTATGGCACGTAGGGAGCCTAGGGTCAAAATAAAAATTTCCATCTAATGCTCCGACTGTTTATTACAAATACAAATAAATTATAAAACCAGACCAGTGTGGTACCTCTGAAGACATACACAAATTATCAGTTAGGTCTTATAATTCTTTGCTAATCAATCCTGGAAAATTCCGCCATCTAGAAAAGAAGACGTTGTGCGTGGGTTTTTTCTCGAGCCAAAACAGCAACTCGGCAATCGAGTTCAAATCTAAACAAACCCGTGGCATGCGATCCCTAAGAGAAGGTAAACAGAATGTTTGGATTAGGTCTTTAAAGTCTTTGATTCATGTGGGCCGAGAACAGGCCTGTATCCAGGAATTTATTTCGGGAGGGGGGGGGGGGTGCCTTTCGGGTTTTTTTTGCCTGCGGTTTCGGACAAAAAAGTACAAAAAAGACAAAGATCAGAGGGAAAATCCTATAAAAACGGTTATTTTTGTATGTTTTTGTATGTTTTTATTGTTCGTATTTTTCGTCCAACCCCCTACCGCCCCCCTGGACACGGCCTTGGCCGAGAAGGTGGGAGACACCATCATTTTTCGATGGGTCGGATTTTTACGAACACATTTTCACCTTTGTTTTCCCCCAAATCCTCAAGGTGTCCAACGTTATCCACAAAATACTTAAACACAGTTCATTCCTGGAAGAAAATCCGCCATTGCTAATTAACTATTCATTGATCTCCCGGCGCTAGTCAAAAGATTACTAAAACCTTCGAGAAGATCGAGTGATACTCTTTCCATTAGCGGAAGGAAACGTCAGTGTATAATTGGTAAGGCCATGTTTGGAATTTTGTAAGCATTTGCGGTTGTTGCAATTATTTTGAATGTCTTCTTCCATTTCTAATATCTTTTTTGCTCGAAATTAATTAGCCTACTATTTAATATGTGAATGTTAAATGTTTGACCGTGGCCATGGATCTTCGCAGAGGGTAGGTTGGAAATCCTACTGAGCTGGAACTCTTTCAATTAGCAGAAGGAATCGTCAGTGAATAATTGGTAAGGCCATACCTATGAGTTCCTGATACCATTTTGTAAGCACTTCGTCCTTGCAGTTATTTTGAATGTCTTCTTTCTTTTCATTATCTTTTTTTGCTCGAAATTAATGTTTGGTGTCTGGTCGTGACCATGAATCACCACAGAGGGTAGGTGAGTAGCCTACTTTATTCGGGAATGAACCGATAATATGGCGTTTCATAACTACAACCTAAGAACTAAAATATAGCACTAAACCATATAATCACTTCGGCATAAAAAGAAGAAAGAAAGCAAAATAAACAACTAAAAGTAGTAATAAATTCATAATAAAATTCTATCAACCTTCATCTAAACAATTTCAAAAGTTTCTTATTCATAATAAACATGGTTGGTATCTATCACATAATGCGCTTGGAAACTAGTGAATCCCGGCAAGTGCGGAGACTAGTGAGATGTCGTTAGTGGGCTCAGAATGTAACATGGAATTTGGGTCGAAATGAAGTCGCGAATGAACGGATAATATGGCATTCCATAATTACAACCAAAGAACTAAAATATAGCACTAAACCAAATAATCACTTCGGCATAAAAGAAGAAAGAAAGCAAAAAAAACAACTATAAGTAATCCGGGGATAAAATTCTATCAACCTTCATCTAAACAATTTCAAAACGTTTCGTATTCATAATAAACATGGTTGGTATCTATCACATAATGCGCTTGGAAACTAGTGAATCCCGGCAAGTGCGGAGTCTAGTGATATGTCTTTAGTGGGTTCAGAATGTAACATGGAATTGTGGTCTCTGGGTTTAAGGACCAATGAATGCTGTTACGGAAGCAGTTTGTATGTGCATTTTAGCAGGGACCCATAAATTTCCTGTAATGACTCGCCATTCAGGGGGGTTGTCATTTCCTATGCTTCTATGTTGCTATGTTGCCCGAGCCTCACCTAGTTTCCAAAAATTCCGCTTGGATCGAATCGGCGTTCTTGTTAAGATAGACAAAATTTGTTGGGACTATTCAGCATGCCACCAGGTACCTGTGCTAGGACAAAAGATTCAGGATACTCTTCCATTACAGAGAAATATTCCTAGTTCACAGCTGCGAAACATTTTGTCTATCTGGATAGTCGGGTATTTTAGCCCCGTGGATATTTCTCGAACTAACTGACGCTCGGTCAAGAGCGCATCAGAAATCTCTTATTGACAAGCCCCCTGAATGGCGAGTCATTACAGGAAATTTATGGGTCCCTGATTTTAGGCACCACAGTTCCGTTAACATTTAGTAAGACGATCTTTTTTCATTTACTTACAATTTTTCATTTTTTTTGCTGCAATATTTCGCTTAGAATTTGTTTAGTAAGTGTTTGAAATACTCCATCTTATTATGTTTCGTGTTGACAACTTGAAATTAAGCTGATAAAATTAAATTCAGTGCACATAAATTATTTCCATCAGAATCGATGAGTAGTTTCAAAAACGATATATCCGTAGACTATAGCCACTAACAAGTTGTCAATAGCCTACTTATTAGCTAGTCTCGTCCTTAGTTTGTCGGACACGATGTCCGCTCTTTATTTTTTTGTAGCCTACAGTTTAGTCGGAATGCCTGACCTGTAGGATAACTTTAATTAGCCTGACTTTTTACATCGCTCTTTTATTACAAGGCACTATTTTAGCTCACTCCTTTTTTTCAAATTACCTTTCCCCCTGAATAAAAAAAATCCGTTTGCTTTGTTCAGTGAAAGTTCCACTCAACCTTTTTGTATGGGTTCGTACGGCCGAGCGCACCAATCCTGAGATAGGTGTGGCAAGAAATGGAGACGCACGATCCGGTATTACTTTATCTCAGAACTCTGGCATTATTCAGTTTCTTGTTTGACGTCGTGATACTTCTTTTTCAGATAGGATATTACGTAAGTTTCTGTTGGTGTTGTGGGCTGCTAGAGGATAATTAGGTATTCGCAGGGCTAACAGATGCTGGTTTTCAGGACAAAGCCGACCGAAATGGAATGAACGAGAAAGCTCCAGCACAGTTTTCAGTTCTCGGCACAATGAAATAGAGATGGGGTGATTCGAAAGCGGGCATAATCGACGTAAAGGGGGTGAAGTTAGAAGCCTTTTATAGCATTTGTGCTAGACAGTACATCATCCCATCCAAGTCGGCAGCTCAGTCCAGGATCGGTGCGAGCGTGGGATCATCTGGTGATACGATCGGGAAGCACAGACATGGACAAACTTTAAGTATTATCAAGACAACCCGACAACAAGAAAAACATTTTGTTGCTGTATAAATAAAAAGTGACAAATACTGATAAACTTTTGGCATTATTTTATTTCATTCATTATTTTTTGTTGAGGTTTCAGTTTCTTTTTTTTTCAAACAATCAAGCTTCATCCGCGAAAGTATCGTACATTCTCGACTCGCTGAACAATCGAGCAGGCGGAATTGGTGGACTCCTGACAGACTTAATAAGAGTTGATGATTTCTCTGTTTCAAGTTTTCTTCCGCCCAAGCTGACTGCCAATCATCTGTGCTAGACGGATACGTTGAAATTTATTCAAGCCATATTTGATATTAGTCTAGGCTATATAGCTTGAGGCTGAAGAGGTGCAGAAGGGCCACAATATCGCTAGAATAAATTTCAGTGGACGTGTCCACCTGTTGAAGTCAAATTATCTGCCTGCCTACTTAAAGGACACCTGAATGAAGAGTAGCCTACCAAGTATCATCCCTATCTGTATGACTTCCGTTAAAGTCTTTGATTCATCTGGGCCGAGAAGGTGGAAGACACCATTATTATGCGAGGGGTCGGATTTTTACGAACACAGTTACCTTTGTTTTCCCCAAAATTCCTCACGGTAGCCAAAGTTATCCACAAATTACTTGAACACAATTCACTCCTGAACGCCAATCCACCATTGCTATAACTATTCATTGATCTCCTGACGCTCGTTAAAAGATTACTAGAACCTTCGAGAAGATCGAGTGGCGCGTAAGATGATTAAAACAACTAAGTACATCACCCTGTGGACGTTAAGATATGTCGGAAGAAGAAATCGTCGGCCAGTTTGACATTTTTTGGTACAGGAAGTTGAATATTATTTAGCTCAGTTGCAGAATCTTCAAGAAATCACTATAACGAATTTAGTATAATTTACGGCGTTTGTTTATTGTGATCTAGTTTACATCCTTAATTCTTTGGACTTAGGGGAATTAAAAGAAAAAAAACAGAAAACAAAATACTTAAAGAAATCGATAATACAAATAATTAGTTTGATTTTTCTACAAATTTTCCAAATGCCTGCTACAACAAAAACGTTTTGTTAGATCCATAGTCAAACTATGATCTCAGCCTCCCCATGTCGGGCGCTTCCGACCCGCGCCGCTAGATGACCCAGCGGTCGGATCGAGTCGTGGCTTCATCTCGGGTCTTGGGTGGGGGGGGGGGGGGGTCTGGACGTTGCAAGTGCTAGAATGCTCATGATATAACTCCTTTAACATTGCCTGCAGAAAACCCAATTCAAATACGCTATAGTGTTTCCAAGCCATGATTTTTGCTCCATTTTGCATCTGTCCTTATTTCAGTACCGAACAATTTTAGAAATGAACAAATGTCTCCAATCAACCCTTCATCTGGAATATTTTTTAACCAGTTAAGCCCAAACGTATATCTAGAAGAAATTCCAGTACGATCCGGCCAGCGCTGTACAAGATTTGAATGAATTGCGGTTTTTGTCTTGGAGTCTGCATGTGCAAACCTCCAGAAACGAACATCCCTATTTTGAAAACGTCACGCTCAGGAGAAGAATGCTCTCCGTGGCCATGTCTGTATATGCATTCTCCATGGTGTGTTCAAGTATGGTTTCTTTGTTCAGGTGTCCTTTAATAATGTTGGCTGGTTGTTAGAATTTTCTAAGAAAGAAAAGTGTGGCTTAATAGTGTTAAAGCACAACTCTTACTACAAATGGCCTCTTCACTACGAAATGGATCTGAAAAATCGTTTTTCGAAATTAGTATTACTTTCCACGTGAAATTAGCGATTTTCTTATTAGCGCCTGTCGACTCTATTCTGTCTTCCTGCTCTCCGACGCGGCGGCTGGACACAAAACATTTGAAAAACTGAAAGTACCATGGTTTAAAAGCTGGAAAAGCCAGCAAAACAAAAGAATTCAAAAACAGAAGGTAGATCTGATGGTCTACCATGTCTTCCAAAATGAGAAATAACACTTTCAAGCTTCTCATGTCCTTATGTATGAAAGAGTTGTCAGCGGACGTTGAAGATTCCGGCGAAGTTTGCGTTGCGTGACGGGCCAAACTCGGCACCGCCGAAAAAGCCCGAAAAGCCGTAGGCACAAAACGAATCTAATGGAGAAAGGTTGTGATTCAAGAAGCTTATAATTCCATAAGGGAGCTAGGTATATTATAAAAGTCAGAAGTAAGAGGGGCCCTTTAACAAGAATCATTCTTTTAGCGAAAAACCTTCCCGTTTAGCACAGGAACGGCCTGAATGTCCCAGAAAAAAAAACTTAGCATCTACGTAATGGTTGCTCCGATTTGGCTGAAATTTGTACCTGGTTTAGTTTAGTTTAGTTTATTCAGTAAAAATCTTGAAACGGCGGTAAGCCGACTAGTTGATTTTACGTCAGCAGTGTATTCACTAAAGTTATAATATTTGGAACTGAATAATATATATAGAGCTAAAGCATATATCACACTATGGCCCATAACTTGCCATCTGTCTTTCAGGTCACGTAACATGTCAACAAAATTACAGGGATTAATATCACTTAATTTTAGTGTCAAAATTCATAGTACTTACAATTAACAACAATTACTCTAAAATAA
Organism: Branchinecta sandiegonensis; assembly: GCA_030848855.1. Classification (NCBI taxonomy): domain Eukaryota; kingdom Metazoa; phylum Arthropoda; class Branchiopoda; order Anostraca; family Branchinectidae; genus Branchinecta; species Branchinecta sandiegonensis. The sequence continues at coordinate 26,256,229 of JAUPMV010000001.1, read as the reverse complement.
CCAAAATATAAATGACCTTAAAATCCATTGCTAAAGAACTTGACAAAAGAAGGGACAAACGTATTTAATTACCGGGTCTGGGAACATGCAACCGGTTGTAGCCTTGCTACTGGCCGAGCACGTCTCGTATTTCTGGTGGCATGATTTTTGTTAGGATTGGGTTTGCCAGAATACTTGTACCAAACTTAAGGGATATATTTAGGCGACGGGCTGCCAGAGTTTCTAATCGGAAATCATTGAGAAGGGAGGAATAGGGAACTTTTGGAGATTCAGACACAACTAGAAGGCTCTATACAGGATCTTCTCAAGCCGTTCCAACTGACGTGCCCGACACAGTTGCTGATCTAGCACTGCTAATAACTGAATTTCGAGAAAATCCGTCGCTATGTTGAGTTTCCTGGAATGGTCTCGCCACCTAACCTTCCCGACTATCAGACTGCCACTAATTCCTAGGCCTACCTTTGTTTCACATTACTAGTTCTTATGTCGGAATTGCGCGCTCAAAGGTAGTACTTTCTAGTTGCAACCACCTGGCCTAGTGTCCTCACGTCCTTGTTCTCAAGGAAACTGGTTCCTGTCAGACCGCGCAAGGATATTGAGCGAGCCAAAAATTTCCTTGGCTGCTCCAGTTTTGCGCAAGGCAAAAAGTTTCAGTGCTCTTGGATTTTCTATCTGTTTCAGTGGTCCGCCCCAAAAATGATAGGATTTACCAGTTCGATAGCGTAAGGAGCGACGATGATAGCCGTAGATGTACTAGAAGGATAATTAATTATTCACAATCTTGAGTTTAGTGGGCGTTGTATTGAAGATTTATTTCTCAAACTGGTCGTGCGTTGTATAGTGGAAAACTATGGCACCGTAGTTCTGAACGTTATACTTATTTATCATTATCTTTTGAAAAATGGGAGGAAGGGGGTTAAATTTTGAATTAAGCTTTGTGGGAGGGGGAGCCGCAAATCCCCTTGGATGTATAAAGCCTATTTTTATACTCGTCCCCCTTCTCTCTACTGAAAGATAATGGGTTCTTATAGTTCAGTTCATATCATTAGTACATAATTAGAGGACATGCTTAGTTTCATACAATCAGATTTATACTGAGTTTATTCATAAGGCGCAAACATTATTTGTCTTAATTTAAATCTTACTTAACCTGTATTTTTTAATCCCCCCCCAAAAACGAGAGTTAGGCATATAGTCCCACGAGTTCATTTAGAACGAGAGGGTCGGGGCTTATCTTGCGTTTTGTTGGTAGATTGAATGTTTATATTATCGTAATATACCATGTGTTCATACGGCATTGCCCACTACTGTTTGTTGATGTCTCAAATTGAATAAAGTAATTAATACACATTCTTATATTTTTTCTTTTGTTTTGTATTTCGATATTTTTTTAATATTTCGATAGTTTTTCTCTACTTCGGCTTTCCGAGAATTTCCAACTGAAAAATCATGAATTTTGCTTAGGCTGTAATTAATAATCACACGGCCATTATTGAGTACATTATCGTCCTTATTAACCGTATCCTAGCTCGTATTTTACGTTCGTTGCTACAGTTTACCGGGCTTGCCGAATATCAGCTCTTGTTATTTTTCACTCTGAAATTCGTCAGATTTTTTTGTTCCAGTCAGAAATAGAAACAATCGTATCAGCTGGTCGTTTTCGTCAGGAGAACCAACCTCCTCAGATGACGTAGTAGCCCGTGACGTAGAATTGCGTGATGTTGCTAGCCTAATTAGAAAAGCGGCCAGTTGGGTTTCAAATAAAAGTATAATTCGTGAGGTGGTTTTTTTGTTTTAAATGCACTGAAAAGAAGAAAATAGTTTGCGTTTTAATTTTTAATGGTATGAATTTTGTTGGCACCTTAGTCGTCTGTTGTATGGCAGTATTTGGCTTTTTCGATAAATTATTAGTATTATTATGCCTACTTTATCAGAAGACATTTCAGGTTTCCGTTTGGACGACTGAAAATATGCGTGTATTTTTTTTTTTTTTCTTTGAAGATGAGAAATCAGTGCAGTTCTTTGGTTCTAGAAACCTACGAGTATCAGAATTATGTTTTTGGGGTTGAAATGTTAGTGAATTTTAATTGTCATTGTCATTTTTCATTAACAGTATCGCGATTGCATCTTCATATTTAGTCACGCCCTGAAGAGGACCCCTGCCAAGAAGGGCTGACGTATCGCTGTATAATCTCGGCTTACATATCTGTTGCGCGCTATCCACTCAGCTGGGGATGAAGGTTTTCTTAGGGATGGGAAGGGGGGGGGGGGGGTAGGGCACCAAAAAAGACGAGCATTATTGGAGACGAAAGCTTGATCACTCTTGAATTTGTTATTATAATACTATTATTAATAATGATTATGTCATGGATAGCTGGCAGAAGAATTGACACAAAGTTCCTGCATAGGCTATACTCCGATGAAAAAATCTTTGACTGCGTAGTTGTACGAAAAAGTTGCACAGAATACTTTGATTTAACATGCCTCCGACTGGGTTAATCTTAAGTAGTTTAACCCAGTTAAACTGCTACTATGCATAGCATCCAATCTTGCTGCAGTAGCATCCAGTTCGCTAGTAGTAGCATGCAGTGCCAACAGTTACGACTGCATGCTACTTTTTCGTACAACTCTATACGACTAATTCTCGAAAAATTTTCATTGGTAGGCTTGCGATAATCCAAGAGACGGATTGGTTTATACCGAGGCTTATTCTCAGTGAATCGCATTATTTTTCTTGCAAAATTGACGAACTATTCAATGAATTTATTGTTTTATCTTGTTTTGTTCTCTCCGCTGAGATTATCCTGTCAGCGACAATTCGGTATTATTTTTCCATTGACCTCCAGACAGTTTTCGGTCCCTTTTTGATAATTGATAAAATATTTGGAGACAATTTGACTCCAGCCTTATACTGGTCTAGATGTTCTAAAATTGTCAGTTTGTGATAAGTGTAAGTGTGTTTTGAGGAATTTGTAAATGTGGCCTATAATTCGGTAGGGGAGTAAATAAGCGAGTTTGTCAAGGTGTTGTGAATCTCTAAGCTCTAGTTTGGACGGTTTTTGTGGACTTGGGCCATGAATTAAGCGTTGTGTGTTCTTACGAGCGTGCCATCCTACTTAGCGTAGTTATTACGAAGGACGCCATGGATTTGGCTTCTTGGCGCCGGGGCTAGAACGAATTTTTTCTATTTTCGGAAAAACATCGTGCCACGGGCTAATCGGGCCAATCACATAAGATCTCGTATTTGCGACGCTTTCTACGCTCCCTAGCGTGGTAAAGGCCCATTCACAACGGGTTTTAGCTAATACTCGATACCAGCCAGTTCCGGAAATCGCTCTGAGACCGAGAATTAGCTGGGTTTCTTTCGTTCGCAATTGATCTTGGTGCTAGTTTCGGATACCCGCTGGTCTCGCACCCAAGTTGAAATCGGTTCAACTTTCGAGGGTACTAGCCAATCAGATTATTTTGGGGAATATTTAGGAATATTCTGATTGGCTAGTTTCGAACCAAGCCCAGTAGATAAAATCACATCCACTCGTTGCTGTCTTGAAAACCGAAAGTGAATTTAGGTCATTGTTCTTCGGTCTGACGTGTGTTCAGCGTTAGCCAATCGGAACATACCTGATAATTCTCCTAAGTAAGTGATTGGCTAGTACCCTGACTAGTTGAACTGATTTCAACTCGGGTGCGAGACTAGCTGGTACCCGAAACTGGCACCAGTATCGATTGCGAACGGCAGAAACCCAGCTAATTCTTGGTCTCAAAGCGATTTCCGGAATTGGCTGGTGCCGAGTATTAGTTAAAACCCGTTGTGAATGGGTCTTAAAGGCACAGAAAACTTGACTACGCAACTTTCGGCCATCAAACCGACCTGGGGGCTTAGATAAAGATACAGGGACTTGTTGTCGACAGGACCCCCCTTCTTTGTTATCTCGAATCCCCTCCTTAGTGTTCCCAAAGCTAGCTGGCAGGCCCTTGCCCCTTATGCACTGTAATTATGAACTTATGCACTGTAAAAGCTCGCCTTTGGCCGTGTTGACTAACCGATCAGGATAGTAGTCAAGAGGTCGTGCGTTCGATTCCCACTCCCGGCACACTTATCTTTTGCTTTTTTTTTCTACTAACTCAAAAGTCGAATTCTCGGAAACTGCCCGGAAACTGCAATGGTCGTAACGAGAATTTTTATTACTCTCAATATCGACTCAGGGTACATTCTTGATATGTCAGCTAGCTCCCCGAGTCAAGTTTGAGTCAAGTTTTCTGTTCCTTTAAGCAAACAGTTACTAGTAGCGCTAGTAGTTACTAGGTTGGAAGGGTCAGCGTAGTACTTTTCATGAGGTTGGAACGACAATAATAACTAATAGTTACTACTGTTAGAAGGGTGGAAAACGCAATTAGTAAATGCGTTTCATATTTTTTTGTACTAAACTAATTAAAGAAAGTAGCCGAGCTGTAGCAGGGCCCCTTCGCTGTCCATAATGCTCATTTAAAGCGGAACGTTACGCCTTTACGTTATTTAACATAATCTGTGGCGTTTGTATGTGCTCATAATGCAATGTCTGGATTTAACCCAAAAAAGCCGTCGTACTGGCCCCCCCCCCCAATGCTGTCGGCCAGTCGGTAAAAAATAACCAGTTGGCGCGAAGCGTCGCGATTTTTCGCCAAAACAGTTGATTTTTTTTCATTAAAACAGTCGATTTTTCTGAAAATCAGTCGATTTTTCTGAAAATCAGTCGATTTTTAGTCAAAGCAGTCTTTTTTTCTGAAAACCAGTCGTTTTTTTCGAAACTCTCGCTTTTTTTCTGCAAAAACAGTCGGTAAAAGTTAGCAGCCAGTCGGTAAAGTCCTTGCCCCCCCCCCCCCCCCCCCAAACATTTTGGCTAGTAACGCCTCTGGTTGGGACTTCTCTCCAAGTCACGAAAATCAGATTGATTCCTTTCTGTTGAAAAAGTTCAGAAAGGACCAAATTAAGCAACATATGTAAAACTGCTTGAATTTTAACGAATATGGTTGAGATCCTACAGTCTAGTAACACATCACTTATTCACTCAAATAAACCTGAGAACCTGATAAAAATGCGTTACTTCGTTTGTCCGTTATCCACAAATAATCGATTTCATCGAATGTACTTATTCTTTCGGATTTATGGTACCTCTGTGTGCTTGTCCCTCTACGCTTGAAATATTTACGAACTACAATTGGAAACCATTGCCGAAAATAAAATAAAAATGTTAGAAAGGAATCAGATTCTTTGCAACACATATCCTAAAATCATTTTCCTACTTTTTTTTACAGGCGTGACTTTTCCTATGTCAGCATCTTTAGCCTTTGGTGAAATTAAAATTTTCAGGTCTGGATAAATTTTGGGTGCTCGTGCAAGCAGCGCAGACTCTGAACTTTATTACTAGAGCCCCTGGTGAAAAAGATACGAAATCCCTTAAATCAGTCGAAATATTTAAATATTTCAGTGTGTTCATAAATCAGATGAAAAATAAGCTGCCTCTTCAGTTAAACTTCAAGCTCTTGGCAGCTTGTTGAGAATCATGACATCCTTTTTGATCTGCACTACGTTCTAAATCTGTCCGTCCGTCTGTTTGTCGGCGAAGGGCTTAGACACTGGTAACGGAAAGATTATCAGTTTAAAAGTTCGTTGATGGAGAGCTCCAGCCCCCCCCCCCCCGCAAACCCTTCCTGAAGCAATATTTAAACAATATCATTTTGCCTTGCATTTTGCTTTCTTTGCCCCTGTTTCCGTGGTTGTTTCAGGCTTGCGAAAATAAACACCAGGAGAGTAAAGGTAGGCGTTGGACGTTGCCTCTTTGAACGGTGCCTAACTATAAATGGCACCGAAGATTACGATGAATCTTAGACCTAACAAATACTTAGGCACAAAATTGACTGCTCACAATAGTTTAAATCAAATGAAGTCGGGTTAAAGCCATTTAGTCTATTTTTTTCTTGAACACCCTCAAACGACAAAACTACGGCGTCGTTGTATTGCAGCAGTTTGCATTACATTCCTAATCGTTCAAAATATCACAGCGAAAAACGAACATTAAAAAATAAACAACATACGAAATAAAACAAATCGAGTAGTTGGACTGATCAAAAAAAAAAAACTTGGCTCTTAGCATAGGCCTATATTCACTTCTTAACTTATCATTCCTGTTTGACTGGTTTGCATGCGAAAGGCAAAATCAGGGTAGTTCGAAGTTTAGAGAAGCGTTAAAGGACCTGTCTTACCTTTTATGCTAATGCAACCGACTTCCATAATCACTCCGGATATTTCTAAACCCGGAGACCCCGATTTCGTACGCTATACATTCTAACCCCTCTAACAAAACCACGCTGATTTTCTCACTTGTCGTGTTTTGCTACCTTCGATGTATATCACGCTGTCGATGGTTGTCTGGGAGAAATTTTTCCATCAGAAAAACCGGTTATGTAAATGGTTTCCCTGTTTTCGCTACAAGTCAACGGGTCTTGGGAAAAGCTTAAAACAGCCAAAACCGTCGGGTATTTGTTGAAAGCACAGCATAGTTTTAAAGTATTCAAATATTTTAAAATACTGTGAGTTGAAGAGTAAATAGTGCGAGGGGTCCTTTAAAAGAAGCATACATTTACCGTACATTTTCATTCCAGTTCTTCCGCCTCCAACGGTTCGGCAGCACGTGTACTTGGTACTACATCAAAACTACTCAAGATGGCAGACATCAACTTTGATCGCTTGGGCCAGAGACCCGTCAGTGACCACAAGGGACAGGCTCAGGGCGTTTGCCCCAGCATGGTGAGGGGCATGGACCACTTGAGAGACCCTCGGCTGAATAAGGTGAAGATCGACAGTCTATATTAATTCATAAAATCCGGCTACGATGGAACTTTGAAAGCGTTTGACTTAGGTTGTGTTCCACGGAGTTATTACGAGTTATGATGATAAACCTTTGGCTTTCGTCAGTTCCTTCAAATACCTTGGTTACACATTTACTTCAACCATCAACCATGAGTGACGAAACGCCCGTTGCTGCTGTCTCTAGGTCTCTGTGCTCCAGAGCAAACATACTTATTTGTAAATTCGGGAAATGCGAGCCTGCGGTTAAAGATTTCCTTTTCATGTCATACTGCACACCTTTGCACTGCCTTGCGTTTGTGCAGAGTTTACCCTCTAAATGCGAGAGCAGGTTTCGGGTTCTTAATAACAATTCCTTCCGGTGGCTTCTTGGTCTTCCCTGGAATTGCAGTGCCTCTGGTATGTTTGCTGGTGGTGGTCTACCTTCGTTTGGGGATCTTAAGAGGAAAGCTGTGTTTTCGGTTCAGTCTAGGATCCTCAGCTCGACTAATCCGCTCCTTTTGGTGCTTTCTGGGCCTTACTTTAGGCTCTCTCTTCCGCTGTGGAAGGAGTGGACACATGTGCTTTATGCGGTCCCGGTGGAGAATTGATTCTTTGCTGTTGTTTTTGTTTTTATGTTGTTGTTTATTTTTGTGTGTATGGCCCCTGGTGGTCGTTGAAGAAATAAAATAATAGATGATAATATATATTTTTGCCCGCTTACAAAAGGGAAAAAGCGGAGTACATAAAAGGAAAAAGAAAAGAAACTAAAGAAAATATAATACACGAACTAAACATAATACTAAACACCACGAATCGAGTTAGTACCTGGTTTGCGCTAGCATTTAAAGCTCTTGCTCGAGCACTTGTTTCAGTTTTATTTTATTTTTTTTGGTGGGGTTTATTATTTTGTATTTTGCTGATAACTCCGTGTTTGAACTTCGAAAGGGACGCTAAGCAAATATTGTGCGTACTTTTAGTACGTGGTGCGTACTTTTCTTTGGTTTGTTATTTTTAAAAATTCCCAAAGTGGCGAAACATAAAGTACGTAGGTGTGATTACTGCATTAAAAAGACGGGCAAGACAAACCGGTTGACACTGGGCTTACATTTTACCGAGCGGCAGTAAACGCCGCGCATCGCTTTACATACATTTTCAACTGGCGTTGTCCTCATAGACCGAATATTTGATTTGTAGACTATTCCGAGTTACTTAAAGCACAATGGGCACCAACTATGCTCTAATTTGCTTCACACACACACATTTCTGACTTCCTTTAGAGAGCGCTTCAAAAATAAGCCGTTTTCTTGTTATCGCTTGTCATTACCTCTCCGGCTTCTCGGCGGAGATGATTTCAGAGCGTGGTATTGCAAGGCGCGGAAATTCAAAAACTCCAGGCCATGTACAAAAATCAACAATTTTGATGAGCTGAGTGATGAGAGTGCCATGGTTGCTAAAATAAACCGTCTCTAGAGCTGTCAGATTGCTCTAGTGTTATCTGATGAAACTTCTGTTGTTTGTAGTATCGAAGAAAAGCTTTGTTTTCTGGATGTAAAGTTACAATACTGCCAAAAACGTACAAATATAACCGACTTACTTGCTGCTGCTTCCGGAGCTTCAAGGATTTCTCAGTTAACACTGTTAATATGAATATTTATCAACAATACAAATGATCCGGAGTATATAATAACAACGAATCGGTAAGGAAAAAGAAACTTTGCTTATATTTGTCGAAGCTAGTAAATCGGAGTATGGCAGTCAGCAAAAACGCCGTAACGATATATTAGCGAAAATAGGTTGTCTAGGAATCTGCTGATTTCTGATGTAACATGATATTCTAGGGAGTGGTAATATGGCATCATGATTGTTTGATCTGCCCATTGAACTTTAAGAGAGTCGGTCTGGCGGACTATGTGATTTCCTATAGATACTGGGCGTTGCCCTTGCGTAACTTCATTGAAAACAGTAAACTCAGTTGGTACCCAATCGTTTATATCCAGCATAATCCAATCGAACCTCCGTCTTTGGTCCTATGAGTCGACTATGGATACCCCGACAAAACTGAGCGGATCTAGAGGTAATTGCTGAGCTTTGAGCTATACCCGTCTACTTCCCTCTTCGCCGCTGCGCATATCAGAGGAAAAACTGTAGCAGGCGTGGAGGACCCGCTCTGTAGCAGTGTCACGATAGTAGACAACCAATTGGCTGTTACCTTTCAAGTTTCTTCTCCGGGGCTTACTGCGATATAGCTCATTGTAGAGGTAATGAATTGTGATGTTCCGCGTAGCTCCTACCCTCCGCTCGTTCGCATCGGCAGGGTATATGATCTGTTCGACTCCGCACGGTCGTATTACAGAGATAGGGAGACGGAGATTCTTGTGATTATTTATTCTTCTTATTACTGATTCGCCTGTCACTTTTTGACAACAAATCGCCATGCCTGTATCGCCGTTCCCAATTGCAAGAAGTGCTACTATTTTGAGAGTAACTTTCAACACCGACTGCGCATTCGAGGATCACGTTGAGAGTGTAGTGCGAAAGGGACATTGCTCACTGCTGACGTTAGTGTCAATGCGTAGACTTGGTTTTACAATTCCTGAACTTCGCCTCGCTTACCTTACCCACGTGCGCCCCATTTTGGAATACTGCTGCCCGGTATGGGGACCCCAAGTACAAAACACGGTTTATTAATTGGAAGAGCTTGAATCCGTACAGAAACGCGTAACGAAAATTGTAATGGGTCCTGGCTATCAGTCTTACGAGCAAGCACTGTCTGTGGTGAGAATCCCGAGCCTCTACAACCGAATAACAGAACTTATCCTAAACTTTGGAAAAAAACTGTTGGCAAATGAGAACTACCGGTCATTGCTCCCCCCTGACGCTCCGAAAATAGCAGGACAAGACAGCAAAACAAACTAGTGCCTGTCAGAGTACGAACTTCAAGGTTGATGAACACGTTTGTGCCCTTTTTTACAGAGATTTTTACCAACGTGAATAATTAGTGTAATCTATTTTATTTTATTACTGTATGACCAGCGTAATTGAGCATCTTCTGATGAAGAAAGCTGCGAAGTTGGTTTGTCAATAAACGATTTGATTGATTGATTTGTCTCCCTATCTCTGTAATACGACCATGCAGAGTCGAATAAGTCCATGTACCCTTCCCGATGCAAACGAGCAGAGGGTAGCAGCTTCGCTGAAGATCACTATTCCTCACCTCTACAAACAGCTATATCGCAGTAAAGCCACGAAGAAGAAATTTCCAAATTAAAAGCCGATTTGTTGAGTGGACGCGCTGCAGAGCGGGTCGGCGCGTCTCCAGCACGAATTCCTCTTATGTATGTAACGGCGAAGAGGGAAGTAGACGGGCAGCAGCTCAAAGCTCAGCAAATACCTCTAGCTCAGCTCAGTTTTGTTTGGGTATCCATAGTCGCTCAATTGGACCAACGACGGAGGTTCTATTGGCTTATTTGTTTTTGGAAACACGGGGTGATTCTTTCAGTGACGCCATGTTCTCTTTCAGGGTATGGCTTTTACTCTAAAAGAGCGTCAGATGCTTGGTCTCCATGGCCTGATCCCCCCTCGTTTCAAGACCATGGAAGAACAGGTTCAGCTTTGCAAGCAGAACTTGGACAGATATCAGGAAGACCTTAACAAATACATCTACCTCATGGGTCTTCAGGTGAGTCATGGTTGCCAGCTAGTGTACTATATATGACTAAGTCCAAAACACGCCAGTGATCCTCAGGAAGAACGAGAAAACGTCTCACTAACGACTCAAACTCAACAACTCAAATCCTTTGTCAACCTATCACGGCGATCTTTGAGAGCAGATGTGATACCGCTTCCGGCTTTTCCGCTAGGTACCCGTCGATTTTGCATCGGCAAGGAGAGTTAGTCATCAACAGTATTATATGCCGCTTCTCTCCGGTCGCGGACAATATGGGAAGTAACGGATATGTAGCTCAACGGTATCGCTAGATTCGACTGCCCTCGACCACAGTTTTTTGTCTCTTTTCTCTCTGCCCCTTTTTTTTAGTACCTAACTTACACCGTGCATTGTACCTAAGTCTTCGGCCTTACAATGCCCCGGCGCTTGATCATGAACTAGTTTGTAGGAGACCTCCGAGCCGCGCCCATAGTATTAACTGCCGCTTATCTCTCCGGTCGCGGACAATTGGAAAAGTAAGTGATATCACGCGTTATGTACAAACAGCGTTAGAAACAAGACATTTCACATCCTCAGTAACCAAACAAGTATTGAAATAACCTAATTTGAAATCATGCCACTTTAAAAACTTTTAATGCAAACAAACCGCATGTACAAGTCCAAATGGTCTTGAAGGTCTTGAAAGAACGGTTTCAATTTCAATATTTTCAATACTGAATGTCTTGCCAGCCAGTCCGACCCTTGAAACCTCTTTTCAGTTAGCAAGGTAATAACAAGTGCAATAAACCAAATCATAGCAACCTAATACCCCCTTCGTAACAACTTCTTTAAGAACGGCATATCATCTATCATATGACAACACCGTCTAGTTTTCAACTTTTCATTAAGGATTGAAGTATGTTGCGTGGTCTTATTTGTTGCTGTAATGACACCAATCCAGACCTATACATATATATCCACAAGTATACAAGAGATGACCTGTCACAGACGAACTTGACTCATGGGAAATCTGAGCCCAGCTGCCCATGAACTGGAGTGTGGGTGGGGGGGTTAGGACTCGTCAAAATGCGTATCTAGACCTATATATTCTAAAGTTTACTAACTTAGAGTTTGATTCCAGTCACGGGTCAAAAACTTAACTCATGGGCAATTTGGGCCCACTTGTCCATGAACATGGAGGGTGGTTCAACTCCACATATGTATTCCCAACCCTAAGATCTAAAAGCATAAGGAATTTCATCGTCATCTCCTGTTATTGTCAAGTTAGAAGCATTAAAAAATGGGCAATTTGGGCCCAATTGCCCCTGAACCAAGTGGGAGTGGGGTTTGGGACCCCCAAAAACTTTACTCTTGGACAATCCGGCCCAGTTGACCAGAACGGGGTGGGTGGGGGAGGTGGGGGAGTAATTTCCCAGCCCTAGGATGTACAAGTACAAGGAATTTCATCGTCCTATCTCCAGCTCTGGTGAAGTTATGAACATTATTCACTGAGCAATCTGGGTTCAATTGCCCCTGAACTGGGTGGGCTGTGGGAGGTGGGACCCTCAAAAGGCACAACTAGACCCCAATATCCACAAGTGTACCAAGTCTGAACTTGACACCTACACTGGTTCACGAGTTATGAGCTCCAAAAAAAAGGGTGAAAACCGAAAGCCGAAAGCTGCTACAGCGCTCGCTAGAGTGGATTGTTCCAAGGAACACTCCACTAAAAACCATGCCCTTCAAAAGCGATTATGATCTTCCGCTTCAAATCTACCGGTTCAACCTTGGCGCTTGATCATCAACTGGTTTGTCGGAGACCTCCGAACCGCGACATATAACTATACAAGGCGAGACCGGACCAAAGTTGGAGAGGGGGCGGGTTTGCTTTTAGCGCTAAGGCCAGTGAACATGGCTTCAGAACTGGTAGAACCGTTGATATAGTCTAGAACTCTGTTTTTATGGCACTTGCCTTCCGGCCAAGTGCCATATACCGATCATTTTTCCGTTGGTCTGGCGGTCTGTCTGTCGGTCCGTCAGTCCGGTGTTTGCGAGTTAGGGTACTTCCAGATGTGCTAGGACGATGAAACTTGGCAGGTATATTAGGGACCCGATCAAACTAACTTGGAAATTGTCACTTGCTCTGTCCGACCATCGTGGGGGGAGGGAGGTGAGTCGGAATCCGGAATTTAGTGACATGCATAACTTTCGAACGTGTGATAGGATCTAAATGAAACTTGATATTTGGAAAGACAATCATGTCTCAGATGTCCCATTTCAAAGTCCGAACCGAATCCGATGAATGTGGGGGGGGGGGGGGTCGGGGGGGGGGGGGGAACTGGAAATCATGTGACACGCTTAGAGTAGAGCGATCGGGATGAAACTTGGTGGGAGGAACAAGCACACGCCCTAGGTACATCATTGACAGAACCGGACCGGACTCGTGCACTGTGGAGGGAGTTGGAGGGGGTTCCGGAATTCCGGTGATACGTAGTTCAGTTACTTCCAGGTTGGATAGGACAATAAAACTTGGCAGGCAAGTCAGGGATCCGGACAGATTAACCGATCCGATCAACGTGGGGGGAGTGGATGGAGGGGGAACCCGGAATCTTAAGGAATGTACAACATTGGAAAGGGTGATCGGACCTTAACGAAACTTGATATTTGAAGAAACTTTAAAAACTATGCTTAAATTTGCCAAGATTGTTGTCCGTGACTGGAGAGAAGCGGCATATGATACTATGGGCGCGGCTCGGAGGTTTCGGACAAACTAGTTCGTGATCAAGCGCCGGGGCATAGTAAGGCCGAAGACTCAAGGCGTATTCTCGTCGTTCCCCAAGGACTCCCCGGGGAATCGAAGGGAACGGTGAGAATAGAGTGAGTCACTCCACGCGGACTCCGTGTACAGAAACAGCGAGAACACGGGGAATGCTTCCAAAATAGATTCTGTTCGAAAAAAAATATGCAGTTAACGAAATTAGTCTGGATCCACTTTATTTTTGGTTTTCGTTATTGTGATTGTTTTTTATGGCCACTTGCAGCCTCTGGCTCAAGTGCCATATACCGATCACAATTCCGTCTGTCGGTCGGTCCGAGTTTTTTGTCCCACATATCCGAGTTAGGGTACTTCCAGATGTGCTAGGACAATGAAACTTGGCAGGCATATCAGGGACCCGACCAAACTAACCTGGAGATAATCAGTTTCCCGATCCAACCATATGCGGGGGAGTGCGGGGCGCTGGAAACTTGAAAATTTAGAGCATTTTGTCACTTTTTTCCGAGTTAGGGTACTTCTAGATGAGCTAGGACAATGAAACTTGGAAGGAATATCAGGGACCCGACCAAACGAACCCGGAAATAATCAGTTTTCCGATCCGACCATATGTGGGGGAGTGGGGGCACTCGAAAATTGAAAATTTAGGGCATTTTGTCACACTTTTTCGAGTTAGGGTACTTCCAGATGAGCTAGGACAATGAAACTTGGCAGGAATATCAGGGACCTAACCAAACTAACCTGGAAATAATAAGTTTCCCGATCCGACCATATGCAGGGAAGTGGGGGCGCTGGAACCTTGAAAATTTAGGGCATTTTGTCACACTTTTTCGAGTTAGGGTACTTCCAGTTGTGCTAGGACCATGAAACTTGGCAGGCATATCAGAGACCCGACCAAACAAACTTAGAAATAATTAGTTTTCTGATCCGACCATTTTTTTTTGGGGGGGGGGGGTGGAGGGCAGGGGAATCCGGGAAATTAAGAAGTGTGTAACTTTCGAACGGATGATCGGATTGTAATGAAACTTCATAATTGAATAGAATATATATCTGTAATGTCTCGTTTAAAGTCTTGACCGGATTCGGTGGCCAGGGGGGGAGTTGGGGGGGGGGGAGACCGGAAATTTCAAGAAACGGTTAGAATGGAGGGATCGGAGTGAAACTTGCTGGGAAGAACAAGCATCTGCTCTAGATAAGTCCTTTAGACCATTGTACTGGATCCGGACACTTATGGGGGGGGGGGGGGGTCCCGGAATTCCGGTGATGGTGGTTTTGGGGATTTTCACGATGAAACTTGGCAGGCATATCAGGGACCCAATCAAACTGACTTCAAAATAAAAATTTTGTCGATCAGATAATGGTGGGGGGAGTGGAGGGAGGGGAATCCGAAATTTTCAGTCATGCGTAATTTTGGAATGGGTGATCGCATTCGAGTGAAATTTAAGAACTGAACAGAGGACATTTCTCCGATGATTTTTTTCTTATCCGGACCGGATCCGGCAACTATTGGGGGGGGGGGGGGAAATACGTGACCCGTTTTGAATGGAGGGATCGGGATGGAACTTTGTGGGAAGAACAGACAGATGCTCTAGGTAAGTCATTTGCTGAATCGGATTGGCTACGTGCACCGCGGGGGAGCTGGGGGGGGGGGCCGGAAATCTCGAGAAACGGTTAGAATGATGGTATCGGAGTGAAACTTGCTGGGAAGAACAAACATCTGGTCCATGTAAGTCTTTTACATAATTTGACTGGATCCGGACACTTGAGGGGGGGGGGAGGAGGGGGTTTCCCGGAATTCCGTTTTTGGGGGATTTTCACGACGAAACTTGGAAGGCATATCAGGGACCCGGTCAAACTGACTTGGAATAAAAAAAATCCTCGATATGATAATCTTGGGGGGGGGGAGTTGAGGGAGGGGAATCCGGAATATTGAGTCATGTGTAACTTTGGAACGGGTGATCGGATTCGAGTGAAATTTAATAATTAAACAGAGGACATTTTTCTCTGGTGACCTTTTTCATTTCCGGACCGAATCCGGCAATTATTGGGGGGAGGGCGGAAAATACTTGACCCGCTTAGACTGGTGTGATCTGGATCGAACTTCGTGGGAATGACAAACAGATGCTCTGGATTAATCATTTACAGAACCGGATTGGCTCCGGTTATTGTGGGTGGAGTTGGAGGAGGGGGGGGGGGGCTCTGGGATTCCGGTGATCGCGCGTTAAGGTACTTCCAAATGTGCTAGGACGATGAAACTTCGCTGGAATATTGGAGACTTAACAACATTTGCTTAGAAATTGCTACTTTCAAAATCCGATTATTCCTTAAAGTACCAATCTTGACCGCAGAGTAAAAAAAAATACTTTTAAGCAATATATGCATTTTCGTGATGCCCATCAGCCCATTAGCAGTTTTGCCTCAAGGGTTTTGCTTACGAATGAAGTTCCAGCTCCCTTAGAGTGCGCATCTCAACCGCAAAGTCGAAACTTAATTTTGATCAATCAAATTATCTTGACCCCTGCAAGTGCCATATGAGCTTACAGCTCTTGTAATAAATTTTACATTGCACCTACACCAGCAAAAACTAATTCCCCTCCGAATCTGAAAGGGAGTCTTTTTTGATGATGGTGATAATAGTCGGAGCATTCCCCGTCCGTGGGGACTCGCGAGAATACGGGAGTGAGTCCCCGGGACAAACAAAAAACGAGGGGACTCCTCAAGTGGAGTCCTCGGGGAACGGCGAGAACACACCTTTAGGTGCATTGCATGGTGTAAGTTAAGTTTTAAAAAAAGGGGGAGAGAGAAAAGAGGGCAAAAAGCTTTGATAGATAGATAGGGCAGTTGAATCTTCAGTCTAGCGATACCGTTGGGCTACATGTTAAAACAACCAAGCGGCAGTCAGACGAAAAAGTGTTCGATGGTGCTACACAGATTCGTTTGCTGAAATTTAGATTCGGTGGTATTTCGATTCATCTAGTCAATGGTCCTCTTCAGGCCGAGGTTAAAATCTATACTTGCGATAAAACATATGCAGTTTTTGATAACTTACAATTTACTAAAAAGAAAATAATAAATACTCCAATGACATAAAACCGTCAGACATGCCAGTGGCATAGGAGTGGGATTATAACACGAAATGATAAAACTTCAGGGAGTTAATTTTAATACCATAACACCGATGCCGTACCATATTTACAACGGGTACGTCAGCTACGATTCTTCATCAGCGATATTTCGGCCCTTTGTGGCAAGGGTTGTGGCATTGTTTGTGGCTTTGTGGCGAGGGAAACAAACCTGTAACATTACAGGTTTGTTTCCTTCCGCGAAGTTGAACCAGAGGATTGACAGCCTGACGAGGACCCTTGCCAAAAAGTGCCGAAATATCGCTGATGAAGAATCGTAGCTGACGTACCCGTTGTAAACATTGTTTGAATAAACGTTTCAAAGTCAGCTTGGGCTCAAAGAATATTTATATGCCGTACCATAGTAGGCGGAGTAGGCCTAGCGATAGCCTACTCCTAAAACAAAGAACTAGAAAACAAACATATGATCTTGCGTTTCAGCTACTGTCCATGAAGCAAAACCATCTCACTTCACTTTGCGAACATTTAACAAACTTGTTTACAACTTTTCGTCAACATGAATAACAACTTTTTCTTGCCGTCTCTTTGGCCATCTTCTGGTGTCTGAGCGCATCATAGTGGGAAGTGGGAAGAGTAGTTTCTGTTATGGCCGCTAGGCAGCACTGGATTTGCCATGCTTCATCCACTCAACAATACATAGAAAAACTAGAAGAGCAACATTATGAGGCCTAGACATGGAGATCCAGGGTCCTAGGCAGTTAACAGAGTCAGGGGTCCCATTTCGTAAGCAAAATAAGTTTGTTAGCTTTCGTAAGACAGTGTATAGAAAGTTTGAAAAGTTAAAAAAGTGAGAATAATAATTGAATATTTAAGTATAGATGATAATTAAATTATGCATAACAATTCAGAAGGTAAATAGAATCGGGATGGTCCCTACGTAATAGTTATTCTCAGTATTTTATTGTGTAGGTGAAGGATAGTGTTCCTTCGGTAATTGTAGAAGAGATAAGTGGGGAGGTAAGAGGATAAATAAAGGAACCGACGGCAATTACTCTCTGATTGAACAGAGACAATTGTACCGTGTTCTTCAAAACTGTGCTAACGACATTTTCATAATTTTTGGGCCCAGTTTTGTGTGCCATCTCTGTGGAGAAAGTAGTAACTCAGAAAGTTAAAACTAATCTACCTGTTAGATGGTGCTCATGTCGTCATCTAACACTTAGCACAATTTAACAGAATACCAAATCAGCTATGTTCTTTCCAAGGGTATAGTTAACACAGTTTTCAAAAAATTTTCAGTTAGCAAAGTTTTGAAGAACACGGTACAATTAAAGGTACTCGTTTTCTATTAGGCTACTCCTTGCTCTGTATAGGTACGCTACTATTGGCGTTGGCCCAGAGCAAAATAACACTAGGGACTCGCGTCGAGACCTATGCATTCCTTGCTTCGCAAACGGCAATGCGAGAAGCTAAGAGGCGGGCTGCACACATCGAGGAAACAGGGGATGTTATATCTTTTGTTTGCTGTGTTCTGAATAAGAAGTTGTTGGAGCCAGCGCTCGGGCACGACTGATTGAATTTAAGTAGGGACGTTCACTATCGCTAGAGGTGCTAGTGTCGCTGCTATTCGAGTATGTGCTCACGTCTTTCAAGTCTTGACGCTACTCCCTAGTGTTGTTTTTCTCTGCATTGGCTGCATTCTTGATAGTTTTAATAAACCCAGTTCATTCTTAATAGTTTCAAGTGCATTGTTGATGGGATTTTTAATTCTGATCAATTCGACTACTCAAAATTTATTTAGAGGCGAAAGAATTTTCTCTTGCTTTGTATTATCATTTTATTATTGATAGTTTTGCGCGTTTTTTACTTCTTCGACAAAGCGAGCCAAAATTCTGCGACCGATAAGACCAAAGATAAAAGTAAAAGCATTGTGATTCTTAAGCTGAAGAAGCGAGACTTCTCGTTTATTACTGGTGAAAAGCATCAAGTTTCGTAGGTTTGGCGGCCCAAATGTGTAGGTTCCATCAAAGAAAAGCGGCTTTTTGAAAACGCTACGGCGCTGAGTACGCTAGCTAGACAAGTGACGTCCGGAGGCGTTGCTGTCTTTAGGCGGCCCTAGAACGTCACAATACTCGGTACTCAAGAACTTCAATTTTTTACAGGACCGTAACGAACGTCTTTTCTATCGCATCTTGTCTGAGAATGTAGAAGAAATGATGCCAATCGTCTACACACCGACTGTCGGACTGGCGTGCCAGAAGTTTGGAGCCATCTACAGGAGACCGCGTGGACTTTTTATTACCATCAATGATAGAGGACACATCCGCAGTATGCTAAAGAATTGGTGAGGCAACTTTTCTGTTTATTTGGCGGGAAGGGAATTGTCCAGAAAAACTAAATAACCAAGCAGGAAGGTCGATTTTCGATGCATTCTTATCACTGAATCGAATCTCCAAACATCTGATAAAGGCGTAACACGATGCTTTAAAATTTCGTTTTTCAACGGTTTCCTTCAAATAATAGGCTACTAATAAACAACGAGTTTCCTTTTCTTTGGAAGAGTGGTGTGCCGTCCGGTATAATGGATCTTGATAGAAAAATATTAATAGTAAGAAACAAGTTTTTTTCTTCTCCAAAATGTCGAAAGGTTGATTTTTTTTTTGAAGGAGTTGTGCTGTCTAGAGTAAAATTAGATGAATCTAGAAAAGACGGGCTCAACACCGGCTGTTTCTACTTAAAATCAACTGTATTGCATATTTCCGGAAAAATATCTCCTTCCACAGAAACAGTGTAAAAAAAACTGTCAACAGTGCAAAACCGTACATGTATTTAAACTACCTTACGGTTATCATTGCAAAGTCTTGAACACCTCGTCTCATCGACTGTTACTCATCCTCCCGATCCCGCGATGCCAGAATTCCTAAATTCCTTCCGTGAGCTTAAAGTTTAGCCGAATAGGGCTGAGATCCGACAGTCCAGTTACACATGACTTATTCACTTAAATAGACCTGAAAACCCGATAAAAATGCGTTACTCCGTTTGTCCGATAGCCACAGACAATCGATTTCTTCTAACGAACTTATTCTTTCGGATTTATGGTACCTCTATGCGCCTGTCCCTCTATGCTTGAAATATTTACCGACTACAAAGGTAAGCCATTACTGAAAAATAACTAAAAGTAGTAGATTCCTTGCAAGACGTATCTTAACATCACTTTCTTACTTTTTACAGGCGTAACTTTACCGAGCTCAGCGTCTTTAGCTCTGGAAATATGGGCCTTTATTGAAATTCAAATTCTCCGCGTCTGGATGAATTTTGGATTGTCGTACAAGTACTGCACTCTTTGAACGTTATTACTAGAGCCCCGGGGGAAAAATACGGAATACCTTAGATGAGTTCAGAGGTTCCCAAATTGCCCCCGTACCCAGGGGCGTCACTATGGGGGGGGGGAGGGGGGGACTCCCCCCCAAAGGTCTTGAGAAAGTACTTTCGTCGGGCGAAAGTTCACTAGTTTGTCGGCCCGAAGCGCCAAAAAACACAGAAGAAATAAAATTTTGTATGCTTTTGTCAGGCGTCGTTCGACTCGTCGGCACATCGGGTTCTTTTTATACGTAAGAAAAGAAATCCTGCAAACATTTGTCGGGTAAAACACTGAAGAAATCGAATTCTGCATGCTTCTGTCGTGCCTCGGTATTCTCGTCGGCACATAGGGTTCGTTTTATACATTAGGAATCCAGAAGAAATATTTATTCTTTTGTCGGGCGTCCGTCGACACATCGGGCTCTACTTATACGCAAGAAATCAAATTCTGCAAACTTTGTCGGGCGCACCCGGGAAGTTCAAGTCTCATCGGCATAATATTTTACACGTAAGAAGTGAAGTTCTGTATAGTCTAGTCAAGCAAAGCACAGAAAAATCAAATGCTCGGATGGTTTCGTCGGGCGTCGGTATTCTGGTGGGCACATCGGGTTCTTTGTACACGTAAAAAATCAAATTCCGTAAATTTTTATCGGGCCCATGCCGAAAGTTCAAGTCTCGTCGGTACATCGTATTCTATTGACACGTAAAAAATAAAGTTCTTTGCAGTCTTGTCGGGCAAAACACAGAAGAAATCGAATTCTTAATGCTTTTGTCGGGCGTCGGTATTCTTGTCGGCACATCGGGTCTTTTTATACGTAAGAAATCCAATCCTGTAAACATTTGTCGGGCGAAAATTTTTCGATATAAAATACAGATTTAATTTTTTTTTGCCGGCGTTGCTTAGTTCAACTTGTTCTGGGTACAGTCGTTGGAAGCTTCGCTTTTTAGCGATTTGAAACGAAAAGCCGAATATGTGAAATTAAATATATGAATTTACATCCAGGAACAATCTCAACTGATGCATTACAGTTAATTTTACACAAAATTGCCTGCGGCGCATTTTGCAGTATTCTCTCTTTGAAAGAACGGAGTATCATTTAGTTTTCGTTTTAGGACAGAAATTCTTGGGGTATGAAACACGTTAAAAGTCGGAAATTGTATGGTACTATAGCTAAATTTTTCCGGAAAAAGGGCAGATTTAAAAAATTTTGCCTGCGGCGCCTGGTTAGCTTGTCTTGGAACAGTCGTTGGAAGCTTCGCTTTTTAGCGAACGCTAAAATGAAAAGCCGAATATGTGAACTTTAAGATACGAAATTGTAGCAAAGGAATAATCTCAACTGATGCATTACAGTTAGTTTACACAAAATTTCGCATGCGGCGCATTCTGCAGTATTCTTTATTTGGAAGAACGGTGTTTCATTTAGTTGACGTTTTAGGATTTAAATTCGTGGGGTCTGAACACGTTAAAAGTTAGAGCTTGTATGGTAGATATAGCTAAATTTTTCGGAAAAAAGGCAGACTTTAAAAAATTTCGCCTGCGGTGCTTAGTTTAACTTGTTCTTTGTACAGTCGTTGGAAGCTTCGCTTTTTAGCGAAAGTTAAAATGAAAAACCAAATATGTTAACTTTAATACGAAATTACATCAAAGGAATAATCTCAATTGATGCATTACAGTTAGTTTTACCCCGGTTCTATTCTTTGCTGGCGGGAAATGTACGCCGTTGCCGCGAAACGGCAACGGTGGGTTTTGTCGGCACATTTTTGATTCCGTCGACACAAACCGGACGCCCCCCCCCCCCCCCCGGACGCCCCTGCCCGTAGCTGCAACTGATACGCGGTACCAGAAAATTTGGCATTGCCATGATAGTGGTTTTTTGACATACATTCGTTAGTTACTTACTTACTTACAGTCAAAGTATTTCAGTGTATTGAAGTTTCCGATGAAGTAAGCTGCCTTTTCAGTTAAACTTCAATGACTCGTCTGTGAATAACTAGCGATGGCATATTTATGATTTTTGAAAGATTGATGATTTTCAAATTACCAAAGAATCTTTGCGAATATTTTCTTATTGCAGTTCAGGACGATGTCGCTTACCAATAACACACCCTAGAATTCCTGTCATATTGAATCACGTGAAATTGGAGTGGGGGGAGGGGGGGGGGGGGACATGCATGAGCTCACAAAATCTAAAATGCCATTTCCTGATATTTGCCGACACTTTATGAGAAGTTTAATCACTTTTTTGTTGATTTTGAATCGGATAGATCAAAGGATAAGACTACAAAGAGAGAATAGAGTGACATATTTTTAATATGTTGTCCGGAATCCGGTCTCACAGACGCAGAAAGCGGGAAAAAATAGGAAGGAGTAGCTCACAAATTTCTTCACGAGCTCATAAAATTTCAACGCGCTGTAATTTTTATTTTATTCATTTGATCGTTATAAACTTACAGGATTATTTCGATAAACTTGTCATTGAAATACATAACCTCCAAATGATAATAAAACATAGATGGCCCTTTACACAAGGGACTTGTACCCTGACCAATAAACCAGAAACAGTTTTTTCGAGTAGGACTCCATTTTAATATTAATTTCCGTGACATGGGGATGTGAACTGGTTAGATGAATTTGCCTTCCGGCGGGATCACTGTTCCTATGGCCGGCTTCTACCAGACTATTGTAATGGTTTGCGAACTCTGTTCACAAGCCCCTCGGTAGCTCAAATGGTTAGAGCGCCTGCCTTGTAAGCAGAGGGTCCTGGGTTCAAATCCCGGCTGAGGAGCATTTTTGTCTTTCAGTTCACTACTTATAAAATGCTTCAAATTATTTAGTATTTGTGTATGTTGTTATTTCAGTTTTCTGTCTGGAGCTCTGGGTTTCCAAGTAGCTTGGTATTTAGTGGCATTTTACTAAAACATTCCGAATTTAAAGGTCCTCTGAATACTCTGTTCCTGTTTAGGACGGATTCCTCTCTGTAAACACGTGATACCGGAAACCATGTCCTTCCACTAAATGTCTGGAAATATCACACACATTCACTTCCTTGAAGACCCCTTTGACCACAACGTAGATGCAGTTTGGCGACGCCGGGATTATTAATTCCCTTTTATGAGCATAGCGGATCGTCACTTCTAGTTCCGTCTTGAGTCCTTTATTCGAATTGATTAATTGATTACTTGATCAGTTTTCTGTCACTTCCTCTCTTTCCACAAAGGAAATGGGCTAATACTCGGAATGGTACAGTTACTACCTATCCCCCACCACTTCAAAATACTTTTGTATGTTTTTGGCACTTTATCCAAGTGCAGCCTTGCACATAAACCACACAGCGTGACGTTTGAGCTCCTCCAGTCACTATGAATTTTATATAACTTTTTCCACCAAAAATACTCATTATACAGTTCGTCATTAGCGTCAAGCAATTTGATATACTCAGCTAGATCTCTCGCCGTTTTGTACTTCCGAATGTCGATGTAGGAGTGTGGTGGTGCTACTTTTGAATAATCCGCGCCGCCGTAAACAATTGGTATCGTGCCCGCTTTAAGGGCTCGATAGAACTTTTCGGTGATGTAATCCTCACAGTTGGAGTTTTCAAAGGATAGGTAAAACTTGTAGGTCTTGCCGAGCATTTCGTCGCATTCGGCAGTGTTTCCACAGTCCCTCGTTCCACATTTTCCATAGATGTCCACTCGCACGTAGCGCTGTAGTATGCGCACGTATTTGTCTCGTTCGTTTGCCACACCGCAGTTTGAAACGAACCAAGCTACCAAGCGCTTTTTTCCTGTCGCGGAGTTGGTGCCATCTGCCAACATTTGTTTCCTGCGGAACTCTTTAGTGTTTATTGCCTCCGGGAGTGGCGCTAGTGGCTCAGACCAACCGTATGGCACTACTATATCCGAATCCGCTCTGTACGTGTAAGTCCAGTTGAACACTCCCCGTAAGAGCTTCATGTTCGTCTTGTCGTACCTCGTATGTGCGGGTGACTCTATCGTCCACATTATATATCGCTGAGATTCATTCCGCTTTGACGGCATATCATGGAACGAAAAATCTCGCAAATGAAATAGAATCCCGTCGAATTTGTCAACGGGCACTTGGGATTTGTTTGAGGTTAAGTAACAGTCTTTGACTTGGCAGTCTTTGAACGGGTCGGACCCCAGGCCGTACCAGGCATCCGACCCGTATGCCTTACTCCAATAGAGGATGTATTTCATTTCGCCCACGTGCTTCCCAATCATTCCACTTCTGTAAATAGACATAATCTCAGGTATGGTGTGGGTTGTGTTGTGGAGTCCTAGTAGTTGGTGATGGGTTTGTCGTTCTTGGGTGAAACTTGAATTGTAAAGTAATATGCCACCCCCGGTCATAAAGATGAGGCCCACGAAGAGATTCTGAATTGAGTCTTTCATCCTGAAATGAAATGTAAATCTGTTACAGATAACTAATTAGTTGGTTTATCCAAACAATGTTTACAACGGGTACGTCAGCTACGATTCTTCATCAGCGATATTTCGGCCCTTTTTGGCAAGGGTCCTCGTCAGGCTGTCAATCCTCTGGTTCAACTTCGGTTACAGATTGCAGGTTTGTTTCCTTCCCCGAAGTTGAACCAGAGGATTGACAGCCTGACGAGGACCCTTGACAAAAAGGGCCGAAATATCGCTGATGAAGAATCGTAGCTGACCTACCCGTTGTAAATAAACATTGTTTGAATAAATGTTTCAAAGTCAGCTTGGGCTAAAAGAATATTTAATTAGTTGGTGCTAAAAGTTTAGTCAGCTAAGATTGTATTAGATAGCCTATTTAGGCCCTTGATTCCTCTTCATTCTCAAGCCAGAAAAAGAATGTGCGATATACTAAATAAAATTTCTGGCAGCTCTGAATGAATAAATGAAATACAACCAGTAACACAAACGGAGAAACATGGAGTATAGGGTAAAAGAATAAAAAGAACAGCAACATAAGGAGACAAGACAACAATAACCTTGATACAAAATCAAACGAATCCCATCAGAAAATAGTACCCATCTAGGGATGAGAAAAATCATAATTACCGAGGTTCGCTACAAGATCAACGACCCTTGGGATAGATCTGCGATAGAGTACTTCTGAATCTAATACCGGTTCCCTGGGCCAACTAGGAACTTTAGAAGGAACTTGTAAAAAAAAAAAAAAAAAAACTTTCTCAACTCTTCTTAAGAGTCGGAGTTACTTCTAAGGAATTGTTGGAGTGGAGATAAAAGCTTGTGTTGGATTTTTTTTTTTACACGGCTGCTGTTTTTGCTGCCCAATTGGGTCGTTGACATGGAAATAAAGGTTTTTTCCGTATTTTCATTAAATTTTATTGTGCTTTGGAAAAGTTTGAGTTTTCTTTCACTGATAGGTTCAAGTTGGGTCCGATTCGGGTCCAGTAACTTGAGCATTTTTTTTAACCGTACTGCTGGAAATGACTGAAACACAGACCGTGCTTTGTTTTCCCTTTTGTGCAAACAGCAGTATGAATTCGTCTTTTCTGCTTTACCAATATCTCTGACCTCTTTAGAACCATGTTCAAACTCCCAAAATCAATACATTTCTCATTTCTTTGCAGTTTTGTCCATGGTCTAAGGGACTGTAACAAGTTGTCCAAATAGTTATCCAGAAACGCTTATCGCTACCGTACCTATCCTTCTGCATTTCCGTTTATCTACGGTCACTTACCCACCATCCGCTGGCGCTGTAGGCACTTTCTAGGTCAGATAGAATAAAGTCCTTCGGTGCTTGTCCACTTTCTGGGAAGGTGCTAAATTAATTAGTCACCTGAGATTTTCTTTTGGCAATGTTTCTGCTCTTCTTCTCAGGGCTTCTGACTTCGAATCATTAGTTGCGGTTTTACCTGGTACCATAGTCTAAAGTCGTTTTTGCAGTTACCGTGGTATATGATCCCACGGTCAAAAGGCGTTTTGGCAGTAACCGTGGTATCTGGCCAGGTACCGTGGTATTGAGATACCACGCTCCGCCCATGGTAACTGATCGTGCTGAAAAATTCTTCACAGTTTCATCATCACTAACACCCCTTAGTTTTTTGTCAAATTGGTGGGAACGAAGTTATGTCACGCTAGATGTCAGTAGAAATCAGTATTTCTTTTTGAATGATTTCTAAAAGCGAAAATCCGGCAATTGTCGTTTGTGTGGAGCAACCGTAGTATCAGATACCACGATAACTGTAAAAACGACTGATTGCAGATCCAATTACTGCAAAAACGCAACTGTTGAGCTGAAGGAATACTTATAATTTGGTATGGCGATGTGAGGTACCTATGAGTGAATGAATTTATTGCACGAAAAAAACCATTGGGTCATGGCAACGAAACAAAAAGAAAACACAACAAACTACAAAAATCGCTCTATATGGGACAAACCAACGCGGGGGAATCTAGCCACCTTAAGGATATCCCCCTTATTTGTACTTCCAGTCTTTTCTAGTAGCCACTCCCTTAGTAATTCCCACCCCAAATACTCCGACCCTTAAGCCACTCAGTCCTTCACATTCACACATAAAGTAGAACACATCCTCATCCATCTTTCCACACATCGGGCAAAAGTAAGGACCATTCTTTAACCTATTTTTACCTATAAACCTTCTTTTCTCCCCGATAGCTAATCCTCCCCCCCTTAAACTCACCATCCACTTTAAATCTACTCCCGACAACCCAGCTTTAAAACAAATTTGCTCCCTACAATACAGTACTTCCGTGATCTCCCTTGTCAGTACGACTATTAGGAATACATACAGCTACGCTTGTAGGGATGTTTGTAGGATTCTGATTGCAAAGTCTACCTTTTTTACTTCTATAATTAAAATATAAAATAAAATGGGTTTTTGAAGTACAATGGAAAACGAAGATGACTATGAAACATAAAGTAAATCATTATTGAGTGATTTTATTAAGTTAAAAAGAGCATAAAAGGTTGCACTAAGATGAATGACTCAAACAAAAATAGAAAAAAACGAGATTTTCGTGTTTTTTTTCTTGGTCAGCTAGTCATCCCTCTAATAAGATGTGCGAGGGATAAATAAAGTTTCGGATATTTCGGTCGGTAGACAACTAAACCATAAAAACCACCACAATAATAACAGGGAAACGATGCGGAACCAACAGATAGTAAAACGACATGTAGCCTAACTGAAAACCAAAAAACAGAAAACCAGAAGGGTTAAAACCCTTTCTGTGTGAATGCTTCTGCGCTTTCCCAGGCGGATGACTGTACACACAAGCAATAAATTTTAAATATACACAGAACTCAGAATTATGAATAATCATGCACTTTTAACACGCACATTTTATCTTTCGTTATTTTACTTTTATCTACATGTCGTTCAGTCCGCATGGTTCTTCTTGTTTTTTGTTACATGTCGTTTCATTGTTTGTTGGTTCCGCATCGTTTTCCTGTTGTTTCTTTGGTGGATTTTGTGATTTAGTTTTGTTTTTCGCTGGGGCGGTTTGTCGTAAGTACGGAAGTGGTTTGTCATGCACTCTTAACACGCACATTTTATCTTTCGTTATTTTACTTGTATCTGCATGTCGTTCAGTCCGCATGGTTCTTCTTGTTTTTTGTTACATGTCGTTTCATTGATTGTTGGTTCCGCATCGTTTTCCTGTTGTTTCTTTGGTGGATTTTGTGATTTAGTTTTGTTTTTCGCTGGGGCGGTTTGTCGTAAGTACGGAAGTGGTTTGTCATGCACTCTTAACACGCACATTTTATCTTTCGTTATTTTACTTTTATCTGCATGTCGTTCAGTCCGCATGGTTCTTCTTGTTTTTTGTTACATGTCGTTTCATTGTTTGTTGGTTCCGCATCGTTTTCCTGTTGTTTCTTTGGTGGATTTTGTGATTTAGTTTTGTTTTTCCCTGGGGCGGTTTGTCGGAAGTACGGAAGTGGTTTGTCATGCACTCTTAACACGCACATTTTATCTTTCGTTATTTTACTTTTATCTGCATGTCGTTCAGTCCGCATGGTTCTTCTTGTTTTTTGTTACATGTCGTTTTATTGATTGTTGGTTCCGCATCGTTTTCCTGTTGTTTCTTTGGTGGATTTTGTGATTTAGTTTTGTTTTTCCCTGGGGCGGTTTGTCGGAAGTACGGAAGTGGTTTGTCATGCACTCTTAACACGCACATTTTATCTTTCGTTATTTTACTTTTATCTGCATGTCGTTCAGTCCGCATGGTTCTTCTTGTTTTTTGTTACATGTCGTTTTATTGATTGTTGGTTCCGCATCGTTTTCCTGTTGTTTCTTTGGTGGATTTTGTGATTTAGTTTTGTTTTTCGCTGGGGCGGTTTGTCGGAAGTACGGAAGTGGTTTGTCATGCACTCTTAACACGCACATTTTATCTTTCGTTATTTTACTTTTATCTGCATGTCGTTCAGTCCGCATGGTTCTTCTTGTTTTTTGTTACATGTCGTTTCATTGTTTGTTGGTTCCGCATCGTTTTCCTGTTGTTTCTTTGGTGGATTTTGTGATTTAGTTTTGTTTTTCCCTGGGGCGGTTTGTCGGAAGTGCAACCGAAATATCCGAAATTTTATTTATCCCTCGCACATCAACTTAGAGGGATAACTAGCTGATCAAGGAAAAAAAATCACACGAAAATCTCGTCTTTTCTATTTTTGTTTGCAGTGAATGGTCAGCTTGGCTTCAAACCTTACATAGATGTCTCGAAAATACACCAGTCGACACAGGACTCCGTTTAATTTACTTCTTCCATCAATGTTAATTTAATCACATCCTTCATGTTATAGTCTTCTATTTTAACGTTGTTGTATGCTAATGTTTCTTAGAGCGTGTTCCGTCCTACTTACCGTAGTTACCACGCATGACGTCACAAATTCTGCCTTTTTGTCGTCAAGGCTGGAACGATTTTTCTGTTTTCCAGCGGAATATCATGCCTCGGGTGAATCCGACCAATCACGTGACAGAGATTCGTGGTTACCACGCTTACCACGCTCCCTAGCGTGGTAAGCAATAGTTACTATTAGTTACTATTTCGAGAAGGCTGGAACGGTTAGCGTAGTAACTTTTCGTGAGGTTGGAACGGATTTAGTAACTAATAGTTACTATTGGTACGAGGGTGGAACACGCTCTTAATGTCAGTTGCATAATATTTGACTATCCATTTTCTTGCTTTTCTGACTTGCAGCAAAGCTATTTTGAAAATATGTTTTCTAGTATTCCCAGTTCTCATTTGATCCTCGGACAGAAGCCTTTCTTTACGATTACTTTTTGGGAAACATCAGTAAATACGATATGAAGTCCGCTCATATTTTCCACTTTATTTATTTGTTTATTTTTAACCCGCCAAGAGAAACAAAAACGGCCGTGAAGCCGAAAAACAACATGCAGGAAACACCAGAAGCGACTCAAAGAATGGGACACACCATGATATGCGGGGAAGTTGAAATTGGACGTCGAGGATGTTTTTTTTTTTACGGGCCAACAAATTTCAAGATATGTCCGGAAGTTTGAAATCGGGGGTCTGTCTTTTTTTGTTACTTAGGGCCAAACAGTTTAGAGATATTTACGGAAGTTTAAAATCGGGGTTCTTTATGCCAAGGGGGTAAAAAAAGGGAAATCTTTGTTTGATATGTCCGGAAGTTTGAAATCGGGGTCTGTCTTTTTTTGTTACTTAAGCCAAACAGTTTAGAGATATGTACGGAAGTTTAAAATCGGGGTCTGTCTTTATGCCAAGGGGGTAAAAAAAGGGAAATCTTTTTTTGTGTTTGATGATGTAGGCTATTTACTTTCTGTTTTTTGTTATGGTTTCGTTATGGTATCTGTTGTTTTGGCTTCCTTTCTTTGTGTGAGAGGTCGTAGTTCACCCTTATTTCAGTAGCCTAAAATAAACACCGCAAATCAGTAAGAACAGGAACTGGGGAGGGATGTGCTATTTTTTGTGTATTCTCTTTCGAGATATGATTAAGGAGTTATAAAAAGTTAAAACAGTAAATAACAAACCAAAAGATTTTGACATCACTTGGCTGCGTTACTCTTTGGAAGATGCTTCATCGAATGCAATTCTCTTATGTTTTTCACATTTATCCTTTGTTTCGTAGAAACGAGCAATATGTGTAAATGTCTAAATAGATGTTTAGATTATATGTTGTCTAATATAAACGAGCTTTGTAAGATAATTCGAAAAAGTAGGCTATACTTGGTGGATCCGGGAAGCAAAAATTAGGATCACTTAAAAACTACTGCAAAATCAAGTAACTTTCGGATCTAGAATTTTAGTTCAAATCAGACCTGTCTGCCGGAAACTAGTGAACTTATTTCCGGATGCGAGCGAACTGATCGATACTGTATCCACATGTCGATACAGTATCGAAGAAAATGTCGATAATATAAGATTTATTCATGAGTTCCACTTATTAAATATTGCCAAACATTTTCGGCGCAGTCTGTCCTTTATAGTGGAATCTCTGTAATATACTTTAGGTGTACATAGATATTACGTAAAGAAGGAATGTTATATAAAGAACTTTTACCGTGACAAATAAACTTTCAAGGGCGCCTTCCCTGTCATATTAAAGCATTAGTTTTCTCAATGAATCTACGAGGCTCATATGTTGGAGTCCTAGACGTCTAAATTCAGTTCAAAAATGTACTTCTGGTTTATTTGTCACGGTAAAAGTCCCTTGGATAACCTTTCATCTTTACTTAAAGGACCCCTCACACTATTTACTCTTCAACTTACAGTATTTTAAAATATTTGAATACTTTAAAACTAGGCTGTGCTTCCACCAAATAACCTACGGTTTTGGCTGTTTTAAGCTTTTTCCGAGACCCGTTGACTTATAGCGAAAACAGGGAAACAATTTACATAACCGGTTTTTCTGATGGAAAAAGTTCACACTGACAACCGTCGACAGCGTGATACACATCGAAGGTAGCAAAACACGGCAAGCGAGAAAATCAGCGTGGTTTTGTTAGAGGGGTTAGAATGTAATGTAAGAAATTGGGGTCTCTGGGTATAGAAATATATGGAATGAATATGGAAGTAGGTTGCGTTAGTATTATAGGTAAGACAGGTCCTTTAAAATCTATCTGATCCCGTGACATGGAGGTGTGAACTGCTTAGAGGAATTGGCCTTCGGCTGGATCATTATTTCTATGGCTCGCTACTATCTGACTGTTTGTAAGGTTTCTGGTTTGCTGTAGTTGTTTCTCCTTCAGCTCAATAGTAGAGCAGTGGCCTTATAGTAAGCCGAAAGTTCTGGGTTCCAGTCCCTGTTGAGGTGCATTTTTGTCTTCCATTTCACTACTTAAAACTGGCCTACCTAATTCAGTTTCACCGCTCCAGAAGAACCACCCTAAATTCTTTGAATTTAATTAACTGATTTACAAGTATAAATTCTGTTTCAGTTGAAAAGGCTAATCGAGGTTTACTTATTTCCACACCCGCACCCACCAATAGGAGCTCGCCTCTACCAGAGACACGTAATAGGGTAATACATTTTGTACGCAATTAGCTCATGGTTTTCTTGCAATAAAAAACTTTGCCTTTTGTGAGAAGCACTTGGCCTACAGAGTAGCCAACTTTACAAATATAATTCCTGTCTGATATTAGATTAGTAAATACAAAAGTCGTGGACCCTATCTGATATTAATTTGTATAGAATTGTAAAAAATGTGAGATACAAACTACCCCTTCCATTTTTGGAAAATTCGGGGAGTGAAACACGCAAAAAGAGCCTCGGAGGAAATACAAACTAACAACCAGCAGCCGCACAAACGAACCATTCAGATACTCATCCACGCACTGTTACTCATTCCAGTTAGGCTAATTAGTTATTACATTCCACGATTCCGACGGTGTTCCACACGTTCCACAATTACTTTCCCAAAAGTTCATTATTTTCGTAGAATCGGTTGAATGCAGAAACGTTATTCATGAAACAAAAACAAAATAAATGCCTTGCTTTTTGCAACATCCATCTAGTAGCATCTGCTGTTCCTTAGTTACACTATTCGTTTGCTGTGAGTGACTAAAAGCTTGACGTCGAGATATACAGTTACACCATATGACTATTGGTGGCTACTGCTGTGTCACTTCTTTTATGTTTTCAAATTTCATGGGTTTTGTTCGGTGTTATTTAGAGGTTACGCGTCCGCTCAACCGCCAATTTTTCACGCATTTTGATTG
Organism: Branchinecta sandiegonensis; assembly: GCA_030848855.1. NCBI lineage: Eukaryota > Metazoa > Arthropoda > Branchiopoda > Anostraca > Branchinectidae > Branchinecta > Branchinecta sandiegonensis. The sequence goes on along the minus strand of JAUPMV010000001.1, from coordinate 26,224,358 downwards.
CAGAGTTGGTAACGGTGCTGTTTTTGATCAAGTGTTTATAGGGGCGTACTTAGCCGTTTCCCGGGGTACCCCTAGAAGAGTCGAGGAAAACTGCAAAAATAGAGGGAGTAACTCCCTGGACGGAAAACAAGAAGAAAACGGGGATTGCCTTCGTATGCATTTTGTTCCAAAACTCGGGCATCGAAAATTATATGACTACTCGTTTTTATGGCACTTGCCTTCCGGCCAAGTGCCATATACGCATCATCACAGCCAAGTACTATTACGACGACTGTATTTGTATGTGAAGAAGCACTCTCAACCTGATGATATGGCGAGGGGTGTAGTAAGCCAGACATAGATGGTAAATGTCCTTGGATACAGTTATCGGAGTCTGGACAGCCTAGGGCGTCTGGTGGCCTACTACACATGCAGACCTCACGGGTTCATTGTGGATTCCCCGGTCAATTCACACTAAGGTTTGCGTACCGAAACACAATAGGCTATAAACCACCCATCATACACTAGGGCTTACAGGCCAGCGCACTCTAAGGAGCTTTAAAAAATACTCATAACAAGGACCTAAGGTCCGTAAGTAAACAAAAGGTTCTATTCTCTGGTATGAACTGTACTTACAAATAAAAACAACCTTTATGTAAAAAGGCTCTTTGCCCGGTCGAGCCCCGGAAAAGAAGTGTGAAGAAGGTGACTCATCCCCGGCGATGAGTCATGAACATGAGGTAATAAATAATACAAGAGCCGCGACAGTCTAAAAGATTAAACAAACCGAATGGAAAGGGAGTAACGCTGCCTAACGGCGGCAAAAGTTAACAGTGAGGGGTGCAGATGCCACCACCGTAACAGTACAAAAATAAAATACTTTTTTACTAAACGATACATTCTCGTGATTTTCAAGGGCCCATGATCAGTCTTATCTCAAGGATTTTGCTAACAAAGGATAAAAAACAACAACACGAATTGGCAAATTCCTACTTTCATCCTCTGACCCAGCCTTGCAAGTGCCATATAAGCTTCTAGCTCTTGTTTGAAGGCCTTCAACCCACCCCTTTGCACCTTGAGCGACAGCAGCAAAAATCTCCAAAATTGAACCAGTTAGAGCCCCCGGTACCGGGACAGTTTTATCCCAAGGAGTGTTGGGATTCACAAATCTTAATAGTGAATTGCTAGGTATAAATAGCCGACTTTATTTTCATTTTCACTTTAGCTTGTTTTCAAAGATTTGATTAGTTTGATGATGAAAATGAATTAGTTTGACAGGATTTTTTGCTCGCTGGGTGTTATTGTTGTTTGAGAGTGATTGATTGATTTGACGAGTGATTTGAGTCAACGATTTGGGTATCAAAGAAAAATTCTATTCTTTTCACTGATTCACTTCCATTGACTGACTTGTTAAGGTGACGCGGTTAATCTGTAAAGGCTACGGTCCACTTTATTTTCACTTCTGCTTGTTCTTTTTTTTTTTATAAATGTAGAGTTGCATTATTTACAAACAAAAATTTAATCGCAATAAAACAATCGTTTCTTTCCTCAAAATCAGGCTTATCCGACAATTAAATTAACGGCTGATAAAATGAATTCCGTTTAAAGAAGCATAACATCTGTTTTTTTAAAGAAGTAACTTCACCAGCAACAATTCATCGATTGTGAAAAGCGGTCCCTTTTCAATGGTGGTGGTGATATAATCAGACCATTTCCAGTCCACGGATTCTCGAGGATTTGGGAAGGGTTTCAAGGTTCAAGATGTTTTTTTAATTTTTAACTAATACACTAATACAAAGACATTAATACCACAATACTAGTAAGTAAGTAAGTAAGTAATCTATTTCTGACCCGCCATTTCAAAAGCGGAGTATGTAAAACAAAACAAAAGAATTAAACAAAACACAACAAATACAATATACAGTTTTTCATTCATCGTCCAGAAAAGAACGTAGAGTGCCATGTGCTCGCTGGGCCCTGTTGTCCATGGTTTTTGGCAGAGCCGCACTCTGCACTTACAATTATTCCAGGGTTTGAACCGGAGTCCCTGGGGTTACAAGAACGCCGGTGATCTGCCGTGAGACTACGCGGGGAACGGCTACCCCTACGGTTTGTAAAAGATTCATTTCCCTTTTCGAGGTGCCTCCCTGCTCCGGCCATGAAATTCCCTACCGGCGTAAGCGCTGTCATTGTCCCCGAAAATTATTAATTTTCAAAGTTTAATCGGATTGGGCAAAAGGAGGGAAGCCGAGCTCTCGGCTAAAGTCAAGGACTCAAATGGCTCCTCCTTTTTTTCCGACAGCAAGGCTGGACACTACTCGGGCCTAGTTATAAGCTTTATATCTGTATAATCTCATAGGGTTTACACCTTCCCTGTTCTTGATTGAAAACCATCATCTGCTTCTCGGCTGTTAAGTACGCGCTGGATAAAGGCGGCTTCACACTGACTTAAGACCCCTTTCACACTGAAGTACTTAGGCCTCTTAAGTGCACTTTATGCGTCTAAAGTCGCACTTAACGCAAGAAATCTCACTTAACTTAGGTATTTTTCAAAGTTGAAAATTTTTCAACTTTACACTCAAAGTTAAGTGCACTTAAAGAAGAGAGGAGAAAATTTTTCAAAAACAAAAATCAAGATGGATTTTGAGGAAACAATTATACATTTTGTACGTGAAAGAACTTTCCTCTACAATTCCCCCAGAAAGATCGCGGCAAGTGCTAAATCATCGTCTGAGCTACTGTAAACCATCTTTTTTTTTCATTTTTAATTATTCGCTGATCATGGAAAGGGTGAAAATCTAGGAAGAACTGAAGAAAATTTACTTAGAGCGTGTCCGAAAGCTCGGAAACGAACGAAAATGCTGAATTAATTCAGCATTTTATGCAGCATTTCGCTTTCGGACTTAAATTTTCGCTCAGTTAATGCAGCATTAATTCAGCATAAAATTCATCGAAAAATTCAGCGAAGATGCTAAATTTTACGCTGAATTTTCAAGAAGAAACTGGGGAGCTGGCGATCAAGGCTAAATTTAGGAATTAGAAGTGTCAGAGAAGAAATAAAGAACGTGTCCGAAAGCTTTTAGTGCTGTAAATGCTGCATTTAATGCTGCATATAAGGTAAGAGCTTTCGGACGAAAATAAAAATAAAAATGCTGCATTAAATGCAGCATTTACAGTCCTGAATGCTTTCGGACACGCTCTTAGCTTCAGCTCCTTGGTGTGAAAGGCCTGAGTACAGTGTGAAAGGCTTACTTAACTTAACGTAACTTCTGCTACTTAACTTTAGTTCTTAAGTGGTAATGTGAAGCCGCCTTAAGGCTGAGACACGACAGTCTAGCTACCCATCACTTATTCGCGTAAAGACCCGGTAAAAATGCTTTGTAATTCTACGGATAGTGACGTAAAAGTAGTCAATCGATATTCGTTTCAGGCCTGAGGAGGATGTCCGCGCCATTGTCGTCACTGATGGTGAACGAATTCTGGGTCTTGGTGATCTTGGTGCAAACGGAATGGGAATTCCAGTCGGGAAGTTGGCACTTTACACCGCCCTCACCGGAATTAAGCCGCACCAATGCCTTCCAATCGTCGTGGACGTTGGCACCAACAACCAGGTAAGTAAACACAACAACAACCAGCTCCCAGAACAACTTGCTCGACAATGGCACAACAAAACCGGAAATTTCAAGAAACGGTTAGAATGGAGGGATCGGAGTGAAACTTGCTGGGAAGAACAAGCATCTGCTCTAGATAAGTCCTTTAGACCATTGTACTTGATCCGGACACTTATGGGGGGGGGGGGGGTCCCGGAATTCCGGTGATGGTGGTTTTGGGGCAGGCAAACTTGCAGGCATATCAGGGACCCAATCAAACTGACTTCAAAATAAAAATTTTGTCGATCAGATAATGGTAGGGGGGAGTGGAGGGAGGGGAATCCGAAATTTTCAGTCATGCGTAATTTTGGAATGGGTGATCGGATTCGCGTGAAATTTAAGAATTCAACAGAGGACATTTCTCCGATGATTTTTTTCATATCCGGACCGGATCCGGCAACTATTGGGGGGGGGGGCGGAAAATACGTGCCCCGTTTAGAATGGAGGGATCGGGATGGAACTTTGTGGGAAGAACAAACAGATGCTCTAGGTAAGTCATTTGCTGAATCGGATTGGCTACGTGCACCGCGGGGGAGCTGGGTGGGGTGGGGGGGGGTGGACCGGAAATCTCGAGAAACGGTTAGAATGATGGTATCGGAGTGAAACTTGCTGGGAAGAACAAACATCTGGTCCATGTAAATCTTTTACATAATTTGACTGGATCCGGACACTTGAGGGGGGGGGGGGGAGGAGGGGTATCCCGGAATTCCGTTTTTTGGGGGATTTTCACGACGAAACTTGGAAGGCATATCAGGGACCCGGTCAAACTGACTTGGAATAAAAAAAAAATCCTCGATATGATAATCTTGGGGGGGGGGAGTTGAGGGAGGGGAATCCGGAATATTGAGTCATGCGTAACTTTGGAACGGGTGATCGGATTCGAGTGAAATTTAATAATTAAACAGAGGACATTTTTCTCTTGTGACCTTTTTCATTTCCGGACCGAATCCGGCAATTATTGGGGGGAGGGCGGAAAATACTTGACCCGCTTAGACTGGTGTGATCTGGATCGAACTTCGTGGGAATGACAAACAGATGCTCTGGATTAATCATTTACAGAACCGGATTGGCTCCGGTTATTGTGGGTGGAGTTGGAGGAGGGGGAGGGGGGTCTGTGATTCCGGTGATCGCACGTTAAGGTACTTCCAGATGTGCTAGGACGATAAAACTTCGCTGGAATATTGGAGACTCAACAACATTTGCTTAGAAATTGCTACTTCCCAAATCCGATTATTCCTTAAAGTACCAATCTTGACCGCAAAGTAAAAAAAATACTTTTAAGCAATATATGCATTTTCGTGCTGCCCCTCAGCCCATTAGCAGTTTTGCCTCAAGGGTTTTGCTTACAAATGAAGTTCCAGCTCCCTTATAGCGCGCATCTCAACCGCAAAGTCGAAACTTACTTTTGATCAATCAAATCATCTTGACACATACAAGTGCCATATGAGCTTACAGCTCTTGTTGTAAGTAAAAGTTTGAGCTCTAATAAAATTTAGCTCTAAGAAAATTCAGCTGACGTATCCGTTTTGCACTACCAAATTTGATTCGCAGTCAGCTTAGGGCCGAAGGAATATTGTTTCAAGCAGAGAGGGACAAGGTCATGAGGCCCGCAAATCTGAGAGAATAATTTCATTCGATGAAATCGATGATGTGTGGATAGCGAACAAACGAAGTAACGCATTTTTATCGGGTTTGCAGGCCTATTCAAGTAAACAAGTGAAGTGTAACTAGACTGCCAGATCTCCGGCCTATTCGGTCAAACTTTAAAGCACAACTCTTACTAGAAATGATTTTTTCCCTATTAAATGGACCAGAAAAAACATTTTCGAAAATACCGTTACTTTCCGCCTGGAATTAGCAATATTCTTGTTGGCGCTTGTCGACTATGTCCGGCCTTCCTGCTCTCCGACGCGTCGGCTGGGCGCAAAACATTTGAAAACTGATCGGGCCGTGGTTAAAAAAGTGTGAAAACTAAGCAAATAAAAGAAGTAATAAACAAAAGCTTCTCAGATCCTTATGTGTGAAAGAGTTGTCAGCAGAGGTTGAAGATCCCGGCAAACCTTTCGTTGTGGTCCCGGCAAAACTCGGCAAAGCCAAAAAAGCGCTAAAATTTCTTAGGCACAAAACGAAACAATGGAGAAGGGTGGGGATTTTAGTAGCTTATAATTCTTTATGGGATCTAAGTATATTATAAAAGGCAGAATAAGCAAGAGAGGTCCTTTAATGAGAGCTCAATATTTGTGCTCTTGACCGGACGCTCTGAAAGGACAAATCCCTAGAGTAAGACCCCCTTTCCCCTAAAGGAACATGAATTCTTTTAGGATATGAACCAACCATTCCTCTGTCCTGATAAGCTGTCAGACAAGTTCCTTACCAGCAACTTTTTTTTCTCTACCGGAGAAATCAGGCGACTTCATCAGGGTAGACAGTTTTCTCTGAATTATGTGCAGAAGATGAATCCGAGATACCTGATACTGAATGTAAAAACATCTCTCTTGCGAAAAACAGAATATGAAACTAGTAGAAAAGGTTTTCGCCTCTAAATAACTCTGAAAAATTGGGAGTAGGCTAATCATACTGACTTGAGCTACAAATCTTAGCTGAACAAGATTCATTAGGCCTCTATGTATACAGATTTTATCTGTAAAATAATGTCATGTGACCTATCAAATCCTTATCAAATATCCAGCCTTAGCTTAATGGATACCTTCTTTCTTCTGTAGTTTCTAGTGAACATGAGACGCGGTTTCAGGCGTCAAACATTCTTCTCCTAAATAGCAACACATTTCGAGCAAGAAAGATAAATTTATCCATTTAAATCTTATGTATATAAAATGGCGTGTGAGTGTTGACATATGACAATACTGGGACTATTTTCTGTTCTGTTTAAAGTTCGTAACTAAAACTGGACCGTCGAATCCTGCCCTCTGAAATTGTTCTTCGTAAACGTGAGACACGATTTCAGGCGTCAAACATACTTCTCCGAAACAGTAACTCGAGCAAGAAAGATATAAAAATGGAAGAAGATTCAAAAAAATGTTTGTAAGGATGAACTGTTGACACGTTTATATCTAGACTGCAATGACTAACTACTCACTGATGATTCAAGATGCCAATGGAAGGGATTTGAGAAGCCCGGCGTATACAAGAGAATCGCTAGTTCAGGTGGAAAGTAATGGAAATAAAATAGAAAAACGAGATTTTCGTTTTTTTTCTTGATCAGCTAGTTACTCCTCCAAGATGATGTGCGAGGGATAAATACAATTTCGGATATTTCGGTTGCACTTCCGGCAAACCGTCCTCAGCGAAAGAAACAAAACTAAATCATAAAATCCACCACAATAACAACAGGAAAACGATGCGGAACCAACAAACAATAAGATGACATGTAACTAAAAACCAGAAGAACTACGCGGAATGAACGACATGCAGATAAAAGTAAAATAACGAAAGATAAAATGTGCGTGTTCAAAGTGTATACGTACATCATCTTGGAGGGGTAACTAGCTGATCAAGAAAACTCCCGAAAATCTCGTTTTTCTATTTTATTTGAAATGAACGGTCAGCTTGGCTTCAAACCTTATATTCGAAAGTAATGGTATTTCCGAAAACGTTTTTTCTGATCCACTTTATAGGGAAAAGATCGTTTTTAGTAAGAGTTGTGCTTTAAAAGAACGAAGCTAAATTGTGATTCAGGTTCAAGTTCTTTTAATAATAAACTAAATAACAAAAGGTCCAGAGCCTGGCTAAGAAGACAAATGCGTTGTGCGCGGGATGGAAGCATGCACAATTCGATTTCTTCTGTGTTTTTTTTTCCGACAAATGTTCACAGAATTTTATTTCCTACCTGATGGCCGATGAGTCGACCAACACCCGACAAAAGCTTACAAAATTTTATGTCTTCTGTGTTTGCCGGCACTCCGTGTCGACAAACAGGTGAACTTTGACAAACAAGTGATCACCCACTGACCTCCCTGATATTTGTTTTAGTGAATGAAATGGTTGTTAGCGTACTGTTGTTTGTTTCTTTTTCATATTTAGGCCTCTAAAATAGACGGCTTAAGAATAAAACTTAATTTATTGATACGACGCCAGGAGCTCTAGGACTTAAGGGGATCAGGGCTAAACGGTCCAAAATTTACGTCTTCCCGATATCCTGAAAAGTACCACGGAAAGACTTATGATCAGTTTATGTGATTATGCGGATCGAACGCTGGAGATAATAGCGATTATACGTAGTGAGGCTACATAGCCGCGTGAAAGTACTTAAAGCACAACTATTACTAGAAATGATCCATCACTTATATAAGTGGCTCAAAAATGTTGTTTACATTACTTTCCTCGAGAAATTAGCGACTTTCTTGTTAGCTCTTGTCCACTCTTCCAATCCTTACCTAGCTTCACTGCGGCGGATTGACGCAAAATATTTGAAAATTGAACGCGTCTTGCAAAACAAGCATAAGTCCAAAACAAATGGTAGACCTGGTGGTCTACCATGTCTTCCGGAATGAAAGATAATACTTTAAAGCTTCCCATGTCCTTATTTGTGAAAGAGTCGTCGACGGACCTTGAAGCTTTCGGCGAAGCTTGCGTTGCGTGCAGTGCAAAATAACACTAGGGAGTAGCGCCAAGACCTACGCTTCCCACGCTTTGCAAACGGGCCATACTCGTAGCGCTGCCCACTACGCTTGCGGCATTTAAAGCGAGACAAACTTGCGGGCTTAGAAATTTCTAGTAAGGCAAAGGTGCGGTCAGCACACACCAAGGAAACAATGGAGGCTGAATCATTTTTTTGCTATGTTCAGAATGTGAATTTATCGGAGCCAGCGCTGGTGAGCGGCTGAATGAGTTTCAGTAGGGACGTTCTCTATCGCTAGCGGGGATAGTATCGCTGCTATGAGAGTGAGTGTCAGTTTGGTCAAGGCTTGGCGCTACTCCCTAGTGTTATTTTGCTCTGGTTGCGTGACTGTCAAAACTCGTCTATAAAGGCCGATAAAGTGCTAAAAAGTCGCAGGTACAAGACAAAACAATGGCGAAAGGCGGGAATTTCAGAATCTTCTCGAATAGGGATAATAGATAGGGATAATATGAAAGGCAGGATAAGCAAGACTTTAAATGCATTTTGATTTGTTTTGTATACTGCCCTTAGGCTTGGAAATATAATTATTATGATGACACTAATTATGTTTTCAGTTAACTTCAACCAGTTAATTTTTATTTTCCAACAAAATTCTTTTAAGGTGTTTTTTGAATGAACCAAGACTCAGGGAATGCCGGATCTCAGCGGGAATGAATTCCAAGTAGGTGTTCGCGAGAACACCTGATTAGTTATTTTATTTTAACTGTTTAAATGAATAGATTTTGTTTTTGTTTGTGTTAGTATATGCTAGTTACTAATAAGCTAGTTAAAAAAACAACATAACACAAAATATGCGTGAATGTTCCATTTTGTTTATTCACTAATAAGTATAGATATATAGATAGATAGATTTATTGATTGATGAGCAGCCCGAGGTCCATGGCAACACATATCACACACCAGAAAAAAAACGCACAAAGCAAAGACAACAACAAAAAAGAAAAAAAAATCCTCCGTAATCTGTCTCTTCTCTAATGACACACTATTTGTTATTTCTTTGGTATGTCCCTATTCCAAAAACCTACTCCTATGTTCCATCGCTGTCCTCAGGACCAGTTTTTACAATTTTGAAACTACAATTTTTAAGGCCCTGTAGGTCACAGGAGTGATTAAACAGATCACTCCTGTAAGCATTGCTTGTACGCGACATAGGGAATATGTAACAGTTTTTTCTTCCCTAGGAGTTACTCGACGACCCTATGTACATCGGCCTCCGTCAAAAGCGCGTGACTGGTCAGGCCTATGACGATTTCATCGACGAGTTCATGGAGGCCGTTGTTCATCGATACGGACAGAACACCCTCATTCAGTTCGAAGACTTCGGTAATCACAACGCTTTCAGATTCCTTGAGAAGTACAGAAACAAGTACTGCACCTTCAACGATGACATTCAGGGCACAGCCTCTGTCGCGGTTGCTGGTGTTTTGGCATCTTTGCGTATTACCAAGACGAAGCTGTCGGATCATACATTCCTGTTCCAGGGAGCTGGAGAGGTCAGTGAAACTTTCTTCGTACCGTTTTCCCCCCCTCCCTTACCCCCTCCCCCGCACTCACCCGCTGCGGCTGGCAGGTTCATGAATGAAAGAATTGGATTCAAGAAACAAAACTAGATTTTCAGGGTTTTTACAGATTAGCTAATCCCTTTAAAATGTTCCCGTACGGAAGTAATTCAGTCGTAAACAACTGTTAACAATTGTTTACGATCGTTAACAACTGGAAACAATTGTAAACAACAGTTGTTTCCGATCGAAATTTTCCGATGGTTTTTTTTTGTACCGATTCAAAACGATCGTTTTCAACTGTTTCCAATCGTTTTCAATTGTTTCCAATCGTTTTCAATTGTTTTCGATCGGAAACAGTTGGTTTTGTTTTCAAGCCGTGAAACAACGGTAATAGGGAAGTTGATTATTTTTTTAGTTGTAAACGACCAAAATAGATAACTGAAACGGTGAATCTGAAATCCAAATCGCAAATGATTGGAAATAGCTGTTTACGATCGTTTTCAGTTGTTTCCGATCGGAAACAGTGGGTTTGGTTTTCAAGTCCTGAAACAAGACCTGATTTCTAACAACAGTAGTAGAGAAGTTGAATTTTTTTAAGTGAAACGGTGAATCTGAAATCCCAATCGCAAACAATTGGAAACAACTGTTTCCAGTCGTAATTTTACAACTGTTTACGATTGTTTTTTTTTCGAAAAGTTTAAAAGACGTGGAAATGCTTGAAGTTGAGAGCTGTCATTCGTGTTTTTGCTATTTTAACTTTTCTTTGAAGCGCAAAATAATTCAAAAGCAGCTTTTGCAGTCCATGCCCCCTCTATACTGCTAAGGCGTCTTCTGGTAATTTTTTTAGAGTGCTGCCGTTTAATCGATAATTTTGAAGAAAAATTATTTGCCTCTATATAATACAATGCGAATATCGACCCGCATTCCTCCTTAATGTTGTCGGCTGAACTGAATCACAGAAAATTAAGCATTATTTGAAGTTGGAGAGAAGTAGAAGACCTTCCAGTTAACGACGATCTACAGACTCTACGGTTTAGCGCATAGGGATGGGGGTGGAGGTTGTGTTGAAAAAGAATCTGCAGTCGGAAATAGTGTTGGGCGATATTTGGATTTTTCGATATATCGATATTTTCACTTTCGATAATCGATATCGATATTTCTTTAGCATGTTTCACTATAGAATACGTATAGTTTCGCCAGAATTTACTAACAAAACTGTCATCTTGCATCATCTCAAACTCCGAATAAATTACAACTGAATTACGGAAAACATATTGCTCCAGTTTCGGATAGATAAATGTAGGTTATGTTCGATTATTTACAATAATAATGAATGAAAAAATATCGTTTTCGATATCGATATTTACGTTTCGATATTCGATATCGATATTTGGTCCGATATATCGATATATCGTTATCGATATCGAATATCGCCCAACACTAGTCGGAAATTCCGATCGTAAAAATACGATCCGAGACAATTGTTTTAGATCGTAAAAATACAATTGGAAACAGTTGTTTTCAATCGTAAAATAACGATTGGAAACAATCGGTTTCAGTCTTAAACCAACGATCGTGAACAACTGTTTTCAATCATAAAATAACGATTGGAAACAACGTTTCTATCGTCAACAGCTGTTTCTGATCGTAAAAATAAGATTGGAAACAACTGGTTTTGATCGTAAAAATACGATCGTTAACAACCGTTTACAGTCGCAAACGATTGGAAACAACCGTTTACATTCGCAAACGATTGGAAACAACCGTTTACAATCGCAAACGATCGGAAACAACTGTTCGCAATCGTAAACAACTGTTTTCAATCGTAAAAATACGATCGTTTCCAGTTGTTTACGATTGGAAAAATGTCCCATAATACAATTGGAAAAAAACGATCGTCTACAACTTGAATTATTTCTATACGGAATTATGCGAGGTAGAAAGAGAAGTTCGGATATTTCGGCTGCACTTTGATACTTTGATACTTATTTTATTGATAAACATTTAACTCTTTACTATTTACATCTACTGCACTAATGGAAAAACCTACGTTTTTGCTGGCGTGCAGTAGTAAAGGTTAACCATTTTCTAAACACACCAACAAACACATAATAATAAATAACTAATAAGAAAAAGAAAAAAAGAAAAGGACAAACCACAAAAAAACAAAAAAAAAACAGACCAAACTCCTTCACATTATCACCTCCAAAATAAACATATACCTCACAACAACCCTACTTCCTCCCTATCACCCCGACCACCCATCCACCAATTCCTCCCTACCACCCCTAACCAACCGTTCCTCCCTATAAACCAGACCTCCCTACCACCCCTACCCCCTAATAAATAAACTTCCGACAGCCGTCTTCAGCGAAGAACAAACTAAATTATACTCCAACACAATAACAACAGATTTGACAGTGCGAAACGGATACGTCAGCTGAATTTTATTAGAGCTATATTTCGGCCCTTCTTGGCCAGGGTCCTCTTCAAGCTCAAGCTGGAAAATGAACTTGCGTTTTTCCACAAGCTTTTTCAGCCTAAAAGTGGCTTGAGCCTCAAGCTGGAAAACTAACTTGCGTTTTTCCAAAAGTTCATTTTCCAGCTTAACCGTCTTGAGCCTGAAGAGGACCTTTGGTCAGGAAGGGACAGAACATAGCTAATAAAATTCAGCTGACGTATCCGTTTTTCACTGTCAAAGATGATTCTCAGTCAGCTTGGGCTGAAAGAAAATTTACAACAACATAGGAAACGACGCCTGCTCGAAAAAGATTTGAGAATAATTTGAATTTATTCTCAAAAATACCCGTGGGCCCATGGCGGTAAAAAATACAAAAGGAGAAACCCCGTAGGCTACTAAAAAAATCGCTCCCGAAGCTCCATAACCTGCTAGAGGAACATCTCAAGCCGACCAAGGCCAGCAAAGCTTTTCTTCCACATAATATCAATAATATTACAAAATACATAATTAACATAATATTCCCCATACCAAGTCCTCCGATTCCAACGGTTTTCGCCCAAAAATCTCTGAATCGACCCAGTAAATGAAATATATCCTCCACTTGTGAACCGAACTCATGTCTGATGTCTAATCGAAAATTTAGACTTCGAATCCTAGCTAACTTTCGAGAGACGTTCGAGAAGTATAAAAGGGAGGTCATGGTTGACCTTGACCTGGTTTGTAGTCCAGTGACCTTTTGAACTGCACCGCTCACTCTGAATTCTGACCGGTTTGCCGGTTTCGATTTCGAGTAACATATGTAATTACTCATGAATTAAAATAATTGGAATTACTCTAGTTGTAGCTGACTTTCTGTTTTAAACATTCTTTAAAATATGTGTTTAAAGCCCTTAAAGGACTTGTCTTACCTATAATAGTGAATGTTGACAATTCGAGGCTAGCTGTATGCTATTGTGGAGAATTAAACCGGTTTGATTTTGATTTGATTTTAATACTAACGCAACCTACTTCCGTAATTACTCCATATATTTCTATACCCGGAGACCCCAATTTCATACGGTACATTCTAACCCCTCTAACAAAACAACGCTGATTTTCTCACTTGCCGTGCTTTGCTACCTTCGATGTATATCACGCTTTCGACGGTTATCTGCGAGAAGTTTTTCCATCAGAAAAACCGGTTGTGTAAATTGTTTCCCTGTTTTCGCTACAAGTCAACTGGTCTCGGAAAAGGCTTAAAACGGCCAAAACCGTGAGTTATTTGTGGAAAGCACAGCCTAGTTTTAAAGTATTCAAATATTTTAAAATACTGCAAGTTGAAGAGTAAATAGTGCGAAGGGTCCTTTAAAGCACAATGGACACTTCTAATGCTTTATTTTGTTTTAAATGCTCCACAAAAAAACATTTCCGACTTCCTTTAGAAGGTGCTACGAAAATCGGCCGTTTTCTTGTTATCCCTTGTCTTTACCTCTCTGGCATTTCGGCAATCCAAATCTTAGGAGCTGGGATATCGTGGCAGGAAATTCAAAAACTCCCAGCAATGCTTGATAGAAAAGGATATATTCGAGATGTCACCAATAAGTCAAGCCGCAGATGCATTTTATTTGATTTTTCTAGTGTTTCATCAGAAGTTCCATGTTTTAAGTGCCTATTAAAAGTTTTTTCTTTGTGGAATAGTGTTGTGAAGCATAATAAACTTGCTTTATAAAATGTACCAGAATATGCAATAAGTTTATAAAAAATAATGTAGCTACAAAAATCATTCAAAAGCAAATAGCCTATTCAAAACTGAATTAGACAAGCTGTTTTATGCATGAATAAAGATCTACTTAGTGTTTTAAGAAATATCACCTTTATCTTTGTCCAAGCTAGTAAATTGAGCATGTACTGGCCCAAAAAATTACGCTTTGAAATATCACGGAGAGGAAACTGCTGAAAAAGCTGCTGAGCTAGGGGGTAAGCATTGTTTCTAGGTTGTTACAGAGTGGGATTGGGGTAGTTTGATGTGCCCATTGAACTTTAAGGAAGAAATTCAGAGACGCCTTCCTCCACAACTTGTTTCCCCCGGCTCCTCCACGACCGCAAGAGAAAAGCTACTATAGTTACCAGCCAAAAGCGCCATTAAGATTTCCATAAAGACTCTCATATGTAAACCTATAATGGAGGGAAATTGGTTAGTTTCCTAGTCACCTGATTGCTCGCATTTCACAATGTTTCCATATCCATGTCTTGGAGATTCCCTCTTTCCGGTATTTTAGAAGTTTGATGTTGCTGCTTTTAGTAGTTGGGCTGTGTAATGGCAATAGAGTAGCCATGACTCATTTCAGGATATGGTTTGTTTTGTTCGGTAGTTCCTACTAAATCTGTGTATTATCGATTTTGAAATTACTAGTTGTTGACTGCCCTTTGACTATCTTCGCTACCGTGTTGGGGGGGGGGGGGGGGGCAGCCATTGGTCTGGGGTATACCCATATTTGAAGTTTCTTATTTTTAGAGACATGGCTACGCTATTAGGCTAAGTACTTAGCATCGGTGGCTGAGTTTTATTGCTTTTTTTACTTGAGTTAACCTTCCTGCTTACTAGAGGCAAGCTAGAGGGCTAGTTATTTCACTGTACGTATAAAGTAACCACTAACAGCTCGGCGTTGGATAAAGTATTTAAGTGGGGAATTTTGAGAGTAATTCGTTCTGGGAGAATTTCTGTGTTTAACGAGTGGACGAATTTATTCTTCGTTATTATACATATTTCTCTATATATATATTTTTCAACATACAATACGCAAAATAAAAATATAATAAAAATGTGTAATAATAACATCATTCACTCATCCCAAACCGCTACTTCCTATTTATATTTTCCATAACACAACCCAACAATTTTGCGATTTGTAAGCGGTAAAAAACCAGGCTAGAGCTTACTATCCCCGATCTGACCTAGGAAGGCACTGTCCTCGGTGCCTTCCTAGAAGGTGAGGTTCATTACTTTCCCCAACAGAACAAAGCGGACAACTGTAATTATCTCTGTTATTACAGTCTGTATTTCCATCCTCCCAATAGATAGATAGATAGATAGTTAGATAGTTTATTGGTAGAAGCAGCCCGAGGGCCATGGCAAAAATTTAACATACGAAAAAAACCCACTAATATATAATAATACTCTTTTCCTTTTAATTTGTTTTACTTATTCCAAAAACCTACTTCTGTGTTCCATCGCTAGCCTCAAAAATCGCCCCATTTTCTTTATACCAGCAAAACATTCATCCTTAAAAATTCGTTTTACCCACTCTTCGTCAAATACGTGCACACCATACTCTTCTTTTCTCCACTGACTCAACTCAATACAATCGCAAAGCATGTGAATCAAACTCTCATCCACGCACCCACACATCGGACAGAAGTAAGGACCGAACTTCTGCTTACAATTACCAATATAACAATATGTAACGTCTTCTACTCCCAATTGGTAGACAATCTGCCAACAATTCAATAATTATCTTCAACTCATCCCGTCTAAGACCCGCTTTATATAATACTAGCCAAATACCATACCGCACCATAAAACGACTTTTGCATGTACGTATAAAAAGTTATTCGGAATAGCTGTGTGAAAAATTTAATCGACTAAAACACTAGAAGCTGTTGATGAAGTCAGCATTAACAACATCTTCGGTAAGGCTGCTCCAGGATGTAGCAACGCTAGTTACTAAAGTTTGTTGATCCTTTTTTCTCTTTTTTGTCTGAGATAGTCGCATATTTCATTCCACGCGAAGGATTCTCCTCATTTCTGTTTCATAATTTTACGTTTCCGGTCATGAGCCAAGAAGTGGAATGAAAGAGGCGACAAGCAATGGATATTTCCGGAATTTACAGAAAACCTCGGAAATCCTGTTTCTGTTCTTTAAAAACTACAGCTGCGGAAAAATTAGATCGTGTGGCGTTGTCGCCGTAGTTTTGCGGTACATTTTCGGAAAGAGACTTTTCTTGAAAGCCCAACTCCTACTAGAAATGATCTTTCCGTGATGAAATAGCTCCGCAATATCGTTTTTCAAAAACACCATTACTTTCCACGTGACATTAGCGATTTGCTTGTTAGCGCTGTCGACTCTATCCAGCCTTCCTGCTCCTCGACGCGGCGGCTGGACGCAGAATATTTGAAAACTGAATGCGCCGTGCTAAAAAGTGGGAAACCAAGCAAAACAAAAGAATTCCAAAACAGCAGATTGACCTGATGGCATACCATGTCTTCCGAAATGAAAAACAACACTTTAAAGTTTATCATGTTCTTATGCGTGAAAGAGTTGTCGGCGGACCTTGAAGCTTTTTGCGAAGTTTACGTTGCATGTCTAGCAGAAATCGGCTAGGCGGAAAAGCGCTAAAAAGTCGTAGATAAAAAACAAAGTAATGGCGAAAGGCGGGGATTTCAGAAGCTTATAATTCCATAAGGGTTCATACGGGAGCTAGGGATAAACTAAAACGCAGAATAGGCAAGAGGGGTCCTTAATAAGAATTTGGACTCCCTCCCCCTTGCTTGGTTGTTAAAGAGGGCCTCAAAATACGCTGTGTCTCCTTAAAACCGACCTTTGTTTTGTATCGTAATACCAGCAACCTTTCCTTCATAAGGTATTGCCATGAACACGGCAAAAACCGCACATACATTAACTTCCTTTGGGTTTCTATTCTTCTATTCTATTCTGTATATCGATATTTTATCTTTCGGTATTAGATGAGCGATATATTGATGTCGATATTTTGTTACCATTTTCGCTATAGCGTACGCCACATTTTGCCGAAATTCAAGAACGAAATTGTCGTAAAAAGCATCTTGCATCATCTCAGACTTCGAATACATAAAAACCGAGTTAAGAAGAACATATTGCTCCAGTTTTGGATTTGTAAATGTAACTTATTTTGGATTATTGACAAAAATTATAAGTGTACAAATATCGTTTTCGATATCAGTATTTGCGTTTCGAT
Source organism: Branchinecta sandiegonensis (assembly GCA_030848855.1). NCBI lineage: Eukaryota > Metazoa > Arthropoda > Branchiopoda > Anostraca > Branchinectidae > Branchinecta > Branchinecta sandiegonensis. The sequence continues at coordinate 26,207,153 of JAUPMV010000001.1, read as the reverse complement.
ATCCGATATTGATATTTAGTCCGATACATCGCTATCAGTATCGGATATCGCCCAAAGCAACAGTCTGAATTTCGCAGTCAGATGAGAATTGACAATAGTTATAAACATACAAATATCCTTTTCGATATCTATATTTAATCCGATATATCGTTATCGATATCGAATATCGCCCAGAGCAACAGTCCGATTTTCGCAGTCAGATAAGAATTTCCTCCTTCGCTCAGGAATTTCGACGCATTGCAAGCTCCCCATAGTGACGTGAATTTCACAAGCCTACACTGTAAAAATTTTCTCCGAATAAGGATGCAGTATTTGCTACTGGGATTAATCTTATCTCTATTGGGATAAAATTAATCCGAATTAGGGGTAATTTTATCTCAATAAAGACAAGAGTAATCCCAGTAGCAAATACTGCAAGATTTTTTTTACAGTGTATTCTGGCGTGCGAAACCTTATCGGTCTTTGCGACATGATTTGGTGACGCCGGGATTCTTACTTTCCATCCATGAGCGTAGTGAATTACCTTTTACAAGACCGCGGATTATTCCACTGTCACGCGACATACCATGCGATCGAGCCCACAAACTTAATTTTTCACCGCTAAATGTGCGGCTAGAATACCTTACAATGCAGTTCGGTGTATCTATTCTCGCCAGTAGAAACCACCGATCCTTTTTCCTAAAAACTGTCAACAATCGAACCCGGCAACAAAATAAACTCACACCCCCTCGTCCGAACATCGATATGGAAGTGCCTTTTTTTCTCAGTTCCTTAGTAATTCTTCAACATAGCCAACATTCAACACATAGGCCGAGGCTAACCAATCGTTGGGAATACGCCTGATTGCCTTTTTCTAGCATTAATTTCTTCGCGATTTTCGACTACTTTTCCGTGAGGGGAGATTTCCGATTTTTCCGGGAGATTCCGATTACCTTTCGAGAAGGGTACTATTCAGACAGGCTATTTATTTCGAAACAAGCGACAGCTTTAGCATAGGACAGAAACCATTGGCTTACAACCTCTGGAGATAATATAGAAAGTATTTCCTTGTCGGATTAGCCAAAGCAGTCAATGTTTATCGCTCGCTGTCTGTCTTCAAAATCCGTGCTAAGAATTTGGAAAATCCCACTTGAGATCCAAATTTGGTATGCTTGCGTGCCTTCCGTCCCTTCTGTCAATTTATTTTTCTAGTGTCAGAATTCGAAGATACTTTTTACTGTCGAAGGGTAATCCTTCCGGGACTCCTACCTCCTTAAAATAACTAGTTCCAAGGACTCGAAGCCCTGAATTTACCTTCACAGTCAAATCGGTTCCAACGTGGCAGTCTGAGCCTCGTTTTTGTTGCACGCTGCAGGTCCACTTCTCGGCCGCTTCCGGGCTGATGCTTTCCGCATTCGTTTTTGCACTACAGTGCTTCCAAGGAAGACGGCAGCGCTTCTCGAGAATCGCGGACGACCATGTCCGTGCTTCCCTGCAAGGTGCTGCTTCAACCAAGAAGAAATTGTGCAGGCAGTGAATCCAAAAACGCATCTTGTGCAGAAATAAAGAAGTGCTGCAGCAGCGCTGCGGCGGTACTATTGCAACAAAAACGAGGCTCTAATTGAATGTTTCAGAATTTGCCCTGGTAACTATGATAACGTGCCTACTGGTACACTTTTAAGTACTCCTGATGACTAATTCTTCGTACCGATGAAAATTGGTCGTGTGCCCGAAAAAGAGCCAGAAACGTCACGGCAACAAACATTGCTGATTGGTTAACAAAGGATTTGAATCAGTTTTGAGGAATCATTTTGTGACGTTTCTTGTTCTTCCTGAGGTTTACTGGCGTGTTTCGCGCTTAGTCATATGGATTATTTTAACAAGAACGGTCTTCGCGGACACGACTTCAAGCTGACTGGCTGGCGCTTTTCCAAAGATATTTGTAGATCGTCTTTTCACTACAGAGTTCTGCACGGACGCTGCACGGCCGTCTGAAGTAGTTTTGAGTGACACCTTCAAAAACTCCCTGGAACCTGGACGCTGCGAAAATTTGTGACGAAAAGTGTTTTAGACGTACACTATACAGGCCAATGCCCTATTTTTTGTATTGGGGGGGGGGGGAGGTATTTACCGATTGTTTTTGCAAAAAGAAAAACACGGTTTTGACGAAGAATTGACAGATTTTCAGAAATTGATTGTTTCCATGAAAAAACCTGCTGTTTTGATAACAAATCGACTGACTTTTAGAAAATACGACTGTTTTCATGAAAAAATCAACTGTTTTTACGGAAAACCGCGGGGCTTCGCGCCAACGGGGTTATTTTTTACCGACTGGCCGACAACATTAGGGAGGGGATGCCCCCACCCCTTACGTGGCGCAAGTCGCAAGTCTTAAGTAATATCGTACTTTAATTTGTCCAACGGCGCAAGAAATGGCTCTTATTACTTATTTATTACAAGCCAGTTCAGAAGTTTTACATATCTTTCCTTACAATAGAGTATTATTGCAGTAATGAATCATATATCGTTAAAAAGTAAACGTTGTCGTAATACTAAAAAAACATCAGCACATGTTCCGCTATATAAAGTTAATATCTTACAGTCTTACAAGTAATGTCGTACTCAAGTTGTTTCTTTTTTCTCCTTTCTCGCAAGATAGGGCTCTTATCAATTTTATTTATTTTCGTCTTTTTGTTTGTCTTTTTTATAGCCAAGTATTTTTGCAATAATAAATAGTATACCGTTGAAGAGATTATCTTTGTCGTGATGCAAAATTAAAATTGACCCAGGTTCCTGTAGGCCTGTAAAGTAACAAGTAATTTCGTACTAATATTTTTAAACGTCGGACCACAGAGCTCGTACTAGCAAAATATGAAGGAATACAGGTATCGTAGCCGTTTTGGTTGCACGGTTGACTTTCATTCTTTGGTTAAAGCACAGGTTTGCAGTATATACGACTTCTGTTCTAATATCTGGACACACATGGTCTTAAACTCAAATGGGCTTTTTAAGAGATTAGAAGATCTGATCAAAAGTTCACAACCAGAAAGAAAAACTTTAACGGAAGCTGATACTGAACCAGACCGGTAGAAAATCATGTAGCGACATTTATCCGAATTCTAGGCCAGCAAATTTGACTTATACCGTTCTGAAGCAATTGAAAGAGTTTGATTAAGAACATTGAATAACTGAAGTAAATTAGAATGCGAACCAAAAATCAGTGTCGTCAACAAACATGATAACTTTGACAAAAGGCAGATATTCAGAAAGATCATTGATATAAAGCAGGAATAAAGTGGACAGACCCTTTTGGAATTCCATAAGGCGCATTTTCGCCGTTCCCCGAGAACTCCACTTGAAGAGTCCCCGCGTTTTTTTTTTTTGTCCCGGGGACTCACTCCCCGTATTCTCGCGAGTCCCCACGGACATGGAATGCTCCGATTATCATCACCATCATCAAAAAGGACTCACTTTCAGATTCGGAGGGGAATCAATTCTTGCTGGTGTTGGGGCAATGTAAAATTAATTAAAAACAGTTAGGATAAACAAAACCAAAACTAAATTGGATCAAGATAAATCTGGTTAACTTCATATTTTTTTTCGAGCAAAATCCATTTTGGAAGCATTCCCCGTGTTCTCGCTGTTTTCCGTCCGTGGAGTCCGCGTGGAATGACTCCCTCTATTCTGGCCGTTCCCTTCGATTCCCCGAGGAGTCCCCGGGTAACGCCGAGAAGACGCCTATAGGCAACAGAACATTCTTTAGTTACCTCACCCCCTTGCTTACAATCAAGACATCTCTTGGAAGGGTAAGACATAAACCCGTCTCGGCTGTTTTCATCCTCCCCCAACCCCCTTGGTTTTGATCAAAACTCGTAAAAATTTGCATTGTTCGTATTCTAACCAGTGAGCTCATCAGAATCGATTCTATCAGAATCAGGCTAGTGTCAAAGCCAGGGTTTCGATCGACGGGGGTTTCGCTGTTTATTACTTAGTACTAAGACAAATAACCATATGGAAATGGAAAGAAAAAAATCGTTCTGGTGGGGTTGCAGGATTCCTCCCCCGCCCGTGGCTACATTTGCCGGGGTATCAAGGATAGGGGAAATAAGTAGATGAAAGACAAATTGTTTTACTTATTTCGTAAAACATTCTTTTTACTTTTAACTTCGTACTTCAGGCATCTGCCGATTTACGCTTATGGCTTGTATAACAAAATCTCCTAATTTCAACGTCAATTTTTGGCGTCGACGACTTCCAGATTCTCAGAGCGGTTCCACCCTTCTAACAATTGTAACTGTTCCTACCTCGTAAAAATTCACTAGGTTGACTGTTCCAACCTTCTCGAAATAGTAACTAATAGTAAATATGCTTACCATGCTGGGGAGCGTAGTAAGCGTCGTAACTACGTATCTCTGTAACGTGGTCGATTCGTCCGTGGCATGATCTTCTGCTGGAAAATAGAAAAATCATTCCAGCCTTGACGGCAAAAAGCCAGAATTCGAGACGTCATGCGTAGTAACTACGGTAATTACGGTGGAAAACGCTCTCAATCTCGATGGTTCAGTCATGGTCAGGACGAAATTTTGCTCAAAGAATTTGCGCGGTAATAGATGGACCGATGCAATCCCGGTTAGGAAACAAATTCTTAACGGATGATAGTTAAGTTGACTGTTAATGGCGTCGCTGCTTTTACAGAGAAGCTCGAGGACCATGGTGTGCCTACCTCATTTAAAGTCTTGGACCCTCGAGGTGAAAAAGTGTATTATTTCCTCTTTCCTAAGAAATTCTCCGGAGTCTAAGCAAGTGTAAACAGAATAAAGGGAAACATGGCAATAGAAGGAATTTAATATGTGTTTTGGGTTATTAAGGAAATTTCGGCGACTGGGGAATTGCGTGCTATACTCCTGCTCAGTTGAATTGAAAATTTCCTATCTTGTCGAGTTGCTCCTTTTTTTTTTGGTGGGGGGGGGGACAGGATGTTCTTCGACAGAAGAAGATGGGAGATCCTGAAATTTGGGCCAGTGGTTTCGAGGAAGTTTTATCCGTAGGCAATGGGGATGGGAACTGGGAATAACTCCACTATTGCATATTTAAAGCTCCAAAATAGGCTGGTCAGTCAGAAAAAGCCTGGAATTTTCTCGGCGATGTCTGGTTCATAACCCTTCGATTAAGTTGGTATATTATTGAAAAAATATTGACGGATGAGCCAATGGCCTATTTCTGTTTTGCGTCAGCAAAAACGCATCTAAAAATTTACAAGAAACGCCAAAACTTGTGTATGGTTTATTTGGTTTTCCTTATTAAATTTGTCGGTCAGTGATTAGGTTTTTCGGCTAAAAAAGGTGACAAATAACATTCAATTCTTGTATGCAGCCATTTCTAGTTTAGCAGCATTTACGAACTGCTAGCTGCGGCCCATCAACAAAGCTTACAATTACCCCTACAACTGTAGTGCACAGTGTAGTACAACGATGATTACAATGTAATATTACATTGCACTAAAGTCTGTGTAATCAAATAATGTGTAAACGAAATAATGTAGGAATGGTGTTGGGGGATTACGCAATAGACGACCTTGACTGTATATTAGATTGAACGTTTCGGAAATCTAGTTTTCATCCTATCAAAAGTAAACTCGACAATCAACATGGCAGTAGATTGTCATAGACCTGTACTTCTCCGGTTCATATTGATGAAGTTGGATGTCAAAGGATTCGAGTTGGAATGGACTTGGGTTAAATAACATTTCGGCCTTTGAAATCGACAACCCATTTTGCGAGAAATTTCGATCGGTTTGTTGACCTGGGGGCTCCCTTTTGGAAGTTGTGTGGTGAAAAGGATCTACACGATGCATATAACAGAGCAGCCGTGGTGGCCCAAGCGCATATACTCAGCTGAACTCGCATCGAAGATAAACTTCCTGTCCAAAGACCGTTCGTACATACCTGCCATTATTTAGCAAAATGAGACTAAAAAAAAAGTTGCTCTGAGGGGGAGGAATACCTTTATCCTCTTTTGCAGGGCTGGGGAAGAAAATTAGTCTCGTTTCCTCCTCCGGTAGCAGTCCCTTTTGCATTTGAGGGGTAAATCTGTTGGAGGTTGTTTACAGAAAGCACAAATTCGTATGGATAAAATAGATAGCCGGTTTAAGGCGTAAATCGATAGCTGGTTAAGGCGTAAACCTTTTTTATTTTATTTTACCTGTTATATTTCTCATGTTGCCTTTCGGCTAAATCAAACATCAGTATATAGCACATAAAGCACTTAAATTTCATCCAACAATTAAGCAATAGCTAAAGAAATGAAATTTAAATTACGTGCTGTTGAAGAATCCATATTAGTAACTGTGTCCATTCTTTCTTTATCCTATCTGCCATTGTGTATGTTCAGTCACTGATTACTCATTTTCACAGAATTTCGGTTCTGTCCGGAACCGCAATTGGTATTTCTTTTTTCAGTGTGCAAGAGGATAAGCAAAATATTTGGCCCTTGATCAGGGTCGAACCCAACAAGTTATGATAATTTGAAAACTGATGACGTCCAAAGACCTACGGGTTTTCTTGCAAAGGACATTTGCTTGCTTTGTTAGACTCATAGGCTACTATTCATTTTTTGTCAGATTACTTTTTGCAATGGTTAAAATGAGGAGTTCGCTTGAAACTACCTGCTTTCATGTTCTGAGTGCCTAAACGGTGAATAAAAAACAGCTGAAAAACAAAAAAAAATATCATGGGTCAAAATTGTATATTGTGTATTGTTCCTTTTTTCTTCTACTCCGACACTGATACGTTATGTAAAGATGGATATGAAGGCATTCATTCAAAGGTTCGTCTGCTATTTTCTAGCGTTTTTCTTAACCACATGCGGTGTGCATTATTAACTTTGCGAAAAAGTCAGCGGCTTCTCTTGAGACACGAATTTGAGTTTCCCCCACGATAGTCCCAGAATAGAATAGAGCCGTCAAAATGAGAAAATGTTGAATGCGAAACTTAGTTAAGTGACCTGGCTCAACTTTATAAATTCTAGTTAGAAAATCTGGAAAGTTCGCCAAAGTTATATAAAAAAAAACTTTCTTGTATCCTGATGAAAATATAACTCTGGTTTCCACTTCTGAAGTTTTCGAAATGCCATTGAATTGTTGAAAGCTCATTTAAATTAAGAACTACGTCAGTTGTGTTTCTTGGGTCGTTCCCTTAAGTATTAACGGTCGTGAAGGGTTGGAATGAAAGTAATTTTGAGTGGAATAGGAGAGTGAAAAGTTCCCAGTCGACGGATTTTTTTGTCATCTTCCATTTCGGAGACTTGTACATCTCTGCCAATGAGAAAAGAACAATGGCTATAAAATGGATCTCCTGGGATTTTTATCGCTTTTACTAATGACCAAGAGTAGACGGTCTTAAAAGAGATCACGGTGTTGCGTAGGTTTCTGTGTATTAAGATAGCCTACTGTACACCGCCCACACTCTCCATTTCGGATACTTGTCTACCTCTGCCAATGAGAGAAGGGAAAGGGGAAAAAATGAAAGAGAATTACACTGTCAGAAGTTTCATAACAGATAACACAAGGATGCGCAGGTTCAACAGACAACACTTGGGATGTAATCTGTTGTGATTTTGAAAACGTTTTGCATTAAATGTTATACATAATAAGCATTGTAAGGGAGAGCCGAAAAGCATCTACTGACTTTTCCGATATCGTGACGATTTTGTAAGTGATTTTTCTGTTGTCTTTGTTCTTTTTTTCTCTATTATCCTTACTCCACTTTCTTTTGTTGGAAAACATTTTGTGGGTTATAAATGTACTGCAGGCAATTTATACTAAACTAGATGGGGCTTTTTCGGCTCTTCCTGGCAATGCTTGTTATGTATAACAGTTAATGCATAACGTTTTCAAAATCATAACAGATTACATCCAAAGTGTTGTCTGTTGAAACTGCGCATCCTTGTGTTATTTTTTATGAAACTTCTCACAGGGCTTGGAGAAAACAGGTCGGTCAGTAAATGGTTGTACAAACTGTTAGAAGTTTGATAACAGATAACACATGTTTGAGCATCCTTGTGCTGTTACTGTTGTACTGTTACGACCATTCGAATGTTATCTTTTCGAGGAACATGAAACTTAATTAAAGGACTTGTCTTACCTATAATAAAAACGCAACCTCCTTCCATAATCACTCCATATATTTCTAAACCCGGAGATCCCAGTTCCGTACGGTACATTCTAACCCCTCTATCAAAACCACGCTGATTTTCTCACTTGCCGTGTTTTGCTACCTTCGATGTGTATCATGCTGTCGACGGTTGTCTGCGAGAAGTTTTTTCCATCAGAAAAACCGGTTATGTAAATTTTTTCCCTGTTTTCGCTGTAAATCAACGGGTCTCAGAAAAGGCTTAAAACAGCCAAAACTGTGGGTTACTTGTTAAAGCGCAGTCTAGTTTTAGTGTATTCAGATGTTTTAAAATACTGTAAGTTGAATAGTAAATAGTGCGAGAGGTCCTTTAAGCTGGTAATAACAGAATTTTTGTCGCAAACGTAGCACTTATATGCTCATATATTTTTTCTCATAACGTTCACATGTTGTTATCTGTCACAGAACTTTAGAAAGTTTCATTCACCTTTTCCATCAGTTATTAATTTTGCTCTTCGGTTGTTCAAGAAGTTTATAAATCAATCCGTAGTGCCTATGGGCGCATCGTCCCCAACCGGGGGCGCTATAATCGTAAAGCTTTGGGAAATTTGTACAGCACCTTCTGCGCTCCTCCTATACTATTTCGTTCTGGTGTCACTCATGATCTGCGAAAGCAGGAGATTAAAAGATGAGATCATTTTATTTTAAATATGCAAAGCACCTGCTCCACTTGTCGAAATTATGTCGTAACCCTACATTGACGGAGAAATTCAAGATGCAAGTGTTACCCTTTTGGATATTTCCTCATCGCTTTCAAAAATCATGGACAACAGGGCCCAACCAGCGCACGATGTTATCGACTGCTTCCTGGCCGGAGATTGAAAATTAAGTGTCTTTTCTGTGTGTTTGTGTTTTATTTATTTTCTTCATTTACTCCGCTTTTTTCAAAATGGCGGGTCATAAATAAATTACTTACTTACTTATTTACTTAATCTTTTTGAATAATTGTGTAATATTAGGGATCTTTTCGTATTGATGTAGACTAACATATTTTCTTGGTGTGTGTTCTTGTTTGTTGTGTTTAGTTTGGCCTTGTCCAATTTCTCTATGTAGTTTGTTGACTTTCTGGAACTTTTTAGGCCTCTATTGGTATTGCAAATCTCGTTGCCATGGCGATGGAAAGCGAAGGGACTCCCCGGGAGGAAGCGCTGAAGAAGATTTGGATGGTCGACTCAAAGGGCTTGTTAGTTCACAATCGTCCAGAAGGTGGCATCAGTGGTACGTGCCTCCTGAATCCCTCAATGACAATTCACTACCCTTTGCACATACCTCTACCCTTGTTTGGTCCGACCAACAATTTGTCATTTTGCTTTATGCACAAGAACCGTTGTGTTGTTGTGACCATCAGCCACTTAATTTTTAACCCCCCACCAACTCCTTCAGGCACGTGGTAGCAATCACATTGTATCATTCTCTCCCATCGCATTACTATGTTCCTACCCCATATCATTTTTGTTGTTCTGCTGTAGGAAAGAAAACGAAATTAAAGGAGTTGCATCGTCAGCATCCTACCACTTGCAACGTCTAGACCCCCCCCCCCCCCCCCAAGACCCAAGCTGAAGCCACGACTCGATCCGACCGCTAGGTCATCTAGTGGCGCGGGTCGGAAGCGCCCGACACGGGGAGGCTGGGATCATAGTTTGACTATGGAAAGAACAAAATATTTTTATTTTAGCAGGTACATGGACAATCTGTAAAAAAAAATCAAAGTAATTATTAGCTTTAACGATTTCTTTTAGTATTTTGTTTTCAGATTTTTCTTGTTAATCCCCGTAATTCCAAATAAGAAAGGATGTAAACTAGGTCACAATAAACAAACGCCGTAAACTATACCAAATTCGTTGTCGTGATTTCGTGAAGATTCTGAAATTGAGCTAAATAATATTCTGCAGTCCGAGACCGAAAAATGTCAAATCGGACGATGATTTCCTCTTCCGACATATCTAAACGTTCACATGATGATAAAATTAGTTGTTTTAATCCTCTTACACGCCACTCGATCCTCTCGAAGGTTTAGTAACTCTTTTGACCTTCGGCGGGAGATCAATATAGTTCAAGCTTAACTGAAAAGGGCCGAGATAGGACAATCTAATGACCCATCACTTATTTACTTGAAGAAGCTTGAAGACGCGACGAAAATGCGCTACTTCGTTGCTCCACTATTCATGGATAATAAGTTTTCATATAGTGGAATTTCCCTGTCGGACTTTTGTCGTACCTATATGTGCTTTTACCTTTGTTGTATGCTTGACGAAAACGATTTGCACGCAGTGATTTGCTTTCCGCATGCTGATCACTGGCCACCGAAAAGCCGCGTTTGTATTACGATTAAAATTTTCAGCGTCTTAGTAGAATTTGCGTTGTGGAGACGGCCGTACAGGTTTTGAACGTCGCTACTAGAGTGGATAGTGGAAAAAAAAATCCCTTAGCATTCAGTGTATTCAAAGAGATGATACAAAAATAAGCTGGCTTTTCAGTTAGACTTTAATGAGCAATGGCGAGCTTGTTTTCAAGAGTGAATTGTGTTCAAGTAGTTTGTGGATAACGTTGCTAACCGTGAGGATGTTGAAGAAAACAAAGGTAATAGTGTTTTCCGACCCATCAAAAAATGATGGTGTCTCCCACCTTCTCGGCCCACATGAATCAGAGACTTTAACGTTATTCGCGAACAGCGAAGCAATCGACTACTAGATTTTCGTCGGCTTTTCAACCCTGTTTAAGTGAGTAATTGAATCTTCACCAGGTTTTCGTATTTCATCTCTTGTTGGCGAACCTTAGAACTGGTACTGAAATTTCTTCAAGCCCCATATTACCGATACAAGTTTGTTTGCATTTAACCGAGAAGCATAACGAATTTTGAACGCTGACGTTTGATTCGAAGCTGCCAAAAAAATGGAATTTACAAAGCTGCTACGTTGCTAGACAATTCACAAATTTAAACTGAAAAAATTGGGTTTTCTTGGGGATTTTAGTAATAATATATTATTACTAGCTCCCTGCTTCATGAATGATGAAAAATAGCCTATCCAGCCTAGACCATTTTTTTATTTTATTCTTTTTGTTAATATAAATCGGTAATTTTTCTTACTAGATTTCAATGAAAACCACTAGATCTTCTAATTTACTATTTTTCTACATCGATTTTTTTTACGTTTGAGCGCTTGTGCACTTCTTATTGGGTATTTTAATAATAATGCAGGCTGCTAGTACCGAATCCCTGCTTCATGGATGATGACAACATTCCGGCTTGGACTATCTTTTCCTAAAAATCCGGATTTTATTTCTTACTAGATTTGTTTGATTTAATAGTTTTGAGCGCCTGTGCACTTTTTATTGGGTATTTTAATAATAATGTAGGCTACTATTACCGAATCGCTGCCTCATGGATGATGACAACATTCCGGTTTGGACTATCCAGTTGCTAGTGGCAATACCGCTCTCTGGCCTTCGTTGTCAACGTTTTAACATTTTGCGGACAGACCTTTCTCATTTAAATTTGCGCTGAATAGTTTAGCCACTCGACATTCTCTAACACTTCACAAACGAAACAACTTGCGCGGCAGAATTTAGTTCGTGTCGGCTGCAGCGGAGTTCTGGGAATAACTCCTTACGGAATGAGGGCGAAAAGGGGGGGGGGGGCAAAATAAGTACATTTAAAAATGGCTAAAAGTTAGCGAAGATATTCTTCAGTGAGTGTAGGTTCCGGCAGAATTTAGTTCGTGTCGGCCATAGCGGAGCTCTTGGAATAGGTCTTTGCGGAATGAGGACAGAAAAGGGGGAGGGGGGGGGGGAGTAAAATAAGTACATATAAAAATGGCTAAAAGTTAGCGAAGATTTTCTTCAGTGAGTGTAGGTTCGTTTCTCTAGCTACAGCCTAAACAGGACCCTTGCGAACAAGGACCGAAATACTCTTAAAGTACCTGTCGTACCTACAATGCCAATGCCACATACTTCCGTGAAATACGTTCCGTGCTTCCGTGAACAGCATTCATTAGTTCTTAGATCCGGATACCCACATTTCTAATGTTATATTCGGGACCCGCTAACGACACTTCACTAATATTTGAACTTGCCGCGATTCTCTAGTTTCTATGCGCAATATGCTCCTAATGCGCTCTATATGCGCTCCAATATGCTCTCAGTGCGCTAAAAAAATAATTTACAAACCAATCAGAATTAGCAAAGCGTTGTTTTCTTACGCCTATGTCTGTCGCTTCAGTGCAACTCTTGAGTTTTTTTTTACAATTGCCGATACAAATTGTACCTTACGAATTTTTATAGTATAGTTTATTTTATATTTCTTTGACCTTCTTTACTACACTTATGCGCTTAAGCATTGAATTCTTCGATAATTCATGAACATTCTGCCATAAGTTCTTCATTCATCCATTCTGCCCTATATTTGGATGTAGAACACCAGACACTCAATAAGTATATAAAAAGACTCAAAACGCAAAAGTTAGCTAGGAAGTTCTTCAGCGAACTTTGAAGGGCTAAAAGTGAGGACGAAAGGGGGTATAAAATAAGTATATCGTACATTAAAGCGCACCTCGCACTATTTACTGTTTATGTTCCAATATCCAGAACTATCTGAATACTGTGAAGCTAGACTCTGCTTTTAACAAATTATCCACCGCCTTGCCTGTTTTAAGCCTTTTCCCAGGCTCATTGACTTCTCGCAAAATCTCGGCAAAACTCAGAATATACGACAAGCATTCATATAGAACAAGAAGACAAATATTCGTATTTTTATTAATACCGTAAGAAATAACTGATTAAATTCCAGCTAATGCGAAAAATAAAACCGCAGGTACAAACAGAACCAAATAGATACACACATGCGTTCTGCGGGTAGTCCTAAAGCACACCTCGCACTATTTACTGTTTATGTTCCAGTATCCAAAACTATCTGAATACTGCAAAGCTAGGCTCTGCTTTTAGTAAATTATCCACGGGCTTGCTTTTGTAGGCTTTTTCCCAAACCCATTGACTCCTAGCGAAACCTCGTAAAAATTCAGATAACCGGTTCTATGCATCAACAGCATGAGACGCGAACACTATTCAAGTTGGAAATACGAACTTAGTTTTCCCACAAGTTTGTATTTCCAACTTGAGCGGCTTTGAGCCTGAACAGGACCCTTGCCAAGAAGGGCCGAAATATAGCTCTAATAAAATTCAGCTGACGTATCCGTTTTGCACTATCAAACATGATTCGCAGTCAGCTTGGGCTGAAGGAATATTATGTTATGTCCATAATAAAGCCCTCGAATGGCATATTGTGTAGAATTTTTTTTACCTTCACTAAACTTGCAAAAAAGTTCCGAATATAGCGACGAAAAAAGAAATAGATCAGCAAGACAGTATCATTTTTCGGAGGCGTATTGACAGTTCCCTTAACTGTTCGCATACCATTATTTTTGAATTCCTATATTTTTCCTTTTTGTTTAATCTAAATTACGTTTTAGGCTAGCTTGAGCATAGCAATGACTTTAGCAATGGCTATGGTAAAAGACGAGGGACTCGCTGAGGTCGAAGCCCAGTCGAAGATATGGATGGTTGACTCGAAAGGGTTGATTGTTAAAAACAGACCTGACGGAGGGGTCCAAGGTAGCCTATCTCTGGTTTTCAGTAGTTACCTCAGTTGAACTGGTGGTTGTATTATTTGGATTTGTCAGTGTGGTATGGGTATTGAACTGTACAAATTTATCAAAGACGCAGAAGGAAAGAAGGAGGGAGCGAGGGGCTTTGGCTTGGCTCTTTGGATCTTCTGAAATACGAAGGTCTTGTCTAGTAATCTAAAGTGTCTTAGATCTTGACAGCTGTATTGTGAACCTGGGATATTTTGGCGTAGCCTAGTTAATTCGTTTGGTAAATTAAAGTCAGTGTTCTGGATGCATTCAATTCGTTTGGGAAGTATAGTCTTATTTCGTTAGATTAATAGCTCAAAGGTTGAGTAGCTTTGTTTTAACCATTAGACTAACCTATTAGACTCAGTAATTTTCGTTTTCTTTTTCACCGGGTATACCACGCTCCCCACGTATCATAGTCCTTGTTTTGAGAGGATGGGATACTAAATGTCTACACAACTAACAGAAAGACTGAACTAAGGCCATGAAACCTGTAAACAGATTTTAAGCGTCCAGTTAGGATCGCTGGGAATTGTCAAGGACAAAAAGTGATTTTAGCGAGTAGTGGAAACAGTCCCGAATAGCACAGGTTCACTCCGGCGGGTTAGGCCTACTCTAGTTTTGCCTTAGCCTACGGTTAATCTGAAATTGTACTAGCTAACCTTTGGTTTGCATATCTCACAGTCGAGGATTTGGGAATGCCCCCCCCCCCCCCTCGGCCGACTAGACTATTTACGAAGTGAGTTTTCACTCTCTGATACCTTCTCACCCATCTAATTATATTCTAGCGTTGGGTTAATCTAAAATACACTGTCCTAGCCCAGTGTTTCGTCTTGCCCTTCCCGGGAAAAGAAAGCCATACGAGTTGTTTATTTCAAGTTGCGAAGTTCCTGCTCGGGGTACCTCTTTTGATGAGAAACACTTCAGTTTCTGTTAAATATTGTGTTCTCGATCCCTTGGATGTTATTAACAACAAAAGGGAAAAGTTTCTGCGGTCGCTGGAACCCCTAGCGCAGTCTGTACAATTCATTTCTTAAGTCTAGGCCATATGTCTTTGTTCTGTGCTTGTTATTAGGTTAGTGTGGTTCTTCTTTTTTCTTTCGCTTTTCTCATATTTTTTTATCCTCCAATTTGTCAAACCTCCATATTTAGAATGGGCAAATACAACTTTTCATTCATTCATTCATGTTTGATAGCTTGGGATTGACCCCCCCCCCCCCCTCTCCCAACTCTCTTATACCTTCTCATAGATCTAATTAGTCTCATGTTAGGATATTAATCTAAAATACCCTGCCCAGTGCCTCAGTCTCCCTTCCCATAATTGATGGCTTGGGATTGACCCCTCCCCCCCCCTCCCCCATAACAAAAACACAGTAGTCTATTACTGAAATGTGCTTAAAGAACAAGCTTTTCACTTTGGCCTATTGATCAAGTTTACTAAGGTTCTACTTGATTACCACTTTAGATTAGAAACAGCCATGTTTCAACAAAATATCCCTTCCCTGACCCGGTTAAACAGGTACAAGATAGCCGTGGTCGGTTTCTGGCTAATACGGACACCTGTCATCCGTCCTGCTATATGTTGTCATTATTTGTCATATAGAGGTAACAAATGTAATTTTTTTTGTTGGTCATTGTTCTTCGTTTCATTTCTTCTTCTTTCCTAACAGTTCGTTTGACGGATGCTTTGTCGTACAAATGGGAAATAAATGTATGATCTATATAATTTATTCGTCTAATTCTCCTTTTTTTAAAGGTCACAAAGTTGACTTCGCTAAGGAACACGAGCCAATGAAGCGTCTTTCTGACGTAGTGAAGAAAGTGAAGCCATCCATCCTCATTGGTGAGTATCCCCCCCCCCCCCCATCTGACCTTGTCACGCTCATAATTTCTCCATTTCTTTATTTGTGTTACTGAATAGGAACTGAACATCTAATCTGTTTGATATCTCGCATAACACATCTGGGATTTATTTTTTTTAGTAAAAAGACGAGATATTTCTACCAACTAGTACACAAATACCATATTGAATGTTACTCAGGTGTCAACTGAGGCTAAATAGATACTTTAATTTGCATAGCTGCCATTCAATCTAGGAATAACAGACACAAACTTTGAGTGCCCCAACGTTCCGGCAGTACTAAACTTTCTTAAATTACAAGTTTTGGCAGTACTAAACTATCTTAGACTACCTTAAATCGCTCTTCCAACGGGAAAGGATGGGCCGACCTCCTAGTTCCTCGCTGGTTGGTTGTATAATATGGAGGGTAGTTGTGGTTGTTAAGTGAAGTCATTGATTTCCGTGTAGCAGTCCAGTTGCATTCCACCACTTGCAACTGCTCCCTTTTTTCTAACCTAAAGCTGAACTTTTTCCGAGGTTTACTTTTTTCATCTGTTATTCGTTATCGATTCTTTTACAACTTCACTTCATTTTCTGTCCGACGTTTGAAAAGAGTTTTGGACAACAGGTTTGAGGTATATGCGTTCACGGAATTGGTTTTTCGTGATGATCCTATCATAAGAAATATGGCTACAGTTTCCTTGTTCGTGATTCTTCCTATTTTATGTTCTGGCTATTTGTTTCACACCACCTAAGTCCAAAAAAACGTGTGAGAAAAAGGGACAGACTTAATGTTTCCTTAAGTTGTTAGAGCTAGAAGAAGTTAGGTGGGAATGAATGATGAAATTGGAACCAATTTTCTTTCGTAATGAAAGTGACAAAAAACGCAGCGGAAGGATAGCATACTAAGTCTGTAGGCGACAAAACGAGCAGAAAAGCAGATCTACACTTGATTTGATAACAGATAACATATCTTTGTGTTAAAGCACAACTCGTGCTAGTAATGACCTTTTCACGATGAAATGGCCCAGAAATGTTTTTTTTCTTTCAAAAATACCGTTACTGTCAACGTGAAACTAGAGATTTTCTTGTTAGCACTTGTTAAGTCTACCCAGCCGTCCTTAGCCTCGTTTTTGTTGCAATAGTGCTGCCGCATCGCTGCTGCAGCACTTCTTCGATTATGCACAAGATGCGTTTTCGGATTCACTGCCTGCACGATTTCTTCTTGGTTGAAGCAGCAACTTGCAGGGAAGCACAGAGGTCGGTAAGCAAGTCCGCGATCCTCGAGATGCACTGCCGTCTTTCTCGGAAGCACTGCAGTACGAAAATGAATTTAGAAAGAATCAGCTAGGAAGCGGCCGAGAAGTGTACCTCGCAACAAAAATCAGACTCTTGTCTCCGGCGCGGAGGCTGGGCGCAAAATATTTAAAAACTGAATGCGGTAAAAAATGGGAAAAACAAGCAAAACAAAAGAAGAAGCTAAACCTGATGGTCTACCACGTCTTTCAGAATGAAAAAAAAACACTTTGAAGCTTCTCATGTTCCTTATGTGTGAAAAAGTTGTAAGCGGACCATGAAGCGTTTGGCGAAGTTTGTGTTGCGTAACTGGCATTAGCCTACTCGGCTCGGCCGAAAAGTGCTAAAAAGTCATCTGTACATAACGAAACAACGGCGAAAGGCGGGGATTTCAGAAGCTTCTAATTCCATAAGGGAGCTGGGGATAATCTAAAACGGTAATCAAGACGGGTTCTTTAGACATCATGAAAATAAAATGGTATGGTAAATATTGCAAAAAAGAATCCCTAATTCATTGAATTTTTCGCGATACCTCATTGCCAGATTTAGGAATCTTCCCAAACTCTTGATCCTGTTAAGTGTATGTTTCGAGACAAAACTTATGTTATATCCCATGTAATTTAAGTGTTATACTTCGCGAAAAGATAACGTTTGAAAGGGTCATAACATATACACTTTAAAAAGAACCTTGCAGTATTTGCTGCTGGGATTAATATTGTCTCTAAAAAGATAATCCTATCTCTAATTCGGATTTATCTTATCTCATTAGAGACAAGACTAATCCCAGCAGCAAATACTGCAGTTAACTTTGTCCTTATTCGGAGAACTTTTTACAGGGTAGATAGATAGATGTTAATGCGAAAAAGCCAACAAGGGCCATCACACAAAACCGATAAACATAGAAAACATGAAGAAAAGAATATGCCTATATTTGAAACTACAGGGATACATAGTTTTCCCTGTGTGCTAGTCCTATCCGGAGGAACCTGCCGACAGCTAAATAGCTTGGAAATCTTTGTCTTTCATTCTCTCAATATTCCACTCACTCCCACACACTCTCACTCCAAACAACACTGGCCTTAGCTCATTCAATTCCTCACACTCCCACATACTCCCTCATACTTTCTTGCTCGCATTCGTCAGGGTAGCCCTAGCTCGTACGGCTTGGGTTAACCTTTTTAGTAGTTTTTATTAATCTTTCTATAGGGGGTATTATTGTGTGTGTATTGTTGTTCATTTTCTGTATATTTGCCATGCTCGTTGGCTCTTACCAGAAATAAAATCTTATCATAGGGCAAGAGAAATGACCACACTGTAAAGTAAGTAAGTAAGTAATTTATTTCTAACCCGCCATTTCAAAAAGCGAGTAAATAAAAGAAAATAAATAAAAGACATAAATACACAGAAAAAGACACTAATTTTCAGCCATCGGCTAGGAAGCAGTGTAGAAGGTCGTCCGCTGGTTTGACTCTGTTGTCAATGATTTTTGATAACGACTAAGAAACATCCAAAAGGGTAATACTTGCATCTTGAACTTTGAACTTCTCCGTCAATGTATGGTTATGGCATAATTTCGACAAGTGGAGCAGGTGCTTTGCATATTTAAAATAACATGATCTCATCTTTTTGATCTCCTTCTTTCGCAGAACATGAGTGACACCAGAACGAAATGGTATAGAAGGAGCGCAGAAGGTGCTGTACCATTTTCCCAAAGCTTTACGGTTATAGCGCATATAAAAAGTCCCTCCGTAAAAAGATTAAAGTTAACTGCAGTATTTGCTACTCAGAATCATCTTATCTCTATTTAGTATTAATCTTATCTGCGTAGAGATAAGAGTAATCCGAGTAGCAAATACTGCAGTTAACTTTAATCTTTGTACGGAAAAACTTTTTATAGTGCAGCTTTAACCCTAATTTCACCCAAATATTTTCTCCTTTTACCAAGATGTGAAATATTCTCGTAACGTTTAACTCAAGGATACCAAACATTTGTTATGAATGAATTAGTCTCTAAGATAATTTCGTAAACCACATTGGCCGAAGAATCAATGAAGAATTGGTGAGTGGCTCGCTGTCTTTATTTTAGGCTTTCAATTCTTCCAATTTCGTTTTAATTTTCGGTTTCTTGTTGGTTTTCTGCTTTGTTTTGGTTTTCTTGGTTGGTAATCTTCATCCTCGTTTTGGCATTTTTCCTCGAAATTTTCTGTCTGCGCTGAAGAAGGGAGGCGGTTGTCCTCCCGAAATATTCGTTTTTATTTCAGTATATTCGTTGGCCTTTACAAACCCCATTTTCGCTGGTTTCTTCGTTGTTTTTTGTGAATTAATCTCTTTATTTACCCAGTTCTGTAAAATAGAAATAGTGTAGTACATAGAGAATAGAAAGAACACAACTTAAATTGGAATACAAATTTACACTTCGAACAAATTACACTTCTAACAAACGGACAAGACAGTGATGCGGAGATAACGCCGCGACCGGCAGATTTCTATGCAGCTCGTAGAGTTTGTGACTGAAAATTTATTTATCATTTTTCGGTTTTAAACCGAATTGGCAAGTAGGTTAGAGGAGAAATTTACAGTAGCCTGTCGGAAGTATGCAATTCGAATAGCAGCTACATCCTTTTTCTTCAGCAGGGGGTAAAAGTCCAGAAAGGTAAAGGACCGAGTGGTTGCAGTTAGTGACGTAGAGCTTGGCAAGAGCTCTGTGGTCATATTTTCCCCTATCTGTTATCAAACTTCTGACAGGGTGGGGCCGTGGATCCTTAGAATTTGAAAGCATTGAAAAAGTAAGCGAAGAAATAATTTACCGTGTTCTTTGGAAATACAAATTCACTCCAAAATACCACCGAATCCTTCTCGATGAAATAACGAATTTTTGGCCCGCTGCCGCCTTTGCGTTGTTTTTAGGATAATTTGGAATGTCAAGTTACACCTTCAGTCAGAGTGTTCCCTCCCTCGGAGGTCTCAATAACAGGTCACTGTCTTGGACGTTTCTAGTGCTTTTCTCGAGAATTTATGAACTGGGTTCGCCGCGTGGATGGGTGGATCCGACGAATTCACCGAAAATTGTTTTTGGACAGCCCAAGAACCCTGGAAGTCACGGAATATAAAAAGGGAAGGTTAATGAGGTGGACAATTTAAGCAGTTTGAGGGGAGGGGGGTGGTGTGTCGGCATTTAATACGCTGGGGACCGGATAGCTCGTGGTTTTGGAGAAAAATCGTTATGTTTCAGAAATTGGATTAGGAGTAACGAAGTCTGTTTAAATCGAAGGTGGACCTGAAGTATAAATGTTAGTGACATTGCACATGTGGGTCTTCGAATGGAGAAACTGGAGCCGCTTGGGAAAATCGACAATAAAGATGTCTAGAAATGGGAGAACGAAAAATCAAACAATCAATCATCGTATTTATTCCTGAATATCTGTTTCACAACATGACAACATAGCCGAATATAATATAACGAAGCCGCTTGAGGAACCTGGTATGAAAGAAGTAGTGTTGAAGAGCGGGGGGGGGGGGTGAACATTTTGAACAGGAAGGATTTGTCTGTTAGGAAACATCATTTTTCTTTATTCAAAAAATGCTAATTGGCTTAGAGTTTGGGTAACACTTGGCTCATTTCCTGGCTTTTGGGGTTGCAAAAGTAGAAAAAAGAAAAAGAACAAGGGACAACAAATTCTGAATTTTGTCGTTTTAAATTCAGGAGATCAATTAGAGCAAACAGCGTGTATAATTGTGTTACAGGAACCCTATTTGACCCCTATTTGCAGTCTGCTCATTATCCCCAAGCTGCCACAAAGTCCATCAAATCCCACGTCCCCTAGGGATTTTCAGTTGTTTGTCGAATAGGCGGCTTTTTGAGCCCAGTGTGACCAGGCTCTTAGCTACGGACACGCTACGGATACTCAAAAGTCAAAACAGATACGCTAAGAGTATAAGAGCGACTGCACGAAGCCTCCAACATCAGGGTACAAATAAGACCTCTATTATTTATTGTAAATTGATTTAGAAATGAACCATGAAAATTAAAGTTAATTGTTCAGAAAATGTAGAAAATAAAACAAATATGGTTTAGGGGCAGATTGTAAACTTTTATGTTTGTCTTAAAATTTACAGTAGGCTAAAGATTAAAGTAAATACAGTAGTTTGTAATTATGGATATCGGATTATATTTTAAAGGACTTGCTTGTTCTGCCTTTTATAATATACTTAGCTCCCATATGGAATTATAAGCTTCTAAAATCCCCACCTTTCTCCATTGTTTCGTTTCGTAACTACGATTTTGTAGCGCTTTTTCGGCCTTGCCGAGTTTTCCCGTCACTCAACGAAAAGTTTGCCGGAATCTTCAATGTCCGCTGACAACTCTTTCATACATAAGGATGTGATAATCTTCTGTTTGTGACTTCTTTTACTTGCTTAGTTTTCGCACTTTTTAACCAAGGCACGTTCAGTTTTCAAATGTTTTGCGCCTAGCCGCTGCGTCGGAGAGCAGGAAGGCTGGTTACAGTCGATAAGCGGTAACAAGAGAATCGCTAGTTTCAGGCGGAAAGTAATAGTATTTTCGAAAAAGTTTCTTCCGATCCCTTTCATAGGGAAAAGATCATTTCTAGTAAGAGTTGTGCTTTAAGCCTATAGGGGACTCTGTCTGGTGGTGTTTGTTTCGTTTTATTTGTAGAAGTTTTGGTTGGAACTAGGTCTTTATATGTAGAGGTGATAATTCGTAGAAAAAAAAAGAAAAAAGAAGATTGTTCCGAACCCACAATTCAGTTGCCGCAATCCCCAAGCTCGCCACACAGGCAGAGGTATGCGCATTTGGGGGCTAGACAGAACCACCAGCAGATTCGACTTATTCAAGTTCAGTAGGCTACTCCATGCTGACGAGTTTTATGACAGAGAGACAGTAAAATACGGCCCTATAAGATAATGAACAGAAGCTAATAGCTTCCAGTTCAGCAGATTGGAGTTGTGGATCTATTTTACCACATATCTTTCACAACTGTTGATAATGAGACAATGGAGGACTTTCAGAAACTCGTCCGCTTAGTAGCAGTTAACAGGAATATGTCGAAAAACTCAAAGTTTGTTGTAAGTAATATTTTACCGGACTGAAGAGAAAGAACAGTTTTTGGTGACCAGTTTTGATTGACCAATCGAAGAAAATTAGTTATGTTTGTTTTGAATGTTTGAGATATGTGATCAAAATATATAATGAAAAAATCGAATGGATCGGCTTTGGAGAGAATTCCTGAAATAAATTGAATTGAATTTAATTAAATTGAACACATCTGTATAATTTTGAACTGTTTTTCCTGATTGATGTATTTTATACATGAATTAAGTGTCTTCATTTTAACCATTTTAACCAGTTTTTTTATACTTTTAAATATATTATGGAATAAATCAGTATTTGTTCATTAATTCGCCCCTATTTCAGGCGCGGCTGCTATCGGCGGAGCCTTCACTCCTGAGATCCTGCAGGACATGGCTTCCTTCAACAAGCAACCCGTCATTTTCGCCCTGAGTAACCCCACCTCCAAAGCGGAGTGCACAGCTGAGGATGCATTCAAATACACCAATGTAAGTAGCCTCTCTTTTTGTCCTTTAGGAGGTCTCCCCTTACACTCGCGTTTTACTTTGCACACATGGAATCCACTAATAGGAGCGCCAGCTTTTTCTATTCGGGATTTACTTTGCACACATGAGTTGCGTTTTTGCAGGTAACATTTGCAGATACCATGGTATCTGTTACCACTGTAACTGAATTTGCAAATTAGTCGTTTTTGCAGTTACCGTGGTATCTGATACACGGTTGCTCTGCAAAAATGACGATTGCAGAAATTGCAGTTCCCGAAGTCATCCCAAAAGAAAAATCGATATCCAGTTACATCACATCTAAATTTGATGAAAGTGGGATGACTTTTCAAATACCACGACCAGATACATCGGCCGGACCTTGGTATCGGAATATCAGATACCACGATAACTGGCCAGATGCCACGATAACTTGCCAGATGCCACGATAACTTGCCAGATACCACGATAAATTGCCAGATACCGCGATAACTGCATAAACGCCTTTTGACCGTGGTATCAGATCCATGGTATCTGCAAAAACGCAACTATGGAATCCATTAACGGGAGTAATCAAGCCAATCACTTTACAGTGATCCGTAGTTACCAGGCTTACGACGCTCCCGAGCATGGTAAGCAAACAATTACTGTTAGTTATTATTTCGAGAAGGTTGGAACGGTCAGCTTAGCAACTTTTGGTGAGGATGGAACGGAAGTAGTAACTTAGTTACTATCGTTAGAAGGGTGGAATACGCTCATGGAATGCACTAACAGGAGCGCCATTATTTATATATGCTCCTTCTCTCCCCACACTCCGACTGTGTGTATCTTCTGTTTGCGTTTAGTATATTTGATCGCATATTGGCGCAAGAAATTTGAAATCAAAAGATAACGTGCGAACGTGGGTGATGATAAATACTGTTAAGCCTAGGCCAATGGGAATCTGAGAAGCCTCTCATTTTGTCCTTTTAAGGGTTCTCTCCTTCCAATGTGGACACTCCGGCTGTGCGTATATTCTGTTCGCCTTTAGTATATTTGATCGTATATTCGCGCAAGAAATTTGAAATCAAAAGATAACGTGCGAACGTGGATGATGGTAAATACTGTCAAGCCTAGGCCTATTGGAATCTGAGAAGCCTCTCATTTTGTCCTTTTAAGGGGGTCTCCCGTTCCAGTGTGGACACTCCGACTGTGCGTATCTTCTATTCGCCTTTAGCATATTTGATCGCATATTCGCGCAAGAAATTTGAAATGATAATGTGCGAACGTGGGTGATGATAAATACTGTCAAGCCTAGGCCAATGAGAACCTGAGGATCACTCATTTTGTCCTTTTAAGGGGTCTCCCCTTCCAATGTGGACACTCTGACTGTGCGTCTCTTCTATTCGTGTTTAGTGTATTTGATCGCATATTCGCGCAAGAAATTTGAAATCAAAAGATAACGTGCGAACGTGGGTCATGATAGATACTGTCAAGCCTAGGCCAATGAGAACCTGAGAAACACTCATTTTGTCCTTTTAAGGGGTCTCCCCTTCCAATGTGGACACTCTGACTGTGCGTATCTTCTACTCGTGTTTAGTGTATTTGATCGCATATTCGCGCAAGAAATTTGAAATCAAAAGATAACGTGCGAACGTGGGTGATGATAAATACTGTCAAGTCCAGGCTAATGACTAGAACGTCTGCTTTTCGGAAAGAAAGGGGAAGTAACATGTTGTTTCAGTTGACAAGTCCCCTTCGGCTTACAACGCGTAGTGGGAGGAACGTCTCCGATCTCTCAGACTTATTCAGTATTTTTTTATTTTTTTTAATTAAGCTTAATTCAGAAGATAGTCTCGTAAACCACATTGGCCTGACATATAACAAAAATCAACGAAGAAACCAACGAAAATGGGGTTTGCAAAGGGAAATAAACATACTGAAATAAAAGGCGAATATTTCGGGAGGACGACTGCCTCCCTTCTTCAGCGCAGACAGAAAATTTCAAGGGAAAATTCAAAAACGAGGATGAAGATTAACAACCAAGAAAACCAGGACAAAGCTGAAAACCAACAAGAAACCGAAAATTAAAACCAAAATTGGAAGGATTCAAAGAATAAAATAAAAACAGCGAGCCACTCACCAGTACCTGTGAATAACAATTATGACTGTTCGCGATCGGGACTAGCGAGTGAAATTTTCTGTCTGCGCTGAAGAAAGGAGGCGGTTGTCCTCCCGAAAAATTCGCCTTTTATTTCAGTATTTCATTGGCCTTTACAAACCCCATTTTCGTTGGTTTTCTTCGTTGATTTTTTTGTGAGCTTAATTCAACTTTCGCCATAAATTAAAAAATAAAAACAGAAAAAAACAACACTGCCATATAACACTAATCTCACCCCAACAACTGCCTCATAATAAAGAGGTTACGGAAGGGTTGACTGCCAGGAGAATTAAGGCAGTTTACTGAACGCCGGGCCCTTAAAATATATAAACAGGGGCTTCGCAAGGGAGGGGGGGGGGTGCAGCACCCCCCCACACCTTTTTGAGATTCGGTAAAATTTTGGGCCATTATTCGGTATTTTTTCGATAGCAGAACTGTTCGATGTATTTACGGGGATTCGATATTTATACAGAATCCTAAATAGGCGATCTGTACAAGTCTCTGCGGTACAATTATCGGGATTCGGTATAATTGCCAGTATTCCGCAGTTATCACGAATTTGGTGAGATAATTTATTGAAATCATTTGGTATGCCGGAACTATTCGGTATATTTATGGAGATTCCGTAGTTACACGCAATCCCGAAAAAACTATTGGTTCAAAATTATTCGGTATCATAATGGGCATTCGGTAATTTATTCAGTATAATTTCCAGGATTAGGAAGTTAACCACGAATCCTAACTTTGTTCCAGTTTCGACGAAAGTATACCGTATATGAATATTGTTCGGTAGTCTTTCGATACCAAAACAATTCGGTATAATAACCGAGATACGGTAGTTATACAGAATCCCGAACATGCTATCGGTCTAAACTTATTCGGTATAATAACTGGGATTCGGTAATTTATTCGTTATAATTGCCAGGATTCGGAAGTTACCACGAACCTCGAAACCCAGAAGAGGTCGAGTGAAGCACTGGTCGCAGACAAAAGGGATGATCTATGATATCATCGATAGTATTTACTTTTATTTTGGATCTAAAATTCCGCCTGCAGTACTTTTCGTAATATTTTCTATTTTGTGGAAGGGCGCGTCATTTGACGGGGGTTTTAAGCCGCTTTTAGGTTTGAGATTTTGAAACATTAAAAGCTAGAATTTGGATGGAAATTAAATTTGGCAGAAAAAGCAAACAAAAATTTAGCCTGCGGCGCTCACTTTAGGTGATTATGGGTGGTATATAGAGTCTCGGTATTTAATCAACGGTAAATGATAGAATTTGTAAGAGAAGCAGTTAAATTTTAGCCTATAGAAAACAAATTGATTTCGAAAATTTTCGCCTGCGTCGCTCGATTTAATTTTCTATTGGCTATAGATAGAAGCTGTTACTGCAATCATGGCCGGCAATATATTCTCCATGTGGGCTTCGCCAAAACGCCGCCTAATAGTTGGCTTATCGTCTTTCATGCTGCCTTTTATCGTTACTCTTCCTACGTAACCGTTTCTGTTCCATAATTCAAAGCTCGAATTCTTAGTTCTAGGATTCGGTAAAATTTTTGAAAGATTCGGTATAATTTTGGCTCTGCACCCCCCCCCCCCCCCCCACCGAAAATGCACTTGCGACGCCCCTGTATATAAATATTATACAAACTCGTATTACATAAATGTTTATATTATATCATACATGTATATATATATTAAATTACTTTTGTAATATCATATTTGTTATTAAAAAATTTTGTAACCAAAACGAGTGATAAAAATACTAGTGGGCTAGGCACTACACGACTATGTAGTTGTGTAGTGTATACCTTCTAGTACCTAGAATAATATACATTATTACCAAAAATTTGCAAGTTCGTCCCTGGTACAAAAATATGAAGCATCGATGCTCGATTTATTGAAACTGTATCTGGGCTAGATTAAATAGCCATTTCTTGCTCTAGTGGAATCTAGCGTTTCGCCTGATACATACTGGAGGTTGTTCCAAACGTTCTGATCAGTATTTCTCCTCTCCAATGTGTGAAGATAAGAATGAAAGTGTGGTGCATGTCCTGTGTGTATGTGACGAGTTAAGAGAGATGATGCATGATGTATTTGGAGAATGTGTGAGGGTGGATAAGTGTATGATTGGTAGTCGTCAGTTTGAAGACCCGACTAGGCTGACAAGATTTCTCAGGGTTTCACAATACATTCATAAAGACACCGAAAATTATGCGTATATTAGGCTATTAATGAAGTATAATTTGTTCCATTTTCTTATTTGTTTTGTTTATTTTGTTGCCATGGCCTGTTGGAATTTTTCAGTAATTAAATCTCCTCTCTCCTCTCATAGGCTACATTCGTAACGTGATGCGCAGTCAGCTTTGATTACTTATCTAGCGTACGTCTGCAAAGCAAAGAAGCAAGGCCAACGTTTACACTCTTCCAAAATACCACCATTTTTGTAAAAAATAGTCCAGACTCGTTCGCTTCTGGCTAAAAACCAAAGCTAAGGCGCCGCACATAAACTCCACGTCAGGTTAGGGCACGAAAAGAATATAATTGGAACAATTTCCGGGAGAGATCCGGTGGAAAAAGGGACAACGCGAGAGAATTGCATTGTGTACTAAATCTCAGTTGACTTGAAAGACTTAAGAAACGTTGGTAAATTACTTCCGTTTGTAAAAAGAAAATGAAAGAAGTGGAAGTAAATAGAGGTAATTCGAAGAAAAGGTCGCTCTCTTGGCCTTAGCAGGGAAAGAACGAATATTTTTAGTAACAGTAATACCCAACCACCGCATAGAATTCATACTAGTAATAAAAATTAGGGATTCAGATAGCCCGGATTAAAAGACATATATAGGTTAGTCCAGTATTACAAAATGGCGAAGAAGCCGTTTGAACCAAAAGCGAGAATTCACTTCTAGACTAGCTGGCCAAGTATTAAAAGGTTGTCTGCGTAGGCAAGATATGAAACGTTTGCAAAACCAAGGAAGTAAGAAGACGAAATATTTGCAAGTATAGGCCATCAGAAATACAAATTTTGAATGGATTTGAATATACTTTATACATTTTGAAAATATCGGTTAGCCTATAGGCGAATACCCCAAGGACATAACCCTCCCGCCAGACCCAACCAGCGACCCCCCCCCCCCCCTCCCTCCGGGGTACCCTATCTCTATACTTTTCATAAAAGTATGTTGCATTTATCAACACTGTGGGGTGGGGTTTTCGCCGTTTTGGGGGAGGGGGGGGGATTAGCCGGAACCCAGAACACCATCCTGCCTTGCACGAAAACGGACCGGAATCTATGAACCGGATATAGAACCATTAGATTTTATTCGAAAATTAAATTTCCCTTACCAATAAAGAAGGAGAAATATACTGGAACGGTTAATACCGTTATTGTAAAGAGGATAAAGAGTCATGTCAGTTGACAGGGATGATTATTGGTACAAAACACTGTCCCCTTTATTTCTCGCATCAGCCAACATAATACGCAACTAGCAGACAAATTATTCTCCATGAAACGACATGGGTCGCATCAACTCGAACCTGCATGACTTAGTCAGTGGGTCAGATTGCATTTAGAAAAATGTCCGATACACCTGCAATACAAAATTCTGTCTTGACTACCTATTGGCTAATTGTTAGGTAAAAATTACCTACAAATCTCGAAATAGAATAGCGAAATGGATACTGCCAAACGCTTAGCTTTTGATTTTACTTTTTACCCATACATCATCTAAAGCTTTCTCTTTTTGTCTGATGTTCTTGCTTATGGTCCATTCACACTGCGTAAAATCCGAGCGTATTTTGAAATTCGGGCGTATTTACGCACGTTGTGATCTTGAAAAGATTTCTAGCAATACGGACGTATTTAGATACAAAACGGACCGATTTCTCAAATATGTCCGTATGGCTAGAAACGTTTTCAAGCTCAAAACGTGCGTAAAATACGCTCGGATTTTACGCAGTGTGTAAATGGACCATTAGTCTGTCTTAAGCTTGTCCATGTTGGTGCTTTCGAGCTCCACCACAAGATGACCTGACGGACTTACTGCAGTGAGTCCTGGTTGGAATTGGTGATTAGGATGGGGGAGGTCTAGACATAGCAAAATCGTAAAATGCTTCCGATTTAGCCTCTCTAACAACGAATTTTTCAGTTATTGTTTACTGTATGATCGTTTTTGTCTCCTATATTGCTTTTTCACGACTCGGTTACAAATAAAAGACAGTTCTTCTTCTTCTTCAGTCGTGACATCAAACTTAACCGATCCTGTAATCTAATTCCGGCCGGTCTGCGGAATTTGCTCAACGTGGAAATGTTGGAATATTGCCATTTTCAGGGATATTCTCTTTTTCCTCGACGATCCAAGTCGGAATGGAATTGCCTAGGGTAGGAGAAAGTTGTTGGATTATGCTGACATCGCGGGAACTAGTTTTAAAATGGTTGGGGGAGGGGGGTCGAGAAAAGTTTCGTCTTTGAACTTGGACCAAAGAAGTCGGCAATTCCAGGTGTGGGCCAAGTCGATAGAGCTGCAGGATGATTCTTTTTTCGGGCTAAGTTGACTACTGGGACTGACTCTCGAAGATAAAAACAGAACAGAGCAAAATAACTCTAAAGAGTTATGCATGAACTTTGAAAACGTGACACACAGTCAAATCGCAGCGACACTAGCTCCTCTGGAGGACACGAACATCCCTGCCGAAACTCAACCAATCGTTAACGAGCGCTGGCTCTGCTCAACCAATCATTAACGAGCGCTGACTCTGCTCAACCAATCGTTCACGAGCGCTGGCTCTGCTCAGCCAATCGTTAACGAGCGCTTCCTCTGCTCAACCAATCGTTAACGAGCGCTGGCTCTGATCTGATCTTCGATGTTTACGTCCGCCACTGCACGACACGAACAGAGCGAGCTGGGCGGCGCTGCGACGGAGGCCCGTTTTTGATGCATGGGAAGGATAGGTCTTCGCATTACTCTCTAGAGTTATTTTGCTGTGAAACAGAATGGAATTTCCGTAATATCAAGAAAGAATAAGCACCAGGACCTCCGTCTCCCTATCTCTGTAGGATGACCATGCGGAGTGTAATAGATTCACGATACCCTGCCAGATGCAAAGAGCGGAGGGTAGGAGCTACGCTTACATCACAATTCGTTACCTATATAAACAGGTATAGATAGATAGATAGATAGGTAGATAGTTTATTGCTATAAGCAGTCCAAGGACCATGGCAAAAATTTAACAGACGAAAAAAACAAACACTAACATATAATAATACTCGTTTCCGTTTAATTTTTTTTACTTATTCCAGAAATCTACTTCTCTGTTCCATCGCTAGCCTCAAAAATCGCCCCGTTTTCTTCATACCAGCAAAACACTCGTCCTTAAAAATTCGTTTTAACCACTCTTCGTCAAATACGCACACATCATACTCTTCTTTTCTCCAGTCACTCAGCTCAATACAATCGCAAAGCATGTGAATCACACTCTCATCCACGCACCCACACATCGGACAGAAGTAAGGACCGAACTTCTGCTTACAATTACCAATATAACGTCTTCGCAGTAAAGCCCCAGAGGAAAAATTTCTAGAGTAAAAGCCGATTGGTTGTCTACCGTTGCGACGTCACATGTGAAGCGCTGCACGGCGGTTCAGCAAAGCCTGTTGCACTTTTTCCTCGGCGGCGAAGAGGGAAGTAGACGGGCATCAACTCAAAGCTCTGCTAAGTTCTGTCGGGGGTATCCATAGTCGCTTCATGGGACCAAAGACAGGGTTCTAATGGCTTATTTGTTCTTCATAATATGCAGTACTGTATAGCATAGGCAGAGAAGGCATCGAGCGTGTGGGCCCCACCAATTTAGCGGTCTGGAAAGTGAATATTTAAACGACTCTTCTCAGTAGTAGTGAATTAAAAAATTAAAATGCTACTCTTGAAACCTTCGGTTCCATATACTGACGCTCAGTATACCTAGAGCAAGAAACAAAAACGAGACTTTTGGGGTTTTAAGCTAATTATCCCTAAGAGTTTATGTCAGGGATAAACATTAATTCGAATATTTCAGATGTACTTCCAGCAACCGTCTCCAGCGAAGAACAAATTAAATTACATAATTTAACACAGCAACCATTCAGACTCGACTAACCATAACATGACCAGAAAAACGATCCGGACTACGACAAAGATAAAATATTAAAATGTGCTTGTTTGAAATGTGCATAAAGCATTGTCCTAATAGGTGTTGTAAGGTGTATTACGGCGTATAAAGCTTATTACAGATTCCTCTTTTCCTCGGAGCGCGCTGTAATAAGGTGAATAAAGGAAAATAGACTAGCGCTCTATTCTGGCTTATGCAGGGCCAATCAGATCGCTTGGTTGGTTCCGCCAGCGGGCCGAGGAAAGAGCAGCGTCGTCAGGGTTGCCACGGGAAGCACTGAAGTTCTACTTTGGTGGAAGCTGAAGAAACAACTTTTCTAAAAAATAACACATTTTGTTCTGTTGCGACTGCTTACTGCTAGTTCAAGGACTTGTGCTGTCCATCCGTAGATTTACTTGCTTTTTACAATGTATTGGGCGTCAAATTGTACTGGTGTACTTCAAGTAACACTAAGAGCACTTTTCTGATCTTCAGAAACTTGAAAAACTGTATGAGCGTGGCAACACTGCACGCTGCATTGATAAGAACCTCTCTGGTTCGTATTTGAACGGGCGTGTGTATTAAGACGTAAATATCGTGTATAGCGTTATTCAGCTTATTACACCTATTAGGACAATGCTTAATACAATTCTGTGAATTTCACAGTTATTTGGTGCGTGTACAGCGCAATTCAGTAGTATTGATTTACAGTTATTTTCTCAAGAAAGTGCAGAAGCTTTCTATAAAAAAAAAATCTTGTTTTGTTTCTTGTATTATGGATGTTCAGCTTAAAGGACATCTGAATGAGGAGTACCAAGTATCATCCCTATCTGTATGACTTCCGTTAACATCGCCTGCAGAAAACCCAATCCAAATACGAAATTGTGTTTTCAAGCTATGATTTTTGCTCCATTTTGCATCTGTCCTTATTTCAGTACCGAACAATTTTAGAAATGACCAAATGTCTCCAATCAACCCTTCTTCTGGAATATTTTTAACCAGTTAAGCCCAAATGTATATCCAGAAGAAATTCCAATACGATCCCGCCAGCGCTGTACACGAATTGAATGAATTGCGCTTTTTGTCTTGGAGTCTGCATGTGCAAACCTCCAGAAACGAACAGCCCTATTTTGAAAACGTCACGCTCAGGAGAAGAATGCTCTCCGTGGCCATGTCTCTAAATTCATTCTCCATGGTGTGTTCAAGTATAGTTTCATTGTTCAGGTGTCCTTTTAACATTAAACCTTATATGCCTAGAGAGCATTGGTATATGGAGCCGAAGGCTGCAGGCTCATATCCCGATTGAGTAGCATCTTTATTTTTCAGTTCACTAGGTACTACTATTGTTTCCATCTCAAGGGGAATTTTCCCTACAAGTTAAGCATTTGAGTTTCCTTTGTTTTTTCCAAGAGGTCCCGCCGCGTTCGGCCTGGACTTTCTGTGCGACTCCGTCATTGGAGTCCTAGACTTTTAAGTGCAAAAACTTAAATATTCCTTCAGCCCAAGACTGCGAGTCATGTTTGACAGTGCAAAATGGATACGTCGTCTGAATTTTATTAGAGCCTATATTTCGGCCCTTCTTGGCAAGGGTCATCTCCAGTCTCAAGCTGGAAAATGAACTTTTTTGTTCGAAGATAAGGTTTTGGAAAAAAGGGATAGTAGTTTCAGGTGACAAGTTGTATTTTTCAATGGAAATCTGATTGTGACAAAGTATGACCTAGGGCATAGGCTGGTTGTCTAAGAGAGGAAGACGCTCCATAATTTTTCCAGTATTTTCTTTTTGTTTCTAGAATCTTTTAAGTGTTTCTTTTGTTGTTTTTCTTTTACTGAAAGTAATGTTTTTTTATCTGTTGTTTGGAGGTCAGCTTCTGCTTCTCAGTACTTGAGGAAAAGCGCTCGATGAACATGCGGAGGCTGATACGGCTTCAGGTCAGCTTCTGTGGAGGATGATACGATATCATATCAACCTCCACAGAAGTAAATGTCATAATATAACTTCCTGTGGGACATAGGAAGATATGCATTGCTTACCTGTTCGAGAAAGTTATTGGATAATTATTAATGATTATGTTCGAATAAGTTATAACGTTCAGTCCATCTCGTTAGATATGGCAATCACAAGGTCGACGGCCATTCAAAAATATCAACCTCGCTCCACTCGGTCGATATTTTCTTAACTACCCCGCCTTCGGCTCGGATAGGTAATCTTAAATGTAGTTGTTGATTGTATTTTTCGATATCAACCTCGATGTCGGATGTTAAAACTTTACCATAGTCAAGCAAATTGATTAATGCATAAATTACATTTGGAAGTACTTATTGTTTTTGGTTTTTCTCTAACAACTAATTATATGAGAAACAAACAGTGCGCTTGGCAAATGGCCACGGTCCACGATTCAAACCCTTTGCACCAAGAACAAACTTATCTGAATAACATGCTCGGAGTGCCCCCCCCCCCTCCAACTCTTGCTCAGGGCTAATTACAGCAAGAACAACAGCTTTATTTGACCAGAGTTTCTGCGTCTTGCAAAACCCTCAATATTCATGAAGTGTTGGGGGAGGGGACCACTAGTTTCCTGTTTGAGGAAATACGATGGACCAATCTGGGATATTAGGGCCATGTTTACATAGTGCAAATTTAGGCAGTTTAACCGCAGTGGAGTTTGTCTAGAGAGATTTTAGGAAGTGCAATCAGGATGGGTCGGGTTGTGGTGGCGAGAAATTCTTGGCTTATTAATTTGAAGCCGTAATTTGCGAAAAGTTCGCGTGGCTGCTGCGAGGGGTTACTCCCATGTTGGGCAGCACTGTAAACGTCTCCGTGGGCACTGGCTTCATGGACACCTGGCACTTACCTTACATTATTGTTATTGTTCATGTACTTTGTGTTTTTGTTTTTTACTTTTCCAGTTTCTTCTGTTATACTCCACTAGTCCTCATTGTAGTGCAGTGGGTCAATAAAATTCATTCAGTCATTCACAGCGATTTTGGAAGTCAGTAAACCCTTGGTTTTGGCTGTTTTAAGCCTTTTCCGACACCCGTTTACTTATTGCGAAAACAGGAAAACAATTTACATAACCGGTTTTTCTGATGGAAAAACTTCTCGCAGACAATCGTCGACAGCGTGATACACATCGAAGGTAGCAAAATACGGCAAATGAGAAACTCAGCGTGGTTTTGTTCGAGGGGTTAGAATGTACCGTACGAAATTGGGGTCTCCGGGTTTAGAAATATATGGAGTGATTATGCAAGTAGGTTGCGTTAGTATTATAGGTAAGACATGTCCTTTAAGTTTTTTTGTTCTTACTATTCTGGTCTGGTCTGGTCAAGCAAGTCAGTATGGCATAGTTTACTTGGTAGAGAGCGGCCAGGGTAATCACTTTTTTGTCGCTGGTTGAATGGCTAAAAGTTGGAAATGATATGATAGAGAGTTAAACAGGAAGCAAAAAAGCAGGAAGAAGAAAATCCAAATGGTCAGGTTGATTTTAATCCATTGTTATTTCCGATCACGTTCCTGCTTCAAGTCCACGACCTTTCACGGGCGTCCCCACACTTTCAGAAGTGTTTCTTTTTCAGCAAAATATCGTACCACGAGGTAATCCGGCCAATCACATTCGTAGTTACCACGCTTACTACGCTCCCGAGCGTGGTAAGCAAATAGTTGCTATTAGTAACTATTTTGAGAAGGTTGGAACAGTCAGTGTAGTAACTTTTCACGAGGTTGGAATGAAAATGTGGCTAATAGTTACTAATTGTTAGAAGGGTGGAACACGCTGAGAATCTCGAACATACAAAACGGAAAAATTTACCAGCTAGGACATCGTTCACTGATCCTAAACAAAGACCTTAACAAGTAACTAATAGTTACTAATAATTGTTAGAAGGGTAGAACACACTCAAAGTATCGAACATACAAAAAGGAAAAAGTTTACCAGCTACAACATCGTTCACTGATCAGAATCAGAATCAGAATCATTTTATTTTTCCCAGTATTCGTTAAAATAGCCTAGGATGTCAAAATGTTAAATAAAGCACGAAATAAACACATTATAAGCACTATTGTTTTTTATCCACTGTTATGTCATGATCTTGTTTGCTTTCTGCTTCCAGGTTGTGGTGCTTAACGAAGTATGGTACAAATGATATGATAAATGATCGTAAATGAATACCTTAACGCACCCGTGTCATCATTTTTTAAATATTCCTTCAGCCCAAGCTGAAGCAGCCCAAGAATCTGACGTTTGACCCGTGGTCACACGTTTAGTTTTATAGCTTGAGCCTGAACCTTGCCAAGGATGCCCGCTTCGCCGATGGCCGACTCAGCTAACCTATCCGTTTATTAGTGTCTGTTTCTCTATTTTTTCGGTTTCTCAGTTATTACTGCTATGGAGAAAAATGGTTAATACCACACAAAATACAGCTAGAACTTATCATACTAAATTAATAAGCCAAATCCAAGTTCCGTTTCAACGGGGGCCTTAAAGCTTAACTGAAAAGGCAGCTTATTTTTACATCTGATATTTGAGTAAACTGAACTATTTTGACTGATCCAAGCGATTTTGAATTTTTTCACCCGGGGCTCTAGTAATAACGTTCAGAATGTTCGCTGCTTGCACAACAACCCAAAATTCACACAGACGCGGAGAATTTGAATTTCAACAAAAGCCTCCATTTCCATTTGTTACGGACACTAAGCTCGGAAATTGGTTGAAGCAAATCCTCTGAAAGGAGTGGGAAAGTAATGTCTTTTTGCTAAATGTGTTATTTTTCGGCAGTGGCTTCCCAGTGTAGGTGCTGAATATTTCAAGCTCAGAGAAAGAATGATCTCCTCCAATGAAATTGATTATCTGTGGAAAGCGGGCAAATGATGTAACGCATTTTTGTCGGGTTTTCAGGCGTATTTAGGTCAATAAGTGAAGTAAAACTAGACTGTCGGATCTCAGCCCTGTTCTGTGAAACTTCAAGGGGTAACCTTTATGTCCAAAGCAAAGCGTCATAACTCTAGTGCCCTTCTATTCGAGGGGTTTTTCGTTCTGTGGGCACCACTGTGCAGCCTTTCGTGGAAACCGGCTTGGCACTGGGCACTTACTGTATACAGCCATTTCGGAGTGAGTAACTCCTCGCTTCCGTTGCCCTGCTTCAAACCTTTAAACAAAATAAAAGGAACGTTCTAAGACGCCTGGAAACCACTCCTTAAATCCATTAAGAGTCCTGGAAGTAGGGACATTAGCATTGTTACGACCTCTATAGCTCCCGGGACTCTGTATATTAGTGTCGATCGCAGGGACCCTTGAGGGTGATAACCTTTTGCTGGGGACACTAGTGACCTCTCTTTGCTAAATTTATTTGTGAGAACTAAAGCAGGAGTGCATTTCATTTCATTGCGCTAGGGGGCAATTCAGGAAAGGAAGAAAATGGAAAATTGTTTCGAAATGGAGGGAATAGCAGGAAGAACACCTGCGCTGGCTAGTAGAGTTGGGGTCTTTTTCGTTTAAACGTTTTTAATCAATCAGTCATTTATTATAAAAACCGTAGCCGGACGTAGCCGATAGTTGGTTTCTCTTCTTTCTAGGAATAAATATGAAAAATATACGTATGTATAATTGTCGTAACGGTCATAGTGTACAAAGGAATTTGCAATAACTTAAAATCTAATGAAAACTAATTTGCATCTACAATCAAGGTACCAAGTGACAGAAAGTTAGTAATTGATGGAACGAGAAAGTGCTTTCTAGTTCCGACAATTACCAACTTTCTCTTGACCATTCTACTGTTGTAGAAAGAAATGGACTATCCATCAGGATTAGGGACTACAACCCATTGACCAAGGAAGGATGTTTATTCAGTATTAGTAATAAATGCAATCCAAACTTGATAGGTGAAGAATCAGACAGATGACCATGACTCAATTGAACCATTACCGTTTTTTTTTTTTTTACTCGTGTTTCGTCTTAATATAAGTCTTGATTGCTCTTTGTTAATGTTGATTACTTTAAGTTATTGACAAGAAACACACCTCTGTCACTGAGAAGGGGAGGGGGGGATTTAAAAAAAAGTATTATGCGGAAACCTTATTGAGGGGTTCAGTTTCAAGCTGTGTGACTGGCTTGCCACATAGCCTACTGAAGCAAACTGAGCGTTAGGCTACAATAATAAATCTAAAGTTTAACTGCCCGAATCTACATGATACAAATTTAAAAGATTATTTGATTTGTTGACCATAAATCAACCAAGTATATTATTTATAATTTATTTGCACGGAAATCCTGAGGCCATGGCAATGATCGTAACAAAAACAAAAGGAAAACACACTAAAACGAAAAGAATAAATAAAAAAAAAAAATTGCAGAAATAGATTTTGAAAATAAGAATTTAATTGGTTATGGCAATATTTATACACACTGTTCTGTATTAAAATTAGTCGAATACGACCAGAGCAAAGTAACATAAGTGTTAGAGGAAAGTCAAAAGGAAAAAGAAAAACACAAAGTATTAACACTTAAACATATTAGCGGCCGCTCTAGCCCGACTAATTTTGTTGAGTTCATATAGCTCGTGAACCATGACAGATATCAAGTTTATCAAACTTTTCACATTAGAACAAAGTGAAAAGGTGTAAATTAGTGGATGATCCAGACTTATCGAAAGCATAACCAACCTTGAGTATAATATAGTACAGTCAATCTAAGAGATTTAATGGCGTAACCCTGAACATATTGCAATACAAATGGTTTTAACACTCTCCAGACCAGAACAAAATTCCCTACAGCATATCGAAACATAAGGCGCTAAGGCGAAATAGTATTTTTTTTCACTTTTATTCCGTTTTTAATTTTGTTTTTTAGAATAAATAAATGCGACATGTAAAGCGTGTTTCTAGACCAGTTTGGCTTCAAGAACCCGTTTCCCGTGTCCGTTTTAATTTCTGATTTGATACTTCATGTTTGGTTTAAGTTTTTTCGCTTTATAGCACGGAAGAAACAAAAGTGTTCGAAATGGAGGCATGTTTCTAGATTATTTTGACCTCAAAAACTCATTTCTAATGTCCGTTTCTAGTTTTTGCGACTTATTGATTTTGTACTATGGTTGTAGTATTTTCTGCTTTTTTCACCTACAGCACCAAACTTGGTCGCTTGGATTTGAAATATTCTTCTGATATCAGAGCACTGCAAACACTCTAATCCAAATTTTCAACTCCAAAAAGTACCCTGTACTCGGAGCACTGTGGGAAGCTTCTGAGTACTTAAGTCCAACCAAACTAGCCACACACTGTCCGTGATGGTGGATACAATCAAAAAAATACCTACCACTTGCGGTGGTAGGTACCGCTTGCGGTACTCTCTGAAAGCTCCTGGTTTTTGGCATGCTTGCCTGGTTTTCTCCTTTTCTGCTTTAAGTCGAAATGTATATCGCTGTATTTAGTGTTTCAACTTGGGTGGCGGGGGGTATAACGCAACTGACTTGTTAACTTTTCAGTGCCCCCCTGACCTGTCGAGCCTGAGCCATCCCACCCATCGTATATTTATAACCCTACCAGTCATACTTACCATCACCCGCAAATCTTATACCACCCCACCGTATCCATTTCAATCTACCAACATCAATGATATCAGCCTTCTGGAAATTTGTAAGAAATTGTACGGTTCTTTCCAATTTGGCTAGAAGAATTGATACCGTTTTTGTATTCACCCATACGTAATTTTTCGTAAAAGCCTTTTTTGACATGAATAAATAAAAATAAATAAAAAAGACGTCTCTGAAACTAAAAATAAGTATTGGAAACGGTTTATGTGGGCCAAATAGCCTAAAAACACGTTTTGCAAGCCACAGTTCGTCCAACTCATTTTTTTTCCAAAAAATGTCTTTAAAAAAGGATGAAAGCGCAAAAAAGTTAATGTCGCCCCATGCTAGCATTTTAATTTTGGATATGTTGTAGAGAATTTTTTTCTGATTTGGACAGGGTAAAAAAAAAATTGTAGTGCAATTTGTTCCAGGTCAAACTCTAGATTGACTGTACCATTACGTACTTACGTGAAGAATATATAAAATAAGACTATCGTTCAAAGTTGGAACAAGCGTAGGTAGCTTTGAACACTATTTTCGAAATTTAATTGTATCTAGGAGGGAAGAGCTAGAAGAAATCAGCAACGTCCGTCTATTTCAGTGGTCAGAAATACATATGGAAAAAGTATTTTTAGCTTGTGATGTTACCGCGTAAACTTATCATTTTGTTGTTTCAGGGAACTGTCATATTTGCCAGTGGCTCTCCTTTCCCCCCAGTTCAGTACGAGGGCAAGACGTTTTACCCCGGCCAGGGCAACAATGCCTACATTTTCCCTGGTGTCGCTCTTGGTGTTATTTGCACCGGCATTCACCATATTGATGAGGAAGTGTTCCTGATGGCAGCCAAGGTATTTTCCTTTCTTTTTTTTAATCTTTATCGGAAATGAGCAGCAAACTATATGAACAATTACTCAGAACGGGTACGTCAGCTAGGATGTACTTCAGCGATGCTTCGGCCCTCCTTGACACGGGCTCTCTTCAGATTTTCCTTCAGCCCAAGCTGACTGCGAATCATATTTGACGGTGCAATACGGATACGTCAGTTATATTTTATTAGAGCTATGTTTCGGCCCTTCTTGGTAAGGTTCCTCTTGAACTTGTGGGAAACCAATTAAATATTCTTCCTAAGAAAAAAGAAAGAAGAAGAAGAGACAGGTGAATCCAGAACCAAAATGCAGAAGAATTTCTACCCTTTCGACGACCCAATCGAACAGCAGAAACAGCATCCGTTCCCAGAATGAAATCACAACACCAGCTTTAACTCCAACCAATTTTTAGAGCAGAACTTCACAAAATCAGATGTTTATAAGAATATTTAATTGTTTCTCCACACAAGTTCATTCTCCAGCTTGAGCGGCTTGAGCCTGAAGAGGACCCTTGCCAAGAAGGGCCGAAATATAGCTCTAATAAAATGTAGCTGACTTATCCGTTTCGCACCGTCAAATATGGTCTTCTACAGGCTGTAGGCTACCCTACTAACTGTGGTAAATCTGGTGGTAAATTTGACGCATTGCAATAGAAATAGTAAAATAAATGCAATAAGCTCGGTGGTCGATTTAAACGTGGAATTAAAGCCGGAGGTCGTGGGTTCAAATCCCATCGAAGAGCATTTTATTCTTCCAGTTCGCTACTTAAAGCGAACCACAAAAGATGGTCTTTCTAACACACATAATGCTAACCATCCCTACTGTCACTGTCAGTGTTCAAAACCAAAAAAAAAAACGTCAAACAATGACCAAATAAAAAAAAAAAAACCAAATTTCGTAGGTTTGAAATAATTCGGTCTGGACTAAATCTCAGCCGATTATCCGGGACAGCCGTTATGGCACCTGCACGGGGAGCCAAGGATCAAAATAATAATTTTCACATAATGGTAAAACTGTTTATTGCAAATACAGATAAATTAAAAGCCCAAGAGCAGTGTGGTACTTCTGAAGACATACAAAAAATAATATAAAAAGTCTTATAATCTTTGCTAATCGAACGTGGAAAATTACGTCATCTGGAAAAGAAGATGTTCTGCGTGAGTTTTTTCTCAAGCCAAAACAGCAACCCGGCAATCAAGTTCAAATCTAAATAAACTGGTGGCTTGCGAGAAGGTAAACATAATGTTTAGATTAGGTCTTTAAAATGTTCTCATTTCAGTGGCGGGTTTCCCCATCAAATTAAGTCTTTGGATTTCGCCATAGTAGTAGTAGAACAGTTTTATTGAAAATAAACATTTTGTTTTCAATAGCACAACAAAAGCGGGGCTTGCGAGGCTGTGCTAACTTGTAAGAGAAAAAAAGAAGAGAAGAGAGAGTATGGAGATGAGACCATGTACCGATACCAAAACCAAACAAAAACATTAACGAAAAACATTACCTTACGTGACCCCCAAACAACAAAACACAACAAAGAAAAATTATATAAATCTTACAAAAAAACCAAACCTGAAAAAAAAAATTTCTTTAATCAGTTTCGAAGGTATATCTGCCAAGCAACTCCATACGTAAATCAGACTTAAATTGGTTAAAATTACCTACTTCCTTAATACCTTTACTTAGTTTATTCCACAGCTTCGAAGCTCTGTAAACAATGGAGAAGGAAGACCTACTTGTAACTAGCCGAGGAACCTCAATATTTCCTCGTATCCGAGTATTGTGTTGATGAACATGTGACCTCTCACAAAATATTCCTGCAAAACAATCCGGAAGGCTCTCATTGTAATACTTATATATAAAAATCAACGTATAAAAATCGCGTAATCCAGCTGCAGGCATTACATTTATTTCTCTGTAAACTGACCTCATGGACTCCCGGTTCCCAACGCCACAAAATACTCTAACAGCGTTGTTCTGAATCACACGGATTGGACGAAGTACCGAAGGGAAAGTGCCCAGCCATATCGACGAACAATACAAAATATAGGGGTGAATCAGGGAAAAATATAACAACCGTAGAACATATAGGGGGAAAATGTGTTTTAATTTACGCATGATACCTAGGTTACGCGACAATGTTTTGGAAACTGACTTTACATGGTCTTTAAATGATAGGGTTTCATCAACATTAATTCCTAGGTACTTTGCGAACCTTGCACGCTTAATGATTCCCCGCTCTGATACTATTTCCGTGATCCAAGGATAAAAATTTGGAGATCGAGAGAAAATAACAAAATTTGACTTACCTATATTCAAGTCAAGGTGGTTTATTTTTAACCATGCGCATATCTTTCTCATTGCTGCGTCCAGTGTTGAAAGGAGCAATTGTTCCGTAGGGGCAACACACACCAAGGTTGTATCGTCCGCAAATAAGGGTGTGGTAACCTGGGTCGGACCATTATCAACAAAATCTGTAATTCTGGGCAGAGATTTAACAAAATCAGGCAAATCATTAATAAAAATCAAAAAAAGAGTAGGACCCAATACGGAACCTTGGGGAACCCCGCAATTAACAAAATGTTTTCTAGAAGAAAATCCTTGTAAATGAACATACTGCTGTCGATTTTGAAGAAAACAACGAAGCAAATCCAACATAGCACCACGTATACCATAGAATTCACATTTTTTTATTAGTATTCGATGGTCAACAGTGTCGAACGCTTTAACCAAATCCAAAAATACCCCAGCTACCCTAAGCTTCTTATCAAGAGCTTCATTAATTATTGAAGTGATAAAGGAAATCGCCATTTCTGTTGTTCTACCCCTCCTGAAACCAAACTGGTTTGGATGTAAAAGCTTATGTCGTTCCAAATGGTCATATATTCTAATATTAATACATTTTTCTAAAACACGTGAAATAACAGGTAATAATGAAATTGGCCGATAATTCCCCAGATCATTCTTGTTACCACCCTTAAATATAGGAGTTATTTTTGCACATTTTAGACAATCAGGAAACCTTCCCTGTTTCAGACAAGCGTTAATAAGGGAAATAAATACAGTTGAAATAATCGGAAATGCAGTTTTTAAAACAGAAAGATTGACAAAATCACTACCAGCCGAATTACTTTTCATCTCATAAATGATCTTACGTATTTCATCATGAGTTACAGGTCTCAAATGCATTGAAACATCAACAGGCGTCCCCATGAAGGACTCCAGCGGAAGATCAGTGTCAGAAGCTACTGTAATACGAGAAAATCGAGCCCCAACAGTTGCAAAATGTTCCGAAAGCGCATTACAGATTTCTTCTGGTTCACTCGACGTTAATCCATCACGTGTATTCACTTCATCAGGCAACACGGCATCTGTTGAAGACATGACACTTTTGATGATTTTCCATGTTTTAGCTGGGTTACCACAAGCTTCTTTAAATTTATTTTCAAAATATTTTTTCTTAGCATTTCTCAGAAGT
The DNA here is from genome assembly GCA_030848855.1 of Branchinecta sandiegonensis. NCBI lineage: Eukaryota > Metazoa > Arthropoda > Branchiopoda > Anostraca > Branchinectidae > Branchinecta > Branchinecta sandiegonensis. The sequence continues at coordinate 26,164,492 of JAUPMV010000001.1, read as the reverse complement.
TTATTCAGAGCATTTCTGTAATTTTTATAAATTCTTGTACAAACTGGATCATGTTCATACCTTACTGATTTCTTATATAATTGGTCTTTCTTATTAATGCACCGCAGAAGACTGGGTGACAACCACGGCTTTTTGGGTACCTTTTTGTTTGACCTCGTCCGATCCGGCATACAAGTTTTAATCAAAATCGAAACCAATGTGTCATAAAATTTTTGAAAACTAATATTTATATCATCTATATTCTCAACTAAATTATTCCAATCAACATTCGCAATCTTTTGTTTAAAATTTGCAAGGTTACTCTGGTTGAGCACAGGTAGCGTCGCCGTTTTGAATCTAGGACCTTGCTGCGACGGGACACAAACTTTAAAACTCGCAGAAACCCCGAAATGGTCCGACACATCTGTGACAACAACTCTTGGATTTGAAAAATTTGAATTAGAAAAAATATTATCAAGAAGCTTTGATGTTGAAACAGTAACACGGGTACAAATATTAATAGAAGGAAATAAACCGTATGACAGGCAAAGTTGCAAAAAATCCATAGGAGTATTCGAATTCATGTCGTGAAGATCAATATTAAAGTCCCCGAGCATGAAGAACGGGTGTGAACCAGTAGGTAATTTCTCAAGCTGTTTTTCCAAAAGATCCATGAAAACCGGTATAGACCCAGATGGTGGCCTGTATAGCACGACAATATATGTATCTTTTGGCTTAAGTCTAAGCTGAAGGACAAGTGGCTCGAATAACATTTCGTGGTATAGTTCTAGGTCATTTCTTACCAAAACCTCGATATCGCTCCGAATATAAGCTCCAATTCCTCCATGTTGTCTAAGCTGACGATTTTTATGTTAAAACGGATACTCTGGAATATGTAGGAGAGCAGAGTTACGCTCATCAAGCCATGTCTCCGTGAGACCAATAACCTGAAAAATGGAAAGTTCACATATCTCATTTATAAAATTGAAAGACGAATTCAACCCTTGGCAATTCAGGTGGAAAACTTTGAGGTCTTCTGAATCACCACCACTATACTCGGATTTAATATCATCCTTAAATAGATACTTCGAATTAGAAGAAACGTATTGACCAGCAATACCAATATCATAATTTCGATGGAGTTGCTCTGTAAACATACTTCCAAAATCCACATTTGAAGCTTCCAAATTTTTTAGACGGCTGTTGCCTGGGGGGTCACGATTACCATTAACCATAATCATTCAATCTTAACATAGCGGTATATGGCCTCATCACCAAACAAAAAGAACAAAAAAAGACACGAGAAAAAAAGAAAAAAGAAAAGAACAAGGAAACAAACAAAGATATTTTCCATTTCGGAAATAAACAAACTACAAAAGGATCAGGCCGCAAATGATTAGCCTGTAGCGATCCCATGGATGAAATCACCCAATACAACGTCTACTAATATCAACACAAAATTAGTGACAATACACAAACGCTTCACGAACATCTGACAACAATAAATATCGTGACAATACGACAATTTTTCAATATCAAGGAAATTCTCACAATCGAAACTAAAAAACAAAATTCAAAATTCATGAATCCAACAAACTCTTAGCATTATACCAAGGCACTTTAATAACACGATTGTCTTTTTTAACAGAGATGCTGGGAGGTAAGCTAGGGGGGACCCAGCATTCAACACCTTCATCTACCAAACGCTTACGTATACCAAGTAATTCCTTACGCAAAACACGCACACGGGGCGTAACATCGTCACCGATAAATACAGACTTGTAAACACCGAACTCTTTTCCTTTCAGTTTTTTCGCGTTACTTAAAATCGCGAAACGAGCCTGAACACTTTCCACCTTAATTTTAACAAATTTCTTGGAACAGTGTACCACAGTGAAAGGTGGTAAATTCTCACCACTAAGTGAGAGACCATCGACAAGCACATCGGAAACCTTGGATGCTGCCTCATTCGAAGGAACCTCATTTAGGCCCCAAAACAATAAATTGCACAACTTGATTTGCTAGCCAAGGGGGGGGGGCGTGGTTTTCTACAAGGCTCAGACGTTGGAGCCCTAGGCTTCTAAATTCATTTCAGGTTTATTTGCCACGGTCAAGTCCCTGGATAACATTCCACCTTTGCATAATTTTCATTTTCTGTAGATGGCAATGACCTATTTGTTTTTTGCATTATTTTATTATTATTGAATATAATGACCCTTCATTGGTCAATGGTTGTAGTCCCTTAGATTTTGTTTAGGTTTAGTTGTTCAGAGAAAATGTTGTTAAAAAAATATGATTTAACAAACTTTAATGAGCCAAATATTAGGGGAAAGAATAGTGAACAAAATATGGGTTTATTTTCAAAAGTTAGTTGACGTGAATATTTAAAAGTGGTAAAAATAGATTAAAATTAACGGCACTGAGAATGGAGGAGTAGCCACAAAAAACGAAATATGATTTCTTAGTTTTTCAAATAATATAAAAATAAGTTAAATTACAAAAGATGCTACGAGGAAACAAAGCAAAAAATGTTTGTAGTCCCTAATCCTGATGGATTATAGTCCATTTCTTTCTACAAGAGTAGAATGGTCAAGAGAAAGTTATTAATTGCCGGAACTAGAAAGCACTTTCTTGTTCCATCAATTACTAACTTTCGTTGGTCGTGATTCTTCCTAGTTTCTTGTCGGACAGCCAAAGTTAATTTCTAGCATCTGGCTTAGCCATTCTGATGGATATTTAGTTTTTGCAACATAAGTGATCTGTCTCTGCTGATTTAGGTCTGGAAATGCAAGAACTTAAAGGACCCCTCTTACTTATTTTGCCTTTTCGAGTATCCCTGGCTCCCCTACAGAACTGTAAGCTTCAGAAATCCCCGGCCTTCGCCATTGTTTCGTTGTGCAACTCGGCGTTTTTAGCTCTTTTTCGGCTGAGCCGAGTTTGTCAGTCACGGAGCACAAACTTCGACGAAAGCGTCAATCTCCCCCAAAGAATCTTTAAAAAATAAGTGCATGAGAAGATTCAAATGTGTTTTGTTTTTAGAAGACTTGGTAGATCGACGCGTCAGTTTTGCGGTTGAAACTTTTCTTTTGCTTGGTTTTCCCACTTTGTCGCTCACAGTTTCAAATGCTTTGCGTCAAACCTCCGCGTTGGAATCTGTATAGAGTTGACAAGCGCCAGCAAGAAAATCGCTAATTTCACCCTGTTCACTGTCAGAAGTTTCATAACAGGTAACACAAGGATGCGCGGTTTCAACAGACAACACTTGGAATGTAATCTGTTGTGGCTTTGAATACGTTATGCATGAAATGATATGCATAGGCAAACGATTATTGCCGATGAGCCGAAAAATGATGAAAGCTCATCTGCTGAGTTTTTTGTTTGTCTTCATGATATCGGAAAATTGACCAGATGCGTTTTCAGCATTTTTTGGCTCTTTGGCAATGCTTGTTATTCATAGCATTTCATGCATAACGTTTCCAGGATCACAACAGGTTACATCCCGAGTGTTGTCTGTTGAGTTGTTGCCTGTTGAACGTCGCATCCTTGTTTTATCTGTTATGAAACTCCTGACTGTGTAGTTATTGGTCTTTTCTGAAAACGATAATTTCTAGTAAGAGTTCTGCTTTATTGTCAAGCAACACTAATTGAGCCAGCTCATTCATCTATCCCAGTGGTTCCCAACCTTTTCCGTATCGCGTACCCCTAATTAAGGTTCAAAGAGGTTGCGTACCCCTTTTTGAATGTCTACTATTTGACAAGATCTGTCAAGATCAGGACGCCAAAAAGAAGTGATTTATTGTCATAAATGGTGAGCAATTAATTTGTAAAAGTATATGCCAATAAATGGAATACTTGAGGCTGCAAGGTTGTCAATTTCATTCTCGTCCGTAAACTGGTCAAGGGTCAGAAAGACGCTTCCGCTGTTTCTTTGAAACTTCGTAAGCCAAAACTCTTAATTTCTTGACGAAAGCCAGTATTTTCGAATTCAGAGAGTTGGGACCTTCGCGTACCCCTCAAGAGGGTCTCGCGTACCCCTTTGGGTACGCATACCCCCAGTTGGGAACCACTGGTCTATCCTATACCCTTCACCTCAACCCACGTGCTATCCCGACCATACATGCATGTTTAGTTAGGGTCAGTTTCACACCCCTCCCCTTTCTCGCCCCGGAAAGTTGTGGTTACGATTAGGTTTGCCCTATGTCCCTAATCGTCCCATCTGTTCTCTGTTCCTAGACGAATTTTATATGATGATGCACTACGCTGATTTTTTAATTGGCTTTTGAGGTGGATTAGGTTGTCGATTACTGGGTTGCAAATAAGCTTGTCCTTTTGGGATTCACAGAGATCTTTGTAAGCAAATTTGAAGATAAGATAACGTTTAATTGCCGTATGCAATCTTTAGGACAGCTTTTACTGTTATTCACAGATAAATAAGTTAACATATAATTACACAGTCATATTCAGTCGCAGTTGCCCTGCGATTAGTCACTCTCTATTTACATGTTCATGTAGTGTACAAAATATTGTCTGAACGAGCGCCTGTATCGCGAATACGCTGATGCTTTGCAAGGCACAAACTTGTTTTGGTACCTTGTTGCATGCCTTGGCTATGGCTCCTCGGGTGGAAGAAGGTCCCGGTACTTCCCTGACATAAATACTTTTTTCTTTTTTTTTACCAGAACTCATAGTTAGATCATGGCGTGTCACAAGAAAGTCTTGGGAGTTGGGGCAAGACTTATCAAAATGCTCCTGACCTGATATATTTTTACGGCTCGTTTTTGTATGTTCTCCAACTCTTCTGACTATTTGGACTCTTCAGAGACATTTGGAAATTTTCCGTACGTAAAGACGTAGAATTTACGTTCGTAAAGTCTTTGCAAACGCAGCGGAATACTTGCGTAGCTCAGCGTGAAAGGCTCCCACGTCAGTGTGAAAGCAGCACTTGTTCTTCCTAGTAACACCTTGGATAAACGATCGGTCAGGTGCTCGCGACCTGCGTTTCATTCACCGATTCTCGGTACGAGAAAAAATTCCAAACTGAAAAGTTTTTTTTTTCGACTTTATGTTTGGCCTGACCCTGATCATGTTTCCGCACTGCAAGTTTGATTTCTGGACTCTCCGTTCTCCGTTGCAATTACCAAAACATATAACTGCCCTGTTGTAAATCAGGCGAAGAGACTTGGTCTTTTAACATATTCGATTTGTGCCCTTTTCGCTCTTTCAGCCAATCAATTCTTTACTCTTCATAGAATATTTTAAATTGGAGCAAAAGCCATCGATCTTGATCTTCTCGTCAAATATACTAAACACAGTTGCGTTTATACGTTGTCAAAAATTTATAGTAATACAAAGATACAAGTTTGCTGTATTTGGTTGTAATTACCAATGCATGTTAAATTCACACGGATACGTTTCGATACACAATGTCTCCCCCTCCCCCCCCCCCTTTTTATTTGCCCTTATGTCAACAAAAACTGATTATACGAAGACACCCCGGGAAATGCTTAGCCCCTTAATTGTCCAAAAAACTGGACCATATCTCATCCATCCCCTTGCTAATAGATGGGGGCATCCGTCCTAGGGAGTAAGGGATTACTCCCATCTGGTGTTGACGTGTCCGGATGCTTTCCCCAGTATTCCTCCAATGTATCTCCATTTTTAGCTGACGAAGGGAGCCCTCTATCATTCGGAAACCATCTATATGTCATTGCAGTATCCGTCTTGAACCTAGGATCTAATCCCGAAAGGGAAATTCCTGTGGCGATCTTAGTCGGCCTCACGGTCGGATGGGGGGGGGGGATATAATGGGAAACAGCATGTTCCGGACTCCTAAATAATCCCGATGATAAACGTCCAAATCAAGTTTGTTATGGCTGGTAATTATTGTTGTAAGGTTTATTGCCGGATAGTTCGGATCTTAATTACTTGTACTTGTGACGGGACCAGACGATTGCCGCCTCACCCGGCGTCCATGAGTTACCGAACGGTTGTGTCCCAGTTGCCTCTATCTTGCGCCAGCTCCTGGGCGAAATCTAGCCAGCAGTTTGGATCCTGACCATATAACCCATAGGAGGGAAGTCTGAATAATATGAAAATAATGAACCCTTTTAAGTTTGACCATATATCTTTACCCACCACTTACTCTCTTAAATAGGCTTGAAGACCCGATAAAAATGCGTGACTTCGTTGCTCCGCCATTCATATAATCGATTTTTATGTAATGAACCTTTCTTTCGGATTTGTCGGCTCTGTTTGATTGTGGCCTGCCTCTGTGCTTGACATATTAAGCCAATACAACGGTAACTGATTGCCGAAATATAAGTCTTTTTTACAATCTAGAATTCCTGAGCTTCGCTTCATTAGCCATTGTAATATTCGCTTTTGTAGAATCGCATCGCTGTGATATTTGTCTTGTCGGGTTAGCAGTGCATATTCTGAGCGTCACAGCCAGATGAATTAGGCGAAAAAAAAATAAAACTCTTAACAGAATCTAAATAATTCGGTATATTCAAATCCAAGATATAAGACTAAGCTTTGCTTTTCAGTTGAACTTTAAAGATACATTCCATTCATGAAAATCATAGAATCAACCACACATTTCAGGGCCAAATTATAGAAAAAAATTCAAACTTTTCTTGTTTCTTACGTAGGCTATTCCATCGTACAATTTCTAAGTTTTCTGAATTTGAAAAGCAAATCAAGATGAATCGGAAAAATACATTTATCATATTAAGATCTAGAGAAAATAGAATACGGCCCTGATCTCCGGTAAGGTAGTCGGAAAGCGATGTGGTTTCGAGGGTGGTGGAGAAGGCTAGGTCTTGAATAGGGTCACTGGGACCTTGGGGATAGCGTGGAAATCTGAAGACCAGCCTTAGGTTCCACTCTCAAAACCAGTCAACAAAACGAGGGTAGGGATGTCCTAGGTAGCCTAGGGCTCAGACGCACTCTTCTCTTCTCTAATAAAATAAACGTATACTCAGCTACTATTTACAAAAATCTCCAACAATTATGGTAATGTCAAGATGGCTACCGGAGGTGATGGTACTGATGACCTAGCATCATCACAAAGACAATTAGAGACATGCGCCATCTATCGGCAATCGCCTAAACTTATTGCATAGATGGCGTATATGTCTAAAATCCGGTTGGGAACGATAACGAAACTGGCTGGGGCCCTGTTGAGCCACAATAGAAAGCTGTTTAAAACTACTCTTCTGTTCCACTCATTTGCTTACCGAGATGGGTCCTCCCCTTGTTATTTCCTGTTCGTTCAGCACCAAACATGCTTACACACTTCAGTGAGTGCCCCCCCCCCCCCCCAAGTTAACTGCCGCTCCCAGCGACTTTGTCTCACTAGGAGCGTGAAGCAGCGGACCATGTAATCACAATTTCAGTAGCTGGTCATGAGTAAAAGGCCCTATAAGGTCATCTGTTCGGCAATTCGGTTCCTTACGGGATTGAGAAATGGGGTGAGAGAAAATTGTGCATTACCTACCGAAGACTCTGGAACCCCTTGTATTACGTAGGAAGTTTCCTGCAATGGAATGACAAAAGGTGTGCACAATTTGCTCAATGTATAGTTGTAGTTGGATGAGTGAACTTCAGTGCCCGTAAAAGTGTCGAAACACAAAGTACGGCCGAGTAATATAGATGAACAAAAACGGTAAATATTCTTTGATCGATGATTGATTTATCAGTCAATCAATCAGGCAATTTATTTGATTCGCGATCTTACACATCACATATTTAAAAGTACACTAAAGGAAACCAAACTCTTTCATTAACTGAGCTTTAGAGACAAAATTAGGGTAATTGCGCCGAAGGAAGTTAATATACAGATGTTAAAAGGCAGTTTGCCCTGTTTCTCCAAATATCAGTTCACCCAGTGGCAAATGGGTGACAGGTGACAGGTTGCCCCGCCTTGGAGGAGAAATCAGGTTCGTCCGACAGTACCAATCGTCTACCGTCTTCTGTTTTCTTTTATTAGTGGCGGTTTTGATCGCCGATGAAATTTCACCAGTAGACGAAGGGAGTTTGCCAATTATTGCTTATTTACTGTTTTCGATAGCCGATAACCTTTGACGTTCGCCGTTGTTTTTGGGTGCGCAAAAACGGGATTTTGTTTTGCTGGCAGTGTACTTCTGTTATAACATAGCCTACACATTGGAAATGTCTACTCACATTGACTTCAAAGAGGCTCTTCTCATAACGCAGAACATAAAGAACATAATCCTCATTTCCCTCCATTTTTGAAAGAAACGCCAAATCGTCAAACGAAATCCCAACGTCTACGGCAAACGGCGAGTCCTTGACCGATCGGCGATGGACAGGAATTCAGGCGACAGACGTTAGCCGATCAGAACAAAAACAGAAATTAAGATATACAGTTACGGCAATCGGCTTCCGGCGAACGTCAAAAACGACAAAAAGTCAGACGGCTACGCTATCGCCGAAGTAATCGGCGATCAAAAACGCCACTATTGCTTATCATCGGCCACTTGTGAAACCGTTGAACAACGATCGTTTCTGTGCGCACCAGAGCCGAAACTCTCAGCGTTGTCGCTGTAGCTGTTGAAACGTTAGACACCGGAGCTATATCCGGTGTCTGTTGGCTCTACCTCAGCTACCAAAGGGCTATCCACTTCACCAGATTAAGGGGTGCTACTGACAAGGTAAATAAGGAAGCAAAAGGTTGGGATGAGCTTTGGTGCTTTAAAGTTTAACTGAAACCTAGCTTAATTTTGGAACATATTAAATTATTATGACTCTTTTTTTAGAATGCAAATACAACGGTCTATTTCCTTTACCAGTATTCAAACAAAAACAGAGATTACTGCACTGTCAGAAGTTTCATAACACGATTGCGCATAACACTTTCAAGAATAACACCTTTTCACTTAGAAATAAAGTGTTATGACCAATTAAGTTTAGACTATATCGTGCCTAGATCTCCAACACCACCTTCAATTGGTAAAAATACTAACGGGAACTAAAGAAGCATAACATGTAACATCCCAAAGTGTTATTTGTCGAAATCGCGCATCCTGCTGTTGTCGTTATGTAACTTCTGACAGTGTAGTATTTTACCTATTGAAGGTGTTGTTGGAGATCTGGTCACGAAATAGTATAAACTTAATTAGTCATAACACTTCTTTTCTAAGTAAAAAGGTGTTATTCTTGAAAGTGTTATGCGCAATCCGTTATGAAACTTCTGACAGTGTAATACATATAGCAAAGTAAAAGAGGGTATTTTGAACTTCAGTTTTGAATTCAGTTTTATTTTTCCGTAATAGGCTCTCGTAGTGACTTTGAGAATAGGGTAGGTGGTCCGACAATACCAATCGTCTACCGTACTCTGTTGGCTATTATTGCTTATCGTCGGCTACCTTTGAAACCGTTCAATAGCACGAATCGTTTCTGCGCGCTCCAGAGACGAAACTCCCATCTTTGCCAATATTAGTTGCGTTTTCGCAGATACCATGGTATCTGATACCACGGTCTAAAGTCGTTTTTGCAGTTATCGTGGTATCTGATACCACGGTCAAAAGGCGTTTTTGCAGTTATCTGATATCTGGCCAGTTATCTTGGTATCAGATATTCAGATACTACGGTCCGACCGTGGTAACTGGTCGTGGTATCTGAAGAGTCATCTCACTTTCATCAAATTTTGTCAGATTGGTGAGAAAGAAGTTTTGCACTTAGTGATATAACTGGATATCTGTTTCTCTTTTGGGATGACTTCGAAAAGTGCAATTTCGGCAATAGTCGTTTTTGCAGAGCACCGTGTATCAGATACCACGATAACTGCAAAAACGACTAATTGCAGATCCAGTTACCGTGGTAACAGATACCATGGTATCAGCAAAAACGCAACTATTGTTGTTGGTTGTGGTAATTTAATGGGTTTTTTTCACCTATCGTACAGGAAAGAGAAAATGATGGATTAGTTGTGGTGGTGGGATCAACGCCGGGTTGTGTCTATGGCTGGCACAACGTTCCTCATTATTAAGTAGCAAAAGAAAAAATAAAATTTCTCCTTCGTCAGGATTTGAACTGCGATTTTCCGCTTGACTTGCCACGTTGCGCTAACCATCTGAGCCACCGAGGTTTTTTTCAGTGCAAGTTCGTCTAAACAGCTCAGTTCACCATGTCTCGTAATACTGTTTACGTAAAGATTATTCAAGGGACTCATATCCGTAAACAATAGGCTTTAAATAACTTTTAAGAAGCGTGCACACACACCCCGAATTTCGCAGTCCGATGCGAATTTCCTTCTCCGCTCCGGAATTTTGACGCATCGCATGCGGATTCGGTCCGATAATTTCGTTCCGATTTGAGTAGAAAATATTCAACTTTTACCGGAGCGAATTTTAAACGCATGCGAAATTGTGCCCTGAGAATTGAAAAATTAGAAGCTGTGTTTGAAATTTCAACTGTTTATACGACCTATTTAATGTCAGCTGCATTCATTCATTCGACAATCAATCAGCATCATTTGACTGTATGCTAAGCAGTGGATTTTTCAAACCTGGGGCCAAGTTTCACGTCTGAATTTCGTTTTATCTGTAAAACCTGTCGGGCATCGTGACGCGAATTTCGTATGCTCGGACTGTGTTAGCTTCAAATTAAACTCAAAACTCCAATGTCGTTGCCACGCAGGCTAACAGGAAGAACCTTACGGAAGAAACCAACGAGTTAAGAATTCTAAATGCAAACAAGTGCGTCCTTGAGATGCTCTTCGTAGACATTTGAATATAACCAGGCGGTATGGAATTCACTCCCAGATAGTGTTACGGCTGAGCACCAACAACTGTTTAAAAAAAGAGTAAATAAATTTTTGTTGGAGGTGTGAGGAGTCAAGATTCAGAGAATGAAGCCAGGGTTGGTCACCAAAAGTAACTTCGTACACCCTGGAAAGTAACCCAAAAGTATCTCAAAGTAATCCAATGTAACCCAAAGTAACCCAGTGTAACCCCATGCAATGTAACCCAAAGTAACACAATGTAACCAAAAGTAACCCAAAGTATCCTGAAGTAACTCGTACACCCTGGTTCTTGGTGACCAACCCTGGGAATGAAGGTATAAGTTATTATTTTTTTTAATTACCTTTATTTATTTATTTTTTCTTTCTTCTTCTTTTTTCTTTTGTGTGTTATATGGAAAAAAATGATTAATTAGTGTTGAAACGAAATTAAGTTATTGTTTAAGTTAATATTTGACGGTGCAAAACGGATACGTCAGCTACATTTTATTAGAGCTATATTTCGGCCCTTCTTGGCAAGGGTCCTCTTCAGGCTCAAGCTGGAAAATACTTCCGCTTGAGCGGCTTGATCCTGAAGAGGACCCTTGCCAAGAAGGGCCGAAATATAGCTCTAATAAAATGTAGCTGACTTATCCGTTTTGCACCGTCAAATGTACCGTGTTCTTCAAAACTGTGCTAACTACATTTTCATAGTTTCTGGCCTCAGTTTTGTGTATGTTATGTGCATGAAGAAAGTACGATCTCAGAAAGTGAAAACTAATCTATCTGTTAGATGGTGCTCATGTCGTCATCTAACACTTAGCACGATTTAACAGAATACCAAATCAGCTATGTTCTTTCCAATGGTATAGTTAACTCGGTTTTCAAAAAAAATTTCAGTTATCACAGTTTTGAAGAACACGGAACAAATATGATTCGTAGTCAGCTTGGGCTGAAGGAACATTTGTTTAAGTTAAGTTGAAGCAGTTTGTGGTAACCGCCCAGTGCCAGTGCATTTAAGTCTTTTAATGGGCGGTTACCTATCATGATGCGTTATTATGTAATTTAGCAATAAAATAATCTAGTCAAATCTAACTGACAAATTATTCCAGGTTTATTAGGCACCGTTAGACCATTGTATAAGGTCCGTTTTTGCGTAAAAGTAGTTTTTGCAAACCAGCCGACTATACCCTTTGTTTCTAAGTCCATCCCCCCATCGCTCCGAAATCCTTACTGTTAACTAGATTGTTACTTCCGGAAGTTGCAAATATTTTCCGGCACTCGTTGATCGAGCTGTATATCCAACTTTAACTGCTCCTTTCATTCCCAAATGTCTTTTGGAAAAGCCATTCCAACTTTTAGGACGCATTTGGAATTTGCAATGATCAAGTCTTCTATGGACGATTTGGGATTAGACACTTTTTCGGAACTTACTTGTTGGTAGAAGTTCCAAAGGTTGCTAGTACGGACATTTAGTTCCGGTCCCGAAGGCTGCGAGGACTGTAAAAATGACGTGGATGGTCGTGTGTGGCACATGGTTGGGAGGATGGGCGTTTAGTACCGTGTATATATAAAAAAAAAAAGCTGGTTGGTGTGTGACCCTCACACGTTGAAGGGGGTCGAAATTTCTGCTTGCGAGGACTAGTGTTTAGTACCAGTTGTAAAAAGGATTTATCTGGTCGCTTTGACTAACAAGACCCCTAAAGTACCGTATATAGACCTCCTTAATATTTATAATTTAGAAACCCTGTTTAAGCGCCAGGAAAAACTTTCGTTAGTGTTTGGAACTCAATCTTGAATACACCAGCACTACGTGATATCCTCCCCCCAGATTTTTCAGCAGCAAGAGTAAGGCCTGAGAGAGTGGTAGCCCAGCCAATACCCAAATTGCAGCCAATCAAACACACAACGACTCGTTACCTGATACGTTTTGTTCCCGCTTTCGTCAACCGTTTTAATTCGCATCAGTAATTGTGTATAGATTTGAATATTTTGTGTTATCTTTGACAAGTCTTGGTTATATCCAAACTAATTTAGAATTATTTTTTGTATATAATTAATGTTAATATGGACGGGAACCACCAAATCGGCTGGACCGTTGTATCGGTTTTGAAAATAAATTGAAATTGACCAAAGGTTTCGATGGGATCACAAAAATTTAATATTTGATCCAGACAATTGGGTCTTGTCTCCGCCAGAATCCTTGAACATATTTGCTATTGAAATTTGGAAACAGATTAATTAGCAAATAGTTAGTCATCCGAGACAACCAGGTTCAGATATTCCTCTATAAGTCATATCTGTTTTGAAGATAATGATCGATACTTCCTGCTTTACTTCTTCCAAATTTTCGGTTTGGGCCGAATTCCGAGCGAACTTTTTGTCTAGCAAAAAAAGAAGGTTCAGAAACGAATTCAGCGTATCTCCATACCTATAATATAGGGCATCTAATCAACTTCAAATAAAACTTTAACTTATATCAAATTTACTGGTTTCAGGCGGATTCCGGACGAACTACATGTCCGGGTAAAAAATGATTGTCATATATTGATTCAGCGTTTTTTCTTACCCCTAAATCTGTCATCGAATCAGTTAAACTTTGCTTTTAACACATTTTCCGGTTTTGTCCGGGTAGAAAATGATTTTCGCATAAGTATTCAGCGTGTCTTCTTATCCCTAAATCGAACATCTAATCAACTTCAAATAAAACTTTTGCTTTTGACAAACTTTCCGGTTTTGTCCGGCGAAAAAATGGTTTTCATCATCGTCTTTAGCATGTCTTCTTGCAACGTAACCGACTATCACATTAGATGTTTATAAATACTTTGTTTGCCCCTTAATTTGAACCCCCACCCCTAAATATAGGGCTACAGACGAACTACGAACTCGACTTTACCCTTGACCCAAAGAACCCTCACATCAAGTTTCATCAAAATATCTCATTTCCTTCGAGAGTTCGGACGGACGGACAGACGGACAAGTTTTGCGGTATCACAGGTATCCCTCCACTTACGTTTTGGGATCCCAAAAACTATCGCTTGTCGTTGTTTTTCGCACACCTGGCTGAAGGTATGGGGGATGGGACTGGAACATCAGCCCGGGGGAGGAAGTTGACCTCTTTGGTTAAGCTTAACGTTCCTTTCTTTCCCAGGCCTTAGCGGACCGAGTAACAGAAGCAGATTTGGCCGAAGGCCGCCTCTATCCACCCCTTAAGACGATCAGGGAATGCTCTCTCAGTATTGCTACCTATGTTGCAGAATACGCCTACAAGACAGGTAAGAATCTTGAAATTCTCAAACACGTACTGAAGGACGCGACTTACCCTTCGCCAGCAAGATTTCACATTTCCTTTGTTCTAAACTGCTTGTCCCCGACCGCGAATCATGTTACTTCTGAAGCTACCTCTGGTAACACTAGGGAGTAGCACCAATACCTATGCTTTCCATGCTTTGCAGAGGGGCTATACTTGTAGCGCCGCCCACTACGCTTGCGGCATTTAAAGCGAGACGAACTTGCGGGTTTGGAAATTTCTAGTAAAACAATGAAGGCTGTATAATTTTTTGCAATGTTCAGGATATGAAGTTATCGCAACAAGCGTTGGTGAACGACTTAATGAGTTTCAGTAGGGACGTTCTCTATCGCTAGTAGTGCTAGTATCGCTGCTATTGAGTGTGTGTCAGTTTTGTGAAGTCTTGGCGCTACTCGTTATTTTGCTCTGCTCTGGTTGAAGATTAGAAAGAGGTTGGGGGAAGATTAAGTAGTTTCTCGTTGTGAACAACCAGTTATAAGCCCTCGCTGTAACTATAATGGAGGGCGCAATTACCATAAAACTGTCCCACTCCTAGGTTTCAACAATTATTTCACTATATGTAGCCTATAAATCTACCGTTTGGGACAAGCCTCGGCCTCGTAAATTCAGGTCCCCTCCCCCCCCCCCCAACAATAAATCTCGGTTGTAGCAGTACTTTGGTCTGCCCTTCCTGCTAAGAGTTTTTCCAGGATTCACTGGTACAGGCTAGGGTCAGAGACCTTCGGTCACTATCTTCTCCCACATGCAGAGTCACCTCTCTTAGGGCGGGGTGGGGAGGGGGTGTGGTTGATACCTATGTAGCACGCGAGAGTAGCGAACAAGTAGTCAGATTCGAATAAAAGTTGACAGACAGTAAGAACTTATTTGATGGGGGAGGGGTAGCTACCGAACGGGGAGGTGCGTAAAGATGGAAATTGGAAAAAATAAACTGCAAGCGGGTCTGGGGGAAGGGGCACTAAACATTCCTTTCGCCCTAGACAGCGAAATATGATCATATACACAAATTATGGGGGATGTTTGCATTGGCTGGTCTCTTGGTCAGGCCGAAAATCATAACTTGCTCTGTTTATTAAAAAAAGATCGCGGGAAGTCGATGAAACAAAAATGCATGTGAAATGTTTTCTTATATCATAGATTATTAAAGCGCCCATGTTCTACAGTTGCTATATAATTGTCAGTTAGGCAATCTGCACGTAATTATGCCGCAAGTTCATAGCAAGAACGTATCAAGGTCAACTTGAATGCAATCAAATTTTACGTAAATATTCCTTCAGCCCAAGCTGACGGCGAGTTAGTTGACTCCGTTGAATGGATACTTCGGCTGATTCTGATCTATGGGAAATTTCGGCCCTTCTTCAAAGTGTCATCTTCGGGCTCAGGCTTGAAAATCGAACCTGTAAACACAGTGTAAACTGTTTACTGTTGAGCCGAGAGCCTAACTTAGTCTATATCCTAAATCGCTAGTGGAGTTGTTTTTAAATAAATATAATGCTGATAAAGGCTGTCTTACTTGAAAAAACAAAACTAAAAATACAAACCTCATTTGGACAAAATTTTGATACCAGAAACCTAACTAATCAAAACCCTCTCTGGAATTTTGAGACTAAAAACATGTCATCCAGATGAAGGCGATCTACAGCTTTTTTGAATTCGCTGACCGTCTCTGCACCAACTACACCGTCTGGTAGGGAGTTCTACGGAACCGCCACTATCTACCCAAATGCCCAACGGCCGACATCCTTAAACTTCAATGGGCAGATCAAACAATCATGATGCCACATTACCACCCCCTAGAATACAATGTTACATCAGAAATTAGCCGATTCCTAGACAACTTATGTTCGCTAATATATCGTTAGGGATTTTTTTGCCGACTGCCATACTCCGATTTACTAGCTTCAACAAATATAAGCGAAGTTTCTTTTTTCTTATCCATTCGTTGATATTATACACTCCGGATTATTTGTATTGTTGACAAATATTCATATTAACGGCGTGAACTGAGAATTCCTTGTAAGCTCTAATCAGCTGCAAGTAAGTCGGTTATATTTGTACATTCTTGGCAGTTTTGTAACTTTACACCCAGAAAACAAAACCTTTTTCTTCTGTACTACAAACAACAGAAGTTTCATCAGATAACACTAGAGGAATCTGACAGCTTTAGAGACGGTTTATTTTTAGCAACAATGGCACTCTCATCACTCAGCTCTTAAAAATGATTGATTTTCGTACATGGCAGGTAGTTTTTGAATTTCCGCGCCTTGCAATACCATACTCTGAAATCATCCCCGCCGAGACGCCAAAGAGGTTTATGACAAGCGATAACAAGAAAACGGCTTATTTTTGAAGCGCTCTCTAATGGAAATCAGAAATTTGTACGTGTGAATCTTTTTTGTCAAAAATAAAGCACAGATAGTGCCCATTATGCTTTAAAAAAAACTTGAATGAACAGTTTTGAAACGATCACAACCAAGTTCTCACCCGGAAGGTTTTCGTAGGCGTTCATGGCGTATATGTGAGTGGGAATTTAAATAGGAGATAGTTTATGTTTAGTAGGATCATTATTTCTCAATTCATTAATATATTTGTATGTCGTGTATATAAAAATCTGTGTATCGCCCATTCCAGGCTAAATAAACACTATTCTATTCTATTCTGTTCTATGGCACAACTTGTGCATCTCAATCAGATCCCGTCGGTTAAATCTGTAGGCCGATGTGGGAATTCGAAGTTGACGCAGGCTCTTATGTGATAGTAATGGATTGTTGTTCCAAACAATTTCAAGATACGCCTATAAATCTTGGTCCCACCGTCGTTTTGCCGATAACACTTTATGGTCCATTTACACACTGCGTAAAATCCGAGCGTATTTTGAGATCCGAGCGTATTTTACGCACGTTTTGAGCTTGAAAACATTTCTAGCAATACGGACGTATTTGAGAAATCATCCGTTTTGTATCTAAATACGTCCGTATTGCTAGAAATCTTTTCAAGCTCAAAACGTGCGTAAAATACGCTCGGATTTCAAAATACGCTCGGATTTTACGCAGTGTGTAAACCCACCATTAGTGGGTTTGTTCTCGTTTCTAAACAATGTGTTCTTGTCCCAGTTTTATTCTATTCTTGAGACCACAGCCCCGTTTTTCAAGTAAATGACCTACCTATTGTCACCAGGGAACTCTATTATTACCCAACACGAAAATGCTTTTATCGTTGCCAAGCTATTTACTTAATTTTCGGTTGAATGAAAGTTAGAACACATTAAAGTGTCTGGGCCCATTGAGAGGACGATTATAATGTCTGTCATCTGTATTTACCGTCTTTACGAATGAGAAGAAAATGAAATGTTGCTTAAGTGAGGGCATGAATGAGGTGGATCGAAGGAAGATGAGGCGTGGCCTATGTGATTTTCGAGCGAGTGAAAACTCCGCAATCTAAAGGTGGGGGCGGTCCCGCAAGTGGGCGGGCTTTTGGTTGTTTTTGGGATCCCAAAACGTAAGTGGAGGGATACCTATGACATCGCAAAAATGTCCGTCTTTCTGTGAGCACGATAACTCTCGAAGGGAATGAGGTATTTTGATGAAACTTGGTGTGAGGACTCATTGGGTCAAGGGTAAGATCAAGTTCGTAGATGGGCTATGCACATTTAGGGGTGGGGGAGGTGGTTCAAATAAAGGGACAAACAAAATATTTTTAAACAGATAATGTGAGGTCGATTATGGGGTAAGATGGCATGCTGAGCACGATAGTGGAAACCATTTTTTCGCCGGACAGTAGTTCGTCCGGAATCCGGCAAAAACTGGAAAGTTGGTTAAAAGTAAAAGTTTTTTTTAAAGTTGATTAAATGGTTGATTTAGGGGTAAGAATAAATGCTGAACACGATGGTGAAAACAGTTTTCTCGCCGAACTAGTAGTTAGTCCGGAATCCGGTGAAAACCGGAAAGTTGGTTAAAAGTAAAAGTTTAATTTGAAGTTGATTAAATGTTCGATTTATGGGTAAAAAGACATGCTGAACACGATGGTGAAAATCATTTTCTCGCCCGACAACTAGTTTGCCCGGAAATTTGTTAAAAGTATAAGTTCGATTAGATGACAGATTAAGGGGTAAGAAGAGAGGCTGAGTCGGTATATGACAATCGTTTTTTACCCGGACATATAATTAGTCCGGAATCCGGTTGTAACTGATTTTTTTTAAGTCAAACTTTTATTCAAAGTTGATTAGATGCTCTCTATAGGGATAAGGAGATACGCTGGATTTGTTTCTGAATTTTCTTTTTTTGCTGGACTAGTAGTTCGCTCGGAAATCGGGCGAAACCGGAAACTTGGCAGAAGTAAAGCAGGAAAAGTCTCGATCAGTATCGTAAATAGATATGGCTTATAGAGGTATATCTGAACTTGGTTTTCTCTGATGATTAGCCTGTCCAAGACTAGATCTGGCGAAGACAAGACCCGATTGTCTGAATCAACTATTAGATTTTTGGGATCCCATCGACACCTTTGGTCTTGTTATTCTGTCCGCTGACATTAGTAATTACGTTACAAAGAGAAAAGCACAAGCTTTGCATATAATACAACAATACATACGTATATGCGTGTAAATATCGAACAACTGACCAAATGAGAACACTTTAATCCCAATGATAATCATTTCAAGACAATGTCGCCAAATGATTAATTAAAGGAGCATTTTGCAATCATTAGTCGTTGCTGTATTGGATCCATAACTGTTAAACGGACAAAGAAACTTTCCAAAAATGAAATAAAACGTATGACAGCATGTCCTCTGCGGACCAATCCGTAGAAGTTCAAACCACGGGGATGGGATACTGCACAGCAGTCAAAACTCGAGCTAAGTAAGTCCTATTAAAATATCACACAAATGAACCAGTTTTATGTCACAGTTTACTTTTTACTATTCCTTGTGAATGATTTAATAACTTACTGAACCTTAATAAAAGTAAGAGGATCGCTCTATTGAAGGTTATATAGCTCCACAGCGACATTAAATCTTTCATACGTCTGTGACTTTCAGTTTTACGCCAGGATGTACCATTTCATTTATTATTTCCAAGAAAAGCATGCCCAGCTCATAAAGGGAATAAAGCAGAACTAAAAACTGTTTATTTCCTAATATTCTAAGAGGTTCTCTCATTCCTGTAATTCTCTGGATTTGATACCTCTTTAAAAATTATCAAGAGCCCATGATTTATCGTTAATGCATTTTGATTTTATTCCTGTCTTTCCTCTGTTCCCATTAGTTTAAGCACCTCCATCGACACAAGCTTGTTGAAAACAAAAATAAATATTTGTATGGATTCGATATCATTAATTGTCGAGTGGTCGGTCTTTTTGCTTTAATACAGTAATCAGTTTTTGTTTATTAGCTAAATTAACAAAATAAAATCTCTATTTTTCCGAATTCGCTTTTCCAGTTTCTTTAGCCAGTTTATCATCCGGGTGAGGGGCGGGTGAGGGGCGCAGCGAGTTGACTCGAAGGATTTACGGCAACACATCAGAAAAGCAAGGGTAGGAGGTTGAAGTCTGGCGTAAATACCACTAGTTTCCCAGCGAAGTTGATCCGGGATCTTTATGTGCCGAATGCTCGATCTTATCCCTTTATTGTAAGTCATCAGTCCTTGTTTATTAGCGCAAAAAGATTCACCATTTTTGCCGAATTTGCTGGAACAAGAATGCCATTCTATTACCCAGTTTGCCGTCGGGAGGGGGGGGGGTAATGAGTTGACTTGAAGGATTTTATGGCTAAAAGTCAGAGAAGTAAGGCTGGGAGGTCCGGAGAATCCGGAGGTCTGGGAATCCGGCGCAGATATATCTAGGGGACCTCTGTTTGGTCGGCTGGTCGACTCCGCCGATTTTGTAGGATTTTCCCGAAAAGCCTTTGTTTTGGTGTTACCAAGGCATCTGCTTAGCTTTTGATTCTTACCAACATCTAATTAGTTCAGGGCAAAGGTTATTCTTGCAAGATAGAAGCTTAGGCATACCAGATCACCGTTTGAATGAATGAATGAATTGATGTATTACATGCAGCCTAATAATAAGGCACAGTACATACAGAAAATAAGTAAATAAACGCTTAACAAGAAATACAGAGCGGCATTATCACAATATGTACAACAACAGCAAAAGATAAACAGAAACAACGAAACACGAACAGGACAATAAATTTACTGCATTAGCTGGCGCAATGGGCAGGAAGGCGGTTGGATGATGGCAGAAGATGCTCACTTATTTCTTTTAGTTTGACAGTTGGGTCCAAGACGAAAAAGTTCTCCATGATTCGGTTATTGGGTTTGGTCGGCGGAATCCGATTTTTACGAAAAGCCTTTGTTTTGATATTACCGCAGGGATTTTTGTGTCGTTTTAAGTGCGAATTGACACCTCACAAGCTACGTATGTAATAACTTGGATCTACGATTAAAAATAATATAACAAGCAAAATTTGTACCTTTTTGTTTTGGACGACTTTTCACTGCGTAGAGCCGAGCGTCCCATTCGATAAGGCTGAGATTCGTTTGAGGCCGATTTGAGGCGGCGAGCTCATTCGTGACTTTGCAACGCATGAAGAATAGTTGCGTTTTTGCAGATACCATGGTATCTGATACCACGGTCAAAAGGCGTTTTTGCAGTTATCATAGTATCTGAAAAGTCATCTCACTTTCATCAAATTTCGTCAAATTGGTGAGAAAGTAGTTTAGCACTTGGATATCAACTGGATATCAGTTTTTCGTTTGTAGTGACTTCGAAAATTGCAATTTCAGCAATGGTCGTTTTTGCAAAGCAAACGTGTATCAGATACCACGGTAACTGCAAAACGACTAATTGCAGATTCAGTTACCGTGGTAACAGATACCATGGTATCTGCAAAAACGCAACTAATGACTTTGCCGGCTGTAATGAAGCGCGGGCCTTATCGCATGGAAATCTCGACTCGACGCAGTGAAAAGTCGCAACTACAAAACCGAAGCAAAATTATAGAAATTTCTGTTCGTTATATTACTTTGATTATTAGATTAAAATTCTAGTTTTAAAAGATTTATAGTGTTCTTTATATGGCTTAAGAGCTTTCAGATACAGGCTATATATAAATGTATGCAACCTTTCAGGTATCAATGCTTATTTTAACGGGTAGGATCCATGCGTTTATGTGTGCCTTGAGAAGAGTAAGAGACGTCGCCACAACCAAACAATTGGTTTACATCTGGTTTACTTAGTATTTGACTCAGTTTTGAGCATTCGTTTGGGTGACGTTTCTCGTTCTTCCCTTGGATCACGTGCTTGTTTCGGACTAAGTCGTCGGACTAAGAGTATTTTGCGGCATTTATACCGACGTCTTACCACAAATATGCATAATCCATAGTTGTGTCTTCGCAGTTACCATGGTATCTGATACTACTGTCTAAAGTCGTTTTCGCAGTTACCGTGGTATCTGATACCACGGTCAAAAGGCGTTTTTGCAGTCACCGTGGTATCTGGCAAGGTACCGTATTATCTGAGATTCAGATACCACGGTAACTGCGAAAATGACTTTATACCGTGGTATCAGATACCACCGTAACTGCAAAAACGACTTATTGCAGATCCAGTTACCGTGGTAACAGATACCATGGTACCTGCAAAAACGCAACTCCTGTAATGAAAATACTAATAAATATTAAATAAAATAAAATATTAACGTCCAAATGCGCTCCGAATTGTATAAACGAACAAACGAGGGGACGTAACTCTGAGCACACTTTATTCGCAAGGCTACAACCGGCTCTAAACGAACCACAGGCTTGTCAGCTTCACGAATTCGGGAGGGGGCAAAATCAGGGGGGAGGTCATGGCGGTGAAATAAATGGGTTTTGGATTACAACTTTGCTGAACTTCATACAAAGTTGAAGTCGGTGGTATGGAAGTTTGTCTACTTTGAATTGCCTTAGGAGTTGAATGTAAGTTTTGGCGGGCGATTCAGCCAATTTTCTAAGTTTTTTCTCTTCCGTTTTGTGTTTTCCTTTCTCTATTCAAGTCCTATATAACCCCGGACATAATAGACCTAATCCATTTTGGGCGTCTGCCTGTAACATACTGTGTGATTAAATCCGCTGCTCGTCCGTTGGCAATATTAGTTATTCGTTTTGTTTGCCCACTAAGAAGACCGAAACAGTGGAGTATTATGGTTAACATAGTACCATATAAACCATAGTAGGCTACAAACAGTATAAACCACAGTAAAAAACCATACGGTATAAAACCATACAGTATAAACCATAGTAACCATATAAACCATAGTACGAACACTAAGATTGATTCGTTTATGTGTGGGAAGCTAAGTGGAAATGCTGGGAAAACTGTTTGTATGTTTAGTTCCGAAAGTTTGTCCGGAATCTTATATTGTGGAAGTCGGTGTCCCCTCCGTATTTTTTTTTTACCTAAAAAGTATCTCGGTAATAATTAGAACGGAAGGAGGGGATAACATTCTTCTTCCTTTGGGAAAGGCAGGAAGGAAACAAAATATACCCGAGGACCGCCTCCTTTCCTTAGGATTTCGAGTCAAGTTTTCCCGGCATACTTCCCCGATGAAAAATTTGTAGCCTGTGTAGTTGTATGGTAGTTGTGCGAAAAATTTGCATGTATTGATATGCAGTAGTACCAAATACTTTAATTTAATGTGCCTCACACTGGGCTAATCTTAACAAGTAGTATTGAATAGCATCCCGCCTTGCTCTAGTAGCATCCAGTCTTGCTATAGTAGCATGTAGTAGTATCAGTTGGTATTGGATGCTACTTTTTCGTACAGCTTCATACTACTATTTTGAGATAATTTTTCATCTGGTCTGTCAGCCGGGACTTTCTTCAAGAGTTCCTCTTGCCGAAAAAGAGAAACAGCGCTCGTCGAATCGGTCGTTTTCGGAGTTTAAACATCTGGGATTTCTTTTGTCATGTCACGAGTCGCGGAGCAGCTTTAATGCGTCCTTCAGCTAATCGCAGTTTCATCCTGGCGGAAAGTCACGTAGAGCCCCAGCTTTCACCCGCGAATGTTCTCCACAAAATTCATTAGAAACATGTCTTCCTTTCTATTTGCACTGATTGGATGCTAAAATTGAGAGTCGTGTTCTATCGTCTTGAGACCGGATGCAGAAACGCTGTTGCTCAGGCGACGAGACGTCAATTTCAGCTCTCAAATTCCGACTGGCGGAACGTTCCTTTTGAACGAGTGGGATCGAAAGGAGAGGCGATCAAGTGAAAACTGGTGAAACGGTAGCATCTTATCATCCCCTTCGCTATTCTGCAGAATGACTGATTAACAGAAGAGGATGTCACTCCATCAGCTGGGGCTGTTATTTATGCATTTCACTACTGCTGGAAGTCGCGTCAAAGTTATTGCTAGTCCACTAAGCACCAGACTTACTACATTAATTACTGGCTGACTGTTCATCTCTTCTTTGTTCTGGTTATTTTCTCTTTCTTTTTTTACTGTGTACGATTAGAAAATATGGAACCTCTACCTACACTCCTTCACCATCACACACCAGATTTCAACCCTTTTTTTGACGAGTGTGAATCTCATTACTTCTTTTGTCTCACTCCTGATTGTTTCCTCTTTTCAGTATGTTCTCATTTTCTTTTTTTCTGCAGTATTTATGCTAGTCCTTTTTTTTCTTTTATGTGTTGCTCTAGTCTCTTGTTAGGCCTAGAATTTTAAGAAGTTTACTAGAAACTCAGTTCCTTTAAACTGCTTGATTTCTAATGTTGCTGTATTTTTTTATGAAAATAAATACTTGAAAATTTTGCGGATGATCTTGATATGAGAATGAAGCAGGACGGAGAAATAATTTATTGTGTCACTGATGCTTTAACTCTTTTTAGCTGAATCCAACAACTGTTTTTCTCTGTTCTAGGCAAAGCATCCACATATCCAGAACCGCAAGACAAGAGGGAGTTCGTTGAAAACCAAACCTATGACTACGATTATGACAAAGTATCAGCCCTACCAGAGACCTACGAGTGGCCGTCCATGTAGAGCCCCGCCCCCAACCCCAATTAACCTTAGGCTCATAAGAACATATTAAGTGTCGAGATTCTATTTATTTTTTATGCTCACTTTGTACGTTGCAAACTTAAGTTGAACGAACAAAGGTCTCCGAAGTAGATGCTGACGATTTGGAGAAGCTCCTGTCGCCAAAGATTTATTCTCTCTTCCGGTGAAGCACCGGATTCCGGTTTTCGGCCGGACTTATTTTTGTGTCTTTATTTTATTGGATGTTACACTTTGTAAGGTTGGAAGTAAATGTCGGATTTCGATTTGAATTGCTGTGTTGAACTTCTTGAATTTCTAAAAGCGTAAACTTGGCAATTAGTATTTTTGCAAAGCAACCGTGGTATTACATACCATGGTAACTGCAAACATGACAAAATACGCCATTCAGAAAATCCGATGAACCATTCGCCAGCTGCGCTAAAGAAACAATTACAATCACACGTTAGATCTGCGTATAGGTTATCTGAAGCTAGAATATACCATTTGGTTTCCGGTTCATACCAAGTCGGAAAAGTCAACCAGCAGTCACCCCTGAAGTCGGAAGCCAGATTGAAAAATCTGGTGAAGTTTGGCAGAACAGAGCCTCGTGTTTATTGCACGCTGCAGATCCACTTCTCGGCCGCTTCCGGACTGATTCTTTCTACAAAGATTTTTGCACTGGAGTGCTTCCGAGGAAGACGGGGACGGGAGCACACATAGGGGCAGAGGCATTTCGAACAGTTTTAAACATGGGTAGGCCTGAGGATTTAACACGAGCTGTAAGCTCATATGGCACTTGCAACTGTATGTAGTAAGTAAGTAAGTAAGTAATTTATTTATGACCCGCCATTTTGAATAGGCGGAGTAGATGAAGGAAGTTTAGAAAATAAACAAAACACATATATACACACAGAAAAAGACACTTAATTTTTAATCTTCGGTCAGGAAGCAGTGGACGACATCGTGTGCTGGTTGGGCCTTGTTGTCCATGATTTTTGAAAGTGATGACGAAACATCCAAAAGGGTAACACTTGCGTCTTGAATTTTGAATTTCTCCGTCAATGTATGGTTATGACATAATTTCGACAAGTGGAGCAGGTGCTTTGCATATTTAAAATAACATGATCTCATCTTTTTAATCTCCTTCTTTCGCAGAACATGAGTGACGCCAGAACGAAATAGTATAGAAGGAGCGCAGAAGGTGCTGTACAAATTTCCCAAAGCTTTACGATTATAGCGCCCCCGGTTGGGAACGATGCGCCCATAGGCGCTACGGATCGACTTATAAACTTCTTGAACAACCGATGAGCAAAATTTTGACAATGAAGATTTGAATGTTATGCCGAGCCACCGTAGAGAGTCTGTTGATTTGACGATGAACGATCCAAGAGATATAGAAGCTTCAGATGCACTCGAACAATTTGACGAAGGGTTGAAATGCAGGTACTCACATTTTGAAAGGTTAACTTCAAGGCCAATTTTCAGAAGTTCTGAGGACAGCTTACTTACATTTTTTGTGAGTGTGGATCGGCTACGGCTTACTAAGAGCAAGTCGTCCGCGTAGGCTATGTAGCTGAAGGCATGGTCTTTATAGAAGTAAGCAGGAAGCAAAGAATCGAGACAAGAAGATATGACCGATTTGAAGATGTAGGGAGACTCCCCCTTGGCGAACACCAGTTCGGACAGAAATAATCTCTGACAAGCTACCTTGCCATTTGAACCTTACTGAAGAATGACCATACCAAAATTTTAACAGATAGACGACAGACAGATTCACGCCAGAAGTAATGAGAGAAAATAGGGCCTGAGAATGCGTTATATTGTCAAAAGCACCAGCTATATCTATAGAACATATATGTATAGAAGACTTGTCGCGGGTAGCCTGTTTCATCATTTTTGTCAATATGTGATGAGCGTGCGCACAGCTGGCGCTCGAACGGAATCCAAACTGCATTGAACCAAAGCTACATTTTTCAACTAGTTCTGGAAGAAGGACGTATTCCAGGATTTTGCTTATGGTACAAGAAACTGTAATTGGCCGATAGCTTTTGCAAAGGTCCGCGTCTTTCCCTCGCTTAATCACCGATGTTATAGTACCCAGGAGGAAACTATTCGGAACCAAACTCTGGCATAAACAAATTTGAAATAGCAGCTGAAGGTGTTGTGTTAAAGCTGGACACTCAATTTTGAAAAAATCGGCACTAAGGCCATCAGAATCTGTAGAACCAGTTCTTCTTAATTTTCGGAAAGCAATTTCGATGGAAGAACATGTTACGGGAAGAACAGAAGGTTGAAATATTTTCCTTGGTAGGTATTTAAGAAGTAAATTTTCAAAGTGCTGCTGAATCTGGTTTTTGCAACCACTGAATAGACCACGGTAGTGGTTGGTCCAGTCAGCCATAGTTAGCGCGGAAGGAGGTACAGCTGAACCTTTATCTGTACGAAGGACCTTTTGCCACGCTTTTTTGTCACTGGGAGCATCTAAGCCATTCAAACGAGCATTTTTAAGTGAAGATTTGTATTCACGCTTCGTTTTAGCTTTTAGATTAAAAACAGTACCATTCCCTGGGCGTCCACAAGCAATCCAAATTTTTAGCCAAAATTTTGCCGTGTTTTTTGCCTTCTTAACTTCAGGACTGACTTTCCAAATAGGTTTCCTTGTACCAACTCGAATTCTCTCATAGCTTGTTCACACGGGGCTGAAACAGCGGCCGATTCTCGATCAGCGGCTGATTTACGCGCGTAAATAGCGGTTGAAAAAAATCCAAAAATCAGCCGCTGATCCTTCAAATAGGCGCTTATTTTCATCGCGGTCACCGATCGGGATAAACTAAATCCTTTGGAATGTGACATTTGATGACTCTAGGGAGAGTAAACAGACTGTAATTAGGAGAATTAGGTCAAACTTGGCGAATTTTAGGTCAATCCAGTTCAGATTCTGTCAGACCAATGTGAAAACAACATGATTTTTATACTAAGCATCCCAGGATTAGGCTACTAAATGATTCCGAAAAAAAGGTAGAATAATTGTCTAATTACAACAACCTATGTTCTGTTTATGTCTAATATTTATTTTCGTTGTTTTTCTTTAAAAAAATAATAATTTGAATAACTTTTCCGTTCAATCGTAGCTGACGTACCCGTTGTAAACATTGTTTGAATAAGTGTCAACTTGGGCTCAAAGAATATTTATCTCGTATTTTTTATATTTATTATTATTATGTTCCCATTTAAAATCAAAAATATTTAATGAATTTATTTGCTTTTTAACTTAAAATTGCCGAGTCGCCTAAAATCTGGCAATATTCACTTTTGTGGCTATTTCCTAGTCAAAAGACTACAAGTCAACTATATTTGACTTCGACTAATCGACTTCGACTATTTTATATATTTTGTTGCAAACAAAAAGAATCTTCGGAGTTTGGTTTTTCTTTTTAATTCTCCCGCCAACCCCAAATAGTTGATCCGTCGTCTGAACAGATCAGTCGCTGTTTACGCGCTTATTTCGGTCCCGTGTGAACAAGCTATCAGTCGGTACAGCAATATCGGCTGCCAATTTCAAGGAATGGACAAGCTCGCTATAATAACAATTAATATCAACGGACGAAGTAGTAGCTGCTAGACCAGTCTGAAGAAGGTGAAAAGGAACTTTTAAAAGCGAGAGAAGATTAGTTAATGTAGAAATGTAGAGCACAGTATCTATACAATTCCAGTTCCGCTTTTGGATCCAAGCCTTCTTGGGATTTGGACAACTGATTCGAGCAACAGGGACAACCAAACAGAAAGACAGAGGCAGATGGTCGTCCTCAATTTTCTCCTCATCAACCTCAACAATACCGTCAATGAGACTTGTTTCAGAAACAATCAAATGATCAAGGTTGGAAACATTAGCGCCACGATTATGTAAATATGAAAGGGGTAGAGACTTCTCAATGAGACTGTGAGCTACCGGTAAAGAATCGAAAAATAAATCAGTCCGTACAGAAGAAGTTAGAAGATCAGTGTTAATATCACCAACAAGAGCCCATTTCATTCCTTTCCTTGAAATGTCTGATAGAAGTGTTCTGATTTTCTGACAAGCCTTAGCAAATGAACTATGTGATGCAATGTTCCGCCGGTCGCAAGGTAAATATACATTAACAAGAACAATATTGTCCAACTGAAAGGCAAGAGCATAACGCCCAGACTGGAACAGTTTTGGTGGTGCTGAACACTCGCTGGCTCGAAGAAAAATGGCTAACCCACCGGTTGGACG
Source organism: Branchinecta sandiegonensis (assembly GCA_030848855.1). Lineage (NCBI taxonomy): Eukaryota > Metazoa > Arthropoda > Branchiopoda > Anostraca > Branchinectidae > Branchinecta > Branchinecta sandiegonensis. The sequence goes on along the minus strand of JAUPMV010000001.1, from coordinate 26,136,186 downwards.
ACCTCTAGTTTTCATTGCCGGCTGAATGAACACAAAGTGCTCAGGAGATCGGCGCAAACTTTCGCTACTAGGGGCGGATAGCAGATGCTCTTGAAGACAAAGAATGTCCGAGCTGCCTAGCAAATCATCAAGTAGAAGATCTTTGTCCTTAGTGCCATTTACATTTAATGACACACAGCGCAGTTTCTTTTCCTGAAAAACCATTATTTGCCAAGTCCCACGGCCTTCCTCATAACGCTGCATCTGAGGCTAAAAGAGACATGACAGCCGCCGCAATTGGCACACTTTGGAGGCAGTGAGCAAGGGGAATCTTTGCTATAACTGTGGCAACCAGCACAACAAGCGCATTTTGGAGAATCAGACGGATGCGGGCATTTGGCTATAACGTGGTTTGGGGATTGACAGCGATAGCAGCGCTTGGGCATTCGGTGGAATTCATGAACACGAAAAACTTCATTCCCGATTTTTACCCCGATTTTCATAGCTGTAAGGAGACCAACTTGACTTTTGAACCCGATTTTGAAAGAACGAGAGCCCGAAATAGGCACGACTTCACAAGAATCAGGAATCAGGGTCTTCAAGGCGTCGGCCGTAATGGTGACTGGAACACTCTTGACGACACCCAAAAATTTAGGAGAGATAACTTTGGCAGTAGTACCCTCCGGCAAACCTTTGGTGATTGATCTCGCAACAACCTCTGCATAAGAAGCACTTGAAGTGTGGACGATGAGACGATTTCTTTGAGTATTCGCTCTGACATTAGTAATCCCTTCGTTACCTTCAACGGTGTCAATGTGTTGCGTCCTGGAATAAATGTTAAGAAGATCCGATGGGACATTACTAACAACAACAGTGTGCGTTTCTGAAGGTGGTGAGGGAGGGATGGCCGTCGAAGCCTCGGCACTAGTGGAAATAGCAGTGAAGCGATCAAGAGTAGAAACTGCTTCAGCAATAAAACGGACATCGTTAGCAACAGCGCTTAGCTTGCTACTCAATACAGATATGGCAACAGCTGGAACGACCGGAACTTCGCTCGGAAATCGTATGACGAAATCCGGAACAGCAACGTCCAAGTCATCACAGCGACGGAAAGCATCCACAATATCACACAGATGATTGGCCTGGGCATTTCTTCTCGGGGGGAGCTCACTGGGAAAGGCAAGAGCCCACAGAAACTTTTTCGCAGCCACAATCGCGTCAACAGTGAAGAACTCTGCAGCAAACTTTTTGACCGAATGTGTATCAACTCCCGAGTCAAGACTTTTCTGAAAAAAATTCAAAACTGGCTGATAAACCAGACTAACTGACATCTCGTCATTGCCTTCACTTGGCGCCATTCCACAAACGCAGACTTTCAGTAACGGCTTTCAACGGTTTCACAAACAAAAAGTTAACCGGTATTTGCGACCGTTCAGGTCAACGGTCAGTTGAAGACTGACCGTTGACCGTTGACCGTAGTAGGTAGAAATGATTATCGGTTCTGGTTTTTGAACTTTGTGTAGAAGATGCGCATTTTAAGGAGATAGAACTGAATTTGTAAGTGAAATTTCATCGTCCTAGTACATCTGGAAGCAAAACCTTTGTGGCACAAATGATCATGGGTTGAGATGTATCGTTTGGTCAAAAGTACTTTTCTACCTTGCGGTTAAGATGCGCACTTTAACGGAGCAAGAACTTCATTTGTAAGCAAAACCCTTGAGGCAAAAATGATAAATGGGCTCATGGGGATCATGAAAATGTATGTTTTGCTTATAGAAGTATTTCCTTACTTTGCGGTCAAGATTGGTACTTTAAGGAATAGTCGGATTTGGAAAGTGGTGATTTCTAAGCCAGTCGTGTCGAATCTCCAATATCCTAGCCACGTTTCATCGTCCTAGCACATCTGGAAGTACCTTGACTCGCGATGACGGGAATTCCGGCCCCTTATACTCCCCCACAGTGCCCGGAGCCAATCCGATTCTGTAAATGCCGCCCACGAATATCGGATCGAGTATTTTTTTTTATTTACAAGTCACTTTGATTGGGTCGCTGATATACCTTCCAAGTTTCGTCGTGAAAATTGCCGAAACTGCCGTCGCCGGAATTCCCGGACCCCCCCCCCCCCCCCCTCCCCCTCAGTGTCCGGATCCAGTCCAGTTGTAAACAACGATTTATCTAGAGCAGATGCTTATTCTTCACAGCAAGTTGCACTCCCGATCCCTCCATTCTAACCGTTTCTCGAGAATTCCGGTATACCTCCCCCCCCAACTCCCTCATACCTGTCGAATCCATTCCAGACTTCAAATGGGAAATCAGAGATATGTCATATGTTCGGTTATAAGTTCCATTCCAATCCGATCACCGTTCGAAAGCTACACACTACCTCAATTTTCGGGATTCCCCCGCCCCCCCCCCCCCGTATGGTCGGATCGGGAAACTGATTATTCCCAAGGTAGCTTGATCGGGTCCCTGATACGCCTGCCAAGTTTCATCGTTCTAGCACATCTGAAAGTACCCCAACTCGAAGAAGTGTGACAGACAAACGGACCGACAGACGGAATTGCGAAAACTGTTTAAACCTTCGTAAAAAAGCAACGTCTTGTCGTTTCTTGTATGCTAGCGCATCTGGCGGCAAGAACCAATCTGGAAGGAATCTTATGAATGGCGTATTCAGGTCCAGTTACCATCTGCAAAAACGCAGCTAAAGACCCGATACTATGATGGCAGCGATGTGATAATCGTACAAACTACCTTGTACCAGGCTAGACGTTTTGTCATTACAAATTTGGTGATTAATAACGATATTAACATGAGGTTGGATTATGATGAAGACGTTTCCATATAAAGAGGAAGAGGTAATGACGGGACACTTCTCTGCTCCATCGGAACAGTACGCTCCCAAGGGGGATAAGGAAGAAACTACGTTTGGAGGAGGGGGGAGGCAGACCTTGTGTCAGACCTTGTTTTAAACTGTCTTTAACGGACGCTAATGTTAGTAAAACACTTCCCCGCTCATTGAAGTAAACCAGAGTTCTCAAGAAAGCTTTAGGGAATGCATACATCTCTTTTTGTGCTCATTTTTTGGGATCCCAAAACGTAAGTGGAGGGATGCCTATGACATCGCAAAAGTTGTCCGTCCGTCTGTAAGCACGATAACTCTCGAAGGGAATGAGATATTTTGATGAAACTTGGTGTGAGGATTGTTTGAGTCAAGAGTAAGGTCGAGTTCGTAGGTGGGCTTTGTGGCCCTATATTTAGGGATGGGGGAGGGGTTTTAAATTAAGGGGTAAGCAAAATATTTTTAAACAGCTAATGGGACAGTCGATTATGGGTTAAGAAGACATGCTGAACACGATGGTGAAAACTATTTTCTCGCCGGACAAGTAGTTAGCCCGGAATCCGGCCAAAACCGGAAAATCTGTTAAAAGTAAAAGTTTTATTTGAAGTTAATTATATGTTCGGTTTAGGGTAGTGAGACATGCTGAACACGATGGAGAAAATCATTTTCTCGCCGGGCAAGTAGTTCGCCCAGAATCCGGCCAAAACCGGAAAATCTGTTAAAAGTAAAAGTTTTATTTGAAGTTAATTATATGTTCGGTTTAGGGGTAGTAAGACATGCTGAACACGATGGTGAAAATCATTTTCTCACCGGGCAAGTTTTTCGCCGGAACCCGGCCAAAACCGGAAAATTGTTAAAAGTCTTCGTATAGTTGAGTAGATATCCGATTTAGGGGTAAGAAGAGATGCTGAACCCGTGTATGACAGTCATTTTGTATGTTCTCCCGGAATCCGCGCTAACCGTAAAATTTTTTTAAGTTAAATTTTAATTTGAAGTTGATTAGATGTTCGATATCGGGGAAAGAAAATAAGCTGAGTTCGATTTTAGCTTCTTTTTTTTGCCGGACAGGTAGTTCCGGAATTCGGCCGAAACTGGGAAATTCGAAGAATTAAGGCAGGAAGTTTTCGTCCAAACAGATATGACTTATAGGGGTAAACACAAACATGCTTAATCCATATCTGAACTTGGTTTTCTCAGATGATTAGCTTTTTGGCCTTAATCTGTTTCTGAATTTTAATAGTAAAAATGTTCAGGAGTCTGGCGAAGACTGGATCTGGCGTAGACAAGACCCAATCGTCTGGATCAAATATTGGATTTTTGGGATCCCATCGACACCGTTGGTCTTGTTTTTATTGTGTCCTGGTGTAGGCTAACGGATGCCAGAGGAGTTACAGAAGATGAGTCGGTGCTATTTTAAGTATGCGAAGCACCTTTTTTTTGTCTTGGTTATGGCCTTGTCACACGCTAACGGAGAAGTTCAAAGTTAAAGATGCCAGTGTTAAACTTTGGGAAATTTCGTTGTGTCTACCAAAAATTACGGCCAACTGGGCCCAACCAGCAAATGACGTTTTGCACTGTTTCTTGTCCGAAGATTGAAAAATTGCCTCTTTTTTGTGTTTTTGGTGTGTTTGTTTTCTTTTCCATACACGGCTATTAAAATTACGGGTCGTAAATAAGTTAGCTACTTACTTACTTAAACAGTTTGTTTTAAAGAGACTCTGACAGCGAGTAGACATTCGGCCACAGAAGCGAATTCTGGTGGTTTCCAAAATGCTCATGATTCTCTGCCTATTATCACAATGTCCACGCTCAGAATGTCTACGATCAAAATGCCCATGTGTCCAAAATGCCCACGATAAAAATGTCGAAATCGAAATGTCGAAATCCTGGTTCACTATAGCGACGGCTCAACATGCCAACAACGCAACGTCCGCAGGGCATGTCCAAAATCGTCCTATATCAATGTTTCAACGGCTGAAATTGCCTGGGACTCATACACACAAGATTATGAGGAACATGATGACACGAGGTACCACAAATCTGACAGGGAAATTCCACTACATTAAAATCGGATTATTCGTGAATAGCGGAGCAACGAAGTGACGCATTTTCTTCGGGTCTTCAAGCCTCTTTAATGGTGGGTTTACACACTGCGTAAAATCCGAGCGTATTTTACGCACGTATTTGAGCTTGAAAAGATTTCTAGCAACACGGACGTATTTAGATACAAAACGGACCGATTTCTCAAATACGTCCGTACTGGTAGAGATCTTTTTAAGTCCAAATACTTGCGTTTACGCTCGGATTTCAAATACGCTCGGGTTTTACGCAGTGTGTAAATGCACCATAAGTGAATAAATGGTGGGTAACTAGATTGTCCCATTTCAGTCCTTTTCAGTTAAACCAGCCCCAAATAATAGACATCACCTCTCGTCTAGAATACAGAAGAGCTGGATTTGCTTTAATTACGTGGGAGAGAAGGCAGCTTCAGTTGTTCTCATTAAAGTGCTCCCTCCTTGGCATTATAAGAAACAGTAAAAATTTCATAACAGTGAATAAACAAACCGGTAAATGAATAAGCTCTGTAGATAGTCCTTCAGCCCAAGCTGACTGCGAATCATATTTGACGGTGCAAAACAGATAAGTCAGCTACATTTTATTAGAGCTATATTTGGGTCCTTCTTGGCAAGGGTCCTCATCAGGCTCAAGCTGGAAAATGAACGTGTCTGAAATGAACTTGACAAGTTCATTTTCCAGCTTGAGCCTAATGAGGACCCTTGCCAAAGAAGGGCCGAAATAAATAAAATGTAGCTGACTTATCCGTTTCCCACCGTCAAATATAAATAAGCTCTTCGGAGTCAACAAGCGGGAGCCTGAGCTGGCTCGAAAATAGTTAAATTTACGAAACGCAAAAATCAGCGCAGTGCCGTTTAGACCTAGTTCCTCCTGCACCTCCAGAGGCGCTTAGGGCATCCAAGAAAAGTCGCCATTCTTCTCTCACAAGAGCCGCTGCCCATACATCTTCGGATAGACACGTTGATATTGTGAAGATCCGACTGGAAGGTACGGCGAAGAGTTTTCTTCGGTCGCTCTCTTTGTCTTCGCAGTGCCGTTATGGTGCACTAAAATCAGCTAGAGTTCTAGATATCGGAAATGACAATAGATTGACTGGTGGGCGTAGAGAGAGCCAGTTACACAGGCAAAGAGAGGTCCTTTAATCAAGAATAAATATTCATTCTTGCTTTTATATTATATTTATTCTTGATTTCTTGCCTTATACATATTTGATTTAATTATTAAATCCGTTAGGGTGTATAAAAAAAAACCACATTCTAGATATTGAAAATGACGGTGAACGGAAATGTTGTGGGCGTAGAGAGAGCCAGTTACATAGGCAAAGACAGGTCCTTTAATCATCAACGACAAAAAAAAAATGTAGAACAAAGAAGACATCAATGAGTCGTATAGCAGCTATGAATCAAATACTTGCGAACAAAAGTGGAAATCAGTTCGACACGGCACGACGTAAACCAGTAAATGACAAAAATACTAAAAAAAATTTAACGTCCTTCATAAAAGAAATATGCTTATAAAGCACGTGGGCTCTGATTATTGCCTTGAAATGCTACAACGGTCCCTAAATGCAATTATCTTTTTTTTTCAGTTGGGTACGTTTCGTCATGGGGACATTTCGCCAGGGGATGTTTCGATTGGGAACATTTTGTAAACACCCCTTCCCTATAGTTCCCAGTCGGCGGATCATGCTTACCGCTTGGTAAGAAATATAGTTGTATTTTTGACTAAAATTAATGTTTTTTTTCTTCTGCTCACATAAGAATAATTCGGTATAATTAACTAGATTTTTTCAGTTTCTCCGCGTGTTACTGGGGTCAAAAAAAACTGGCTGATTGTATAAGTTCTGTTTTTTTCGTCTGTCGCGTTTGGAACTTTTCGAGGCGGACTAGGCTTACCGCTTCTGAGGAACTGGTGGTAAGAAAATATAGTTGTACATTTGCCAAAACTCATACCAGATTTATTCGGTATAATTACCTAGATTTGTTTTCTTTTTCGGTTTCTCCGCGTGTTACTGGGGTCAAAATAAAACTGGTTGATTGTATAAGTTATGGGTTTTTTTCGTCTGTCGTGTTTGGATCCTTTCGAGGCGGATCAGGCTTACCGCTTCTGAAGAGCGGGTGTTAAGAAATACCGTTGTATTTTTTACTAAAATTAATACCAGAATCTTCGGTATAATCACCTGGATTTTTCTACCGGTTCCTCCCCGTGTTACTGGGGTCAAATGTCAAAAAAGGCGAGATGGTTTGCAATTTTGAGAAACTCGGTGGAGTCTCAAAGAAATTATGAGTTTTGGAATATTAAAATATAAAGTGCTTCTACAGCGAGATGTGCTTTAAGGAATATCTGTTGCCATGGGACCATCCGTGCCGAACCGCAGACGGAACGTGGGGACCCCGAGGGATAGCAGGCAATGAAGCTAATCCTTCATCGAAAAGCCGATTCAGGGGTATGTTGCAAACAACGAAGATAATCTTTCTTCCAATCAGTTCAGTTGAATTAAAATTCGTCCATTCAGCGTTAAGGGATTAAATAGGGAGTTCCTGATCCAGAGAAGATCTTTGTCATTCATGGTCTAGCTTTAGAACTGTGATGTAATTTGCCTTGTGAATGGATTGCAACGGATTTTTGCCCTTTTTCTTGTGTGTTCCTTGCCTCGCAGCTGGTTTGCTAATTGAACAAGCATGGTTCTGCCGCAAAATACTAAATATGAAAGGACATACTACCAAACTATATACTGACTTACGCACTGTTTTGTCCTTGCAACAGATCTTTGTTTTGGCATCCGAGCAAAATAGTAGGGATATACAAGTGCTTTCGCCCGTTCACGCGTGAAGCGTTGAGATAAATACATACTGAATAACTGATCTCGCACCAAATAGCAGTTCGTAGAAACCCCTATATGATACAGTCCTAGAACAGGACGCTGCATTCCTAGGCCCACCCCCCGAACCCCATCTTTGAGCTTCCCCAAACCTGAGAATTATTTCAAATTTTCCTTGCCAATCAACCAACTGCAAACATCCGAATTCGCGCTTCGCCGATTAAACCGCCAAACAGCCTTAGGGTGTTTAGAGCAAAGGCGCTATTTCAGGTAAATCTCATCGGTATGCCAGTGTTAAGACAGAGCTTGTTGAAAGTGGATGAGTGGATGTCATTTAGTGATGGGTTATAAGAACTATCTGATCCGAGTGAAAGCTTCTGTCAGTCTGTGCTTTCTCGCTCACGTAGTAGTGACGTGAATGAACTAACTGTGGAAATCACAAACTTGTACTTCAAAATTCTACATAGCTTTCTAAACACACACGATTGAGCACTCTTCAGTTTGCTACTCGCTTGTATTCGACTGTTTGTCAGGCCCGTGTCATTTTTCTGGTTTTAGTTGTGTGTCAGCTTATGGTTTTTTGAGTCCGCATCGTTCTTCTGTTATTGGCCTATTTTACTGGGACGTGTAATTTGGTTTATTCTTCACTGAAGACGTTTGCCGGAGGTGCAACCAAAATATCCATAATTGTACTTATATCTCGCAAACCAGAACAAAAATCGCACACCAAAACGGCAAAACTATGATGTGTAAATTATTCAACACCCAATTCAAAACTCAACTGCAGAATAAAACTGACTTGCGGCTTTTTCGGAAACACAACGCCTTGTCATGATCATAGATAAGGTAAAGTAAAAGGTAAAGTATAGAAAAAAGCATAAACATGCCACATGTCTTCATCGTCGATGACTTTTGCTGTTAAACTAAGAACCATCCGCACATTTGTTTTAAACAAACAAATATAACAAAAAAAATTGTTAAGTATTCAACAGACTAAAAACACAAAACTACAGAATAAACCAACATAAATTACGACAACAGAACAATGCCGGCTGTTAACTAACCTTGTTCCTGTAGCCTGCAAAAGGCTTAGAGTTATCCGAACAAAAAAAAAAACATGCGGAAAGACAATTGTGCCTTCACAGAAAATTGCTGCACGAGCTACGACTAAAGAAAGGGAAAAGCATGAATATTAAATAAATTACTAGATACACAACAAGAAGGTCTTTGTCGCGCAAGTAATAGTGAAATATTCACTAACTATGGAAAGTCAGAAACTTGTACTTATACATTCTACGTAACTTCGTAAACACACACGATTGAGCATTCTTTAGTTTGTGTCTACTTGCTTGTATTCGACTGTTTGTATGCGTTTTTTTTTATTCCGCATCGTTCTTCTGTCGTTGGCCTATGATGTTGGGATGTATAATTGTGTTTGTTCTTCGCTGAAGGCGCCGGAAGTGCAACCAAACTATCACTAGTTGTACTTACGCCATATCTCGCAAACCAAAACCGAAAAATGGATCAAAAGGCAAAAACTATGACTTGTAAGTTATTCAACAAATTATTCGACACACGTGAAACAAAAAAATACAGAATAAAGCAACAAAAGTTACGTCAACAGAACAGGGCCGGCTGTCAACTAACGTAGTTCCTATAGCCTGAAGAAGGCTTAGAGTTATCTAAACCAACTACCAAAACAAACGCGGAAAGACACTTGTGCCTTCACATAATATTGCAGCACAATCTACGAGTAAATAAAGGAAAAAAACATAATTTTAAATAATTTACTACATACACAACAAGAAGGTCTAACATATTGATCCGCACGACCTTGACGAGGGTGGGGTCGCTCGGCTATTGTCTCAGACAGATTATACGAGTTTTATGATGTTTGATCAATAATGACTGTTTCATACGTGTAAATCTTCAAATTCAAGAAACAACAAATGAACAGAGAATTATGTACAAGATTCCGCGATTCAGTCAAGTTCCGATCCAGTTGTTCTCGTTATTTGCGTTCATCCTCCTAGATGCATGCTAGAAAATAATGGTACCTTTTTGTTTTCTATCTTCTTTCTAACTTTCCTATACCTTCTTACCTTTCTTGTCTCATAGGACGAAATTAAAGCAGTCTGGCTAAGTGAAAATGTGAAACTGAAAAACTCATTGATGGAGTATTAACGAAATTTCGCAGAACTTTAAAGAAAGCAAGCAATTCACGAAACGTTTGTTGAACGTACGAAACAGATTTTCGTAAAGCATTTTATGTATCAGCTTTACCTTTATTTGTGACGCTTTCTCGGCTGATCGACGATGGGCGAGCGAGCTGCTCGATGTAGAACTACGAGGTTGAACTTTCGGATGTGGACGGTCGTATGGCACCGAACGTGGCACATTCTCTGTGCCCATTTTGTTTGATCCACCACAGGTTCTGCCTTTTAAATTTTCGCACGTCAAACCGATTTTGAGTTTATTGATGCTGTTGTCCTGGTCAAAGATCACTCTGTGCTTTGTTGCTTCCTATTCGCTATCGCTTTGTACTAGGCTTTCAGGCGTGTTGAATCTTTAAAATACAGCGGAGAGCATTAGCTGTCGGTTATGATATTCAAGAATTAAATGATTGTTGAAATTTTTCTGGCGGTCGAAGATTGGCCGTAGTAGCACTAAAGAGCCTTTGCCAGCTGTTCGTACGGAACAACAACTAGGATCTACAATAGCGGTTGCTACTTCACTAAAATAAAATTCCCATTACATCATACAACAACAAAAGAACAAGTCCTACGTATAAAATATATGTTTCAAAAAAGTAATAATAGTTAACATGTCTCCAGCTTTCTGTCTCTTTCGAGTACAAAATTTTTGGCTTCGCAGGTCTGTAATTGTACGCCCAACTGTTCAGTTAATTCCACCCTCTGCCTCCTCCGATGGCGAGCTGTTGTATCTCGGAAGCTTTTTTGTCTCTCTGCTACTTCCGCTTCTTGAGGTTCTATGTCTTGATTCACCACTTTTGACTATACGTCTTTCTCAACGTACTCATAACTTCTCCTGGCCATGGTTCTCCTCTACATGTACGAAGCCTGTGTTGGTGAGGGTTCAGCGTGGTGCAACTTCATTTGTCTTAGGTCGTGTCGCAGCATCGTCATATTTGAAGGCACAGTCGATGTAAAATGGAGGCGACCTTTTGTTGAGTCATGCTAATCAAAAGAGATGTGCACACCGAGCTTCTTTGAATTTGGGGTTTATTGTTGTAGAAACTTTAATAGTAATCTTATGTCAACCGGTAAGAAGGGATGAAAAAAATTATATTTCATACAAGATTTTTTTTTTGATTGGGTATTTAGTAAGTATAATTTGGTTCAGCGTTGCAATTCAGTGTTACTTTGAATTTATTAGTGGCACAGAAGTAAAAATTTTGAAATTCTTTAAATTTTACCATTTAACACGATAGAACATTTACTTGTTTTCATTATTTATAAATTTCCATCTTCTATTATGGCTACTCACAAACACATGCACACTTTTCAAACTTAACTACTTTATGGAAAGGGTAAAAAAGAATAAAAAACAACGCCCACGAGTGCAAAGGGCTGCTCCTTGATAATACTGGCGCCATCATAACACTGAGTGACGCAGTTTAACCAGTCTAAACCAGCAACTCTTACCTAATTGTAAATGAAGTCGGCCAAACTGGCAGCGCCCAGTCGCTCCATGTGATTAGAACCAATAGCCCGCTCTTTGACCAAGCCGTCAGAAACCCCTCCCCTACACAGTTAGCATACGGTCGTTAGTCCTACGTTGGAAGTAATTTCTCTTCGATTCCCCTGCGACGTCCTGGATAATAAATCAAAGCTTGATTTTGGTATAGGAAATTTATTTGTCACCTTTTCAACCCATTTCGTTCTTTACCAAAGCCAGCCGCGAGCACTCTTAAGGCACAAAATTTGATAACATGTCTCTTGCCCATGGCTGCCATCAGCTGCTAGCAAGTCTGTTCGCTCCTTATTTCGACAAATTTCCCGGGTTCCCGGCGAGCCATTTATCTGTAAAAAAAATAAAGCTCAAAAACGAATTCAGCGGGTCTCCTTAGCCCGTAATCAAACATCAGATAAAACTTATAATTTGTTCCATTTCTTCAGGGTCCGATTTGGACGTCGTATTACTCCGACTACGAGTTGAATGACGTGGCCTAGCATCTCTAGGATTGGCAATTGATCTCAGTGTTTTTGGCGAGTAGGGCAGAGCAAAGTCATTGTCTGCGAATGGGTCAAGCGACTGAGGGACCGAAGATTGTTGTATCGCTGGTGTAGTTTGCTTAGGATCAGACGTTTCTGGTCGGGTGTAGGTGATTGTTGGTGCAGCACAATTAGACGGTTGGTCGATTGGCACGCAGATTGTATCGTATGAACCAAGGTTTACTCAGCAATCATCTTTGTTGTCAAAGTGTGCACCAGTCATCTCAGACAGCTTCGCAGAGCTTGTGCGGGGTCTTCGAATCTCTAATTGCGGCCTTCAACTGAAACGCAGAGAAGTACCACTTGTTGCGAAGCTTTATTTTGACCTCGTCTTCTCCCCTTCATGGATGTCCTTTACTTCAGCGACGGTCCAAAGTTCACCCGCGGAAAATGAAAATTAACTGTGAGCGCTTATTTGTGGGTCTGCTAATCTAACGAAAAAAATTTTCTGAATTGATATCACCGCATTGACAGACTCTGCTGTTGTCGGACGATAGCATGTGAAGAAAACCTTCCGTTTTGCTTCAGACGGGATAGGCCTGTCGGGACAAGCAAACTCAGTGACTAGAAACTCTTCTGCGATATTTCCTTCTGGGTCTGCTGTGAGCATCTTTTCAGCAACGAAGCTTTTGAAGAAAAGCAGCTGAATGTGTTCCTGTTTCTTCAAGATCTTCAAAGTTCTAACCAGGCATTCGAGAAGGCCAGGTCGACGAAGTTATGGATTTGTCTAACAGGTACCAAGGTGGTCGTGTCTCATCAAAGCTCTATGTGATCGCATGTATATTTCTCTGGAGCTGACGACGCGCTCTAATTGGGCACTTGTGGCTTCTGTGAACGTCTGGAATATTTCCATTAGTTCAGCCAACGCTGCATGTTCTTTCGAGGAAAGAATCAGATGTGACGTTTGTTTGTCCCCGAGAAGCTGCGTTCTTTTCCGCTGTCAAGACTGCTGCAGTTGCACACTTATCCAGCTCGTTGCGTTGGTAGCAAGGGCCTTACGCAACTGCGTGCTTTGGTTAACGACATTAGCTAGCTTGCTGCACTTGACGTTGAATGTAGATGATCCGCCAAGTTTTTCCAATTTATCCTAGCTGACAAGCTGAATTTAAACTACTTTCAATCAGAGGCGTAATTTGGAGGGGGGGGGCGCCCCTCCTGGCCTTCCAAGGCGGCGTAAGTGCATCCTCTCTTTCCCTTCTTTCTTTCCCTGAGAAATTGAGCTCGGCAGATCTAGAAGAACTCGTCTCCGAGCAGATGCGCGAATGACTGGAACTTAGGTACAGTCCTTCATATAAACTTGGAATCACATACAATCTGATTCTGGCTCTTACCATGTCCATATAGACAAAATATATCGTCAAGGACTGGTAGAACCCAACTGGAACCACGGAGAATGTCACATCCGCACGAAGTTCTCGTATCGCTGACACCCGAATCCTATTCAGCAGCCCTCTTGACATGAAGACGAGGGCTTTCTCTGACGAAGCGAAGGGTTTGGAAGAAATCCAGTCCGTCTTGTAGATCGAGCAGATCTAAGGAAACATGTCTTGTTTTGGAAAAAAAAAACTGGCCCACGTCTCGATTACCCTTTAGCCCTTACAGTTGACATGGTATGTGCACTTACCCAAAACGTGGAAACGATCAAATAAGTGTTTCAGCTTCCTCTGGACTGTTGAGGGTCTATTGGAAATGCAACTGTCTAGTTCTTTGCAGGGTTCTTTCAATCTGAACGAAGCCAACTGTCGATCTTGAAAAACTAGAAAAAGAGGTTCTGACTAGAAAATGATTTCCATGATTTTATAAGTTCTATTTTTCTGTTCCGCGTTTGGAACTTTTCGCGGCGAATCAGGCTTACTACTTCTGAAGAACTGGTGGTAAAAAATATATTTGTCTTTTTCTCGTTCCTCCGAGTGTTACAGGATCAAAATTAAACTGTTGGATTGTATAGGTTCTATTTTTTTCGTCTGCCGCGTTTGGAGCTTTTCGTGGCGGAGAAGGTGGTACGAAATACTAAGTGATAAGGTGGTGAAGGTTTTTCTTCTGGGGGGGGGGGGCGGGGGTACCTGCTTCTTTTCGAGGTGTTCCAGGGCCTTTAGGAGGAAGGTCAGCTTACTTGGATCCAGTTTCTTTCGGGCCGCCGGAGCCATGAGTGCTTATAGTGCAAGAACTTGGTAAATGCTTGAACGTTCTTTCTCCTGGTGCTTGCTGCTATATTGCATTCTGCGATGAGTTCAAAGAATTGCTCCACAATGAATCAATGATCTTGCAAGTGTGAGCAGTACATACCTATAGGGAAACTGATGTTGATCCTTTTTAAGGACGATTCACTGCAATTTATTCATTTTTCTTAGGCTGATTCACACTGCGATTCGAGGGGACAAAAGTGATTATGATTCACTCAAAGATTCAGCGGGGAAAACAATTGACGATTACGATTCGATTCACGATTATTCATAAAATTCTGAACTGAATCGTGATCCAGTGAATAACGATTATTCATGTACAACCCTGGGTAGGGACATTGAAACGTGTAAAACATAGCTAGAAGAGCCATTTTTGCCGTCTTCCCGTTTCCTGCCTCGCATATTATAGTGCTGTCCTTCTCCACGAATAATTTTTCGGTCAATCGAAGATCATGACCTTAAAAAGAATGGTTATTGATTTAACAAACAATTTTGGTAGGATATGGGGTGACAATGGTAACATATCCCTCATTAGGGGGTACATAGGGTAGGTGGTGGCTGTTTTTTACCACGTCGAGGGTGTCGATTCCGTTTGTTCCTGAGTGGAAAACGATAAGTAAATACATTTTAATTTATCAAAGAATAGACGAAAAAAATCAAAGTATCTTAGTGCCGCTAAGTCCTTAGTCTCGTCGACGAGTACGGCGAAGTGTTTTGACGACGACACTTCACTGAGAATGAGTCACCTTACTTCGGTTCCGATCACAGAACTAGATCGTTCTGATACTGCGGAGATGTATAATGTCCGTACCGTCTTTGTAGTCTCGTTAGTACGTCTGTATTTGACTCCCCAACTAAGGTCAAGGTCAAGGCCATTGATAGACTGAAAAATAATGCGAACTGAATCAACTAAGGTCAAGGCCATTGGTAGACTGGAAAATAATGCGAACTGAATCTCCGATTGAACTTACCAAATAAGGTTGGTGGGTATTCTAGTATCTTTGTCTGGCTTGGCCCCGCGAGTTTATTTGTAGAAATGTCCATCCTGTCCAAAATATCCCTTTCCTCTAGTGGAGTATCATCACGATCGAATGAACGGATGGATGAAGGATCCCATATGATAAATAAAACTGGTTGATTGTATAAGTTCTGTTTTTTTCGTCTGTCGCGTTTGGAACTTTTCGAGGCGGCCCAGGCTTACCGCTTCTGAGGAACTTGTGGTAAGAAATATAGTACATTTACACATTTGCCTTAAACTCATACCAGAATTATTCGGTATAATTACCTAGATTTGTTTTCTTTTTCTTCTCCGCGTGTTACTGGGGTCAAAATAAAACTGGTTGATTGTATAAGTTCTCTTTTTTTTTGTGTCTTTTTTGGATGCTTTCGATGCTGATCAGGCTTACCGCTTCTGAAGAGCGGGTGTTAAGAAATACCGTTGTATTTTTTACTAAAATTAATACCAGAATGTTCGGCATAATTACCTGGATTTTTTCTACCGGTTCCTCCCCGTGTTATTGGGGTCAAATATAAAAAAAGGCGAGATGGTTTGCAATTTTGAGAAACTCGGTGAAGTCTCAAAGACATTATGAGTTTTGGAATATTAAAATATGAAGTGCTTCTACAGCGAGATGTGCTTTAAGGAATAGCTGTTGACATGGGTCCATCCGTGCCGAGCCGCAGACGGAACGTGGGGACCCAGAGGGATAGCAGGCAATGAAGCTAATCCTTCATCGAAAAGGCGATTCAGGCGTATGTTGCAAACAACGAAGATAATCTTTCTTCCAATCAGTTCAGTTGAATTAAAATTCGTTAAGGGATTAAATAGCGAGTTCCTGATCCAGAGAGGATCTTTGTCATTCATGGTCTAGCTTTAGTACTGTGATGTAATTTGCCTTGTGAGTGGATTGCAACGGATTTTTGCCCTTTTTCTTGTGTGTTCCTTGCCTCGCAGCTGGTTTGTTTATTGAACAAGCATGGTTCTGCCGCGAAATACTAAATATGAAAAGACATACTACCAAACTATATACTGACTTACGCACTGTTTTCTGCTTGCAACAGATCTTTGTTTTGGCATTGTGTTTGGCAAAATATCCATGTTTGACAGAGACTCCGACGTTTTCAGGATTAAAGAGGTTCACACAGGATGACATAGACGGATGAGCATCTTTATGAGGTAAGTAGGTCATCCTTTTACGAGAAAAACTCAGCTCTTGCTCTTACAATCTTCTTCCGTCGTTTAGTTTTCTTGTGGCCACTCGCTTTCACTGCCGGATATAAACTGATCAATTCTGGAGCTGAACGAGGTCTTTTCAACCCTTTTCCAGTCTGCCCTCTCAACTGATCACTGATCACCTGGAGAATAACTCACATTTTGTTCAGATATAAAATACTGTAAGAGACGTCTCGCTTTCTCCTGGTAGGAAAGAGGCAACGCAAGTACAGTGTCTTTGTGTGTTTCTGTCACTGGAAAAGACGGAGGAGGAGGCGGGGCCTTTGATGGTGTACTATCTTTCACGATCTCCACTCTCCACTTTGATCGGTTTTTGAAGTTGAGGTTTAATTCTATAAATACGTTGAACTCCAGATTGTAGTAGTGAAAGCTTAACATCATCTTCAAAAGCTGGATCATTAAGGAAACTGCCCAGAGCATCTTCAAATCGACGTGAAGGGGATAGAGCAACTTCTATCGGTGTGAGTTTATAAGCTTTAGCCATTTTATAGAGCAGCTCCAACTAAACTGGATATAATCGGTAAAAGAATACTGAAAAAGCTTCCACCAATCTGTACTAAGCGTTTTCGTTTTATTTCGTTATATTATATACGATGCTTACTCGCGTGCTTCTTGATAGCATCTGATACCTCAACATTACCACCAGCTAGATTTAAACACAATTCCGACAAAGCTTTGACAAAATCATTATCGATATTTTTTAATATTGCTTTTCGAAGTTTTGGCATTGCTTTCGCCAATAATATGAAAAGAGGGTGATGCTCATGTAGCTTCTTCAACGACATTTTCGTGAATGGTGGTTCATAGTTGAAGTACTGGGTATTATTACAGTACACCCATCTTTGTCTAAGAGATCTGATAAGACCCTCAGTTCCTCGGGTGTATTTTGATTCAGGTCCAATACAATGTAACCATATGGTTGAGATGTAGCCATTTTATAGGCAGCAAGTAAAAATCCTGGTAGACCCGGAAAAACTTGACGGTTTAACGTAATCAGTGAACTGGAGTCACGTACAACTCGATAAATAATATAATAAGTACAATTCAAGGCAAGTGTTCGAAAACTTTTACTTGGGTTGTACAGATTGTGAGTAATGCTAAAACAGAAATGTTGTCATGATGACTGCGAATAGTAAACAAATTAAGCAGTTGTTCACTGTAATTGTCAAATGACTCTGCTAAATCATCTAAGATCAATAGAGTAGAACTCCTTAGCATTTCGAAAACATCCAATCCAATGAAATCCAACGAAACTCAGGTTCACTCTCCGGCTAGTAAAGGTAGACTAAGCTTCATACATCTGAGAATCACGGTATACATACATTTTTTATTTACCACAGAAAAAAGATCAACAAAAAAAAACATGTCTATATAATGGGGACGATGACATGTACAAAATATCACAAGCAATTACGCACTTTATACATTTTGTGAATCACGGGATATATACATTTTTATTTACAACAGAAAAGGAAAAACCAAAAAAATGTCTGTATAATGGGGTGATGACGTGTATACCACTAACAATTACGTTTCAGATCTTCTAAAATTCGTACACTCTCTCTGTATTCAATACATTCAGGACTGTCGGAAACACTATAGTGTCCATAGGGGACCACGTCCAGCCCGTTCTCCATCACATAGCACTTGTCAGACACAGCAGAGAGAGCAACCTTGCTAAATTCAACGGTGTAGTTGACCATCTTAAGCGAGCGAATAGCTTTCAGTGAGGCTGTGACACCTTTCCCTTCTTGAACAACCCCTTTGCAACCGATTTTTGGACCTTCTTCTGACAATTTTGTCACGCTGTCTGAGCTGATGGTGATGGTTCTCGAATTGGTAGTTAACCCTCTCCACGTTGGGGTAGGTTATTACTTGCCGCCCATGGGAACTACAATGGAAAACATGCTCATCAAATGTCCGTTCCGTGCGGAAGGCATGTATGCAGAAGGGGCAGTAATATTTTGCCTTTTGTTTACATCCTGCATTCAACAACCGACTTGGGTCAACAATGGGGAAACAATGCCCATACTGGTCTTCCTGTGCATTATCATCCCAAGGCGGTGGCTCATAGAGGAGAAAAACGTGATGTTTGGGTTTTAAAACGGAAGGGGTACGGACTGGATAAAGCAAGCCTTTGGCATCTTTCTTTTTGGGGTAAACTTCAAAAAATGCTTCATTTGGGTGAGTCGTCAATGGCTCATACCGTAGAACCGTAATGCCAATGCTTTTGTCGGAATTTTCGCGTTCAAACTTGGTGATATCTGCAACTTTTGACGGGTAGTTTATCGTCTTAAAATTCAAGGGAGGGAAATCTTTGCCCTCGGCCTGCAGACGTGACAGATGACTCTGACTTGCATATTTTTGTATGGGTTTATGCCCCGCTTGGATTACCGCCCACATGAAACATTTTGTGCCAGTATCAGAGTTGATCATTTGCACCCCCCGTTTGTTCAGATCTGGATGGTATTTTTCACGGTTGTGTCCTCCCCCCCCCCCTATTATTGGAACCCCTTGGGGTCTTGAGCTATTGACACATCAACCGATTCTACCCCCAAAAACCGAAGCTGAATGGACTCAGTCGTATAATTTTTATACAGGGCATTGAGTCGCGATACATCCCCTTCAAACACCTCATCCCAGTTAATCATCCCCGGTGAAACCGACCCAAATTCGCTGTTGAAACATGGTGCGGGTGTCACAACCTCACCGTTTCGCGTATTCAAAAATAAAACTCTCAAACCGATGCCAAACAAAATATTCCCCCATCGGGCTATACTGTCACGGATAACATTCCGTATGCTCTGACGTATACCTAATAATAAAGCTCCCGGAAACGAATACGGTATAAAAAATCGGTTCACCTCATTCAGGGGCATCCGGTATATCCTCAGCATACCCCGGAATGCCTCCTGATGAATTCGGAATGATGGCTGATTTGATGGACCTGCTTGTGGTAGGTGTGATGGTCCGGGTGGGGGTGGTCTCGATGGTCCGGCTTGGGGTTGAAACGATGGTCCGATTGGAGGTGGTCTCGATGGTCCGGCTTGGGGTTGAAACGACGCCCCGACTGGAGGTGTTATCGACGGTCAGGCTGGGGCTGGTCCCGATGGTCCGGCATGGTGTGGTCTCGACGGTCCGGCTTGGGCTGGTCCAGCATGGGGTGGTATCGATGTTCCGGCTGGAGGTGGTCTCGATGGTACAGCTTGGGGTGGTCCGGCATGGGTTGGTATCGATGGTGCGGTTGGAGGTGAAATCGATGGTCCGGATTTGGATGGATTCAACAGTTCGAGTTGGGGTGGATTTGGACCAACTGGGACAGGATTCGACGGTGCGACAGCGGTTTGATGCGATGAATCAGCTTGAGGCAGTTGCTGTTTCGTTTGTCTCTGCTGTTCTTTATGCTGCTACCACCTTCTGACCCATTGTGGGACACCCCGATAGTTGCGCTTCAATTCAGGAGATGGCGAAGAATCCTCTTGCGTCGTAACTTTTTGGAGTGTTGCGGTTTCAACTTCACGAGATGGACCAGCTTGAGACTGGTGCTGATTGACGACCTCCTGTTGCGGATTATCCACTGGTCTCGTCTGCGGTTGTCCCTTACTATGTTTCCTCTGCTGCTTCCACGTTTTCACTCATTGTGGAACGCCTCTGTTTGGTCGTGTTAGATCAGGAGACGGTGGAGAAGATTGCTGAGTTGAATGTTGCTGGTCTGGATGATGGAGTACTGATGGTGGCTGCGGAGACGGAGGAGGGCTGTCAAAGTTCATCAGTTTGGTTTTCGTCTTCTTCTTACGCTTCGGTTTAAGGTCGAAATCATCATCGCTGTTCTCATCTTCAGCTTTTTTCTTCTTCTCACGCCCCGTCGCTGTAATATAAGGAAATAGGTTAAGTTACGTTTAAGGCTCGCATGTTATGTTTGGGCTATACACTGAATATAACTAGATCATAAAGAAATAATAAAAAATAACTAACCCACTGTCTTCTTCTCGAACGTTGTCTTTACAGCTCCATCATTACTTCTCGGATTTGAATACTGCCAGATCGTATTTTAAAAACAAAATTATTTTTTTTTGATAAAACTATCATTTAAGAAATCATTAACCAGTACTTATTTTTTCCTTACATTCTAAAATATTTACAGACGATACAGGAAAAAAAGCTCAGCGTCTTTTCATTTCAAGCAAGTGGGAAGTCTGATTTTCTTGAAAATAGTTAGTCACAGCCTTCAGCGCTTCCTGAACACGCTGGATGTGGTATATAGGAACTTTAGCTCCAAAGCACAACTGTTCTTCCCCCTTGAAATAACGTAACGCTTATACATTTTATCGTACTCGAAAGTGATTCTGGATGACGGTGTAATTTCAATTGCAATATTCGGGACAATAATCTCCTCTGACACTCCATTTTCTTCGGAACAAGAGGGCAAATCAATCATTTTGAAACTCATTCCTTAAGAAAAAATAAAATAAGAAAAACTGGGTAAGGTCTGGGGGGGGGGGGTAAATAATGGTTTTCACATTAAAAAAAAAACAAAAAACTAGCGCCTCAGTGGTATGGGCTTTTTGTAATTTACTTTTTATGTTTTTGACAGATATTGGAATGAGTAAAGAAATGATTAATTTATCAAATATAGTTTCTGTAATTTACTTTAACTAATGGAATGAGTAGAGTAAAAGATTATTTGTCAAATGGATACAAAACAAAATTATTTACCTGGTTGTAGTGTATACTCCAATCCTCAGTAGTCACTATTCAAATAGGATATTCGATGAACTGATGTCTTCCTCTCCTGTTTCTTTCGTATATATACTCATCAATGGTACTCCCTAACAGCTTAGGAAAAACCTCCGCGCTCAAAAGGAATCCAGGTGGTCTAATCCACACCCCGCGATATCGAATATGGCACGGAGGATGAAGAGAGCAACGAGGAGGAGACAGAGGACAAGGAGACCAGCGACGACATTGATGAAGAGGAGGAGACAGAGGACGAGGAGAGCAGCGACGACATTGAGGAAGAGGAGAGCGACGAAAAGGATACAACCAGTAATCGTCTGCACTTCACTCCAATCGACCATCTAAACATTGGTTATTCATCAGACGAGGAGCATTGGGGTGACATCGAGGAGGAGGAGGAGAGCGGAGAAGAGACGGAAGGCGAGGAGGAGACGAATCAGCAACGTCGTCAATCCACCCCCATAGACCAGAACGACGAGGAGGAGACTCGACCACAGTTTACACCCGCAAACCATATTTGTTTAGGCTGCGTGTCTGATGAAGAACAAGTGCCATGGTGGCAAAGAGAAGAAGAGGAGGAGGAGCCGTCAAGTCAAGAAGTCATCTGTATATCATCGGATGAAGAGACGGAGCCTCCTCCCAAGAGAACTCGGATGTGACGTTCAGATTTATATTAACCGGTTAATTAGTATTTTTTATTATTTTATACAAATCTTCTTTCATGCTTCCCAGTCTCCCCCGTCTGGTTTTCCCCAAGATCTTATCAACCCCCCACTGTACGAGTACATTGACCCTGTTCACACCCTTATTCCTGTCAACCCCCTCATTTCCGGTAGCGAAAGTCCGATAACACCATGTGCACCCTCATTATTATGTCAGTTGATATCCGGCATTCAAACTATGCACATCAACACCATACAAGCCCCACCGTCTTCAAGTACAAGCCTCAATGGCTCAACTGGTAGAGCAGTCAACATGTGATCCAAAGGTCCCAGGATCGATACCCCTTAGATAGTTTTTGGTCATTTTCAAATCCCTTACAAAACAGAGGGGGGTGAATCTAAGGTGGGGGGAGGAGGCTAGGGGGTCACTTGATATCCCTTCCCTACACAGAAACACCCCTTCTTCCCCCCTCTCCCGAACGTTAAGCTAAGGTTTCTAAGCAAGTACCATAGGACCGCTTCAATCTGACCATGCATTTGAAGCGGCAGGTACCATATGCCCGCCTGTATCAATTATGCCCTATACTACTCACGCGAAGCTCCAAATAATCCAAAAGCTCCAAATAAGTATCGGACGAAAAGAGATCTAGGATGCTGACATCAAGGTTATGGGAGTTCTCAATTCTTCCCTTATTTATTCTTGGATACAGTCGTAGCATAGGTTTCTCACTGGCAGATTTCAGTGGCTTCTGCGAACGGCTGGATTATTTCCATTAGTTCAGCCAATGCTGCATGTTCTTCAGAGGAACGAATCATATGCGACATTTGTTTATCCCCGGAGAAGCTGCGTTATTTTCCCTTTGTCGAGCCTGATTACTACCGAAAGTTGCAGTCTTCCTGGAAATTTTACATTGTACGGCAAGGTGGGTCGTCTCCATTGCTGTACGTGGATGATTACACATTAACGGCTCCCTTTCCCTATGGATGTCTTGTTGACTGAGGGAAACAACATTAATCCACCGTTACGCATAACATAATGTTTCACGCACAACTATGAGTTAACCTGGAAAGAGAAAATACTTAACATTTCCATTTAAGTCACGTGGACCCTGAAAAGCTGATAGAAGACAGATGGGACTATCTTGAACGTGCCTGGAGAAGTATCCATTGTATTGTTCAACACAAATGTTACTACCGGCTGTGCCAGAGTTTCCACTTTGACGGATTAAAAATGAAACCACCTGTTTTCCTCGACCCTTGCCATGGAAGTTTGTTGCAGTTGACGGGTTGTCTCATAAACGATCAACCAATCTTTTTTTGAGGCGAACGAGCCCTGAACCACCCACGAAAACGTCACTTTGGATCGAAGTCCCAGCCTAACAAAAAAGAAAGACTTGATTGATTAACGTTCTCCCTTCTTTTGGTTTTATTTGATGAATATATCTGATTTTGTTTATTTTCTCTTCAGGAAGAGGCGCAATCGCCGCTATTCCCACCGTCGCATACCCCACTCCATAACCACCTCCGACTTCAGAACAGGCCTGATTACCGTTTTCAACCCCAGTAACCTCCCTCTGTCTGATGAGGAACAGAAGAAGTGAGTTCATCAACAGCTGCCCTATTTATCGAACTATCGGCCACCACAAGAGGGATCCAAAACGAGCTATATATGAGCCGTTCAAGAGGATCGCCGTAGACATAGTCGGAGAAATATATCATGCCAGATCCAAGCAACACAAGTACATCTTAACAGTCATTGACCATTTTTCCGGCTACCCACTGGCCCTTCCTCTTAAGAACCAAAGCGCAGAAACCATCGCTAAGGTTCTGGTGGACGAAGTTTTTTTGAAGTTCGGCATCCCTTGATCAATTTTGTCCGATCAAGGAGAGAACTTCATGGGAGAAACTTGGAGAGGGCTTCTAGTAGGCTACTCGAAGCCCTCTCCAAGTTTGTTCAGGGAAACCACCGACATTGGCACCTGTAACTAACGCAATGCGCATTTCGCAAATGTCATTCTACCGATCATGCGGTCCTGTTACTAACACAGTATGTCCATGACATCCTTGACCGGGGAGAAATTCCAGCTTCTATTTTCTTGACATTAAAAAAGCTTTCGATACGATATCTCATGATATTTTAATGCATAAGTTGGATCATTACGGTATAAGAGGGCCAGCAAAATCCCTAATAGCATCTTATATTAAGGACCGTTCTCAATATGTTGATTGAGGTGATGTTTCATCCGAAATGACTCGACAATCTAATATCGCTGGTATCCCGCAAGGCTCAATACCAGGTCCCTTACTTTTTTTAACATATGTTAACGACCTGAATAATTCCATGAGAATATTTGGTTTAAACTAAAGTACACTGCATGTACTGTATCGGGGAAAGATATGAACAGTTTGAAACTTGTATTGGAAGAAGCTTTCAACCATCTTGTAATGTGGCTTGAGTCAAATAACCTAGCTCTTAACGCTGATAAAACAAAATTCGTGGTTTTCTCTCGATGTAACGCTGCTGTTCCTGAGCTTCAACTAATTGAGTCAAGTGATTTTAAAATAAAGATTTCACGAGCAGCAGTTATGCGATACCTTGGAGTCCTCCTTGACTCTAATCTATCATGGAAGCCTCACATATCAAATTTGCGTATGAAGTTGGGGAGAAATATAGGATAATGCGAAGTCTCAGGTCATCCCTTCCCCTTGAAGCAATGCGATCACTTTATTATGCACTTATTCATTCCCATTTAATGATTTCATCACTTGTATACCTTAACACATTTAGTTCTCACATTGCGCCACTTCAAAGACAACAGAACAAAGCATTGCGGGTCCTTAAGAGTTACCTGCCTTCCCCTAAATTACATCCAGCGAAGTCGTCAACAGATTATCTTTATTGCTTTCTTAATAACCTACCTTTAAGACATTTTGTGACTGTTGAATCTATCCTCTTCAAACTGAAGTATGACCGTGGTTTGCTTCCCTTGTTTTTTCGTTCCTCGAACCTTTTCCCGCTTAAAACTATTGAACACGGACATCTAACTAGAAATTTTAATAAACTGTATCAGCCAAGAATTATAACTGAAAGATCTAAGTTTTCGCTTCGAAACTCAGTAATTCAGAATTGAAATATTTATACTCTAATTTTGACATTTCACAGTAGTGCCTTTGGGAGGTTAAGTTTTTATCTGGTTTTGAAGATACTGAACCTGGGGGATGTGAATACTCAGTCCACGATCGTTCCTTGGACTCAAATCACTTTTCCTCGGTTCTTGTTATCTTTTAGTTTTATTTTTTATTGTTTGTTTCGCTGGACGTGTCAACGGGTGGTGTTGGGGACCGAGTGCTGACGGGGGAATCCGCATATTTCCATTTGTATGAATGGCATGTAGTGAAGTATAAAAGTCTTTCCATCCCGTACATTACGAACTTGTCTTCTCAGCCGGGCTCTGGACATTTTGTTATTTAGTTTGTTATTAAAAAGAACCTGAACCTGAACCATAGTGAACAATAGTCCTAATAAGGCGAGCGGCGACACTCCCTTTTGTTGTTTTTCCGAGATTGTAGATTTCCCCATCAGATGGTATTTGGCAGCAGCGAAGCAGATGGCGGTATGCAATGGTACGAGTACGATGACTACGTGACGAGGGTCGAGAAAGGTGTTGAAAACGCAAGGTTACTAGCAGCAGAGAGAACATCGAAGTATCATCAGCAGCAGAAAGTCTACTACGGCAAGAACACGCAAATGCAACCGTTCAAAGCTAACGATGAAGTACTCTGTCGCATAATCTTCCCGGAATCTGCTATATCATCGAAGTTACAGCCAGCATGCGATGGTCCATACCGCACTACATACACATGGACGAAGAAACCGGGATCGTAAAACGTATCCACGTCAACCGCTTGAAGCCTTATCCGCAGTCTCAGTGGATGTACAAAAACGTAGACTGACGTAGACTAAACGTATCACTGACGAATCGTGCAGCGAAGAGAGTACGCTCGCTAATTGGCTTTCCACCTGCGGATAGGCTGCGCCAAATCCTGTTCGAGAGATACGGCCTCTGTCAGATCCGTCAACAGAAGAAAGCCACTTTCCGGATAACGACTCTTTTGAGTCATTCCACGAGCCACCAGAGACAGAGATTTACCTGCAGCAACGGCTGTCAGATGAGCGTCAACAACCACAGCCAGATCAACAACAGGAAATGCAAGCCACTGCATGATCGGACGCAGCCACAATCATCGATAGACACAGAAGGGATGCAGCCACAATGGTCAATAGCCACAAAAGAACTAGGTGCAGACGATCATCCTCAAGCACGAAAATCCTCAAGGACAAGAAAACAAACAGAATTTTTCGGAAATCCGTTCGGAAATACACTAAGCACGAAAATAATTCTCACTTATGATTTACAGTTAATTTCAAGTTTTCAGAATTTATTTCATTCTTCTAAATTTGTTTATGACATCTCGTTATCCTCTGCGAGATTAGTCATATTTGTCTATTTTGTATTTTTTTACATTTGTATTTTTGAAATATTTTCGCGCGTGGTCGCGCTATTTTTTTGTATAATCTTGTATTAAAATAATTAGACTTGGATTCACAGGTGCAGAATTTTCACAGCAAACTAAATGAAAAGTTTGTTGAATGTTTTCCGGAAAAAAAGACTAAAGTGTGTTCAACTGATAAACCATACGTAAATTCAGATATTAAACAAATGATTAAACATAAACTGCACTTAATTGGAAAAGGAAAAGAAATTAAGAAACAAAATTAAATGGAAAATCAAACAGGCGCAGGAAAATTATTATAAAAAGGAAGTAGATAGCCTCCTCGAATCCAAGCCGTCACAGTTCTTCGGTAAAGTTAAATATCTGACTGGTAGAGGCCCGCTACCAGTTGATTTCATGAAGGAGGAGCCATCAGAGAAAACAGCGAACGACCTAAACTCTCTATTGCTTCTATTGTACAGTCGTACCCACCACTGCCTCCTGAAAAGCAACCTTCGTTTTCAGCTGAAGCACCATCCCAAAATTCACAAGAAGATTCAAATGTAAATTCTAATTTAATGCCTGAAATTTCAATATCAGAAATTAGAAAGAAACTCTCCTCGTTAAAGAAAACATCAGTGGCACCCTTTGATGTTCCAGTAGCCATTGCTAAAGCTTTTGCGAAAGAATTGGCGTTTCCTCTTCATATTATTTACAATAATATCACCAAAACTGGATATTTCCCCGAAAAAGTGGAAAATTGGCGTCATCACTCCCATTCCGAAAAAGGGAGCAGCTAATGATTTCTCTGGTGTGAGGCCGATCACTGTTACATCAATTTTTAGCCGAATTTACGAGAGCTTTGTTGCTTCTTGGCTAAAAAAATATCTCTCGGAAGTCATCGATAAGAGGCAATTTGGTAACATCCCGAAGTGTTCAACTGTTCACTATCTCGTTAGTCTTCTTGATTTTATTTTTAAAAATTTAGATGAACCTGGGAAATGGATAAATCTAATTGCAATAGATTTTAAAAAAGCTTTCGATCTTGTAGATCACAAGATTTTGCTGGAAAAATGGCAGAGAAAAATATTCCTGAATATCTTATTAATATCGTAAAAAGCTTTCTAACAAACAGAGAACAAATCGTAAAATATAAAAATAATTTTTCTTCTTCTTTACCGATTTTTTGCGGTGTCCCGCAAGGACAGTGATCGGTCCTTTATGCTTCCTCCTCATGATCAATGAAATAGCTGTCGGCCTGGAAGAAAGATGGAAGTATGTAGATGATCTTTCCCTAGCAGAGGTAGTATCTGGAGCGTGTAAAAGTCAAACTATTGAACAAGTTACCTCTGAAGCAGCAAAATTAAATATGGTGGTAAATAAAGATAAATCTTCAGTAATGACATTTTCATTTCTCAAGAAAAGCCTACCTGAATTCGAACCACCTATAGACCCAAACCTCCTCAGTAACAGCACTACCCTGCTTGGGGTAGTGATCTCTTCTGATCTAACTTGGCATGAAAACACAAGATTGGTTGTAAAAAAGGCAAATGGTGCTATCCAAATGCTGAAGACTCTAAAGAAATTCCGGGTTCATAAGGATTCCTAAAATTAATTTTCTGCATGTTCATCCGCCCACTAGTAGAATATGCATGTCCTGTTTGGCATTTCGCTCTTACAAAAGGAGAAAGTGATAAAATTGAACGGGTTCAGAAGAGGTTTCTACAAATCATCTACGGAGGTTCCCCACTGCCTTACTCTTTTTATCTAAAAGAATACAAACTTGACCCCCTTTTTGTCCGTCGAGAGAAACTGTGCCTAAAATTTGGCTCAACCCTCCTCCTCCACCCCATCTACAAGAACTTCCTCCCGCCTCCCTTTGTCCCCCTCAGATCCCGACTCCCCAGAGAGGCGGCTGCGAAAGTTCCAAAACTGACACCGGTTTACTCCAGGTCACAGCGTTATTCTCGAAGCTTTGTGCCGAGTTTTGTTCGTACTTTTAACAATTCGTAACTTGTGCGTTTTATCCTATTCTTTTTGTGTTTCTCGTTGACAAATCTTTCTTGTATTAACTGTTTGACTAAAAGATACCATATTTGGGCTATGCCTATGAGAGACTGTATCTTGTTTACATTAAATGATTTGATTTGATTTAGTTATAAATATTCAGTTTGTAAATAAAGTTGTCAGTATATTCAAGTTTAATGAGGGTTGTTAAGTCAAGATCAGGAAGGGTCAAAGTAAATATTAAGTAGTTTCGGGAAATTATTAAATATGTAAAAATGTAAATAAGTGCCCGTGCTTGAGTGCAGCTTGTCATTTTGATTTGAGTTGGTATCCAGGCTTTGTAGCGAAAAGTGAAAATAAAGTAGTGTTAGTCTATCCACATTTGTATCACAATAACTATTGAAATTTGAAGCACTTACAAAACTGAAAAAAAAAAGTGATTTGAGGTTTTAAAGTGGGGTGTTACGAAGGGTTTTCATATCTTTATATTTACAATCTTTATCTGGTTTACCTTTTAATTCCAAGTCAGAATTAAAAAGGAAATTGTCACGAGCCTTTTAAACCTAGCCGAGATTAAAAGGAAATATGGTTTCCAAACTCATGTCCAAGTCTAATGTAAAGCATAGAACTCCGGAGAAAAGCTTGTGGTTAGAAAGGGAGAACCACTGGGAGATCAGTGAAAGGAGAACAAGGTGGATTGACGTCAGAAGGAGTTATAGTCGGGACTTCTTTAGTAATATTTAGGCAGAGAGTGGTGAAGCTTCGAAGGAACAACACAAGAGTGAGTAGAGTGAAATAAACGTGTCCTGAACCTGAACTTAGCGAGAACAGTACGAACAAATCCAAGCCTTCGATTAGACGCTACCAAGTTGAAAGACTCCTGGATCAGTAAACACCTAAAACCGAACAGTAAAACCTAACACGATGACATAAAACCCATTGGTTTAGTGGTGGCAGCGGTGGGATCAGGTTCAACCATTCCTATAGTATGCCGGAGCTGAGAAGTCCGTCAGGGGAGCTGGAGTCTGATCACTCCCGGGTGGAACCACCAATCTACTTTGGTAGTCCACCATTACCTCTCATTCGTGACCGTGTGTTGTCACATCCGACAGCACGGTCAGAAGCGTTGAAATTGAGAACGCAGGCAACCAGGCGGGCTGCACTTCAAGGCGTCAGATTTTATTTAGCTACCTGTGACGTTCCAAGGGGGCATGGCGAAGGGTCTTTGGCAGAATCACAAGATAGACCTAGGCGAGTACAACGTCCACCGCAGAGATGGACGTATAAAAAGTTAGGAGGTGAGTAATGACAGAGTACATCCCAAAACGTAGGTCCGGTTGACTTACCAAGCCAACACAATAGTACTAAATTTCAACAACCCGGGGTGGCTTGGAAAGACAAAAGGGCTACGGAAACAGTTAGTATTCTTCAGTATTACTTACGAAGTTTTTTTCGTCAAATTTTTTAGGTACTAGTAACGTTTTGAGACCGAGGAAAATACAACTTGATCAAGAAACGGGTCAATCGAGACAAGCCAAAACCATCTCTAACCATCGAGGAAGAGAAGAAATCTGAAATGAATTATTATTATATTGTAAAGTTTTGTTAACCACTTCAGAGGAACATCCAGACATGGCTAGAGAAGAAGCCATAGAGGAGCCAGCCACAAATAACTAAAATCATCTATATCCATCAAGGAAGAGCCACGAGAGCAGCAGAAGAGATAATTCATCTATACCATCTTTACGAAGAAGAGAAAGAAGAATTTTTATTTACTGTTTACAGTTTTGTTAATTAAGAATTGATTAACCCAATCACACTATGGCCATAGTTGGATAGGAATAATTGATACGTTAATTAACCTTTAAGTTATATTAGTTACAGTAAGTCTAATAATTAGATAGAACTAGAGTAGCATCACCTAATTAGACACTAGAAAATTATTGCTAAGAATTGGTTAATTTATACAATAATTTAGAATAATTTAGAACATCTAGAGACTAGTTTAGATAATGCAAGTATAGTAAATTAGTAGAACCTAAAGCTAGAATCATTCCATTTCAGAAAATGTAGCTTCAAGAGTGCTGTGACACATAAGATGGGTCGTATCAAGATTATTCAAGATTGTTGTCATAACCACTTGTAGCCACTCTCTCGCCACACTCTGCAACGTCATGGGACGCATCTAAAGTAAAAACATTTTTTTTCATTTATTTACCAGTTAGGAAAGGATGCGCCGGACGTTACATAAATTTTTGACACACTTAATTCTTAATACTTACACAATATTACAGTAGAAAACACAATTACCACACGAGCAAATATAAGGGAGCTCGAGTCATAGAGGGATTTTCTAGCAGAAAATATAGTAAAGTAATAAAAGTATCAATATCAATTTGAATGAATACACGAATATGTGCCCAGTCTTTATGAGTACTGCACGTTGTGTGAGCAGCAGCGTCACGAACTGTCGCTCATTTGATCGTCCAACCCTAAATTTTGTACTGTGTAGCGAGGTCATGCACTGATAAATCTTTGGAGTGAGCTCGATCACTGTTGGTCCCCTTGACCGAAACTACACGGTATTTTATCAGTCTATTATTGTGTTTTATTTTGCGAATACGTTTTCTGGCACAACAAAAGATGGCTCTATAATATTTAATCAGTTATGATGCCCTAGATCGTATTATGGTACCAGAATGACTGACTGTAGAAAATCCCCAGTGTATCATATTGGATCCCTGAAATATCGAATTTTTGTTGGATTTTGTGTCTTCCGGGTACTCTCCCCAAAGTAATAGATTATGCCCGGAAAGCTATGACACAAGACACGGTAATATAATAAATCTAAGTAATAAAATTAGAAGGAAAGTCGACTTATATTGTAAGTGATGGTTCATGAGCAGAAAGTTCTATCAGTCGTTCCGTTGTAAACTGCTCGTTTATCTCTTTTTGGTGGCATGTGTTACGTTTATTGTTATTGCGTTGAAACTGGTCGGGCAGTTCGATGTAACTGCGCTAGTACGGCTAGTTCTTCTTCTTCTTGAACTCCTCTCGAAATTAACCTGGACATGGTCGATAAAAATAATAATATACTTTGGAATTCTGGTCAGGTATGGGTTGCAAGTCCGCACGTTAGGGGTCGCTTGTAGACAGAAAATAAAAAAAATAACTAATAACTAATAACTGTACATAAAATCACCGTATAATATCTGATTTCCGTGTAAATGGATGCAGTTTATAGGTAGACGTCCGCGTAGATATTATGTTGCTCCTCGCATAGGTATGGGGTTTGACTTTCAGGCATTGACCCGTGGTCAGTGGTCAACTTTGCTTTGAAATTGGTGTTGTCCTCGATGATGTTGAACGAACTAAAACTGTTATCGATTTCTACGAATAGATAACAAAACAAACGGCACGTACTAGAAGGGTACAGGTATTCGCACAGTGCCGTGTCAGTGTAGTAAAGATGAGTCATTTTGTACGAGAGACGCTAGTGAACGTCTTCAATGTCCCCCGTTTAATTCGTTTACTCACGACGGTAAACGTTACCTGGATTGTGACATCCAGAATCTTAAGCGTATCGTCAATCGCTTTCAATTCGGTATTTTTCACATAGGCGAATTCACTTAATTCGTTTTGTACCGTATTCGATAATGATCAATAGAATCCTCATTAGTCCTCTCAAGGCCCTTAAACAAATAAAAGCTAAACAAAATACAGATGAGAGCAACAAGAAGTAACGTCAAGAATTAATGGATACCAAAGAAATTGAGAAGTTGAAATTTAAAGATCTAACTGTGATTCTTATTGCCTGAAGAAATTTTCAATAATTAAAAATTTATTGTTTGCGTATTTCAGAGATATGGCAGGAGTTGTTAAGCACATCAGCGACTTCAAGTCGTTTCAGCAGTTTTTGGCAGAAGGGAAGCAAGAAAAGGTGTCAGAAAACTTTGCTAAAGAGTGCGTTCTCACTCTAATTATTGAAACGATAAGTAATCCTTTCTTCACTCCTGACAATGAACTGATAAGCGCTCTGAAATCTGTAGTGGAGAATAACGTAAAGGTCACGAGGATAGAACTCGAGAAGTATTTCAGGTCCCATCCAAAAAGTTCAGGCTTAAGGAATTCAATCCGGAACAGCGGAATCATGTGGTTTATGAGGGTGGGTTCGAAAATCGCTGAAGTAGTAAAAAGTACAGACCCTCTCATAAAAGTAACGTACACGCCCGGGGGAAAAATTCATACCTCCGAAATTAGTGGACTTCGTACGTATTTCGCGAAATTTAAAATCCCTAATCGTGTTGTGTGGAACGCCATTTAAAGGACAAGCGTGGTTTATATTATATTTTTTTTACCGTAGGTTTTTTGGAAATGCATTTCTACCTGTTTCTGCTAGTTGTCTCGTCAGTTTTGTCAAATGAGCAACCTTCGTTTCAAACCACTGAAAAAGGCATGAGCCTCATACTTATAGACGGCGCATTAATCACGAGGGTAGAAAACATTAAGGTAATTACCTCCGAATGGATTGTGTATTTCGAAGTGGAGCTCGGACACTTGCAGTTAACGTGCAAAACTCTTCAAGAACGAGTAGCAGAATTTTCGGAAAAAACTAAGTTCTTATTCAAACGTCGTTCAAACTATTCCGCAGGATTGTTCGAATGTTACGTTATGAACCGATACAGGGAGTCAGTGTTGCACATGGTAAAAGACAGGAGCAAGATCTTTTCAAGTTTGACATCCGAAAACCCAGCAGACTATTTTCACCCGGCAAATAAATTAAAACTGCAGTTAAAAACTATTCTGGAAAACGAAACGATTTCAAAAAGTAATCGTGATAAAATACGCATGTCGGAGCTATTTCATGATCCGACAGCGCAGAGATCACTCTGGAATTTGAAAAGTCGAATGTCAAGTCTGAATTGGACCCTTGCTCAAGTTTTGGGGGGAATCGAGAAAGTGGAAAATACCCTAATCCAATTAAATGAAAAGCAGGTTAATCTGACTTTAGCACTAGAAACGGCATTCCTGTCTTCCGGTATGTTAGAGGCAGGATCTCATTTACAAGTTTTAGTCGATTATTTTTTAGAAGTTGAAAGGGCTGTTTCTGTGTTAGAAGCTGGCAGGGTACCGAAACTTCTCGTTCCTCCAAAAGAATTAAAGAACCTGTTGGATCAGATCGATCGGATCATCCGGCAACAAGGACGGCTAGAGCTCACAGAAAGTATAGAACCGATCGACCCGTTCTTCTGGTATTCTGAGCTTTTGGAGTCATCGTTTGGGTTAGTCGACGAAAATCTGCGTATAGCAGTGAAAATTCCGCTTTCTTATGAAAATACCAAATTTCAGTTTGTTCGTATCATGCCAGTATCAACTGTGGGACCCTTGGCGCTTTGGGTAAAACTAGACACGAAAGAGAAATCTTTTACTTTGTCGGAAAAAGCAAATCAAATTTTTACAGTACAGACACTAAATCATAAAGTAATGACAAATGAACGTATTTTCGATTTAAGAAAACAAGTGGGCGAACTGAAAGAAATGAAAAATAATTCAAATCTGGAATGTTTGGAAAGATTAATTACTAATGACAAGAATGCTTATTTGTTTGTTCTTGGAAAGCAGATACCGGAAATCCTAAAATTAAATGAAGGCGAAATTTTCATCTCGAAAATGGTGCCGCTACAGGGTAGTTGCACCAGACTGAACCAAATAGGGGTACCAGAAGCGCACGCGAATGTTTTGAGCGTAAAAAGGAACTGTGAATTGTCACAAAACGGTATGTTATGGAAACTTTCTAGTAACGTGGAATTAGATGACATGCATATAAAATCAATTAAGCCTAAACCAGTTCTTCCTGAATTGAATATAACTGTCTCTCAGAAACAAGTTTTTGATACATGGGAAGGAGAGAAACCCATCGCATGGTCCGAATTAATCGAGGACCTAAAATTCAGATCAAAAATTTTATCAGACGAAGAGAGAGCGGAATCACTAATTTTGACAGAAACTGCATTACTGATAGATTTGACAATCGTAATCGCAGTTTTCGGGTTGTCATATTTGACGTTGGTTGTGACAATTGTAGTAATAACCTGTAAAGTCCGTATGAATAAACGGAGGGTGAACTCGGAAATTTCTGAGCTCCAGAATCTAACGTTAAGTCCTACCGAAGTCCGGCTCATGAGAGAGTACGCTGAATTTGTTGGTATTCGCTAAAATGCTGCATTAGAATCGCTATTTTAAAAGCCGCTCCGCTTAAAGCTAGTGTTGTGTTTTAGTGTGCCGTCCTGTGAAAGTCAGCGTATATTCTTCAAATAAAGCGGACAGCAATCAAGCTCTGATCTTCAGTCTTGATTGTGGACGCAAAGAAGCAACAAGTAAAATGAAAGTTCTGCTTTTTGTAATCGGAACTTAAAGTTTTTCAGTAGCAGATATCAAAGTGGGCGTGGGACATGTGTTGGTTCCAGAAGGCCAAATAGATGTGACCACTGCCAAATGGACGATTGTGGGTGAAGTTAACCTGGACTTCTTCAAAGCCATTGCTGGTACTGTAAGGAAATATTTTGTATTGATTGTCAGCCACCAAGACGCCTTGGATCAGCAAAATGTTGCCCAAAATCAATCGAAAGTGTATGAAGTTTACAGAAAAGAAAATTCAAAAATGAATGAACTAATTTCAGCTTTAGAAAATGAGGTCGAAAGTATTTCAATCCTATTAGGAACTAATTCTAGAAGTAAAAGGGGCCTCATTGATTTGGGTGGTGAAATACTTCGAGTATTGTTTGGTAGCGCAACAGTTACCCAGATAACAGAACTTTCAGAAGCTGTGGGCAACCTAAAGATAGCGGGTATGGCGCAAAAGGATATAATTTCGAAACAAGTAACGGTAATTAGAAACCTTGTTCTTGCTGAAAAACAACAAGATGAAATGTTGGGGAATTTAACATCAACGTTACAAGGCGTCGAGGTGCACTGGCAAAGAATATCGAAACTCGTCGCCCATAACACCAACCAAGGTGTGCTTTCCGGGGCCGATATTGGCTATTTAAAAATACAACAGCTTCTAGGTGAGGTACGTCAAAAGCTTCATGAAGTAGAAATCGATCTAAACTCATTGGCGGCCAACCGTCTTCCAATAAACATGTTTCGCCCCAAACGATTAGTAGACATTTTAGCAAAAATCAGTACAAGTCTACCCGCTAAGTATCGTTTGCCCGTGCGAAATATCGAAAATGTTTGGCCGTACTATCATCATTTTGCTAAAACCTCGACTTTGCTTACAATTTCTGGATTAAGAATCGTCACTGAAATCCCGTTGGTGTCGCGGAGTGAAATGTTTGATCTCTATAAAATAATGCCTTTTCCTACTTTTCAAAGTAGTTTACCAAATAATCTAACCACTGTCTACCCGACACAGCCTTTTATTGCTATTCAGAAAGAAGAACGTTCAGTTCCATTTTGTGGAACTGAATTTAGATGACTTTAGAAACTGTGTAAAAGTAGAAGTACAAATTTGCCCTTTGTTTAAAGCTGTGCAAAAGAAAGTTCTGAACTCGTGCAACTACGCAATTTATAAAGAAAACTTTGAAGAAATAGAGAAAAATTGCTTGGTTACGTTTTCACCCCCTCCGACACCGGAAGTACCGATTCTTAGTCACGTCGCTGAGAACCTCTGGGTGTTTTCCGCCAAGTTGGTTCATGCTTCGATTGCATGTAATGACGAACTAAAAGAGCGGGTCGTGCTGAACGGCAGCAATCTCCTTAATCTGCCTTCAGGCTGTTCGTTATTTTCCGAAACCTTCACAATTCCTGCGTCGTTTTCGGGAATAACAACGCTAAACCTTGATTTTGGAAATATTTCGGTTAGCGTGCCTAGCTTTACGCATAATTTACCTAAACTAACATTCTTCTTAAAAATAGAGATAACCAGAAAACTGAAAGTCGCAAATATTGCAAGCCGTAAGACAGAAGTTTCGTTACAAGAACTTGAAGTAGCGCTAGAATCGAATAACCCAATTATTCAAAATTCATATGAAGCAGTAGGCTACGTTCAGAAACATGTCAATTTCATTGGCATTTCATCTCTTTTTGGAAACTTGATCATCCCAGTCATTGTGGTGATGCTCTATCACTACGTCTGGCAGGCCAGACGCCAGATGGCACTACCATCGACTATCTTAAATCTTGTGGATATGGGCAGTACAAGACCAAAATTCGAGAAGTCCATTGTATTACCTCTCAGAAATTTGTATAGTAAGCTCAAAGTTAAAGCTAAAGTTCCGTCTGCACTTGGGCCTGTTGTTTCTGATGCTGTTGTGCCAGTCCGTAAGGGAATCCGTCAAGGGGCGATCACTTCTCCGCCAGTTTACAATAACAGTATAATTGAGGCGCAAGAAGTAGTGTGTATTTGTTGTATTTTTCGTGGTTTAGATATTTCTTTAGTAAATTATGCGGATGATATTTTGAATCTGAGCCGGTACGTTAAGCCTATTGAAGAAAATTTTCCCGCCCTTTCCGAGTCTTATTCTAACATAGGTCTAACTTTCAATGAAAGTAAAAGCGAGGTGCTTATCTTTAACGGGGAAAAAGAAGCTGATAATATTTCTGTTAAGCTTGGCAGCCAGTATATTGTCCCTACAGGTTGCCTCACATATCTTGGTCTGCCTTTCTACTCAGACCTAAAATCGACAAGGCTTGGTCATCATACCGTTACGGTACCCTAGTTTCCTGTAAGTGCGTGTGTAACCGACATATTCTGGCACGTCTCTACAATGCTGTGGCTCTGCCACACGTTATAGCTTTGGCACCACTTTGGCATATAATGCTACAATCCCAACGTCAGAATATTAGATCTTATTATTATCGGTACGCCAAGTATCTGTTGAGTCTCCCCCCATGGGCAAAGAATACAAAAATCAGTACAAAATACCATCTTGCCGATCCTTTGCCTGCGATTGAGGCAAGAATAAAGAAGTTTTAAAGTTCATTAAACAGATCCCACGGTTTATACAACTCATTTACGTGCTAATGTTCGTATGCTCTTAGATTGTCGTTATGTTAAAATGTTGTATTGCGTGTTGTTGTTCTCTTCTTTTCTAATTTGTTTACTCCGTCTAGGTCCCCTTGGACCAATTTTGATGGGAAAGAAATTTTTTCATTCATTCATTCAGAGATGAGGAGGAGCAGACAGATGAAACGGGCAAAAAGAGACGGATTAAGAATCCGAAGAGGAGGAGACGGATGAAGGACTCAAAGAGGAACAGACGGATGGAGAAGGACGGACAGACGGATGATCTGCCTAGTTTTCCTGCTTGTTGGAGTCCGGAACTTTGGTAGGATGGAGTTCGAGTTTCGATCTAGTGATCAAAATACATGGGTGTGCTTTAACGTGAATAGATCATTTCGGTGGAACTTTCGATGAGCCTTCAATCAACACTGATATTCCGGATACAATATAGGCTTGACTAGAAATCAAAGGCAGAAAAATAATTTTCTAAGGAACAGTAAGAGGTGAATAAGGATAAATTTCGTGTTAAAACGAACTGGCAAATAGCATACCCGGTAGTCAAAATGGATGTTATAAACGTATACATAACATAAACGTAGGGTTCGTCCTTCGTCGCATCCAGCCAAATGAAGACAATTTTGTCGTGGAAAGAGCAAAGAGGGGGGGGGGGGCCTCGTGTTCCATGGAAGACGACTGCTTCAGACAGATCCGACTGGAGCAGAAGGAGAGCCAAACAATGCAGTCTTCCTCGTCATGAACAGCCTCTACCCGTGCGTGACTTTGCATTGCCCTGTGGAAAGTGCCAGTGGGTGTATCCAGAAGACCGCCAAATCCCTGACCTAATCACAATTGAAGACAATGGCCCTGTCGGCTGGTTCTTTGAGACTGATGGAGAAGTATCCTTTGTATTGTTCAACAAGAATGTTGCTGCCAGCTGTGCCAGAGTTTCCACTTTGACGGATTCTCCCATCAAAAACGGATTTCTTGGGTCCTTGACGGACTGAAGAGAAATGAAATGGCTTGAAAATGGCATTTTCTGCAAGCTGGAGATTTTACCATTGATTCCCGGAATGAGGTAGGCTAACTTACAGTTGCTTCCTTTAAAAATGAAACCACCTGCTTTCCTCGACCCTTGCCATGGAAGACTGTTGCAGTTGATAGGTTGTCTCATAAAAGATAAGCCAATCTGTATCATCCTTTGTTTGATGACAAAAATGCTAAAGCCTGACAGAAGGGTCAAACTCTGGCACAGCGATACATACTTGATAAGAAAAATCGTTTCTAAAGGTCCGCGACTGCCACTCTCGGCAACCCTGCTTCGGGTAGTGGATCAACCACAAGGACAAAAAGGTCGAAAGAGCCGAAGAGCTGAAGTTCGACTACGACATCCGGCTCGGTCAATTTAATGAGGGCTACGACCAAACATTCCTTCTGCCAGGAAATAAGAGGAAGCGAAAAAAGCAGGTGGAAGTTAAAATAGCGGAGGAAACCGAGACAGACGAAAGAGAGGCGGAGAATACAGAAAAGAAGACGAAGCAAAAGAGGCACTTGGAAGAAGAAATGGCGAAGGAAAACGAGATTCAAGCTGGACCTGGACCAAGGGTCGGAGCCGGGTTTCGGGGACTTCATGCTTTGAAAGAGAGGCCAAGGATACTCAACGGCAGACAACGTGATAATTGTGTTTATTACCGACCGAGATAAGTCTGTTTATGAGTTGCTCACCGAGTGTTAAAAACAGACAAATATTATTCACTAGGTTGTGATTGTTCCATGTTACCGATAAATGTGAACAACAAAATGCAAGAAACAAACAGGGTTACAGTTACAGTAGTTTATTTCGTGAATAGCATGAATAACAAGTACGCAAGAGCTGCAACATGGAGAGTAAATGATGGATTTGTTTCAGCCTTCGTGTAATAATCAACCATGACTGGTGGCAATTACAGGACAAGCCCCTTACGGAGCTTAAACTGCTACCGCAAAACCCTGGGCCCGCCGCCGTTCACATGAAATGGTGTCGTTTAACGGGTGTCGTCACGACGTGTAAGTGCCCTAAGCGATTGAGCGCTAACACAGGGTCGACAGTACTAAGAGAATTATCCTCAACATTCGGCAGAATCTCGGCATTTTAACATGATCTACAGAACGATCGTTTGTCGTCCTCATTGATACCCGTATACCATCACGAACAGAAATGAACAGAAGAAACAGAAAATCTATGAATAGGAGGATTTACCAGGTACACCTTACCCAGCCACACGGATGGCCGCAAAATCAGACCAAAAGTGGCGCGTTCGAAAATACAGATACCATTTTGTAGAGCACTAAGCCATACATATTGAAACGCGTGGCGTTGCAAGGCAATCAACGACAGTAACAAAAGAAAAATCCAGTGTACAAGTAACTGTATTGTTATATTGGAAACGTCTATTGTGTGTTCTTTGTGTGACGAGATAAAACCATATGCTTTCAAAATCAGTAGCCAAACCTGTGGCAAAGCTATAAGCTAGGCCTACAAGACAAATCTGTTGCGAGTTATTCGCAACGTACAGTATTGTGAATTGTGAAAAGGCGAAACTTTGGTATCTAAACTTAGTATCCAAACCCATGAAAATGGTAGGAACAGCGACAATCGATAAGCCTCATGAGAAATCTCTTACAAGCGATGCAAATGGGAGATTTTTCGTATACTACAGAATAAAACGTACTTCAGTGTTGCCACTTATAGTGCATTTCACAGTATAAACCGCGCTTCTGATTTTTCTGAATTTGACTATACCGCGGAATGGCTTTTTTATCCCGCTCTGCGGCCAAATTACTATTTCGTCAACGCTGAAAGTCAAGTGTGGCTTGAAACTAAATTAAAAGAAGGCTGCAACAAGTATAACTGGAGCAAGGTCGAGCTACAGCCGTGACATGCAAAGCACGTCCTGAACGTAAAGGCTAGTGTGACTTCTATGGGATATAAATCATAGTATTGATATGGGGTGACCGACTTTGGTCTAGGAAGTAAGTAAGGAAGTAACGAAATCATTTCAGAAAAACACTATCATGGCAATGCCAAATTTGGGTATTACGTCAAGTGTAATGGTCTTATGGTCTATGATATTCATGATCCTTCCTGTTCTAAGTAGTCTTATGTGTCAATGTGAGTGTTTCCTTTTAACTCCTTGGATATACAGGTTCTGAATAAACTAGTCTTGATCAGAGTAACGACCATGGCGAAAAAAGAATTCAAGTGTTGGTGAATTTGAATTCCTAGTATACATTTATAGAAATTTTTTCGAACAGGTATGTAATGCAGATCCTCCTTTGACCCACGGTCAGTTATTTTACGATAATCTTCACACAGAAAGTTAGCGGTAGATATGAGAGGATGATATAAGTCATATCAGTCTCCAGAGAGGATGTTATAAGTCATATCAGCCTCCAGAGATGATTTCTGTTCGAAAAGGTTATATCAGTTAAGAGACCTCCATCTCGGTTGATATTTAATGACAACCTCGATGGCCATTTAAAAATATCAACCTCGCCTTCGGCTCGA
The DNA here is from genome assembly GCA_030848855.1 of Branchinecta sandiegonensis. NCBI lineage: Eukaryota > Metazoa > Arthropoda > Branchiopoda > Anostraca > Branchinectidae > Branchinecta > Branchinecta sandiegonensis. Next base: position 26,095,369 of record JAUPMV010000001.1, on the reverse strand, counting down.
AAGATATTTTTCATAACCCACCTCGCCTTCGGCTCGGATAGGTTATTTTCAATGACCGTCTCATTTTCCGATATCAACCTCGATGTCTGAAGTTAACCTTTAATATGTAGATGTAGTAGTTAGATTTTAAGATGAGGAACAAGCGAACTGCCACAGCCGGAACAAAGTCAGGAACAAACGATATAGACAAAACAAATACTGTCCAAGAGTCATAAGCCAATAGAGGCATATGCTGCAAGTGTGGTGTTGCAGTGTTTGTTTTGAAAACTGCAAGAACAAAGCCATGCGTGTCCAAAAGCAACGACCTAGACTAGCAAACACTGACATCTGTAGCAAGCAAACAAAGACATTCGTCGGAAGATAGCAAAATAAACGAGACAACCGATTATAAATAAGTGCATCTTTCTGTAGCATGTTCTTTCGTTTACTGCAAAGGCGCAACGTACCCAAAATCAGTAGCCAAACCAGGAACAAACGATATAGACAAATCAAATAGTGTCCAATCGGTAGCCAGTAACAACATATGCTGCAAGAAATCACACGAGCCAAACCAGGGAACAGTGCAAGTATATTGTTATCAGTGTTGCTTCGTGGACTGCGAAGACAGAACCATGTGTATCAAAAATCAGTGGCGAAAACGTTGCAAAATCTAGAACAGAAGATAGCGACAAACCAAATTGTTTTCAAAAATAAGCCATCGGATGAATCTGTTGCAAAAGATTCACAATAGGCTATAGCAACAAACCTCACAGTTCCAACGCTTGATAATGACTGAATATTATTATTTTTCCGTCATCAACTCGCAATTTTGTCCCTTCCGCTGATTGGGCGAATTTTAATCCCATTGAACTGGTTGGACGAAAGATTAGCTGCATTTCCGCTATCCCCATGGGGCAGGGGTTGAACTTAGGTTTAGCCTCATAGTTTTCTATTCGCATTGGTTCCCACGTTGCGTCCCCGCTCGGGCATGGGAGGTTATCACGGCAACCAGATCTACAACAAAATAGACTTGTACCTATATTACTAATGAACTCTACGTTCCCATCCCCGATATTACGGAAATGATGTTCAATGTTCATCCGCCCTAAAGGTTTCCATTGCCCTCTCAAACAGGTGTTTCAACAAATTTCTGGGACCCCCTCCAACTCCCACCACCAGACCCTCAAAATAATAATAATGTGGCCATATACATGAACAGGTTATACACTGATTAAGCAACAAAATTAAAAAAAAATGTAACAAAAATCAACTTCTATTGTCACGAAACTTCACTCCTTCATCAATGAATCTACACACTTTGCATATTATCTGTGCCGATGTACAATCAAAGATGTCTGGAAGCCGCAAATTCGTTATCACTATCGATATAACATCTATACAATGTCAGAAGTTTCATAACAGATAACACGAGGATGCGCGGTTTCAACAGATAACACTAACTCTGTTGTGTTCCAAAATGTTATGCAAAATAAGGGTTACCATCAGGAAGAACCGAAAAACCTACAAAAAGTATCTGCTGAGTTTTCCGACATCATGACGATAAGGAATAAAGTCAGTAGATGCTTTTTTGGCTCTTCCTAACAAAGCTTGTTCTGCATAACATTTCATGCATAACGTTTTCAAAGACAACAGATAACATCCGAAGTGTTATCTGTTACGTATTATCTGTTGAAACCGCGCATTCTCGTGTTGTGTTATGAAGCTTCTGACAGTGTAGGTAACCAGATCTCTGCATCTTCCAACGCGTACTCCAATACCTCCATCCCTTGGTGTGTCAAAGGGTTGTTGACAAAACGTCCCCATTCGAAACGTCCCCATGACAAAACGTTCCCGTGACAAAACGTCCCCGTGGCGAAACGTCCCCGATTATATAATTTGTTTTTCATCGCTGAGGGATAGCTAGGCCTATGAGACTACTGATTGCCTCATCGTTCAGGCAAAAAAAGTTTATGGAATAGAAACTTTTGAAAACCACGACGGGTTGACTACTTCAGCATTTAACCGATACTCAAGAAACAAACCAAACCAAAGTGTTGGTCCCGGCTATAGCCATTTCTTAAAGAAAGCGAAAAGATTTGGTAGTTTGTCAATTTTCGCTTTATCTTTTATTTAATTGGTTTGTTTATGTGTTTGTTTACGCTGCGATATAACTCACTGATCTCACTTTTGTTCGATATTTAATTTGGTGATTTTTATTATTAAAATTTTTATTAAAGGATCACACCCGTCTAACCTAGATTTACTTGTCTCGCTGCCTAACTAATAGATAACTAATCGTTCCATTTACTTTTGTTTCCTCGCTTCCCATCTCATTCTTATTCAGCATAACGGCACTACGCTGATTTTTGCATTTTCCTTGTTCGACTCTCTTTGAGCCACAGCGGGCTTCCCCTTTCTCTGAGGAGCTTATTGGTGCTCCTTAGATTGTACATGTTTCTTCAAACGACCGAGAACTGATTAGTTACCAGTCAATTGCAAGGCATGTTGCAATACATAAGCAACCGGTCCTATGTCCGATTTTTCCTGCTTATAAGGAATGTTCCCGCATCTGTAATGCACACTCTGAAGTTGTTTTACCTTGATCCTGTACCTGAAGATCGAAGCGAACTTAAAATCGGACGTTTGCCGTGGGGACGTTTTGTCACGGGGACGTTTTGACACGGGGACGTTTTGTCATGGGACGTCTTGTCACGGGGAAGTTTGTCACGGGGACGTTTCGCCAGGGGACGTTTTGTCATGGGGACGTTTCGTCGGTAAGCCGTGTCAAAAAATTTCCAGGACTACAACTCTCTCACCGTAGTCTACCCAGATACGATCCAGACATACAAATGTCACATCTAGAACAGTTCTGTGTCTGACCAGATAACATCTAGATCTAATTGCAGAGGCGTCACTAGCCAAAATGTTTTTTGGGGGGGGGGACGAGGCATTTACCGACTGGCTGTTAATTTTTACCGACTGTTTTTCCAGGAAAAATGACTGTTTTCAACAATAAAATTGACAGTATTTGATGGTGGAAAACGGAAACTTGTGTTTCCCACAAGTTCGTCTTTCCAACTTGAGCGGTTTTGAGAAATATAGCTCCAATAAAATTCAGCTGACGTATCCGTTTTCCACCATCAAATATGATTCGCAGTCAGCTTGGGCTGAAGGAATATTTTATATTGACAGTTTTGAAAAAATTGACGGATTTCCAGAAAAGTCCACTGTTTTCAGAAAAAACGACTATTTTGACGAAAAATCGACCAATTTTCAGAAAAACCGAATGTTTTCACGAAAAAAATCAACTGTTTTGACGAAAAATCGCGGCGCTTCTCGCCGACTCGGTTATTTCTTACCGACTGGCTGACAGCATTGGGGGGGGGGGCGTTCCCCCCCCCCCCCCCAGTAAAACAGGTCATAGTTTTTATGGCACTTGAGCTTACTCAAGTGCCATATAGCGATCATAATGTCTGTCTGCCTGTCGGTCTGTCCGCATTTTGCTAGTTTGGGCACTTCCACACGACCTAGCACGATAAAACTTGGCACGCATATCAGCGACCCAACCGAATTAACTTGAAAATAATCACTTCCCCGATCCGACCATCAATGGGGGAGGGGCAAGATGGGGAATTCGGAAATTAGTAACATTCTTAACTTTGGAACGAATAATCGGACGTGCATTAAACTTGACAGGTATCAAGAACAAGTGTCTTGGATGTCCATTGTCAAATTCGGGTCGGATCCGATAACTGGGGGGGGGGGCTGGAAGGGGACATCCAAAATCCCTTGAAACGCTTTTTCTAGTTTTTGTCAAACCCCTATCCCGTTCTTCACACTAGTATTGCTCTGCTCGTGGATGAGTCATTCTTTGCTTAAATACTCTTGATGACTATCTCTCCCTGCCGATGCAGAATCTCCGGGTACCTGCGGAAGAAAGGAAGAAACGGTGACACAGCTGCGCTGACTTAGGATTTGAGTCATTGAGTTTGAGTCGCTACGGACACGTTTACTCCTTCTTCCTGAGAATCACTGGCGTGTTTTGGACTTAGTCATATAGAGTATTCGTTCGGATAGAGCTAGAGCAATCGAAGGTCCAAGGGGTTGGTATACTATGCTGTTGAACCTCAGTAGGGGTTAATATAGATTAAGGACTTCCACACAAGCTAGGAAGATGAAACTTCGCAGGTATATTCATGGACGCGACCAGATTAACTTACAAATAATCACTTCCCCAATCCGACTCTCCCCGGATCCGGGAGTCCGGAAACTAGGTAGGAACAACGGTAGCAAAAGGGGAGCAGGCAAAAGAGCGATGCCCAAATGCGGTATCGATCCGCGAATCTCTGTGTCAAGGGTCCAGTGTTCTACCACTGCATTACGACTTGATGTATACAGAAACGAATGCGGAAAGAGATACGGTTTAAAGATTAAATTCAGACTAAGTGGTCTGACCCCTTGCTAAATGCTAACCAGAGCAAAATAACTAGAGCTATTTTGCTCTGATGCTAACAAATCTCGTGAAACACTTCCACATAAGCTAGTACAATGAAAATTGGCAGGCATATAAGGGAACCGACCAGATAATCACTTTCCAGATCCGATCATAGTGGGGAGAGTGGAGGGATTGGAAATCCGGAAACTCTTAACATGCATAACTTTGGAGAGGATAATCGGACATGCGTGAAACTTGAAATGTGTCAAGAACAAGTATTTCGGATATTCAGTTTCAAATCCGGACCAGATTCGATACCTGTTGGGGGGGGGGCTGGAGGGGGCACCGGAAATTTTCTGAAACGCTTCCACATAAGCTAGGACAATAAAACTTGGAAGGCATATGAGGGAACCGACCAGGTTAACTTGGAAATTATCACTTCCCCGATCCAGCCATCGCGGGGGGAGTGGGAGGGATGGGGAATCCGGAAACTAGAATCCTACATGCATGAAACTTGACAAGTGTGAAGAACAAGTGTCTCGGATTTTCAATTTCAAATCTGGCCCGAATGCGATAACTAGGGGTGGGGGTAGAGGGGGGGGGGGGGGGCGGAAATCTTTTGAAACGCTTAGGGTCTAGGGATCGGGATGGGACTTGAAGGAAAGAACGAGCATTAACCCTAGATACTTTATTGACAAAATAGGACCGGATCGTGTCGCAGTGGAGGGTGTCGGAGGGGTTTCTTGGATTTCCGCGGTGATACACGAGTTAGGATACTTCCAGATGTACTATGACCATGAAATTTGGCAGACATATTAGGTACTCTCCTACTTGACAAGTGTCAAGAACAAGTGTCTCAGATGATCAATTTCAAGGTCGGAACGAATCCAATAACTGGGGGGGGAGCTGGAGGGGTGCGAGAAATCTCGTGAAACGCTTAGAGTCGAGAGATCGGGATGAGACTTAGAGGAAAGAACAGGCATAAGCCGTAGAGACAATACGAGACATTACTGACAAAACAGAGGATCTTGTCACAGTTGGGGGAGCTTGAGAGGGTTTTCCACGATTCTGGTCATCACGAGCTGGGATACTTCCAGATGTGGTATGACCATGAAACTTGGCATGCGTGCTAGGGACTCTGTCAGATTGGCTGAAAAATAGTCCCTCCCCCGATCCGATCATCGTTGTGGAAGAAACAGTTATCAGTGAGTGGAATAACTATTTCAGATTTAGTAGATCAAGCCGATTTTCTGATGAAATGAATTTCGGGAGAGAGATGCAGCCTTGACAACTGCAAACCGTATCTGACAAACATGCTATCTGTTCTTGCAACTGCCATATGAGCTTTCAGCTCTTGTTTAATGAAGGGTGACAAACAAGATAGAATAGGCTACACTAATAAAGAAGGCACTAATTACTTTGAGCGTGTCCGAAAGCTCGGAAACGAACGAAAATGCTGAATTAATTGAGCATTTTATGCAGCATTTCGCTTTCGGACTTAAATTTTCGCTCAGTTAATGCAGCATTAATTCAGTATAAAATTCATCGAAAAATTCAGCGAAGATGCTAAATTTTACGCTGAATTTTCAAGAAGAAACTGGGGAGCTGGCGATTAATGCTAAATTTCGGAATTAGAAGTGTCAGAGAAGAAATAAAGAACGTGTCTGAAAGCTTTTAGTGCTGTAAATGCTGCATTTAATGCTGCATATAAGGTAAGAGCTTTCGGACGAAACTAAAAATAAAAATGCAGCATTAAATGCAGCATTTACAGTTCTGAAAGCTTTCGGACACGCTCTTTGTCACTGAACCATTTCCCTCTTGAACAGAAGAGCTTCAACCGTAGTGGGATCGCGTTTGGCTCTTATTGCTCGCAGGGGTGTCACGACTGGGGGGGAGGGGGGGACGCCCCCCCACCAATGCTGCCGGCGAGTCGGTAACAAAATACGAATCGGCGCGAAGCGCCGCGATTTTTCGTCAAAACAGTCGATTTTTTTTCATGAAAAAAGTCGTTTTTTCTGAAAAATGGTCGATTTTTCGTCAAAATAGTCGGTTTTTCTGAAAATCAGTCGATTTTTTTTCAAAAATGTCATTTTTGTTGCTGAAAACAGTCATTTTTTCTGTAGAAAAAGTCGGTAAAAATTAGCAGCCAGTCGGTAAATGCCTCGTCCCCCCCCCCCAAACATTTTGGCTAGTAACGCCTCTGATTGCTCGGCCGATGGCCCCAGCAATCAAGAAAAGTTTCTCCACATCAGAACTTTAAAAAGGAACTGCCGAAAACTTTAAGCGAGGGAATTGTCCATTTGGTTGTTTCCAACTGCACTTGTTTGTTTTCCTATTTTATAACCATATGACCCGTACCCACATCAAATGAAACACACAAAGTAAATAGGCTCAAGCTGGAAAATAAACTTCATTTTCCAGCTTGAGCGGAGCGGCTTCTGGCCTGAAGAGGACCGTTACCAAGAAGTGACGAATGTAGCTCTAATAAAAATGCAGCTAATGTATTTGTTTAGCACCGTAAAATATGATTCGCAATCAGCTTCGACTTTATAAGAATATAAATTTTAGAAACTCGACTTTTAAGAAAATCCACTGGATGTCATTTGTTTTCAAATTCTCATATTTTGATCAGGTTCGATCCTGATCAGGCCCATATGTTTAGCTAATCGACGAACACAAGAAAAAAGACACATTGCGATCACGCATAACAGGAATTGTGTGAAATGAATTTTATTGACTGAAAAATCAGAACGGAAGGACAGAGCACTTACTGGTATGGATGCTTCAATAGAAAACATGCGCGAATCTCAAGGTTGTTGCGATACAGAAAACAAAGATGAAAGAATAAATCCAAAATACTCCCAAGGAACAGTTTTTCCAAAGATGGTGTCCGGCAAATTTAACATTTCGAAGGTGCTAGCGGATATCCACTCTCGGGCACTTGCTGTGCTCCGCGAAGCTGGCTATAAATTAGGCGATTTATCTTGAAGCGTGCTGATTTTAATATGCTTAGCAAGTGGCAACCGGCATTGACTGCAATGGGCACCGAAAAATTGCCTTACACGAAACTCGAAGAGTGGGTAACCCCTGTCAAATTAGTCATCCTATTGACGGAAGGATTTTAGGGATACCGTCATAGCCCACTTGGGCGTAAAGAGAGGGAGGCGACGAGCAAGGGGGTTGGAGATATAAGGATTGTAATGCTGTTATGACAATTTTACATCGAAAACGTGTGAGTGCAACAGAGATAGAAGTGGTTGTGAGCAAGATACAGTACGGACTATGTGTGGTCAACAAACAGCACGGCCGAGCCAATTTGACAAACATGACGCTTCGACTGAGTGACTTTACTCGGTGTGTACTCAGAGAAAAGTCATACTGCAATACCGAGTCAAAATGTTACAACAGTTTGACAAATCTTTTCTAGATTCGAGTGAGCTTAAAATTGCAACCAAGGTGAAGATATCTGCTTTATTTGAAATGACGTTGTTTAAACGCCAAAAGTAAAATCCAAAAGACAAATGGCGAATAATCTAACATAATAACGCTGACCTTCAAATGGCGGTGGAAATTTGATGTTGTTGTTCCAAAAGTGCTGATCTCTGTTACTTCGACACACAGACGACACTTCATTCTGCCGGATACCTTCCCCGACGAGCTAGTTCCCGAGCTCAACTTGTCAATACCATACTGACTATCATTTAGCTGTTGCTTTGCTGGATTCAACGGTGGGGCTGCCCGGTCAGAAACTACAGTTTGAACTTCATCGTCTGTATCATAAACCATAGCCGTCACCTCATTATTATCTGCCATACTCCAATATACTTCTAACAAACCAAGCTAGTCACAATGCTAGTTCACGGCTTAATGCCTGCACTCTCGATCTTTGTTTCCGTTTTTGACTACCTGATTCCTGATCTTGGTTGGGCACTAGCGCTAATGAATTCCATAAAACAATGCAAATTATCCCTGAAAACTAAATTCGTTTGAACCTTCAGGTATGCCATTCTCCATTGGGAATTGCAAAACCGAGCGGGTTACTGGGGTTGTCGGCTTGTACGAAAATACTAGGAATGCACAACCTTTTAAAACTCGAGCGGATTCGGGATTTTGAAGGTTTGGAATGCGAATCCGAATCCTGCCTAGAAGTAAAGGATTCGAATCCGGATTCAAATCCAGCTAAAAGGACGAATCCTGGATTCGACTCCGGATTCGGATTCACCCATCTCTGAGTTGCTCCTTGCTACAGTCATTTCTTGAAGAAAGCGCAAAGATTTAGTAGTTTGTACGTTATTCGTTTATTTACGTGGTTTGTTTGTGTGTTAACGCTGTGATATAACCGATATCAGGGACCCATAAATTTCCTGTAATGACTCGCCGTTCAGGGGTCTTGTCATTTCCTATGCTTCTATGTTGCTATGTTGCCCGAGCCTCACCTAGTTTCCAAAAATTCCGCTTGGGTCGAATCGGCGTTCTTGCTCAGATAGACAAAATTTGTTGGGACTATTCAGCATGCCACCAGGTACCTAAGCTAGGACAAAAGATCCAGGATACTCTTCCATTACAGAGAAATATTCCTAACTAAGCACAACAGCTGCGAAAAATTTTGTCTATCTGGATAGTCGGGTATTTAATCCCCGTGGGTATTTCTCGAACTATCTGACGCTCGGTCAAGAGCGCATCAAAAATCTCTTATTGACAAGCCCCCTGAATGGCGAGTCATTGCAGGAAATTCATGGGTCCCTGTCGATATTTAATTCGATATTTGGTTGAAAGGACCAAACCAGTATTCCCTAGATTACTATGTGTCTCTATACTTAGCTAATCGCTTAATCCGTTCTCGTTTCCTCGCTTCTCGTGCCATTTGTACACACCATAAGGGCACTACGCTTATTTTTTAGTTCTCCTTTTTCAATGATGTTGGTAAAAAATGCCGGTTGTGCATGTTGCCGCAGATGACCTAGAACTGATCAGTTACGAGCCCAGTGCAAGGCATATTACCCGGCTTACCGACGAAACGTCCCCTGGCGAAATGTCCCCGGCGAAACATCCCCTTGACAAAACGTCCCCGTGACAAAACGTCCCGTGTCAAAACGTCCCCGTGACAAAACGTCCCCCTGGCGAAACGTCACCAAGCATAGATTTTTAAGTTCACCTCGATCCTCGGGTGCATGATCGAGGTAGAGCAACTTCTGAGTGTGCATTACAGATGTGGGAACATTCCTTATAAGCAGGAAATATCGGACATAGGACCGGTTGCTTCATAACTGTATTGTTTTCAGTTAAAATATGCAGTGTAATATGCCTTGCAATTGACTCGCAACTGATCAGTTCTAGGTCGTTTGAAGCAACATGCACAATCTGAGGAGCACCAATATTCTCATCAGAGAAAGGGGAAGCCCGCCGTGGCTCTAAGAGAATCAAACAAGGAAAATGCAAAAATAAGCGTAGTAGTAGTAGTAGTAGTAGTAGAACAGTTTTCTTGAAAATAAACATTTTGTTTTCAATAGCACAACAAAAGCGGGGCTTGCGAGGCTGTACTAACTTGTAAGAGATAAAAAAAAGAGAAGAGAGAGTATGGAGAATGAGACCAAGTACCGATACGAAAACAAAACAAAAACATTAACAAAAACATTACCTTACGTGACCCCCAAACAACAAAACACAACAAACAAAAATTATAGAAATCTGACAAAAAAAAAAACTGAAGTTTTTTTGTTTGTTTAATCAGTTTCGAAGGTATGCCTGCTGAGCATCTCCATACGTAAATCAGACTTAAACTGGTTAAAATTACCTATTTCCTTAATACCTTTACTTAGTTTATTCCACAGCTTGGAAGCTCTGTAAACAATGGAGAAGGAAGACCTACTTGTAACCAGCCGAGGAACCTCCATATTTGTGTTGATGTTCATCAACACAATACTCGGATACGAGGAAATATGTAGGTTCCTCGGCGGGATGTGTCTCTACGTAGACACGACACTACGAGGACACGACGGTACAACGAAACGAAAAAAGCGTCAGTACATGGACACGTCACTACAGAGACACGACGGTACAAGTACCGACACTACATGGACACGACGGTACATGTACCGACACTACGTAGACACTTTTTGATTTTCGACGTAGTGTCGGATTTTGTTCTCTTAGTGACGTGTCCATGTAGTGTCGTTGGACGTACCGTCGTGTCTACGTAGTGTCGTTCGATGTACTGTCGTGTCTATGTAGTGACGCCTTTTCGTTTTCGACGCTGTGACGTGTCTTCGTAGTGTCGGGCCTTTGTTTTTCTCCGTTCTGACGTGTCCATGTAGCGTCTTGTCCCTGTAGTGTCGGACATTTGTGTCTCTTCCATGTGGAATTCCAGCTTAGGATATTGTCCAGGATTTCTTTTTGGCATGTTGAAGTACAGACTAACAATTAAGTTTCTGCCTGCTACCCCTTTGTTTACGCCAACACTTTAGTTAAAGTCAAGTATAGACGCTAGGTACCCCAACCTCTGTTATAATTCGGCTTCGGGTTTGCGCGTCAGCGGGATCTCGGTTTTGGGCACTTGTAAGTAAGCGAGGACTATGAAATTTTATAAGCGAATAAAGCTTGGGACCTGAAATAGACTGAAACAAGTCCCATAGTTTGGGAAAGGGAGGGGCTTTCCGGAATTCCAACATCAGCACATAAACCCGAAAGGATGGTCGGGTCCCAACCAAATTTGGTGGGAATTAAGAGCTTGGGTTCTTGTTGTGCCTCCTTGGAGGTCCGAACCCAATCCTGCCTCTGTGGGGGGAGTGGGTCTGTAAGTTCTTGCTTTCAGGCCATCTGCTAGGAGCGCTGGTGGAATTCAAAAATGGTATACGCGCGTAATTAGCAGTAAGCAAAAGCATTCGCAAAAAATCCAAAATCAGCCACGTGCTTATTTTCATCGTGGTGACGGTGATTGATAAGGATTACAAATCCTTTGGGATTTGAGCTTTGTTGACCTTGGGGAGAATCAGCAGACGTTAATTTGGAGTTTTCAGTCTAATAGCTTGTTCACACGGGGCCGAAATAAACGCGTAAACATGGGCTTGTCTGCGCTCCGTGAACCGGAGGAGGAAACTAGGCTAGGAAGGTCGAGAAATCTCAGCCCATAGGTTGGCTCAAGCGATATGGGTATCTGGGAATTTTCCGGCCTCTATCCAAAGTGCCAATATACAATCCAATCTTACTCCTCAACCAAGGAACACAATGACAAGTTCACCGGACTTTCTCTTTCTGGCCCCTCAGCAAGCTTTCTACAGACCGAAGATATGGTCTCATGCGGGATCCAAAAAACGCGTCAGCCTTACTCAGGGATGAAATGTTGCTGGTGAATTATAATTCTGGTCAGAATTTTAACCATCCCACCATACCCTTCCCACCCCCTAGATACTAACCCACGCATACTCAAGTTCAAAGCCATACAATCCGCTTCCCACCATCAAGTTTGCCATTATACAAAACGGCTTCCGCAAACCTATACCGCCATTTAGTGTCTGGGCGCAGAACATGACTACAAACATGGGCGGAATCAAACCAAGAAGTAAAAGCGAAGCTAGCCAACAATACAGTCGAAGTTCGTTAAAATAGAAACGCTGGAGAATTTTAACAGACTGGCGACACTACAGAGGCAAAACACGCAGGCGACACTACGTAGACACCTTTATGACCCGACACTACCGAGACACGACACTACCGAGACACGTCACTACATGGACAGATTTTGTGGGCGACACAACATGGACAGACGCTACGTAGACACGACACTACGTGGACAGACACTACAGAGACACGACACTACAAGGACAGACACTACAGAGACACGACACTAGAGAGACAGGCTCGTAGTGTCGGATTTTTTTGTCTCTGTAGCGTCGTTCGACGTACTGGCGTGTCTACGTAGTGTCGTTCGCTGTACCGTCGTGTCTCCGTAGCGTCGTGTCCATGGAGTGTCGGTTTTTTTTTACCAAGTAGCGTCGGCAAATTTGTCCATGTAGCGTCGGATTTTGTCCACTTACTGACGTGTCTACGTAGTGTCGTGTCTACGTAGGGGCGCGCACCCCAGCTGACCTCTCACAAACTATTCCTGCAAAACATCCGGAAGGCTCTCTTTATAATACTTATATATAAAAATCAACGTCTAAAAATCGCGTAATCCAGCTGCAGGCATTACATTTATTTCTCTGTAAACTGACCTCATGGACTCCCGGTTCCCAACGCCACAAAATACTCTAACAGCGTTGTTCTGAATCACACGGATTGGACGAAGTACCGAAGGGAAAGAACCAAGCCATATCGACGAACAATAAAAAATATAAGTGTGAATCAGGGAAAATATAACAACCGTAGAACATATAGGGGGAAAATGTGTTTTAATTTACGCATGATACCTGGGTTACGCGACAATGTTTTAGAAACTGACTTCAGATGGTCTTTAAATGATAGGGTTTCAACGTTAATTACTAGGTACTTCGCGAACCTTGCACGTTTGATGATTCCCCGCTCTGATACTATTTCCGTGATCCAAGGATACAAATTTGGAGATCGAGAGAAAATAATAAAATCTGACTTACCTATATTCAAGTCAAGGTGGTTTCTTTTTAACCATGCGCATATCTTTCTCATTGCTGCATCCAGTGTTGACAGGAGCAAGTGTCCGTAGGGGCAACACACACCAAGGTTGTATCGTCCGCAAATAAGGGCGTGCTAACCTGGGTCGGACCATTATCAACAAAATCTGTAATTCTGGGCAGAGATTTAACAAAATCAGGCAAATCATTAATAAAAAGAAAAAAAAGAGTAGGACCCAATACGGAACTTTGGGGAACCCCGCAACTAAAGGTTATCAGAATAGGGCTATGATACGACAGTCTGATCACCCATCATATTTGTACTTAATTAGGCTAGAAGAACCGATAAAACGCGTCACTTCGTTACTTTGTTATCCACGATTCTTGAATTTTAGCTGACGTAATTTCTCTTCCGTAACTGTTGTACCTCTATATGGACGTAGCTAGATGTTTGAAATGTTTAGCAACTACAGCGGCAGCCAATTGCCGTAATTCATGGCGGCATTCTTCAAGCCAGGAAGATGAAAGTAACATGGGAAGTGAAAGTGACCAGGACGCACGGAACAGAGGGCTATATTCAGATGTGATTCTGCAGTCTGGAATCGAACATTTCAAAATCTTGGCTTTGTTGGCCATTGAAACACACGCTTTTGCAGACATTCAAATTTTCCGCGACTCGCAGAAAAGTTGTTTGTCGTGCAACCAGCGGATATTCCAAATGTCACTACTAGACTACGCGACGTAAAAAACAAAAATCCCTTACATGAGTCAAAATAATTCATCGTATTCAAATCAAACATAAAAAATAAATTGGCTTTTCAGTTAAACTTTAACAAGAAATTTTCTAGAAGAAAATCCTTGTAAATGAACATACTGCTGTCTATATTGAAGAAAACAACGAAGCAGATCCAACATAGCGCCACGTATTCCATAGAATTCACTTTTTTTTTATTAGTATTCGATGGTCAACAGTGTCGAACGCCTTAACCAAATCCAAAAATACCCCAGCTACCCTAAGAGCTTCATTAATTATTGAAGTGATAAAGGAAATCGCCATTTCTGTTGTTCTACCCCTCCTGAAACCAAATTGATTTGGATGTAAAAGCTTATGTCGTTCCAAATGGTCGTCAATTGTAATATTAATACATTTTTCTAAAACACGTGAAATAACAGGTAATAACGAAGTTGGCCGATAATTCCCCAGATCATTCTTGTTACCACCCTTAAAAATAGGAGTTATTTTTGCACATTTTAGACAATCAGGAAACCTTCCCTGTTTCAGACAAGCATTAATAAGGGAAGTAAATACATTTGAAATAATCGGAAATACAGTTTTTAAAACAGGAAGATTCACAAAGTCACTACCAGACGAATTACTTTTCATCTCATAAATGTTTTACCTATTTCATCTTTAGTGACAGGTCTCAAATGCATTGAAAAATCAACAGGCGTCCCCATGAAGGACTCAAGCAGAGGATCAGTATCGGGAGCTTTACTACTTTATTTACTACTAAATACAAAATAAACTATAAAAACACGCAACCGCCCGGGGAAGGCTCAAGAAGCCTGATGATGGATGACTGCAATCCTCTGATTCTCAACCTATATCAGATTTCATAAAAAAAAGGACAAGAACACTCTCTCTCAATTAACCTTTCATACCGAAATTTAAAAAGAAAAAAAAAAGAAATCTAAGAAAAAAAAAAATTAAGAAAATTAAGAAAATTTACATTGCGACCTTTCCCTTCATTCCATGTATAGGAGAACCAGGTTTGGTCTAGGATCCGTTTTATTCTATACGGCCAGGATGAGTTCCTCTTGGATGCTAGCATATCCGCGCAAGCTTCTTTCTCCAGGCGCTCGGGTGGCAGATCGAGTATTTTTAGCCAGTACCGAATCATCTGTATTTTTCTGTTCCGATCCAGAGAAAAAAATCCTAGGTCACATTTTAGGACTATAGCGTGGGGGTTGTCAGGTACAAGCCATATACCTTTTTGAAATATTGTAACTAAATCGTTTCTAAGCATTTCGCGGCGGCTGACCCCCATATTTCACATCCATAATGTATAACAGACATAATTTTTAGTGGAAGATTTGTTTGTGTAGGGCAAGGTCTGTCAGACGCATTAGGCTACTATTCCTGAAAACGGAGAAAATTGCAGCCTTCCTCGGAATGCTAAGTTAGAAACATGGAACTTGTGGTGACCATGATTGGACGATGTTAGAGTGTCGTGTCTATACTGTGTCAAGATAGACTTCCGAGACTCAAATTCCTGAACCGTGGAGAAATCCTTCCTCGCCCTGCCACACCCTAATTCACAACTTTCGTTCCTCACCATATCATCCATTGTCTTTTTGGAAGCTTCCATTTCCCCCTGTTTTGCGGCATCTCTCTAATTAATTACATTAGAAAGCAACTTCCCGACTCCTCGAATTGTGCGGGGCTCCCCCACCAATCAGTCTTCGCCTCGTCTTTCTCCGTCCAGGAATAAGCAACCGGAACTTTCACGCGAGCTTTCATCCTTTAACGAGCTAGACTAATTAGACGCGGTAGAAAGTCATGATGTGTTCGGGCATCCCTAAATGGCACCAGCTTTCGATCGGATGTCGTTAGAAGAAAGGAGAGTCAGTTAAAAGCGTTGGTTGCATGGCAATGAAGGGGTTAAGCTAAGGTGCCAAGTCATTCTTCTCAGAAGAAGGGACTTTCTGTACAAAAGACAGCAGGGTGGGCGGTGGAAAATGAAATAAGGGAAAGATGGTCTCGGGAGATAAGGACAGGGTCAAGGATGTTGTAAGATCAAGGTGAATTTGGGCCATCTAATCAACATTAAAGAACAAGAACTGTGACAGGGATTTTGACGAAGATAGAGGCCACATGGGAATCCAGTTTATTCACTTAAATTGGCTTGAAGACCCGCTGAAAATGCGTTACTGAGGTGTTCGGCAATTCACGAATAATCGATTTTCAAACAGTGGAATTTCCGTGTGATTTGTGGTACCTCTATGCGCTTGTATTTTTGTTGTATACCTTACAAGAAATATTTATGATTTTTTGTTTGCTCAGGTACTAAGCAATCTTCACCAATCTCACCACTGCCCACTGAAAAGCCGCGTTTGTGTTGAGTCTGAAATTTCCCGCGTCATAGTAGAATTTACGCTGTGGGGTCATAACCAGAGCAGATAGTTGAAAAAAACAGAAAAAGAATACCTTTGCAGGATCCAAATAACTGAGTGGATTCAATTAAATGACACAAGAATAAGTTGGCTTTTCAGTTAAACTTTAAGAAACAGATTAAGGTCAAATAGCTAATCATCTGAGAAACCAAGTTCAAATATGAATTCGGCATGTGTATATACCCTTATAAGTCATATCTTTTCTGACGAAACTCATCGAAACTTCCTGCCTTACTTCTGCCGAATTCTGGAACTACCAGTCCGGCAATAAAGCTCAAACTCGAATTCAGCGTATCTGTTAGCGTAGAGTTATCGTGCTTACAAACGGACAGACAGAAGAACAACTTTTGCACTGTCATTGGTATCCCTCCACTTATGTTTTGGGATCCCAAAAAGCAATGTTCAACTTGGGAATTGATAATGCGGTAGCAGCGTTCCACCGCCACCGCGGTCGACTGCATATGATTATTGCCACCTTTTAATTCAAGTAACGCAAGTAGCCCGTGCAGATAGTTTCTGATTTTATTCTTTAAATGAGAAAAGGGTGTTGACCGCCGGGTTAGAATGTACCGTACGAAATTGGGGTCTCCGGGTTCAGAAAGATATGGAGTGATCATTGAAGTAGGTTGCGTTAGTAACCTTGGTAAGACAGGTCCTTTAAATGCGAAAGGGTGTCCTCGGGGGAAGGGGAGAATTGAGAACCACCCAGGAATCATACGTCCTCAAGAGGGTCAAATCGTGCTCGATCAAAAAAATGTTTTGATTGGCTGCCCAGCGCCAACCGGATTAAGGTCAGGACGATTAAGGGGCTATCAGTCAACAACTGGTCTAAAGTTATTTACAAGAGCAACTATAATTGCAAAATCCCAACTGAGTTACAAGATAAATAATCATGGAAATTTGTTAAAACCAAAAGTGTGAAAGAAAATAACATTTACATTGTTGACGGTTTCTCGTTATCGACAAATATCCGTTGCAAAATTGTTCAAGTTCTACAGTTTCTTTAATTGGATCTAAAATAAATTATTATTTGAAACACTAAACTCAGTCTTTGTATTTGCTAGGATTAATGCATAAGCATTGGTGGCGGTCGGCACCCGAGGACACCCTTTCGCATTTAAAGGACCTGAGTAGATTATAGGCGTATGGTAGAAACGTCATTTCCTATCCCTGATCGCCAGCCTGCTACCAAGCCAGGGCGCTTCCCTATCCGTGTACAACGCAAGCCCCCAGTCGCGGACCTGGAATCCGGGAGCCTCCGTCCGAGCGCGCGGGTGTCCGGATTTCGGGTGGAGGGCGGGCGAGAATGCCGCGCGCGGATACCCGGGAGCTTCCGCCCGAGCGCGCGGTGGTCCGGAATCCGCCCGGTTAACCGCTATGATGAGTGCTTTAAGGAACTCCCTGTGATGAGTGCATTAAGAGTTTTTTTTTCGTGATAAAAGGATATTTTTGTGTATTGCGTCACTTTAGCCGTCACCTGAACCTCCATCTCCCTATGTCTGCAATACGACCATGCGGAGTCGAATAGATTCCCTATACCCTGCCCGATGCAAACGGGCGTAGGAGCTACGCGGAACATCTCACATCGTTACCTCAACAAACAGCTATATCGCAGTAAAGAGCCGGAGAAGAAATCTCGAAAGTATAAACCGATTGGCTGTTTACCACTGTGACGTCATGTGACATGCGTCATGTGCCAAGAGGGAAGTACACGGACAGCAACTCAAAGCTCAGCAAGTATTTTTAGGGTACAGTATACTAGGATACCCCGACAAAATTGAGCACAGTCCCTGCATGGGACCAACGATGGAGGTTCTGTTGGCTTATTTGTTCTTGGTTTCGTGAATCTCCGCAGAAGAGTAGACTCGTTTTCAGTCGAGAAATCCGCGCCGTCTCGAGGGTAGGCTCTAAGCTGACGCAAAAAACTGTCGATGTCAAACAGTAGAGGTATGTTATTTGAACGTTTGTTGACTTTATTGATGTTTGTTCTACCATTTAGCCCAAAACTGCACTGCTCAGATTTAAGTAATTGTTCAAACAACCATACCTCTTCTGCGCTAGGTGACTAACGTGGGCTAGATTCAAACGGTGATCTCTCAATAAAACGTGCTATCAATTGGCCATATTCCTGTTCAGCGCTTCCAGGCGGACTAGTTTCTGTTAATCCCCCTATGTCTCACCATCAGCACTTGGATCAGACATGGTAAAATAGATCCACAGGTTAGTGAGTGGAAAATCTGTCATCTGCGTCCCAGGTAATGGAGGTTTTGCATATGTCTCAGCAGCAGAAAGTGAAAGTGACCCACTACCCTATGGATTCGACTTTTTACTATGTCTCCACAAGTGTTGGTTATGAGGCAATGGAGGACTAACAGAAAATAGTCCACTTGGAGCGCTGACCGTAATATGGCCAATTTTTGGCTGAGGTGGATAGCTGGTGGGAAAGAAATAGGAAAAAGTAAATTCAAAATTGTTAGAAATATCAAATGAAGCAGATTAAATGGCCGTCAATAAATGCTTGAAAGAAAATTTTGTCATATACTATGATTCTTTTACATGATACAGTTCAGCCAGAATCAGAGTCGAATCAGAAAAATTTCCAATGAACCTAATAGTCTGAAGAATCTGATTAGGGGATAAAATGACGTGCCGTTAGTTTTCCAATCTGATGAACAGTCTGGCAGAAGTCCAGCAAATCGGAAACTTCGGTATGGACTCTAGAAACTGAGTAGGTTTAAAAGACCATGCTGGATTACGACAGACTGTATGGATTAGGAAGATGCTGGATATTTAACGAAAAAGTAATGGTTTGTCGACTGTCGCGGTAATTCCCAACTAAGTTTGGTGGTTTGAATCTGGAACCCGGATGGATTATGGTTAATTTACATGTTGTGTGTTGATGGATTATAACCCATAGTATTTGCAAATGTCCGCCATTTGACCTAGATCCACCCGAGGGGTTGCCCACTCTTGATTTTAGTGTACAAAAGTGCCAGATGCCGCAATTCACGGTCGGTGCCGGCACCAGTTACCACGAGTAAAAACATTAAAATCAACATGAATAGAAGCGTTTGAAGGATTAATCACCCAATTTATGGCTGGCATCGATGCCGGCACCACCTATTAAATGTAGCTCACTTATCCGTTTTGCACCGTCAAATATGATTCGCAGTCAGCTTGGGCTGATGGAACATCAATCACCGAAGTACGGAACTACAAATCGCCCACACATGCCGCCGACAATTATCCATCTTAGCTAGAAAGAAAAAGAAGAGACTGGTGACGCTAAAACCAAAATGCAGAAGAATCTCTACCCTTTCGACGATCCAATCGAACAGCAAAAACAGTAGCCGTGTCCAGAATGAAATCACAACACCAGATTTAGCTCCAATCAATTTTCAGAGAAGAAGTTCACAAAATCAGACATTTAAGGAAGAATCTTTAATTGTTTTTCAAGCTTGAGCGGCTTGAGCCTGAAGAGGAACCTTGCCAAGAAGGGCCAAAATATAGCTCTAATGAAATGTAGCTGACTTATCCGTTTTGCACCGTCAAACACCACCTGTTTCGGCCGGTTCCGGCACCGCTTATTTCGGGCGGTGGCGAGAAAGGGTGTACAGCCCGTGCAGAGGAGTGCGTAACCCCTCAGAGCCCACTTTCTGCCAAATTGCGCTTTATGTATATATATATATATATGTATACGTGTATTTAAAAGCCAGTGGCCATATACACAACTACAAACATAAAAATAAACAAAAAAGAAAAACAATAACACTTAACAGGTTCAAGTCGCTGCCTTCCGCGCCTTTCTCTATAAAACAACATAACGCAATAACTGAATCTCTCGAAGTAGTCCCCAAAACACCAGGGAGCAGCGGCACACCCCCTCGAAAAAATGTATCCCTCAAATTCCCCAAACTTTGGCAACTATTCAGAAAATGGTCCAGTCCATCCCTAACTTCCCCACAAATGGGGCAAACACACCTTCCTCCCGAGCCACCATAAAACAAAAAAAAATGTGATGTGAACTTGGATCTGAATGATGACCGAATGGAAATAATTGTAATGAAGGACAGGAGGTAAGTTGGGCGCTTCAAGAAGAGCACGGTACTGCGCTAGTCCCAGTCAAGTGTAGGTAGGTCGCGTGTCGGGGTATCTTTTTTCGAACATGCACGAAATGCTTATACACCATATACAGAAAAAGTTCGTCACTGTCTATTCAGATGGGACTACGACATAGGTCTCTTTTCGGTTTCGGTGTTTCAATTGTGTAGTCAGTTTTTGTTTAAAAAGGTGTGTTTAGTTATGTGGTTAGTACGACAACCTCTTATGAACTTCATTTTTCTTTTTTGCACCTCTCCGTCTGCAACACATACACACATTTTTATTCTGTCAGTGTATTCGGTATCTACGTTGACAGGACCATCAGTTAGATAGTATGATGATTCGATTATGTGGTCAACGCTAGATGTCGTACAACCAACATTGTGGGACCCAATGCTGTTTGTGAGTCGTTTCAGCTGGGATGAAGGTTTCAGCCGCAATTCAGGAAAAAACATTTCCAACTGCAACTGATGAAACAAGACCAAATATTTCGATGGGATCCAAAAAATTCAATATTTGATCCAGACAGTTGGGTCTCGTCTTCGCCAAACTCCTTGAACAATGTTACTATTAAAATTTGAAAAAGATTAAGACCAAATAGCTAATCATCTGAGAAAATCTAGTTCAAATATGGATTCAACATGTGTGTTTACCCGTATAAGTCATATCTGTTTTGACAAAACCGATCGAAACTGCCTGTCTTACTTCTGCAAATTTTCCTGTTTTGGCAGAATTAAAGAACTACTTGTCCGGTGAAAAAAAAAACTCAAAACGAATTCAGCGTATCTCCTCGCCCCTATATCCAACATCTAATCAACTTCAAATAAAATTTAACTTTCAACAAACTGTCCGGCTTTAGCCGGATGACGGGCGAACTATATGTTCGAGTGAAAAATTATTGTCATATACGGATTCAGCATCTCTTCTTAATCCTGAAACGAACACCAAATCAACTACAAATGAACTTTTGCTTTTAACTAATTTTTCAGTTTTAGCCTGATTCCGGGTTAACTCCTTGTCCGGGTAAAAAATGATTTTAACACCAATGTTCAGTATGGTTTCTTACCCGAAATCGAACATCTAATCAACTTCAAATAAAAATTTTACTTTAAAAAAAAACTTTCCGGTTTGGGCCGGATTTCGGGCGAAATACTCGTCCGGCGAGAAAATGGTTTTCATAATCGTGTTCGGCATCTCTTCTTACGACTATCTCATCGAATATCTCATTAGCTGTTTACAAATCTTTTGTTTGCCCTTCAATATGAGCCCCCTCCCCACCCCTAAATTTAGAGCTACATAGCCCATCCTCAAAATATCTCGTTCTCTTACGAGAGCTATCGTGCTCACAGACGGACTGACAGACGGACAACTTTTAACAGGCATTACATTGAAGGACCAAGACGAGAACATGCTGCCTAGATGCAGAGCTTAATCGGAATCCGACAGAAACTGACAACTTTAGAAAGAACAGAAGTTAAAGAATCCACGGT
Organism: Branchinecta sandiegonensis; assembly: GCA_030848855.1. Lineage (NCBI taxonomy): Eukaryota > Metazoa > Arthropoda > Branchiopoda > Anostraca > Branchinectidae > Branchinecta > Branchinecta sandiegonensis. Next base: position 26,073,605 of record JAUPMV010000001.1, on the reverse strand, counting down.
GGAGGTGTAAGCAGAATAAATGATGGACTGTGGTTGAGTAATGTGACAGGAAGTACGTGCTTCCAGGATTTCAAGAGACTGGTGAGGTTTCCGAAAGCAGCTTTGTCCCACAAATAAAGTTTCTTTAATTCTGTAGCTCAGATAATTCCTTTCGTTTTTCGCCTTGTGATCTCCACTTCCGTGTACCGTGAGGTTACGGAAGTAGAATTCGTTGTTGCTTGGAAAGAGGGGAGGTGCTGTAGGTGCCAGAGCCAGTACTTGTTGTGAAGGATGGAGTGGGTAAAAAAATCCAATATTCTGATGCCGTTGTTGTGAGGATGGACGAGTGGAGGCGAGGTTTGATGAAGTTAATGGTTCATGGGGTGTGGGCTGAAGACATTCTGAGACCGTAGGTGCCCACTAGCCCCAGGACCAGTCAGGAAACCGGACAAAAGAGACAAGGGAAAGTCTCAGGGAATTCTATAGCTCAGCCGCAGTCAACCCAGAAATCCCTAATCAAGCTGGTTCACACATCCTAGCGAAGCTGGAATTCACATATCCAGTCAAGCCCTAGGCCTACTAGCCGAGATGGACCATAACGTATATCAGTTTACTCGTACGGCAAATCATGGACAAGAGTAGACATAAATAATACAGCACTAATGGGCCCCTAACTAAATATATAAACTGGTCCTTACCATAAATTATAATACAGAGAGGTCCTGCTGGGACCAAGAATCAAAGAGAACAGATGTGGCTACGGACTAATTCCGTAGCCGAAGTACTTAGAATGAAATGGATCAAAGCCTGACCTCGGATTAGCCAGCAGCTAACTGGAGCTAGCGGCTAAAGACCGAGTGACCTATTGTCACGATGTCGGGAAATTAATGATGGTGTTGAAAACCGAAGAGATATGTAGAAAAGTAGGCGATAGAGTGAGGGAATAACTAGGAGGACTATTGCAGAGCAAAGTGCTATGGGATGTCTCCATAACACACTGGATCGGTGCTGGCACCGGAACGTCAAGATTCCCAAAAAGCTATCAATTCGGATCGGACCAACACAGGAAAGGTACAGAGAAAGCTTTTGTTTTACTAGCTCTACAACAAAGTAACAACCATACCCTAGCCGCTTTTTTATCTTTTATTTTAGTGCTGTATTTCATTTTTGTTTATGACAACTTTCGAAGATTTATGAGAAGTTCTTGTACATTCTTAGGCTAGCGAGGTCATCTTCGGTGTCCTCAGTCTGATCGTTTACTTATGAATAAATTGTACTCTACTCAATTTTTGTTGATGATTGCGATGTTCATTTCTAAAACCTGTTCTCACTGCTGAGGAGACTTTTGGAGCAGAGCAACATAACACTGGGGAGTAGCGCCAAAACTTAAAATGTGAAACACAATCAGCAGTGACACTAACACCACTAGCGACAAAGAACTGCCTTTCTGAAACTCATTCAGTCTCGATGTGTGCAGACCACGTCTTAGCTTTATTTGAAATTTCTGAACCATCAAGTTTGTCTAGATTTAAAAGCCGCAAGCGTAGTAGGCGGCGCTACGAGTATGGCCTGTTTGCGAAGCATGGAAAGCAGTCCTTGGCACTATTTTCTAGTATTATTTTGCTATGTTTCAGAGACAGTAGCCGTTTTCCATACCGAAGGCATGCCGGAATGGTGGTAGGCTATGTGAAACTGAAGCTTCCTACGGTATTCAGATTTGTGTCCGATCGCTTATGATCGCAGATTTGTGTCCGATACCTGAACTAAGTTGTCCCAGTTGATTAGCACACTGGCAGAAGTTTCGTAACAGATAACACGAGGATGCGCGGTTTTAACAGATAGTGCGTAACAGAGAACACGTCGGACGTTATCTGCTTTGTTTGAAAACGTTATGAATGAAATGTTATGCATGACAAGCTTTGTTTGGAAGAGCCGAAAAAGAATCTACTGACTTTATTCCTTATCGACATGATGTCGGAAAACTCAGCAAACACTCTTTGGCGGTTTTTCGGTTCTTCCTGATGGTAACGCTTATTATGCATAACATTTTGAAACACAACAAATAACATCCGAAGTGTTATCTGTTACGCATTATCTATTGAAACCGCTCATCCTCGGTTTGTCTGTTATCAAACTTCTGACAGTGCAGTTCGGTCGTAACTTGTACACCGCTAATTACATTTTCGAACGGTTGAGGAGGGATAAATAGTAGCATGCTTAGGCCCAAGGGGGCTGGCGAAAAACGGAAATCTACAAGACCCGATTGCATTAACCAAGAAATCCAATAAATGCTCAATTTTTTTGGATCCCGCCGAAACCGTTGGTCTTGTTAGGTCTTGTTAGGTTGAACGGTTTAACCCGATGAAAAATTTGTAGCCTGCGTAGTTGTATGGTAGTTGAACGAAAAAGTTGCATGTAATACTATGTAATAGCAAAGAGTACTACACTGTCAGAAGTTTCATAGCAGATTGCGGATAACACTTTCAAGAATAACACCTTTTCACTTAGAAATAAAGTGTTATGACCAATTAAGTTTACACCATTTCGTGCCTAGATCTCCAACGACACCTTCAATTGGTAAAAATACTGACGGGAACGAAAGAAACATAACATATAACATACCGAAGTGTTATCTGTTGAAACCGCGCATCCTGCTGTTGTCGTTACGTAACTTGTGACACTGTAGCATTTTTACCTATTGAAGGTGTTGTTGGAGATCTGGGCACGAAATAGTATAAACTTAATTGGTCACAACACTTTTTTTCTAAGTGAAAAGGTGTTATTCTTGAAAGTGTTATGCGCAATCTGTTATGAAACTTCTGACAGTGTATAATTTAATGTGCCTTAGACTGGTCCAATCTTATGTAGTAGTATCCAGTAGTTTCCTGTCTTGCCATAGTAGCATCCAGTCTTGCTAATAGTAGCATGTAGTAGTATACACTAACACGGTAGCCTTGAAGTAGAAGCATGTAGTATAAGCATCAGTTAGTACTGCACGCTACTTTTTCGTACAACTTCGTACTACTATTTTGAGAAAAATTTTTCATCGGGAAACTATACACTTGGATGATTTTATTGTCGTTACTTCAAAATAACCCCAGTTGGGAAGTCAGGAGGGCGTACAGTAACTGTAACAGGAAGGGCAACTCAGAGCGACGAAAACAAAGTAATTTGATAGGAAATCGATCTGTTGTTGAGAGTAGGGTTAGGTTGTAAGCAGATACAATAAATTCTAAGGTCGCCTATTTAGACAACAGAGTAGAGTTGGGTTGTAAGCAGGGCCGTCTTTTTGGGGACAACAAAACGTCGGGATCAACTAGAAGCAGGAAGGGAAGGGAAGGGCACGGTGCACGAGAATAGCAAGAAGACATACTAAAACGAGGAAGGGCATACTAAAACGAGGAATGGCATACTAAAACGAGGAAGGCTGTCACCAGTATTCAAGGTTGCGAAAAACTGGAAAGCTGCACCGTTCCCTTCCTCTGTTTAGTATTCTGTGAGGGATCACCAACTTTTCAAATTCAAAGTTCACCATTCCTTCCTCGTTTTAGTATCCTGACATGGGTAGGTATTTAAGTCCAGTGAGGGGTCGGCAACTATCAAAATTGTAATTAACCTTTTCATTCTTAGTAGCTTGAAATGATGGATCTTAAATTTTGATAGTTGCCGACCCCACAAAGACTAATAATTTAGAATCCATCATTTCTTTCCTCGTTTTAATACTTTAAGGTACTACCCGTGACAAGCTACTAGAAATGAAAAGGTTAATTACGATTTTGATAGTTGCCGACCCCTCACTGGACTTTAATGCCTACCCATGGCAGGATACTAAAACGAGGAAGGAATGGGTAACTTTGAGTTTGAAAAGTTGCCGACCCCTCAAAGAACATTAAACAGGGGAAGGGAACGGTGCAGCTCTCCAGATTTTCGCAGCCTTAAATGCTGGTGCTTTCTCGTTTAGTATACCCTTGCTCGTTTTAGTATGCCCTTCCTGGTTTTAGTATGCCTTCCTGCTTTTCTCGTGCACCGTGCCGTTCCCTTCCCTTCCTGCTTTCAGTCGATTCCGAAAACGCAACAAGTGTTTTAAGGTTTCACAGAAAAGCAGACTTGCTAGCCGATTCTCTAGCTTTCCCGCTCAAGAGTAGAGTACGCAGACTCACTAAGTTCCAATTTCCTCTTTAATAGGATGAAAGGGCTCATAACATAGAAATCACCACAGGAAAACTACTACAAGCCTTTCTAAGGCTTTGAGAAATCGAGACTTTCTATGTGTTCTCTAAGTTTACTATTCAAAAGCTGACTTGGTCGTAAAGACAGATAGCTGTAATTTCTGACCGTCTTTGATTGGATAAGATAACTGCAACGAATTCGTAGAAATCACAATATCATGTTCACCACAAGTCTTCCTAATGCTTTGGAGAAAATTTCTACAAGATTCTCCAGCTTTCCCGTTCCAATTAAATAGAACGCATTCAAACAGGAACACGGAAGCTTTCAAAAAGAAAATGTCGGAGATGAAGATAAGCTGCAGGGTGCTGATTCAAATTTATCTCCAGCAGCTAAGAAACTTTGGCTGACACGCAAGCAGGGACTGCTGCTGCAGAAACGAAAAAGCCAATAGGACCTCCATCTTTGGTCCCCCCCCCCGCGCTTTTTTATTATCACTGGATTATACCAAGAACAAATAATCAGATGGAACCTCCGTCTTTGGCCTCACGCACCGACTATGAATACCCCGACAAAACTGAGCGCAGCTACAGGTACTTGCTGAGCTTTGAGTTGACGCCAGCCTACTTCCCTCTTAGCCGCAGCGCATTGAAGGATAAGACCGTAGCAGCAGGCGTGTATGACCCGCCTCTACAGAGCGCGACACGTGCCGCCACAATTTCTTCTCTGGGGCTCGATGCAGGGTTGCCACTGTTAGCACGAAAATGCTACTTTTAACACTTTTTCTAAAAGGAGTACTTTCAAGAATGTAGCACTGTTAGAGCACTTATTTTTTTTGCAAAAATAATACTTTTTTCTTAAAACGAATACTTTTCTTCTCTTGATCTACTATTCTGTCTACAGACATACAGTCCGGAAAGTCTTGCTCCCATGTAGAACTGAAGTGGATTCGCGCATTCCACAAAAAATATCCTCATTGATACGTAATTATACCGTGCTTCGGTTGGAAGAAACAAATTCACTTCGACGAGCTTGCGTTTGTGTAAATTGTCATTTGACAGTCTGATGTTGCATTAAAATACTACGGTTAATACAGAATAACAGCAAATAAGTATTGGTTTTATGTATTTTTAATATAGATAGATTGATTGAAGATGCTTAAAGAGGATAATCTTTTAACAATGAAAGAGAATGTAAAAAAAAGAAGGAAAAATGCACCCTTATAGAGATGGGATAAAAAGGTTAAGGCAAAAAAAAAAAAAAAGAAGAGACGACGGAATGAGAAATAATATATGATTTGTTGTATTTTAGTGTTGTAATTTTTGTTTTATGAATTTATACGGTCACGAAGAAGTACACTTTTTGATATGTTCGTTTTTTATGTCGCGGGTATATGCCACAGCAACACAACCCCAACCAACCGGCAAGACAAGTGATATACAGAAGACGAAACCAGTGAAAATATTGGAGAGGATACCGAAGAAAGTTAGTGAATATAAAGCTCTGCAAGAACGAGTGATACGAACGCATATGACCTTTCGGTCGAACGCGTCAAACCCCAAACAACAACAACAACAACAATAACAGCAAATAATACAGTTAGCTTCTTACGCTTAAAATGAGGTTCTCGTAAAAAAAGCTGCCTGAGCTACAATGCTCCTGCATCCCGGCCTTTTAGGTAGTTAAAATTTAAGCAAATGTGGTACATATATACTTCGTCTCTTGAGCTGAGGACCGTAGGCTATAGGCAAATGGAGGGAAAACGATAAGATTACAAAAACTTAGTAGTTTTTGGGATCCCAAAACGTAAGTGACGGGATACCTATGACTTCGTAAAATCGTCCGTCCGTCTGTCTGTTAGCACGATAATTCTCGAAGGGATTGAGATATTTTGTTCAAACTTGGTGTGAGGATCCTGTGGGTCAAAGTACAGTCACATGCCGTAGCTTTATATTCAAGGGTGGGGAATTTCAAATTAAGGGACGAAGGGAGAAAAATGTAGGGGTGAGGAGACATGCTTAATCCTAATATGAAAATTATTTTCTCGCCGGACAAATAGTTCACCCGAAATCCGGCAAAAACCGGAAAATTTGTAAAAAAAGTAAAAGTTTAATCTGAAGTTGATTAGATGTTCGGTTGACGGATTAGGAGAAATGCCGGACCAGAATATGAAAATAATTTTCTCGCCGGACAAGTAGTAAAAAGGGACAAAAAGGACAAAACCCAATGATATAGTCGATACAGGGCCAGGAGACATGCTGTTGCAGCTTTCGAACATATTAAAGATAAACACAAAGTGTATGCGATCAGTTTAATTATCTCCAAAGTTCCAACCGACATTTACTGGGTCGAAAAGGCAGAATGCATCCGACAATTGTCTGGTTAACATTTTTAATAGAATTTGTCGACCAGTTTTCGGAAAAACCAGGTGGCTATACCAGTCCTTACCCTACAGTTTATCCATACAGGCGAAAGCTCTGTGCGTCGGTGACGATTGCTCTTTGTTTAATCTATGGACGCTGGAGAGATAGTGACTCCGGTCGCGTTTAAATAAAATGTGCAATGTTTCTTGGGTTTAATCAAAGTCGACTATTTACCCCTAGCGTACATATTCTTTGGGTTTAGTCATGGCAGTCTGTCGTGTCGGGGGGTTGAAATATGTTGTTCAGACTTCGCATGATGATTCACTGGCAAAGTATAGGCCAAGTTCGTAGATGCACTGTCAGAAGTTTCATAACAGATAACACAAAGATGCGCGGTTTCAACAGACAATACTTGGAATGTAATCTGTTGTCGCGACAAACGTTATACCAGAAATGTTTTGCATAACAAGCATTGCCAGGAAGAGCCGAAAAAACGCCAAAAAAGTGTCTGGTGACTTTTTCGTTTGTCTCATGATATGGGAGAATTCAGCAGATGCTTTTTGGCGGTTTTTCAGCTTTTCCTGGAATGCTTGGTATGCATAACATTCCATGCATAACATCTGTTGAATGTTGTCTGCTGAAATCGCGCATCCTTGTGTTACCTATTATGAAACTTCTGAGAGTGTGGGTCCTGTAGCTTTATATTTAGAGGTAGAGGAAAGGGTTTCGAATTAAGGGTAAAAAATATGTTTTACAAGCTAATGAGATAGTCGTCTAAGAGGTAAGGAAAGCCATGGTAAGCTGGAAGGTAAGCTGAAGCCATATCTGAACTTTGTTTTCTTGCCGGATAAGTAACTCACCCGGAATTCGGCCGAAACTGGAAATTTCTTTGAAGCTCAAAGTTGTTTCTGATGTCGATTAGAGATTTGGTATCGGGTTAAACAGACTCCCTGAATCGATGCTGAAAATTTCATGCTGAAACTCCAAAACGGAAACAATTTTGTGTACATATTCAAGCGGTTGATACCGATATATACCAAATGTTAAACGGGTCTGGCGAAGTCTCGGAAATCTACTAGATTCGATTGTTTGGATAAAGGCCAATAAATACTACATTTTTGGGATCCCATCGAAACCTTTGGTCTTGTGGGGACGACGCGTGTTGCACGAAGAACAATACGCCAAAACACGATGTAAGTAACACTTTTTTCCAGGAAAGAACACTTTTTTCAGTCTTCAGCAGCACGAAAAATTTCAGTTGAGTGGCAACCGGTCGATGAGCTGTTTGTAGAGGTAACGAATACTCCTGATTACTAACTCGCCGCACCGATCACCCAGCGAAGAGCCATACACGTCATGACAACAGACGTTGTCGATTGGCTTGCAGAGGATCTGAATCAATTTTGAGGGTTCGTTTGAGTAACGTTTCTTGTAGAGGTTCACTCGCGTGTTTCGACCGTAGACATATAGAGTAGGCTACTGTGATATTCCGCCCAGCTACTCTTCTACCTTCCGCTCGTTTGCATCGAACAGGGCATCGGGAATCTATTCTATTTCGCACGGAGGTTCTGCTGCTTATTTGTTCTTGGGACCAGAGACGACACGCTTGGTTCTAAGAAGAACAAATAATCTGATATATTCGTCGTCTGATTCGTCGATGCTCATGGCACTGGGCACGCTGCCCCGCTCTGGAGCGCGTCCAGAGAACCAATCGGCTTTTACTGTGAAAGTTTCTCTACGCGGCTTCATAGCGATATAGCTATTTGTAGAGGTAATGAAACGTTATGTGCCGCGTAACTCCTAACCTCCGCTTGTTTGCAGTGGGCAGGGCATCGGGAAATATTCGACTCCGCATGGTCGTATTACAGAGGAAGTGAGACGGAGGTTTTTGTGATTATTTGTTCTAGGTTCTAATCAATCTGTGACAAGCCTTCCGGGCTGTCTATCTTGGAACCTTTCGTCATTAGGTGAAAACAAACAAGGAAATCATCTTTTAGCCGTATCACTTGTGCTTAATTGCTGTGAAAAATCTTGTGTAATCTTGTCATAGATAGAAAGCTTTCAAGAAACCGTTCCAGTTTTCCAAGCCACTAGAAGAACCGATGAACAAAGTGCTGAGAGAGGATTAGGTTTTTCAGCTTTTGGTTCAAATGTACAGTTTGGTTGAAAATTTAGTAGAACGTTGCGGTGTTGCTCGGATTCAAGGCTCTTCGTTGCTAAAGATGATTAAGATGACTGCTTAAGAGATTGCCTCCAAAAAGATCAGTGAAAAAAGCTTAAAACAGAAAAGTCGTTGGTAATTTGTTTAAAGCAGAGCTAATTTAAAGTAATTAACCAGTTTAAAATATTGGAACATACGTGGTAAGTAGTGCAAGCTGTGGGGGGCTCTGTTTAGGCTCTTCCTGTGTACATTCTGACAGAGTAGCTGCAAGCTCTGTAGACTAAAAAAAATTACCCTTGCGAATCGGTCACACTTCACCAAGAACAAATAAGCCAATAGAACCTCCTTCTTTTTGTCCCATGCACCGACTACGGATACGCCGACAACACTGAGCAGAGCTAGAGCTACTTGCTGAGCTTTCAGTTGACACCCGTCTACTTCCATCTTCGCCATTGCTAATATCAGAGGAAAAGAACGTAGCAGGCGTGCATGACCCGCCTCTGCAGTGCTTCACACGTGACGTTACAACGGTAGACAACCACACTGTCAGAAGTTTCATAACAGATAACACGATGATGCGCGGTTTCAACAGATAATGCGTAACAGATAACACTTTGGATGTTATCCATCAAAAAGATTAGATCATGTTATTTTAAATATGCAAAGCACCTGCTCCATTTGTCGAAATTATGCCATAACCATACATTGACGGAGAAGTTCAAAGTTCAAGATGCAAGTATTACCCTTTTTGGATGTTTCTTCGTCGTTATCAAAAATCACTGACAACAGAGCCCAACCAGCGCACGACCTTCTCCACTGGTTCCTAGCCGATGACTGAAAATTAGTGTCTTTTTTGTGTATTTATGTCTTTTATTTATTTTCTTTTATTTACTCCGCTTTTTGAAATGGCGGGTTAGAAATAAATTACTTACTTACTTATCCGTTGTGTTTCAAAATGTTATGCATAATAAGTGTTACCATCAGGAAGAACCGAAAAACCGCCAAAAAGTATCTGCTAAGTTTTCGGACATCATGACGATAAGGAATAAAGTCAATAGATCCTTTTTTGGCTCTTCATAACAAAGCGTGTTATGCATAACATTTCATGCATTTCGTTTTCAAACACAACAGATAACATCCGAAGTGTTATCTGTTACGCATTATCTGTTGAGACCGCGCATCCTCGTGTTATCTGTTACTAAACTTCTGACAGTGCAATCGGCTGTTCATATCTCAACGTTTCTTCTCCGCTGCTCTACTGCGATGCAGCTGTTTGTAGAGGTAACAAATTGTGGATGTTCCGGGTAGCTCCTACCCTCCGCTCACTTGCATCGGGCAGAGCATCGGGAATGCATTCGACTCCGCATGGTCGTATTATAGAGATCGGGAGACGTCGGCTCTTGATGTCACTTACCATTTATACGACTAGAAGGTCTTCACCATCACGAGCAACTGGTATGATGTATCCGTAACCAGTTCGTGCAGCCAGATTTCGTGTTTTGCCACTGTAAAATCTGTTCTATTAGGCGGCTTAAACTGATTTAACCTTACGTGCCTTGAAATACGTCCTGCAAAGCTAGCAGGGACTGCCAACTTTGCGAGAAATACCAAGCGTAATTCGCTCTATGGCCTCTTTAATATCCGTCCAAGAGGTGGATGTGTTATAATTCGCAATTTTTCTTTTCTTTTCAATCCAGCACTGCTAGCTGATTTCACTTCAATTTAATTCATTTTAATTACAACATTCTTTAAACGAAATAACAAACGTAACGCTCCCAAGAAGGGCACAACCGTGTCCTGTGCGGGAGTGCTCAACTTTTACTCACCTGTTACAAACGGTGACACACACTTTCTCGTCTTAACCTTCTCGTTCCTTTTTCTTTACCCCCCCCCCCCCCCCACCCCCACCCACCCAAGCCAAAACTCATTCACTAATAATAATAATTAAATATTCACCTCAAATCAAATCAAAGCAGGACTGGTCAAAGAATCCCGTACTCGGAGCTTGTGCAAAAGCTAAGTTTTATTCATTTATTTATCATTACATTTGGCGTTAAGCTTTTAGCTTGTCATGGCATAGAATGTGTGTTCAGTGTGATAAGCCGAGGAAAGGCTAGATAGATAAAGTTCGGAAATGGGCAAATCGCAAGTTTGCTAAAGTTCTAGCCAATCATCATAGTGCGGTGCGTCGCCGTTATACTAAATTAGTGAGCGATGATCCTACCTCCCTCTGGAAGAAGTAACACGGCCCAAGCAAAGTGTCGCACAAAGTGAGATAGATCCTAAAATATGGCACAGGCTTTACTCTGAAGAGTTCGGTGCACCCTCCAGCCATGTCAAGTCCAAGTTCGAGGATGAGCTGGACTGCTTAGTTGATCCACTTGGGATCAGTCTGTCATATTCAGTGAAGTGTAGTATGGTCGAAAAGTCTATCCGCAAGTTAAAGAAAGAATATTCAAGAGGTATCGATGGTATTTGTGCTGCACCGCTGAAGTTTGCTAGTGATTTACTTGTCGATTACATTTGCCTGATGTATCAGATGATAATTGAGTCAGGAGTGACACCCAGTGGTTTTGCCGTAGGAAAACTTTACCCAATTTTGAAAAAGGGGAAACCAGCGGGTTCATGTAGTTCATACCGGCTAATAACCGTGTCAAATGTTTTATGTAAACTCTTCGAGCCATTCACGCTTGACGAGATTAGCTCGAAGTGTTATGTTCCACCGTGTCAATTTGGGGTCCAAAAACGACTTGGATGCGTCCATGCCCTTAGTGCATTATGTTCTGTTCTCATTGAGGCTGATTCCCAAAAAGAAGCTCTGGTACCTGCTAGTCATGATGTAAGCAGAGCTTTCGATTCCCTTTTTCACGAATATATATTGCACGAAGCTTTTAAGCGTGACGTTTATCCGTCGATAATCCGAGTTTAGACACCTGTATAAAAATTTAGTTGTCGCGATCCAAGTTCCTGGTTCTCCGGATGTAAATCTGACAGTGCCGGTCAAAAAGGGAGTACGACAGGGGTCCATTGTTTCACCGGAGTTGTTTAACAATGGAATAATTGAACCGCAAAGTAAAATTAAACCAGCATGTATTGTTCGGGGTATTGATGATGGGATCGACTAAAACCAGGATGGGAAGGGAACGCGAGAAAAGCAGGAAGCATACTAAAGCCAGGAAGGGCATACTAAAACGAGGAAGGGCATACTAAAACGAGGAAGGCTGTCGCCAGAATTCGCCGCACCGTTCCCTTCCTCATTTAGTATTATTTGAGGGGTCGGCAACTTTTCAAATTAAGTTCACCATCCCTTCCTCGTTTTAGTATCCTGATATGGGTAGGCATTAAGTTCATTTAGGGGTTGGACTATAAAAATTGTAATTCACCTTTTCATTTGTCGTTCTGACGGTAGTCGACTAACCAGGCAGGGCATACTAAACGAGGAAGGGATGGTGAACTTTGAAAAGTTGCCGAACCCTCGAATAATACTAAATAGAGGAAGGGAACGGTGCTCCGAATTCTGGCGACAGCCTTCCTGGTTTTAGGATGCCTTCCTGCTTTTCTCGCGTTCCCTTCCCTTCCTGGTTTTAGTCAATCCCATTGATGTTAGCCTGATAGGGTATGCTGATGATAATCTTACCCCCAGCCGTACCGTTACTCGTTTGGAGGAAAATTTCGATATCCTTAGCACAGAATATGGGCACGCTGGAATGCATTTCAATGCAGATAAATCCCAAGTTCTACTTTTCAACTGGAAATCTAATCCGGATGTAACAGTACCACTGGGAAGTGTTTATGTGAAGCCACTGGATTCGCTAATTTACCTGGGATTACCCGTTGGAAAATCCGTCAAAGAAACCCGTGCACTACTTATAAAGCATATACGTAAAAGAATTACAGGTGCATGCGGATCTGTGGTATCGACTGAGCTACGTTTTCAACGTCCCATCCTCGCGGCTATCTACAATTCAGTCGCCCTACCTCACATACTGTATACTGCACCTTTCTGGAGACTTTTCACCAAATCAGACAAAAAACAAATCCGGTCAACATTTTATCGTTTTGCCAAATATATATTGCCCCCCCCCCCTGGACGAGAAACTCTAAAATTTCCAGTCGTTATCAAATTAGTGATCCACTAACTGCAGTGGAGAAACTAGTAGAAGCTTATAGCCAAAATATTGATCACGACTGGAAAACCCTCTTGGTTTAGTTGTATGGTAAAAGTTATACTGTGTATTTTGTAAGCTATTCTCTTTCGTGTTTTCCTTTCTTTTTCTATTTTTTCCTTATTACTTACTCCGTCTTCGTGCCTTTTGTTTATTTTGACGGGTCATAAATAAAATCATTATCATAAAATACCAAATAAATATTCCATATTTATCTAACTACCCAAAAAATAATTTTCAATCTATTTTTAAACAAAAGCTGGTTCTCCGACTCCCTGATTCTCTCCGGAAGAATATTCCATACCTTCACACCCGAATTCCTCACACAAAACCCTCTCTTGACGACTCTCCAATATCATTCACCAACAAACTCACATTTCTTGTCTCATACTCGTGGTAATATGCATGATCGCAACATAAAATTTTCTAAAATACGATGGGCACAATCCATTTAGACTCTTATATAAAACTACTCCAATCTGGTGTTGACATATCTTTTTTACCGCTAACACACATAACGACTTAATTAACTGTATCACTACAATTCAGACGTTCCCATAAAATACGAAGAGCTTTACTTTGCATAATCAGCACTTTCTTAAGCTTCGACTCAAAGTTACATGCATAAATAGAACATCCATAAGTTATATAAGAATGGATTAAAGCATAATAAATATTTTCAAAACACTTAAAGGTAAAAAATGCTTCGTTCTCCGTAGAACTCCTCTTGCAATTTTCGATGACAAAGATTAAATTGCGACTGGAAACACTACTCTGAACTGTCACCTAGATAGTTGGTAAGACAGCTAAAGAAAAAGATAATTATGTCAAGCTTGCTGTAATAAATCAAAAATAAAGAACAATGACCGTAACATCACGATCCCTCAGTTCGTGCCCGCCCTGGCAGCAAGGTTAGCGCGGCTAATTCTTTTGGTTCGAGTCTCGGTAGTGTAGACCGTTTGGTTTGTGGGGTCGTTGACTTGGCTCTGTAAGACAAGCCAAAGACAACCCAGCTTCAGATGGGTATCCGGAAAAATCTGGGGAAGGTAACAGGAAGGCTGTGCAACGACGGCTGAGGGCATTTTATCGAAGGCCAGCGCCACTCAGTGTGGCCTGACAAAGCTTGCGCTGCAGCTTAGCATTTTACCTGACGTTAGGATTAGAAACCCCCATAAACCAGAAAAAAAGCCAAAGAAAAAAAATTTACACTGTCAATAGTTTCGCAACAGACAACACACAAGGATGAGTGGCTCCAACAGATAACACTTAGGATGCTAGCTTTTATGTCTTCCAAATGTTACGCACTGAGACGTTATTCATACAAGAATAGCGGAAACACCGCCGAAAAACATCTGCTAACTTTTTTTGTTTGTAATCATGATATCGGAAAAGTCAGTTCTACTAATATTCTACCTTAAATTACTTTTAAATTACCTTAAATTACTAAAAATATGCTCTTTAATGTTTTCGAAAAGCCTTGGTAAATCTTTTCCGGTGCCTTCTTTCTCAATGTAGTTTCTAAGCCGCAATTCCAAGCAGTGTCAGATCTACATTTTTCATTACTCACGAATATCAAAAAGGGAAGATTCGTTGTGTTTTGTTTGTTCCCAGAAACAGTGATGCCGCAAAAGCTTGGGCCGCATGGGAAGTCAGAGATACGCGACGTATCCGAGACGCGGGATGTATGTCCGGAGTTGAATGCTAAATTCAGCAACCCAACAATGGTGCTGGGGTGAACGAAGTTCACACACGAGTCATGTTTCGGAGACGCGCCTTGGATGCCCAAGGGGACTCGTTGCTATTGTTGAAAACAGCTTCAACCTTTGAAAAGTGAAATCGGGATACATGGTCTTCTGACGCATGTGACAGCTGTTTCGATATACGTCAAAGAGGAAGTGGGTGTCCTAACGCCACCATATGTATTCCGCCACCCAGGAAATCTTGCATCCCCAAGAGGATTAGTTGGGTCAGACGAAAGGGTCAAAGATTTTGGTAGGTCCATCGCCACCGTATATTTTCCACCAACTCATTGGTGCAGGTAGCGCAGGTAGCTGGTTCATATAATTCCAGATCTAATCCTTAAATGCGAAGAGGGGCTTACCGGCACCAACGCTAACTCTACTTTAATCCTAGCTAATACGAAGACTGAGCTTAATATTTCAAATAATTATTTATTTAAAGTCCAACTAAAGAAACTTTACAACTTCAACAACTCGAGGCCCCCAAACTATTCAAATTCAAAAGGCGAGAAATCTCCCACAGAAATAGTTCTCTTGAAAACTTTCTTTCTTGATACATAATTTTAACTTTCAGTAGCCGTGATATTTAATCCGGTGGGCGCTCGACACCCCATCAGAATATTAGGTCTGACAAGATTTGACCCTAGCCTGTAAACCTCTAGATGACGTAAGATTTCCTGGGTGGCGGTAAACACCCTTTTCACATTTAAAGATTTAAATCTGAAACTACTTGCACAGGCTAACTGCGCTACCTGAATTAAAAGGTGGTGGAAAACGTATGGTGGCGGAAAACCGCGGTGGCGGTAGAACACTGCTACCGTTCAAGAGAGGTAATACAATTAATTTGAGCTCGTAAATTAAAGGGAGGGAAGTAAACGTAGTTTACAAAACTGACGAAAGATGCAGAACACGGGAGATCAGAAATGTTTTGGAAATGGGGGATACATACACTGGCTGAACGTTTTGAGGGAAGAAGCAGCCATGCAATGCAATGCACTGTCAGAAGTTTCATAACAGATTGCGCATAACACTTTCAAGACTAACACCTTTTCACTTAGAAATAAAGTGTTATGGCAATTAAGTTTACACTATTTCGTACCTAGATCTCCAACAACACCTTCAATTGGTAAAAATACTAACGGGAACGAAAGAAACATAACATATAACATCCCAATGTGTTATCTGTTGAAACCGCGCATCCTGCTGTTGTCGTTATGTAACTTCTGACAGTGTAGTATTTTTACCTATTGAAGGTGTTGTTGGAGATCTGGGCACGAAATAGTATAAACTTAATTGGTCATAACACTTTTTTTCTAAGTGAAAAGGTGTTATTCTTGAAAGTGTTATGCGCAATCTGTTATGGAACTTCTGACAGTGTGAGAGAAGCAATTACAATTACATACAGCAGCTGAACATTTTGAGGGGAGAAGCAGCCATGCAATTGGAAAAGCCCCGGGAGGGGAAGATACCCGGGAGGGGAAGAGCCTCGGGAGGGAAGAGCCCCAGGAGGGGAAAGAGCCTCGGAGAGAGGGAATAACCCCGGGAGGGTGAGGGAAGTCCCCTGGAAAGGGAAAAGACAGTATCCTTAGAAGGGTAAAGGCAGTACAAAGTAACAGAGATACAGAGTGTTCTCGTTTGTCGACTGGATTATCCGGCGAGAAAAATAACTATCATATTTGGATTCAGCATGTCTCCTTACCCCTAAATCAACTATCTCAATAGCTTTTAAAAAAAAATTGCCCCTTAATTTAAAACCCCTCCCCCACCCCTAAATGTAGGGCTACAGAGCCCATCTACAAACTCGACCTTACTCTTGACCCAAAGAACCCTTACACCAAGTTTCGTCTAAATATCCCATTCCCTTCGAGAGTAATCGTGCTCACAGACAGGCGGACAGACTGACAACTTTTGCGATCTCCTAGGTATCCCTCCACTTACGTTTTGGGATTCAAAAAACTCTTAGGCTATGGCTTTCTTTTCCTTTAATCCAAAAAGTACCCAAAACGGAGACTGAGCGATGTGCGGAATAACTAAAGAGGTACAAGAGTGGTTTAAATTATTTCAGTTGTTGCCAATCCCCAGCAATAATTCCTTAAAAGAACAAGACCAAAGGTTTCGATGGGATCCCAAAAATGTAATATTTAATGCAGAAAAATATCTCATTCCCTTCGAGAGTTTATCGTGCTGACAGACTGACATCTTTTGCGATGTCATAGGTATCCCTCCACTTACGTTTTGGGATCCCAAAAAGTTACTCACGCAGTTTCCTAAAAGCCAATATCTGGACTACCTAATGTGCGTAAAGTGCTTATGCTGAGTAGAAATCCATCAGCCAATTGTTTACCCAAAGATAACTTTGATGGAGAATTGTTTGGACAAGAAAGGCTTTCCACTTAAACACCCAGAGCAGATTAAGCTGGGAACTAAAGAGAAGGAACCGTATCCGACTGCTGTTGGATAACTTGGTTACCCTTAGCCCCTAGCCTCATCTAGTTTCCAAAAATTCCGCTTGGGTCGAATAGACAAAATCTGTTGAGACTATTCAGCATGCCACCAGGTACCTAAGCTAGGACAAAAGATCCAGGATACTCTTCCATTACAGAGAAATATTCCTAGTTCAGCACAACAGCTGCGAAAAATTCTGTCTATCTGGATAGTCGGGTATTTTATCCCCGTGCGTATTTCTTGAACTATCTGACGCTCGGTCAAGAGCGCATCAGAAATCTCTTATTGACAAGCCCCCTGAATGGCGAGTCATTACAGGAAATTTATGGGTCCCTGGTCCCTCCAACATTAGAAAACGCCAAAATGCGGATATTATGCAGTATGCTAGGAGTTGCTAATCAAATGAAAACGCAATATGCCGTAGAAGGTCATGACATTCTCACAAGAAAACATGCAACTGTCGGCTTCATCTTGGTTTCATCAAGGGCCTCATGTTTATTTTACTTGTCACGATTTTGAGTTCCAGGAGAATAAACACAAATGAAGTTTGTGAAAAAAGAATTTTTTTAAAACGAGCCTACACTGTCAGGAGTTTCAGAACAGATAACGCAAGGATGCGCAGTTTCAACAGACAACGCCTGAGATGTATTCTGTTGTGATTCTGAAAACGTTATACATTAAATGTTACGCATAACAGGCATTGCCCTAGGAAGAGCGGAAAAACTGCCAAAAAAGCATCTGCTGAATTTTCTAAATCATGACGACAAACAAAAAAGTCAACAGAGGCTTTTTTGGCGGCTTTTTGATTTTTCCTGGCAATGCCTGTTATACATAATATCTAATGATCATAATGTTTTCAAAACCGTAACAGATTACACCCCAAGAGTTGTCTGCTGAAAATGCGCTTCGTTGTGTTTTCTGTTATGAAACATCTTACAGAGTAGATCTTTCCCTCTTAATATAGGCTATGTCTTTTAAGTTAGCTTGAATTTATATCTAATAAAGTAGAAAGAACAGGTAAGAAGTTAGAGAAGAATGCAAGAGACAACAGGATATTAGTTGCGTTTTGGCAGGTTCCATGGTATCTGTTGCCATGGCATCTGTTACCACGGTAACTGGATATGCTATTAGTCGTTTTTGCAGTTACAGTGGTATCTGATAGTACGGTAGCTGTGCAAAAATGACAATGCCGAAATTGCGCTTTTCGAAGTCATCCTAAAAGAAAAACTGATATCCAGTCACATTACTAAGTGCCAAACTTCTTTCCCACCAATTTGACGAAATGCTAGGCTCTATTGTTGGTGATGACGAAAGTGAGATGAGTTTTTCAGATACCAGGATCAGTTACCACCGTGATATCCGATACCACGGTAGCGCAGAAACGAATTTAGACCATGGTATCAGAGACCATGGTATCTGCCAAAACGCAACTATTATCGCCTTAGAAAACAACATCATCAGGGCACAGGTAGGATCTTGATGGTGAAGGCTTTTTAAAGCACAAGTCACAGTATATAGTTTTTATTATAATATTCTAACAATCGTGACTTCATTGAAACTCTGGTCGGTTTCTCAAAAGTTATAAGCCCCTGCCGGCTGTTTTCAGCTCCGCTCGGTTCCCTTGGTTTGAGGCAAAAGAAAGGAAAAAACTTCATAACGGCATTCCGAACCAATGAGCTCTTCGGGAGAGATGGTTCTGGCAGAGAGGAGTCTGACCCACCTCATAAGTGGCCAAAGACGGCAAATGCAAAAATCAGTTGTGATGTTATGGTGGATAAAAGTGAATTAGGAATTTCAAAGTCTTAAAAATGAGAATTTGTGGGAAGATTAGGATCGTAGAGTGAGGAGTAATAGGTAAGACAAAGACGCACGAAGGTGAATTTATTGACATTGTACAGTAAGTGGGGCGTAAAAACAATTTCCTCTACGCTTTGTAAAAGCAACAATCATGAATTAATTCAAAGCATGGGCGGGCTGTACTAGTTCGGTTGTAACTATTTCGTGGAAACTTTTGCGTCGGGTTCCATTTAAGCTTACCGACAAAACGTACCCATGACAAAACGTCCCCTGGCGAAACTTTCCCGGCGAGACGTCCCGTGACAAAACGTCCCCGTGTCAAAACGTCTCCGTGACAAAACGTCCCCATGACAAAACGTCTCCGTGTCAAAACGCCCCGTGACAAAACGTCCCCAAGCATAGATTTTAAGTTCGACTCGATCTTAAGGTGCATGGTCGAGGTAAAACAACTTCAGAGTGTGCAGTACAGATGTGGGAACATTCCTTATAATCAGGAAAGATCGGACATAGGACCGGTTGCTTCATAAATGTATTGTTTTCAGTTGAAATATGTAGTGTAATATGCCTTGCAATTGACTCGTAAATGATCAGTTCTAGGTTGTTTGAAGCAACATGCACAGTCTGAGGAGCACCAATAAGCTCCTCAGAGAAAGGGGAGCCCGCTGTGGCTCAAAGAGAGTCAAGCAACGAAAATATAAAAATAAGCCTAGTGCCGTCATGCTAGATAAAAATGACATGGGAAGCGAGGAAACGAAAGTGGATGGAACGATTCGTAAGACAGAGAGACATAGTAAATCTAGGTTAGACGGGTTTGTTCCTTTGATAAAATCCTTTGGTAATGAGTATCACCAAATTAAATATCGAACAAAAGCGAGATCAATGAGTTATATCGCAGCGTAAACTAACACACAAATAAACCAATTAAAGAAAAGATAAAACGAAAACTTGCAAACTACTACACCTTTGCGCTTTCTTTAAGAAATGGCTATAGGGGGAGCAGCACTTTGGTTTGTTCCTTGACTCTCGGTTAAATGCTGAAGTAGTCATCCCATCGTGGTTTTCAAAAGTTTATATTCCAAGAACATTTTTTGTCTGAACTAATGACGCAATCAGTAATCTCATAGGTCGAGCTATCCCTCAGCGAAAAAAAAAATCTACAGCCGGGGACGTTTCGCCAGGGGACGTTTCGATCGGGGACGTTTTGTCGTGGGGACGATTTGTCATGGGGACGTTTTGTCACGGGGACGTTTCGTCTGGGGCATTTCGCCAAGGGACTTTTCGAATGGGGACGTTTTGTCGACAGCCCTCTATTTAACTTCGGGTGGTGCAATTGTCATCACATGGATTTTACGAAAGTCTAATAGACAGTGAGAACGCGAGAATTCTTTTGAAATAACTACTTCAAAACAAACAAGTTAGTTGGCATTCATTCCAGGGAAATTTCCTTCGTTCGACATAGTTAAACCTTCAGTTTAACTTTTTACAATCAGCGTTACTCTGCTAGTCAAATGTTTTAGAAAATGATACTGAATTTTTTGATGTGATAAGACGGAATGCGATAGTTAGTTTTGTTGCAAGGATACACTATCAGAAGTTTCATAACAGATAACACGAGGATGCGCGTTTTCAACAGATATACGTAACAGATAACACTTCGGATGTTATCTGTTGTGTTTCAAAACGTCATGCATAATAAGCGTTACCATCAGGAAGAACCGAAAAACCGCCAAAAAGTATCTGCTGAGTTTTCTGGCCTAATGACGATAAAGAATAAAGTCAGTAGATGTTTTTTTGGCTCTTCCTGACAAAGCTTGTTATGAATAATATTTCATGCACAACGTTTTCAAACACAACAGGTAACATCCGAAGTGCTATCTGTTACTCATTATCTGATGAAACCGCGCATCCTCGGGTTCTCTGTTATGAAACAATGCACACAATTTCATGATTCCGAAGGGTCATAATCATCTGTGCCTCAAGACAGCACAGACAGATTCATTGCAAGACATATCATGACATATCCTTCAATTATTTTCCTACTTTCTGCAGGTGTAACTTCTCCGATATTGCATCGGGAATTCAGGTCTTTGTTTTAAATTCAAATTTTCCGCGTCTGAACGAAATTTGCCTTGTCGAGCAAGCAGCGCCACACTCTGAACGTTATTACTAGAAAATTCCTCAGATGACTCCAAATATTTAAGTGTATTCAAATATCAGATGTAAAAATAAGCTGCCTTTTCAGTTATACTTTAAGGAGCCTTTCTTTTGTTTGCTATGGTTGATGACGCAGATGGTCACTATGGAGAATTACCGTAAAACCTCGAAAACTTCCGGTAAAATTCTGAAGCCTCACCCCCCTGTCAGGAAGGCGTCGGGACGCCCCTGACTACACTATCCCTGCAAAGTGCCACATGAGCTTAAAGCTCTTGTTTTTCAATTTCATACACACTTTTGTGTATTAAGGAAATGTTACCAATTTTTTCTAAACATCAAATATTTTTCAGCAAGCACTGAAATTTTGCATAACAATGTCAGCTTAAATTGGTGCTAGTCAGATCATTTTTTCTGTTTTATTTTCAAATTATTTTTTATGCTTTTTCAGCTTAACTTTAGGTTCTTGTCATAGTCTTATTAAGAGATTTCACGTTTTCGCTCTCCTCGTCTTTTTTACAGTCGAAACCATGTTTTTCTCTCTCTTGTCTTCATTTTTTTTTTACATCTTCAGTTGGTGTTTTATTTTAACACAGACGAATAAAACTGAAAAGTTAATAAGCATTTTTCGCTATTGTCACGCGTGACTGCGACTTGAAAACAGTTAGCAGAAAAGGAGGTTTTACATAATACTTCAACAAAGTGGAAATGGAACTTGGGGGTCATTACTATGCTGATTTATCCAGTAGGCAAGCCACAATCCCCACTTGACTTAAAAGGACGTTTGTGTCGAAAATTGGTTTATTCTACTGTCATCGATCCGTTAAACACAGACCGAAATCGATGGAAGATCAATAAATTCTCGAAGAAGATAGGACACGATTTTCTCAACTGGCGAGAGGGGGGGGGGGGGCTTTGAAAGTTCTTAACGAGATGGAACGATTCGCCTGTTCTTTCTGGAAACAAAGGACAAGCACGGCTGAACAATCCACCAATGAGCCACACTAAATATCGACCTACGACAGATCTCGGAGTAGATTGTAACCCAGATGACGTTAAAGGAAATCTCGCACTACGAAATGTTTCTGCTTAGATGTTTTGAAATAGTTGACCACTTTCTCAGCCCTATTTTGTTAAACTTTAAGCTTCAAAGTTTGAAGTTGCAGTTTCTGCCTTTTTTAACCATACTAAATTGTTTGACTGTGTAAACACGTTTAATTTACTGAAGAAAGTTGCATACGAAAAGAAGGCCGATATTCGTTTTCTTTTAGTAATACCGTAAGAAATGATTGAACTTTTCTAACTTACAAAAGTGGAAAAAAGCGGAGTAACACCGAAAATAAAATCAGGGAGGAAACAAAAACTAAATGAGCACATGAATCCCAGCTGTGCATCCGGCAATTGCGACTATAACTGCTGCAGCACTGTCAGAAGTTTCATAACAGATAACACAAGGATGCGCGGTTTCAACAGACAATGTGTAACAGATAAAACTTGGGATGTTATCTATTGTGTTTGAAAACGCTATGCATGACATGTTATGCATAACAAGCTTTGCTAGGAAAAGCCAAAAAACAGCAAAAAAGCATCGACTGACTTTATTCTTTATCGTCCTCCTGATGGCAACGCTTTTTATGCAGAACAATTTGAAACACAACAGATAACATCCGAAGTGTTATCTCTTACGCATTATCTAGAAACCGCGCATCCTTGTGTTATCTGTTATGAAACTTCTGACAGTGAGGCCTATAGAAACTCACGTGAACTTTAAAGTCAATATTCAAACCTGAATTTCATGACACTGATCTTCTATTCCGTGTCTGCTTCAATCAAACCCATCTTCTTTTCTGGCTCATAGCCAATGTTAAAAATATCCAATATTCCTGCCGTACAACTGTGTCGTCGCGGCTACTCTTAATACATCGGCTACTTCTGCACTATGTGTGGAGAAATGAATGAGGATGTATGCCATTTTTGTGCGAATGTAGATACACTGTAAAAAGTCTCTCCTTTATCGGACTTTAGTACTCTGTAGTATTTTGCATTCTGGCGTTTTAATCCTGCATCAGATTATAACTCTCCGAATTCAGATTTTCATTATCCGAATTAGGAATGAAAATGTCCGAAATCGGTGACGCACAACTAGTAAAGTCCGATAAAGGAGAAACATTTACAATGTAGTCACTTGGATGAAGGCAGGAAATTTTGGGATAGGGAGAATTGATAAGCAACGGATAATTAAAATGATGGGAAGGAGATTCGAAAAAATAAGAACTGCTGGGAAGTTCCTTAAGTTAGCATTTAAACCCCGAAGAGATTTTTTTTTTCTTATGGAGTAGTTGTGTATAGGGTTTGTATAGAGGTTATATATAGTGTATATAAAGTGACGTTGATTTTGTTTCATGATGGCCTTGCGGCTTGAATATGCAAATAAATCTTTCATCCATTCATTATGAATCACACAGCTGGTCCCGTCGACTGGGAAGCACCTCAGCGAGGATGTGAAATCGGGACCCCCACCCGTCTCAGTTAAAGCCTTTCGACTGCAAATGACATTGCGCATCTTGTGCACTGTCCTTGAGATAGAGACACCTCGTCGCTTAAAGTCTCTAGGCTTTCTACCTGTCCTAAGTTCCCCTCTGCCAAATAGCCTCAGGCTTTCCCAGAATTTCTGCCGATTCCCAAGACTTGCGTTAGAGACTGGACGGCTGTCTGTTTATTTCAACAAGCTAGTAGTCTCTGAGAGCGAAGCAAGAGAAGGTCATGTCAGTTTAAAATGTGAACATACCCCTGGAGGTGATAACAGAGTTGTAGTTTGTGCCATATACTAATAAAGGATATACTATGATAATGGATAGCCGACGCCGGGTGAGTAGATTATCTGCAACTTTAGCATGGCGTGAACAGAGTTGTAATTTGGGCCAGAGCAAAATAACACTAGGGAGTAGTGCCAAGACCTATGCTTGCCATGCTTCACAATCGGGATATACTCTTAGCGCCGCCCAGTCCGCGTGTGGTATCTGAAGCGAGACAGACTTGCGGTTTACAAATTTCTAGTAAAGGCAAGATACGGTATGCACCCATCGAAGAAACAGGCGAAGTTGTATCTTTTTTCTGCTGTAATCAGGATTGTCAGTTACTGGAGCCCGCTGGTGCCCGACTAATTGAGTTTCAGTAGGGAGGGACGTTCTCTATCACTGGTGGTGCTCGTATCGCTGCTGTTCGAGTGTCTGTCACTCTTCTCAAGTCTTGGCGCTACTCCCTTGTGTTATTTTGCTCTGATTTGGGCATATGTTAAGAACCTTAAAGAGTAATTAACGACATCGTGGTTGATATCGGAAAATAACATCAATGGCTGTCGAGGTGCTGTTCCAATATCAACCGAGTAGTGTCGCCTAGTGTGAAATTTTTCGCTGATTTTTTTTTCTCTGGAATGACACCTTTTCATACAAATGACCAGTTTTAGGTCAGAAAAAGCACCTTTTCATTTACTTAACTAAAGTTACTGATTATCACCCTCAAAAACCTGTACTTTACCATGATTAAGTACACAAAACAGTCTGTTCTTACAAATTCATAATAATTACAATTTATTCGCATTTTGCGCATCGTGCAGCGGAAAGCGCAACAAATTTCAAGGTGTTAAAAAGTGCCTTTTTGTCAGGAATTCTGACACTTTTATGAGTCGAGCTCTTGGCAACCCTGCAACCGAGATGGAGGAAAGTTAGCTGTTATAATTTTTTCGAACGTAACAGTTTACTGTGCGGTTACTTCTACTCTGTGGTACTCTCTCATTCATCTTATTCATTCTAGAGTACTTTTTTACAGTCCAGCTTTGCATTTCGTCGAACCTTTACAAACAGTTTGTCGAGGTAGATATTCCAGTAATATCCATCTCCAAAAAAGTCAGTGAAGATTAACAGAACATAACTACTTGTGGGACGTATGATGGTATGCATTGCAATAGAGGTATGCCTATTTGAAAAGAAAAGAAATATTACAACATATGCTTATTTGAAAATGTGAACAGTGCAGTTTTGGGCTATATGGTAGAATGAACATCCTAAATACCTATTCAGGTGTTTTCAGAGGCCCTTAATTACCTACTTTGGCAAACTGGTAGTTAACTTTAGTCACAGCACGTACATGGAAATGGTAAAGTTCAAAGTCAACAAACGGTCAAATAAGCATACCTCTAGTGTACGAAAAAAACTACATTATGATTATGGATGTATTTACAGAAGGGGTTGCCAACACCTTGAAATTAGCCGAAAATGATGAAAGAAAGTTTCTGTGCAGTCCTAAATAGATCATAGGCCATCCAGATTTCTCTTCTTAAGAACCTAGCTTCGGGGTAGTTCAGACTGCAAAGAAATTACTTTTTAAGATTCTGAGGTGAATTTTGAGGTTACGCTATTCGAGACTAAGTGCCTCTCTTGTACTAAGATAATAGTTGCGTTTTCGCTGATACCATGGTATCTGTTACCACGGTAACTGGATCTGCAATTAGTCGTTTTTGCAGTTATCGTGGTATCTGATACACGGTGCTCTGCAAAAACGACTATTGCCGAAATTCCACTTTTCGAAGCCATCCCAAAAGAAAAACAGATATCCAGTTACATCACTAAGTGCTAAACTTCTTTCTCACCAATCTGACAAAATTTGATGAAAGTGAGATGACTTTTCAGATACCTCGACCAGTTACCACGGTCGGACCGTAGTATCTGAATATCTGATACCACGATAACTGCAAAAACGCCTTTTGACCGTGGTATCAGATACCACGACAACTGCAAAAACGACTTTAGACCGTGGTAACAGATACCATGGTATCAGCGAAAACGCAACTAATGTGTCGGCGAAGCAATTGTTTATGTTCTCTTGTTGTAATTGTGGGGTACACTCATAGTCTACAGGTATTCAGTAATTCACAGGAGAGGGGTGCGTAGCTCTCTTCCACCAAGGTGATATTATGAGAAAGAGATCAGAGAGAACACAAAAGAAACAGAAATAAGAAGAGAGGTAGATCTATATTAAAAAGAAAACGAAAAAGAAGCATATATATCCCTCTCCTACCAATGCACTACTTTGCTTTGCTCAGACATTTTCATTAGTTTAACAGGAAAGCAAACTCATTTTTGTGTCATTAAGTTGAATACACTGAATTATTTGGATTCTGTAAGTGATTTTTTTTTATTTTCCACTATCTGCTCTAGTTATGACGTTCAAGTTGCGTTTTATTTGAAGTTCATAGTACAGCGGGAGCGGACGGCGAACTGCTTAATAGTCGTTTTATTCCTGGCGGACTAAGTCAGAAGGTACGCTGAACTGTCCTATGCCTCACCCAGCGTACAAACTAGCGGGTCCGCTGGCACTCAGTGGACGTCCCGCTGGCAAATAAAATGAAATTAGGCATCCCGCGCATTCCCAGCGTACGGCCCGCTGGCGAATAAAACGACAACGAACAGTCCGCTGTGCTATGAACTTCAAGTAGAACGCAACTGCATATTTGCGGCCGTCCCCACAGCGTAATTCTACTATCAAGCGGGAAATTTTAATCTCAGCAACACGCGGCTTTTCAGCTAGCGATGGTGAGACTGGTGAAGATTGCTTAGTCCCTGAACAAAAAAAATCATAAATCTTTCTCGTCAGGCATGCAACAAAACTACAAGCGCACAGAGGTACCGCAAATCACACGGAAATTCAACTATTTGAAAGTCTATTATTTGTAAATGACGGAACAACGAAGTAACGCATTTTTGGCGAGTCTTTCAAGCCAATTTGTGGGCTGAGTAGTGATGTAGTAGGTAGCTAGGTAGGGTAAGTGATGGGTAACTAGATTGTCCTATCCTAGTCCTTTTCGGTTAAACTTCAGAAACTCTGGCAATCGGGATCGGGGTCATCTTAAAAAACTTCACTGATTGGCGGAAATGCTACCGAATTATCAGTCAAAAGGACTTGTCACTATTAACACCAGAGGCGTTACTAGCCAAAAAAAAATTTTTGGGGGGGTGGCAAGGTATTTAACGACTGTGTTGACAAAAAATCAGCTGATTTAAGAAAAACTACTATTTTTAAGAAAAATCTAAATCCCCCCTCCTCCCCCGCCAGTCGTGACGCCCCTGCACTACTGTATATTCCTACCTGTATAGACCTAACATCAGCCAGCAATGTTCACTTCACAACTAGAACAAACTGAACAGATCGCATGACATGAAGTCAGTCAATCCCACCCAAGCTTTTCAGTGGGTCAGACTGGGTGCACTTAATTAGTGAACACAACTTTTCAGTGAAAGTGTCACTGATCAGCAGAGGCGTTAATAGCCAAAATGTTTTTTTTGGGGGAAGGTATTTACCGACTGGCAGGTCATTTATACCGACTGTTTTTGCAGATATTGAGAAAAAACGACTGTGTTGACGAAAAATCGGCTGATTTTAAGAAAAACTACTATTTTTAAGAAAAAGTACTATTTTTAAGAAAAAATTTACGAGAAACCGACTGTTTTAAAAAAAATCGACTGTTTCCAAGAAAAAAATCGACTGTTTTTACGAAAAATCGCGGCGCTTAGGCTATTTTTTATCGACTGGCCGACAACATTCGGGGGGGGGGGCTCCCCCCCCCTAGTCGTGATGCCCCTGCTAGGAAGAAATCACACGGAAACCTCAAAACAAACTATTGAAAGAAACAGATATTGCCATATTTGATTACCTCGAACGAGTTTCGGGAGCAGGGTACCCGCGTTCGAAAAAAACGTTAAAGTGTACCACAGTTGATGATAATTTAAGACGAGATTTAAGACGATAATGTAAGACGAATTTTACCACTGTATACTTTCATATTTATTCCTAGAAAGACGAGAAACGAAATATCGGTGCAGACGCCCGGATTCGTTTTTTTTTGTAATAAACGATCGATTGAATGAAACTGACAGACTACTGGCAAACCAAGGCTGCAAAAATGCCACTCATCTTCGTTAATTTGAGGCACTTGAACTTTGACTGAAACGGATTAAACTGAACCACTTCCCCAACAAATTTCCCCCTGTTTTCCCAAGCCGGCTGGTACTTCTCACGCTTTCGGATAAAGCCTTTGAGAGTCGAATATGCTGACTCCTATTTTCATTTCCCTCACGGAGACCTTCCCCCAACAAGAACAAGGTCAAATATTGTGCTGCATGGTCGAATAAAACATAAATAATCCAAAACCCCGCTTTGTTTCTCTAACAGAATAAACAAAAGGCCTTCGTGCATTTCGGCCTTATTCGAAAAGGAACGCCTTCGAGCAGGCGTAAAATAGTAAAGAAGGTAATCCCTGACATACAGCGGTAATTTTGACCTCCCCCCCTCGCCAACATAGTGGAAGGGATCAAACTGCTTATGTCAGTTCCACATCACGACCTGGCTTACAAATAAAAATCACGGGAAAATACGAAGGAAATTGTATTCAAATTGACCGCGTGCTTAATTGAAACTGTATAAAATTATTGCATGGAATTTGAACTACAAGAGGTGTTCATTAAAATAAATTGTTCACCGAAAAAAAACAAGTTGAAAAGGGAGGTTGAAATGGGATCGGGTTCCATTTTAAAAGTCGGATCTGGTTGTAGAAAATCATTTAAATAAGCCTTTTTTTTAAAGAGTCGGTGAGGTTAAAGAGTTGAAAATGAAACTTATCGTTACCAAGTGGGGGAGTAGACGCAGTCCAAAAGTAATAGGTTAAGATATGAAAAAAATGGGAATAATGATAAGCAGATTTACAAAAATTATCATCTTCAACAGTTGTAGAACTATATAGACAAGCCAAACCATCATTTTACGTCATGGCATCAGTGCAAAAGTATGATATGCAACAGTAGGTAATATTTGAATCTAAGATTCTAAGATGTTTTTGTTTGTGCTAAACATTATGGAATGTAAAAATTCCGAAACTAAACAAAAGATTCTCTGCAAACTGCTACTAAAGCGGGTGTAAGGCGATACGAATTCGATTCGCCGCTGATGTACAGACATCAACAATATACACATTAATCTTGTCTCTACTGAGATAAGGTTATCTCTAATTCGGATTAACCTTATCCCAGTAGAGACAAGATTCATCCCGGTAGCAAATACTGCAGTTAACTTTAATCCTAACTCAGAGAAACTTTTTACAGTGTGTCATGTCTTAGCGCCTAGTACCATTGTCTTTCGATGAATCTTTATTACACCGTCTTTACGAAAATAATTTTAGGCGGAAGCACTCTTCGGCCCAGCTAACTGCAAATCATATTTAGAATTTGGCGCTTAAGGGACACATCGTACTTTTGGTAGCAACTCATTCTACTTCGAATAGTATTTCCATCAATTCTCGTTCCCGAGACCCTTCACTTCATAAGTGTATCTTGTCTCCTCTATTAGCAATACACTGATTACCAAGTTTCTTTCTCTCTACGTGACGTATCATGCGCCTGATCATTGTTTCCGAGGAGCATTTCGTCCGGAGACGGTTATGAAAATTGTGCTAAGATTCTCATGCCAGGCAAGGTTCCAGGAAAGAGGCTAAAAACCGCCGAAACCGTGTGTAATTTTCTGTAAGCATAGCCTAGTTGTAAAGTGGTCGTTTATCTGGGAACATCTGAGCAAAAAACTACACGGACATAGTGCGAGATGTCCTTTAATGGGTAAGTCAACTGAGATTGACTTCCGAGATATTTCGGCCCTTCTTTGCAGCGGCCCTCGTCAGGCTGTTGCAATTTGATTGCAAAAATGATTGCAATTTCGTGTCCTCTAGTTACAGCCTGACGAGGACCCTTACCAAGATTGATAAAAAAAAATCGCTGGAGGAAAATCTGAGTTGATTTCCGTTTATCGTCATTTTTTATGTCTATGGGCGGTTTGAACGTAGCTTACAAGCAGCATAAAGCCTCAGTCCTTCGTCAGACCCCCTGGCTGCAGAGGGGAGCGTAAATGAATGTCTGATTTAATCCCAAGAACCTCCGGGAACGCGCTAGGGAGTTCCAAAGTTCGGAACGTAGTAATCATTTTCACCGGAAAAACTTGATTGACATTCCTCCGGTGGGATGTGTCCCTTCACAACAATATCTTGCGTTTGTAAGAGGCTGGAAATTTGGGGGAAATCGAAAGTACTTCAGAGTTATACGGGCCTCTCAGTTATTGTCCTAGCACGGCGTTTTCGTAGACTTAAAGCAGACCTCGCAGTATTTATTGTTTCTGTTCCAACTGTAAAACTGAGCTCTGCTTGTAATGGAGAACCGAGTTCAGCAACAGCCTTCCTTTATGCATCGAGGAGAATGATAACTTACGAGCACTATCTGCTGGAGTGTCCCAGCTTTCGGATTTAAAGGACCCCTCGCACTATTTACTCTATAATACTTTAAAACTAGGCAGTGCTTTCAACAAACAACCCGGGGTTTTTGCTGTTTTAAGCCTTTTCCGAGACCCGTTGACTTGTAGCGAAAACAGGGAAACAATTTAAATAACTGTTTCTTCTGATGGAAAAACTTCTCGCAGACAACTGTCGACAGCGTGACACACATCGAAGGTAGCAAAACACGGCAAGTGAGAAAATCAGCGTGGTTTTATTGGAGGGGTTAGAATGTACCGTACGAAATTGGGGTCTCCGGGTTTAGAAATATATGGAGTGACTATGGAAGTAGGTTGCGTTAGTATTATAGGTAAGACAGGTCCTTTAAGGGTATTTTCACTTTGGTGCAGTTTCTGGCTTCATGATTTTCCCATCGGTTCGGTTTATAGCTGCAAACTTTCCAGATATATTTGTGCAGTATGTAAAATTCGAGCGAACATATGTTGAAAAATACATGTTGTTAGTTTAGTTGCTTGCTACTATAGCCAGAGTAGTGTGTATAAACACATTTTTGACTATTTCTTTTTCGTCTTCTTGTCTATGGACCTCGGGCTTTGAGCATGATCTGTTATGAAACTTCTGACAGTGTGGTTCTTTGTTTATTAACAATTTTTTGTTTAACCCGCTAAAGGAATAATACAGGGAAAAAAAACGAAAACAAAACGGAACAAAACGTACTACAAACACCAAATTAACTAAAAAAAAAGGCCAGGTCAGGTCGTGGTGCGCCTTTTTGAATTTTTGTTTTTTGTTTACTTATGAACGGCGAAACAGGTGTCTGTTTCTCTTCCAGGGGATATAAAGAGAGGACCTTGTATATCAGTAGGTCAATAAACGGAACTATCTTCTTTAAAGCTGGGGGAAGAACGGACAGAAACAGGATAGAATGATCGGTGAAACTACAGTACGATGGGGGTCTTAGGTGGGGGAGGGGGGGACTTAGGGGAATTTTATTGCGTTTCAGGCGATCAGTGACAGCCTTCGAATGCGAAAACTGAGCACCATTAGCTACTAGGGACCGGAATATAAAAAAAAATCTGTTAGTAACATACACGGAAGCTGCTGACTTATCTAAGGCCTGCACTGAGAAAATAAGAACTAATGACTCGTCTTCCAAAAAGCCGGAAAGAAATAAAAGCAATAAAAAAGAAATCCGGCTTCAAAATGTTCCAGCAAACTGGATGGATGTCAACAATGGCCTCTGGCGTCGATAAAACTTAAGTCCCGACTTTAGGTTCCTTCCCAGTTATGAGATTTCATCACTGTTACGGCTCATAAAGTCTGCAAGATTATTCCCGTCCCTAACAAGGCCTTTGTTGTTCGGAGCCTCAACTCTTCATCCAAAGATGAACGTGACTTTGAAAAGAATTTGTGAGCTAAAAAAAATCGGAACCATTCTCGTATTTGTCATGTTTAGATCACCCACTTTCTAAGGCGCTACTCCAAACCAGAACTCGGGTCGACCATAGGTTCATCTAGTGGTGCGATTCCGCAGGGTAACTGCTGGGTATACTATATGAGCGTGCTCCACGCTACTTACCGCAGTTACTAAGCGTGTTGTCACGGATCCTGGCTTCTTGGCGTCAAGACTGAAACGAATTTTCCTATTTAAAACATCGTGCCGCGGGCTGATCGGGCCAATCATGTCACAGAGATCGTAGTTACCACGCTAACGACGCTCCTGAGCGTCGTAAGAAAATAGTTACTACTAGGTACTATTTCAAGGAGTGGAACGGTCAGGGTAGTAACTTTTCATGAGGTGTGAACGAAAATAGTAATTAATAGTTACTGTTGTTAGAAGGGTGGAACAGGCTCTATGTGACTAAGTCGGAAACACGCCAATGAACCTGGGGAAGAACCAAAAATGTCTCTCAAACGAGCCCTCAAGATTGATTCAAATCCTGTGTAAACCAAGTAGCAACGTTTGTTTTCGTGGCAAATCTGGCTCTTCACTGGTTACCCGACGATTCTGCATCGGTAGGAAAAGTTAGTCATCAAGATTACTGCCAAAGCAGCTCTCAACACAGTAGAGTGAGAGAAAGAAACATGTTTAGCTGATGCATCTGAAAAAAAGCTAAATGATTGGCAGCGTTAATTACTTTCAGTCAATTGCTTTGGGGTTGTTGTAATAATTTATTCTTAAGATATCCGTCACATTTTTCAAGAAGAAAAGGTGTTTCCGCTAAGGTCAGTGTACACAATCAGAACAAATGATATATTAACAAGCCGAATGGCTGAAATAATTGTATATATGCTCTAGTCCTGTCTTAGTGTAGTTTTGAACAGCCTACGCGATGACTAATATCACGACATTTATAAATTGATTGTTTAAAACTCAGAAATCTGGAATAAGGAACCCCTCAATCTCCAACGCAAGTTCCGTAGATTTGTTTTATGCGACTGAACTTATTGTCATTGTTGATTGATTATTAAAGTAGGTAAACTGACAACGCCCCAATCCTAAGTCCAAAACACGCCAGTGATCCTCAGGAAGAACGAGAAAACGTCTCACCAACGACTCAAACTCAACAACACAAATCCTGTGTCAAACAATCACGGCGATCTTCGGGAGCAGCTATGATACCCGAGGTGATACCGCTTCTGGCTCTTCCGCGAGGTACCTGGCGAGTTTGCATCGGCAAGGAGAGTTAGTCATCAAGAGTATTGCTACTCCTTGAAGCCCCAAATTCACCACAAAACATTAGATGGCATGACAGTAAACGCGAATCGCAGAGAATTCAAATTAACTTTAGACGGAACCAAACGATTCCTAGCACTGATACCCTCTTCGTATGCGACATCGCATTTTCCGGAAATTATCCGATTTGCTATCTTCCAGTCCTTAAAGGAGATCAGAGAAGTCTGGAATGGAATGAGGCAAGCGACAGGAGAACAAAATGTATTCCGGGCCACTGTGACAGTCTTATGCATCTTTTGGGAACATTTTACGATCCCCGTTATGTTCTAATCTAGTGGTTCCCAACCTTTTCCGTAACGCATACCCCAAATCAAGGTATAGAAAGGTTACCTACCCCTAATCAAGGTTCAAAAAGATGCCATACCCCTTTTTGACGATTTTTTTGCCATTTTTTACCGCGGTCTGAACGTCAAGATGACGAGATTATTGCCATCAGTGATAAGGCATGTAAATATGAAATTGCGTAAAACAGGTCTGATTTCGGGACAATCCTGAAACCGAGTTAGGGACGCAAAAATGACTGAAGCGAGGTATTAAAGCTATAGACTAACTTGATTTTGGGACCTCTCGTACCCCTTGCAAGGGTTTCGTGTACCCCCGGTTGGGAATCACTGTTCTAATCAACTACTACTAGTTTGAAAGATTGATTGGTATGGCGGGAATGGTTGCTTATATCTTTTTGGCTTCTGTTTTTATTCAGCATGACTCATGTTTCGTAAAAAAGATCGACAGACTCTGCGAGTGGCTTATTTCAAATATTGTAAATTCGTCCTCCGGCTCCCTAGATGGCACCGAAACCGAAAAGTCATTGCTCGATTTGGACTAATAGACATGCCCTCTCGGATTCAGACTTCGAGTGATGACCTGTGTAAAAAGACCAATAACTTGATTCCCGCTGACGACCCTCTGCGGACATTCTTTCTTATTGATGCTGGTTAGCGTGTTCATCTTGTTTTGTTAGTTTGTTTGTTGTTTGTTTTTTTTCGTTATTTATCGTTTTGTTTCTTTCATACACTGACAGAAGTTTCATAACAGATAACACGAGGATGCGCGGTTTCAACAGATAATGCGTAACGGATAACACTTTGGATGCTATCTGTTGTGTTTCAAAATCTTATGCATAATAAACGTTACCGTTGGAAGAACCAAACAAAACGCCAAAAAATATCTGCTGAGTTTTCCGACATCATGACCATGATGCCAACCATGAAGTCAGTAGATACTTTTTGGCTCTTCGTATCCTAACAAAGCTTGTTATGCATAAGATTTCATGCATAACGTGTTTCAAACACAACAGATAACATCCGGAGTGTTATCGATACGCATTATCTGTTGAAACCGCGCATCCTCGTGTTATCTGTTGTGAAGCTTCTGACAGTGTAATACTCCGTATTTTGTGTTTTACACTTTACGGATAATAAAGTTATTCATTCATTCATTCATATGCCAGTCAATCGGTCGGACGGAGTATTGTGAACACAATTGTACTTGTTCACTCTGGAAAATCCCAAAACCAGACAGCACCATTCACAAAGGCAGAAAATCAAGTTCTCCCGTCACACTGCATTGACTACACTGTCAAAGTTTCATAACAGATAACACTTCAGATGTTATCTGTTGTGTATGAAAAGGTTATGCATTAAATGCTATGCATTACAAGCTTTGTTAGGAAGAGCCAAAAAAGCATCTACTGACTTTATTCCTCGTCATGATGTCGGAAAACTCAGCAGATAGTTTTTGGCGGCTTTTCGGTTCTTCCTGATGGTAACGCTTATTACGCATAACATACAAATAGAATACAAAAGAATAATTATCCTCGTAGTGACAAAGAAAACGTTAAAACGATGAAGCAATTCACATGACGAAACATTGTTTTTTTTGTTATTTTATTTTTAGTTATATTTAGTTATTATTTTTATATATTTAGCTATTATTGTTATATATTTTGTTATAACACTTTTTATTATATAAAACAACTTTCACTCACTAAACTACGTAAACAAACATTTTAGAACACTGTTGTTATTCTTTACATCTAGAAGGAGCAATCTTCTGAGTATGCCCGTTTTCTTCTTTTAAATGAGGTGATTTTTAAACAGAAATTATAGAAGTGCCTCAAGACAAACTATTCAAGGAAATGAGTAATCCCAAATATTTGGCTACATATTTGTTTACTTTTGTATCCTTATCACAGCTAAATATTTTTCTTTTTGTATGATTTCCTTGTTAAGATCCATTTGAGCTTGCTCAGTCGGAATGCTGCCGAAACGCGTCGCTATAGGATCCCACGGCCGTAGCGAGTCGGATTTGAACTGGTAAAAGAAGGGGGTGGTGTAAAAATTGCAAATGCGATAATGCTTCCGATTTAACCTCCTTTAAAGACCTGTCTTACCTATAATACTAACGCAACTTACTTCCATAATCCCTCCATATATTTCTAAACCCGGAGACCCCGATTTCGTACGGCACATTCTAACCCGTCTAACAAAACCACGCTGATTTTCTCACTTGCCGTGTTTTTCTACTTTCGATGCGTACCACGCTGTCGACGGTTGTCTGCGAGAAGTTTTTCCATCAGAAAAGCCGGTTATGTAAATTGTTTCCCTGTTTTAACTGTAAGTCAACGGTCTCGTAAAAGGCTAAAAACAGCCAAAACCGTGGGTTATTTGTTGAAAGCACAGCCTAGTTTTAAAGTATTATAATATTTTAAAATACTGTAAGTTGAAGAGAATACTGCGAGGGGTCCTTTAATTGCGCGTCTTAGAAAGAAAATATCGGAACAGGTATTTCCTCCCCACTTTCATTTTACTATAGCCTACATAGTCTCAACTCGTGTTCTTTTCAATCTTTTAATGTCCCCCTGGCAACCTATTATCACCATCCATTACTTATATTCAAAACAAAACTCTCTTTCCTTCGTGTGCTTGCTTTCAAGATATTAAGTTCTCAAGATTTGCCAAACTTCTGAATAGTATACTTCCTCCCGGACAATATCAGAAGAGTCTACTTTCGTATAATATCCGCTTTAGGCCATGTTTAGTTCATAAGCAAGAGTCAACGTATCGAGCTGGCCTAGCAGGCAAACAGTCTCCGAAGCAACGATGTAAACTAGTAAAATATGATAAATCACGTTTATTTCACATATAAGAGGGAAGCGATTTGGATATTACATTTTAAAGAAATATTAGGCAATTTGGCGATCAAGGAACACAGCATAAAACCATGTTTCTAAAATCCTTTCCAAAAATTGAGATCTATCTGTCTAAGATGGAATATCGGAATCTCGCATAGCTCGCCAGTTTACTATTATAGTGTCCGTCTACCACTGTAGTGTCCAGTTAAGCAACCCAGTTAATGGCACCAAAATATCGTTTTTCGAAAATACCATTACGAATTTGCATTACGAAACAATGGCGAAAGGCTGGGATTTCAGAAGCTGATAATTACTGGATGTAGGGATAACATAAAGATGAGTCATCTAAAGTCGTTTTAAGAGGCTGCGGCATCAAATGAGAGTTTCCGCGACCATTGCTAGCAACAAGGTTGATGTTGCCTCGCAATGTAGATGAACTTTGACAAACAACTCCGAAGTGATTTTCGATTCCAGTAAAAGCGTAGAAGGCTAAGGTCACTTTTAAAGCACAACTCTTACTAGAAATGATCTTTCCGCGATAAAATGGATCGGAAATTTCATTTTTCGAAAACACAAATAAGGTTGATGTTGCTCGCATTGTGGATGAAATTTGACAAACAACTCCGAAGTGATTTTCGATTCCAGTAAAAGCGTAGAAGGCTAAGGTCACTTTTAAAGCACGACTATTACTAGAAATGATCTTTTCACGATAAAATGGATCGGAAATTTCATTTTTCGAAAACACGAATAAGGTTGATGTTGCTCGCATTGTGGATGAAATTTGACAGACAACTCCGAAGTGATTTTCGATTCTAGTAAACAACCTAAAAGGTTAACGGTCACTGCGCAAATGTTACAACAAATGATCGTTTCACGCTGAAATCGGTCAGAAATTCCATTTTTTTTTTAAACATCAATATGTTGGTGTTTTGTTTGTTGGCATTTGTCGAGTGTATCCAGACTCCTCACCCTCTAGCGCAGGTTGGACACAGCATATTTGAAAACTGTGCACGCCATGGTTGGAAAGTGGGAAAACCAAGCAAAAGAAAACTGAATCCAAAATACCGGAGAGACCTGTATGCTTACCAAAACTTCCAAAATTAAACACAAAGTTTTGAAGCTTTTCATACCCTTATTTAAAAAAAGAAAATTATCAGCGGACCTTCAAGCTTTCGGTGCTTTTTTCACTGCTTTACTCACAATATCGGCTCGGCTGAAAAGCCCCAAAACTCGTACGTGCCAAACAAAATAATGGCGAAGGGGCGGGATTTCTTCAACAAGGATATAATTCAACAAGGGAGCTAGGATAATTCAAAAAGGCAGAATAAGTAAGAAAGGACCTTTAAAACTGCCGGGGTCTCCTGTGGCGAATTGCTAAAAAAAATTCGGCCTAGACAGAGATTCCTCACACTATACTTAGCTTGCACGAATACTGCTTCTTCGGGAAGTCAATGACGATCAGTGACGGTAAAATGGCGACTTGGGTGACCTGAGTGAATGAATGGGGAATTTATGACGCGCTGCCCAAGGGCATAAGTGAAGTGAAAGTGACAAAAAAATGTAAAAGTAATCACGAAACACTCAAAGAAATTTTTCACAAAGGTTTTAGAATCACACTGATTCACTAGTGGACAGGTAAGTTTCCAGTAATCTTGATGAGTAACTGTTCGTGCTGATGAAGAATCACCATGTGCCAAGCGAAGAGCTAGGAACGTCATCTCAGCTGTCCGCAGCAAACGTTTTTGATTGGTTTACAGAGGATTTGAATCAATTTTGAGGATTTGTTTCGGTGAGGTTGTTCCCGATGTTCACTGGCGTGTTTCGGACTTTGTCAGACAGAGTATTGCAGAACCTTCAAGCAAGAACAGAGATATAATGAAAGGATTGTTCACAGGAAATATTAACAAGGATGAATTCATATTAAAAAGTCTCAGATTTGGCATGGCTGGTTGTTCATCAACGATTCATAAAAAAAGAACCCAAATCAGAGAGAAGTTTTCAAGCTTCAAGAAGAAGTCGGCGGTAGCAGTAGCGGTTGCGCTTCGGCAGCGGTTCGGTAGCGGTTCCGAATGCGCCGTAGTCGTTTTGCACTTATTCCCTTTTTTTGTCATCCAAAACTACATAAAATTATATTTCCAAAGCAGATAGCTTTGACACAAGAAACTCGGTCGTTCTTTTGAGGTCACATGGTTTCACGCTTCTCAATTAGGTCGTGGGCTTGATCCTCATGAGGCCAATATATTTTTCTTAACCACGTGCGTGGTATAGAAAAGACTGATTGGGATTCTTGGTAGAAAAGGAATTCTGCGAAAATAGGAGAGCAGAAGGGATATGGGAAAATTAATGAATGGGTGTATGTACCAGCACGTATGCTTTTTAGCTGAGTAGTCCCCAGCATCCTTCTGCAGTAGATTACGCTTAAAAGAAACCTTGATAGTAGGCTAACTATGCTCATTCATTAGTTGTATCTGCTCTTGAGGATTTTTAGAAACTAACTTAAAATACTTATTTTGGTGTAGTTTAAGCCAGAGGTTCCCAACCGGGGGTACGCGTACCCAAAGGTGTACGCGTACCCAAAGGTGTACGCGAGACCCTCGTGAGGGGTGTGCGAAGGTCCACAGTCTCTGAATTCGACAATGTCTGATTTCGTCAAGAAATTAGAGTTTTGGCTTACGAAGGTTCAGAGAAACAGCGCAAGTGTCTTTCCGACCCTTGACCAGTTTGCGGATCTTAGTAGAAGAGTAGAAAGGGAAGAAGGAAGAGTTTTCTTCAAGAAGGGGTACGTAACTTTATTGAACCTTAGCTCAAAACGTTCCGTACCCGTTCCGTTCCGTATTCTATACCCCGGGCGGATTATCGAATTTTGAACTTTATTTCCTTGACGGATAAGCTGGCAAAATTTACAAGGTTCGGCTCCAGCGTCACCAGATCTTTTGTTCTGCAAGCAGTTCGCCGGGAATGCTGCTAAAATACGAGGAGTTTGGTAGAAAAACAACAACACAATTCTAAAATACCTTTTTGATGCCGATTAGATAAGAGATATTGGAGTAAACATGCTTGTTGAATCCGTATCTGAACTTGGTTTCCTCATTTGATTAGTTGTTTGCCCGTAAGCAAAAAACTTCAAAATGGTAAAAAAAAATTTGTAGGCTACATATTCAAGCGGTTGATTATGGATAAATAGCAAAAATGTTAAAAGGGTCTAGCGAAGACTTGGAAATGTACAAGATTCGATTGTCTGGATCAAGAAGTCTGATAAACATTAACAATTTTGGGATCCCATCGAAACCTTTGGTCTTGTTTCTGACAGCCATTAGCTCACTTCAACTTTTCATTTAGTGACGCTCCGACATACAAATGATAAATACTGCAAAATCATTCTGCACCTTTCTGTACTAGAAGGATCCTCGGTTTATCTCTAAGTGGTTGACAAAAACCTCCTTTTAATAGTTGTACTTCATTATTATCACATAATCAAATCACCTCGAGAGTTCTTTGTCAAACTTGAGCCACAGTGTGTCGAACAAAATCCTTGTTGGACATATATCCTAAACAGATATGTGCGCCATACGCACTATACTCTATACGTCTATAAGTCCAAATCACGCCAAAGGTCCTCAGGAAGAACGAGAAAACGTCTCACTAACGACTGAAACACAACAACTCAAATCCTGTGTCAGTCCATCACGGCGATCGCTGGGGAGTGGGGACAGCTGTGGTGCCGCTTCCGGCTCTTCCACTAGGTACACGGCGATTTTGCATCGGCAAGGAGAGTTAGTCATCAAGAGTATTGCGCAAACATGTATTTTCTAGCGACTTTGCCCTTTGCCCTTTGTGGCCGCCCTTTGTGGGATCGCGAAATAACGCCTTTTGTGATAGTTTTTTTTCATTCAGTTTGTTAGTGGTTTTTGCCCTGTTTTTACCTGTTTTTGCATGTAATGTTTGTGTTGAGACATCGAAGGATGAGGATAGTGGTGAAGTTGGGTAATTTTAAGGGGTATAAGAGATGTTTGGGGGATCTTGTGGACGGATGTAACGGACTTGAAGGAGTGAATTATGGATAGACACAAAAGAAGGGAGTTCTAATGACTCTTCTTATGACCAATCATGTATGGCGGCGAGGCTGAAGTAAGAGAAAGATAGAATACTGTCTTGCGTCTTCAGCTTCTTTTCTTCCAAGTTTCGACCGTAGAAGGGTCATGTTAGCGGCGTTCTTACCAGGTGCGACTATAGTGGGGCCCGGCATGATGGGCGGACTGAGAGAAAAGGTTTCCTCTAATCTACACTCATTGATTGCGTTTTTGCAGGTACCATGGTATCTGATGCCACGGTCTAAAGTCGTTTTTGCAGTTATCGTGGTATCTGGTATTCAGACACCACGGTCCGACCGTGGTAACTGATCGTAGTATCTGAAAAAGTCATCTCACTTTCATCAATTTTTGTCAAATTGGTGGGAAAGAAGTTTGGCACTTAGTGATGTGACTGAATATCAGTTTTTCATTTCGGATGACCTCGAAAAGCGCAATTTCGGCAATTGTCGTTTTTGCAGAGCAACCGTATATTACATACCACGGTAACTGCAAAAACGACTATTTGCAGATCCAGTTACCATGGTATGTGCAAAAACGCAACTATTCATTCCCAAAAAATACAATGATGAATGGTGGAGCTAGCTGTTCTTTCCTAAGCATTCGACCGGAACAGACAATTTATAGAACCAGCCAATTACGATCGCCTCCCCCAGACCTTTTTGTTGCTGTTTGCTTCAGAGACAAACGAGCGATCAATCCTTTCCGGAAGTCCAGGAGCAAGAACTCTCTAATTCAGAGAATTACGAAGTTCTAAGATTTAAGCTCCCTAGCCAGAGTTCGCGGTTGGGTGGGAGGGACGAAACCATTTACACGCTCTATTGAGCTGTTATGGAGACAGAGGATATGTTTATTTATATGATTTTCTAAGAACCTAAGAAATAACAAGGAATCAAACGTATTAAATTATTATACAAATATGAATGGCGGCTGAGGAGCATTTATGTATTTCAGTTCACCACATATATAATATTTCTATCTAACGGCGTCTTCTCATTCAGATTGAATCTTTAGTTTTATTTGTTATCACCACCAGGGACCGCTTATTTACTAGGATTGTAATCCTGGTGTCCCTTTTATGGCATCCCATCTCCGTAATTTCTATGAAACCGTTTTAGAACAACTAGGTTTTTTTTTATTTTCATGTCCTTATTTCAGGACTTGTTTCAGGACAAGGGACAGTTGTCCTTGTCCCCCTTTTACCTGTTGTTAACTTTATTATCTCGATGTTTTCCAGTAGTTAGTAAATTCACAGTAAGGAATTCGAGCCCATGTTAAGAACAGACAATCAGGGTCGGGTGCCAGCGGACTAAAATTTGTGCCATGATTTTTGGCACCTTCATCAGTTCCATATGGAAAAGTTGAGAATGTTTCAAGTTGATAATGAAAATACACGAAACACGGTTGGGAAGTCCTGATCGTGCATCGCACGATCAGCTTTGAGTGAGGTGGGTCTGTAATGAAATTCGAAATTATTTTATTTATGAACATTGAAAAAGAATTCGCTCTAACACTTGACCTGTTGTTTTAGTCCAATCTGGTATATTAACGCCATTTTGTGAGCTCTCTCTTAAAGCACATCTCGCACTATTTACTGTTTATGCCTCAATGTTCAAAAGTATTCGAATAATATTTGATGGTGCAACGGATACGTCAGCTGAATTGTATTGGCGCTATATTTCGGCCATTCTTGGCAAGGGTCCTCTTCAGGTTCAAAGCCGTTCAAGTTTGAAATGCGAGCTTCTGGGAAACACAGTAAAGATTCTAGCTTAGCGCTAAATATTTGACTTCGTTAATTCCTTTATGAGAGTTGCTTGGAGTTAGAAAGGTTGCTGCGATTTCATTTTGGTCACCGCTGCTGTTTTTGCTACTCGATACCCTTGATGACGAACTCTCCTTGCCGATCACAGCTGCTCCCGAAGATCGACGTGATTGTTTGACACAGGATTTGCGTTGTTGAGTCTGAGTAGTTAGTGAGACGTTTTCTCGTTCTTCCTGAGGATCAATGGCGTGTTTTGGACTTGGTCATATGAGTATTGGGTCGGGGTCGTTGATCGGGTAGAGATTTTTCTGCATTTGGGTTGACTTTCGTTTTGTTGTAGAAAAGAGCTTGGGGTCTGACTTTCCTTTCGCTG
The DNA here is from genome assembly GCA_030848855.1 of Branchinecta sandiegonensis. NCBI lineage: Eukaryota > Metazoa > Arthropoda > Branchiopoda > Anostraca > Branchinectidae > Branchinecta > Branchinecta sandiegonensis. The sequence continues at coordinate 26,031,219 of JAUPMV010000001.1, read as the reverse complement.
ATGATGTCGTTCCATGTTTCTGGTAGTGAGTATTCGCCGTGTCTCTGATGATCCCTGAACAATTTTCATAATTTCAACGGCTTCTCTTATAGTTTGATGAAGTCCGGTGCATGTTGCAAGAATCTAGGTTATCTATTCGAATACAGTAAAACTAGGTTATGCTTTAACAAATTATCAACAGCTTTGGCTGTTTTAAGCCTTTTCCCTAAACCATCGATTTCTAGCAAAACTCGGCAAAATTCAGATAGGTCTAACCGGTTTTACGCATCAATAGCATGATGCGCGAACACTCGTCGGGAGGATAAAGCGCATGGAAAATAATGAATCGTGGCAAGGGCAAAGATTATTGAGGTGTCGTTAGCCGGTTTATAATGTAACTTAGGAAATGTGGGTCTCCGTACTTAAGAATTAATGAATGCAATTACGGAAGTAGGTTGCATTGGCCTTATAGGTACGACAGGTACTTTAAGCCAAATAAATCTTTTTTGACTGATTTAAACGGATACGTTAGCCGACTTATATTTATCAACATTTCTGCTCTTCTTCACTGCAAAAAGTCTCTCCTTTATCGGACTTAGTTTTGAGTCTCCGATTTCGGACATTTTATTCCTAATTCGAATAAGTAAAATCTGAATTCGGAGAGTCATAATCTGATGCAGGATTAAAACGCTATGCAAAATATTGCAGAGTATACTGCAGTATTTTAAATTCTGGCATTTTTATCTTGCATCGGATTATAACCCTCCGAATTCGGATTTTAATTCTTCGAATTACGAACAAAAATGTCCCAAACTGGTGACGCACAACTGCTAAAGTCCGATAAAGGAGAGACTTCTTACAGTGTTGGCAAGGGTCTTCGTCCGACTCAAGATAGAACAATATCAAAGTTTCGATGGGACCCCAAAGGAGAAAATTTGTCGATCTTTTTTATACATATGTTCAGGCTTTGCCTAACCCATGAACAGTCGATCATTCTAACAAACTGCTGAACAACAACCACTAAGTCATAATTTACAGCAAATCGCATATCTGACAATCAAGCTCATTCGAAAAAATCGTGGTTTGGCTCGGTTCCAACAGAACTATCCATCCGAGGCGGGAATTAACAGTATATATCCTAATTCACCGTGTCTTTTTCCGGTACACCAACGTCCTCCAACCAAATTTAGCCCCTTATCGATGCTCCGATCGACTTAAACAATACTCTGTATGACTAAGTCTAAAAGACGCCAGTGATCCTCGGGAAGAACGAGAAAACGTAGCACTAACAACTCAAACTCAACAACTCAATCCTGTGTTAACCAATCACGGCGATGTTTGGGAGCAGCTGTGATACCGCTTCCGGCTCTTCCGCTAGGTACACGGCGATTTTGCATCGGCAAGAAGGGTTAGTCATCAAGAGTATTTTTTACTTCTGTCAAATTGTCGGTCTCTGTCGGATTCCGGAGCAAAGCAAATTCTGGTTCAGACACGGATTCAGCTTGTATTCTTGCTCCTATAAGGATGTTCCGATCGACTGCAGAATAAACTTAACTTTACTTTACTCTTACTAAATCTCCGGTTTTCGCCAGATTCCGGTCAGTCTGCCTGTATAGATTCAGGATGTATTCTCAACTCTAGATCGACGCTCTAATCGACCAATATTTAACTTCCAATCAACTTCAGATAACCCTTTCACTCTTCACTGTAAAAAAAATCTTGCAGTATTCGCTACTGGGATTAAGCTTGTCTCTAAAACCATAATCTTATCTCTACTTCGGATTAATCTTATCTCAGTAGAGTTAAGAGTAATCCGAGTAGCAAATACTGCAGTAAACTTTAATCCTTACTCGGAGAAAGTTTTTCCGCAGTGTTACCAGTTTTCCGGTTTTTGCCGGGTTCTGGGCAAACTATCTTTCCGGCGAAAAAGGAAAATTCAGTAACAGATTCGTCATGTCTCTGTACCTATGTATCGAACTCTTATTTAACTTCACATAGAACTTTTATTGTTACGAAATTTTCGTCTTTTCCGGATTCCGAGCAAACTATTTGTCCGGTGAGAAAATGAAGTTCAGTTATGGATTCAAGATGTCGCCTTACCGCTAAATCGACTCTCACATCAGCTTGAAAAACTATTTTTTTCATCTCAGAACCCTCTCCCCCGCCCCTGAACATTGGGCTACAAGGTCCTTCTACGAATCTGATCTATACTTCGACCCAATGGATCCTCACGCCAAGTTTGAACAGAATATCTCAACCCCTTCGAGAGTTATCCTGCTGACAGACGGACGGACAGATGGACAACTTTTTCGAAATCATAGGTATCCCTCCTCTTACGTTTTGGGATCCCAAAAACGAGTCGGTGGAAGGAAATTTTTTTCAATAGATCTTGATCTTTCCGAAGGGAAGGATTTTCTCGAAATTAAAATCTGGCCCGAGGATGAATTCAGCAGTCGGTGGGGAAAAAATTAAAGAAGAAAAAGCAAACCTTTTTTCGAGCAGAAGCGGCCTTTCTGGGCAACAAGTTTCCTGGGGACAAATGAATCGGAAGCCTGACATGTCCCGACAACTTTCAAACATCACAATAGACTTTTATTTGAGAAATGCTGTTAAGGTGAATTGAAGCAAGCCTGATTCCTGAAATTCAAAGCCTCCAGAACAAGAGCGGATCAAAAGATTATGGAAGCTAATGTATGAAGATAATGTATGACATGTCAGCGTGCTGAGAGGCTTTGGATGTTTAAGCTAGCTTTTGTCGTTTTACACTTTTAGCTCTTTATTCAGTTATTCCGTTTTGCCCAGCCATTTTTTTTATTCAATGTTTGTAAATGTTTTAGTTTATAATATCCACCTCTTCTGAGTTACCTAGTTGTGTGCTTGTTTGTTTTCTTCTGCTGCATCTTCTTTTGCTTTTACTATTGTGGCAATTTTTCTAAACCTTGAATACAGTTTTTAGCCCGAGTTGTACAGTTTCAATAACACAAATAACAGAAATCGAATTAGACCTTTGACCTTGAAATTCCGCAATGCTTATAGAAATAAAAAAAAGGGGGGAGATATTTGGATACGCCTTCTCAAGGCGTGTTGTTTGGTCGTCTCTATTTTCTTATAACACCTCAAATGGCTAAGTTCAATAGTTTTTAGCCCGAGTCGTACGATGTCTAGTTTTAATAACACAAAAACAGAAATCGAATTAGACCTTGACCTTGAAATTCCGTAATGGTTCTATAAACAAGATAAAAATAGGGGGATGTTTGGATACGCCTTCTCAAGGCGTGTTGTTTGATCGTCTCTATTTTCTAATTACACCTCAAATGGCTAAGTTCAATAAAATACATATTATTCCAGAATGGGGCAACGGCGGCTTCTTGACTCCCCTTAAAAGTTGCTTTTTCAGAGTTCAGCATCTACGAAATTTCAGTATCGTTTAGCCACAGCGAGTCAGTCTATCTTGCCCGCTCACTTAGCTTCGTGGATGCACTTTTCTTCACAATATTGCGAAAAAAGTAGCAATGACGTCAATAACTCGAACCAATTTTTAAAATAAATAGAAAGGTGGTGGGTTCCAAGAAAGACTTTTATTGTAACGTCAGAGAATTTCAGAAGAAGTCTGGGCAGAGCGTGATAAAGACTCAAAGTGAAAACATCTCAATGAGGACAATAGTGAAAGTTCCTACACTGTAAAAAGTTTCTCCGAACAAGGATTAAAGTTAACTGCAGTATTTGCTACTGGGATTAATCTGATTTCTACTGATACAAGATTAATCCGAATTAGAGACACGATTATCTTTTTAGAGACAAGATTAATCCCAGTAGCAAATACTGCAAGGCTTTTTTTACAGTGTAATCGAACCTTCGAACTACCTAGACGCCTCAGAGAAAATAGGCTATCGTACTGAAAGGGTTTGTCAACCACAGAGCGAGCTGAAAGGAAGATCCCTTCCCTTCAGTCCACCCCTCTGTTTGGATATGGCTTCGGCAGGAGCCTCAAGAGTAGGCTACCATTTATGAGTTTAGTGAATTGAAAGACGGAAGTGCCCCTCAGCCGGGATTGAACCCAGGACCTTCCGCTTTCTAGGCGAGTTCTCTACCACTGAGCTACCGAGAAGCTTGTGTTCGTAAACCACTACAACAGTCAGATAGAAGCCGACCTTAGGGACAGCGACCCCGCCTGACGGCAGGTTCCACCTACGTCATATCTGAATAGCACCCAGACACTACCCCCTAACATATGCCCCCAAACTCATTGTTTTACACGTTAGGCAAATTAGGTAGAAATGAAGGATACAGAGGGTATAGATAGATATCGCTTTTCTTCTTTCCGAACTATCATGGTGAAATCCAAATTTGTCGAAATCGTCATATGTATATGTAAGTCGTGGATATCCCCAGAGTATGCGCAGACTGTGACAGACAGAGCTGCTGCGACTCTACCAAATCCGAGTCCGAGACAAGTCCGAGTCCTTGAAAAAGGCGTCTCGAGACCGTCTCGAGATGAGTCCACCAGCTCTGGTGACAAGCGAGTACGGCACGATTCAAACTGTCAAAGATTTACATTTTCGTATTGTCATTCATAGCCTACACCAGGGAAATATTTTTCTCGTTTGTCATTATGATAGCCCAAAATTTCAAAGTGCATAGGACACCCCAGCCCATTAAACCACACCCAGACAGGACCCCATTCTGACCCTATCTGATTCCCTTTACGAAGAATTGCTTTATACGAGAATTGACAGGTCAATTTCGTTGATTTGTCCGGCCAGAAATCCAGGACCAGCAGAAAAGAGAGTTGTTTTTCTGAGAGTCCAGAGGAGAGAGGGAGGGCTGCATAAAGCTAACCCATTGGACAATGTCAGTCAACAAAATGTGCGAAGGAAGTCTCTCATACCGTGTTAATTATCAGCGAACAGATCCAGGCAAATTGACCTGTTAGTTTTCGAGTTCAGAAGGTCAGTTACTCAGCAACGTGGGTTCACTAAAACTAGAGGGTCTGGAGAAGATAACCGGACGAAGGCACAGATATACCTGAAGGACTACGCTATGTAAAGTCCGTATCCAAACTTGCAATTATTGCTACTAATCCCCTCTTCAAATATAGCCTTTATATAAATCCACCGCCTGTAGTTGCCCACAATGAACATGAGACAAGGTGTCAGGCATTAAAGTATGTCTAATGCATAGCAACACATTTCAAGTAAGAAAAAAATATTTAAAAAAGAATTAGCCTACTGTTTACAAATTGACATAAGCAAATTCTTAAGTTGTTAAAGTTTAGCTGAAAATGACTGAGACAAGCAATCTAGTTACCCATCACTTATTTACTGAAAGAGGCTCGAAGACCTGGTGAAAATGCATTACTTCGTTGCTCGCCGCCATTCCCCAAAAAATGACTTTCATATAGTGGAATTCCCCTGTCGAATTTGTGGTACCACTATACGCTTGTAACGATTTAAGAAAATAAGATTTCATGCAGTTAGCTACCTACCGCGAGTTGATCACTGGTCACTGAAAAGCCGCGTTTATCTTGAGATTCAAGTTTTCCGGGTCATAGTAGAATTCTGCGTTGCGAGGACGGCCGTATATGTTTTGAACATCTTACTAGAGCGAATAGAGAAAAAAAAAATAAAATCCTTGAACAGAAGCAAACAATCCCGGGTGTTCAGTTAAATGATACAAAAATAAGTTGGATTTTCAGTTAAACTTTAAAGGATCCAGTTTGCTGACACTTGACAAAGGGAAATCATTTGCACAAGTTGTTGCAGTTGTGTTGTTGGTAGCAAGGTGTTACGAAATAAATTCTAAAATATAGATTCACGACGTATTTTTACCCCGATATTAAACCTTTATTCGAACTCGGAAAAACAATACCTTTACCGAATTTCCAAAATTGGCGAAATGGAGACTCAGAAAATTTAGTGAAACTGCGCCATTGGGCGCAATTTCGTGAATGGGCTGTGCAATTCCACAAAAAGGATCTGACAACACTGTTTCCATCTGAGAAAACCGACAACATTGGAACAGTAGTTGGCGCAATATTTGAATTTAGTTTTTAGGCTGTTGCTCCATAGACTTTACTTCATGCCAGTGTTTGTAAGGTATGGTGTTATATTATTAACTAAAAAGTGACGTCAGTCATGAGGTCATCATATGGTCAGCCGCAGAGGGGCTACTAGCCAAAATGTTTTTTTTTTTGGGGGGGGGGCTAGGTAGGCCTATTTACTGTCTGGCTGGTCATTTTTACAGACTGCTTTTGCACATATAATGACAGTTTTTACGAAAAATCGACTGATTTTCAGAAAACTTGACTAATCTCAAGAAAAATGTACTGTGTTGATGAAAAATTGGCTGATTTTCAGAAAAACTAGTGATTTCATGAAATCAATCATTTTTACAAAGAAATCAACTGTTTTTATAAAAGACAGTGGCGCTTTGCGCTGATTCAGTTATTTTTACCGACCGCCTGACAATATTGGGGGGCATCCCCCCTTGCCCCCCATATTTGCTGCATATTTGATGCCCCTGGTCAGCCATGTTGAATGAAAAGCTCCAACAGCAACTTTACCTGGTTTGGTAACTCTAGAATTTCTACTATCTCTGTGCACTGATTTGTCAGTATGTATTACAGTAGAGGTATGCTTATTTGAACACTTTTTTAACTGTGTCACTGCCTTGGCTTTCTTACTTGCATATAAAAAAGTAAAATGGTAAAGAAAAATAACAAACTTGATATCAGCTAACAGCCAACTATTTCAGGTTTATCCTGGCACAAACTTGAAGCAGAAATTCGATTAACTTTCTTTGATTTTGAATTTATTAAAACGGTCCTTCCTCTTTTGAAGGCATCTGCCGGTTCGGACCGCCATCTTCTCCATTGAAGGTGCGTTCCTTGAGGCAAACTTTTCAAATTATAAAAAGCAAACCAGGCATCAGCTGAGTCACTTTCATAGATGAATTAGCAGAATATTCAAAAAGTGACAAAAGCGTGAGTGATTATTACTAGTGTTTTTAGGAAAAAATGCCTGGTTTGGGTGTTAGTTTTTTCTTCGGCGATTGTTCACTGTTAGCACACATTCACATAAGCATACCTCTACTGTATGTGTAAATATCAGTGACGACAGTGAGCTAGGCTACTTTTCTGTTTTTCTAATTTTGGCCTCTTGGTGGGAGTGTGCTGGAGATGCTGGAGTGTGTATGAGGCTAGGAGAATCATGAACTGCAGCCGTCTGCACTGTAAAAAAAAATCTTGCAGTATTTGCTACTGGGATTAATCTTGAGATAAGATTAGCCCTAATTTGGATTAATTTTATCCCAACAGAGATAAGATTAATCCCAGTAACAAATACTGCATCCTTATTCGGGGAAACTTTTCACAGTGTGTTTGAGTCGATTGTATTGTGGTTTGGGGTAGGCCAGCAGCTTTTGCCAAAATCAAGCCACAAACAAATGGCTCATTTTCTCATTCTTCTGGTGACAGTTGTTTGACTGTCAGAAGCAGCACACAGTGGTCAAAAACACCACTTGTTGTTGTGTTCTTCTCCATTTGAAAGCTCTCAAATCTTCCTGTTGTTCGCAGCTCTGTCAGCTGAGTAGTCTACCATAAATCCCCTATTATTGTATCTAGGTGATGCCAAACATCACATGTTTACATGACTCGACCTTGACATGGACATTGACATCGTCCATTCTGACTGATTTTATGGAATTAAGGAAACCGATGTCTGGGTTTGGTTCACTCCTGATGTCATTTGAGCAATACTTTGTAAGAAGAGCCCTGATAATTGAAAACAACTTTGTCTGAAATTCTGACTGGCCTATCCCATGAAAGCCGAGGTAATTCTGTTACCTAAAATTCAAAATCTAAAGTCTTAATATCAATATCAGATCAGATCAGAGTCTGCAGTATGTCTTTTACATTGAGATGTGATGCTAGGGTAAAAGAGGGGAATATTGTCTCAGCAGAGTAAGAAAGATCAAAACAGGACAGCTGACTTTGGGACAAAAAATATTGCCATGGATGACAGAAGCAGGAGCTATGGAGACACAGGAACTGCAAACAAATAGAGCTGAACATTTTTAAAAGAGTCTGCTACGGTCTATCTGGTTGTGATGATTCTGCCAAATCAAGTTTATTGCTTCAGAGACTGATTTTTAGCCTACCGGTACTGCTTTAGCTGAATAAACGTCAGATTTTCTGCATACTCTATTTGGACAAATGAAGCAAAAAATATTCTTTTCTCTCGTTGGTGACAGACTATGCTTTTGTTCAGTTTCAAAGCTGTCAGGGACCTAAATTGTTTCATTTTCTGTATTTCCCCCAGGGTCTTTTTCTCCTCCCAAGGGTCTGAGTGGGACAGATTAGATGTTTGACAGAAGTGGGGACATCAGTGTAAAACATGCTGTTGTTAAATTACTTCGACATTCATTTATAAATGCTTAGGGAGAGAAGCGGAGCGTTTTCTATCTCTGTGAAGACGATGTAGGTTTTGTCTTGCTTTTATGCACAGCGTTTGAGTTTGATTCAGTGGAGGGAAAGGGGATTGTTTCATTGTCGGGAGAAAAAATCCCAACAGGGAACGAAACACAGTACGGGTAAAGAGAGCAAAACTGCAAAGCTTCTGGAACCTAGACCTTCAACCGTCAGTGACATATTGATGTTGACTGCAGTGTTGTTGTCGCAGACTTCTGAGATTTGCAGGGATTTTTGCTTCTTCAGCAAAGTGAGCAAGAATTTTGCGACCAGTTCCTTACCCAGTCCTTACTAGTAGGCTGAATACAAAAATGGAGCAAAAAAAGTTGAGGCATATAATTATCAAGATGATAAAGTGAGATTTGTAGTAAATAAACACCCAATGAAAAATTATCTCAAAATAGTAGTATAAAGTTGTACGAAAAAGTAGCATGCACTACCAACTTATGCTACTGCGCTGCTATAGCCAGACTTGATGCTACTGGAGCAAAGCGGGATGCTACTGAACACTACTGCTTAAGATTAGCCCAGTGTGAGGCACATTAAATTAAAGTATTCTGTACTACTGCATATCAGTACGTGCAACTCTTTCGTACAACTACCATACAACTACACAGGCTACAAGTTTTTCATCGGGCAGTTTCATAGGCGCCAAAATGTCACAGGCTTTTGCGGCCAACAGTGACATGTTCTGTCAGAGAAGTGGCAACACTTGGTGACTGCGCTAACGGATACGTCAGTTCATTTTATTCGAGCGATATTTCAGCCCTTCTCACCAAGGGTCCTCTTCAGGCACGAAAGCTAGAAATGTGAACCTGTACCTAATTGAAACCTATGAATCCCTATCCGCAATTTGATCTGATAGATGTCTGACGCATGTCTGATAGAAATTTCAGGCAAATCAGAGCAACTGCTACGGAGATTTACAGTTTTCTAAAAGAAGACATTTCGTGGCCGAAAGGTGATAGATTTTTCATTGTTCTTGTAAAATTTTTTAAAATGTCGCTTATCGCTTTTTTTAACAAGACCAAAGGTGTCGATGGGATCCCAAAAATCTGAGATTTGATCCAGCCAATTGGGTCTTGTCTTCGCCAGATCCAGTCTTCGCCAGGCTAATCATCAAAGAAACCGAGTTCAGTTATTCCATCTATCTATCAATCTATACCTCTATAGGCCATATCTATTTTGACGATACTGACCGAAACTTCCTGCTTCACTTCTGCCAAGTTTGAGGTTTCGCCCGAATTCCGAGCGAACTACTAGTCCAGCAAAAAAAGAAAATTCAGAAACGAATCCAGCGTATCTCCTTATCCCTATAAAGAACATCCAATCAACATTAAATAAAACTTTGACTTAAAAAAAATTCGGCTACAACCGGATTCCAGACTAATTAAATGTCCGGGTGAATGAAGATTGTCATATACAGACTCAGCGTCTCTTCTTACCCCTAAATCTAACATCTAATCAACTTCAGATATAACTTTTGCTTTTGACATATTTTCCGGTTTTGGCCGGATTCCAGGCGAACTAGTTGTCCGGCGAGAAAATGATTTTCACCATCGTATTCAGCATGTCTTCTTACCCCTAATTCAAACATTTAATCAACTTCAAATGCAACTTTTACTTCTAACCAACTTTCCGGTTTTTTCCGGAATCCGGACGAACTACTTGTCCAGCGAAAAAATGTTTTTAACCATCGTGCTCAACATGTCTTCTTACCCCTAAATCAAACATTTAATCAACTTCAAATGAAACTTTTACTTTTAGCAAACTTTCCGGTTTTGGTCGGATTCCGGACGAACTACTTGTCCGGCGAGAAAATGATTTTCACCGTCGTATTCAGCATGTCTTCTTACCCCTTAATCAAACATTTAATCAACTTCAAATGAAACTTTTACTTCTAACCAACTTTCCGGTTTTTGCCGGATTCCGGACGAACTACTTGTCCAGCGAAAAAATGTTTTTAACCATCGTGCTCAGCATGTCTTCTTACCCCTAAATCAAACATTTAATCAAATTCAAATGAAACTTTTACTTCTAACAAACTTTCCGGTTTTGGCCGGATTCCGGACGAACTACTTGTCCAGTGAAAAAATGTTTTTCACCATCGTAATGAGCATGTCTTCTTACCCCTAAATCAAACATTTAATCAACTTCAAATGAAACTTTTACTTTTAACAAACTTTCCGGTTTGGGCCGGATTCCGGACGAACTACTTGTCCGGCGAGAAAATGATTTTCACCATCGTACTCAGCATGTCTTCTTACCCCATAATCGACTATCGCATTAGCTGTTTAAAAATATTTTGTTTGCCCCTTAATTTGAACCCCCTCCCCCACCCCCAAATATAGGGCTACAGAGCCCATCTACGAACTCGACCTTACCCTTGACCCAAACAATCCTCACACCAAGTTTCATCAAAATACCTCATTCCCTTGGAGAGTTATCGTGCTTACAGACGGACGGACGGACAGACGGACGGACGGACAACTTTTGCGATGTCATAGGTATCCCTCCACTTACGTTTTGGGTTCCCAAAAACTCCTTCGATGTAGTAATTAATAGCATTCGTCGCTTATCGCTTTTTTGAAAAACACCTTTGATGTACTAAATTAGTAGTAATCTTTTGTTTTTGATGAATCATGGATCTCATGTCCTTATGTGTGAAGGATCCTCGCTGGACCTTGAAGGTTTCGGCGAAGTTTGCGCTGTGTGATTGTCAAAACTCGGCTTGGCCGAAAAAGAGTCATAAAATCGTAGGTTCAGAACGAAACATTGGCGAAAGGTGCCAAGCTTACAACCAAGCTATGCTTACGGAAATTACACACGGCTTCCGCTGTTTTTAGCCTCTTTCCATTCACTTGCCTTGGATGAAGATCTTGGCGAATTTTTCAAAATCGGTCTTCGGACGGAAGCAGCTCCTCGGGAACAACAATCGAGCTCCTCATACATCACATAAAGAGAACAAATCCTGGCAAGCGTGATAATCAGTGTATTGCTAATAGAGGGGATAGAATACACTTATGAGTGCAGAATCTTCGGCATGAGAAAGGAAATACTACTGAAGTAGAACGAATTACTATCATACGTATGACGTGTCCTTAAGGTAGTAAGAGGACCCAAGTTATGGATATTATGTAAATGAAGGCCTCCATAGGAAAAAATCCCTAGGCCTATGGAGGAACGTCATTTTTTTTCAGATAAGAAGAGCATGTGAATTTTGTAAGAGATAAAGAGAGCATGAAAAGTAACGAGAAACAAAATGGTTAGCCTATTTAAAGAGAAATGTTACGTGTTTACATTCAATTGATTTGTGGCGTGTTATTCATATGCAGACGGTATCGTTTGATGGGTCCCAAAATCCGCCGTAGCCTATATTAGTGCCAGCTGTAGCCTACTTGTCCACCTCAAAAGATGGATCGAAGTCTGGCTATCCCCTCACATCTTCTCCTGGCTACGGAGTAAAAATCCCTGACATACCACTATTTTGGGAATGTTCGCTGTTTTCTACTGGCAAATAATCATCCATCTATCGATCAGCTGACCGAAGCTACTCTGCGAGAAATCGGTAATTTGTGCCCTCGGCTAAAATGCGAATAACGAACCATCATGGCTGTTAAGAGGTAGACGCAAGGGATCATGAAATTGGAATTGATGATGATGATGATTTCTAATTAGGAAATAGGGCCATTTGTTGCCGTGTTGGGTGTGGAGATGGTTGTTGATAGCCGGAGGAGCCATAGAGTGTGAGACAAACCTGGTATTACTATTCAAATGAAGCCACTTTTGAACTTTGAGCCCAAAAATGTCCAGATATTTTCTGCAGTAAAGTCTGCTGTGTATATATGACTTAATTGAGAACTGTTCAGCATACCTTACTTAGTTCGGATTCCTGCAATTCGACCGAACAAGCAGTTTCCCAGTTAACTTTCTTATCGTTGCATTATTTAACATTAATAACAAACCCATGTCTTTACGTTTTTTGCAGACTTTCTTCGTAAAATATTCTTTGAGCCCAAGCTGATTGCGAATCATAGTTGATAGTAAAAAACGGACAAGTCAGCTGAACTTTATTTGAGCGATATTTCGGTCCTTCTTGGCAAGTTTCCTCTTGAGGCTCAAGCCGCTGAAGCTGGAAGTGAACTTGCAAAAAATTCTTATGAAGAATCACCAAAATCAGATATTTAAGCTAGAAGTTTTCAGAAGGCAAATTGCAAAATTTTACATCTGATAATTTAATATACTGAAATATTTTTACTCATCTAGGGGATTTTGCATTTTTGTCACCAGGGCTCCAGTAATGACATTCAGAGTGCGCGCCTCTTGCACGACAACCTAAAATTCATCGCGGAGAATTTGAATTCCAACAAATGAGTCTGTTTCCGTTGCGACATGTGAGCTCGGAGAGTTACGCCTGTAGCTTAAAAAGTGAGAAGATGATGTTAAGATATCTTATTTAAGGAATCGGACGTTTTTTAGTTTTTGGCGATGGCTTACGTGTGTAGTTGGTAAATATCGCAAGCGTAGAGGGACAAGCACATAGAGGTACACAAGTCCGAAAGAAAAAAGTCATCTGATGAAACCGATTATCTGTGGATAACGGACAAACGAAGTCGTATTTTTATCGGGTTTTCCGCCTATTTAAGTGAATAAGTAATGTGTGACTTTAACATCATTTTCCTACTTTTACAGGGGTAAATTTTCCGAGCTTAGCATCTTTTACTCGGGAAATGCAGGCCTTTGTTCAAACTCAGATTCTCTGTGTCTGGGTGAATTTTGGGTTGTCGTGCAAGCAGCGCACATTCTGAACGTGATTACTAGAGCCCCGGGTGAAAAAATGAAAATTCCTTAGATGAGTCAAAATATTTCTGTGCATTCAAATATCAAATGTAAAAATAAGCTACCTTTTCAGTTAAACTGTAAGGTATATTCGAAAACTACTTAAAGTTTAACTGATAAGGGCTGGGATAGGACAATCTAGTTACCCATCACTTATTCACATTAATTGGCTTGAAGACCCGCTGAAAATGCGTTACTTCGTTGTTCCGCTATTCACGAGAAATCGATTTTCAAATAATGGAATTTTCCTGTCAGATTTCTGGTACCTCTTTGCGCTTTTACCTGTGTTGTATGCTTGGCGAAAAATAATTACTGAAAATTTGTGTTCAGGAACTAAGCAGTCGTCACCAAGCTCACCCCTGGCTACTGAAAAGCCGCGTTTGTGTTGAGATTTTCCGCGTCATAGTAGAATTTGCGTTAAAGCGACGGCCGTAGATATTCTGAACGTCACTAATAGACGAGATAGCGGAAAATATTCCCTTAGCAGAATCCAAAAAGTTCTATGAATTCAATCAATTTAAAACCAAAATAATTTGGCTTTTCAGTTAAACTTTAAAGGTTAACCGAAAAGGGATGAGATATGACAGTCTAGTTACGAACCACTTATTCACTTAAGGAGGCTTGAAGACCCGTTGAAAACGAGTTATTTATTTGCTCCGCTATTCACGAATAATCGATGTTCATATAGTAGAATTTCCCTGTCGGATTTGTGGTACCTCTGTGCGCTTGTACCTGTGTTGTATGCTTGATGAAAACGATGTATGAAAATAAGTGTTCACGCATTGAGCTACCTTCCGCAAGCTGATCACTGGCCACTGAAACAAGACCAAAGGTGTCGATGGGATCCCAAAAATCTAATATTTGATTCAGACAATCGGGTCTTGTCTTCGTCAGATCCAGTCTTGGACAGGCTATAATCATCAGAAAAAACCAAGTTCAGATATACCTCTATAAGCCATATCTATTTTGACGATACTGACCGAGACTTCCTGCTTTACTTCTGCCAAGTTTCCAGTTTCGCCCGATTTCCGAGCGAATTACTAGTCCAGCAAAAAAAGAAAATTCAGAAAAAACCAGCGTATCTCCTTATCCTTATAAAGAACATCTAATCAACTTTGAATAAAAGTTTGACTTAAAAATAATCCGGTTACAACCGGATTCCGGACTAATTATATGTCCGTGTAAAAACGATTGTCATATACCGACTCAGCCTCTGTTCTTACCCCTTAATCTGTCATCTAATCAAACTTTTGCTTTTAACAAATTTTCCGGTTTTGGCCGGATTCGAGGCGAACTAGATGTCCGGCAAGAAAATGATTTTCACCATCGTGTTCAGCATGTCTTTTTACCCATAAATCGAACATTTAATCAACTTCAAATTAGAATTTTACTTTTAACCAACTTTCCGGTTTTCGCCGGATTCCGGACTAACTACTTATTCGGCGAGAAAATTGTTTTCACCATCATGTTCAGCATGTCTTCTTTCCCCTGAATCGACTATTTAATCAACTTCAAATAAAACTTTTACTTTTAACCAAAGTTCGGGTTTTTCCGGATTCCGGACGAACCATTTGTCCGGCGAGAAAATGTTTTTCACTATCGTGCTCAGCATGCCTTCTTACCCCATAATCGACTATCACATTAGCTGTTTAAAAATATTTTGTTTGTCCCTTAATTTGAACCCCCTCCCCTAAATGTGGAGCTACATAGCCCATCTACGAACTTGACCTTACCCTTGACCCAGTGAATCCTCACACCAAGTTTCATCAAAATATCTCATTCCCTTCGGGAGTTATCGTGCTCACAGACAGACAGACAGACGGACATTTTTGCGATGTCATAGGTATCCCTCCACTTACGTTTTGGGATCCCAAAAAGCCGCGTTTGTATTGAGATATCGTATAGTGGAATTCCTTTGTCGGATTTGTGGTAATTCTATGCGCTTGTACCTGTGTTGTATGCTTGATGAAAACGATTTATGAAAAATTAGTGTTCACGCATTGAGCTACCATCCGCAAGCTGACCACTGGCCACTAAAAAGCCGCGTTTGCATTGAGATTCAGATTTTCCGCGTCATAGTGGAATTTTGCGTTATACGGACATCGTAGATGTTCTGAACGTCATATTAGAGCAAATAGTAAAACAAAAAAAATCCCTTCACACAATCCAAATAATGCAGTATATTCAGTTAAATAATACAAAAATAAGCTGCTTTTTCAATTAGGCTTTAGATCTACCCCCGAAAGTGTACTAAATCTGGAATTTGGGTCCAAAATTGAAGGCAAAATTTCGGCAGTCAAATTTTCGGGGACCCCTCCCAAAGTTATCTCCTAACAAGTTCTTAATTAATCCACAACAATTTTCATTAATAAGTTTATTACACAGAATACTGATTAATTTCTAAAATTATTAAACAGTAATCTTTTGTTACAACGTTCAACCAAATTTGAAAGTTTCGTTCTAGCCGGTTGCTTGGATGATTATGAAACGGTTGCATGGTTTCTCATTTTTTGTCTTTTATTAGCCTACTTCTCTTTTTGTTCTTCATTTTCTTATCTTTCAGTGTTGTTTCCTTTTTTTGCAGAAGTAGGCTATGTAGATTATGGATTAGTTTGAAACTGAATATTTAATATGAATGCCCCACAGGCTCACTCGGGCTTTCATACAGTCACGGTATCGACCATAGCTATGTCTACAAAACAACTGTGTTAAAATGTTTCTTTATGTGGTCTGCGTTATAGCAGTTCGTTTATATAATACAAATTATTGAACTTGCAATTTAGACTAGCGGAGGACCAATATAGTAGTGGGGCCCGTATACTGAATAATTCAAATAAAGGTTGCTTTGATTCTGAAAATGTCTGATTTGTTGTCCTGAGTGCGTGTTTTAATTTAATTTTTAAATTTTGTTTAATTTATTATTTTTTTTAATTTTGCCTAAAACTGCACTATCGGAAGTTAACTAGCGTCCAGAGAAGCATACCTCTACTGTAGATACGAAATGTTATTTTAAAAAAGAAAAAAAAAATCCAACCGTTTGGACATAACTTTTGCTCTAGCGTATGTTACAGCGCTGTAACCACGAACACGTCTTAAAATAATTTAAGTCATGCTAATAGATATTTGTTCTTTTTGTTCCTGCTCGATAAAGTTCGAGTCAGGCGTTTTGTCCATAACTGTTGCTGTGGGCCTACATTTGCCGCGAAGCCTTTCGCCTTTAGTTTTTCGGCTGTTGCAGGGGACTGTCTCATTGTCCTGACGGAGAACCCAATATACTACAACCTCCCAATTTGGAGGCTTCTTGTTGGGGCTAAATTTATTTTGACTTGAAGTAATGTTTTTTATTTTTTTTTATTTTGTTGCGACTATAAGATGAGATAAGATAAGATTTATTTACACTAAGAGCCAAAGACAATGAACACAAAAATAAAATAAACACACAAAAATACCTTCTATAAGCACCTATCCCTATGGGCTAGGGCTACCCTGAGGAACCTCGCCAACTTTTTAGTACTTATAAAACAACCATTCCCCATGACCCTGCACATTCATTCTTCATCCACCCCTGTTTCATTTACTCCAAAAATTTCTAACCTAAGTTCGCTCAAATTTTCGCATTCACACAACAGATGTTTCAAGTTCTCATCTATACTACCACAAATTGGACATGAGTAAGGACCAGACCGACCCTTTGCCCTCCCAATATATATATTGCTAGTGGTATGCTGCGGGCATTCCCGGAAGTACTCAGGTTAGTTCGGCCGAAACTTGATGCATACACTGTAAAAAGTTTCTCCGAATAAGGACGCAGTTTGCTACTGGGATTAAAATTATCTCTATTGGGATAAGATTAATCCGAATTAGGGGCAATCTTAACTCAATAAAGATGAGATTAATCCCAGTAGCAAATACTGCTAGATTTTTTTTTACAGTGTGGTAAGAGAAGATATCTTGGATGAGCTATTCATGGGTCCGAGCCCGATTCGGCTACGGTGGGGGGAGTTGGAGGGCTGTATCAATATTCTTTGGCACGCCTAGGGATCAAACGAGGGGAGCGATTAGGATGAAACTTGGAAGGCACGAGATTGTGGTTCTTGGCATGAGAACTAATCCGTATACCGTTAGTGCATTTTCGTTTAGGACACTGGACAAGTGTGAGCGCTAAAGCTGGTTTTCAGTTTATATTATTCGTACTTGACAAATCGTATCTTGTTGATCTCTACCTAATTAAATTATTTGAAATATATGTTTCAAAGTCAGCTTGGACTCAAGGAGTATTTAAATTATTCGTCCCGGATAACTTTGCTGAGTTAGAAATTACTTTCTTTGTAATTTTTGCACACCTTTGGTGAAACTAAACGACGAGAGCTGGAAGGAGAATCTTTTTAATTTAGGCCCCAAAATATATTGTTTCGGCTTAAATCCATATCTTCTGTAGGTCTATTTATAACCATATACCAACAGCCTTTTCTTTCCACAAACATACTTTCAGCAATGATAGAGTTGCAAAGTTATGCACTCCCTTGGGGCTGTTAAATAAAGTGTCCTTACCCCGTCGTGCTCATTGCCTGTGACCATTTTTTTCCGATTCTGTGACTCCAGAATTCCCAAATTCCTTACATGAACTTAATTAATCATCTGCAAAGAATTCAAGAATTAAAGACATGAAGCGCACAGGACAGCATTTTATATCTTTCAGTTTATTTATACTTGGCATTTTGCATGAAAGCCGCTGGCTTACACAGTAAATCACGTAGGGGGCTTGCGGTCGGTCTGTTGACCTTACTGTGGCCCATTTGGGGGGACTTAAAAAGCGTGAACAAGGCATTGATTTTTGACACTATTTATATCAGACAATAAGCAGCGGACCAGAACGTATCCGTTCCTGCTGACAGCAAGAAGGCTGGTAGCTTTCTAAACCAGACTACGCAACGTCTTATTTCACTGGTCCGAGACGGAGACCCAAAGCTTTTTATTTAGTGCGATTAATAATAGAGCTGGCGAGGTAATAGCACTGCGCCAATACTCTTGATGACTATCTCTCCCTGCGGATGCAGAATCTCCGTGGCTACCTGCGGAAGAAAGCAAGAAGCGGTGTCACAGCTGCTCCCAAAGATCGCCGGGATTGTTTGACACAGGATTGAGTCGTTGAGTTTGAGTCGTTACGAACACGTTTACTCCTTCTTCCTGAGGATCACTGGCGCGTTTTGGGCGCATAGGCGACTTATATGGCGCGTTTTGGTCATATAGAGTATTGCTTGCAAGTCTCCAGCGAGATGACGAACCAAATCCAAACACTCAGGATGAGTCCCGTTATTGCATAAATGCTAGGCTACAGGTTTCGTCTGGGTTCAAAAATATTAAGATCATCGAGTATTCTGAATTTTGCACTTGTTTCTTTTCGCTTTTACGTCCGAAAGAGTGGGTAATTAAATTCTCAGTTTAGGTTATCGCAAATGCGAGAACTCACCCCAATCGATACCTTTGATAACGCTTCTGAACATGTTCGTACGGACACCGATGGGAAAGTCTCACCGATTTTCGTCAGTTCGGCAAGAACAGAGAGAACTCTCTCCATCTCTCAGTTGCAGAATAAGACTTGTCGACTGAGCTTCCCCTGAGAACTCTGTCCCGGTCCTTTCCCGACGAATTCCTTACTAAAGATGGACCAATAGTATTAAACCTGGCTTTGTGACTTGTAACATGGTTTGACGAGTCTGCACGTTTTAAAATACTTTCGATGCAACAAGCTTGTGCTGCAGCTACTGGCTTCCACGAGTGTCCTCACGGGACGAAGAAAAGATGAGAAAGAATGATCGAGTAGATTGTTGGTACTTGGGTTTGACTGACTGTTCAGCGCGTTTTGAAATGCTTTCAGAGCAACAAGCTTGTGTTGCAGCCTCTCGTCCGACGCAATGTTTCTTATTTCTTATAATTCTTAAAGTTTAACTGAAAAGTGCTGGGATAGGACAATCTAGTTACCCATCACTTATTCACTTAAATTGGCTTAAAGACCCGCTGAAAATGTGTTACTTCGTTGTTCCGCTATTCACGAATAACCGATTTTCAAATAGTGGAATTCCTGTGTGATTTGTGGTACTTCTATGCGCTTGTATCTGTGTTGTATGCCTTAAGAGAATCAAGATTTATGATTTTTTTGTGTTCAGGCACTGTGCAGTCTTCAACAAGCCGGATGAAAAATTTATCTCAAAATAGTAGTATGAAGTTGTACGAAAAAGAAGCATGCAGTACGAACTGATGCTACTACATGCTTCTACGTCAAGGCTACCGTGTTAATGCATTCTACTGCATGCTACTGTTAGCAAGACTGGACCATAGTTTAGCGAGACAGGATGCTACTGGATACTACTGCTTAAGATTGGTCGATTCCAAGGCACATCAAATGATAGTATTCTTTACTATTACATATCAATACATGCAACTTTTTTTGTACAACTATCATAATACTACGCAGGCTACAAATTTTTCATCGGGAGCTCACCACTGCCCGCTGAAAAGCCGCGTTTGTGTTGAGATAAAAATTTCCCGCGTCATGGTAGAATTTACGCTGTGGGGACGGCCGCAGATATTCTGAACGTCGTAACTAGAGCAGAGAGTGGAAAATAAAACAAATCCCTTAGCAGAATCCAAATAATTGGGTGAATTCAGTTAAATGAGACAAAAATAAGTTGGCTTTTCAGTTAAACTTTAAGGACTAAGAGTAGCTGTAGAGTTCGTGACTCAATACGGATAAGTAAGCTATTCTTCGGCGAAATCTTGTCTCTTCTCGGCTAGGTTCCTCTTATAACTATTGCTGGATTAAAAGTTACATGTTCGTGTTTTCCAGCTACAGCCTAAACAGGACTCTTGCCGAGAAGGACCGAAATATAGATGAAGAATATCCAAGCTGACTCATTCGTTTTGATTGATTTTCTATATTAGTATGTACTGTGGGGTCGCCCCCTAAGCAGGGGAGTCCCGAGTCTTTCTTCGTTGGGGGGGGGGGGGGCGAACCTGGTCAAATTGAGCGAATCGGTACCTGATTTTTAGTGAATTTATCAAAAATTTCTAAAAACACAGCGAGTTGTCTTCATGAAGCTAGAACGTAAAAAGTTGCTGAGTATATACAAACAAGCCTAAAGATAAAAATTGGCGCGTTTTAACGCTTTTCCGTTTCTTTTTTTTTCATGGATATGCCGTCACTAGCCTTTTACCTTTCGAGGACCTTTCCACTTTTGCCAACAGGACTTGAAATAATAACAAAAAACGGCGTTGCTGCATAGCGACAACGTCGCTAACGGCTGTACCCAGGAATAATTAAGGCGCCGCAAGCGAAATTTTTGAATCCGCCTTTTTTTCTGGCGACATTCCACTACTTCCCATGAAAATTCTAGCTTTTAACATGGTTCAAGCCCCCCAAAATTCCAAGCCTGAAACTCCAGCTAAACGACGCACCCTTCGTCTAACTAGAAAAGACTGCGAAATGCGCCGCAGGCGAAATTTTGTCGAAACACTGATGATAAAGTACCTTTCTGCGATCCCAGGATTACCTATTAAACCCAGAGCTGTCTGGCGAAACGAAAGGGGCGATGCAGGGTAAAGTAGATAGAAAGTACAATTGTTCGGAATTTACATCAAACAAAAGTAGGTTAGTTTTCACGTCAAGAGACGTGCTTATTCCTGAAGTACCGCAATCCTAAGAAGTAAAAAAATTAACAGCAACCAGCTGAAACTACCGTAAATGGTAAAGAACGAGAGCTAAATAAATGCCACTTGAATTGCCGAACTCAGTAACTGGGTTGAAGCAGATTATGAATTCGTACTCTACCGAAAAACTAACTAAAAAAATAAGGAACAGATCAAGACCGAATCAACAACAGAATTTCGAAATGGAATAAAACTCTTGTTAGAACTACCTAAAAGAACCGAATTCGGCAAGTCTAGTAATAGAAACGGATTAACGAAAAAATCCGGTGAATTACCGAATTCGGTAACGAATCAGAACCAAATGAATCTCGCCGAATTTAATTATGAAATGGACTGACCGAATGCGACCGAATTACCGAATTCGGTAAAGAATGAGACCAAATAAACAGGTTAAATCATCGAATTTACGCAGGGACGGACTGAATGCGGCAAAATCGATGCGGACCGAACCGAAGTTGGATGAATTATCGAATTCGGTCACAAATCAGAAACAAATGAATCTGATTAATGCCGAATTATGAAATGGACTGACCGAATGCGATAGAACAGATACGGACTTGAGGAAAGTCCGGTGAATTACCGAATTCGCCAACGAATGCGACCAAATAAACAGGTTAAATCTCCGAATTTACGAAGGGACGGACCGAATGCGGTGAAATCGATGCTATTACGGAGACTGTATTTGTATGTGAGTCGAGCCCCGGAAAAGAAGTGCGGAAGAAGATGACTCATCCCCGACGGATGAGTCATGAACATGAGATAATAAAATAATACAAAATCACGGCAGTATAGAAGATTAACATACTGGACGGAAAGTCAGTAACGCTGGCTAACGGCGGCAGAAGTTAGCACTGAGGGGTGTAGATGGCACCACAGTAACAATGCGGACTGAACGAAAGTTGGATGAATTAACAAATTCGATAATAAACCCGTTGTATTCCACCCTTCCTCGGGACGCCCCTGCCCCTGAGGACAGGCGAAAGCTTTATTGCGAAGTTCGGGTCTTTTGATTCGCGAATGAAGATTCAGGATGCAGTGAAGATTTTCAGGATGTACTGCTCCCAGGTTTACTTTGTGGGACTTATTCCTAAGATTAGTGTTCGGAGCGAAAACAGAATCGCAGCAGTGTTGCCACTCGAACAAAATTAGTGGTATTAATCAGAAATGAAAGAAAGTGCTACTCTAAAAAACGAGAAAAGAGGAAAGGGCTCCTGATCTTAGTTTCTTCTTTTTCGTCCTGTAGAGAGGAACCCTGTTCTGGTGTAATTCTTCTTATTCTCACTTGACACATTCGGATATTTGTGGCCTTGTTTTTCGATGATAACCTTATTGACGACCATCTGACTAATTAGAATTCCTTCGTACTGGCAATGAACAAGCCACCGACTTGTGGGTGGCTCCGGCTCACATCTGTTCCCTGTTTTCGTTAAAGTATAACCGATAAGGACCGAGATGGGATAATCAAGTGATGGTGTATTTACACACGGATCGAGCGGATCGTAAAAACCGAGCGGATTTTCCGACCGTTTTTTTGCTTGAAAATTTTTCTAGCTCTTCGCTCGGATTTGCTTGATCTGGTCGGTTTTTTAGCATCGTTTTTAAAAAATGAGTGATGATCAGAAAGTTTTAGATCTGTTCATTCTGGTCCAAGGGCATCCCAGCTTATATGACCCTGCTGATCCTTGCTTCAAAAAAACAAAGAAGAAAGACCTAATATAGAAAGACCCAAAGACCCTAGAAAGACCTAACGCAGCCATAAACGCTGAAAAGGAAAAGGACCAAGCGGAATTCCGCTCGGATTTACGCACCATGAACCATCACCATTCACTTATAGAGGCTTTAAGACCCGATGAAAATGCGTTACTTCGTTGCTCCGCTATTTACGAATAATCAGTTTTCATATTATAGTGGAATTTCAGTGTCGGACTTGTGGTACCTCTATGCGCTTGTACCTGTGTTGTATGCTTGAGGAAAACGATTTACAAAACATAAGTGTTCCCGCAGTGATTTGCTTTCCACAAGATCACTCACTACTCAAACAGCCGCGTTTGTATTCAGATTCAAATTTTCTGCGTCGTAGTAGAATCTGCGTTGTGGAGACGGCCGTAGATGTTCTGAACGTCACTACTACAGCAGATAGTGGAAGAAAAAAAAACTTTTAGTAGAATCCAATTAATTCAGTTTATTCAGTTAGACGATACAAAAATAAGTTAGCTTTTCAGTTAAACTTTAAGAAAAATTCTTTCTTTCTCTCTAAACATCAAAAAGATTGATATTATACTAGAGATGTTCCATGCACATAATAGCCTAGTCGACGGAATATGGTACTGTTGTTTCGGATATAGTGCGGAGGAGGGGATCGTCGAACGTGCAACTTCATAAAAGGCAGCGGAGGTAGTGGCTGTGAGCTTGATCTCACAACCAGCTAACCACACTGCCAATTCATAAAGAGCTTAGCTTCATGTATTCCTTCTTGTTCTGTCCATGGTTGAGACACGGTACCCATGGGGGGGGGGGGGAGTAGTATACTGCTCCCTTCGTTTGCTGTCTTCTGTGTAGGGCAGGTCACACTGCAGACCTTTCTTGTCTCTAGCAGCTTTTTTCTCGTTCTGCATAGAGCTAGTCTGAAAAATATGTTTAATTAGATCGATCTTGAAGTAATAGTAGGCTAGCATGTGTTAGGCAATTCTAGGCTAGCCTTTGGGAATCATTTAACGTTAAGAACAATTAAAACAGTATATGTTTGGGGTAGTTTATTTTGCGATTTAAAAGTGGAAGAAGGAGGATTGAAAGTGGGAGGGGGCTTGGGAAATTGGGGAGGAAAGTCGGTTGAGGAAGTTTGAGAACAAAGTTGATATGGATCGAATTGAAGTAAGTTTCGATTTTTGAAATTTGGTAATTTTTGTCTCTCTCGCACAGGTGACATGTTGTCAAATATTAAGACGGATTATTGGCATATGAATCTGTGGAATGTTGGTCATGTTGAATAATAAGCATTTTAGATCCTTTCGATTCCTTTGAATCCCTTGTTAAAAGTAGCTGGGGACACAGAACCCATAGCACTGCCTTGGTTTGTTGTCTGTTCTGTAGGGCAAAAAACACCATCTACCGTATTGTCGCTTCACTAGTCGTTCCCTCGTTGTAGATGGAGCTCGTCTAGAAAATCTGCTTGAATGAATGAATGAATATGTTTATTACCCATCTTGACATAAAAAGACAAACTGGGAAAAAAGGACAACACACAAGATACAGTCTGACAGAGAGAGACAGAGAGACAAATTTAGTATATAATGGAATTTTACAAATAAAATTTCAATATCAAAACAGACCTGACACGTGAAAATCTATACCGATTTGTTTGTGGCAGGACTCAGTAATTTAATCACTTAACATAATTATATTGGGAAAAAAGAAAAGGGAAAAAAAATAAATGCAATACTATACATAATCAACTATATAAAGGAAAAAAAATCAGTACTATGGATAAATAGAAGACAATTCAACGTCGTGGCAATCCTTAACCGATTCATACCCAAGGTAACCCTCTCTCCTCACCCATCTTTACTCATCAAAAACTACAAGACACACGAGTATAACACACAAGATACAACGTATAGACGGGAAAGTATTACTCACTGGATCTCGTCAAGTAGTCAGTTAGGATGATATCACTGGTTACAGGGTCGGCAAAACCGAACATCTACAAGACCCGATTATCTGTACAAAAAATATCGATAAATATTCCCCTTTGGGATCCCATCGAAACATTTGGTCTTGTTCCGAAACCTTTGGTTTTATGTCTTAAATTTTCTTTTGTTCTTTAAATTTTAATTAACCGATATTGCGGTCTGAGTGTCTTATTTTGTTGTTGTATTTCTTCATTTTACGTTTGACGTCATTTTATCTTGATACAGTATTTTTGTTGACAAGAAACCGAAAATTCGGCTAGTCTGTGAATGGTTTGAAAATAATTGAATTAAAGTCTTTGATTCATGTGGGCCGAGAAGGTGGGAGACACCATCATTTTTCGATGGGTTGGATTTTTACGAACACACTGCTACCTTTGTTTTCCCCAAAATCCTCACGGTAGCCAACGTTATCCACAAATTACTTGAACACAATTCACTCCTGAACGCCAATCCGCCATTGCTAATTAACTATTCATTGATCTCCTGTCGTTGGCCAACGATTACTAGAACATTCGAGAAGATTGAGTGGCGTGTAAGAGGATTAAAACAACGAAGTATATCACCCTGTGGATGTTTAGATATGTCGGAAGAAGAAATAGCCGGCCAGTTTGACATTTTTGGGTCTCGGAAGCTGAATATTATTTAGCTCAGTTGCAGAATCTTCAAGAAATCACTATAACGAATTTAGTATAATTTACGGCGTTTGTTTACTGTGATCTGGTTTACATCCTTAATTCTTTGGACTTACTGGGATTAACAAGAAAAATCAGAAAACACAATACTTACAGAAATTGATAATGCAAATAATTAGTTTAATTTTTCTACACATTTTCCATATGCCTGCTACAATAAAAACATTTTGTTAGATCCAAAGTCAAAGTATGATTCCATCCACCCCATATCGGGCGCTTCAGACCCGCACCGCTAGATGATCCAGCGGTCGGATCGAGTCGTGGCTTCATCTTGGGTCTTGGGTGGGGGGGGGGGTCTAGACATTGCAAGTGCTAGAATGCTTATGATATAACTCCTTTAAGTTCCTTATGATTCTTCTGTCTGCCTACCTAGGCTGTTCTCTTCGGCCGCCGCCGCCTTTGCTAGACCTAGGATATTGCTGATGGGACAAGATTTTTCGTTTATGTCTTTTTTCGCTAAATCTAGTTATTTTCGTCATTATAAGTAATAAAACACAACACGTAACATGGCTGAGAGCTGCGCAGATAATTCCGTATCTCGGATTTTCACGATTTGGCAAAAGACCAGCACTTAACGACGGTTCAAAAGTACGCAAAACCTTGGCATTACTGAATTGCGACTGGGAAATTCCCGAAGGGGTACAAACTCTTCCAAACCCATCACTCGTGGTTCGCTTGCAACTCTATGCTTGAACTTTGCTGATGAAAAATGAGTAGTTATTTGAATTTCATATCATTTCCAGTATTAGAAATATGGTATATAATAATATTTTCTATTCAGTTCTATTTATTATTGTTTAAAAAAAATCTGTTCTTTCTTTTAATTTATTCGGGATAGGGACTGTAACTTCAGAATGGGTTATATAAGGATTTCGGTTGTGTGTCGTCTAACTTGTAAAAGTTGATAAGCTTAGTTTTATTTATTAGTTTCATTTGGTTTTGGTGAATCCTCAGGACTTCTTTTTTTTCTAGTTTTATTGTTGACTAAGGTTTAATTAAACATGAAAAAAACGTACATACCTACCTAACAAACAGAAGTAAGCAAAGTAATACAAAATATTCTATCATGAATTCACACAAACAATAATGCGAATATTTTGCATCTGACGCATCCGTCCGCTAATCTTTTTAGCGATAGCGAAACGTTTACTTCGCACATAGTTTGATTACATGGTTCACCTGAAAAAAACATTGCAAATCGAGGACACTCGAAAGAATATTGCGTTATTGACATTGTTTTTGAAACCAAACCAGTGCGAAGATAAAAAGATTATCAGAAACAAGATTGCCAGCGCCGCATAACATTAAGAGCATACGCATGACCTCACGAATTTTGGCTTCTTGGCGTCAAGGCTGGAACGCATTTTTCTATTTTCGACGAAATATCAGGCCAGGGCTAATCTGGCCGATCACGTTACAGAGATTCATAGTTACCACGCTTACTACGCTCCCGAGCATTGCAAGCAAATAGTTACTATTAGTTACTAGTTACTATTTCGAGAACGTTGGAACGGTCAGCTTTACGAGGTTGGAACGAAAATAGTAACTAATAGTTACTATTGTTAGAAGGGTGGAACACGCTCTAAGTGGCGTAGATGGCGACGGTGTTATAAAAATCAATCACTAGCCTATCAAATACATTATAATTTGGCGAAAATCAGTAGAGTGGAGGTATGCTCATGTCTCCGAACAGTGAAAAGTCGCCGAATTAACCATCATAAATCAACAGATTTCAACACCTTTTCAAAATAACCGGAAACACTTACTCAGTTTCTCTCAATACATTTTTTTCCCTTTTTCTTTGGTTCTGTTTTTTGTTTTTTATGTCATTTTCGGTTCCTTTTATGGCACTTGCCTTCCGGCCAAGTGCCATATACTGATCACTTTTCCGTCGGTCGGTCGGTCGGTCAGTCCGGTGTTTGCGATTTAGGGTACTTCCAGATTTGCTAGGACGATGAAACTTGGCAGGCATATTAGGGACCCGACTAAACTAACTAGGAAATAGTCACTTGCTCGAGTCCGTAGGGGGAGGGAGGGGAGCCGGAACCCGGAATTTAGTGACTTGCATAACTTTCGAACGGGTGATCGGATCTTAATGAAACTTGATATTCGGAAAGACGTCATGTCTCAGATGTCCCATTTCAAGTCCGGATCGAATCCGATGAATGTGGGGGGGGAGTCGGAGGGGTGAACCGGAAATCGTGTGACACGCTTAGAGTGGAGCGATCAGGATGAAACTTCGTGGGAGGAACAAGCACAAGCCCTAGGTACATCATTGACAGAACCGGACCGGATTCGTGCTCTGTGGGGGGAGTTGGAGGGGGGTTCCGGTATTTCGGTGATACGGAGTTAGGTTACTTCCAGGTGGGCTAGGACAATGAAACTTGGCAGGCAAGCCAGAGATCCGACGAGATTAACCTGGAAATAGTCAACTTCCCGATCCGACCACCGTGGGGGGAGTGGAGGGAGGGGGAATCCGGAATATTGAGGAATGTATATCTAAACTTTTTTGAACGAGTGGTCGGATCTTAACGAAACTTGATATTTGGAAAAACATCGTGTCTCGGATGTCCCATTTTAAGTTCGGACCGGACCAGATGAACGTGGGGGGGGGGGGATCTTGTGACACGCTTAGAGTGGAGCGATTAGGATGAAACTTGGTGGGAAGAATAAGGACAAGAACGAGATACATCAGTGACAAAACCGGACCGGGTTCGGGCACTGTGAAGGGAGTTGGAGGGGGGGGGGGGGGTTGATTTCGATGATCGTGAATTAAGGTACTTCCAGATGTGCTAGGGCGATGAAACTTGGCTTGAACATTAGAAACTTGACAAGATTGGCTGAAATTGTCACTTCTCAGATCCGACTATCCCGTAAGGACTAATCAGTACAAAAAATGCTTTTAAGCGAATTATACATTTTAACTCAATGGTGTTGCTCAAAAACTAATTTTTGCACCGTTAAAGTGCATTTCTTAACCGAAAAGTCAAAAAAAAATACTTTAACCAAACGATATATTCATGATGCCAAGGGCACATGATCATTTTTGCCTCAAGGGTTTTGCTTACAACTAAATTTCTTAAAAGACAAACAATAATTGTGAGCGAAATATACATTTTCATGCTTCCAATGAGCTTATCATCATTTGTGCTTCAAGAGTGTTCATTACAGATGGATCTCTAGTGCCCTTAAAGTGCGCATCATCACGGCCGAATGCACAAATAAAATAGTTTTTATGAACAATACATTCTCGTGATTTCCAAGGACCCATGACCATTCTTATCTCAAGGGTTTTGTTTACAAATGATCAGAACAAACCCATGAATTGACGAATTCCTACTTTAATCCTCCGACCCAGTCTTGCAAGTGCCAACTGAGCTTCCAGCTCTTGTTTTATTCTTTTCCTTCTAGGCCAATAGACCAATTTGTCCAGTGTTGTATTATTTTAGTACATAATTAAATACTTGAATACTTAAAGTGCACCTCAGCCGCTAAGTGCAAAATTACAGTTTTTAGCAGATGATCACCGTTATGATCCCAAAGGCCCATGATCGTTTGTGCACCGGTGCTTTTACTTACAAAATGGATTCCTAGCCGCCTTAAAGTGCGCATTTTAACCGCAAAGTGAATAGCATATTTTTGGCTAAACCATACATTTTCATGATTTTGAAGGGCCCATAATCCGTTTTGCTTCAGACACCGCAAATCTTAGCTGATACCCTTAGGCTACTGCGTATGCTTGCAAGTGCCATATAAGCTTACAGCTCTTTTTAACTTTTCCTCCAGCTTTTGCCTTTACTAACCATCCGTAATAGCTCTATACGTTATTGATTTATAAAGCAGTAGTAAAGTTGTCAATAGTAGCATTCACTAGTGGCAAAAAGTTACATTGTTCCAATCGAAGTCATTCGGGTTAACAATGTTAATAACCGGAGCTGAGCTTCCGTGGTAGTAAGTATGTCAAGTCCAAGTTCAGTTGCGGCCAACGCCGCTTGGATGCTTACGTCACACGAATTAACTGCGTAATCGAATTTGCTGCCAAAGAGAGGGAAGATTTCATTCTCACTGTTCTGATTTTACGTTTCAAAGCCATTGTTGTTTCCTTTTTTTGGCTCCAAAGAATCTGTCGTTTCGTAACCTCGTAAGATTGGGTCCTTTGCTTTTGTATGAGAAGGGTTAGTAGCTTTCAAAATCGTTCTATGCTCGATGTTTGGTGAACGGAATCATTATCGGCTTGTTGACATTAAATGACGTTTTTGTAAAAATTAACATTAGCAGGTGTATGGTTATAAGATAAGAGCACTGGTGCAGTTTCAGTAATCCTTGGGTTGGGTGGGGGCAAAGATCAATTTGTTATTAATTTCTCATTCATTCTACCACACATCAGATATGAACACACACCACACCAGTAGTAAAGATACGAGAACCTTTAGCCCTCCCAATATCTTACCTTAAAATTGCCTTAAATTGCAGCTTGGAGCAATGAAGGATTTTCCATCTTTAGCATTGCTGAGCATTTCTTCAGAAATTACAGTGTGGATAAATTTGGGAATTCTGTCGGGTGTTAGGTTGGTGTAATTTGCTTGATCATATGCTCTGGACTGGGACTCCAGG
The DNA here is from genome assembly GCA_030848855.1 of Branchinecta sandiegonensis. Lineage (NCBI taxonomy): Eukaryota > Metazoa > Arthropoda > Branchiopoda > Anostraca > Branchinectidae > Branchinecta > Branchinecta sandiegonensis. The sequence goes on along the minus strand of JAUPMV010000001.1, from coordinate 26,001,232 downwards.
GCATCCCATTCCAGCCTCCATGCCTTCTTGGTCCACTCCTTGTCAAGGGAGACTTTGAATTCATCGACTGTCTTGATCGATACGTTTCTGCCCTTGGCAATTTCTCCACATTCCATCTAGAAAGAGATTTTTTAAACCCGATTAGCCCCTTTTAATTTTTTTTAATGTTTAATTTTTATCTTGTGCATTTACTGCACCATTGAAAGCTCAGTGTATTTTTTCCTTTTATTTGTCAGTACTGCGCTATTTTCCTCTTCTTAAGTGCGTAAATAAAATTTCATCACCATCATCATCATACTGTATCTTCGCTTAGGAGTTCCACAGACCAACAACCCGGTTGGTGAAAAAGTCTTGGCTTTCCCTAGTCTGGGCGTGGAGCTTCATGAGTTTCTTGGAATGACCTCTTGTTCGCTATGTTGGGTCGATGAGGAAAAGATCATGGGTCGGATTGTTTTTGATCAGTTTATAGGTGCGAATCGCGTCTCCCCCTTTTCTTCAGTAGTTCATGCTGCATAGGTACAGGGTTCGCGATCTCATCGGTTAAGGAATATATTGGCAGCCAATCAATTAATTAATCAGTTAATTACACAGTAGTAAGCACCTGACTGACCTTTAACCCTCCCAGTGTAAACAAATTAATTAATTAATTTTGCATTATTTCCTGTACGTGACATCAGTACCTATCTAAGTCACTATCAAACAACCTATTGCAAAGATAATTAATAATTTGAAGTAAGAACAATACAAAATAAAAAACATTACCGCAAAAGAATTCCCTTCCACTCGCGATTTACCTTATCAAAAACCTCTATATAATCATCTCAACTGCTTTTATACCGCCATCTTTCCATTAGGCAGACTGAGTGGCAGACAGTCTGCCCTACACCAAATCAAATTACATATTCCCCCCCCCCCCCCTATCAGACCTACTTTTAAATAGAAGTCCTTCTCCCAAGTCTCTTTGATCTTGGACGTCTAATTATTTCGTTTCTAGAGATGTCGAGCTCAAAATAAAGAACTGTAAATAGACTTGAGTTTGACCTATGATAATTTTTCTATATTATATAATCTATCTATAAATAATTTTAAAATTCCTTATTTTTTCATAATGTGATCAAAGCATGATTATCGAAGCTAGGGATTATCTTTAAAGCGTTCAGGCCCTTTTGAACGCCTTATAAGAAAAAGACCAACCTTCTAGCATTGGCCGATCTTATTAAGATTTTCTGCCATGATGACATCCACTGTACTCATCGTCTTTTAAAGGAATCGATATTTTACTCGAAATTAGCCTCAAAACCGTTGAAAACGAATTTTTCTACAGTCCGTACTAGGTCCCAGGTCGTAAGATTTTGCTTCTTGACTAATTAGGAGCTAGTTAGGAATGCAAAGGACTTAACATTTTCAAGACCAATTGTGAGGTTACACAATTTGAGATTGGATACCTCTCCTGTATTGTAGAAATAATAAAATAGATATTATAGACAAAATTGAAAATAGCCTGCCGTCTGAGATAAGACAATTCTGTAAAAATATGGATGACTTTTTTCTTGATTTTTGATAGGCGTCGAAAAAAACGAAAAACTACTCTAGTTCCTATTTCTTTTTTGCTTCTCTTTTTCGGATTCCAAAACGTAAGTGGAGGGATACTTCGTACAACTTCGCAAAAGTTGTCCGTCCGTCTGTCAGCACGATAACTCCCGAAGGAAATGAGATATTGTTATGAAACTTGGTGTGAGGATTCTTAGGGCCAAGGGACAGGCCGAGTTCGCGGATGTACATAGAATATACACCTCTAAGATACATAGCTGTATATTTAAGGGAGGTCTTTCAAATTAAGAAGCGAAAACAAATATTTTATAAAAGCTAATGAGATAGTCGATTTAGGGGTAAGGAGACATGCTGAATCCAAATATGAAAGTTATTTTTCTAGCCGGACAAGTAGTTCACCCGGAATCCGGCAAAAACTGGGAAATTTGTCAAAAGTAAAAGTTTAATCTGTAGTTGATTAGTGGTTCGATTTCAGGGTGGAGACATGCTGAATCCGAATATGAATTTTTCGCCGGACAAGTAGATAGCCCGGAATCCGACCAAACCGGAAAATCTGTTAAAAGTAAAAGTTTTATTTGAATTTCATTAGATGTTCGATTGACGCGTAAGAAGACATGCTGAATCTCTTTCAAATTAAGAAGCGAAACAAATATTTTACAAAAGCTAATGAGATAGTCGATTTAGGGGTAAGGAGACATGCTGAATCCAAATATGAAAATTATTTTTCTAGCCGGACAAGTAGTTCACCCGGAATCCGGCAAAAACTGGAAAATTTGTCAAAAGTAAAAGTTTAATCTGTAGTTGATTAGTGGTTCGATTTCAGGGTGGAGACATGCTGAATCCGAATATGAATTTTTCGCCGGACAAGTAGATAGCCCGGAATCCGACCAAAAGGAAACGTGATCCCGCCGAAAAGAATTTCGAAATAAGCAGTTACCATCCTATTATCACGGTAGAAGTCCCCTAATATTCCACCTTTACATATTATAAAATCTTAGTTTATTCTTTCCATCTGACTGTTTTAGACTTAAAAAAAAAACATGGTGGTCCAAAATTGTTCAAAGAAACATACCACTATTGTACTCCTCCGACATTATTCTATGTCCATTCTAAAGGGAAACACAAAAAGGACCAAACACAAATTTTTCAACAAATGATCAGGTAACCAGTTCATTAGATGGCGCGCGTGTGCTCACTACAAGTCATCCCTAGCAGTATTACACTCTTTGACAGTGATCTTCTGGACTGTACGACAAGTCAAATAGTAAATTGTTATTATCTTTGCTAATGAATTCACTGGGTCATTCTTATCATTGCTAAGATCATACATTTGGCGTTTATACATTCCTTGTAGGAAACAAATCGTAAAAAACAAGAGCTAGAAGCTCATATGGCAAATGCAAGGCTGGGCAAGAGGATGAAAGTAGGAATTTGCCAATTCGTGGGTTTGTTGTGATCATTTGTAGGCAAAATCCTTGAGATAAGAATGATGATTGGCCCTTGGAAATCACGAGACTGTATCGTTTGGTAAAAAGTATTTTATTTTTGCACTTGGCTGTGGTGATGTGCACTTTAAGGGCGCTAGAAATTCATCTGTAATCAAAAGCCTTGGGGCAAAAATTATTAGGTGCCTTTAGGATCATGAATTTATACATGGTTTGTTCAAAAGTATTTTTTTTACTTTTCGGTTAAGATGGTTACTTAAAGTGTGCTAGAAATTCATTTCTAAGCAAAACCCGTAAGGCAGGAATGGTCGTGGGCTCATGGGGTCGTGAAAATGTAGATTTCGCTTAAAAGTATTTTTTATACTTTGCGGTTAAGATGAGTATTTTAGAGAATGGTCGGACAATTTCTAAGCCAATCTTGTCAAGTCTCTAATGTTCAAGCCAAGTTTCTTATTCCTAGCACATCTGGAAGTACCTTAAATCGTGATCACCGGAATTCCGGACCTCCCCCCCCCTCCAACTCCCCCTACAGTGCCCGAATCCGGTCCTGTTCATTCACTGATTTATCTAGGGCTTATGCTTGTTCTTCTCACCAAGTCTCATCCCAATCGTTACACTGATCTATGCGTGTCACACAATTTCCGCCCCCCCCCCGACTCCCCAAATTGATCGGATCCTGTCCGCACTTGAAACGGGGCATCTGGGACATGAGTTCTTTCCGAATATCAGGTTTCGGTAAGATCCGATCACCCGTTCAAAAGTTGGACGTAGGCCTACATCAAGATTCCGGATTCCTCTCCACTCCCCCCACGATGGTCAGTCGGAGAAACGACTGTTCTTAAGTTAAAATTGTCGAGTCCCTGATGCCTGCCAAGTTTCATCGTCCTAGCACATGTGTAAGCATCTCAACTCGGGATCACCGGTCTCACCGGAAATCAAATATGATTCGCAGTCAGCTTGGGCTGAAGGAATATTTATCACCGGAATTTCGGAACCCACCCTCCAACTCCCCCCACATTGCTCGGATCCGGTTTGGTCTTTTTAACTATGTATCCTGGGCCTGTGCTTGTTCTTCCCACCAAGTTTCATCCCGATCCGTCCACTCAGAGCATGTCACACGATTTCCTTCCCCCCCCCCCCCCCAACTCCCCCAAAATTCACCGGATCCATTCCGGACTTGAAGTGTGACATCGGAGACACAAGGTCTTTCCAAATATCAAGTTTCATTAAGATCCGATTCCGCGTTCAATAGATAAGCTAAGCTAAGATTTTATTTAAACTAAGAGCCAAAGGCCATGGCAAATACGTAAAATATTAACACAAACAAACAAGAATAATACCTTCCATAAGCACCTATTCCTATGGGCTAAGGCTACCCTGAGGAACCTCGCCAACTGTTTAATACTTATAAAACAACTATTCCCCATGACCCTGCACATCCATTCTTCATCCACCCCTCTTGCAATTACTCCAAAAACTTCTAACCTAAGTTCACTCAAGTTTTCGCATTCATGCAACAAACGTTTCAAGTTCTTATCCATACTACCAAAAATCGGACGTGAGCACATACGTCAGTATTCCGGATTAATTTGATTCCAAAATTAAATTCAAGCCCTACAAATTTTTTTTTACGGAATCGTTGTGCCGATTTTGATTCCCGAAGTTTAGCTCATTTCCAGAGGAGAAAATTCTTTAATGATTTGCTAAGCTTTTGAAAAAGCTTTCCATCCTTTCGTCCCTATGGAGCTTTTGTTTATTCTGAATAGGAGTATTCGTTCAACTTTATATGCTGATTGCAGTAGAAGCTTTTTAATTATGATGAAAGCCTCAGAATGCCTACCTCTAACAAAAGAAAACTCTTCTGAAAAGTACAACTTTCCAAAACCATCTCCAAAAAAATTCTTACAACTTAGTTTTGTTTTCCTTTTGGTAAATTGCTGCCATTAGGTAGGTAGGTTTTTGTATTCTTACCCAGGACATTAAACATCAAATATTTTTTTCAGCTAATATTTTTTGCAGCAAAAAGAAAGTCCTAAGGATTTTTGCTGCCATTCACTAATACTAGCCTAGGTATATTTAAATAAGTAACTAAACTTTATAACTCACAATTATCCACCTAGCTTATGACTTATCCAAAAAACAAAAATTTAAGACACTACACAACAGAAATCCCTAATATTTGTTCATTACCAAAAATAGCCCCCCACCCCGAGCAACTGTAAAGAGAGAAAAAAAAACTCCCACCCTTTAACATGCATTAGTTAAGTGGACAATTTTCAGTTTCTTTTTAAGCCCGTATAATGTGACAAACTAAGAAGAACCTTTTCTAAGATTATAATCCATATTAAAAAAATTTCTAACCTAACTTCACGCAAATTTTAGCATTCCCACAACAAATGTTTCAAGTTCTCATCCATACTACCACGAATCGGACATGAGTAGCCTACATACGTCAATATTTGTACATGCGTCACAAATTTTGTGTAATTTTTTCTCAGGTTCCCGCGTCTTTGACAGAAGATCTTGGTGCAGTGTGCCTACTTTTACCATAAATCGAATTTTTGGATAATTTCTGCAAAAACTTTCATCTTCTCTAAGTTCATTCTGATATTCGTCTGTGCCAAGACTCTGTGAAACAGGTTGAACAGCGACCGGATCCGTTTGGAACCCTAGACCGGTTTCGCCTGACAGTTAAATCTTACGAAGGCTAAACAATTTTGGGAGCTTCCCACTCATTCATTCATTCATTCAATTATTCGTACTAGTTAGACTACATAACATAAATATAAAGCAATAAACAAGACCCCTGAAGCTATCTTGTTGGGGACCCCCCTGAACGAGGGGTTGCTCACTCCCAAAATGGTTGTACAGTGGTGCCCAGCCGGTGCCTAGCCGGTGCCCAGTGGTGCCCAGCCGGTGCCCAGGGAGGGTGTACAGTGGTGCCCAGCAAGTGAGCAACCCCTCGCCCCTGAAGCTATCTTGTTCCCCAGCAATGACCGCTCCAGTCGGAAGGTATAGATTGCTACTATGGGGAATGTGGTCTTGCCATTTATTAAACTTCACCCGAATCGGACCACCCGTTCGATAGTTACTATTATCATTTTATTAGGGTAATTGAGACGATGGGCTACTGTGGCCTGAGTTTCGGCCTAAGCTTCTGGCCTGCGCCAAAGAATAATAATATTATTTTTTATTGAACTAACTTGATTTGAACTAATTCGAACTAATTTTGAACTAATTTTTTTATTGAACTAACTGCCCAAGAGAACCACCCGTACACGCATAAAATAAAAAAAAATGAAGAAAAAGAAATGATAGTAAACACAAACAATAGTGCTAAAACAAATAATCATGCTATAGGTGTCCGGATCTTACTAACTCCGAACCCCGCCTGTCATTTCTAATTTTTTATTGAACTAACTGCCCAATAGAACCACCCGTACACGCATAAAATAAAAAAAAAATGAAAAAGAAAGAAATGATAGTAAACACAAACAATAGTGCTAAAACAAATAATCATGCTATAGGTGTCCGGATCTTACTCCGTCCGAACCCCACGGATTCTTCTATCCAAAAATAATTGCCGTTGAACCGTACAATCGATACTCCTGTCATTTCTATTTTTTTATTGAACTAACTGCCCGATAGAACCACCCGTACGCGCATAAAATAAAAAAAAATGAAAAAGAAAGAAATGATAGTAAACACAAACAATAGTGCTAAAACAAATAATCATGCTATAGGTGTCCGGATCTTACTCCCTCCGAACCCCACGGATTCTTCTATCCAAAAATAATTGCCGTTGAACCGTACAATCGATACGCCTGTCAAGTTTCATTTTCCAAGCATGTACATTGCCAAGTATTCCGGAATCCGGGATCTTGAAGGGCCTTCAGTAACACGGTGGGTCATATCCCGTTAGTAACCTGAAATGTCACGTCTAGGTAATATCACCATTCTTCCGGTCACGGAGGGTTCATAGTCGACCCCTGCGGTACATCTGGGTCACTCCACTGTCTTTTTACCCTATTTCGGGACTAGGTCGCACCGCACATTTTCCGGGACTAATCTTCAACTCTACAGTGGTCGGATGCGGTCCTAATATGGAAATGGCAAATGTGCATTATATTCATGCGGTCGTACCACAACATCGAGGTTTATCCGAAGTTGACGACCCCTTCGAGAGCCACATGGTTCCAGCGGGTTCCAGATGCATTTCTCTCAGCGGATGGTTGCTCTGGCCCCCAAGCATATGTCGGATCAGGGAAATGAAAAAAAAATCATGTTTTTAGCTGACCAATTAGATTCTCAGTCAGCTTTCTTAGTCCATCCAGGAATACCCTAATCACCAAACCAAATGACTTGACCGAAAAGCGGTGGCCATTATTAACATAAAAGTAATCAACGGAAGTTACGGTACTTTCTTAGGGCTATTCATAGAAGATAGTAGCTGACACAAAAATTGCAAGCAAAGTTGTTCACCTTTATCAAAGCACTTATCATATTCTTGTTCAAAACCCAGTCAGTCCGAAATGTAGCTAAAAGACACAAAGTTCGAAGGGAACTGCTACGCTTTTGCGTTTTGCCAATTGATGCTGACGTAAAAGTGTTGCGTCACACCAGGTTTTTAACTGCGCATCGTCGATAAAAATCTTCAAGGACCTTGCCACGTGGTTTTGTTGGCAAACAGATTAACAGGAAAATTGCGGACAGTTGTTTGCCTGGATCTCGGCCTGATACAAGGCTTAATTGACTTGTTGACATTAGGTATGTAAGACGGAAATTTAATTTGCATGTCTCAAGCGCCAAATATCGATGACTTTTCCGTCGTCCGGTCAATATGTTAATCACGAGTTAAGGTAGTTTGCGGTCACATTGCGACGGGGGTTATTGGTGGTGGTGGTGGTGGGGGGGATTCGAGTGAAAATATCCACGTCGCGGTGGAAATCGAAGCCTACAGTCCTGTATTTGGCGACCCGTGGGAAATGGGGGTAGAGGGAGGGGGAATATCGAATTGTGTATCATGCATAAATATCGAACGAGTGATCCGTTCCTGATAGTTGGCAAGAGCAAATCTCCTAGATGTTCTGTTTAAAGTTCAGCCGAAAGGGCTGGGATAGGGAAATCTAGTTACCCATCACTTACTCACTAAAATTGGCTTGAAGACCCGCTGAAAATGCGTTACTTCGTTGTTTCGCCAATCCAGAAATTGTAGAGCCACTGGGTCCAACGTTGTCGTTGGTCCCTTTCGGCCTTTCTTTTGGGTAGTGCCGATTACCAGTGTAATCGACTCTAGTGGTAGATTTTCTTCTCCAGGATGGCGTTGACTAGGGCTTTGTAGATTTGGTACTCGGTCTTCTACGGGAATATAGTTGAGGTGATTGTGCTGATGGAGCTGGGGATTTTTAGTTCGCTGCAGAGGATCTTGAGTTGCGACATCATCGGGCTGGTACTTCTGCACTGGAACAGGATATGTTGAAGGGTTTCTCCGTCCGCACCGCAGTTTCTGCATTGTGGGAATGGGCTGAGTTTCCACTGAAACAGCGTTTTGTTGAGAAGGATTGACTCTGTCTTAAGTCTGTAGTACAGTACAGTGTTCTGTCTGTCTCTGAATGGTGAGGGAGTTGCTTTTCTGGTTTGTGATGGGGCTCTCGATCTTAGGGTATCCCTCATCATGGCCTTGCGAAGGTGGGTGGTTGACGGCGGTCGGTTCACTTCCGCTGCTTTGTTGGCTAGTTCATCTGCAACGACATTGCCTGTGATCCCCTTGTGGCTTGGGCTATCCCGCTATTCACAAAAGATCGATTTTGAAATAGTGGAATTTCCGTGTGGTTTGTGGTACTCTCTATGCTCTTTATGACTTTTTTTGTTCAGGCACTAACCAATCTTCACCAATCTCACCACTGCCCACTGAAAAACCGCGTTTGTGCTGAGATCAAAATCTCCCGCATCATATTGAAATTTTCGTTGTGGGGACGGCCGCAGATATTCTGAACGTCGTCACTAGAGTAGATAGTGGATAATAAAAAAAAATCCCTTTGCAGAACCCAAATAATTCAATGCATTCAATCAAATGCCACAAAAATAAGTTGGCTTTTCAGTTTAACTTTAAAGTTGCTCGCCGGATCTACTGAGGGGGGAATCAGAAGGGGATCTGTATATCTTCAGGCATGCTTAAATTCGGGGGATCGGCACGAAGCTTGGTGGCAGGACGCCGCTAAGCCCTTGATTTGTCGTTTACGATCCGGACTATATCCGGCCACTGCCAGGGGTGTTATAGTCCCGGAAATCTTGTGGTACGCTTAGGGTGGAGGAAAATACAGTATTTAAGGTTCGGGTATAATGTTTATTTCTTTGAACTGGATTCGGTCACTGTGGAGGGTAGTTCCGGTAATATTTTGATCAGCAAGTGCCGAGCCGGTAGAGGAAAATTTTGGTTTGCATAACGGTTATTGCCCTAGCTCTACCATTTATAGATCAGTGACGGATTGTGGTAGTATATGAGGAGTTAGAGGCCGGGTTCCGAAAATTTTGTTGGATGCTTAAATCTAAAACGAGCTAAGGGGTTGGGACGAAACTTCGGCCACTGGGGTAGAAGTTTGGGGACTAGAGAAATATTATGGCATGCCACCATGTATCTAACTAGTGGAAGGATATTGACCAGATTTATAAGGCCTGGGTTTTTTAGAAAGTCCGGTTAAGATCCGCTCGTTGTGGGTGGAGCTAGAGGGGTGGACCGGAAATCGCGTGGTGTGCGTGAGTGCCAGGTAGGTGGATGGATCTGGATGAAATTTGGCAGGTAGTATATTTGTGGGCCCCAGATCGGCCATGTAATAGATTCGGACTGGATTCGGACATTCGAAGGAGGAGGTCGAGGGGCGACCGGGTATTTCTATCACGGGTGTGTTCCCAGTGAGTGGAGGGATTTCAACAAAAATTCTTTAGCATAACGGTCACAACACATGGCAGTTCGTTTTTTGGGATCCCAAAACGTAAGTGGAGGGATACCTGTGACACCGCAAAAGTTGTCCGTCTGTCCGTCCGTCCGTCCATCTGTCCGCCTGTTAGCACGATAACGTCTGTTAGCACGATATTTTGATCAAACTTGGCTTGAGGACTCAAACACAAAATCAGATATTTAAGGAAGAAATTTTAATTGTTTTTCCACAAGTTCATTTTCTAGCTTGAGCCTGAAGTGGATCCTTGCCAAGGAGGGCCGAAATATAGCTCTAACAAAATGTAACTGACATATCCGTTTTGCATTGTCAAATATGGCTCGCAGTCAGCTTGGGCTGAAGGAATATCCATATTTATGCTTCTTATTAGTCCACCATTTATAGAGTGAAAAACTAAAATGCTTTTTGGACTTCCTTGGTATCGATTAGGAGCATAGAGTATTGTACAGTTTTGGTTAACTTTTTCCTATCCGATTAGTTGTTATTAGTCCACCATTTATGCTTTTATTGCGTGGGTTGGAAATGAAAAGAAAATGCATATATCACGTAGTGACTCTGACTTTTGGAAATCTCGTCAAGTTGTTCTGACGCAAACAAATCGTCGTTAAAAATAATCAAGGTTGGAAAGTAGTAGAAAGTAGGAACTTGGTTTTTCCATGGAGCAATTTTGACTGTTGGAAATCTCGTCACGTTTTTCTGCACACAAACAAATCCGTCGTTGAAACTAATCAAGGTTGGAAAGTAGGCTAAACCGGGCGGGGTAAAGGAAATGAGATTTTCAGCAGGATGGAAGCCTGATGTTTAAGCTTGAATCGATAAGTGCTTGTTCTCAACAAATATAAAAAATGACATGAATGGATGAGGAGAAGATCAAGCAATAGTATAATTTTTTTTAAAGAAACACCCCGAATGGCTGTTATTTTGTCCAGCAAAGCTAGGCATTTGTGGAAATAACGAAGACACTTTTGTTCGTACAAGCGGATATGTGTAACCATTGCTTGTATTCACAGGATGCCCCCCCAAAAAAAAAAGAGGTTTAACTGCATTTCTTTAACTGTGAACTGCGGTTTTCTTGTACTTTGAAGTAAATAAAATATACTCTATCTACTTTAGCAATAGCAGACAGAGTGCGTTTCTTAGTTGTAACTCACCCTGGAACTAGAGGGTTGTAACTAACCTCACTATTACGGGAGTTCCTGCTGAATCGATTGTTATTATCAGTCATGATCCTCCCGACCATCATAAGTAATTGTAACGATCGTAACAGTCATGGAACGAAACAAAGAGGAGGGAGGAGCTGATTTTCTTATCGTGCCTCTGGAATGAAAATAATAACAAGATCGGGACGATCGTAACTAATAGAACCGTCGGAACGCAACCATATTGTTTCAAGCCCCAGGAATCCTTTCTGGTCAGCCGACTCGGCTGATGGAATATAAAAAATAGACCCTGGATGTCGATTATTCTATACGCTACTGTGGTATTTTATACTGTTTTTACTGGTCGGAAGGGGGTATCTTTGTTATTTAATTCTTCATTTTGATTGTCACCATATTCTTAGTTGGTTATTCAACGCTCTTGTTCTACCTCAGGTCTCTTATGTTCCCCCCATTTGGACTGGCAGCACTGAAGAAAGTTTCTCCGAATAAGGATGTAGTATTTGCTACTGGGATTAATCTTACCTCTATTGGGATAAAATTAATCCGAATTAAGGATAATCTTATCTCAATAAAGACAAGAGTAATCCCAGTAGCAAATAAAATAATTTTTTTTTTTTTTACAGTGTGGGTGTTTATAATAATATAAAAAATAGACCCTGGATGTCGATTATTCTAGACGCTACTGTGGTATTTTATACTGTTTCTGTACAGGAAGGAAGGGGGTATCTTTGTTATTTATTTCTTCATTATGATTGTCACCATATTCTTAGCTGGTTATTCAACACTCTTGTTGTACCTCATGTCTTATATGTTCCCCCCATTTGGATTGGTTGGGTGCAACCCCCCAAAAGAAAGGTACGAATCCAGTATTACAATCACGCGAAGTTCCTACTTCGCCTTCCTTTGTGGGAATCAAATACAAAAAAAAAATAGCTGTCATTTCAGTATATTCGAAGAGTCGTGAGTCACGGGCTTGTCGCCGAACCTTCGAATAGCCTACTCTTACGAGTCGTTCCTGACGCATATTTCTATACTCGTTGAGTTAAAGTCGTGTTTTTTCATTTATGTTCTTTTTGGTCTTTTTATTATATACTCCGCTTATTCTTTCTGTTAGGAGTGGGCAGCAGCAAATTATTCTTATTCATTTTGTATGAATAACAAATGTTTCTCCTCTTCTTTAGGGAAACAGAAGGGCTGGTAAAATTGACTTTCTAAGCCCAAGATAATTTTGTTGTTGCCACCCTGTTACGGAAGGGGAGAGACTGACCTGGTGGTAACTTACGCGGATATAATTTACATGACAATCGTTATGCGACTTCTATCGAAGACGACCCCCCCCCCTATCCCCCCCTCCCCTCTTCTTTGCCCATGTTCAACTGGGTGGAAACTTACTATTTACCTTGAAACGGAGATAGCTACCAAACCCTACATTTAAAGCACAACTCTTAAAAGAAACCACCCTATTCACGGTGAAAGGCTCAGAACGATCGTTTTAAAAAATACCACTACTTTCCACGAAAAATTAGGGATTTTCTGGTTGGCGCTTGTTGACTCTATCCAGACTTCTCTCTCTCCAATGCGGCGGCTCGAGGCAAATTATTTGAAAATTGAACGCGATCTTCCTTAAAAAGTGAGAAAACCCAGCAGAATAAAAGAAGCCCAACATGTTTTCCAAAATGAAACATAATATGCTTCTCATGTCCTTATTTGTGAAAGAGTCGTTGACGGATCTTGAAGCTTTCGGCGAAGTTTGCGTTGCGGAACTGTCAAAACTCGACTAGGCCCAAAAAAAGCTAAAAAGTCGTTGGTATGGGCATGTCGACAGAACGAAACAACAGGCGGGGATTTCAGACGCTTATAATCCCGTAAAGGAGCTAGGGATAATGTGAAAGGGAAAAGAAGCAAGAGGGGTCCTTTAACTATTCGGATACACCCTTGCCCCGTGTTCGAATCCTTCGCCAAGGCGCTTCACAGTTGACGGAACCAGAGTGGGGTCCTACAAGACTGTTGGGGTTCTGCGGCGGACAACCCCCCAAAGATACTAGAGAAACTTACGGTATGTCACAGGGAGCGTCAGACGGTTTGACCGCGCATCACACTCCTGTTCGAGGACAGTGAAACAGGAGATCGACACTTGCCCTGCGCGAACCTTCTAGAGTTTGCAGGCGGAAGTTCGTTTTCGCTTCATAAATCCTTGCCGAACTTGAACTGGAACCGGAATCTTTGCCGAAACTGAGAAAAAGAGGTTGAAGATCCTTCTCATAATCTAGCATACCCACTATTCCTATGACCAGAAAAGAAGTCTCTGTGTGTTTGTTTGTGTTCTTGGACCATGCTTTACATCATTATTTATTGTAAGTGATTTTTGAGTTCCTTTTTATTTGATAGTGCAAAACGGATACGTCAGCTGAATTTTATATTTCGGCCCTTCTCGGCCAGAGGCGTTACTAGCCAAAATGTTTGGGGGGGGGGACGAGGCATTTACCGACTGGCTGGTAATTTTTACCGACTGTTTCTGTAGAAAAACGACTGTTTTCAACAACAAAAAATGACAGTTTCGAAAAAAATCGACGGATTTTCAGAAAATCCGACTATTTTGACGAAAAATAGACTAATTTTCAGAAAAACCGACTGTTTTCATGAAAAAAATCAACTGTTTTGACGAAAAATCGCGGCGCTTCGCGCCGACTCGGGTATTTTTTACCGACTGGCCGACAGCATTGGGAGGGGGGGAGGCGTCCCCCCCTCCCCCCCCAGTCGTGACGCCCCTGTTCTCGGCAAGGGTCCTCTTCAGGCTCAAAGCCGCTCAAGTTGGAAAAACGAACTCGTGGAAAAACCCAAAAGTTCGTTTTTCCGGAGCGGCTTTGAGCCTGAGGAGGACCCTTGCCAAGAAGGGCCGAAAATAGCTCTAATAAAATTCAGCTTACGTATCCGTTTTGCACTATCAGATATGATTCGCAGTCAGCTTGGGCTGAAGAATATTTATCCTCGAAGTACGGAGTTCCTTTTTGTACTCTATTCTTACCACTTCGGATTACAATGGGTAAATAAACATATATACATAATGAGAACCGTCGATATCTCTACGACTTTTCAACCCTAAGAACGACTATTTACTTTCAAATTTAGACTTATTAATTATTCCCTAATTAACATTTTCTTCCTCTTTCAGTGTCTACAATGGCATAAGAAGATACCCCTTCAGATTTTTCTTTGGATATATTTGCTTGAGAACGTCATATCCGCAAACCCAGGTAAACTTTTCGCATTTTACATTTCAGCCAATCAACGGCTATGACTATGCATGGTAACTAGATGGCGTTAGAAGAATGAATGAATGAATGCTGTGTGTCCGCCCACTACATTTGAAGGTGTACAATAAAAAGAAAGGAAAATGTAGTATGAAAATAAAAAAAAAAGAAAATACAAAAACAATGAATATCAAAGAGACTATGCAAAATAATAACTACTATAGCATCGCGCCACCTAAGGAGTTTTGTGGGTGATTTTATGTAAGGAGGCGGCCGATTATGACCAACAGTGTACGGATTGGCAAGGCTGTATTTGTAGCTGGCTGAGTAGTACTAGAGCAGGCAGTTTACGTAATGAAGCCTTTGGGCGTTTCCGTGGTGACAATATTAGTCCCCGTCGCCACTAAGCATTTGCTGAAGAAAAGTAATCATCCCTACGGCAACAGCTAGTACCACGTGAATAAACTTTCGTATCTGATGGGAAAATCAGGTTAAAAGCTCAGTATAACATACGCAGTATACTAACCTCTGTAACAAAGCTAAGTATGACATACTGATTTTTTAACTTGAGTGTAACAGTATAAGTATAATCATAGCCTACTCAGCTTTTAACTTGATTTCATATAGTGAAATCCGTTTTTCTCCGATTAGAACTACAATAGAGCTATGCTTCTTTCAGCACTTTTATGTTGGACTACTTCGCTTTCGCCTTCAAACAGTCAAATGCGAGTGATAAATTGAGAACTTACTAAGAGCTTCAGGTTTCTTCTGAGACAAAGAATGAAATCATATTCGTTTAATTCCGTCCGCTCTTTACTTTCAAATGTTCTTTTTCTTCTGTTGAGATTCTCTGGAGGGTCCCGAAAGTAATGCAAGCTGTTGCAATATTTCTGTCGCGGTAATTGTGTAGTTTTAGGGTGCAAAGGCAACTGCGCAAATCTGAGTTGGCTTTAATTTGACTTGTTTACTGGGATTGACTAAAAGAAGGCAGGGCATTGTGAGTTCTAAAAACGGGAACGGCTAATAAAAGAGACACGACATACTAAAGGCCCATTCACAACGGGTTTTTAGCTAATACTCGGTACCAGCCAGTTCCGGAAATCGCTGCGAGACCGAGAATTAGCTGGGTTTCTGCCCTTCGCAATTGATATTGGTGCCAGTTTCGGGTACCAGCTAGTCTCGCACCCAAGTTGAAATCAGTTCAACTTTTGAGGGTACTAGCCAATCAGATTATATTGGGGAATAATGAGAAATATTCTGACTGGCTAGTTCCGAACCAAGCCCAATAGATAAAATCACATCCACACCTTGCTGTCTCGGAAATCAAAAGTGATTTTGGTGATTGTTATTCGGTCTGACGTAGTTCAGCACTAGCCAATCACAATATTCCTCAATATTCCCCAAAATTATCTGATTGGCTAGTACCCTCAAAAGTTGAACTGATTTCGACTTGGGTCCGAGACTAGCTGGTACCTGAAACTGGCACCAATATCAATTGCGAACGGCAGAAACCCAGCAAATTCTTGGTCTCAGAGTGATTTCCGAAACTGGCTGGTACCAAATATTAGCTAAAACCCGTTGTGAATGGGCCTTAAAAGATGACAGGCTTGCACAAGGAGGCATGCACCCTCTATGCCTTCTATGAGGCTCTATATTTCTCGAGTAGGACCCATGTTTCGTCATGCCGTCTTTTAGCTCTGGTGCTGAGAACTTACTTTGAGCCATGAAACGGCTTCAGAGAAGACATGGAAGGTGCGTGCCTCCTGGTGCAGCATGCCTTCTTTAGAGTGCCGTGCCTCTTTTTAGTACTCATGCTTCGTCCTGAATTTAGTCGTTACGAAGATTAGCCACATGGTGACTGATTAACGTTGTTGGTTAGGGCCTCAAGATCCTTCAGTGCTGTGTGCAGGGCGCTAGCGCCATCAGTTTCCATTCGTTGATGGACCAGGACCTTTCGTTTAAGGGGAAGTGTACTATGGTACTTGTTGGTACTATGCGTTATCTTTGCTGGGAATTTGGAGCTGAAACAGATTCCCCCATGTTGCGCCGTCCACCTCGGTACTTCCTAGTCAGCTCTTACTTCTCTGTCCTTGATCCTTAGTAGGTCGATGTCCTCTTCGCTACATCAGCAACATTTTTTTTCCTTGGCTTCTTGTGTAGGCCGATTTTATGGCACTTGCCTTCCGGCCAAGTGCCATATACTGATCGCTTTTCCGTCGGTCTGTCGGATCGGTCGGTCGGTTGGTCAGTCCGGTGTTTGCGATTTAGGGTACTTCCAGATGTGCTAGGACGATGAAACTTGGCAGGCATATTAGGGACCCGACCAAACTAACTTGGAAATAGTCACTTGCTCGATCCGACCGTCGTGGGGGGAGGGAGGGGAGCCGGAGTCCGGAATTTAGTGACATGCATAACTTTCAAACGGGTGATCGGATCTTAATGAAACTTGATATTTGGAAAGACCATGCAGTGGCGACTGCATGATTACGACCTTTGTCCAATTTCCTTTTCATGCAGCGGCCACTGCAAGATTAGCGACACCTTTTGAGTTCGTTTTCGTGATTTCGTTTTCATGCAGCGGCCACTACGTCATGTCTCAGATGTCCCATTTCAAGTCCGGACCGAATCCGATGAATGTGGGGGGGATTCGGAGGGGGGTAACCGGAAATCATGGGACATGCTTAGAGTGGAGCGATCGGGATGAAACTTGGTGGGAGGAACAAGCATAATCCCTAGGTACATCACTGACAGAACCGGACGGGATTCGTGCACTGTGGGGGGAGTTGGAGGGGGTTCCGGAATTCCGGTGATACGGAGTTAAGTTACTTCCAGGTGGACTAGGACAATGAAACTTGGCAGTCAAGTTAGGGATCCGACCAGATTGACTTGGAAATAGTCAACTTCCCGATGCGACCACCGTGGGGGGAGTGGAGGGAGGGGGAAATCCGGAATCTTTAGAGTTGTATAACATTGGAACGGGTGATCGGATCTTAACAAAACTTGTTATTTAGAAAGACCTTGTGTCTTGGTGACCCATTTCAAGTCTGGACCGGATCCGATGAATTTGAGGGGGGGGGGGGGGGGTCGGAGGGGGGTACCGGAAATCTGTGACACGTTTAGAGTGGAGCGATTGGGATGAAACTTGGTGGGAAGGACAAACACAAGAACTAGACAAGTCAGTGATAGAACCGGATTGGATTTGGGCACTGCGGGGGGAGTTAGAGGGGGGAGTCCGGAATTCCGGCTATTGCGAGTTAAGGTGTTTCCAGATGTGCTAGGAAGATAAAACTTGGCTTGAACATTAGAGACTTGACATGATTGGCTTAGAAATAGTTAGTTCTCCGACCCAACCATCGTGGGGGAGTGGAGGGAGGGGGAATCTGGAATCTTGAGCTATGTATAATTTTTGAAGGAGTGGTCGGATCTTAACGAAACTTGAGATTTCGAAAGACTTCGTGTCTCGGATGTCCCGTTTTAAGTCCGGACCGTATCCGATGAATGTGGGGGTGAACCGGAAATCTTGTGACACACTTAGAGTGGAGCGAATGGGATGAAACTTGGTGGGAAGAACAAGGACTAAAGTACTTATCCTAACCTTAAATTACGAATCCTAACTACAAAGTACAAAAAATGCTTTTAAGCTAAGAATACATTTTAACTCAAGGCTGTTGCTCAAAAAACAGTTTTTTGGCACCCTTAAAGTGCGTTTCTTAACCGATAAGTCAAAAAAAATACTGTAACCAAACGATATATAGTCATGATCCCCAGGGGCCCATGATCATTTTTGCCTCAAGGGTTTTGCTTACAGCTGAATTTCTTAGAATACAAACAATAATTTTGAGCAAACTATTCATTTTTATGATTCCAATGAGCTTATCATCATTTGATTGTTCAAGATTATTCGTTACTGATGAATCTCTAGCGCCGTTAAAGTGCGCATCATCACGGCCAAAGGCACAAATAAAACAGTTTTTACGAACAATACATTCTCGTGATTTCCAGGCAGTGCTTCCACTTTCTTTTTCTGAAAATCAGTAACTGCTCCGAAAAAATCGGGAGATTATCGGGAGACATTTCTAAGAATTTGGGGAAAAACTCGGCAGTTTTAAAAACATTGAATACGTCTGAAAAGCAATTTTATAGTTAGCTCTGTTACAAAAAAGGCATTGAGTAACTGAATTTAACTTTTTAGCAGGTAAAAATACTCATTTTATTAGTCATACTTAAGAGTTCGATGCGCAAATTCTACACATATAACACATAATTCTACACATGACATTTCCGTTTGCACATCTAAACTTAAAGGTCACTTTAAAGGTTCCTCGGTGCTTTGAGGTCTACTTAAATTTGTCTTCGCGTTTCCATAAGAGGTGGGGCCCGAACAGTGCAAATTTTGGTAAAAAAAAATCTTTGGTAACCTGACCTTTTACTCCCTGGGGGCAATCAACAGATTGAAATTAGAGGAGTTATCCAGCAATTTAGTTTAAATTATGTCGAACCGATATAAACTCTTCAAGCTTCCCAGGGCTTCTTATAAAGACTTATGTGCCCTTAGTTGTCAAAAGCATCCACCAGACATCTGTGTCCTCAGGGGCGTCGCAAGTTAATTTTCCTTTTGCGGAGGGGGAGCCAACAAAATTTCACGAATCTGCCAAAAATTGTACCAAATCCTTGAAACTTACAATTTGAATTTATTTCAGAGTTTTAAATGCACAAATCAAGCGAATACATGGACAGTGTATTACTCGACACCATTACAGCAGCAGTGTCTAACTTCTGTACCCAAATCCAGAATAAACTTAGAGTTCCATACAAAATTCTCGAAGTTCGCATTTCGCACAACTGCTTCTCGTGCAAATTCTAGGTCTTAACGTTGATCAAACCCCAAGATCCCGAGGATTTCCATGAATATTTGAAAACCGAAGAGAGCGAGGTTTTGGCAGCAGCTTCCAAAGACTATGTTAAAGCCATCGCCTCCGGCAAAATTTTGAATTCGGCTTTTTTCTGTCAAAATTCAGCTATTTCCCAAATAGATCCTAAGCCTAAAACTGTCGAAAACCCAACCTAAAAGACGTGCCCTTCAAACAAACGAAGAAAACTATGAAAGAGGCCGCAGGCGAAGTTTTGGGAAACATTTATGATCGCTCATCTTTTCGGATACATAATAAAATGGCAGTGACTGGAATCTTACTCGACCGTCTTCTCTCAATGCTTACAAAGAAGATTTATGTTCAAACCTTGCCATACTTTAAATCAATTTACTTTTCTGAAAAAAAATGTATGTTTTTGCACAAATACAAATAATGTTGCAACCATGCAACAAAATTTTCGCAACTCCGCTGAAATAAAGAGATTTTGGTATAAGCCCGACTGTGAAATCCAAGAATTGTGACCTTGTTGTAATTTTGGCAAGATTACGAAAATCGGGAGATTATCGAGAGAAAATTTTTGTCGGGAGATGTCCAAAGAAATCTGGAGATCTCCCGAGAAATCGGGAGGAGTGGAAGCACTGTTTCCAGGGACCCATTACCATTCTTATCTCAAAGGCTTTGCTTACAAATGATAAGAACAAACCCACGAATTGACGAATTCCTACTTGAATCCTCTGACCCAGCCTTGCAAGTGCCATATGAGCTTTCAGCTCTTGTTGGTTGTGTTGTTCGTCCCATCCTCATGATGGTTTAATTTCGAATGGTCCAAGACGACAGATGGATTTGCTAACCTGCCTGTCGTCTAGGGATTCTAAGGTTGGGATTCTAGGTTTTAACCTCTCCATCGCCAATATTTGTATGCGTTGAGGACCCGACTCTCAGACTCGAATGAGATTCAAAATAAGAAGGGTTTTCGCGAGCTGGAAAGCAAAGCCGGAATCACTTTCCAATGGTTTTCGCGCTGCTTGGAAACCGATGCAGCTTTCCCGGATAGCGATGAATTAGTGGATAGTCACTGGAAAGCTCCGCGGGAAACTGAATGCTTCTGCGGGAATTATGAAACTGTTGTGACATTGAGGGTGGCTTCGTTCAATGACAATCAAAGAAACGTCCAGTGAACAATTTTTTATTCTGAAAAATTTGGAATTCAATAATTACCTGGCGATATCAGCTTTCCATGTGTTTTCGCGGTCGGACCAGTGGCAAAGTGGAAAGTGGAATTGCTTTCCCACAGTTTTCCAGACGAGGTTCGACACCGGAAGGGGTTTCCGGAACCTCGCGAAAGACCGCTTATAGCACTCTCGATGATTTGTAGCCTAAGCAAAGTGGCGGAACAAAATGTGCATATCCATTGCACTTGACTGGAAGGGATAAACTTTCTCCACCGTTTGCCACTGATATCTTTGTTACCTGTGATTCGAGTTTATAGTTGAAAGATGATGAAGAGGGTTATTTTGAATAATTCTACTTGACATCCCGATGAAAAATTTGTAGCCTGCGTAGTAGTATGGTAGTAGTACGAAAACGTTGCATGTAATACTATGTAATAGCAAAGAATATTATCATTTAATATGCCTCAGACTGGTCCAGTCTTATGTAGTAGTATCCAGTAGCATCCTGTCTTGCCATAGTAGCATATAGTAGTATGCAGTAACACGGTAGCCTTTAAGTAGAAGCATGTAGTAGCATCCTTAGTACTGCCTGCAACTTTTTCGTACTACTTCATAGTAATATTCTGAGATAAATTTTTCATCGGGATGGTAGTACCCGTTCGATAAATAATAAGAGTTCCAAAGAAACTTCTTGTATGGTGATGAATGTGATACATTTTTAGATTTATCTTGAATCTGATGCGATATTCGAATTCAGCACAGACATGTATCCTATAAGTAAGTAAGTAAGTAATTTATTTATGACCCGCCATTTTGAAAAGGCGGAGTAAATGACAAAATTAAAGAAAATAAACAAAACACATATATACACACAGAAAAAGACACTTAATTTTTAATCTTCGGTCAGGAAGCAGTGGACGACATCGTGTGCTGGTTGGGCCTTGTTGTCCATGAGTTTTGAAAGTGATGACGAAACATCCAAAAGGGTAACACTTGCGTCTTGAATTTTGAATTTCTCCGTCAATGTATGGTTATGACATAATTTCGACAAGTGGAGGAGGTGCTTTGCATATTTAAAATAACATGATCTCATCTTTTTAATCTCCTTCTTTCGCAGAACATGAGTGACGCCAGAACGAAATAGTATAGAAGGAGCGCAGAAGGTGCTCTATGAAGCAAACCCGATGAAAAATGTATCTCAAAATAGTAGTATGAAGTTGTACGAAAAAGTAACATGCAGTACTAACTGATGCTACTATATGCTCCTACTTCAAGGCTACTGTGTTACTGCATACTACTGCATGCTACTATTAGCAAGACTGGATGCTACTATGGCAAGACATGATGCTACTGGATACACTACTTAAGATTGGACCAGTCTAAGGCACATTACATGATAGTATTCTTTGCTATTACATAGTATTACATGCAAATTTTTCCTACAACTATCCTTCAACTACGCAGGCTACAAATTTTTCATCGGGAATGGTAAGCTTGTAGAGAATCGAAAATACCAGCTGGAAAAAAAGGAAAATACTATAAAACACGTGCTTTTCCTTGAGGTAGGTGGCACTAAATTTGCACTAAGTGGAACTCAACATCGTCGAAACCTTATGACGATAAAACGCGGACAGAGTCTACTAATGACGTTGGGATAAACGATCAGGATTTTCCGACCAATTCCTGCACTTTCATCATCAAGTTGAAAACTCAATTTTTTAATACGGAATTGGTGGTAGTGCCAAAAATCCTGGTAGGAATTCCAATTATCCCACCACCTTTCGAAAAATATTTAATCGTTTCTGAACTAAACGCATCCGTTACTGTTCTTTCGTAATCTCGAATATTTTTTAAATTGCCACTATGGACGCTGGACACCTATTTAGTAAATATATTTAGAGTTTCTAAACCTGTCGCCGCAGTGGATATATTCAAACAATGCATACACGGATACGTCAGCTGCGAGTCTTCGGCAGCGATATTTCGGCCCTTCTTGGCAAGGGTCCTCGTCAGGCTGTCAAACTTCAAGGTCAACGTCGGGGAAGGACGAAGATGTTTCAGGTGATTGCAGAACCCTTGGCAAGAAGTGCCGAAATATTGGTGCCAAAGCATCGTGGCCAGGGGCGTCACGACTGGGGGGGGGGGGAGGGGGGGACGCCCCCCCCCAATGCTGCCGGCGAGTCGGTAAAAAAATACGAATCGGCGCGAAGCGCCGCGATTTTTCGTCAAAACAGTCGATTTTTTTCATGAAAAAAGTCGTTTTTTCTGAAAAAAGTCGTTTTTTCTGAAAAATGGTCGATTTTTCGTCAAAATAGTCGGTTTTTTCGAAAATCAGTCAATTTTTTTCAAAAATGTCATTTTTGTTGCTGAAAACAGTCGTTTTTTCTGTAGGAGAAGTCGGTAAAAGTTACCAGCCAGTCTGTAAATGCCTCGTCCCCCCCCCCAAGCATTTTGGCTAGTAACGCCTCTGATCGTGGCTGACATTATCCGTTTTATGCATCGGTTTGAATATATGTTTCCCAGTCGGCTTGGGCTCAAGGAGTATTTACCGCAGTGGAAGATTTCATGCCTGTATCCTTCGTTCTTGCAATCACCCTAGATCAGTTGTTCCTAACCTTTTCCGTACCGCGTACCCCTAATCAAAGTTCAAAATGGTTGTGTACCCCTTTTTTAACCAATCAATATTCTACTGCATTTTACCACAAGAAGAAAGTAAAAAATACGGTATTTAGTATCCTCAACGATAAGGCATGTATCTGAAAGTACATACTATGTCATACCTGAACTTTTGGACAATATTGAAACCAAGTCAGAAAACTCTAAAAAATTTTGAGGCGAGATATTAAAGCTAAAGGTACGCGTACCGCCGGTTGGGAACCACTGCCCTAGATCACCGAACTGTGTAGCCGGGAATAATCAACACCGAATTAGGTACAGTTTATGTTTAAGTGTAATTGTTTCTTTTTTCCTTGTTCCTTTTCCTGTATCATACTTCACTAGTTCTCGTGTAGTGCAGTGGGTCAATAAAACTGATTCATTCATTCAGTCTCTGACCACAGGACCTTATCGCCTATGCATAAGGAAAAATCCCAAAACGAAGGGAACCATGGACGAGCAACCGACTAGGGAGAAAGAGATCTACACAAAGTGGAACTCATCGCCACCCTAACTTCAAGATAAAATTAAGGCGGCTGTAGTAACTGCAGAGTTAAAGGCGTCAAGTGACGTGGCAGAAAATGGTCGAGAAACCGTCGAAAGTTGATGATCTATTAAGTACACGACTATTCTTTCTGTAAAATTATGATACTAGCCAAAAGTATTTAAAAATAAAGATATCGATTCAGCAAAATTTTCAGCGTTTACTTTTTCTGAATTAAGCAACAAAGGACAAATCCTTTTTTCTTGAAAATTTGGCGTATTTTTCAACTCAAACCTCAAAAATCTTTATTTCAAGAAAACAGCCAAACAATCAGCTGTTTTTGGGATCCCAAAACGTAAGTGGAGGGGTACCTATGACATTGCAAAAGTTGTCCGTCCGTCCGTCCGTCTGTAAGCACGATAGCTCTCGAAGGGTATGAGACATTTTGATGAAACTTGGTGTGAGGATTCTTTGGGTGAAGAGTAACGTCGAGTTCGTAGATGGGCTTTGTTAGCCATAATTTAGGGGTGGGGGAGGGGGTTTCAAATTAAGTGGCAAAAATATATTTTTTTAAAGCTATTGAGATAGTTGATTTAGAGGTAAGGAGACATGCTGAATCCGAATATGAAAGTTGTTTTCTTGCCTTACAACCCAGAATTCGGCAGAAACCGGACACAAAATTTGTCGACCAATTTTCGGCAAAAGCAGTCCCTACCCCTTTATTCTCAAACTCGTATAGTGGATGACGACATTCATTTGTTTATTCTGTGGGCGTCGGAGAGACCTAGTGTAATCGAAGGTCGAAGGGGTTGATGTATAATGTTCAAACGAGGAAATATGTTGTTCAAGCGAGGATGTTGTTCAATGAGGATTTACTGGTAAAGTAGAGGTCAAGTTCATACATGGATCCTTTAGTCCTATCTTTAGAGGCAGAGGAGGGATTTTGAATTTATGATAAAAACATGTATGTTTTATAAGCTAATAAGATATTCATTGGGGGTAAGGAGGACCGCTGAATCCACATCTGAACTTAGTTTTCTTGCTGGACAAATGGTTCATCACGAATTGGACTGAAACTGGAAATTCAGTTCAAGCTCAAAGTTGTTTCTGAAATCGATTAGAGATTCGGTATCAGGACAAGGAGACATGCTGAATCCATATTTGAACTTAATTTTAACATTAAAATTATTCAAGGAATCTGACGACGACTGAATGGTGAAGACATGACCTAATTCTTTGAATCAAATGTTTGATTTTTGGGATCCCATCGAAACCTTTGGTCTTGTCTTCACATATCATCAGTGCACCAGCTAAGCATTTTGTTTCTATTTGATTTTTGTGCTATAATCGATTCGAATAGCGCCCAGGCATGTACTTCTGAATCACGCCTCTAGATCTTCCCACGGTCACATCGTTTCCCGGGTTGCACTATCAATGAATGTGGATAACCTAGAGATGGCAAATGCGATAATGCTTCCGAATTAACTCCTTTTTGCATGGCAAAACATATTTAATCAGCAGGTCAGGGGAGGAGTGCGAACCCAAGCCCTCGTGGTCTCAGATTCATTCAAAGCCAGTTCCCTTTATGAGCAACGATTTTTTTTTCAAGAAGAAATTGCACCTTTCATACCCACGAACAAGTCTCAACTCATTATTCTTGGAGACTTTAATTGCATCACAAACAAGAAAGACGCCAATCTTAAATGCGACATGATTTCTAAGTCTTTGAGAAATATTATTGGAGGCCTTGAATTAAAAGACGTGTGGGATGAATTAAGGAAAGTCGTCGATTATACAAGAATAAACTGGAAAGGAAAACATGGTGGAGGATCTAGACTAGACAGAATATACGTGTCCCAAGGCATACTAGAAAATGTTAAGGATATTGAGCACGTATATACAGCATTATCAGATCATTATGCAGTAATAATGAAAATAGGAGAGCAAAAAGATAAAACGAATAAAACCAAGAAACCCCTTCCTTGGAAAATGAATACTAGTATAATTAAAGACCCAGATTTTAAACGGATTGTTCGGAATGTTGTTGAAGAAATGAGAAGGGCACCCGACGGGCAACTCGCGAAACATTGGGAAAATACAGCAAAACCTATAATAACAATGGCAGCCAAGGAAATATCGAAAGATCTACATGGATCACAACAGCAACATCTCAAGCACCTCTACCAAGTTTTGTACCTCCTCAAGCTAGAGATAAACAGAGGACTACCGGTAACAAGCGAGTATTTCGAAACACGGGATGAAATAATGAGAATTGAACAAAACATAGCAGAGGGAATAAAAATAAGAAATAAAATAGACGAACAGATACAAGACGAACACCTGACAACGACTCTTATTTGCCGTCAAAAGAAAAAGATAAAAAAAGAAAACATAGAACAGATATGTACAAGTGACGGTAAATCGATCAGTGAAAAACAAGAAATTATGGATGAAGTTAAAAAGTTCTATGAAAAAGTCTTCAGTAAAGGCAAAGAAGAAACTCCCGAAGAAGTCGAGCACTTGAAAATTTTTCTCAGATCCCAGAAAATAAAACCTATCAGTGAGGAAAATAATGAAATGCTGTACCAAGCTATAGGACAAGAGGAGGTGTTACAAGCAATGAAGAAACTAAGTAATAACAAATCGCCGGGGTTGGACGGCATTCCATACGAATTCTACAAGGAAAACAAAACCGAATTTTCTGAAGTTTTTAGTAGGTTATTCAATGAAGTGCTGCGCGGCGGACCGGACTCCAACATCGAGACAAGAGGTCTCGTAAAGCTAATCCCAAAGAAAGGGAACCTAGAAGACCTCAACAACTGGAGACCAGTAACCCTTACCCAATGCGACTACAGAATACTATCAAAAGTATTAGCAAACAGACTTAAAAAAGTACTACCATCGGCACTAAGCAAAAACCAACACGGGGGAATCAACAAAAGAAAGACTTCCGACGTCCTAACGACAATCCGAAACCTACTACTGAGTCTAGATAAGCTAACGAGAAAAAAAAGGTCGCAGATCCGAATAATGGGACTTGATATTAGAAAAGCGTTCGACAGATTAAGGAGAATTTTTTTGTATATAATAATGGAGCATTACGGATTTGATAGTGAATTTATAGGATGGATTAGAAAAATATATACGAAAACGGAACAAGTCGTGATCCTTGGTGACATCGTGTCAGAATCTTTTACCGCAGAGACCGGAGTACGGCAGGGATGCCCTCTGAGTTTGTTACTATTCGAAATATATTTTGACCCCTTTTTAAAATATCTTGAAGATAAAATTCGAGGGGTGCAAATCATGGACGAGATTCTGAATGTTAAAGGATTCGTCGACGACGTCACTACTATAACCTGTGATGATGAAGATAGCAGAACAGCGATTCAGTGTGCAGAAGAATACTGTCATCTTGTCAAACTGGAACTAAATAAAAAAAATGCGAGATTTTGAATTTAGGAACTGAGGAGCTAGATGACAGTACCGTTTTAGGTATCCCAGTAAAACCAGAAATTAAAAGTTTAGGAATGAGGATCACAAAGGCATGGCATGTTACAGAGAAGGTAAACTGGCAAGATACAGTTAGAAAATTCATCGCAGCCATAAGCTATGGGAATGGGAGGCGACTAACCATTTTCCAGAAGGCGGACTATGTCAACATTTACTGTCTCCCAATTATCTGGTACCTGGCTAACGTATCAGAACCATCAAAGCAAACTCTAAAAACAATAGAAAGGATAGTATACAGATTCTTATGGAACGGTAAAGAACCACCAAAATTAAAAATGTCAGACATGTACATCAAGAAGAAACAAGGTGGCCTACAAGTAATTAACACGGAAACAAAAACTAAGGAGCTATTTGTGCGAACTTTAGCGGAAGATATGATAGAAAGAGAAAACTCAGTTCTTAATTCATGGATTAAGCTGCGGGAAGAAGGTAAGTCAGGATGGCCTCGCCAACTCGAATGTGGGTTCAAGGAGATTAAAGAACTGGCACAACAAGGAGCAATAGACTTTCAGAAGAAAGAGACTAATAAAACAGAAGTAAAAAGATTTTTTGAGGAGAGCGTGAATCTGCCAGAAATCAAATTAGTCTACGATAAGAAAGTTACCGAAGAAGAATCACTGAACATTTTTGAATTACTGCATACGTCCCTACTACCTCCAAACGTTAAGGAACATATGTTTCTTCAAATCCATAACCTCCTCCCAACCGAAGAAAGAAAACACAGGATAAACCCGGACAAAAATACAGGCATCTGTACCAGATGTAGCGCGACCGGAGACATCGACCACTTCCTACTAAGATGCAGAAACGCGGAAAACAATATTGATATGCTGGAAAAGATAACAAAATCTTTGAAAGAACACGAAGACGGATCAACAATCGAAAAGCAAATACACCTGAACGGGATAATAAAAGACCGAGCCACGAAAGCCGATAGAACCACAGCACACCTGATTTCGCTATATTGTTATTACGCATGGAAAGAAAGAGAACAGGAAGAAGAAGAAGCAATGATCAAAGTAGACATCGCATGGAGTAGGATTAGGAATAGTACACATAGAAAGGTGAAGGAGAGGCTAGATGTAGAATTTGAAATAGATGAGATTCTGTAGTGTTAAATAAAATGAAAAATAGATTGTAAAAAAATGTATAAAAAGAAGATAGAAAATAGAAATTAAATTTAAGAATGTTGAATTTGAATCAAAAAATGTTATTTTTGAGTTTTGAAAATAGAGAATTTTTTTAAGTATGTTAAGTTTACGTAATATAATTTTAAAATAAGAAATATTAATTTTTAATTTTTGAGCAATTTTAGTTTAGTTTGAGAGATGAGAAAAATTGTTTGTAATTGTGAATATTCACTCAATCAATCTTAAATGTTTGTGAAAGAATGATAAAGTGAATTTTTCACTGTATATTTAAGAATTAAGTGTTTTTTTGTTTTTTTTTTGGTTGTTGTTGTTTTATTGGTATTTATGGGTCGAAGAGGGGAACTTTTATTTTTTTTTGTAAGTAAATATGTTGAGTTTTATGCCACTGACAGAAAGGAACCCTATGGAGGAAGGGATCCTCGAAACAGGAAGTGCATATGGATTTTTATTATAAATTTTATGTAGAAGTACCTGGTTTGGCCCATGAATTTTAAAGTCAATTGCTCAAAAACGAAAAATAAAAATGGACAAGTGGGAAAGGGATTGAATATGAATTTGTAATGTAGGTTATAATTCAAATATTGAAGTTTGAATTTGAGATTTTGAAAAGTAGGTTGTTTGTAGATATCGCGGTTGCGTGTTTGTTGGAGATAGTTTGTGGCAATTGAGTACGGTTGGAGTGTATATGTATAGTGGTGATGGATTACGCGTTTATGGATAAGAGAAAAAAGAGTACAAAAATTACTGAAGAAAATAAGATTTAGTAAAAGTTATAGGAGAAATGATTAAAAGATAAAATTTGAATTTGTAATTTGAAATTTATAAAAGAGTTTAATAATAAAAACAAAGAATATAGTTTTGAAGTATAGATTTGTAGTTTTTGGTATGGAAAGAGTAGGTGACGTTAAAGAGTTTAAGGAAATGTTAACGTCACTGAGTGGAGGAGGAGTCGTAGCCCAAAAATTCGAAGAAAGGCTTATTTTATGGAAAAGATGCTACGCGGGATTTAAAAAATTTTGTAGAAAAAAAAAAAAAAAAAAAAAAAAATGAGCAACGAGGTCGATAAGTTGAAGATAGGTTGAAGGTTGGGACCAGAAGAGATCTACAATTGAATTGGGTAATTAGGAACTATTGCAGATGATTGCTTTGAATTGCAATGTGTCGAGTGGGTCCCCCCCCTCATCTGGCAGTAAACCTCCCCCAGGACACATACTCCCAGCCCCCATTCTGCGTCACCCCCAACACTCACCACCACGAAGAAATAAACAAAATATATTCCGAAAAGAAACTCAACAAATGCAATGTT
Source organism: Branchinecta sandiegonensis (assembly GCA_030848855.1). Taxonomy (NCBI): domain Eukaryota; kingdom Metazoa; phylum Arthropoda; class Branchiopoda; order Anostraca; family Branchinectidae; genus Branchinecta; species Branchinecta sandiegonensis. The sequence continues at coordinate 25,971,717 of JAUPMV010000001.1, read as the reverse complement.
AAGCTTGGACACAAAGGGTATGTATATATTAGGCAAAAAGTGCTGGCTGGAAGTGCTCTTATAGTTTTGCTTACGTGGAGGCACAATAAAGATACAAAAAGGCAGTGTAACGCGAATGTGAAGGTTTATGGTGATAGAATAATAATTGACGAAGTGAACTAACACAGGCATTCACCTGATGCTACTGGCTGGGAGGTGTAAAAGGGAAAGAGCAAATCAAAGCCAGTGCTACGCAAAGGAACCTGAAGAGCCATCAAACACTGTGAACAGTCACCCAATTGCCCTCTCCACTTCCCTGATTTCCGTTCCTCTTTATTTGCCCTGAATTATACCAGAAACCTCATGATGGGGGTGGTTGTCGGGGTCGCCCCGATGAAAAATGTTATCGAAAAAGTAGCATGCAGTACCAACTGATGCTACTAAATGCTTCTACTTCAAGGCTACCGTGTTACTGCATTCTAGTGCATGCTACTATTAGCAAGACTGGATGCTACTGGATACGGCTGCTGAAGATCGGCACAGTCTGAGGCACATTTAAATGATAGTGTTCTTTACTATTACAGATCAATACATGCAACTTTTTCGTACAGTTATTATACAATCATGCAGGATACAAATTTTCATCGGGGCCGGTGGGGGGGGGGGGGGGGGGGTCTTACCTAGATCCACTGCGAGTTCTGACTTTCGAGTTCCTTACTGTATGACTGTGGCTTTGACGGTGAACTCAGCTTAGCGTTTGACTGTAAAAAGTTTTTCCGTATAAAGATTAAAGTCAACTGCAGTATTTGGTACTCGGATTATCCTTATCTCGACGCAGATAAGATTAATACCAAATAAAGATAAGATGAATCCGAGTAGCAAATACTGCAGTTAACTATAATCTTTATACGGAGAAACTTTTTACAGTGTTGAGACAGATCGTAGCCTAGAACCTCTTCGGATGTACCGTAGCTTGTTTGTGATGGTATTTTCAAGGTAGTCCCGAAGACGTGCTATCAGTCCTCACTAGACACGTACTTGGTGAGATTTGTTTTCTTGTTTTCATCAGAGCTCTCCTTGAGTTAGACCAAGATCACGGGATGTCAAGTTAAATATTTGAAAATAGCTGCGTTCGTTTCCGTCGTTCGGTTCGCCGTTCCAACCTTCGTTTTACTATAAGTGTTTTCTTTATAACGTCGTTCGTGAACGGTGTTGGACTGCCGAGAATAATGAGCTTTCTTTGTTCGGTTGAACCGCCGTTTCATTTGTCGTTCCTGAAACGACGAACGGAGGCGGAAAGTCAGTTTCGACATCTCGATTCAGTAATTAGGCGCGAATTTTCAAAATCTCAACACAACAAATTATACTTGTAAACTAAGCTTAAAAACAGTGGGTCTTTTATACTAAAATGCATTTTTGTATTTTATTATAGCTGCTGGTGTAAATATTAAGTTAGTTCGACTGTTAACGTTTTCGTATCAACTTCGTTCGTGGAACGACGTTTATAGAACGTGCCAAAGAAAACACTAATATAAAGAAAAATCAAACGACGTTTTTGGTACCGACAACGACAAAACGAACGCGGCTAATATGTTTACATCTGAAGATTCTGAACTTAATTGGATATGGGTGGTGGTGATCGGGGTTCGCCTTGGGGGGGGGGGGGGTCGTCTAGATCCGCTGCGAGTTAAAGGACCTGTCTTACCTGTAATACTAACGAACCCTACTTCCATAATCACTCCATGTGTTTCTAAACCCGGAGACCCCAATTTCGTACGGTACATTCTAACCCCTCTAACAAAACTACGCTGATTTTCTCACTTGCCGTGTTTTACTACCTTCGATGTGTATCAAGCTGTCGACGGTTGGTCTGCGACAAGTTTTTCCATCAGAAAAACCGGATATGTAAATTGTTTCCCTGTTTTCGCTACAAGCCAACGGGTCTTGGAAAAGGCTTAAAACAGTCCAAACCATGGGTTATTTGTTGAAAGCACAGCCTAGTTTTAAAGTATTCAAATATTTTAAATTACTGTAAGTTGATGAGTAAATAGTGCGAGAGGTCCTTTAAAGATTTATCTGACTGGTTCTTCTACTTATCCTTACTTTTCAGGTTGTGATTGTATACTGTTCCTGTCTACTTTTGGGAAACCTTCTGGAGTGTTCCAGAGTCCAGACTACCCAAAGCCGTACAGTCCACATGTGTCTAGTACTGGTTGTCTACTATACACATTCCAGGCTCAAAAGAATGAAATAGTGGAACTCACCTTTACGAATTTTGAAGTTGGACTAAGCGACCCAGAGTGAGTGAATGTCTTCTCATATTAAAGGGGGAGGGGATGAGGGGGTATAATTGTAGCGCAGCTACACATTGTAGGTATAATTGTAGTATAATTGGGGTATAATTGTGGTATAATACGTTGGGGTATAATTGTAGCGCAGTAGCACAGCTGCTAAAACGTGAATTTGACGGACCGGCTTCCATCGTCATTACTAGCCAAATGTTTCTGCAGGGAGGACACCAAGGTTTTCCCGACCAGCTGGCCATTTTTACTTACTGTTTTTCAAGAAAATACACTCTTTTCAGAAAAATCTGCTTTATAGCCTATGTTTCTGAAAAATCCGACTTTTTTTTCAGAAATCAACTACTTTTTAGAAAAATTAACTGTTTGTAAGAAAAATCGCGGCACTTCTTGCCGACTCAAGAATTTTGCTCACAAATGATCGCAACAAGCCCATGAATTTGGAAATTCCTACTTTCGTCCTCTTACCCAGCCTTGCAAGTGCCAATGAGCGTCTAGCTCTTGGTTTTTAATACCGACTGGCAGAGAAACATTGGCGGGGTGGGCGTTCACGCCTACATGACTCCTTTAAATATTCCTTCAGCCCAAGCTGACTGCGAATCAGATTTGATAGTGCAAAACAGATGTGTCAGCTGAATTTTATTAATAAAATCACTTGCAGAAACATTAAACAAGGGCTCAGAACTTTTCTAAGGTCTGAAATAGTCCGATCACGTGCGTTCGAGGAAGACGGCCATATATTTAAAGTTTAACTGAAAACGCAGCTTATTTTACATTTGTCATTTGTATATAGTGAAATATTTTGACCCATCAAGGGATTTGTATTTTTCCCAAGAGGCTCTAGTAATAACTTTCAGAATGTGAGCTGCTTGCACGGCAAAACAAAATTTATCCAGACGCAGAGAATTTGAATTTAAAAAAAAAACTGCATTTCCAGGATCAAAGACGCTAAACCCGGAAAAGCCACGGCTGGAGAAAGTAGGACCATGATGTTAAGATATGTCTTGCAAAAATCTGCCATTTTTAGTTTATTTTCCGGCAGTGGCTTACCTTTTGGTAAATATTTCAAGCAAAGACGGACTGGCGCAGGTACCACAAGTCCGGAGGAATAAGTTCATTCGATGAAATGTGCGTAGCGGGCAAACGGAGTAACGCATTTTCATCACGTTTTCAGTCCTATTTAAGCGAACAAGTGATGTAGAACTAGGTTTTTGGAACTCAGCCCTATTAGGTTAAGGTTTAAAGAAGACAATCTGAATTCCATATAGCGTACATTGCCGTTCTCCGGGGACTCCTTGGAAATGGAGGGGAACCGTGGAAATAGAAAGAGTCACTTTTTGGGGACTCCTTGATCGGTAAAATACTAGGAGCGTGTTCCATCTTACTTACCGTATCACGAATTTTGGCTTCTTGGCCCCAAGGCTGGAACGCATTTTTCATTTTTCCGCAAAAATATCACATCACGGGGTAATCCAGCCAATCACGTTACAGAGATCCGTAGTTACCACGCTTACTACGCATACGAGCATGGTAAGCAAATACTTACTATTCATTACTATTCGAGAAGGTTGAAACGGTCAGCTTAATAATTTTTGGTGAGGTTGGACGGAAATAGTTACTATTGTTAGAAGGGTGGAACACGCTCTAGAACGTAAGGAACATCTTTTTTATCGAAAACCTGACGACAGCAGCAGCTCCTCAAATCGAATCCTCACCGAATCTGAAAAGGAGTCCCTTTCAATGAATAAAAAATTCCAAGCTTACTGGGAATCGTACATAAAAATTAATCAAAACGGAAATCATCTTCAACGATATTTGGAGATCCCTTTTCACAGATATTTCAATATACAGCTTGAAGAGGACCCTTGCCAATAGGGCCACAATATCGCTGATAAATGTCCCAGCTGTTTCATCTGTTTTGAGTCATTTTCATGCGTGAGTCCCTATTGGTGATGGTTGTTATTGTAAATGAAGCGTTCCGCATTTGCTGGTACTCGCGATAGCATGAAGCCCTGGGAAAGGCAAAGCAGGCCTATAACGCCCGCCTTAACACATTTTGTATGTAGGCTAACACTAACAGGTATCTCAGAATTTTTTTTTGTCTGTTGGCATGGTGCAGTGCAAACATAATTCTTCTTTGGATCTGTTGTAGTTTAGTTGAATTTTAGAGTTTTTTTTCTCTGGGTCCCCTGTTTTGACGTATGACGGTTATAAAGCAAAACTTGTGTGCGTTGCTCTTGCTTTTTTACGGCAAGGCTTTTATGTTTTTTCACCTTCTTTAGACAAGCAGCTATAAATGAGCCAAAATTAATGCAAAACGTAGCGCCATGTAAACCGTATTGCTACGAACGTTGAAGTTGAAATCTTAGACAAAAAAAGCAACCCTGGGTTCTGCAAATGCGCTAGCAAGCACGTGTTCTACCGCATTTGCGGCAAATTTACAGCATTTTGCTTGAAGGAATCCCCATAATGTGGGCTCGGAAATAACTATATAACGGTTCAGAAACGTCAAATTCATTAAAAAATTGCATTTTTGACACATTCCCAAAAATAAAAAAATTCCCGTCATTCCGCAAATTTTTACCGCATTTTGGTCCTAGGATACCGCGCAAATACCGCATTTTCACGAGGCCAGCACCGTAGAGCGTTGTAGATCGAGTGGCAACACTTGGTAGCTCTGTGTCTTGTGTAGCGGTCCACCAATGCATGCTGATTCCATGACAATTCTCCACACGACAACTCGCCACACCGACAACAGGGAACCGACAAGTTGCCACACCAATAACTATCCACACCGACGACTCGCCTCACGGATAACTTGGCACGGTGACAGTTCGCCACAGGGACGACTTGCCACAGTATCATTTCGCCAAACGAGCAAATGACCACATGGACTGCATGGACAATTCGCCACAACAGTATGGTTTAGGCAAACAAAGTAAATCAATCGTAAAATACGATATATATTTCGCTCCAGATGCACCAAGGGAATTTGGATCCTCTTCTAATCTTTTCAGTTTTCAATTCGTAATAATAATCCTTTCTCGCTGTGTGATATAAGCTCGTAGCTGTGTCTAGAAGCTTATCGCTTCAATAGCCCACGACCGGAATACAGTTGCTGCAGTCCAGTCCGGATTCCCCAGAAGAGAAAACAAAACAAAACAGATTGATTCCGATGAGTTAATTTTCTCTCCCCTATGAAAGTACACCAAGTATTGCGTGTATCCCTGATTAGCACTGCCAACAAACTGTTTCTCTGATTGGTCTGTACAGTCCATACCTCCGACTGCACCAGTTACAAACGACGGAAGAGGCGTGGCTTAACTATGAAAAGACTATCCATGGGAAGATCAAATTTAGCTACAGAACAAGAGATGAAAAAATATATGAAAGGAAAAGTCCGACTAGTTATTGGAAAGGAGAAACATTGAATCAGCTTTCAGTTATGCTTTATGTTATACACCTTTGTTTGAAAAATTCGTTTGAAAAAAAAATGTAATTGAATCAAGTACTGTAAGCGGTGTTGCCACCGGTTGCAGAATTCTGTGATTTGTCATACATTTTCGTTTCTTCGACAAAGCGATCAAGAACTCTGCGACCGGTTCCTTATCAGTAAATGCAAAAACGAAGTATAAAACTTAAGGCGTATAATTATGAAGAGGATGTCATTGTTTTTTCCAGCCAAAAGCCACAGGTTCGATCAGAAGAAAGGGCAACACTGACTGCAAGCTATACATTGTCGCAGGTTGTCTGTGTGTCAGCTTTATAGATGTTCCTTCAGCCCAAGCTGACTGCGAATCATATTTGACGGGGCAAAACGGGTAAGTCAGCTACATTTTATTTGAGCTCGAATTTGAGCTCGAATAAAATGTAGCTGGCTTACCTGTTTTGCCCCGTCAAATATATGTCAGCTTTGTCACTGTGGCAAGTTGTCGGCGTGGCGAACTATCAATTTGGCAAGCTATCACTGTGGCAGGCTATCGGTGTGGCAAGATGTTACTGTGGCGAGATATCTGTGTGGCGAGTAGTCGGTTCCCAGTTGTTCCTGTGCCGAGTTGTCTTGTGGAGAGATATCGTGACACGGTGGCTATTATCCCTATCATGGCTAAATCTTTCCCTGCCACTGAAACGTTGTTGGACAGCGTTCCTTGTCACCTAAAAGAAGGGGACCAAGGAATGTTCTCTTTCCCTCGGGAGACTGGGCTTGCTTGCTGCGAGGCTTTCGAGCGATATCAAGGAAAGGTCCAAGTTGTAAGTTTCGGGGAGTCTCTGTGATTTGTGTAATTGTGATAGAGTCATTATTGCTCTGAAGATGCAGACCCCTGGCCATTCAACTGACTCCGCGCATTCTATTTCGTTTAATCTGCTTTCACATTGACGCGTCGTTGCGGTGCGTCGAGTATGCATTTATCTTGCGTTGCGTACAGGTTGCGTAGCGTATCTTTCACACCTGCGCGAGAACATGCCACGCTGGATGCGTATTTACGTTTTCCTTTTTCGGTTTCTTCTGCCAGATTTTCATTTCTTTCATCAATTAGTAAGTTTTTACCATCATTAGTAGGTTTTTCTTCATCATTAGTAGGTTATTGTCCAGTTTCTCTTCGAAAGCTTCCATTTTTCACTGAAAAATCTGATGCGGAACGTGTTGACGTAACGCAAGAATAGAGCCTGGTTCTGTTCTTGCGTTTCGTTTTATTTGTCTGCGTCGCGTCGCCGCAGCCGTGACGCAGAGGTTGCGTAGCTTAGTGTGAAAGGCTCTACGCGTCAATGTGAAAGCAACATTAATGTATTCAGTTTTTTTGTATCAGTAGTTAACAGGGACACAACGAATAAACATTGCTGGTTTGCTGTACCCCGTAGAACCATTGTAGACCGGCTAGGCTATCACAGTGCTCTTGATAAGCTTGGGGCTTTTTGATAGAATCGACGAAATATCTTTAAAGTTATGTCTTTAATCGTTAATGTCTTTAAAGGACACCTGAATGAAGGGTACCAAGTATCATCCCTATCTGTATGACTTCCGTTAACATTGCCTGCCGAAAACCCAATCCAAATATGAAATAGTGTTTCCAAGCTATGATTTTTGCTCCATTTTGCATCTGTTCTTATTTCAGTACCGAACAATTTTAGAAATGAACAAATGTCTCCATTCAACCCTTCTTCTGGAATATTTTTTAACCAGTTAAGCCCAAACGTGTATCTAGAAGAAATTCCAATACGATCCGGCCAGCGTTGTAAAAGATTTGAATGAATTGCGCTTTTTGTCTTGGGTCTGCATGTGCAAACCTCCAGAAACGAACATCCCTGTTTTGAAAACGTCACGCTCAGGAGAAGAATGCTCTCCGTGGCCATGTCTGTAAATGCATTCTCCATGGTGTGTTCAAGTATGGTTTCATTGTTCAGATGTCCTTTAAGACCCGGGGTTCGACCACTGTAGTTACTCTCCCGGGAGAACTCGGGCCCTGCCTCCGTGCCCTTGTTCTCTAGAGCTCGCGATTGCAGACATCGAGTAGTTGTGTTGTGTGCTTGTTGTTCTCATTGCGTATAGCAACACCTTAGCCTTGTTTTTGTTGCAATAGCGCTGCCGCATCGCTGCTGCAGCACTTCTTTGCTTTTGCACAATATGCGTTTTTGGATTCACTTTCTTCTTGGTTGAAGCGGCAGCGCTGCAGCATCTTGCAGGGAAGCACGGACTTGGTCGGTGGACAAGTCCGTGATTCTCGAGAAGCGCTGCCGTCTTCCTCGGAAGCGCTGCAGTGCAAAAACGGATGTAGGAAGAATCAGTCCGGAATCGGCCGGGAAGTGGACCTGCAGCATGCAACAAAAGCGAGGCTTGGTCAGTTCTTAAAGCATAACTCATACTACAAATGTTCTTGTCACGATCAAGTGGTTCATAAATACCAATTTTTGACCCCAGAAACTAGCGATTTTCTTGCTAGTCGACTCTACCCTGACATCCTGCTCTCAGAAGCGGATGCCGTTTGCAAAATATTTTAAACTGTGCGTGCCGCGGTTAAAAGTGGTAAAAGCCAAGTGAAAGAAAGGTCCGAAACATAAGAAATACCTTTAGCCTACCATGTTTTCCAAAATGAAAAACAACATATCGAAGCCCCCGTGCCCTGTTTTGTCAAAGAGTTGTTGGCGGACCTTGCAGCTTTTGTCAGAGTTTGTGCTGCTTGACTTGAAAACTCGGCTCGGCCGAAAAAGAGCTAAAAATACATAGGTGCAAAACGAAACAATGGCGAAAAGTGGGGATTTCTGAAGTTTGTAAAGGCATGGGGAGCTGATGATAAAATAAGAGGCAGATTAAGTTAGAGGTGTCCTTTAAGTTTAAAAGTTCCAGATGCGATTTAGCTTATCGTAAATCTTGTGCCATCGTGTTAAGGGATGTAATTTTTGGGATCCCAAAACGTAAGTGAAGGGATACCTATGACAGTGCAAAAGTTGTCCGTCCGTCCGTCCGTCAAATTTGGCACGATGACTCTTTGGGTCAAAGTACAGTGAAGTTCTAAGATGGGCTCTGTAGCCGTATATTTAGGGGTTGGTGAGGGGTTTCCAATTAAGGGACGACAAACAATATTTTTAAAAGCTAATGAGATAGCCGATTTAGGGGTAAGGAAACATGCTGAATTCGAATGTGAAAATTATTTTCTCGCCGGACAAGTAGCAAGTCCCAACCGGCATTTACCGGGTCGAAAAGTCAGAATGTATCCGACAACTATCTGTATCAATTTAAAAAGTTGACAAATTTTTACCATTGACCAGTCCCTACCCTACCCTGTTATTCACACATGCGAAAGCTCTGCGCGGGGGTGGCGTCACTTTGTTTAATCTATGCACCCAGGGGGGATGGTTCGCTCGCGCGTATACGCGGAAAGTTAATTGGGTTTAATAGAAGACTATTTAAACCTAGCTTTGGCCGAATCCAGATACTTAAAATATGCCAATTTTTGAAGAGTGTATTAGTTAAATAAAGATAAGTATTGTTGATGTCAAGTGTATTGTAACCATCATGTATTTTGTACGGCCAAATCTTAGCTTTGTTTTTTGTTTCAAGACTATCGGGTGAACTCAGTTTTCTTGCCGGACAAATGATTCACCAGGAATTCGGCCAAAACTGGAAATTTGGTTGAAGCTCAAAGTTGCTTCTGAAGTCGATTAGAGATTCAGGATCGGGATAAGGAGATATGCTGAATCGAACTTTGAACTTTATTTCCTTGACGGATAAGATGACAAAACCTGGAAATTTGGATTGAAAGGTTCGGCTCTCAGTGTCACTAGATCTTTTGCTCTGCATGCAGTTCGCCGGGAATGCTGCTAAAATACGAGGAATTTGGTGAAAAAAAAATTCTAAAAGACGTTATTGAAGTCGATTAGATACTAGGTATTGAAGTAAACATGCTTGTTGAATCCATATCTGAACTTGGTTTCCTTATTTGATTAGTTGTCTGGCCGTAAGCAAAAAACTTCAAAACGGTAAAATTCTGTTTGTCCATGTTCAAGCGGTTTTCTAAAATCATTAGGGTACACATTTTTCTGTATTCCGTGTAAAAGAACAGGGGAGTCGTTCAGATGGTTAAAGTTTAACTGAAAAGCCAACTTATTTTTGTGTCATTTAATTGGATACACTGAATTATTTGGAATCAGCATCAACTATCTACTCTAGTTATGACGTTCAGAATATCTGCGGCCGTCTCCACCATGAAAATTCTACCATGACACGGGAGATTTTAATCTCAACACAAACGCGGCTTTTCAGTCGTCACTGGTGAGATTGGCGAAGATTGCTTAGTGCCTGAACAGAAAAGAAAATCATAAATCTTTCTCGTAAGGCATACAACAAAAGTGCAAAGGCATAGAGGTACCACAAATCACACGGAAATCCACTATTTGAAAATTGATTATTGGTGAATGGCGGAACAACAAAGTAACGCATCTTCAGCGGGTCTTCAAGCCAGTCTTAGTGAATAAGTGATGTGTAACTAGATCGTCATATCCAGCCCTTTTCGGTTAATCTGTAAACATTGCCTGTAGCCTTCAGGCTATGGTTTATGTTAAATAGAATACTAGACATATATACTAGAAATTCTTTATGATTTCAGATATCCTACTAGGCATCCAGACGCCTTTTACCCACTTTCTCATCTGTCACTCTTTCGTTTTCTATCCTGACAGCTATTATTTTATTCCAAGTCTCTTCCTTTCATGTACACACTGTTTCATTGTGTTCCGGTCATTCCCTCCACTTCAATTTTCTTGAGCATGATTGGATCGTGTCCTAACAGGTCTTCAACCGACAGAGGCGGGACTCGAATAGGACCGAATGGCTCTTGAAACATATCCTGTCTTTCCTTTTGAAGTCCCGTCAGTTTGCTTACACTTTCCGCGGAAGAGCTTCTGAATGGTTGGTAATCGTTGGAAGAAGAAGAAGAGGAAATGTGCTATATTTTAAGGACAGCATAGAGAAGGAATTGTGGAAACTACGTAAAACAACACAAACAACAAAGGACACCTCTCACTGCTTACTGTTTATGTTCAAACATTATAAAATAGTTAAATACTTTAAACTAAGCTCTGATTTTAACAAGTTACCCGTGGTCTCGGCTGTTTTAAGCCTTTCTCTGGCCCCGTTGATTTCTAGCAAAAGCTCGAAAAATTCAGATAACCATTTTTTATGTCTTTCACCTTCCATAAGTTGGCTAAAATTGATGTAGAAGGTAGCACGAGTTAGCTTCTTGTAAACAATCGTCGGGGGCATGATACTCATCGAAAGTAGAGAAAGAAGGCAAGTGTGAAAATCAGTTAGGTTTCTTTCAAGGATCTGTCTTACCTATAATACTAACGCAACCTACTTCCATAATCACTCAATATATTTCTAAACCCGGAGACCCCGATTTCGTACCGTACCCCTCTAACAAAACCACGCTGATTTTCTGACTTGCCGTGTTTTGCTACCTTCGATGTGGATCACGCTGTCGACGGTTGTCCGCGGTAAGTTTTTCCATCAGAAAACCGGTTTTGTAAATTGTTTCCTTGTTTTCGCTATAAGTCAACGGGTCTCAGAAAAGGCTTAAAACACCCAAAACCGTGGGTTATTCGTTGAAAGCACAGCCTACTTTTAAAGTACTCAAATATTTTAAAATACTGTAAGCTGAAGAGTAAATAGTGCGAGGGGTCCTTTCAGGGGGTTAGAATGCACCATATAATCTCTCTTTATTTCCTTAATAGCTCGTACAATTCACTCACTAGCATTGGATCGTCGCACAGTTTACCACCAATATTTATAATAACACTATAAAAGACATTTTGATAATAAATTTAAAAATTCACAGTCGACACTTAATATATACAGTTTACGTTACTAATTACTACATAGAATTAAAGTGGTGCACGAAATCGGGTACAAAGGAGTTGAGGTACCTGTCAGTAGAATGTGTATTTGGGCGAACAAGTTTCGGACAATTTTCAGTTGCTGCTTTGTGTCTGGTGTTCGGTCGATTAGGGTTGGCTATGAACGTCGGTTCTTGGTTGATAGTGACAAACGGATACATCAGCTGAACTTTATTAGAGCGATATTCCGGCCGTTCTTGGCAAGGGTCCTCTTCAGCTCAAGCCGAGACGTAAACGTGTCTGGTCTCTAAGTTTAAAGGACCCCTCTTGCTTATTCTGCCTTTTACAATATACTTAGCTCCCATATGGAATTATAAGCTTCTAAAATTCCCACCTTTCTCCATTGTTTTGTTTCGTAACTACGAATTTTTAGCGCTTTTTCGGCCTTGCCGAGATTTCCCATCACCCAACGAAAAGTTTGCCGGAATCTTCACTGTCCGCTGACAACTCTTTCACATATAAGGATGTGACAGTCTTCTATTTATTACTTCTTTTATTTGCTTAGTTTTCCCACTTTTTAACCATGGCATGCTCAGTTTTCAAATCTTTTGCGCCCAGCCACCGCGTCGGAGAGCAGGAAGGCTGGATATAATCGGCAAGCGCTAACAAAAGAATCGCTAGTTTCAAGTGGAAAGTAATGGTATTTTCGAAAACGTTTTTTCTGATCCATTTTGTAGGGAAAAGATCATTTCTACTAAGAGTTGTGCTTTAAGAATGGATGGAGCGATTACGGCAGTAGGTTGCATTGACATTAGAGGCAGAGATTGGCGAATCCCAGTCCGAATTTCGATTCGAATCCAGGATTCGTCCTTTCGGCCGGATTCGTCCTTTCGGCCGGATTCGAATCTTCTGTTTGTCAGGCTGGATTCGGATTCCAAGCCGTCAATTATAGGATTCCGCTCAGATTTCTAGTCTACATCCTTCCGCTTTCCCTTTTCCCAAATTTTACACAGTTGGCTTAGGCAATCCAACTTTTTGGTTTGCATCTCGATTCATCCTCAGTAATCTATCACGTTATCGGATTACCTTAGAAGTCAGTGATTTTTTTTTCACCTCTGATTTGTAAATCACTAACCTATGGACATGATTTGATTTTTGTCTAGGTCCGATTCGCATCCTCAGTATGAAATGGTGGATTTGGATTCGGATCCCTGGATTCGGATTCGAATCTTTCATGATCGGATTCGTCCATCTCTGATTATAGGTACAATGGGTCATTTCAAACACGGCTCTGACTAGAAACGATCTATTCACGATGGATGGTTCAGAATTATCATTTCTCGAAAATATCAGCAATTGCCCCAAGAATTAGCGATCTTGTTTTTGGCGCTTGCCCGCTTCACCGAAGAGGATTTTCGATGCAAAATGTTTGTACGCGCCGATTTTGGGATCCCAAAACGTAAGTGGAGGGATACCTATGACATCGCAAAAGTTGACCGTCTGTCTGTGAGCACGATAACTCTCGAAGGGAATCGGATATTTTAATGAAACTTGGTGGGAGGATCCTTTGGGGCAAGGGAAAGTTCGAGTTCATAGATGGGCTCTGTAGCCCTACATTTAGGGGTAGGTGTTCGAATTAAGGGACAAACAAAATATTTTAAACAGCGAATGAGATAGTCGGTTAGGGATAAGAAGAAATTCGGAACACGAATCTGAAAACCATTTAAAAAAAAAATATTGAATTTTTGGGATCCCATCGAAACCTTTGGTCTTGTTAAAAAGTGAAAAGCCAAGCAAAAGAAAAGGGGTCCAAAACACAGGATAAACCTGCTTGCCTACCAAGTTTTCCAGAATGAAAAACAATATTCTGCTGCTTCTCATGCCCTTATTTTGGAAAGAGTTATCGGCGGACCTTGGATCAGTCAGCGAAGTTTGGCTGATTTACTGGCAAACTTGCCTCCTCTGACAAAGAAAAATCAGAAAAGTTTTCCTACGCGTGCTAATTAGTTTAGCCAAAAATTTTCTCCACTTATTGAAGATTCGTTACGCCAAAAATGTCAGTCACCCCCTTGTTAAATGTTATTGAAGAATGCCTATAATATTTTTGCTATGGCCCTTTTAAATGTTATGTTTCGGAAACATCAACATCTAGGAGGGTCATATAACATATTATTGACACCCGTCAGAGCGTGTAACACAAGCATGTTCTAATTCCTGTTAAAGTTCTGAAACGTTCAGTCTACTGCAAATTTCCAAGCTTACTTTGTTCGGTACTGAATGACGAATTAGCCATAATGGAGGTCGAAGTTTCGGTTCTTGAAAATTAGGAGGTCTTCTTAGAAATTCACTAAATTTAAACTTTGCTCTGAGTTGGAGAGGTTATGCTAAATTATTCCTTTGACCACTTCAAAGACAGTTTTCGTGAGATTTATTAATCAATTCCCTGTGGGCGAAGCGCATAGCGGAAATCGCACACAATTTGTTCTGAGACTCAATTTCACCTTTCTACCGCAAAAGAAAATGAAGTTTTTATTTTATGAATTAACACTTTCTGCTCACTGGATTACGTCAGTTGGCTTATATGCCGACCCTGCAGAGTATTGTTCCAAGAGGTCCCTCACATCTACATATTACGTGTTTTAAAGGACCTCTCTCCCTTACCTATAGCCCCGATGAAAACAATTATCTTAAAATAGTAGTACGAAGTTGTACGAAAAAGTAGCATGCAGTACTAACTGATGCTACTACATGCTTCTACTTCAAGGCTACCGTGTTTACTGCATACTACTGCATGCTAGTATTAGCAAGACTGGATGCTACTATGGCAAGACAGGATGCTATACTGGATACTATTACATAAGATTGGACCAGTCTGAAGCACATTCAATGATAGTATTCTTTGCTATTACATGCAACTTTTTCGTATAGCTACCATACAACTACGCAGCCTACAAATTTTTCATCGGGATACTAATGCAACCCACTTCCATAATCGCTCCATATATTTCTAAACCCAGAGACCCTAATTCCGTACGGTATATTCTAACCCCTCTAACAAAACCACGCTGATCTTTTTTACTTGCCGTGTTTTGCTACCTTCGATGTGTATCACGCTGTCGACGGTTGTCTGCTTGAAGTTTTTCTATCAGAAAAACGGGTTATGTAAATTCTTTCCCTGTTTTCGCTACAAGTCAACGGGTCTCGGAAAAGGCTTACAACAGCCAAAACCGTGGTTTATTCGTTGAAAGCACAGCCTAGTTTTAAAGTATTCGAATATTTTAAAATACTCTAAGTTGAAGAGTAAATAGTGCGAGGGGTCCTTTAAGTTCTTCGGTTTCTGTACCGGAATCTCTGCCTACATTCATGTTCATTGTTTCGTCGCAACCGTCTGCCATTTGTTCATTTCAGAGATATCGAACTTCCTTTAATTCAGGGAATCCGAACCTTCTTCTGTGAGAATGAATGAACCATATTGTTACGCCAAATAAACGCTTAACGAGAATTCAGAACAGCATTTTGCAAAAAGTATACAGCAACAAAAAATATAGACAAAAGTAAAACAAGAAACACACAAGACACACGAAAAGCTCTCTTATGCATTGAACTTATCTTTACCGTGCTAGGGAACTAATGCCCATTTTAGGAATTCACCGACCTTTATTATTTTTTGGCTAATTAGGGTTCCTTGTATTTCTCTATAACTTTAGTTCGTAATTCCGCGGAGTGTTGAACGCTGGTTGACATATGGATATTTTTGTGGACATGGAAAATTACATGGACATAAAATCCAGAGGTTAGTAGTCCTTTTAGACTGACAAGAAAAAGCTGACTTTACGTTCCCGTAATCCTTAACGACTCTTTCACGCCTGCAGCGGACCCCCTTCAGACTTGTGTAGCAGTGAAATTGCGGAACTCCTTTTTGTCTTACATTTTGAGCGCTTTCGTCCCTGGCAATGTTTCAAGGATCCCTTTGACGAACTGCAGATCTCATCTTCAACTAAATCCATTTTTTTAATTTCTTCTTCCCTTTCTTACTTTCAGGTTCATGTTTTAGGTTCATTTAATGATATTACTGTTTCTACAAAATAAAAATTTGGCAGAGCTTAGAGCTCGAAAAGGCTGGACCATAAAAGTCAACTAGCTACTGATCTAACTAAAAATATAAATAATTAATAAAGATAGAACGTATGATCGCCGCCGTATGAAAATCTCCAACCTATATAATAATAATAATAAGAGAGAAGAGGGGAATGCAGGGAGACACGGACGACCAACGCACCACAAGCCCTTCATTTAATTACAAATTAATTATAACCAATTAATTATGTTCCAGGAGATAGTAATTATGCTTGCCAGTCGTTATGTTTCTCAAGTTGAACAAATTCGAACTCCGGTGTCATAAATTGCAAATGCTTGAATTCTTGAATCAGCTGGAAGGGAGTACGAAGGAGCTTTCTTCGATCTGAATCGCCCTTAACGCTGTAATGCTTGATTTTTTTCCCAAATATTTCGACCACACACTGAAAGATAGCTAGCTGAACCGTGAAAAGCAACGTAGTTCACAGCGATTGTCCTTACTTTTCCCCTGGCAATAGGCCAAGACACTTATTAAAGAATTGTCCTTAGTTTTC
Organism: Branchinecta sandiegonensis; assembly: GCA_030848855.1. Lineage (NCBI taxonomy): Eukaryota > Metazoa > Arthropoda > Branchiopoda > Anostraca > Branchinectidae > Branchinecta > Branchinecta sandiegonensis. Next base: position 25,955,477 of record JAUPMV010000001.1, on the reverse strand, counting down.
TCCTGGTAGGGAGCCAGGCAGCATTTGCGGTCTGGAATGATTCTTTCCAGGACATTTACCTTGTCCCTCAACTCGGGATTGCTGACATATCGTCTTTCCGAGCTTTTAAATTTCCCGCTCGTGAGCTCGTTTTGGCAGAGACACTTTGTTCGGTGGCTCTCTCACAAGGTAGCTGCCGTGGTCGAAAATTGCAACCAATCAGCAGTGCTAACCAGAGGTTTGCGAAGAGTTTTGAACGTCCTTCTGTGACTTTATTCAAAGAAGCTTAAGCTGGGAGTATTGAACTTTTACTTCCGTGTTCTCCTGTTAGTTATTGCCAAAGTAAAATAATCAGAGCAAAATAACACTAAGGAGTAGCGCCAAGACCTATGCTTTCCATGCTTCGCAAACGGGTCATATTCGTAGCGCTGCCCAGCTCGGCATTTAAAGCGAGACAAACTTGCGGGTTTATAAATTTCTAGTAACGCAAGGTGCGGTCTGCACACACCAAGGAAACAATGGAAGCTGTATCATTGTTTTGCTATGTTCAGACTATGAAGTTATCGGAGCCAGCGCTGGTGAACGGCTGAATGAGCTTAAATAGGGATGTTGTCTGTCGCTAGGGGTGCTAGTATTGCTGCGATTAGAGTGTGCGTCAATTTTGTCAAGTCGTGGTGCGACTCCCTAGTGTTATTTTGCTCTGTAAATAACACTAGGGAGTAATGATAAGACTTTGACAAATTGACACACAATCGAACAGCAGCGATACTAGCACCACCAGCGATAGGTAACGTCCCTAGCAATCAGTCGTGCACGGGCGCTGGCTCCGATAACTTCATAGTCTGAACGCAGCAAAAAAAATAAAAAAATACAACGTCCACTGTTTCCTCCTTGTATGCAGACCGCATCTTAGCTTTGCTAGGAATTTCTAAACCCGCAAGTTTGTCGCGCTTTAAATGCCCCAAGCGTATTAGGTGACGCAAGTAGCATGTCCCGTTTGCAAAGCATAGAAATCATAGCTCTTGGTGCTACTCCCTAGTGTTATTTTGTTCTGGTTCTTGCAAAGTTGGCGTAAGACACGACAGGTTTTGGATGAGTAAAAAGATTGGTCTATCTACTTATCTATCTTATCAGCCATTCCAAATCACAATCAAAATACATTATTTCTATTGCGATACGAAGTATAGTGGGGTAAAGAAATATAGAAAAAGGCGCGAAGTAAACAAACCGGATAAGATAGAAAAAGAATTGTACACCTTTTTAATGAAATTTAGATACAACATTTTTATATGGAATGCTAAACGGCGTCTGAAATTTTGTAGCAGAAGAATTGACGTCATGGAATGGCAGGGCAGGATGTAAATATGACAGACCCACCAACACAGTGTCAACACCGATCGTCACATTCATTCACTGCCTTTTTTCGCCGGTCTAATTGATGTCTAGTTTCTCCGTCGCTTCATTCCTGTGCCCCCCCCCCCCCACATTGACAATACTTTATCTGTACAACCCCAATTATGATCCGGCATCTTCTCTGTCATAGCAACGACCAGTCCTGCACTGCACTGTCAGGATTTTCGTAACAGATAACACAAGGATCAACAGAAAACACTTGGGATCGAATCGGTTGTGATTTAAAAACATTATGCACTTCAAATCCTCGATATCGAAAAACTGTCTGAAAGAAGACATAATCTTCTCATGCGTTTTGGCCACCAAATTTTGAATTCTCAGCACCACAGGGCCATCCTTCCGGACTTCGTTACACCCTCTCATGGACACAACACGCGAAGCAAGGACGACCCAAAACCCAAGCTTGTTCCCCCACCTACAAAATCTTCAGAAAGATACCTAAATTCATTCGTTCCGTATTTTACTAAACATTTTAACTGTTCATGATTCATGTTCGTTTCTTATTTATTGTTTGTTAGTTTGTGTTTTATTTGTATTGTTAGCGAGTGTTTATTTTTCAAATTCCCGCCCGTGTTAGCCTAGTGCTATTAGTGTTGAAAATAAAATTGATTGATTGATTGATTGAGCACCTGTTGACTTGTACGATATCATGTCGACAAACAAAGATGTCAGCATATGCTTTTTCGGCGTTTTGTCGGATCTTCCTGACAATGCTTGTTATCCGTAACATTTAATGCAGGACGTTTTCAAAATCCCTACAGATTACATCCCAAGTGGTGTCTGTTGAGACTGCGCCTCCTTGTGTTATCTGTTATGAAACTTCTGATAGTGTGGTCTTGCTAGGTCTTTTGCATACAACAAAAGTGAAAATGGTTCACTATCGGATTCGTGTCGACCCCTACCCACTACTTCCATTGCCGTACTTCCCAGCGTGCACACAGAACCCCAAAACAGCTGAAAAGAGCCAGGTTGCTAGTTCCATTTTGCCTACACTTAAGAACCCTGAATAGGATTTCACATCTTCTCTGTCGCAGTATTGACCGCCTAGCACTGGTCTGGCTAGGTCTTCCGAACCTCAAAGTAACATATGCCGTACTCTTTAGGCCTAAACAAATCTTTGACTGTCAGAGTTAAGTCAAACCTACTCACCCTCCATTCCCTTAATTTTCGGACTGCAGTCACAAACCCAAAAAGAGATGAAAAGAGCCAGTCAGTTTTATTTTCTGACAAAACCAACTAAAAACTGTTCTGCGTGATAACACAAACAGCGCGGTAAACGATAACAGTAGTAAGAATGAAAAATAATATAATTATATAGCTTAAACGCCATACAACATAGCACAACAAGACCAAAGGTTTCGGTGGGATCCCAAAAACCTAATATTTGATCCAGACAAGCGGACCTTGTCTTCGCCAGATACAGTCTTTGCCAGGCTAACCATCAGAGAAAACCAAGTTCAGATATACCTGTATAAGCCATATCTATTTTGTCCATACTGACCGAAACTTCCTGCTTTACTTCTGCCAAATTTCGGTTTCGCCCGAATTTCGAGCGAACCAATTCTGCAGCAAAAAAAGAAAATTCAGATAGGAATTCAGCTTATATCCTTATCTCTCTAAAGAACATCTAATCAACTTCAGATCTAACCTTTAACTTATTAAAATAAAATCCGGTTACAACCGGATTCCGGACGAATTATATGTCCAGGAAAAAATGATGGTCATATACAGACTCAGCGTCTCTTCTTACCCTAAATCTGTCATCTAATCAACTTCAAATAAAACTTTTGTTTTTAACAAATTTTCCGGTTTTGGCCGGATTCCGGGCGAACTAGTTGTCCGGGTAGAAAATGCTTTTCACATAAGTGTTCAAAATTTCTTCTTACCCCGAAAATCGAACATTTAATCAACTTCAAATGAAATTTTACTTTTAACCAACTTTTGGGTTTTTGCCGGATTCCGGACAACTACTTGTCCGGCGAGAAAATGATTTTCAGCATCATGTTCAACATGTCTTCTTACCCCATAATCGACTATCGCATTAGCTGTTTAAAAATATTTTGTTTGCCCCTTATTTTGAACCCCGTCCCCCACCCCCAAATGTAGGGCTACAAAGCCCATCTACGAACTTGACCTTACCCTTGACCCGAAGAACCCTCACACCAAGTCTCATCAAAATATCTCATTCCCTTCGAGAGTTATCGTGCTAACAGACGGACAGACGGACAACTTTTGTGATGTCGTAGATATCCCTCCACGTACGTTTTGGGATCCCAAAAAGATGTACCTAAACATGCCGTCTAAACAGAATTTACTTTTTTCTTTTCTGTCCCTTTTCCCAAGAAATGGCTCAAACTTTCTATGATCTGTTATTTGTGCTCTTCAAGATGTCAAGAACGAAAAGGACAAATTCGTAAGAGAGCCTCCCGTTCCTCCGAAAGATCTCTGCACTCACCTTTCTGCATAACCCCTTCCTCCTCTTTTCCGCAAAGCTAGCAATAAGGTCTTCACCCACTCTGTCTATCTATTAGCCGCTATATGTTTTCCTATTTGCCAAAGACTTCGGTGACGCAAGGGAGTATACAGACAATTGGCTCGATAGGAGGTCTTCCTTTATTTATTTCTGACCCACACACTGCAAAAGGAATTGACAGTGGAGTCACGAAAAAGCAAATCCAAAGTTATTCTCGTATATGTGTGCTGCCGTTTTGCCGCATTGCCGTTGACCCACATTTTCTATGGTGATTGTCCTCCTCACCATTTGATAAAACGGGTTCTGTTTATGTTCTCATCGCCTTCTTAGCATTTTATTTTCTCGTGTACTCCATGGTTCCACTTTGTTGTTCACGGACCGGAAAGTCAAACGAAAAGAGACAACATCAGAAAACCAACTGAAATCTGGGCAAGAATCTCATCGTGTGTTAATATGGATGATAACCAGTTCGATTTTCGTCGCGTTGTGGGTTGTCAGCATGCTCATCGAGTTCTAAATAGTCACAAAGGAAAAGGAATTCGGTTTGAGTGCTCTGGATATCTCCAAACATGTTGCTTCTGACAACCTGCTGGCGGAAGATTGCAGTCAATTCCCTCATTCTTCTCCCCTGGAAACCTCTTAGGGTATTTAGTTTTTTGGAAAGAACATCGAGGTTTTCTCTGACCAAGGTCCGTTTCCTCCTTGCTTGAATCCCATCAACGAGGATTCAAATCAGCATTCAAGGCGTTGTCCCCTCATTCCAAGTCGTTCCTTGCACTATCAAGAGGGAAAATTCAATCACAGCTTATGATATTTCATCAAGAGTCAGGATGACCGGAGGATATCCTTCAGAATGGAGGAGACGGCTGGGGTTCTCTTTGGCACCTCAGTGGCTAGAAGGGAGGTCGATTGTCAAAAGTGTCCACTTTTGTGTGATTGGGTGATTTGGATGTTGGCTCTATGGGGACTAAAGAGAGAGGATATTAAGACAAGGGGATTGGAGAATAGGAGCGAAAACAAGGCTGAGTTATTTGGTCATCCTCATACACTGCGGCCTCATGCATTCCGCGATGGCTAGGGGAGGTGTAGGCCGTCTACTCTTACGTGATTGGGTGATATGCACCTCTGCTCTATGGGCCGATAGTATAGGATGAAACTGAATGCTGCAAGTCAGTCCGATTATCTCGGACTGCTGGGAGCACCTGTTCACACGGAATGGTTAGTAGTCGGGTCCCGTCAGGTTGAAGTTTCTCTTCTTTGGTTTGAGGCAATTCGTTTTGTGAGAAATGTGGGTAGGTCGGATCATTTGTCTTTGAGGATTCTCTTTTATTAACAGGTATCTATAGGGTCTTGTAATCTTGTTCTTATTTTGTAAACAATTCAGGAACGTCTAGATGACACTTCAGACGTTAACCTTCAGGATTCAGGTTGTGTGGTTCAGCTGTCCATCTAAGAACATTTCCGGCACTACCGTCTTGAGGTTCGGGAAAAACGTATCCTTGTCCTCCCTGTTGTATTTTTCATCATCATTTTATCTCCAATGTTATTTGGTTTCCTCTTCTTCGACCGATAACAGACAATGTCTCTGCAAGTTTGTCCTTCTGAGAATCTGCTCTATAGAACAACTTGGCTAATGGCCAAAACAAAAAGTCTTTCCGTGTCCTCACTCCCATTGTATTTAAACACCATTATCATAGGCCTATCTATCGCCATTCGGTTCTCTCCCCATGTAACTTATGTAGCTTATTAATGTCTCTGTATACTTACCTGACTGCGAATCATCTTAACATAACGTTAGAAATGACCCAAAACGGCTAGTTTTTCCGTGACCCCACCCGTATTTTATTTTCATCCCCATTATCATTTCTATTGCTATTCGATTCTCTCCTCCTCTCCCGTAACATTCAACGTCTCTGTAAGCTTATCTCAGTGCGAATATTCTTACATAACAACGTTGCGAATGACCCGAAGTAAGTAGTCTTTTTTTGCCCCCTCCCCCATTGTATTTTAATCACCATCATTATTTCCACCGCTATCGGGTTATCTCCTCTTCATCCCGTAACAGACAATGTCTCTGTAAGCTTGTCTCACTGCGAATGCGAATCTTCTAAGATAACAACGTGACAAACGACCCGAAACGACGAGCCTCAGCTTCCTTAATGCCTTTCACATTTCTAGTTCATTCCACAATTTTCTGCCATTTTCTATGCAAATATACGATATTTGTAAGATATATGGGTGGATAAAAAGTAATCTATGAGTTAGACCAGAAAGGGTGAGGGGGTCATTGGAAATCAATTCTCGGATCCGGTTATTTTCGGGAATGGTTGTAAAGTAGGGGCGAGTGATGTTGTCGTTTTAGGGTTCAAGAAAGGTCAACTGCTTGTTGGCAGGGATGGCTACTGCTCATAAGAAAGCTCCGACTTTCAGCTTTTGATAGAAAGGGAAGAAGGGATTTCGATCATTTCAGCTTTTCAATCAATCAATCAATTTATTTCATTCATGATATTATACACCAAATATCAAAAGTACACTAATACAGGACTATTCTTTACTAAATATATACAATCAATTCATCCATTCGGTGGCTCGGGGAAAGAGCACAGTCGATGGAAAAGGCGGTAGAAATGGCCGGAACGGCATTCTGCATTCTCACGAATTGCCTAAAGGTTTCGATGGGATCCCACAAAATGTTACCGTTTTGGACTTTTTGCTTATGGCCTAACAGCTAATCAAATGAGGAAACCAAGTTCAGATATGGATTCAGCAAGCATGTTTACTCCAGTATCTCATCTCCAATCGACTTCAAAAAGGTCTTTTATATATATTTTTTTAACCAAATTCCTCGTATTTTAGCGGCATTCCCGGCGAACTGAATGCAGAGCAAAAATCTAGTGACAATGCGAGCCGAACCTTTCAATCCATGCAAATCTTGTCAGCTTATCCGTCAAGGAAATAAAGTTCAAAATTCGATTCAGCATGTCCCCTATTCCGATATCGAATCTCTAATCGACTTCAGAAACAACTTTGAGCTTCAACCAAAATTGCACTTTTGGCCGAATTCCCGGTGAATCATTTGTCAGGCAAGAAAACTAAGTTCAGAAATGGATTCAGTGGGCCTCCTTACCCCTTAACGAATATCTCATTAAAACATTAAATCAACAAATAACAGCAAAAACACCAGTACAACAAAATCGACAACAAAAGTCAACAGAACTATCAGATGAGTCCGTGATGAGCCTTTGATATATATAATCATTAAACTGGGCGTTCCTAAATTAATTGACCACAGAAATACCCTTTCAACAAATTTTGTAGCAAAGATAGTGTGTGTTGAAATTTTGGAACAGAGAAAATTTGGAGTAAAGAAAGTGTGTTGTCCCCATGCAGATGAACCGTCTATTCCCCCCTCCCCTCCTTTCGTCCGTGCGTCGGTCCGAGAGGAACATGGCAAGGCAATCAGTTTTTACCATATCCTGCATTTTTTTCACAGTTTTATTCCATTATTTATTTCTGGTCATATCTTCGTGAAGTTTATTAGTTGATTTGCTTTCGTTTTTGTGTATTTCGTAAATGTTTTATTCACCTCTTCTATCTTTAAGCCATTAGGAATTAAGAAAGGTTAACTTCAGACATCGAGGTTGATATCGGAAAATATGTTAGACCGGAAGGTATGTTAGACCTTGCCTAGAATACGCTTGTCCCGCTTGGCACCCCGGTCTGACCAAGGAACAATCTGCTCAAATTGAGTCGGTTCAAAAAAGGGCTCTGAAAATAATATTGGGCCCCAACTACACGAACTATGACAGCTCACTAACAGAACTTGACTTACTGTCATTGGAAAAACGCAGACATGAACTAACTGTCAGATTTGGACTGAAATGTCTTGACTCACCCTTCCACCGTCGACTACTGCCAGACTTCGAAAACCCTATTGTTGACGGACCGAGGACAAGGCGTCGAGAAAAGACAAAGAGTTGTCAACTGATATCGTCTTACCCGGCGACTAGTACTCAACGTTACATCAAGTCATTCGTTCCGTACTTTACTGATTATTTTAACCAAGCAACGCTAAATGAAGAATTCTGATATATTTTATTTTAATCTCTATGTATTTTCGTAGTTACACACATTTGCGTTGAAATATTTAGTGTGGTATGATTTATGTATTGACTCGTGTGTTTGACGTACCTGCGCTAGCTAACGCTATTTTGGTAGAATAAAGCATTCATTCATTCAAAATAACGCCGAGACGGTCATTGAAAATAACCTATCCGAGCCGAAGGCCGTCGAGGTTTTTATTCTGATATGAACCGAGATGAAGGCATGTTCATGATTATATCTTTTTCGGACAGAATATTTTTATATGTAGGACTTATTCTTCTTTTGTTGTACTTATTTGCTACTTTTGTAGGGACTTTTTGTTTAGTGAAATGGCAACTCTAGCCTACTATATAAATGTGAAAATGACTACTGTTGTGACCCGTGCATTTCAGTTTATAATAATACAATCCTTATCCAACAGCATCTTTTTCATTTGTGGCGAAGCAGATGCCATCTAGCGAAGGGCTCGATAGATATAATTAAAGTCTTTGATTCATGTGGGCCGAGAAGATGGAGATACCATCATTTTCCGATGGGTCGGATTTTTTATGAACAAACTGTTACCATTGTTTTCCCCAAAATCCTCACGGCAGCTAACGTTATCCACAAAATACTTGAACACAATTCACTCCTGAACGCCAATCCGCCATTGCTAATTAACTATTCATTGATCTCCTGCCGCTGGGCACAAGATTACTAGAACCTTCGAAAAGATTGAGTGGCGTGTAAGAGGATTAAAACAACTAAGTATATCACCATGTGGACCTTTAGGTATGTCGGAAGAAGAAATCATCGGCCAGTTTGACATTTGTGGGTCTCCGAAGCTGAATATTTATTTAGCTCATTTGCAGAATCTTCAAGAAATCACTGTAATGGATTTAGTATAATTTACGGCGTTTGTTTATTGTGATCTAGTTTACATCCTTAATTCTTTGGACTTACGGGAATTAACACGAAAAAACAGAAAACAAAATACTTAAAGAAATCGATAATGCAAATAATTAGTTTAATTTTTCTACACATTTTCCATATGCCAGCTACAATAAAAACATTTTGTTAGATCCAATGTCAAACTATGATTCCATCTTCCCCATGACGGGCGCTTCCGACCCGCACCGCTAGATGACCCACCGGTCGGATCGCGTCGTGGCTTCATCTTGGGTCTTGGGTGGGGGGGGGGGGGGGGGTTCTAGGCGTTGCAAGTGCTAGAATGCTTATGATATAACTCCTTTAAGCAAGGCGTCTCGAAGAGAGATAGAATTGATCAACCTTAAACTGGTGTTGCCACCGGTTGCAGAATTCTGCTATTTGTCATACATTTTCGTTTCTTTGACAAAGCGAGCAAGAACTCTGAGACCGGTTTCTTATCAGTAAACACAAAAATGAAATATAAGAGTTGAGGCGTATAATTATGAAGAGGATAAAGCGAAATTTCTCGTTGAAGTTGGTGAAAAGGACCAAGTTTCGTAGGTGCTAGAATGTCACTGTTTTTTTTTCAGGCCAAAAGTCACAGGTTCCATCACAGAAAGTGTCAACACAGAAGTTTTTTTATTAATGGACTGTTTAATCAGAGCAACATCAAGAAAAAAGAATGTTAATTGCTCAATAGATGCCTTTTTGAGAGTAGAGGAAGAGTAGAGAAGTAAGCTGAAAGTAATGTTGTTTCAGTTGACAAGTTGCATTTTCATTGGGAATGTGATTAACAAGGTATGACCCAGGGTGGTTGGCTAGAAAAGCAATATTCTGAACATTTTTTCTCTTATGCTTTTCAGTATTTATTTCTTTATTATTTTTAGTGTTTTTTTTGTTTTTCTTTCTGAAAGTGATGTCTTTTATTTAGTTTCTGTAGGTCGGACTGTACTTTTCAGTAGCTGAGAAAAAGTGCTCGATGAACTTCTGCGGAGGTTGATACGGCTTCGTATCATCCTCTCTGGAGGCTGATACGATATTGTATCAACCTCTACAAAACTCATTGTCATGATATAACTAACTACCTGTGGGACATAGGAAGATTTACACTACATACCTGTTCGAGAAAAGTTATATTTGATCAATTGATTGATTGTTGAGATGCTTGTGTAGATGAATTATCATGGAACTCCTGGAGTTTCGTTTGTATTGGGTTTGTATTATCGGATTATTTTCCGACTTCGATAAGATAGAGACAGGAATTAAATTTGATTGATTGATTGATTTCTGAGATGCTTGTGCAGATAAGATATCATGAAACTACTGGAGTTTTGTTTGTATTGAGTTTGTATTATTGGATTATATTTTCCGACTTCGGTTAGATAGAGGCAGGAATTAAATTTGATTGATAGATTGATTTTTGCGATGCTTGTGCAGATAAATTATCAGAAACTCCTGGAGTTTTGTTTGTATTTAGTTTGTATTGTCGGATTATTTTCCGACTTCGATAAGATAGAGGCCAAGAAAGCAGGTCTTTACAGTTTAGCTGAACATGAATAATAGCATTTGTTGTCTCCAGCAGTAAACACTTGTTTGTTGCGGCTTCAGCAGGCTTCAGTAAACTTTGGCGTAGCTCTAGCTTAATCGAATCCTGCGGTTCTTTACTGACATTTACCATAACCTTTTGTTTGTGTGCACTTTTTTGTGCACTTTCCATAAAGAAACCGTGACAATGACCATGCCCATTCATATTCCTATAGTTAGATTTATAGGTTCAAGCGAATGTAAGATATTTTGTTTGGTTTTTTATTTTATTAATTCTTTTCTTATATTTGTACCCATTTCTGGTCAACCAATAAATCCTATTTTTCATTCTGAAAAAAGAAGAAAGAATCGGCTAGACCATGGAAGTGTTTTCAAGTAAAGAACATTTTGATTTTCTTTTAACCTCTGCTTCGACATCAGATTTAAAAAAATCCGTCACAGCATTTTGCCTAGTGTTCGAAGCAACTTTGTGCCCTTTGCGTTCTTTACTGTGCATTTGTTTTATGTGATCTTACGCCTTTCACTTGAAGATTGCCTGAACGGAAAATGCGAATCTGAAACACAAAAGACGATATTCATCTAAATGCCTCATCCCTGTCCTGGCTGAATGGTTAGCACGCTAAACTTGTAAGTGAAGGGTTGCTGGTTCGAGTCTCGGTGGTGCCCACCGTTTGGTTTGTGGCGGGGGTTTTTGGCGCAACCTTTAAGACACGCAAAGTCCACCCTGCTGCAAATGAGTCCTGGGAGAAATCTGGGGAAGGTGCCAGAAATTGTGCGCGAAAGCACCAGGGTGGCTAGCCCCCAACCGCCTATTGCACATCCTGGCTCGGGGCAGAGAATCGGAGACCAGCACCGCCAGTTAGGCCTGTGTAGGCTGATGTTGATACCTTTACTTTTTTTTTTTACTTCTTTTTACCAATTACAGTTTTGAGAATCCACGGATGGTAGGCTACTCGTCCGATGTCCTTCCGGTCCCTTATTTTCGTTTCATCCGTCCGTACGAAAGTGCTGGATTATCTAAAAGGTTTTTTTTTTACTTTTATCCTCTTCTCAATACGTCTTGAGAGCCACAATCTTCAGTGGAAAATTGGCAAAACTCGGAATGACGGCTGGAATGATTTTCTTTTCATTTAACCTTCCCAGGCCGGCAGAGACAGCCTTCGGCTTTGAAGGAAGAAGATGTGGTTATTCATGAAATACCTTTGCAATTCTGTCTTTCGCTAATCCGAGCAAAGTGCGGCTTCTGCTACAACTTTCATAACCGTATTTGATATTTATTAGAAGATATTAAGCTAGATTTTCGAGGGTTTATCCGGTCTTGGGGATTAGCTTTAACGCGCAGCCCGAAGGCAACAGTGCCATAAAAGGATAAAAGAAGAATAGAAACTCGAATCATTTATAGAACGGTTATATCCAGATGAGAAGGATCGTAAACAGGAAAGTGGCCGGTAAAAGGTAACAAACTAGAGGAAAACGAGGAGGGGCAGGACCTCCTCTTCGGACGGTTTTCTTTTTCTTCATCCTGAAGACAAAATACCTGTTCTGAGGAAGGAGCCCTGTTCTGATTGACAAAGACCCTTAAATCTATCCCCGGAAAAAAACACGTAGAGGCCGGGCCTAGGGACGGGGTCACAGTTGCTCCGAAAACTGTGGCGTTCTTTTGTGGCAGATTTTTAAAAATATGTTTCCCGGAAGAGATTCAAATAAAATCAAATCAGAATCGTTTTAGAATTTTCAAAATATACTTCCCGGCAGATCTTGAAATAAAATCAAATCAAGATTTTCTTCATTGGAACATGTTAAGTTCTGAAGTCATTTTTTTCCAGATTATTAATTTTCGTCGGGAGTCCAGGGTCCGATCTGATCTGACCAAAATACATTGCTCAACCACGGTAGGGTGTGGTGACAAAAAAATTATTTTTATTGATTAGGCTATTGTACAAATAAGTTCTGTGAAAATTCGAAGGTAGCTAGTGAACAGAAGCTGAGAGAATGAAGAATGGGCGAAGAAGAGGCTGAGAGAAAGAGGAATGTAAGCACGGTTCCTTTATGGAGAATTACGTTCAGAAAAAGTTGCCACTTAAAGGTTTTTTCATGCATACATCACGCAACAGGCTAAGTTTGGGGAAAGCTCCGTCTGATTCACTTAAGGCAAAGTCACGCTTTTCATTTGCTGAAGCTAAACTAAAGAATTGTTTAGCCTACAATTCTATTACTCAGTTTCAGTTGGTGTTCGCTTACACCCGATGTGATTGTTTACATCAAACTCTTCTAAACCCGAATAATCTCGAAAACCATGACCACATCTAACCACTGCCACAGAGGCTTCCTCCTGGCACACGATGCCATTATTTCCATCAAACTCCCTTAAACTCGATTAAGCTATAATATTCTAATAATATCGTAACAACAGACGTTGATTTTTACACGATGTGAAAATACTGGAATATGTTATGCAAACACTTCCTCCCCACCCCTTATTTTCAAAAGCTGAAATAACGGAACTTCCTTCTTCTCCCCCTTTCTATCAAAAGATGAAACTCTCGAAGCTTCCTTATGAAAGTAGCCATCCCTGCCAACAAGCAGTTGACCTTTCTTGAACCCTAAACTGTAACATCACTCGCCCTTGCTTTACTACCATTCACGAATGTAACCGGATCCGAGAACTGACTTCCAATGACCCCCTCACCCTATTCAGTCTAACACATATCTTATTTCTTATCTTCCCATATATCTCACAAATATCGTATATTTGCATAGAAAACGGCAGAATATTGAAAAGAGTAGAAAAGGCAGGAAAATTGGGGAACGAACTAGAAATGTAAAAAACATTAAGGAAGCTCAGACTGGCCATTTCAGTCATTGGTCAACTACGTAGCCTTGTAGCAGGGGTGTGGAAGGGGTTCAGAAACCATGGCGCGACAATAGTTTTGTTCCAGCCACCCAGACTGTCGATTTTAGGGTAATGGAGCATTCCGAATCCATTCTGAACTTTCTTTTCTGTCCTGACATTTTTTTGTCTTTAGGATTCTATCCTAACTTTGGGCTCTGTGGAAGAACGATTTACATAAAGCAAATATCGTGACTCCAAGTCAACCGTAAATGTTCCATTGGTAATTTATGTTTTTGTGAACTTTACTTTTGTTCCTAGAGATAAGTATATTCCTTGGTCTCAAAAGAACGAAGTGTGTGTCGGGAGGGGATTAAGTTTGAAGGGGTGTTGTCTCAGAATCGTAACAGTGTCTAATCCAGTGCCTAATACTTTTTATGGGGTTGAAAGGGATGCTGGAGGAGGGCATGGTCATTTTTCATTATTTCATTGGTTAATTAAGTTAGGAATGTGAGAGGGAGAGGAATTTCAGAGGTTTAATTGCCCCCGATGAAAGGAAAGATACAGGCAATGAACTTCCAAGGGTTTGTTAGCATCGACGTTTCGTTTAATTGGGGCCCAAAATCTCTGTTAAAGGAGAAGAGTCCCGTACTTGGCGCCCTACTGACAATCCGCATGGGAAGCGGAGGAGGAGTGTGTATTAGGATTTTCACACTTTAATATCGCCAAATGAAATAAAAAAATGTAATTTGGAAGCAAATATCTTCCGGAGCACTAGTTTTTTCGCATCGACTTTTTGCGAGGACTGCTTACGACATCTGTCATCTTCACGTGATAGAGAGGAAGACAGTGATTAGTGCTATAGTCTGTGTAGTATGCTAGGGGCACTGTTGCCACTTTTCTGTGACGGACCCTGTGACATTTGGTCGCAAAAAATCGGTGACGCCCGCGAAGTCTGTTTTTTTTTCAGTTTCAAAAGAAAAACTCTTAGATTATATAGTTCATTTGCTAATATAAGAAGATCTGATAATCGTGACAGAACGAAACTCCTTTATTCCGAAAAGACTTGGCTTGAAATTGGCCAAAATGCTTTGGAATCGTTGAATTTTTCTTCCTTAGACGGGAGCCATCCATATTATAAGTGCGTTTATTTAGTTATTTAGTTTAGTCTGATCTGTTTCTTCCTTCTTCCTTCATTGTTTTTTCGAAGACTCCGTATGGGCACGTTCCGTGCCATTTCTTATTTGAGTTAATAAAGCTATTGGTTGATTGATTGAGAAATGCGACATTTTGGCACGAGTGCGATTTCCCGTGACAAACTTTTCGCAGCTGTGAATCTGGTGACAAGTTGAAAACCTGTGACGAATCGCTGAATTCTGCGACTAGTGGCAACACTGGTTAGGGCTGCAATTGGGTGATTTTCAGACATTTCATAGTCTTCTAATGAAGCGTAAAATTTGGAAGCAAGGATTTTTCCGGCGCACCAAGACCCGAGACCTTCAAGACTTTAGGTTAATGGACAGGAAATCTGAGATGAGTGCCGGATATCATTTAGTCTTGAGGCGTGGGCTAGCTCCCTAGTGGTTTCGAAATATTGGATTTTAGCCGATCCTAGCCAAGTCGATCCTTTTAGCCGATCGGCTTAAAGTCTACTATTATTCTTGTCTATGAGGATATAATGGTCAATGGTGAGGAAACCTGAGATAAGGGTCGAATACTGTTTAGTATGAGGCAAGGGCTAGGGGTTATCTTGCCGATCGAAAAATACAGAATTTGGATTCTGGTATTAGGCTTTTCACAGATCACCTAGACAAATGGTTTCCAACCAGGGGTACGCGTACCCCTTTGTACGCGAAGGTCCCAAATCTCTGAATTCTAAAATCTCTGCTTTTGTCAAGCAATTAATTAGAGTTTCGGCTTACGAAGTTTCAAAGAAACAGTGCAAGTGTCTTTCTGATCCTTGACCAGTTAACGGATTCAGATTCAGATTCAGATATTTTTTACTTCACCAAAAAACACAACTACATTACACAAAAAACTGAACAACCACATAAAAGACAAAAATCCTGTGGGTGGCTGTATGGACGAGAAAGAAATTGACAACCTTGCAGCCTCAAGTATACCCTTTATTTGTATATGTTTTTACACATCAATCTCTTACCACTTATGACAATAAATGACGTCTTTTTGGCGTTCTGATCTTGACAGATCTTATTAGAATAGTAAAACAATGATTCTTGAAAAAGGGGTACGCAACATTTTTTCAACCTTAGTTGGGGGTACGCGAGTTACGCGACACGGAAAAGGTGGAGGAACCACTGACCTAGATCACCCTAGCCATTACTTCTATTTTTACCGAGTAGGACAACGATAATGGTGAGGAAAACTAATACTAGTGCCTGGTGTGAGATACATGTGTCTCAGTGAGATATTTTAGGTTGATGTTGTGGTAGGGATAGTTATTAGTTTGTTTGATAGTTATTTAGTTATCAGAATTACGAGTTGAGTGTTGAATATTTGCACAGGTTCATTGCAGTTTGAGTGTTTATTTATTTTTATATTTTGTCCCGCTGTAGCCCAAAGGTTTTTTTTGGGTATTCATTCATGCATAGAAATTTTGTATTACAAATTGATTATCGTTGTAGTGAATTAACACCCAAATCCTGCTCAAGCTGGATTTGAACTCGCAGCTGTCAGACTAGCAATCTAGCCGATTGAGCTATTGCAAACCACTAGAATTGCCAGTTAGTAACGGGCTACATAGCTCTCGCTTGAGTATAAAAAATTCCCATCCTCATGTCACGATAGCTAAATATTTATCTGAAGTTGGAACTTATAAAAGGGACTTCTGTACTGTCAAGTTAAAAGTCTCTTGTATAAGTTCCATATTTCCCATAAATAATTCAGGGTGACTAATGTCTACGTCAGAAGCAATATAGTTCAAGGGGAATTAGTGCCAGATCGTTCGAGGAGATGGCGTCTTTGAAGTGCCTTGTTTCTAATCCTTCTTCCATATTTTATTATTGTTGGTTGATGAACAGACTACTATTATTGACTGTTAAACTTCTAGTAGCCTATCTTTTTGGGTGAAGGTGGATTACTGAGTTGCAATTAACCTTCTTACGAGTCTTAATTAGTTCTTGGAATAGTGATTAACAATAAGAGAAGAGTGTAATATTTATCCATAAATTATTATTCTAGCATCCGCTACAGATTCCAGTCAGCTTGAACTAAATTAATATTTAATATTTATTCAACGCTTGACATGTGGATATGATCTGTATGGACGAATTCGACTCCGGCAGGATCACTCTTGCCAGCTTCTATCTGGCAATTGTAGTGGTTTGCCAACTTTGCCAACCAAACAGGCTCAGTGGAAGAGTGCGGGCCGTGTAAGACGGAGGCCGTTGGTTCAGATTCTGGCTGAGGAACAATCTTGTATTTCAGTAACTTTTTATTATGGATGTGCCCTCATCATCGGACCCTCGCGCGAACTCACTAAAACGAATAAAATCATTACAAAAAAAAATGCCCGTGAGGGGGGAGGATGTATAGTGTGAGAGAGTACCTTTAAGACAAGACTTTTCCATTGAAAATCTCTGATTTTAGATAGGGTATGTCAAAAGATGGATTCCATCATGATGGAGGTCCATACCTAGTAAACTATTGCTGATTTAAAGATTAAACGAATAGGGCTGAGATATGACAGACGAGTTATAATCCAACTACAGCGACTCTCCGAAAAATCGCAGCGATTTTGTAGCTTTGTAGTGCTACTTTTGTGCCCGACGAAAAACCGGGCTATTCTGCGAATATTGTCGTCAGGCTTTTTAATTAAACATTTGGGCCAGGCGGTATGGAATTCACTCCCAGAGAGTGTTAAGGCGGCTGAACACCAACAATTGTTTAAAAAAAGAGTAAAGGAATTTTTATTGGAGGGGTGAGGAGTCACGATTCAGAGAATGAAGGTATAAGTTATCATTTCTTTCTTTATTACCTTTATTTATTTATTTTTCCTTTTCTTCTTCTTTTTTCTTTTGTGTGGTATATAGAAAAAAGTTATTAATTAGTGTTTAAATGCAATTAAGTTATTGTTTAAGTCAAGCTAAAGTAGTTTGTGGTAACCGCCCAGTGCAAGTGCATTTATGTCTTCTCATGGGCGGTTACCTATCATGATGGGTTATTGTTCAATTTAGAAATAAAATAATCTAATCTAATCAGTGTCAACGCTCCGTTATTCGTCCCTCCTGCACGTAAATAGACTTGAAGACCGGATAAAAATGTATTACTTCGGTGCTCCGCTTTTCAGATAATCCATATTCATCGAATGAACTTTTTCTTCCGGTTTTGTTGTACCTCTACGTGCTTGTACCTCTATGATTGAAACGTTTAGCAAGGCAACGGTAAGCGATTGCCGAACATTAAATCTTTTTTGGTTCACAAGCATTAGATTGCTTTCTTCAAAAGTAATCTGACATATCTGTAATTGAACATTTCCTAAGATCCACCTTAGTAGGCTACCCATTCAAATGCACGCTTTTGCAGAAATTCAAATTCCCGCTTCGGTATGAATTTTTGCTTTTTGGGGCCAGCAGTACATATTTTGAACGTCACTCGAGAAAATAAAAAATCCCTTTGCAGAATCGAATATTCTGTGTATTTGAATTGAAAATATAAAAATAACTTGGCTTTTCAGTTAAACGTTAAGTTAAAAAAAAACAGAAACAGTTCGATTGTGTGTTAGGATAGGGCTAGGGTGCCCAGCGTTTGGCATCGCGTAACCGGTGTTCGGTACAGGTCAACTGGAGTTTCTCATAGGATATTCTAAACTATGGTTATATTCAGCATAGCCTCTCCAAAATTTAGGGGTTTATGGTAGACTGGCTTAGCCTCTTCCTGTTCCTCATACAAAGTCACCTTTATACCATTTTTGCAGTTTTAAAAATTTCCTTCCTAGTCCTGCAGATTCTTCATCCCTAGTCTCTGGCAAGCTCCCTTCCCTCTAAAAATATGTCAGTCAGCATACCCTCCCAAGAACCCTTCCCGAACCACGGAATTCATATGGCGCATGTCAGGAGTATATTTTCAAGACTCCCTAGCCCCTCGGCAGTGTTCTTAGGGTTTTTGGTGTAACCGTGGGTCATCTTTATACCATGCTCACAGTTTTAGCTATTACTTCTCGTCATGGGACTCAATGTCCTCCTGCCAAAATTCCTCAGGTTTCTAGATTCTCGAGATCTCTCGAGCTTCTCCCATTATATTGCCCCGGGAAGATATTATGGATATTGTCGTTTGTCAAATGTACTTCCGTCCGCGGAAACCTCCTACTAGCAACTGTACCTTCTGCCGAAGGCAAGAAGAAGTGGTCTGTCAGTCGAGAGTGCACTGGCCACTCCAAAACAAGGGTAGGTAGTAGCGCCAAAACTTGAAAAAGTGGCATACTCTCAAATAGCAGCGAAACTAGCAACACTATAGCGACGAGCAACGTCCCTGCTGAAACTCAGTCAGTCGTCAACCAGGCCTGGCTCCAATCCAGAGCAAAATGACACTTGAGGCGTATTCTCGCTGTTCCCCGAGGAGTAGGGAACGGCGAGAATAGAGGGAGTAGCTCCACGCGGATTCCGCGCACAGAAACAGCGAGAACAAGGGGAATGTCTGATTTCGTTCGGAGTTTTAATGAAGACAAGCTTAGAGAAATTGACTACTGATTGAATGAAACTGTAATTAGCAGATTTGAGTAATTGTAAATATATTTTTGATTTTGATTTAGTTTGTTTATTTATAATTGTCAATACTTTTTGCATAATCTCAAGTGTGCGTGTTGTGAGATTTGTACCAAATTGTCTTCTTTGCGACGCGTCCAAGCTATCATATGATGATATTGGCAAGAAATATTTTTTTGATTGATTGATTGAAATGAATTTTGTTCAAACAAAAAATATGCAGTTGACAAAGTTAGTCTGGATCCACTTTATTTTTGGTTTTGTTTATTCTGATTGTTTTTAATTAATTTTGCCTTGCATCAACACAAGCAAAAATTGATTCCCCTCCGAATCTGAAAGGGAGTCCTTTATTATGATGGTGATGATAATCGGAGCATTCCCTGGCCGTGGGGACTCGCGAGAATACGGGGAGTGAGTCCCCGGGACAAACAAAAACGCGGAGACTCCTCAAGTGGAGTCCTCGGGGAACGGCGAGAATACGCCTTTGGAAGTAACGACAAGATTTGAAAAGAGTGACACACACTCGAATAACAGTGTTATTTCCACCAATAGCGATAGAGAACGTCCCTTATTAAACTCAGTCAGTCTTGTACCTGCGCTGACCCCGATTACTTATGCTTTTGACCACAGCACACAAAAATACAACCTCCCCTGTTCCTTCGATGTGTGCAGACCGCACCCCTTAGCTGGGCTAGAAATTTTCTAACCCGCAAGTTTGTCTCGCTTTGAGTGTCCCGAGCGGAGTGGGCGGCACAACGAGTGAGGCTCGTATCTGACGCATGGGGAGTATAGGTCTTGGGGCTACTCTCTATTGTTATTCTGCTCTGATCCTATCACTTCAAGAATAACAGTGAAGTTTGGAGAGGTTTGTTGTAAATTGGAGTGAGTAAAATGGGAAAAAGGTGCTTATTCAAAGGTTGCACTTCCAGAATTTGCTCTGGGCCTAGTATTAATTTGCTCTGGGCCACACACATTTCATAGAAGGCTTATGTCCAAAAGAGAGCAGCGAGAATCATTCTGGGAGGATAGAACATTTCATCTGGATAGGCTCACATTCGGTTAGGCATTCCTAAATCAACTGACCGCAGAAATACCCTTTCAAAAATGTCTGGGCAAAGATGGTGTGTTGTCCCGAGAATAGCCGCCTCCCCCCCCCCCCGTCGTACGTGTGTCGGTACGAGAGGAACACTGGCAATCGTTTTTTGCCGTATCCTGCCGATCGGTCAACTCATTTTTTACACAGTTTTGTTACAGCTTTATCTGAGGCTATTTCTCGTAAAGTGTATCATGTGGATTGTTTTCTGTGTTTTCTTCGTCTATACACTGTCAGAAGTTTCATAAAAGAAAGACAACAGAAGGATGCGCGGTTTAACAAACAATGCGTAGACTAATCCGCCGACAGAAATAGTAGCGGATATGGACTCAGCGTGTATTGTCACCCTTATTCCAGACCTCGAATCGACTTCGAAATAAGCTTGTACGTGTACCGAATTTCCGGCTTTCGGAAAATTCCATTGATATATGGATTCGGCATGTATTCTTACCCTTACATCGACGCTCTAGTTGACTACAGAAAAAAACTTTACTTCTACCAAATTTCTAGTTTTCGCGAGATTCGGGGCAAAACTGCTTAACCGGCAGGAAAAATAGTTCAAAAAGGGATACAGCATGTCATACCTCCTCATGTATGTAATGTGTAAGTGATTGTAATTTTTTTTTTGTATTTATGCCAGTGTTTGTTATTTATTTTGTATTTTTTCACCCTAGTTGGTCGTCGAAATCGTTTTAGTATGCCCTTCCTGGTTTTAGTATGCCTTCCGCTTTTCTCACGTTCCCTTCTCTTCCTGGTTTTAGTCGATCCCGAACAGGCGTTCACGAAAGGAAAAAATCTCGCTGTATTTTCCGCATGTCATGTTAGACTTATTTCATCTCAATTTGCCCGACATATTTTCTCGCGTTTAGAACGGCGTTTGGATTTATGGTGAAGGTTGGCACTTTCACGGCTTTATTCCTTGAGTGTTGTTGTTTTGGGAATATGAAGATAAGCAAGATCGAAGGCCGGTCTTTGCAGAACCTAGGACGTAAGCTAGGACGATGAAACTTGGCTTGCGTGTAAAGGATCTGACTGAACTCTCTTGGAAATCTTCCTTGGAATTCCTTCTGCCCACTCTTGGAAATTATTTTATCTGATTGAGTTGATATATTGAGACATATTAACTCAATCAGAACAAACAAAAATTAGAAGGGCTTATTTGAAATATGCAAAGTTCCTCATTTTGGTACCGCCTTGGACAAAGATTGGTAGTCTGCGGGAGAGATAAAGCTCGCCGGATCCTCTTGATGCTGCAGATAAACATTTTTCTAAGATGTCAGAAAATCCTTCGAACAACCCTTGGAAGGGTTTTCTGTTCTAGTTCTGGTTTTGTTGTTGTTGTTCTTTCTTTTTATTTTTTGGTTCATTATTAGGTTAATTTGTTAGAATTTAGTTTCGTGTTGTTTTTTGTATGGTGTTATGTCTTTCCGTAGATTACTTTTTCCTCTTTTTTGTATTTATACTCCGTCTTTCTCTTTTTGAGTGCATGATGGGTCATAAATAAATTATTATTATTATTATATTTCCCGAAACCATTCATCCGTGGTGGAGCGAAGGGAGGAGAATCCGGGATCACGTGATACATGTCCGCTGCATACGGGTGATCCGATTTGTGCAAAACTTGATTGGTTGGTAGGAGCAGATTCTGGTTCATTCGCTAGAGGCGTATTCTCGCCGTTCCCCGAGGATTCCTCGGGGAATCGAAGGGAACGCCGAGAATAGAGGGAGTCACTCCACGTGGACTCCGCGTACAGAAACAGCGAGAACAGGGGGAATGCTTCCAAATTGGATTTTGTTCGAAAAAAATATGCAGTTGACGAAATTAGTCTGGATCCACTTTATTTTTGGTTTTGTTTATTCTGATTGTTTTTAATTAATTTTACAACCCCAGCAAAAATTGATTCCCTTCCGAATCTAAAAGGGAGTCCTTTTTGATGATGGTGATGATAATCGGAGCATTCCCCGTCCGTGGGAACTCGCGAGAACACGCGGAGTGAGTCCCCGGGACAAACAAAAACGCGGAGACTCCTCAAGTTGAGTCCTCAGGGAACGGCGAGAATACGCCTTAGAAGTGTTTGTTATTTATGTTATCGAACATCAGCCGTTCACGGTAGGGGGAATTTTGTGACTCTCGTAGGGACCAAAGAAATAAAATTCGTCTGATACAAATATGGTAGGTCCTAGACGTGCTGTTCAGAATTGGACCAGATCCGACCTCGGTGGTGGTAGGTAATTACGACATTTCGGGATCGAGTATAAATGAGAATGGAGCAGCACGGTGCAGGAGGAACGGGATGGAATCGGGAACGTGGGGAGGGAAAAAGGGAAAACGATGCGCAGTTGTTGCTTCGTCTAGTAGCTTGTTTAGGCAGCAGTTCGAAGTTATTCTTATACACGGTACCTTCTAGTAGTCGTGTTCCTTTTTTTAATCGAGTTAACTCAAACAAGACGAGGGGCAGTGCTTTATTATGGGAGGTGCAAGTACTAAGAATGGAACTGTTATCTAGTTGCAGTAGGATGAAGTACTAAAAAGAAAGTACTAACACATGTACTGAAAGAAGGAACATACTAATCGAACAGGGATTGTGAACAGGAATGATTTGGAACTCTTGCCAAACTTGCCAAACAAATTAGTAGCGTTCCTCCTGCTCGAGCGTTCCCGTTTTTAGTACTCGTTCCTCATACACCGTGCCCTCCCATTCCGTCCCCATTCTTAGTTGATCCCGAAACTATTAAGTGGTTGGTAGGAAAGGAAAGAAATGCCCAAGACGTGTTATTTATGTGTATGAACATGTCACCATTGTGCGGATGAGTTGGAGGGGCCATCCCGGAAACATTGTGACACGCGCGTAGGTGCCCAAAGGATGGAGGGGTTAGGATAAAAGGTGTGTACTGAATCATCACCCCGAAACATTTTAAGACGCTAACATCGCTGTATTCATATTAGGCGAGTTTACGATGGCCAAATCAAGGACTTCCGATATTAAAACGCCATGAATCCGCGTGTGTTGGTACAGGTACATGTCTGAATTTTTTGAAGAATCTGCGGTTCGGAAGAAAGGCGCGTTGTTCGAGTTATCTAATCAGTAGAAGGCATGTTGAAGTCACTTAATATTGACACGTTCGAACTAACCGATGCATTCTCAGACCAGTAATGAAATAAGCTTTTATTACTGAATTAGGTGGCTCTTTAAGGCCAAACTCGTATGTAATGCAACAATACTAAGGCCATTTGTAGACCTAGGCAGTCTTATGTCAACTGCTCCAACTCAATCCCTTTGTGTCGAGTGACGATGATTGTAAACATGAAATATACGCTCATGATTTTTATTCACTAATAAGATGAATATTCAACCAGTTGGAAGTATAATTTCTGCCGTGAACAACTCTTTGGCAACGCTTCTGTGACAGGAACGACACACTGTAAAAAAATCTTGCAGTATTTGCTATTGGGATTAATCTTGTCTCTACTGAGATAAGATTATCTCTAAATCGGATTAATCTTATCCCAGTAGAGACAAGGTTAATCCCAGTAGCAAATACTGCAGTTAACTTTAATCCTTACTAGGAGAAACTTTTTACAGTGCATGTGGTTTGTGCTCTGGTACTGAAGACAAAAATTCTTTGATTCTGGATGAAAAACTCCGTGCATTCTTGTAAAGCACATCGAATACGCCCCGCCCCTCCTATCGCTTCCGTCTTCCACCTCCCATGCATCCTCAACGTATGCATCCACGACGAGAGTGTGCGGAGCGAGTGCCCAAGCTGGGTTCCAACTCCTGTCGCAGTTAGCGGTTCTAGGTAGCTTCGTCCCCAAATTCGTTCAATCATGAGTTTCTTCGCTAAATATTTTATGATAGACTGTTTTAAGTTTGTGCATTGACATTATTATATACCTAAGCCTTGATTTGTGTGTTTTTTTTTTTAAATAAACTCAAACTGAATCTGTTGTTCTGCAATAACTTCTCATGAGCTACTTTGAGATACTTTCGCCACGATATAACTAATTTGATCAAACTCTAGACCACTTTTTACGTCTCTTACTTTCCGTCCTGATTCACCTGCTAAAAGTTTTTGCGATCCCAAAACGTAAGTGGACGGATACCTATGACTTCGCAAAAGTTGTCCGTCTGTCCGTCTGAAGGGAATGAGATATTTTAATGAAATTTGGTGTGAGGATTCTTTGGGCCAAGGGAAAGGTCGAGTTCGTAGATGGGCCACATTGCTGCATATTTAGGGGAGGGGTTTCAAATTAAGGGGCGAAAAAAATATTTTTTAGAAGCTAATGAGATAGTCCATTTAGGGGTAAGAAGACATGTTGAACACGAATATGAAAACCATTTTCTCGCCGAACAAGTAGTTCGCCCGGAATCCGGCCAAAACCGGAAAGTTTGTTAAAAGTAAAAGTTTTTATCTGAAGTTTATTAGAAGTCCGATTTAGGGGTAGGAGACATGCTGAAGCCGAATATGAAAATTATTTTCTCACCGGACAGGTAGTTCGCCCGGAATCTGGCAAAAACCGGAAAATTTGTCAAAAATAAAAGTTTAATCTGAAGTTGATTAGAGGTTCGATTTAAGGATAGGGAAAGACGCTGAATCCGAATATGAAAATTATTTTCTCGCCAGGCAAGTAAATCGCCCGGAATCCGGCCAAAACCAGAAACATTTTATAAGTAGTGAACTTATAGACAAAAATGGCCGGCTTCTACCAGACTATGGTAGTGGTTTGCGAACTCTGTTCACAAGCCCCTCGGTAGCTCAGTTGGTAGAGCGACTGCCTTGTAAGCAGAGGATCCTGGGTTCAAATCCCGGCTGAGGAGCATGTTTGTCTATCGATTCACTACTTGTAAAATGTTTCCATCTCAAGGGCGTCTTCCCCATTAAAATTATACATTTGGTTTTATTCGGTTTTCACCGAGACCTCGTCTTGTGGGTCCTGGTATGTCTACGGGCTCCGACAATGGAGTCCTAGACTTCTAAATTATATTCGAAAAAATGTTTATGGTTTATTGGTCACGGTCAAAACCGGAAAATTTGTCAAAAGTAAAAGCTTTCTATGAATTTCATTAGGTGTTCCATTTACGTATAAGAAGACATGCTGAATTCGTGTATGACTGTTATTTTATACCTGGACACATAGTTCGCCACGAATCCGGCTGAAATCGGAAAATTTGTTATAAGTTGAAATTTACCTTAAGTTGATCAGAGGTTCGACATAGGGGTAAGGAGATACGCTGAATCCGTTTTTGAGTTTCAGTTTTTGCAAGACAAGTAGTCGCCCAGAATCTGGTCGAAACCGGTTTGGCAGAAGTAAGGCAGGAGCTTCCGTCAAAGTAGATACGATGCAGGCTTAAGGCGGCTTCACACTGACTTAAGACCCCTTTCACACTGGAGTACTTAGGCCTCTTAAGTGTACTTTCTGTGTCTAAAGTCGCACTTAACGTAAGAAATCTCACTTAACTTTAGTATTTTTCAAAGTTGAAAATTTTTCAACTTTACACACAGAGTTAAGTGCACTTAAGGAAGAGAGGAGAAAAGTTGTCAAAAAACAAAAATCAAGATGGATTTTGAGGAAACAATTATACATTTTGTACGCGAAAGACCTTTTCTCTACAATTCCTCCAAAAAGGTCGCGGCAAGTGCTAATTCATCGTCTGAGCTACTGTAAACCATTTTTTCTCATTTTGAATTATTCGCTGATGATGAAAAGGGTGAAAATCTAGGAAGAAATGAAGAAAATTTACTTAGCTTCAGCTCCTTGGTGTGAAAGGCTTAAGTACACTGTGAAAGGCTTACTTAACTTAACGTAACTTTTGCTACTTAGCTTTAGTTCTTAAGTGGCAATATGAAGCCGCGTTTAGGCGAGGTCATATAAGCAATTCATTCAGTATAGGTGTTGGATTTTGTTCCAGACGTTTGACAGTAAACATCTCTAGAATTACTACATCAAAAAACTATTTAAAAAAATTCGAAAGCTCGGAAAGTTGCGATTCAACCGGAAGATTCTAGCGTACTCCTACAATGCCACGGCTCTTCCCCACCTTCTATATCTTTCCCATTTCTGGACATTCTTCAGTAACGAAACCTTCGCCAAATTCGTTCAGTTTTCTTTCGGTATGCCAAATATCTGCTCCCCCCCCCCCCCCCCGGACAAGGAACAGCCATCTCATTGAGAAGTTTTTTATAGCTGATCCGTCTGCGGCTGTCATGATGCCCATCAACGGAATGAAACAAAATTGTATTCATCCGTGGAGCTCCATGATGTTTTGGTTTAAGACTGTTTTTCTGTCTTTTTTTCATTTTATGCCATACTTCGTCTCTACCTAGACGGGTTACAAATAAAATTCAGTTAAATTTTTACGGACATTTTTATTAATTTCATAAAAAAATGTATAAATTAAACAAACAATTTACCATTAACGGCCGCTTTTAAGACAAAAGAATCCTGATTGTGGCCGCAATTCTAACCACCATGAACCTTCACCTTCATTACCCCCCCCCCCCCTTGGGGTGGGGTGAAAAAATAAATAAATAAATAACACTAAATAAATACCCTTTCCTCTTATCACACTTATTTCCTTTTCAAAGAATGGGATTTAACCATTCTCTTGAATGATGCCAGACTTACAGCCGCTCTGACCGATTCTGGAAGGTCATTCAAGACGCTCACACCTATGTTCCTGAGAACAAATCCTGCTCTTGTTGTATTTCTTATCTCGTGAGCTAAATCTTCCGAATGTCGGGTAAAATAAGGGTGATAAAACGAGAAAAATCATAAAAGTACTCAGGGCTTACCTTATTTACACTTTGAAAAACAAAAATCGCTAGCTGGTAATCACGAAGCTCACCTGTGTTCAAAATCCCATTCTTTCTAAAACACTCCACAGTATTCTGACAATTTTGAAATTCTCCTATGAGACGCAGCGCTTTGTTTTGTATCATTTGGGTTCTTTTATAATGCACCAAGAAATTACTTGCCCAACTTGCCCCAACTTTGCTACTTGCCCAATTCAGTTGCGCCAGCCCCTAGCGAAGCAGTTTCTGGTCAAGGGGGATTTTCCAGAACGATAAAGACGTGTTCATCTATTAACTTATATACACTTCCAGGTGTTTAGAGGGAGATTCTGTCAAGCTATATCAGCATCTAGACAAAGCAGAAGTAAACGAGAAAAGCTTACCGACAACAACTTTATGCGGCAGTTCCGGGGATATAAAGCTGAGGCATTACAGTAAAGGACCGTTTTTAGTCCTGGAGCTTTCTGTACAGGACCCGTCAAGAGGGGACTTGCCACAACCTTCTAAAGCGAGGCCACGTGGTGAACCGGTAAGTCTTTGATTCCTAACAGGCGTTTCTATACCATAGGTTATGGAATGTTCAGCGGCTATGAATTATTAAAGGACATGTCTTACCTATAATATTAACGCAGCCTACTTCCTGATCACTCCAACCATTTCTAAGGCCAGAGGCCCGAATTTCCGAGGGGTTGCTCACTCCCAAAATGGTTGTACAGTGGTGCCCAGCCGGTGCCCAGTGGTGCCCAGCCGGTGCCCAGTGGTGCCCAGCCGGTGCCCAGCGACGGTGTACAGTGGTGCCCAGCGAGTGAGCAACCCCTCGCGAATTTCGTACAGTACGTTCTGACCCCTCTAATGAAACCTCGTTGATTTTCTCACTTGCCGTGTTTTACTACCTTCGATGCGTCTCACGCTGTCGACGTTTGTCTGAGAGAAATTTTCCTATCAGAAGAAACGGTTATGCAAATTTTTCCTCGATTTCGCTACCAGTCAAAGGGTGTCCAAAAAGGCTTGAACCAGCCAACGCCGTGGACAATTTGTTGAAAGGCAGAGCCTAGTGTTGAAGTACTGAATTATTTTTAAATGCCGGGAGTTGAAGAGTAAATCCCTATGAAAAATTTATCTCAAAATACTAGTACGAAGCTGTACGAGAAAGTAGCATGCAGTACTAACTGATGCTACTACATGCTTCTACTTCAAGGCTACCGTGTTACTACATACTACTGCATGCTACTATTAGCAAGACTCTCCGGACACCGGACCCTTGCCAAGAGGGGCCGAAAATCGAAAATGTCGCTGATGAAGCATCGTAGCTGACGTATCCGTTGTATACATTATTTGAATAAAAGACTGGATGCTACTATGGGAAGACTGGATGCTACTGGATACTACTACATAAGAATGGACTAGTCTGAGGCACATTAAATGATAGTATTCTTTGCTATTACATAGTATTATATGCAACTTTTTCGTGCAACTAAGCAGACCACAAATTTTTCGTCGGGATTGTGCGACGGGTGCTTTAAGGATAGCATACAAATTTTCACCCGCTACCGGTAGTCCCTATTGGTAATGTTTTACCTACAATGCTATCATTATGGATGAATGAATGAAAATTCAGCGAATTATACTTATTTGAACACACTTTAAAATATTTCACTACCTTGATTTTGTCTCATTCTTATAAAACAGTCATAGCCTATCGGAAGGAAAAATATCAAAAGTGATATCAGCCAAGCCTTTTTTTCAGCTTTTTTTGGGCATAAACATTGAGTTACAGTTATGTTTTTCCGATTTTTTGTTGTCTTTTAGATCTGCTTCTACTGCCATTGCACTGATGTTTTTTCTTTCTTATGAAACAGTCAAATGGAAAGGAATAAGATGTAACTTGATATCAGATCACAGCCAACAGTTGGCTGTGAACAGTTTGGCTGAAACAGTTACTGTTTCAGCTTTCTTTAACTTAGCATTACTTACTTTTTCTTGACTTTTAAAGATGCTACTTCTTCAATGGGGGTATGCTGTTTAGTTTGAACGCTATCTAGTCGGTGAAATTACGAGCAACTCATCAAAAGATGTAAAATCTGAGATTGAAATTCGGAGCGCACGACGTTTAATGAAGCAGACCTGCTGTATTATCGAAAAAGCCCGAAGACCATGGCAGCGTAAACACATTAGTGTTTTTTAAACAAACAGCATACTTTAGTCTAAGAGTCTCGTTCTATAATTATATTAGATTCGATTATGTTATTATAAGACATTTATCGAAAAGAGCTGACAATTGTTAGGAAGTACAGCAAACCTGTACAGCAAACATAATACTTGCTTGGTTTCTGGTCGGATCCTCTCCATCCTCCCCCCAAAAGATAAACGAACAAATTAAATAAACAGAAGAACAGACTTTGGGCACACCTGAACGGAACGGAAGTTTTCCTAGGGCATTGTGTCGGGTCTTTAAGTGTACTTGGTCTGGACACGAATATGCCTGTCATGTTTTATCGTCCTCAGCACATCTGGAAGTATCCTAACCCGCGATCACCGGAATTCCGGGAAACCCCCTCACACTGGCTCCAACATCTCCCAAAAAGCTCCTATGCGATCCGATTCTGTCAAGAACGTGCTTTTTCTCCCCACCAATCCGTCGACTCGAAGCGTTTCACGAGGTTTCTGGGCGGTTCCGGTCCAGAATTTAAATAGAACATCTGAGACGATATGCCGATGATGCCAAGTTTCGTTCAATTCTGATCACCCGTTCAAAAGTTATTCAGGCCACTAGACTCCGGATTCCCCATCCCACCACTCCCCCACGATGGTCGGATCGGAGAAACAACTATTCTCAGGTCAGTCTGTATGGGTCACTGATACGCCTGCCAAGTTTTATTGGTCTAGTACATCAGGAAGTACTGAACTCGCGACATCGCCGGGATTCCAGACCCCCCTCCAACTACCCTCCCAGTGCCCGAATCTGGTCCGATTATTTCAGCGAAATACTCAGGATTTGTGGTTGTTCTTCCCACCAAGTTTCATCCCGATCCCTCCACTCTAAGTGTTTCTCAAGATTTCCGGTTCCCCCTGACTCCCCTCTAAAGTCAGCGGATCCGGTCCAGAATTGAACTGGGTCATCTTAGACACGAGTTCTTTCCAAATATCAAGATTCGTTAAGATCCGATCACTCGTTCGAAAGTTATGCATACCTCAAGTTTCCGGATTGCCGGAACTAGCAAAACCCGGACGGACAAACTGACAAACGGACAGAATTTGCGACCGCTGTATGGCACATGGCTGAAGGGCAAGTACCATTAAAAAAAAAAAAATAACTTAGAAAAAGCCCAAGCTAAAGCTCCAACATTTCTAATCCTAAATCTGGATCTGATACATATAACTCGACGCTTACGGATAAACTGCGAACTATGATTCTTGCGGAACAGTCCCTTAGTAGACAAATATGTAATCCACTCCTTTTCCTTCTGCTAAAATCCCCCTTTCTGCAAAAAAACACACTTCTTCCTTTTTCCTGTTTCCCGGGGGCCCAAGAAACGCAAAGATCTCTTGTAATCTCTCTCAAACGTCTGTGGCGCAAAGATGTCGGAAAAATTATTATAATGGATCTCTAGCCCAGATGTCAGATCGTGCCCTAATGGCGACATAGATCCTTGCAGTATATCACAATTTTTCCCAGGTCTGGAAAGCGGATACTAAAAGCCATTAGCGGGATACATGGGAAAAGCATTATTATGATATTCTGGTGTCGAAAAGGAAGTACAGCGCTAACGAGCAGAGATTGGAAAACGTTGGTTGCGATGTCACTCAGTGGCAGGCTTGTTTAAATCTTGGGAACATTTTACGGACCTTCATCCATCGTTGGCTCTTTTTGGCGAATAAGATGCCCTCATCATTGTCAAGAACCCCACTTGGGAGCGGAGAAGTCGACCACCTATAAAACGAAGCGCATATCTATTTACTATTTTTTCAACCAGCAAACCGAGAGTTGATCCCTATGGATATTTTGTACCCCTGGTCATGTTCAGTGTGAGTTCAGTTTTTAAATCTGCTAATATGACGAATGGAAGAGCCCTTTGAGAAATGGGGTGTAGCCGACTGTCCCAAAGAAAGACCAGTCAGTCATATCTCAAGATCTATACATGATAAAAGGCACATTTTCCTTGGAAAAGAGTAACCAGTGGTGCTTTCTACCACAATCTTATTTTTATATTACTCATCAACAGGCAGGAACCAGTTAAATACGGAGTCCAAAGACTATGAACAGAGATAATTAGAAAGATGACCCAAATTGGGGAAAGACAGGCCACTTTTGACCACACGGCCTTAAAAATCAATAGATAAATGTTGATCAAAGCCCTTGGGGTATGAACAACACAATACACTTGTTACTACTGACACACGGCACTACGGACGAACTTTCAGTTTCGTAATCACACTTCTCAAACTAAGTCGTTATACTTTCGCTTTTCTTTGCTAAAAAATAAAAAATGCTCCAGCTCTACAAATACTTCTTGGGTTTGAGCCAGTCTACCCAAAACGTGTCCGTTAGAGCACCCAGCATTTAGCATAGGGTAACCAGCCGTTAGGTATAGGCTGTACTAAATCATGGATTTGTGGTAGGCTGGTTTGTGCTACTTAACAGCTTTTTTGGTTTGTCAGAAAACTCCTGACACCATTATAAAGAAAATGACATAGATTATCCCCTTTGACTTTACAAAGCTGACCCCCTTTCCTCTCCCATGTTGCCCCCTTTTGTATTATCTCGAACATTCTCCGAAACGAAGAAACAATTTGCTTGCAGACCTCTGCCCCAATATTTTGTCTTTCTGACTAACTAAGACCACGCAAATAGTATTCTATCCTGCTCTTACGTCCCTCGCTGGCATAGAAGATCGGGCATAAAAGGAGGGAATCTGAGCTATAGGATAAAACCAACGACAATAGCTCCTCCTTCTTTTTTCTCGGCAGCAAGGCTGGTCACTATTCGGTCCTAGTTCTAAGCTTTATCCCTGTATGATCTCCGCGAAGGCTACTTACATCTTCCCTGTTCTTGATTGAAAACCATACTCTCTGCTACTCGGCTGGTAATATAAGGGGAGACCGGCCATGATTGGGACACGTCTACATGTGGGACATTGAGGTATTTGTGATGAAAAGTTTGAGCAAAAACTCTAGTTAATTTACTGCTGTATCGCCATCTAGCAGCGGACATTTGAGTCTAGTTACGGCCGTTATTGGATCGGTTTTGTGTCAGAGGTTCTGTTGAAATTAGTTTGTTCCCTGTTTGTAAATTCAATGGCGAACTTTAAAGTTGGGCTGATCTTCAGAGGATAAAGATAGAAAATCAAATGATAGCTATAAATGAAGCCACATTATTAGGCTTCTTCTGAGACATCGCCATATTTTATCTGAGCACCATCTGTCATAAGAAATTCAGGCCACTTTAACTTCAGTTCAAAATGTGATAACTGCGACACATGTACCAGTCATGATTGGGACAAGCAGTATTCGAACAAGAAGACGGGGATGTCTGGGACACAATGCAAACCGGGCTCTTTTGTCACTATGTCACAATCATCCCGGTCATAAAAAGGATAGATAAAACAGAAGAAGACTAAAGTACAAAATCGACAACGATGAAAGAGAAGGAAGAAAAATTTCTGAGTTTTACTGCTGATTATGGACCAGTTCGTATTGAACAAAGAAAGCAGTGACGAATCTCTTCACGTGGGAGGTCTTCCGAGAAGCAAGAAAACATGGAATAACTTTGCTTTAGTCATGGCTAAGAATGTCAAAACACTTCGTTGTATTCCACAGAAATTGTATACTCACTACACGAAAAAAAAATGCAGAAATCACGCAAATTTGTGTGGACAGACGAGGAATCTGCCGAAGAAGATAATTGTTGTGGGCTTAAATTGGGGCATCCCATTAGCTCGGATGGAACAGAACGAGTGGTGAAGCACTAAGTCTTGGCTTAAGATCCCCCAAAAATTAAAATCTCATGTTTTTTTCTATCTCCTTTCTGAACCTTATGTTTCTTTTTACATTTTGTGCATGTTTAAATCATTACCGCATTTGAAGCAGGGGCGTCGCAAGGGGGGGGGGATGCTAGGGGTGCAGCACCCCCCCCCCCCCCCACACCTTTTTGAGATTCGGTAAAATTTTGGGCCGGAGGCCCAAAATTGTTCGGTATTTTTTCGATAGCAGAACTGTTCGATATATTTACGGGGATTCGGTAGTTGTACAGAATCTTAAAACAGGCTATCTGTAGGCTACAAATCACTTCGGTATAATGATCGGGATTCGGTATAATTGCCACTGTTCGGTAGTTATCACAAATTTGGTGAGAGAATTTACTGAATATCATTTGGTAATTTTTCGATGCCGGAACTATTCGGTATATTTATGGAGATTCCGTAGTTACACAGAATCCCGAATAAGCCATTGGTTCATAATTATTCGGTATCATGATTGGGATTCGGTAATTTGTTCAGTATAGTTTCCAGGATTAGGAAGCTAACCATGAATCCTGACTTGTTCCAGTTTCGACGAAAGTATACCCAATATGAATATTGTTCGGTAGTCTTTCGATACCAAAATGACTCGGTATAATAACTGGAATACGGTAGTTAGACAGAATCCGGAACATGCTATCGGTCTAAACTTATTCGGTATAATAACTGGGATTCGGCAGTTTATTCGTTGTAATTGCCAGGATTCGGAAGTTACCACGAATCATCGAAACTCAGAAGAGGTCGAGTGAAGCACTGGTCGCAGACAAAAGGGATGATCTATGATATTATCGATAGTCCTAAATTTTATTTTGGATCCCAAAAGGAAGATATAATCATAAATATTTCGAAAATTCCGCCTCCAGCACTTTTCGTAATATTCTCTATTTTGTGGAAGGGCGCGCCATTTGACTGGGGTTTTAAGCCAGTTTTAGGATTGAGATTTCGAAACATTAAAATCTAGAATTTGGATGGAAATTAAATTTGGCATTAAAAAGCAAAAAAAAATTTCGCCTGCGCCGCTCACTTTATGTGATTATGGGTAGTATATTGACTAGACTACAGTTGCTGCTGCTGCCGGAACGTCGCTCCATCCGGTTTCTGGAACTTCTTCGATTCTCGGTATTTAATCAACGGTAAATGTTAGTATTTGTAAGAGAAGCAGTTAAATTTTAGCATACAGAAAAAAATGGATTTCGAAAATTTTTGCCTGCGGCGCTCGATTTAACTTTCTATTGGCTATAATAGATAGAAGCTGTTACTGCAATCAGGCCCGGCAACATATTTTCCATGTGGGCGTCGCCAAAACGCCGCCTAATAGTTGGCTTATCGTCTTTGCTGCCCTTTATTGTTACTCTTCCTACGTAATCGTTTCTGTTCCATAATTTAAAGCTCGAATTCTTAGTTCTAGGATTCGGGACAAAAATTTTAAGATTCGGTAAAATTTTGGCTCTGCTCCCCCTCCCCCCCCCCCCCCACCGAAAATGCACTTGCGACGCCCCTGATTTGAAGTAATGATGTCCCGAGAAACCCCACCATTATGTCCCAGGGATAGACGGCAAGTTGATGATTTGGACAAAATGGAGGACTTTGCTATTTCTCATTCTACTCTTAAACTAACAGCAACACAACATCGGAGAAAATCTGATAAGCAGAGTATACATAGACATCCATTTGCCATACTAGACAAGAAAATCAGTCACAACTTAGCAAGCCAAACGTTTTTTGTCCCCATCATGGCTGGTCTCCCCTACGCGCCGGATACTATTCTATCCTGCTCTTACTTCAGCCTCACTGCCATATAGGATATTAAAGGCGGTAATCTTGTGTCTATATCTGGCAGCGCCTCAGACCTCGACGTCTCTGCCTCAGAAATACAAAATTGATTTGACATGTAACAGGAAGTTCGTATCCGTTATCCTGAACAAAGAGTCCTACGGCCATTTTGCTACTCTGTCACAAGTTTAATAACACGTTATTGATACTACTAAACAAAAGATGTGCAATCTTTTGTTAGATTTTATCAAACTTCTGTTATCTTACCGGAAGAAGTAAAACAAAAAATATGTTAATATTATGTTCCTTCACAAATGTAACTGTAAAGACGGCCACATGGATTTTTGAAAGTAACATTTTGCTAAATGTTATCTGACTCCTTACAAGGTAGCATCGAATAATTGTTGAAAACTAGGTTTTGTTGCAGCGAGAAATTGTAAAAGCACCACTTTGTTTTTCAGAATACTAAATACCATTTGTCTTAAAATCTCGCAAGGAGCTTGCCAAATATCCCCCCCTCCCCCCGATCACTGAAATACGGCATTGGTGCTAGTCCTTCAGAATTTCCTTCGAAACTATACCGATACGCTCTTTAACCTTTTGCATCAAGATCTGGCACCACAGTATTTTGAGTTAGGAATTGTCGTTTTTTGAGTTATGAAAGATCGACCTCGCCTCCTCTTCTCTAACTCTGTGGTAAGAAGCGCCGCGATATTATTTGATGGTGCAAAACGGATACGTCAGATGAATTTTATCGGAGCTATATTTCGGCCCTACTTGGCAAGGATTTTTCGTAAAACAGTCGATTTTTTTTTAAAACAGATGGTTTCTCGGAAAAATAGTAGAATTAAAAAAAAAGTAGTTTTTACCTAAAATCAGCCGATTTTTTTGTCAACATAGTCGTCTTTTCTCAATAATACTCGTTTTTATCTTCAAAAACAGTCAGTAAAAATTGCAAGCCATTCGGTAAATACTTCGACCCCCCCCCCAAACTTTTTGGCTCGTAACGCCTGTGGTGGTAAGGGAACATCAGACAGGGAACCAGTGGTGTCGAATACAAGATCGCGACATTCTGCAATGGGGTAATCCGTTTTCTCTACGATAAACCTGTTTCTGTTACTGGATTTAGTTTTCACCAACATTTCAAAGATTTCTTCTTTTCATTTTCTTCACAACTTTTCCCCAGAGTTCATCTTTTCTTTGCATGCTATTTGAAAAGAATATGTACTGCGAGACACGAATAAGGATGAATGCTATTAAGACATTCTTAAAAGGGTTGCGGAAATGTATTTTTCTCACTGTATTATCTGGAATCAAATCCGAATGGGATTGGGACGAAAAAAGTAGACAGCTTAATTTTCGAGTGTGTATCTGCTTGACTCAAAGCTCTGTTGTTTGGAACTTGGACGTTAATAAGATTAGCTTCCAAGAATCTTTGGTATCTTTAGCAGGAGGAAATTTTCTTGTTTCGCCCTGAGTGAACGAATTTATGTTTTTGTTGCTGCTTATAAGACAATAAAAGAAGCGGAATAAATAAAACACGAGAAAGAAACAAGAACAGAAAGCTAGAAGTTTTACAAGTCCTTCCATTCAGGATTTTCTTTGCAAACATGGAATCCACTAGCAGGAGCGCCAGCTCCTTCCATTTGGTATTTACGTTGCATTGCATTTACTTCCATTCCATTTACTAAATTTACGAATGGACAAATTATTCTGCTGTTTGTGCCGACTATGAACAGTTTCAAAGGAGGCGAAGATAATCTCTTCTCTTCTTATTTATTTGTGTACTAAGTTGGCCAATACAATGTACATAGAATCCACTTACTGGAATCTGAAAAACAACTTGTATTGGTCTAGCTATAGACATGCGATACAACAATTAAGAAGAAGGAAATAAATTCACACAAAGAAATCAGAAATCAGAAAAGAAAAAGAAGGAAAGCGAGAGCAGAGGTGGAAAGATTAAAACAAAATAAATGATGAGATTGACTTAGTAAGTGTATTCGGGAATGTCTGAAAAGTGCTGACAGGTTAAATCACCTGACGGGGAAAGAATGTGGGTTTACAGTTCCAGAGTAGAATGCTTCCATATATTGCGAAATTTTTCGACGAATATGTTGATCTTAAAGGACCCCTCTTGCTTTTCACGGTTTTCACACTCCCGAGGAAGATGCAAGTAGTCTACTACCCGCTTAAAAATTCCATTTTTACAAAATCCTTGTGAATCACTTTGTCTGATTTTTTTTTCACTTTTCAGCGGATGCCGAGATTTTTAGGGTAGTCCATCAGTCATTTTTCTTTTGTCTAGAAAGGCGTCGCCAACTTGATTCCTCTAGGATTTCTCTGCTTTCGCTCTCAGTCTCCAGCATTCAATCAGGGCGAGCATTTGTTCTAAATTTTTCGCCAGAAAAACCAAGCGTGCTTTTTCGTGAAGCCTGGCAATACTCTATATGACTAAGTCCAAAAAACGCCAGTGATCCTCAGGAAGAACGAGAAAACTCTCACTAACGACTCAAACACAACAACTCAAATCCTTGTCAGTCAATCACGGCGATCGTTGAGGACAGCTGCGGTGCCGCTTCCGGCTCTTGCGCTAGGTACACGGCGATTTTGCGTCGGCAAGGAGAGTTCGTCATAATCAGTATAGTCGGCTGGCGCTAAGAGGAGAATCCCTAATTCAAGGAGCGATGGGGTTTTGAGGGTTGTGGGTTAAGCTAGGTCTTGAAAAGGGTCCGGGACCTGGAAGTAGCGTGACAAACTGTTTTTTTTTTTTTTTTTTAAGTTGAGACCGGTGGGCCTGACCTAATCTTCCAGTTTCTCACCCAATCAACGGTATGAGGGGAAGGAATATCCTGGCTCAAACTAACGTTCCTCTTCCTCTCTGCTTCACAAAGCATGTACAAATAAATCTTTAGTTGCGTTTTTGCAGATACCATGGTGTCTGATACCACGGTATCTGAGACCACGGTCTAAAGTCGTTTTTGCAGTTATTGTGGTATCTGATACCACGGCCAAAAGGCGTTTTTGCGGTTATCGTGCTAGCTGGCCAGTTATCGTGGTATCTGATATTAAGATATACGGTCCGACCGTGGTAACTGATCGTGGTATCTGAAAAGTTATCTCACTTTCATCAAATTTTGTCAAATTGGTGAGAAAGAAGCTTAGCACTTAGTGATGTAACTGGATACCAGTTTTTCTTTTGGAGTGGCTTTGAAAATTGCAATTTTGGCAATAGTCGCTTTTGCAGAGCAACCATGTATCAGATACCACGGTAACTGCAAAAACGACTAATTGCAGATTCAGTTACCGTGGTAACAGATACAATGGTATCTGCAAAAATGTCTACTGTACAAAACCAAAACCATTTGTCCCGTCACATAGACGAAAGAAATTCAACACGTCAGCCCGCCGTGAAGTGTGTCAACTTAGGTTGGAACTAGCAAAATAAGAATGGGGCATTAAGCCAAAACAACGAGGCAAGAACAACGAAACAACAAAGCCATTTCTAGTAAGAGATTTTTTAAGTGAAGAATAAATTTTACCCGGATGGATAGGTCCGGCCGAATTCCAAACACCGGAGATTTCAGCTAAGGTCTGCTACTGGAACTGAACTAGGGGCTGTTCTAGGGGTAAAACAGCATCTGGGGCAAGAAATGTGATTTTTTTTCGTTGTCATCACTACGCCATCCCCCAAGCTACCGGATATCTGGGACACTCGTATGTCGCAAACCGTGGTCCGATCAGAATGGGACTTTACAGTTGGCGAGACCACATTTGCGACCTTTAGCTGAAATACACGCTAACAACCCTTGCAATTGTCAAATGAGCTTTCAGCTCTTGTTTCATCTCCTTAACGATTTTAACTAAAAAAAACTGTCTTGAATGCAACCGCAACCTACTGCCAGTGGGTGCTGGTGCTCTAGACATGGCAGATATGATAATACTTCCGAAACAGGGCCGTATCCAGGGGAGGGGGAATCCCCTCCCCGAAACATGCAAATATAGTCTTATTTATGGCTTTAACCTCTGATTTATGCCTTGTTTGTACTTTTCGATCCAACCCGCTGGCACCCCCCCCCCCCCTAAATAAATTCCTGGATACGGACCTGTTCCGAAATAACCCTTTCCAGGAATTGACGGTATGGCACCGCCAGGGGCGGTCTGTCTTTCCCGACAGAAGTTTCAGTCCCTTTTTTTACACGAGGTCCTAAAAAGACGTGACCTAATTTGACCGAACTAGTCCAGCAAAACGAAAGGAAAGATCCTTGGTGGTGGAACTTTCCGCACCTGGAACTTGCTTAACTCCAACTTTGGTCCGACAAAACTTTGGAAACTCTCGGATCCGGAACCGCTGGGGGAAGCAAACTTCATTTTGTTGACGTAATTATAATCAGGTTCGAAGCAGGCTGAAAGTTCAGTGAGGGTTGTTTCACGGGTGAAGGGATTAATAGGTTCTGCCCAATTCAGGTGAGTTTGGCTGCGGCGCTAATTGCGCTTTCGAAAGTTTATGCCAATGTTCAAGTTGCCTGAGCTAGCAGTAGGATTGTCGAGTTCTTTACGCTTTAGGAACCTCAAAAAGGTGTTTCAGTGAGGTTTCGATTTTGTGGCTCGAAATTTGGCGGGAAATTCCTATTTAGTGGTGAATTAAAGGAGTTATATCATAAGCATTCTAGCACTTG
The DNA here is from genome assembly GCA_030848855.1 of Branchinecta sandiegonensis. Classification (NCBI taxonomy): domain Eukaryota; kingdom Metazoa; phylum Arthropoda; class Branchiopoda; order Anostraca; family Branchinectidae; genus Branchinecta; species Branchinecta sandiegonensis. The sequence continues at coordinate 25,916,144 of JAUPMV010000001.1, read as the reverse complement.
CAATGTCTAGAACCCCCCCCACTCAAGACCCAAGATGAAGCCACGACTCGATCCGACCGCTGGGTCATCTAGCGGCGCTGGTCGGAAGCGCCCGGCATGGGAGGCTGGGATCATAGTTTGACTATGGATCTAACAAAATGTTTTGTTTTAGCAGGCATATGGAAAATGTGTAGAAAAATCAAACGGATTATTTGCATTATCGATTTCTTTAAGTATTTTGTTTTGTGTTTTTTCTTGTTACTTCCCGCAAGTCCAAAGAATTAAGGATGTAAACTAGATCACAATAAACAACCGCCGTAAATTATGCTAAATTCGTTATAGTGATTTCTTGAAGATTCTGAAATTGAGCTATATTCAGCTTCCGAGACCAAAAAATGTCAAACTGTCCGATGATATCTTCTTCCGACATATCTAAACTTCCACATTGTGATATACTTAGTTGTTTTGATCCTCTTACACGCCACTCGATCTTCTCCAAGGTTTTAGTAACTATTTTGGCCACCGCCGGGAGATCAATGAATAGTTAATTAGCAATGGCGGACTAGCTTTCACGAGTGAATTGTCTTCAAGTAATAACCTTGGCTACTGGATTTTGAGGAAAAAACGGTAACAGTGTGTTCGTAAAAATCCGACCCATCGAAAAATGATGGTGTCTCCCACCTTCTCGGCCTACACGAATCTAAGACTTGAAGTCCAAATGATGAAATGAGACGAGATGAAATGAGAGCGCTAATTGTGCTTTCGAAAATTCCTGCCAATGCTCAAGTTGCCGGAGCTAGCAATAGAATTTTCACCTCATTGATTGAACCTCAAAAAGGTGTTGCAGTGGCGTTTTTGTTTTGTGGCTCGGATTTTGCGGGAAATTTCAACTTTGTGGCGAATTCAAGTCCAAAAAATGAAATGAGCTAATTTATCAAGCAGATATGAATAAAAGTGAGGATCCTTCTAGAACAGAAGGGAAAGGACGTAAGCCTAGCCTTCTTAGCCTTAACGGCCACAGCCACATTACACTGACAAGACACAGTACTAAATTTTTATTTTTATTTATATTTACATGTATCGTTTAAATGTAACCGCCATAAGTCATATGATAAATCAAAAAGGGTTATTATTTTTGTTGACGTCCTATGCTATTCGTTGTAAAAGAATATTTGGAGAATATAATGAATTTGAATTTTGAAAAAAAATGTAACAAGAGCTGTAAGCTCATATGGCACTTGCATGTGTTAAGATGATTTGATTGATCAAAAGTAAGTTTCGACTTTGCGGTTGAGATGCGCACTCTAAGGGAGCTGGAACTTCATTTGTAAGCAAAATCCTTGAGGCAAAAATGCTAGTGGGCTGATGGGCATCATGAAAATGCATAAATTGCTTAAAAGTATTTTTTTTTACTTTGCGGTCAAGATTGGTACTTTAAGGAATAATCGGATTTGGGAAGGAGCAATTTCTAAGCAAATGTTGTTGAGTCTCCAATATTCCAGCGAAGTTGCATCGTCCTAGCACATCTGGAAGCACCTTAACGCACGATCACCGGAATCCCAGACCCCCCCCCTCCTCCGACTCCACCCACAATACTCGGAGCCAATCCGGTTCTGTAAATGATTAATCCAGAGCATCTGTTTGTCATTCCCACGAAGTTCGATCCAGATCACACCAGTCTAAGCGGGTCAAGTATTTTCCGCCCTCCCCCCAATAATTGCCGCATTCGGTCCGGAAATGAAAAATATCACCAGAGAAAAAAGTCCTCTGTTTAATTATTAAATTTCACTCGAATCCGATCACCCATTCCAAAGTTACGCATGACTCAATATTCCGGATTCCCCTCCCTCAACTCCCCCCCCCCCCCCAGGATTATCATATCGAGGATTTTTGTTTTATTCCAAGTCAGTTTGACCGGGTTCCTGATATGCCTTCCAATTTTCGTCGTGAAAATCCTCCAAAAAACGGAATTCCGGGAAACCCCCTCCCCCCCTCAAGTGTCCGGATCCAGTCAAATTATGTAAAGATTTACATGGATCAGATGTTTGTTCTTCCCAGCAAGTTTCACTCCGATACCATCATTCTAACCGTTTCTCGAGATATCCGGTCCACCCCACCCCCAGATCCCCCACGGTGGCCGTAGCCAATCCGATTCAGTAAATGACTTACCTAGAGCATCTGTTTGTTCTTCCCACAAAGTTCCATCCCGATCCCTCCATTCTAAACGGGTCACGTATTTTCCGCCCCCCCCCCCAATAGTTCCCGGATCCGGTCCGGATATGAAAAAGATCATCGGAGAAATGTCCTCTGTTCAATTCTTAAATTTCACTCGAATCCGATCACCCATTCCAAAATTACGCATGACTGAAAATTTCGGATTCCCCTCCCTCCACTCCCCCCACCATTATCAGATCGACAAAAATTTTATTTTGAAGTCAATTTGATCGGGTCCCTGATATGCCTGCCAAGTTTCATCGTGAAAATCCCCAAAACCACCATCACCGGAATTCCGGGAAACCCCCTCCCCCCCCATAAGTGTCCGGATCCAGTACAATGTTCTAAAGGACTTATCTAGAGCAGATGCTTGTTCTTCCCAGCAAGTTTCACTCCGATCCCTCCATTCTAACCGTTTCTTGAAATTTCCGGTCTCCCCCCCAACTCCCCCCTGGCTACCGAATCCGGTCAAGACTTTAAACGGGACATTACAGATATATATTCTATTCAGTTATGAAGTTTCATTACAATCCGATCACCCCTTCGAAAGTTAAACACTTCACAATTTCCCGGATTCCCCTGTGGATTCCCCTCCCTCCACTCCCCCCACCATTATCTGATCGACAAAATTTTTATTTTGAAGTCAGTTTGATTGGGTCCCTGATATGCCTGCCAAGTGTCATCGTGAAAATCCCCAAAACCACCATCACCGGAATTCCGGGACCCCCCCCCCCCCCATAAGTGTCCGGATCCAGTACAATGTTCTAAAGGACTTATCTAGAGCAGATGCTTGTTCTTCCCAGCAAGTTTCACTCCGATCCCTCCATTCTAACCGTTTCTTGAAATTTCCGGTCTCCCCCCCCAACTCCCCCCTGGCTACCGAATCCGGTCAAGACTTAAACGGGACATTACAGATATATATTCTATTCAGTTATGAAGTTTCATTACAATCCGATCATCCGTTCGAAAGTTACACACTTCTCAATTTCCCGGATTCCCCTGCCCTCCACTCCCCCCCCCCCCCCCAAATGGTCGGATCAGAAAACTGATTATTTCTAGGTTTGTTTGGTCGGGTCTCTGATATGCCTGCCAAGTTTCATGGTCCTATAGCACAACTGGAAGTACCCTAACTCGAAAAAGTGTGACAAAATGCCCTAAATTTTCAAGTTTCCAGCGCCCCCACTTCCCCGCATATGGTCGGATCGGGAAACTGATTATTTCCAGGCTAGTTTGGTCGGGTCCCTGATATTCCTGCCAAGTTTCATTGTCCTAGCTCATCTGGAAGTACCCTCACTCGAAAAAGTGTGACAAAATGCCCTAAATTTTCAAGTTTCCAGCGCCCCAACTCCCCCGCATATGGTCGGATCGGGAAACTTATTATTTCCAGGTTACTTTGGTCAGGTCCCTGATATTCCTGCCAAGTTTCATTGTCCTAGCTCATCTGGAAGTACCCTAACTCGAAAAAGTGTTCCAAAATGCCCTAAATTTTCAAGTTTCGAGTGCCCCAACTCCCCCGCATATGGTCGGATCGGGAAACTGATTATTTCCAGGTTCGTTTGGTCGGGTCCCTGATATTCCTGCCAAGTTTCATTGTCCTAGCTCATCTAGAAGTATCCTAACTCGGAAAAAAGTGACAAAATGCCCTAAATTTTCAAGTTTCCAGCGCCCCGCACTCCCCCGCATATGGTCGGATCGGGAAACTGATTATTTCCAGGTTAGTTTGTTCGGGTCCCTGATATGCCTGCCAAGTTTCATTGTCCTAGCACATCTGGAAGTACCCTAACTCGGATATGTGGGACAAAAAACTCGGACCGACCGACAGACGGAATTGTGACCGGTATATGGCACTTGAGCCAGAGGCTGCAGCCAGAGGCTGCAAGTGCCATAAAAATACACTTTAACCGGATTCCCATTTTCGTTTCTTTTCTCGTGATTTCCAATGTGGCAATACATACTCTTTGTGATCTGTTCATTTTTATGGCACTTGCAGCCTCTGGCTCAAGTGCCATATACCGATCACAATTCCGTCTGTCGGTCTGTCGGTCTGTCGGTCTGTCGGTCTGTCGGTCGGTCCGAGTTTTTTTGTCCCACATATCCGAGTTAGGGTACTTCCAGATGTGCTAGGACAATGAAACTTGGCAGGCATATCAGGGACCCGACCAAACTAACCTGGAAATAATCAGTTTCCCGATCCGACCATATGGGGGGGAGTGCGGGGCGCTGGAAACTTGCAAATTTAGGGCATTTTGTCACTTTTTTCTGAGTTAGGGTACTTCTAGATGAGCTAGGACAATGAAACTTGGCAGGAATATCAGGGACCCGACCAAACGAACCTGGAAATAATCAGTTTCCCGATCCGACCATATGCGGGGGAGTGGGGGCGCTCGAAACTTGAAAATTTAGGGCATTTTGTCACACTTTTTCGAGTTAGGGTACTTCCAGATGAGCTAGGACAATGAAACTTGGCAGGAATATCAGGGACCTGACCAAAGTAACCTGGAAATAATAAGTTTCCCGATCCGACCATATGCGGGGGAGTTGGGGCGCTGGAAACTTGAAAATTTAGGGCGTTTTGTCACACTTTTTCGAGTGAGGGTACTTCCAGATGAGCTAGGACAATGAAACTTGGCAGGAATATCACGGACCCGACCAAACTAACCTGGAAATAATCAGTTTCCCGATCCGACCATATGGGGGGGAGTGCGGGGCGCTGGAAACTTGAAAATTTAGGGCATTTTGTCACACTTTTTCGAGTTAGGGTACTTCCAGTTGTGCTAGGACCATGAAACTTGGCAGGCATATCAGAGACCCGACCAAACAAAATTAGGAATAATCAGTTTTCTGATCCGACCATTTTGGGGGGGGGGGGGTGGAGGGCAGGGGAATCCGGGAAACTGAGAAGTGTGTAACTTTCGAACGGATGATCGGATTGTAATGAAACTTCATAACTGAAGAGAATATATATCTGTAATGTCCCGTTTAAAGTCTTGACCGGATTCGGTAGCCAGGGGGGAGTTTGGGGGGGGGGAGACCGGAAATTTCAAGAAACGGTTAGAATGGAGGGATCGGAGTGAAACTTGCTGGGAAGAACAAGCATCTGCTCTAGATAAGTCCTTTAGACCATTGTACTGGATCCGGACACTTATGGGGGGGGGGCCGGAATTCCGGTGATGGTGGTTTTTTGGATTTTCACGATGAAACTTGGCAGGCATATCAGGGACCCAATCAAACTGACTTCAAAATAAAAATATTGTCGATCAGATAATGGTGGGGGAGTGGAGGGAGGGGAATCCGCAGGGGAATCCGGGAAATTGAGAAGTGTGTAACTTTCGAACGGATGATCGGATTGTAATGAAACTTCATAACTGAACAGAATATATATCTGTAATGTCCCGTTTAAAGTCTTGACCGGATTCGGTAGCCAGGGGGGAGTTGGGGGGGGGAGACCGGAAATTTCAAGAAACGGTTAGAATGGAGGGATCGGAGTGAAACTTGCTGGGAAGAACAAGCATCTGCTCTAGGTAAGTCCTTTAGGCCATTGTACTTGATCCGGACACTTATGGGGGGGGGTCCCGGAATTCCGGTGATGGTGGTTTTGGGGATTTTCACGATGAAACTTGGCAGGCATATCAGGGACCCAATCAAACTGACTTCAAAATAAAAATTTTGTCGATCAGATAATGGTGGGGGGAGTGGAGGGAGGGGAATCCGAAATTTTCAGTCATGCGTAATTTTGGAATGGTTGATCGGATTCGAGTGAAATTTAAGAATTCAACAGAGGACATTTCTCCGATGATTTTTTTCATATCCGGACCGGATCCGGCAACTATTGGGGGGGGGGGGGGGAAATACGTGCCCCGTTTAGAATGGAGGGATCGGGATGGAACTTTGTGGGAAGAACAAACAGATGCTCTAGGTAAGTCATTTGCTGAATCGGATTGGCTACGTGCACCGCGGGGGAGCTGGGTGGGGTGGGGTGGGGGGGGGTGGACCGGAAATCTCGAGAAACGGTTAGAATGATGGTATCGGAGTGAAACTTGCTGGGAAGAACAAACATCTGGTCCATATAAATCTTTTACATAATTTGACTGGATCCGGACACTTAAGGGGGGGGGGAGGAGGGGTATCCCGGAATTCCGTTTTTGGGGGATTTTCACGACGAAACTTGGAAGGCATATCAGGGACCCGGTCAAACTGACTTGGAATAAAAAAAAAAAATCCTCGATATGATAATCTTGGGGGGGGGGGGGAGTTGAGGGAGGGGAATCCGGAATATTGAGTCATGCGTAACTTTGGAACGGGTGATCGGATTCGAGTGAAATTTAATAATTAAACAGAGGACATTTTTCTCTTGTGACCTTTTTCATTTCCGGACCGAATCCGGCAATTATCGGGGGGAGGGCGGAAAATACTTGACCCACTTAGACTGGTGTGATCTGGATCGAACTTCGTGGGAATGACAAACAGATGCTCTGGATTAATCATTTACAGAACAGGATTGGCTCCGGTTATTGTGGGTGGAGTTGGAGGAGGGGGAGGGGGGTCTGGGATTCCGGTGATGCGCGTTAAGGTACTTCCAGATGTGCTAGGACGATGAAACTTCGCTGGAATATTGGAGACTCAACAACATTTGCTTAGAAATTGCTACTTCCCAAATCCGATTATTCCTTAAAGTACCAATCTTGACCGCAAAGTAAAAAAAATACTTTTAAGCAATATATGCATTTTCGTGATGCCCATCAGCCCATTAGCAGTTTTGCCTCAAGGGTTTTGCTTACAAATGAAGTTCCAGCTCCCTTATAGCGCGCATCTCAACCGCAAAGTCGAAACTTACTCTTGATCAATCAAATCATCTTGACACATGCAAGTGCCATATGAGCTTACAGCTCTTGTTTCTCTTCAAGACGCGTGGTTTCAGAAAAGAAAAATCCAAAAGTGAATCTCACTAAGGATGTGACACAGCCTTCCTGATATTTCCCTCAAAACTGGCAAGCATGCCCCTCCGACCCCATTACTTTCCTTCTGCTTAGTCTGCTTCAGTTCTGATAATGCTCTTAGATATATAATCTCAGCTTGACAACGGCGTAATTTTATCGTCATTTTTGGGGGTTGGGACCATACAATTTAAATATACTCTTACACCTTTCACTATTTGGTTTAGTAATCCATAACAACTTTCACAAAAAATAGTGTTGGATGTGAACACTGTTAAAGGGATCTACCAAGAGATCTGCTAGTCTATAACCTAAGTTTTATAGCCTATCGTAATTTCAAAATACAGTTCATGGAAAAAACAGGAATTAAAATTAAAAATTAAAAAAAATTAGGCTACAAAAATAGTTCGTCATGATTACAATTATATATCGAATGATTCTGTGAAACAAACGAAAAACAAGGGAAACTCAATCCTCAAAGAGTTCTATTAATCTCTTTCGGAAAAGGGCTAAGCTTCCGATGTCTTTGAGACTTTAGGGCTTTTCGTAAGGTGGCCATTCAGCAAATTTATGTTCTTAGGTCAATCAATCAAGTTTATTATCCAAATAGCTTACAGCTAGAAGTAGCTGTCAACTTGGATGGCCGATTGAGTGGATGGCTCCAGATCTGATCGTGGTGAATAAGGTGGTGAGAGTCGCGGGGCACTGCTGTGCTTTCGTGATGGCTTTTCTGGCCTGATCGCACTATGCTAGACACTCTCTCGGCCAGTGGATGAAAGGAAGCTGGTAGGTGAGAGATTTCTACCCGATGTCAATGTTCAAGGAGAGTGCCCTTTGCTAATGTTCTTATAGTTCTACATAGTGCTGCACTAACCTGGTATCTTCGTACACACAGTAGGCGGTACACAGGTTTTATTGATAACACTCGAGACACTGTACGTTGTGGATGTACAGAACAGACTGCTTGACAAAATGGGAAACATTTCAAACTAAAACTTCTTGAGAACCTGTTAGAAAAGCTGACGTGCTATATCGTTGGCCTTTATGGTTCCCGCCATAAACCTATACATCTTTTCGGGTCACCACGAACTAGGCCGATTCATTGAAATGGGCCCGGAGCAATAAAACTAAATAGAAAAGTTACGTTGCGCCTAGCAACATAGAATTAACCTAAGGAAGTTTTCATAGCGTTGAAACCCAATTGAGGGGTTAGCACATGCTAAAATAATCTCCTCTTTAAATGTTTAATAAAACTCGTTGATTGGGTTCAAGACATCTGTTTTCGTCAGTTCGAGTCTTTAAGGGGGGTGGCAGTAATTAGAAAATTACGCAAAATAATCTGACCTTCTTGGAGGTCTGTGTTAGGAAGGAATAATTAGGTTATGATGAAGGGTAGAGAGGGATATGCGGGCGTCTCCAGTTTAAATCCCAACCGTGAACGGGGAGTCCGGCATAATTTATTTGGCCGGACCCTTAGGGAGCGGGCTGGGGTATTCAATAACTCTTCTTCAGTCGTTGGTTGGTTGAACGCCTCCGATTAAGGACTTGTGTGAATTTGTGAATAAACGCTCAGAGGTTGCTAACCAAATGATGATTTTCTTGTTGTTCTATGTGACGATGCGTATGATGAAAGTGTTTTGTGTTGAGTTTTTACTTTGAGTCAGGTGTTAACGCTCACCATTTAACACGCATGACAAAAAACATCCAATGTTCGGCCTTAACCGTGGGCTAATTTTTGAAAATAAAATGAATTCAATTGGATTGAAGGTTGGACTGACTCCAAACAGGGTCGTAAGTCGAGTCTTCAGTGGCAAGTAAGCTCTAGGAAGCCATAAACGTGTCGTAACTGCCATTCTTGGGATTTTCCGGCAAAAGGGCATGCTGGGTCTGTACGAGCCGGCTTTGAACTACCTGGTACCGAAAACTGGCACCAGTCTCCATTTTGGACGGCAAAAACCTGGCAAAGACTCGGTCTCAGACCAATTTTCTGAACTGGCTGGGACCAAGTTTTTATGGCACTTGCAGCCTCTGGCTCAAGTGCCATATACCGATCACAATTCCGTCTGTCGGTCTGTCGGTCTGTCGGTCGGTCCGAGTTTTTTTGTCCCACATATCCGAGTTAGGGTACTTCCAGATGTGCTAGGACAATGAAACTTGGCAGGCATATCAGGGACCCGACCAAACTAACCTGGAAATAATCAGTTTCCCGATCCGACCATATGGGGGGGAGTGCGGGGCGCTGGAAACTTGCAAATTTAGGGCATTTTGTCACTTTTTTTCTGAGTTAGGGTACTTCTAGATGAGCTAGGACAATGAAACTTGGCAGGAATATCAGGGACCCGACCAAACAAACCTGGAAATAATCAGTTTCCCGATCCGACCATATGCGGGGGAGTGGGGGCGCTCGAAACTTGAAAATTTAGGGCATTTTGTCACACTTTTTCGAGTTAGGGTACTTCCAGTTGTGCTAGGACCATGAAACTTGGCAGGCATGTCAGAGACCCGACCAAACAAAATTAGGAATAATCACTTTTCTGATCCGACCATTTTGGGGGGGGGTGGAGGGCAGGGGAATCCGGGAAACTGAGAAGTGTGTAACTTTCGAACGGATGATCGGATTGTAATGAAACTTCATAACTGAAGAGAATATATATCTGTAATGTCCCGTTTAAAGTCTTGACCGGATTCGGTAGCCAGGGGGGAGTTGGGGGGGGGGAGACCGGAAATTTCAAGAAACGGTTAGAATGGAGGGATCGGAGTGAAACTTGCTGGGAAGAACAAGCATCTGCTCTAGATAAGTCCTTCAGACCATTGTACTGGATCCGGACACTTATGGGGGGGGGGGTCCCGGAATTCCGGTGATGGTGGTTTTTTGGATTTTCACGATGAAACTTGGCAGGCATATCAGGGACCCAATCAAACTGACTTCAAAATAAAAATATTGTCGATCAGATAATGGTGGGGGAGTGGAGGGAGGGGAATCCGCAGGGGAATCCGGGAAATTGAGAAGTGTGTAACTTTCGAACGGATGATCGGATTGTAATGAAACTTCATAACTGAACAGAATATATATCTGTAATGTCCCGTTTAAAGTCTTGACCGGATTCGGTAGCCAGGGGGGAGTTGGGGGGGGGGAGACCGGAAATTTCAAGAAACGGTTAGAATGGAGGGATCGGAGTGAAACTTGCTGGGAAGAACAAGCATCTGCTCTAGATAAGTCCTTTAGGCCATTGTACTTGATCCGGACACTTATGGGGGGGGGGGTCCCGGAATTCCGGTGATGGTGGTTTTGGGGATTTTCACGATGAAACTTGGCAGGCATATCAGGGACCCAATCAAACTGACTTCAAAATAAAAATTTTGTCGATCAGATAAAGGTGGGGGGAGTGGAGGGAGGGGAATCCGAAATTTTCAGTCATGCGTAATTTTGGAATGGTTGATCGGATTCGAGTGAAATTTAAGAATTCAACAGAGGACATTTCTCCGATGATTTTTTTCATATCCGGACCGGATCCGGCAACTATTGGGGGGGGGGAATACGTGCCCCGTTTAGAATGGAGGGATCGGGATGGAACTTTGTGGGAAGAACAAACAGATGCTCTAGGTAAGTCATTTGCTGAATCGGATTGGCTACGTGCACCGCGGGGGAGCTGGGTGGGGTGGGGGGGGGTGGGGGGGTGGACCGGAAATCTCGAGAAACGGTTAGAATTATGGTATCGGAGTGAAACTTGCTGGGAAGAACAAACATCTGGTCCATATAAATCTTTTACATAATTTGACTGGTTCCGGACACTTGAGGGGGGGGGGAGGGCATATCAGGGACCCGGTCAAACTGACTTGGAATAAAAAAAAAATCCTCGATATGATAATCTTGGGGGGGGGGGGGAGTTGAGGGAGGGGAATCCGGAATATTGAGTCATGCGTAACTTTGGAACGGGTGATCGGATTCGAGTGAAATTTAATAATTAAACAGAGGACATTTTTCTCTTGTGACCTTTTTCATTTCCGGACCGAATCCGGCAATTATCGGGGGGAGGGCGGAAAATACTTGACCCGCTTAGACTGGTGTGATCTGGATCGAACTTCGTGGGAATGACAAACAGATGCTCTGGATTAATCATTTACAGAACAGGATTGGCTCCGGTTATTGTGGGTGGAGTTGGAGGAGGGGGAGGGGGGTCTGGGATTCCGGTGATCGCGCGTTAAGGTACTTCCTGATGTGCTAGGACGATGAAACTTCGCTGGAATATTGGAGACTCAACAACATTTGCTTAGAAATTGCTACTTCCCAAATCCGATTATTCCTTAAAGTACCAATCTTGACCGCAAAGTAAAAAAAATACTTTTAAGCAATATATGCATTTTCGTGATGCCCATCAGCCCATTAGCAGTTTTGCCTCAAGGGTTTTGCTTACAAATGGAGTTCCAGCTCCCTTATAGCGCGCATCTCAACCGCAAAGTCGAAACTTACTCTTGATCAATCAAATCATCTTGACACATGCAAGTGCCATATGAGCTTACAGCTCTTGTTGCTTAAACCCACTGTGAATGGGACTTGACTAGAGGGTGATGCCATGATCGACGTAATGCATACATCGCACTGGTAATTGTTTATGTTCCAGTATTCAAAACTATTTGAATATTCAAAAACTAGGCTCGGCTCCATAAAGAAAATCCACGGCTTTGGCTGTTTCAAGCCATTTCCAAGGTCCATTGACTGCCAGCAAAAACTCGGAAAAATTCAGATAACCTGTGTTTCGCATGAATAACATGATACGCGAACACTTGTCGGGAGCATAGTGCGCATGGAAAATAGCGAATCGTTGCAAGTGCAAGGTTTAGAATGTAACATATAAAGTTTGGGTCCCTATGCTTAATGGTTAATTAGTGCAATGACGGAAGTAGGCTGCATTGTGATTATAGACCCGACGTGTGAATTAAAGGGGATGATTGGAGATGGTGGAAAAAAGGGGAGCTCATTTCTAATCTATAGGACTGATTATTGTCGGGACACCGTTGACAAGTTGTTTTTGCGGGATTTTCTTTTGGGAAAATTCTAACAAGAACCTAACAAAAAAATTTAGACAAAATTATCCCCAAATAGGGTCAACTAGGTCAACTCTTTAGCGCAAATCGTCCCTGCATCTCGCCAGCTTATTGATTATTTGGTGAATTGATACATATGCTTATTTGAACACTTCTCTAACTGTTTCACTACCCTACCCCAGTCATATGAAAAGGGAAAATAACAAACTTGATATCAGCTAATAGCCAACTATTTCAAGGTTATCCGGCATAAACTTTGAGTAGAAATTCGGTTAAATTGTAATTTGGATTTACAAATTTGCTTCTTCTTCTGTTTGAAGCGTCTGTTGGCTCGAACCGCCATCTTTTTGGCTGAAGGTGCGTTCCTCCTAGCAAGGTATTCAAATTGTAAAAGGAAAACCAGGTGACAGTTGAGTTATTAACACTGTCAGGAACAGCGAAATATTCAAAAAGTGATGAAAACGTGAAAGGAAAAAAGTTTTTGGTAAGTATTTTAGAGGAAAAAAAAATGCCTGATTTGGGTTTTAGTTTTTTCTTCGGTGACCCTTCACTGTTAGGAAACGCAAGCACACCTCTACTGTAAAACCTTTTGTTCTTGAAAATGTGGTGGATCTTTTTATAAAAATGTTGTAAGATCATCAGACAATTATCGAAAGAAATAAACACTGTCCAGTATTTATTGATGAGGTTAAATAGACATTACAAATGAGATAATGCCTCCGAATTAACACCTTTAAAAATGAAGTGTAAAGCAAGCTTATTTTTTCTTGGATTTGAATAGACTGAATTATTTTGACTCTGGAACGGGATTTTTTTATTTTTTACCTTGGGATCTAGTTGTGACTATTCAGAATATTCACTACTGGACCGACAAGACAAAGTTCAACCGACGCGGAGAATTTGAGTTTGAAGAATAGTGCATATTTCAGTGGCTAGTGTCCGATTTCAGATCTGAACGTCACTTCCGAGTCGATCGCTATTGCGTGTGACCTACAAATTATTTATTTTTCGGCTATCGTTTACCCTTCTAGTTGCTAAATACTTCAAGCATAAGGGTATAAGCACATAGAGGTGCCTCAAATCCGAAAGAAAAAGTTCATTAGATGAAAATCGATTATATGAGTATGCAGAGCAAAACAACAAGTGTTGTTTTGCTCTGATGAACGCAATTCAATCTGGTCTTGAGACCTATACTATTTAAGTAAATAAATGATTAACTAAACTGTCGTATCTCAGCTCCTGTTCGGTTGAACTGTACATAGGTAGGCTAATAGCGAAACAAATATCCACAAACACCAGAAATTCAATTAACCTTGTCTCAAGGGATCCATCCCCATTTATTATCCTTCTAAGAAGATAGAGTGGCAAATAAGAGGCTAATTAAGACTTCAAAGGACTTTTTAATAAAATTTGTTTAAGTGGTTGCCAAACTTTTTCTTCCTTGAAATACAGCGTCCGTCTAAGTAGAAACTATTGACAAAGATATGTACTTAGGCTTGGAATTTTTTATTTGCAACCATTACAGTTGAAAACAAAACACTGCTACCAATAACATCCATGTTCGCGGAGTGGTCAGAGTTTCCATTGTTTTAGTTAAGCAAAAATAAAGACTACAAATTAATTCACATACTAACTAGGTACTGTGTCTGTATGTGTCTTGATGTGTTTATTTCTTTTCTTTCATTTACTCCGCTTTTTCAAAATGGCGGCCCGATGAAAAATTTGTAGCCTGCGTAGTAGTATGGTAGTAGTATGAAAACGTTGCATGTAATACTATGTAATAGCAAAGAATACTATCATTTAATGTGCCTCAGACTGGTCCAATCTTATGTAGTAGTATCCAGTAGCATCCTGTCTTGCCATAGTAACATCCAGTCTTGCTAATAGTACCACATAGTAGTATGCAGTAACACGGTAGCCTTGAAGTAGAAGCATGTAGTAGCATCGTTAGTACTGAATGCGACTTTTTCGTATTACTTCATAGTACTATTTTGAGATAAATTTTTCATCGGGGGGTTACATATAAATTACATACTTACTTACTACGAGGAAATATTTTATCATGTTTTTATCAGTTTGCCAGCTTTGTAGCCTATGTCCTGCATAGCAACCAACTGAATGTAGCCTACGTTGTATTTCAGCGTATATGGCACTTAGGTAGAAGAAAAACTGGACCTCCCAAACACAAGAACTATACTTTAGGTACTCCTTCATATATTGATTTCCACGAGAATTTCCTCATATATTTGTTTGAATTAACCCGAATCTTAATATTCCGAAATCCAGGTGTAAGTAAGTAAGTAATTTATTTGTAACACGCCATTTTAAAAGGTGGTAAGTGAACAAAAAGCAAAACACATGAAAGGCACATAAAAAAGTCACTAAGTTTTCAATCTTCGGCCAGGAAGCAGTGGACAACGTCATGCGCTGGTTGGGCCCAGTTGTCCATGAGCGACGAGGAAACTTGCATCTTGAATTTTATGATGCAAGATACACCATAATGCATAAATAAGAATAATGTAGTAACATACATAAAGAAAGAAAAGTGCGAGAGAGAGTATCCAAGCGTTTCAAGCAGAAGCTGAGTCTTTTATGGCCCTCTTTAAACTACCTGAGCTTAGCCATGAGCTCCTCATTTTGTTCAGTTACTTTATGGTTACCTCTCTAGTCTCATTAAGTACAACCGACCTCATAAAAGAAGATTGAGTAGACTAATTGCAATGCACAGTTAGTCATCAAATCAGGGCTAGGGAGTTTTAATGGGGCTGTCACCAAACATTTATTAGCACTTAACGCTGACTATATTTTTTGTATTCCTTAGTTACACAGACTTCTATGAGCATCGTAAAACTTTTATGTGTTCTACCTAGATTAGTAATGATTCGTAGGGGGATATGAGGAGGGAAACTGAATTTAGTTCGGCAATCGCAAAGATTGCCTACGGTAGTAGGCTATAGAAGATTTAAAGCACAATGAGTCCGTCGTGTTTATCTCAGAATAATAATTAAAAATAACAGTTTAAACCCAACGAAAAGATGAGGAAGAGCAGGACCTCTGTTCTGATGGTTTTGAAATGGCAAAACGCATTTAAGCAGTATTTCGGCTTGGAATGCTATTGTATGAGCGTCAGATTAATATTAACTAGCATGACAAGGTCTCACGCGTGAAATAGCAAGAATTGGTTTAGAATTTATGGCTTTTTTATGTTTGAGAAAATTTTACAAATAGACCAGGCCACTCGTGGTTTACTTTTAGAGTAGACTACTGAACTGATACTTAGCGAAGCTGATACTACGAATACGGACATTCGATCAAATGAACCTGAAGCTGGACAAGATTCTAATTGCGCGATAACTTATTCTTACGCGAAAGACGACATTCGACGTTTGAGCGCTTGTGCGCTTGTTTTGGTTATTGTCTTGGTCCATTCATCTTATATCTCCAGAAAAAATAGCTTATCGTTATTACAAATATTATCGAATCGATATTCAAACTCTAAAAAAGCAACTTTTCAGGGGAGCGATTTTTTTTTTTTTTTTTTGCCTTTGCGCCGTTATGGAATAATGTTATTTCTCAAAAAAGGGGTTAAGGAGAGCATGTCAATCGGCAAGTCGATTTCGGCAATTCCCAGTCAAAAAGGGCAATTAATGGGACATTAGGGGACTACGGGACAAGCGCGTTTTAGGCAATCCTAGCAAAGGCAAGGCGACTTTAAAAGATAAGGCAAATATCGATGTGATCAAATTCGAAAGCAGGAGGTGGTGGCTCTTTGGTATTTATTGTTCATAATGAGCGTGTTCCACCCTCGTACAAATAGTAACTATTAGTTACTATTTCCGGTCCAACCTCATGAAAAGCTACTACGCTGACCGTTCCAGCCTTCTCGAAATAGTAACTATTTGCTTACCACGCTCGGGAGCGTAGTAAGCGTCGTAACTACGGATCTCTGTCACGTGATTGGTTGGATTCGCCCGCGGCATGATATTCTGCTGGAAAATAGAAAATTCGTTCCAGCCTTGACGACAAAAAGGCAGAATTTGTGACGTCATGCGTGGTAACTACGGTAAGTAGGGTGGAACACGCTCAATGTCGGAGATGAATTTATATCGATTTGAACCAAGGAAGACCTGGAGCGTGTTCCACCCTCGTATCAATAGTAGCTATTAGTTACTAAATCCGTTCCAACCTCCCGAAAAGTTACTATGCTGACCGTTCCAGCCTTCTCGAAATAGTAACTAGTAGTAACTATTTGCTTACCACGCTCGGGAGCGTGGTAAGCGTAGTACCACGAATCTCTTTCACGTGATTGGTCGGATTCACCCGTGGCATGATATTCCGCGGGAAAATAGAAAAATCGTTCCAGCCTTGACGACAAAAAGGCAGAATTTGTGACGTCATGCGTGGTAACTACGGTAAGTAGGATGGAACACGCTCAATGTCGGAGATGAATTTATATCGATTTGAACCAAGGAAGACCTGATCTTCGAGCATATCGAGTGGCAGGTCTATCAAGTATCGTCCTATGAGAGCCGGTAAGCGGTCATCCGTATTGAGAGAATTTAGTTCATTTTATTGACAAAAACATCCGATAGGCGTTCCACGTAGATGTAGCAAGACATTTTGTTCTGAAGGGGGTAAAGAATATAAAAAAAACGACTTTAATACTCAACGACTTTAATACTCTACACAACTCCAAAACACGCCAGTGAACCTCGGGACTAGAAACTTCGCACGAACGATGACTCAAAGCCAATCAACGGCTTTTGTTGGGTACAGCTGCGGTGACGCTTCCGGCTGTTCAATAGGCACACGGCGATCCTTTACTGGAACGAAGAGTTAGTCATCAATATTATTGTAGGGTTTTCGGTACTTCAGTTTTTGTATTTACTAATTACTTGTAACTAATTTCTTACCTGACCTATGTGATTGTAACAAGTCAGTTGTTGGACTTGCACGTTGGGAACTTGGGGGATCAGTTTGTCAGACGGGAATTTTCCCAAAAAGGTTGTCAAGTAATATAGACCTGTCAGTTGAAAACTTGTCACTGAAATGTAGCCTATTGAACTTTGCCGTTTGAGGTGTTCAGAAAAACGGATCCGACAAACGACGCGATTCGAAAACGCGATTTCGCCTGAAAGTCAAAATCGCACTTTAAACACTTACGTAGTTTCAGGGTCATCATGGCAACACTGGCAAAACGATATGTAAAGACTCTAAGCAGAAACAATCACAACAATGGATATACTAGAACGGGTCTACAAACTCTTGATTTTGTTTTTAAAGTTGACGCCATTGAAGTTTCAAATTTATCCCTGTTGTCTGTTTCTAAGGTTTCTTGTGTGAGATCATTCCTTGGTTTCCAAACTTGTACTTAAAATAAATTTTGGCTAATTTTGTTCTTTGGGCTTGGGTGGTAAAGCAAAATGTAAGAAGTAAAATTAAAAAGTAAATAAAAAGTAAAAGTAAGTAAAATGGGTGACCAGTAAAAAATGAATAAAGTTCTTCATACTTTTACTCATAGAACAAACTGATTTAATGTGCGGTGCCACACATTGTGCCACAATCGTCATTGATGCTTCGACTAAAGCATTGGTAATCAGATTTTATCAAAAGGTTGCCTGGTCTCGTGACATTTGCCGGGATAATCTCGACCTCTTTTCTCCATCTGGAAAATATATACCACGGGGCAAAATATATTCCTTCGAGATATCACATTCCCCAGTGATCATTCTCGAATGATGCGGTTTGACACTTTTCCCGCCATTACCAAGATCCAGAGATGCTGTGTCATCATTACCCTGCCAGATTTTGTCACTTGTGTGACAAATATTCTTTTCCCTACAAGTTTAAGAAGCATTAGTCGTTGGGACATGGAAATGCTATATCGAACGACGGAAAATTCTACGGTATTAATTTTGAGATGGTTGACACTCAGTTGATGAATGTTAGAAAAATCCGAAATGTCGTATTTCCTATGCTTAGATATGAGAGAAAGTAGAGGGGTTCCTTGGTATTGCAAGGAACGAATAATGACAAGAATTTCTGTCTCACAGTCAGCAGCTGCGATTTTTTTTTATCTCAGTTCTTGCTTCTCTTTTCCCAATTCTCTTACAAATTAGCATTTTTTACTGAGGAAATGCTATTGAGAACGAAAAATGAGAGCTTTCCAGAAACAAGAACGGAGAAACGAGGACTCTTCCCCTTTCTTGTTTTTGCAAAAACACAAGAAAAGGAGAATTGGCTTCATCCCAATAGTAAAAGAAATGAATTAGGAGAATAGAGAACTGAGACAAAAAAAAACGCAACGACTCTCCCGAGCAAAAATCGCGATTATCTTCCACAAATATTACCCATGTGCTGTCAGTCGGCAAGTTTTCATTCGGCAAGTAGATTTTGGCAATTCCCAGTCGAATAGTCCCACACAGGGCAATTTAGAAAACGGCAAGTCTCTACGACATTGATTCCCAACCTTTTCTGTATCGTGCACCCCTAATCAAGGTTCAAAAAGGTACCGTACTGACGAATTGTTGTTTTACTATTTTTGCCCATGATCAGAACGTCATCAAGGCGATAACCCATTTATTGTCATCAGTGGTAAGGCATGTAAATCTGAAGTTGCGTACGATGGGGTAACTGATTTTGAGGACAATACTGAACTGACTTAGGGGAATCTGAAACGATCGAAGCGAGGTATTGAAGCCATAGACATTAATTTTGGGACCTTCGACTACCCCTTGCGAGGGTGTCTCGTACCCCTTGGATACGCGTACCACCTTTTGGGAACCACTGCCCTACGGGACGCGCGATTTCGGCACACAAAGGATTACTCGACTTTACACTGTCAGAAGTTTCATAACAGATAACACGAGGATGCGCGGTTTCAACAGATAATGCGTAACAGATAACACTTCGGATGTTATCTGTTGTGTTTCAAACTGTTATGCATAATAAGCGTTATCATCAGGAATAACCGAAAAACCGCCAAAAAGTATCTGCTGAGTTTTCCGACATCATGACGATAAGGAATAATGTCAGTTCTTCCAAACAAAGCTTGTCATGCATAACATTTTCAAACACAACAGAGAACATCTGAAGTGTAATCTGTTACGCATTATCTGTTGAAACAGCGCATCCCCGTGTTATCTGTTATGAAACTTCTGACAGGGTAATGGCGTACCATTAACAGAATACCAATGCGACTAACTTCGGAGGCAGGAGGTAAAGCCTGTTCAGTTGAGCCGGGTCAATTCTGAAGCAGTTTCAACAACTGCCAATATCTAAACAAGGATGCTCATCCAACTGCCGTGTTCAGACTATATATAGACAGAGCTGTCTTCGTGAATAAACCGTTTTTGAGCCTTGAAGTTTCAGATTTCCTGTAAGAAATAAAATAACACACAACAAGATTTGCAAGGCTAGCGTATAGGTTATACCTATACCTATATACCTATAGGTTGTTCTTATTCCTCTTTTATTTATTTATTTATTCATTTATTTCCCTCGAAACTGAGAAATACCATAATATGGTATAAATCGATCAACTAATTCATTCAGTAACACTATAAGTAATATATAAAATACATAAGGTTGGGACAACTAAGTTAAAATTATCAACGTTCTTCATTATTTACTTGTGAAAGAATGGGTATAGGTTGTGGGATTGGAGTGTTTCCGAAGCTTTTTTGTAGAAGTTTGTCAACTTTTTTTTTAGTGTCAGTTTATGAACTGAATGACTGACTGAACGGCAACTTTTCTGGTTAGACGGGAAGTTTATTCTTTTCCACTTTCCCATCGAGAATCAAAGAAAGTGAAGGAAATAAGGCTTTGAAAATCTGACCATGCCTGAGCAAAATTATGTACATATTGCATCATACTTTCACTCGAAAATTTGACAATTTTTGTTTATGTCTGAAAGAAAGGTGCAGAGCACCATTTAACATTTCCCATTTCTGACCGTCACATACTGGAAACCGAAGAAATTTATAAGGTGGGTAGAATATTACCGATAAATCATGCGAGTGGAGGCCCTGGTAAATAACAATGAACAATAAATCTAAAGGTATAAACATAAAAAGCCCGTCTTATTGGAAAATTGCCCTATGGAGGAACGGCATTTTTTTTAGATGGGAGGAGCTTATGTTTTTGATGAGAGGAAATGAGAATATGGAAGAGAGTGAGAAATAGAAAGAAAATAGTTATATTAATTGTAATTAATTTATGTAAAGGGGATATGTTGCATTAAGGTTAAGTTTGTTTGGTAGCGGCGTCCAAATGTTTTTGCTGGAGAGGGTGGAAATGCAAAAGAAGGATGTCTAAAAAGTCTAGGCTATATAACTATAAAATCTATGTATAGGCTAGATGTGGTAAAGTGAGATACATCTGTACAGTGGGGTTTGAATGAAGGTTGTATTTATTGTAACAAAAAAAAGTAAAAAAGGACCAGTACTAGTGAACGGTTCTATCTATTCCAATTTCCGAGATTTCCGGAACAGCCTTACCGAAGATGCGATTAACGCGAAATCACTTAGATTGTTTTAGTTATATTAATTTATTTATTTTAACCTCCTAAAAGAGACGAAACAGTTGAAAAATAGAAAAAAAAAATGGAAAAAAGACACAGTTTCAAGTCTATTACAGATCAGAATTACCATTCCCAATTTATTCGAGATGCGTACGAGAAGAGGAGTGTTATGCGATTTGTTGTTACTATAATTGTTGCTAGAGGTTTAGACATCTATATTGATCATTATCAACCGTCTAAAAGTGTGGTTTTCGTAAGAGATCTGTGCAGATTGTCATTCTACCGTTGGGTTTTTTGGGTGTGGTTTCTCTGCAGTTTTAATTTAGTGCAATTTGAAATACTGTCTTTTAGTTATGAAACTACAGTATTTGGAATGGACAAATAAAAAGTTACGAAGCAAAAATTTTGGACGAACTGAGAAAACAAGAATGAAACTCAGCCGGAAGTACATCCAATAAAACGCGACTTAGGTTCTTGATCGTCTAGACATGATTGCTTATCTTCCGAATAATAGGCCAATTATATCACTAAGACAAGGAACGTAATGAGATGGAAATAGCAAGCTTATTTCTTAGGCAAATTCGGCCGGAGCTAATTTCTTCCTGTCTCATTTCAGGGAGATGAACAGAGGCGAGCGAAAAACGCAACCAGACAAATTGGATTTCGTGGGAATTTCAGATTTGTTCCGAAAAGTAAGTGACTACAGACTAAGACCAGACTACGGATCAGACACTTTCCTCCAGTGACAATCGGAGGGATCCAGACAAAGAGGGCGGTAGAAAAGCACTAACCGACCAGTCAGATCTTCATAAAATACCGTTCGTGTCCATAATGCCCATGCAGCCTACTTTCCTATAACTGTATTCATTAATGCTTAAAGGAGTTATATCATAAGCATTCTAGCACTTGCAACGTCTAGAACCCCCCCCCCCCCAAGTAAGTCACGACTCTATCCGACCGCTGGGTCATCTAGCGGCGCGGGTCGGAACCGCCCGACATGGGGAGGCTGGGATCATAGTTTGACCATGGATCTAACAAAACGATGGCATATGGAAAATGTGAAGAAAAATCCAACTAATTATTTGCATTATCGATTTCTTTAAGAATTTTGTTTTCTGTTTTTTTCTCGTTAATTCCCGTAAGTACAAAGAATTAAATATGAAAACTAGATCATAATAAACAAACGCCGTAAATTATACTAAAATCGTTATAGGGATTTCTTGAAGATTGTGAAATTGAGCTAAACAATATTCAGCTTCCGAGACCAAAAATTTCAAACTGGCCGATGATTCCTTGTTCCGACAAATCTAAACGTCCAAATGATGATATACTTAGTTGTTTTAATCCTCTCACAGGCCACTCGATCTTGTCGAAGGTTTTAGTAATCGTTTGACCAGCGCTAGGAGATCAATGAATAGTTAATTAGCAGTGGGGATTTTCTTTCAGGAGTGAATTGTGTTCAAGTAATTTTTGGATAACGTTGGCTACCATGAGGATTTTGGGAAAAACAAAGGTCACAGTGTGTTCGTAAAAATCCGACCCATCGAAAAATGATGGTGTCTCCCACCTTCTCGGCCCACATGAATCAAAGACTTTAAGCCTGGATACACAAATGTTACATTCTAAGCCCGCTAACTATACCTCACTCACCATTTTCCATGCGCATTTTTCCCCCGATTAGAGTTCGCGTATCATGCTATTGATGCCTAAAATTTTGCTGAGTTTTTGCCAGACGTCAATGGACCTGGGAAAAGGCTTAGACAGCCAAAGCCGTTAAGTTGTTAGATGAAGAGCCTAGTTTTACAGTATTCAAATAGTTTTCAATATTGGACCATAGAGAGTAAATAGTGCGAGGTGTGCTTTAAAGGACCCCTCTTGCTTATTTTGCCTTTTATAATATACCTAGCTCTCTTATGGAATTATAAGCTTCTAGAATCCCCCATATTTCTCCATTCTTTCGTTTTGTCCCTACAAATTTTTAGCGCGTTTTGGCCGTGCCGAGTTTATTGCTCAACACAATGCAAAGTTTGCCAAAATCTTAAGCCTCCGCTGACAAACCTTTCGCCTAAAGGATATGAGAATCTTCTGTTTTTGACTTCTTTAATTCGCTTAGTTTTCCTACTTTTTAACCATGGTGTGTCCCATTTTCAAATGTTTTGTGCCCAGCCGTCGCGTCGGAGAGCAGGAAGGCTGGATAGAGCCCACATGCGCTAACAAGAAAATCGCTAAATCAGGTGGACAGTAATGTTATTTTCGAAAAACATTTTTTCTGACCCATTTCACAGTGGAACTATCATTTCTAGTAAGAGTTGTGCTTTAAAGGATACGTCGTAATTGTGATAGTAATCATTCTACTCCAGTAGTATTTCCATCCCTTCTCGTTTCCCAGATTCGCCGCTTCATAAGTGTAGGTTATTATCCAAGGAGCACATTCTTCCGGAGACTGGTTATGCGAGTTTTGCCAAGATTGTCATCCAAGGCAAGGGGGATCGACTAAAAAGAGGCACGGTACGGCACAATATAGTGTAGGAGGCACAAGTACGAAAAAGAGTTACGAACACCAAAAGTGCCCTTTAAGGCTCCAGACTGAGGGGCAGGGACAATGTTCTAACGTGCCTTCTTTTAGGCTCCGAAGTTACGAAGTCTCTGCATCTTGCTAATCACAAACACTTATTTTTACTCGTGCCTCCTCCGCCATGCCGTGCCGTGCCGTGCCCTTTTTAGTCGATCCCAAGGCAAGGGACATGAAAAGAGACTAAAAATGGCCGAAGCCGTGTGTAATTTTCTGTAAGCATAGCTTAGTTGAAAAGTGGTCAACTATCTCAGGAATCTGAGCAGAAATACTATACAGTGCGAGGTGTGCTTTCATCGACGCGTTTATTCACTTTAACTGTCAGGGCAGTGGACTCTTCAGTGTTGCCACTTGTAGCAGATCTCTGCCATAACTGTCGCGAAATTTCTTTAATTTAAAGGAACTCTTTCCGTCAAAAAGGATTTATTTGTTTTATGAAAGTTAGCTTGTCTGATAGGAGAAAGAAAAACATGAAATCAGTCATTTGAACTGAAATTATGAAACCTGCTGTCGGTTTAGCTGGTAAACCTTATCAGTTAATAACACACCTCTGGCTAACCACAGAATGCGAACTCTGCGATTAGTCACAGGTTTTTTTACTACTACCCAGATTCACAGCTGTGAAAATATCTATCGGCTTGTGCCATAACTGTCGCAAAGTTTCTTTAATTTAAAGAAACTCTTCCCGGCAAAAAGGATTTATTTGTTTCATGAAAGTTAGCTTGTCTGAAGAGAAAAAAGCAATGAAATCAGTCACTTAAAAACTGAAATTATGAATTCTGCTGTCGGTTTAGCTGCTTAACCGTGTCAGTTAATAACACACCTCTGGCTAGCCACAGAATGCGAATCTGCGGTTAGTCGCAGGTTTTTTACTACTACCCAGATTCACAGCTGTGAACAAATTTATCGGCTTGTGCCGTAAATGTCGCAAAATTCTTTATCTCGCACTATTTACTCTTCAACTTACAGTATTTTAATATATTTGAATACTTTAAAACTAGGCTGTGCTTTCAACAAATAACCCACGGTTTTGGTTGTTTTTAGCCTTTTCCGAGACCCGTTGACTTACAGTTAAAACAGGGAAACAATTTACATAGCCGGTTTTTCTGATGGGAAACTTCTCGCAGACAACCGTCGACAGCGTGATACACATCGAAGGTGGCAAAACACGGCAAGTGAGAAAATCAGCGTGGTTTTGTTAGAGGGGTTAAAATGTACCGTACGAAACAGTGGGCTCGGGATTTTAGAAATATATGGAGTGATTATGGAAGTAGGTTGCTTTAGTATTATAGTCGTTTAAAGAAACTCTTTCCGGCAAAAAGGATTTATTTGTTTTACGAAAGTTAACTTGTCCGATAAGAGTAAAAAACGATGAAATCAGTCGCTTAAACTGAAATTATGAAATCTGCTGTTGGTTTAGCTGTTAAAACCGTATCGGTTAATAACACATCTGGCTAACTACAGAAATGCTAACTCCGCGATTAGTCGCAGGTTTTTGACTACTACCCAGATTCACATCTGTGACGAAATTGATAGCAGGAAATCGATAGGGAAATCGTTAAAAGCTATTTGGCCAAGTTCAAAGAAACTCTTTCCGGCAAAAAGGATTTATTTGTTTTAGGAACGTTAGCTCGTCTGATACGAGAAAAAACGAGAAAATCTGTCACTTAAGCTGAAAGTATGGAATCTGCTGTCGGTTTATCTGTTAAACTGTAACATTTAAAACACACATCTCTGGCTATCCACAGAAATCTATAAGGTTTTCGCTGAAACTGAAAAAAAATACTGAATTTATTAGGCGCTACAGGTTTTGGCGGTCAAATAACACACATTCCGCCAGAAAAAATGGCAACACTGGGACTGTCTGAGAGAAGCGTTCTGACTCTTCTTGGATACTTTAAAGGAATTGTCTTACCAATAATACTAATGCAATCTGTCGCTCCATATATTTCTAAGCCCGGAGACCCAAATTTCGTACGGTACATTCTAACCCGTCTAATAAAATCACGCTGATTTTCTCACTTGCCGTGTATTGCTACCTTCGCTGTGTATCACGCTGTCATCGGTTGTCTGCGATAAGTTTTTACGCAAGAAAAACTGGTTATGTAAATTGTTTCCCTGTTTTCGCTACAAGTCAACGGGTATCGGAAATGGCTTAAAACAGCCAAAACCGTCGGTTATTTGTTGAAAGCACAGCCTAGTTTTAAAGTATTCAAATATTTAAAAAATACTGTAAGTTGAGGAGTAAATAGTGCGAGGGGTCCTTTAAGTGCTTCAGGAGGTTCAGTAGGAATTAAGGTCTAAGTTTATCACCTTGACACAAAAGAACCACACTTTCTCTCTCAGGAGTATAAAGCCCTTTTAGCGCTTCATTTATAGTTTCAGTTTCATTTAGCTTTATTTAAAGAAAAATACGGAACTAGCATTAGATACGAGTCAGGAAAGCACTAAAAGGGGTGTTTGGCTAAGGCAGGGAACTAACCAATATTAATTAAAAAGCAAATTAACTGAATATGTCAGTAAAGTAAACAAGAAGAGAGGAGAGAAGAAAGATAGAATAAAATATGGTTTCAGCTTCAAATTTAAAAAAGAAGAAGAGTAAGAAACAAAAAGAAATCAAGAAACAAGGAAAATAAAAACTTGGGAGTTTGAGGACAGCACAAAACACTTCCTTTGTTCATTTCCCGATTTGTTTGTTCACGCCGTGACGATGTAGCGTGAGTTAGTGACGGCCTTGAAAAATAAACTTTTCTGCTTGAAACTATAGTTTGGGACGATTTTTCGACTTTTCGACATATATATCCACTTTCGAGACACCATATAACAGGATCGATATTTCAGGACATGTTTTGCCTCTCGTACAATTCAGCGAACGGAAATTGTTATCAAAGAGAATTTTGCACCATTTTTTTTTGTCGATGAATGTAAGATCATATTACGAACAAGTGCGCAAGCGCTCAGACGTTGAGTGTGAAAGTAAAATATTTTTAACTTCTTATAAACAAACAGCGTTAGAACCAAGACGTTTCACATCCCCAATAATCAAATTTTTTTAAATAAACTAATTTGAAATCATCCCAGCTTAAAAGTTTTCAATGTAAACAAACCGCATTTAGAAATCCAAAGAAGATCCCCAAGATCTTGGTAGAACGGTCTCAGTTCAACACTGAATGTCTTGCTTGCCAGTCCCAGTCTGTTTGGTCCCATGAATTTATGGGAATATTACGAACAAGTGCGCAAGCGCTCAGACGTTGAGTGTGAAAGTAAAATATTTTTAACTTCTTATAAACAAACAGCGTTAGAACCAAGACGTTTCACATCCCCAATAATCAAATTTTTTGAAATAATCTAATTTGAAATCATCCCAGTTTAAAAGTTTTTAATGTAAACAAACCACATTTAGAAATCCAAAGAAGATCTCCAAGATCTTGGTAGAACGGTCTCAGTTCAACACTGAATGTCTTGCTTGCCAGTCCCAGTCTGTTTGGTCCCATGGACCGACCATGGATACCCCGATAAACTGGACAGAGCTAGAGCTACTCGCTGAGCTTTGGGTTGATGCCCGTCTACTTCCCTCTTAGCCGCTGGATCATCAGCTGCGTTCGTTGCACTCGGGGCTGTCTCTGGTGTTTAGTCTCCAGTGTTCGGTTCTTCCCTTAAAACGCGTTTTTTTGGTTCACCTGTGAGTTGATGAAAACTGGCTAACTCCTCGCTTAAGCCGGGCTCACGAGCAGGTTCTGGTTAGTCGGCACCGGTGAGATAAAACCGGACACTGGTTAGTTCAGCAAGAGCTGAAAGCTCATATAGCACTTGTAAGAACAGTTAGCATGCTTGTCTGATACAGTTTGAAGTTGCAGTCAAGGCTGCATCTCTCTCCCGATACTCATTTCATCAGAAAATCGGCTTGATCTACTAACATGCCTAACATGCCTGCCAAGTTTCATGGTCATAGCACAGCCTGCCAAGTTTCATGGTCATAGCACATTAGGAAGTAGGCTACCATAGCTCGTGATGACTAGAATTGTGGAAAACCCTCTCAAACTCCCCCAACTGTGACAAGATCCGGTCCTGCTTTGTCAGTATTGTCTCGTATTGTCTCTACGGCTTATGTTTATTCTTTCCTTCAACTCCCATCCCGATCTCTCGACTCTAAAGGTGAGTCTTCACCTTCCGGAATCTCGGTTCACAGGTTCTTCGACATTTTCCGGAAGATTTCCCAGATTCCGGAAGTTCCGGGAGGCGAAGACCGGACTTAAACGTTTCACGAGATTTCTTGCACTCCCCTCCAGCTCCACCCCCCCCCCTTTATTGCATTCGTTCCGGACTTGAGATTGATCATCCGCGACGCTTGTTCTTGACACTTGTCGTGTTTCATTCACGTCCGATCACCCGTTCTAAAGTTATGCATGCCACTAGATCCTGGATCCCCCCCATCCCTCCACTCTCACCAACATCACCGTATCGGGGAAGGAGCTACTTTCAAGTCGACCTAGGAGAGTACCTAATATTTCTGCCAAATTTCATGATCCTAGTACATCTGGAAGTCCCCTAACTCGTGGTCACGTCGGAAATCCAGGAAACCCCCTCCGACACCCTCCACTGCGACACGATCCGGAACTATTTTGTCAATAAAGTATCTAGGGTTAATGCTCGTTCTTCCCTTCAAGTTCCATCCCGATCCCTCGACCCTAAGCGTTACAAAAGATATCAGGTCCCCCCTGTACCCCCCACCCCCAGTTATCGGATTCGGGCCAGATTTGAGATTGAAAATCTGAGACACTTGTTCTTCACACTTGTCAAGTTTCATGCATGTCCGATTACCCGTTCCAAAGTTATATATGTTTCTAGTTTCCGGATTGCCCATCGCTCCGCTCCCCCCGCGATGGCTGGATCGCGGAAGTGATTATTTCCAAGTTAATCTGGCCGGTTCTCTCCGCCTTCCAAGTTTTATTGTCCTAGGTGCCCCCCTCCAGCCCCTCCCCCCACAGGTATCGAATCTGGTCCGGATTTGAAACTGAATATCCGAAACACTTGTTCTTGATACATGCCAAGTTTCACGCATGACCGATTACCCTTTCCAAAGTTATGCATATTAATAGTTTCCGGATTTCCCATCCCTCAACTCCCCCACTATGATCGGAGCTGGAAAGTCTGGTCAATTCCCTGATATGCCTGCCAAGTTGGATTGTCCTAGCTGATGTGGAAGCGTTTCACGAGATTTTTTAGTTTAGTTAGCATCAGAGCAAAATCAGAATTCGTTCTGACAACTTGGTCTTACTTTAATCTTTAAACCGTATCTTTTCCCGCATTCACTTTCAAATACATAGACGCTTAGCCCTATTAGTAGAGCGTCGGAACAACAACTCAGAGGTCGTCAGATCAATCCCGCATTTGAATCTTTTGCTTTTGCTGCCGTTGTTCCTAGTTTCCGGTCTCGCGGATCCGGGGAAAGTTGGATTGGGGAAGTGATTATTTGTAAGTTAATCTGGTCGGGTCCGTGATACGCCTGCGAAGTTCCATCGTCCTAGCTGGTGTGGAAGTGCCCGATTCACGCATGACCGATTACCCTTTCCAAAGTTGCATATTAATTGCTTCCGGATTTCCCATCCCTCCACTCCCCCCCACTATGATCGGATCTGGAAAGTGATTATTTCCAAGTTAATCTGGTCGGTTCCCTGATATGCCTGCCAAGTTGCATTGTCCTAGCTTATGTGGAAGCGTTCCACGAGATTTTTTTTAGTTTAGTTGGCATCAGAGCAAAAATAGAATTCGTTTTGACTACTTGGTCGTACCTATATTTTCTCGCATTCGCTTTCAAATACATCGACGCCTAGCCCTACTGGCGGAGCGTCGGAGCAACAA
This sequence comes from Branchinecta sandiegonensis, assembly GCA_030848855.1. NCBI lineage: Eukaryota > Metazoa > Arthropoda > Branchiopoda > Anostraca > Branchinectidae > Branchinecta > Branchinecta sandiegonensis. The sequence goes on along the minus strand of JAUPMV010000001.1, from coordinate 25,887,016 downwards.
CACAGAGGTCGTTGGATCGATCCCGCGTTTTGGATCTTTTGGTTTTGCTACCCTTTTGCTACCGTTGTTCGAAATCGAAAAGATATTAGTGATATTCGATCTTCTTACTTCCGATTCTGTAAATTTCTTCTCTATCTTTCTCTTTGGTACAAGAATCGAAAGATAGTCAAAAAGTTTTATCTTCCCAATATTACTGAGAAGCTGACTGACCTACACAAAAAGCTCTCAGAAACAGCGTATCGACGTCTGTCGCCTCACCACGGTTTGATCCGTTTGTTTGATTAATGTTTTGTTGACTCTAGTTTTTGTTTTACACCTTTTTCCGTTTTATTTTTCCTTCTTCATGTTTATACTCCACTATTAATCTTTTTGATGTAAGTGGGTAATAAATAAATATTATTATTATATTACTAGTTTCCGGTCTCCCGAATCCGGGGAAAGTCGGGTTGGGGAAGTGATTATTTGTAAGTTAATCTGGTCGGGTCCGTGATACGCCTGCGAAGTTTCATCGTCCTAGCTGGTGCGGAAATTCCCGAACTAGAAAAACCTGCACCGACCGACCGACAGACCGGATATAGGACCGGACAGAAATTGCGATCGCTATATGGCACTTGGCCGGAGGTCAAGTGCCATAAAAACGGGTTATCGGACTGGTGAGAAGTCACCGGTGGATGCAAAAATGGCTTATAAGAAAAACCGGAGACCACCGGTGAGAACTCCCGTGACAAAGAACGCAGCTATCGTAGCACGTTACTCTCGATTTGTCGCAGGGCATCGGGAACCTGTTCGACTCCTCATGGTCGTATTACAGAGATCGGGAGACGGATGTTCTGTTACTTATTTTTTCTTGCCCTTTTAGACTCCATCTGCAAGACATTTGCCCTCCAGCCGGACAGACCTTGATCCTATCGCGCGAGTAGATCGAGTGCGAACGAAGCAATATGTTGCTCAGCAATGTGTACCATCATGCCGTTAATTCCCGCGTTCCAAGCCATCGACCACCGACTTTGGTTCAGTAAACCTCTCTAGGGCTTTTCAGATTGATTCCTATTGGGAACAGGGGAACAATGGAACTGGTTCTTTATTATCTGATTGTTGCAACTTCATTTTTTTCTGAAGAAGATGCTGGAGAATGAGTTTTAGTGCTGACGTGCGTTGGAACTCGTCCAAGGATTTATTAAAGTAGGGGACTTACCCTGGTTTCGCCTCAATGACGTTGATTTGAAAAGTATGCTTCAATGATATATTTTGAGAATATGTCTTGTCCTTAAATTCATTTTCAAGTCCATGATTTTGCTGCATCGACTTAAACAGAAAGTTCTCCAGGAGTGTATGCGAAACACATTCCGGTTTTGAAGGCTGACAAAAAATGCCTCAGTGATACATTTTTGGAATATATCTTGTCGTTAACCCCTATTTTACTTACTCTTGAACAATAGATCAATTTACTCCCTTTCCCGTTATCTTTATTGAAAACCACGAGGGAGGGGGAGCCACAGACTCCCCTTGGAGACAGGGATTTTCTAGGATCAAGAATAAACTAAGCTACCATTCATGAGCAGGTAAACAATAGAAACACATTTACTCATCTATATTTTGTTCCTATTTTGTCCACGTTTTTTCAACGATTTTAGCAGAACATTCTCCACCGTATTGCATTGCGTAAGAGCAACAACCTTATAGTGAAAGTTTGTATGCAAATATATATTTAAAGCGGTCAAACTTTGTACAGAAAGATTTGTTTAGTTTGACTAAATCTTAACGGTCTATTTCTGTGACGTGATTCATGGCTTATATTGCCTTTCGGCTGAATAAACAAACATTATTAATACTGTAGCCAAGTGTACCACACCCTTACGTGTATCTAGCTGCCATGAGCTTGTCGTCAAGACAGGAATCCACGCTATAAGGAAGCAAACACGGGCAACGAGGACACAGGACACCCAAAGGCCAGTATTAGCTGAAGTGGTGAATCCGAATTTCGACCTCATTCCGGTTCAAACAAGATTAGTTGAGAGGGAATAATTTAAAGCAAAGACATTTCAGGGATGGAGGATGCGGTACTAACGCGTCGCTGTGAAGATATCGAATAACGATACCGCTCCGGCTCATTCATGTGAAAAAATTAGTTTGTGAAGTTCGTCAACAATACTAAAGATAAAGCTCCGAGCATCGAAATTTGCCAAGGAAGAAGAAGATTAATTCAGTCAACCACAAACCCCTGATTTTTGGATTCCCTGTGCCAAACGCTCGATATGTCTAGCGTTTGGCATACCCTATGCTATGCCTAACGCTGGATACACTATGCCGGGTGCTGGATACTGTAACCCAGTACAATATTGATGATCTGAGTGAACCTAAAAAATCAACCAATCAGAACTCCTTTGTATTGAGCTGGGTCAGGGTTAGGTTACCAACATGTATCCAGCGTTTGGCATAGGGTATCCAGCGTTAGGCATAGGCTTTTCCAAATGCTAGATATACCTAGCGTTTGGCATGGGGACCCGTCTATTCGCCCACCCGTCGATTCGCCCAACCGTCATTAGACCCAAAAAATACGTCACATCCCCCACTTTTTCCGACAGTTCGCCTAACCGTCACAAGACCCAAAATATCCGTCGATTCGCCCACCCGCTGATTCGCCCACCCGCTGATTCACCCACCCGTCGATTCACCCACCCGTCGATTCACCCACCCGTCGATTCACCCACCCGTCGATTCACCCACCCGTCGATTCGCATACCGTCGATTCGCCCAACCTCGGTTTCGTGAAGCGTCGATTCACCCACTTCTAAAATCCGTCGATTCGTCCACCCGTCGATTCGCCCACCCGTCATAAGACCCAAAAAATCCGTCACAACCCCCACTTTTTCCGACAGTTAACCTACCCGTCACAAGACCCAAAAAATCCGTCGATTCGCCCAAAAAATCCGTCACAAACCCCACTTTTTCCGAAAGTTCGCCTACCCGTCACAAGACCCAAAATATCCGTCGATTCGCCCAATTTTCAAAATCAACCTCTGACCTGGCGCGGCCTTTATCATTGAACGCGGTATCAGAAAGCGACTGAGTCGCAGGGGAGTAATTAAGAAGGTTACGATACCGTCCCATGTAAATAAGGGTGAAAACTAGTAAATATAGCTTGGGGCAGATTGATCAGAAGCATCAAAAAGAGGATGAATGCAAGAGTAAAACATCAGAAAAAAGAGCTACCGTTTTTATGGCACTTGCAGCTCCGCTCAAGTGCCATATACCGATCACTTTTCGGTCTGTCTGTCATGCCACTGTCCTTAAGTTAGGGTACTTCCAGACGAGCTAGGACGATGAAACTTGCAGGTATAGCAGGGACCAAACCAAACCAAATTGAGAATAGTCATCTGCCCGATCCGACCATGGGGGGGGGGGGGGAGGGGAGACCGCGGAATCCGGAATTTAGCAGCATGCATAACTTTCGAACAGGTGATCGGATCTTAATGAAACTTGATATTTGGAAAGACCTCTTGTCTCAGATGTCTCCCTTCAAGTCCGGAATGGATCCGGTGACTTTGGGGGGGGGGGGGGGGTGGGGAGTTGGAGGGTGGAACCGGAAATCGTGTGACATGTTCATAGTGGACGGATCGGGATGAACTTGGTGGGAAGTACAAGCACAAGCCCTAGATACATAGTTGACAAGATCGAACCGGATCCGAGCACTGTGGGGGGAGTTGGAGGGCGGGTTCCGGAATTCCGGTGATCCCGACTTAAGGTGCTTACACATGTGCTAGGACGATGAAACTTGGCAGGCATATTAAAGACCCACCAAACTAACCTGGAAATCCGACCCGGTGGTCGGAAGATCCGACCTCCGTGGGGGGAGTGGAGGGAGGGGAAATCCGGAATATTGACGTATTTACAAATTTTGAACGGGGAATCGGATCTTAATGAAGCTTTTATACTTGGAGAGACCTCGTGTCTCAGATGTCACAGTTCAAGTCTGTGATAGATCGGATGACTTTGGGGGGAGTTGGAGGGGGGACCGGAAATCGCGTTTACATCTTCAGAGTGGACGGATCGGGATTAAGCTTGGTGGGAAGAACAAGCACAGACCGGACTGGATCCGAGCACTGTGGGGGGAGTTGGAGGGAGGGTTCCAGAATTACCGTGATCCCGACTGAAGATGCTTACACATGTGCTGGGACGATGAAACTTGGCAAGCATTTAGCGACTCCACAATTTTAACTTAAAGGACCCCTCGCACTATTTACTCTTCAACTTAAAGTATTTTAAAATATTTTAATACTTTAAAACTAGGCTGTGCTTCCAACAAATAACCCACGGCTTTTGCTGTTTTAAGCCTTTTCCGAGACCCGTTGACTTGTAGCGAAGACAGGGAAAAATTTACATAACCGGTTTTCCTGATGGAAAAACTTGTTGCAGACAACCGTCGACAGCGTGATCCACATCGAAGGCAGCAAGACACAGCAAGAGAGAAAATCAGCATGGTTTTATTAGAGGGGCTAGAATGTACCGTACAAAGTTGGGGTCTCCGGGCTTAGAAATATATGGAGCTCCTTCCATTCGGGGAAGTAGGTTGCGTTAGTATTATAGGTAAGACAGGTCCTCTAAGAACAGCCGTTTCTCCGATTTGACCACCGTGGGGTGAGTGGAGGGAGGGGGAATCCAGAATCTTCAGGTATGCCTAACTTTTGAACGGGTGATCGGATCTCAGTGAAGCTTGGTATTCGGAAAGAACTCATGTCTCAGATGTCCCATTTCAAGTTCGGACGGGATCCGATCAATGTGGGGGAGCCGGGGGGGGGGGGGGCGGAAATTTTGTGACACGCTTCGAATATAGCGATTGGGATAACACTTGGTGGGAAGAACAAGCGTAAGGCCTAGATACATCAGTGACAGAGCCGGACCGGATTCGGTCACTCTGGGGGAGTTGGAGGGGGATCCAGAATTCCGGTGGCCGCAATTTAATGTAGGCTACTTCCAGATGTGCTAGGACGACAAAACATGGCTGGAACATTAGAGACTTAACAAGATTGGCTTAGAAATTGTCACTTCCCAGGTCCGACCATCCCTTAAAGTACTCATCTTAACCGCAAAGTACACAAAATACTTTTCAGCAAAACCTACATTTTCATGATCCCCATGAGCACATGATCATTTTTGTCAAAATGGTTCTGCTTAGAAATGAATTTCTGCACCCTTAAAGTGCGCATCTTAACCGAAAAGTAAAAAAAATACTTTTGACCAACATATATATTCATGATCCTAAAGGGCCCATGAGAATTTTTTTGTCAAGGGTTCTGATTACAGAAGAATTTCTAGCGCCCTTAAAGTGCACATAATCACAGCCAAGTGCAAAAAAAAAATTACCAAACAATACATTCTCGTGATTCCCAAGAGTTATAATCCTCAGTATGTACCCAACAATTGCGAAATCATAACAAAAAATATCACAAGTTTAGCGAAGTGTTATTTGTTATTGAACTAAATTACGTCACAGATATGTAATTTTTGATGCGAGTAAGACCATCCGCCTTACATGAGGGGAAGCTGGAGGGGGGAGGAGGGGGTATGGCCACAACATGCCCTTTCAACATCCTAACCACAGGCAGTTACGGTTCGGACCTAGAAACGGGTCAATTAGCTCATCAGCTCTTACGACAAGTCTCATTAGAGCCAAGCATTTTCCGGAAAGGTCTTCCCCACTTTAAAACCTCCCGCAAATGAGTTTTTCATCAATTCCACACGCAATCTGGCGATCTACTTGTGATACTTTTCGCACTTCTGTGAAACTGGATACTGGATATTCCAGTTTTCCCTTACTTGATAAAAGCTTTGTTCTAAGGCCAAGTATCAGGCTGGAGAATTAACACACATATTTTCGTGCCGTTGAAAAACGGTAAGTAATGTCTTGTAAAAGTTTGACCAGAACCGATCAGAGTGCCGAGATAGGGACATGAAAACCCTAAACAAACAAAAATGGGGATTTTCGGGTGTTTCCCAAAATCAGCACGATCTTTTTGCCCACCTCACAATGCCCACGACTCAAAATGCCGTAATTCAGGGTGAAATCAAAATTGTCAAAAATGTCATTCCGACAGTTGAAAATGCTCTCAGGGAAGGCTAAAATCGTCCTGGTTCAAAGTGCCGACGACTAACTGTCGGTAGGGGAGGTCAAAATGATCTGGGACAACGGACAGCGAGATTAAAAGGGACAGGATTACTACGGAAAATTATGAAAGGATTATTTTATAATTCATCAAACTACTTCATCAACTTCATCAACGTTGTGATCATGGTCATTATGAGAGTCAGCCCATTTTTCCTGCTGGACCGATTCAGCTAAAATCAGGTTCAGCCCGGAACAACAAAAGAAATCCGGTAATAACTTAAGTGAAAAAGTTGCCTTATAATTGTTGTCAGCCAGCTGTTCTGCAGAAGCTTGTAAAGCTACCGACTAATTAGTACAATTTCCGATTCATCCGACAAGGGTCATATATAAGGAAGCATAAAATGGATCAGAATATCCCTTGGAGCTTTAGTATTCCAGCTGTAATAGTTTCGTAAATATTCTCCTCTGGGTTTCCGTCGGAACCTTTGGCATTCCTGCCGCCCAACTTCTAGCCGACTTTGGGTCGAGTCTGCCGACCAAAGGAGTACCAGTCAAATTTTAATCTATTGAGAATCGAATGATCGTATGGCGTTATAATTTCCTTTAACCGACCAAATAATCGCAACATGTAGCCTACCGCTTTCGGTAGCCTACATGTTGTACTTAAAAACATGGTAGCTCATTGATATTTTACTCTTGCATTCATCCTCCATTTCCTCTTTCATTATCAGCACCGAGGTCTTATATCATGCTTCTCATCATTCTGGCTGAAGCTGTATTGACTAGTTTTCACCCTTATTTACATCGGACGGTATTGTATCCTTCTTAATTACTCCCCTGTGACTCAGTCGCTTTGTTCCATCGCGTTCAATGAAAAGAGCCGCGCTGGATCAAAGGTCGGTTTTGAAAATTGGGCGAATCGACGGATATTTTGGGTCTTGTGACGGGTAGACGAACTTTCGGAAAAAGTGGGGGTTGTGACGGATTTTTTGGGCGAATTGACGGATTTCTTGGGTCTTGTGACGGGTAGGCAAACCGTCGGACAAAGTGGGGGTTGTGACGGATATTTTGGGTCTTATGACGGGTGGGCGAATCGACGGATCATAGAATTGGGCGAATCGACGCTCAAACAACAGGACGTTGGGTGAATCGACATTGGGCGAATCGACGGGTGGGCGAATCGACGGGTGGGTGAATCAGCGGGTGGGCGAATCAGCGGTTGGGCGAATCAGCGGTTGGGCGAATCGACGTTGGGCGAATCGACGTTTGGGTGAATCGACGGTTGGGTGAATCGACGGATTTTTAGATTGGGTGTATTGACGGGTGGGTGAATCGACGGGTGGGGGTAGTGACGGCGACCCTTTGGCATAGGGTATCCAAAAATCAGGGATTTGTGGTAGACTGAATTAATCCTCGTGAACATTTACTACGCTGACCGTTCCAGCCTTCTCGCTATTTGCTCACCACGCTCAGGAGCGTAGTAAGCGTGGTAACTACGATCTCTGTGACGTGACTGAACCGAATAGTTATTTTGCCGAAAATAGAAAAATTTGTTCAAGCCTTGACGCCAAGAAGCCAGAATCCGTGACGTAATGCGTACACTGTAAAAAAAAAGTCCTGCAGTATTTGCTACTGTGATTAATCTTGTCTCTACTGAGATAAGATTATCTCTAATTGGGATTAATGTTATCCCAGTAGAGATAAGATTAATTCCAGTAGCAAATACTGCAGTTAACTTCAGTCCTTAATCGGAGAAGCTTTTTACAGTGTAGTAACTACGATAAGTAGGATCGAACACTTCCAGGGTTCCTATCTCTCATCTCTTAAGGAAGAAGAAGAAGAAAATTAGAAACAGGGGTCGTGCCTTTCTCATTTTCTGTTCTCTCAGTTACACTCACAGTGTTGAATAAAGCGAAATAGAACTGTAAATTAAATCAAAGAAGATGACGGAAGTAGATGATGAAAAGTGACTTTGGCAACGGCTTTCCTTCTTAAAGATCTGAAAGTGTATGAAAGCTCCATGGTCGTCTTAATCTTACTTTAGCAATTAAATGACCCCTCGCACTATTTACTCTTCAGCTTACAATATTCTGAAATATTTGAATACTTTAAAACTAGAATGGGCTTCCAAAATTAACCCACGGTTTTGGCTGCTTTAGGCCTTTTCCGAGACCCGTTGACTTCTGGCTAAAACAGGGAAACGATTTACATAATCGGTTTTCTGATTGACAAACTTCTCGCAGACAATCGTCGACAGCGTGATACACACCGAAGGTAGCAATATACGGCAAGTAAGAAAATCAGCGTGGTTTTGTTAGAGGGATTAGAATGTGCCGTACGAAATTGATGTTTCCGGGTTTAGAAATAAATGGAGGGATTATGGAAGTAGGTTGCGTTCGTATTACATGTAAGACAGGTCCTTTAAAGATTGATAGTTATTAACAATACTAATTACTATTATTATTATCAGTTAGGATTTATTTCGCATCACAATTCACAACTGTAAATAGACATGGATTGATTACACAAAGAAAATGAATATTAAAAAAAAGAAAGCAAATAAAACAGGACATAAAACAAAACTAGCACTTTAGAACACGACAGAATAATTACGCTATTTCAAGCATGTGCTGGGTTGAGACTGTATTTAAAGCGCTCGCACCTTTCTACAAACTTAATCATGTACAGAAAAAGCTGAATAGCCTCTATAGTTAAATATCGATGTATCTTAGGGGTAAACATACCATTATTCATGTTGGACCTAAAGTATTTCGCTTCACCATTTTAAACTAGGAACCTTTCACACTAGAAAAGGAGAGGCTGTGCAGAGAGTTTGGTTTAAAGTCGCTGCACAAACCTTCATTTGCTTCCTTCTGTGGACTCCCTTTGAGTCTCAACATGTGCGTTCGAAAAAAGTTTACAAAAAAGAGTGTTTGCGGAACCTCGTTCCTCCCTGCCTCACCGGGCGATACCGTAATCCGCCTCCAATGTCAGTCGGAGCTGAAAAGTTTAAAGGACCCCTCTTGCTCATTCTGCCTTTTATAATATACCTAGCTCCCTTGTGGAAAGCTTCTAAAATTCCCACCTTTCTCCATTGTTTCGTTTTGTGTCTACGAATTTTTAGCGATTTTTCGGCTTTGCTGAGTTTTGCCCGTCCGACAACGCAAAGTTTGCTGGAACCTTGAATGTCCCGCCAACAACTCTTTCACATATTAGGATATGAATGAATGAATGAGTTTATTCCCAATAAAGCCCAAGGGCCATGGCGGGAAACATAACACAATAACAAAAACAAAATATTATACACTCCAACAACAAACCAAAAAATCAACTTCTATAAAAATAGTTCACGGTGGGCCATAGCTAGCTTCAGGAATCTACCCAGCCTTCGGATCTCACCAAAATACTTACTTCCCATACTTAAAACCAAATACGGTGATAATCTTCTCTTTTTGACTTCTTTTATTTGCTTAGTTTTACAACTTTTTAACCACGGCGCGTTCAGTTTTCAAACGTTTTGTGCTCAGCCGCGCATCGGAGAGCAGGAAGGCTGGATAGAATCGACAAGCTCTAACAAGAAAATCGCTAATTTCAGGTGGAAAGTAATGGTGTTTTCAAAAATCGTTTTTTCTGGTCAGTTTCGTAGGGAAAAGATCATTTCAAGTAAGAGTTATGCTTTAAGGATCTGGATTTGGGTGGACAGCGGTTGATTCGGTTTAATAATTATAGTAATAACAACAATTTGCTTCTGACCCAGTGTACAAGTTAATGATGGTAGAGTGATGAGAGAAAAAATGAATAAAGTACTAAACATAATACACACACATAAGAACTGAAAAACCAGTTGTAACAGCCAAGTTGTAAATCCGCTTCAGCACCAGTATTAATCTGCAGAGTATCCAGCAAACTTAAAATTTCGGTAGTCCCGTAGCGATCTGCAAGGCGTCGGCTTCGGACCGATCTGGGTAGGTACAAGCTTAGTATGCAATAACGAAAATAATTAATTTGGTTAAAATCAGTCTTTGTAAACAAAGGATGTAATCCAAAAGCGGACAAAACAGCATGGTCGCAAAATTGGAGTAAAGTTTAGTTCTTCTGTTGTTGATCTCTCTGACGTTCTTTTGTTTGCTGTGTTATGAGACAAGAAATGTCAAGTAGCTGACGACTTTTTAATCTGGGGTTGCCCCCTTAGGACAGGGAAGTCCTTCTGGGGAGAGATTTAATAGAAACAGCTCTGGTTCGCACTTGTCTCCATTGTCTTACCGTTGAAATTCTCACTTTCCCTAAACAATACTGTTACATTTCGTGCATGCTTTTATAGGACCTCTCTTGCTTATTCTGACTTTTATATTATCCCTAGATCCCTTATAGAATTATAGGCTTCTGAAATCCGACCTTTCACCATTTTTTTTTCTACCTACGACATTTTAGCGCTTTTTCGGCTCGAACGAGTTTTGCCAGTCATGCAACAGAAACTTCGCTGAAAGCTTGGAGGTCCGCCGACAGCTCTTTCTCACATAAGGACATTAAAAGCTTCAGAGTGTATGTATTTCCCTTTAGAAGACATTTTACACCATTAGGTCCATATTCTGTTTTCAACACGCCAATCGGACGGAAGCCACGATTTGTGCTGTTTTCAAATTGAACAAAACAAGTCTTTGCAGTCATCTTCACATTCCATACTTTCAGATGAAATCGCCAAGTCAGACGGACAAAAGATCAGCCACACCACGTGCGATTACCAGTTCATTAGCAGTGCCCCTAATACGAAGAAGGGGCGGTTCTTCTCACCCCTATACCCCGCCCCGACCCCGAATCATGTCAAGTGTCGCTACCTTTTCTACGGAAGGTAAGTTGAGAATCAGGGTGGATGAAATGATGTTTTTGGCGGGGGAGGGGGGCTCGTAATCACAAGGGTTTCTTAAAGTTCATATCGAATATGGACTTACGATTGGCCTCTACTTCTTAGTTCAACTTTTGCTTCATACAGATCCTTACTCTGCTGTGGTTACCGTCAGATCCGTACTCCAGGAATTTATTTCGGGAGGGGAGGCGGAGGGTTTTGCCCGCGGGTCGGACCAAGAAGTACAAAAAAGACATAGATCAGAGGTTAAAGCCTGTACAGTAAGATTATTTTTGTATGTTTCGGGGGGGGGTGAACCCCCCCCCCCCCTTTGGATACGGCCGTGGCTTCCGTCAAGGCTAGACAAAACATCAGGCATCAAGCATTATTGTCGTCAATAGCAACAAATTCCGACTATGACGGAAAGCAGAAATGAAAAAAAAGGCATCCAAAAGTTTCCTAAGAAGTATGTGTTTGCAAGACGGCTTATGAAACTCACACATGCACCAGTGCACAGCAGGGAGCTTTATCCTATCCCAAACAATTAGCTTCTGTTGCTGGTACCTCCGTGAAAGAGGCCACACGTTACCTAGAAGAAATAGAATCTTATATTTTACATAGGAGACGCCAGCGCCCCAAGCGATTTCGTCAGTTTATAGCATTTCACCTTGGAGAGATTGGACAAGCAGATTTAATGACTCTTGATGGACCCTACGCGAAGCATAATAAGCCTTTTACTTTTCTGCTAGTCCTCATCGATGTGTTCAGTCGAAAACTGTTTGTAAGACCCATTCGTAACAAAACTGGAGCTAGATTAGCTGCTGCTTTGGACGAGATTCTTGCCTGTCACCCGCTTTCAAAGCTTCAGATGATCGATAATGGTCACGGGAGGAATGAGGGATCCAGAAGTCTTGACCAACCGCGTACTAGGGAGGACTATCATTTTTTCACAATACCTGCCCATCTGGACCAACCTTAACGACTTTTACGTAAAAAGACCTTAATCCCACTGGAGAACCTTACTATTCATAGAACTGTGTAATCCTAATACTCCTTAAAATGTCTAAGCTGAATCCTTTCTAGTTGTGGGCCTTCCATATAACCTCAAACTTCTGATCCGTAATGGAGACCAGGCAATATCTGAGTCTAAGAACCTAGTTCTGCAGATGCACAGAACTAGGACACATGCACATTGTGCTTTCCGAAACATGATTCAAACGCAGGAAAACAGGGCCTCAAACTTGCATCCATTGTGGAACAGATACATTTTGATAAAGTTTAACCGGAAAGGGCTGGGATAGGACAATCTAGTTACCCATCACTTATTCACTTAAATTGGCTTGAAGACCCGCTGAAAATGCATAACTTCGTTGTTCCGCTATTCATGAATAATCGATTTTCAATAGCGGAATTTCCGTGTAATTTGTGGTACCTCTACGCACTTGTATTTTTGCTGTATGCCTTACGAGAAAGATTTGAGATTTTGTTTTTGTTCAAGCACTAAGCAATCTTCACCAATCTCACCACTGCCTACTTTAAAGCCGCGTTTGTGTTAATATTAAAATTTCCCGCGTCATTGTAGAATTTACGCTGTGGGGATGTCCGCAGATATTCTGAACGTCAAAATTAGAGCAGATAGTGGAAAATAAAAAAAAAATCGCTTTGCAGAATCCCAATAATTCAGTGCATTCAACTAAATGACACAAAAATAAGTTGGCTTTTCAGTTAAACTTTAAAGCATGTGTCCGAAGTATAAACTTCGACGAGGCTTCTCTCGAAGCACTCGAACTGTTAATCACACAAGTTTATGTAAAAACTTGGCAGCACAGGTCAAGTGACGTGTGGCTTGAAAAATCGCCGAAGAGCGCTAATTCGGAAATGAAGGAATTCAAAAGAAATTGATTTCGGTGTGAGTGGATCTACTAGGGGGGGGGGGGGGGGCGGTATTAAAGTGCGGAATTAGCGTATTTTAGCGCTGCTTTAAAGAGAGACAACCCCAGCATGGACAACACAACGTCTAGAGGCAGTCCACTCTTTGAGTGTAGACCTGCGCTCTGTTTCGAGAAAGGGTTGCCTAAAGGAGCTGACGGAGGAAGACTGGATAGCTATTAAATTTGTAAGAACGCGAAAACAAATGTTATGCTGAGTGGTGTTTTCGTCATAGAGCGACGACTTGCCATCAATCTGGATGCACTCCGTCGATACCATTTTTTTCTTCAAATATCTATTTCTTTATCCTAAGCTGACTAGCCTCGAGGGGAAGTGGTAAATGTACAAATTATTGTGTGTAAAAAAGCTATTAATAAGTAGTAAATGTAAAAATTGTAATGTTTAAAAACTGTAACAATCTACTTGTCAATTTTCTAAAGTTAAAGCACATTACGCGATTAAAAAAGATAATTTTTGTTTTTTGTTAAGTTAATTTGCTAAGGCACAGACTCTTGAGGCCCGGGGCCTCTATTTTTGGGTCTGAGAGCTGCTCAGGATTGGGGTTGAGAACTCTCGCAATTTTCCGCAGTCTGCTCCCAGAAAGAAGGCATCTTGATTTTAGCTGTGAGCAGGAAGGTGTTTTTATTTTATTTTATGAAACGATAATAGCCTAAAAACGAAACAAGTTTAAAACATCTTGCAGAAAAACGTCAGTCTTAAAGACTACAACTGCAAATATCTGCTAAAGATGAGTAAACAGAGAGACGGGCAACTTTTACGAAGTCATATATATCCCTCCACTTACGTTTTCGGATCCCCCAAAAAACGAGATCTGAACTGTTAACTTATGTAAAAGTTCCAGCTCCCATCCTCCCAAAAAATCATAAAAGAACCCATCGTACATATTCTGCCTTTCATACCCTCCCTGGCTCCTCTATGGAAATAAACGCTAAGCGTTCGCGGCCCTTCCTAAGTGCTTTTTCAAAATCCAAAAGTATTGCTTAACTTTCAGACCTAGTCTACCAGAGTGACAGATGAAAAAGCGGCCGCTAAAGCACCCGAAGGAACGGATTACCAAAATCAAGTATCCTTGTCTGGATCGAAGGGACTCCATATTTCTGGAAAAGATGGGAGGCCGCCACTAACGAACATCTCGGAATTATTGTAGTATGGAGGAAGACCGGGAAGGAAAAGAAAATGATTGTTATAAAGAACCCTAAAAAAAATCTTACTCTTGACAGACAGAGATAGCAAAAACCTAGACAGTAAAGTGGAGAAAATACGGACCATTCGAGAACTCCGGATCCTAGGCATGAATGAAAATACTAGAGCCTAAAATAGGTCACGACAGAAAATTGGCTCTGAAACTCACGAAAATTAAAAGAAGACACGCCAGAACACGGGTCCTAAAAAAGGCATAGACGGTGCGCTCCTCCCAATGCAAGTAGGAAAAACTCCTCACTGCAGGGTCGTATTTTGAACTTGCGAAAGAGTAATTTTGCTTATCAATAGATCCAAAGTGTATGTGTTTCAAACATTTGTTTCTGATCGCATTTCTCCTCACAATTCTTCTCGTAGCCAATCCTTCTTTTCTTGCGTTTTTGTAAAAGACGAGAATGGTGAAATCCTCGCCATTCGGCAGAACCGAGAAGTTGCTTTGATAGTCACTTCTCTACTCTCGTTCGTCATACTCCTTCCTGTTTGGCCTACAAAGGGCGGCTGCTCAATAGTCTTGATGACTAACTCTCCTTGCCGATGTAAAATCGCCGTGTACCTAGCGGAAGAGCTGAAAGCAGCACCACAGCTGTCACGAACGAGCGCCGTGATTGGTTGACATATGATTGTAGTTGTTGAAATTGAGTCGTTAGTGAGACGTTTTCTCTTTCTTCCTGAGGATCTTTGGCGTGTTTTGAACTTAGTCATATAGACTATGGAGATACGTATTAACAGGTACCAACGGGTGTCTAAATTGTCGTTTTGTCGAAAGCAAGAACTGAGAATTGAGAAGAGAAAAGCGAGAACTAAGAAATGAGTATAGAGATCAAAAACATAACTATTCTATCAAATCGACACCTGGGAATCGATATGGTTGTTTATGTGAAGGAAGGGCTTCTCTTTGTTAGTTAGATCTTCTCAACTTTTCAAGCCTTCGGAAGTGTGGGCTCTTAAATAATGTATGGGCCGCCTCTTTCATTTCATAGTCTGGATAAACCCATGGGAAATTTTCTCAGAGTCCCCCTCCCTCTTTCCGAGTCCGTAAACACCTTTGGAAGGTTTCCGGAAACGTGGAATTGGAGTCGGATGGTCTGCTGGTGTATGCGAAAGCTAAACAAGGGAATTGGTCGGTTTGAAACTGGAGTAAGTTCGCAGCATGAATTTTTTTTTTTTTTAAGGCAAAATCTCTGTTTTACTATAAACCAAACAACCCAAAATCATCAAGAAAAGTTTAGGACAAGGTATGTAGATGTAAAAAGCGAATTTTGCAACTGAAAAATTGTATCGAATATTCGCGAAATTGAAATATTCAGAGCCTCTCGAAAATTGGGAAAATTTCGAAAAATTGAAATATTTCGTAAAATTTGAAAATAAAGAAAAATTGCAAAATATAGCGACTATCCGCAATTATTCGGGAGACTTGTGCCTCAGACAGTACACAATCATGTCCAAACGCGGCATGCAATCGTGCCCAAACAAGTTTTTTGGGCCCATGTCAGTTTCATAGATGGGCCCCCATAGCCCTATATTTAGGGGGGTGGAGATGCTTTCAAGTTGAGGGGCTACTGGTCTCGCCACACAAGCAGTTCGTCCAGAATCCGGCATATCTTCTCCATAATTCGGTGATAGCGCATGCTTTGACCTGTTAACAACACTTTTAAATGTAAAGGTAGTCTTTTTTGTCAGTATTTCTGAATACAAAACCTTTTGTTTATTATACGGACCATATTTCATTCTTATGAGTGTTGTTTAAAGCTCCTTAGCATGGGCTGGCCTGTAAGTACGATTGGTGACTGATCGCCTACTGTGTGTCCGGTCTGCAAACCATGGACTGAATTGACCTCCGGGATCCATAATGGACCCGTGAAGTTCTGCATATGTAGTAGGCCATCCTGACGCCCTAGTGCATACTGACTTCGATGACTGTATACCTGGACATTTAACATCTCTTGCCCAGCTTACTACAACCCTCGCCATAACATCAGGTTGAAAATACATCTTCACACTCAAATACAGCCATCGACTGTAGGCTATATCAGTACGTACATTTTAGGACAAGGGATTAGAGATCCAAAAATAGGAAGTCTTTTTATTCTTGAAGAGAAAGCCAATATTCTCATCTGCCTCTTAGTTTCCGTGGCACGTGCTCAGAATTCGTGGTTTTCGTCCTATTTTGCCAATCTCTTTTATCTTGCTGCCCTCGTTTGCCAACCGATAGTTCGTTGAATTGCTAAGTAACGAAGGAGTGAATCCACGCTTTTGTGGACTGTTCCGAATAGCCGAATTTCAATTTTCCTTCTTGATACATTGATAGGCTATACATGACCCCCCGTCCCTCCTGTCGATCTTCGTAATAGGCATCTTACGAAATGCGAAACCGCGGACCTCAGTCTTAACGCACAACCCGTACAATAAACGATCTTGTCACGATAAAATAGTTCAGAAATCTCGTTCTTCAGTGGTTGAAAAATTTAATTTTTCGAAACTACCAAAACTCTCCCCTTGAAATCGGCGATTTTCTCATTGGCACGTGCCAACTGTATCCACCCTTCCCGCGACCGGAAGCGGAGGCACGACGCACAACATTATAAGTGCGAAAACACGATCAGGATCAGGAGCTCCCGGACTGTTAATTCCTGCCCGGATTTTCTGCACCATCATCACTTCCATATGAAAAAGTTGGATTTTTTTTCAACTTGCTCATGAAAGTGCAGGGAATCCTATTCGTGTGTTCGCACTATAAGAACTGCGTGCTGTGGCTAATAAGATTAGATTAGATTACACTGTAAAAAGTATTATCCTTATCTCTACGCAGATGAGATTAATACCAAATAAGATGAATCCGAGTAGCAATTACTGCAGTTAACTTTAATCTTTATACGGAAAAACTTCTTACAGTGTAGATTACGTTTATTACAAACAAATACATACCACATTATCTGCGTCACCTGCAAGGAAAGTCCCGGGGGACTTGTTAAATAACAGGCGAAAAACAAAATTCACATCTATTTACCAATGAAAAATAAACACTACTAAGAGGGAAAAGACAAGCCAGAGAAAAGGAGTCTGTAATACAAGATGTCCTCCTGGCCTACCAAGTCTTCCGAAAAGCTTCTCATCGCCTTGTGTCCGTTTATGACAAAATACATACCACATAATCTGCATCACCTGCAGGGAAAGTCCCGGGAGGCTTGTTAAATAACAGGCGAAAAACAAAATTCACATCTATTTACCAATGAAAAATCTGAAATACAAGATGTCCTCCTGGCCTACCAAGTCTTCCGAAAAGCTTCTCATCGCCTTGTGTCCGAAACAGTTATCGGCGGACCTTGAAGCTTTCGGCAAAGTATGCGCTGCTGCACTTGAAAACACGACTTCGCCGAAAAATCACTAAAAAGTCTTATTGCAAAACAAAACAATGGTGAAGGACGGGCATTTTTGAAGGTTCTAATTCTGTAGGGAATTCTAATATAGAAGGCAGAATAAGAAGGAACGGTCATTTAAGGGATACCCATTGTAATACGGTAAAAGAGAAGGGACAGTGTATGGCTGATTCGGGAGCGTGGGGAAGGCTCGTCTGGTCTTTTTCCTAGGACAAGTAGAGTTGAACAAACTAGGGTTACAATGTACTTTATTAATCAATATAGTTATAACTCGATTGATTCCAAGTTGACGTTAATCCATAGATAATCCTCACTTTAACAATATGGTCTATGGTCTATGGTCTGCTAGTCTTGGTCTGATGATCTGATCTGACCTGATCAAACGTGGAAATTCTGACTTGTATATACAACTAGCCCACCTGCGCACTCGCCAATTTTGCACCCGTCATCGATAAAAGAGTCGACTTGAAATTGTTGAAGTCGGTAAGTCCGCGAACACGGTGAGCTGGTCAGGTCGCAGTCATACTGCTATGGCTTATGTCCGCCAGCTCGCTGTTCTGAGAGTTGGCAAGTCGGCAAGTGTGCGTTTGTTCAGGAGTTTAAGAATTACAACAATCTACGTCAGTACAGTCTTCCCACCTTACCAGCTTTAGCCCTCCGGGCTAACTATTATCTACTGCAATGTTTGTTTTTCAAACACTTTATTACAGATATGAACATGTCAGATACATTGAGCCAGCTATCTGGAATGACGCACTCAGTGATGCTCTCGATCGGCGTCTAAGCCATCCATACTAATCTGCATAATCTCTATATAGGAAGTAATACATTTGAAGTCGTAATCAAAACCATGAGTTCTCTTTCCCCGATTTTGTTCTTCTTCTCCTGGGTCATGTAACATGGACATAGTCTTTGATCGCAGCAGTCGTGGGAGCACTTCGGTGGCGCGGCTCCGTAAGCTGCGATTTTGCTCTCGCGGATGTATTTTAAAGTTCCACGTTTCGTGGATATTTTTGTTTCTTGTGTCGTTTCGTTGTTCCATTTGCCAATGAGTCAAGAAAAAAGGCAACACAGAGGCGCATGAAAACAACAAGGTGGATTGCCAGCTTGTCCCGAATACGTTCCTAGGTTATAAGCCGCGACTTTAATTTCGAAATTTTTCTTCCGGACTCCACATTATTATCCGGACTCCGAATATGAAGCCAGACCAAAAATCCTGGAAGTCTGGGCTGTAGTACCTCGTATATTCCGGAATCTGGAAGAGTTTTCGAGAGAAGAGACAAAAAAGACATGGAAATAGGCGAAAACGTAAGAGCAATTGACAGTTGTGATCGGAAACGCAATATACGAGATACCTAGGAAATGTTAAAGAGAAGCAAAATCAGCTATCGGCATTTGACTGTGCGGGAGCCCCGGACATCTGGTAGTCTGGAAGGTCAGGATCGGCTTTTAGCATGTCGTTTGCCCCATACACTGCGTGCACTCCATCAAAAACATGGACCCCGTTAGTTTGCCGACCCTTAAGTTGACCCGACGAAATACGTAAGTTCGCCCACCTGTAAGTTAGCTCGCCCTCCACAACTTACGGGTGGGTGAATTTACGGTCGGGGAACAATTATAGGCTGTCGAACGTTCGGATTTTCGGAGCTGGCGAAATGACGGGTGGGAAAGCTTACGGGAAACGGATACGTCAGCTACATTTTATGGGAGCTTTATTTTGGCCCTTCTTGGCAAGGGGGCAAGGCAAGGCTCAGGCTGGAAAATCAACTTGTCGGAAAAGAACTAAAGATTCTTCGTTAAATATCTGATTTTGCTAATTTCTTCCTTGAGAATTGGTTGGAGTCAAAGCAGGTGGTATGATTTCATTTAGGTTACGGCTGCTGATTTGTACTTTTTCGTTGAATGTTTCTGCTTGTTTTGTGCTTTTTCGCGTGAAAGGTTGTACATTCCTCAACGGAACAGGCCATCGTCTTGATTTACATTTTGTGGTGGTTACCATCCATCTCAAAGCCATTCGAGTGAAAAGCTTAAGGTGCGACGTAATAGTTGAGCTCAAGGACACGACGTTTGTTCAACAATGCTCAGGTGGCACTGCTGAACAAAACTGCAAAAACAAAAATTTTGTTCGTGAGTATGACATCGTCCATCAAAGGACCCGTCATACCTACAATCCCAACGCAAGTGAAAAGTCATTCGTCGTGAAAAGCTTAACGTGCGACGTAACAGTTGAGCTCAAGGACACGACGTTTGTTCCAATGCTCAGGTGGCACTGCTGAACAAAACTGCTTCTTCCGAGTAGCTCTTACAAGCTAAAATTTTGTTCGTGAGTATGACATCGTCCATCAAAGTACCCGTCATACCTACAATCCCAACGCAAACTACTTTCGTAACCGCATTCATTATTTCTTCAACCCCAGGACCCCAATTCTAAATGTAAAATTCTGAACCCATTAACGACATTTCACTTATCTTTGCCTTTGCCACGATTCACTATTTTCCGTATTAATTATGCTCCCGACGAGTGTTCACGTATCATGCTAATGATGCGTAAAAACCGGTTATCTGAATTTTGCCAAGCTTGATGTCAATGAGTCTGGGAAAGGCAAAAGCCGTGGATTTGTTAAAATCAGAGCCTAGTTTTACAGTATTCAGATAGTTTTGAATGCTGGAACATAAACAGTTAACAGTGCGAGATCTGCTTTAATATTTTCGTGAGGATGGCATCTTTCGTCAAGCTGCAAGAAACGTCTCCTTGTTTCCGGATATACAAGAGACTCTGTGATCGCCATCTGTCTCCCTCTTTAGCAAGCTCTTTTTCCTAATTTTTCCCGTCAGAGAGCTTCTGTGCGTTTCCGGTTTATCCCACTAGATGATGTTGCAGTGGCGACTATGGTTTGACCAATGAAAAGAGACGACACGAGTCTTCAACATCTATAAAATAACTGTTAGCTAGCATTTTAAAGGTTAATTGAGTTTCCATAACTTGGCCATATATACAGTGTGGGCTATCATTTTATGTATATTTGCCATTGTGGATAAGATTTTACAAGATTTGTATCTTGTACAGCGTTAGTATAAGTAGCAGCTGTCATTTTCTAAGCCAGGATCTTGACTGCATCACCAAAGTGTTATCTGATTGATTGGACTTTCTTACACGTAATACTGGTTTAGTGAGGAGTCTGATAAATATGAAAAGTCAAGGAATACTGAACGACTAAACTAAAGTTTACGGTTTGATATAGGATTACTACAGTACCGTAGGAAAAGCAAAATGATAGGCAAAAAAAAACAAAAAAAACTTGCACACAAAGATAAGTAATAATAGGTAAATAATGTTAACCACAACATACACAAACTTGATAAGAAAAAAAGAAAAGCAAATAGACCAGAGCTTGACAAGCAAAAAATAAAATACTGAATAACATTTTTTTTATCACTTTATTTCGAGCGTCAATTTCTTTTTCTCGAACTCGTTTTGCTTGTTTTAATCATAACCCTTTATCTTTGAGTCTTACTAAGGAATTACCAAGCATCATGTACTGTAGTTAATCTGTTTACATCTTCACTGAAGCACTGATTTATTAAATGGTTTCGGAACACACAAATAACTCGAACGATCAAATGCACAACTACAAAAATGACCTGGGCTAGTCAACTGACATTTTGATGTTAAGAAGCCCAAACTGCGTCGTATTCACTGATCAGGTGATACATACGACATTCTCTTCTACCACCCATCCACTCTTCTACTACCTGAACTTAACATATTTGGGGCCCATGAGTTTTGTACGGTCAACTTTCATTCCATTGCTTCCGTTCGTCCATATTCATGTTATAACATGCAGGCACCTCCCCCCCCCCCAACTCCCCCATCGTGGTCGGATGCGGTTTGGACGCACAAACAGAACATCACGGGCATCTGCCCTTACCACTCATCAAGTTTCAATCGAATGGCGGGTCACAGGATTCCGATTCCCTCTCCCTGCACTTACATACATATGATAGATCCGACAAAAGAACTGCACTGGGTCGGTCCTTTATCTGATATGATATATTTTCTTAAAGCACAACTCTTACTAGAAATGATCTTTTCCCTATAAAATGGATCAGAAAAAACGTTTCCGAAAATAACATTACTTTCCACCCAAACTAGCGATTCTCTTGTTAGCGCTTGTCGATTATATCCAGCCTTCCTGCTCTCCGACGCGGCGGCTGGGCGCAAAAGATTTGAAAACTGAACGTGCCTTGGTTAAAAAGTGGGAAAACTAAGCAAATAAAAGAAGTAAGAAACAGAAGATTATCACATCCTTATGTGTGAAGGAGTTGTCAGCGGGCAATGAAGATTCCCGCAAACTTTTCGTTGGCTGACGGGAAAACTCGGCAAGGCAGAAAAAGCACTTAAAATTCGTAGTTACGAAACGAAACAATGGAGAAATGTGGGGATTTTAGAAGCTTATAATTAGATATGGGAGGTAGATATATTATAAAAGGCAGAATAAGCCAGAGGGGTCCTTTAAAGCCCGAAGGCCATCGCATACAGAACAACATACAACACAAATAAAGAAACAACAAACAAACAACTCTTCTAGTAAATCCTGCGTACAAAAACTCTTCTCTGTGTCATGTCAAGTTTCTTCGTCCTAGCTTATGTGGAAGTGAAAATAGTAAACCTGAGACAGAGCGACAGACGGATAAACTGACGGACACAGATTACGATCGCTCTATGCCAGTTGAGCCGAATGGTCCGAGTGCCATAGAAAGGGTGCGATACAGAGAGAATATCAAAAGCTGCTTTACGTCGTGGAAAATGATCAGGAATTAGACTATGTGCCATGCCATAGTCAAAACATCTCCCACTCATGATGGGTACACAAGAACTTGAAATTCACACTCTTTTTTCGTACAAAAACTTAAGATTATTTTCAAATAAATGCAACCATCTAGTATTAGTGGCACGCCATTCCTGTAAGGAATTGTATGCTTACCTTGTTGCTAGTCGCCTTTAGACGATGGTCAGGCTCCAGCCCTTCATACACAAACTTAATGACGGTCGTTTTTGCGAAAAACTGCTTTGCAAATTTGCAGCTTACGCTAAAGTTTGGGTGTCACGAACTGGCCTGGGGGAGGCACCGACCTCATTATCACGGGTCACGCCATCGGGAAGTGCGAATTTGCATTCCTTGACTAATTCGCTGATTTGCTAATTTGCCGTTGACACGGAAAGAAACAGGTCTTTAATCATCTTTAAACGTCTTTAAAGAAGGTCTCAAAACGCGCTCTTTCGGCTTAAAACCACCTCCACTCTCTGTTTAATGACATCCTATAAAATGTCCCTTAAGCTGAGTGTCATAATAGTATGAAAGAGAATGCACATGCATTCACTTCCTTCAGTTGTGACTTGAACAGTCCCTATCCCCTTGCTCTTCATCTACCTTTTTTTGGTCCCAATCGGTTATGCTAGGATTCGTAAATTCCCGTCGCGAGCAGAATTAAGTATCTGTGAAAAATTGGTTATGGCATATTGGAAAGTTTTAGAAACCCTCTTTCGAACAGTTAATCCTTGCGAATATTTTGAATATCATCTTTTTTTCTGTCTTGATCGAAATGTGTCGCTGATGAAGGTAGGTATATTTGATGCCTGAAACCTTGTTTCGCCTTGTCGGTAGCCTACAACAGAGGGTGGATTTGTATGAAGCAAAATAGAAATATTAAATGGGATCAAAGTGTAACCGAACGGGACTGAGATCCTACAGTCTAGTTAAAAATAAATTATTCACTTAAATAGGCCTGAAAATCCGATAGAAATGCGTTGCTTTGTTTGTCTGTTATCCATAGAGAATAGACTCCATCGAATGAATTATTCTTTCGATTCTTTCGGATTTGTGGTACCTCTATGTGCTTGTCCCTCTACGATTGAAATATTTACCAACTACAAATTTTACCTATTCCAGAAACTAAAATAAAAATGTCCGATTCCTTGCAAGACATATCTTTACATCATTTTCCTACTTGCTACAGGCGTCACGTTTCCGAACTTAGCCAACTTAGCCCTGGAAATGTTGGTGGGTGAGTTTGGGTTGTCGTTCAAGCAGCGAACATTTTGAACTTTATTACAGTCCCTAGTGAAAAAATACAAAATCCCTTAGATGAGTCAAAATGTTTCAGTGTATCCAAATGTCAGATGTAAAAATAAGCGGTCTTTTCAGTTAAACTTTAAGAATTCTGTGCTTGGTTACGAACTTACTGAGGTACTTCGGCCTTCGCAATCCACCAGTAAACTCCTTTACGTCGGGACTTCTTTTGCCACTCCTTCACCATCGTGCCCCGCTTGCCACCCTGCCTGCAGTTCCTTCTGGGAACTAGCTGCAGAGTTTTCTCTGGGGGCTGTTCATTTTCTTGTAAACAATACTGGTCTCATCGTCAGTTCTGTAGATGCTATCTTATAATTGTCAGTACTGTTGTTTCCTCGGATATCATGGGTTAACCGCAAAGATATAGCCTAAGAAATAGAAAACGGTGATTTTCCTTTTTTTTATCAGCTAGTTATCCCTCTAAGACGATGTGCGTGAGACAAATATAATTTCGGATATTTCGGTTGCACTTCCGGCAAACCGTCCTCAGCAAAAAAAAACAACTAAATCATAAGATCCAACACTATCAACAGAAAAACAACCCGAAAATCACGGTTTTCTACTTCTTTTGTAATGAATGATCAGCTTGGCTTCAAACCGTATATAAGATATAGCCGACATTTGATGACTAACTCTTCGTGCCGGTGAAGAATTTCTGTGTGGCTAGCGAAGAGCCGGAAGCGTCAACGCAGCTGTCACCAAAGAACCCCGCCGATTGGGTTGATATAGGATTTAAGTCATCATCCGGGCGACGTCTCTCGTTTTTTCCAAGGTTCACTGGCGTGTTTTGGACTTAGTCATAAAGAGTATTCCGGTTGACAATTTGTTCTGTCTTCGCACGGTAGCAATTTGCATACTTGAACGTCTCCTAGAATTACAATTTGGTTTATTTATCCATATGTATTTTTAACAAAGAAAAGTAGGGCTGGCCATTTCATTAAAGTAAAAAAAAGATTAAGCAAGGATATATTTACAACTGATTGATACCTAAAATCTATGATTTATATAAGCAATTCACGAAGGTACACTTTATCAAAATAATAACGCGAATTAAAATGACAAAGGTTAAAAAACAATTAAAAAATAGTTCGTCGTTACTGTAATTACTATTCTAATATTTATTAAAAAATACGATGCAAACAAAAATAGCTAATCAAGAATGAATTCATTTAGGAAAGTTAGACTGGCGACCGGTCTAGCTTTGAGCGGCCACAGAAAAAAAGACTAAAACCCACATCGGGCAGCTTCTGCTGCAAAATACTTGCCGAAAACGTCTATTTCATCCAGTTTATCATATATTAGCTGGAATTCAAACTAGATGTCCTGAATTCCATTCTGTTTCTCCTTTCACATGTTGCCTCATTTGCTAAGCGGTGCGTCATTTCACAAATAGATCGCGTCCAAATTAAACAGCAAACCACAATGGAAGAAGAAGCAAATTTGAAAGTCAACTAAAATCTATTACAATTTACTGTTAGTGCCGGAAGAAAGCTGGAACAATAATGACAACAATAGATTTATTGCCGATCATAATGGACAAACGCACAAAAAGACGGAGTAATTCAATAAAGAAGAAGAAAAGAACAAAGAAAGAAAGGAAAGAAGAACAATGCTGTCAGCAACAATAATGGAAAGAACGCAAGAAACTTAAAAAGAAAACAACAAACACTGACAGAATTTACACTGAGTAAAGCATCTGCTGAGCTACATTGAGGCTGCGCTTTAAGTGCCTTCGCCTATCCCGAATAATAGATATAGGTCGTGCTACTCCATAATTTGAAGACAAACTGTTATTACTTGTCCAAGGTGGAACCCTCAGCAGATACCTTACATATTTGTAAAAAGATTTACGAATGTCGTTCGTATCTGAGCAGGAAAACAGCTTCCAAAAAGGTGCCAAAGCAATAACGTGCGGAACTACAAAAGCATGGTTGTCTGTTAGCTGATACCAAGTTTGTTATTTTTCGTGTCCATATGACTGTTGTGTAAGCAAGAAAAAAACCACCAAAGATTTCGATGGGATCCCAAAAATTTAATATTTGATCCAGACAATTTAATATTTTCATTTTATAAATTTTGAAACAGATCAAGGCCTATAGTGGGGGTTCAGACACTTAAAAGACAACTTAAATAATAATCGTTTGTTCTACATTTTCAAAAGACAGTACAAAAACTGGTAGATCTGAGAAAACCAAATTCAGATATGGATTCAGTATGCGTGTTTACCCCTATAAGCCATATCTGTTTTGACGTAACGATCGAAACGTCTTGCTTTACTTCTGCCAATTTTTTGGTTTCGGCTGAATGCCGGAACTACTTGTCAGGCGAAAAAATAAAGCTCAAAAACCAATTCAGCATTCCTTACCCCTAGATTAGATTAGATTAGATTAGATTAGATTTTATTTTACACATGTATACAAAACATTTTACAGCACCTGCTAAGAAAGCCCCAAAGGGTTTGTTGGCCGCAGGTGGCAGTCTTCTCTATTCTACATAATGTGGTAACACTACTTTTATATTATTATACATGCCATTCATACACGGTTCACACATATACAACAACATTCTACTTACAAAAAACACTCACGCATCAATTACTATTCTTTTGCAAGAAAAAATCTCTTCGCTGTAGCCTTGAAGGATGCCAGATGACTCGAATTTCTAATTTCAACTGGAATTATATCCCATACAGAGGGGGCAAAATTTCTAATCACGAAAGAAGCTCTAGTCGTGTTTCTAAATGGGTGTACCAGATTTGATGCCCCTCGTGTATCATGACTATGGAGATCACTATTAATGGAGAAAAAAATTTCAAAAGAGGAGGGAAGTATATTATTGAGAAATTTATATGTGAAAATACCAACTTGATAATCTCTAGTTTTAGAAATATCAAGTAGTTGATTCTTAATGTAAAGTTCATTAATATTAAGAGTAATCAAAGTTTGAGGTGACAAAAGTTAACGGCTTTATTTTGGATTTTTTGGATTTTTTTATAACATGACACAAAATTACTTGCCCGTATAGAGCAACCATAGCAAATGTACGGGTAAAAAATAGCGAAGTAAAGCAATCGAAGAATTTTCTGTGAGACTAGGTTTTTAACTCGGCGAAGTACTCCCAGAGACCTTGACAATTTTGAAGCGATAATTTGTGAATGTGTTTTCCATGATAGATTTTCATCGATCATAAAACCCAGGTACTTTGTTACCTTTACTCTTTTTATTTGATTTCCGTTTACTATTAATTCTAAATTAGTTTCAGTACTAGATATTCGAGAAAATAAAATGTAATTAGTTTTGGAAAAATTTAATGTCAAAAGATTGAAATCTGCCCACTCAACAAACTCGGTCAATGCCTTTCTCATTTTATCAAAAAGTAGATCAGCTGATGGAGCAGCTACAAGTAATAGAGTATCGTCTGCAAAAAGGATTATACCAGCCTCTGACAAATAGTTCTTAATCCGATCTATAAAAATTAAAAATAAAAGGGGACCTAGTATAGACCCCTGGGGAACTCCGCAAGTTATCTCACTAGCAACAGAAGTAAAACACCCATTCACCACAATTTGCTTCCGGTCACTCAAATAAGATTCAAACCATGACAAACTCTTTCCAGTCACACCGATTTTTTCCAGCTCAAGTAATAACTGTTTATGGTCAATCGTGTCAAACGACTTCTTCAAATCCAGGAATAAAGCAGCTGGAATCAGACCCGCTTCAAACGCCGTATTTACCCAGTCAACAAGTTTAATAGTCGCCATTTCAGTTGACATTTTTTTCCTAAAACCAAACTGAGTATTTATAAGAATTTTATTATTTTCAACGTAATTAGTTAGCCTGGATCCTATCACCTTTTCATATATTTTTGAAAAAAAAGGGAGGATAGAAATGGGCCTTTTGTTTGAAGGGTCATCTCTCTTACCTCCTTTATGCAATGGTATTATTTTAGCGACCTTCAAACCTTCCGGGAAAATCCCTTTTTCCATGGATTTATTAATCAATTTACATAAAATTGGTGTTATAACTGGTTTAACTGATTTAGCAATCTTAAGAGAAATCCCGTCTACACCACTTGAATTTGATTGCATTCCACTGATAATTTTTCCCACTTCATTTATATCGCAAGCATTAAAAACCAACTGACAATCTACTGGAACTTCCGACTGAACTATTTTGGGAGCCCGGTTAATTCTTTTCCGAGCATCATCACATAGTTTCGCACCCTCACTAGAAAAATATTCACATAGATAATTTGCGACATCCTTTGGGGTGGTCAAATTCCCCCTCTCTGTTTCTAATTTATTAATAACTTCTATTTTACTCTTTTGTCCCAGGAGTGAATTTACCGTTTTCCATGTTTTTTTCATATCACATTTATGCTTCATAAATTCGTCTTGCAAATACATTTTTTCAGCTTTCCGTTTCAATCCGTTTAAAGTATTCCGGTAATTTTTAAATTGCTGAAAATTAATGACAGATGGTTCACCTAAGTATATTTTATACAATTCATTTTTCCGACTTATAGACTTTAGAATACCCTGAGTAATCCATGGTTTCTTTGGGAATTTCGTACTACCCCTTTTAAGTCTCCTAAGAGGGCACGTCTCATTCAATACCTTTGTAAATATAGCGACAAAAATATCATACGCAACCGATGGGTTGTCTTCTTCAAATACTGCAGTAAAATCTGTGTCACCCATTACTTTCTCAAATTTTTTCAAATTATCTTTTCTTAAATCACGAAAGAATGTCTTATTTATTTGATCATTCTTATTTATAATCCCGTAAGACTTTTTTATTTTACTAAGAAGAAAAAGATGGTCGGATCCATCCGTAAGTAAAACATCAGCATACGAACATTCAAGCAGCTTTCCATCCACAAATATATTATCGATCAGCGTCGCAGACTTATCAGTCACTCGTGTAGGAATAGTTACCAGGGGGTATTGGAAAGAAGAAATCATTGAATTAAGAAAATCTAGACGGCTTGAACTTTTAAGGAGGTCAATATTGAAATCCCCCATTACTACTTTATATTTATGATCATTATTCAATTTCTCCATTAAAGTCTCCATCTCCTCAATAAAAGCTTCCTCATTATATGACGGTGTTTTATATACTAAACCAACAACTACATTCTTATCAGATTTATCTTCTATTTCAATAAAAAGAGTCTCAAGCCTTCCTTCAAGCCACAGCGAGAGATCCTCTCTTACCCAATATGAAACTCCTTCCTTTATCAGAAAAGCCAAACCGCCTCGCTCCATAACCTCTCGTTCTTTTCTTTCACTGACATATCCTGGAAACTGAAAATCCCATGCTGAATAATTATCCCTGTTCGACACAAACGTCTCACATAGCCCTATTACTAACGGTGCTTCTTGCATATCACTTAATATGTTACACAGGGTAGGGTACGCTGTCCTAAGGCCTTGGCAGTTCCAGAATGCAAAAACAATATCATCTTTGCCTGACCATTTCTTCAGCGACTGATTATCAACATAATTACTTGCTTTCATAGCTTGCGTATTATTTCCTTCACTTAAGTTATCATTTGCAATGGGGGTAGATAAGAACTGGTCAACAGACAGCCGATTACTTTCTAAATCTGAGAGTCTGCTGGTCGTACTATTCACGATAACACTCTAAGACACTCAATAATGAGAACTCTTTGATATCTCAAGCACGAAACAAGCAGAAAAATTAAGGATAAGAAATTAAGGAAACAAAACCGACATTTCCAAATAAACAAAAAAAAATGAAGATGACCTCAACGTATCATTACAATAGTTTAATGTTCACCGATCACCCGCCCGTTCACCGATCACCGATCACCCGCCCGTTCACCCACCCGTCGATTCGCATACCGTCGATTCGCCCAACCTCGGTTTCGTGAAGCGTCGATTCACCCACTTATAAAATCCGTCGATTCGCCCACCCGTCGATTCGCCCACCCGTCATAAGACCCAAAAAATCCGTCACAACCCCCACTTTTTCCGACAGTTAACCTACCCGTCACAAGACCCTAAAAATCCGTCGATTCGCCCAAAAAATCCGTCACAAACCCCACTTTTTCAGAAAGTTCGCCTACCCGTCACAAGACCCAAAATATCCGTCGATTCGCCCAATTTTCAAAATCAACCTCTGACCTGGCGCGGCCTTTATCATTGAACGCGGCATCAGAAAGCGACTGAGTCGCAGGGGAGTAATTAAGAAGGTTACGATACCGTCCCATGTAAATAAGGGTAAAACTAGTAAATATAGCTTGGGGCAGATTGATCAGAAGCATCAAAAGAGGATGAATGCAAGAGTAAAACATCAGAAAAAAGAGCTACCGTTTTTATGGCTCCGCTCAAGTGCCATATACCGATCACTTTTCGGTCTGTCTGTCATGCCACTGTCCTCAAGTTAGGGTACTTCCAGACGTGCTAGGACGATGAAACTTGGCAGGTATATCAGGGACCCGACCAAACCAACTTGAGAATAGTCATCTGCCCGATCCGACTATGGGGGGGGGGAGGGGAGACCGCGGAATCCGGAATTTAGCAGCATGCATAACTTTCGAGCAGGTGATCGGATCTTAATGAAACTTGATATTTGGAAAGACCTCTTGTCTCAGATGTCTCCCTTCAAGTCTGGAATGGATCCGGTGACTTTGGGGGGGGGGAGTTGGAGGGTGGAACCGGAAATCGTGTGACATGTTCATAATGGACGGGTCGGGATGAACTTGGTGGGAAGTACAAGCACAAGCCCTAGATACATAGTTGACAAGATCGAACCGGATCCGAGCACTGTGGGGGGAGTTGGAGGGCGGGTTCCGGAATTCCGGTGATCCCGACTTAAGGTGCTTACACATGGGCTAGGACGATGCAACTTGGCAGGCATATTAAAGACCCGACCAAACTAACCTGGAACCGACCCGATGGTCGGAAGATCCGACCTCCTTGGGGGGAGTGGAGGGAGGGGGAATCCGGAATATTGACGTATTTACAAATTTTAAACGGGGAATCGGATCTTAATGAAGCTTTTATACTTGGAAAGACCTCGTGTCTCAGATGTCACAGTTCAAGTCTGTGATAGATCGAATGACTTTGGGGGGAGTTGGAGGGGGGACTGGAAATCGCGTGACACCTTCAGAGTGGACGGATCGGGATGAAACTTGGTGGGAAGAACAAGCACAAGCCTTAGATACATAGTTAAAAGACCGGACTGGATCCGAGCACTGTGGGGGGAGATGGAGGGAGGGTTCCAGAATTACCGTGATCCCGACTGAAGATGCTTACACATGTGCTGGGACGATGAAACTTGGCAAGCAGTTAGCGACTCCACAATTTTAACTTAAAGGACCCCTCGCACTATTTACTCTTCAACTTAAAGTATTTTTAAATATTTTAATGCTTTAAAACTAGGCTGTGCTTCCAACAAATAACCCATGGCTTTTGCTGTTTTAAGCCTTTTCCGAGACCCGTTGACTTGTAGCGAAGACAGGGAAAAAATTTACATAACCGGTTTTCCTGATGGAAAATCTTGTCGCAGACAACCGTCGACAGCGTGATCCACATCGAAGGCAGCAAGACACAGCAAGTGAGAAAATCAGCATGGTTTATTAGAGGGGCTAGAATGTACCGTACAAAGTTGGGGTCTCCGGGCTTAGAAATATATGGAGTGATTATGGAAGTAGGTTGCGTTAGTATTATAGGTAAGGCAGGTCCTCTAAGAACAGCCGTTTTTCCGATTTGACCATCGTGGGGTGAGTGGAGGAAGGGGGAATCCAGAATCTTCAGGTATGCCTAACTTTTGAACGGGTGATCGGATCTCAGTGAAGCTTGATATTCGGAAAGAACTCATGTCTCAGATGTCCCATTTCAAGTTCGGACAGGATCCGATCAATGCGGGGGAGCCGGGGGGGGGGACCGGGAATTTTGTGACACGCTTCGAATATAGCGATTGGGATAACACTTGGTGGGAAGAACAAGCGTAAGGCCTAGATACATCAGTGACAGAACCGGACCGGATTCGGTCACTCTGGGGGAGTTGAAGGGGGATCCAGAATTCCGGTGGCCGCAATTTAATGTAGGCTACTTCCAGATGTGCTAGGACGACAAAACATGGCTGGAACATTAGAGACTTGACAAGATTGGCTTAGAAATTGTCACTTCCCAGGTCCGACCATCCCTTAAAGTACTCATCTTAACCGCAAAGTACACAAAATACTTTTCAGCAAAACCTACATTTTCATGATCCCCATGAGCACATGATCATTTTTACCAAAATGGTTCTGCTTAGAAATGAATTTCTGCACCCTTAAAGTGCGCATCTTAACCGAAAAGTAAAAAAAAATACTTTTGACCAACCATAATATTTTCATGATCCTAAAGGGCCCATGATAATTTTTTTGTCAATGGTTTTGATTACAGAAGAATTCTAGCGCCCTTAAAGTGCACATAATCACAGCCAAGTGCAAAAAAAATTACCAAACAATACATTCTCGTGATTCCCAAGAGTTATAATATTCAGTATGTACCCAACAATTGCGAAATCATAACAGAAAATATCACAAGTGTAGCGAAGTGTTATTTGTTATTGAACTAAATTACGTCACAGATGTATAATTTGTGATGCTAGTAAGACCATCCGCCTTACATAAGGGGAAGCTGGAGGGGGGAGGAGGGGGTATGGCCACAACATGCCCTTTCAACATCCTAACCACAGGCAGTTACAGTTCGGACCTAGAAACGGGTCAATTAGCTCATCAGCTCTTACGACAAGTCTCATTAGAGCCAAGCATTTTCCGGAAATGTCTTCCCCACTTTAAAACCTCCCGCAAATGAGTTTTTCATCAATTCCACACGCAATCTGGCGATCTACTAGTGATACTTTTCGCACTTCTGTGAAACTGGATACTGGATATTCCAGTTTTCCCTTACTTGATAAAAGCTTTGTTCTAAGGCCAAGTATCAGGCTGGAGAATTAACACACATATTTTCGTGCCGTTGAAAAACGGTAAGTAATGTCTTGTAAAAGTTTGACCAGAACCGATCAGAGTGCCGAGATAGGGGCATGAAAACCCTAAACAAACAAAAATGGGGATATTATAGACGTTTTTCGGGTGGTTCCCAAAATCAGCACGATCTTTTTGCCCACCTCACAATGCCCACGACTCAAAATGCCGTAATTCAGGGTGAAATCAAAATTGTCAAAAATGTCATTCCGACAGTTGAAAATGCTCTCAGGGAAGGCTAAAATCGTCCTGGTTCAAAGTGCCGACGACTAACTGTCGGTAGGGGAGGTCAAAATGATCTGGGACAACGGACAGCGAGATTAAAAGGGACAGGATTACTACGGAAAATTATGAAAGGATTATTTTATAATTCATCAAACTAGAATGATTTGCGCGGAAGTACGAAGAAATGGCGATCTAAACCTTGCACCCTGAAGGTAAGAATCGTTAAAAATAACAGTTTTGAGCTCACTGTTGGTGTTTCATTTCTATTTCCAGAATTCGAAATTACATTGTAACCGATCAATGCACGATTATCGCCATCCTGATATTCGGTCCGCGCCTTTCGTTTCACATTCATCACTAGGTCCAATTTACTACGGCCTGAACACCTCAAACTGTACGATCGTGGGCATTCTGAACCGTGGGCTGGGTCGTAGGCATTTTGAATCGTGGACATTTTGAATAGTGGGCATTTTGAGTCGTGGGCATTTTGAGTCGTGGGCGTTGTGATCATGGTCATTATGAGCGTCAGCCCATTTTTCCTGCTGGACCGATTCAGCTAAAATCAGGTTCAGCCCGGAACAACAAAAGAAATCCGGTAATAACTTAAGTGAAAAGTTGACTTATAATTGTCGTCGGCCAGCTGTTCTGCAGAAGCTTGTAAAGCTACCGACTAATTAGTACAATTTCCGATTCATCCGACAAGGGTCATATATAAGGAAGCATAAAATGGATCAGAATATCCCTTGGAGCTTCAGTATTCCAGCTGTAATAGTTTCATAAATATTCTCCTCTGGGTTTCCGTCGGAACCTTTGGTATTCCTGCCGCCCAACTTCTAGCCGACTTTGGGTCGAGTCTGCCGACCAAAGGAGTACCAGTCAAATTTTAATCTATTGAGAATCGAATGATCGTGTGGCGTTATAATTTCCTTTAACCGACCAAATAATCGCAACATGTAGCCTACCGCTTTCGGTACATGTTGTACTTAAAAACATGGTAGCTCATTGATATTTTACTCTTGCATTCATCCTCCATTTCCTCTTTCATTATCAGTACCATCATTCTGGCTCAAGCTGTATTGACTAGTTTTCACCCTTATTTACATCAGACGGTATTGTATCCTTCTTAATTACTCCCCTGTGACTCAGTCGCTTTGTTCCATCGCGTTCAATGAAAAGAGCCGCGCTGGATCAAAGGTCGATTTTGAAAATTGGGCGAATCGACGGATATTTTGGGTCTTGTGACGGGTAGACGAACTTTCGGAAAAAGTGGGGGTTGTGACGGATTTTTTGGGCGAATGGACGGATTTCTTGGGTCTTGTGACGGGTAGGCAAACCGTCGGAAAAAGTGGGGGTTGTGACGGATATTTTGGGTCTTATGACGGGTGGGCGAATCGACGGATCATAGAATTGGGCGAATCGACGCTCAAGCAACAGGACGTTGGGTGAATCGACATTGGGCGAATCGACGGGTGGGCGAATCGACGGGTGGGTGAATCAGCGGTTGGGCGAATCAGCGGTTGGGCGAATCAGCGGTTGGGCGAATCGACGTTGGGCGAATCGACGTTTGGGTGAATCGACGGTTGGGTGAATCGACGGATTTTTAGATTGGGTGTATTGACGGGTGGGTGAATCGACGGGTGGGGGTAGTGACGGCGACCCAGCTCTCAGTTGACTTGATGTCAGTAGCAAGCATACTGATCCCCATCTTAGTACTGAAGAGCTCAAGGACGCTATTGGGTAGCGTTTCTCCACCTATCTGAGACAGTCCGTGGACTAGAAGAACATTCGATCTTCTTTCCTGTTCGAAATCGTCGTTGCGGTATTCCAGAATCTCGATGCGGTTTTCCAGCGCCGTAATTTGAGCGTGAAACCCCTTGAGCATCTTTTCAACGCTTGCAAATTTAGAACTGTAGTCGAGGCTGATCGCGTCATAGATCTCAGTGACAATAGTGTTACTTGCCTGTTCCCTGATCACGCTTTTGTCCCCTGAAAATGTCCCCTATATTCAACATCTAATCAACTTCATATGAAATTTGACTTATAACAAATTTTTCGGCTTCAGCCGGATTCCGGGCGAACTATATGTCCGGGTAAAAAAATATTGTCATAAATGGATCCAGCGTCTCTTCTTACCGGTAAATCGAACATCTAATCAACTACAAATACAACTTTTGCTTTCAACAAATTTTTCGGTTTGGGCCGAATTCCGGGCGAACTACTTGTCCGACGAGAAAATGGTTTTCATATTCGCGTTCAGCATGTCTTCTTACTCCTAAATCGAACATATAATCAGCTTCAAATGAAACTATTATTTTTAACAAAGTTTCCGGTTTTGGCCGGATTCCGGGCGAACTACTTGTCCGACGAGAAAATGGTTTTCATATTCGCGTTCAGCATGTCTTCTTACTCCTAAATCGAACATATAATCAGCTTCAAATAAAACTATTATTTTTAATTAAGTTTCCGGTTTTGGCTGGATTCCGGGTGAACTACTTGTCCGGCGAGAAAATGGTTTACATACTCGTGTTCAGCATGTCTTCTTACTCCTAAATCGAACATATAATCAGCTTCAAATAAAACTATTATTTTTAATTAAGTTTCCGGTTTTGGCCGGATTCCGGGTGAACTACTTGTCCAGCGAGAAAATGGTTTACATATTCGTGTTCAGCATGTCTTCTTACCCCTTAATCTCATTAGCTGTTTAAAAATATTTTGTTTGCCCCTTAATGCGAACCCATCATCTGAACCCATTTGCCCATCTTCGCACTCGACCTTTCCCTTGACCCAAAGAATCCTCACACCAAGTTTCATCAAAATATCTCATTCGCTTCGAGAGTTATTGTGCTCACAGACAGACAGATAGACGGACAACTTTTGCGGTGTCAGAGGTATCCCTCCACATACGTTTTGGGATCCCAAAAAGGTAGTGAGAAGCAAGAAAAGAAGCATACCTCTACACCACTGGCAAGTAGCAGGGGATTTCTGTTTTCGACTGCTCTAGTAGTAATGAACAAAGAATTCCTCTGTTTTTATTTAATATATCTTACTTTTATAGATACCAGGAGCGGGTGAGAGTACGCTTCGAAGCCCTCGAAGTCTACGAGTACGATTCGAGGTAAATTTTACTATTTTTTTTTCTTGCAACCCAAATGTGTGTATTCTGTTTAGCACTCAGCCTTAAAAGGAAAACTTGGTATTGCCCTGGACCCATAAATTTCCTGTAATAACTCGCCATTCAGGGGGCTTGTCAAGAAGAGGTGCTCTTGACCGAGCGTCAGATAGTTCGAGAAATACCCACGGGGATAAAATACCCGACTATCCAGATAGACAAAATTTTTCGCAGCTGTTCTGCTGAACTAGGAATATTTCTCTGTCATGGAAGAGTATCCTGGATCTTTTGTCCTAGCTTAGGTACCTGATGGCATGCTGAATAGTCCCAACAAATTTTGTCTATCTGAGCAAGAACGCCGATTCGACCCGAGCGGAGTTTTTGGAAACTAGGTGAGGCTCGGGCAACATAGCAACATTGAAGCATAGGAAATGACAAGCCCCCTGAATGGCGAGTCATTACAGCAATTTATGGGTCCCTGGTATTGCTTAAAAATTCAGGTCATTAGAACGAATATTTCCTTTTGTTTCTCAAAAGAGCCCCATTCTACAGCTGATATGAATCCAGCTCGCTACTTTTCACCTTCCACCGCCTCCGTTAGCCTCTCAAAGTAAACAATTAGGAAGTCTTTAATAAAGGACTCTCGGGAGACTACAACTTTTCGATGCTTTAGCCGTGAAAGTTAGAAGGGCTTTTAGCGTCCCTGACTCAAGGGTGCAAGGTGTTGGATGGTGCATTATGAATTTATCACCCATATGTATGAAAAATATCGTCTTAAAAACAAATGCCATGGCCCATAATAAACGCACACATGGCAGTCCTATGTGACAAAGAAATGGCAAGGGCGATTTGTTGATGGAAGATCGTTCGTTTGTGGGTTTTTCTTGTCTTCTTTTCTTCTTCTTGTTTTTTCTCTCCTTCTTTTTTGTTTGATTTGTTTGGTTTGTTTTCCTTAAGACTATATGAATTAAGAATACGCCCCACCCATTGCCAGGCCTTTATGGTGGGGCCATAACGAGTTAATGGTTTTTACTATTTTTTATGAATAAAACTGAAACCTGAAAACAATATAGCAGAGCGGACTACGGCAATTGTCCTATGTTCACAAACCGATCACGCCTATGTTGTATCTGTTTAAATTGATCTGTGAAACCATGTTTAGTTCAAAAAAAATAATTCTAACGCAAAGTGCATTTAATTGACCTAAAAAAAATGATCGGAGATGTTTGTGTCGGTCCCTGTAACTAAGGGCCAAAATGGGAAAATGCCGAAAGGTGGAGATTTACAAAAATCGAATAGAGGACCTGGCGGGTGTAATTGGACTCTTCAGCCCATAGATAGATAGATGGTTCGTGAAGCCCTTGGGCGATGAAAAAAATAATAAAACATTTAGTTAGTAAATCATACCATAGCCCATGTGCATTTCTTGTTCTTACAGGAAAAAAAAATACTGAGCCATTTCCGATTAGACTTTATATGTCAGGACATGCACTGTCAGGACATGCTGAAACGTGCCAGTGCTGGATTACAAAATCTAAAGCTCCTTTCAAAAATGAAAATACCCCAGTGTCACCTAATGCGAGTTTATACTTCTTTCATTAGACCCACCCTGGAATACGCAGCGCGTGTTTGGCACTTTTCAATATTGCAGGAACAAAGAGATAAATTGGAAAGAACACAAAAGCGGGCTTTTCTTATTATTGGTAGTGGACCGAAGCTTCCAGGATTTAGGAGCGCAGAAAAGAGCTAACCACTGACTTCGGTTCAGCCATGCTGTCTCATCCTCTCCACTCTCGAATCCTCCCTCCCCCCCCCCCCCCCCCTACCAAAATGTTAGAAATCGACCGGAACGAGTGGTAAGTTCTAGGGGTTCTGCGTGAGTTCGTGCAATTTTTCAACGAATTTTTCATTTGAAACATGCTTTGTATTTTTTTCCCTCCCCCCCCCCTTAGCAAAATGTTAGAAATCGACCAGAACGAGTGGTAAGTTCTAGGGGTTCTAAGTTTTATTCGTGAGTTGGTGCAATTTTCCAACGAATTTTTCATTTGTTTTTTTAGTGATAGCAAATTTGGTTTATAACCACGAAAGTCGATTTGTTCAATAAACTTTCTATCTTTCTATCATATCAGCTTGTGGATTAGGACTCAGGACTTGTCTCGAGAATGGGTCGAGATACCTTTTTTACTCGTTCTCAGTACTCGTACCCTGCTCGTCTCGAAATTTAGACCAGTCCATATTTCGGGTAAACAGTATCGAACTTAAAATTTAAAACGGACCTCTTTAGTGACCAACGAAATAATCGATTTTTTTCTTCGAAATCGAATCGTGATGGTTGAGTTGGAATTTTTGGCGATGTTGGACCTGGGGCGTGACTCTGTCTGGAAAACATTTTTTGACAGTCTTGTTCTCGTCTAGTCTCATTTGATTTTACCCAAAACTGAGGCTCGAACCATCATGACTGGTGACCATGATTTGGGTTTCTGAAACGTTGAACTCGGATCAGGGCTCACGGTTCAGGCCGCTTTTGGATATATATAAAATTAAAAGATAAATGAAAACTTCGGATATTCTTTAAAAAAGTATAACTCCGGCTCTGAAACTTGTCTGCACGGAAAGATTCACAAATAGCTAGCTTTTGTAGTTTTTTAGCTTTTTGTCCTTTGGTTGAAAGAATGTAATAAAATCACGAGATGAACAACAATATAGTCTTTCGAATTCTAGTCTTTCCCGACGAAAACGAACCTGAAGTTCGACAGCCTGACGAGAACCCTTGCCAAGAAGGGCCGAAATATCGCTGCCAAAGCATTTTAGTTGACATATCCGTTTTATGCATTGTTTGAATAAGTGTCCCAGTCAGCTTGGGCTCAAGGAGTAGATATCTCGGCTCCAATAAATATAGCTCCAAATAAAACTCAAAAATATAGCTCCAATAAAATTCAGCTGACGTATCCGTTTTGCACTATCAAGTATCTCGGCCGTTCTAGTAAGGGTCATGTTCAGGCTGTAGCCAGAAGAAATGAGCCTGAAAGACAATAAATGAAGTTTCTAAAGTTAAGTAAAGTAAAGTGATTTATTTCTCCTGTCCCATTTTGGAATGCGGAGATCAACTTTACTTTAACAACCATAGGCTACATATCTTATTTTGGAGAGTTTCTTCTT
Organism: Branchinecta sandiegonensis; assembly: GCA_030848855.1. Lineage (NCBI taxonomy): Eukaryota > Metazoa > Arthropoda > Branchiopoda > Anostraca > Branchinectidae > Branchinecta > Branchinecta sandiegonensis. The sequence goes on along the minus strand of JAUPMV010000001.1, from coordinate 25,847,916 downwards.
GAGTATTACTGGAGGTGCGAGATTTAATTAATGACAAGGCTGCTATTTTTGTGATTGCAGAGTTGTAGGAGCAGTCGCGCATTTCTAAGCAAAACCCTGGTGACATTTGGTCAAAAGTATTTTTGGTAGAGAAGATGCACACTTTAAAGTTTAACCGAAAAGGGCTGAGATCCAACAGACTAGTAACGCATCACTTGTTCACCTGAAAACCCGATACAAACGAGTTACTTCGTTTGGCCGTTATCCACAGATAGTCGCTTTCGTCGAATGAACTTATTCTTTCGGATTTGTGGTACCTATTTGTGCTTGTCTCTCTACGCTTGAAAGATTTACCAAGCCATTGCCAAAAAATAAAGTAAAAATGTCAGATTCCTTGCAAGACGTATCCTAAAATCCTTTTCCAACTTTTCTACAGGTGTAACTTTTCCGATCTCAGCAACTTTAGCCCTGGAAATGCAGGCCTTTGTTGAAATTCAAGTTCTCCGCGTCTGGATGAACTTTGGATTGTCGTGCAAGCAGCGCTCACTCTAAACAAGCCCGGAGAAAAAATGCAAAAGTCACGTAGATGAGTCAAAATTCTTCAGTATAGTCAAATATCGGATATGTGAAAACGAGCTACCTTTTCAGTTAAACTTTAACGGTAAGGCCTTCGCACTTACATGAGACTATTAAAGAGTAAAAGGACGGTGGATCTTACCTTGTTTTAATATGCTCACCTGTTGAAGTAGCTTCACTCATTTTAGCCAATCTTCGCTGACTGTTGAGCGTCACGTTTTTTCTTCTTCTTTTTTTTATACTGATACTAGGGCAATGGACTTACAGCTCTGCATCTAATTTAATTTTTTCAGAGCCCTACGAAAAGACGTTACGTAGATAAGTGAGTTGCTCAAAAGATCAAGTTCACTGTTTCTGTTTTCTTTGCTTCGCGTTCATCACTAAAATTAAATTTCAGGTAACAAGCACCAGTACTTCAGATGTTTAAGTGAAATGATAGAAAAAAATGTTCCTCAGCCGGGATTTGAACCCAGGACCCTCTGCTTATTGGTCACAGTACAAGTCCCTTGTGTAAAGTGCCATCTATGTATTATTACTTCAGATGTGCTTTAAAGCTTAACTGAAAAGCCAACTTATGTTTGTACCATTTAACTGAATGTACTGAATCATTTGGATTCTGCTTGGGGACTTTTTGATTTTCCACTATCAGTAGTGACGTTCAGAATATCTACAGCCGTTCCCACAACGGGAATTCTACTATGACGCGGAAAATTTGAAACTCGATACAAACGCGGCTTTTCTGTTCCTAGTTATCGGCTTCGTGAACACTTATTTTTCGTAAATCTGTTTGTCAAGCGTACAACATAGGTACAAGCGCATAGAGGTATCACAAATCTGACAGGGAACATCCACTATGTGAAGATCTATTATTCGTGAATAGTGGAGCAGCGAAGTAGCGCATTTTCATCGGATCTTCAAGCCTCTTTAAGTGAAGTAGTGATGGGTAACTAGACTGTCTTATCCAATCACTTTTCGGTTAAACTTTAAAGACCATTTATGATGGTCTGCTGAAACTTTCGCTTTGCTATATTTCATCCCATTCTTTTCAACGTTAGTCAACATACGTAGACCCCTTGCGACCCCCTTCTTACTGCTGCAGCTGCATCTCAAAGATATTTTCTATTTGAAAATTCGGCAAATTCCTTGTTGATATACTGGGTGAAAAGTAAACACCATTTTGCCTCCCCCCCCCCCCATAAATTTCCTTGCAGGAAAAAGCGAGCCATCCGAATTTAATTTCTACGGCCATATATCTAAGCTGGGGGAAGGACCGCCGGCGTTCCGTCAATATGGGACATTCCGGACTTTTTACGTTGTTAAAAACATCTGTGTCCCCTGCGATAACGCTCTTGGTGAGACTCGCTCTACAGTATTTCACCGACTGGAAAATGGGGTAAAAGATAAGTTTTTCCATGAATAGCTGGTGACAATGTCTCTCTTCATTGCATTACTGTCGAAATATGTAGTCTGGAATGGCTGGCTCCGTTTAGATGGATGCTCAGCAAGCCGGTGCAAAATCAGGCGTAGGACCCCTTTTATCATTTTCTTCATCCTTCAAGGACCCCTCTTATCTAGACGTATAGAATGCTAATACGGCCTACTTCCGTAATCGTTCCATCACTTCTTGAAGGACCCTTGCACAGTTTACTCTTCAACTTGCAGCATTTTAAAATATTTTATAAGTAGTGAACTGACTGACAAAAATGCTCCTCAGCCGGGATTTGAACCCAGGACCCTCTGCTTACAAGGCAGTCGCTCTACCAACTGAGCTACCGAGGGACTTGTGAACAGAGTTCGCAAACCACTACAATAGTCTGGTAGAAGCCGGCCATATGTACTTATCACTACTTATAAATGTTTCCATCTCAAGGGCGTCTCCCCATTAAAATTATATATTTGGTTTTATCTGGTTTTCACCATGAGACCCCGTCTTGTGGGTCCTGGTATGTCTACGTGGCTCCAACAATGGAGTCCTAGACTTCTAAATTATATTCGAAAAATTGTTTATGGTTTATTGGTCACGGTACAAGTCCCTTGTCTAAAGTGCCCTCTATGTATTAATATTTTAAAATACTTGAAAACTTTAAAACTAGGCTGTGCTTTTCAAGAAATAACACACGGTTTTGGCTGTTTTAAGCCTTTTCCGAGACCCGTTGAGTTATAGGAAAACAGGGAAACAATTTACATAACCGGTTTTTCTGATGGAAAAACTTCTCGCAGACAACCGTCGACAGCGTGATACACAGCGAAAGTAGCAAAACACGGCAAGTGAGAAAAACAGCGTGGTTTTGTTAGAGGAGTTAGAATGTACCGTACGAAATGGGGGTCTCCGGGTTTATAAATATACAGATTGATTATGGAAGTAGGTTGCGTTAGTATTATAGGTAAGACAGATCCTTTAAGCTCTCTTCATTGACCCCCGAACGACCCCTCAATGGTTTTCACGGTCGTTCCTTATCTGTGTGCATTATTTAAGCGATGGCTGTCTCCGAGAAGTTTATTGATCAGATAAATGTAAATTTTCCCCTGTTTTTGCTATAAGTTAACCGGCCCTGAAAAAGGCTTAAAACAAACCTGTAACGTGTAAGTGTTCTTGGGATCCCAAAATGTAAGTGGAGGGATACCGATGAAATCGCAAAAGTTGTTCGTCCGTCTGTGAGCACGATATCTCTCTTTGGATCAAGGGAGAGGTCGAGTTGTAGATGGGCTATGTAGCCGCACATTGGGGGTGGGGGTTCAAAGAAAGGGGCAGACAAAAGATTGTTAAATAGCCAATGAGATAGTCGATTAAGGTGTAAGAAGATATGCTGAACACGATTATGAAAACCATTTTCTCGCCGGACAAGTAGTTCGCCCGGAATCCGGCTAAAACCGGAAAGTCTGTTAAAAGTAAAAGTTTTATTTGATGTTGTTTAGATGTTCGATTTAGGGGCAAGAAGACATGCTGAACACTTATGTGAAAATCATTTTCTACCCGGGCAAGTAGTTCTCCCGGAATCTGGCCAAAACTGGAAAATTTGTTAAAAGCAAAAGTTTTATTTGTAGTTGATTAGATGTCGGATTGAGGTGTAAGAAGAGATGCTGAATCTGTATATGACAATCATTTTTTACCCGGACATATAGCTCGCCTGGAATCCAGCTGAAACCGGAAAATTTGTTATTTAAGTGAAATTTTTATTTGAAGTTGATTAGATGTTCGATATAGGGGATGGAGATACGTTGAATTCGTTTTTGGGCTTTATTTTTCGCCGGAGAAGTAGTTCCGAGAGTCGGCTGAAACCGGAAAATTGGCAGAAGTAATTCCCGATAGGAAAAAACAGACAAGAGTTCCTCTGTTCCTCCCTGATTGCAATGGAAAGCCGGTGGAATTCCGCTGGTTTTCCTGTCAACTTTACCGGAACGGATTCTTTTCGTTCCTGTGTTTGGCGAAATTCCGCCGGTATAGAGAACCAGAAATCCTGTATTCGCTTCCTTTCTTCTTACCGCTCAGTTCCGTTCCGGTCCGGTCCTCTTTCTCCCCTTTCCGCTGGAACATACTACTATTCCGGTCCTGTCTCCCAGTGTTCCGGTTGCGTGTTGGATTTTTCGCCGGGATAGTCGGCTCTTCCGGGACGGATTGCCTAGATTTCGCTCCGTCCACTTGCCATCGGAGACATTCCGCTTCGGCGCCTTAAGGTAAGAAGTATCGATCGGTTTCGTCAAAATAGGTATGACTTACAGGGGTATACACACATGCTGAAAACATATCTGAACTTGGTTTTCTCAGACGATTAGCTATTTGGCCTTAATCTGTTTCTAAATGTTAATGTAAAAATGTTCAAGGAGCCTGGCGAAGACTGGATCTTGCCAAGACAATATCCGATTGTCTGGATCATATGTTGAATTTTTGGGATCCCATCGAAACCTTTGGTCTTGTTACTAAATGTCAACGGGCCTGCAAAAAGGCTTAAAACAGCCAACGCGGTGGGTAATTTGTTATAACGTACTCTGACATACTCAACCTCCCTCCCTGGACCGGAAATAGAGAAGAGCCGCTACTTACGATATCGCTGACCCACTTACAGCAGTTGGAAAACTTATACAGAGGTTCACCAATAACGGTAATCACCAATGGAAGAGAATTCTTGTACAATAGGTTAGTTCTGTAGATAGGTAATGTTGTCGTAGTCTCTACTTTTGTTTGTTTCCCAAAACGAAACGGTTTTTGTTTTGGGGTGTAGGGAGGCGGAGAGTGAGGAGGTGGGGTGGGGGGCGGTAGGTAGATTGTGACGAGGGAATCAATTTTCTTTCCTGTTTCTTTTTTCCTCTCTTTCTTTAGCTCTTTTTTCTTCTTTTTTGAAAATATATTAGATTAGTTTTTGTATTGTACTTATTGAATAATTTTAAGTTAAAAGGTGGTTAGAAGATATAGCCACCCACAGGGTTTTTCTCTTTTATGTGGTATTTGAGTTTTTTGTATAATGTAGTTGTGTTTTTTTGGTGAAGTAAAAAATATCTGAATCTGAAAATCTGAAACTGAATCTCTTATTATAGTGTTTCCTTTTTCTTTTCTTTTTGGGATCCCAAAACGTAAGTGGAGGGATACCTCCAGTTATCAGTTTTGGAAGTTTAGGATGAAGTTCAGTACGGAAGTTGTGTTTCAACACAGTGTTGTGGATGGACTCCTCGTAATTAGCTTTTATGTGTTCGTGGAGTCTCCAAACCCTTCTCATCCCCTTTTTAGTCTGTAATTTCCTTGTTAGTAATGAAACAAAATACAAAAAGGTGGTTGTACCAAAACCCAGAGGCAGCTGCCACAGACAGTAAAGAACAGTCACCCCCCCCCCCCCAAAAAAAAAGAGTGTTCATGTCCGAGTTCGGACGAGATTTCTTATTATCGAATGATCGTTAAAGAACAGAATTAAGACAGCTGGTACGGACAGTAATTAGCCCTATGAGTTTCTTTGGTACTTCGAGTTCGCTTCTGAACTGTTTTTCCCGGTACTCTAAGCTCTGTCCTGCCAATAGCATTCGCTCCTTGAACCGTCCACTCGGTGCTATTTTATTTGTCGACGTCTTCTCCTTTACTCTGATTCGGACTAAGAGGGGCGTCTTGCTGAGAAAATAAGCCCACAAATCCCTTCAAGGATCCGTCTCAGAATATTTAGTTTAATGTCCCAGTAAATTTCCGAATTAGCTATTCGCCCCTTTGGCTGTAGTCTGTCGTGTGCATGGACTCCATCGAGATCGCCAATTTTTGCTAACGAAGGGCGAACGATTTGGCTTTGGTTGGTTTTATTGGTTTACAGGTTCATCGAATAAGGCTGAAATACCGAAATCTGGCTAAGAATCACTTATTCACTCGGAGTAGTACATCAGAAGCATTCACATTTGCTATGTCCAGATCACTCCACCCAAGTCTTGACTTTAAACGGGGAATCGGTGCGACCATCTAGAGCGTGTTCCACCCTACTCACCCCAGTAACTACGCATGACGTCACGGATTCTGGCTTCTTGGCGTCAAGGCTGGAACGTATTTTTCTATTTTCTGCAAAACATCGTGCCGCGGGCTGATCGTTACCACGCTAATTATGCTCCCGAGCGTGGTAAGCAAATTGTTACCATTAGTTACTATTCCGAAAAGGTTCGAACGGTCAGCGTAGTAACTATTCATGACGGGAACGAAAATAGTAACTAACAGTTACCATTGTTAGAAGGGTGGAACACGCTCCTAGTCGCGCGATTCGCAAGTACCCTTATGGCCAATATTTGCCTACCCCCCGTGCCTCCCCTCCCCCTTCCCGCCTCCCCCGTGGGCAAAGAATGCAAAAATCAGTACAAGGTACCGTCTTGCCGACCCTCTGACAGAAATTGAGGCAAGAATATAGAAGTTTGAAAGCTCTTTAAGGAGATCGCACGGTTGATACGACTCATTTACGTGCTATAATGTTCGCATTCTCTTACATTGTTCTTGTGTTGTAAGAGTTAAGACTGTCTTATGTTTTCTTTCTCTTTTTTTGTTTACTTGCTCCATCAAGGTCCTCCTGGGCCAATTTTGATGGGCAATCATTTTTTCATTCATTTATTCATTCAATATTTACAGTAGTCTACCAGCAAGGCCAGGCCCGTATCCAGGAATTTATTTCGGGGGGGGGGGGGGGGGGGGGTTCCTGCGGGTCGGACAAAAAAGTACAAAAAAGACATAGATCAGAGGGAAAAGCCTGTAAAAATGTTGATTTTTGTATGTTTCGGGGGGGGGGCGGGGGGGGGGGGGTTCAACCTCCTAACCCTCCCCCCCCCTGGATATGGCCTGGAGCAAGGCTGATCTCTAGTTAATCTTCAATGGAACTGCAGCGCATCATCGTTATTCTTCGGTGAAGGAGTTTGAGGCTCGTTTTTGTTGCACGCTGCAGGTCCGCTTCCTGGCTAATTCTTTCTACATTCGTTTTCGCACTGCAGTGCTTCGAAGGAAGACGGCAGCGCTTCTCGAGGATCGCGGACTTACTTACCGACCAAGTCCGTGCTTTCCTTCGAGGTGCTGCTTCAACCAAGAAGAAATCGTGGAGACAGTGAATCCAAAAACGTATCTTGTGAAGAAGCAAAGAAGTGCTGTAGCAGCGATGCGGCACCACTACTGCAACAAAAACGAGGCTCTGAAAACTAGTCGCTTTGCTCTTTTTCTTCAGAAGCTCATTTGTCAAGTAGACCTACCCATTGCCGCGTATATTTCCTCCTTTCTTCTGGCCAATGTGTTGGATTGCGAATGATTTGAGACATTTTATGTGTGAGTGTAGAGAGCTGAATGGTTTAAGATCCGAGGTATGGGGTGAAGGAGTGTTTGGGAAAGCGTGATGTTTAAAATGTTAAAAAGAGACAGTTCGTGATGTAAGAATGTTGGGGAAATTTGTTTTATTTCTATGTCTCTGTTGTTAGTATGTTTATTCAAACCAGTTTTAGAACTATCTTTTTTGCCATGGCCTTGGGCTTTTGTGTAAATATATTATATTCTGTTGTATAGGGCCGCACGTTCTACGGCTCTCCCCTTTTTGGATAACGTTTAGGCTTACATACAAAAAAATAATTAACATCAATTGTAAATAAGCAAAGTTCATTCTAGCGCTTTCCTTGTTGGCTAGGAACAGTCACATAAAGAAAAGTGTACTAGACAAGTGAACCTACGGTTGTTAGTCTAGATCGGCGGAAAAGATTCTTACTCGCTGGGTCCCTCCCACACTCCTAACGGCAATTCGCCGTTAGCCAGAGCGATTTGTATGGCACCTAACTTAAGTTGTTGAAGTTAGGTGCCATTCGAATCGCTTGGTACTATATTTACTTTATCTTCCTTTTTTATTCTTCCCGTGGTCTGTTAGTTGCAAATAAAGTTGGCTGGTGTTTGAATTTGGCAGAAAAAAGTCCAGTAATGGCGCATTTTTCGCCCATTTGCTGCCATACCAGGTGACTCTTTTGCTGGCGTTCCAATACCATCACTAGCTTAAGGGTATTTGATTTTTAACAAAGGTAATATTGTTGTTTTTTCTTCCAGCTGTCTGTTTAGTGAAGACTACCTCCAAGTATATGACGGCACCGATTCGGCAGCTCCCGTTATCGCTCACGTGTGCGGCAAGGAGTCATATTTGGAGCTTTGGTCCAGCTCTACACATATGATGATTGAGCTCTTTATAAACTCTGGAAGACCGGCAGGAGGTTTCGCTGCTAGCTACAGCTTCATAAGTCCAGGTACGGAACTATTCAATCTGGTCTACAAAAGTCGGGTCAAAGGACAATCTTAAGACCCGGTTTGACTTAATGATGGATATTGGTGGGCGAACTGTTGGGTGGATACAGTGACGGATGGGCGGATTGACGGGTGGACAATCTCACGTTTGTGTTGATCGTCAGGTGGAATAAATAACGGACTAGGCTGAGAAACGGAGGGAGTGGACGGACGGTAAGCGAAGTAACGGATGGACGAACTGGTGGTTGTGCGGACTATAGCTGACAGGTGGAAGTACCGACGGGTAGGTGGGGGAACTCCAAATGGTGGAGGAATTCACGGGTGGGCGAAACCGTCAGTTATACAGTGATGAACAGTATACAGAACGGTAATAAGTCCTAGTCGTGTCGTTTCTTAGTCCGTAGATTTTGAAGATTTTGGTTTTCGCTCATGATAACTCGGGGCATTTGCCCCCGTGTCTTTCCAGAGGGCCCTCATCTACCCAGAAACAATTTACTCGTCGCCATGTACAAATCTAATAACCTTTCTCTGTCTGTTCAAACCAGAGCAAAATAACACTAGGGAGTAGCGCCAAGACTTGACAAAATTGACACACATTCGAATGGCAGAGATACTAGCACCACTAGCGAAAGAGAACGTCCCTACTGAAATTCATTCAGTCGTTCATCAGTGCTGGCTCCGAAAACTCCATATTCTGAACACAGCAAAAAAATCATTCAGCCTCCATTGTTTCTTTTGTGTGTGCACATCGCACCTTTGCTTTACTAGAAATTTATAAACCTGCAAGTTTGCCTCGCTTTAAATGGAATGGCACAGGTCTCGGCGCTACTCCCTAGTGTTATTTCGCTTTGCTCTAGTTCAAACCGACAACTGAATCCCGGAAACGGCCCTACTTTGAAACCTTCCTAGAACAATGGGTCATTATCGCAGTTTATACTGTCGGAAGTCAAACTGTTGCAAACTGTCTGAACTGTCGGAAGTTAACTTTTGTACATCGGCATGGTGTAATTACCTATCACAATCCAACTTAGAGAGTTTCCCGCTTGATTTCATGGTTTTTCCTCAGTAGCTGAGGGCCCTGTTGGAAGCCAGGCTCCAAAAATGACACCCGTGTGACCGTGTCATTGCTATCTGGACATATGCTTTGAAAAATGGTTTCATTAATGTTCAGAGAACTGTCATGAGCGATTTTTTTTTGTTAATTCTGTCCCCTTGCAAAAATAGGGAACCGCACTCCGGCAGTAGAAGCTTTATTTTCAGTAATGAAAGGCGTCCAAGTCTGCTAAGTCGTTCACTGTCAGGTAACATTAAAGGAAATAATGTTATCAAAGCAAATAAATAGATAGATAGATAGATAAATCTTTTGATTCACCAAAAACTTATCATGGCTCACGCCAAATTTGTTTGGTATAGTTATGGATAACCACCCTTCCTTATTACCTAGAGGCCTGACGACTTCTCTACATCTTTTTTCTTCTTTTTTTTGGATTTTCTGTTCGTCATTTCGATTTCTTAAAACTAATTGACATTATATGAAGAGTTATTTCCCTGTATAGAGAGATGTTGTGGTAAGGGTAAGAGTATTTTACCCTTAATCATTAATTATACTTTGTACATCGGCAACTGTCGGCATATAGGGTAAGAACAAACAATGAGAGAGAACCTCCGTCTCCCTATCTCTGTACTGTGACTTATGCGGAGTCGAGTATTTCCCCGTACCTTTTCCGCTGTGAACGAGCGGAGGTTAGTCGCTTCGTGCCACATCAGGTTTCGTTACCTCTACAGTTAGCTATATCGCTGTAAACCACCTTGAGGAAAAGTAGAAGACAAAGCTGATTGGTTCTTTGGACGAGCTCAAGAGCGGGTCAGCGCGCGGAATAAGCCTCCTGCATTTTCTTTCTCTGCGACGAGCAACGGCGAAGACGGAAGTAGAGTAGAAGGGAAAACGCTACAGTAAATACCTCTAGGTCCGCTCAGTCTTGTCGGGGTATTCATAGTCGCTGCATGGTACCAAAGACAGAGGTTCTATCTGATTATTTATTCTTGATATAGGCTATGATCCCTCTGGTACGACGTCTTCATGCGGAATGGTAACCATGCTCCTCATAGATTTTCTCGTGAATCCCGGACAATCTTTTTCTACTTTTGAAAAGTGTTATTGAGACTTGAGGGCAGGGTCTCGCTACCCTCGTTTGATATTTATGATAATAGATCTAGTATTTATTTACTAAGGGAATGAAACAAATCAATTTATTGCCCACCAAATTTTGGAACAAGATGGAGTAAAAAAAATGAAAAAGAAGAGAAACAGAGCGAAAATACAACAAGGCACAACCGCTAGGGGATTGGAGGAGGTATGGTGGAGGGGGGTTCAGTCGGATTGGTCCTTACTACTGCCCCATGTGCGGGGATACGAATGAGAATGTGGTGCACTTGATGTGTGAATGTAATGAATTGGTTGGGTTGAGGGAAGAAGTGTTTGGAAAAGGAATGTATGATGAGGAGTGGATGGTTAAAGTAATGAAGGATGAATGCTTTACGGGAGTTCGCCAGATAGATTCCTTAAGCTTTCGATGAAGCATCGAGAAAGGTTTATTTGGTTGGAATTTGGTGAAAAGATAATGGATTTGTTGAGGTTAATGTATTGTTTTGTTCGTTTGTATTGTATCGCCATGGCCCTCGGGCTTTTTGTGCACGTCTCCACGCTGGCTATGCTACTTGCCACGATTCAAGTTCCTTTCCACCTCCTACAGCTTAGTTGTAAGTCTTCAAACGATAAGAAAACTTTAAATGATTATTATCTTAACATAGTATCTTGTCTTAAGACAGCTGAATTGTCCGCTGTTCCACAGGAGCGAGTCAGGCGAAAAACGCGTAAACCGGAATGGTTGTGGGATCCCGAGCTGAAATCGGTTAAAAATAAAGCAAAGTTTTGGCTGCGTATTTGGGTCTCTTGTGATCGTCCGTCTGAAGGAGTTATTCACCAAATAAAACAAAAGACAAAATTAGAATACAAAAAATATTTACGTTCTACCAAGTCAAAAATATCGAATTTCCCGTTAAGTAAATCTGATTGGCAAAAGGTAATTAATTCTTAAAAACTGGATGTTTCATCTGGTACAAGCCCGATTAGTGCTAGTGCGTGGTATAATTATCATAGTCAAATTTTCAGTTCAGTGAATCATCACGTCCATTCGGTCTTTTCGAAACTTCTTATTGCCGCGCTTCGCGTTTCGCTGAGCCAGACTCAGATTCTCCCGGTTGAGCTCGCTGTGGTTCAGCAGGCAGTAAAAAGGCTTAAATCTAATTCTCTGGATTGTGATGGTATTTCTGCTAACCATTTAAGAGTTGATTGCCCGCTTCTTTTTCAACATTTGCAGCTGCTTTTCCAAATGTGCCTGTGTACGTCTGCGGTACCGAAAAGCTTTCTGTGTGGGTCTGTAACGTCAATCCTCAAAAGAGGCAAACCTCCTAGTGATTGCACGTCCTATCGACCAATAACCGTGTCATGCAATCTCAGTAAAGTGTTTGAATATGTTCTTCTCCCTTCGTTTTCAAGTGCGCACTTTGGCGAAAATCAGCTTGGTTTTCCATCTGGGGTAGGGTGTCAGCAAGCACATCGAGTTCTAGCTAATCTTCTTATTGACGCGACTAAAAAGGGATATGAACTCCATTTATGCGCCTTGGATCTTTCCAAGGCTTTTGACAGTGTCGTTCACTCACAAGCCCTGTTCTCCCTTTTTAGTAGCGGTATCAATCTTTCTTTGGTTTTTCTCCTTCGTCATTCGTATGCTAATTCTTTTCTGAGGTTAAAGACCGACGGGGTTATATCTGATTCTAAAATTCCGGTACGGAGTGGTGTCAGACAAGGTGCTGTCCTTTCCCCTTCTATCTTTAAACTTTGCATCTCTTCCATTTTATCTTCTATCCCAACAACGTGTATCTCTCAGAATGTAAATATTTCATACATAGTATATGCGGATGACATACTTCTAATTAGTAGAACTAGAAAAGGCCTTTCTCTTTCTGTATCTACAGTTGCAACTAACCTTAGCAAAATTGGTTTGTCACTAAACTTAACAAAATGCGAATATCTCTCCTTTAATAGTAATTCTAACTCGCCTTTGGATTGCGCTTCATTTTCTGTTCCTTGTGTCCCTTCTTTTCGGTGGTTGGGTATTAACATTGCTAAAAATCTGAAATCATTCCGTGACCAAGCCGTGACGGATTGTAAGAAAAAGATCCAAGTATCTTACTCCAAAATTGTCGCTAATCGGGGCAAATACAGTAGGAAGTCCCTTGCTAAATTGTACTCTGTTTTTACTGATCATTCAGTTTTGTTTCTTTCTGGTGTTTATCCCATCCTCGGGCGAAAAGATATTCGGTCGTTACGTTCTTATTATTTTCGGTTCTCGCGTTTTCTACTGTATTTGCCTCCGTGGTACCGGAACCGTAACCTTGTATCAGTTTTCGGGTTTCCAGATATAACCGGAAAGCTAGTTGCGCTTGCTGACAAACTCCCCCAGACAGTGAAGGCTCTCCCAGCTCATCATGGGTTTGTCCGCCTCCTTAATTAATCAAGTGTTTTTGTTGTGTATTTAGTCGTTTCTGTTGTATTTTTTCTTTTTTTTTTTGTTTATACTCCGCTTTTGTTCATTTAGCGGGTTAAAAAATAAATTAATTAATTAATTAAATATATATCATATCATATCAGTCTATAGACTACGGACATTAGCATATAAATACTAATGTAGATTGTGTGATTGTTCAGGCAAATTTCAAACTTTTTCATTTTGCCTCAATCGCGGTCGTAGGATGAGCAAGGCGGTAATTTGTACTGAAACGTGTTGTTTTTCTTTCCCAAATGGAGAGGCTTAACAGATCCTTAGCATACCGACAATAAACAGATCTGATAGTGAGACGATGAGATTGTAACATTAAATGCACGCATCACGTAGGGAAGTGCCACATCGTTGTAATGTGTCCTCGGAAATGTTCCGACTCCCGGTTTTCGAATAACCCTGCTCATAGTGCTTCCCAAGAAGCGGTACAGCTGCCTGTTCCGGCCAAAGAAATCTTTCTCACGACTCCTACCGAGAAATTCTAGATTCAGCCGTAGACTTACTTTCTCATCTCGCTTAATGGAAAATGCATGCATCTCCGTTGTCCCATACTTTCCCTTCACTAAATTGTCCCATTTCCAACACCTACCATTAAGTGTTATTTCTCGTTTTCCCTCTTCATTATTCCGCTTGTTCTTTCTTGAGGGATTAACGGCGAGTCACCCTGAGAAAATGTCATTACTGCTTCCGCCTTAGAAAGGGAGATGGTACTGACAGCATCCGGTGTGACAGCCGGAGCGTTTTCAGTTTAATCTACCGTTCCGAACTGTGGGTAAATCACGGTTCAGGCAAGAAAGGAAGATGTCTTGTTGCCCGTTCGTATTGCTTTGGAGAATGAACGAAGCAATGTTTTTCTTTCCCACTCAAAAGACACATATAAAAGTGGAGTTCTTCAATTAAATTCAGATGTATTCATCATCATAAAAATGCATGATGGTGAATAGGTTAACGTCTGTTTGAGTTTCTTCTGTACCTATCCCGATCTCATGAGTAATTCTAAGATCATCAGATCATACAGAGCTAGTGATATTTTGTCAGGGCTGCAGGAATCGCAAGCTGACTAGTGCACGTCTCTTGCCGCATCACCACCTGATTATACTTTTTGACTGGTGGCAGTATTCTATGTTTTTAAATCATTTTTCTGTTGTCTATTTTTTCTTTCTTTATTGTCGTTCTTTTCTTTCTTCTTTTCTTTATTGTAAAACATTTCGTTGATCAAAAGCATGCTTTACTTTTTTTTCATAAGTAATAATGGTTATCTCTTCAGCGGGCATTACAGTCAAGATGGTCAGAATAAAAACAGGTATCCAACTATTGGTCTTTTCGTTCCAGAGGGGATACTAACTACCACAGTATTAGCTAGCTCTTCTTTCTCTAAGCATAACGCGTAATAACTTCCGTAGAACACAACCATGACATTTCATTAAAAGATGCAACTGTTCTGATAGTTACCCCATTTTAGCTTTTCGCTGTTCAATCATGGATATACCGGTAGTTGCTGTTGTCGGATGCTGATGGCCAACAGACAGCTATCTTTCGAACAAGCTCAAAACTTACCATCTCTGCTCTGGTATTTTGAAATTCTGCCGATTTTTCAGAACAAAACCGACCCGCGGGAACTGATCCTCCTCGGCCCCCTTGGCACAAACGATATTTTTTAAACCAAAAAGCTTACCAGAAGTGATAAGCGGTAGTCTGATCCACCTTGATGAACATGAAAGAAGAAGTCTCAGAAATGAGAATTTGTGGAATGATCAGGGATACAGGATTAATCAGGAATAAAGGTATGACGTCGCCTTTCAAACCAGAAACTATTGCTATAGTTGGCCCAATCTTGTCTAGTTTTTGGGATCCCAAAACGTAAGTAGAGGGATACCTATGATATCGCCAAAGTTGTCCGTCCGTCCGCCCGTCCGTCTGTAAGCACGATAACTCTCGAAGGGAATGAGATATTTTGATGAAACTTGGTGTGAGGATTGTTTGGGTCAAGGCTAAGCTCAAGTTTGTAGATGGGCTAGCTGTAGCCCATCTACGGGGGAAGGGGTTCAAATTAAGGGACAAACAAAATATTTTTTAAAAAGCTAATATGATAGTCGATTATCAGGGAAGAAGACGTGCTGAGCACGATGGTGAAAACTATTTTCTCGTCGGACAAGTAGTTTGTCCGTAATCCGGCTAAAACCGGAAAGTTGGTTTAAAGTAAAAGTTTCATTTGAAGTTGATTAACTGTTCGATTTCAGGGCAAGAAGACATGCTGAACATGACGGTGAAAACTATTTTCTTGCCGGACAAATAGTTAGCCTGGAATCCGGCCAAAACCGGAAAATATGTTAAAAGCAAAAGTTGTATCTGAAGTTGATGAGATGACAGATTTAGGGGCAAGAAGAGATGCTGAGGTTCTATAGGACAGTAATTTTTTACCCGGATATAAGTCAATGTTTTTTTTTTAAGTTGATTAGATTTTCTTTATAGGGATAAGGAGATACGCTGGATTTGTTTCTGAATTTTCTTCTTTTGCTGGACGCTTGGAATTCGGGCGAAACCGCAAATTTGGCAAAAGTAAAGCAGGAAGTTCCTCTTAGTATCGTCAAAATAGATATGGCTTATAGGGGTATATCTGAACTTGGGTTTCTCTAATGATTAGCCTGGCGAAGACTGGATCTGGCGAAGACAAGACCCAATTGTCGGATCAAATATTAGATTTTTGGGATCCCATCGACACCTTTGGTCTTGTTCCTGTATCAGCCATATGAATACGCCAGTTACTACTGGTAGAGGGCTGTAAATTAGCCTTAGCGGGCCAACGAAACTGAATGAAAATCTCCGACCCTTTCTTAGTGAATTTCACTGTTACCACCAGTAAATCCTATAATCCCTTGGGACTGTTCGTCTGTCCCTAAAATGGCCCTTCTTGATCACCCCATCAGAGGAACCAAGCACAATCTCTCCCCCTGCCTAAAAACAATTCCCTTATCTAACAGCCGTACCCCTGGGTCAGATCTTGCCGTTATTTCATCATTAGAAAGACGTGATGAGCAAGGTCAAATCTCACGGGGAGACTAGGGGTTCAGCATGATCGACATTAGGTTATTTGAAGTCCAGAAAATCCAAGAGTGGTGCAAGCGACGTCGTGTAGCATAATACGTTAGAACATCGGTGTAATTAATGCAATACTGTAATCTGCTCCGATTTAGTTGTTTTTGGGATCCCTAAACGTAAGCGGAGGGATACCTATGACTTCGTAAAAGTTGTCCGTCTGTCCGCCCGTCTGTTTGTCCGTCTGTAAGCACGATAAGTTTCGAAGGGAATGAGTATTTTGACGAAACTCGGTGTGTGGACTCTTTGGGTCAAGGGAAAGGTCGAGTTCGTAGATGCGCTCTGTAGCTCATTATTTAGTTGGGGACGGGGTGAAATTAAGGGCCGAAAAAAAATAAAGTTTAAAAGCTAATGAGATAGTCGATTTAATGGTAAGAAGACATGCTGAACACGAATATGAAACCATTTTCTCGCCGGACAAGTAGTTCGCCCAGAATCCGGCCAAAACCGGAAAGCTTGTTAAAAGTAAAAGTTTCAGATAAAGTTGTTTAGGAGTAAGAAGACATGCTGAATATTTATATGAAAATCATTTTCTTGTCGGACAAGTAGTTCGCTCGGAATCCGTCCAAAACCGGAAAATTTGTTAAAAGCAAAAGTTTTATCTGTTGCTGATTAGATGTCGGATTGAGGGGTAAGAAGTAATGCTGAATCCGTTATGACAATCATATTTTACCTGGACATTTAGTTCGCCCGGTATCCGGCTGAAACGGGAAAATTTGTCAAAAGTTAAAGTTTTATCTGAAGTTGATTAGATGTTCGATATAGGGGTAAGGTGATACGCTGAATTCGTTTTTGAGCATTAGTTTTTGCCGGACAAGTAGTTAGCTCGGAATCCAGTCGAAACCGGAGATTTGGCAGAAATAAGGAAGGAAGATTAGTTCGATTTCTTCAAAGTAGATATGACGTATAGCCTAGGGGTACATACACACACGCTGAATCCATATCTGAACTTGGTTTTCTCAGACGATTAGCCATTGACCTTCTCTGTTTCTAAATCTCAATAGTAAAAATGTTCAAAGAGGCTTGCGAAGACAGGATAAACAAGACCAAATTGTCTGGATCAGATATTAAATTTTTGTGATGCCATCGAAACGTTTAGTCTTGCTCTTCTTTGACACATGCCCAGACTGAAGCAGCACGTAACACTGCCGATTTTGTTTCTCAATCTTTCACCATTTATATTGAAGATTTTTTTTATAAATACAATGGCTCTTGAAACAAATTGCAAATCTTCTAATGCAGCAAACATGGTTCCGCTTAAAATCTTCTTACGTTGCCTTACGTTAAGTCTCTCAAGTTTTTCTCAGATTTAAACTCATGGTTTAAGCAAAAGATTTATGTGACGGTTTTACTTGGTAAAGGGTAGTAGCCCTTATAATATTTTACCACCCTGTGATAAAGAGGTTTAAACTGCGACATTTTTCGTAGACTGACGAGTCTTAAGGTGGCAGGTGTGGCTAATTATCATGCTGGGCTTAGGTGATTCCTGTAAAAAACGTTAAGCAAAAGTTAAACCCAACTCACTACTGGAAAATATAAGTTAGTCGTCCAGCTTGGGAAAGCATTTCTTTAAAGCAGTCAGTCACAGTTGAATTGAACACAGCACGGCACAGCACTTGGACGGACAAATTTCGAAAATTTAAACAGCAAGAAGAGAAGCTGAGCTGGACTGAGCCCAATTCTTATCCAGAAGTTGGAGTCGGTGAACTGCACACCTGGCAAAACTAGGAATGAGAGGAGTCTACACACTGCCTCATTTCAGAATATCGGTCCTTGTACATAATGAAAAATCTTGACTGGGAATGTGAAGCTCTTACATTCTGTACATAGTTCTTCATTTGTAGACGGAAGTTTGCATGTCGTTTTTGTCGAAGAATGCTTTTTCGTAACTTGCGTAACAGAAAGTGGATGATGCATCTTTCCAAAGAGCTGCATAACTTGTCTCAAAGAAAAGCGTTCCCCGTACCAATACCTCGTGTAAATGGTAGAAGATCGGCTGAAGGAAGAATTCAAGAATGACTACGGAACAGATGAATGTATAATATTGCTTGTTGGAAATGGATTTCATAGTAGATATGGTCAAATGTTTGAAGATTTCGAGAACGATACGGATAGAGATCAAGATTCGCTACTGGCAAACACGGAGCCTTGTGAACGAGTTTCATAACGTAATAAGGTGTGGAACGAGAGATGATTAAGATTAACACATGTACCTGATGTAGAGTATTAGAGAGGGGAAGGAGTTACTGACAGGGATGAAAGGTTTGAGCTGAGTAGAAATGGCATTTCAAGGTTATATACGTTCTTACTCACTATCTCGATGAGCAGAGATGGCACGGACAAGCTCTTCTGATTTTAATAACGCTAGAAGGCGGACAATAACTTCTACCCTTTGCCATGTCCAGTAAGACGTCGGTCAAGCCTGCTAGTGCAGTTTATCGTGCACTGAACTTTCTGATGACCTTTACAAGACCCTAAACCTGTCCCTTTGCATTTTATATGGAACGGTTTTCTCGATGAGAACGAAAGCCATTTAGATCGCTGCTTCAGCAAAATTTCAAAAAATCAGCCGTAAATTTTCAAGAGATAGGCTCCGGATTCGTTTCCCAATCAGCAAAAGAGGTAGAAATTCACATAGGACGATTTGAGGGAGACTTTCTGATTGCAAAAGAAGGACAATCATTGCTAGAAATTTACAAGAAACAGAATGTTCTTCTATTGCATTTCATCCGAAAAACAGTGTTTTATGTACCCGGTCATTGCCGCAGTCCACGGAAATAAAACTGCTACTGGAACAAATGATTAGCGAACTATGCAAATGTCTCTCCGTTAAATTTGAAAGTCAAGAAGAACAGTGGCCAATGGAAAATTATCTAAGCTAGAGTTTAAGAATTTTAACGATAGAATAGAATAGAAGTGTTTATTCAGCCACGATTGGGCCATACACAGATTTTATATAGACACCATATACAAATATACTAATGCATCGCAAACATATTGCTACTACAACACAGAAGATAAACTACCTCGAACCTCCTATACATCCACTGCAGTTTTGAATACATCTGCTTTGAGTCAGTGAACGTCCTAGAGAACGAACAAAGATGTCATCCATCCTAATGATTCATATCCTGCCATGGACGGCCACGCAGTATCAAGCATGGGAATAACGGTAGGAATAGTATGAGACGAGAGGCCCAACGTCCACGTGTATGGGCTAAAACATCTCTTGAGCTACGTCGAGCGCTATATTAGTAATGTGAATTAGCTATGAACTCATGGAAATTACAAACCGGGATGGAGATAAGTTTCGAGTGACGAAATCCTGGATTTATAAAAAGATACTCTCAGAAAGTAATCAGACCAAAGTCCGTGGATTTCAGGGACATTGTCCATGCAGCCTATAACCTCCCATTCTCCTATCAACCCTTCATTCTAGTTGATTTCCATAACCTGAGATACGACATCAAGTTCTTTTTATGCGTTTGCAAGACTGCCAGCCGAAGCTGGCCCCTTCAAATTCTAACCAGTTGTTATGCAGCGAAAGTCCCCGTCACTTAGCATATCAAGGTACGGGTTCGTTGACACGAAAAAGCGAAATACGGAGTACTTGGCAAAGTTCTACGATACCTTTGCCGCCCTGTTAAAAAGTTTAGAGGAGCCATCTTACAGCGTTGTACTATCTTAATGGTTTTACTATCTTACGACGAATTCTCTGACACTGCCCAAAACAATTTATCAACGTCAGAGGGTGACCATCCTTACTGATATATAAATCAGCAAGTCGATATCAGTTCATTCGAAGTGATTCACTCTTTCAATCGATTTGTAGTCTTCCATCTAGAGACAGTCTGAAAAATGCTTGACAGTTCTTGACAATTTCTGCTGGTAATGATGGTCTTCCTTGTCCAGACGGAAAGTCTCTTTCCAATCGTCCTATGTGAATTCCTACCGCTTTTATTGTTTGGAAAACGATTCCGGATTCTATCTCTTGAAAATTAGGGCTATTTTTGAAATTTTGCTGAAGGAGTGATCTAATAGCTCTTCGATCTTACCATCCCAATAATACTGTCAAAGGGACAGGTTCAGGGTCTTCTTCGGGTCTTCGGGAAATCCTGTTAAAGGTAACCTACACAATCAGGATTGATTGGGCATCTTGCTTCACGCAGAAAGGGGAGAAAATATTGCCCGCCTCATAGCGTTCATGTAATCAGAACAGTGTCCTTGCAACCTCTGCTCCTTGAAGTAGCCTTTAAGAACGCATATATTCCTGAAATGCATTTCTTCTCAGCTAAAACATTTGTTCCGTGTCATCTCTTCTCCCCATACCATGTGCAGTACATTGGTTCTTGTCTTCGTCTTTTCTTCGCCTCTCATTCCACGCCTCGCATCGTACAGCTCGATGTCCACGAAGAACCTGCTCTTTTTTTTACCATTAAGACATCATGATCTCCGTCCAAGTCATTCTGGATCTTTTTATTTGATCATTTCTCCAATGTCATTAATTTCTACAAGCAACGATGTACCTTCAGTTGTTTCACACTCATTCTGAAATTCTTCCACCAGTAGGGCTCCTTCCATTCCAGTCTCGGTAAGGGGAACAACTTAGGCTACTTTGTGACAAGATATGCAGCTCGTTGGTAAAATTTGTACCATGCAGTTACTAATACAAGAAAACAGTGTTCTTCGATGTAAAGTAGGAAGAAATGAACCGAGAAGGACCAGCAACATCCCAAGGACAATAGAAGCAAAATGTACACTCTTTACTTCCGCAGTCAGTAACTTCATTAAATACATGTTAGTGATTTTTGTGAACGAATCCTCTGTCGTTATAGCTGGTGTAAAGACTCCGGTTCAATCGAGATCAGATAATCTTCTCTTTACGTTCAAACTTCGACTTCTGTCCACCTGGTCAACAGTTTAGTTAGTAATTCCTGCTGAAACCACGCCATAAATGGCCTTTACAAATTCCGCTTACTCGGTGTAGTTTTCACGACTTAAGGTAAAATGAATAAGGTAAATAAAAATAAATCGACATGTGCTGTATATATATCTACTTCCGAATGTATAGAACCCCACTACATTGCCTTCTGCGCCGCCGACTTACACACAAATTCTCTCTCTACCGCTGTACTGGAGTACAACTAATTTATATTCTCCAGTTGATGTTTTGCTTTCAACCTTTTGTTCCAAATGATTGACAGGAATAAACAAAACTCAAAATGTGTACCTCGTAGACACCTGCCCTCCTTGTGTTCTTTCCATTATTTCTGTTGACGGTAACGTTCTTTTTTTTCATTTCTTTCTTGCTCTTTTTTCTTCGTATTCATGTATTTACTCCGTCTTTTTTGTACGTTAGTGCCTCATGATGGGCAATAAATATATTATTGTTATTTTTATTATTATTTATTTATTTATATATTTATTTGACTAAATCACTTCCAACAAGGGCCATACACATCTTCAAACAACAACAAAAAACAAAATTAACAATAACACACTATACTGCATTACTCAAAACCGGGGAAAAGTTGCAAAACAGCAACTTCCCCCACGTCAACCATATTGGGAGCGACAGCCTCATATGCGGCCTAGCCAGGACAACCAGCAGCGGGCTCTGAGACTCGAGAATGCGCTTCTGCAATGAGAGAACAGAAAAGCGCCTAATTTCAGGAAAAGAGGGAAGGCCTTCACCAACAAACATTAAAACTCGACGACAATAGAAACATTTCGCAGCATAGAACCTCCTACGAAAAGTGAGAGGTAGAACCTTAGGAAGGCCATTACTGTACACTGTTTGCTGTGACGGCTGGAAGGTCTCAGTGTAAAGGGAATAAGGAAAAATTATGACAAGGTAAATGCTTACTCAGTTCTCCGTAACATGAGTATTTCGCTTAAATTTGAAGAACCGAACAGTCACCTAGTCACCCAACAAAGCTTCAGCGTTTTGAAAGTCTTTGTCTATGTTTGTACTGTTGACTAAAGGCTTTTACTCCGGCGAAATAAGGAGAAAGAGAAATAAAAACAAAGGTTATTCTTTATTATTCAGATCGCGAGACGTCCTGTTATAAGAACAAACAATCTGTATATTTAGAATAAAACAACAGATGACAAATTGAACATTTGAACTGACTCCAATAATACTGACGAGAAACCAAATGGTGGCCGAGATACCGGGCGTTTATTTCGAGTTCACTGGGTAGGGTTTTCAAACCATGTATCCGTGTATACCAAGTTTACCATTTATGTTATCTATAATGGTACACTCTATGTAGTTATGTGCCTTTCGCAAAAGGCATTGGGATGAGCTTTATTCCCTGCTTAACAAGTATTGACTTTATAGGAGACGTCAGCTATGCCGACGATGAATTCACTGAAGATGGCACAACAACGGCAGAAGGACAAAGAATGCCAACAACTCAAACAACAGCCTTCACACTCCGACCAACACGGTCCTACTTCCCAGGTGCGTCCCCTTTGTTTTCAGCGACCAACCGGTTTACACAAAGAAGAATTTGGCCTAGTACTTTCAAGGCAATCTTGTCAACAGCTAGCCACAGCAACGTGGCTTCTACCAGTCCAGCTGCACGATCAACGTCACCCATCTTCACTTCACTCTCAGCGACGGCAAGGCCTTTACCGATAGACTTAGAGAGTTTTGAAATCGGCAAAGATGCCGACAAACTTCCTGTCAATGTCAACAATTCCAGTTTGTCTGGTACCACCTTTTCAGCATTGTTAAATGCTATCGGTAAATTCGAAACGTCTTCAAGCGTATCCTCCATCTTTGCAGACATGCCAGTAACTATGACTACGCCACTTTACGAGAAATCGTTGTTTGATACATTTGAACCAACCAGAACGTTACGAACAACAACATCCAGGTTGGTCTCTTGTCTTGCTAACTTGAGTTGTGGCAAGCAGCTGATACATGGCTCAGTTGAGGATTCAAGCACAGTATCAAGTATTCCGTTGGAGGTTTCTGTTACTTCGTCAGTTACGGCCATAAAGTCTTCCGAGAGCTTATCCGAAAGAGAGGCTCCATCGTCAAGAGACGGGCGATCACACCAGAGTCTGGAAACACATGGGGTAGATGTTACTTCTGCGTCAATAGATCGAATGGCGACGTCTGACTTAACAGGACGAGTGAGCTCATATGATGAAGGTTGGTCTTATCGCGTATCATGTGTTAGCTGAGTTGTTCGTCTATCTGTCCCCTTCCCCCTCTTATCCATTAGAGACCGGCCATCGCCCCCTCCCCTCGTAGGATCTAAAAGAATCTCCTCCCCCAGCCTGCATACTTTGTTAAGAGCGATAAGTAAAGAAAGTAATCATGAAGTAAGTTGGCTAAGTGGTATTAAAGCAAATGGACAAGGCGTCAACTTTCGCGCCAGTAGACTGAACAGTAACCTCTGACTAACTGAGACAAGTGAGCTTACCTTGTGGGAGCTTGTTGGATCGCACTCAATGTTTCTGCTCATTTCCTAGTATTTATGTCCCCCCGTTTAATTCCCCAGACCTGAGTTCAATATTAATAGAACTTAGCGCTTTCTTTCTTGACTGTGACACCCCCTTCCCCCTACTGTTTAGAAAGATTTTCTAACCCCCAGGTGTCAATTGGCTCACTCACATCCTAAAATACAGTGAGGTTAGATTACAGAATGGTAGCAAAGAAGGGTATTGTGAAGTAGTGGTAGTGAGGTAGTATCGAATCTATGGGTATGTTATTTCCACGTCACTAAATCGGCTTCAGACGACCGACTTACCACGAGAAATGAGCTTGCGGATGAACGTCAGGGTAGTAGGGATACCTATGACGTCGCAAAGTTGTCTGTCCGTCTGTCAGCACGATAACTCTCGAAGGGAATGAGATATTTTGATGAAACTTGGTGTGAGGATTCTTTGGGTCAAGGGTAAGGTTAAGTTCGTAGATGGGCTCTGTAGCCCTACGTTTAGGGGTGGGGGAGAGGTTCAAATGAAGGGTGAACAATATATTTTGAAACAGCTAATGTGATAGTCGATTGTGGGTAAGAGACATGCTGAACACGATGATGAAAACCATTTTCTCGCCGGACAAGTAGTTCGTCCGGAATCTGGCAAAACCGGAAAGTTGGTTAAAAGTAAAAGTTTTATTTGAAGTTGATTAGATGTTCGATTCAGGGGTAAGAAGACATCCTCAACACTTATGTGAAAGTATTTTCTACCCGGACAACTAGTTCGCCCGGAATCCGGCCAAAACCGGAAAAACTCGTTAAAAGCAAAAGTTTTATTGATTAGATGACAGATTTAGGGCTAAGAAGAGACGCCTAGTATATGCCAATAATTTTTTACCCGGACATATAATTTGTCGGGAATTTGATTACATGTTCTTTATAGGGATAAAGAGATACGCTGAATTCGTTCCTGAATTTTCTTTTTTCGCTGGACAAGTAGTTCGCTCGGATTCGGCCGAAATCGGAAATTTGGCAGAAGTCATATCGTCAAAATAGATATGGCTTTTAGAGGTATATCTGAACTTGGTTTTCTCAGATGATTAGCCTGGCGAAGACTGGATCTGGCAAAGACAAGACCCAATTGTCTGGATCAAATATTAGATTTTTGGGATCCCATCAAAATTTTGGTCTTGTTTATCTTGCACTCTCTGGGTTTCGGCGTCGAGGTCTTGACCTGTCCTTTTATAGTGGTCACACCCATGCTCCCTTCTTTCTAGAAAATTCCTTCTAGATTCCCTCCAGTAATTCAGTCTTATGAAGTGATAGTGAAGTGGCCATGAGAGTGGTATAGTAAAATGGTATCGTTCATAGGAAGTAAATGGCATAGTGTTAAAGAAACAGGTTGGGAAAAGTCTTATCGTTTCATAACTAGACAAAACGGCAACGTTTCGCAAGCCGGCACTATCGAGCTTTAGAGCTTTAGTGATCAATTCAGTTCAATTTTATTTCAACACCAATTACGGACTAGCCGAATAGCAGGTGGTAACGTCAAACATGCATTTAAAAGCTAACCAAAATTGTCAACATATACTAGAAAATGGTCGAATTACAAATAAAATACTGACAAAACATTATAAGAAATAACGATTGGGGTAATAGACGGGGGGGGGGTAAATAATAACCTACTAATTTCTGTTACGTAGGGACACAAAGGAGGGGGACAAAACTATTCTTGCATCTCACGTGTCGACAAAACACTGGTTGAAGGGTAGGGACTGGTTCGGAAGCTTGTCTTTGAGGCCTCTCCCTTTCCTTTGTAAAGTGTTGGGGGTGGGGGGGGGGTCAGGATGTCATGAAGGACTGGGTTCAGAAGAGTCTGGACACCAAACTTTACGCTCAAATTTTCACAACGATGAGACAGGGTTGTCAGATTAATTTTTTTGAGGAAATGGATATAAGGGACTTTCAAAGATTTATCCATTATTAGGAGAGCTCGGTATTGTATCCTCTCTAAAGCATCCGATTGCTCGCGAGTCACATCAAAATGTCATACTGGACAGCAGTATGTTAGGACTGGGCGAATGAACGAAAAATAAATGCGCAATAGATGTTCGGAAGGGACACCATGACGGAAAGAAGTTTGAGTCCCCGAAGGCCCATATTGGCCTTCTTTAAAATGGAATCTACGTGCTTTTCCCACTTCATATCATTCGTGATGTGTACACCCAGCAGTTTTATTTCTTTAACATGTTGCGCACTGGTGATTGGAGGACAAAATTTGGGTACACTTATTTGAAAAGAGATTGTTAGGACCACTGATTTTTCCGTGTTTACAACCATCTGGTCTGCAGATACTTCGCAATCACTTTTTTTGTACACCTGAGTTGTGCAACTCTCTTCTTTTACACTTCTATGAAGTCTTGTAGTTAGAACCTGTTAATCACTTTCTAAATCGTGACAGCGACACCTCTCGTGCTTATAAAGTCTCCAATCCCGAGTTGTCGATTCACATAGCTGTTTAGTAATTTTGCGCGATAGCAAGAACATATAATCTGAAAGAACATCCGTCTTTGGTCCCATGCAGTGACGGAGCTATGGGTACTTGCTGTGAGCTTTGAGTTGATACCCATCTACTTCCCTCTTTGCCACTGAGCCTATCGGATGAAAAAAAGCATGGGATGCCTGCAGGGGCGGAGAACCCGGTCTGCAGCGAACTAGACGTGATCTTACAATGGTAGACCAGTGGTTCCCAACCGGTGGTACGCGTACCCCAAGGGGTACGCGAGAACCTTGCAAGGGAACCTTGCAAAGGAACCAAAATTGATTTTTTCTGTAGCTTCAAAATCTCGCCTCACTCATTTTTGATTGCCGAAAGCCTAATATTACCAGCAGAGGCATCACCAGCCAAAATGTATCTTAAGGGGCAAGGTATTTTTACTGACCGACCGTTTTTTGTTTTTCTTTAATAACTGCTTTCACGAAAAATCGCGGCGCTTCGCGGGGGGGGGCTGGGATTTTCAACCCGTGCGTGACTCCTCTGATAACAAGCCTTAGTGAAAGTCAGTGAAAGAATGTTGATTCAAAAACAGCTAGCCTACTGCCGTAAAATCTGTTCCTGTGTCAAACAATGTAGTTTCAAGAAGAATCGAAGACATTGCAACTTCAAGTGATATTGTCATTCAGGTTGCGAATTAAGCTAACGAAAAAGTATGTGATACAGCTTGAGCCGAGATTTGACAACATTTTTTCTACAAAGCAGCCTCTGGTGATTGCCTCGTTGATCTTGTATATATTTTTACACATGTAGTATGCCTTTTCATTTATGATAATAATTATTGTCTTTTTCATGTTCTGAACAAGGGGGTACGCAATCTTTTCGAACGCTGATTAGGGGTACGCGGTACGGAAAAGGTTGGGAACCACTGTGGTAGACAGCCGATCAGCTGTAAAGAACGACTCAGACGGCGTTTGTATTTTTCTGCGGGGCTCTACTGTGGTGTACTTGTTTGTAGAGGTTACCAGTTATGAAGTTCTGCCTAGCTCCTTCTCCGCTAGTTTGCATCGGGTAGGGTATCAGAATATATTCGACTCCGCATGGTTGCATTCAGAGATAGGGAGACGGAGGCTCTATCAGATCATTTGTTCTTGGTGATAGCTATCTTATGTAGAGAAAAATATCACGGACGTCTTCTCGTTCTTTCCGAGCTGTGCTTTGGGAAAAGCAGAGTTTTTGCTCGCAATTCCTCTTTTACGTTTCTTTGCCTTGTCTTACCAGCTGCTTTGAAGCCTCTTGCTTTTCGACCGTAGTTTTCAATTACTTGTACAAAACACATAGGATGACAGAAAATGCATTTGCTGGCTACCAAGAAGCTTTGTTTTATGTCTATGTATAAACTATTGATATATTAATACTAAGAAGAAGAAAAGAAAATGGATCCACAGTAAAACTCCAAGGGAAACAAAGAAACAGAAAATAACGAGAAAAGTATGGCTACGAGAACAGACGTAGGCTGTGGAAAATTCTGCTAACTCTTTAATTTTCTTACTGAGACGCTCCATGTTCGGTAACAAACTGGATCTCGGGAATCCCCGTAAGGTGCTGACAATTCACTTAGACATGATACCGCGAAAAGCGATTCTTGTCGTGGTTTCCAACACCGTTAGCACATCGGTATGCGCCCCAGGAAACTATGTCGTCCGTTTACCAATTAGAATAAGAAAAAGGCTTTACAGTACCGCTCTATTTCCCTGAGAGATTGAGTTGTAACATATAATCAAGCGTGTTTTCTTGTCTCCCGTAATTTGTTCGTCAATGTTTTGTGCAATGGTTATCAGTCATCGTTTTTTTTGCATCACGGGAAAGGTCCTGCATGCCCTCCATGTCCCCGCACCGTCGTCGGATTCGGGCCGAACCCCCGGAACGCACCCATCTAGGGCAGATGACCAGTCAACCGCCCACCCATTGCTCCTCCCGTTTGGTCAATTCGTATGAAAAAACTTTCCGCGACTCCCCTTGATCTCCCCCGTCCGTGGCCGGATGCAGTTCTGGCTCACAAGTGACACATTTAGGGCATATGCTCTAAGGACCCATCAAGTTTCACTTGAATTAGATCGCTCGTTATTATGGAAAATTCCTTTTCCGGAAAAACAAGTGTTCAGTAAGAAGTACAAAATGTTGTTGGGATTTATTACGCTGCTAACGGACAAAAAAAAATTCTCTACAGCTTGTATCATTGCGCTAGTCTAAAACAACCTTAAAACAGAGCAAAACTGTATAGGCTAATCATAAAACTGGACGAACTTTTTTGTTCGTCGGTTTTGACGATTGACTTCGCGTATACATTGGATCAACTTCGCAAAAGAAAATCGCTGGTACGGCATACACACAATTAAGATCGACAAATTAATCTTAGTGGGTCGTTGCAGCATTTCTATATGTCTTTCTTTTCCGCTTCCTGAAAATTTCTCCTCGCAATTTTAAAGTTAATGTGATTCTTGTTTTGACTTCTTTGGGATCCCCAAGGTTCTCTTCCCCCTTGCTTTATTGGCTCTTGAGGCCCATAATACGTGTTAGCCTAAAATGTATTCTGAAAGGGACAAAATAAGTAGTAAAAAATCACCAAGGAAAAACGAAAACTTGTTGATTGTTATTATGACGAAGAAAATAAACACAGGACGTGCAGGAGGAGAATATTGACAGTCTCGCAGCACTCTCATGACACCACAAATTGTGCGTTGAGAATTCAGTGAGAGTTCAAAGAGTTGACAACTCAGTATATTTACAGTTTTTCAGCACTTTCATGACTCCATCTATTCTTCAGAAACTAGAGTGTTATTGATGGTGAAGTTTAGGTTAGCATTTTGAAGTTGAATTTAGCTGGAAGCTGACCTTACAGTAGCGTGTAGAAAACATGTAGAATATGGGTGTCAAACGTAAGGCTGGTGCCAGACCATCGACACGAGCGTACGGCTATCTCAGTAAACAATAACAGATTTGAGAAGCCGAATGTTCAAGAGATAGATCTAAAGAGGAAACTGGACAGAAGGGCATGGCGCAGGCGGCGTAATGAAAAATGGAACGGAGTACTAGAAAGAGAAAAGCTGTACTAGAATGCAAGCTGCTTAAAAGAGGAACTATGCACCGTTCTTCCTTCTTTTAGTCGATCGTTTGACACGAGTTCTATAGTATGTACCCTGTTCCTAGCAGTTCTGTTCCTTCTTTTAGTCGGTCGAAAATAACGAAGGTGGGCAGAATCCATGTATAGGCCCTTTCGTTTCTTCTTTTAGTCAATCGCCCATGGACACGACCTTCCTTTCCCAGCCGATCGTCTAAAGAAGGAATGGAACGAATAACAGAACTGATGTAATGCCCCCTCTCGTGCACGGGCATACCCTAAAACTCTTGTCCCCCAAGGAATAAAACTGCTAGAGCAAGATTCAAATGCAAGAATGCTCGTGCCTCTTTATAGTAGCTTGTCTCTTGTTGCAGCGTCCTCTTTTAGTTTGCCAATCCCATTTCTAGTTCGGTTCCGCTTTTTAGTACTCACTTCGCCTGCATTGTTCCTTTCCATTCTATCCCCTCTTATTCAACCCTGATCACGGACCAGTCCTGCGATTACATTGGCATTGGTACACACATGTTACTTACACCTACATACAGCTTACGGACGAACTTTCTGGAAGACGTCCCCGATCCCAGTTTCTTGATAGCCGTAACCTTTGCCCTAAATAGCTCCAAGGAATATGACCGACCGCGTAATCTTAATAAAGTAAGAAATCAAGTAATGAAATAACTGGCTAGACACAAAACTTTTGCGAGAGACTTTAAGCCCAAAAGTTCATTAGAAGTCTGGGGAACTTAAGAGTATGGCAGGGCCATACTTTAGCAGTGCAGTGCTTCAAATTTTTAGAGCGTTTTTTCCGCTTTATTTTTTACCTATCTAACTTTTGCCGGTACCCAGGGAAAGACAGTGGTTTGAATTGTGCTTGTTTGATACTGGGCGGGAGCTTGGTCAGCGAAGTACCTGGGGTTGAGGCTCTCGAGGCCGATTGCTCACTTTTCTTTTATCTAAGCGTGATGCTTACGAAGTTAAATTATCTTAGAATATAAATAACTCCTGTGGAATGTTTTAAGTGACTTTTAGTGACGAGTTAGGAGGACGAGGACTAAGTTTGGTTAGAAAACATGTCAGAGAGATTAAATCACTTAGTAACAGTCGTTAATTCCAGCCCCCCTCCCCGTTTCATGTTGTCCAGTTATCTCTTAGTGAAATTACGTCTGAAAGAAACATATTGAGTGTGTTCCACCATATTTACAGCACAATTCACCAAACGGCAGGCTGCCCTTTTCCATGCGAGTTACCTAACCCCAGTATTTCCGTCTTCAGATTCGTATCTCCTCATGTCTATGGCTCCATTATCTGTGCCGACACTCGCACGTCCGTCACTGAACTCGTCTAGCGATGGCAAGAATATTCTTCAGGAAATTATTTTCAAATCTTATCATTTCTTTTGACATCGGGGTCTTCCCCGGCCGTTCCATTAAGTCTATTACTCGATTCCTTCAAGTCTTTACGCCTTTCCAAACACCTGTGTACTCCTAAATAGGATAGCCAATTCCTTTGAAACAAATGCTGGTCGTATTTCGCATTTCCTTTAGAAAAGATGGCTCCGAGTGCTTTCTTTATTTTCGTTCGTGAAAATGTTCAAGTTGAATTGTTGTTGGGTGACTTTCCAAGCTGTCTCAAAAGAAACAATGGGAGGAAAACTTTCATCTATTGTAGCTCTTGTGGGTCAAGTAAGGCTACAGCTAAATTAGCACAATCAATAGGATTGGTAAACTGTAGACCGTACCGTAAACTGTACAAATTGATCGTGACACGACCTTTCTAACGAAGGAATTTATTCCCAAAAGCCCGAGGGAATATGGCAACCCCCAAAATACCTTATCCCAAACAATGATCCCGATCCACCATATCCTTCTGAAGAAACTTGAGAATGACTTTTCTTACCCATATTTCTTAGCTGTCCGAGAATTGTTGCTCTTCCAAAAGTATCAGCATCCAGTATTAGTGCCATTTCTCGGGACTATTACGACTACTGTATTTGTATGTGAAGAAGCACTCTCAACCTGATGTTATGGCGAGGGGTGTAGTAGGCCGGACATAGATGGTAAATGTCCTTAGATACAGTCATCGGAGTCGTGACAGCCTATGGCGTCTGGTGGCCTACTGCACATGCAGACTTCACGGGTTCATTGTGGATCCCCCCGGTCGCTTCACACTAAGGTTTGCGTACCGAACCACATATAGGCTATAAACCACCCATCATACACTAGGCCTTACAGGCCAGCCCACTCTAAGGAGCCTAAACAAGACTCATAACAAGGATCCAAGGCCCGTAAATAAATAAAAGGTTTTATTGTCTGGTACTTAAAATATAATACGAACAACCTTTAAGTAAAAAGGGTTGTCCCCGGTCGAGGCCCGGAAAAGAAGATGACTCATGCTCGCCGGATGAGTATGCACATGAGGTAAGAAAAGTAGAAGCAGTGCGGGGTGCAGATGGCACAGCCGTAACATACCACCCCTCCTTATTGAGTCCGTGACCCACGGATTTAAAAGTTAGGCACCAGATTAATGAACTTTCAGCATCCATCTGCTAAAAGGTAACCATAAATGTTTCATAAATCCCACCTTGTTACCCACATTAGAAAATATTATTTTTAAAGCTTAAAGAAGATACAAGAGGGTGGAAGGGCTATGTAGATTCAGGTGGTGGTTCGTCAGCTGGTGATTTGACGGGTCAGCTGGTACGAGCATAGCAGAAGTAGATAGTGCTGGTGATGAAGCGCTGGAGCGGCGTAGATGATAGGGTGGTCATGTTGCACAGGCAGGCGAGAAAGATGTTGGTGGAGCAGGTGGAGCTGATTAGTTAGGTGGCGGAAGACTGCAAGTTGACTGATCAAGTGGAGCGTACGCTGGCGAGATGTGTATCGCAGAGCTGGTACGGGAACGATAGCAGGCGCTGGGTAAGATGACCTTGGTTTAGGCGCTGGGTGAGCTGATGTTGGCTAAAGCTGGAGGTGGCGCTGAGTGATTAAAGTTGCGCTGGATTGGCTGGTACAGAGTGTACTAGAACAGGCGGAAACGGCGCTGGGTAAGTTGAAGTTGCGCTGGGTTGCGGATCTACCGAGTACGCTGGAAATTCTGGTTTTATTGTCTGGGACTTACAATATAATATGAACAACCTTTAAGTAAAAAGGGTTGTCCCCGGTCGAGGCCCGGAAAAGAAGTGCGGAAGAAGCTGACTCATGCTCGCCGGATGAGTCATGCACATGATTTAAGAAAATAATGCAAGAGCCGCCACATTATAAAGGGTTAAACACACCGAATGGAAAGGGAGTAGCGCTGCGTAGCGGCGGCATAAGTTAGCAGTGCGGGGTGCAGATGGCACCACCGTAACAGGACTATAGGTTTCTAATTCTTAAGAGAATCGTAAAAGTATGCCTGGGACGAAGTTTACAGAGAAGCAAATAACTTCATGTAGCGTATGTGCAATTCCGTGTTTGAACGAAATATTAGTTGTATTTTTCGAATTCTGAAGGCCATTGATATAAAACAAAAGAAGAAAACGGCCAAACACGCACTTCCCTAGCTACCACAACAAACAGCGAAACACAAAGATGGGGATTGAATAAAAACAGGTAATTAACGGAAAGGCATCGCAAAAGGGTAAAGACTACGGTGAAGCTTTCTCCATTTTATTATGTTTTTTCTGTTTTCAGTATCCTTTCGTATTTTTTGAATTATTTTTTTTATCTGCAGCTTTCCTTTCCTTTTCCGACTTTAGCTAATGCCAAATTACGGTTTTAAACTTACGGTTTCTCGAGATTTGCTTCTTGCGTAAGTGTGTCTGCATAGTCTACAGATAAACTGAGGCGAAATAAATCCCAATATGTTAGGAAGCCGCAAACTCTAACAAAGCAAAGACACCCTTAAATCCGAAAGTTCATGATACTCCAACAGAAAGTGCTCCACATCGTCGTTTCTTTCACTGCACAAAAAAGGAGGATGAACGCTCTACTCGGTTGTCTCGGTTTTGCAGTTCACAGTCCAAGAGGCAGTATTGCCACTGATCGCAGAATTCTACGATCTGTCACAGATTTTCGTTTATTCGACAAAGCGACCAGAATTCCGTCACTGGCTACTAACCAGTAAATACAAAAATCAAGCAAAAACCTAAGGTATATATTTATGAAGATGATGAAGCGAGAGGCGATTTGTAACATGGGCGCAGTTTCTTAGGCATCAGAATGTCACAGGTTTTGGGGCGAGAAGTCACGGATTCTGTCAGCGGAAAGTGGCAACACTGCTAAGAGGGGGGTACTTCAGGGATCGACTAAAAACGGGAATGGAACGGAACGACCCGGTGCAGGAAGAACGCGTACTAAAAACGGGAACAACGTATTAAAATCCGGAACACTGCACCAGGAGGAACACTACTAAAAGGGTGAACGCTGCACGGTCCTTCCTTTTTTTCAGTAGTTTGCTTTCGTACGAGTTCCAGATCATTCCCGCACACATTCGCACGAGGGGCAAGGCCCCTGTTCTTTCATTCCGGTGCGCGATCCCTGTTCTAGTAGTCGTGTTTCTTCGCTTAGCCGCTAGCACGCAGCGCCCTTGTTGCAAGAGGAACCAGTACTAAAACGGGAATGCAGAACCCCTGTTCTTTGGCACTTATTTCCATGAGAGCCAGTTACTAAAAACGGGAATGCAGGACCCCTTTCTTTAGCACTAAAATTTCATGAAAAATCAATTACTAACAAGACCAAAGTTTTCGTTGGGATCCCAAAAATTCAATATCTGATCCAGACAACTGGGTCTTGTCTTAGCCAGATCCAGTCATCGCCGGAATCCTTAAACATTCTTACAATTAAAATTCAGAAACAGATTAAGGCCAAATAGCTAATCATCTGAGAAAACCAAGTTCAGATATGGATTCAGCATGTGTGTTTACCCGTATAAGTCATATCTGTTTTGACGAAAAGTTCCTGCCACTTCTGCCAACTTCCCGGTTTTGGCCGAACTCTAGAACTACTTGTCCGGCGAAAAAAGAAAGCTCAAAAACGAACTCAGGGTATCTTCTTTCCTCAATAATGAACATCTAATCAACTTCAAATAAAAATTTAACTTATAACAAATTTTCCGACTCCAGCCGGATTCCGGTCGAACCATATGTCCGGGTAAAATATGATTGTCACACACGGATTGAGCGTCTCTTCTTACCCCTAAATCGGTTATCTAATCAGCTAGAAATAAAACTTTAACTTCTAACAATTTTCCGGTTTTGGCCGGATTCCGGGCGAACTACTTGTCAGTCGAGAAAATGGTTTTCACCATCGTCTTCAGCATGTCTTCCTACCTCTAAATCCAACATCTAATCAACTTCAAATAAAACTTTTACTTTTAACAAACTTTCCGGTTTTGGCCGGATTCCGGGCGAATTACTTGTCCGATTACAAATGGTTTTCACCATCGTGTTCAGCATGTCTTCTTACCCCATAATCAACTATCGCATTAGCTGTTTCAAAATATTTTGTTTGCCCCTTAATTTGAACCCCCTCCCCCACCCCTAAATGTAGGGCTACAAGGCCCATTTACGAGCTCGACTGGTCCACCGACCCAACGAATCCTCACACCAAGTTTCATCAAAGTATCTCATTCCCTTCGAGAGTTATCGTGCTTACAGACGGACGGACGGACAGACGGAAAACTTTTGCGATGTCATAGGTATCCCTCCACTTACGTTTTGGGATCCCAAAAACGGGAATGCATGAGTCCTGTTCTTTGGCACTTCGTTTCACTTTCATGAGAACCAATTACCGAAAGCTTCTTTCACACTCTCCCTGCTGCAGGAGGAACACGATTGGGAGTCATTGCCTACTTTCTATTCTACTCTCCCTGCTGCGGGAGGAAGAACAGGGGTCCTGCATTTCCGCTTTTAGTACTTGTTCCTCTTGCAACAAGGGCACTGCGTGCTAGCTGCTAAGCGAAGAAACGCGTCAACTAGAACAGGGATCATACACCGGAATGAAAGAACAGGGGCCCTGCCCTTCGTGCGAATGTGCACGGTAATGATACTGGAACTCGTACGAAAACAAACTACTAACAAAAGGAAGGAAGGTGCAGCGCTCCCCCTTTTAGTTGTGTTCCACCTGGTGCCGTGTTCCAGATTTAGTACGTTGTTCCCGTTTTTAGTACGCATTCCTCCTGCACCGTGTCGTTCCGTTCCGTTCTTGTTTTTAGTCGATCCCCATATTTCAAGTCCAAGTTTACGCTATAGAAGGGGCCATCTAGCAGAGAATACTTGATGGCAACAATGTTCCAGGTCGCCACACAAGTCCGGGAGTAGATGAGGGCACTGTACAAATTTCTATACATTTTCACATAAAGTAGTTCAGTGTCAGTGAAAGTAAAAGCGAGACCGATATTGCCGACTACAAACCAGAATGCGTATCTACCATGCAACGGACCCTGGAATCTTAGCATACAATCGTCCGGGGTCATTTTGGTAAATACATATTACCTATTGTCCAAAATAAATAATCTTCTCCGTAACGCTTACCATAAGCGGAACACAATCACGTCCAAAAATCGCAAGTCCGGAAGAGTCTGGGTTCATATTGATTTGAGGGGGATCACTCACCGCTCCCAACAATCCAATTCACGTTAACTTGGTTCAGATTGCCCAGTGATTTAAGTACCTAGACCAAGATCGGAGTTAGACGATAGAATATCGTTCACAATAGAATCAAAGATCCGGGAGTAACTGATGGAATTGCACCTCCCTCTGCACTCCGTTCGTTGTCAATTGAGCCTTGCTTGCCCAGTGAGTCAAGTTTTCCAAGTTAGAACAATTTGTCGGGGATGCGGGGGTCCGGGTGCTGGGGTCCTGCTTTCGAGATAGTTTTTGCAGTGACTGGCTCATTTCCACAAACTCAGTATATATTTTTATTACCATTTCGCGTTTAAGAAAACTGTTTAACCTGACTAGGTTCGAACCCTCGACTTCCTGATCAGATTTGTGAATCTGGAAAAATGTTATGTCAAATACCCGCGTTTTTAGAAGCCGTTATGCTCACTTCGCCGTTTCGCTTAATGTGGTTTCGGGAATTAAAACCAAGCCAAATTTAAAACCAATTTGGACCGTACGTTTTAGAGAGTTATTTTAGAGAGTCACAAAAACAGTAAGGCCATCTTTAGTCAGATGTTTTGTTCGCTATCTAGGTAGTTTCAAGAACCAAATGTTTTGGTGGCGTCTTGTAAAACCGCCACAGAAGAACCGAGATATAATCTTCAATGTGACTATGTTCAGTATATGATTTAGTCGGAAATTGTTATTTATGCGAACCAGCGGCATTCGTTTGCAATTTTCAAAAAGTATACATCATGATAATCTATAGTCCAAAACCCTTTTCTCCGCGAAATCCTTCCGTCCTCTCCCGAATTCATCTACCTCGCCAAGCTGTCGAGCGCCTGTGCCTCGGTTGGAGTCGGTTGTATTATATGCCTTGCGAGCAAGGTACGCTCAAAGTTTCGTCCCCTCGTTTGTTTGTTTACACAGCTCGGAGCATTTCATAAGCTATTTTATTAGTACTTTTTGCATTTTTATCAGTATAATGATCATATGCGTGATAAATGCCGCAAAAATGTACATACATTGTAGATGTTGTGATGGTGCAAAGAACACGAATCGACCGTTGTGTTTTAAAGTAAACAGAACTTAACTGAAAGCTGAAAATACACAAAAGATGCCATGGGAGCCATAAATAAGTTTAGCATCTTGATGTCTGGAAGTCGTATTTCCCATCCGGGATTCTGCTTGTTCCCCTTTCGGAGAAACCTTCTGACAGTTCTGTAACGAAGACACATAAATGATAACAAAAAACTTCGAATTTCTATCCCTTCATCTCTTTTTACGAAAATTTGATTGAAACAGAAAAACGAAAATATGACCTCATTCAAGTTGAAAACAACAGATTTCGCAGAGATAGAGGTGAAGTTTTTAGATTGTATCTTTCGTTTGAATCTTTGTATCCTGGAAAATGTTTGATGTTTATTTAAAGAAAGAAAAGGTTAATATAACTTCGTCCTATAACTCAATGGTGATTCCTCTCTAGAGTTAATTAATCGTTTTTCCAATACGGAATCACCGAAGCCCGTTCTTGTGAAAAGGCTACGGGAGATAGTGATGGTCCTGGAAACGACAGACACTAGTGAGTAAAATCGAGAGACAATTAGAAGTGCAATGGACACCGTTATGACACGGTTCATGGTCTGTCCTCCATTTGAAATTGAACCCCTACCTTTTGAAAACCTTTCCTAGAAACCTAAAAACCCAAACCTACCTGATCTGCATCTGTACCTGATACCCACGACTTGGGTATCTAGTTATGACCAAACATTCACAGTTAATTATTTAGTTATTCTACAAGTGCCTTTAATATTGCAATGTTTGTTGGTAGTCATCGTAAGAAGCTTTGAGAAACTTGAATTAAAGCCACTCATTCATCTTTAAGCAAAACCCGTGAGGTAAAAATTATTACGGTCATTACGCAAACACGGACATTCATAGTTTGGGAAGAACTTGCATCGTGTCGTTGAACTTGAAGAAAGTCCCTTGCATCTGAGCCAAGTTGCCCATGAACCGAGAGGATGGGGAAGATGAAGCTGCCAAAGACTTCCGGACCCCCAGGACCTCTAAATAAATGAAATCTTACCGTCTTCTAACCTTGGTCAAATCTAGAACTTGACTGGGCAATCTGGGCCCAGCTGACCTTGAGCTCGAAAGAGGAGGGGGGGGGGGGATAAAGCTGCCAAACTCACTTCTCGGCCCTAGAATCTGTACTTAAATGAAATTCAGTCATTCTGCCTGCACCCTTGGACGGACTTGTCAGTGGGCAATCTGGGCCTAATTGTACTTGTGTGTGTGGGGGGGGGGGGGAGGGGGATCTCGAAAAATGACATCTAAAGCCGAATTTCAATTTGGAATACTTTATCATGTGACAAACATGTATAACAGGGCAATCTAGGCCCAGTTGAGAACGAACGAAGAAGATGCGCGATTACGAATGTATGTCTCTAGGTAATTGTTGTGGTTCGCCTGATCTCAAGGTGATACGATCGACACCTCGCACCGCTCGAGGCGATCAGATGAAATACATTCTCCAAGAGGGGAGAAATGGAATGAAAGATCAGTACCGTGCCAGTGGCCAGAGAGTCATATTATACGCTTTTGTTAATTAGGTTAGTACGTTGTAAATCAATCAATCAATCAATAAGTATGTTTCACATAATATTTCTTTAGAACAAAAATAACTTTGTACGTCAAAACAAAATGGTTTGAAAAATAAATAAAACAACGGTTAATGCAAAGTAAAATAAACTAAGTGTCAAACACTGCTTTGTTATAACTAGATTCGAAATATGGTACAAAGGATTTTAAAAAACGCTGAGAAGACTTGAAATCGGGTTTTCTAAGGAGTTTTTTCTTCGCTACTTTTCTTGCTTGCCGCGTGTCGACGGTTGGTTCAGGGGTGTAAAATGGCGGTAGGATGTCGCGATGGTCTGGAGACAGAAAGAGGGAATATCCAAATGCCGTGGTGAGATCGTGCCTCCTTTGGTTGAGTGTTTCTAGCTTTAGAGTCTGCAGGCTAGTGTTGTAATCAATGTACATGTGACCGAGTACAATGCGGCAAGCTCTCTTCTGAAGGGTCTCCAAATAGTGTGTTCGAAGCTCGAACAGTAATCTGGACACAGAGGCGGGCCAATGTGTAGCAAATTTCGACTTGACGCGTAAGAGCTAAGTTCACGAGCTATGAAATTCACAAAGAATGTACACAGGTGACCGAAGTCACTCGAATCCAATTAACTTCTGCAGCCCAATCAAATAAACTTCAGTCACCACCCCCACCCTCCTGGGTCCATAGATTAAACAAAGTGACGTCACCCACGCGCAGAGCTTTGGCCGGTGTGAATAAAGGGGTAGGGACTCGAAAATTTGTCAACAAATTTTATTAATTTGTTACCAGATAGTTGTCGGATGCATTCTGATTTTCGACCCAGTAAATACCGGTTGGAACGTTGGAGATAGCTAGACTGATCGCATACACTTTTTATTTATCATTAGTGGGTTCGAAAGTTGCAACAGCACGTCTCCTCACTCTATATTGACTATGTTAAAACTTCATGCTAAATATCCGGATTCAGCGCGAACTACTTGTCCGGCGTGAAATAGTTTTCATATTCGGATTCAGCATGTGTTCCTAGCCCTGAATCGAACATCGAACTCAACTTCAGATACAACTTTACACACGCGAGTTGTGTTGTAGTTGTCCGATGCATCCGATTTGGAGAAAATTAAACTGATCGCATACACTTTTTGTTTATCATTAATATGTTCGAAAGTTCCAACAGCATGTCTCCTCCCTCCAGATCGATTCTGTTAAAACTCCATACTAAATTCCGGATTCATCGCAAACTACATGTCCGGCGAGAAAGTAATTTTCATGTTCGGATTCAGCATGTCTCCTTACCCCTAAATCGACTATCTCATTAGCTCTTAAAATATTTTGTGTCGTCCCTTAATTTGAAACCCCTCCCCCAGCCCTAAATATAGGGCTATAGAGCCCCCTTTACTTTGACCCAAAGAGTCATCGTGCCAAATTTGAACAAAATACCTCGACCCCTTCGAGAGTTATCGTGCTAACAGACGGATGGACGGACGGACAGACGGACAACTTTGTTATGTCATAGGTATCCCTTCACTTACGTTTTGGGATCCCAAAAACACATCCATAAGTTGAAACACATCCATTACCCTATTCCGACGGTTCCTGCCCCTCCCTCAAATGCACGCATTACTGTGGCAGCGTTTTCTCGATTATGACTTAAAAAGCTCCATCGCCAAAAAAAATCCCACCATTTCGAGACTTCTATCTCTTTTGATACGGTTTTTCCCAGGCTTCCCTTATTGGGCACATAATAAAGTTGTATCGTAAAAGTGGCTTTGGAG
Source organism: Branchinecta sandiegonensis (assembly GCA_030848855.1). Lineage (NCBI taxonomy): Eukaryota > Metazoa > Arthropoda > Branchiopoda > Anostraca > Branchinectidae > Branchinecta > Branchinecta sandiegonensis. The sequence goes on along the minus strand of JAUPMV010000001.1, from coordinate 25,807,921 downwards.
CGTGGTAGGAATGTTCAAACTTTAGAAAGGTGTGCTGCTGAATAAATTAACGTTACGGTGACCTGGAAAAAAATTGTGATCTGTGACAGGGATAAATTGTAGCATGATTACCGTAAATATTGCACGATGACACTGAGTTACAACGGCCTATATAACGCGTGAAACTCCGCCAACACAAACATATAATGAAGAAAAGAAGTGAAACAACTTGAATGATAATAAATAACTACACTTCAGACAAAGCCGTGGTGAAGAGAGAACGCTCCAACCAAACATTTCCTGAAAGGACTTTGATATCAAATTGGCAAATAAAGCCAAGGCGCCGCGAAAAACGAGGAACGGCAGGACCTCTGTTCGTCTGGTTTTCGTCCCTAAGACAGGAGCCATGTTATGATTAAAATGTAGAGGCCCTTTTGTGGTGGACAGTGAAAGGACACTAGCCCTGTTTAAAGGACCCGTCTTGCTTATTCTGCCATTTATATTATCCCTAGATCCCTATGGAATTATAAGCTTCTGAATCCCCGCCTTTCGCAATTGTTTCGATTTGCACCTACGACTTTTAGCGCTTTATCGACCTAGCCGAGTTTTGACAGGTATGCAGCGCAAGCTTCGCCGAAAGCTTCAAGGTCCGTCAATGACACTTTCACAAATTAGGACAAGAGAAGCCTCAACGTTTCATTTGGAAGACATGGTAGAAAATCAAGTGTACCTTCCGTTTCTGGATTATTCTATTTTGCATGGTTTCCCAGCTTTTGGGATCCGAAAACGTAAGTTGAGGGATACCTTCGACTTCGTAAAAGTTTTCCGTCTGTCTGTCTGTCTGTCTGTCCGTCTGTTAGCACGATAACTCTCGAAGGGGTGGAGATATTTTGATCAAACTTGGCATGAGAACTCTTTTGCTCAAGGTCGAAGATGGGTTCTCTAGCCTTATATTTAGGGGTGGGGGATTGGTTTGATATTAATGGAAACAAAAAATATTTTGTAAAAGCTAATGCAATAGCCGATTTAGGGGAAGGAGAAATGCTGAATCCGAATACGAGAATTATTTTCTCGCCGAACAAGTAGTTCACCCGTAATCCGGCAAAAACCGAAAAATTCGTGAAAAGTATAAGTTTAATCTGAAGTTGAATAGAGCTTCGATTTAGGGGTAGAGAGACGTGTTGGGTCCGAATATGAAAATTATGTTCTTGCTAGACAATTATTTCGGCTGGAATCCGGCCAAAACGGGAAAATTTGTTTCAAGTGAAAGTTTTATTTGTATTTGATAAGATGTTCGATTTGCGGGAGGGAAGACATGCACATGCTGAATACGTATATGACAATCATCTTCTCACCGGACGGATAGATTGCTCGCAGTCCAGCTTAAACCGGAAAATTTGTTAAAACTAAAGGTTTTGTTTGAAGTTGATTAGAGATTCGATGTTGTCTGCAAGACCAAGTTGTCTGGATCAAATATTAAATATTTGGGATCCCATCGATACCTTTGACCTTGTTAACCAAGGTGCGTTCAGATTTCAAATATTTTGCGTCCGGCCGCCGCGTCGGAGAGCAGGAAGGTTGGATAGAGTGAACAAGCACCAACAAAAAAATCGTTAGGTTTTTAGGACGTTAGGACATTTCTGAGCCATTTTATCATGAAAAGATCCTAGTAAGTTGTGCTACGCTAGCAACGTTAACCTGATTCAAGAAAAAGACTCCGACTAGTACAACTTGCTCAGGAAGTTACTGCACTAGAAATATGAATACACGAATATCTACTTAGTTCTTTTCTTCAATCAAGCGGGAAAAGGACTGAGCTGGTCCGGGCCAGCAAAGAAGGGAGGACAAGCAAAGTATGATGGATGCGGGAAGAGCGCAGTGGTTGCAAATAGTGGCATAGAGCTTATTTAGCGTTTACACGGACAAGAAATCCCTTCGAGTAGAAAGGAATTCTGGTCGACTTGAAAGGATTCCGTTCGTGAAGACGACTAGAAAAAAGTCTAGCGGGACGAGAATCCCTTTCAAGATGAAAGGAATCTCGTTGGCGGAGCTGGCGAAAAGACTAAACAAAAGTCTAGCTAGCTTTTGAGAGCAGCAGTCATGAGTACTGATGTTATAAAGACAATCAAAACATTTTTTGTGTTGGCTAGTGAATTTATTGTTGTCAGATTTTCTAGCTTGAAGTAATATTTTCTTCTCTCCGTGTGGAAACATTATCTTGTCACTAAGGCCGGATTCCTTTCAAGTTATCCTCTACTTGTAAACTCCGCTTTAGCTAGATCTTTGTGGATAAGTTCTCACCGGCTCACAGTAACTTTGACATTTTGTTCATCCTCTTGATTATTTGTCCACACATTTTTCCACCGATTAGGGGCAACTTAATAAAGGACAAAGCATGATGCAGGCGTGAAAAGTACAGTAGTCGATAATAACACATTTCGTTCATCCTAAATTTTCTATTTGAGGAATGTTAGCCAGTACCTTGGGATCTCTCAGTTCGAACGTTTCAGATGATGCCAGCTATTGTTTTCCTTTTTTTTCTTTTTTTTTATACACTTTCATCCTATCTTTATTTATAAATTTAAATTAGCAAAACCAAATTCAATAACAATATTTACTCTTTCCACTATCTATACATTTCAATCATATTATACAATTTTAACATGATTATCTTTCCACTATTATTATTCTCATCATTCAAACTATTTCTATTACAAAATTCAACCTCAAACAAAAAAATTTAAATAAAAATTCTATAACAATCATATAAAATACACATTATTGTTTTTTCCTATTGAGTCTGTGCTTCTCTGTCTCAATGCTTGTTGGATGTCTTGGTACTAAATCGTAGACTATAAGATAAGCAAGATAAGATTCATTTCGCTAAATGCTCAAAGGGTCATGGAAACAAAACCAAAACCTCAACATCTGTTTTTTAAAAAAAAAATCCCTGTGACCCATGGCCTCCTTTATTGAAATTGAAGGTGGTTTATAATGAATAATCACAGCTTTAATGACAAGGCGTAACTAGACCTCTATTAATCCAGCTATACATCGGTCTTCACCTTCAATAATTATTCTTTGTATTTACCCAGCATGGTAGCCTACCTTCCGAATCTCGCCGCCAGATGATCCGTGGTCGTATCGAGTCTAGTTTGATCAGCGTCTGGAAAAGTTCGGTGATGAATGAAGGAACTTACTGGCCTTGCGGTATTTCACAACTGTTAAACGAACAAAATTAAACTACTAATATAAGCTATACGTACAAACAATTTACACACAAAGAAAGAATGCCTGAAAACATAAACTAAATAATAATAGACACGGTAAGGTCCATTTGTCAAAATCAAAGGATAAACCACATTTAAATGGTTAAATATACATCACTGGACATAACAAATGCGACAACGCTGAAGCATTATAGCTAAAAGAAGAAAAGAAGTAGTACTCCTTTCATAAACACGATGCTTAGCCTTGTCTTTGGATTTTGGACGATGATAGTCTTGAGTTGTTCGTTTAAATTGGGTTGGAGTAATAGGCTACCAGGTTCAGTTTTTGATATTTTCGGTTATGTCTTCTGTAGTCCTACCGTTTTTTATGGGTCCAGTTGTGATTTGTGGAGATCTAGATCTGCTGTTTGCAGCGTTGTTTCGGCCACACCGTAGGATAGACCAGTGTTTTGGGGGTGGCCCACAAAAAAGTTTGTGTTCCATCAAAGACTCCATCACGATAAACAGGGAACCTGCGTAGTTTAAAGTTCAAAGCCTCAAATGTCTGAATTAATTATCTTAATTCTGAGCGACTGCGGTCCACGATCAATTTGTTATGCTTCGGTCTTTGTTTGCTCCTGGTTTGTTTGCCGGAAGGCGAGTATAACTTCGGGATACTTCCGTAACCTTTGAATGCAGCTGCAAACAAATGAGAATTTAGGATCCCGATGGATGGGTTGCAGTATATGAGCGTGGTTTCATCCAGGTTACAGCTTCAAAAGCGTTCAGTCCAGGCTTACCATTTCGCTCTATTTTGCTTTGGTTACTTTGGGACAAAAAAATCATTCTAATTCAGAAAACGTTATTTTTGCAGCAGGGATTCCGACCATAAGTGACTATTCCACGTTTTTTCATGGAAAAAAAAAATTAAACTGTGCAGTTCTTGCAGTAGTGATTCCGAACAACAGTGACCATTCCACGTTTTTTTCATGAAAATAATATTTCACTCCCAATTGACTCTCTGTTTTGGGCCAAAAGTCAGTCTAAATTTTCTAGATGTGGCAACCCTGGTTTATTCTTCCCTCCACGGTTGCGCACGCCAGTTGTCAAGCCATTGTTCGAACCCATTTGGTGGCTCAGTAGTGACATAGTGTTTCGGACAGAGATTCTTCCAAGGAACAGCTCGACTGGCAAAGATGTGTAAACATATTTGATAGTGCAAAACGGATACGTCAGCTGAATTTATTATATCTATATTTTAGTCCTTCTTAGCAAGGGTCCTCTTCAATCTGTTCAGGCTCAAAACCGCTTAAGTTGGAAATACAAAACCACACAGGTTCTCCCACAAGTTCGTATTTCCAACTTGAGCGGTTTTGAACACTAAACAGCACAGCACACTTATTGGAAAATAATCTTTTTACGATGAAATGGCTCAGAAATATCGGTTTGGAAAATACCATCACTTGCCACGTGAAAAGAGCAATTTTCGTGTTAGCGCCTGTCCGCTCCCCCTTCCCTCACTCCGACGCGGCAGCTGGACGCAAAATATTTGAAAACTGAACGCGCCGTGGTTAAGAAGTGGGAAAACCAAGTAAAATAAAAAGAAATCCAGAACAGAAGGTAGACCTGAGGTAGTCGATAAAACTAAAAATGTCTTCCAAAATAGAAAACAATAATTTCAAGCTCCTCGTGTCCATATATATTACAGAGTTGTTGGCGGATCTTGAAGCTTCCGGCTAAGTTTGAGTTGCATGACTGTCAAAACTCCGCTAGGTCGAAAAAGCACTAAAAAGTTGTAGGTACAAAACTCAACAATGGCGAAAGACGGGATTTTAGAAGCTTATAATCCCCTAAGGAAGCTAATGATAATACAGAATGCAGAATAAGCAACAAGGCCGTTTAAACAGTTAAATACAGCTGTGTGGTACTGTCTTCCACCAGGAAGTCAGTTTTGGTAGCTTCATTTTTCGCAATCGTAATTCGAAAGGTATTGGTTGCTAGCCTTTGGAGGCCTTAGTTTATTGCTCTCTTTGTAGATTAAATTCAAATTCACTTGGCTTATCCAAAAATTCTTCATTGCGAAAAATGGCATAGGAAAATGTCAATAAAAATTCACTAACATAGAAGTACATATTATACTATTAGTTTACATAATCTTCATTCAATAATACAATTCGGTTTCTTAATTTGGTCCATAATAAAGTATTACTAATATATATAGTTTGTTAGTGTTACAATAATATTCGATCGTCGGGTCAAAACTGATGACTGCGTTTAGAAACAGCACACTGAAATCACTATTAATAAAACAAACATAAACTTGGTCACGTCACATATTATAAATAACAACAATATAGTCAAACAGAGTTAATCTCGTGTAATAATCAGCGGGGGATTTCCGCTTACCTTTACTGCTTTCAAAAATAGGCTGACCAGGGATTTATAGAGCTTCAGCATGACGGCTGGTTTTTGCCATGCAATTAACACCAAGATAAATAACAAGAAGAACCTCCGTCTCCCGATCTTTGTAATACGACCATGCGTAGTAGAATATATTCTCGATACCCTGCCTGGTGCAAACGAGCGGGCGGTAGGAGCTGAGCGGAAAAGAATTCGTTACCTCCACAAATATCGCAGTAGAGCCCCGGAGAAGAAATTTCCTTACGAACGCCGTATGAGTCGTCCTTCATAGCTGATTGGTTGTCCATCATTGTGATGTCACGTGTGACGCCATGCAGAGCGGGTGCTCTAAGATTTATCTTCTGGTATGCACAGGGCGAACAGGGAAGTAGACGGGTATCAACTCAAATGTACATCTAGCTTCGGGGTTCTCATAGTCGCTGCATGGGGCCAAAGAAGGAGGCTCTATTGGATTATTTGTTCTTGTTAATACTTGAGCATTACTAATGTCAGGGAAGGCCGTGTTTCGTTAAGTTATAAGAAATCATAATGTTTATTGCTATGAACCTGCTGTAGTGCCAAGGGGCGTCCTGACACCATCCTGATGGGGAGGGGGGGGGGGTGGAGTAGCTTCAGAATTTTACCAGAATTTTCGAAGTTTTAAAGAAATTTTTCGAGGTTTTACCGGAAATTCTCCTTACTGACCATCTCTGCAGAAACTCTAGAATACTGTTGTGCTCTGACAACAATGAAATAGGCTCGTTAAAGTTTAACTGGAAAGGCAGCTTATTTTAAATCTGAAGTCTGAATACACTGAAGTATTTTGACACATCAGAGGGATTTTGTATTTTTCCACCCGGGGCTCCGGTAATAACGTTGAGTGTGCGCTGCTTGCACAAAAAACCGAATTTATCCAGACACGGAGTATTTGGTTTGAACAAAATCCTGCATTTTCAGGTCCAAAGATCCGACATCGGGGAAGTTACGCCTGTTTGGAAAATGATTTTCGGATATGTCTTGCAATGAATGTGATATTTTTATTTTATTTTTCGGCAATGGCTTACATTTTTAGTTGGCAAATATTTGAAGCATAGAGGGACAGGTACACAGAGGCACTACAAATCCGAAAGAAAAATTATCATCAATTTATCCCTGGATAACGGAGAAATGAAGAAACTCGTTTTTAAGGGGTTTTCGGGAAAATTTAAAGGAATAAGTTATATATTACTAGACTGTTGGATCTCACCCTATTCGGTTAACTTTAAGATTGTCAGTTAAAGCTAAATACTCTTCGACCTTCAACCCACCCTGCACATTTATTCGTCGCGTTCTTGGCGTTTTCCCTTTGTTCACAACACATCCAATTTCACATTCGTCAACTAGATCGATGCGATTAGTAACAGACGCTGGCTGGTCAGCCATTGTTGAACGCAAAGTGGTCTTAACCAACGTCATCTTGCTAAAAAGTCTTTCGCCTTTTGCTAAAGTAGCAGGGACCGTTCAGTCCTTGTCGAAATAGTACCTATTAGTTACTATTTACACGCTCGGGAGCGTAATTAGCGTGGTAACTACGAATTTTGTGATGTGATTGGCCCGATTAGCCTGCGGCATGATAGTTTGACGAAAATAGAAATATGTGTTCCAGCCTTGACGCCAAGAAGCCAGGATTCGTGACGTCATGCGTAGTAATTGAGTATAGTAGGGTGGAACACGAAACTATTGTTTAGGGATTGCATACACTCCTGTCAATGCAACTCTTTCACTCGTGCTTAAAAATTCAGTACAAATTCTACTTTTCCTTTCCAGCCGTTTTCTCTCAATCCGAAAGTTCTCCTGCTCCATCTGTAGCCACAACCACATCAACTAGCGCCGCCACCACTTCAGCCGTCTCATCGCCAACCGTAATAACATTGCCAACAACCCAACCAACAACTAGTATTACTTCTAAAATAGTGAAACGGACTGACTTGAGTACTGTCGCAGCAGCAAGTGTTGCTACGCCCACCAGTACGTTAAAGCCTATTTTGCGACAAGTTGCTCAAGTGACGGGTAAGGCGGGACTGCGAAATGTGACGCAGTCGTGGAAGCTGGCACTGGAGGAGCAGAGCATGTCGGATGTCGACGTCCCAAACGGTAAGTCCAGCTTTCTAATACGAGTGAACAAACACTACATGTTTAGCTGAATACCTCTTAGCACAGAGCCGATGTATTCATCAGGTCGGTCACTTCCTCCATATCTTCGAATAACTAACCACACATCATTTCGGCTGCCCTTCTGTTCGGGGCAGTGATAGTAATACCTCATCCCGGTTTTCCGAGTTTTAGTTTAATACTCTTTATTATAAACCAAATTAACACACCATTTGCGCAACCCTCTTAATATCCTTTATACATCTAGCTGATACTTCTGACTGCAGGAAAGCCCGAATGGGCCTGTGGGGGCAGGCAAAAAACAAAACAAAAAAACTTCACTTTACATTAATTTTCACATACTCTTTGTAAAAAGAGAAGAAAGCTGAAAAATGAAGAACAAAAAAAATAAAGCAAGAAAGCAAAGAAAAAAAAACAACAAAAACAGGGGCTGCAGGAGCTTCTACGTAAGGTAGTACATTAAACTTGGCAAGCGTATCAAGGACCGACCGCTCAACAAAACCTTAGCTGCGTTCTTTGTCACGGGAGTTCTCACCGCCGGTGGTCTCCTGTTTTTCTAATAAGCCGTTTTTGCATCCGCCGGTGGCTTCTCACCAGTCTTATAACCCGTTTTTGAACTAACCAGTGTCCGGTTTCATCTCACCGGTGCTGACTAACCAGAACCTGCTCATGAGCCCGGCTTCAGCGAGGAGTTAGCCAGTTTTCATCAACTCACAGTGAACCAAAAAAACGCGTTTTAAGGGACTAAACACCAGAGACAGCCCGGAGTGCAACGAACGCAGCTCTTATATTCTGAACCCCATCATCCGCTCTGTGACACGCGTAGGATGGCCCGGTTCGCGTGAGACCTTATGGGCGGTAGGACCCACATCCGAACCGCACCTGACCACGGTGAGTGAAGTTGGAGGAAAGGAGGGACTCGACAATTTATAACATGCTTAGGGACCAAACGTTAGGGATTGTTACGAAACTAGGACGTCTTCCGGGAGTCTTGTGGCTCGTTTAGAATAGAGGGATCGGGACGAGACTTGCCGTGCTGGATCTCCACAAACCAGAGCTGGTGGACTCGGTCTGTGGAATCGTCTCGAGACGCCTTTTTCAAGGACTCGGACTCGTCTTTCACGGAGCTTTCCGTCCGACAGAGCTGTGGACTCGTCTCGAGACGGGCTCGAGACGCTTTTTTCAAGGACTCGGACTCGAATTTGCTGGACTCGAAGCAGCTCTACCACAAACCCTAAGTGTACATTTACAGATCCAAATAGAAGAATGGCATTCTGGTGGGAGTTAAAGGGGGTTCATGGACATTTCGCGACATACATAATTCTCGAACGCGTAATTCGATCCGGATAGGACTTGACAGTTAGCGGGAGCACATGTCGTAGATGATCCACATATATTATTGGACAGTCAAGATTTCAGGTCTTATTCATTCCTTCTTTTTTTACTCAACCTATTAAGTTCTGTAAGTCCTAAATAGATTACTTGCTTATTTTCTCGACACTCTGATTAGCTCTCTTGTCAAGTAGCTTTCGAGAACAACCCATTGCCTTTCTCTCTTAGTAAATCCCCTGTTTCTATCAACAGCGTCCTTTACCCAATAAAGCTAATAAAATTAGCTGCAATCAGCACATACAGCGATTTCCCGTCTAGAAGGGCTGGTGTTGACTGGAAATTGCGTTTGGACAGTGAAGACAGTAGAAAGCTACTTTCGAAGCAACGAGGGATTTGCTCAATGATTTTTTTGGCTGTTGCAGATGGGAATGGTGCGTTTGGGTAGCGTGGGCCTAGGTGTGCGGGTCGTATGTGTCTGTAGTGGTACTAGGTTGTATGCTCAAAAATGAGGTATAGATTAGATACAGTTTATAAGGTATTCCAGAATCCTGGTATAACAACAAATAAAGACCAATGCGAAATGACGAAACACGACCGACTATATACTATAAGACTATAAGAACGAGATAGAGAGAGAATTTATTCCCAAAACACAATGACATCCGGGGAACAGGGGCCGCCCCTTAAATCTTACACCTCTCCTAAGGGTACGATCCAACATGAAAGAGTCTTAATTTTCTACTCTACTTTATAAACACAACAGAAAACAAGAGCTGAAAGCTCATATGGCACTTGCCAGGCTGGTTCAGAGGATGCTAGTGGGATTCTGTCAATTATATCACTACGGTCATACGTAATGGAAGTGACAAGTCTTTTGTGATTTCCACTCGAAAAGAAAATTGTCCCCCGGGACAGGAATGGAGAGTCTCGTTCCTTTAAGGTTGTGTTGGTGTCGTTTGTCAACTTTTTCATGTTACTAGTTTCCGGATTCCCCATCCCTCCACTTCCCCCACAATGGCCGAATCGGGTAAATGATTATTTTCAAGTTAATCTGAGGGGGTCCCTGATATGCCTGTCAACTTTCATCGTCCTAGCTTATGTGGAAGCGTTTCATGAGATTTCCGGTTCTCCCTTCAGGTCCCCCGCTCCAGGTATCGTATCAGGTCCGATTGAAACTGAACGTCAGAGACATTTTTCCTTGACACTTGTCAAGTTTCATGCATGTCCGATTACCCGTTCCAAACTAATGTATGTTTCTAGTTTCTTAACTCCCCATCCCTCCGCTCCCCCCACGATGGCCGGATCGGGAAAGTGATTGTTTGGGTCTGTACAACTATTCAAACTGAAGGAACTGGAAGTTTCTGTTTTGGAGTCCCAATCTGGAACAGTATCAAAGTATAATTAGGCTACTTTGACCTCGTTTTGCCCAGAGTACAAAATGGAGACAGAAGTAGGTTAATTTCTTGGGAAAAGGCAGAACACAATCAGATAAAAGTATAGTTTAGCATTTGTTCGACCACGTGTCGGTCTTATTTTAATCCTTAAACTGTACCTGTTCCTGCATTCGGCTCTAAACACAAGCAAGAACGGGGGTGTTGTCTAGCGTGCAAGGCTTCCACCAAAGAGGATGTTGGATCGATACCACATCTAGACATTGCCCTTTTGCTACCCTTGTTCCTAGTTTCCGGACTCCCGGATCCGGGGAAAGTCGGATCCGGGATCCGAAGTGTGACATCTGAGCCAGGAGGTCTTTCCAAATATCAAGTTTCACTAAGATCCGATTCCCCGTTCTAAAGTTAAAAAAATACGTCAATATTCTGGATTCCCCCTCCCTCCACTCCCCCCACGGTGGTCGAATCTGGAAAGTGACTATTTCCAAGTTAGTTTGGTCGGGTCCCCGATATGCCTGCCAAGTTTTATCGTCCTAGCACTTCTGGAAGTACCCTAACTCGAGATGAGTGGCCTGACAGACAGACCGAAAGTGATCGGTACATGGCACTTGAGCGGAGCTGCAAGTGCAAAACAGGAAAAACAAAAGAACGACAGGGAGAACACCAACGAACAACACACCGAATCATCCGGGTCCACCCTAACAAAACGTAATAAATTTGAAAATCATATTTCTGTAAGAGTACCGGTTTTAACAGATCCTTAAAAAACCCAGCTCCTCCTCACCCTGAACCCCCCACCCCCCAGATTATTCCAACCCCGAAGTCCACGGTATAGGATCGACAACTCAGAACGGGTAGTACTCAATTGAGGTACAACAAGATTACCAGAACTCGAATAACAAACGACTTAGATAAGAACGATCTTCTATACTTTTTAGAACTTAACTGCAAAATTCGTGAATGAATTTGGATGTAGTTCCAAGTTCTGCCAACAAATCTTTCGTACGTACAGAAAATATTCTAGTTCCCGCTACAAATGATTGCTGAATAACGAATTTTAACGAATAGTGGGTGCCAGTATTCGTGCCACTTTTCGTCCAGTATTCGCCCAGGGTGAATACTTTCTAGTTCTGAAAGTCGCTCCTGAGACCGAGGCTAAGCCGGGTATCTGCCGTTTGCAATGGATACTGGTACCAGTTTCGAGGGTCTGCTCACTGACATGTTTGGCGTACACCAAGATGCAGATAGGCACAGAGGCAAGCTAGGAGACAGGGACCTTTGGAAAGAAGTGAGCAGCCCCTTGACCGGTTTGGGGTGCCAGCCATTCTCGGACCCAAGTTGAAATCAGCTGAACTTTCGAGGGCACTAGCCAATCTTATTTTGTGATCAAAGACCGGATGTTAATAGATAGCTTTGAGAGCGGTTTTGAGCTTTTCTGATACCTGGTAGAAGATTTACTTGTGTCGTATCACACATGTGCAGTTGAGTTCTGGAAGTTATGGATCAATCATACCACTTTGCTAAGTACAAGATTAGCTTGACTCTTGACAAAGAGACCCGTACAACGCAGCGTACGAAAAAGCGTGAATTTGTCGCCTAAACTCCGTGGTGTTGGGTTGTTTGCAGTTTGAATCCTCATAGTCGAATTAACTTCTGACGAAACTTCTGAGAGCAAATGAAAGTTTTGCATCGCTTGGTTTTATTTTAGTTAGCTTGGCTAGATAGTTAGATTTCCATAACGTTTTTGCAGTTTGAAACTCCCAATTCGAGTTTTGCTCAATGTATGATGAAACTTCCGTGTTCGGCTTGGCCCATGTTCGTCTCTTTTTATAGCTACGCTTCGCTTGGCAGAATGCGACGACGTTTCTGCAGTTACAGCTCTCAGGTCGATTGTTGGTCGTAATAAAACTTGTCTGATATCTTAAGAAAACGGTTAAAACTTTGTTGGCGGTGTTCACTGGCCAACTTGAATCAATTTTAGGTCGTGTCTAAAAATGGGAGAAATTTTTTTTGTTCAGTATGAAACTCGTCAAGTCCTTTTCTGTTCATGTTAAACTAAAAAAGGATTAAATTTATTTTATACCTCCCTAAGAGATGCTTTGTTTTGTCAGTGTCTGATGAAACTTCAGAGAGTGGATAGAACTAGTCTGGTCGGTTTTTTTTGTGTTTTTTTTTGTATTGATAGAAAGCTCCATATTCGTTCTATATAGTGTTTCTATTGGTGTGTCAGATTCACTTCTATACACAATTTCAGGTGCCATATGAGCTTGCAGCTCTTGTTCCATAGAATCAGTTTCCTGTGTTCCCTCACAATCATGTCGGAATGCAGTACTAACCATCTCCCATGATGCCTCTATCATCATCCTGGCGATTGCGAAAAGTCAGGGGACAGATAATTCCTGATTAATCCTCTTCTAAATCATTACGGTCTCCCTTATCTTCCGTAACCAAGTCCGACTGGTCAGCCGAGGAATTTGATTTTCGCTAATAATCAACCTGGCTAATGAACCAATATAAGTCCTTTTTTCTAGAAAAGTAATAAGCGAACTGGGATTCCGGGATATTGAGGAATCCCCTTTCTAGTCACGAAGGGATAACTAAGTTGTTTTCGGTGGATAAGAAAATCTCTAAGAGCTGGAAGGCACGATTGGGAGTTGCTTCCGCATTTAGGGTTCCCAAAACGCGGCGAAGAAACACTTTATGACTTTGTAAAAACTGTCCGTCCGTTTATCTGTCTGTGTGGTTCTCAGCACTTCGAGTTGCGGTGTTTTCTTGAAATTTAGTCTGAGTGTTCTTTTGGGGATAAGAACATAACAAAATCCTAGATAGCCACCCTAGCCTCATCTTTGACGATGTGTAAGATAGTTTCAAATTAAGGGCTGACCCAGTTATTTTGTTCAAGCTACACAGACTGTCGGTCTAGGGGTAAGGACGAGTCGACATCTGCAGTGTGCCAGACAAGAAGATCGTTGTCAGTTAGTTTTGTTGAAGTCGGATAGGGTATCGAATTAGGGGCAAAAAAAACATTCTGTATCCGCATCCCTTCCTTTAGTTCCCTGCCGGATCGCTTTACGGCTTGAATTAGACAAAGTCCGGAATTGTGGCAGTGCTTATAATTATTTAACAGGTGATTTAGAGTGTTGATAGCGGGGAAGGCTGAAATGTTGAATTATATTGAAAGACCAGAGTGTTAAGTGCTGGAAGAGGCCGCATTCTTCGTCTTTTCCTTCCAGTTGCCACTGCAGGACACCTTTCGGCAGCTCAGTGGTGTTTTAAAATCTACAATTTGTGTCCGGAAAGAGGACGCTGGAGTCGTTGTCGAGATTTTGTGTTTGGGTAAAAAAATTGTAGTTTTACGTTAGTCCGTCCGGGGCTGAGGTATTTTGTCTTTGTGTGAGAGGGAACTAAGGAGCTCAGACTGATATCAGTAAGACGCATTACACAAAGAAAACCTATGGTCCGTGTTGGGTTTAGATGTTTGGTGTTTGGGTTTAGATTTAGAAAAAAATTGTAGTTTTACGTTAGTCCGTCCGGGGCTGAGGTATTTTGTTCTTTGAGTGAGAGGAAACTAAGGAGCTCAGACTGATATCAGTAAGACGCATTACAGAAATAAAACCTATGGTCCGTGTTGGGTTCGGAGACCAGTCTGATGAATTGGGTTTAGATGTACCAAAATTAGAGGTGATGTAAGTTTCTTGCAGTCGGAACAGAACAAAAAGTGTTGTTTCAAATATTAGTTGTTACTTTTACTAAAAAGATCTCTAATAGTGCTACATTTTTCTGAAAGCTTTTAGAAGAAAAGAAGTGTCAAAAGATTCCTTGCTACCCCCCCCCCCCCCTGCCCTGCAACATAGGCACAGTTGAAGGGTTGACGACATAGCGTACAGTCGTTACCGAAGTCCCGATCGTTCAGTCCTTCCTTCTCGTCCTCACTGACCGTAAAGCCTACTCCGACAGTACTGTCTTCATTAATCGTACACCACAGGCTAATATATTTTTTTAAGCGTTTGTTTGTTGAGAGAAAATGGAAGGAAACTACGAGAAAAACCGGAAAATCGGTGGTTCTGATGGTTAGAAGAAAAGGGAAAATTATCTTTCTGACGGAACTAGATAGGGGTACACTCGGTAAAAATTAGCCAGGTATTTGGCGAAATAGAGAGACAGGGAGATATTTTTTATTGACAAAACAGAATGAACATGTGTGAAGCCGGGGCTTCCTTTCATCTGTCCTAAGGGGGCTACCTCACATTAAAGGGTCGTAAGCTATTTTACTTCTTTATCATGACACACAACACACACAAACAAAAGAACGGCAGGGAGAACATCAACCAAAAAACCCGATACTAGACCAAATCACTTGAGTCCACGAAACAAAAGTTAATTTATTTCGGATCAAGCTGACTTCGCAACAGTATGGTCGAATAATTGAATGATAAAGTTTAACCTGTTTTGCTTCGTAAGACGCTTCATTCGCTTTTGATTCTTCTGAATCAGTTTCAGTAAATTCAATCTTGTCCTCAAGATCAGATATCATTTCTCAAGATCCAACATCATTTCCAAGACTTCCGGTTTCAATAATCCGCTGTTTCTTTGGTTGGTGTGGAGTTTGAGGTCTGTGTTAGAAAGGATTAACTAGGTTGTGATGAAGGGTAGAGAGGAATTTGCGGGCGTCCCCAGTTCAAACCCCGACCAGGGACCCATAAATTTCCTGTAATGACTCGCCATTCAGGGGGCTTGTCAATAAGAGATTTCTGATGCGCTCTTGACCGAGCGTCAGATAGTTCGAGAAATTCCCACGGGGATAAAATACCCGACTATCCAGATAGACAGAATTTTTCGCAGCTGTTGTGCTGAACTAGGAATATTTCTCTGTAATGGAAGAGTATCCTTGATCTTTTTTCCTAGCTTAGGTACCTGGTGGCATGCTGAATAGTCCCAACAAATTTTGTCTATCTGAGCAAGAACGCCGATTCGACCCAAGCGGAATTTTTGGAAACTAGATGAGGCTCGGGCAACATAGCAACATAGAAGCATAGGAAATGACAAGCCCCCTGAATGGCGAGTCATTACAGGAAATTTATGGGTCCCTGCCCCGACCGAGAACGGAGAGTCCCGCATAATTTACGAGGCCGAACCCATAGGTAGCCATAGATAACTCTTCTTTAGTCGTTGGTTGAATGGCTGAGAGTTGCATTTTTCAAATATTTTCACCTTAGCCGGTCTAGTCAAGGACCGTTCAAGCTTACGTTCAAGGCGCAGAATTTCTGAATTAAACTTGCTATCCGCGAATATCTGTGGTAAAACTTTCATCCCACCTGGCTTGCTGTGGTAAAAATTAATAGGAACGGGTCACCCTCTCCGGACTGTACCCACGCTCATTGCAGAGGCAAATCAGAAACAGTAGATCATAAATTGTCTGAATGCCCAAGATATAGTTCCCAATGGAACCAGCTGATTCGTAAGCAGGAGTCACACAAGCTAGCCCCATCTACGGCTTTGGTACTTGGATATGCGACATTAGGAAAAGACAAGAGTTGCGTTTTTGCTGATACCATGGTATCTGTTACCACGGTCTAAAGTCGTTTTTGCAGTTATCGTGGTATCTGATACCACGGTCTAAAGTCGTTTTTGCAGTTATCGTGGTATCTGGCCAGTTATCGTGGTATCAGATATTCAGATACTACGTTCCGACCGTGGTAACTGGCCGTGGTATCTGAAAAGTCATCTCACTTTCATCAAATTTTGTCAGATTGGTGTGAAAGAAGTTTAGCACTCAGTGCTGTAACTGGATATCTGTTTTTCTTTTGGGATGACTTCGAAAAGTGCAATTTCGGCAATAGTCGTTTTTGCAGAGCACCGTGTATCAGATACCACGATAACTGCAAAAACGACTAATTGCAGATCCAGTTACCGTGCTAACAGATACCATGGTATCAGCGAAAACGCAACTAAGGATTTACAAGTGCTTGAAGCATTCTGCAAATTTGTTTCCTCTTCGGGCCTTACCACAAGACTGTAACTTAATGTGATGTGACAATTCAGTGTAGTGATGTGACAATTTAGTGTTTAATTTTTAGTAGGAGACTATAATGTTGGACGATTGAATGACAGTTTATATTTGGCGGCGTCTAGGGCGAAAGCCGAACGCATTCACACCCGACAAGACAAGGAACGGGTTTTTTTGTGTGTTAAAAATTATACGTGACCAATCACAGCGGGCGTTTTCATCACGTGACTGTTAAGGAAGAAAGAGAGAAACAGATAAGAAGAGTTATTTGTAATATACTTGGAACTGAATGAGCTTTTTTAATGGAAAGTCAAGCAAATTAAACTGTAGCCTACATCTAATTGTGTTTTGACAACTACAAGCTTTTACCTTATCTGAAATGATTAAGAGCAATACTGGTAGGCTCAAAACTAAATCGACGAATTTGCATTGGTCCACAGATATTATACTGAATTGTAAAAAAAAACGTCGAGGAGGATCTAAAATTTCACATTTCAGGGTGTTCATTTTCCCTAAAGTCACCAAAGGTTATGTTTTCTTGCGATTCATTGTCAGGCTTCAGGCTCCGTTAAGGCGTATAAGGCTTACAAGGCGAAGTATTTGTATTCATGTTACAACGCAAGCGTGAACGGTCCTTCACTTGCACGTGCAAAACATCGACTGAAACGGTTCCTGGCTGGCAGATCCGTAACATCTCATCGCTTCTATATTAACCGAGAGGTGAGGAAACGCCTCGAGCGAAGTAGAACTTGACACTGATAATGTCGTCCAACACCAGAAAGTTTATCACCGACTTCAAGCTCGTATCATAACCTGGAGATATACTAGTCCTAATCCATTCTCCAGCCTCTGGCTGATGCAAGCAAAACTCTCGTGTTGGTCGAGATCAATACCAGCCAAGTTTTTAGGCATGAAACATTCTTGCATATCGATCGAGACTTGACAGACTAATTGCAGGTTTGTCCTTCGAACTATAGCCTGAAGAGGACCCTTTCCAAGAAGGGCCGAAACATAGCTGGAACAAATCTCAGCTTCCTGTAAGTGCCATCATGATGTATTTGTGGATAGAAACACTGAACGGTCTTAGGAAACCTGAAGCCTATCTATTTAGTCTGTATAATTAACTTAATCTCATCCATATTTGCAGCTTTAGCATCCTTTCACTTTTGTTCCAGTACTTTACTCAAAAATATTTGCTTTCGTTAGGGAATGGTCCCACTAGCTTTCTATCTTTTTCGAAAACTTTTTGGTCCAGATTGTTTTTCATCAATCGATTGAGAAAGCCGGAAATCCGTCTCTGATTTTTATGTCTGAAGAAAATAGCCTCTCAATCACTCTGGATTTCATTTTTGAGAGATTCTGTTCTAGGTCTGTCGCAAATGCGAAGTGCCTCGTGTCTGAGTTCGTCCGAGGGCAGTCAGTGATTGGTCGGATTCAGGGAATCCAATGTGTCAATTGGCGAGTTAATTGTTTATTCAGTCGCCGTCTGGAAGCGGTAAGGGACGAATCTCGAAAGTCAGTCGTCTGACGGTCTGAGAGCGAAGGATTGAGAAAGCAAAAAGCCGGAGGTCCGAGGCCCTGATCGGCTTTTAGTTGGCTTTCGTAATACTTGTGAGTAAAACTGTAGGAGAATTAGATATCAAGATTTATTGGAGTCAGTCACGAGGAACTGTTCGAATAATAGACAAGATATAATATCGGCCAAAACTGTACAAAGAACAATAAGGGACAGAGTAGAAGAAAATAAGAAAAAGCTGAGGAAGCTTTAGCGGAAATACAAGTCCTATTCCCTAGTATAATAAAAGAAAATAAGAAACAGCCGGGAAGGTTTCCAGGGAAACAAAGGTTTTAAAACAAATAAATGTTATACAAAGACAAGGAGGAAAGGATGCAAGGGGATACAAGGAGGAAAGTTTTAAAACAAATAAATGTTTTACAAAGACAAGGAGGAAAGGATGCAGGAGGATTCAAGGAGGAAAAAGCATGAATGTCGCAAATAAGAGAAAAGGAAACTATTAGCTTAGGAAGGAAAATGCAGCTTTTCTTTACCACTGGTCCACTCTTTCTCTGTGTTAGTAGAGACTTTCCTCCTCTCGCTGCCGTCCTCGTTTTAGTAGTACCAAGGATGGACATGTTAGTTACCAATATTAATTGATATAAGGAGGTGCCGATGGTCTGTTACCAGCCATACATTTTGCAAATATAGTCAATATATTCACTGCAGAAGCTTTACTAGCCAAAATGTTTGGGGGGGGGGGGGCAAGGTATTTACCGATTGTCTGGTCGTTTTTACCGACTGTTTTTGCAGAAAAACGGTTGTTTTCAAGAAAAACGACAATTTTCACGAAAAATCGACTGATTTTCAGGAATACCGACGGTTTTAAATAAAAACCTACCATTTTGATGAAAAAATAAACTGTTTTTTTTACGAAAAACCGCAGCGCTTCGCATCATTTTTACCGAGTGCCCGACAACATTGGGGGGGGGGGCGTCCCCCCCCCCCCCCCCTTACGTGACGCCCCTGGTTCACTGTTCAACTTCCAGACACTAACTGACTCGCTTCATTCATCTTAACCCGAACTCCGAAGCTTAGTTTTAAAATCTTGCTGCTTTTCTTCTAACATATTACACGATGAAGAACTAATATTTGCGCCTAACGGGAACCCGACTTAAGTTCCGAACGCGTGACATTGACTCCAAGGAATATGACTGGGGGAGTGCCCCCTAATCAATATCTCAATTGAGAGTACATTTTTTCGAACAGGTATCTAGGCTAGTGCATAGTTTCCTGCGTCACACAAGTATTTTATTATACATATATCTATAAATAATCTGACTTCGTGGAGGTTGATACGATATCGTATCAGCATCCAGAGAGAATGATACGGAGCCGTATTAACCTCCGCAGAAGCTCATCGAATAATTTTCTTCAAAAACTGAAATAGAACCTGGCCTCCAAGAATAAATAAATGACATCACTTATAGAAGAAGAAAAAGCACTACAAAATATGCAACGACAAAAAATTTGGAAAATGTTACAGAAAAAAATGCTCAAAAACTGAAAGAAAATCATACTTTCCTAGCCAATCAACCTTGGGCATACTTTGTTAAAGCCAGGCTTCACCTTCCAGATTACCAGTCGTCCGGGGCTTCCGCATAGTCAAGCCAACCCTTCCAGATTTTCATGATAATGATTACAGCTAATTTTGCTATCCTTCAACATTTCATAGATGTCCCTTTCGCATTTCAAATATCTCTTGCATCCCAGTCCCAACTGTCAATCACTTTCCCTTTTCTTCCTACATATGCATATTTACTACGACCTTCGACCCTCGCACGAGTTGCCTCTATGGCACCTTCCAGACATCCGAAATCAGGGGTGTCCAACACCCCGGACTTCCAGACGTCACTTTCCAGATCCGTCTCGATAAAAACGGCTGTCTGGAATCCGGAAGAAAAATGTGGAAGTTGGAGCCTGGCTTTTACATTCACATTTCCACTGAAAATGCAACTTATACCTGCGTGCGGTCGGCTTCGCCTCGGAGAGGTCATTTTTAATGGCCGTCTAGTTGTTATATCTACCTCGATGTCTGAAGTTAATCTTTATTAGCTATGACCAGAAACTGTAGGATGTGAACAATTTTGAAATTTAGAAACCCCTTTGTCTTTACTCCTGTCTTCTCTGCTTTTAGGCTCTTTATTATTATTGGTATAATAATCATGATACTGTACAACTCAACACAGAGATGGAGTAATTAACAAAGAGAAAAACGAAAGAACAGGAAAAAGAAGGAGGGACATGAAAAACTGCTCTTATATATAGAATTATCACTGCGTTGAGATTTCCCTTAAAGCACTTGCGCCTTTCCAAAACAACAGGAATGTGTCGTGCTACTCCATACTTGCTGGCAAGGCCGTAGCTACTCGTCTACGGAGGAACTCTCTGCAGATTCGTTACCTATACATAAAGATGCTTCCGGATATCCTTGCTGAGCCGCAGTGATCAGTTAACATTATCAGTAACACTTCCGGATATCCTAATAAATCCTTGTTCGTCTCTTCGATTTGAATCAAGTCTTTCGTGAGCTGTGGTCATCAGTTTGCCTGATCAGTTCCTCAGAAGTTTTCGTACTCGTCGGACGTGGTTGTAACTCATCTGTTTTCTTACAAGGTGAGGAAGTTAAAAAGTTGCTTTCTCTCCCTCTCTTCAATTAATGCCGAAGTGATAAGTTTAAAAAATCTTGCCACCAACTTCTCGAGACGATGGGAGTTGCATCTCGAATGAAACCTCAGCTCAACTCGCTGATTTGACATGGAGAATATCAAGAAGTCTTCCGCGAATGTCCTGAGGTTAAGTTCATGGTTTACGAAACACAAGAAACAGGTTGGGAAAGTTCGACTGTGAAGTCGGATTCCAAAAGGACTTCTCACTTGCTTACGGAAGGTGTATATAACTCAGGGAACCTTGCAGCCAAAGAGCGATTTACTGGGGCCCATGTACCCCTGAATCGGGTGGAAACGGGGGGCAGGATCCCCGAACAGGTACATCTAGACCCAATGACAAAATGTATATCAAGTTTCCTGAGTTTTGTACTGCACAGAAAATGGTTCAGGTTTATGTTCTTTGTTTCTGCAATAATAACACACATAAATAATCATACACTCCAGGGAGAGACCATAGCATGAATGGCACGGGAATGATAAATGTAAAATGATTATCTTCTTAAGTTTGGTAAAAACTAAAAACCGGCCAGTGCGGCCGCAACAGTGGATTGTTCACGGATGAACACTTCAGGAAAACGATTTCACGGCCAAAGAGCGAAGTATAAGAGAAGAGAAGAGACAGTAGGACAAAGACCGTTTAGCCAAAGAACAAGAGCTGGAACCTCATATGGCACTTACAAGGCTGTGTCAGAGGATCAAAGTAGGAATTCGTCAATTCATGGGTTTGTTATGATCATTTGTAAGCAAAACCCTTGAGATAAGAGTGATTATTGGTCCTTGGAAATCACGAGAATGTATCGTTCATAAGAACTATTTTATTTTTGCATTTGGCTGTGATGGTGCGCACTTTAAGTGCGCTCAGAATTGTCTCCAACAACCCCCCTCGATGTTTGGGTCGGGAAGTTGACTATTTCCAGGTTAATCTGGTCGGGTCCCTGATATCCCTGCCAAGTTTCATTGTCCTGGAAGTAACTTAACTCCGGATCACCGGAATTCCGGAACCCCCTTCCAACTCCCCCCACAGTGGATGAATCCGGTGTAGGTATGTCAATGATGTACAGGCTTGTGGTTGTTCTTCCCACGAAGTTTCTTCCCGATCGCTCCACTCCAAGCGTGACTCCAACTCCTCTCCCCACATTCTTCGGATTCTTCCGGACTTGAAATGGGACATCTCAGACATGACAACTTTCCAGATATCAAGTTTCATTAAGATCTGATCACCTGTTCGAAAGTTATGCACGCCCCTAAATTCCGGATTCTGCGGTCTCCCCCTCCCCCCACGGTCGTCGGATCGGCCAAATGATTATTTCGAAGTTAGTTTGGTCGGGTCCCTGATAGGCCTGCCAAGTTTCACCGTCCTAGCACTTCTGGAAGTGCCCTAACTCGAGAACAGTGGTCTGACAGACAGATCGACCGACAGACCAAAAAGTGATCGGTAAATGGCACTTGAGCGAAGCTGCAAGTGCCATGCAAACGAGAGGTGAAATCTTGTCTAGCACTTGCTGGGTTAGTTCTCAAGTTTACCAGCCAAGTTTCGCGCTGTCACGCTTAGACGTCTGTTAGAAGACCCCCTTCCAGCTGTCTCGAAGTATATAATAGTTCTTTCCGACGAGCTCCGTCGCTATATCTCCACCCCAAGTGTGTCAAAAAACCCAACACATCCCTCCAATTTCCCCCAACAGTTCACTAATTGACTTGAAAATTGACTTGAAGGAAGTAAGTAAGTTTATTTTAATTAAAGCAATGTCGGTCATGGTGAACAACGCCAAACAGTCTATATAATAACACAACAAAAAATAGAATCGAAAATTGAAAAGTTGCTTCGTATACCACATTCTGAGAAAAATGAAGCTTCCCAAATTGTATATACTTCAAAAACATTCTTCGTCTAAGCTTCCTATCTTCCTTATTCTTCCCACAGATCTCGACAGTTCCAGCTCCTTTAACTCCTCATGACAAACACTCATAAGATGCTCTATGTTTGTTTTTTTTGTAACGCCTCACCCCACATTGGGCACCAGTAGATCTATTCGAAACGATAGAGCGTCTACTGGAAGGGGAGGGTTCACCTTTTCCCTTCTTGGATGATTGTGATGAAGCATGTTTTGTTTTCCCTGTCTCTCTCATATTTTTTTCTGACAGTTAACATCCTTCATTAATGGGCGGGGGTCCCTCTGCCCCTAATGGTCTGTTCCAGCCGTAATGAGAAACTCATTGTATCATTTATCTCGCACCGGGTGACAAGAAACATCACCGTTAATCGATTGGATAGTTTTTCGGGAAAAAGCCTTTGCTAGTTCTTAGACGCGCGGTCAAGGGACTAGATTTAAGACTCTCTAAGCCTGTCCCAATGAGCGTGGCGACTGAATGAACTAAGTGGAGTGACAGTGCTGTAGCGCGAAAACAACTGATTGATTTCATTCTAGACGAGGCTACTGAGGAGTCGGAATGATGAAATATTAATAATAATAGACTTATTGCCAATCATAGTGCAAAAATGCAAAAAAAAAAACAGAGTAAGTAAAAATAGAAGAAGAAAAATAACAGAGAAAGAAAGGAAAAAAAAATATTACTGGCAACAACAGTAATGGAGAGAACGCAAGAAACGTAAAATAGTTCTTCAAGGTCTTCAAATCTAAATTTTTCAGGTTTTCAGATTTACCTGCACTAAGGTTTCCCCTCCCCTACCTATGTGTCGACATTATTTAAAATTCCCCATGTTTCCAGTCGAGGCTCCCAATGTCACCAGATATTGCTGCAGGATTCAGAGTGTGAATCGTCTTTTCATACTGTCTACCTCTTCATTAATTTAGTTTATTTTAAATTTTCTTTAAAAGAAGTATTTTTCTTTTACTTCACTGCTACTTTTAAAATCAGTAAACAGTATTTTCTTTTGCGTTTTACAATGGGGAAAAAGTTTTAAAAACTAATTAGAACAAATTATTCAAGTGATTATTCCAAGGTAAAAGGAACTTTCCTATTTAGAAACTACTGTTGTCAGGGCGATCTGCTTGCTTCCAAATTGACATATCTCTTGGCCGGACTCCTCTATTTTTCGAGCAATTGCCCTTCACTCTATTGAAAGTGGCTAATTCGATTTGCTGTTGCTTGCCTGATGGAACGGAAATATCAGGTATCATCGTCAAAGCCTCTTTTACGGTCAAATTTAATAAATCATAAAGCTTCTTAGCCGGAAAAGGTTGAACCGCAAGTTGTTGCTTCAAGTGGTTAAATTGGAAGCATTTTATGCTCCAGTCTGCAACGCCTACTCACACCCCTCTCACACCGTCAAAGTCACAGGTTCAAACCATCACTTTGTACGAGTGTGGGATCACCTAGTAGCATTAGTCGGAACCAGTTTGACTGAGCAAGCCCAAAACAGACAGAAAGAAAACATTTAGCTGGTGGATGTATAAAAAGTAAAAAATAATGTAGTTAAATAGTTGGCAGAACCTATTTCTTTCAATAATTTGTTCTGAAGTTTTCCTGTCACCTCTGCATTAAAGTCACCACATTTTCCAGAAAAGAAACACGTGTCCCTTTGACTTATTGACCAATTAGTGAGCTGATGAGATTTACTGACTTATTTATGTGAAAGTTGTGTTTGGTTTTCAGTTTTAAAAATCGTAGAATCAACAAATAATGTTGGTTGATTCTACGATTTTGCAGAAAGACAGTTTACAGTTCCTTTCATAGCATACATTCATGCCGATTATTTATGTCATCCCCGCGTTTTCCCCCATCAGTCAACTTTTTTAATTGCTTCGTAACAGTTAGATTCTCTAGCCAACTAAAGTTATCCCAAAAATTTGGTTGTCTGCTTTTAGGTTTGATTGATGGACTAAAATGTGTATTTCTGTGAGAAAAAAAAGCTAGCGGTTAAAAATACGAAAAGAAGACTTTCACATACAGCTAAATACAGGTAGAGAAGTGTTTATATTGATCTCTGCTGTGAACGACGAAGGAGATGGATTGTCGGGCGATTTGCTAGCACCTTGTCGCAGTCTGGTCGATAGTGGTTTGATGTAGGTTGGAACGCTGTAATTTTTTTTATACTCCTTTCCAATCCAACAAATCATTTCAGACCCCGCAAGGCTCGGATATTTTACCTAGGCAATTAGAAAGCTTTTAACGCTCTGCGCTTTTTACCTCGGGAACAGAAGCTTGTATAGATGTATACTTTCTCCTCGAGCCAGCAAATACTATGTAGTTTATCAACCTTGGATTAGTACAATACGTGTGACAAGATTACCGGGACCCCCCATCCAACTTCCCCCCATGGTTGCTGAATCTGGTACGGACCGATAAACATGACATCTAGATGTGTGCTCTTGTCAACTATCAAGTTCCATCCTAATCGGGTTAACTCGTTCGTGAGCCCCCTCCACCCCCTTCGGCAGTTGTCGGATGTAGTCCGAGTCCGAAGCGGAATACCTGGGGCGTGTCCTTAGACCTTGGTTCCTCCTGCACCTCCAGAGGCCCTTAGGGCATCCAAGAAGAGTCGCCAGTCGTCTCTCATAAGGACCGCTGCTCATACATCTTCCCATTCCGGCTGGATAGACGCGTTGATATTGTGAAGATTCGACTGGTAGGTACGGCGAAGAGTGTTCTTCGGTCGCTCTCTTCGTCTGAATCCCTCCGGATGCCACTGGAGGATAGCGTTGGAGAGTCTGGTGCTTCCCATCCTGATTGTATGGCCCAGATACCTCCAGCGGCGGATCTTGATGACTTCAGTAATAAGGGGTTGCACTGTCATCTGGCGAATCGCCAGGTTTGTGACCCTTTCTGTCCAGTGTATGTTTAAGATCCGCCTAAGCTCGACGTTTGAGCACCGTGACTGAAAAAAGGCTAGTGTACTAGACTGTAAGGCAGACGCTTTCAAAGGCTAGAAGACGTTTCTCTTGCTGTTGGCTAAGTTACCACGTCTCAGACCCGTACAGAAGTTTGCTCTTGACAATTAATCAAAGTTTCATCCAGGTCGGATAACTGGTTCAGCAAGATCCTCCCTCACTTCACCCCCCCCCCCTCACTGAATGGGAAGAATTCGGACAGCATTCTTGATACTTTTACGAAAAGTAGATTAGGCTTTCCTGAAAACCGGACCACCGACTTACACAACCAGGATAACTGTGTTCCGCTTTTGGTAAAGGTTATTGGGATGTGGGGGCAAGGACTGGGACTTTGAAGCATATATATAAAATATTCATTTACTAAAATGACCCTAGGCCCTACTGCTCATGTTCCGGGGAACGGATTTCGGATCGCCCTTGATCCATGCTTTCCGTTTTGAGAAAGCTCTACCCACGATCACCATATTCACTGTTTCAGCGTGTCCATATTTAGGCTCGGGAGGCTTTCGTTCTCAATAAGCGAGTATAGAGCTTGTAAAAGGTCAGCGACCCGCAGATGTCACCTGGGACACTTCTGCGTGATTATTGTCGGACAGCTTCCTTCTACTTTCCTAGACCAGAATGTGGAAAGACTGTAAAGCTGTTTGCTTTCTCTTCGGTGAGGAAATCATAGCCGCAGGCGCATTCTTTTTCTCATGCTCCGAGAATAATGCTACGGGTTTCTCGAATGCTTCTCAGTTTGCTATGAACGGTTCTGGAGTATAGTATGGAAAGGCTGAGATGGGGTTGAAGTGGGTCGCTTTTACCCTTTTACTATACGCGCAAGTGGAGAGGATATGCTGTAGACGGAAGTCGGGTATGTTGTCTGAAGCGTGTACACTATTTTTTGAGCGTCGATGACCGACCAGAGCAAAATAACACAAGGGAGTAGCTCAAAGACCTATGCTACCTTGCTTCGCAAACGGGCCAGACTCATAGCGCCGCCCACTACGCTTGAGGCATTTAAAGCTAGACAAACTTGTGGGTTTAGAAATTTCCAGTAAAGGTAAGGCGTGGCCTGCACACGTCGAGGAAACAGGGAAACTTGATTTTTTTTTTTTTGCTGTGTCCAGAATACGAAGTTTTTGGAGCCAGAGATGATGCACGACCGATTGAGTTTCAGGAAGTAAGTAAGTAAGTAATTTACACACATATATACACACAGAAAAATACACTTAATTTTTAATCTTCGGTCCGGAAGCATACGTTGATTAGTACGTTGATTATCGCTAGTGGTGCTAGTGTCGCTGCTGTTGGAGTGTGTGTCACTTTCTTCAATTCTTGACGCTATTCCCTAGTGTTGTTTTGCTCTGTGACCGACTGTAGTTTTCTTGCTAATTTTTTAGATCACCAGTTTCTTAGCAATTACCTCACTGATTAGTTTCTGAGCAGTGAAGGTTTTGGGATCTTAAATGTTAGTGATGGGTTACATGTGACTTCACTCAGTTTGTCCGCCCGTCTGTCTCTCCGTCTGTTAGCACGATAGCCCTTGAAAGGATTGATATATTTTGTTCAAACATGGTGTGAGGCTCCTTTGGTAAAGTACATGTCAGTTTCGTAGATGGACCGTAGCCTTGTATATGGGTACGAGAAGGGGTTTCGGATTGGACGGTTTGATTTTTCGAGCTTATGTGAAAGTCAAGTTATGGCTAAGGAGCAGAGATGGGTGAATCCAAATCCAGATTTGAATCCAGGATTCGTTTTTTTGGCCGGGTTTGAATCCGGATTCGAATCTTCTGCTTTTCAGGCTGGATTCGGATCCGGACTCGGATTCCAAACCCTCGATCTTACGAATCCGCTCAAATTCCTAGACTTCATCCTTCCTTTTTTCCGTTTTCCCAGTTTTTACAGTGTGCTTAGGCAATCCAACTTATTGGTCTCCACCACCAACCATCCTCAGTAATCTATCGCGTGATCTGATTACCTTAGATATCAGTGTTTTTTGTCACCTCTGACTTTTAAACCATAACCCATGTACATAATTTGATTTTTGTTAAAGTTTAACTGAAAAGCCAACTTATTTTTGTATCATCTAACAGAATACACTGAATTAATTGGATTCTGATGAGGGATTTTTTTTTAAATAAACTTTTTATTTTCGACAGTGTATTGTTCGGCCTATTTTGCTGCATGGCACCTTGGAATTTACTATGTTTACTAAGTTATGCCGAGGTTCTTTTTTCTTATCAATTCGCTATTACTAGACGCTCCAAATTATCTGTATTGTGGAAAAATACTTAGGCTGATAGAATTGTCTGAGAATTTCTGATAATTGTGCACTCAGCTTCGAGCAAGTCTGCTATATTTGAACTTTTTTGGCACTTCTGTCACTTCACATCCAGCAAAGAGCAGAAGTCTAATCAGATAGCATTTATGCAATCTGCCAGCCACGACACTCATTATCAATCAGCTCTATAAATCAATTGATTTTCGTCCGTGACAGAGATTTTTTGAATTTCCGCACCTTGCAAGGGCAAACTCCGAAATAGTCTCCGCCGAAACGCCGAAGAGGTAATGACAAGCGAAAACAAGAAACGGTTTATTTTCGAAGCTCGGGAAGACAGAACGCTCGATTTGTGAAGCATTTTATGAGAATAAAGCACAATCAGTGCCCATTGCACTTTAGTGAAGTAAACTGAAGGACGACAGGTGGCAAAAATCGCTGTAACGATACATTACGATGTAAAATTTTATCGTCAGGGTGGAAACTTGATCTTGTGATGATCTGATCTGAACTTAAAACTAAAAGCCCCTACTCATGATAATTGCAAACATCTCACTATCAGTTCTTCAAAATATCCTCTTCTCCCACCAAGGCCGTATCCAGGGGGATACGCCCCCCCCAAAAAAAAACATGTAAAAAAAATCATTTTTACAGGCTTTTCCCTCTGATCTATGTCTTTTTTTTACTTTTTTTTTCCGACCCGCAGGCAACCCCCCCCCCCCCCGAAACATACAAAAATAATCATTTTTACAGGCTTTTCCCTCTGATCTATGTCTTTTTTTTTACTTTTTTGTCCGACCCGCAGGCAACCCCCCCCCCCCCCTCCCCGAAATAAGTTCCTGGATACGGGCCTGTCTCCCACTATAAATCGACAAGAAAAACTCTACAAGCTACGGTTTGGTTGGGAGTTACAGAGTTACGAGTTACTGAAGAGCTTTGCAAAGTTTCTCAATGTCAGCCCTATCGTCTCTCCCAATTATCAGAAAACCAGAAAATAGAAAACTTGACTCAAACTTGACTCGGGGAGCTAGCTCACATATCAAGAATGTACCCTGAGTCGATATTGAGAGTAAGAAAGTTCTCGTTACGACCATTGCAGTTTCCGGGCAATTTCTGAGAATTCGACTTTTGAGTTAGTAGGAAAAAAAAGCAAAAGGTTTGTGTGCCGAGAGTAGGAATCGAACGCACGACCTCTTGTTAGTCAACACGGCCAAAACAGTTACAGTGCATAAGTGCATAATTACAGTGCATAAGGGGCAAGGGCCTGCCAGCTAACTTTGCGAACACTAAGGAGGGGGTTCGAGATAACAAAGAAGGGGATCCTGTCGACAATAAGTCCCTGTATCTAATCCCCCCAGATCGGTTTGATGGCCGAAAGTTGCGTAGGCTAGTCAAGTTTTCTGTGCCTTTAAGCTAGCTCAATTCTTCCCACGCAGAGAAAGTGTCCAATCACTATCTGAATAAAGACCAGACAACATCTCGAACTTCCAGTATATCGCCTTTTCTCACCAAGCTGTCAATCGAACTTTCAAACTTCCTTTCCGAAGTCTCCTTGATTCTTCGCATAGAATCGTAGCTTGTAGGGAGAGTTATCCTAGTCCCATTCGAGACTCCATCCGACTTCTTTTATTTATGTTTATCCTCAAGTTTCCGTTAGAAATTGGAACTCAAGAACACGTTCTGATAATGTGGTGTATTTTTCCTTGAAAGGACACATCGAACTTATCTTAATTTTAATATCTAAGGAATAAGAATGAAGAAGGGATTGTGAGGAAAATTTGCATGGCGAGGAAGATGAATTGTGCTTGAACAGAGTTACGCCCCTCGTAATTTTTCGCGGGGGCATACTCTAAAACTCCGCCCTGTCGGAACATAACAGAAGGAAAGTAAGGACGAGGAGACAAAATGATTCATTCGAGAACTCGGCTCTGACCTCTTTAGTAACCTTTACCTCCCGGTGTCTTTTTTCTTTTTTAGTATGCAATTTCGCTTTTTAATAATCATTCCTTTTTTAATATTCTTTCCTCCTGCACCATACCTTTTTTTCTTTTAGTCGATCCCGTCCATTAATTTGATTCCAAAATGACTCTTTAACGTCCTGACGCCTATAAAAAACAGGGCAGTAACAACGTCCTAACCAGTGGGTCAGTTTGTTCTAGTTGCCGCTGATCAAAGGTATAGAAGTAATTACCGACCATGGCATGATAACCGAGCTAAGAACAGAAGGTATCATGACTGAGTTTTTTTTGGCAATTATCTACTGTCATGCAAAGGCAAGCTTACGTTAGCTTCTCGAAAATATGAAAAAATGACACCTGTCCTTCATGGCTCTTGATAATTGAAACACACCTCGCACTGTTTACTGTTTATGCTCCAGTATTCACAACTGTCTGAATTTCGTAAAACTAACCTCTGATTCTTACAAATTATCTACGGCTTTGGCTGTTTTAAACCTTTTCCAAGACCCTTTTACTTCTATCAAAAACTTAGCAAGATTTAGATAACCGGTTTTACGCATCGATATCATAACGATAGCCTACGTGAATTCTCGTTGGGAGCGAAAGTGCAAAAATTCGTGAGTTTTCGTTACCGGGTTCAGAATGTAGCATATGGTATTTGGTTCTCCGGGCTTAAGAATCAATGAACGCAGTTACGGAAATAGGTTGGTATATGTCAAGAAGTATGGAAGTATATGTCAGTTTCATTATGATCCGATCCCCGGGTCGAAAGTTATACATACGTCAATATTCCGGATTTCCACTCCCCCATGATGGTCGGATCGGGGAAGTGACTATTTCCAAGTCAGTTTGGTCGGGTACCTAATATGCCTGCCAAGTTTCATCGTTTCAGCACATCTTGAAGTACCCTAACTCGCGATCACCGGACTGACCGACCTAACAGACCGACGGACGGAAAAGTGACCGGTAGATGACACTTGACCGGAAGGCAGCTGCCGTAAAAAGGGAAAAAACTATATGCTCTTCCAAAAATTGAAACAATAAGCCGCGAATTGAAGGAACATAACGAGCAATAATAAATGCGGGGTTCTGAGAATCGACGAAATCTTTACACTGAACTCGAAGTATTTATTTCGCTTTTTATTTCTTTACCAACGCGGAGTCGGACAGACGGTAAAGAGGCAAGCCAAATGACGGTAAGGTAACAGTACGCTGCCAAGTTGAGGCTGAATCAGGGTTGACACTTCACTAAAATTTAATTCACTACCCAAGTAGCAAAAAGTACTGCCAAAGAAGAAAAATATTACCTACACAAACAAGTGCGCGCTCATTGTTGTCCACTGATACTGCTGTAGACCATTCTACATATGACCTTACAAATAAAGTCTGAGCTAGGCCTAGGTCACCTTGGAAAGAAAGGGTAAATTATTTTTCGAAAAGTACTACTTTTCTTCAAATGTACTGAAAAAGTAGGCCTACTACTTTTTTACTACTTCTACTTTACTTATTAAAAAGAAGAAAAATGCGAAGAACTTAGCCCACAAAGGTGATAAGTACTTTTTACTAGTTTCGAGAACATCGCGTTTAAAGTTTCGTAACCAGTGTATCGAAAGCTAGTTATCACGCTTGTCGACTGAGTATCCCAATTCGAAAGCACATTGAGAAAGAGCGAAGATAATTTGTCTTGGATGTTTCAAGGTTCAAGGTTTTAAGTACACTTCTGTATAAAATCATAGTAAATAGAGGGTCAAGCCGGGGACACAAGGTCGATTGACAAAAACCGGTAGAATATAGAACAAACATATTTTATATTATAACTAATTTAGATAAATTAATGTTAATAATTCAATGACTCACTACTAGACGGGAACCGCCCCACAAACCCACCGACACTTGGCAAGATCAACCTGAAAGGAAATGGACCTCTTAACTCAATTTGTCAAAAAACACAGTTCATTGTACTATTGGTGGCAACTCTGGGCTGAATACTTCGTGTTCTTTTTGCCCATTGCGTCGAAGTTCCGGGGTTGGAGATATTACACGTGAAAGCTTGTTAACTTTTTGTAGTTCGCCAGGCAGGTTTTGTGGATGGGAACGGCCCGGAAACTTATCCCATCCGTACCTGTCCGTTTTGCATGTAAAATCGGGAAGTTTCGGCGCTACAGTTAGGATTAAACGATTCCGTTTTCTTCATTCCCAGCGTAGCGTGATAGAAAACTTCGAGGGGTGGCAGAGATCACAAGAGACGTGTACAAGATAGATTTAATTCCGGTTTTGCCAGATTCCAGGTGAAGTAATTGTATGGCGAGAAAATCATTTTCATATTCGGATTCAGCATGTCTCCGTACCCCTAAATCAAACCAATCAGCGTCAGATTAAACTTTTACTTTTCACAAATTTTCCGGTTGTTGCCGGATTCCGGGTGAACTATTTGTCCTGCGAGAAAATAGTGTTCATATTCGGAATCAGCATCTTTCCCTATCTCGTAAGCTGACTATCTCATTAGCTTTTAAAAAGTATTTTGTTTCGCCCCTAATTTGAAACACCTCCCCCACCCCTGAATATAAAGCTACATAGCCGACCTTCGAACTTAATATGTACTTTTACCCAAGGAGTCCTCATGCCAAGTTTGAACAAAATATCTCAGCCCATCGAGAGTTATTGTGCAAACAGACTGACAGACGGACAACTTTTACAAAATCATAGGTATCCCGTCACTTACGTTTTGGGATCCCCAAAAAGAGCGGTGTTCCGGTCCTTCCTGGCAGTGAGTCTTCGCCCGGCTGTTGCCAGAAAAAACAAATCTGTAATACAATAAATTAAGTTTATAGGAATCCAAACAATTAGTGCAATCATAGAACAATCACGTGCACTCATAGACATTAAAACTTCCAGGGGGAATCGCAATCTCAATAGACTTGAGATAGCAATGTTACATTTAGCCATAAAATAACACTAAACATAATACACTTTATAACGGAAATATTCTTAATGACATCGGATAGTGCGTTATCCCAAATATGTTGAATTTTGGCGTAGACCGCTGAAAAAAATTAAATATTCTCAAACCTACGACTGTGTGATGTTTTAGTTTTCAGAAATTATTACGTTTGAATAGCCTACCCTGCAGGTTTCGAAATCATACGAAAATATATCATCGGCACTTGGTTTCGGCAATTTTTTTTCATTATAGACTTAAAGTAGTTTTCGAATGTACCTTAAAGTAGCGTCAATGGTTTGTGTTTTGCCTTTTGAAAACTATTTACGGTCGAACAAATAATAGGAATAGTTTGCGCAACTGCAGGGGCAATGGCCCCCTTGCCTTCCCACCTCCCCCAAATAGAACCTTTATTGGTACTGGGGCATTCCATCTGTTTCCGAAATGTTCTGTTTCATGTCCTGTAGTCTATGTACCGATGAACTGTCATGAGATTTTATATTTTTATTGTGAGAAACCCCAAAACTAATCTTAAAAGTATTTAGTGAAACTTGTCACTTTTTCTTTCGGAAACTTGAGTCTTCTTCATTCATTCGTTGTGGACTGCTGTCATCTCCTTGTTAAAGCGGGCCACAAAAAAATGGTCTTTCTACCACACACACAATGCTAACCATCCCTACTGTCACTATGAATGTTCAAGACCACTAAATCACCGTAAAACAATGAGCAAATAAAAAAAACCCACCGAATTTCTTAGGTTTGAATATCTCTGTCTGGACTAAATCTCAGCCGATTATCCCGGACAGCTGTTATGGCACGTAGGGAGCCAAGGGCCAAAATACTAATTTCCATCTAATGCTCCAACTGTTTATTACAAATACAAATAAATTATAAAACCAAGACCAGTGTGGTACCTCTGAAGACATACAAAAATTATCAGTTAGGTCTTATGAATTCTTTGCTACTCAATCCTGGAAAATTCCGCCATCTAGAAAAGAAGACGTTGTGCGTGGGTTTTTTCTCGAGCCAAAACAGCAACTCGGCGATCGAGTTGAAATGTAAACAAACCCGTGGCATGCGATCACTAAGAGAAGGTAAACAAAATGTTTGGATTAGGTCTTTTAAGTTCAATGGTTAGATCAACCGACTCTCTAGCCCCTAAGAGAAGTCCGTGTGGAGACAAGATCATAAAGAAATAGAATGTCTGTTGAAGAAGTTAATCAATGGTAGGTAGCTAAACGGAACAGGCGTTGCATGACCAATAAAGTGGAAATGGCGCAATTACAGCACCGTTTCTTTTCCATTCCGGAAGTTTTAAGGCAAAGCAAACAAATATTCATTTGACTTAAACAGCTGTTTCAATGCTAGTAGTGTGTCCTTTAGCCCACTGCAACTTCTTTTGTTTTTTTATTTGATCGGAATCCGGATAAAACGGAACTCTGATAGGGTTTAATAATTATTGACCTAACGATTGACTTACAGATGGTAAGGGGGGCAACGTTGTTTTGTCAACCTTACAAGAAGAACAAAACAGTGGAGTTAAAAAAAAAAAAACGGAATAAAACGTATTAAATTTACTAAAATTCACTAAACAAATTATACAGGCCGTTGTGATTGGGGAAGCAGAGATGGGTTGTTGAGGATACTTTTTGCGTACAACATTTTAATAACATATACTGAAGCTTGTATTGTGTCTCTCCTGTCTGTCCCATTCGTGATGATGTCCGAAGATTCTAAAGATACGTCAGAGGGTAAAAGTGGCGGAATCTCGGACATCGGTGATTAGAACGGTGGAAGAAAGAGAAGATCAGTTTGAATAAGTGGAAGGTCAAAATGAATCAAAATGGAATGATTGCTGAAACTACAATATTAATCTTTGTTGTGAACCTTCACTTTTAGTTGGCTTCCATTAGCGATATGCGTGCGTCGCTGTCGTCCGTGTGACCTAGTCCAGCAAAATTAAGGAGGATTACGGGATTGACTAGAAACGGGAATATAATGGAATGACACGGTGCAGGAGGAACCCGTACTAAAATCAGAAACACCTCACCGTCATTCCTTCTTTTAGCAGCTCGTCTGGGCACGCGTTCACGATCATTCCGAGTTAACGGCAAGGGGCAGGGCTCCTGTTCTTTAATACTTGAAAGGACGATGCATTATTCCCCATTTTAGTGTTCCTCCTGGTGCAGCGTTCCCGTTTTTAGTGCTCATTCCTCCAGCACCGTGTCATTCCTTTCCGTTCCTGTTTTTAGTCCGTCCCGGATTTGCCCGGTTTCTCCAATCTCGCATCGTATATTATGATCAGAACTGTGGAACAAAGCACGAGTGAAGAATGGTATTCCGATTGCAAAAGGAAAGCCCTAATCCCCCACGATTAGGGTCTGGGAGTTCTGGGTCTTGCTTATGGCTGGGATACAGTTCATTTTCATGATCTGGGTACAAGTCCTTGTTCGAGTTGTCAGTGAAAGTCCTGGATTCTATCTGCAAAAGTTTCGACGACTTGAGTACAGGATGACAGATGATTCTAAATCGTTTCTTCTAGATCAAACAACGGTGAAAACCGGATATATGGTAGAGTCTAATTTCCCTTCCCAGCTGAATAGGGCTTTTAACAATAAAGGATCAGTATAATATTTAGGACAGTGCCAGCTTAATGCTGCATTCACTGGGTGCAGTTGGGTTGGTTGAAGGTGTTCTCTTCCGTGGTACCTTAAACTCGACCAATAAAAAAAAATCACAAGGTAATTTTTTCGTGTAAACTGCAGTTAAGACAAGAAAATAGTTTTTGTTTTCTATTTTAGGTTTGAAATTGAATTTTGTTGGCTCCTCGGGCGTCTGATATGTGGTCGTATTTTACTTTTCTATAATAGTTGATGAATTGATAGTATTATACTAGAGTTGCACAAATAATGGGATAAGCAAAAGTTCACGAGACAGTCGTTCCTGACTCTCTAGGATAGCCTGATGTTGCTTTCTAAGTCCACTACGGGAGTAAAACTTTGCTCAAAGTTATTCCCTGAACGCGAGTTCCGTGCAAAACTCCATTCAAAGTTGTCCTGGAGAGTCCGGGATTCTACCTGTATTTTCCTTCCGTAAAAAGGTGGATTTGAGTGTAGAGAGTCTCGCTGATTTTATCCGAGGGATCGACTTAAAACGGGAAAGGAACCCTGGTGCAGGGAAAGACTAATAATGGAAATGGTTTAGTATACCTTTCCTGTTTTTAGTACCGTCTCCCGTTTTTTCTGCCCCCCCCCCCCCCTGCACCATACCTTTCCTCTCCGTCTTTACCGTATCCCTCGAGGTTGATCGGAATCTGGGCAAAATCAATGTGATACTAAGTTAGTAAATAATCGTTATTGAAAATATTTTTGAATGTTTTGTGATTATTTTATATTTCTTTGACACGCTTAGAGCGGAGTGATTGAAATGAAATTTTGCCCGAGGAACAGGGGGGAGTTGGAAGGGGGGCGGGATTCAGGGGGTACGGAGCTAAGTTACTTCCAGTTGGGATAGGACAAAAAACTTGGCAGGCAAGTCAGGGATCCGACCATCAACCTGGAAATAGTTAACTTCCCGATCCAACCACCGTGGGGGGAATGGAGGAAGGAGGAATCTTGAGGAATGTACAACTTTATAACAGGTGATTGGATCTTCACTAAACTTGATATTTGGAAAGACCTCCTGTCTCGGGTGACCCATTTTAAGTCCGGACCGGATCCGATGAATGTGGGGGGAGAGTTGCGGGGGGGAACCGGAAATCTTGTGACACGCTTATAGCAAAGCGATCGGGATGAATCTTGGTGGGAATGACAGGGACTAGATACGTGAGTGATAGAAATGGATCGGATATGGGCATTGTGGGGGGAGTCCGGAATTCCGGTTATCGCGAGTTCCGGTTATCGCTATTTCCAGATGTGCTAGGACGATGAAACTTGTCTTGAACATTAGAGACTTGACGCGAATGGCTTAGAAATAGTCAGTTCCCCGACCCAACCATCGTGGGCGAGTGGAGGGAGGGGGAATCTGGAATTTTGAGGTATGTATAATTTTAAACGAGTGGTCGGGTCTTAAAGAAACTTGATATTTGGAAAGACCTCGTGTCTCGGATGTCACATTTCCGGACCGGATCCGATGAATGCGGGGGGGGACCCGAAATCTTGTGACACTTAGAGTTGAGCGATTGGGATGAAACTTGGTGGGAAGAACAAGGACAAGAACTAGATACATCAGCGCCAAAACCGTACCGGGTTCGGGCACTGTGAGGGGAGTTGGTGGTGGTGGGGGGGGGGGGGGAATCCCGGTGATCGCGAATTCAGGTACTTCCAAATGTGCTAGGGCGACGAAACTTGGCTTGAACATTAGAAACTTGACCAGATTGGCTTACAAATTGTCACTTCTCAGATCCGATCTTCCCTAAAGCTAAGTGCACACACAATCCGGTGAGATTCCGCACGCGAATGCGAAATTCGCGTCACTATGCCCAACACCGGTTTTTCAGACAATAACGAAATCCGGGACGGGTAATTTGGCCCCAGACTTGAAAATCCCACTGCTTAGCCTACAACCAGATGCTGCTGATTGTTTGCTATTTGTTTGCAAATTCTTTGTTCATTAAAAAATGTATATTTTGTATTATTTATATAAAATACAAGAGGTGAATGTAAGCTGGAACAGTCTTGAGGAGTATCAAAGGAAGATGCAATTAAGGAACTGCTTGACTGACTAGTATTTTACTTTTACTGCCACAAGTGGATGAAATGTCGCTGTTCAACTGTAAAAAGATAAACTGCAAAAATAACCATACCTCCTGTAGACAGCCTAGTAAACATTTAAATTCGCCTACATGGTAGCTTGCATTCAGCAGACCCTTACAACCAAGATCTTTCTCTAGCAATCCTGTTTTTGCAGCTCACATGAAATAGGTGACAGCTTCAAAACCCAGCTTATTAATTTGTCAATTCTCAGAGCAAAATTTCGCATGTGTTTAAAGTTCGCTCCGGGAAAAGTAGAATATTTTCTACTCAAATCGGAACGAAATTATCGGACCGAATCCGCTTGCGATGCCTCAAAATTCCGAAGTGGAGAAGAAAATTCGGACTATGTGTGCACGCTACCGTACTTTAAAGTACTAGTCCAAAACTTAAAGTACTAATCCTAACCACAAAGTACAAAAAATACTTTCAAGCAAAGTATACATTTTAACTCAAGTGTTTTGCTCAAAAATTAACTTCCAGCACCCTTAAAGTGCGTTTTTTAACCGAAAAGTAAAAAAAAATGCTTTAACCAAACGATATATATTCATGATCCCTAAGGGCCCATGATAATTTTTTGCCACAAGGGTTTTGCTTACAACTGAATTTCTTACAGTACAAATAATAATTTTGAGCAAAATATGCATTTTCATGATTCCAATGAGCTTATCATCATTTGTGCTTCAAGAGTGTTCATTACAGGTGAATCTCTAGTGCCCTTAAAGTCTTTGATTCGTGTGGGCCCAGAAGGTGGGAGACACCACCATTTTTCGATGGGTCGTTTTTTTACGAACTCACTGTTACCTTTGTTTTCTTCAAAATCTTCACTGTAGCCAACGTTACCCACAAATTACTTGAACACAATTCACTCTTGAAAGCAAGGTCGCCATTGTTAATTAACTATTTACTGATCTCCAGGCCAAAAGTGTTATTAAAACGTTCGAGAAAATCTTGTGGCGTGTAACAGGATTAAAAAACTAAGTATTTCACCATGTGGACGTTTAGAGATGTCGGAAGAAGAAATCATCGGCCAGTTTGACAATTTTTGGTCTCGGAAGCTGAATGTTATTTAGCTCAGTTTCATAATCTTCAAGAATTCCCGATAACTATTTTGGTATAATTTACGGGGTTTGTTTATTCTGATCTAGTTTACATCCTTCCTTCTTTAAACTTACAAGAATTAAAAAGAAAAAACACAAAAATAAAATACTAAAAGAAATCGATAATGCAAACAATTAGTTTGATTTTTCTAAACGTTTTCCATATGCCTGCTAAAAAAAAAACATTTTGTTAGATCCGTAGTCAAACTTTGATCCCAGCCTCCCCATGTCGGGCGCTTCCGACCCGCGCCGCTAGATGACCCAGTGGTCGGATCGAGCTTCATCTTGGGTCTTGGGCTGGGGGCTCTAGACGTTGCAAGTGCTAGAATAAATATGATACAACTCGTTTAAAGTGCGCATCGTCACGGCCAAAAGCACAAAAAATAGTTTTTACACTGTCAGAAGTTTCATACCAGATAGCGTATATCACTTTCAAGGATAACACCTTTTCACTTAGAAATAAAGTGTTATGACCAATTAAGTTTACACTATTTCGTGCCTAGATCTCCAACAACACCTTCAGTTGGTAAAAATACTAACGGGAAAGAAAGAAACATAACAGATAACAACCCAAAGTGTTATCTGTTGAAACCGCGCATCCTTCTGTTGTCGTTATGTAACTTCTGACAGTATAGTATTTCTACCTATTGAAGGTGTTGTTGGAGATCTATAGGCACGAAATAGTATAAACTTAATTGGTCATAACACTTTATTTCTAAGTGAAAATGTGTTATTCTTGAAAGTGTTATGCGCAAACTGTTATGAAACTTCTGACAGTGTACGAACAGTATATTCTCGTGATTTCTAGGGACCCATGATCTCCTTATCTCAAGGGTTTTGCTTACAAACGATCACAACAAACCCACGAATTAACCAATTCCTACTTCCATCCTCTGATCCAGCCTTGCAAGTGCCATATGAGGTACCAGCTCTTATTTTTTGTTCTCCCAGTCCGACGTTGCCATGGATTAGGACATATGGCAGTTTCCTCGGTTAGGAAGTTCCGATCGTTTACTCCCCTTGACGAAAATGAGAACAAATTACATTGCATACCTGTGACATAATTATTCTATATTTATTATTGTTCGCAGTTAGCCCCGTGAGTTTATACGAATGCGTTTCGATTACTGAAGTCCTGGATATTCATGTTTTGGACTTGTAATTGTGTTATTTTCTAATATGCTACAGGGTTAATTAGTTGTTGAGATTCACATCCAGGATACGAACATTTGTCGAGACCGAACTTGGGCTCAGCTTTCATGCTAAAACGAAGGTTCTCGTTTCCGCTGCGAACTCGGAAAAACAATATCAAATGGTTCTGAAAACCCGTTGGACAGTTCTGCGGAGGTTTTCCGCATTTTAAAATATTGGACTTTAAAAGTAATGGCAGCTCCAAAGGTTATTTGAAGCGGGACAAGCAAAGTAGGTTTTCTGAAACCAACTGTTGTATAGATCGATCAATAAGCAAGGCAAAGAGGGGGGGAGGCGAGTCCTGCTGGGAAAAGTTAAAAATAGTGAATGAACGTATCAGTACAATATAGAGCTAAAAAGTAAAAGATTGGAAGCTAAAACAATAAAAGGGGCAAACAAGTCCGGTTTTTGAATCCGTCTGTTATAAAGAGCAGTCAATAAGACTGGCTAAATTTTTGTAAGGTCTCATGAAATGTTCTGAATAGGACAGACAAAGCAGATTCTATGTAACCAACTGGTGGATACTAAGCCAGGCAAATTAAATCAGTAACTACTTCAGTGGACATTTGAAAAAAGGTGAATAAATATACTGATACGAATATAAAACTCTGAATAGGACAAACATAGCAGATTCTATGTAACCAGCTGGTGGATAACAAGCCAGGCAAATTAAATCAGTGACTACTTCAGTGGACATTTGGAAAAAGGTGAATAAATATACTGATACAAATATAGGATATTTGTAGGATATGTTTGAAATACATATTTGTATATTGTATGTTTGAAATACAAATATAGAGCTAAAAAGTAAAAGATTGGAAGCTGAAACAATAAAAGAGGCAAACAAATCCGTTTGTTATAATGAGCAGTCAATAAGCCAGGCTAAAAAAATTTTTAAGATCTCATGAAATATTTTGAATAGGACAAAAAAGCAGATTCTATGTAACCAACTGGTGGATCAATAAGCCATGCAACTTAAATCAGTGACGACTTCAGTGAACACTTGATAAAAGGTGAATAAATATACTGATACAAATAAAGTCGAAACTAAAAACATTCAACTGTCTTTAAAGCAAGATGCAGTTTAGAGTTTGACAGCAAGGCAAGCATGTTAACACTATCTGTCTGCTTTGTTTTTCTGCTTGGTTGACGCCACTGATATAATCCGGTGAAAGCCGGAAATTCGGTATGCATCGTGATGTCTTTATCAGGAATTTGGAGTTTTGATCTGGTGATAAGAAGACATTAGATGCGTTTTTGCAGATACCATGGTATCTGAAATCACGGTCTAAAGTCGTTTTCGCAGTTATCGTGGTATCTGATACCGCGGTCAAAAGGCGTTTTTGCAGTTATCGTGGTATCTGGCCAGTTATCGTGGTATTTGATATTCAGATACCATGGTCAGATACCACTGATCGTGGTATCTGAAAACTCATCTCACTTTCATAAAATTTTGTCAATTGGTGAGAAAGAAGTTTAGCACATAGTGATTCAACTGGATATCAGTTTTTCTTTTGGGATGACTTCGAAAAGTGCAGTTTCGGCAATAGTCGTTTTTGCGATCAGATACAACGGTAACTGCAAAAACGACTAATTGAAGATTCAGTTACCGTGGCAAGAGATACCATGCCTATCTGCAAAAAGCGCAACTAATCTTCCCTCTTCGTTTCCCTGTGGAGTCGGCTCGGTTCGCCGGAATCCGGAGAAAATGAGAAATGCGTCAGTTCTAATAAACTGTTTGTGTCCATGTAGAGATAAGAAGACTGCTTTGTAATGTTCCGGGTAAATGGTACGATCGCTTTCTGATTAAAACCGGAAATTTCGGAAAGAACAAAATCCTCCGTTGAAGCTTATATAGGGGGTGTAGATATAGACAAAGAATACTGTTAGATCGGGAGGTCCTTCGAGATAAGCACTGGTATTCCCGCCGTAATCTGGGTTAGACCGGAAATTAAAAACAAAAAGGAATTAGGTAGTGGGTCTGAAATAGTCTGGATGAAGAAGTCAAATTGTCATAAGTTTCATAACAGTTAACACAAGGATGCGCATTTTTAACAGATAACATGTGTGATGTCAGATATTGTTATTTTGCAAATGCTATGTATAACTAGCATTACCAGGAAGAGCCGAAAAAGCGTGTACTGACTTTTCCGATATCATGACGACAAACAAAAAAGTCATCAGATCTGTTTCCGGATCCGTTTGAAAACGTAGCAGTTAACATCCTAAGTGACATCTGTTTGAACTGCGCATCCTTGAGTTCGCTAGCCCTTAACTAGCCAACTAGCCAAAACTTCTTGCCTTTTTCCTCTTATCCGACGTCTTACCTTCCTAAATCACCCTACCGATTCTATTGAGAAACCAAATCACTTTAAAGAAATCAATCACTTCATTTTATGGCACTTGCCTTCCGGCCAAGTGCCATATACCAATCACTTTTCCGTCGGTCTGTCGGTCGGTCGGTCAGTCCGGTGTTTGCGAGTTAGGGTACTTCCAGATGTGCTAGGACGATGAAACTTGACATGCATATTAGGGATCCGACCAAACTAACTTGGAAATAGTCACTTGCTCGATCGGACCATCGTGGGGGGAGGGAGGGGAGCCGGAATCCGGAATTTAGTGACATGCATAACTTTCAAACGGGTGATCGGATCTTAATGAAACTTGATATTTGGAAAGACGTCATGTTTCAGATGTCCCATTTCAAATCCGGACCGAATCCGATGAATTTGGGGGGGGGGAGTCGGAGGGGGGAACCGGAAAGCATGTTACACGCTTAGAGTGGAGCGATCGGGATGAAACTTGGTCGGAGGAACAAGCACAAGCCCTGGGTACATCATTGACGAACCGGACCGGATTCGTGCACTGTGGGGGGAATTGGAGGGGGGTTCGGGAATTCCGGTGATGCGGAGTTAAGTTACTTCCAGGTGGGCTAGGACAATGAAACTTGGCAGGCAAGTCAGGGATCCGACCAGATTAACCTGGAAATAGTCAACTTCCCGATTCGACCACCGTAGGGGGAGTGGAGGGAGGGGTAATCCGGAATCTTTAGGAATGTATAACTTTGGAACGGGTGATCGGATCTTAACGAAACTTGGTATTTGGAAAGACCTCGTGTCTCGGATGACGCATTCAGAGCCTGGACCGGATCCAATGAATGTGGGGGGGAGTCGGAGGGGGGGAACCGGAAATCCTGTGACACGCTTCGAGTGGAGCGATTGGGATGAATCTTGGTGGGAAGGACAAGCACAAGAACTAGATACGTCAGTGATAGAACCGAATTGGATTTGGGCACTGTGGGGGGATTGAGAGTGGGGGGAGTCCGGAATCCCGGCTATCGCGATTTAAGGTATTTCCAGATGTGGTAGGACGGTGAAACTTGGCTTAAACATTAGAGACTTGATATGATTGGCTTTGAAATAGTCAATTCTCCGACCCAACCATCGTGAGGGAGTGGAGGGAGGGGGAATCTGGAATCTTGAGGTATACATAACTTTTGAACGAGTGATCGGATCTTAACGAAACTTGATATTTGGAAAGACCTCGTGTCTCGGATGTCCCGTTTTAAGTCCGGACCGGATCCGATGAATGTGGGGGGGGGGGCGGAAGATCGCGAATTAAGGTACTTCCAGATGTGCTAGGGCGATGAAACTTGGCTTGAACATTAAAAACTTGACAAGATTGGCT
Source organism: Branchinecta sandiegonensis (assembly GCA_030848855.1). NCBI lineage: Eukaryota > Metazoa > Arthropoda > Branchiopoda > Anostraca > Branchinectidae > Branchinecta > Branchinecta sandiegonensis. The sequence goes on along the minus strand of JAUPMV010000001.1, from coordinate 25,764,490 downwards.
TAGAAATTGTCACTTCTCAGATCCGACCATCCCTTAAAGTACTAATCCTAACCTTAAAGTACTAATCCTAACCACAAAGTACAAAAAATGTCTTTAAGCAAAGTATACATTTTAACTCAAGGGTGTCGCTCGAAAACTGAATTTAGCACCCTTTAAGTGAGTTTCTTAACCGAAAAGTAAATTTTTTGTTTTAACCAAACGATATATATTTATGATCCCCAAGGGCTTATGATCATTTTTGCCTCAAATGTTTTGCTTACAACTGAATTTCTAAAAATGCAAACAATAATTTTGAGCAAAATATAGGCTACATTTCCATGATTCCAATGAGCTTATCATCATTTGCGCTTCAGGAGCGTTCATTACAGATGAATCTCTAGCGCCCTTAAAGTGCGCATCATCACGGCCAAATGCACTAATAAAATAGTTTTTACGAACAATACAGTATCATGATTTCCAAGGACCCATGACCAATCTTATCTCAAGGGTTTTGCTTACAAATGATCACAACAAACCCACGAATTGGCGAATTCCTACTTTATTCCTCTACCCAGCCTTGCAAGTGCCATATGAGCTTTCAGCTGTTGTTCCAATAATATAGCAAAGCGATTGAAAGCCAGTGTGCGCTTTGCCGGTCGAGCCTTCGGACCTGCTAAAGCTGGAGGATATCTGAAACAACAGTCTCAAGATGAAGCAAAAGAAATATAATAATGATTTTCTTCTAAACACGGGCTACGAAGACAGAGTAAACATAAGGACAAAAAAAGAAGAGCACGAAAGATAAATAATTTGAAAAATAACATCGAACATACAACTTATGACTTTGGTTTATATTTGTCTCTCCACATTCTGTGCGTGAAGGAAAAAACGAGACTTTAGGGGTATCTAATTATACAGCTAATTATCACCTAAGATAATAATCGCGAGATAAACTTAAATTTTGGATATTTCCTAGTTTATCGCTCGATCAATATAAACCCTCGAAATCTTCAAACCTTGTGTAACATGCTATTAGTTCATCATTGATGTGACAACGCTGGACATTTTTTCTGGTTTCTCGTCTCGGGGGGAGGCATGCCGTACAGTGAGCAATAGGGTAAAAGATTGACCGATATACACTGTAAAAAAAAAATTTTGCAGTATTTCCTACTGGGATTAATCTTGTCTTTATTGAGATAAGACTATCCCTAATTCGGATTAATTTTATCCCCATAGAGATAATATTGATCCCAGTAGCAAATACTGCATCCTTATTCGGAGAAACTTTTTACAGTGTATATATCTATACAGATTGATTTAAAAGCCAGTGTCAGCTCCCCTATTTGAATCAAAGCCTACTGATTTGCTGGAACTCGAAATGGTAGTAGGAATGGACCAGTTTCAATACGGGCCAGTTTTTCCATGACAAATAGCTTCCTTTTCCCCAGTATGGGGTTTCACGACTTGTTGTTGCTTTGGCTGGGTGCTTGGAGCGTCTATATAAAAGCCGTGGGATACTTTGGAGCTGGAGTGAAAGGTCACCTCGAAAGAGATATCTTGCTAGAACGCAATGTAAACACGAGGACCAGATTTACTGCAGAAAAGCAAGCAAACTTTCGCATGCAAACTGGTTAAGGTTCGCGTAGCGTAGGTGTCGGTTTTCTGAGACTCGGCCGGGAGTGCGATACGGGATTGGGGGCAAATCATCCGCCGCTTCCCGTGCTTTCCCCTAGATTTCTCTAGGTAGGCTACCAATTTGAAGACTGGTGTAGTTTTGGCTTAGAAGAAAACTTCACTTACCCCCCTCCCGAACCAAACCGTTGGCACCAACGAGACTCGAACCGGCGACCCTTAGCTTGTGAGATCGGAGTGATAACAATTAGGCCAGGACAAGGTTTTGTTCCAGCAATTTAGAATCCATCTGCAGAGATATTAGGAGGAATGCAGCTAAGTAGTCTAGCTGTGTTTCTGTAAATCTCGAACAAACGACCTGAATTACAAGAACAAATATGGGATTCAGCATCTCTTATCCTTCTGTCGTAAATCTAGTAATTATCGCCAGTCGAACCAAATAAATTCGTGACAGAATGTCCAGTTTTCGCAGAATTTTTAGCAGAAATACGGACCCGACTGAAAATCAAGTAACGATACGGATTTACAGTTGGTTTTTGCTCATTTCGGAATCGTTACGCTTTCTAGTCATTAAACGGAATTCCTTACAATAACTTTTTATCCGTGATAGGCAAGTTTTTTTCCCGATGTAAGCCAATCCGCTCGAATGCAGATACCTTTTCTTTCTCTCGACCAAAGAAAACCTTCGACGGACCCCCATTTCTTCCGCTTAGTCCTTCCAAACCTGTTTTCTTCACAGATGGAAGGAATACCAATTCCTCTCGGACTCCCAACGGGGTTCCTTAAGTCTTTTGACGGTCCAGACCGCTCTCTCTTCCAGTGACACAATAATCATGTTCTCCACATCAAACACATCCCTACAAATCCCCAAATCGCTATTCCCGTCAATCCGAGTTTGTGGATAACTTGTTTTCCGAATCCCCCCCCCCCCCTTTCGTCCGTGCTTTTGAAGCTGGAGGGCTAGAGGCGATTTCGTATATGCAAATCTGTTTGCATGGTTTTGACAGCTGAACGACACGATTTAGTGGATTGCCGATAGAGGGTTCGTCCGGTGGGATGTTTTGATTGACCTAAGCGAACTCAATAGTTCTGGAAGACAGCTGTCGTCGAGATTCGACGGTTGAGAAAACGGAGTGGCAAAAACAAAATTCAAATCATTACGGAGCACAGGTCTCTTGCTTCACTGCCCCCCGGCGGTAGTGCGATGCGTAGTTGTGGGAAAACCATCCGACGCTTCCAGTGCTTTACGCTAGATTACTCGAGGTACATGTTCTTTCTTCTTAAAACCCGAGCGGCATCTTTTCTTACACTCATGTTGTACGATGGGGCGTATGATTGTCCCCTTTTTAAGGAGGAAGAAGAAGATACGGACTATTTTCTCCGTATAGGTGCCGGGTAGTCTCGGATTGAAGAGATAATTATTAGTCGGTGTTTATTTGTTGTTTCCTGGTAATATGCGAAGGCTACTGTAAACCTAACCGTGAATAATCGACTGGGAGTGTACATTGATAAAAGTTCTGAAAGAAAGAGAAGTTTTTGTGTTGAAGTTATTTTTTGTGTATCGAAGTAACTGATTTATCTGTTCTTCGACTTTTTCAGATTTCTTCAACTTTAACAGTAAATACTGCGAGGAGTGCTTTAAGAAGGCAAGAGCCTAAGAGACATTGTGAATGAACGAGTTTGCTCCCAAAACAGCCCGTTGGGCCTGGCGGGAAAAGCAAATAGGAAGCATTCAAACAAAGAAAACGCAAAAAAAGCGTATCAACTCTAAAGAAATAATTCACACACTGTGTGAATTATTCACACGACTGCAAGAACCTTCATTTCACTACAGGAATGGTGTGTTCTCAGGTAAACGGTAAATGGGAGTCGGGCATGTGTTTTCAAGAGTTTGCCCTCTCTTTATATGATGATGATGATGATGAATTTATTTACGCACTTGAGAAGAGGAAAATAGTGCAGTATAGAAATAAACTGAGCTTTCAATAATGTAGTAAATGCACGAGATAAAAAAATAAACATTTAAAAAAAAGGAAGAAAAGGAACTAATCGGGTCTTAAAAATCTTCTTCCTAGATGGAATGCGGAGAAATGGCCAAGGGCAGAAATTATAATTTGTTCTTTACTTCGGGTCTCTGGAATATCCGAGAACTTCAGTTCGTAAACATTCGAAAAGCTCCCTGGGATCCTAAATTTGCTGACACCCGGTTGTCCCCCCCCCCTCCTCTGAGTAATTAGCAAATAGCGTAGTGCTCGCATCCTATTTTTTTCCTCAAGTATTTCCACCACCCACTGGAAGACTCTTCAGTTGAAGCTGTTAAGTCGTATGTCCAAAGAGTAAATCTGTTCTCAGATCACGTTCTCAAGACTTTGCGTCCCTGGAGGGTGTCTCCATGTTATCGAGGCTACAGTCGGAATTACAAGGAAAGAGTGCGTTGACACTTGTTATCCCCAGGAAATGTAGAACTCACAGTACTTACAGCGCTCCCTAAGGCCAGAATTGTTTCCTGACTTTGGGAAAGGACCCTTGAAGGAAAGCTTTTTATGGATTTAGATTCTACCCCATTCTGCCCGGTCAGAAGTTTCATAAGATAACACGAGGATGCGCGGTTTCGACAAATAATGCGTTACAGATAACACTACAGATGTTTTCTGTTGTGTTTCAAAATGTTATGACGTTACCACCAGGAAGAACCGAAAAACCGTCAAAAAGTATCTGCTGAGTTTTCCGACATCATGACGATAAGAAATAAAGTCAGTAGATGCTTTTTTGGCTCTTCCTAACAAAGCTTGTTATGCATATCATTTCATGCATGACGTTTTCAAACACAACATATGACATCCGAAGTGTTATCTGTTATGCATTATCTGTTGAAACCGCGCATCCTCGTGTTATCCGCAATGAAACTTCTGACAGTGTGGTAACATCCCTTCTCTTTTTACGACGCCTTTCCTCTTAGTATCCATTCCGCTTTCATAATCTTTGCTGGTGGATCGTGTTTTTCCTTTCCACTTTCTAGTCGATCCCTTACTTACCCTCGAGTGCTAAGACAACTTTTTAGTCCAATTATAGAATCGCTTTTTGATTTGAATTCGCAGTTAATGAATATCCGGGGGAAACGGAATGAACAAATGTAGGAAAAGCAGAAAATTCTTTGGGGAGAAAATGAAGAAAGTTGTTTAAAGTGTTCCCTTAAACCGTGAATTCTTTTTAGAGTTTGTATATCAGTTATTACTTGCCCACGAGAGATATGAGATAGGTTTAATAAAATAATAACATCCTGATCTGAATCGGCACAGGGTCGGACTCGGATTGCCCATGAGCCCAACCTAGGTTATGGCACTGGGTGCAATTGTCAGGAGGCGTACATAGGCTTACAGAAGAAGTAGTAACTAAAGTATAAAAAAGTCAGCCCATATAAAATGCTGCCATCAGGATGTAGATGGCTCTGGTTGACGCTTAGCAGTAGTCCCAGAGGTCATCCCAGTTTAGCTTGTTTGTGCCTGTTTCACGCAACCAAATGACGGGATCGTGCTTATAATATCAATATTGGCTTTTCTAAGTTTCTCTATCGTAGGTGTCATGCCACTGAAACATGACAAAGAGACCTTAATTGAACTATTTTCTTGTTAACTGAAGTCTTTTCATGGCGATTTTGCTGATGCTCCCGCCTAAAGTGTGATCTTGTTTACGCGAGTTGTGCAAGACGAACCCGAAATTTCTGTCTTAAGGAGCAGGGAGCACATGAGAGAGGGCGCAGAATTATGTGCTTGCGCATAGGGTGTGGAAATATATAAATTCCGCTCTGAATCTGCAGCTAATAAAAACTCGGGAGAAGAAAATGGAGGTAGGAAAGCAGAAGGTTATTTACGAAAAACTCGAAGAGGATTCTGCATGTAGACTATTAAAGGTTCACTGAACAGCCAAGTTATTTTTGTATCCTATAAGTGAATACTCTGCATTATTTGGATTGTGTTAAGGGATTTTTTTATGGCACTTGCAGCCTCTGGCTCAAGTGCCATATACCGATCACAATTCCGTCTGTCGGTCTGTCGGTCTGTCGGTCGGTCCGAGTTTTTTTGTCCCACATATCCGAGTTAGGGTACTTCCAGATGTGCTAGGACAATGAAACTTGGCAGGCATATCAGGGACCCGACCAAACTAACCTGGAAATAATCAGTTTCCCGATCCGACCATATGGGGGGGAGTGCGGGGCGCTGGAAACTTGCAAATTTAGGGCATTTTGTCACTTTTTTTCTGAGTTAGGGTGCTTCTAGATGAGCTAGGACAATGAAACTTGGCAGGAATATCAGGGACCCGACCAAACGAACCTGGAAATAATCAGTTTCCCGATCCGACCATATGCGGGGGAGTGGGGGCGCTCGAAACTTGAAAATTTAGGGCATTTTGTCACACTTTTTCGAGTTAGGGTACTTCCAGATGAGCTAGGACAATGAAACTTGGCAGGAATATCAGGGACCTGACCAAAGTAACCTGGAAATAATAAGTTTCCCGATCCGACCATATGCGGGGGAGCTGGGGCGCTGGAAACTTGAAAATTTAGGGCATTTTGTCACACTTTTTCGAGTGAGGGTACTTCCAGATGAGCTAGGACAATGAAACTTGGCAGGAATATCACGGACCCGACCAAACTAACCTGGAAATAATCAGTTTCCCGATCCGACCATATGGGGGGGAGTGCGGGGCGCTGGAAACTTGAAAATTTAGGGCATTTTGTCACACTTTTTCGAGTTAGGGTACTTCCAGTTGTGCTAGGACCATGAAACTTGGCAGGCATATCAGAGACCCGACCAAACAAAATTAGGAATAATCAGTTTTCTGATCCGACCATTTTGGGGGGGGGGGTGGAGGGCAGGGGAATCCGGGAAACTGAGAAGTGTGTAACTTTCGAACGGATGATCGGATTGTAATGAAACTTCATAACTGAAGAGAATATATATCTGTAATGTCCCGTTTAAAGTCTTGACCGGATTCGGTAGCCAGGGGGGAGTTGGGGGGGGGAGACCGGAAATTTCAAGAAACGGTTAGAAAGGAGGGATCGGAGTGAAACTTGCTGGGAGAACAAGCATCTGCTCTAGATAAGTCCTTTAGACCATTGTACTGGATCCGGACACTTATGGGGGGGGGGCCGGAATTCCGGTGATGGTGGTTTTTTGGATTTTCACGATGAAACTTGGCAGGCATATCAGGGACCCAATCAAACTGACTTCAAAATAAAAATATTGTCGATCAGATAATGGTGGGGGAGTGGAGGGAGGGGAATCGGGGAAATTGAGAAGTGTGTAACTTTCGAACGGATGATCGGATTGTAATGAAACTTCATAACTGAACAGAATATATATCTGTAATGTCCCGTTTAAAGTCTTGACCGGATTCGGTAGCCAGGGGGGAGTTGGGGGGGGGGGGGAGACCGGAAATTTCAAGAAACGGTTAGAATGGAGGGATCGGAGTGAAACTTGCTGGGAAGAACAAGCATCTGCTCTAGATAAGTCCTTTAGGCCATTGTACTTGATCCGGACACTTATGGGGGGGGGGGTCCCGGAATTCCGGTGATGGTGGTTTTGGGGATTTTCACGATGAAACTTGGCAGGCATATCAGGGACCCAATCAAACTGACTTCAAAATAAAAATTTTGTCGATCAGATAATGGTGGGGGGAGTGGAGGGAGGGGAATCCGAAATTTTCAGTCATGCGTAATTTTGGAATGGTTGATCGGATTCGAGTGAAATTTAAGAATTCAACAGAGGACATTTCTCCGATGATTTTTTTTCATATCCGGACCGGATCCGGCAACTATTGAGGGGGGGGGGAATACGTGCCCCGTTTAGAATGGAGGGATCGGGATGGAACTTTGTGGGAAGAACAAACAGATGCTCTAGGTAAGTCATTTGCTGAATCGGATTGGCTACGTGCACCGCGGGGGAGCTGGGTGGGGTGGGGGGGGGGACCGGAAATCTCGAGAAACGGTTAGAATGATGGTATCAGAGTGAAACTTGCTGGGAAGAACAAACATCTGGTCCATATAAATCTTTTACATAATTTGACTGGATCCGGACACTTGAGGGGGGGGGAGGGGTATCCCGGAATTCCGTTTTTGGGGGATTTTCACGACGAAACTTGGAAGGCATATCAGGGACCCGGTCAAACTGACTTGGAATAAAAAAAAAATCCTCGATATGATAATCTTGGGGGGGGGGAGTTGAGGGAGGGGAATCCGGAATATTGAGTCATGCGTAACTTTGGAACGGGTGATCGGATTCGAGTGAAATTTAATAATTAAACAGAGGACATTTTTCTCTTGTGACCTTTTTCATTTCCGGACCGAATCCGGCAATTATCGGGGGGAGGGCGGAAAATACTTGACCCGCTTAGACTGGTGTGATCTGGATCGAACTTCGTGGGAATGACAAACAGGTGCTCTGGATTAATCATTTACAGAACAGGATTGGCTCCGGTTATTGTGGGTGGAGTTGGAGGAGGGGGAGGGGGGTCTGGGATTCCGGTGATCGCGCGTTAAGGTACTTCCAGATGTGCTAGGACGATGAAACTTCGCTGGAATATTGGAGACTCAACAACATTTGCTTAGAAATTGCTACTTCCCAAATCCGATTATTCCTTAAAGTACCAATCTTGACCGCAAAGTAAAAAAAATACTTTTAAGCAATATATGCATTTTCGTGATGCCCATCAGCCCATTAGCAGTTTTGCCTCAAGGGTTTTGCTTACAAATGAAGTTCCAGCTCCCTTATAGCGCGCATCTCAACCGCAAAGTCGAAACTTACTCTTGATCAATCAAATCATCTTGACACATGCAAGTGCCATATGAGCTTACAGCTCTTGTTATATTATTTTTCACTATTCGCCCTTGTAAGAATTCTACCATGACACGGAAAACTTGAATCTCAATTGAAACGAGGCTTATGTTTCGCGTGACACTAATTTTTCGTGAATCGTTTTCGTCAAGCATACAACACAGCACAAGCGCATAGAGATTCCACAAATCTGACAAGGAAATTCCAATATATGAAAACTGATTATTCATGAATAGAGGAGAACGTAGTGACCCATTTTTATCGGGCATTCAGCACTCTTTAAATGAACAAGTAATAGGTAACCAGATGATCCTATTTCAGCCTTTTTCGGTTCACCTTTAAGGACGGGAATAATTGTTTATACTACCTACCTTTTTCTTCCGCGAATTTTCATATACCCAAATACAAGGCACATACAATATGCTTATGCAGAAGATTATTTTCGGAGAACTCAAAGAAAAGTGTTTAAATCCATTAAAGTTTAACTGAAAAGCCAAATTATTTGTGTATCATATAACTGAATACACTGCATATATGCCTGTTTTCATCGGGCCATCGTGGTCAGGCGATGGCGGGACTCTGGCAAAAGGCAGGTATTAAATTTGTACATCTGACATTTGGATACACCGAATTGTTTTGACTCATCTGATGCATTTTGTATTTTTATGGCACTTGCAGCCTCTGGCTCAAGTGCCATATACCGATCACAATTCCGTCTGTCGGTCTGTCGGTCTGTCGGTCGGTCCGAGTTTTTTTGTCCCACATATCCGAGTTAGGGTACTTCCAGATGTGCTCGGACAATGAAACTTGGCAGGCATATCAGGGACCCGACCAAACTAACCTGGAAATAATCAGTTTCCCGATCCGACCATATGGGGGGGAGTGCGGGGCGCTGGAAACTTGCAAATTTAGGGCATTTTGTCACTTTTTTTCTGAGTTAGGGTACTTCTAGATGAGCTAGGACAATGAAACTTGGCAGGAATATCAGGGACCCGACCAAACGAACCTGGAAATAATCAGTTTCCCGATCCGACCATATGCGGGGGAGTGGGGGCGCTCGAAACTTGAAAATTTAGGGCATTTTGTCACACTTTTTCGAGTTAGGGTACTTCCAGATGAGCTAGGACAATGAAACTTTGCAGGAATATCAGGGACCTGACCAAAGTAACCTGGAAATAATAAGTTTCCCGATCCGACCATATGCGGGGGAGCTGGGGCGCTGGAAACTTGAAAATTTAGGGCATTTTGTCACACTTTTTCGAGTGAGGGTACTTCCAGATGAGCTAGGACAATGAAACTTGGCAGGAATATCACGGACCCGACCAAACTAACCTGGAAATTATCAGTTTCCCGATCCGACCATATGGGGGGGAGTGCGGGGCGCTGGAAACTTGAAAATTTAGGGCATTTTGTCACACTTTTTCGAGTTAGGGTACTTCCAGTTGTGCTAGGACCATGAAACTTGGCAGGCATATCAGAGACCCGACCAAACAAAATTAGGAATAATCAGTTTTCTGATCCGACCATTTTGGGGGGGGTGGTGGAGGGCAGGGGAATCCGGGAAACTGAGAAGTGTGTAACTTTCGAACGGATGATCGGATTGTAATGAAACTTCATAACTGAAGAGAATATATATCTGTAATGTCCCGTTTAAAGTCTTGACCGGATTCGGTAGCCAGGGGGGAGTTGGGGGGGGAGACCGGAAATTTCAAGAAACGGTTAGAATGGAGGGATCGGAGTGAAACTTGCTGGGAAGAACAAGCATCTGCTCTAGATAAGTCCTTTAGACCATTGTACTGGATCCGGACACTTATGGGGGGGGGGGCCGGAATTCCGGTGATGGTGGTTTTTTGGATTTTCACGATGAAACTTGGCAGGCATGTCAGGGACCCAATCAAACGGACTTCAAAATAAAAATATTGTCGATCAGATAATGGTGGGGGAGTGGAGGGAGGGGAATCCGCAGGGGAATCCGGGAAATTGAGAAGTGTGTAACTTTCGAACGGATGATCGGATTGTAATGAAACTTCATAACTGAACAGAATATATATCTGTAATGTCCCGTTTAAAGTCTTGACCGGATTCGGTAGCCAGGGGGGAGTTGGTGGGGGGAGACCGGAAATTTCAAGAAACGGTTAGAATGGAGGGATCGGAGTGAAACTTGCTGGGAAGAACAAGCATCTGCTCTAGATAAGTCCTTTAGGCCATTGTACTTGATCCGGACACTTATGGGGGGGGGGGGTCCCGGAATTCCGGTGATGGTGGTTTTGGGGATTTTCACGATGAAACTTGGCAGGCATATCAGGGACCCAATCAAACTGACTTCAAAATAAAAATTTTGTCGATCAGATAATGGTGGGGGGAGTGGAGGGAGGGGAATCCGAAATTTTCAGTCATGCGTAATTTTGGAATGGTTGATCGGATTCGAGTGAAATTTAAGAATTCAACAGAGGACATTTCTCCGATGATTTTTTTCATATCCGGACCGGATCCGGCAACTATTGGGGGGGGGGGGGGAAATACGTGCCCCGTTTAGAATGGAGGGATCGGGATGGAACTTTGTGGGAAGAACAAACAGATGCTCTAGGTAAGTCATTTGCTGAATCGGATTGGCTACGTGCACCGCGGGGGAGCTGGGTGGGGTGGGGGGGGGTGGACCGGAAATCTCGAGAAACGGTTAGAATGATGGTATCGGAGTGAAACTTGCTGGGAAGAACAAACATCTGGTCCATATAAATCTTTTACATAATTTGACTGGATCCGGACACTTGAGGGGGGGGGGGGGAGGGGTCTCCCGGAATTCCGTTTTTGGGGGATTTTCACGACGAAACTTGGAAGGCATATCAGGGACCCGGTCAAACTGACTTAGAATAAAAAAAAAATCCTCGATATGATAATCTTGGGGGGGGGGAGTTGAGGGAGGGGAATCCGGAATATTGAGTCATGCGTAACTTTGGACGGGTGATCGGATTCGAGTGAAATTTAATAATTAAACAGAGGACATTTTTCTCTTGTGACATTTTTCATTTCCGGACCGAATCCGGCAATTATCGGGGGGAGGGCGGAAAATACTTGACCCGCTTATAATGGTGTGATCTGGATCGAACTTCGTGGGAATGACAAACAGATGCTCTGGATTAATCATTTACAGAACAGGATTGGCTCCGGTTATTGTGGGTGGAGTTGGAGGAGGGGGAGGGGGGTCTGGGATTCCGGTGATCGCTCGTTAAGGTACTTCCTGATGTGCTAGGACGATGAAACTTCGCTGGAATATTGGAGACTCAACAACATTTGCTTAGAAATTGCTACTTCCCAAATCCGATTATTCCTTAAAGTACCAATCTTGACCGCAAAGTAAAAAAAATACTTTTAAGCAATATATGCATTTTCGTGATGCCCATCAGCCCATTAGCAGTTTTGCCTCAAGGGTTTTGCTTACAAATGAAGTTCCAGCTCCCTTATAGCGCGCATCTCAACCGCAAAGTCGAAACTTACTCTTGATCAATCAAATCATCTTGACACATGCAAGTGCCATATGAGCTTACAGCTCTTGTTTTCACTCGGGGCTCTAGTATTAACGCCAGAACGTGTGCCGTCTGCACGATAACCCAAAAGCGACTTGAACTCTCTGAAACATCTGTTCCGCTTTCTGACAGTCTTGTTTACCTTGGCAAGCCCATCGGAAAACCATTAAAGAAACCACCAAGCTGGCCATTCAAAACCTCGCTAAAAAGATACGGATCGCTTATGCTTCACTTGCTTCCAATATCACACATCTTAGTCGGTTTCATCTTTCTAAACTTTACAAAAGTCTAAATGTGCCCCATCTTCTTGCTATGTCGCCCATTTGGCAATTTTTTTCTGCTTCTAATAAAAAAAAATGTTCACCGGATCTATTTCAAGTTTGCCAAGTATCCGCTGCATTTGCCCCCTTGGACCAGTTCAAATCTTTTCAAATCTTCTGTGTTGTGTTTAGTGTAAAGTTTTGCTACGTACGTGGTATTTTTTCTTGTTGTTGTTTTTTTTTTGTTTTTTGTTTTGTACTCCGTCACTAGGGCCACACGCCCTCGCTCTTGACGGGCAATAAATTGATTGATTGAATTCACCCATACTCGAAATTTTTAATTTCAACAAAAGCATGCATTTCCATGGCTAAAGGCCCTAAGCTCGGAAAAGTCATGGCTGCTAAGAAAGTCAGAGAATGATTTTAAGATGTGTCTTGCAAGGATTCTGTCATTTTTAGTTTATTTTTCAGCAATGGCTTCCTTTCTTGCTATATATTTCAAGCATAGAGGGACAAGCACATAGAGGTACTTCACATCCGAAAGAATCAAGTTGATTCAGCGAAACTGATTATCTGTGGGTAGTTGACAAACGAAGTTACGCATTCTTGTTGATTAGATCTTCTTTATAGGGATAAGGAGATATGCTGAACTCATTTCTGAATTTTCTTTTGTTGCTGGACAAGTAGTTCGCTTAGAGTTCGGCCGAAACCGAAAATTCGGCAGAAGTAAAGCAGGAAGTTTCGGTCAAAATAGATATGGCTTATAGAGGTATATCTGAACTTGGTTTCTCAGATGATTAGCCTGGCGAAGACAAGACCCAATTGTCCGGATCAAATATTAGATTTCTGGGATCCCATCGAAACCTTTGGTCTTGTTTTAAGGGCACTATATTCTGAGCCCTCGATTTTTAGCTTAGTTAAAGAATCGCTATTTGATTTGAATCTGCAGCTAATAACCTTCGCGAATACGAAAAGGAAATTAGGAAAAGCAGAATGCTATTCAGGAAGAAAATAAGAGATTATTTACAGCTTCCCCGATGACTGGAGATTGTTCTCCGAATTTGGAGATCCAGAATGCTTCCACGTGAAAACTTGAGATATCTTTTAGTTCAATAACAAGCATTCTTATTTTGAATCTGAAGCTACTGAATTTTTGAAGAAAACAAAACGAAAGGGAACAATAAGTTCGAAATTAAATTTGACATATTAGATGGCAGTAGATATGAAATGGCATCGAGAAAATTGGATATTTAGGACAAAATTGCATCGTGTCTCAAAAATCGAAACCAAGGAGAATTCCTAGCGAACCAAAATGAAATCAGAACAAGTAGTACAGGAACATCATCAGAAAATACGGATTGACACCTAACACATAGCAAAGGAATTACTTTTCTTTCATAATTGCAGAAAAAGAGCCGAAACTCTACGAAAATTCGCAATATAACTAGTGTGGCTCGGCCATAGTTTCATTTTTATGGCACTTGCAGCTTCGAAGTGCCATATTCCGATAATTTTTCGAGCTAAGGTACTTCCAGAAGGGCTAGGACGATGAAACTTGGCAGGCGTATCAGGGACTCGACAATAGTCACTTCCCCAACTCGACCAACGGGCGGCGAGTGGAGAGAAGGGGAATCAGGAATCTTGAGGAACGTATGACTTTGGAACGGGTGATCTGATCTTAAGAGAGGGAAGGTTTTCGCATGCAAAAGCTGAAGATTCGAATTAGAATTAAAACGTCCATATTTTGAATTAAAACGTCCAGGTTTTTTTTTACAGTTTTTGATTATAATTGTCATTTACGTTTATCTCGACCGTCTAACTTCGATCTTCCCAGGTCTGATACGGACTTTAAACTTTCATCATATATTTATGTGTGCTCTTCAAGATACTGGACAAATCCCCTTGGCAGTAGCAAGGCAGTAGGCATGTCTCCCTTGCATACAACTTGGAACTGGACTTAGATAGTATGCTGGCGTATCCGTTAAAGTATTCATAGGGAATAGTTTCTTGTAAGATCCTTTCCCCACCAATATCATGCAGCGAAGATTCAGCGGCAAACTCCATAGGGGGGAATTAGATAAGGGAGCGCTACTTCCCGGGCACTATTTATTTAGTGTTTATGGATAGATAAACAGGTTACCGGAGAGATGGAACCCGCGTTGCGTGATTGGGGTGGGCAGATGATTAAGCGGTCCGAAGAGGATAGGCTTCTACGGAAGCTGTAATTCTGATCGTTATTTTATTTCCTTTCGCTGAAATCAACGATAGCACTACACAAAAAATAATGGATTCAGGGAATACCGGGTCCGAATGTTCGTCAAACGTTAGTTTTTGCTGCCGATAAAGCCAATTGACAATCGACTCGATAGCTGTGAAGTTTGTCAGTCGCTAAAGTGTTTAATTGATGTTGCGGAAAACTATTCTAAAAGAACTAAACACAAGAAGGGGAATACAGAATTACTGAGTTGTTGTATTGATCACAGGTTATTTGCATTGCCGTCAAAGCCAGTTGACACTTTGACCCTATTTCTGGAAAATGTGTTATTTGCTGGAAAAAAAAAATCAGCTGGGATGTTCTCCAGTGATTTCGGCCCTTCTTGGCAAGGGTCCTTTCCTGGCAAAAAGCTTGTTGTCAAGAAACCCTTTTTTTTTCTTGAAATTTTGTAATATAATTCCCAGTCAGCTTGGCTGAAGAGAATCTACTCCTGAAAAAACACGCCAGTCATCCTAGCGAAGAACCAGAAATGTCACCCAAACGAATCTTCAAAATTTACTTAAATTCTACGTAAGCCAATCAACAACGTTTGTTGTGGCGATGTTTCCGCTCTTCGATAGGCACACGGTGATTTTTCGTCGGCACTGTGAGTTGGTCATCAAGGGTTTTGTTGCCTCGTGTTGAAAGGGTTTGCATGTTGGTATGTCCTATGCCTCGTTTCGCGGTTCAGCTGTAGAGCTTCCCCACAAGATCAGCTTCTATATTCTATGAAAACAGAAATAATGTTCATGTTGGATATCTTTTATATGTCTATCCCCTATGGTGGGGAGAGGGCCTTTTTACACAAGGGGAAGTAGCCTTACACGGTACTATATCTTTTCTTTCTACATAGTTCTAACGCCATCCAGCATTTTTAACTGAATCGACCCCTCATGACAACGAGGCAGTCAATCTCACCCGCTATATGGCATTTTAGAGCCAATAACCGCAGCCGATAAGCAATTTAACGAATTGTACGCCTTAGCAATCATAGTTTACAGGGTGTATTTTTCTAAAAGTGTATTTTTATGGCACTTGCAGCCTCTGGCTCAAGTGCCATATACCGATCACAATTCGGTCTGTCGGTCGGTCCGAGTTTTTTGTCCCACATATCCGAGTTAGGGTACTTCCAGATGTGCTAGGACAATGAAACTTGGCAGGCATATCAGGGACCCGACCAAACTAACCTGGAAATAATCAGTTTCCCGATCCGACCATATGGGGGGGGGGAGTGCGGGGCGCTGGAAACTTGAAAATTTAGGGCATTTTGTCACTTTTTTCTGAGTTAGGGTACTTCTAGATGAGCTAGGACAATGAAACTTGGCAGGAATATCAGGGACCCGACCAAACGAACCTGGAAATAATCAGTTTCCCGATCCGACCATATGCGGGGGAGTGGAGGCGCTCGAAACTTGAAAATTTAGGGCATTTTGTCACACTTTTTCGAGTTAGGGTACTTCCAGATGAGCTAGGATAATGAAACTTGGTAGGAATATCAGGGACCTGACCAAAGTAACCTGGAAATAATAAGTTTCCCGATCCGACCATATGCGGGGGAGTTGGGGCGCTGGAAACTTGAAAATTTAGGGCATTTTGTCACACTTTTTCGAGTGAGGGTACTTCCAGATGAGCTAGGACAACGAAACTTGCCAGGAATATCACGGACCCGACCAAACTAACCTGGAAATAATCAGTTTCCCGATCCGACCATATGGGGGGGAGTGCGGGGCGCTGGAAACTTGAAAATTTAGGGCATTTTGTCACACTTTTTCGAGTTAGGGTACTTCCAGTTGTGCTAGGACCATGAAACTTGGCAGGCATATCAGAGACCCGACCAAACAAAATTAGGAATAATCAGTTTTCTGATCCGACCATTTTGGGGGGGGGGGGGGGGTGGAGGGCAGGGGAATCCGGGAAACTGAGAAGTGTGTAACTTTCGAACGGATGATCGGATTGTAATGAAACTTCATAACTGAAGAGAATATATATCTGTAATGTCCCGTTTAAAGTCTTGACCGGATTCGGTAGCCAGGGGGGAGTTGGGGGGGGGGAGACCGGAAATTTCAAGAAACGGTTAGAATGGAGGGATCGGAGTGAAACTTGCTGGGAAGAACAAGCATCTGCTCTAGACAAGTCCTTTAGACCATTGTACTGGATCCGGACACATATGGGGGGGGGAGGGGTCCCGGAATTCCGGTGATGGTGGTTTTGGGGATTTTCACGATGAAACTTGGCAGGCATATCAGGGACCCAATCAAACTGACTTCAAAATAAAAATTTTGTCGATCAGATAATGGTGGGGGAGTGGAGGGAGGGGAATCCGCAGGGGAATCCGGGAAATTGAGAAGTGTGTAACTTTCGAACGGATGATCGTATTGTAATGAAACTTCATAACTGAACAGAATATTCGCTGATGAAGAATCGTAGCTGACGTACCCGTTGTAAACATTGTTTGAATAAATGTTTCAAAGTCAGCTTGGGCTCAAAGAATATTTATCTGTAATGTCCCGTTTAAAGTCTTGACCGGATTCGGTAGCCAGGGGGGAGTGGGGGGGGGAGACCGGAAATTTCAAGAAACGGTTAGAATGGAGGGATCGGAGTGAAACTTGCTGGGAAGAACAAGCATCTGCTCTAGATAAGTCCTTTAGACCATTGTACTGGATCCGGACACTTAGGGGGGGGGGGGCCGGAATTCCGGTGATGGTTGTTTTGGGGATTTTCACGATGAAACTTGGCAGGCATATCAGGGACCCAATCAAACTGACTTCAAAATAAAATTTTGTCGATCAGATAATGGTGGGGGGAGTGGAGGGAGGGGAATCCGAAATTTTCAGTCATGCGTAATTTTGGAATGGTTGATCGGATTCGAGTGAAATTTAAGAATTCAACAGAGGACATTTCTCCGATGATTTTTTTCATATCCGAACCGGATCCGGCAACTATTGGGGGGGGGGGGGGGAAATACGTGACCCGTTTACAATGGAGGGATCGGGATGGAACTTTGTGGGAAGAACAAACAGATGCTCTAGGTAAGTCATTTGCTGAATCGGATTGGCTACGTGCACCGCGGGGGAGTGGGGGGGGGGGGGGGTGGACCGGAAATCTCGAGAAACGGTTAGAATGATGGTATCGGAGTGAAACTTGCTGGGAAGAACAAACATCTGGTCCATGTAAATCTTTTACATAATTTGACTGGATCCGGACACTTGAGGGGGGGAGGAGGGGGTATCCCGGAATTTCGTTTTTTGGGGGATTTTCACGACGAAACTTGGAAGGCATATCAGGGACCCGGTCAAACTGACTTGGAATAAAAAAAAAATCCTCGATATGATAATCTTGGGGGGGGGGGGGAGTTGAGGGAGGGGAATCCGGAATATTGAGTCATGCGTAACTTTGGAACGGGTGATCGGATTCGAGTGAAATTTAATAATTAAACAGAGGACATTTTTCTCTGGTGACCTTTTTCATTTCCGGACCGAATCCGGCAATTATCGGGGGGAGGGCGGAAAATACTTGACCCGCTTAGACTGGTGTGATCTGGATCGAACTTGGTGGGAATGACAAACAGATGCTCTGGATTAATCATTTACAGAACCGGATTGGCTCCGGTTATTGTGGGTGGAGTTGGAGGAGGGGGAGGGGGGTATGGGATTCCGGTGATCGCGCGTTAAGGTACTTCCAGATGTGCTACGACGATGAAACTTCGCTGGAATATTGGAGACTCAACAACATTTGCTTAGAAATTGCCACTTCCCAAATCCGATTATTCCTTAAAGTACCAATCTTGACCGCAAAGTAAAAAAAATACTTTTAAGCAATATATGCATTTTCGTGATGCCCATCAGTCCATTAGCAGTTTTGCCTAAAGGGTTTTGCTTACAAATGAAGTTCCAGCTCCCTTAGAGCGCGCATCTCAACCGCAAAGTCGAAACTTACTTTTGATCAATCAAATCATCTTGACACATGCAAGTGCCATATGAGCTTACAGCTCTTGTTTCCTTTTTCATTTGTGTTGTGTGTTTTTTGTTTGTTGGTTTTCCTTTTTTTTCTGTTTTTCCTAGTTCATACTCCGTCTGTGCCCTCGTGTTCGTGTGACGGGTAACAAATAAAATTCATTCATACACTGCTAAGTTACTCACTGGTTCAAACTGCATTTATAGATTACTTGACATGCCATTTTTTTGTGAAAACATTAGAGATATTTTTTGGCAAGACCCTCGTACTTCGTCTGCCTTACAGTGTCCGTATCTCCGCTACAAAATTTAAATCTTCAGAAATCCCTACTATTCGTCTCTTTTTCGTCTCGCGCCTACACCTTTTTGCGCTTCTTCGGCCGAGCTGAGTTTGCTAGTCAAGTCTCACAAACTTTGCCAAAATGTCGATTCTTCTGTCTAGAAGAAGGGCAAGATAAAATCAAGTTTCAATATTTTATGTTTCATTTTGTCGGTAGACAAAAGGTCTGTCTTGTGCATTTCCTAGCAAATCAAGACTCTTTTTCTGTTTTGCTTCTCCCACTTCATAGCTACGGCGTATAGAGTTTTCAAGTATTTTGAGTAAAACTTCTTCAAGTGCTAATGAGAAAATTGCTAATTATATACTGGTACATTTCTGTTGTGCCGTGAGTGCTTCTAGTGTTACATGGAACAGTTAATGAGCACTGGGTGGGTAGTTCTCACGGATCTTAGATTGTACATCCACGGAATAAGTCACTATTTTTGTATCATTTAACTGAACACACTGCATTATTAGGACTGTTAAGGATTTGTTTTATTTTTCACTATTTACTCTAGCATGTCGTTCAGAATATCTACGGCCGTCCTCACAACGCAAAAGTCTACTATGATGCGGAAAATTTGAATCCTAACACAAACGCGGCTTTTCAGTGGCCAGTGATCAGCTCGCGCAAGCTAACTGCATGACCACTTATTTTTCGTAAATTGTTTTCGTCAAGCATACAACAGAGGTAAAATCTCATAGAGGTACCACAAATCCGACAGGGAAATTCCACTATATTAAAATTGATTATTCGTGAATAGCGGAGCAACGAAGTAATGCATTTTTATCGGGTCTTCAAGACTCTTTAAGTGAATAAGTGGTGGGTAACTAGATTGTCCCATCTCAGTCCTTCTCAGTTAAACTTTAATAAGTGACACTATGTGCGAAGGAATTTCTTTTCTGAAGAATAATTTAAATAACATTAAAGTCTACTCTGAAGTCTCATCCCACTCTGAAGGGGTGGGAAAAGCTGTTTCACTCATTTTACACCGAGACTCTTGCTGTCGCTACGTCAACATCAAAAGCTGACGAAGTTTGTCGTAACGTCGATATTTGGCGTTACCCCAGTTGTGGAAGTTGTTGTCTTGAAAACGCAACGTGAGGCAAGATAGAATGAGGTAGAAGAAATAAAATTAAATAGATTTGCTTGATTAGAATCTTTGCCAGTTCGTATAAGCGATACCTTGGATTTATGAGAAAAAACACAACGAGTTGTTTTGTTGAAAGCGACCAATATGTGATAAGATAAAAAAGAACTGTTATCATTTTTACGCTTTGTACGCTGCTGGCGTGAAAGAGTCGACATAAATTAAGGTGCTACGAAAGCGTAACATAAGGCTTTACGTACCATTCTTAAAGTTCAACTGAAAAGCCAGCTTATCTTTATACCTTGGATTTAAATACATTGCATTTTTTACCCTGCTAAGGGGTTGAAAATTATTCCATCTTGGGCTCTACACTGTCAGAAGTTTCATAACAGACAACACAAGGCTGCGCGGTTTCAACTGACAGTGCGTAACAGACAGCACCTGGGATGTTATCTGTTGTGTTCGAAAACGTTATACATAACATGCCATGCATAACAAGCATTGCCACGAAGAGCCAAAAAACAGACAGAAAAGCATCTACTGACTTTTTTGTTTGTCGTACAATTCAGCAGATACTTTTTGACGATTTTTCCGCTCTTCCTGATTGCAACGCTTGTTAGGTATAATATTTTCAAACAGAACAGACAACGTCAGAAGTATTGTCTTTTACGCATTGTCTATTGAAACCGCGCATCTTTCTGTTGTCTGTTATGAAACTTCTGACAGTGTAGGATTGGCGTTCAGAGTATACACGGATGGCCCGACAAGACGCTGTTCATCCCTTCCACGGAGAATTTGAATTTCAACAAAAACGTGCATTTGAATGACAGAAGTTTCATAACAGATAACAGAAGGTTGCGCGGTTTCAACAAGACAGTGCGTAACAAAGAACACTTGGGATGTTATCTTTTATGTTGGAAAACATTACACGTGAATGTTATGCCAAGAGGATTGCAGCATTGCCAAGAGGAGCAAAAAAAAACAGCCAAAAAAGCATCTACTGACTTTTTTGTTTGTCGTCATGTCGGAAAACTCAGCAGATGCTTTTTGGCGATTTTTTGGCTCTTCGATGGCAACACTTCTTATGTACAACATTTTCAAACACAACAGACGACATCCAAAGTGTTGTCTGTTAAAACCGCGCATCCTTCTGTTCCATCTTTGGGCCTATTTAAGTGAATACATGATGGGTAACTAGACTGTCCTATCTCAGCCCTATTAGGCTAAACTTTAAAGGACCCCTCGCACTATTGACTCTTCAACATAAAGTATTTTAAAATACTTGAATACTTTGAAACTATGCTGTGCTTTCAACAAATAACCCACGGTTTTGGCTGTTTTAAGCCTTTTCCGAGACCAGTTGACTTGTAGCGAAAACAGGGAAACAATTTGCATAACCGGTTTTCCTGATGGAAAACTTCTCGCAGAAAACTGTCGACAGCGTGATACACATCGAAGGTAGCAAAACACGGCAAGTCAGAAAATCAGCGTGGTCTTTTTTAGAGGGGTTAGAATGTACCTTACGAAATTGGGGTTTCCGGGCTTAGAAATATATGGAGTGGTTATGGAAGTAGTTGCGTTAGTGTTGTAGGTAACACAGGTTCTTTAAGAGCTTACGCCGACGGAAGCGACTTTGCTTTCGTTTTTGAAGACGAAAAATCGCAAGCTTCTCCTTTTTCATTTTCCTTATTCTAAAAGCACTTCGCGTAAACGAAATTTGGAGACTATTGATGGATGGAGCTTTTATGCATATCCTTTTGACATGAGAGTTAAGTTTGTTACCCCACCAACCTCCGGGGGTACATTTTAATATCGTAATGCGTAAGATACAGGAAGGGGGAGACGATCGGATTGTATCTGGGAACTTAGTACTTCTAAATTCGCTCTTCTGCTAGGAAGGTTCAGAGTTGGTACAGAGGCTCAATCTGTGTGTCACCGAACACGATGCTTTCACCGATAGTGTTTCCTTGTCCTTATGCATAGTTTATTTTTCATTTTGTCTTTTGTGTATTTTTATATTTATTTTACAGAAATACAAATTATCACCTCCTATGTGCAGAGCTCTCCTATACACTCCTATACAGACTGCGTAAAATCCGAGCGTATTTTGCGCACGTATTTGGGCTTGAAAAGAACTCTAGCAATGCGGACGTATTTAGATACAAAACGGACCGATTTCTCAAATGCTGGTCCATTTACACACTGCGTAAAATCCGAGCGTATTTTGAAATCTGACCGTATTTTACGCACGTTTTGAGCTTGAAAACATTCCTAGGAATACGGACGTGTTTGAGAAATCGGTCCGTTTTGTATCTAATTACGTCCGTATTGCTAGAAATCTTTTCAAGCTGAAAACGTGCGTAAAATACGCTCGGATTTCAAAACTCGCTCGGATTTTACGCAGTGTGTAAATGGACCAGTATTTGAGAAATCGGTCCTGTTTGTATCTAAATAGTATAATAAGTATTGCTAGAGTTCTTTTCAAGCTCAAACACGTGCATAAAATACGCTCGGATTTCAGAATACGCTAGGATTTCAAAATACGCTCGGATTTCAAAATACGCTCGGATTTCAAAATACGCTCGGATTTTACGCAGTGTGTAAATGGACCAGTATTTGAGAAATCGGTCCGTTTTGTATCTAAATAGTATAATAAGTGTTGCTAGAGTTCTTTTCAAGCTCAAATACATGCGTAAAATACGCTCGGATTTTACGCAGTGTGTAAATGGACCAGTATTTGAGAAATCGGTCCGTTTTGTATCTAAATAGTATAATAAGTATTGCTACAGTTCTTTTCAAGCTCAAATACGTGCGTAAAATACGCTCGGATTTCAAAATACGCTCGGATTTTACGCAGTGTGTAAATGGACCAGTATTTGAGAAATCGGTCCGTTTTGTATCTAAATAGTAAAATAAGTATTGCTAGAGTTCTTTTCAAGCTCAATTACGTGCGTAAAATACGCTCGGATTTTAAAATACGTGTGTGTAAACCCACCATAAGGTCGTTGATCCTTGTGTTGAATGTTATGCTGGATGCCAAGAATATGTTGTTCATGAAGTAGGATGTACAAGCATGTGTTAAATGATATCAGATTTGTGAATTAGTTGCAGTGTATTTTTGAACAAAAAAATATACTAAATTTGACTAACAGATGCAGGCCTCAGTAAATAGCATGAGGTTATTCTTGAGTTGAGATTTTTAATCAGACCTTGCATTTTGTGCGATTTTTTTTCACATGGTTCTCGGCCAGGTGCGTAATTTGCTATGGGGCAGGGGGGGGGGGCAACCGCCCCCCCCCCCCAGCTGAAATTTAGCGTCTTCGAAACTCTCGTTGAAACTAAGATCGGCCTACAGAATTCAAGCATCCACAGAAACAGATCAGTTTTCTTTGGTATACCCTTGTCT
Organism: Branchinecta sandiegonensis; assembly: GCA_030848855.1. NCBI lineage: Eukaryota > Metazoa > Arthropoda > Branchiopoda > Anostraca > Branchinectidae > Branchinecta > Branchinecta sandiegonensis. Next base: position 25,741,239 of record JAUPMV010000001.1, on the reverse strand, counting down.
ATTATGGTACGATTGGAACACGGAAAGCCTTGACACTTTTATAGCGATATGCAAGCGCTATACAGGGTTAAACACGTCTATGTCAGACGACCGAGTAAGTGACCTTTTGGTCATTTGTACCTAACCTGAAAAAGCGAAGAAGCTTGACATCAATCGCGCACTGGACAGTCTCGCGAATTTCAAGAAGCGGCGTTTCGCCTTGGTCGATTAGTAAAATATTTCTTTGTTTCTTTGTTTTTATTACGTTTTTCTTCCCGAAATAAAACTGCTCATGTTCACTTGACTTAGGAAAATCGGCTCCATCTTTGCCCCCCCCCCCCCAGGATTTTGACGAAATTACGCCCCTGTTCTCGGCCATGGTTAACCCTAAAAGAAAACTTTTGAGATATTTTTGTGTTTTTTCTTTTGTTAAGTTAAGGCAAATTAGAAAGAGGGTTGTTGAATAATAATTAATTTAATATTGAATAGATTACATTAATGAATATATTAATTTAATAATGGAATTTTATGTTTTAAAAAGTTTTTTTTAAGTTTTTTAAGTTAAAATATTAAAATACTAAAAAGGGGGGAAACTTATTTCAATCAAGCTTTCAGAGTGCCATCCCCTAACAAATGGACCATTAAAAATTCTGTACACTCACAAAACATTTTTCTCCAAACTTGCCTGCCTACTGAGCCTCCATTCTCATGACCTCCCTCCTTAGCTACTTTAATTATTCTTTGAATTATAATTATTCATGAAATTCTCTTCGTTTTTCTGCCGCCTCTTCAAACGTAAATTAACCTTTTTGTGTGTCACTAGCTTTGATCATCGCTAACCTAGTGTCCGTTTCACTTTAAGTGATATTCTTAATGAACTCGCTTAGCTCAGTTGTTACCTGACGCCTCGTTTCCCAGTGGCATGGACGTCTACGTGCCTATAGACAGCCTTTTCTTGTTTCTGTCGAACAGAGGTAGTCAGTCACTGATAAGTCTACGCTACATCGGATTTAAGTAATTGTGAATCGCCGACTTTGGAGATTTTTATTCTTCGCTAAAATACAAAATACTGCAGATTAAGTTATCTGAAAGTGTTTTTTTTTTAATGTGCTTACCTACTACACTGTAAAAAGTTTCTCCGAGTAAGGATTAAAGTTAACTGCAGTATTTGCTACTGGGATTAATCTTATCTCTAATGAGGCAAGATTAATCCGAATTAGAGATAAAATTATCTTTTCAGAGACAAGATTAATCCCAGTAGCAAATACTGCAAGTTTTTTTTTTACAGTGTAAGTACGCAAATAACGTCCTCAACAAAATGCCAAGACACGGTTTTTCTGAGCTCTTGAGGTATTTCGAGCTACAAGACGAGTGCAGGTGATTTTGGGAAGTGTTTCGACCCCCACAGTTGACGTTAATGGCGTTTTGTGCGTTCGAACCAACACAGTGTCAAACCCAGGGTTTCTACTTCCAGAGCTCCTGTAAACTGGCGCTTCTGCACAGTCAAGTGTTGCAATTATTGATTTAAGATTGAAAATATTATATTAATGAATATATTTATTTAATAATGGAATTTTATGATTTAAATTTTTTTTTTTAGTTTTTTTAAGTTATAATATTAGAATACTAAAAAGGGGGAAAACTTATTTCAATCAAGCTTTCAGAGTGCCATCCCCTACCAAATGGACCATTACAAATCCTGTACACTCACAAAATTTTCTCCAAACTTGCCTGCCAGCTGGTACTTCTACGCAGCATCCATTCTCATGACCTCCCTCCTTAGCTACTTTAATTATTCTTTTAATTATAATTATTCATGAAATTCTCTTCGGTTTTCTGTCGCCTCTTCAAACTTAAATTAACCTTTTGTGTGTCACTAGCTTTGATCATCGCTAACCTAGTGTCCGTTTCACTACAAGTGATTTTCTTAATGAACTCGCTTGGCTCAGTTGTTACCTGACATCCTCAACAAAATGCCAAGAAACGATTTTTCTGAGCTCCTGGGGTATTTCGAGCTACAAAAAGAGTACGGGTGATTTCAGTCAGGCAAATCTGGCTTCAGAATATTGATGCTGCTTAACTTTTCAGCTGCCCTTCAAAAATCTTTGCCCCCGATCTTAACTGTCAATCACTTTTCCTTCTTCTTCTTCTCTATCCATTTGTACATCTGTTGTGTCTCTAATGTGTTGCCTCTATGACACCTTTCGGATTTCGGAACGCCCAGACTTCCAGACGTTTTTTGCCTGGCTTCTTCATCCAGAACCATGTGGATGGAATCGGATGTCAGTTCGGAAGAAAAATCTGGAACGTGAACCCCGGCTTTTCTGTGGTGATTTGGTGTGTATAGTTTACGGGACATGGCCCGGGTCACTCGGTACTGAATTAAGTAAAGAAATAGAATTAAATTTGTTTAATGTTTGATTTTAATTTGATTAATTCTTCTTTTTTTTCAGCTTCTGCGTGTGATCAGGCCTTCTTAAGCGACATAGCCAAAAACGGTACCTTCACGTCCCTAAACTACCCGGGCACGTACCCTGCTGGGTTGCACTGTAGATACGATTTCAGAGGGGTTGGAAGGCAGAGGGTTCAGATTATTTTTACGGAATTCAGCTTGTATCACCCACACGATGAGGCACCAGAGTAAGTGTTATATTTCATCACCTCCCAATTGTCAGTTTTCTCCATATCCTGCTAATTCTTGTGCCCAATTTTTACGTAGTTTCATCCGATCGTTTATTTCTGGTTATATCTTGTAAGTGTATTAGTTAATTTGTTTCGGGTCTGTGCTAAACTTGATTGATTGATTGAATTGTAAAAGTGAAAGAAAATTGAAGGGCTTTGTTTTATCTCCTATTCGAGGCTTATTTTGAGCTTTTCGTCAGTACACTATCAGACGGTCCATAGCATGTAACACACGTGTGCACACGACAACACTTTGGATGTTATCTGCAGGAATTACAAAATAATAAAGGACATCGAGGTTGTCATTCAGATATCAACCGAGATGGAGGTGTGTTTACTGTTTCGAACACAAATCATCTTTGGGGGCTGATATGACTTATATCATCCTCTCCGAAGGCTGATACGACTTATAACATCCTCTCTGGAGGCTGATATGACTCATATCATGCTCTCCGCATGCTGATATGACTTATAGCATCCTCTCTGGAGGCTGATATGACTTATAACATCCTCTCTGGAGGCTGATATGACTTATATCATCCTCTCATATCTACCGCTAACTTTCTGTTGGAAAATTATCGTAAAATATCTGACCGTGGGTCATAGAAGGATATACATTACATGCCTGTTCGAAAAAAGCTATTACCTTTTAAGTGTTGTTTGTTTATTAGTAGTACAGTACAGTACCAACCCCTTGTTTCGCATTATGTTTTACGGAGAATCTTTTGTAATATAGACAAATTTGGAATTGTTTGACCTAGTGTTTGTCAAGCTTTTCACCGTGCACATAGATTCTGTGTATATTGATGTACGTCTCTAGCTGGTCATCCTAACAACAATGAAAAAGGCTAAGTTGCAACTTCTGTTAAAGACTTTTTGAAAAATTTCTGAATTAGTGGATTCATTACTTGGCTAATATTATTTTTTTCATTAAACAATAATAATACGTTTCAATGCTATTCATTGATTTTGTTCCATGGTTGCTTCTTAGACCCAGTAGGCTGATTTTGGCTTATTTTTCAGACAGAACGTACCTGCGTGGTATCAGTATAGGTAAGTCCTACTTTCTTCTCTTAGTGGGAATTTGGAACTTGAAAACTCTCGATTTGCTTAGTGGTTTTCGGGTGGTTTCAGAAACGGGAGGGCGAACTGACGGCTGGGTCAAATGACAGGTGGTTGCAATAGCGGAGTATGAAATGTCCAAGAAAACAAACACAATAGAAAATTTTGTGAAATATTGTTAATTTTGTCATTGAAGTTAGTTTTTCTTTTTTTTTCTTTGCATTTGTATTAACCAAGGCTCTTTAGGGCTTTCAGTGTTAATAAATATCTAAATATTTGTAAATAAAATCGCCTCGTAAACTGAAAAACTTAATATGAAACGCGTGAAGGAGCGACAGAAGCGTTTCTACAATTACTTTCACTCTACCAATATATCGGCTTGGGCCCTTGCCAAGAAGGGCTGAAATATAGTTCTAATACAATTAAGCTGACTTATCCGTTTAGCACTGTCAAAAATGGCGGGTTACAAATAAATTACTTACTTACTTACTTATGATTCACAGTCAGTGAAAATTCTCCTTAATTTTCCAACGTGCGCACGAAAAATTTAGAAAATTTTAGATCGAACCCAACAACACATCGTATTTCTGTACTGTGTTTCATTCTGTAAAATCTTGAAATATTCACTGCTGCAGTTTCCTTGGACGGGTTTTTGGGTTTTTGTCAATCGACCTTGTGTCCCCGGCTTGACCCTCTATTTATTTTGATGTTATACAGAAGTGTAAATTAAACCTTGAACCTTGGTTCTCGAATCCATTTTGGTGGGGATTCTACTTGAATTTAGACGGTTTCAGTGAAATTTTCACCGATTTTTTCTTCGTGTGTACCGATATTCTCGATTTTTAGCAACCTTTTCCTGAATCTTAAAATGGGATCTGAAAGCAATGGATTCTATAGACTGCAGCCCCCTCCCCTTTGACTACATGCCTGGGACGCAAAGAAGCTTCAAACCCAACTCCCTTCCTTCACCGCTGTCCCTATTTTGGTGCCCCATTTTATGCTAATGAACCACTGTGTACAAACCGGCTTAATTCCGAAACAGCGGAATCACGTCCGTAGCGTGCTGAATACTAGCCAGAGGAGTGGATATTCTGCTGGAATTGCAAGGGTTAATGATGCTAATTAATGATGTACTCCTTTTTGCAACATTTCGGAGTATGTTCGGATATACTTTTTTTTCCTGGTGTACTGCGGTGCGAGCGGAATAAATTAGAGATAGAGAAAGCTCTGAAGAGGTTTCCAGGACATCGCCGAAGGTGCGATACACCAGTAAAAAACTTTCTGTTTAGTTTCTAGCACTAGCACTTCAAAGGTTCACCGAGGAGATTAACTTTCTAATTTCTCACACCACTAGTTAGATGGTGCATTCCAAATGGTCAAATGAGCACTTGCAAGGATATTTGACGAGCACATAGGTGCGTGCTGTCAAGGTCAAGTCTTTGGGCCTTTGGCCCAGGGGTTTCGTTTGGGAGGGAGCTTCCAGTGGCTCCATTTGGGGGATGGGGGCAGGGGGGCCATGCCCTCCCCCCTCCCTAAATTTAAAAGGGGCCCAAAATCCGACGTTTTTCGTCTATATTCCTTGTTGTCTGACATGCTGAAGTAAAGGCAGAATTTCACACTGCACCGCACAGTTAGCAAGCTGGTTTTGAACCAAAATCTTTGTATTTTAGCAGAAAACAGGCTGATTTTTTTGTTGGGCCTGCGGCGCTCAGTTTCAATATAATTTGGTGTTTGTCAGATGTTTTAAGATGTTAACCCCATATCCGAAGTCAAAAGATTTCAGGAATCCAGATCTACTTCTCGAGATCGCAACAAATCTCGATAGGGTTTCGATCGAAAGCCTCAGAGGGTCTAAAGTCACTTGTTCTGTCATATTGGGTAGGCCTCAGACTCCAGGTCACAGCATGCTACAGTGAAAATTTTTATTTGTGAAGGGTCTTTGAACAATTCGTGATTCTTGCATACGCTCATTATGGTATATTTTAAAACTGCTTTAATTTTACCTTAAAAAAGCAATTAAATTTGACGTTTGAGCAAAAAAACCTAGGATGGGGGCCCAAAATGGATGTTTGCCCCCCCCCCCTCCATGAGATTTACTAAAATGGCGCCACTGGGAGCTGTCCCCTTGGCTTTCCAAGTGGACACAGAACTACCCGTGACAAAAACACTGTAAAACCTAGTTGACGATCAGCCAAATCGAATATGCATAAACTCTTTATGCAAAATATATTTAGTTATTTGTAAATATATTGTTTACTTTTCGTTCATATTTTCGGTCTCATCTTTGTAAGATTTACGTTAAAGAGTGCGCAGGGCGACCCGGACAGCACCATTGACCCCCCCCCCCCTTAGTTTTCTGCGAAATGACGCATCTGCTTTTCTGGACGGAAAACGAAAGGAGAACTAAGGTCATCGACTATAAGAAGAGAAGGAACGGAATGGCATAGTGCTTGATGACAGAGCACTAGAAAGGAGGAAGGATGCTATAAAGAGGAAAAGTGCCCTGAAAAGAGGAAAGCGTCCCCGAGAGGAATATAAAAAAATGTCTGACCCGAGTTCTCCATTGACATCAATACAATCAATTTTTTAGTTTTATACTCTATTATATAAACTAACTTTTACAAACTAAACTACATGAACAAACCTTTAAAACACTTTAAATTAATTTACACATACTTTTTCATAGCAAGAAAAGAAAACTGAAAGAGGAAGAACAAAAAGAAAAGAAGGAAGAATGCGAAAGAAAGGAAAACAGTAATAAATGGGAAAACATGCCGTCGTGCCAAATCATCCAGTCAACGAAACATTTGAAATAGACTCTGGCTTTTGAGTCATTCTTTAGCCTATCTCGATTTACCTCATTCTCCACTCCTCTCAAGAACCTCGGAACATTAATTAATGAAAGACAGGCAAAATAATGCCAATTTAGAACTCGAATTCGACCCGCTTTCTCCCTTGTGCATCTTTCATCTTTTTATAATGCTTGCCTCTGGTGCAGTTTTCCTCCTGCAACTGGCTTTTATATATTAGTTGATCTGGGAACACATGCCACATAATTCTGATGGTACAAGAGTGGCAATTGATGAACAGTCGCATCCTTGAGTTTCCAAAGCAGTAGCTAGGGAAACAGCAGTTGCGTTCCCGCATATACCATGCTATCTGATACCACGGGAACTGGGTCTGAATTCTATCGTTTTTATGGCACTTGCCTTCCGGCCAAGCGCCATCTAACGATCACTTGTCCGTCGGTCGGTCGTCAGTCAGTCCGGTGATCACGAGTTAGGGTACTTCCCGATGTGTTAGGACGATGAACCTTGGCAGTCGTATTAGGGACGGGATCGACTAAAACCAGGAAGGGAAGGGAGCGCGAGAAAAGCAGGAAGGCATACTAAAACGAGGAAGGGCATCCTAAAACCAGGAAGGCTGTCGCCAGAATTCTCAGCACTGTTCCCTTCCTCTATTTAGTATTATTTGAGGGGTCGGCAACTTTTCAAATTCAAAGCTCACCATCCCTTCCTCGTTTTAGTATCCTGACATGGGTAGGCATTAAGTTCAGTGAGGGGTCGGTAACTATAAAAATTGTAATTCACCTTTTCATTTCTCGTTCTGACGGTAGGCGACTAACCAGGACGGGCATACTAAAACGAGGAAGGCTGTTGCCAGAATTCTCAGCACCGTTCCCTTCCTCTATGTAGTATTATTTGAGGGGTCGGCAACTTTTCAGTTTCAAAGTTCACCATCCCTTCCTCGTTTTAGTATCCTGACATGGGTAGGAATTAAGTTCAGTGAGGGGTCGGCAACTATAAAAATTGTAATTCACCTTTTCATTTCTCGTTTCGACGGTAGGCGACTAACCAGGAAGGGCATACTAAAATGAGGAAGGGATGGTGAACTTTGAATTTGAAAAGTTGCCGACCCCTCAAATAATGCTAAATAGAGGAAGGGAACAGTGCTGCGAATTCTTGCAAGAGCCTTCCCGGTTTTAGGATGCCCTTCCTCGTTTTAGTATGCCCTTCCTGGTTTTAGTATGCCTTCCTGCTTTTCTCGCGTTCCCTTCCCTTCCTGGTTTTAGTCGATCCCATTGGGGACCAAACAAAACTAGCTTGGAAATAGTCATTTCCCCGATCCGACCATCTTGAGGGGGGGGGGGAGTGGAGGGAGGGGGAATCCGGAATCTTGAGGTATGTCTAACTTTTGAACGGGAGATCGGAACTTAATGAAACCTGATATTTGGAAAGGCCGCGTGTCAAGGTCGTCTTGGGGTGTGTGGAGGAAATTGGAATCCGGAATGTTGTGTCTTGCATAAATTTCGAACTGGTGGTCGGGTCCGAACCGAAGGGAACATGACAATTAACAAGAGAACTTGTTTGATACAGTTTCATAATCCCCAAGGGCCCGTGATAATTTTTACCTAAAGTACGTGTTTACAAGGGCGTCCTCTTAAATTGCATATCTTTAATGCAAAGTGAAGAAAAAATTACTTTTGACTTTTGCTTGCAAGTGCCATATGAGCTTACCGCTCATGTTGTATTTACTATTGTATCTGATAATACGGTTGCTTTGACCATTGCTGAATTCGCGCTTTGAGAATCACCCCAAAATAAATAATTACATCCACTAACATCACAAGTGAGAAAACTACTTTCCCGTCAATTTGACAAAAACCTGGGCTTTTTTGTCATCACGGAAGTGAGATGACTTTTTCAGATACCACGGTCAGTAACTACGGTTGAGAACATACTATCTGACTACCAGATAGCCTACTCAGTAACTGCAAAAACGACTTTGATTTGACCGCGGTATCTACAAAAACGACTTTAGACCGTGGTATCAGTTACCATGGTATTCGTGAAAAACGCAACAAGTAAGAAGTCATATTTTGGTTAGCTATTTATGGTGCAACGGAAGAGGACAAGACTTTCTGTGTGGACTGGACGTTGAGAAAAATACGCTGCATCAGAGAAGATACGGTTTCGTAGCCACTGGGGGTGCTGTGTTGCTTAGCCTACTGAAAAATACAGTAGTCGTGACTTTTCTTTTAATGTCCCAAAAGTTGCAAACTATTTTTGAAAAAAAAAAAAAATGATGTCACGGGTCCTTTAATCTGGGATTTTTTTTTTCTTTTTACGGCGGTAGCCTAGTCTAAATTGTGTGAGTTCCTGCTTTCCAAATGTACTTTCACTTCACATATGAATCTTTGCCAATTCTTCTCCAGTTAGAGACACCTCTTCCCAGCCTTAACGTTTGATTACAGAAGTAATGCTAACAAGCTAATATTATTTTACCTTGAGAACAAGCCGTTCGCATTCCAATTAGTCGCTGAGACCTTTCATTTTATTTTGCTAATTATCAACTTGAGAGTTCTCGACTTTTGTTTCCCCATCGTTAGTTCTCCTCCTGCAAGTGATAGACAGCCAAATTGGGTCTCCCTTTCTCAGTAATTAAACTTGTGTCGATAGGAAAGTGTTCCTAGAATTAACTGCGTACTGAATGCGGATAAGGGGGAGTAGTAGACTGAAAAAGCTTTTGATTTCAGCTTCTGTTTTGAGTTTTTATTTCCAAATTTAAAGCAAACAAAATTACCTTCAGATTCACCAAGGAAACGTAAGCCCGAGCTAGTCGATATTACAGATAGTAACAAACAATGATCACAACATTTCTGACAAAAAGATATGTCAATGACTCTAAACAAAAACAACTATAACAAATATACATTACAAGGGGGCGAGAAGCGCCTGATTTTGAAATTATGTTGAAGAAATTTTAGTCATGTTCATACTGACTGTTTCTGAGGTTTCGGGCGTTTAGATAATTTTTTGGCTTTCAAGATTCTGGGATCCGAAAACGTAAGTGGAGGGATACCATTGACTTCGTAAAAGTTGTAATCTGTAGTTGTATTTCGTAAAGCTTGATGTCCAAACCACACAAGTTCGAAGTGGTCTGAGAGATTTTGAACTGAATGATCTGAACCAGTGTTGCCACTCGGCACTGGAAAACTCTGTAATAAAACTCAGTTGACTTCCCGATGACAAATTTGTAGCCTGCGTAGTTGTATGGTAGTTGTACGAAAAATTTGCATGTAATACTATGTAATAGCAAAGCATACTATCATTTAATGTGCCTCAGACTGGTCCAATCTTAAGTAGTAGTATCCAGTAGCATCCTGTCTTGCCACAGTAGCATCCAGCTTTGCTAATAGTAGCATGCAGTGGTATGCAGTATTATGGTAGCCTTGAAGTAGAAGCATGTAGTAGCATCAGTTATTACTGCATGCTACTTTTTCGTATAACTTCATACTACTATTTTGAGATAAATTTTTCATCGGGTAACCCGTCTTAGCACCATCAGCCATAGTTCGCGGTCAGCTTGGGCAGATGGAATGCTTTTGGTCTTGATTTACTGTTGAAATTGGGACGCGACAAGGACGGAATGTGTAAAACTCGCGCTTTGAGGACTTCATTTCTTGTTAAGTAAAGTAAACGAGATCGTAGGGCTTCTTTGCCTATGGCGAGCCATCGATTGTCAAGTTGAACAGAGTCGATTGAGAAACTAGTTTTGTTAATCCGACAGAAGTTGACGGATACTTTGAAAATAGTCTAAGATACTTAAAGAACCCATGGCACCATTTTTGAACTGCTATTGACAACCTTCTTGCAAAAAATCTATTTAATACGAATAACGTGTTTTCCGGGACAGTATTGTACAGTATTAAACAGTATTAACAGTATTGTATGGAGAAACTACAGAGGATGTGTGCCACCTGTGGATGCAGATCTACAGGGACTAAGGGAGGAGATTTTTGGTGGCAGGAGAACGGATAAGCAATGGATTATTAAAATGATGGGAAGTAAAGATTTCAAATAAATGAGAACTGGTCGGAAGCTTTTAAACACCGGAGAGATTTCTTCTGATCGAGAATGTTTTGAAAATAGTGTAAATAAACTGATTTGCGTAGTCTGTTAGTATGTACGTACCTTTTCTGTTGCATGATGGTCTTACGGCTCTAATATGCAAATAAATCAAATAATGATGGCTCTCAGCCTCTGTAAAATCACAATCTGACATTTTACAATATGGCATTTTATGAAAAACTCAGTCCATGTTGCTGAAGCAGCCACAAGTGACATTACTGCCAATATGCCCGTATGGAAACCGGGGAATACCCGTAGGGAAAAAAACGGCCTGGAATCCAGACAAAGCCTGGATTCCGGGCATTTTGCCTGGAGATCCAGGCATTTTGTCCGGATTTCCAGGCTGCAGTACGGAATTAAAACACTTACCTGGATTTCCGGACAAGTTTTCTCTGGAAATCCAGGTAATGATGTTTCTTTCCTGGAATTCCAGGGTGGTATTCCGGAATTCCAGACACTTTGTTGAAATTCCAGACAGACCCGAATTTACGTTTGGTAAGAGCCTGGAATTCCGGACAGTTGGTTGAAATTCCAGACAAACCTGGATTTCTACGCCGCCTCTTCTGGAATTCCAGGGTAACAGTCACATGTTCCAGGAACTGACCTACTTGAAATTCCAGACTGTCCTGGATTTTTGCGCTTCCTCGTCTGTAAATCTAGGGAATACATGCAGAAAGTCTGGTTTGACGACAAGAAAGCCTGGATTTCAGGATTAGTTGGTAAATGTTCCTTCAGCCCGAGCTGACTGCGGATCATATTTGACGGTGCAAAACGGATAAGTCAGCTACATTTCTACATCAAAAATGTAGCTGACTTATCCATTTTGCACCGTCAAATAGTATTGGTTGGATTTTAAAGAGCAGCGGAAAATATTACACTGTTCAAAGATTCCGAAATTTTCGTGAAGAAAATATCCTCATCAGCATTTTCAAAAATGTCTGAGGAAAATCATTCGAATAAATTGTCTGCCGAACAACGTTTTTATTAAAATGTCTCGCTTTCAATACCTTTTTATGGCACTTGCAGCCTCTGGCTCAAGTGCCATATACCGATCACAATTCCGTCTGTCGGTCTGTCGGTCTGTCGGTCTGTCGGTCTGTCGGTCTGTCGGTCTGTCGGTCGGTCCGAGTTTTTTTGTCCCACATATCCGAGTTAGGGTACTTCCAGATGTGCTAGGACAATGAAACTTGGCAGGCATATCAGGGACCCGACCAAACTAACCTGGAAATAATCAGTTTCCCGATCCGACCATATGGGGGGGAGTGCGGGGCGCTGGAAACTTGCAAATTTAGGGCATTTTGTCACTTTTTTTCTGAGTTAGGGTACTTCTAGATGAGCTAGGACAATGAAACTTGGCAGGAATATCAGGGACCCGACCAAACGAACCTGGAAATAATCAGTTTCCCGATCCGACCATATGCGGGGGAGTGGGGGCGCTCGAAACTTGAAAATTTAGGGCATTTTGTCACACTTTTTCGAGTTAGGGTACTTCCAGATGAGCTAGGACAATGAAACTTGGCAGGAATATCAGGGACCTGACCAAAGTAACCTGGAAATAATAAGTTTCCCGATCCGACCATATGCGGGGGAGCTGGGGCGCTGGAAACTTGAAAATTTAGGGCATTTTGTCACACTTTTTCGAGTGAGGGTACTTCCAGATGAGCTAGGACAATGAAACTTGGCAGGAATATCACGGACCCGACCAAACTAACCTGGAAATAATCAGTTTCCCGATCCGACCATATGGGGGGGAGTGCGGGGCGCTGGAAACTTGAAAATTTAGGGCATTTTGTCACACTTTTTCGAGTTAGGGTACTTCCAGTTGTGCTAGGACCATGAAACTTGGCAGGCATATCAGAGACCCGACCAAACAAAATTAGGAATAATCAGTTTTCTGATCCGACCATTTTGGGGGGGGGGGGAGGGCAGGGGAATCCGGGAAACTGAGAAGTGTGTAACTTTCGAACGGATGATCGGATTGTAATGAAACTTCATAACTGAAGAGAATATATATCTGTAATGTCCCGTTTAAAGTCTTGACCGGATTCGGTAGCCAGGGGGGAGTTGGGGGGGGGGGAGACCGGAAATTTCAAGAAACGGTTAGAATGGAGGGATCGGAGTGAAACTTGCTGGGAAGAACAAGCATCTGCTCTAGATAAGTCCTTTAGACCATTGTACTGGATCCGGACACTTATGGGGGGGGGGGGGGCGGAATTCCGGTGATGGTGGTTTTTTGGATTTTCACGATGAAACTTGGCAGGCATATCAGGGACCCAATCAAACTGACTTCAAAATAAAAATATTGTCGATCAGATAATGGTGGGGGAGTGGAGGGAGGGGAATCCGCAGGGGAATCCGGGAAATTGAGAAGTGTGTAACTTTCGAACGGATGATCGGATTGTAATGAAACTTCATAACTGAACAGAATTTATATCTGTAATGTCCCGTTTAAAGTCTTGACCGGATTCGGTAGCCAGGGGGGGAGTTGGTGGGGGGGGAGACCGGAAATTTCAAGAAACGGTTAGAATGGAGGGATCGGAGTGAAACTTGCTGGGAAGAACAAGCATCTGCTCTAGATAAGTCCTTTAGGCCATTGTACTTGATCCGGACACTTATGGGGGGGGGGGGGGTCCCGGAATTCCGGTGATGGTGGTTTTGGGGATTTTCACGATGAAACTTGGCAGGCATATCAGGGACCCAATCAAACTGACTTCAAAATAAAAATTTTGTCGATCAGATAATGGTGGGGGGAGTGGAGGGAGGGGAATCCGAAATTTTCAGTCATGCGTAATTTTGGAATGGTTGATCGGATTCGAGTGAAATTTAAGAATTCAACAGAGGACATTTCTCCGATGATTTTTTTCATATCCGGACCGGATCCGGCAACTATTGGGGGGGGGGGGGAATACGTGCCCCGTTTAGAATGGAGGGATCGGGATGGAACTTTGTGGGAAGAACAAACAGATGCTCTAGGTAAGTCATTTGCTGAATCGGATTGGCTACGTGCACCGCGGGGGAGTGGGGGGGGGGGGGGGGTGGACCGGAAATCTCGAGAAACGGTTAGAATGATGGTATCGGAGTGAAACTTGCTGGGAAGAACGAACATCTGGTCCATATAAATCTTTTACATAATTTGACTGGATCCGGACACTTGAGGGGGGGGAGGGGTCTCCCGGAATTCCGTTTTTGGGGGATTTTCCCGACGAAACTTGGAAGGCATATCAGGGACCCGGTCAAACTGACTTGGAAGAAAAAAAAAATCCTCGATATGATAATCTTGGGGGGGGGGGGAGTTGAGGGAGGGGAATCCGGAATATTGAGTCATGCGTAACTTTGGAACGGGTGATCGGATTCGAGTGAAATTTAATAATTAAACAGAGGACATTTTTCTCTTGTGACCTTTTTCATTTCCGGACCGAATCCGGCAATTATCGGGGGGAGGGCGGAAAATACTTGACCCGCTTAGACTGGTGTGATCTGGATCGAACTTCGTGGGAATGACAAACAGATGCTCTGGATTAATCATTTACAGAACAGGATTGGCTCCGGTTATTGTGGGTGGAGTTGGAGGAGGGGGAGGGGGGTCTGGGATTCCGGTGATCGCGCGTTAAGGTACTTCCTGATGTGCTAGGACGATGAAACTTCGCTGGAATATTGGAGACTCAACAACATTTGCTTAGAAATTGCTACTTCCCAAATCCGATTATTCCTTAAAGTACCAATCTTGACCGCAAAGTAAAAAAAATACTTTTAAGCAATATATGCATTTTCGTGATGCCCATCAGCCCATTAGCAGTTTTGCCTCAAGGGTTTTGCTTACAAATGAAGTTCCAGCTCCCTTATAGCGCGCATCTCAACCGCAAAGTCGAAACTTACTCTTGATCAATCAAATCATCTTGACACATGCAAGTGCCATATGAGCTTACAGCTCTTGTTATGAAAGTGTTCAGGTCTTAAAAAAAATTCTGTCAAGCGCGAGAGCACAGAAACTGAAGCAAACTTTGAAAATAAGAAAACATCGCGGTAAATTAAAAACAGAAAGAGAAGTCGAATCTTGGTTAGTACCTAATTTCTTAAAAGTAAGACAGTGTTGCATACAAGTTTATATATCTACATCGGGTCAACATAAGTAAAACACTAAAAAAATACTGTGACAGTAAATTTGCCAACGTAAGATCTTAGAAAGTGTTCAGAATTCGACCGTTGTCTTCCGCTGAAATTGTGCCAAACCCCATGATGCTAATTTCAAGCAACTGGACATAGCTTTATAGAACTTCCAGTTAATACTGTTCGGGTAAAAGGTTCGTTCAGGTTATTTATGCAAATGACAGTATGCCGCGGCTCGAACTGGCTTTTGCTTAGACAAATAAAATAATAGGTAGTCGTAGGGTCTAAAAGAAACTTTGAGCGGCACGGCCGAGTTATGATATCACTGACGCACGGTTGTAATTGTTAAATTACTGTGCACTGCTACAAACGAGAAATCCAATGGATTCCAAGAGAACATCTGCATATATAGTCTCGAGAAAATTTTACTATATTTCGCCGTCCCCTTCGACTCCCCGAGGAGTCCTCTGGGAACTGCGAGGATACGCCTCTGGTGTCTCATTTGTTTGGCATTTTTTGTGTCGGCCTATTCGTACATTCTGTAACCAAAAGCGATACGAATTAAAGAAAGAACAAATTTTCTTGTTTGTCTCAAAAGAATCTCCGTTTTAGAACATGTGTTTTAGGATTTTTCTGTCAACAGGACGAGGTTATTAAGGATTTTAGAGATCCGATGTGAGGTTTTCAAGAAAGCCTGGTCGCAGCACTCACAACAAATTCAAATGCGCTAGTCAAGCAAGGCCAGTGTTGCCATATTGCTGGATTTTACGTCAAACTGGCAGATTTTTCGACCAACTTGCGTTTTTTTTTTGCTTGCGTGTGACATTTCTTGGGATTTTGGGATAAAAACAAACTTTGGCGTATTTTTAAAAGACAGCTGCGAAAATCTCGGATCACGATCCGGCAACACTGGCCAAGAAGAAGGAAGGTCAAGGAATATTCTGTGGAATGTCTACATCATCTGTCATGGATCTTCTTGTGATGGATATGAAGATATTGCTACTGCATGCAGGATGAATGATGTTCTTAAATGTAAGTACTGTATAAAGTTTACTAGTTAGGCCTATTCTAATTCATACCTATGACCTCAAACTTGGCCTGAAAACGTTACAAGGAAATTTCAGTGCAGTCCAAAACAGGTCCTGCGTCACTCAGATCTCAGGGGTTTCCTTCTTGACAGTTACGACCTTTTTAGGACTGGACTGAAATTTCCTTCCAACCTTTTTTGGCAGAGTTCGAGGTTGTGTAAATTTGAGGTTGGATACCTCTCCTGTATGCTTATTAATAATTGGTTGGGATGTTTTACTAATTTGTTTGTTTCCAGTCAAATGAAAAGAGAAATAACAAAGATGATATCAACTAGCAGCCAACTGTTTCAGCTTACATTTGGCATAAACAACTTTTTTTTTAATTCTGCCTTTTTCTAGAACCCTATACTTCTTTTTCCATTGGTGATCTCTTTAATTGTTTACATTGAATGACATCTATTTGTTAAAACTCGCAAAACTGCAGGCAACAAGTCTACCACAAACCATTATTTTCATATATTCAGCCAAATATGGAGGTTCCAACTCCGAGCCCCAACCTACTCAACTACAACCTACTCAAACCAGCAACCACAAACCCTTGATTTTTAGATACCCTATGCCAAACGCTGGGTATGTCTAATGTTTGGTATACCTTATGCCTAACGCTGGATACACTATGCCTGGTGCTGGAAACTGTAACCCAGTAAAATATTGATGATTTGAGTGAAGCTAAAAAATCAACCACTCAGAACTCCTTTATATTGGTGTAGGTCAGGGTTAGGTTACCAACAGGTATCCATTGTTTGGCACAGGGTATCCAGAGTTAGGCATAGGCTATGCCAAATGCTAGATATACCCAGCATTTGGCATAGGGTATCCAAAAATCAGGGATTTGTGGTGGACTGACTCAAACTCAACTGTACAGTAGCAGCAGTAGAGGGATGCCTATTTTTTAGCATCTCTAGAAATTCTCCATTCCTCTGTTTTGTTTGTTTTGCTTATAACACAGTCAAAAAAATAAAATAAAAAAATTGATACCATTTAAGAGCTATATATTTGAGCAATATTTTTGGCACCAATTTAATGTTGGATTACCGTAACATAAACTTCTAACGTAACATAAACTTCTCAAATTTAAACTTCATTCTTTTCCATATTATGGGGCGGAAAGGGGCAAGGTAATGAAATTCGGATTATCAACTTGTTTTGGCGCTTGCCTATCTACCAAGGACCGACAAAAATGACAACCAGTTTTCTGCATTGCATCAGTGACAGTAATATTTTCTTATTTTACATGGGTAGGTGTGGCTGATAGAATGCTTGTAACCTCAAAAGAAGAAATCGCAGAGACAATGGAAATTATTCTATAATTGTTGACATACAGGAAATCAGTCTATGAATTAAACATTTTCAGCAAATATTTTGAAGTTCATGTTGCCTGGTATGGGAGTTAATGTTTTCAGTCGTAATAACATTAAAATAAGAATAGGTTATATGTGTTAACGAGTTCGGACTTGGTGGTGTTCAAGCATGTCTTTGTATTCTCAGCTGAGCTCGAATAGTCAATATTTTATTCGGTCATAGTACTCAGTATCCAAAACATACCCAGCAGTTATCATAGGTCGTCCAAATTTCAGAGGTTTGTGGTAGACTAAGTGACACTGAGTAAAATCTGCAAAACGTGACAGAAGAAACAGAAGGAAATTAAGAGAAAATATTTCAAATAAGGCTGAGCCTAGGCTACTACATAGGGCAAACTAGAAATAGAACAGAAGGTTTTAGAACGAGTCTTGCAGAGAAGTCGCCTGCCTGGTATGGGTCTTAGTGTTCCCTTGATGAATAAATAAGCATGCCTCTCCAGTTTTCTGGCTTATTTCTGGATGTGACTCGAAACCTGCAGACTCAAATTCTGGATAACTACTTAAGCATGGTCACACAATCGACAGACATCAAAAGTGGGTTACTGCAAGTAGGCTATAGCCTACTATATCAGTATTAATTTGAAGTATAGGTTAAAAGATTAAGTTTAGGCTGGAATGAATCGGAGTATTTTACCAGTGTGTTGAACTTGGGTAAAATTTATGGTAGTTTCGAGAAATTTTGAATATTTTTTTTCTTTAATATTTAACTTCTACTTTGCGACATGCCAACAAATCTCTCAGTAGCACCATAAGTGAGAGTACCAATTTGAGCAATGAACAAGCCAAAAGTCGCACATATGAAAGAGTGAATACATTTTTAGTCGAGTGTTCCTTGGAACAATCCACTATTGCGAGCGCTAGCAGCTTTCGGTTTTCACTGTTTTTATGGCACTTGCAGCCTCTGGCTCAAGTGCCATATACCGATCACAATTCCGTCTGTCGGTCTGTCGGTCGGTCCGAGTTTTTTTGTCCCACATATCCGAGTTAGGGTACTTCCAGATGTGCTAGGACAATGAAACTTGGCAGGCATATCAGGGACCCGACCAAACTAACCTGGAAATAATCAGTTTCCCGATCCGACCATATGGGGGGGAGTGCGGGGCGCTGGAAACTTGCAAATTTAGGGCATTTTGTCACTTTTTTTCTGAGTTGGGGTATTTCTAGATGAGCTAGGACAGTGAAACTTGGCAGGAATATCAGGGACCCGACCAAACGAACCCGGAAATAATCAGTTTCCCGATCCGACCATATGCGGGGGAGTGGGGGCGCTCGAAACTTGAAAATTTAGGGCATTTTTTCACACTTTTTCGAGTTAGGGTACTTCCAGATGAGCTAGGACAATGAAACTTGGCAGGAATATCAGGGACCTGACCAAAGTAACCTGTAAATAATAAGTTTCCCGATCCGACCATATGCGGGGGAGCTGGGGCGCTGGAAACTTGAAAATTTAGGGCATTTTGTCACACTTTTTCGAGTGAGGGTACTTCCAGATGAGCTAGGACAATGAAACTTGGCAGGAATATCACGGACCCGACCAAACTAACCTGGAAATAATCAGTTTCCCGATCCGACCATATGGGGGGGAGTGCGGGGCGCTGGAAACTTGAAAATTTAGGGCATTTTGTCACACTTTTTCGAGTTAGGGTACTTCCAGTTGTGCTAGGACCATGAAACTTGGCAGGCATATCAGAGACCCGACCAAACAAAATTAGGAATAATCAGTTTTCTGATCCGACCATTTTGGGGGGGGGTGGAGGGCAGGGGAATCCGGGAAACTGAGAAGTGTGTAACTTTCGAACGGATGATCGGATTGTAATGAAACTTCATAACTGAAGAGAATATATAGCTGTAATGTCCCGTTTAAAGTCTTGACCGGATTCGGTAGCCAGGGGGGAGTTGGGGGGGGGGGGAGACCGGAAATTTCAAGAAACGGTTAGAATGGAGGGATCGGAGTGAAACTTGCTGGGAAGAACAAGCATCTGCTCTAGATAAGTCCTTTAGACCATTGTACTGGATCCGGACACTTATGGGGGGGGGGGGGCAGAATTCCGGTGATGGTGGTTTTTTGGATTTTCACGATGAAACTTGGCAGGCATATCAGGGACCCAATTAAACTGACTTCAAAATAAAAATATTGTCGATCAGATAATGGTGAGGGAGTGGAGGGAGGGGAATCCGCAGGGGAATCCGGGAAATTGAGAAGTGTGTAACTTTCGAACGGATGATCGGATTGTAATGAAACTTCATAACTGAACAGAATATATATCTGTAATGTCCCGTTTAAAGTCTTGACCGGATTCGGTAGCCAGGGGGGAGTTGGGGGGGGGGAGACCGGAAATTTCAAGAAACGGTTAGAATGGAGGGATCGGAGTGAAACTTGCTGGGAAGAACAAACATCTGGATAAATCTTTTACATAATTTGACTGGATCCGGACACTTGAAGGGGGGGGAGGGGTCTCCCGGAATTCCGTTTTGGGGGGATTTTCACGACGAAACTTGGAAGGCATATCAGGGACCCGGTCAAACTGACTTGGAATAAAAAAAAAATCCTCGATATGATAATCTTGGGGGGGGGGAGTTGAGGGAGGGGAATCCGGAATATTGAGTCATGCGTAACTTTGGAACGGGTGATCGGATTCGAGTGAAATTTAATAATTAAACAGAGGACATTTTTCTCTTGTGACATTTTTCATTTCCGGACCGAATCCGGCAATTATCGGGGGGAGGGCGGAAAATACTTGACCCGCTTATACTGGTGTGATCTGGATCGAACTTCCTGGGAATGACAAACAGATGCCCTGGATTAATCATTTACAGAACAGGATTGGCTCCGGTTATTATGGGTGGAGTTGGAGGAGGGGGAGGGGGGTCTGGGATTCCGGTGATCGCGCGTTAAGGTACTTCCTGATGTGCTAGGACGATGAAACTTCGCTGGAATATTGGAGACTCAACAACATTTGCTTAGAAATTGCTACTTCCCAAATCCGATTATTCCTTAAAGTACCAATCTTGACCGCAAAGTAAAAAAAATACTTTTAAGCAATATATGATTAAATATTCCTTCAGCCCAAGCTGACTGCGAATCATATTTGATGTTGGAAAACGGATACGTCAGCTGAATTTTATTGGAGCTATATTTCGGCCCTTGTGGGAAACACAAGTGTTTCCCACAAGTTCGTCTTTCCAACTTGAGCGGTTTTGAGCCTGAAGAGGACCCTTGCCAAGAAGGGCCGAAATATAGCTCCAATAAAATTCAGCTGACGTATCCGTTTTCCACCATCAAATATATGATTTCGTGATGCCCATCAGCCCATTAGCAGTTTTGCCTCAAGGGTTTTGCTTATAAATGAAGTTCCAGCTCCCTTATAGCGCGCATCTCAACCGCAAAGTCGAAACTTACTCTTGATCAATCAAATCATCTTGACACATGCAAGTGCCATATGAGCTTACAGCTCTTGTTTGTAGAGCTCATAACTCGTGAACTAGTGCAGGTAGGCTATCAAGAACAGACTTGGTACGCTTGTAGGTATTCGGGTCCAGTTGTGCCTTTTGAAGGTCCCACCCCCCACACTTACCCCGGTTCAGGGGCAAATGGGCCTAGATTGCCCAGTGAATAATGTTCATAACTTGACCAGAGCTGGACATAGGACGATGAAATTCCTCTTAAAGTTGCACCTCCTCCACCCACCCCGTTCATGGGCAACTGTGCTCAGATTGACCAAGAGTAAAGTTCATGACCAGTGACAGGACAGGAATCAACAGATATCAAGTCTAAACTTGGTAGGCTTGTGAGCATCGGGGTCTCAGTTTGCTTTTGGGGTCCCTCAAACCCCACTCTCACTTGGTCCGTGGTCCACTGGCTCATTTGTTAACTTTTAATGTTTTTAACTTGACAATAACTGGAGATAGAGCGATGAAAGATTAGATCTTAGGGTTGGGGATGTACATGTCGAGTTGAACAACCCTCCGCGCTAATGGACAAGTTGTCCCAAATTGCGCATGAGTTAAGTTTTTATAAACCAACCGCGAATTACTGAAAGAAATGGGGAACCAAAGTATCTCTACACGCTTTTATCTGTGATGTATGCTTGGAGAAAGAGAATTACTGAAAATTTGTGTTTAAGCACTAAGCAGCCTTCATCAAGCTCACCACTGGCGACTGAAAGGCCGCGTTTGTGTTGAGATACAAATTTTCCGCGCCATGGTAGAATTTGCATGCAGAATTTGCGAGTGGAATCAAACTCTTGGTATTCTTGTGGATATATTGACATGGACACGCATTTTGATGGGTCCCGACTCCCCCCTCCCTCCCACCCTCCCTTTAATGGGCAGCTGGGCCCAGATTTCTCCTGAGTTAAGTTCGTCTATGGAAGGTCTCAACTTCAGCTCTTGCGTACTTGGCGAGATATATGTACAGATGTGGATTTTAGTGTAACAGCAACAAATACCACTGCGTGACGTGCTTCAATCCTTATTGGAAAGTTCGAAACTGGACGGTTTTGTCATATGATCAAGGATATGCCGTCCTTAATGCAGTTGTAACGAAGGGGGTATTAGGCGGCTACGATTTGGTTTATTGCTCTTGTTATTACCTTGCTAATGGAAAGAGGCTTAACGGCTCGGACTGGCTGGAAAGACATTCAGTATTGAAATTGAAACTGTTCTTTTAAGATCTTCTGGATCTCAAATTCTACATATGGTTTGTTTCGATTAAAAGCTTTTAAAGTGGGATGATTTCAAATTTGGTTGTTTTAAAACTTGTTTGGTTATTGGGGATGTGAAATGCCTTGGTTGTAACGCTGTTTGTATATTTAGTGTTTTAAACATTTTACTTTCACACTCCACGTTTGAGCACTTGCTCACTAGTCACCGCTTGGGAAAAAGGAATCTTGGGTCGATCACTGAAATGAGCGTTTTATTTAGGTTATCCAGCTCAATGCGAAGGCAGCTTTGGTGTAAGGGATCCAGCGTTTTGCAGATACTTCTACGCAGCATGTGAAGAGAACACAATTTCGGGCTTTGTGACCGACTGAGATTCAAGACCCCGATTGAGACATTATCAGCATTGTTTGGTATCTACCGTTTTACCTTGTAAATAAATCTATTCAGTATGCAACGTTCTCTGCGGACTGTTGGTTGTTTGATCTGAATCAGTAAATCAGCATTAATTCTCACATTTGTGTACAAGGATTCAGTCGTGCTTGGTTGAGTACGAAGAAAGTGGTTTCTCAGACAAAAATGGTTTTCTTAGAAATTAGAAAGAGTTGTAACCAAGAAATGCGGCAATGTATGCCACGGAAGTAATTTTTTTGTTGTGACTTTCAGAAATCGTACGGTCAGAAAACGTCGGGGAACGATTTAGTTCTGTTTCTCTTATTTTGATCAGAGCGAAATCCTAGATATATATCCTTCCAGTCAAAGCAAGGTATCAACATATCAGTTATGTTTCTGGACAGTTTTGGAACAAATGAAGTCTGAAATCCAGAACAGACGAGCCGTCTGGAATCCAGCACAGACTAGCCGTCTGGAATCCAGAATATACAGGTAGTCTGGAATCCCGGAACTGGAAATTTGGAACCTGGAATCCAGACGAAGCCTGGAATTCATCCCGGAGTCCTAATCTGGAAATTTGGAACCTGGAATCCGGACAAAGCCTGGAATCCAGCCCAGAATTCTAGTCTGGAAATTTGGAACCTGGAATCCAGACAAAGCCTGGAATCCAGCCCAGAATTCTAGTCTGGAAATTTGGAACCTGGAATCCAGACAAAGCCTGGAATCCAGCCCAGAATTCTAGTCTGGAAATTTGGAACCTGGAATCCAGACAAAGCCTGGAATTCAGCCCGGAATCCTAGTCTGGAAATTTGGAACCTGGAATCCGGATGAAGTCTGGAATTCCAGAATCAGCCTGGAATCCAGGTTCCAAATTTCCAGATGCCTGGATTCCAGGCCGATTTTTTCCCTACGGGTAGGCCACTGGTCGTAACCTAATTTTCAGCTTGCGCTTCGCACAAACTACCCTTGCCTGTTGGTTACCATCAACACCAGGCATGAAACAGGCATGGCAGTTTCTTATCCTACATACCAACGAATTTCGAGCAAGAACATAAATAAAAACGAAAGGAGGCATTGAAATGTGCAAGGATGAACTTGAGGATGGTAGTTTATATTAAAACCCATGTATGTTACGTCGTTAATAATTCAGTTATGATGCCCTAAGCCCGTCCGTCTTGGCCGAATGGTTAGCACGCCTAACTCGTAAGCGAAAGGTCGCTCGTTCGAGTGTCGGTGGTGCCTACCGTTTGGGGCGGGGCGGGGGTTTGTGGCGTAACCCTGTAAGACAAGTCAAAGTCTCCTGTGCTGTGACAAATAAATTAAAATCAAAACCAGTCCAACATTTTTTCAGGCTAATTTCTTACAGTTCAGGCCCCTTCTCTAAGTTCCTCTCTACTATAAGGGATCCATCCAGATCCCCCCTCCCTCCCCACCTTGCAACTTGACAGCATTCAACAACTCAACAAGTTGCAGGTTCTCTCCTGATTTCGTAATCCCAACGTTTTTCTAAGGGTAATTTTCTCGACAAATTATCATTCCCGGATTGGGATAGAAAAAGAGGCCGGGAACTCTGTCGGAAACCTGGAAAGGTCATTAAGGAGCGGTGATTGGAGGAGGGGTGGAAGTCCCTGTAGTTGACAACTCCTGCGGGATGAGGATTTCTGTTCCGCAAGTTAGGTTTAAGTTATAGTACTAAAGGTCCCAACAGCAAAATCTATAATTAGTGGTAGGCCAGTGAAAAGGCGAGGGGTTTGTAATTTAGTCTTTAAACATCATACTGAAAATAAAACAGAAAACGTTGAGAGAAATTCGTCACCAAGGAAAGAAAGGTGAAAAACGAAGAAGGGTGGGAACCCTTTTCTGATGGTTTTCTTCTTCTTTTTTTTTCATTAAGACATGAGCTCTATTGTGCCGGCAGGAACCCTGTTTGGATGACAATAAAAGGGCAGTAGCCCTGTTTTGTTTCGCAGTGGAAGGGCATTGCAGTAGCTTTCTTTAAGCAACTTTAGCCTCGGCGAACAAGGCTCTTACTTATCACTATCAAGGAACGAACACGATTAAATTATCTTGCTGCGTTGCCGATTTCTAGATGAATTGGGCGCAATCTATCTAACGAGCAGAGTATGATTCCGCAGCTCTTATCATCACTGAATTATAAAGAACATCATTAAATTATGAAGGAAATACTAATTCGTGCAACGAGGCTCTCTATGTCTCCCTATCTTGACTTAGTTTTCGTGGTAGAAAACTTTGGTGATATAAAACTTATCCTGACTATTTCTTGGGCTAATATCCGACACCGTTGTCGCCGAGTTAAGTTCAACGTTTGCATACACAGTTTACCTTTTTACGCTCATTCCATTTATCTTCGAATTACCTCGTGGCAGACCTATGCAGGTTTCGAGAACATTTTACAACCCTTCCATCGCCGGGTCTCTTGAGCAATACGCCCCAAGCAATCCGGATGATTTTACTTTCAAGAACCCCACTTGGTAACTCAGGAGAGTAGTGGCAGAACACAGTTTCTTCAAACTCGGAAACCTTAAATCCTTTTGGCTTCCCTCATCCCCTGGTGAGTCGCTGTCACTATTTCTACCCGCAAGTTCGTCCACCGTTCATTTCGTCCACTCCGAATTCCAACAGTTCAACAACTCGTAAGTTCGTCCACCCGTAACTTCGCCTAGACGTAAATTTCCCCACCCGTCATTTCGCAGACAGTTCGTCTACCCATAAGTTCGCAAACCCGTAAGATCGCCCACCGTCAGTTGATCCACCGTAAGTTCGCTCACATCTGAAATCCGACAGTTCCCCAGCCGGTAAGCTTGGAGACCCGTAAGTTCACCTACCCGCCAGTTAGCAAGAGCTAAACATTCTGGCACATAATGCTACAATCTCAACGTCACACTATTAGATTTTATTATTATCGGTACGCCAAGTATCTGCTGAGCCTCCTCCCATGGGCAAAGAACACAAAAATCAGTACAAAGTGCCTTCTTGCCCACCCTGTGAGTGCGATTGAGGCAAGAAGAAAGAAGTTTGAAAGCTCTTTAAACAGATCGCACGGTTTATACGACTAATTTTTGTGGTATTTTGGGATCGACTAAAAAGAGGCACGGCACTGCACGACATAGTGTAGGATGCACGAGTAAAAAAAGAGGCACGAAAACTAAAATGGCCCTTTCAGGTTTCACAGTGAGGGGCAGGAACGATGTTCTAGCTTACCTTCTTTTAAGCTCTGGAGTTACGAACTCCCACTTACTTGTCTACTTCTACTACTCTCTTTTTATTACTCGTGCCTCCTGCGCCGTGCCGTGCCTTGCTGTGCCTCTTTTTAGTCGATCCCTGCTATTTTCGCATTGTCTTAGGTTGGAACACGCTCAATATTGCTCTAAATGGAAGGACCCATTTCTGGTCGATTGGGAGGCTATCTGAAGCGTATTCCACCCTACTTACCGTAGTTATTACGCATGATGTCACGGATCCAGGCTTGTTGGCGTCATTGCTGGAACGCATTTTTCTGTTTTCGGCAAAATATAGTACCGTTGGCTGATCGGGCCAATCACGTCACAGAGATCGTAGATACCACGGTATCTACGCTCCTAAGCAAATAGTTACTATTTCGAGAAGTGGAACGGTCGACGTAAGGCGTATTCTCGCCATTCCTCGGGGAATCAAGGGGAATGGCGAGAATAGAGTAAGTCAATCCACGCAAACTCCGCGGTGTCATCTAAATTGTTCCGAAATTCCATACAGTCGTGACGAACATAGTAACGTCATGTGATTGAGGACCCAACATAGGACTTGATTGTCCCTGGGTCGGTTTATAAAGGTAAACACGCCCGGCTCTACATGTATATACTCAAATATATATTCACCGATAGGAATAAACTACAGTTTTCCGTTTTCTAAGGTAAAATAGATCAAATGGGCGTCACATCACGCTTGTGTAGAATTCCTGAACAACTTAGATTAGACCGAACTCCGCGATCGGGAAACAACGAGAACACGGGGAATGCTTCCAAATTCGAAAAAAATATTTTCAGGTGATAGAATTGTCTAAATCCGCTTTATTTTTTATTTTTTTTATTGTTATTTCTTTATCTTGGTTTTATTTATTGTCATTTGTATATTAATATTTATAAACTACAAAGGAAAGCTATTGCCGAAAAATAAGCGCGCGCTTGTATCTGTAATCAATAATAAGAAATGCAAACTTGATTTCAAATTCAAAATCTCCGCGTCTGGATGAATTTGGGTTGTCGTGCAAGCAGCACACATTCTGAACGTCATTCCAAGAGCCTCGGGTGAATGGGTCAAAATGTTCCAGTGTATTCAAATATCAGATGTAAGAATAAGCTGCCTTTTTAGTTAAGCTTTAACTACCGTGTTAGGTGAAGCCTGACCTTAACTACTTAGTTTTGTTTATTTTCAGTTGTGAGGTGGCGGACAGGGTTGCCGCGTACGTCACCGTCAACGGCCACAGAGAGAAGATAGACGATTACTGTGGAAACGGGATGCCAAAAGAACTGATGTCCAACGGTCCAACGATGACCGTTGACTTTTTCAGCCTAGCAAGCAGCAAAGGGGGAAGAGGCTTTCGTGCTAAATTTGCTTTTGTAGAAAGTGAGTACCTCCACGACAAGATCACGTGCAATTTACTTATATTACTTTCTGTCCGTCAGCCACACTTTTGCTACTTCGGGCACTTCCATGTACAGTAGAGGTATGCTAGTTTGAACGTTTGTTGACTTTGAACAGTGCCGTTTTTGTGTACTTGCTGTGACCAAAGTAGCTAAAGAAGGGCCCCTGAAAAGACCTAAATAGGTATTTTAGATCACGAGTCTACCATTTGGTCCTAGACAGCACTACCCAAATTTAAGTAACTATTAAAAGAAGCATACCTCTATTGGCGGCTAGGAGGATAAAACTCGGCATGCGTATAACAAATCCTACTCAAGGATGTAGAGAACCTTAATTTCACGGATTTGCCCATCCCTGTTGGAGGGTGGAGGGAAGGGGAATCCGTAATATGTGACTGGGTGATCCGATTCATTGAAACCTGATGGGTGGTAAGAGAAGATGTCCTAGATGATCCACTTCTATGTCCAGTCCCTTCTGGATCTCCAGGTTTGTTCTGGATCTCCGACCTGGATTCTCTGGAACTAGGGAAGATGACCTCCTGCACACCAAGTTTCGTCCTGATCCCTCCACTCTAAGCGTTTAACAAGGTTTCCGATACCCTCCTCCAGCCCCCCCCCCCCCACACAGTAGCTGCACTTTGGGCTGAGTAGGTCTGCTAGGATGATACAGTATGTTTAATAGTTCTATTTTTTTTTCATATTTCAGTTTCTTTTTCTATTCCCTTCTTTTCGTTCTATACTTCGCTTTTTTTGTCAAGTGTCAAATGTCAAGTGTAGTGGACTAAGAAACTACATCCCTTCTTAATTATTTTTTAACTAATGTCCAGTTACTCATTGACTAATTTATTTATTTTTCCAGATTTTGGGATCACTGTCGGCGAACAGCTCATTACTCACCCTTGCCTGTTTCGGTTCAACAGCACCGATCGAGCCCAGAATGGAACATTCTGGAGTCCGAACTTCCCAGGTTTCTACCCAAGATCTACAGAATGCCATTACTTGTTCTACGGCCGGCCGGGTGAAAAAGTTCAAATCCTTTTTGATGCGTTTGACGTTGAGGGATTCCCACCGTGAGTATTTTCTACCTATTTTCCTTGAAGCATCCTTGAGATTAGTTTAGTGTTTTTCAGCCAATTTCTACTCGTCGTTGAGACCCTTATGTAGCGATTACAAGTACAGGAAAACCTGAACAGAATCCGGTCTTGGTGACAAGATTATGTTTCACGCAGAGGAAAAAAAATGAAAATCTTCAAACCAGAAAATCTGACAAAAATAAATTCACTAGCCTATAAAAAAATGTTTTGAGAGAATTTATGACATCAGTACCTGCTGCTCTCAAAAGCTAGCTAGACTTTTCTTAGTCTTTTTACCAGCGCCGGCGACGAGATTCCTTTCAAGTAGACAGGAATTCCTTTCATCACGAAAGGATTCTCGTCCCGCTAGACTTTTTTTCTAGTCGTCTTCACGAACGGAATCCTTTCGAGTCGACCGGAATTCCTTTCTACCCGACGGGATTTCTTGTCCGTGTAAACGCTACATCAGCACATAAAAGCAGGTAGTTCATAGAAAGCCCCAATTCTCAGTTAACCACTTACAGGGCTCAAGGTCGCTCTGAAAAGTGTGGCGTTCTTTTGTGGTGGATTTTTCAAAAGTTCATTCAAGGCAGATTGTTGAAACTATAAGAGGGTTTTTGCGAGCTGGAAGGCAAAGTCGGAATCACTTTCCAATGGTTTTCGCGCTAGTTCGGAAAGTGGCCGAACTTTCCAACACGGTTTTCGCGCTTTGGAAACCGAAGCAGCTTTCCAGGAAAGTGATTCCACGAGGTTATTGGAAAGCTCCGCGGAAAGTTGAATGTTTCGGCGGGAATTTCAAAAGTGTGTAGAAAAAACAGTGCAAGTGTCACTAATAAATATAAAAAAATGGCAATCGTAATTTAGGTGACTTTGATGGGATATATGAGAATCAAAGAACCGTTAAGTGAACCATATTTAGTCAAAAAATTTGTAATCCAACATTTTGTCGGCGATATCAGCTTTCCATGCGTTTTCGCGATCAGTCCAGCGGGAAAGTGGAAAGTGACTCCAGGAATCACTTTCCCACAGTTTTCGAAAGTGATTCCGAGATCTCGCGAAAACCCTCTTTATGTACTTGCGCGACTAGCATCTGAAGAACCGACACAGTTTGTGGCATGAATGCTTTAAAGCGGGCCTAAAGATTGGTAATCTACCAAAAATAGATTCCCCGTCTCTCGTCCAGACAATCTGAACGTCCAAAAGAAAGTCTGTTCCAGTAATAACCGGCGTGTTTTGGTGTCATCTCTGAATTTGTTCAAGGAAATATGTTTCTGCGGTAATTGGAAAGAACCAGTCAACCACAAACCGATACACTATGCCAAACGCTGGATATATCTGGTGTCTGGCATAGTCTATGCCTAACGCTGGATACCCTACGCACAACGCTGGATACGTGTTGGTACCCTAACCCTGACCTACCAGACTCTAGGTGAATTCTGATTGGTTGATTTCTGAGCATCAGTCACATCATCAAATACCTTACTGGATTAGAGTATCCAGCATTTGGCATAGCATATCCAGCGTTTGGCATAGTGTATCCCAAAATCAGGGGTTTGTGGTAGACTGGACAGAACGTGGTTTTAGCGCAAAAACATATAGTAAAAACTCGAAGAAAATGCTGTTCATCGCTGACAGTGAGGATGCAAAGACAAGGGGGACAGGACTCTTAGTTGATCGTTCTTTCGTCTTCTTCTTTCGCAAGGGTTGCGGAACAGGAGCCCTGTTCTCCTTGACAGATTTTGACGATCGGTGCCTTGTTGAGACCTCCGGAGCTAGCAAAAATACTCCACTATGGTCACTCAGACTTTAAGCTCCTCTTTGTCTTCTGAAAAATCGTATCCGGGGTGAACCACCCACACAGATTTGCTTTACCTCTTATACGTCTTCTTTATCAAAGAGGCTCTCAGAGCATCCCACTCAGGATGCTATTAGACTTACTTTCCCATGAATTGTTTTCCATTTCACGCAATATGGACATCTGATGGTCACTAATCCGGATTCTCTTGCTTCAGCCCAGTACGAAAAAGGCCCCTGGGCGTGTTGGGGTACTTCCAGATGGGCTTAAATGGTGAAACTGGTCAGGCGTTGGGGGACCAGTTCTGATTGACTTGGAAATTGTAATTTCACAGAACTCCTTCGGACATGTAAGAGTTAGTTATGTGAATTTGCACAATAATTAGAAAGAAAAAGAAAATGTCAATATTCGGTATCGAAATTGGATCCGTTATATCGATTTCGAATATCGCCTAACACCAAGACCCACCCTAAACTCAAGAAGTGTTATAACCGACTTCTTGTAATTTTCGGTTTAGGTCTGTCGGACGGTAAATAAAGGCGGCGCTTTGTCTCTGTCCAATCAGGATCAGTTCTCAGTCATTATGTCGGGCACGTTCCAGGTCGTCGTTATCCATGAAACATATTTCCGCTTTAGATAATTACCTTCTCTTAAATTGCTCGAGGTGGTTATCTGAAACCTGGATCGATTGTATGGTTGATATCTACTTTTGCCTGTTGCATAGAGACATGCTTATTTGAACACTTCTCTAACTGTTTCACTACCCTGGTTAAGTTACTTGCTTATGAAACAGTCTGATAGCTAACTACGTCAGGGCTGTCCTTGCAAAGTCTCAAATTAAGAAAATTGAATTTAGTTAGAATTTACAAGTGTTCTAAGGTAAGGTGTGCTGAGGTGTCTGTTGATTCGGACCGCCATTTTCTCTGTTGAAGGTAATCGTCCGAAGTCACCCCATGTGGACCGATATCGACAAAATGACCGCAAAAAGAAGATGGCTTAACCAAATCCCTTCCGACTTGCATCTGCTCTTTTAGAGCTTGGTCACACTTGGCTCATTTCCTGGCTTTTTGGGTTGCAAAAGTAGAAAAAAGAACAAGATACAACTAATTCTGAATGTTGTCGTTTTAAATTCAGGAGATCAAATAGAGCAAAACATCGTGGATAATTATCTTACAGGAACCCTAATTGACCCCTAATTGCAGTCTGCTCATTATCCCCAAGCTGCCACAAAGCCCATCAAATCTCGCGTCCCCTAAGGATTTCAGTTGTTTGTCGAATAGGCGGCTTTTTGAGCCCAGTCTGACCAAGCTCTTAGAGAGACCCTTCTAACCACCAGTGAAATGCTTCTACGGGTTTCTTCTGCAAAGATGTCTGCCCACTTGTGCTCCCAAAATTATTTCCAGAAATCATCGAAAATTTTATTTTTAGTTTTTGGCCGTCGTGTTGGGTTATAACGTTACAGCTTCCCGCCGATGTGGGTTACCGCCATACCATGTTGTGACAGTTTTATATGGTGGAAATAGGCACAGGCATTTAGCGCGAGGGCTCGATGTCCGGACTCGCCCCAGTCTCCCCTATACACATTCAAATTACACATACATACATGCCCGTTTGTGTTTTATATCGTGAAACAGATCAGAAATAAAACAGAGAGGTGATCTGTGAGATTAAAATTCTTCTTCTAAATTCTTCTATTTCAGCTTTATCGATCAAGGTTATGAAATTTCAACTTTGAAAATTCCAACCATGGTGGTACGTGCATCGTACCATCTTAGGATTGGAAAGGTAGATAACTTGAATGTGACCAAGAATCCGGTAACGAAGTTCACAAATAATCCATCCGTCCGAAAGCCAAAAATCCTCAGGATTTTCATCTGTTACAAAATGTCGACATCTATTTCTTTTTGTATCTAAGCGTGACAGGATTAAATTTATTTTTTCACCATTTCCGCCTTATCTCATGACACGAGCCCTGATGTGTAATTTAAACCCTTCTGAAGAGTTGGGAATCCTAGTGATTTACTGAAATATTTCTTATTCCGTATGGAAACATGATTTCGAAAAGATTTAGTATCCGGATTAAAGTCTGTCAGATACAGGGATGGTACGCAGAGATCCTAAGAAATGAATGTTTTTCTATTCAATGTTCTTAAAAGGACATCAAAGGGATGCTATGTTGGACAGGAAGAACGCATTTCCATCCAGGAAGAAATCCTCAAGATTATTTATGTCTATTTAAAGATAATCTGAAAGACAGAACAGCTTTTCTTCATATTTCTTTATACCATCGTCCTGCTTCCATCTCGGGTTATATATCTGAACAAAACAATCCGTTTGCTAACTTATAATAAATCCAGTTCGTTTATATGTTGAACATTTATTGGAAAAGGGTGCGAATAAAATTCACACCACTAGAAAGAACAAGACCAAAGGTTTCGATGGGATCGAAAAATTCAATATTTGATCCAGACAATCGGGTCTTGTAGATATCCGGTCTTCGCCAGACTCCTTGAGCATTTATATTGTTAAAATTTAGAAACAGGTTAAGGCAAATGGCTCACCGTCTGAGAAAACCAAGTTCAGATTTGGATTCAGAATGTGTCCCTATACGTAATATCTACTTTGACGAAATTGATCAAAACTTCCTGCCTTTGCCAAATTTCCGGTTTCGCCCAGATTCCGGGTGAACTACTTAAACTGGCATTAGAAGATAAGAGGAAAGATGGTGACCAAATAGGCGTTATAGCGCAAATGGTAAGAGAGCGTTTGGACGACCAAGAAAGGCAAATTTGGCATGCTGAAATGACGTCTGCGCCGTCCCTGGAGCTCTACGCAAAGGCCAAAGATGCTTGGGGGGAGGAGACATACTTTAAGGCAGATCGAAAAAAGGAGGAGGTTAAATGGGTGATTTCAGTCCGGTCGAATTTCATGCCGCTCGGAGAAAGAAGAAAATACCTAGGAAAAGCTAGGGTAACGGATGGTCTTTTCTCTTGGCCGATGTTTGGGCGCGAAGAACTGATTGCGAACAACTTAAAGATTTAAGGATGGAGGTTTTTGGTGTGGAGTACGGGAGGAAAGAATGGTTGATACAGAGATGGGGAAAAAATCTTTTCTTGGAATAAAAAAACCTTGGAAGGTTTGTGTGTATGGGAATGTCGCACAGGTAGCACTTTCTATAGTTTAGAACGGTTTAAGGTTTGGATTGTGCATGTAACATATGTAAATTTTGTTCTACTGTTTTGTGATTACCATGGACGCAAGGCTTTAGCGGAACAAACTACTACTACTACTACTTGTCGGTCAAAAAACTAAGGCTCAAACACGAATTCAGCGTATCTCTTACCTCTACATTGAACCTCTAATCAACTTCTAAAACTTTAACTTTTAACAAACTTTCCGGTTTTGGCCAGATTCCGGGTGAACTATTTGTCCGGTAAGGAAATAATTTTCATATACGGATTGAGAATGCCTCCCTACCAATACATCGGACCTCTAATCAATTTCAGATAAAACTTTCACTTAAAACAAATTTTCAGGTTTCAGCCGGGTTCCGGGCGAACTATATGTCCGGGTAGAAAATGAGTTTCATATAAGGATTCAGTATTTCTTATTTCCCCTAAATCGAACATCTAATCAACTTACTTTCAACAAATTTTCCGGTTAAGTCTGGATTCCGGGCGGGCTACTTGTCCGACCAGACGGCCAGAGAATGCCTCCTTACCAAAACATCGAACCTCTAATCAATTACAGATAAAACTTTTACTAATAACAAATTTTCAGGTTTCACCCGGATACCGGGCGAACTATATGTCCGGGTAAAAAATGATTGTCATATAAGTAGTCAGCATGTCTTCTTTATCCCTAAATCGACTATCTTATTTGCTGTTAAAACAACATTTTTTTGCCCTTTAATTTGAACCCCCACCCCTAAATATAGGGCTAGAGATCTATGAACTTCGTCTGTCCCTTGACCCAAAGAACCCTCATACCAAGTTTCATCAAAATATCTCATAGGTATCCCTCCACATTTTCTTTTCTTCATTGCAGCAAGGACGATGAAACTTGGCAGGCATGTCAGGGACTTCAAAAGAATAAGTTGGAAATAGTAACTTCCCTGATCCGAGCATCGTGGGGTAGTGGAGGGAGGGGGAATCCGGAATCTTGAGATATGTATAACTTTCGAACGGGAGATCGGATCTTAATGAAGCTTAATATTTGGAGAGACATCGTATCTCAGACAATCCACTTAGAATCCGGACCGGATCCGGTGACTTTTAAGGGAGGTGGAGGGGGGAACCGGAATCTTGGGAAACACTTAAAGTGGAGGAATCGGGATGAAACTTGGTGGGAAGAGCAAGCACAAGTCGTAGATACATCATTGACATAACCGGACCGGGTTCGGGCACTGTGGGGGGAGTTGAGGGGGAGGGGGGACCCGAGAGTTCGGTAACCTACTTCCTGTTGTACTAGGACGATGAAATAGGCTGGCATATCAGGGACTGGAAAAACTGACTTTGGAATAGTCGTTTGCATGATCCAGCCATCATTGGGGGATTTGAGGGATGGTGAACCCAGCATCTACTGGCATTCATAACTTTCGAACGGGCGATCGGATTTGAATGAAATTTGGCAAGTCGAAAGATGTGTCGTGTCAGATGTTCCATGTCAAGTCCGGACCGGATCCGATAGCCTACTTGTGTGTGTGGGGGGGGGGGGCAGGACCGGATCCGACTAAATTGACTAAAGGAGCTGACGCAATGCCCTAGGAAAAATTCCGTTCCTGGATCCGACCACTTACGGGGGAGTTAAGGGAAGGGAAATCAGGAAATACTGACTTCCGTAGGTTGCGAATTGGTGGTCCGGTTTGAGTGAACCTTTATTGGTGATTAGAACTAATGACCTAGATATTAAAAACATATTTCCGTACCACATGCGGCAATGGTTAGGGGAACTGCAGGGAGGGGGGGGGGGTTCTGACATGCGCACAAACCAAACGAACGGGCCGAATGGAATGCAAGTTGTACAGTTCCGAGTTTATCTGGCCTAGGTTGATATATGGCGTCTGGACCGGACCCGACCACGGTAGGAGGAGGATGAAGTGGAAACCGGAAATTTGCAGATATGCTCCGATTTGAGTCGAACTTGAAGGACGAAAGAGGAGATGCGGAGTTATGTGTTCTAGTCGTGTTCAGCCACAGTAGCGGTAGTTGGAGGGGGAGTCCCAGAAATTTTAGGCTCACATAGGGGTTAAACAAGTGGAGTGATCTGAATAAAACCCGGAAAGTATAGAGACCATGTGCCCTAGATGACTATTTTAGGGTCTGGACCGGGTCTGAGCAAGGTGGGAGAGGGGTGGGGTACCGGAGTTTCCGGAAAAATGCTCAGGCTCGAGTGAAATTTGATAGCCGGTAAGAGAAGATGCTTTAGATGATCTGTTTATGTGTCTGAATCAGATTCGGCCGTTTGAGGGGGAGGGGTACCGGAAATAGTGTGGCACTCTTAGGGATGAAATATTTGCTTCGGATGCGTAGAAACTAGATATCCTACTTCCAGGTCCGATACTAGGGGGGCTGAAGGGGGTATTTTGTGACGTTCTCATCTATTTTCTTGCCCCACCTACTCGTAAAAAGTGCCATATGAGCTCGTAGCTCTTGTTATGAGGGCGGATAGCTTACCATTGGGGCAGGGAAGATAGGATTTGGGGAAATATAGGAAGCGAGATGGTCCTTACTACTGCCCGAGAAGAAAGTATTTTCCACTTGATAAGAAAGTATGAGGAACTGGATGATTCAAGAATAAATATCATTAATAAGGCGGAGTATGGGGAGGATTCGATGGCTCGAAAAATGGGGAGAAAGTTTTGGGGGAAATGTAGGGGGTTAGGGAGGTTCCTTAAGATAGCTATGAAGCATCGAGATACTTTTTTTTAATTTGGTTGATTTTACATGTATTGATGGTTGTTTTGGTGTTGATAGGTTTGTTCCGCTATGGCCGGATGGGCTTTTTTGCAATATATGATGTCATATTACGTCATTCTTCCGCTATTGAGCCCACTCCTCTGTCGTTTTTAGTATAATTGTCATTCAATAATGTTGTCGTCGAAATACCATCAACCTTGTTCTCAAATTTACGACGGATAGTGATCCAAACGCACACATCCATATATATGTTTCGACTTTTGGAAAGAACTCGAAGAGAACGTAATGTTTCCTCATTTGTCCCCATCAATCCTCTGAAGCGATGTGACCGGATTTGCCTGCTTTACGAATCTCGACAAAGCGCCACTTTGCTCGTCGTTTAAATGGATCCCTATCACGCTTCCCGAAATTCCCTTCTTTTTATCCAGAAATTCCCTATTTAGGGTCAATGATTTGGAAAGAGGACCGGTTCTTATTTTCCGCTCGATGTGTTGAGGAATTTTATGAAGGAAAAATTGTGCCTGTCTCTGCAGAATTGGAAGGCGCGTGAGTCCACTTTGCTTGGAGCGTCCTTCAGAATTTATTACACAGAGGGACCAACGGAAGTCATATTCGTACATGTTCCCTAAATGATACCACAAAATCAAACCGCTTTCATCCCGTAGCAAAAAATTGAACGTCATCTGCAAATGAAGACGGATTTCTTATTTCCTAAACGTCAACAAAGTAAACTGCTTCTTGACGAGGATTAAGGGCTCTTGGGTTCCGCAAACTGATTTGACCAAGAAGGTTCTGAACAGAAAATGAAGAGAACGGCTCAAACACTTTGTGGGATATGGTTCCAATCCATGACTAACTCTCTTCTACTTAATCTACATAAAAAAAATTGAAAGAACCCCTCGCACTATTTACTCTTCAACTTATAGTATTTTAAGATATTTGAATACTTTAAAACTATGCTGTGATTTCAACAAATTACCCGCGGTTTTGGCTATTTTTAGCCTTTTCCGAGACCCGTTGATTTGTAGCGAAAACAGGGAAATAATTTACATAGCCGGTTTTTCTGATGGAAAAATTTCTCGCAGACAACCGTCGACAGGGCGATACAGATCGAAGTTAGCAAAACACGGCAAGGGAGAAAATCAGTGTGGTTTTGTTAGAGGGGTTAGAATGTACCCCACAAAATTGGGGTTTCCGGGCATAGAAATATATGGAGTGGTTATGGAAGTAGGTTGCATTAGTATTATAGGTAAGACAGGTCCTTTAAAAGAGAAAACAGGAAGCGGAGGAGACAGTGCCAAGAGCTTCTTTTACTGTCTGGAACCGGGTTGGTTGGCGGTGTTCTCTTCCCTATAGCAAATCTGAAAAGCAAAGTTCGGACCCGTGATAGGAATCGATAGGAGTGAAGTTGAAACGGGATCGACTAAAAAGAGGCATGGCATGGCCCAGGAGGCACGGGTAATAAAAAGAGATTAGCAAGTAGTAGAAGTAGACAAGTAAGTGAGAGTTCGTAACTCCAAAGCCTGAAAGAAGGCACGTTGGAACATCGTTCATGCCCCCACACTGAAGGCGTAAAGGGCCCTTTTAGTTTTCGTGCCCCTTTTTAGTAGGCGTGCGTCCTACACTATGTTGTGCCGTGCCAGTTTTTAGTCGATCCCAGTTGAAACTTGTCAGGTTCATACGCATTAAGGCCCCTTTATGCCTTTTTGGGGTCCCACTCTCCCGACTCACTTGGTTCGGGGGCAGTTGGGCCCAGATTGTCGAGTGATTAAATTATTGTTCTTAATAGGTGAAGATAGGACGATGAAATTTCTTGTGGTTTTTGATCATAGGGTCGATACTTTTTTAGATTAACCAACCCCCACCTCAACACCCCCGTTCATGGTCAACTGGAAGCGATTGCCCATGAGTTAAGTTTGTGACCCGTGACTGTTATCTAATTCAAATTTGGTCTTCTTTTGGATATATCGGTCTAGGTGATGGGCAACTGGGCCCAGATCCCATGGGTAAAATTTGGGACCGGTGACCGGTAGGCTATCAAATTCAGACTTTTTGCATTTGTGAATACATCGGTCTAGGTGTGCATCTTGATGGGTCTTGACTCCCCCCCCCCTCACCCTCCAGAGATGTGTCAAACTTTCTACTTGTACACTCCATGTTTAAGCGCATGTGCACCTGTTGTTTTCGTAGTTTTTTGCTCCGGAGGCGTCTGATGCATGACCGTGTTTGGCTTTTTCAATAAATTGTAAGAAATCGGAAGCGATTTAAAAGGAAGGAAGGAAGTTACATGCAGAAAAAATTCATGCTTAGCCTACAAATATTTGGTGAACGTTTTAAAAATTTTTATTTTCTCTGTAATTTTAAGTGACATTCTAGATAAGTGAAGAAGCGGGGAATTGCATGAAAGATCCAGAGGACTAACAAACTAAAGGAATATGGCACCACAGAGCTGCGACCGTCTTGATTTTAATATTGATATTAACTTTCGAGCGACGACTGGAGTTCTCTTTTAGTTCTCAGTTGTGTTAGTTTTTACTCTTTTTGGTCATGCAAGCAACATATATCGGCTAGTCCGTCTCAGATGTACTGTTTCATTCAATCGTTTCAAATCCAGAATGAACAGGGATCCTAACTTTTTCGTTTTTCGGCGCGGGCTGCGCCGGAAAAATGTGGGAAAAAAGTGACTTGGACAAAAGGAAACGGAAGAAAGTTCTCTCGTCAAATTAGACACTTCTTTTGATGGATAACACGACCTGAGTTTCCGGTGAAACCGGAATACGAATGAATTTAATAGGACGAAGAACCTCTATATGGTGATAGTTTCCGGATCGGCTGGAAAAAACAGGTGTAATTTGAAACCGGAAATTAAAGAACGAATTCAATAATGACAAATAAAGGTTTGACCCGAAATAATAAGAGAAAGTAGAAAGAGAAATAAGAGAAATCGTGTAAAAATATCTATAAAACGTGTTTACTTGAGAAGATTGAAATCTCAAAGCAGGTGGCTACCTGCTACCTACCTACCATACCAAGTTGTTGCGAAAACTGCAACGACATAAATTATCAAGAGATCGGCCTCCAGCCTGACAATTCAGTCTCCATATTGACTAATGTTGACTGGATCAAGAATCCATCAAGACCCCGGTTCTCGTCCCTATAAAATCCAACTCCTAGTTCTTTTCACTCGATATTCAAAGACAGTAGTCTCCCTGGTGACCTACGATAATTTGTCCCCTAAATCTGAATTTTCCCCTAATTCTCTGAATACCTTTCTCGCCCCTGGCTTGTTCTACTGCCCGTGTCGAATTTTTTGTTCACAAATTACTTCCCGAAATGTTCTCGAGGTTTTTAAAACTTTGAACTTCTCTTTTAAAACTTCTCCCTTATTGGAGACCAGGTTCACTAATTCATTCTACTTTATATAGCACCCCATGCCAGTTTTAAAAGCTTTGTCAAATGGATCCGGAAGAAGAGTTAGGAGAGATGTGACATTC
Organism: Branchinecta sandiegonensis; assembly: GCA_030848855.1. Taxonomy (NCBI): domain Eukaryota; kingdom Metazoa; phylum Arthropoda; class Branchiopoda; order Anostraca; family Branchinectidae; genus Branchinecta; species Branchinecta sandiegonensis. The sequence goes on along the minus strand of JAUPMV010000001.1, from coordinate 25,702,077 downwards.
ATTGATCTTTTTTCTCTTATATTGTTTAAACCAAGCAGTAAGGGAGCTTCGCAAAGGTTGTCCGTCTGTCCGTCCGTCTGTCAGCACGAGAACTCTCGAAGGGAATGAGATTTTGATGAAACTTGGTGTGAGGGAGGATTTCAGATTAAGGGGCGAAATTTCTTTTTTTTAAAGCTAATGAGATGGTTGATTAAGGAGTAAGAAGACATGCTGAACACGAATATGAAAACCATTTTCTCGCCGGACAAGTAGTTCGCCCGGAATCCGGCCAAAATCAGAAAGTTTATATGTCCGATTTAGGGGCAAGTAGACATGCTGAATCCGAATATGAAAATCATTTTCTCACCGGACAGGTAGTTCACCCGGAATCCGGCAAAGAATGGAAAATTTGTCAAAAATAAAAGTTTAACCTGAAGTTGATTAGAGGCTCGGTTTAAGGATAGGAAAACATGCTGAATCCGAATATGGAAATTATTTTCTCGCCGGACAAGTAGATTGCCCGGAATCCGGCCACAACCGGAAAATTTGTTAAAAGTAAAAGGTTTTATATGAATTTCATTAGGTGTTCGATTTACGGATAAGAAGGCATGCTGAATTTGTGTATGGCAATCATTTTCTGCCTGGACACATAGTTCGCCACGAATCCGGCTGAAATCGGAATATTCGTTAAAACTTGAAGTTTTATCTGAAGTTGATTAGAGGTTCGACATAGGTGTAAGGAGATACGCTGAATCCGTTTTGAACTTCAATTTTTGCAAGACAAGTAGTTCGCCTGGAATCCGGTCGAAACCGGAAATTTAGCAGGAGTAAGGCAGGAACTTCCGTCAAATGACGCAGGCTATAGGGGTAAACACACATGCTGAATCAATATTTGAACTTGGTCTTCTCAGATGATTGCCATTTGCCGAAACCTATTTCTAAATTTGATTAGTAAAGTGCTCAAGGAGTCTGGCGAAGACTGAATCTCTACAAGACCCAATTGTCTGGATCAGATATTAAATTTTTGGCATCCCATCGAAACTTGTTATACTCAGTCGTTTGTCCCCGTGCTGACCTTGGGAAAAGAGTCTGATCTGGTGTTGGGGCGGGGGAGGTCGCTACACCTATACACATGCTTTCATTCTAATGTAAAGTGTATGTCACCCAGCTCAGTAATTACGGATTTGTATGGCACTTGCTGCTAACGGCTCAAGTGGCACTAGCGATTGTAATGTCTGTCCGTCTTCGGTCTGTTCCGGTTTTCGCTAGTTCGGGCACTTCAACAGAAACTGAGACGATGAAACTTGGCACGCGTATTAAGAATCCAATCCAACTCTCAATGAAAACTTCTTTTCGTGGATCTGAACATCCGTATGTAACTGGAGGGAGGGGGAATCCGGGCTCAGAGGGGATCCGGGAGTAACATATATCCCAGATGTTCCACCTATGTGTTCAAACCACATCCAACCACAGTGGGGATTTGAAAGGGGATCGGAGGGACCAAACGGTTGGAGGGATTGGGATGGAACTTATATGGCACAAATTTTATGTGTCCTAGATATGTTTTTTTGAGGTTCAGATCAAATCCTGCTTTGTCAATCGACCAATCAATCTTTATTATCCGAAAAATATTCCTTCCGGTACTAACAAAAAACCGAATATTTGTTCTCTCGTCAAACATAACTAAATACAATTGCGCGTTTTATATAGTCAGATATTCATTAATACACAAAAGCAAAATTGCAACAAGTTAAAGCGCTAAGCTTCAATAAATATCACAAAAAAGAGGAAAATTTTTTAACTTAAATTCTGCGTTGAAAAAATTCACAAAGAAGGGGACACAACTTCTTTCGTACCGCGCATGAATTGCCCGAATGAGTTGCATCTTAGGAACTGGTTATGCTGCCATTCTTTGTGGCCTTAGTCGGGAATGTGGGGAGGGGGAAGGATGTGACGATGGTTGAGGTCTTCCAGTAGTTGGTCACCAAACTTGGAGGGTCACCAACCTTTGCAGAAGCAGTTAGAGGGCCGTACCGGACAATTTCTTTTAGTGCTCTGATTCGAGTGAAACGTGGTGGATGGTAGGAACAAATGCGGGTGGAGTTGGAAGGAGGGTCTGTAAATTTTGTGATAAGCGTAGGGACTAAATGGATTGAGGGATATTGATGAAGCTTAGAATTTAAAAAGGTCATAGGTCCTCATAGGACTAAATATCTTAGAATTTAAAATGTTTATAGGTCAAATGTGCCATTTGAGATTTAAGCAGGATAAATCTCTGTAGGGGGACATGAACGGGGGGTGGGGGGTCCCGTAGATTTTGAGTGCGTTCTCAGACTAGAGTGAAACTTGATGGAAGGCAAGGAGCAAAGGCTCTAGATGTGAATCTGTAATTCCGAATCAGAAGGTGCAGTGGCCCCCCTTGGCTACCATTTGACATAAAATAAGTAAAAAAAAAAGAAATAAACATGAGGTTTAGTAATTAAGGGGGATAAGGGGTACGGTAATTAAGAAAGTAATTAAAGAAAAATAAAGCTAAAACTCACAAAACACAGATAACAATAAATTCCAACGTGAATTTAAAGGATACTCCTCTTTCTTTGCGTTTAGCAGAGGCAGTACCTGGGATCATGTAACTAGAGCAGAATTGCTAACCTGTAGTTTTTTCGCTGTATCTTGAATTTTCGCGGCCACAGTCGTTTTTTTGTGAAACAGATTGTCAATCCGCTACATTATAGTGTTATGACGATTGTATTTTTGTGTGAAGATACTTTCTCAACCTGATGTTACGGCGAGGGTTGTAGTAGGCAGGACAGAAGAAGGTAAATGTCCAAGTTTATAGTTATTTGAGTTAGCATGGCCTACTTACACATTGAGATCTTCACGGGTTCATTATGGATACCCGAGGTCAATTCACACTATGGTTTACAGACGGAACCTAGGCTATCATACTAGATCATAGAATGTAAAATTGAATCCCTTTCTTCCCGCCGCGAAAAACTATGCCACAGCTTTGGCTCCTCCCTTCTCCAGCACCCCATGTACCGTTCATTACTTCCCCCACCCTTTGTTCCTGTAAGATCTCGTCCCCCCCCCCCCCCCCCCCCGAGAAGTGGCTGAAAAGGTTCCCAAACTGACCCCAATCTACTGTAACACTGTGCGCTACAGTAGAAGCTTTGTGCCGAGCTTCGTAAAGCAGTACGATGATCCTTAGCATTTTTCTGCCTTGTTATTTTTTTTTCTTTTAAATTATCTGTTGACAACTTATTTTATCTTTTTTTATGACTACAAAACATCGTATTTGGGCTCTGCCGACGAGAGAAATCTTTTGCTTTATTATTAAATAAATTGAAAAATTGATCTATACTAGGTCTTACAGGCCAGCCCACTCTAAGGAGCTTTAAGTAAGACCCATAACAGTGACCTGTGGTCGGTTTACCTATAAGCAAAAGGTTTTGATAACTGAGTACTTGCAAAAAGGACAACCTTTACATTCAAAGTATTGTGTACAGGTCGAAGCCCGGCAAAGAAGCGTATTATGATGATGAAATAGCTCGAGGTCACCCAGGGTAAAGAGATTTTTCAAACACATACTAAGACAGTAGTCGCGTTTTTTACAGATCGACTGGCGATTGGAACATGTTCCCGGGTTCATCCCGTTTTTTGTCGCTTGATAGGGGACCGATAACAAGCCTTCGAAAAACGGTCTAAAAAAACTTCTCCCCTTCCATCCCCACAACTCTTCCCTCGGCAGTCTCTGAAACTGCTGCAGTACTGGCCCTGAGGTGTAAATTGTACGTTTTCGGGTCCACATGTTTCAGTTTTCAAAATTTGGCACAATGTTTGACTGGACCTCCAAGAGAAAGGTGCATCGGATCGACTGTTGACTTTTTTCCAAGTCGATATCCAGTCAAGCGACAAAAAACGGATCGACTGGACCTCCAGTCGACAGTCGATCGCAAAAAACGGCAACTTTCGTTCCAAGCGATCGCAAAAAACGCGACTAGTATAAGAGATTAAATGACGGAAGGGGAGTAGCGCTACCTAGCGGCGAAGTACACAGCGCGGGGTGCAGATGGCACCACCGCAACAATAAAGATCATTGACTGACCGTTACGGGACCCAATGATAGATGCCCGTTTCAACGAACATATCAGCCATCTAGTATGTACCTCACTAAAGAAATAACAAGACATTATTTTAGTTTTACTATTTATTTAAGCGGCCATACAAGAAGGATTTGCAACAAGTAAAAACAAGAGCTGAAAGCTCATATGGCACTTGCAAGAACAGATAGCATGTTTGTCAGATACGGTTTGTAGTTGTCAAGGCTGCATCTCTCTCTCCAGATATTCATTTCATCAGAAAATCGGCTTGATCTACTAAATCTGAAATGGTTATTCCACTCATTGATAACTGTTTCTCCCACAACGATGATCGGATCGGGGGAGGGACTTTTTTTAAGCCAATCTGACAGAGTCCTTAACTCGCCTGCCAAGTTTCATGGTCATAGCACAGACTGCCAAGTTTCATGGTCATAGCACATTTGGAAGTACCCCGGCTCGTGATGACCAGAATTGTGGAAAACCACCCCCAACTGTGACAAGGTCCGGTCCTGTTTTGTCAGTATTGTCTCGTATTGTCTCTACGGCTTATGTCTGTTCTTTCCTCCAAGTCCCATCCCGATCTCTCGAATCTAAGCGTTTCACGAGATTTCTTGCACCCCCTCCAGCTCCCCCCCCCCCCCAGTTATTGGATTCGTTCCGAACTTGAAATTGATCATCTGAGACACTTGTTCTTGACATTTGTCAAGTTTCATTCACGTCCGAGCACCCATTCTAAAGTTATGCATGTCACTAGATCCTGGATTCCGCATCCTTCCACTCCTCCCAAGATCATCGTATCGGGGAAGGAACTATTTTCAAGTTGACGCGGGAGAGTACCTAATATGCCTGCCAAGTTTTATGGTCCTGGTACATCTGGAAGTACCCTAACTCGTGATCACCGGAAATCCAGGAAACCCCCTCCGACACCCTCCACGGCGACACGGCACGATCCGGTCCTGTCTTGTCAATAAAGTATCTAGGGTTAATGCTCGTTCTTCTCTTCAAGTTCCATCCTGATCCCTCGACCCTAAGCGTTTCACAAGATTTCCGGTCCCCCCCCCCCTCTACCCCCACCCCCAGTTATTGGATCCGGGCCAGATTTGAAATTGAATGTCCGATTACCCGTCCCAAAGTTATGTATAATACTAGTTTCCGGATTCCCCATCCCTCCACTCCCCCCTTCCATTGTGAAGACTGTGACATATATAAAGAAATGCTTTGCCAAATGTTCGCAATATCTCATTTGGAAAATTGACATATAAAGAGAAGGGTGAAGATGGAATCCTTCTCGAGGGGTGACCAACTATGGATGTCTTTTACCTGGAACTGAACTTAAATTAAAAGGTTCTCTAAAGTACGGATAAACACTATTAAAGTTTGACCGAGTAGGGGTGAGATACGGAAGTCAAGTAACCCATCATTTATTCGCTTATACCGGCTTGAAGACCCGATGAAAATGCATTATCTCGTTGCTCCGCTATTCATCTAATCGAGTTTCATTGAATTAACTTTTTCATTCATATTTGGGGTACCTCTATGTGCTTGTACCTCTATGCTTGAAATATTTAGCAACTAAAACAGTACAATATTGCCGAAAATAAATCCTTTTTGGGTCACAGGCAATAGCAGGGCTTTTTTCAGAAGTTACCTTACATTATGGAACTTAACATTTCTAATCTTCGCTTCATTAGCCACTGATATACACGCTTTTGCAGAAATTCAAATTCTCCGCGTCGGGTCACGCTAGAGCCCAAGGTGAAAAAACAAGAGATGACAGCTCATATGGCACTTGTAAGAACAGTTAGCATGTTTGTCAGATACGGTTTGCAGTTGTCAAGGCTGGATCTCTCTCCCGATATCCATTTCATCAGAAAATGGGCTTGATCGATTTTCACATTTGGAAGAACCCCAACTCGTGATCACCTGAACTGTGGAAAACCCTCTCTAGCTCCCCCACTGTGCCATGATCCGGTCCTGTTTTGTCAATATTGTCTTTACGGCTCATGCTTGTTCTTTCCTCCGAGCCCCATCCCAATCTCTCAACTCTATCCGTTTCACGAGATTTCCGGCAACCCCTCGAGCTCCCCCCCCCCCCAGTTATCGGATCCGTTCCGGACTTGAAATTGATCATCTGAAACAGTTGTTCTTGACACATTCAAGTTTCATTCACGTCCGATCACCCGTTCCAAAGTTATGCATGTCACTAGATCCTGGATTCCCCATCCTTCCACTCCTCCCAAGATCATCGTATCGGGGAAGGAACTATTTTTAAGTCGACGTGGGAGAGTACCTAATATGTCTGCCAAGTTTTATGGTCCTGGTACATCTGGAAGTACCCTAACTCGTGATCACCGGAAATCCAGGAAACACCCTCCACGGCGACACGACACGATCCGGTCCTGTCTTGTCAATAAAGTATCTAGGGTTAATGCTCGTTCTTCTCTTCAAGTATCTAAGCGTTTCACAAGAGTTCCGGTCCCCCCCCCCCCTCTACCCCCAACCCCAGTTATCGGATCCGGGCCAGATTTGAAATTGAATGTCCGATTACCCGTCCCAAAGTTATGTATGATTCTAGTTTCCGGATTCCCCATCCCTCCACTCCCCCCGCGATGGCTGGATCGGGGAAGTGATTATTTTCAAGTTAACCTGGTCGGTTTCCTCATATGCCTTTCAAGTTTTATTGTCCTAGCTTATGTGGAAGCGTTTCAGAAAGTTTCCGGTGCCCCCCTCCACCCCCCCCCCCCCACAGGTATCGAATCTGGTCCGGATTTGAAACTGAATATCCGAGACACTTGTTCTTGACACATGTCAAGTTTCACGGCTGTCCGATTACCCTCTCCAAAGTTATGCATGTTAATAGTTTCCGGATTTCCAGTCCCTCCACTCCCCCCACTATGATCGGATCTAGAAAGTGATTGTTTCCAAGTTAATCTGGTCGGTTCTCTGATATGCCTGCCAAGTTTCATTGTCCTAGCTTATGTGGAAGTGTTTCACGAGGTTTGTTTAGTTTAAGTTTAGCTAGCATCAGAGCAAAATAGCTCTAGTTATTTTGCTCTGGTTAGCATTTAGCATGGGGTCAGACCACTTAGTCTGACTTTAATCTTTAAACCGTATGTCTTCCCGCATTCGCTTCTACATACATCAAGTCGTAGCCCAGTGGTAGAACACTGGACCTTTGACACAGAGGTTTGCGGATCGATACCGCATTTGGGCATCGCTCTCTTTGCCTGCTCCCCTTTTGCTACCGTTGTTCCTACCTAGTTTCCAGACTCCCGGATCCGGGGAAAGTCGGATTGTGGAAGTGATTATTTGTAAGTCAATCTAATCTTAATGTGCCCGCGAAGTTTCATCGTCCTAGCTTGTGTGGAAGTGCTTAATCTATATCAACCCCTACTAAGGTTCAACAGCATGTTATACCAACCCCTTCGACCTTCGATTGCTCTACCTCTATCCGAACGAATTTAAGCAAAGAATGACTCATCCACGAGCAGAGCTACACTAGTGTGAAGAAATAATGACTCATCCACGCGCAGAGTTATACTAGTGTGAAGAAAGGGGTAGGGGTTTGACAAAAACTAGAAAAAGCGTTTCAAGAGATTTCAGAATTCCCGGGATTCCGGATTCCCCATCTTGCCGCTCCCCCATTGAGGGTCGGATCGGGGAAGTGATTATTTCCAAGTTAATCCGGTTGGGTCCCTGATATGTGTGCCAAGTTTTATCGTCCTAGGTCGTGTGGAAGTGCCCAAACTAGCAAAATGCGGACAGACCGACAGACAGACAGACATTACGATCGCTATATTCCACTTGAGTATGCTCAAGTGCCATAAAAATACACGATGATACAGAACAAGCCTGGGTATACTTAAGGCCGATTCTGGCGGTTTGGAACGCTCCTCGAGCTTATGCGCTGGCTGTTTTTGCGACTTCGGCTAAAACTCGCTTCGCTTTCCATAGCTGTTCTCAAAGCTCCGCTAGTTTCCACCAGGACTTGGAATTGGAAAGTGAATCTACTTCGCGAGTGGAAATTGATTTCGGCAAGTCAGCGAGATATTGTAAAGTTACAATTGAGGCGCAACGACTTTCTGTTTGTTCTTGCCCTAGGCAGGTCTCTCTTTGCTTTTCGAAAAGCGAATCCAAGAGATCGCCAGAATCGCCCTGTAATCACTAAACATAAGACGGGTGAGTGGAAACTTTACCAAATGATTAAAGGCCCGTGATTCAGCTTACTTTTCTGCTGCTTTGCACTTTCTGTTCACTATTACTTCACTCTACTGCTGACTTATTTTTTTATTATATATTATTTTCTTTATGTATTATTTATAAATATATATTATTATAATATAATAATATATAATGTATAAAATATGTAATATAATATATTATATACAGTAAATAATATAAAATATAATATTATAATCTACATATTATATTATTGCTGCTTCACTCCACGTCCCTAATCGCTCCATTCCTTCTCATTTCCAAGAATTAGAACTTCCTACGGCAGGTTTATTCACCTTAACGGCACTACGCTGATTCTTGGAATTTCCAGGTTTGGCTCTTTTTGAGGTTCCCTCTTGTTACTGCGCCGAGGAGCTCATTGGTAAAAAAAATACCGATTATAAAAGTTTTTCCGTGTCCCCCGTCCAAATCAAGAGTTGCGTTTTTGCTGATACACGGTTCTCTGCAAAAACGACTATTGCCGAAATTGCACTTTTCGAAGTCATCCCAAAAGAAAAACAGATATCCAGTTACATCACTAAGTGCTTAACTTCTTTCTCACCAATCTGTCAAAATTTGATGAAAGTGAGATGACTTTTCAGATACCACGACCAGTTACCACGGTCGGACCATAGTATCTGAATATCTGATACCACGATAACTGGCCAGATACCACGATAACTGCAAAAACGCCTTTTGACCGTGGTATCAGATACCACGATAACTGCAAAAACGACTTTAGACCGTGGTAACAGATACCATGGTATCAGCAAAAACGCAACTAAGGGTCCGAGCGAGGCTGAAAACAGCTGGTCTATTTTTTTGGTTTGTGACCCTTGGTTCACACTGCTGCTTCGTATGCGACACGATTTTTTCTTTGATGTTCCGACGAGCGACAGAATCGCATGGACCTTCCCACTACCACGCAGACGCAAATGGAAAACGAAATTTTTCGGAGAGATTATTCTGCAAAAGGACAAAGAAACCCTTGGGGAACAACCTCTGAAGATGCTGGGAGATTACCCATCTGAATACCACCCAACATTAAGGAATTTTCAGTTAAGCCCCATATGTCATCTTGTTCAAAACAGGTTAATACAAGTTATTCAGAAGATATTTTGCATTCGGCCATTCTAGGATTACAGTCAGAACAAGGTAGAGCAATTTTTAGTCTTGAAATTCACTAGTCTTTGTTTTTTCTTTTCTTTCCCTCAAGAATCGCATGCGCTATGTCGGATCAGTTGAAATATTTCAACGCAACCGACACTGCGACAAAACGCAAAGTTCTGCGTAGCTTGTCGCACGATTTGTGTCGCATGACGCAAAATTTTGCGCGAAATCGCAGCAGTGTGAACCAGGGGTGAGGGACTCAGCGGAGTTTCAATCGAGTGACCAGTGTTAGAATATTGGAATGGAAACTATATCTACACAGCAAATTTTACTTTGAGAAATTACTTTGTGCACATAACAGATAACACAAGGATGCGCGGTTTCAACTGATAACACACAACAGATAACACTTGGGATGTAATGTGCTGTCGCGACAAACGTTATGCATGAAATGCTCTGCATAAGGAAGAGCCGAAAAACCGCAAAAAAAATGTGCTTACTTTTTTGTTTGTCGTCATGATATCGGAAAATTCAGCAGATGCTTTTTTGGCGGTTTTTCGGCTCTTCCTGGCAATGCTTGTTATACATAGCATTTCATGCATAGTGTTTGTCGTGACGACAGATTACATCCCAAGTGTTGTCTGTTGAATCATTGCATCCTTGTGTTGCCTGATATGAAACTTCTGACAGTGTGGGGGCTTCGGATGAGATAGTAGGTACAAACATAGGAACTCTTCAGAAGATGGTATATTATTCTCGAAAATTTAATAGAATAAAATATTTTTATTAAAAGCTTACAGGTTAGCAAAGGGATTTGAAGAGTATAAGTTTCAAATATATAGGAACATTTTTTTCAAGATATCTGTTAGGCATTGCGAGTTTTTGCAGTGAATCTGAGGCTTCGATAGCTATAGGGATTCACAGGGTCTTTTTCCTATCACCTAAAATTCAGTTTTACGTCATCTGTCAATCAATGACTCCAAGAGAAGCAACAGAAATGATAACATAGTACGTCAGAAAGAATGGAAATCGTAAATCCTTAAAAAAAAACGCCAGATAAACAGTTTGCTAGTGGGATTACGGAAATTCTGTGAAGAGAAGGAAAACTGAAGCCCTTATCGTCACGGTTTCCAACAATGGGCGTGCAGTTGCTGCATTTCATCCCAAGCTTCCCGGCAGATAAAAAGATGGTAATGTCTCTCCAGTGTGAAAGTACCCTACCTGTTACGCGCAATCGTGATTAACAAATATTGTCAACAAAGGTTGTCTCTGATTGGTTTGAACAGTCCGTACCCACCAGTCCGCGTTTCCATAAACATTAAAAGATTGGGATACAGATATTTGGCTGAAAAAAGCCTAAAGTGGTATCTCGCTTAAACCCGTTTTAAAGAAGATACGCTGAAAGGAGGTTCGAAATATTTTAAAATTCATCGCAAACAAAATTTGGAGAGCTGGAGTCGGCGACGCTAGGTTAAGAAACATTATATTTAAGAAAAAGAATACCTAATTTTACGTACACATTATCATATTGGGGTAAATTAGACTCGGGGAAAATATTGGAAATATTTGTTGTGTTTGAGAACTGTTTGTAATTATTTGTTGCAATGGCCCTTGGGCTGCTCAGCAATCAATAAATGCATCTATGTAATCTATTTATGGTTCTTGGGTGTAAGTATTCGTCCATTTCAAGCTGACTGCTAATCATGTTACATGGTGCTAAACCGACAAGTCAGCTGAGGTGAATTTGGCCAAGAAGAAATGACCATTCGGAGTCAAATATACTCTCGCTACCCAATGCAAACGAGCGGAGGGTCCTAATTCGTTACCTCTGCAAACAGCTATATTGCAGTAGAACCCCGCAGAAGAAATTTCATTACGAACGCCGTCTGAGCCGTCCTGTAAAGCTGATTGGTTGTCTACCCTTAGTTACGTTTTCGCAGATACCATGGTATTCGATACCACGGTAACTGGACTGCGTTTTGTCGTTTTTGGAGTTACCCAGGAGTTACCGAGGTATCTGATACTGCGGTTGCTTTGCGAAAACGACATTTGCTGAATTTGCGCTTTTAGAGGGTATCCCAAAAGAAAAGCTGATATCCATTCCCATCACAAGTGCCAAGCTGCTTTCCCACCAATTTGATACGAACTTAGGCTCTTGTGTTGATGATGATGGAAGTGAGGCGACTTTTATGGATCGTGGTATCTGAGTATCAGATACCACGGTAACTGGCAATATCTTTTGATCGTTGTATCACATACCACGTTAACTGCAAAAAAAACTTTTGATCGTGGTATCGCATACCACGGTAACTGCGAAAACGACTTTAGACCGTGATATCAGATACCATGGTATTTGATACCATGGTCGCACATGTAAAGCGCTGCAAAGCCACGCCTGCAAGCATCCTGCAGTTTTTCACCTGGTATGCGCAGCGGTGAAGAGGGAAGTAGATGGGTATCAACTCAAAGCTCACAGCAAGTACCTCTAGCTCCGCTCAATTTTGTCAGGGTATCCATAGTCGCTGCATTGGACCAAAGACGAAGGTTCTGTTGGATTATTTGTTCTTGATTTGTCTAAGGCTTAGGCTGTAGCTAGCCGAACGAACCTGCAGTACATTAAACGAAGTTTCTAGTAACTACAAGTATACTTATGAATACGAACTGAGAGACTAAAGTGCTCACTACACTGTCAGAGCTTTCATTACAGAAAACAGAAGGATGCGCAGTCTCAACAGACAACACTTGCTATGTTATCTATTGTGATTTTTGAAAACGTTATGCATTAAATGTTATGCATAAGCATTGCCAGGATTGCCAGGAAGAGCCGAAAAAACACAGAAAAAGCATCTGTTGACTTTTTTTTCGTCGGCGTGATATCGGAAAAGTCAGCAGACATTTTTCGGCAGTTTTTCGGCTCTTAGTGGCAATGCCTGTTATGCATAACATTTAATGCATAATGTTTTCAGAATCAGAAGGCAGCCGTAGGAGATACATGGATAAACCAACGAATAATATATAGTTAGAAGTATCTTCTGTGGGAGAAAGCGCTGCAGACGTCGAAGTATGCCAACCCCACGGGCGATTTTTGATGAAATAGCGTCACTGTGACATTTCCATGACGTGTAGTGAACCTAAAAAATTCATGTACACCTCAGGCTCTGAGTCTGAAGGGCCTGAAGGAGATAATGTTTGAATACACTTTCAATTGACGTTTGGTATTTGAGGGTTTTTTTCTGCTTTCGCCATTTTCCTGTGTAGATTAGTCGGTCCAGTGGATCAGAGTTTGGAGTTGGTTTTAGTGTTGTGTATTTTTTTGCGTATTTGTTCTTAATTTATTCTTACTATCATCAATGCTGGTGGAAAATAAGACACCCCTCACCACTGTGGCCGCTAAAGCTTTAAGGTATTTTCTTCTTTTTAGGTGTGCGTCCAACCAAGCCAGTGACTACGTGGAAGTTAGTAATTATATGACAGTAGATCGAAAGATGCCAAGGTACTGTGGAAATCAGAAGAATCTACATCTCGAGTCTGAAAATCAATTTTACAGAGTATCTTTTAAGGTAAGCAAATTATAAATTGATTATTTGTTTATTTGAGTCTTCATTCTGAATTCATGTTAAAATAGATACATTTGACAGGATAGTGGGGTCAACTATCTTTTACACATTTTTAGTGAGAGTGTTCGTATTTTCCCCTAAATAATCTTCGCATATTCATAATATTTATGAGAGAGAGAGAGAGAGAGATAGAGAGAGAGGTTTATTTCGTCGGTGTCAAGCGGAAACCACGTATCTGGTCAAATTTGCGATTTCCACTTTTTGACACAGTTCTACTCGCCGAAAAATTCTGCGTCGAACGGTGCGTATCTCGATTACCTCCGACTCATAGTTTGGGAGATACAACCAAGGTGGAAACCACGTATCTCGGATTAAAATAGGGGGTTGTACTACTAACGAGAAAAATTTATTATGTTTTTTCGCCTCCTGAAAAATTTTGAAAAAGGGAGATACGTGGTTTACGCTTGACACCGACGATTTAGACAACATCATAGCTAACAGCTAATTTGCGTTGCTCTACTATGCAAAATAACAAACTGGCACAAAATCACTCGGCTTTGTTTAGCAAATCCGTAGAAAAAAAGGTACAAACGAATTTGCGTGGCGGTTCGTTCGCCAAGCTACTGGAACCAGTTTATTTTGGTGACGCGTACGGTTGTTGGGCGGTGCAGTGGGTGGTAAGATGTCTCGATGCTGGAGTTTAGAGAGAAGAAACTTCCCAAACCTCAGGATAATCTGCTCGTATCTTTGGGCCCACGTGGAGAGTTTGAGTTTAACAAGCGCTTCACCATAATACAGCTGTCGATCGCCAATAATTATGAAGACGGCCCGCTTTTGCACCGACTCAAGTTCTTGGATGAGGTATACAGTAAGCAGTGCTGAAGGTCCCCATAGTGGGCTTGCATATTCCAGAGCTGGACGGACGTATGTAAGATAAGCTAGCAATAGGCACTGGACCTCACAGCCAAATCTACGCATTAAAGACTACAGACATGCATTTGCGTTTTTAACAACATTTTCAACGTGCAAGCTGAAAGAACAGTCACTGGAAAAAGTAACTCCAAATATGTGTACAAACTATCTGAAAATATAGAAATTTCCCGGCAAAACGGGTAGGAAGCCTCATGTGAGGCCTGGTCAAGAGAACGAGAAGCCTATGAATCCGCTTTTAAAGAGATGAATCCCATGAGCTCCGTTAAAGTTCTAGTTTAAGCTGCTAATTTGTTCCTTCGCTCTCTGAAAACGATATTTTCCAGCAAAGAAGTCTATTTTAATTAACTTCCCCTTATTAAATATATATTTTGCGGTGAGACGGGCTTAGGCTTGCATCAGGGATGTTTTGGACTTCATAATCAAGTCGGTAGAAGTTCTTAGGAGAAATTCATTCCCGGGAATAGGGATGCGAATTAAATTTACGGTTTCAGCCCGTCTTAATCCCTCTATTTGTTTCGGCTAAATTCCTGCAGCGGCCAAGGCCTGTTCTTGGTTCTTAGGCTTTTCAGCGGATTAGATATACATGTCCGGGCCTAATTTCATTACCCCTTTCCTGAATGCCTTAGAAATTGCCGCCTCTTCTTATACAAGTGTATGACTTCCGAAAAATTAAAGGAAATGTATTGCTTAAAGCATCGACCCCCTCATCTTACCTAACACCTTGAGCGGGCGGTCGGGGCCGAATTTCCAGCAAGAATTATCCGCACAGCCTTTTTATCCATACTGAAAAATCAAGATTTGTCAACTTTATGATAATTGTGAAGGAAATCCGGGAGGAAATACTGATCGTCTATTCTCAGCAAAAAGAAGTGCTTTCACATTAAATCCGCAAGGTGAATCCGCAAGGTGCAAGCTAATTATACATTAATTTTTTCATACGCTGGGAGGATTTTTTTTGTGTCGCCATGATATCGGAAAATTCAGCAGATGCTTTTTTGGTGGCTTTTTATTATGCATATGTTGTGTTTTATGTTATGCATAACGTATCATTCATAACGTTTGTCGCGACAGCAGATAACATTCCAAGAGTTGTCTATTGCGTGATGTCTGTTGAAACCGCGCATCCTTGTGTTTTCTGTTACGAAACTTCTGACAGTGTAGAGCACATAGTAAGAAAAAAAAAACTAATTCAGTGAATTCAGTTAAATGACACAAAAATAAGTTGGCTTCTCAGTTAAACTTCATGCCTTGTACATATTTGTCACTGCTTTTTACCTTTTCAAAGTTCATTCAGACAGTTCTATCTTGTTCCCACGAGCCGCATCATATATTCTCTCTCGCATTGCATCAGTTCGGCTTGCAAATCCTTTTGTTTGGCTACTACTCTTTACACGATGGACCTTTAGGTAGCAACAACTGCAATAAAAAATCATTGGGCTCCTGCAGTAAAAGCACTAAAGCTTGAACATGTTTCCGTTCCATTTTGCTGCTGTACTTTTTAAGATTCATGTGGATAAATGCCTCTCATTGGCTTTAGAAGATGCCCTTCCTCCACCGCCGTCTGTGAGTGCGTTCCACCCTACTTATTCCAGTTACTACGTATGACGGCACGGATTCTGGCTTCTTGGCGTTCGAGCCTGGAACGCATTTCTATTTTCAGCAAAACATTGTGACGTCAAAGAGATTCGTACTTACCACGCTTACTACTCTCCCAAGCGTGGTAAGCAAATAGTTACGGTTAGTTACTACTTCGAGAAGGCTGGAACGGTCAGCGTAGTAACTTTTCACGAGGCTGGAACGAAAATAGTAACTAATGGTTACTATTGTTCGAACGGTGGAACACGCTCTTTGTCTCATAAGTAATGGCTTGTAAATTCGTCGGGTTAGCTGATCGATGGACCATTCGACGATTAAGAGAAATAAAATGTTTTCACTCATTCACACTTTCGTGGTAACGAAACCAAAATTGGTGAATATTGTCAGGTGCAAAATTCTGTCAATGAACGAATGAATGAATTTATTTCATGCAGCCTAGTAATAAGGCATGTGTACAGTACATACAGAAAAAAAGGTAAAAGAACGCTTAACAAGAAACACAGAGGGTAAACAAAATCTACAACGACAGCAAAAGATAAATAACCGCAAAACAAGAAATACACAATGAAACACGAAAAGAACAATAAATTTACTGCATTAACTGGCGCATTGGGCAATGGGCAGGAAGGCCATTATAGAAGGCCATATAACAGCTACATCTAAAGGTACAACGCTACTTACAAATGGTCAAAAGCTATTTAAAATTTCGACAATCTGTGGTGTAAAACTATTTTGATAAATGCTTTTCGTAGAGACTTCTCGCTCTTGCCTTTCCCGTACATTATTATATAGAAGGAGAGAAATACAGTGAAAAAATTACCAGGGGTCAGTTGAAAAAAAAACTTGTAAGAGCTTGAGCATGTCTGCTTTATACGGCCGCGTTTGTCAGTGTTCATGTTGCAAAAATCATATTCCATGCTAATAATAAAGGGTTTAATTCCGCTGAAATGAAGAGACAAAAAGGAACTAAAAAAAGGGAATGCGCGTGTAGTTCATTTGAGGCCCCGAATTTCCTGGTCTTAACCCGATGAAAAATTTATTTCAGAATAGTAGTATGAAGTTGTACGAAAAAGTAGCATGAAGTACTAACTGGTGCTACTACATGCTTCTACTTCAAGGCTACCATGCTACTGCATGCTACTATTAGCAAGACTGGATGCTGCTATGGCAAGACAGGATGCTACTGGATACTACTACATAAGATTGGACCAGTGTGAGGCACATTAACTGATAGTATTCTTTGCTATTACATAGTATTACATGCAACTTTTTCGTACAATTACCATACAACTACGCAGGCTACAAATTTTTCATCGGGAAACTACATAACATCAAAAATAAAGTGTCGGATAGCTGTTTCGATGGTGTCGACCGTTTGCAAAGGGGTGGGGGTCAGTGACGTAATCCTTTAAGACAAGCCAAAATCCATCCAGCCTCAAATGGTACCTGGAGAAATTTGGTTAAGGTAAAAGGGTGTAAAAAAGCACTAGAGTGGCTCGCCCCCAACCGCACATTGAAATCACTTGCTGAGGGTATTTATTTATTTATTTCAAAAATATAGCCAACTGGGGCTGTTACATAACAACTCATTTTATATACACTAAAAAGAGAAAAAAAAATATGTTGAAGGCACGAAGCCTCTTACAAATGGTGGTATTGGAAATCAGCGCTGCCCAGTGTGGCCTGACGAGGCTAATGCTGTATCTTCGCCTTAAAGTTAAACCGAAAAGAGCTAGACCCGACAGTCTAGCCACACATAACCTTTTCACTTAAAAGGCCTGAACCCCCCCCCCCCCCCCCAAAAAAAAATGCATTACTCCGTTTGTCCCCTGTCTGCAGATAATGTCCCACTGGACTTCGGATTTGTGGTATCTTTTTGCGCCTGTCCCTCTATGCTTGAAATATTGAACAACTACAAAGGTAAGCTATTGCCGAAAATTAAGCGCGCGCTTATCGTCGTTAGTCCTGCAAATGCATGCTTGTTTTTAAATTTGGGCTAGTTTTAAAATTTAAAAATCTCCGCGTCTGGAGGAATTTTTGATTGTCGTGCAAGCTACGCACATTCTTAGCGCATTACTAGAGCCTCCGGTAAAAAAAAAGTACAAAAATCCCTTAGATGGGTCAAAATGTTTCACTGTATTCAAGTAAGCTGCTTTTCACTCAGACTTTGATAACTGAATGAAATATTTTAATAACACAACGGAAGAAAGATGGAATACGGGAAAAAGAAGAAAAAGATCACAAAAATAAAAACAAGACAACATCAATTTCAATACAAAATCAAACACATCTTATCAGAAATAATAACCATCTGGGGGCGAGAATATCCCAATATCACTGAGTTTCGCCATTAGATCGTCAACACTTAAAATAGGGTCTGCGGGAAAGTCCTTCTGAATCAAGTACCGGTTGCGAGACCGGGTAGGAACTTCGAGAAGAAAATGATAACATTTGAAAAAAAAGCTTTCCCGGCTCTTTCTGACCCGTATTAGGATCAGATCACCGTAGATCCATAATGGAACTGCAAATAGTAAATGAATACACACACACAAGCATCATTGTTTGTTTTTAATGAAAAAAATACAGTGACGAGAACAGATTTTAAATAGAATAAGAACCCAAGAAGGCCTTGAATTTGCTCGGATGTGGACCAGCGAATGTTTGAAACAAGATGACTGTAGGCTAAGGCACGTTTGTCTGATGGTCAGACAACTGCGTTTGTCGTGTGTGTGTGTCTTTCGAGCTCACCTGAATCCGGTCTTTCAAAGGTAGATCATACTTCTTTCATTGACCCACCCCGGAATACGTTAGCACCCGTTTGGCATTTTTCATTATCGCAGGAACAAAGAGATAAATTAGAAAGAATACAGAAGCGGGCTCTTCTTATTATTCATAGCGGACCGAAGCTTCCGTACTCATACCTTTTAAAACACTTTAACCTAAAAACACTGCAGGAGCACAGAAAGGAGCTAAGCGCTGACTTCGGTTCAGCCATGGTATCTCATCCTCTCAACTCCCAAATCGTCCCTGCCCCCTATCAGAATGTTAGAAGTCGACCAGAACGAGTGGTAAGCTCTAGGGTTCCCAAGCTCTGTCCCGTACCTACAACACACGCTAGATATGTAAAAAGTTTTATTCCCGAGTTCGTGAAATATTTTAACGAAGCGTGAGTTGTTTTAAGCGTACTGACATTCGATACATATATTGTAATTTTTTCTGTTTGTTTGACATGGTAGCCAATTTATCTATCTATCATATGTCATCGACCGATTAAAACGATATCGGTTATGCTTGCACCGCCTCCTACCAGGGTTGAAGAAAAATGTAAGAGAAACTAGGATAAGATAAGATTTTATTTACGCCAAGAGCCAATGGCCATGGCAAATACACTAAAGATAAACACAAACCCCCAATAAGCACCTAATCCCTGTGGGCTAGGTCTACCCTGAGGAACCTCGCAAACTGTTTCGTATTTCAAAATTAACTATTCCCCATGACGATACACATCCATTCTTTCGGCCACCCCCCTTCCATTTACTCCAAAATTTTCACATTCACACAACACTTTTTTTTATGTTCTCATCGATATTAACACACTTCGGACACGAGGAAGGACCGGACAAACCCTTTGCCTTTCCAGTACACCGATTTCTCTCCCCAAGTGAAAGACTGTGTGTCTAGAACTACAACTAATCAAATCCCTTATTTCCTCCTTTTTAAATCCGCTTTATAATATACCTCCCCCCAAATCACTTTGATCTTTGCAAGTGATCCATCCTTGGCAAGCTATCAAGATCGTTTTTTTCTCATCAAAACATATTTTCTTCCCACTTAGAAAAATGCCCTTCCTACTATGGGACATTTTCCCTACGGTTGCCATCATTTACATTACTCCTCCTTCCTTTCCTTCTATTACCATATCCCCGTTCATCCTCCTAACAACTCTTACTAGAAATGATCCTTTCCCTATGAAATGAATCAGAAAAAACGTTTTTGGAAGTACCATTACTTTCCACCTAAAACTAGCGATTCTCTTGTTAGCGCTTGTCGACTATATCCAGCCTTCCTGCTCTCCGACGTGGCGGCTGGGCGCAAAACATTTGAAAAGTGACCGTGCCTTGGTTAAACTTTTCGTTGGGTGAAGGGAAAACTCGGCAAGGCTGAAAAAGCGCTAAAAAATCGTAGTTACGAAACGAAACAATGAAGAAAGGTTGGTATTTTAGAAGCTTATAATTCCATATGGGAGCTAAGTTTATTATAAAAGGCAGAATAACCAAGAGGAGTCCTTTAAATTTCACTGTTTTCAGTTCTTAACTGAGAAGTAACAACCTTACAACCACAAATCAAATTTCTTAATCCCATTCCAAAAAGTCAAGATCGGTTTGAGGTTTGAAGAAGTCAGAAAAGGGAAGACAGGGCATGGGGTAATTGATAAGTGCTTGAGGAAAACCCGTTGTATTGTGAGAGTCTTCCCAGTCACTACCCAGACAAAAAAAACTCTCTCGTCAGGCAAATAACCCAAGCATGTCTGGTGCGCAACCAGACCTCTATGCAGTTATTACAAGGCTCATCTAAGTCCATACTCCCCTACCCAGTTCTGTCCCTTTTCCACATTTTTTAGAGCTTTACTCTTTTAGAACGTTTGGGACACAGCCTGTTTTGCCTCGGCACTTAAGCGCCTCTGAGGGAAATAAAATTATCTCAAGACTTTCAAAAAGTTAAAAGCTTGGAATAAATGGAGAAAGACATGGCTTGACAACTTGAGGCTAAGAAGGGTGAAAGTTTGGAGAAGATGTTTATGAGTTCTGTTTCTTAGAAATACTAGAATGATAAGTTGAGTCAGATTTAGTTTAAAGTGGCGAAAATTTGCCATAAGCAGGCCTACAACAGATGTCAATTCACTTACTCAAATGCCACCTTATTCGAAGAGAGAGAGAGAGGAAGATTTATTCTTAAAAGCCATCTCAGCGTATCGCCGAATTGGACCTTTAAGCCTGCGTCAAATATAAGTTCGCTGGGATACAAATATTCATTTATTTATCTATTATTACATCTTGCGTTAAAGGACCTGTCTTACCTATAATACTAACGCAACCTACTCCCATAATCACTCCGTATGTTTTTAAACCCGGAGACCCCTATTTCGTACGGTACATTCTAACCCCTCTAACAAAACCGTGCTGACTTTCTCACTTGCCGTGTTTTGCTACCTTCGAT
Organism: Branchinecta sandiegonensis; assembly: GCA_030848855.1. Taxonomy (NCBI): domain Eukaryota; kingdom Metazoa; phylum Arthropoda; class Branchiopoda; order Anostraca; family Branchinectidae; genus Branchinecta; species Branchinecta sandiegonensis. Next base: position 25,681,364 of record JAUPMV010000001.1, on the reverse strand, counting down.
GTGTTTCACGCTGTCGACGGTTGTCTGCGAGAAGTTTTCCCATCAGAAAAACTGGTTATGTAAATTGTTTCCCTGTTTTCGCTATAAGTCAACGGGTCTCGGAAAAGGCTTAAAACAGCCAAAACCGTGGGTTCTTTGTTGAAAGCAAAGTCTGGTTTTAAAGTATTCAAATATTTTAAAATACTGTAAGTTGAAGAGTAAATAGCACGAGGGGTCCTTTAAGCTTTAGTTTGTCAATAAATCGAAACGTAGTTTAAAGTGTCATCAACTCCCACTGACCACCTGCTCATCTCACCTTCAACCGTCATGTAAGAACGTGTTGTGGGACCTGGGATGAATTCAGCAATAACGTTGACTAGTTTTACTGGCTATTGTGCTGCAAAACAAAGCTTCGAACAGAACTCCGATATATTTCGTGCTAAGTGGGAAGGGGAGTCAATTTGGGAACTTGTCGCATTGTAGTTTTTTGCGGACGGATTAGGGTTCGGGAAGGGGCTCGACTAAAAAGAGGCACGGCACAGCACAAAATAGTGTAGGAGGCATGAGTAGGCTACTAGAAAGAGGCACGAAAATTAAAAGGTCCCTTTCAAGCTTCAGAGGGAGGGGCAGGAACAATTCTCTAACCTGCCTTCTTTTAGGCTCTGGAGTTACGAACTCTCACTCACTTGTCTACTTCTACTACTTGCTAATCTCTTATTATTACTCGTGCCTCCTGTGGCATGCCGTGCCTCTTTTTAGTCTACCCCTTCGGGAAGGATGGTTAAAGCACAACGCTTACTAGAAATGATCTTTTCACTATGAAATAGGTCAGGAAAAACACATTTCGAAAATACTATTATTTTCCACCTGAATTTAGCGATTTTCTTGTTAGCGCTTGTCGACTCTAACCAGCCTTCCTGCTCTCCGACGCGGCGGCTGGGCGCAAAACATTTGAAAATTGAACGTGCCGCGGTTAAAAAGACGAAAAACTAAGCAAACAAAAGAAGTAAAAACAGAAGATTCTCATATCCTCATGTGTGAAAGAGTTATCAGTGGACGTTGAAAATTCCCGCAAACTTTACGTTGTGTGATGTGTGACGGGCAAAACTCGGAACGGCCGAAAAAGCACTAAAGATTCGTAGGCACAAAATGAAACAATGGAGGAAGACGGGGATTTTAGAAACTTATAATTCCATAAGGGAGTTAGGTATGTTATGAAAGGAAGAATAAGCACGAAAAGCTGAACCCTATTGTTCAGCAGGTCGGGCTAGTCGGATCACTCCTTGAGCCCAAGCTGACTTCGAATTGTATTTGATGTCGCCTAACAGACAATTCAGCTGAGATTTCTTGTAGCGAAAAACAAGCTAACCTACAGATTTGCATGTTCATTTCTACTAGCTACAGTCTGACGAGGACCCTTGCCAAGAAGGGCCGAAAAAATGCTAGAGCAAATCTCACCTGATGATTCCGTTTAGTGTCAGCATCTCTCCGTGAAACCAAGAACAAATAACTACAAGAACCTCAGTCTCCCTATCTCTGTAATACGACCATGCAAAGTCAAATATATTCTGATACCCTACCCGATGCAAACGAGCGGAGGAGGAGCTGCGCAGAACATCATAATTTGTTACCTCTACAAACAGCTATACTGCAGTAGAACACCGCAGAAGAATACGAACGCCATCTGAGTCGTCCTTTACAGCTGATTGGTTGTCTACCATTGTAACGTCACGCCTAACTCGCTGCAGACCGGGTTCTCCACCTCTGCAGGCATCCTACAGTTTTTCATCTGGTATGTGCAGCGGCGAAGAAGGAAGTAAACGAGTGTCAGCTCAAACCTCACAGCAAGTACTCTAGCTCCGCTCAGTTTTATCGGGGTACCCATAGTCGCTGCATGGGATCAAAGACGGAGGTTCTATTGGAATATTTTTTCTTGATGAAATTGATCAGTCAAGGTCTGTATATCATCAAGAACACTCCGTCTTCCGATTTCTGTAATACCAAGAACAAATTAGCCAATATAACCTCCGTCTTTGGTCCCATGCACCGACTATGAATACCCCGATAAAACTGAGCAGAGCTAGAGGTACTTGCTGAGCTTTCAGCTGACGCCCATTTACTTTCCACATTTGTCGCTGTGTATATCAGAGGAAAAAGTGCAGCAGGCGTGCTGACCCGCTCTACAGCACATCACCTATGACGTCACAATGGTAGACAAGCAATCGGCTTTTGATGATGATGATGATGTCTTATTGATCCACCGATAATGAAATAAATGATTATATAAATACGCAAAAACAAACCAACACTTAAGCAAATTCTAATCCATCGGAACGACTAAAATAAACAACAACACAAGAAAATGGCGAAGGAAGATCAAACACCGCAAACAATAACTTAAAAAACATTAAGATTTAAAAATTCAAAATTTAAAACAAAAAAATCAATAAAAATAATTTAAAACTCGTGGAGGAAAGATGACAAATTATGTTTGAGCCCTTGCAACTGACGTCTAAACTTTTCATGCTTTTTCTTCATAATTTCAAGAGGGTTTTTTATACCATAAGTCTCCATCATATTAGTAGCAACCTACTCCCTTTTACTTTTGAAAATTCTTATCCTGGGCGTTACTGCGACATAGCTGTTTGTAGAGATAGCGAATTGTGATGTTCCGTGTAACTTATACCCTCCACTCCTTTGCATCGGGCAGGGTGTCGGAAATCTATTCGACTCCGCATGGCCGTTACAGAGATAGGGTGACGGAGGTTCTTGTGCTTATTTGTTCTTGAGAATACGACCGTGCTGCGTCGTATAGATTCCCGATGCCCTGCCTGATCCAAGGATAGGAGGAACGCGGAACATCACAATTCGTTACCTCTACAAACAGGTCATCGCCGTAGAGCCCCGGAGAAGAAAAGACGAGAATAAGCGACGTTCAAAATTTTGACATCACTGCAAAAGCGGGTCGTAAACGGTCATATCGGTCGTACTACGGTCGTATCGTCTCAGTGCGCAGCGGCTAAGGAAAGTAGCCGGTTGTCAACTCAAAGCTCAGCAAGCAGCTCAAGCTCTGCTAAGTTTTGTCGGGGTATCCAGGCAGTGCACCAGAACAAAGAAGGAGGTTCTATTGGCTTATTTGTTCTAGATATGCATGGCTGATGAGTCAGTTTTTAATTGTATTATTAGTGCATTGAATGTCGGATGTGACAGAGATTATCAGCCTTAATGAAGGTTTTACAGGTAGTAACTGATAAGGGAAGCAGTTCGTCAGGGGCGTGAAAAAATGCTTCTGAGGAACAGACGCGTCTCGCAACATAAAACCTTACAGAAATGTTTCTAAACCTTAAAGGGCTCTTGGCCCATTTCTTTAGAGATTCACCCAAGGGATTTAAAAGCATGCAGAACGCATTTATTATAAACTGGGGAGAGAAAGAATGGGGCAGAGGTTATAATGCGGTTTGAAAGGATCAAGGAAGTGCCTCGCGACTTTAAACCTTAGAAAAAAACATTTCCAAGCTTTTGGAAAAAAATTCAAAGATCCACCGTGAAAGATCGCTCACTCAAAGGATTTACAAACAGAAAGCACTTCTTGTATAATTAAGAGATAAAGAGCAAGGGTGTTTTACACGACCTGTGGCAAATAGAGGTGTCTCACAACATGAAACCTTAGAAAAAAACATTTCAAAGCCTTAAGGAACTTAAGGCACATTTCTTAAGGATTCACATTCAAAGACAAAGCTTACTTGAAGGACTTGAAAACAGAATGCCATTTATTGTATAAGGGAGAAAGAAAGTGGCGGTTGTATTACAGAGCCTGTGACGAACAGAGATTCGAACACAGAATCGCAACAGAAAACCTAAATATATCCAAGCCTTAAAGTTTAACTAAAAGCCAACTTATTTTTGGATCCTTCAAGTACATACACTGCATTATTTGGATTGTGTTAAGGGATTTTTTTCATTTTTTACTATATGCTCTAGCATCACGTTCAGAATATCTACGGCCGTCCTCACAACGCACTATTCTACTATGACACTGAAAATTTGAATCTCAATAGCATACAGACGCGGCTTTTCCGTGACCAGTGATCAGCTCGCGGAGGGTGGCTCACTGCGCGAAGACTTATTTTTCGTAATCCTTTTTCGTCGAGCATACAACACAGGTACAAGCGAATAGAGGTATCACAAATCCGACAGGAAAATTCCACTTTATTAAAATCGATTACTCCTGAATAGCGGAGCTACGAAGTGACGCATTTTGATCGGGTCTTCAAGCCTCTTTAAATGTAGAAGTGATGGGAACTAGATTGTCCTATCTCAGCCTTTTTCGGTTAAACTTTAAATAGCTTTTCACGCGTTTTTGTTAGTTTTCCACTCAAGGAATTTAAAACCGGAAAGCATTTTTTACATTTTTTTTTCGATAGTGCAAAACAGATACGTCAGCTGAATTTTATTAGAGCTATATTTTGATAGCTATATTTTTAGAGCTGAATCAATAAATTCAGCTGGCATATCCGTTTTGCACTATTAAATATGTTTCGCAGTCAGCTTGAGCTGAAGGAATATTTATTTATTACATACTGAAAAGAGAAAGAATGGAGCAAAGGCGTTTGAGAAGAAGTTGAGGTTTGAGAAGAACAAAGAAACGTCTCGCAACATGAAACCTTATAAAATATATTTCTAAGCCATAAAAGCTTTGAAACCTTTTTTTAAAGATCCACCGTCAAAGATTAGGAGCTTACTCAGTTAAGGATTTAAAACAGATGGTACTTATTATATAGTGAAAAGAACAAGAAAGGGGCAAGACCGTAATCTCCATATCCCAGTTCAGAGCCACAATGCGGTTTAGGTCCTATTTGAAGATAATTTCGTAAACCACACTGGCCTGACATGTCACAAAAAATCAACGAAGAAACCGACGAAAATGGGGTTTGTAAAGGCCAACAAATATACTGAAATAAAAGGCGAATATTTCGATAGGACAACCGCCTCCCTTCTTCAGCGCAGACAGAAAATTTCGAGGAAAAATGCCAAAACGAGGATGAAGATCAACAACCAAGAAAACTGAAACAAAGCAGAAAACCAACAAGAAACCGAAGATTTAAGCCGAATTGGAAGAATTGAAAGCCACTCAGCGAGCCACTCACCAATACTTGCGAAACAATTACTTTACGCCTTTTGGTCGAGCTTACAACACATGTACATGCAGAACATATCACATATCACAAATCCGACAGAGAAATTCCACTTTATTAAAATCGATTATTCGTGAATAGCGGAGCAACGAAGTGACGCATTTTCATCGGGTCTTCAAGCCTCTTTAAGTGTAGAAGTGATGGGTAACTAGATTGTCCTATCTCAGCCCTTTTCGGTTAAAATTTAAAGAGCTTTCGGGAGTATTTCGGGAGGACAACCGCCTCCCTTCTTCGGCGCAGACAGAAAATTTCGATTTTTATTTCAGTATATTCGTTGGCCTTTACAAACCCCATTTTCGTTGGTTTCCTCGTTGATTTTTTTTGTGAGAGGTCCTATTTGTCCCCCAGTGTTCATCACTATCACCAACGTTTAACTAAATCTCAGCTAGGACTACTGCATTTTAAGCAGGTTTTCCAGCCTGTTATAAGTTTAACCGAATAGGGCTGAAATTCGACACTTTAGTCACCCCCCACTTACCCACTTAAAGACCTAATCCACATTCTGTTTAGCTTCTCTTACTGATCGGAAGCCGCCAGCTTATTTAGATTTGAACTTGATTGACGGGTTGCTGTTTTGGCTCGAGAAAAACGTCTTCTTTTCCAGATGACGAAATTTTCTACATTTGATTAGCAAAGAATTATAAGACTTGGTTGATTATTTTTTGTATGACTTCAGGACTACCACACTGATCTTGGTTTTTTATTTTATTTGCACTTGTATCTTTTTTTTTTGTTTTGTACAGAATATGCAGTTATCGGAGCCAGCGCTGATGAACGACTGAATGTGTTTCAGTTGGGACGTTCTCTATCGCTAGTGGTGCTAGTGTCGCTGCTATTCGAGTGTGCGTAAATTTTTTCAGGTCTTGGCCCTACTCCACCGTGTTATTTGCCTCTGTTGTTCAAAAGCAGATTAGTTCCTAAGCTGAAATTTATGTCGTGTGAACTCGAATGAATGGGACGGTCAAGTCACTCTTGAACCTGTCACGCGGAGTTAAACCCAAGTACTCCCGAATTTCATATCCTTCCAAGTCACAGTAGTGTTATTATGGACGAAAACCACCAAATCCGCTTGACCGTTATATCGGTTTTGAGACTAAATTGAACTGAACTGAAAAAAAAATACGATACAACCGCGAGGTCATCTAGTTGCATGATTGGGATACACAGCTTCCGATGCCAAAATAGCAGGGAAATCAAAGAAAAATACAAACAATTTGCTGTTCCTTGGATTGAAAATATGAAAAGAACAAAAATTTGCAGTGTATTCGAAAATTGATGGGTTAAAAGTTTTGTATTGTTTCTGCTTCAAAACATGCCATATTACCATCATGTGGAGAAGATGCGCAGTTTCCTGTTCCTTTTTGTAATTCGAGTGATGAGGGGCTGGGCCATGTTCTCTTGAGGTGTGAGGAGCTTTCTAATATAAGGGGCAGTTTTTTTTCAAAATGGGGGGGGGGGATGAGCCACTTCTAGGTATCCTTAAGTGTACGGCTCCTAGGTCTATAGTGTGTTTTGGCAACATGATAGAAAAAGTTATTAGTTTAGTAGAAACTCGGTAGGATATTAAGTGAGGCTGTGAATGGTTGTTTATTATTTGAGATTGCTTTTTTTCTTTTCTGTAAATGGCTTAATAGCTTTTAAATACAAATACATATATAAGTGTCAATACTATACGAATGAATAATATTAATGAGCCGGCAAAGAATAAGGACCAGTTGCGCCAAAGGCCTAATTCGGCTTGTTATTTCTGAGTGATGTTGGCTTGCGTTAGGATATTGCAAAAAAAAGGTTCTTTACTATCGACCTATTGAAAGATTACATTCGCGTGAGTTAGACCGGATTATCCTGTTGAATCATTTAAAAAGAAATGCAAAGGTTACAGTCGCGTGAGTGGAACCAAACCACCCATTTTAATGATTTAAAAACAAATGAATTTTCTTTGCCCGGCCTTTAGCTTATAGCCCGTTATTTTTGTGTAGAGAAACAAATAGGGACTCAACTAAATAAAAATTATTACTTATCTTAAATGGTAGATTATTCAGTTACGGCAACAAAGTAGACTGTTAATTATAATTCCTAAAACCTAGATTATGTTTTAGGTTCCTCATAAAACTATGGGGTTTATTGAAATACTGGACGAAAGCTCATAATATGGGATGCTTATTTTCAATTTTTCTCGCTAATAACAGTTATGCTTAAACTATTACATTGTATATAATTAATATTTTTTCTCGAAGATTGTAACATATATAATTCTGACGAACTATTATCAGAATCATGGTAACAAAGTTCGCTTTGTTTGTTTAATTTTATGGCAGAATAAAAGGCTGCTCATATTTGTGTCGAACCAAGGGTTGGCCGAAAATTGTCAGAAAAAGATTAGGAAATTCCAGCTTGCAAAACATGCAGATGTATCCAGCTTGACTGATTACGATTGATATTTATGACTATTTATGATTTATGACTGATATTTACGTTCGTTTTATCTTGTGAATTGGATTTAGAATGAACTGAATAAACTCATCTGATCAACTGACTGAACCAAAAATTTTAAACACACAACATGCGGCATTTTGTACTACTTTATCTCTACGTTCAGAGTGGATGAAATGTTAAATGCTCATCAGTCAGTCATATATCGAACCACGCCATTTAATTATATTGCTCATAGTTATAATGTAGTCATTGTTATCACATGCTATCAGGCTGTACACATAGGCCTACTTAGATGTAAAACTTTTGTAAGAAATCTGATAATATCCCTCTACACCATTCTATTCCTTTATTCTGATGATAAAATTTACTGATTTTTTTACTAGTATATCTTTAGCGTCTTTGAGCGGTTAGTTACTGAAATCGTGATTGTTTAAATGATTGACATACTTTTGTTTTGAATAATAATGTATTTAAAGCATTAGGGCCATATACAAAACAACTAAATATAAAACTTCAGAATACATACTGTTATCACACTACATAACCCAAACTGCACTCGTCCGATCAACTTTTATTTTAACACGATTCAATACGAATCTACATACTGCACTTATTGCACCTGGAGATGTGCTATCTTCATGATATCAGGAAACAGTATCTCGCTATCCCCCCCCCCCCAGCAAGATTCCCTTAAAATCGAGAGCTCGCGACACGTGCGACCAAGTGGGCTACACTGTAAAAAGTTTTTCCGTATAAAGATTAAAGTTAACTGCAGTATTTGCTACTCGGATTACTCTTATCTGTATGCAGATAAGATTAATACCAAATAGAGATAAGACGAATCTGAGTAGCAAATACTGCAGTTAACTTCAATCTTTATACGGAGGGACTTTTTAAAGTGTCGGTTATCTTCTCCCTCCCCGCAAAGGGAATATTATTAGGAATCAGAAATAGATAATAAGAATAAAATCCATTGTCCGCTAGGTATGGCTGACGCAATAGAATCGGAGCGTCCCCTAGCGCCCAAACTTGGAGTTTCTTGTTTCGGGTGTACAGTACAGTAAGTGCCGGTGCCACGGTGTCCGGCCGGTGCCGGCACCGGTTGCCACGTGTTAGAGTTTGAAGATCAGCAGGTTTGAAGTAAATAGCCTAATTTGTGGCTGGCAATGCTTGTTTCGGTGGCCACTGGGTTGGTTTCGCTTAATTTAAGAGTGTACAGCAAGTGCCGATGAGTGGGTAACCCCTCGCTTCCTAACATACTAAAAGACGAAAACCGCGCAAGGAGTGAACCGAGCGTGATACAAAATCACGGTCGGATACGCCCTTCCATGCCTTCACTGTAAAAAGTTTCTCCGTATAAAGATTAAAGTTAACTGCAGTATTTGCTACTCGGATTCATCTTATCTCTATTTGGTATGAATCTTATCTGCGTAGAGATAAGGATAATCTGAGTAACAAATACTGCAGTTAACTTTAATCTTTATACGGAGAAACTTTTTACAGTGAAGGCATGGAAGGGCGTATCCGACCGTGATTTTGTATCACGCTCGGTTCACTCCTTGCGCGGTTTTCGTCTTTTAGTATGTTAGGAAGCGAGGGGTTACCCACTCATCGGCACTTGCTGTACACTCTTAAATTAAGCGAAACCAACCCAGTGGCCACCGAAACAAGCATTGCCAGCCACAAATTAGGCTATTTACTTCAAACCTGCTGATCTTCAAACTCTAACACGTGGCAACCGGTGCCGGCACCGGCCGGACACCGTGGCACCGGCACTTACTGTACTGTACACCCGAAACTGTACACCCGTTCTTTTCCTTTCGGAATCTGTTTTTTTTATGTAACGGCTTTTTTGTTATCCACTCTTTACGTTTCAGGCGAACGACCGGTTTGACTCAACCGGTTTCCACGCCATCTACAGGTTCGTACCTGTTGCAGAACCTGTCTCAATAACAAGGAAACAAGAAACAAATAGTACAGGTGGCTCTACAGGTACGTATCTATGTTCCACAGGTCCCAGTCCTGTCATCGCAGCCATATAGAAACCAAAGCGTGTTCCACCCTTTTTACATTAGAAACTATTAGTTGGTATTTTCGTTCCAACCTCCTGAAAAGTTACTACGCTCACCGTTCCGACTTTCTGGAAATAGTAACTATTCGCTTGCAGCGCTCGGCGCAGTAAGCGTGGTAACTACGATCTCTGTGACGCGATTGGGGTGGTTAGGGCATGGCGCGATATTTGCAGAAAGTAGAGGAATTCGTTCCAGCCTTGACGCCAAGGAGCCAGAAGCCGTGACGTTATACGTAGTTACCACGGTAACTAGAGCGGAACACGACCCAAAATCCTGCTGGTTGTCCAATCTGGTCGGCACATGCGGGTATCTCTGCCTGTGTGACGAGCTTTAAAGGATGAACTATACTGGGGCTTCGAACCATTCTCGTCGAGGCCGTTCCTCAACGGAACGTCATACCTGTATTACTGCTTCGCACTACGTTTTATCAAGAATAAGTAACGAGACAGAACTGCTTCTCCCTATCTCGGTCATACAAACATGCTGAGTCAAATAAAATACTGCCGACTCCCGACGCAAACGAGCTTAGGTTACTAGCTTCGCCCCACATCACGTTTCGTGACCTCTCAATAGCTATATCGCTGTTAAGTCGCTGAAGAGGAAATCTAGCAGTCAAAGCTGATTGGTTCTATGGACGCGCTCCAGAGCGGGTCAGCGCGCTGAGTACAGCTCCTGCTAGCCTCCTTCGGTATTTCTTGTGCGATAATCAACGGTGAAGACGGAAGAGGAGTAAATGGGTATCAGCATCAGCTCAAAGCCAGAGCAAATACCTCTATGTCCACTCAGTTTTGTCGGGGTTTTCATAGTCGATGCATGCGACTATAGACATAAGTTCTATCTGATTATTTGTTCTTGGTTTTATTCATTCTTATTTCCAAGATTCCAAACTTCCTATGTCAGTTTTTATACACCCTATCGCAATAACCGAGAAACGAAGAAAAGCAGGAACCCTTTCTGATTTCCTTCTTCTTCTTCCTGAAGAGAGAACCCCTTTTCTGGCGGAGTTCTTCTTCTTTTTCCTTGAGGAATTTCGATGTTCGGTTTGGATTTGTGGCGTTTCGCCTTCAAGTTCAGTTCAGTTCAATTTTATTAAAATCAAAATAAAGGAACAAAATAAATTTCGACCCCTACAAAGCTCCATGGCCCGTTACATAGGGGTTTTTAGGGGTCGCCTCTTGTCGAGGCGAATCTGGCTCCCACTTTATGCGAAGAGCTCATTGGTCAGAAAAACTGGCTTTGAAGGTTTTTACGTGTTTCCCACCAAAACCACGGGGACCAAGCGAGGCTGAAAACAGACGGAATAATTTTGTAATTTTTTTGGAAACCCAGCCAAGCTCCAAAGGAATGTTAGAATGTTGGGATAAAAATGTTTTTCGACTGCTCTTGTGTTTTAAGGAACCTGTCCTACATATAATGCTAATGCAACCTACTTTCGTTTCAACCCGGAGACCCAGACTTCACACGGTTCATTCTACCCCCCCCCCCCCCCCCCCCCCCCCGAACGACATCTCACTAGCTGATTTCCTCAGTTGCCTTGTTTCGCGGCCTTCGATGCGTATCATGCTGTCGACAGTTGTTTCCGAGAAGGTTATTCATCAGAAAAACGGTTATTTAGATTTCTCCCTGTTTTTGCTAGAAGTCAACGAGCCTGAAAAAAAACTTAAAACAGCTATGTGTGGGTAGTGTGTTGAAAGAAGAGCCTGGTGATAAGTATTCAACTATTTTAAGATACTGGAACATAAACCGTGCAAGTGGTGCTGTATAGTTTTCCCCTTTCATTTGAGCTTAAGCAAAGGTAAATGTTGCGCTGTGGAAATTCTGTTTTTCTTCCTGATCGCATGATGATATCCACGAGCTTTTTTTTCAACCGAACGAGCGAGACATTTGAAATGACTAAATATCTCGGATACCCCCCCCCCCCCTCCCTATTCCGCTTATAATTTCACTCTGGAAAATGGAAAAGAAAATTTAATAAGAAGGTGAATAGGTTTCACTTCGCTCAGTTGGCGCTATGCCTAGCAACGAGTCCCGATAAAGATGATTCGGAGAGTCAGAAAAAGTGCAGTTCGTATTTCGATGTTTACTAGATGTGTTTTTGCTCGACAGTTGCCTCGGGATGCATACTTTCTTGTCTAGATTCATGTTAGTAAACACTGTACAAATTTCTCCGAGTAAGGATTAAAGTTAAAGACCTAATCCAAACATTCTGTTTACCTTCTCTTAAGTTGTATTTTTTTGGACTAACTTCTGTTTCGTCAAATTTTGTAGTTTGGCTCTTGTTTTGTCTTACTTGCGTTTTATTGAGTTCTTGTTTCCGAAAAGCCGAACTACACCAAACTACGTCTGCGAGGTAGTTGAGCTCCGAGTTTCAGGTTCGAAACTACAGCAAATGGAATGGACAAATAAAACGGCTTTTAAGCGAAACTACGCCGAAACTACATCCAAAAAAACGCAACGTTAGTGATCGCATGCCACGGGTTTGTTTACATTTGAACTCGATTGCCGAGTTGCTGTTTTGGCTCGAGAAAAAACCCACGCACAACCTCTTCTTTTCTAGATGGCGGAATTTTCCAGGATTGATTAGCAAAGAATTATAAGACCTAACTGATAATTTTTGTATGTCTTCGGAGGTACCACACTGGTCTTGGTTTTATAGTTTATTTCTATTTGTAATAAACAGTTGGTACATTAGATGGATATTATTATTCTGACCCTTGGCTCCCTACGTGCCATAATAGCTGTCCGGGATAATCGGCTGAGATTTAGTCCAGACAGAGCTATTTGAAACCTAGGAAATTTGGTGGGTTTTTTTTAATTTGCTCATTGTTTACGGTGTTTTTAGTGGTTTTGAACATTCATAGTGACAGTAGGGATGGCTAGCATTGTGTGTGTGGTAGAAAGACCATTTTTTGTGGCGCGCTTTAACTGCAGTATTAGCCACTGGGACTAATCTTATCTCTACTGAGATAAGATTTTATTCAGTAATGTATAAAACGGATGCGTCAGCTACGATGCTTCATCAGCGATATTTTGGCCCTTCTTGGCAAGGGTCCTCGTCAGGCTGTCAATCTTCAGGGTCAACGTCGGGGAAGGAAACAAACCTGTACTAAATAACTGAAGCTTCTACCGAAAATGAATATCTTATTCCGCTATCCTTATTTCGCAGTTTATCCATATCCTTATTCGTAGTTTAAAAATCGGTTAAAGAAACATCTCCTTGAGGGTAGTTGGTGAGTGGAGGGTTTGGAAGACGAGAGAGGACAAACTGACAAATTAATTAATTAATTTTTAGTTTATTTAGTGAAGGTTTGATTAGAATATGGTAGTAAATGTGTACTGGTTGCGTTTTTCAAGCACGTATGTGCTTTGTGTGTAACCGGTCGTCAAGCCGGAATGAATTTTTGTTAGTAAAGTTTTTGAATCCTGAAAATCCTATTCGGGCAAATTACTTTCAAATACCACTGTAGGAAAAAAAAAAGATTAAGATTAAGATTAATCCTAATTAGAGATAAGATTATTTTTTTAGACACAAGATTAATCCCAGTAGCAGATACTGCAAGATTTTTTTTACAGTGAACGCCCGTTTAGTTGTCCCCTTCTGGCGCTATGACGGAAGAATGAACTCAATGCACAAACGAGAACCATAGCAACAAAATCCACAAAATAAACACTAATGATCAGTCCCTATACAGTTCTAAGAACCACCTTAAATCAAGTACCTTCACGCTCTCCGACGCGGCGGCATATGACGCAAAATATTTGAAAAATGAACGCGCCTTGGTTTAAAAGTGGGAAAATCAAGCAAAACAAAGAAGTGCAAAACAGAAGATAAACCTGATGGTCTCCAAAGTCTTCAAAATGAAAACATTACTTTGAAGCTTCTCATATTCTTATGTGTGAAAGAGTCTCCGGCAGACCTTGAAGCTTTCGGTAAAGTTTGAGTTGCCTGATGGGCAAAACTCGGCTATTGTCAGAAAAAGCGCTGAAAGTCGTGAGTACAAAACGAAAGAACAGCAAAAAATGGGGATTTCAGAATCTGATACTTTCATAAGGGAGCTACACTGTACAAAAAATCTTGCAATATTCGCTACTGGGATTAATATTGTCTCTAAAAAGATAAACTTATCTCTAAACCGGATTAATCTTATCTCAGTAGAGATAAAACCAATCCCAGTAGCAAATACTGCAGTTAAATTAATCCTAACTCGGAGAAACTTTTTACAGTGTAGGGATAGTAAAGAAGGCAGAATAAGCAGAATAAGCCTTTAAATCAGATTTTCACTGAATTTTTATTTTACTCATTTCGCCTAGTCACCATAAATAGCTATGTCTAGATATTAATAATTATGGATGAATAATTTGCATTAGTTAACCCATAACATCTATACCCGTAATAACAATGGAACTTGTTTTATGACCCGTCACAAACCTCAAATAATGTCCCACATGTGTCACGCTCAAAAAACATTCATCTGTACCATCCGTACTTCATTGAACATCCGCTCTCAGGACACCCCCTTCTCCACTTACTTAATTAGCCTACTAATAAATTTACAATCGTAGTTTTGGAAGAGCATCGGTTTAACAGATCTTGAAACTTACCCATAACCTCCTCACCCTGGATCCCCCCCCACCCGGTTCCAGCTTTGAATACCTGGGTGCAAGACCGAGAACCCAGGAAATGGATTACCGTACTGAAACGTAGTACGATAAGATTCCCAGTAGACCTTTTATGATACTTCATACAGAGAATGCATAGAGCATACCACTAAAACGAGAAAATGATTGTGTATTTACTAGTCGAAAAATAATAGTAAAGTGTCACGAAGACCAGCAACAGGAAAGCAGTCCAGATTGGAATAAACACTACGCACCGAGTCTCGATTTATCTCTTCATCGAATCTCATCTCACGATTACAATCCCTTAATTCCCGTTTGGCCATTATTTCACTCCCTTCGGCACCATTTCCTAAATGCCTCAGAGCCATTATTTTCGAATTTACCTTTTTCGGGAGTTACTGTTCCCTTGTGTGACATTTAAGTCAATCGGGTTGGAATAGCCTTTCGTTTGCTATTTTCCAAATGCGAACTTTTGATGATAGAGAGTTTGCACCCTATCCGACGAAAACGAAGATTTCTTCATGATCATAAAGAAATAATTTAACATTGCGAGGTATAGGACTTTCGACATTGCGACTGAATTATCGGCGTTTGTAACTATCGCAATTGCTTGAAACGTTGACTGAGAGTTGATGAGAGTTCGAAGGCTTCAAAGTTTGAACACGAAAAAAAGTCTCGCATCCTATTGGGATCGACTAAAACCAGGAAGGGAAGGGAACGCGAGAAAAGCAGGAAGGCATACTAAAATCAGGAAGGGCATACTAAAACGAGGAAGGCTGTCGCCAGAATTCAAAACTGGAAAGCCGCACCGTTCCCTTCCTCTGTTTAGTATTCTTTGAGGGGTCGGCAACTTTCCAAATTCAAAGTTCACCATCCCTACCTCGTTTTAATATCCTGTAGTATCCGTCGTTTTAGTATCCGTCTGAACTAGAATGAAAAGGTGGATTACAATTTTAATAGTTACTGACCCCTCACTGAACCCATGTCAGGATACTAAAACGAGGAAGGGATGGTGAACTTTGAGTTTGAAAAGTTGCCGACCCCTCGAAGAATACTAAACAGAGGAAGGGAACGGTGCAGCGTTCCATTTTTTCGGAGCCTTGAATTTCTTCATCGTTTTAGTATGCCCTTCCTCGTTTTAGTATGCCTTCCTGCTTTTCTCGCGTTCCCTTCCCTTCCTGGTTTTAGTCGATCCCTATCCTATTGATCGATTGTGTCGCGTCCTGCAAAAACCAACCAATAGGAATCAAGTTTCTGTAGGAATAGTCTGAAGCTTTCAAACTCTCATTTCTGTTGAAAGTATTCTACAAAATTTGAGGATACTATAAAAAGAGTAAGAATAACTAATACAACGATTTACAGGCCCAGAACGGTTACCAAACGCCGATAATACAGTCTCAAAGTCGAAAGTCCTATGCAATGTTGAATTATTTATTTATTTGTGACCCGCTTTTTGGATAACAGCGGAGTATGAGTAAACTATACGAAGTAAAATACACATATTAAAACATTTAACAAAATTTGTCGAATTTGTTCACGCCCCTTTCCGTTTCCGTCTGGTAGGGTGAAATCTCGCTTTCGACTGGGTCGTGGGCAGTACGATTTAGTAACGGGGGCAAGTGAAAGTCCGTATCAAAATCTGGAATCCTACTCAGATCTTCAGCCTTCGCCACCTTCAGTCATCGCCACTCAGATCCTCATTCAAATCTGCCTTGCCAAACTTACTGTGGTGACGCAATTTGTCTGTTAAAGCACACTTTATTTTCAGTTTTTTGTATTTGATTTTTTTCATCAAGTTTTTAAACTTAAATTATTTACAAAAATATCTCGTCTCATTGTTCCGCTCGACTCCCCAAGGAGTCTCCGAGGAGTAGCGAGAGTGCGTCTCTAGTCTGGTCTAGGGGTTGTGTTCGAGTGTTTCAGGTTAAGGCAGGAAAAAACAAATAAAGCGTATTCTCGGCCTTCCCCGAGGACTCCTCGGGGAATCGAAGGGAATGGCGAGAATAGAGGGAATCACTCGGGGGGACTCCGCTTACGGAAAACAACGAGAACACAGGGAATGCTTCTTCTAAAAATAAATATGCAGTTGACGAAATTAGTCTGGATCCACTTTATTTTTGGTTTTGTTTATTCTGATTGTTTTTTATTCATTTTACGTTACACCAACACCAGAAAAATTTGATTCCCCTCTGAATTTGAAAGGGAAAATTGATGCTGATGATAATTGGAGCGTTCCCCGTCCGTGGGGACTGACGAGAATACGGGGAGTGAGTCCCCGGGACAAACAAAAACGCGGGGACTCTCAAAGTGGAGTCCTCGGGGAACGGCGAGAATACGCCTCTAACTAGACAGTCGATTTATAGGAAAATTATAGGGCTCATCTACGAACTTTACCTGTGCTTTGGCCCGTAGAATCCTCAAATCTTAACCTCTTCGAGAGTTACCGCCCTAATACACGGAGAGACAAACTTTACGAAGTCATAGTTATCCCGTCACTACATTTTGGGATCCCAAGAAGGAGCAGGAACAAAACTTTGGTATTGCTCTGGAGTTTATAGTTGCGTTTTTGCAGATACAATGTTATCTGTTACCACGGTAACTGAATCTGCAATTAGTCGTTTTTGCAGTTACCGTGGTATCTAATACCACGGTCTTCGTTTTCCCAGTTACTGTGGTATCTTTGTATCCGATACCACGGAACCTTGCCAGATACCACAGTAACTGCGAAAACGACTTTAGACCGTGGTATCAGATACCATGGTATCTGCAAAAACGCAACTTATGATTTAGTTTGTTCTTGGCTGCGGGCGGTTGCCGGAAGTGCAGCCGAAATTTCCGAAATTATATATAACCCTCGCTTAAAAAATTAGGTGATCAAGAAAAGAAAAAAAATCTCTTCTTGCAAGGTCTTCATTTTGGTTAGTCTTTGCAGCCAGTTGTATAATTTCCCATCAAAACTGTGTCTGGTCAAAAAAATGAATATTTTTTTCTATTCCAGGCGTTACCAGCAGTTTTTGGAGTTCGGTGGTCGTCTTGCTACTGCTCTTCGCTGACCGGTGACAAACTGTGATCAATGTCATCTGTAAATGTAGATGAGATCTCCAAACAATCCAACAGAGTTTATATTTGTATAGTTGTATCATACATGTAAATGTTTTTAAAATAAGAAAAAGTCTACATTTGTAGTTGCAAGGCTATTTCCCATTGGCAGGCCGAGGGAATAACAGCTGATGGGCTGTTTGGAATGGAAGGGCAGTATTGAAGCTCAAATGACAACTAGCACTACATATTAGTTGCGATTTGTCAGATACCATGGTATCTGATACCATGGTCTAAAGTCGTTTTGCAGTTATAGTGGTATCTGATACCACAGTCAAAAGGCGTTTTTGCAGTTACCGTCCCCGTGAGAAATTCTTTGACTTTGTAGTTGTATGGTAGTTGTACGAAAAAGTTGCATGTATTGATACGTAGTAGTATCGAATAGTTTGATTAATAATATGTAGTAGTTTGGAGTACTTTGATTTAACATGCCTCCGCCTTGGTTAATCTGAAGTATTACTATCCGATAGCATCCAGTTTGCTAGTAGTAGCATGCAGTGGTAACAGTTCCTACTGTATGCTGCTCTTCGTACAACTACATACGACTAATTCTCGAAAAATTTTCGTCGGGGTGGTATCTGGCCAGTTATCGTGGTATCTGAAAAATCATCTCACTTTCATCGATTTTTGTCAAATTGGTGGGAAAGAAGTTGGCACTTGGTGATGCGACTGAATATCAGTTTTTCTTTTGGGAAGACTTCGAAAAGTGCAATTTTGGCAATTGTCGTTTTTGCAGAGCAACCGTATATCAGATACCACGGTAACTGTAAAAACGACTAATTCCAGATCCAGTTACCGCGGTAACAGCTACCATGGTATCTGCAAAAGCGCAACTATTGTGTTTCTGCTCAGATGTTCTTCGATAGTTGACCACTTTACAACTACGCTATCCTTACAGAAAATCGTACGTGCTCTGACTGTTTTTCCCCTTTTCCGTGCCCCTTGAATCTTGGCAAAGTTTGCATAACCGATCTCCGGACGAACAAGCTCCTCGGAAAAAAAGGATCGGGCGCCTGATCCGTCACAGTATGGCCGTAATGAATCGAGAAGGTCTTGGTTTTTTTTTTTTACAAGATTTTGTCTACCGTGACGAAAAACTTGGGCGGCGGACAGAAACTAGTTCGGTTTGGCTGAAAGTGACCCCCCCCCCCCCACATACGCGCACACTAAAGTTGAAGGTGTTAGTATAGCCTTTCCTTTCCTCCGAAGAACTACGGCTCTTCTGAAGCTGACTGAAGAAATCAAATATATGCAGGGCTTGTGGAGGGGAAACTCAAGGGATAAGTTTTTCTATGACAACGATCATTCTTCCCGAACTGGGTAATTTCGAAAACCAAATTTGTTGCTGATGGTTCGGCCACAACAGAACCCGTTTTTGAGGAAAAACTTGGCTGGGTAAAGGATTGTTTAAATTTTTCGGTTCTGAAAAAAAAATACTCGAAACGGAAAAGATAGCTAGGACGCTCTTAAAGGACCCCTCTTGCTTATTCTGCCTTTCATAATATACCTAGCTCCCTTATGGGGGTGCTAAATTATAAGGTGCTAAAATCCCCACTTTTCTCAAACTGTTTCGTTTTGTGCCTACCAATCTTTAGCGCTTTTTTGGCCGTGCCGAGTTTCGCTCGTCATACAACGCTAAGTTTGACGGAATCTTGAGCGTCCGCTGACAACTCTTTTACACATAAGGGTGATCTTTTGTTTTTTAATTCTTTTATTTGCTTAGTTTTCCAATTTTTTACAACGGTGCGTTCAGTTTCAAATGTTTTGCGCCCATCCACCGCGTCAGAGAGCAGGAAAGCTGGATAGAGTCGATAAGCGCTAACAAGAAAATTGCGAGTTATCATGGTTGAAAGTAATAGTATTTTCGAAAAGTTTTTTTCTGACCCATTACATAGGGATAAGATCATTTCTAGTAAGAGTTCTGCTTCAAGCATTATTCGGCCCTTTCTGCCCTTTCAGTCTGCAAAAAACGAATCTGCGAGTCATGCATGCATTCATACATAGTAGTTATTACAGGAATAATAGGGTTTAGGGTGCACAAGATCTGTTATTTTTTTCTAGATTTTTGTTTTAATCTGTTCAGGCAAAAGCAAAGTCTTCGTGACAAGGTCCTTATCATGGCGCAGGAGCAGGGACATCTATGAAATGCACTCAGTTTTCCGAGTGCCAAGAGGTGGCACTACACGTGACAAGCAGGCTTCTTTGTTTGTTTACTTTCGGATTTGTTCAGGGGTGAATCCCTTTACTATTTGTTGTCTTTGGATCTGTTGTTACTGACAGTAGAATCTACAAGGTTATTGTCAAGTACAGTTTAGCTGCGCTTTATTTGATTTTCACGTTTTGAACTTGTTATAGCCTGGTTAATGCCCAATGCTGTTTTATTTAGAGAACTCTCCTGGCAATTGTCCCAAATAAATTACCACTGTCTGAATGAATTCAAATTTTGCGAGCAGGAAAGCGAAGTCGGAATCACTTTTCAATGGTTTTCACGCTACTTCGGAAAGTTGCAGAACTTTCCAACCCGGTTTTTGCACTTTGGAAACCAAAGCATCTTTCCGGAAAGTGATTCCACGAGGTTTGTGGAAAGCTCCGTGGAAAGCTGAATCTCTCGGCGGGAATTTCAAAGGTGTAGAGAAGTGTTGCTAATAAATTAAAAAAATGGCAATCGTAATTAAGATGACTTCAATGTAATATATGAGATCAAAGAACCGTTCAGTGAACCATATTTATTCGAAAACATTTTCTCGGTGATATCAGCTTTCCATGCGTTTTCGCGATCAGTCCAGCGGGAAAATGGAAAGGGATTCCAGGAATCCCTTTCCCACAGTTTTTGTGATGCGCTTTGTTTGTCGGAAAGTGATTCTGAGATCTCGCGAAAACCCTCCTCAGGACCAGGCAGGGGCATCCCAACGCCTTCGTGATCGGGAGGGGGGAGGTGCAGCTTCAGAATTTTGCTTTAATGTTTCTAGGTTTTACCAGAAATTCTCTGTAGTCTAGTTCTGGGCTAGTTACCATCTCTGCAGAACAGCTGCAGAAACTCTAGAATACTATTGAGTTCTGACTTTCATCGTGTGTTACAAACAAAATAGTTAGTCCTCACTTGTCAAAATTAACCTACTGTATGTCATAACTATACATTGACGAATAAGCTCAAAAATCAAGATGCAAGTGTTACACTTTTGGATGTTTCTTCCTTGATATAAAAAATCATTGACAACAGAGCAAAACCAGTGCAGGACCTTCTCCACTGCTTGCTGGCCGAAGATTGAAAACTAGTGTCTTTTTCTGTGTCTTTATGTGTTTTCTTTATTTTCTTTCATTTACTCCACTTTGGGATCCCAAAGCGTAAGTGGAGGGATAACTATGACATCGTAAAAGTTGTCTGTCTGTCTGTCTGTGACCCCAGACAAGTAGTTCGTCGGGAAATTGATTGAAACTGATTAAATTTTTTATTTTGGTGTAAGAAGACATGCTGAACACTTAGGTGAAAAGCATTTTCTTCTCGGACAACTAGTTCTCCCGGATTCCGGCCAAAACCAGAAATGTTTTAAAAGCAAAAGTTTTATTTGAAGTCGATTAAGTGACAGATTTGTGTGTAAGAATAGACACTGAGTCGGTATATGACAATCATTTTTTACCCGGACATATAATTCGTCCGTAATCCGGATGTAACTGGAGTTTTATTTGAAGTTGATTAGATGTTCTTTATAGAGATAAGGATATACGCTGACAATAAGTTCGCTCGGAATTTGGCCGAAAACGGAAATTAAGCAGAAGTAAAGCAGGAAGTTTCGGTCAGTGTCTTCAAAATAGATATGGCTTATCTGAATTTGGTTTTCCCTGGTGATTACTCTGGGGAAGACTGGATCTGGTGAAGAGAAGCCCCAGTTTTCGGGATCAATTATTAGATTTTTGGGATCCCATTGAAACCTTTGGTCTTGTTCGAAATGGCGGGTTATAAGTACATTACCGTACTTACTTACTTTACATTAAACAAAAAATAGGCTTGTTAAGACAAGATCCGCTCGTTCCGCATGCAGTTAGGCTAGTACGCTAACAGACCTTCAAGAGTCTCAAGAGGCTGGTCAGCCATTGTTGAATGCAAGGTGGTCATAATATACCAAATCTTGTTTAAAAAAAAAATTCCCCCTTTGCTGAGGTAACGGGAGTTGCGTTTTATTTGAAGTTCATAGTAAAGTGGACTGTTTGTTGTCATTTTACTCGCCAGCGGTCCGTGCACTGGGAAGGCTCGGGTTGCCCTAAGTTGTCATATTTGCCAGCGGGCCACCTGCTGAGTGCAAGCCGTCCGCTGAGAGCTAACTCGTTTTTTAACTCTTCTCGGTTCACTGGAAAGAAGTTGAGAAAGCTGTCAGAGCTAAATATGTCTCTAGTTTTGGTAGGCAGGGGACAGTTCAGCGCACTGGAAAAAGAGCGGATGCTCATTCCAGTGTAGTCAGCTAGGAGTAAAACAGATACTTACAGTTTGCCATCCGCTCCCGCTGTACTATGAACTTCAAATAAAATGCAACTAGGGATTGTCATAGCCAGCTTGTGAACGCTTTCCGTACTAGTGATAACACGTCTTTCAATTCATGAGAGACTTTGAATATATCTTTAGACTTTAAGTGTGTTTCAAGGCTCACCCAGCGAGATCATGTTGGAACAAGGCTAACTCATTTTTGAACTCTTCTCGGTTCAGTGCTATCACGGGAAAGGGGTTGAGAAAGCACTAAATATGTCGGCTTCGATGAGGCACTTAATCATAGGCAAAGTATTTTTGCTGGTCTGGTTCACCGTCAATCCTAGTTCTCTGACCAATGACAAGATCATTTCCTCATTTAGGAGGTGTAGAATTCCTCTCTTTGTCAGTTCTATCACGGCTTTGAATCAGATTTGTCCGTTTCGCCTCTTTGCGGCTAGGCAGCTTAGCCTTGGTGATTTAGATTGACTCAAGCAGGTCTGTTGTCCTCAGAAAGTTAATGATTGTTTTGAAGATGGAGGCCTCAGCAGCAGGGGGAGAGTAGGCTACATGAGGGATCCAGTCGGGAGGTTGAGATGGTGCTTCGTGAACAAGACACAACCTGAGTTCTATGTTTGTTAAAGAGGATTTGGCGATGAGTGCACTGGAATAGGATGTGGTCCAGGTCTCGTTCAGGGTTCTGCAGAGTCATCAGAGAGGCGAGGCTGGGGGTTGACCGTCCGGTGTTTGGATCTTGTATGAGTGTGCTGGCTGGTTAAATCCTGTTGCCCCCGCTCGTATCCGGTGATAGACTCTGCTTCCCAGTTTTCCCCGGAATGGGGAGAACTTAGGGTGGGGTTTGGCAGTCAGAAGGCTCTTAGAGCGGATGCGGGAAATGTCTCGAAGTGGGATTGGCCTGTTGGTTGTTTGGCGGGCTGACGTCGCTTCCTTAGCGGCTTTGTCGGCAATGTCATTCCCCTGTATCCCTATGTGGCTGGGGATGTACTGGAGGGATATGGAGCATCCTTTTTTGGAGAGCTCTTTGATCAGTTGTATTGTCATGTGGAGGTCGATGTGTTCATTTTCGCATGTTGGGGTTGCTAACGACTGGAGCGCTGACATCGAGTCTGAGTAAATCTCACATTCATGGGAGTTGTTGGGAGTCGTAGTAGGGTCTCAAGTGCCAGGTTTATTGCACGGATTTCTGCTGACATGATGCAAAGAGGGGGAGGGATTTTTTTTCAGAGCGACGATCTTCAGGTCGGCCAGAAATGCGCTGCAGCCCGTTTTAGAGTTTGAAGAGTTCGATCCGTCAACAAAAATCGGGAAGTGGTTTTTGTGAGCTGTCTGCGGCAACTGGGCAAACCTTATTTCGACATATTTTGAAGCGATAACTCGGACTTCTTCGTGTCGGCAAAACGGAGGAATATTGTAGGGTTGACGATGGTCCACGGTGGTAAAGTGCTGATTGTCGGCTTGACTGTATCTGGAGCAATAGGGTGGTACGCTTGGAGACGCTTGATTTCGGGCGGGAGACGGGGGAGGGCTGTTGATGTAGAAGCCAGCTGTTCAGTCAGTAAGCGGGGGGGGGGGGGGGTGCCTTCAATCTTGGTTATGTATCTGGCTAGCAGAAGTTCCCGCCGAGCGAGGACGGGTTCGATTCCTGCTTCGTCCAGAAGGAGTTGTGCTTTGGTAGATCTGCAGCGCCCAAAAAAAATCCGTAGACAGTCAGTCCATAAACTGTATGAGGTCTGATTTATTGCTTGTAGAAGGCAATGAGGATCTTCTCGGAGAATCCAAATGGGGTAGCCGCCAACCTGAGCGTGAGGCGGATTTTGCGGAGGCGTCGGGTAGATAGGTCCTTGACGTGGGGCAGAAAAGTCAGCCTTCTTCCCAGGATTATTCCAAGATATTGGGTTTTGAGGTGTCTCAGGGATAATTTGCCCGTTGAGAGAAATGTTGCAGGGTAAACATCCTTTTTTAATTGTATGTAATACATCCTTTGATTAATTCAATGCCGGGGTGCCCGCCGATCGTTGTATTTATAGCGTAGTGGTCTGTTAATAAGTCGTCCACTCTGGAGATCTGGCTCAGAAGCGTTGACGATACTATTGGAGATCAATCGTGGGGAATTGTTTGTTCTTGGATTATAATATGTGTTGAGCTTAGCAGGCGTTGCTAGGGAGACCCCCGGGAGGTCTAGCAGTAACTTCGCGATCAGTTTTCCAGCCTTATTCTTCTTGATACAGCCCCACATGGGACTATGAGCGTTCATGTCACCAGTGACAATGACTCGCTCGCGACATAGTCGGGTGGCCATTGCTGAAAGAAAGTCCTCTGCTTCGTTGTTCCCATTTGGGTTGTAGAACGAGACAACCACTAACGGATTACATGACTACCACAACTTCACCCCGACAGCGTCAACCTCGTCTTTAAAATCAGGGAGTATGATGACGGATTTCTTTATTTCTTTTCTTATGAGGACTGCCACTCCTCCCCTTTTCTTCCTGAAGAACGGTCTTTCCTAAAATCATACCCTGAGACGACGATTGTACCCCTCTAGTTCAGGTTCGTTTCCTACAGGCATGGAACATCAGTTTTGTTAATTACCAGCTGGTTCTGTAGCAAATTGATTTTATCATTCGTCACGGACCTTGTATTCTACTGGATTATTGATGTTGTGAGAGTGGAATTAAGATGTGTGTGAAGGCTGGCGGGTTAAGTAGTTAAGGGCTTGGTGTTTATTCAGTATTTTAACCAGCTCTAGCTCAGCCTCATCCATGATATTTGGTCCGAAGTACTTTTCAGCTACGTCTCTGAGGATGACCGCCTTGACTGCTTGTTGCATTTTTGCTCTTGAGATGAATGTTGTAGTCAACGTGCAAATAACAAGGTTGCTTATAGCTCTTTGGTCTTGCAGTACGTCCTTGTATAATGGTTTTGATGGTGCTTTGTTTGTTGATGGCCTGGATGATGGGCCAGGGATACATGAATACCCGGGAAGGTTGTAGGGCGGGTTGGAGATTTGGCTGTGGTTGAGCTTCCTGATGGGGAGGCTGTAGTTGGGGGGGGGGGGCTAATCTTGTAGAGACAGATGTAGTAGGGGGCAGCTTTGACATGAAACTAACTCGTAGAGCTGATGTAGTTGAAGAATCACTGAACTGGGGTGGCACTATCCTGCGTATATGGTGCCTTTGGTATTCTCCCTCTTGACCATTCGCCTTTGTTTCTCCCTCATCTTCAGCCAGTCTCGCAATCTTCTTTATCAGATCTACCGAAGTCTGTATCTGGGCTACAGTAATATAGGAGATTACCGGAATCATCAGGTGAACGTTCCGGTACACTATGTTGTCTGTCTGCACGAACTACTCAGGTAAGTTGTGTGTCATGGTGATCCGGACCAGTCAAAATTTATTGGTACTAATACTAATAAGAAGCAAGAGGTTTGCCTCAATTTTGCAGTCATATGATCTCCTAGAACTGTCAAACCTCTATTATGGGAGGTTTGGCAGACCTAGGATATCACTGTATAAATGAGGCAAACCTCCTGCTCGGGAGGACACTGGAGCAGCCAGATCGGCAGAAACCCCACAGATAGCAGGCGAGGCAGACACCGGGACAAACCTCAGAATCAGGAGATTCACTTGACAATCAGGTCAGAATAAACCTCCCAGGTAGGAAACTACAACAGTGGCCAGATCAGGAGAAACCTCCAAGGTGGGAAACTGCAACAGTGGTACCGTAGACTGTCACTTTGATGTCATTGGATTCAAGATTCTCAAGTCTCCGGCGTTTGATCCTGATCAGGACAAAATATTTTCTCAGAAATGATCATGGTAATGGAATGTAATCCTTGGTAAGAAACTATTAATGTGTGCATGACGATTAGTAACTCTAGTGACTGAGAATCCACCACAGGAGTGGAGGCCAAGAACGAACGGCTTAGTGAATTGTATAGCTGCTTTAAGCGCTTTAATGTGTTAAGATATCTTTCTTTCAGGTACATTTGACAGAATGGGGAGTAAGGACTATTCTTTGAAATGGACTGACTACACAGAGGCGTTAAAGTCAATGCTCGGTCAAATCCTTACTTCTGAAAACTTCACTGATGTGATTTTATACTGTGAAGGACGAAGTATAAAATGCCACAAAGTAATCCTCTCAGCTTATTCTGAATACTTTATGACCATACTAGCTGCCAATCCCCATCCTCAACCCATAGTGCTTATGAAAGATGTACGCTTTGAAGACATGAGTGCCCTTGTTAGGTTCATGTACACAGGTGAAGCTGTTGTTCTGGAAAACCAGGTCACCACCTTGATGAATCTAGCCCAGTTTTTAAAGCTAAAAGGGCTAAGTGACACGCCGTACAACCCTCCTCCCCCGCCTGAGCCTGAACCAGTGGCAGCAATAAATCGTCGACATTCAGTTGATGAAACAATGCTAAGACAAAGGAGATTGGAATCGGAGATGAATTCGCTGTATGGTGGCCAAACCAGTGAAATGCAGTATGTGAATGGTGGATCAGTTCTGCCTGGAGCTCCCAGTTCTAGCAGCCAGATTTCCATTAGCAGTCTCTTGGTAAGTTAGAACCTTTGAAACTCTCGGCTGCTTATACGAGGGGTGTGCCTAAGATTGGTGGCTTCAGAGAAATAATTTAAATAAAGGGTACGCCTAGATCAAACTATTATGATGCCATATACTTTTAACGGCAAAACTCCAGGAGCTTCGTAAAAAATTATCTGGACAAGCATATGAACGGCTTACTCCCTATCACGGGCTCATCCGTTTCTTCTGTTGATTTTTTGTGTTAATTTTGTTGTATTAGTGTTTCTTCAGTTGTTTATTTGTTTCTTTCTCTTCTCTAGTCTCTACTCCACTATCTTCACATTGTTTTTATGCAGTGGGTTACAAATAAATTATTATTATTATTATTATAAGAAAACTCGAAAGAAAATTGTTTCACACCATACATGGAGTTTTCTTGCTAAGTAAACCGGCGTAACGAGGATGATGATTTTGGAAGGACCTGTATGGATTGACAGCGCTACCTCTATCGCTTATCAACGGGTTTCTAGTCCGTGATTGTACACCTAACAACAACTTCCAAAGTCTGTAAGAGCACGACAGGTTGGAACGCTTTTCAGATCTGTCAGTAGTTCCTGTTATAGCATTGGCGAAAATGGCTTTATGCTTAAATTTAAATGTAATTTATTGAGCCTTGATTGGGCCATACACACACTGAAGCTAAAACAATAAAAATAACACGCAGCAATCACGCTTCGTAATAAGCTTAACATCTACCATTTAAATTATGCTGAACATAGCCTTCTCTGCCAACGTATTTTAGGTTGTATGATTATTCTGCCCGGGTCCCACTTTAGTCCCACCTGACGGTAATAAGACTAGTTGCGCTTTCACAGATACCATGGTATCTGATACCACGGTCTAAAGTCGTTTTTGCAGTTATCGTGGTATCTGATACCACGGTCAAAAGGCGTTTTTGCAGTTATCGTGGTATCTGGCCAGTTAGCTGGTATCTGATATTGAGATACTACGGTCCAACCGTGGTAACTGGTCGTGGTATCTGAAAAGTCATGTCACTTTCATCAGATTTTGTCAGATTGGTGAGAAAGAAGTTTACCGCTTAGAGTGTGTTCCATCCTACTTACCGTAGTTACTACGCATGACGTCACAAATTCTGCCTTTCTCTCGTCAAGGCTGGAACGATTTTTCTATTTTCCAGCAGAATATCATTCCGCGGGCGAATCCGACCAATCACGTGACAGAGATCCGTAGTTACTACGCTCCCGAGCGTGGTAAGCAAATAGTTACTGTTAGTTACTAATTCGAGAAGGCTGGAACGGTCAGCGTAGTAACTCTTCGTGAGGTTGGAACGGAAATAGTAACTAATAGTTACTATTGGTACGAGGTTGAAACACGCTCTTAGTGACGTGACTGAATATCTGTTTTTCTTTTGGGATGACTTCGAAAAGCGCAGTTTCGGCATTTGTCGTTTTTGCAGAGCAACTGTATATCAGATACCACGGTTACTGCAAAAACGACTAATTGCAGATCCAGTTATCGTGGTAACAGATACCATGGTATCTGCAAAAATGCAACTACTGTTTTGCGGTCGAAAGTGGGAAGAAAAGACGATGGAAACGTAAAATAGTCGAGATCGAAAAATCCATCTTCTTCATTATGGAACGTATCTTTGGACAGATCATAGGCCAAAGTCAGTGACTTTTGTTAGTTAGTTTTCCCGAGCTGTGATGGTGGGAATATTCTTAAATTTCTCGTTCCAAGTGCGACCATGATGAAACGTAAAGAGTGGGTAATAACCAAGTTAACGATCCAAATTACGTACAGATGTGACTGCATGTGGCTCGGCCATTCGGCGTCAAAGGTTTGATAAGACCGAAACCTTCCCCCTTTGGTGGGAGCCCCCCCCCCCTCCAAATCCCGCCCCTACTTGATTGAGGTCCCGTCGCTATTGTTTGCAATTCCTATTTTTTTGTTTGTATTTCAGAACTCAATTAAGCAAGAAGCACCATTGGACACATTTGTAGAGTCAGACCTTGGAATGGATACAGGAGACTCAGCGATGGACGTGGTGAGTAAAGAGGAACTGAAAATTATTTTATATATATATATTATTATTTTATATATATATAAGTAGTTCGCAGTACTTATTCCATACTTTTTTAAACATTTGACCTGTTCTTAGCTACGGCGTGTAATTTTGACCTGTTATTTTTTTATTGATGTAGTTTATATATGAATTGAGTGCCTTTATTTAAACACCGACATTTGACTATTTTACTTAAAAAATTTAATGTTATACCTGTATGTAATATTGACCTGTCGTGTTGATTGATAAATTTTATTTATGAATTCAGTGTTTGAAGGGTCTTCATTTGAATATAAAGCATGTAAAGTTACTACGGATTAGTCATTATTTATTTATTACATATTTATAATTGAGTGCTTGAAAGGCCTTTATGGTAACTCTGACACATCGAAAGCTATTATTATAAATTCAAAGGTACTAGGGATTAAATCATTATTTATTCATTACGGTATTTATTTATTACATAGTGTTTCTGCTAAAATATTCTGAGATAGTTGAATACTTTAAAACGTAGCTATGCTCATAGAAAATTCCAAAAGGCTTCGGCTGTTTTTAGCCTTTTTCCATGTCCCTTACCTTGGATGATAAACTTGTTAAAATTCGCGCAACTGGTCTTCGGACCAATAAGCTTCCTGTTAAATGTTCCATGAGCGCCTGTTAAATCTTGTATAAAACGTCTCGAAATGGGCTGCCGTGCCTTTCCAGTTGGCAACACCATGTATTCACTGATGAATCATTATGCCCATGGAAGAAATTTGAGAATCCGGGAGTCGTCGAACTGCATCTAGTTTGCTAGTGAGCAAAGGAGTCAGATGCTAGGTAGTAACCACCTGAAAGAAGTTAACGTATGTGGAGTCACAGAGAAAGCTGGTTTCAAGCAGATACGGCATATTTTTAGGTACTCTTTAACTGAGATTCGTGTTTGCAGACCCCAGAGATGTTCCTTAACCCCAACCCTGCCAAAACCCCATCTAGTGCGGCCACCCATATTTGCGTAGACACTTCCTATCTACACGAAAAAAGTGTCCAAAATGAACTACTTCACCAGGAATGGCTTCAGTATGACAGAATACAGAAGAATATACAGCAGTCCCTTCTCGCTGCGCCGCCTGCTTCCAGGCAGATGTCTGTCGAAACCCCCCATGCTGTAACTGGTAGGTTTACTTCTGTTCTTAAGGTATACGGTAGAGTTGTGTTAATTTAAAGATTGCCCTAATTTGAACGTTACCGAAGAAATTCAGACATTTTGAAAGTTAATGCACAGTCGTAAGCGCAAGCCGCGCCAAAAAAAACACGAAAAAGTCGGGGTCCCTGGTCTTCTTCTTCTTCCTTAAAGGACCTGTCTTACTTATAATAATAACGCAACCTACTTCCATAACCACTCCATATATTTATAAACCCGGAGATCCCAGTTTTGTACGGTACATTCTAACCCCTCTAGCAGAACCACGCTGATTTTCTCACTTGCCTTGTTTTGCTACCTTCGATGTGTATTACGCTGTCGACGGTTGTCTGCGAGAAGTTTTTCCATCAGAAAAACCGGTTCTGTAAATTGTTTCCCTGTTTACGCCACAAGTCAACGGGGTCTCGAAATGTCTTAAAACAGCAAAAACCTTGGGTGATTTGTTGAAAGCATCAGCCTAGTTTTAAAGTATTGAGATATTTTAATATACTGTATGTTGAAGAGTAAATAGTGCAAGGGGTCCTTTAAGTGAGGATCCGTGTTCTGAGGCAGCATCGCTGTTTTCTTTTCCTGACTTTCTTCAAACTTTTACTGAAAGTTGAAAAATTCGTTCTGTCCTTCACGCCAAGAAGCCAGAATCCGTGACGTCATGCGTAGTTACTATCGTAGGGTGGAACACGACCTTTGTCTTTTCCGCCTTTCCATGGGAAGAGGAAGTTGTGAGTTTTTTTTTTGTGGGTGAGGTGGGGGGGGGGGGTGAGGCTGACTTATCGGATTTTGGTAGTTGATAAGCGTCAATCTTATAGATTAAATTGTACAACTTATGAATATTGTTTAACTTAACTGGAATTGAAATATTGGGTGAAACAGGGTACAAAAGATTTCAGATAACGGTCAATCGAGTTTATGGGTGGTCTTAATAGTCTCTGTGAAGCAGCGTCCCTCTGTCAATCCTGCCAATGCGCATAATCCCGCCAATCGCGTCACAGAGAGCATAGTTATCACGCCCACTACACTCCGAGCGTGGCAAGTAGATAGTTACTATTTCGAGAACGTTGGAACGGCCAACGTAGTAACTTTCCACGAGGTTTGAACGAAAATAGTAATTATTATTCGCTATTGCAAGAAGGGTGGAACACGCTCTAAGAGTGGGGAAGGAGCGTGAAGTAGGAACAAACATGATCAAATCAACCATACACTCAAGAAGTAATTGAGCTTGCTGTTCTCAGTCTCTGCGTTATTCTCTTTGCAGATAGGCTACTCTTTGCATACCACTTTGTTGCTCTGGTCGAGGCCAAGATCTTCCTTCACTGGATACGGTTTGTTTGATTGATGGTGTTCTCTTCCCTGGTATTTTAAAGTACAATAGGTGTACTTTACCAGGATAAAGTCACCCAAATTATGGGTGACCTTATCTGAGGTTTGGCAAAATGCTGTTGTCTAAGCCTGCTCACCGTGACATTTTACCCCCAGAAGCCCCGACAGTCAGTCGCACGGGACAGGAACTAAAACTTGTGCGTGCTCGGACAAATTGCTACCAGAACTCTTTCGTGACCTTTTTTACGTCCTTGAATAATAGTGTATAATAACATGTTTGTAGTACAACATAAAATTAGCCACTGAGTTAAGATTGTTGTGTAAATAAACCTCTCTCTCTCTCTCTCTCTCTCTCTCTCTCTCTCTCTCTCTCTCTCTCTCTCTCTCTCTCTCTCTCTCTCTCTCTCTCTCTCTCTCTCTCTCTCTCTCTCTCTCTCTCTCTCTCTCTCTCTCTCTCTCTCTCTCTCTCTCTCTCTCTCTCTCATATTAGCACCCCCTAAAATACAATATTGCATCAGAGTCAGCCGATTCATAGACACAGGTTATTTTGGCTAATTTATCATTTTCTGCCGTCCGCCAGTTTACTAGCTTTGACAAATATAGGCACGAGTTCATTTTTTTTTCTTATAGACTCGTTGATTAGGCTATGCTCCCAAATTATCTATATAATTGACAGATAATTATGTTGATAGTAGTAACTGAGAATTCATTGTAAGTTTTGGACGTACCTGCAAGTTTATATTTGTACGTTTTTGGCACTTCTACGCTTTCACATCTAGAAATCAAAACTTCCGTTACGTTTGATCAGATAGCATTAGAGCCATCTGCAAGCTATAGACACGGTTTATTTGAGCAGCCATGGCTCTCTTTATCACTCGGCTCTATAAAATGATTGATTTTCGTTCGTGACCCAGAGCTTTTGAATTGTTCGCGCCTTGCGAGTGCAATCTCCGAAATCGTCTCCGCGGAGACGCCGAAGAGGTAATGACAGGCGATAACAAGAAAACGGCTTATTTTCGGATCGCAATCTAGGGAAGTCAAATGTTTTTATTCCTGAAGCATTTCCTGAAAAATAAAGCATAGTTAACCTACTTTAAAGTCTTACCAAAACGTAAGTGACGGGTAACTATGATTTTGTAAAAGTTGTCCGTCTATCCGTCCGTCCGTCAGTTAGCACGATAACTGTCGGAAGGGGTTGAGATATTTTCTTCAAACATGGCATGAGGATTCTTTGGGTCAAAGTACAGACCAAGTTCGAAGATGGGCTCTGTAGCCCTACATTTAGGGGTAGGGGAGGGGTTTCAAATTAAGGGGCGAAAAAAGTATTTTTTAAACGCTAATGAGATAGTCGATGTTGGGGTAAAGAGACATGCTGAATTCGACTATGAAAATTATTTTCTCGCTGGACAAATAGTTCACTCGGAATCTTAAAAAAAACGAAAATTTGTGAAAAAAAGTTTAATCTGAAGTTGATTAGAGGTTTGATTCAGGGGTAAGGAGACATGACGAATCCGAATGTGAAAATTATTTTCTTGCCGGTTGGGCCAGTTGGCCCGGAATCCGGCCACAACAGGAAATTTAGCTTGCAGTTTTAAAATCCAATGATATGGTCGATATAGGGTGAGGAAAAATTCTGCAATTGCATCTTTCGCCATACTAGCCTAAATATCGATTAGAGATTCGGTGTTGGTGTAAGGAGAAATGCTGAATCCAGTTTTTGTCCTTGACGGATAAGCTGGAAAATTTTGCCGAAACCCGGAAATTTGGATCGAAAGGTTCGCCTGTCTATGTCACCAGCTCTTTTGCCCAGCATGCAGTTCTTCAGGAGTAGCCTACTGCTATAAGAATGAATTTGATCAAGTGGTCAAGTTGGTCTGAATTCGATTAGAGATGAGGTATTGGAGAAACATGCATGCTGAACCCAGATCTGAGCTTGGCTATAGGTTATAGCAAAATTTTAAAGGGGTTTGGCGAAGACCGGGAATCTGCAAGATTTGCTTGTCTGGATCAAGTAGTCTAATAAATATTCAATATTTGAGATCCCATTAAAACCTTTGGTCTTGTTTCGTTTTAAATGATTGAAGAAACGAAAATAGTTAGTGTTTTCATGTTAATGGTCTGAATTTATGTTGCTGCGTCAGGCGTCTGATATACGACCGACGGCCCTGTTTGGCTTTTTTCAGAAAATTATATTATCATACTATCTGGGTTTTTTTTTTTCAGAATCGAAGGAGTTGAGAGCTATTTGGGAGGGAGAATTGGACTGGCAAGAATCGCTGGTGATCCCTGGCTCCATCCAACGGACAACCAAGACGGTGAGAGGACGAATCTCATCTCTTGTCATAGATGGAGAGGCGGTCGTGTAAGTCACCTAACCTAATTAAGGAGTTCTTCATTAGTGGATTGATGTCAGCGGGTTGAACCATTCATATAATGCGTCGAACGACCATCAGGGTTGGGCGGTCGTGGATTAGAATTCCTGCCAGGATTTTCGGCCCTATGAACAGTTCCGTACGGAAAAGTTGAGATTTTTTAATTATAGGGGGATGATAACGTTTGTTCATTCAGCCAAAAGGCCATTTAAGACTGAATTCATGTACAACCACACAAATAAACTGGTACACCTGTTACATTAACTAAATGACCCCTCGCATTATTTACTCTTCAACTTACAGTATTTTGAATATTTGAATACTTTAAAACTAGGCTGTGCTTTCAACAAATAACCCACGGTTTTGGCTGTTTTAAGCCTTTTCCGAGACCCGTTGACTTATAGCGAAAACAGGGAAACAATTTACATAACCGGTTTTTCTGATGGAAAAACTTCTCGCAGACACCGTCGACAGCGTTATACACATCGAAGGTAGCAATGCACGGCAAGTAAGAAAAAATCCCGTACTTGGAGGATAAATATTCCTTCAGCCCAAGCTGACTGCGAATCATATTTGATGGTGGAAAACGGATACGTCAGCTGAATTTTATTGGAGCTATATTTCGGCCCTTCTTGGCAAGGGTCCTCTTCAGGCTCAAAACCGCTCAAGTTGGAAAGACGAACTTGTGGGAAACACAAGTTCCACAAGTGTTTCCCACAAGTTCGTCTTTCCAACTTGAGCGGTTTTGAGCCTGAAGAGGACCCTTGCCAAGAAGGGCCGAAATATAGCTCCAATAAAATTCAGCTGACGTATCCGTTTTCCACCATCAAATATAAGAAAAAATCGGCGTGGTTTTGTTGGAGGGGTTAGAATGCACCGTACGAAATTAGGGTCTCCGGGTTTAGAAACAAATAGAGTGTTTATGGAAGTAGGTTGCATTAGTATTATAGGGAAGACAGGTCCTTTAACTAAGCTAAACTCTGTCCTAGGTCA
Organism: Branchinecta sandiegonensis; assembly: GCA_030848855.1. Taxonomy (NCBI): domain Eukaryota; kingdom Metazoa; phylum Arthropoda; class Branchiopoda; order Anostraca; family Branchinectidae; genus Branchinecta; species Branchinecta sandiegonensis. Next base: position 25,647,005 of record JAUPMV010000001.1, on the reverse strand, counting down.
AAACCATTTAACTACATATTTACAGACTTCCACGGCGAAGCTATGGGGTTCTTTAATTTCAGGATATCGGGAACCAATTCCAACCCACCCACAAGGCCACAACAAATTTTACCCATAAATGCAAAAGCACTTGGCACTCTAGGAGTAAGTGGTCCAAAAGCTCCTGCAACTTGGAAAGAGGGCAGAGGTTAAACGTGTGAAAAATTCCTTTCTTTACTCCGCTATGCTTTCTGTTCGTTGAAAAATTAAAATATTAGGCTATTCAGTTCAGTTCACTTTATTTTTCCAAAAATTCTTCGTTAGGAAAAAAAACATCGGAAATGTCAACAGAGATACACTGATCTGCGAGTACATCTATTTTTGTTTTACATAATATTTTGTAAGATTTAACAAAACAAATTAATAGTGACACACACTGTATACAATTTACTCGTGTTACAATGTGAATTGGATCGTATATAGTTCAGATCAGTCTGCTTTATTTTTCGCGAGAATCTTTGCGGGAAAAAATAACAGTGGTATTGTAAAAAATAAGCGCTAGGATTGTCAACCATAAATAAAACAATTCTTGAGTTAAAAAGCAATATAATAATTAGTATTAGTTGAATAGTATTATTATTAGCTTGTTTTCCTGTGTTTATATTGTCTTCCTGACCGATGAATTTGTACTACAGGAAAGCCGACACTTGGCCTAATCGTCTTGAGATGCAACTGATTCCGAAAGCCCTTGTGAGTAGCGTCGGAACTCAGTACTTTCGCCACTGCAGGTCTGTGCTTCTCGACCCAGAACCTGGCGAAAATACGGACTCCCTTTCTCGTGTCATGAGCAGTGGATACGCAGGTGAGTGATGCTGCTTTCACACTTAAAGCAGCCGTGCTATTCACTATGCCAATTCAGTCTGTGCCTCCAAATCCGATTGTGTATTTTCAGTCACTAAAATCTCGTTTTCACCTAACTTATTCATATTTCCTGCAAAACTGAGAAGTACAAAATGTTCGTTACCTGTTGGCAAGTCCATCAAAGAAACCCGTGCACTAGTTATAAAGCATATATGTAAGAATTGCAGGTGAATACGGATCTGTGGTATCTAATAAGCTACGCTTTCAACGACCTATCCTCGCGGCTATCTACAATTCAATCGCCCTAGAGGCATATTAAATGATAGTATTCTTTACTATTTCATATCAATACATGCAACTTTTTCGTACAACTACGCAGGCTACACATTTTTCATCCGGATTGTCGTAGCACATCGGCTGGATCCGGTCTCGTTCTAAAGATGATGTATCTAGGACTTGTACTTGTTCTTCTCACCAAGTCTGCATACTGCACATTTTTGGGGACTTCTCACCAAATCGGACACGAAACAAATCCGGTCACTATTCCTTCATTTTGCTAAATATATATTACGCCTCCCCCCTTGATCGAGAAACTCGAAAATTTCCAGTCGGTATCGTTATCAAAGTTCGTTATCGTTATTATAGCCAAAATATTGATCACGACTGGAAAACCCTCTTGGTTTAGTTTTAGGGTAAAAGTTATATTGTGTACTTCGTAAGTTAATTCTCTTTAGTGTTTTCCTTTCTTTTTCTCTTTTTCCCTATTATTTACTCCGTCTCCGTGCTTATTTTGACGGGTTATAATTACAATCATCACCATCAATATAATATACAAAACGAAACAATGCCTAATAAGTACTAAAAAATACACATGGTTTGGACAACCTTAGTATAATAATTTTCCTGTCTGGGATCGCACCAGTGTTTCCTATTGCCGTGCAGCGAAATTTTTTATTGAACAAAATGTTTTGCTCTAGTTTGATTTCTCATCTGGAAGCCGATGACGTCAAAAGTGACGTCGAAATTAGGAGAAATATATTATAAAAGACATACACGCGAATTGACAATTTGATTTTATTACTCCAGTTTGATTCGTATTGCATTTATGGTCTTTTATGTCTACCGGAAGGCACTTGAGCGAATTTATAGCGCTTTCTGCACTCCTTACGTCTTGTATTCGGCTGTCCTCCGGCAAAACCTAGTATCTGCCAAAAGTTAGGAATTGATCCCACCTAATGAGACCACGAGGAATCCAATGGTGCAGACAGAATTTGTCTCCGATGGTTAGTTTCGGAGATCTCACCTAGTATCTACAAAGGGCCTCAGCTTTGTTTTCGTGTTTTACCTAGGATGTACATACTACAAATGCCAGAACCTTGTATCTAATAACGTACGCTATACCAGCACCCGAGAAACATTGTTGAGAATCACGTGGCAAAAGAAGCAGCTTAAGGTAAAAACGTTTTGCCGGAGGGCAGCCGTATTGTTCCAGTGCTGATCATATTCTGCAAAAAAAAGACATTAAAGCTTTGAAAACGTGTGATTATAATCATTGTACATTTTTTATGTCCTTCCTCGTTCCTGCCGCAACCACAAATTAGTTCAGAAGTTCGGCGTCCAAGATGTAATTTGTTCACTAGAGAAAACGTCAGCGTCACTACTAGTACATCTCGTCATCCTGGTCATCGAATACATGATGTTTCTCATGAATTTTTCAGGCCCAGTTAGAAATTATGTCTAAATTTTGTGTGTTTATACTGTTATTTATCTTGTGTTGTTTTTTGTTTTTCTCTTTACTCCGCTATCACCTTGTGTATTTGGCGGGTTACAAATAAAATATGTATATTAAAAACGAAGAGGAAAGAGAAAAATAATCCGACAGTTCTAGTCGCCAATTTTTGAACACACTACGATTGGAAAACTTGGGTCAGAAACTGCGTTTGAAATGAAATGATGGTTTAATCCGTAATATCTTTAAATACATAAAATCAAGCACTATCAATCAACTCGACAGGTCAATATTACTTATCTGATAACATTAAAATTTCATAAATAAACTACATTAAGTCAGGTCAAAATTACATACCGTACCTTCTGCCAGAGATTTCTTTTAATAGCTGTTCGTGGCTTTTCAAGTTCATTTCATTCCAGCATGCATTCACTTCGATGAGATGGACCTCCCTGTACCATGTAATATCAAGGTTTTGGTAATCATCTACAGTATTGAAAAACGCGCGTACGTTGGCATCATACCAGACGACCAGACTGGTTTCCTTAGCAAGGTTAACGAAGCGATTCGGCTACAGAAAACCAGACAGGTAAGCCTGTTGCAGTTGTATCGCCTCACCTCGTCGACTAACCTAAGACAGGGCGATGTAGCATTCGTAAATCCCGGAGGTTTAATCCCATTTCAAACAGAGTGCTGGATTCTATCTGAGCAAAGTGCCTTACATCCTCCTCGTCAAGGAATTCCGCCTCACTACCTTAGCAGCCGACGTGTTGCCCTTTGTATCAAGTTTGGGACTAATCTGCGTTGTCAACCACGTTTTCAACCCCTATTTCCAGCCCCATCTTGTCCATTAAAACCTCGAGCTAAAGCACAAAAAGTCCCGGTTCTTAATCCCATCAATGCGAGAACCAAACGCTGTAGAAACAGGTTTGTGTCAGAGTTCTTTGAAATATTGAATAACTGACGAATGTATTCCATAATGTCTTAGCTTTTCTAGTGTTTTATTTTGGCGTGTCTTTTCCTGACCATAGTCTTATAATAATGTTTAAAAGATACCTGACAAAAACGACAAGTTCGGCAGTCAATTTTAATAGGCCTATTAAAAAAAACTGCGGTTATGAGCCTGTAAGTGTTACGTTTTTGGGATCCCAAAACTTAAGTGGAGGGATACCTATGACATCGCAAAAGTTGACCGTCTGTCCGACTGTAAGCACGATAACTATCGAAGGGAACGAGATATTTTGATGAAACTTGGTGTGAGGACTCTTTGGGTCAAGGGAGAGGTCGGGTTCGTAGATGGGCTCTTTAGCTCGACATTTAGGGGTGGGGGAAGGTTTCAAATTAAGGGGCGAACAATATTTTTTGAAACAGCTAATGAGACAGTCGATTTAAGGGTAAGAACACATGCTACGATGAATATGAAAATCATTTTCTCGCCGGACATGTAGCTCGCCCGGAATCCGGCCAAAACCGGAAAATTTGTTAAAAGTAAAAGTGTTATATAAAGTTGATTAGATATGCGATTTAGGGTTACCCCAGAGATGAAATGCTGAACATTTATATTAAAATCATTTTCTTGTCGGACAAGTAGTTCCCCCGGAATCCGTCCGAAACCGGAAAATTTGTAAAAAGTAAAAGTTCTATCTGAAGTTGATTAGATGTTCGATGTAGGGGTAACAAGACATGCTGAATCCGCTTTTTACAATCATTTTCTTCCCGGTTATATAATTCGCTCGGAATCCGGCTGAAACCGGAAAATTTGTTAAAAGTTTAAGTTTTATCTGAAGTTTATTAGATGTTCGATATAGGGGTAAGGCGATACGGTGAATTCGTTTTTGTGCTTTAGTTTTTGCCGGACAAGTAGTTCGCACGGAATCCGGTCGAAACTGGAGATTCGGCAGAAGTAAGGCAGAAAGATTTGATCAGTTTCGTCAAATTAGATATGACGTATAGCCTAGGGGTAAATACACACGTAGTGAATCCATATCTGAACTTGGTTATCTCAGATGATTAGCCATTGACTCTTCTGTTTCCAAATCTTAATAGTCAAAATGTTCAAGGAGTTTGGCAAAGACCGGATATCTACAAGACCAAATTGTCTTGGTCAAATATTATATTTTTGGGATCCCATCGAAACCTTTGGTCTTGTTCTAAAACATGAAACTAAACATCGTTTGCAATGTTACTTGTAATCATGAATACCACGAAGCCTATTTGGTCAAAATGGGAGTATTCTGTAACACTTGTGACCTTCGAAGTTGTCTTTTGAATTTGTGCATCCTTGGGTTACATGTTATCAAAATTCTGACAGTATGGGCTGTTAAACTGCCATACCATGTAAGGCCGTTCTCGTATTTTACCCCTCGAAGTTTCATGTTCAATTCAGTTCAATTTAGTTTATTCATAAAAAATCTTGAAACGGTGGTAAGCAAACTAGTTGATTTTACGTCAACAATGTGTACAGTAAAGTTACAATATTTGAAACTGAACAATGTATATAGAGCTAAATTAAAACTGGCCATTTGTCTGTCATGTCACGTAACTTGTCATAAAATTACAATGATTAATATCACTTCATCTTAGTGTCAAAATTCATAATATTTACAATTAACAACAATTACGCTAAAATAACCAAAATATCAATGACCTTAAAATCTAAGGGAAAGATTAGGAATCAACTGTAAATCCATTGTTAAAGAACTTGACAAAAGAAGGGACAAAACTATTTAGGTAACGGGTGTGGGAACATGCAACCGGTTGTAGCCTTGGTACTGGCCGAGCCACTGACCGCGGAAGTTGGACCTTCGAGCTCTTCGTTTGTATTCTGAAAAGTGCCTCAAGAGATTTCAACTTTTACATTTTACAGGGAGTGGCGTCACTGGTTGTCGCACCACTGTTAGCTGGCGGCACTGTCTCCATGCCAGGCTCGCACTAACTCTCTGCCACACCGAGAATGTTACTACTAGTTCTATCTCAGTTAGCTATTTTAACTTTATGTGTGAACTCGACCCAGGGAACACGAATTTTGAGTTCCAGGAGACCCATACAAAATAACTCATGAGTACTATCTTTTAAACTTGATAGTCCTGATTTAGTCGTATGTGCTATAAAGAACAAAAGGTCGTCATGCTGTCCTTTCAGCAAGCGGGCCCTTTAAATTATATATGTGCTATGGCAGTCGGGACGTGTAAACGCGTTACATGTTAGTTTTATTTTAGAAAATTCACAATAAAAATCAACACAATACAAATGATCGCACTGCATCAAATTTATATCTGAAGTAACAGCTGCTTCAACTTGTCCAGTAGCTCACACGACAATGTGTGGGAAGGGGGGGGGGGGGGGGTAATGCCGTTTGGTGCTGGGACTGGGCTATTTGCTTTCAGAAACTGTGTCCATACTTATGGTGTACCCAACATTTAAAGCATCTTGGCCCAAGATTGGGGATTTGTGTATGACTGCGGTAGCAGTTTGTGCTTTAACTTTGTCTCTGGTTTGATAGGTGAGGGGTCTTGAAGTGAGGGGTTATGAGCATATTAAGCAAAGTTATTGTGACACCATTTGATAAAAAAGTCGTGTGACTTGCGATCGGTTTGAGGGTCTAGTGGTCAGTAGATCTGAGCACTTACATGTGCCAGTGTTTGTTTGTCTTGTTAGACTTGTCATTTGAATCTCTAGAAAGTGTTATGGTATGTAGAGGAGGGTAGCGAGCACATGTTGAACCTGTAAATCAGAACTTACGAAACTAGGTTCTTCAGACATGTTTTCGAATCCGCAATTCTGTAGATCACGGAATTTTAAAAAAAAAGAAATGAACTTAGATCGAGTTTTTCAGTGCTGATTTTCCAGTTAGTTTCAAATATCTCAGTTTGTAAGTAAGTACTCTTTATTGCCCGTCAAGGTAAAAAGAAGCACAAATAAAGGAAATAAAAATGAAAAAAAAACAAAGATACATAAAGCTTGCAGTAGGCTAGGCCACTACTACAATAAAGTTTACAGCAGAGGTATACTTCTTTGAACGTTAGTTAACTTTGAACAGTTCCATTTCCGTCCACTTCGTGTGAATTGAGAACAAGTAATCTGATAGAACCTCCGTCTTTGGTCCCATGCAGCGTCTATGGATACCCCGATAAACTGAGCGGAGCTAGAGGTACTTGCTGAGAGGTTTGAGTTGATACCCGTTTACTTCCTTCTTCGCCGCTGCGCATACCACATGAAAAAAAAAACGTGGGGCCTGCAGGGGTAGAGAACCCGGTCTGCAGCGAGTTGACGTGACGTCACAATGGTGAACAACCAATCAGCTGTAAAGGACGTTCGTATTTTTGGCGGGTCTACTGCTCCTCCGCTCGTTTCAGAATATATTCGACGCCGCATGGTCGTATTACAGAGATAGGGAGATAGAGGTTCTATCAGTTTATTTGTTCTTGGAGTAATAAAAGTCAATACCCGTTAGCCAAAGTTAATGATAGAGGGCTGCTAAGAACGCCTGAATGGATCTTCATTTTACCACTTAGCCCAAAACTGCACTGTTCAAAATTAACAAACGTTCAGAGAAGCATGCCTCTACTGCCCTCACTCCTTACTTACTGTGTTTGTTGTGCACTATGCTAAAAACAGTAAGATAGTTCAGGTTACTTCTTATGCACTATGTAGATAGACGAACTGTTTTTTGTTTGGTGTAAGCGTTTCTCGCTTCAGTTGTGGTACGAAAGGCACAATCCAAATGTGGTAAAATGAATCTTCTTATGTGGTATCTTTTCATGGTCCCTCAGGTTAGTTTAACCTTCTTTTTTGTGCCGGGCCTACCTGATTAAGGCTACTATTGTTATTGTCTTTTATTCACTGTGGCTGTGACTATGATACTGTGAAGTTGTTTGCTTGGGCATTGTTCAAATCGGCACGATAGGCTGCATTAGATTTTTTGCGTCATAGATTCTTGCCTATAGCTAAAGCAACCCAAGCAGGCTGCGATTTGATTATGAACTGCGTAAGAGATAGTAGGATAAAAATTATCTGTGTAGCTCTTATGAAGCTTATCACACCAATTTGAACAATACTTTAGGGGTCCATCGTTATGCTATGTCTTGATATCGGGGTTAGTTGGTTGAGTTGTTTTTCCAGAAAAGAGCTACCCGTCAATTTGCATAACCGCGGCCAATAAGCTATGTCTCGTAACCAAGGATCGGGAGCGTGATACGTGTCGTAAAGAGGACAAACATGGCAAGTGGAAAAATCGATGAAGGCTAGGGGGGGGGGGGGGGGGAGAATATTCCTATGAAATGCAGAATCACGGAAATGAGAATAGATAGAAAACGGAAATATGACGGGTCCTTTTAAGTCCTTGGTATTCCCAGCTGAAGTCATAGACCCGATGTCAGGGGACTTCATACTAGTGGACTCCTGGTGTAGGAAATAGTGTTTCCGATCGTTGGCTACTATTATCGAGGGGATGTCACTTTTGCATCGATAATGCAAGGTTCACACAAGTCGGACTCGCCGTGGGCACGATTAAGCAATAAACGAAACCAAGGTAGTGAAACATTCAATCAATCAATCAATCAAGTTTAATCCAAATAGCTAAAAGCTAGAAGAGGAATACAAATTTACAAAATACACAGACACGAAACAAATTAACTAATACACTTACAAGAAATGACCAGAAATAAATGATGGGATGAAACTACGTAAAAATTGGGCAGAAGAGCTAGCAGGATATGGAGAAAACTGATTGCCAGTATTCCTCTCAGACCGACGCACGAAAGACGGGAGGGGAGGGGGGAATAGATGGGCCATCTGGGGACAACACGTTATCTTAGCTCCAAATTTGTTTGAAAGAGTATTTCTGCGTACAGATAATTTAAATTTTTTTTAACATTTAGAGAAGTCTTCTATAAGAATAACTCACATGTGGAAGGTGGAAAGAGGATCCTGTTGCTGTTAATGGCAAACTTCACAGAGAAATCCTTGCAGTGACATCCCCTTGAGACTCGCAAACGAATGACTCTTGGTTGAACCAGGATTCTCTACCTTCAGACGATTGGTTGCTCTGTTTATCTCAGATTTAATGATTACCTGATTGAGGCTGTGTTGTTCATCTTTTGTACCCTTTTTATTTGAAGTGAAGTTTTTAAATTTGAATTCGGTATTGTTTTCTGATTTAGGACCGGCTCTATGCCGGTGATAGCGCCGATTTCTATTTGAGGCGCACTCTCGCCGCTCTCTGGGGATTGCTTGGGGAGTCAAGGGCCTTACCTTAGATCCTTCTGTTCCACTAGAGGCACCCAGGGCATCCAAAATAGGCGCTAGTCTTCCCCATGGTGGGCTGCTGCCCAGTCATTTGCAAATCCTCTTTTTGGGGCATGGTACCCCATGAAAATCTGTTGAATTGCGAATCAGAATGGAAATTAGCTTTTCAAATACATTTGTATAAAAATTGAGGATTTGTGTGTGACTGCTGCTGCCACCACATCTTCCCACCCATGTTGCAAACTTGCGGGGAAGTTCCCTCTTCCTTCTGGTTGCCAATTCAGGATGTTGTTATGCAACCTGGATTCGTCCATGAGAGGACGTGGCCCAAGTATCGCCATCTTCTTGTTCTGATAACGTCCGTTATACAGTAGAGGTATGCTTATGTGAACGTTTGGTGACAGTGGACTTTGCCATTTTCATGCACTTGCTGTGACTAAAGTTAACTGACAGTTAGCCAAAGTAGGTAATTAAGAGCATCTGGAAACACCTGTGTAGTTATTTTGGATCTTCATTCAACCATTTAGCCCAAAACTGCACTGTTCACATTAAAGTAACTGTTCACATAGGCATACCTCTACTGTAATCGACTGACCAGTAAGACGCTTACGTCTTGGTTTGATACTAGAGGCGTATTCTCGCCGTTCTGCGAGGACTCCACTTGAGGAGTCCCCGCGTTTTTGCCTGTCCCGGGGACTCACTCGCCGTATTCTCGCGAGTCCCCGCGGACGGGGAATGCTCCGTTTATCATCACCATCATCAAAAAGGACTCCTTATCTGATTTTACTGTAATCGACTGACCAGTCAGACGCTTACGTCCTGGTTTGATACTAGAGGCGTATTCTCGCCGCTCTGCGAGGACTCCACTTGAGGAGTCCCCGCGTTTTTGCCTGTCCCGGGGACTCACTCCCCGTATTCTCGCGAGTCCCCGCGGACGGGGAATGCTCCGTTTATCATCACCATCATCAAAAAGGACTCCTTATCTGATTTGGAGGGGAATCAAGTTTTGCTGGTGTTGGTGCAATGTAAAATTAATTAAAAACAATCAGCAAATATAAACAAAATAAAAAATAAAGTGGATCCAGACTAATTTCGTCAACTGCATATTTTTTTTCGAACAAAATCCATTTTAGAAGCATTCTCCGCGTTTCGCTGTTCCTGTACGTGGAGTCCGCGTGGAGTGACTCCCTCTATTCTCGTCGTTCCCTTCGATTCCCCGAGGAATCCTCGGGGAACGGCGAGAATACGCCTTACCACTGCCAGGTAATGGTAATATGGGGAGTCGATGAGAACCGCGAAAATAGAGGGAGTCACTTCCTGGGAACTCCTCAGGGGAAAAACAGTGAGAACATGGAGAATACCTCTGTATGGGTTATTGTTCGGAGACTCAAAGATTTACGGCTAGACTTTTTCAGGTGCAGCAATCAGTCTAAGTTAGGATCCGCTTTAAAAACCATTGAAGCACTGCTATAACTAAGTTTCGAGAAAATCTCTATTATAACCTTCTGGAAAACACCATTGATGTGTTGAACGACTTCATTACTCCGACAGTAAATTGCCGTTGTCCAGAAACTCGGGTAGACTCTTAATTCCTGTTCATTTCCATTGTTTTTCTGGGAAATCTAGCGGTCTATTTTGTACTATTTGGGTATCAAATGAGGCTTGAGATGCCGCTAAACTGTCACACTTGTCACAGCCCGATTCCAGCGCTGTGGCAGCATTTTCAAAAAAGATGGCTAACGAGGAAGAGAAACAGTATCTTGATTTAGTAAGAAGAATAATTCAGGCAGGCAACACTAAGCAAGATAGGACAGGAGTAGGAACCAAGTCTATATTCGGTACACAGTTGAGGTTCAGCTTGGCCAATGGTGAGTTTTGGTGTGTGGGTGTACAGGAGGGGTATCCAACCTCGAACCTGGCCTAAAATGATGGAAGGAAGTTTCAGTCCAGTCCCAAAAAAGGTGCTAACTGTCAAGAAGGAAACCCTGAGTGGCCAAGGACCTGTTTTGGACTGCACAGAAATTTCCTTGTAAGGTTTCCAGGCCTAGTTCGAGGTCATATAACTTTGAGGTTGGATACCCCTCCTGTACAGTAGAGGTATGCTTATTTGAACGTTTGTTGGGACTTTGCCATTTTCATGCGCTTGCTGTGAATAAGTCTATTACGTAAAGTAGGTAACTAAGGGCCTCTGAAAATGACTGAGTAGGTATTTTGGATCTTCATTCTACCATTTGGCCCAAAACTGCACTGTTCACATTTAAGTAACTGTTCAACTAAACTTCCAGTAGAGGTATGCTTATACTTCTATCAAATATCTCCCAGACATTCCTAAATAAGTGGCTCCTGCAATGGCTGAGTGAAATGCTAGATCCTGAACAGTACGGGTTTCTTAGGAAGAACAGTACAAGCCATTACCTTGTTTACATCATCGAAACTATCTTGGCCCACTTGGAAAACGCCGAAGCTTTAGTGGATATTTTGCAAGGGGATGTCAGCAAAGCTTTCGACACATCTAGCCATGAAGAAATACTGAGCGACTGCATTTCTGATCCTGATCGTATCCAGCTTCCTTGCAGGCAGAAAGCATAGGACAAGATACAAAGGGGAAACCTCGGAGAGTGCAGACTTGACATGCGGCATACCCCAAGGGACGAAATTAGGCCCCAAGCTTTTCTTGTTGTTCTGCAACTTGATAGCAGACTGGCACCAAGACCATGCCAAGTTTGCCGATGACCTTACTTTGATGCTTCTGCAGAGACTTCGCGAGTTGTTGGACACAGAAGCCGTAGTCAAGAAACTCGATGATGACTATGCACAGAAGAAACTGAGCATCAGTAGGAAGAAGTCTGTTATTATGAGGGTATCGTTCCTGAAACAAAATATACCTGAGATACCGGATGTAGAGATCCCAGCTGCACAAAAGATGAAAATTCTGGGAGTCACCTTCAACAACAAAATGACATTGGAGGACCACATCCGCCAGATGCTAGGACAAGCCGTACCTCTCCTGAGGTCTTTGGCCAAATTGCGTCGACATGGTTTAAGCGAGCAAGCCTTGCTAACCTATTACACAGCCCTTATGCGTCCGATAATGGAATACGCATGTGCCGTGTGGCACGCAGGCCTCACCACTGAACAAAGCAACAAGCTAGAGTCTGTCCAGAAGGGAGCCTTGCGAATCTTGGGGGACAGCCATATACCATACGATATGTGTTTCTCACAGCTCAAGCTGACCACTTTGAAGGAGAGAAGGCATGAGTTGGTCATGTCTTTTGGACATGGTTTGCTATCGTCCTCGAAGCACCGTGACATGCTTCCGCCGTCAAAATCAGCCCAGAGCTACACCCGACACCAAAACAAGTTGGAACCATGCAACCCTGGTGCGTCGACGAGATACAGGCAATCATTCAGACAATATTTTGTGGAAACTTTTAATAAGTGACAGACATTTTATTTTTTGTAACATATATTGTTTTATTTATCCTCGCGATATTTACAATAAAGTTATTCATTCATTCATTCATATGAATGTTTGTTGGCATTGGAACAGCATTGGACTTTGGCTTGCTGTGTCTAAAGCTAACCACCAGTTAGCCAAGTTAGGTAATTAAGGGCATCCGAAAACACCTGAATAGGTATTCTGAATCTTCATTCTACCATTTAGCCCAAAACTGCAGTGTTCACATTAAAGTAACTGTTCACTCAAACATACTTCTACTGTACCTCTATTGTAATTCAGGTGTAATTGACTTTTTTTTTGCATTTGATAATGGCCAGATGGAAGGGATCTCCCCAGCCTTGACATCTGTCCTAAAAAATGTATAAATAGGTTTCGTGTCAGTCAAGTACCTTTTATGATTTACATTTTTTTTTTACTTTATTTTAATTTCATCAAAAACACATAAATTAAACAAACAATTTACCATTAACGGCCACTTTTACGACAAAAAAATTCCTGATTGTGGCCGTAATTCTAACCACCACGAATCCTCTATATCATTCCCTCATGGGGGGGGGGGTACATTTTTTTTTTTAAATAAATACCCTTTCCTCTTATCACACTTCTTTCCTTTTCAAAACAGACTACTTTGACAAACCTTTTTTTCAGACGTCATGCCTCTCCTGACAACCAAGCGTGTATTCTGGCGAGGTGTATTGGAAGAACTTTTATGGTTTGTTCGAGGATCAACTAACAGTAAGGAGTTACAAGACAAAGATATTCATATCTGGGATGGTCACACTTCTAGAGAGTATCTGGACTCTCTAGGCTTTAAAGAGAGGGATGAAGGTTGGTTATGAAATATTATGCTTCGTTATAGTAAGAAGTTCCAAGACAAAGATAGGTAGGGGTTCATATCTGGAATGGCTACACATCTGGAGAGTATCTGGACTCCCTAGGCTTGAAGGAGAGGGATGACAGTTGGCTATGAAAATATTACGCTTGAATTGTTGGCATTTTTGGTTTCTGTCCAGCAAAAATTAAACAGAATGGTGAGACTTTGATACAGACGTTAACATAAAACTGTGCTAGCAAGAATTTGCTCCTGACCCACAAGGGACAGCGAGTGGAGTATTAAACAAAACAGGAAGAAAAATACTGAATCACACATGCAACAATACATACAAGTATGGAGGTGTGTGTGGCATAATTCATGGGAAAGAAGATCTCAACAGTTTCTTGTTCACTAGCAGTAGGCTAATTAGTCAAAATATCTAGGGATAGATATCTAGGGATATTTTGACTAATCAGGAATCGATAAAAATGATTCAGTGTCGGCAGCCTCCAGGTTCTACGAGCTTGACGTTCTATCTAATGCCCGTTCTCTTATCATCTCGGCTGCTAATTCAACTACTCGTTATCCCGAACGCCGTGGCCCAAATGCATCCAGTTCATTATGTGACGATATATTCTCGTTGTTCGTTCTGGCTGATGCGAATGAATTGCCTGGGAAACTGCCAAAATACGTCATGTTTGCTGGTGACCTAATCCCAGTAGCCGGCTCAACCGATCATGCAAATTTTACGAAGGCGCTGCATTCGTGGGATCGTCAACTCAAATATGTTTCGGGAAAAGTGGAACAATTAACATCGCTGGAGTTAGCAAACCCATGCACTGTCCATTCGTGGGATAAACTGATTTCGGACGTCAGCGAGATAAAGCAGTTCCAGAAGAATCAAATGCCTCCTGCTGAATCATCCAATTCAGTAGAATGGCCGAGGATTGAAACTAGCGCGATCGATATGGTGAATATTCACGTCCAGTCCCCCCCTCCCGAGTTTGACAACCCATATAAACGGAGAGAAATTTTAGAACAGTTAAGTGGGGCTGACGGGATACACAGAGTTACGGTTTCAAAGGATAGTAACTGGAAAATTCAAACTAAGAAGTCATCAGCGGAAATACTAAAAAAAGGTCTGAGTGAGAAAGTGGGTCCCAGTGTAGAAATCCGTCTTCAAAAGTACATCGGCCTGATCAGTGTCACCTTTGATTTTAATCCGGATATGCTGAAAAGCCAAAACAAAGGTATTATTGATGCCACGCAGATCGGTTCTTCCAGTTGCTACAAGATATTCTTCGAGTCTTCGAGTTCAAAGTCTTACCACCTGCGACACGGTGTTTTTGTCGGGTATGAGCACTTTGCTGTTACCGAGTTTAAGTCACTGCCAAAAATGTGTTGCGGATCCATTGCGGATCCTCGGAACACCCAGGGTACAGTTTCCGTTGCAAAGTGGTCAAGGAGCAAGCAAATAAAAGTAAGAAATGAGTGATTTGAGTGTCATTTCTTTGAACAGTAACGGTGTTTCTAACAAGGTCCATGCTTTATCACATTTGCTAGCATCAGCCGACATTATGTGTCTACAAGAGCACCATTTGCTCGATCATTCGGCTGGAATTGTACATAATTTATCGTCAAATCATTCATGTTTTTTTGTCCCCGCGGTTCCCACTGGAGGTCGTCCTTCTGGAGGCATATGTATTTTTACCCGTCAGAATGTTGATGCTTCTTATTTTACTCATACGCAATATTTCATCGCGATCAAGATTTTGAATTGTTTTGTTTTTACTTGCTACCTTCCAACTAATTACCATACGATTGATTCAGATTACGAATTTAATTATGCATGTTCCGAGCTTTCTAAGGCTGTGTTGAAAGTTCCGCCCAAGTCAGAATGGATCATTGTTGGGGATTTTAATTGTGACCTTACGGATGATCAAGATATCAGAGCATCTATGTTGTTTTCGGCACTTCCTCAATATGCTCTGATTCATAAAAATTCAGACGCTACTTTCATTCATAATTCAGGTGCGTCGTCCAATATTGACCATCTAGTTTCTTCGGATACTAATTTATGTCCAAGTATAGTTGATGTCTGTGCTGATATCCCTATTAGTGATCATCTTTACCTGTCGTTTACTCTTGCTATTCCAATCCCCGTTTTACCCATTACGAGCAATATAGTCCGTTCTAAAAAAGTTACATGCTTGGATTGGGATAAAAAGAGAATTCAAATCTTTCATGTTGAAACGGATAAAATGCTGTAAAAAATTGTCGACAAAAAAACATGCCTTGATCAAGTTGATATAGATATTTTTTATGCTGAAATGGTCCATTGTATGAAAGAAGGAGCGAAAAATGCTTTTAATAATAGATCTTTTTACCCGGGAACACGAGTGTTTGCATGGAAATTTAATGATTTATTAAAAGATGCAAACACGAAAGCCTCTTGTGCGTTTCGCCTGTGGCGTTCAGCGGGAAGCCCAAGGTTTGGTCCTTTTTTTGAGGGTATGAAAGCTTCTAAATCACTGTTCCGCAAGGAATTAAGATTTCACAATGATTTTATTCGGGATGAAATTGGATATCGTATTTCTGAAGATGAAAATGAGCTGTGGAAATTTGTGAGAAATAAGTCACATAGAAAGCACCCGCATGATAAAAGTAGTCTCGGGGCTGATAATTGGATTGCTCATTTTAATGGTACTTTTTCTAGAATTGATGATACGATACATTGTAAACTTGATTCTGAATTTGAAGAAGAATTGTCTAAGCGTGTAATATCGGATATTAAAATTGAAGCAGATGATGTAAAAGAAGCTATAAAAAAACTGAAAAGCAAAAAATCTTTAGATTGTGATGGTTTACATGCTAATCATCTAAAATGGGCCTCACACAATACTATTATTATGATTGCATCCCTGTTTACTTTTATACTCAAGTCAGGTTTGGTTCCGTCGAGTTTTTAAAATCAACAAGTACCCCCCTATTAAAGAAAGGAGGTAACCCAAATGATTGTAAATCTTTCCGTCCAATAACTACTTCCTGTCAAATGAGTAAACTTTTTGAACTAACACTCCTCCCGTATTTTGGTAGTTCTAATCAAGGTTTGAATCAAATTGGTTTCAGGAAAGGATTGAATATTGATGTGGCTCACACTCTTCTGTCTCGTATTTTGATTTCTTGTAGTTATAGTAATAGAGTATATGTATTAGCCCTAGACATTGCTTCAGCATACGATAGTATCATCCACGCTTGGGCCCTTAGATCTTTGTTGAAGAATGGTGTACCAATGAGGATAGTACTCATGTTGCGTCGGTGGTTTGGAGCTTCTCGAATTAGAGTTCTTTGGAAGGGTTCTTACACTGATTTTGATGTTGTTCTAAACCGGGGTCTTCGTCAGGGTGGGATTCTTTCTCCAGTGATTTTCAATATAACTATCGCTGCATGTCTTGATGGTGTACAGTCTTCTTTTATTTATGGTAAAGGTATCCTAGCTTCTCTTATAGCGTATGCTGACGACATACTCCTTATTAGCCGTTCTCTATCGGGCCTTCAGAATAATGTAAATTATCTAGTTAAGTCTTTTAAAGAATATGGCCTGATTTTTCGACCTGAAAAATGCCAGTTTATGGTTTTTGGTCCAAAACCCCTTGAAAAAATTTCTCTTTCAGTATCTGTCCGTATATATAATTCAGTCCTAAAACCATGTTTTAAGATATCTGGGAATCCCTTATGGCTCGACTTTGTCATTAACGAGGGCTCTAATAGTAAAAGATGTGGAGTCGCGTATTTCTTCTAGTTTCGGGGCGGTGATTTGTCTCAGGGATTTCCTATCTAGACGCAATCTTGCAAAGATTTTTAACACTGTTGCTCTTCCACAGGCTTTGCTTGCATCTTCTTTTTTACCTTTTTTAACGTTGACAAATTTATCTCATATTAAAACTACTTTTTTTAATTTTGGGAAATTTTTATGCCGGTTTTCGAAATACCAATCCAGTTCTTTTATGATGGAAAATTATGGTTTAAAAAACCCCACTGATATTCTGAAAAAGAAACGGGAAACATTTTTTTCAAAAATTTATTCCATAAAGCACACTTTGACCGATGCGTTGCGTTGATTGTATTTTGGTTAAAGTTTAGGTAGACTTCATTGAGGATAGCGTAGGCTAATTGTTTTTTTTTCTTTGTTTTTTTTTTTTTTTTTTTTAAATGAAGTAGAGTTTGTATGAGAGTATATGGTCTAGTTATTAGTCTGTAGACCAATTGTGTGAATTTTATTATATTTTTTTTTACTCGCCAGCTTTGGCGGATACAAATAAATGAATTGAATTGAATTGAAAGTCTGAGACATGGAACTTCTTCGCATTTTTTATTCTCTTGTACCATGGGAGGAAATAAAAAAGAGCTTGCAATGCACTAAAGGACCGTCGTACCTACACTAGTGATTCACTCTACGTCCCATACCGTCCAATCCAGTATCATTTCTGAGACATCAAGTTTTGAATGTCATTTTTATTCATCCGCCCATTTTTGTATGTGCCATGTTTGGCTCTGTTTGAACCAGATCAGGCTCCCTCAGAAAGACCGGGTATGCAATTTTTGTCCGTGTTTCTCATTAAAACTAAGGGTTGAAATGCGAAGCTAAAAAAAGCTGGGATGGGTCTTTTATGTTTTAGAAAAACATTCAGCGTTAGAATGTGTTAACAGGAACAGTGTCTACTGCGGATTGTACGTACTTTAATATAATATAATGCAACAAAATAGGCATTTGTGTACAGTGTAGCTTACCCCTAAAAGACTTATCTTTTTTTTTCAGCTTACAGGTTGCCCAGGGAATTTTTGTAGGCATTGTTAGAGTCAAGCTAACTAAACTACTTCAGACGGGAGGGCGTTCCAGCTGTCCACCAATCTGTTTAAGAGGTGTTACTTTAGGATCGTTTCTACGAGAAGAGGGTACAATGCAGAAATAAAAGATACAAGACAGAACTGATCATCAAGCTTGTACAAGGAAGGAGAGGAAACGTTTTTCCATATGGATAGTGGAATAGTGTAATTCGGTAGAAGAGGCGAGGATGTATACCCTGTTCGGTAGCGTGGGGGAGGCTCGTGGGGTCTTTCTCCTAGGGTATGTAGAGTGAAACAAACTAGGGTTACAATGTTCTTTATTAATGAATATACTTCTGACTCACTTGATTCCAAGTTGACGTTAAATCCATAGATAATCCTCACTTTGACAATATGGCAAATGCTAGCAACTGTGCAGTAGTCGTCTGATGGTCTGATCTGATCTGCCCTCATTAAACGTGGAAATTCTTATTTATATACATTCCGCGAACACGTTGAGCTGGCCAGGTCACAGTCACACTGCTGTGACTCATTTCCGCCAGCTCGCTGTTCTGAGAGCTGGCAAGTCGGCAGGTGCGTGTTTGTTCAGGGATTTAAGAATTACAACAATCTACGTCAGTACAGTAGCCCATCATTTTACATTTGCCATTTCTGTTTCAGGCGATCTGGGCCCTGGTTATGGATTTCAGTGGCGTCATTTTGGTGCAGAATACGGCACCATGAATGATGATTACACGGGTAAGGGGGTGGATCAGCTTGCACAGATCGTGAACACCCTCAAAAACAACCCTGATGATAGAAGGATTATTCTAAGTGCGTGGAACCCAGCTGCCTTACCATTAGTAAGTATTATTCTTTCGAGGGTTTGTTCCGAAGGATTATTCGAAGCGGCCCCGCGGCTTTACCATTGGGGAGTCTTTCTCCAATCCTTTTACTTTCTGCTTCAGTATTTTTATCAGTAAAGAGAAGCATTTTACCTCTTTTTTATGGCACTTGCAGCCTCTGGCTCAAGTGCCATATACCGATCACAATTCCGTCTGTCGGTCTGTCGGTCTGTCGGTCTGTCGGTCTGTCGGTCTGTCGGTCGGTCCGAGTTTTTTTGTCCCACATATCCGAGTTAGGGTACTTCTAGATGTGCTAGGACAATGAAACTTGGCAGGCATATCAGGGACCCGACCAAACTAACCTGGAAATAATCAGTTTCCCGATCCGACCATATGGGGGGGAGTGCGGGGCGCTGGAAACTTGCAAATTTAGGGCATTTTGTCACTTTTTTTCTGAGTTAGGGTACTTCTAGATGAGCTAGGACAATGAAACTTGGCAGGAATATCAGGGACCCGACCAAACGAACCTGGAAATAATCAGTTTCCCGATCCGACCATATGCGGGGGAGTGGGGGCGCTCGAAACTTGAAAATTTAGGGCATTTTGTCACACTTTTTCGAGTTAGGGTACTTCCAGATGAGCTAGGACAATGAAACTTGGCAGGAATATCAGGGACCTGACCAAAGTAACCTGGAAATAATAAGTTTCCCGATCCGACCATATGCGGGGGAGTTGGGGCGCTGGAAACTTGAAAATTTAGGGCATTTTGTCACACTTTTTCGAGTGAGGGTACTTCCAGATGAGCTAGGACAATGAAACTTGGCAGGAATATCACGGACCCGACCAAACTAACCTGGAAATAATCAGTTTCCCGATCCGACCATATGGGGGGGAGTGCGGGGCGCTGGAAACTTGAAAATTTAGGGCATTTTGTCACACTTTTTCGAGTTAGGGTACTTCCAGTTGTGCTAGGACCATGAAACTTGGCAGGCATATCAGAGACCCGACCAAACAAAATTAGGAATAATCAGTTTTCTGATCCGACCATTTTGGGGGGGGGTGGAGGGCAGGGGAATCCGGGAAACTGAGAAGTGTGTAACTTTCGAACGGATGATCGGATTGTAATGAAACTTCATAACTGAAGAGAATATATATCTGTAATGTCCCGTTTAAAGTCTTGACCGGATTCGGTAGCCAGGGGGGAGTTGGGGGGGGGGGGGAGACCGGAAATTTCAAGAAACGGTTAGAATGGAGGGATCGGAGTGAAACTTGCTGGGAAGAACAAGCATCTGCTCTAGATAAGTCCTTTAGACCATTGTACTGGATCCGGACACTTATGGGGGGGGGGGGCCGGAATTCCGGTGATGGTGGTTTTTTGGATTTTCACGATGAAACTTAGCAGGCATATCAGGGACCCAATCAAACTGACTTCAAAATAAAAATATTGTTGATCAGATAATGGTGGGGGAGTGGAGGGAGGGGAATCCGCAGGGGAATCCGGGAAATTGAGAAGTGTGTAACTTTCGAACGGATGATCGGATTGTAATGAAACTTCATAACTGAACAGAATATATATCTGTAATGTCCCGTTTAAAGTCTTGACCAGATTCGGTAGCCAGGGGGGAGTTGGGGGGGGGGGGAGACCGGAAATTTCAAGAAACGGTTAGAATGGAGGGATCGGAGTGAAACTTGCTGGGAAGAACAAGCATCTGCTCTAGATAAGTCCTTTAGGCCATTGTACTTGATCCGGACACTTATGGGGGGTGGGGGTCCCGGAATTCCGGTGATGGTGGTTTTGGGGACTTTCACGATGAAACTTGGCAGGCATATCAGGGACCCAATCAAACTGACTTCAAAATAAAAATTTTGTCGATCAGATAATGGTGGGGGGAGTGGAGGGAGGGGAATCCGAAATTTTCAGTCATGCGTAATTTTAGAATGGTTGATCGGATTCGAGTGAAATTAAAGAATTCAACAGAGGACATTTCTCCGATGATTTTTTTCATATCCGGAACGGATCCGGCAACTATTGGGGGGGGGGGGGAAATACGTGCCCCGTTTAGAATGGAGGGATCGGGATGGAACTTTGTGGGAAGAACAAACAGATGCTCTAGGTAAGTCATTTGCTGAATCGGATTGGCTACGTGCACCGCGGGGGAGCTGGGTGGGGTGGGGGGGGGTGGACCGGAAATCTCGAGAAACGGTTAGAATGATGGTATCGGAGTGAAACTTGCTGGGAAGAACAAACATCTGTTCCATATAAATCTTTTACATAATTTGACTGGATCCGGACACTTGAGGGGGGGGGAGGAGGGGTATCCCGGAATTCCGTTTTTGGGGGATTTTCACGACGAAACTTGGAAGGCATATCAGGGACCCGGTCAAACTGACTTGGAATAAAAAAAAAATCCTCGATATGATAATCTTGGGGGGGGGGGGAGTTGAGGGAGGGGAATCCGGAATATTGAGTCATGCGTAACTTTGGAACGGGTGATCGGATTCGAGTGAAATTTAATAATTAAACAGAGGACATTTTTCTCTTGTGACCTTTTTCATTTCCGGACCGAATCCGGCAATTATCGGGGGGAGGGCGGAAAATACTTGACCCGCTTAGACTGGTGTGATCTGGATCGAACTTCGTGGGAATGACAAACAGATGCTCTGGATTAATCATTTGCAGAACAGGATTGGCTCCGGTTATTGTGGGTGGAGTTGGAGGAGGGGGAGGGGGGTCTGGGATTCCGGTGATCGCGCGTTAAGGTACTTCCAGATGTGCTAGGACGATGAAACTTCGCTGGAATATTGGAGACTCAACAACATTTGCTTAGAAATTGCTACTTCCCAAATCCGATTATTCCTTAAAGTACCAATCTTGACCGCAAAGTAAAAAAAATACTTTTAAGCAATATATGCATTTTCGTGATGCCCATCAGCCCATTAGCAGTTATGCCTCAAGGGTTTTGCTTACAAATGAAGTTCCAGCTCCCTTATAGCGCGCATCTCAACCGCAAAGTCGAAACTTACTCTTGATCAATCAAATCATCTTGACACATGCAAGTGCCATATGAGCTTACAGCTCTTGTTCTATCTCTCAAGCACAGTTGAGAGGGTTAAAGGAACCGTTGTTCTGTAATGCTAATGCAACCTACTTCTGTAATTGTATTCATGAATTCTTATAGCCCAAGTCTTACAAGAACTGATCCTGTCACGAAAAAGTGGCTTACAAATATCGTTTTTAAAAATACTATTACTTTCTACGAGAAATTATTGATTTTTCTTCTTAGCGCTTATCCACTCTAAGGAAGGAGGGTTTTCGCGAGCTGGAAAGCAAAGTCGGAATTACTTTCCAGTGGTTTTCGCGCTACTTCGGACAGTTGCCGAACTTTCCCAACCGGTTTTCGCGCTTTGGAAACCGAAGCACCTTTCCCGGAAAGTGATTCCACGAGGTTAGTGGAAAGCTCCGCGGAAAGTTGAATGTTTCGGCGGGAATTTCAAAGGTGTGGAGAAAAAACAGTTCAAGTATCACTAATAAATAAAGAAAAATGGCAAGCGTTATTAGGGTGACTTCGATGGAATGTAAAAAAATCAAAGAACCGGAAAGTGATTCCAAGATCTCGCGAAAACCCTCCTCTATCCAGCCTTCCCTCTCTCCGACGCAGCGGCTGCGCGCAAAATATTTGAAAACTGAACGCGCCTTGATTATAAAGTGAGCCCCTCCCCCCCCCCCCAAAAAAACAAAAACAAAAAATCCAAAACGAAGTTAGACCTGATGGTCTACCATTTCTACCAAAATGGAAAATTATACTTTAAAGCTTTTCATGACCTTACTTGCGAAAGAGTCGTGGATGGACCTTGACGCTTTCGGCGAAGTTTGAATGAATGAATTTATTACATGCAGCCTAGTAATAAGGCATTTGCTCAGTACATACAGAAAAATAAGGTAAATGAACGCTTAACTAGAAATACAGAGGGTGCACAAAATCTACAACAACAGGAAAACATAAATGGACGCAAAACAGGAATACACAACGAAACACGAAAAGAACCATAAATGTACTGCATTAGCTGTTTGCGTTGCGTCACTGTCAAAATTCGGCTAGGCTTAAAAAGCGCTAAAAAGTCGTAGGTAGGCTACTAAACGAAACAGTGGTGAAATCTGAATCTTGTAATCCCATAAGAGAGCTATGGATAATATGAAAGGCGGGATAAGCAAGAGGGTTCCTGTAAACCGGAAGACGCTAATTTCATATGTTACAGTCTAAACCTGCCAACGACACCTCAATAAGCTTTGCACTTGCCACGATTCACTATTTCCGATGCGCATTATGTTCCCGACGGGTGTTCGCACATCATGCTATTGATGCGTAAACCCGGTTGTCTGAATTTTGCTGAGTTTTTGCTGGAATCCAGTGGGCCCGGGAAAAGGCTTAAAACAGCCAAGGCCATGGATAATTTTTTAAAAGCAGAACCTGGTTTTACAGTGTTTGAACAGTTTTGAGCATTGGAACATAAATATAAAATAGTGCGAGGTGTTCTTTAAGGAATAGCTCCGTTGTTTTGACATTTTAAATGTTATTTTTTCGCTGAAAGTGACCTTGCCAACCATGTTTAGTATTATGTTTTACAGAAATGTAACACTTAAAGTACGTATTGCCACTGGGCAGGTTCACGCGTGACTGAGTTAAGAATTACCTTGTGACGGCACGCTCGACTCTACGCAGTGAAAAGTAGTATACAGAACTATCAATCAATCAGTCAATCATTTATTAGTACCAGATTATCCATCGGATAGCATAGGCTGACGATGTACTACTGTACTGAAACAAAATTTTAGACATTTCTCTTTGCTATATTGTTTCAATTTGCGGATTCAAAGGATTGCAAATGACACCTCCCAGTTACCAGTACTTACTTTAAAGGCTCATAACGTAATTTTGTATGTAGTGTCAATGGGTAGTGGTATCTCGCATCATTTGAAACTAATCATCCTTGTGTAACTGTTGCGAAAATTATGACAGCGTGATTACTAATTTAAAGTTAAAGATTAAATGACATACACTGGGAAAAGCTTGGGTCATTTTGAAAAAAAAAACCAGTAGTTATCCTGTGTTGCTAGCCCACTATGGTCTTCAGTTTTAACCAGTGTTTAAATAATAATAATTCCTTTATTATCCATAATAGCATAAGAAACACGCTAGCTTCGGATAGTCAATTACTTGTTAATATACTTATTTACAACACACTTAAAAAACAGCCTCAGGAATTAAAGTTACGTACAAAATAAGGTACAAATGAAGACAAGTACCGGTCAGTCGAATTTACAGGTGGCAGGCTTAGCTTTGGAAGACCGATTGACCGTGTAAACTGCCTAGTACAGGACTTCGGTCGTAAATCTGACACATATTCAGGCAAAATATCTCTGTGAGTTTCAGACGACAGACATTTGAACCCAAATTTCATCGTCAGGGCATGTCTTCTTTCTTTAAGGGTCGGTAGACATAATACACTAAGACTATCTTCATATGAAACATACTGGGCCCCTAAAATGATTTTGCACGCTCGCTTTTGGATACCCTCGAGCTTATCACTCAGAGTCGAGGTGAGGCCAGGGTGCCACACCGGGCAAGCGTATTCCGCATTTGGCCTAATGTAAGTGCAGAAAATAGACCTCAGTTGCTTGGGAGGAATCGCGAATCGACGTAACGCGGCAAACGACCGTAATAGCAGAGCGCATTTCTGAACTATGGCCATGACGTGGGATTGCCATTTCTGGTCGCTCTCAACTGTAACGCCAAGGATTTTAACCTTGTCCTGAACAGTGAGGCCGATATCTTCAACAGGTGGCAATTGACGCTTTAAAAACGACACTCTCATTACAACACTTTTAGGTAGGCTTACTGTTAACTTAACGTCATCAAGGTCACGCGTCAGTGTAGAAAATATCTGTGAGAGTGGAGGCTGGGTCGACTGTGACGATAAAATTCGTAGCGCGAGACTGGACAGGTCGTCAGCGAACTTATAACGATTCAACAGACTTTTTAAAACTCGATTAAAAACTATAAGAAAAAGAATTGGTCCAAGCTTCGTCCCCTGAGGCGCGCCGCAAAAAATTTGGAGAAAGGACGAAACCCGATCTTTATCCAACATAACGCACTGTTGCCGACCCGTTAAGAAGCTAGCTATCATCCGGATTAAAAATTGTCGAGCGCCCATAGTTCTAGCTTCTTGTAAGGTGATTTCGTGGTCAAGACTGTCAAAGGCCTTGACTATGTCGCTTAGTATAATTTCGGCATAAGCATCATCGACTTCGAGATGCTTATGCACTTCATCAAGTAATCGGATCAGATAATGTGTAGTACTATGGTCTGGACGAAAACCGAATTGGCGAGGGTCAATGTTAGGCTCAATATCCTCCCACAATAACTCAAAAATAAAACTTTCTAAAACCTTCGACAAAATAGGCGTTTTTGAAATCGGTCGAAGGTCATTTACAGATTGCAGTTTTTTCCCTTTAGGTATGGGCGTGACATAAGCGCTCTTAAAACATTCCGGAAAAACGCCATCAATAAAATACTGATTGAAACAAGCGGTTAAAACAGGGCTAAGCTCACTCGCACATTCCACGATAAGCTCAGTAGGAATCTCACTCGGGTAGGATGCTTTCCGAGGATCAAGGTTACGGATTTTCTTTTCGACTGCACCGATCTCGAGAATGGGTATTTCAGACACTGAGGGCAGATCGGGCATCACACTAAGGGGAGGATGGACTCTACAAATGGCAACAAAATGGTCATTAATAAGGTCAGCACTTACAGGCTCCCCAGCTTGACCATAAACAACCACAGGTTTTTGCTGTCTACCCATTATTTCTTGCACTTTCTTATGGAACGTGCGAGGGTCCGAGTTAGCAAGCTTGGCGACAGTAAAAAATACCATACTCTTTCCGCGCTTTGCGAGTCAAGGTCACTATTCTATTCCGAAGCCGTTTTGCTTCGTCTAGCATACCCCAAGCATAAAAACAATCACGTTCCACCATGAGTTGTTCCATCTCCTTTGTCACCCATGGCTTGCTTTGGGGCTTAATCACTTTCCTCTTTTCAGGAAACACTTCTCTGTATTTATCATAGAGCTCTTCGGTCAGAGACGAGGTCATGGAGTTGCCGTCAGTAAGGCAAAGGACGTTACACCAGTTTTTGTTTTTCAACCACTCTTTGTACACAGTTACCTGGTTGGGAGTAAATGGCCGGTAGACAACCGTTCGTTATATTCCTCGAGTCCATGCTGACTGGGAAACATATATTCAAACAATGCATAAAACGAATAGCGGTATTTCCGCCCTTCTTGGCAAAGGTCCTTGTCAGGCTGTCATCAAGAAGGGCCGAAAAATCGCTGCCAAAGCATCGTAGCTGACAGACCCGTTTTATGCATTGTTTGAATGTAACCAGTGTTTGTTTTGAATTGTTCGTCTGCATCTTTTAAGTTGTTACGCGTTTGTGTAAATTGACGACACTATAGTTAATGAATTTATTTTGGTCTAATTTTAAAACCCTTCTAGTGTATTTCGAGGGAGAAGAAAAACAATATAGAACTCTTTTGTAGATGGCGCTGCCTCCGTGCCATTGTTTGGCTCAGTTTTATGTTGCCAACGGAGAGCTTTCGTGTCAAATGTATCAGAGGTCAGCTGATATGGGACTTGGTGTGCCTTTTAACATTGCCAGCTATTCATTGCTGACTCACATGCTAGCCCACGTGACCGGATTAAAGGTAAGTCACGTTACCTACCTTTAAAGATCGATAGACTGTTCTGGAAATTCCGGATTCTTTCAGTTCTTCCGGATTCCAGACGTCCCTTTCCGTCGAGGAGGATCCGGAATATGATGCCGTTTTTGGAATTCCGGAATGTAGGAGAGCTTCAGAAAGCCAGCATGTCTAGCAGACAAAATGAAAAAGTGGATGGGTGTTGTACCTGTTGAAAAAACGTATTATCTGTTGAAACTGCACATCCTTGGGTTACATGTTATGAAACTTCTGACAGTACAGTGAACAGGCACGCTATTTCTGAAGCACCACCGTCCGACGTCTTTGAGCAGCCTACCTACCGTAGTTACCGTAGCCTACTTACCGTTTGTTCCTGCATTTGTTGAGTTGTACAACAACCAATAAGTTAGTCCCTTTTAGCGTTTTTGTTTTTGTTTTTATTATTTGTTACAAAGTGTTATGCATTTTTCATTTTGTATGACAAAAAGGTTAGTTTCGGCGGTAACGCTGTGACAGGTACTTTTGAAAAATAAAATTCTATTCTCCAGTTACTACGCATGACGTCACGAACTTTTGCTTCTTAGGGTCAAGGCTGGAACGTATTCATCTATTTTCGCTAAAATATCACTCCACACAGCCAATCACGTTACAGAGATCCACAGTTACCACGCTTACTACGCTCCCGAGCATGGTACTATTTCGAGAGGTTTGGAACGGTCAGCGTAGTAACTTTTTATGAGGTTGGAACGGAAATAGTAACTAAGACTTACTATTGTTAGAAGGGTGCAACACGCTCTTTGTATAACCTCTCGTGTGACTTTGACCTCGTAAGGTCTTGCAATCGAAAATGAGTATGTCGTCAGCTTTGACGTTTTCGTACATACCCTGTTATAGTTTGTATGGCTCAATGAGGTCTCCTCTGTGAGAACGGTATGCTAGTGTGGGAAGTTTAAATGATCAGTGGCCGGTAAAGCCTGCCTCAACCAAATACCTCCAGCAACAAAGAACGCCGCTAACACTTGTGTCTCACGCAGAGCAAAATAACACTAGGGAGTAACGCCAAGACCTGAAAAAAGTGACCCACACTCGAATAGCAGCGACACTAGCACCAGTAGCGATTCGCTCCAATAACCGAAAATTCAGAACAGAGCAAAAAAAGATATAACCTCCCCTGTTTCTTCGATGTGTGCAGACCGCATATTTTAGCTTTACTAGAAATGTCTAAGCCCGCAAGTTTGTCTCGCTTTAAATGCCACAAGCGTAGTGGTTGACGCTACAAGTATTGCCCGATTGTGAAGCATGGGAAGCATAGGTCTTGGCGCTACTCCCTAGTGTTATGTTGCTCTGGTGTCATGCCACAATAGTGTGGGGTGGTCGCTACCGTCGTAGGATCGAAATTACTATCACCAGGGACCCATACATTTCCTGTAATGACTCGCCATTCAGGGGGCTTGTCATTCCCTATGCTTCTATGTTGCTATGTTGCCCGAGCCTCACCTAGTTTCCAAAAATTCCGCTTGGGTCGAATCGGCGTTCTTGCTCAGCTAGACAAAATTTGTTGGGACTATTCAGCATGCCACCAGGTACCTAAGCTAAGACAAAAGATCCAGTATACTCTTCCATTACAGAGAAATATTCCTAGTTCAGCACAACAGCTGCGAAAAATTTTGTCTATCTGGATAGTCGCGTATTTTATCCCCGTGGGTATTTCTCGAACTATCTGACGCTCGGTCAAGAGCGCATCAAAAATCTCTTATTGACAAGCCCCCTGAATGGTGAGTCATTACAGGAAATTGATGGGTCCCTGGTATCACTTATGTATTTAAAATTTCAGCCTGGCGAGTTTATTCACACCCTCGGCGACGCGCACGTTTACCTGAATCACGTGGACGCCCTTAATGTCCAAGTGGAGCGGGAGCCCCGCCCATTTCCCAGTTTGAAGATCAGACGTCAGGTGGCAAGTCTCGAAGATTTTAAAGCAGAGGATTTTGAAATTTTAAATTACAGCCCTCATGGAAAAATCCAAATGGAAATGGCTGTGTGACTGTACTTCTTATATTTTGTAAACTTTATACTTTCAAATATTATCATTAATCATGGTTTGATTTTCAGTCGTGAATATTTGCTGTTCTTATACGCCTTACGACTGCAATGTCAAAACTCCTGACAGATTGCATATGTAATCACTTGAATCTGGAAATTACGGGGATGGAATATTATGCATGGAACTTGTACCAAGACAAATAAACCATATAGTTTATAATGGTTTTTGTTAAAGTTTAACGGAAAAAAAACAACTAATTTATTCGAATACACTGAATTCTTTTGATTATTTTAAGGAATTTTAATTTTTTCATCTCAGGCTCTCGTAGTGACGTTCAGAATATGCGTTGCTATGCTAGCACGACAAGTTAAAATTCATCCAGGTGTGATGAATTCGAATGTCAGTAAAAGCGTGGGTTTCGGTGGCCAACAATGTGAAGCTTATTATCACGGCTTAGAGATGATCGCGGCTGAGCAACGCCCTCTCCCTCGATTTCCAGGACTGGAAGTTGCTAGAGGCGTATTCTCGCCGTTCCCCGAGGACTCCTCGGGGAATCAAAGGGAGCGGCGAGAATAGAGGGAGTAAATCCACCCAGACTCCGCGTACGGAAAACAACGAGAACACGGGGAATGCTTCCGAAATGGATTTTGTTCAAAAAAAGGAATATGCAGTTGACGAAATTAGTCTGGATCCACTTTATTTTCGGTTTTGTTTATTCTGATTGTTTTAATTCATTTTACATTGCAGCAACACCAGCAAAAACTGATTCCCCTCCGAATCTGAAATGGACTCCTTTTTGATGATGGTGACGATAATCGGAGCATTCCCTGTCCGCGGAGACTCGCGAGAAAACGCGGGGACTCCTCAAGTGGAGTCCTCGGGGAACGGCGAGAATATACGCCTTAGAAAGTTGCTAAATATTTGAAGCATAGAGGTACACGCACGTCCGTATTTCCGTTCGATAAAAATCGATTATTTGGAAACAGCAAAGTGACTTATTTACATCCGCCCTTCAAGCCTACTTAATTGAATTACATCATGGATAACTAGACTGTCGTATCTCAGCCCTTTCGGTTAAACTTTTGGGTTCAAATGGTTTACTTATCACGGTACAAGTCTCATGTGTAACATTCCATCCCCGTAATTTCTATATAATCTCGTGAAGAAAGGATGTGAACTGGTTAGATGTTTTTGGTTTCCCCGGAAAAGTTCTTGTGGCCAAGTTCTGTTGCAGTGGTTTGAGAACTACGTTCACAAGCCCCTCGGTAGCTTGGTGATAGGGCATTAGAAAGACAACGGTCCTTGGTTCAAATCCCGGCTGAGGAGCATTTTTTTCTTTCAGTTCACTCAGTAACAAGTAACAGTAACAGGATTTTATCTCGTTCGAGTAAACCTTGAATCGTAGCTGTCGGGAGCAGCATGGCCACCCAGGAACGAATTCACAACGACCAAATCACAAATGTTCAGACATATTCCTAAAACACAAGACGCATTCTCGCCGTTACCCGAGGACTCTTTTTAGGGAGTCCCCGCGTTCAGTTATGTATGGATCCGATCTTGTCGAAAAGGCCATCCATATTCTAACCGTCCCTACTAGAGCCTACCGTGGGCCAAATGGAAAATCCCTAAAAGAGAGTCAAAGTAATTCAGTTTGTTGAAAAAGTAGATACAAAAAGAAGTTTGCTTTTCCGTTAAACTTTAATGGTTTGCAAGCGAAAGTCTACTTTTCTTTGTACGACACTAGAAGTTAGATCCCAGAAGCTTCCCCGGCAAAGGAGTTTCGCCATCTCTTTGGTTTCCTATAGACATATTCTCGCCGTTCCCCGAGGATTCCTAGGGGAATCAAGGGGAACGGCGAGAATAGCGGGAGCGAGAGTCACTCCAGGCATACACCGCGTATGGAAAACAACGAGAACACACGGAGTGCTTCCAAAGGGGATTTTTTCTGAAAAGAAAATATGCAGTTGGCGAAATTAGTCTGGATCCACTTTATTTTTGTTTCTGTTTATTTTGATAGTTTTTAAATAATTTTACATTGCACCAACACCAGCAAAATTGATTCCCCG
Organism: Branchinecta sandiegonensis; assembly: GCA_030848855.1. Lineage (NCBI taxonomy): Eukaryota > Metazoa > Arthropoda > Branchiopoda > Anostraca > Branchinectidae > Branchinecta > Branchinecta sandiegonensis. The sequence goes on along the minus strand of JAUPMV010000001.1, from coordinate 25,616,376 downwards.
CCGGATTTGAAAGGGAGTCCTTTTTGATGATGGTGATGATAAACGGAGCATTCCCCGTTCGCGGGGACTCCCCAAAAAGAGTCCTCGGGTAACGGCGAGAATGCGTCTTGTGATTTAGGAATATGTCTGAATATTTTGTGATTTGTCCGTTGTGAATTCGTTCCTGGGTGGCCATGCTGCTCCCGACAGATTCGATTCAAGGTTTACTCGAACGAGATAAAATCCTGTTTCTGTTTGGAGAGTGACACATTTATATATGTAGCCCTACAGTGAAGCTACTGCTTGACAACGAAGCGTCGATTCAAGGTTTATACGAATGTGATGGAATTGTTTATTATTTGGTATAAACTATTCGCAAAGGTAGAATATCAACTTTTATTTATCTATCCCCGTGTACCGCCTGACAGCGAATGAAGCTTAACTCTCATTCGTACTTTGTGTTCGTTGAGAGCAAATTAAGCAAACTCGAAACAGAAGAGAGGAAGCAAATAACAAAGAACAATATCACAGAACTGATAAATTATCAAAGCAAAAACAGAAAGCTACATGCGAATAATTCATCGACAGGATTTTGTTTCATCTGATCCACGCTCACAACACAGTGCATCCAATCATCGTACGCGAGAGTGAAATATCTCCCAAATTTTCGAGCAGGAAAATGCAAACGGTACTTTATCCGGCCCAGATGTTGCACTTTGTATTTGTTTACATCCGACTAGACTTGTTGTCGTCCACATACCCATAGATAGAGGCCGAGGGGGAAACACATTATCTGCTAAATAAGTCGTTTGCATAATTCGATACAGCATAGAGTAGTTGATTCGTAAACAAACCTTTTGCCGCCCAAATGTTATACTTTGTACGTGGCCTACCAACTGCATGTCGAGACATGGTTTGCTATAGCTGTCCGAAACAGTGATCTTAAAACTTTTATGTTTAATTAAGGAATAACTCAACTGGAGGATTCGGATCGCCTGGTTTTTATTTCTGTGTTGGTACAATTGTATACGACATTGCTTCTGCACTTTCACGTAAACAATTCTGAACCGATCAAGAAACAATAAAATAATTCCTATCAAAACAGTTTCCGTGGTTAATCCTATCCCATATAATCTCGTAGTCCTTTGCCTCAGGATGATTTTGACCTCCCCTGTGGACAGTTTCAGCCGTCGGTATTTTGAACCAAGACGGTCTTGTACCGTATGTAGTGTGTAAATGTGTTTCTTTTTGCAGTGTGGCAGTCAATATCTGTTTGTATAGTATACGTAGTCTGTTTTTATTTGTGTAGTGATTGCGACAAGCTAAAAGCTTAACGCCGAATGTAACGATAAATAAAGAAATACAAAGGACATTGCGAGAGAAGCTATTCGGCAAATTAACGTTAAACCGGTCCATCTTATCAACAACAGTTGAGTACATTCATTTTTAACAAAAATTCCGCAGTGAACGAAACTCTTTTTTTAATTAAGCTTTTTCTTTTATCCCAACCATTATCATTGCCAGAAGTCTGATGCGACCAGGCGATGCGACACTATTTTCGTCACCCGACGCCACAATGTTTGGCTTCCCCTTCTTACCACCAGCTTACCTTACCAGCATCTTACTCTCTATAACGTTCCTACATCTTAGTATTACAAGTTAGTTGTTACATCATTTTATCACCAGATGTCTTTTGCCCTTTTGCTCTCATACAGATCTTCCTACTCTATAGATCTTATTCTATCTCTTTGTACTTGTTTATGTCTAGAAAACTTATGATGAGAGGGGAGGAGAAGTTTCGCTGCACAGTACGCAATAAATTAGATCCCTTGAAAAAAAATGCTGTTGTCCCCTGACTGGAGGGGATAATAGCTGATCCAGCAAGTTAGGCACTTTATGATCTCATTAGGATGACAATACACGCTCAGTATTTCAGCATTTCAAGGCTTAAATAACAGAAACAAAGCAAAGATGAGGTTTAAAGCCAAGCTGGCGATTCATTGTACAAGAAACAAAAACGAGTCTAATTCGGAAGTACATAAATTTTCTTTGGTAGATTCATGGTCACCGCCTCCCCCATTAACGACAAGATTCAACTACGCTCTTGATTCGGCTATTACGAAAGCGATGTAACGAGAATGGATGGCAATACTACTGAAGTAGAATGAATTAGTATTGTAAGTACGACGTGTCCTTTAAGTGGAAGTACATGACAGATTACTCCCTTGCCCCCACAATGACAAGGTTCAACGGCGCTCTTGCACGGAAATACTACTAGTAGAGCGAATTAGTATTTTACTTGCATTCGGCTATTAAGAAATAGTAGCTGATGTTGACATTTTATTATTCGACTGCGGATACAATTGTAGTGCACATACGCAAGTGCTTACTGTACAAATAGACCTACAGCAACCTAACAACAGAAGCACTTTTCGTTCTCTTCGCTATTCAGATTCTTTGACTTAGACTCTGATTAAAGGGCACTTGATTACCAAATATACAATCTAATCAAACCTTGAGCAAATAAAAAAGTCAGGCAAAAACCGTACCACTTTACGAATAATCGAGGGGCTATCCACTATCCGGCAGCTCCTGTACATCCTTTCCCGCACTGACCGTTCGGCGTTGCCGGTCATAAATTTGGCGATTTATTGAAACGCTTCTAAAAAGCTGATTTTGACGTCTGAATACGCGGCAATCGATGTCGGCTAGTGTCAGCCGGTGCCCGCACCAACAGGGCACCGCACAATTGCTGTACATTATTGTCGAGAGTGGGAAACCCCTCGCGAATAACTAACATCCCTCGGGATGTTAGTTTTAGTCTTTATAACAAAAACGTTTTAGAATACAAAATTTTCTCGTAATACAAACCCTTTAGACTCACTTTCTACAATTGACACTCACAATATCAGACCAGGTAGCCTACGCTAAGTTTTAATTTTTCAACTGTCATTTGATTGATATTTCTTTCACATACGACTACATGTTACATTTTAATCCAAACAAAGTAAAAATACTTTGTACAAAGTTCTGAAATTTGCTTTAAGAAGAAGAATTAGTTAAAGCGTGCAAGTCTGTAAAGAATTAAATCGGGAAAAGCTTTGTCGGGTGCGTAGTCGTTGACGCAAACACACAATCCTCGACAAAAATCAGCAAACCAGCCAATTAGGTTGCTCGCCCACAATTAAATCTCATTTCAAATGACACCTCTCGTCTTGTTCTGAACTGAGCGCGGACGAGGCGGAGACAAGAATTCCTGACAGATCGATTGAACCTGAGTGTGTTTTGTCACAGTAGTGTTTTTCTCGAACTTAGGCTCTAAATTTGATTAGGCTCTAAACAAGTTACACAATTTGAATATCAAAGAACCTATTGTCTTCGTAACACCGATCCGTCCCGAGTGTCCCGACTCTTAAGCTCTGCATCTCGTTATTGACACGTCGTGAGAGAGCTTCGCTGGGATTTCCGATCATTTTCAGCCTCGACGAGGCGTATTGTGACGGCCAATTTTCTTGTTGAAAAGCTTCTATTCTATCCCGAACTCGCGAAGGTTGGCTTTCGCTGGAAAACGAAACAGAAAATGAGAAGCTTGCGGTCGCGTATAGGCTGCGTCGGTCCGTTTAAAGTATACCTGAGAAGCCACCTTATTCTTGTTTATTCTTTGTAAATACACTGAATTACAATAGGCTTTGTCAGAATATGGACGGCCTCCTGACAAGACCGGCTCCACAACTAAGCCGCTAAATTTATACAAGAAAACAAACGTGATTTTTCTGGCATTTCCTCTGACGGAGACCGAGTTTCATGGCTAAGGAAGCAATATCAGACGACACTAGACGTAGCGAATATCAGAACAGCATCTGAAGTTTTTACTATTCTTCTTATTTATACATCTATTTTCTGTGAATCGTTTGCCGTTGTAGTTGCTAAATTTTCAACGATAAAGCTAGGCCTACGCGCATACGGGCACCTTAGATCCGAAAGGGAGAACAAGCCGAGATACAGAAGTTGCTCAAAAGATCTAAGGCGTATTCTCGCCTAAGGACTAAGGACTCCTCGGGGAATCGAAGGGAACGGCGAGGATAGAGGGAGTCACTCCACGCGGACTCCGCGTACGGAAAAAAACGAGAAAACGGGGAATGCTTCCAAAATGAATTTTGTTTGAAAAAAAATATGCAGTTGACGAAATTAGTCTGGATCCTCTGTATTTTTGGTTTTGTTATTCTTTTATTTTATTTTACATTACAATTGATTCCCCTCCAAATCTGAAAGGGAGTCCTTTTTGACGATGGTGATGATAATCGGAGCATTCCCTGTCCGTGGGGACTCGCTAGAATACGGGGAGTGAGTCCCCGGGACAAACAAAAATGCGGGGCCTCCTCAAGTGGAGTCCTCGGTGAACAGCGAGAATACTCCCCGAGCCACCAAGAGAACTTTCAGAAAGAGCTAAATAAATATCATCAATATTGGAAAAAAAAGAAATGTTCTTTTCTTCTATCCACTGCAAAAAAGATGTTATTCTTCATAAAAATCATCAAGATCTGTTGAAAAATAGATTTCGCAACTGGTGCTGGAAGGTATTTCACTGAAATCTCGAATTTGACGAACATTAATGTTCCCTGTGTTTGATTATTTAAATTTTTTTGTCTAAAATGATCAGCAAGAGCTGTAAATTCATATGGCACTTGCAAGCCAAGATCCGCTCAGTCCTGAGGCACAAGGAAATTATGGACCCTTCGGAATCCTGAAAACCTATGGTTCAGTCAAAAATCTGTCATGCACTTTGCGGTTCTAATCAAACGATCATGGGTCAATGGGGATACTGAAAGTCTATCGTTCACTCGAAAGTATTTTTTCCTTTACATTGCGGCTCGTTTCTGGCCTTACGCGCATACAGGTACCACAGTTCCGAAAGGGAGAACAAGCTGTTCCCGAAATACAGAAGTCGCTCAAAAGATCTAACCGCCCACGAGAACTTTAAAAAAAAATAAGCGACACAGATATCATCAACATCGAGAAAAAATTAATGTTTTTTCTTTTATCCACTGTAAAGAAAGATGTTCTTCGACATAAAAACCATCAAGATCAGCTGAAAAACAGATTTTGAAAACGTTTTTGCAACTTGTGGTAGGAGGTATTCCTTAAATCTCACTGAAATTTCATATTTGTCAAACAGTCATGTCCCTTGCGTTCGATGTCTTTCGAATTTTTCTATGATCAGTAAGAGCTGTCAGCTCATGGAACTTGCAAGCTAAGATCCGCGCTGTCCTGAGGCACAAGAAATTATGGAACCTTCGGAATCCTGAAAACCTTTGGTTCAGTCAAAAAACTGTCATGCAGTTTCCGGTTACAATCAAATGATCATGGGCCATTGGGGATACTGAAAGTGTATCGTTCACTCAAAAGTATTTTTTTTTACATTGCGACTCTGATGTGGACTTAAGCGGGGACTATGAATACTTGTGTAAGCAAAACCCTTGGGATCTTTATAATGTATCGCTTCTTGAAAGGGTTTGTGCACTTCGCGGTTAAGACTGGTGCTTTAATTAGGATAGGAATTCATTTATAAGCAAAACCCAAGAGGCAAAAACGATCACGGGCCCTTGGGAATCACGAAGTTGTATCTTTAGGTCAAAATCATTTTTTTCATCACTTCGCAGTTAAGATGCGCACTTTCTGAAAACTCAAGGGGCTGAAAACTCAATTGCAAGCACACAGCCTACTTGAGTTATAAATGATTACGCATCCTTGGGGAGTATGAAAGTGTATCCTTAGATCAGAAACACGTTCTCTTGTCAATTATACTTTCCTTCGGATCCGACCACCCGTTCGAAAGTTAGCCTGTGCATGACACAACAATCCGGATTCCAACTACTCCGCTCTCCAAAGACGACCAGATCGGAGAAACGACTACTTCCAAGTCAATCTGATCAGTTACATAATTACATAATACAGCTGCCGAGTTTCATCGTCCTAGTGCATCTGGAAGTAGCCTACCTTAACTCGCGATCACCAGAATTCTGGGAAACCCCCTCCAACTCCGCCCACAAAGAGCCGATGGTCTGTTTCTGTTAAAACCGTCTCTAGAACTTATCCTTGTTCTGCTTACGAAGTTTTATCCCGATCCCTCCACCCTAAGCATGTCCCGAGATTTCCGGTCCCCTTTTAATATAATAATATAATATATTCTTTATTTCCATAATAGCACAAAATAATATGGCTAGCAGAGGATCGTCATGACGTAACACATGTCAAAGCAGTGACGTACAATATATACAGTATATGGTAATAATGAGTAGGCCTACATAATATAATACATGTCACACGACAAGAATTAAAATGGTAAATAATAAAATAAAATATCAAGAGTTGAAATGAGAAATAAAATAAGGTACGAATGATGATAAATATCGGTCAGACGAATTTACTAGGGGTTGGGTAATTTGAAGCCGATTTTTGTTTTCAGTTCTTAGTCTAGTGATGGGCCGATTGGGGTTGGGCGATTGGCAATCAGGTAGAATGGATCTGTGATTATCTGAAGATAGACATTTCAGTCCAAAATCCATGATGAGCTTGTGTCTACAGCACGCTAAAGTGGGAAGACTAAGTTTTGTGAGGCTATCTTCATATGTGGAATAATCTTGCCCAAGGATAATCTTGCAAGCCCGCTTCTGTATCCCCTCTAGTTTCTCCGTCTGACTTTTGGTAAGGCCAGGATGCCAAACAGGACACGAGTATTCCGTTGCAGGGCGTACATACGTGCAATATAAGGATCTCATGAGTTTCGTTGGTATTCCAAATCTCCGGAGCATCGCAAGGGATTTCAGAAGTAGAGAAGATTTGTGTAGGATAGTGTCAACATGAGAATCCCATTTCAAATTCTTGTCAATCGTGATTCCAAGGAGTTTCACCTTTTCGCGGTAAGCCAAACCGACATTTTCTTGATGTGGTAATTCTCTCTTTAAAAAAGAAAACCTTATGATCACGCTCTTCGGGAGGCTGACTGACAGCTTTACCTCCGACAACTCATTTGTTAAAGTTTCGAAAATGTCAGTCAAACTTTGTTCAGACGAATTAGAAGGTACATTCCGCAACGATAAACTTGAGAGATCGTCCGCGAATTTATACCGGTTAGGATACTCACGTAAAACTTTGTTAAAAACAATCAAAAATATCAGTGGACCTAATTTTGTTCCCTGTGGTGTACCACATAAAATTTTTAAAAATTCAGACACATCATCTTTACTAAGCACAACACATTGTGTCCGTCCCGTAAGGAAGCTTGCTACTATACGGATTAAAAACGTACGCGCGCCCATTGATCTCGCTTCGACTATAGCTACCCCATGATCAATACTGTCAAACGCCTTAGTAATATCACTTAAAAGTACTTCAGCAAATGAATTTTCAGTGTCCAAGTGTCTAAGTATATCATCAACTAATTTTACCATGTAATGAGTTGTACTGCACCCAGGCCGGAAACCATACTGCCTTGGGTCCAGGTTTGACTCTATATCTTCATACAACAATTCAAAAATGTAACTTTCTAGAACCTTAGACAATACAGGGGTTTTAGAAATCGGTCGCAGATCCTTCACTGAATTCACATTTTTGCTCTTAGGAATAGGTGTGACATAAGCTTTCTTAAAACATGTGGGAAAAATTCCCTGAATAAAACACTGGTTAAAACAAGCAGCTAAAATCACACTCAACTCATCCGCGCATTCAATAAAAAGATTTGTAGGAATTTCGCCGGAACAGCAACTTTTTCGAGGATCTAGTTTACGAAGTTTTTCAATCACGCTCGAAGGTTCAATTGCCGGAATTTCATTAATCTGAGTAGCAGTAAGAGGGTTTCCTTCTTCATTATAAACACATAGAGGTTTTACTTCACGGCCCATCATATGTTGCACTTTTTTATGAAATTTGCTAGGATCGGATTTAGCTACAGCCGTGACATTTTTCGCACCATAGACTTTACGACACTTACGAATCTTCAAAATAATATGGGTACGAAGCTTTTTAAATTCACTGTCCCGACCCAGCTTATGCATCTTGTCTCTTTCAACAATTAGCTGCCTAACTTCACTAGTGATCCAAGGTTTGCATTAGGACCTGAAAACTGATGATTTTTCTGGAAAGAATTCTTGGTATTTTGCATAGAGTTCCTAGGAAACGGAATCAATCATGGCATTCCCATTGCGTAGTGATAGAGCACTATGCCAGTTTTTATTTCCTAGCCACTGCTTAAATGCTATTATCTGCTCAGGGCTTTGTGGTCTGTAACTAACCGTTTTCTGTGACCTCATTGGCTGTTTCCTGTTTGGCTCCCAAAGGACGGTCAGATGGTCACTGAGCCCTATGGCTGGCATGGTATAAGGAGGTTTGTAGAAGTAATCAGTTAGTAAATATGAGATCCAGCGTCCTGTCATTACGTGTGTGGACTATGACAACTTGTGTCAGTGACAAGGTGTCTACCACAACTATGCCGCAAGTCGTTAAAATCACCCAGTATATTGATGGCTGCGTATGGGTGTTTGGCGCGTATGAAGTCAGTACACTGCTGGAGATACAAGACTAGGTCTTTTCGGAAGGGCCCATTTGGAGGATAGTATACCACACAGAATACGATGGAGGACACTTCTTTCGGCAGTGCTACTGGTCTAGTCCACAACCATAACACTTCAGACTCAGGCTTCCGGGAAACACCGACATTTAGGATGCGGTTGGGGATATCGGAAGAACAAAAATTAATCCTCCCCCAGAGTTCCGTCATGATCTGGTCCGGACGTGAACTGGTACATCAGAGACACTAGCTCTTTTCAACTGCCAAGTTTCGTTTAGATCCGATGGCACCCCGTTCGAAAATTTTGCATGTCTCAATATTCCGGATTTCGTCTCCCTCCTCTCCCCCCGCGATGGTCGGATCGGGGAAACGACTTTTCTCAGGTCAATCTAATGGGTCCTTAATGCGCCTGCCAAGTTTCATCGTCCTAGCACATATGGTCGTAGCTTAAATCGGGATCACCGTAATTCCGGACCCCTCCCCCCCCCCCCTCGAACTCCACTCACAGTGCCCGAAACCGGTCCGGTTATGTCAACGATTTATCCAGGCTTGTGATTGTTCCTCCCACCAAGTTTCATCTGGACCCCTCCGTACTCTGAGCGTGTTACAAGATTTCCGGTTCCCTCTCCACCTCACCCCCTAGAGTCACCGGATCCGGTCTAGACTTGATGTGGAACATCTGAGACACGATGTCTTTCCAAATATTAAGCTTCATTAAGATCCGATCGACCGTTCAAAAGTTACACATACCTCAAAATTCCGGTTACCCGAACCTCCCCCCCCACCCCCCACCCCACACACACACACGATGGCCAAATCGGGGAAGTGATCATTTCCATCTTAGTTTGGTCGGGTATCTGATACGCCTGGAAAGTTTCATCGTCCTAGCACATCTGGAAGTTACCTAACTTACCTACCTAACTCTCGATCACCATACTGACCGACTGACGGAACAGTTATCGGTATAAGGCACTTGAGCTAAAAGCTGCAAGTGCCTTAAAAATACTATCCTAAAAAATACTACTTTAACCGTTCTCTCTTTCCATTTCTTACGTCTGTGAACTGTACAGGATACCTTGCTATTTGCGCCACCCATGTATTTGCACCACCCCTAGTAAATTTCTGTAAATAAAGACTAAATCACAAGGATCGCATGTGGAAGATCAGATGCAATCGTCCTGAACAAATTAATTGATGTTAAATGTCATCCACTTACTACTATTTCTTCTTTGAAAACGCAACCGAAAACCGAGGGCGCAAACCGAAGTCGAAAAGACGCAAACTCATGCGACAGAAAAACGCTGGCACCAATAATCATGCCCAAGCTATTTGGGTTAACCTGGTAGCGCAAATAAATCCGCGAAGGTGCACAAGAAAACAGGAAACAGAAGCTGGCGCAGAAACATTTTTGACATCGTCAGCAGGTGCTTAGAAGAAATGCATTTGGCAACGCTGTGAATTCGTTCCACGAAAACGGAAAAAAAACATTACGTTGTAGAGAATGATCAGAGCTTTCAATCAAGGCCCAATTTCACGCACTTGCTAAGTGTAGAGGCTGGAAAGAAATGGTGGGAATTGCACGCAAATATTTCATTCACGGGGTGGCGCAAATAGAAAGGTATCCTATGCTGGGCTTTTGCCCAAGTGCAGTGCTTATAGTCATTCAATCACTCATTCCTTCTCTAAGTCCAAGGGATAAGCTCCAGCTGTTGTACTTACCCACGTTGAGCCATTGAAAGAGGGACGCTTCATTCCAACCCACGAGGCTCTGCGCTACATACAGTAGAGACATTGTGTTCCTTTCAAGCCCAAGCCTATCCCTGGTCTCAAGCAAGGTCCGTGTTTTCGACGCATTGTCAAATATGATCTGTTGAGCAGTGCGAGGAAAGCTTCTGACAATCTCAGGTGGGTGGTTGGTGGTGGCTTGGTGGTGAATGGGTGGCGGTATTGGAGGAACCGTGATAGGAACTGGTCGGATCACTGGTGGACCGTGCTCCTCATCCTGCGTCTGTGCTCGTTTTTTAGCAACCTGCTGTGCCATAACCACCTGTTTGCGTGCTGTGAGGTTGCAGCGAATGCACACGCACGCAGAGAAGGGACAGTATCGCTTGTGCCCCTTGACTTTAACAACCCGGCCGTGGTTCCGACATCGGGCACATTTACGGATACGAGTGTTACCGGTTTTGTCCATTGCCACTAAAAAATAAAGTTTCTATCGTTAGTGTGCTTTACTTTTTTGAGACAAACTAAATTTACCGGTCGATGCGAAAAGATAGATAGATAGATATATTTATTCATCTAGCTCGTAGCGCCGGCATGGCACTGAATACGTCCACCGTTACATTTAATGTGTTAAAATACTTGAACATATACACAATTATTACATAAAAGAAAATAATTATTACATAAAAGAAAATAAATCACATGGAATTCACTAATTTTTTGTTTATTTTCTCAATAAAATATGGCACAGATGAATTCGAACAAAGGTTAGTGCAACATCTAACTGGGACCAGGAGATTTTGGTGCCGCGTCCGCCCTGTCGCCGGTGCTAGATCAGGTAGAATGTCTCTATGTTTTTCACTGGCAAGGATTGATCGGCCAAACGAAAATGATCCGCCAGAATGTAAAAATTAAGTTTTCCCGGCGGACATGAAGTGGCTCAAGTCTTAATAGAAGGAGGGTCTTCCGAGTGTGGCGACCCCCCCCCCCCGGGAAAACCAATCCAGAATCCAGTACCCCCCCCCCCCCCCCCAAATGCAATTAATATGTAGGTATAAAATCTTTAAAAAAAAAATGCAGTTTTTGCTGCAAGCACTGAATGATTTTACTAGACATGTGAGTTGAATGTAAACGCGTCACGGCGGTTCGCTGGCTGCTTGACCCATGGGTACTTTTCAGAAATATATATTTTGTACGACTATTGACTGTGGGGGATTCGGTCAGGGTTGGAGGGGGTTATGTCTGGGTGGTCACCAGGTTTGTTTTTTTAATCCCAAATTTACACGCTGACAATATTAACTATCCTGAGTGGAGTTTTGTCAGTAAATAAGAAACAAAGACAAATTGTATAGGCAAAGAAACTAGAAAGAACTACCGATAGAAAAAGCCAGGGTCGACTTCAGGGCCGTATCCAGGGTGGGGAGTTAGGGGGTTCAACCCCCCCTCCCCCAAGAAAAAAAAACGTACAAAAATATGGTCGTTTCAGTCAGTTTCAGTTTCATTGGGCTCTGTTTAAAGACAAAAACAATAACACAATGAACATTCCTGCCAGGAAAGCACAAATGTAGTGATTGGCTAGGGCAGGGAAATAACCGATATTAATTTAAACACCAAAGAAAATCAACTAACTATATATTAATTTAATTTATATTAATTTAATATCATATTATCTTTATTATATAATATCATATTTAATATCATATTGATTAATTATATTAATTAATAAAATATTAATTTAAACACCAAAGAGAATCAACTAAGAGGGAAAAAATAACCTATGGTTTCAACTTTAAATAAAAGGAGAGAAAAAATAAGGGAAAGAAGGAACGAGAAAGAAAGAAAACGAAAACAAGTGTAAATTTAATTTTCACTTACCTCCGTCTGAGCCTTCCCCAGAATCACGTTTGTCATCAGATGTACTAGAGCTGTACCCAGAGTGCTTTCTTTTTCGCGTAAGGTCCGCGGGACCGTCTGATTATCTCGACTGGAGCTAGAAAAGAAATGTCTCATTTTTTTAACCCCGCGCATTTCCTCTTTATCCTCCTAATTTTTGCTTTTCCAGCTGCTACTACTCTTCAACTCTGTGACGGTTTTGGGATCCCAAAACGTAAGTGGAGGGATACCTATGACATCGCAAAAGTTGTCCGTCTGTCCGCACGATAACTCTCGAAGGGATTGAGATATTTTGATGAAATGGATGAGGACCCTTTGGGTCGAAGTACAGGTCAAGTTTGAAGATGAAAGCTTTTGAGATAGGTGATCTAGGGTTAAAGAGACATGCTGAATTCGAATATGAAATTCATTTTCTCGCCGGACGAATAGTTCACCCGGAATCCGGCGAAAACCGAAAAATTTGTGAAAAGTAAAAGTTTAATATGAAGTTGATTAGAGGTTCGATTTAGGGGCAAGAAAAAGTGCTGAGTCCGAATATGAAATTTATTTTCTCGTCGGACAATTAGTTCGGCCGGAATCCGGCCAAAACCGGAGAATTTGTTAAAAGTAGAAGTTTTATTTAAATTTGATAAGATGTTCGATTTGCGGGTAAGAAGACATGCTGAATTCGCATATCACAATCTTTTTCTCACAGTATGCATGATCGCTCGGAATTCGGCTGAAACCGAAAAATTTGTTACAAGTAAAATTTTACTCTGAAGGTGATTAGAGGTTGAATGTAGGGGAAAGGAGACATGCTGAATTTGTTTTTGAGCTTTAGTTTTTTGCCAGACAAGTAGTTTTTCCGGAATCCGGCCGAAGCCGGAAGTTGGGCAGAAGTAAGGAGATACGACGAAGGCTATAGGGAAAACCATATGCTGAATCCATATTTGAATATTTGACAGCACGAAACGGATATCTGAATATATCTGAACTTGTTGAAATTCAGCTGGCGTATCCGGTTTGCACTGTCAAATACAAACTCGGTCTTCTCCGATTATTACCGTTGGCCTTAACCTGTTTATTTTATTTATTTTTATTTCTTCAACGACCAACAGGGGCCATAAACACAAATATAAACAACAAACAACAACATAAAAGCAAAAAACAACAGCAAACAATTAGCTCTCAACCGGGACATCGTAAAGCACATGTGTCCACTCCTTCCACAGCGGAAGAGAGAGCCTAAAGTAAGGCCCAGAAAGCACCAAAAGGAGCGGATTAGTCGAGCTGAGGATCCTAGACTGGACCGAAAACACAGCTTTCCTCTTAAGCTCCCCAAACGAGGGTAAACCACCACCAGCAAACATACCAGAGGCACTGCAATTCCAGGGAAGACCATGAAGCCACCGGAAGGAATTGTTATAAAGAACCCGAAACCTGCTCTCGCATTTAGAGGTGATACCCTGCACAAACGCAAGGCAGTACAAAGGTGTGCAGTACGACCTGAAAAGGAAATCTTTAACCGCAGGCTCGCACTTTCCAAATTTGCGAATAAGTATATTTGCTCTGGAGCACAGAGACCTGGAGACAGCAGCAACATGCGTTTCGTCACTCATGGTTGAAGTGAAAGTGTAACCAAGGTATTTGAAGGAACTGACGAAAGCCAAAGGTACTCCAGACAGAAGGGCATCAGGAATATGTTTCAGCTGCAAGTTCCGTGGGATGAACGCCATACAAAGCGTCTTCTTTGTGTTGAAAACTATATCTTTTTCACAAGCAAAACGATCGCAAACACCCAGCAGAAGATTAAGAGCAGCCACAGTTGGAGCCAGGATCAGAAGATCATCTGCATAGCTTATGTTATTGAAGCATGTACTGTTGATGAAACAGCCAACTCCTGTGCGAGAAAGCAAGATGTTCAGTTCATCAACGTAAAGGTTGTACAGTAGAGGTGAGAGTACCCCTCCTTGGCGTACTCCGCTTTGTACACTAAATGGCTGACTAAAAAAGCCACTCCATTTAATCCTGAATTTCTGCACCTTGAACCAATGATGCAGGGTACCAATTACTCGTGCATCCACTCCTTTCTCACTCATTGTATCGAACAACTTTTCATGGTTTACACGGTCAATGCTGCTTTTGCATCGATAAAGCACACAAACACCGGGCTTGAAAACATCCAAAAATATTGGATCACTGATTTAAGAATAAATATACACAACTCGGTCGAAGATTTTTCCTTGAAACCGAACTGATAACTGTTTGTAAATGTTAAAAGTAAGAATGTTTAAGAAGTCTGTTGAAGACCGACTTTCTACAAGACCGAATTGTCGGGAGCAAATATTTTTGGGATCCTATCGAAACCTTTGGTCTTGTTAATATTGTTTTACAATCCAACGTCATCTGCTTTTTGGGATCTCAAAACGTAAGTGGAGGGAACCTATGACATCGCGAAAGTTGTCCGTCTGTCAGTCTGTCTGCACGATAACTCTCGAGGGATTGAGATATGTTGATGAAACTTGGTGGGAGGATTCTTTGGGTCAAAGTACAGGTCAAGTTCGAAGATGGGCTCTGTTGCCCTATATTTGAGGGTGGGGGAGAGGGTTCAAATTAAGGGACAAACAAAACATTTTTAAACAGCTAATATGATAGTCGATTATGACGTAAGAAGACATGCTGAACACGATGGTCAAAACCATTTTGGTTACGATGGTGAAAACTATTTTCTTGTCGGACAAGTAGTTCGTCCGAAATCCGGCATAAAACGGAAAGTTGGGTAAAAGTAAAGTTTCATTTGAAGTTGATTATATGTTCGATTTAGAGGTAAGGAGACATGCTGAACACGATGGTGAAAACCATTTTCTTGCCGGACAAGTAGTTCGTCCGGAATCCGGCAAAAAACGGAAAGTTGGTTAGAAGTAAAAGTTTTATTTGAAGTTGATTAAATGTTCGATTTAAGGGTAAAAAGACATGCTGAAAACGATGGGGGAAGCCATTTTCTCACCGGACAACTAGTTCTCCAGGAATCCGGCCAAAACCGGAAAGTTTGTTAAAAGCGAAAGTTTTATCTCAAGTTAATTAGATGACAGATTAGGGGTAAGAAGAGACGCTGAGTCTATATATGACAGTCATTGTTTACCCGGATATATAATTAGTCCGGAATCCGGTTGTAACCGAAATATTTCTTTAAGTCAAAGTCTTATTTAAAGTTGATTAGATGTTCTTTGTAGGGATAAAGAGATCCGCTGGATTCATTTCTGATTTTTTTTTTGTTTGTTGGACTAGTAGTTCGCTCGGAATTCGGTCGAAACCGGAAATTTGTCAGAAGTAAAGCAGGAAGGATCGGTCAGTATCGTCAAAATAAATATAGCTTATAGAGGTGAATCTGAACTTGGTTTTCTCTGATGATTAGCCTGGCGAAGACTGGATCTGGCGAAGACAAGACCCAATTGTCTGGATCAAATATTAGATTTTTGGGATCCCATCGAAACCTCTGCTCTTGTTCTAAGTAGGAGTAGAATAGTTTTATAAGCAAACACAATTCAGAATATATATGTCTTCTTACCGCTGAATCTAACATCTAATCAACTTCAACTACCATTCCTTTACTATAATCCTTTAATCCTTGACTATACTGTATTATACAACTGACCTAGGAAAATGTAAAGCTCATTAAAAGTTAGACTGATTGTTTTCATTATCTCCCCTCTTGGACCCCCCATGGATAGGCTTTGCTGTCTCTACGGTAATACTGGTCTCGATGCTCATTTATGATAACAGCCACGGCTAGGAAAATGCCGTGGGAAAAACGCGATACTCACAGAAAAGAAGGGACCGAAACTACAAGACTTTAAACATCAAAAATCCCTTTCGTTTGTTTTGAAGCCTTTTAAATATGCTATAATGCGATACTAAACTTGTCAAGACAGATTTTACCCAAGTCGTTCACTAATTGGTGGTGAAAGAACCACATTTTTTCTTATTTTCAGCCTACCTAGCAAACGGGTTGTCGGCTTTAAAAAGTGCTCCGTTTATTTTGTAGCCACAAAAAAGTACTACAAAATGGGTATCTTGAAACCTTGCCGCTCTGGTCGTTTTGGCTTCACAAACTCGAAATAGGTGTTTTCATTTAGCACGGGGAAAAGCGAATACCTGCTTTTAAATGGTTTACGGTTGCGTTCCCCCATAAGCAGTAAATTGAGGGGTGCTTTGAGGAAAGTCGGTGGATGTATGTGCGTTTTTTGTGTGTCTTCATAAAGTGTGTGTTACTCGCCTGAAAAGCATTCGTCTTTCTTCACCTATTATCTACCTTTTTCTACTGACAAAGCCGCATATCACCGGCTGGCAATGAACCGGCTAAGACCGTCAGCTAAACTCCAGCTATTGGCTCTCTCCTTCGTCCATTAGCAGGATCTTTCAATTGGGGTCAAGAGTTCGCATCGCTCTTGCTTGTGGCCAGGGTAGTCCGTAACCAACGGGATTACGGATGTACTGTGCTCCGCCAATGCTTTCCTAGGTGGTGTTCTTGACAGTAGGACTGACCACTGATTTTTCAAAAGACCCAGAGATAGATAAGGGACTAAAGTTTTCAGAATCTGCACAGACCTGTGATAAATCGATATGAACCATTCTTGCTCTGTCGAAATCTTGCCGACAAATCTTAATTACTATTTTGAGGTTAATCAGTACGTTAATTACTTAAGTTTTGGGGGTTTGCTTACCTGTTCTACTGGTATTACTTTTGCAACAGATGGAGTCGATAAACTCGATGGAAACTGCATCTCAGCTGTAATTGCAGGACTGTCACCATTCCTGACAAAAGATAGCGGTTGGCTAGTCGTTGAAGGCACTGAAGTGTGCTCTTCTTCCCGACGCTGCTGTTGTTCTATTCTTCGTTTCTTTATGCTTGGTACCACCATTTTACGATACCTATAAGTCGTGTTGCAGTAAATTTTCCTACAAATACGGCCTGAGCAGCCCTTGCCCGATGAAAAATTTCTCTCAAAGTAGTACTATGAAGTAGTACGAAAAAGTTGCATGCAGTACTAACGATGCTACTACATGCTTCTACTTCAAGGCTACCGTGTTACTGCATACTACTATATGCTACTATTATCAAGACTGGATGCTGCCATGGCAAGACAGGATGCTACTGGATACTACTACATAAGATTGGACCAGTCTGAGGCACATTAAATGATAGTATTCTTTGCTATTGCATAGTATTACGTGCAACCTTTTCGTACTACTACCATACTACTACGCAGGCTACACATTTTTCATCGGGTGGACAGACTAAAGGCCAAAATATAGGCTATATACGATATAGGTTTTCCCACATAAAAAATAATTAAGCCAACACGGGATAAGAAAACAGCTTCTTTGGTTAAATATTTCTTTCAGCCCAAGCTAACTGCAAATGATATTTGACTTATTTGATCTTCTTTGGATACGACAGTTTCCATGACCCAACCTGTACGTGTGCATTTAACATATGATGATTTTGGTGAATTATTCTGAAACTAAATTAAATTAAATAGAGAGCGTCCAGGACCAGAGAATAAGATAGCGGAGTTTTGTCCATGGTTTTAAATCAAATACAAAATAGCAACATACTATGCCTACAAAAGGACAGGAAAGTAATGCAACACAACGGAAAAACTTGAAATGAGAGTTTGAACAGACAGAGCCCTTAAAGAAATACAAAACGCTGCGAAGATTTGTCCCTGAAACCACTTTCACATAAGGGATGAAAAATGCAGACGAAATAACTTGCCAAAAATTATTTGGTAATTACTTGGAATGGACTAGTAGCCTACAGTATACAAAAGTAACCTAACATCTGCTCATCTCAGCAAATTCAATTTTTTTAGATATAGGCTAATTGTATACTCTTGATGACTATTTCTCCTTGCCGATGCAAAATCTCCGGCCTCTCCGGGTATCTAGCGAAAGAAAGGCTCTCATATAGAGTATTCTCCCTCAGGTCCGAATCCAGCAATTTATTTCAGGGGAGGGGGGGGGGGGGGTGCCCACGGATCGGACCAAAAAGTTTTACATCAGTGGTTCAAGCCTATAAACAACGATTACTTTTGTACATTTTTTTTTTGGGGGGGGGGCTAAAACCCCCTAGATACGGCCTTTTTCTCACTCAGCCCATGTTCCACAACGAATAAATAACACCATTATATTCAGCGGTCATCTACATGTCGCTATAAATGCTGCAAAACAAAAATAACCTCACATTAGTTTGTTCCAAGCATATTTTCACATTTTGTTGGTGTTCTAGCTGGAGCGTCCTAAAGGCAGCCTATATTCTACAACAAACACAAACGCCATTAACATCAGCGACCATCTACAACGTCGCTCCAAGTATAGCAGCAAACTAAAGGTAAAACCTCACAATTGTTTTTCTAAGAAAATTTAAAAATTTTCACATTCTGTGTATATTCTGATACATCCTATATTTTACAACAAGTACAACACATCGCTATCATCAGCGATCACCGGCACATCATTCCAACCGACTCTAACTTATGGCAACACTAAGAAAAAATTCAACGGTGTTGTTCAACAAATACAGCGCGCCATGATCATCGGCCGACATTCTATTTTTGCCTTCACTACAATAAATAGAATTTAAGAATAACGTACACTCGGAACCGCTACAAAATACGGTAAACCTTCAAACACAAAACTTACGTTGGTGAAGTCGAATCTTCACGTAAGGCAACTGCCTATTCCTCTCTCTGCTGAACACTGTCGTCACTCGTCGAGTCGATATCCGCAATCCGCATATAAACAGACTTCCATGTTTGTAGAATTCACAACGAATCACAAGTCTTGCCCCCGATTCCCTGTATGTGTGACAAAGTAATACATAGTCCGCAATCCGACCACCATACGTCAGCGCGAGGAGAGGGGAACTCATCAAAGAGATGACCAGGACATGGTGCATCTCTACATAATGTAGAGGGCGTTCAGAATTGGATCAATGGTGATGATTATGTTGAAGAAAAAGTTTAAGGGTCCATTCCTTCTGTGACCAATTTAAAAGGCAGTTAACAATGTAACAACAATTTGAAACAAATTAAAAGAAACAGTTACAAAATGGACTGTTTCCAAAGTAAAGACAGATGAGTTGTTCGACTTGTGGTGGTGTTGTCTCTATCATTTGAGTGTCTCATCGCTTAGCCGATGATGTAAGGGCGATATTGTATCGAGACGGTGGGTGACAGAGGGAGGGTTTTCAGCGACTGGAGCCCCTTTTCACTTGCTTTACAAAAGTTACAGATTAACACCTCCAAAACATATACTTCACTCTGATTTAGTACACACAAACAGTCTGAAGACTTACAAAGTGCCTTACAAAGCTCATTTCCGAGGAAAAGGTGTTACAAAAAAGGGGTCTTACAATAAAGGAATGTTTCTAAACACATTCTTAGAAACTCAGGAGAATTAAAATTTACTTTGCATTTTGTGCATTGCGCCAAAAAAAGCCGACGTGCTGTGAAACTATAAAAAGACATACAAAATATTATAAAATTTCGGTTTTCAATTGTTTTATAATTTTTAAATTTATTATTCGTTTTTCAGGTAGGGTATAGTTAAATAAATAAAAAATAAACAGCATAGATGGATCTGAATTTCTTGAAGTTTAATCGGAAAGTGCCGAGATAGGACAGTCTAGTTACCCTACACTTGTTAACTTAAAGAGGCTTGAAGACCCGATGAATTTAGGCTACATTACTTCGTTGCTACAATATTTACGAATAATCAGTTCCCCCTCCTTCCACCCACACATGGATTGTTGGATCCGGAAAAGTAAGGCTTCGTTGAGTATCAGTCGGGTCCTTTATAGTCCTTCATAGCTTTAGCTTATATGGAAATGCCCGGAACAAGTAAAGTTAGACCAGGGACCCATAAATTTCCTGTAATGACTCGCCATTCAGGGGGCTTGTCAATAAGAGATTTCTGATGCGCTCTTGACCGAGTGTCAGATAGTTCGAGAAATACCCACGGGGATAAAAATACCCGACTATCCAGATAGACAAAATTTTTCTGCAGCTGTTGTGCTGAACTAGGAATATTTCTCTGTAATGGAAGAGTATCCTGGATCTTTTGTCCTATCTTAGTTACCTAGTGGCATGCTGAATAGTCCCAACAAATTTTGTCTATCTGAGCAAGAACGCCGATTCGACCCAAGCGGAATTTTTGGAAACTAGGTGAGGCTCGGGCAACATAGCAACATAGAAGCATAGGAAATGAGAAGCCCCCTGAATGGCGAGTCATTCCAGGAAATTTATGGGTCCCTGGTTAGACATAGGGATAGACGAACCGACGAAGATGCATCATGGTCGCTACATGGCGCTTGAGTCAAAGGCTGTGCCAAGTGCCATAATGTCTTTGAATGTATAAGCTATCTGCTGTTGTACTATAAATAAAATTTGTTCAACAGAGGAATCTCCAGTAATAGAGGGGAAAGTTTGCCAACGTTCAGTGAAACTACGCTACCATCCAGAAAGAATGACAAGTTTCACCGTCCTAGCTTGTCAGGAAGTGTCTGAACTAGCACATGGACAGAATGACGAACCGACAGGCAGCAGGAACGCTATTTGGCACTTAGTTTAAACAGTTTTGAGCTAGCATGCAATTTTCGGTAGAAATTGTCATTCTTGCACTGCCCCCACAACCGAAGACTTTCTTTTAGTGCACTTGCTGTGCGCGAAAACAGAACAATGTGGAGCCTAGGGAAGATAAAGCAATAGAAAGAGAATCTGATACATATCACTTAAAAAGATTTGGCGTCAGAACTTTACCGGCTGGCCGCCGACTTTCGGCGCGGCTTCGGGGACTAAATTCAGAATAAATTTACTAGATCCTCTAAATTTACTAGATTTAATTTTGTTTACTAGGTGTAGTAAAATTTTACTGCGGGTGGCAACGCTGCAAAGCCTGCAGGGAACCGAGCGCAAGTCTCCTGATTCGTTGCGAAGCCTTCAACACGTTCGTCTGTTTCTATGCGGATCTCGACGCTAGTGTTCAGCACCAGCAGAGAGAGGAAGAGGCAGTTGAAATAAGTGGAGATTTAAAATAACTAACGTAAGTTTTGCGTTTGGAGTTTTGCCGTATTTTTGTAGCGGTCGAAAATGTAGGTAAATCTCACATTGTATTTAATGTTTTCAAATCAGAAAATAGTTTCAATTCAGTTCAGTTTATTTATAACCCATCTCAACAAAGGGAGGGCGAAGCGCCCTAAAGATGGAGTAACAAACAAAATAATTAGAAAAAAGAAACACGAACACCAAATACAAAGAATATCAACAAAGACGATTAAATAAATAGTGCTGACCATGGGTGAGACATAGGGGCGTAATTTGCTATGCCCCCCCCCCCCCCGCTTGATGTTTGCCCCCCAGCTGAAATTTTAGCGTCTTCGAAACTCCCGTCGAAAATTAAGATAGGCCTACAGAATTCAAGCATCCACTGAAACAGATCGGTTTTCTTTAGTGTACCTTTGTCTTTGGAACATGGAAGCGTTGAAACTTTTTTAGCGATATGCATGCGCTATGCAGGGTTAAACACGTTTAGTCTGCATCGAAGAGACACAAAAATCTCGGGAGAAACTGGTTTTCTGAGCCAGAACGAAAGCAAGCTAGGGTGTAAAAAGCGCTCGGCGCACTTTTATGCTGGAATAGTGCAGTATACCCCGTGGTGTTAAATCAATCCAAACGAAGATGAGCAAAAAAATATCGGATTTTTTTAAAGCGAAGCAACAAACTAGCAAAAGGTTAAGGACCGAGGAAGACGGTGCCTGTTCAGAGGTAAGTAAATACAAATGTTCTGATTGATAAAGCCTTTTTTTGACTACCGTAAGACGGCACCTTCTGTACCGGTTTTACGGTACTGAAGACTGGTTTTTCTGACGCAAACGAGTAGAGGAGACGTCTTCAGTGCCGTAAAACGGATACGAGAGGTGCCGTTTAAAGAAGTTTGAAGCACAACTCTTACTAGAAATGACCTTTTCACTATGAAATGGATCAGAGAAATCGCTTTTTGAAAATACCATTACTTTCCACCTGAATTTAGCGATTTTCTTGTTGCGCTTGTCGATTCTCTCCAGCCTTCCTGCTCTCCGACGCGGATGCTGAGCGCAAAACATTTTAAAACTGAACGTGCCGTGGTTAAAAAGACGGAAACTAAGCAAATAAAAGTCACAAACAGAAGATTCTCATATCTTTATGGGCGAAACAGTTGTCAGTGGGCGTCGAAGAGAGTCAGTCAGTGGGCGTCGAAGACGGCCGAAAATGCGCTAGAAGTTCATAGGCTCAAAACGAAACAATGGAGAAAGATCGGACTTTTAGAAGCTTATAATTCCATAATCCACGCTATGAATTGTCCTTGAACACTGATAAGGAAAATAGGAAAATGAATAGGAATAAAAAGCGCTCGCATTTGCTTCGACAAACTGTATGGCTATGGTACCCTTTTAGGACTGCCCAGCCCCTAGTGTGTCAACCGTCTCAGTGACAACAGAAGCTGTGTCTTCACGCCGACTCAAACTCCAGAAGTGGACCTTTCACTGGGCAAAGATGATGCCTCTTTTCAGCCTAAACTGCCTAAACTACTGACGGTCGACGTTTCTCCGAGAAAGCATACTCAAGAGAATGGGTTGAATACTCTATACTGAAAGATGCGGTCTTTTGCTTTTGCTGTAGGCATTTCTCCATTTCCAGTAATCCTGGCTATACTACCGCAGGAGCAGGAGGTTTAGTTGAAACCGGGATCCGAAACTGGAAGAGACTGTATGAAAAATTATCAAAACACGAAGAATCGGACTTCCACAAAGCTAGTTACTCAAGCTGGATCGAGTATAAAGCAATTAAAGCAGGGACTGTGACTTCAATAGCATCGGCTGTTGACAAGGCCCGCAAAGAAACGGTTGAGAAAACCTTGCACAAGTTGCAACATTGGTTAAGGTGGTAAACGTTCTTGCCCGTCAGGGATTAGCATTCAGAGGGCACGACGAAGAGGAGGATTCAGGAAACCATGGAAATTTTCTTGAAATCCTAGAACTTCTATCAGATGGGAATGATTCAGTGAGAAAGCGATATGGGGCCTACACTAGTCCAGAGCACCAAAATGAAATTATCAAAGTCATTGCCGATTGCCTTAGAGACTAAACGAAGCAATCAACTGTGAAATACTGGTCGCTCTTAGCTGATGAAACTAAAGATAAATCTAGGAAAGAGCAACTGAGCCTTATTGTGAGATTTGTTAATCCCAACGGGGACGTGTGTGAAGAGCCACTCGGCTGTTTTCTCTTGGAAAAGCTTGATGCAAGCAGTCTCGCCGCCGCCATTCGGGCTCTAATAGAGAAGCACGGTCTAGCATGTGTAGCCCAGTGTTCTGACGGAGCCAGCGTCATGAGTGGAGCCTGCATTGGAGTTCAAGCTTTGCTGAAGGAATTTGCACCGCACGCCAGGTACATTCATTGCCGTGCCCATCGCTTGAACCTGGTCCTGGTACTAGTTCAGTCCATTACTGACTGTCCTGACGTCAGGGACTTTTTCTCAACTTGTCAAGCCCTCTACGTATTCCTGACAAGAAGCGGGCCGCGTTATGAACTGTTTGTCAAGGTCCAGCAAAAGCGTGGTGAAAAACCGATAGAACTAGAGCGGCTCGTCGAGACAAGGTGGTCTTACTGGTATAGTTCTGTACAGAAGATTGCTTTAAGAGTGAGAGCGATCATGGACACTTTGCAGATCGTATCAAGCGAAGGAACAGCAGACGACAGAAGAGAAGCATTCGGGTTGCTTGCTGCTTTAGACGCCAAGTTTCTGCTAATTCTTGAGACGATGATTCAGATGCTTGGTCCAACTGATTGTGCCTCAAAACAACTGCAGTCCGACTCTCTCGTGTACTCGGAAGCGAAAGCCCTGCTGAATTCTCTTGAGGACCATCTGCAGTCGCTGAGGTCAGATAACAACTGGGAAACGATTGTCTGAGCTGTTAAAGAGAAGTGGCAGAGACTGGACATTGAAGTTCAGCAACCAAGACGCTCTGTTTCTTTTAACAGGAATTTAGCCAGCTTTTACGTCAATTCCACCGTTGGTTCCCGGAAAAGGAAATGTGACAAGAATGACAGGGCTTATGACCCATTTCTCGACTATAAAGTGGACATTCTCTACTTTGTTATCGACAGACTAGTCTCCGAGCTAAACCATCGGTTTGATCTCAACGACTCTCTCTTGCAGTCATTTGAGGCTTTCGACCCAAAGTCTCTCAAGTTCCTTGATCCAAAACTGTTTCACACGCTCCAGAATGAGTGTACCCGTCTGTAAAAAGCGACGAGCTAACGTTGCTGTCACAATTAAGCTTTGCGAAGACTTACCTCAAACGGCTCTAACCACAGAACTCATCGTATTCTCGATCCCTTCTTGCGAAGAATCCGGAAGCATTCCGTTCGGTCCTTGAGGCCTTTGACCTAATTTTGTCGCTTCCTGTGTCGACTGCATCGAACGAACGATTCTTTTCGTGTATGAAACGCGTAAAAACGTATCTTCGCAAGTCTATAGGCGTATTCTCGCCGTTCCCCGAGGACTCCACTTGAGGAGTCCCCGCATTTTTGTTTGTCCCGGGGACTCCTCCCCGTATTCTCGCGAGTCCCCACGGACGGGGAATGCTCCGATTATCATCACCATCATCAAAAAGGACTCCCTTTCAAATTCGGAGGGGAATCAATTTTTGCTGTTGTAGGTGCTATGTAAAATTAATTAAAAAGAATCAGAATAAACAAAACCAAAAATAAAGTGGATCTAGACTAATTTTTTCAGCTGCATATTCATTTTTCGAACAAAATCTATTTTAGAAGCATTCCCTGTATTCTCGCTGTTTCTGTACGCGGAGTCCGCGTGGAGTGACTCCCTCTATTCTCGCCGTTCCCTTCGATTCCCCGAGGAGTCCTCGGGGAACGGCGAGAATACGCCTTATGTCAGACGAACGACTAAGCGACCTTTTGGTCATTGCTACCCAACCTGAAAAAGCGAAGAACCTTGACGTCAATCGCGGAGTGGACAATTTCGCGAATTTGAAGAAGCGTCGTTTCGCCTCGGTCGAATGGTAAAATTTTATGGCGTTTTCTTCTTGAAATAAAACTGCTCATTTTCACTTGATCGGCTCCAACTTTGCCCCCCCCCCCCAGGATTTTGACGAAATTACGCCCCTGGTGAGACAACATTGACACAGAAGAACGAAAATCATTAAGACGTTTATCAATAACAGAAGTTGGAGAGATTAGGCGGACTTTACTCATCAAATAACTATTTCTGGTCCAAGGTGGATAACTAAGAAGAAATTTTGCAAAATAAAAATACACTCTACGGAGAGATAATTTCTGAGATTCAGTAAAAAACTGCCAAGTGGGACAAAGAGAAAGTAGATGGGGGACAGCTAGACTGTTGTAAATTTTTGCAAGATTTAATCGATCCAGATGTCTGATATTTGTAACTATTGAAGCGTAGGCGATTCTAAGTTTTTTCTTCAGATTTTCAAGGGACAACTTAACAGTTTCTTTTAGGTTCCTGCCTATTGGCATTCCAAGGTAAGTCAGTTTCTCAGACAGAGGAACTTGAACACTATCTAGGGAGACAGTAACAGGGCCATTTACCTCTTTAAAATTAAAAGCAACAACTACAGTTTTATCAACATTGAAAGAAAGACCAATGTCTTTAAATTCGGTATGAAGCTGCTGAAATGTGTTTTCACATCCGCTTAAGGTCCGACTTATATTCAAAACATCGTAAGCAAAAGTCATCAGTGACAAATCAAATCCACGGTGGGAACAAGTACACTCAACGGAAGCCTGAGAAGGCAATACAGAATTGTTGAAAAGTGACAGTGACGTAAGGCCACCTTGACGGACGCCTTTCAGCACGTCAAAAAGAGAAGATCCACCCTTTAACTTCGCTCTGAGATTATGGTACACATAAAGAAGGCACTTCACAATGCACAAATTGACGCCTCTTTTACACGCTTCTAGCAAAATCTGAGCAAAAATACATGAGTCAAAAGCTCGAGCAACATCCAGAGCGCATAGGATTATATGGAACCCACTCCTTTCCGCGTCAGCAAGAACATTCATTAGAGCAAAAAGGACATGTTCCCGGCTGAGACCTTTTTGGTATCCAAACTGGGGGGGAGGTACATGGTTCTAGAGTTTATGGTGATCAAGCATAGCGAACAAGTTGATCGTCTAGAAGCCGAAAAGCGAATTATGAGTAATAAACTAGTCTTCTACTCAGCAAGATCAGATCCTTTCATATTTGTTTCGACGACTCAGAGTGACATGTAGGTGCCCGCTGCTGATAGATGGCGTTTTGTCTTTGTTGTCCAGTATTAGGTGCGTCAAAATGCAAACAAATGTAATTTTTTTTAAATTTGCTTAGAACGTTTGTGAGTTAATTTTTGAAGTTAGTTGCCAATACTCAGAGTCAGGGGCGTCCCGAGGGGGGTGCTGCACCCCCAGAAAGCGTGTGGGAAAAAAATTGCGGTAAATTTCGACTGGTGCGGCGAAGCCGCGCCAATTAAAATTTGTCAAGTTCATCTGAACTTGATGATTTTTAGGGAATCTACCGGATTATTGCTCAGGGAACCTACCGTATTTTGCTAAAGGAATCTACGCTAAATCTTTCACAAGTAATCTACCGGAACTTGTCTCAGAGAATCTACCGGAATGTACCCATCGGAATCTACGAAATTCGGCTGAGGGAATCTACCGGATTTTGCTCATGGAATATACGCTGAATCTTTCACAAGGAATCTACCGGAACTTGTCTCAGGGAATCTGCCGAAATTTTCTCCTCGGAATCTACGAAATTCGGCTCAGGGAATCTACCGGAATTTTTGCGAAATCTTTCACAAGGAATCTACCGGAACTTGTCTCAGGGAATCTACCGGAATTCACCTCACGAAATCCACCAGAATTCGGCTCAGGGAACCTACCGGATTTTGCTCATGGAGTCTACGCTAAATCTTTCACAAGGAATCTACCGGAATTTGTCTCAGGGGTTCTATCGGAATTTACTCCTCGGAATCCACGAAATTTGGCTCAGGGAATCTACCGGAATTTGTGCGAAACCTTTCACAAGGAATCTACCGGAACTTGTCTCAGGGAATCTACCGGAATTCACACCATGGAATCTACAAGAATTTGGCTCAGGGAAGCTACCTGATTTTGCTCATGGAATCTATGCTGAGTCTTTCACAAGGAATCTACAGGAATTTCTCTCAGGGGTTCTACCGGAATTTACCCCACGGCATCTACCAGAATTCGGCTCAGGGAATCTACCGGAATTTGTGCAATATCTTTCACAAGGACACTACCGGAACTTGTCTCAGGGAATCTACCGGAATTTACTCCTCGGAATTTACGAAATTCGGCTCAGGGAATCTACCGGAATTTGTGCAAAATTTTTCACAAGGAATCTACCGGAGCTTGTCTCAGGGAATCTACCGGAATTCACCCCACGAAATCTACCAGAATTCGGCTCAGGGAAGTACCGAATTTTGCAAATTTTGCGAATCTACGCTAAATCTTTCGCAAGGAATCTACCGAAGTTTTTCTCAGGGTATCTATCGGAATTTATCTCACGTAATCTACCAGAATTCGGCTCAGGGAATCTACCGGAATTTGTGCGATATCTTTTACAAGGAATCTACCGGAACTTGTCTCAGGAAATCTACCGGAATTTACCCCACAGAATATACCGGAATTCGACTGAATCTGAATCCAAAAAGCGCCGACAGCTTTCTTGACTCCTTTCCGGTGATACCGGTGAACCAAGAAGAGTTCAACAAGAGCTGCAAGCTCAAATTGCACTTGCAACTGTATGTAGTCAAGGGCTCTGTTAGATTGAACGGGTCCCTGATATGCCTTCCAAGTTCCGTTGCGAAAATTCCAGTCCAACTGTGTAAACGATTTATCTGGGACAGATGCTTGTTCTTCCCAGCAAGTTTCACTCCGATCCCTCGATTCTAACCGTTTCTCGATATTTCCGGTATCCCCCCCTACTCCCCCATAGCTACCGAATCCGGTCTGGACTTCAAGTAGGCCATCAAAGATAATATCTTTGACAGATTAAGGACATAATTATTATGTCCTTAATTAAGTTATAAAGTTTCATTCCAATCCGATCACCCGTTCAAAAGTTACACACTACTCAATTTTCCAGATTCCCCCGCCTTCACCCCCCCCAGATGATCGGATCAGGAAACTGATTATTTTTAAGTTAGTTTGGTCGGGTCCCTGGTATGCCTGCGAAGTTTCATCGTCCTGTCACATCTGGAAGTACCCTAGCTCGAAAAAGTGTGACAAACTGTCCTAAATTTCCCAGATTCCCCCGCCCTTCGCTCCACCGTAGATTGTCGGATCGAGAAACTGATTAGTTTCCAGGTTAGTTTGAACTGGTCCCTGAGACGCCTGTCAAGTTTCATCGTCCTAACACATCTGGAAGTACCTTAACTCGAAAAAGTGTGACAAAAAACCGGACCGAGCGACAGACGGAATTGCGATCGGAATACGGCACTTGAGCCAGAGGCTGCAAGTGCCATAAAAACGAATTAGCCTTGTTTCGACAGTAGAAAGTCGCCGGGAGAGCCTCGAAACAAACAAAAAGTTTGAAGATATGTTCGAGGTCTCTCGTCGACTGAAAGACGTGTGACAAAACAGTATTCTAGACTTTCAACAGAGATTGTCACTACGGAGAATTTCCGGTAAAACCTCAAAAGATTCCGGTAAAACCTCGAAAAATTCCGGTAAAATTCTGAAGCTGCACCCCCCCCCCCCCCCCGATCAGGAAGGTATCGGGACGCCCCTGCTAAGAGTGATACGTAGACGTTCTCCGAGGATAATGGCGCTTTGTCTTGGTTGTACAAAATCATGCACAAAATAGGACACGTCAGAATCCAAACTAAATGTAAAGATTGAATAAAAACAGTTCATATTTTAGTTATATAGCTTACACACATGTTTTTTTTAGTTTGTTGTTATTACAAGCTTCCACTTTTCCACAAATTCATTTTCCTGTTGGAGCGGTTTTAGCCTGAAGATGACCCTAGCCAAGAATGGCCGAAATATCGCGTTAATCACATCCATCTCACCTATACGTTTTGCACTGTCAAATATGGTCTAGAGCTGTTTAGTTGTGTTGCATACTTTAATACTTGTTTTCATTTTTTTTTGTTTAATTTAGCCCACAAAATTCGTTTTTTTTCTGTTTCAAAGAAAAACTCTTAGATTCTAAGGTGTAAGGAATAGAAGCTAAGAATCGTAAAAACTAAAAATAATCATTTTTCCGAAAAGGTTTGCGTTGAAATTGGCCAAAATTCTGTAAAATCGCTTTGGCCTAGTGTGATTTCCTGTGATAAATTCTTCATGGCTGTGAATCTGCGGAGAGTTCGGAACCTGGGACAGATCGCAGAACTCTGCGACCATTGGCAACACTGCGTCCACGGCAGGATTTTAGGAATTGTGTCACCGCCGTTTTAGAGGGAAAGAGGATTACTAGGGGTTAGAGAGTCTATAATGAGCAAGAGAAAAACACTGATTGCTGCTCAAGTTTTCGGACATTCTGTCGAAAATTGAAGCATAATGTCACGGTTCTATCATAAATACTCCTTCAAAACTCCACCGGAGTTTCCCCTTGCCTCTGATGCCAAACATGGAACAACTGAAAAAAGGTATTTCCGACGAGTGAGCTTCTCGAAAACCTAAATGGGGAGCCTGACGCGCCTCGAAAAGAACCAAAATTAAACCAAATCAAAAGAACTTGAACTTAAATTGATTGCCAAAGACATAAAATGCATTTTAATTCTAGTTTTGGCTGTCGACCTGCTGTCGATTATACTTCGTCAGAGTATGAAAGGAGAGTTACTTCTCTAGGATTTTCAAACTTACACTAAACCGGCAATCATTATCAAAGACTAATAAAGTATAGAAGTGTAACTGGAAAATTGAAAACGGAATAGGGCTGGGATCTGACAGCATGGTTACCGGTCACTTGTTGCCTTAAATATGATTCTAGACCCAATGAAAATCGATTATTTCGTTCCGATATAATTGATTTTCAGTCGAAAAAATTAAGTGTCTTCGAATCCATTTGGTAAAAATAAGCTGTCTTTTCAGTTAAACTTTAAAATGATTTCAGCGGCTCCCATGCAATGCAGTGCTTCGAGTATGTTAGTTTGGTGAACACATTCCATATTTTGATAACTGACCGTTTCCACTTTTATTTTATCCATTGATTTAATTTTTGTTTCCAAGTCATCTTGTGCTGAAGGAGTATTTAGAGTGGTGGTTCTCACTGGGGGAGGGGGGGGGGGGTCTCTAGGTTTCTTTTATCTATTGACCCGTAAATTTAAATTTGTCCCAAAAAGACGAACAGCAAAAATTATGATTCTTTTTATTTTTTTAGTGTCAATGGACAACGCCGGAAATAAGCGTATCCCTAGATGCTCCCGATGTCGGAATCATGGCCTGGAGATTCCAATGAAGGGTCACTTTCAATATAGTCCCTTCTGGATGTGCAAGTGCAATCTCTGTCAGCTAACTATACAGAAGCGGATAATCATGGCCGGAAAGGTGGCCCAGAGAAGAGCCGAGAGAAGAGCTGAAGAAACGGACTTGGTCCAGTTGACTGATTCTTGAATTGTTCTTGAACAATTATTTTTTATTTCCCAGATATCATTAAAGATCCGACAGTAGAAATTCAGAAATTCTCAATTTTCGTTTGAAACGTTTAAACCGGCCTTCATGAAACTGCTCGAACCTTTAAAACTGAATCTTGAAACTTGACAAAATTTCATGCGGGATTGAAGCTATTGTGTTCAGATTGTGTGAAACTTGGATGAATTAAGTCGGCAAAACGTAACCGTAAACGAGTCTTTGATTGTCATTGCTGAGGGATAACAAAGGCCAAATGGCGTTACTAGCCCAAATGTTGGGGGGGGGGGGACGAGGCATTTACTGACTGGCTGGTAATTTTTACCGACTTTTTCTTCAGAAAAAACTAACGACTGCTTTCAACAACAAATATGACAAATTTTGAAAAAAATCGACTGATTTTCGGAAAAACCCACTGATTTTCAGAAAAACCGACTATTTTGACGAAAAATCGACCAATTTTCAGAAAAACCGACTGTTTTCGTGAAAAAAAATCAACTGTTTTGACAAAAAATCGCGGCGCTTCGCGGCGACCCGTTTTTTTTTTACCGACTGGCCGACACCATTGCCCCCCCCCCCCCCCCCAGTCGTGACGCCCCTTGCTAGGACAATGAGATTACTGATGGTGTCATCAGTTCAGACAAAAAATGTTCTTGGAATATAAAATTTTGAAAAGCACGATGGGTCGACTACTTAATTATTTACCCGATAGTCAAGAAACAAACAAAAGTTTCGCAATCGCAAATCGCAAAGATTTAGTAGTTTGTCAAGTTTAGTTTTATCTTTTCTTTAATTGGTAGCCTATTTTTGTGTGTTAGTTTACGCTGCGATATAACTGATTGATTCCGCTTTTGTTTGATATTTAATTTGGTTGTTTTTATTACTAAAGGACTTTATTAAAGGATCAAACCCGTCTAACCTTACTATGTCTCTCTACCTAACTAATCGTTCCATCAGCTTTCGTTTCCTCGCGTCCTATATCATTTTTATCCAGCATAACGGCACTACGCTTATATTTGCATTTTCCTTGTTTGACTCTCTTTGAGCCACAGGGGGCTTCCCTTTTCTCAGAGGAGCATATTGGTGCTCAACGACCTAGAACTGATCAGTTACCCAGTCAATTGCAAGTCATGTTACACTACATATCTTAACTGAAAACAATGCATTAATGAAGCAAGCGGTCGTACATCCGATCTTTCCTGCTTATAAGGAATGTTCCCACATCTGTTATGCACACTCTGAAGTTATTTTACCTCGATAATGCACCGGAAGATCCAGGCGAACTTAAAAATCTATGCTTTGTGACGTTTTGCAGTGGGGACATTTTGTCATGGGGACGTTTTGTCACGGGGACGTTTTGACACGGAGACGTTTTGTCACAGGGACGTTTCGCCCCGGTGATGTTTTGCCGAGGATGTTTCACCAGGGGACGTTTTTATCATGGGGACGTTTCGTCGGTAAAGCAAAAAGCCGCATGCGAACAATCGAGGGGTTGCCCACTCTCGATTTTAGTGTACAGCAAGTGCCCGTGCCGCGATGCCCGGTCGGTGCCGGCACCGCCGATTTCGGTCGGTGCCTGCCGGTGCCGGGAAATGGTGTACAGCAGGTGCCGGGGAGTGGGCAACCCCTCGCGAGCAATCCATCGACAGGATTTTTTGCTCATCAACACACGCTCACAACACAGTGCATCCAATCATTGTATCCGAGAGAGAAATACCACGCAAATTTTCGGGCAGGAAAATAGACTAACGGTACTTTATCTCGCCCAGATGTTGCTTTGTAACTGTTTACGTTCGTCTGAACTTGTTTTCATGTTAGTGTACTATCGTCCGCATACCCAGGGGCCAAGGGTGAAATGAAATATATTCTCTGCTTGTATACGTCGATCCCACAGCTTATGTGTCTAGCACAGCCCATGTATTTATGCAGTTAATCAAGCTCAGTTTATTTTTGGGACACAGTGCGCGGCGATAGAGAGACACAACCATGCGACACTTACGATAACCGGTGAAACTTCGCAGTAGGAAGCGTGAACTAGGAGCTAGTGGCAGGGTTGCCACATGTCGCACGATAGTGTGAATTGTCACTCTATTTTGTTTTTGTCACTCTTGTCCTACGTACGACATAAAAATCACTCTATTTCAGAAAATGACCAAATGTGTCATTTTTGGAGCAGGGGTTCCGAACATAAGTGACTATTTCAAGTTTTTTCATGAAAGTAAAATCAGGATGTGTTATTTTTACAGATGCGATTCCCATCAAAAGTGAATATTTCATGAAAATAAATTACACTCTCTTTTGGGCCAAAAGTCACTCTCTAAGTATTTTGATGTTGCAACCCTTGCTAGCGGTGTGGTGTGACCTGATATGCAAGGAATTAGCTGTGTATGCAAGTGTAACTGAAGTGGTCGTTAAGCTGCTAATGTAATGCAAGTGTCATACGAGAATGCCGGATGGCAAATGCATAGTGGCTGGGTGCTTAAGCACCGGGACTAAAGCATTGTCCTAATAGGTGTAATAAGGTGTATTACCGCGTATAAGACTTATTACAGATTCCTCTTTTCCTCGGAGCGCGCTGTAATAACGTGAATAAGGAGAATAGACTAGCGTTCCATTCTGGCTTATGCAGGGCCAATCAGATCGCTTGGTTGGTTCCGCCAGCGGGCCGAGGAAAGGAGCAGCGTCGTCAGGGTTGCCACGGGAAGCAGTAAAGTTCTACTTTGTTGGAAGCTGAAGAAACAACTTTTCTTCAAAATAACACGTTTTGTTCTGCTGCGACTGCTTAATGCTACTTCGAAGACCAATGCTGGCCATCCGCATATTTAACTGCCTTTTACAATGTATTTGGCGTCAAATTGAACTGGTGTACTTCAACTAACACTAAGAACACCTTTTTGATCTTCAGTAACTCGAAACACTGTATGACCTTGGCAACACTGCTCGCTGCACTGATATGCATCGATCTCGGGTTCGTATTTGAACGGGCGTGTGTGTTAAGACGTAAACATCGCGTATAGCGTTATTCAGCTTATTACACCTATTAGGACAATGCTTAATACTCTTGATGACTATCTCTCCGTGTCGATGCAGAATCTCCGGGTACCTGCGGAATAAAGGAAGAAACGGTGTCAAAGCTGCGCTGACTCAGGATTTGAGTCGTTGAGTTTGAGTCGTTGCGGACACGTTTACTCCTTCTTCCTGAGAATCACAGGCGTGTTTTGGACATATAGAGTATTGTAAAGTGCTAGGAGTGCGTAGTTGGACTTTGATACGATGGGTACGGAGACGTACTGAACCTGTTTTTTTTTCGCTGAACAGGTAGCTTGCCCCGAATCCGGGCAAAACCGGGACTAGTACAAGAGAAATTACTATTTGAAGTTGATAAGTGGTTCAACATGGTAAATTACAGCGTCGATCTAGAGGTAAGAATTATGCTGATCGCTATGTCCTCGCCGAACGAGTAGAATGACCGGAATATGGCGGATGTCGGACAATTCAGAAAGGTAAAATCTGTTCTAAAGATCGTCGGAACATTTGTAAATGGGCAGGATGTGAGCTTTACTTCCTCATCCGGACTAGTGGCAGTTTGACCAGAATCCGGGCCAGAACAGAAAATCTGGAAGAAGTTTCAAAAAATTCCCAAGTTGAAAAAAAAAAGGTTTGAAAGGTCCGATAAAGACACGTTGAATCAGATTTATTCTTGCCTCAGATGAATAGCACGGATGTTTTTGTATCAAATGTGTATGGGGTTCTGCAAAGACCGATGATCTGCAAGATTTGATTTCTGATGACCAACAGTCCATGTGGTTTTGTTACAGGTTAGTGCTTGCAGCATATTTAAAGTTATTTCATTTCATTTATTTCTGACCGCCAAAGCTGGCGAGTATAAAAGGCGAGTATATTGTTTGTGAACTCTTTCTTTTGTTTTTCCTGACCAAAGCTAAATGCTATCATTGCAATTATCATGATATCACACTACCAAAGTGAAGTTCAAATATAGATAGATAGATAAGTGTATTTCAAAACCCCATACGAAATCGATTATTTCTACACTGTTTCTTTTGCGTTCTTTTAGGAGTTTCAAGTGATCATTCCTAGTTATCCCCACAATGTATTCTTTTATTTATTTATCGTAAGTAAAAAAAAACCTAGGCAGAACAAGGCAGACTGGCAGAGAGCCCTCTCCTGCATTCTCACGGAAAAACAACACAGCTAGACTAATTTCAGTTCCTGCCACTGCCTTGGATCTATGCGTAGGAGGCGGGCGTTGGGCTCAGAGCTGTGTCCCAAAAGCTTCTCATGGGAAAGATAGGAGCTTGCTTAAGGCGGATAACAAAAAATGGTCTTTCTACCACACACGCAATGATAACCATCCCTACTGCCACTATGAATGTTCTAAACCACAATAAACTCCGTTGAACAATGAGCAAATAAAAAAAAAAAAAATTTCCTAGGTTTGAAATAATGCGGTCTAGACTAAATCTCAGCCGATTGTCAGGGACAGCCGTTATGGCACGTAGGGAGCCAAGGATCAAAATAATAATTACCATCGAATGTACTGTTTCTTACAAATACAAATAAATTAAAAAAAAGACAAGACCAATTTGGTACTCCTGAAGACATAAGAAAAATAATCAATTAAGTTTTATAATTCTTTGCTAATTAAACGTGGAAATTTTGTCATCTGGAAAAGAAGACCTTCTGCGTGGTTTTTTTCTCGAGCCAAAACAGCAACCGGCAATCAAGTTCAAATCTAAATAAACTTGTGGCTTCCAATCAGTAAGACAAGGTAAACATAATGTTTGGATTAGGTCTTTAACTGCCTAGAGATACATAAGCTGTTGTCGATGCAACGTAGACAAACAGCCTCTCAACAATACCTTTTCCCGCACAAAGGTTAGACTTTGTAAAACATGGCTTGCTGTGATTTTCCTATATTGGTAAAACATGTTTGTTGATTGCCGAAGCGAGGGAGCTGAAGCTCGTAGGAGGATGTACGATAGGGAGAGCGATCACAGCTTAATCATCTAGCAGTTCTGCAAGCTCGATTTATTTTTGGGACATAGTGGTCAGGGCCCGGGAGCCACAACCGTGCGACATGCCACGGCGCGAGTTTGAACTTCGCAATAGGAAACTTCCAGTCGGACCAAGCGATGTGACGTATGATATGCAATCGGTCGGCGAATGTATCATGGCAAGGTGCTTAAGTAATGTTTGGTGATATTTGATTTCTTCGACAGATCGATATCTGAACTTTCGAAAATAGATATTTCAGTACCGAGCGTGTCCGAATCCAACTTGTGAAAAGACAACACTACATTAACTCTGCAACTGTTGTAATTTTTTCGTTTCCTCTAGATTTTTTGCGATATTTCACGAGCAATTACCGCGAAAAATGTCACGAGAAATGTCGCAACGATGCAGCGTTTTATGAGGAGGTTTCAGGAAGAAGCAGAAGGCGCGTTGAAGTAATGATAGATAACAAAGGAATAGTACGAGTTTTAAAGGGAAAAACAGCCATAAAGCACTATTATAAGTTGTTACAAATGGCTGTTTGAAGTAAAGAAAACAACATCGAATTCTTTCAGATTTTTAAGCATAATAAAAAAAAGTAGTCTTGAAAGAATCCGATGTTCTTTTCATTGTCGTGTGAGCGTGGCATTAGAAATTACGGAAATCATTGGTTTTCCGACGAAGCGTTCTCTTTGACGGCCGCTTACGCATTGCGGGCGGACTATGGTTATTGTATTACTTTGTCGCTGACAGGATATAACAGATTGTCGAACATGCTGGAGTTTCTGGGGTAAGCCTTGGGAGGTAAACAACTGTGAGGCCAGCGAGACGCGGGTACGTGGTAGAAACAAAGTTGGAGTTTATTGAATTAGATTGACTATTGTATGTAGAATAATAATTGGACTTTAAATACAGCTTTGGCTCTCAGAGTTGCAGCAGAGCCTCCTATACAGCAGACAGGGACAAAGAGCATGATCAGTTCTATACAAATTATTTAAAATAAAATAAAATGGAAATCTGTCTTGAGCTGTCGAAATAGATTTCAAACCTCCGTCAAGCCTGGTCCCAAAGTGTGGCCAATAAAAGAATCACTTTTTCTAAAGAAAGAAACCTTTTCTCAGGGCACTAGGATCTTAAATGGCACTAAACAAAGACAGACTTTACAGCAGCAACGGCAGTCAAATGAGCATCACCAACCACAACCAGATGAACAACAGCAGACGCAGCCACAATCATCGATAGCCACAGAAGAGACGCAGCCACAATCGTCGATAGCCACCGAAGAACCAGGTGCAGAAGATCATCCTCGAGCACGAAAGTCCTCAAGGACAAGAAAACAAACAGAATTTTTGGGAAATCCACTTTTCTAGAGCGTATTTTGTTACACTAAGCACGAAAATAATTCTCACTTATGATTTAAAGTTAATTTCAAGTTTTCAGATTTATTACTTTCTTTAAATTTTATTTATGACATCTCGTTATCCCCTGCGAGATTAGTCATAATTGTATATTTTGTTTCTTACATTTGTATTTTTGGAATATTTTCGCGCGAGGTCACCTTTTTGGGATCCCAAAACGTAAGTTGAGGGATACCTATGACTTCGCAAAAGTTGTCCGTCTGTCCGTCCGTCCGTCCGTCCGTCTGTAAGCACGATAACTCTCGAAGGGAATGAGATATTTTGATGAAACTTGGTGTGAGGATTTGTTGGGTCGGCGGACCAGTCGAGTTCGTAAATGGGCTTTGTAGCCCTACATTTAGGGGTGGGGGAGGGGGTTCAAATTAAGGGGCAAACAAAATATTTTGAAACAGCTAATGTGATAGTCGATTATGGGGTAAGCAGACATGCTGAACACGATGGTGAAAACCATTTTGTAATCGGACAAGTAGTTCGCCCGGAATCCGGCCAAAACCGGAAAGTTTGTCAAAAGTAAAAGTTTTATTTGACGTTGATTAGATGTTTGATTTAGAGGTAGGAAGACATGCTGAAGACGATGGTCAAAACCATTTTCTCGACGGACAAGTAGTTCGCCCGGAATCCGGCCCAAACCGGAAAGTTTGTTAAAATTAAAATTTTATTTGGAGTTGATCAGATGTTCGATTTAGGGCAAGAAGACATGCTGAACTTTTATGTGAAAACAATTTTCTTCCCGGACATGTAGTTCGCCCGGAATCCGGCCAAAACCGGAAATTGTTAGAAGTTAAAGTTTTATTTCTAGCTGATTAGATAACCGATTTAGGGGTAAGAAGAGACGCTGAGTCCGTGTGTGACAATTATATTTTACCCTGACATATAGTTCGACCGGAATCCGGCTGGAGTCGAAAAATTTGTTATAAGTTAAATTTTTATTTGAAGTTGATTAGATGTTCATTATTGGGGAAAGAAGATACCCTGAGCTCGTTTCTGAGCTTTCTTTTTTCGCCGGACAAGTAGTTCTAGAGTTCGGCCGAAACCGGGAAATTGACAGAAGTGGCAGGAACTTTTCTTCAAAACAGATATGACTTATACGGGTAAACACACATGCTGAATCCATATCTGAACTTGGTTTTCTCAGATGACTAGCTATTTGGCCTTAATCTGTTTCTGAATTTTAATTGTAAGAATGTTCAAGGATTCTGGCGATGACTGGATCTGGCTAAGACAAGACCCAGTTGTCTGGATCAGATTTGAATTTTTGGGATCCCGTCGAAAAGTTTGGTCTTGTTTTTAAGGGGGCTATCTTGTATTAAAAATTAGTTGTAAATATTCAGTATGTAAATAAGGTTATCAGTGTATTCAAGTTTAATGAGGGTTGTAAGTTCAAGTTCAGTAATGGTCAATGTAAATATTAAGTAGTTTCGGGAATATGATAAATATGTAAGTAACTTGTGATTTGGATTTTAGTTAGTATCCAGACTTTGTAGCGGATACTGAAAATAAAGTAGTGTTAGTCTGTCAAATTTTATATGACACGGCCAAAACCGGAAAATTGGTAAAAGTCTTCGTAGTTGATAAGATATCCGATTTAGGGGTAAGAAGAGATAATGAATCCGGGTATGACAGTCATTTTATACCCGGACATATAGTTCGCCCGGAATCCGGTTGTAGCCGGAAAATTTGTTTTAAGTTAAATTTTAATTGGAGTTGATTAGATGTTCGATATATGGGAAAGAACATACGCTGAGTTCGATCTTAGCTTCTTTTTTTGGCCGGATAGGTAGTTCCGGAATTCGGGCGAAACTGAGAAATGCGCAGAAGTAAGGCAGGAAGTTTTCGTCCAAACAGATATGACTTATAGGGGTAAACAGAAACAGGCTGAATCCATATCTGAACTTGGTTTTCTCAGACGATTAGCTTTTTGGCCTTAATCTGTTTCTGAATTTTAATAGTAAATATGTTCAAGGAGTCTGGCGAAGACTGGATCTGGGCGTTGACAAGACCCAATTGTCTGGATCAAACATTGAATTTTTGGGATCCCATCGACACCTTTGGTCTTGTTACCAGCGCGGACGACAAGCTTTTTTCAAGAGGACCGGAATTCCTTTCATCATGAAAGGATTCCCGTCCCGCTAGACTTTTTTTCTACTCGTATTCACGAAAGGAATCCTTTCGAGTCGACCAGAATTCCTTTCTTCTCGACGGGATTTCTTGTCCGTGTAAACGCTACATTAGTCATATAGAGCATAATATACAATGATGTACATAGTCCTCCCGCAATGCGTAAGCGGCCTGCGAAGAGAACGCACTCATCAAAGAGATGACAATCCGGAAATGGTGCGTTTATAAACATTCCCTTTGGATCTGGATCAGAAATGATACTCATGGTGAAGAAAAGAAAATCGAGAGGCAGAGATTCGTTTGCACTAATATAAAGGCAGTCAACATTGTAATAACAATGTGCAACTAATTACTAGAAACAACAGGAAATTGGCATGTGCCCTACCTAGTAAAGACTGACGATTCATCCGACTTTGTAGTGGTGCTGTCTCTATCGTTTGCAAGCCGTCATTAGCCGATGATTCATGGAAAGGCGGACATTATTTAGAGACGGTGATGGAGGGATGGCTTTTATGCGTCTGGAGCGAACGCAACCTGTCAGTGTCAGAACACAAAAGGCGCTCAATGAAACAAAAGGGGTCAGGGGGTCTGGTGACAGGTTTCGCTGCTTCAAACGACAAAGTAAATAAGCGTGATAACGTAGGCCGATTAGCAACTCCGCTATTTAACTATAAACCGGACCCAACCAGCGCACGACCTGTTATCCGGTCTCATGGCCGAAGATTGATTTTGCGTCATCAGATGTGTTTTTGAGTTTTTTTTTATTTATTTATTTCATTTTCTCTATACTCATCTTTCCAAAATAGAGGGTGAAAAACAAATTACTTACTTACTAAGTAAGTAAGTAAATAATTAAGTAAGTAATTTATTTATGACCCGCCATTTTGAAAAGGCGGAGTAAATGACAAAAGTAAAGAAAATAAACAAAACACATATATACACACAGAAAAAGACACTTAATTTTTAATCTTCGGTCAGGAAGCAGTGGACGACATCGTGTGCTGGTTGGGCCTTGTTGTCCATGAGTTTTGAAAGTGATGACGAAACATCCAAAAGGGTAACACTTGCGTCTTGAATTTTGAATTTCTCCGTCAATGTATGGTTATGACATAATTTCGACAAGTGGAGGAGGTGCTTTGCATATTTAAAATAACATGATCTCATCTTTTGAATCTCCTTCTTTCGCAGAACATGAGTGACGCCAGAACGAAATAGTACAGAAGGAGCGCAGAAGGTGCTGCACAAATTTCCCAAAGCTTTACGATTATAGCGCCCCCGGTTGGGGACGATGCGCCCATAGGCGCTACGGATCGACTTATAAACTTCTTGAACAACCGATGAGCAAAATTTTGACAATGAAGATTTGAATGTTATGCCGAGCCACCGTAGAGAGTCTGTTGATTTGACGATGAACGATCCAAGAGATATAGAAGCTTTAGATGCACTCGAACAATTTGACGAAGGACAAATGACATAAACATTGACAAAAATTTTGGATTTCATTTGTTTTGTAATTTTTGTTCATTATTTGTTTTTCGGGTATAAATAAAATAAAAAGAAATTAAAGAGCATGCGTGTATTTGAATTTCTTAATATAGTAATTTTAAACTATGGTTGTCGAAGGATTACAGAGGGAACATTCACTCTGTGGCACCTGGTGTACACTGATTTATGGAATAAGCATTCCTTTGAGTATAACTTATAGTCCTGTATTTTCTTCAGTCCTAGCTGGCAGCGAATCATATTTGACAATGAAAGCGGATGAGTCAGCCGAATTTGATTAGAGCTACATTTCGTCCCTTCTTGGCAAGGGTTCTTCAGGATCAAGGTGGAAAATCCAATTAGATCTGGTGCATCCGTTTTACACTGTTAAATTTAATTTCTATAATTTATCATATCTAGACATATATTATAACCGGTGGCATGCTTCCCAAAGGGGTATGAGAGACCCTCACGAGAGGTTGACGAAACGAAAGTCCCAGAATCAACGTAATCGTGATTGAGTTCACTAACTCAGTTTCAGTAGGCCTCAGAATCAAATACCCCATCGTACTCAGTTTCAGATTGACCCGCCTTATAACTGATGACAATCAGTATCGTGTTTTCGACGTTCTGATCGTAATTATAAAAAAAATTTAGTAAATAATATTCGTCAAAAAAGGGTACGGAACCTTTTTAAACTTTGAAGGGGTGCAAACGGTACGAAAAAGGTTGGAAGCCACTGAGCTAAGCACATAAAACATAACACGGTTAAGAAATATTATTGTGTCCTAGCGAAGGAGGGGGAACTGCGAGGATAAAAAAGAAAAATTGCCATAGGATTTTGGAAACAGGTAGAATCATTTTCGAATTTGCAGGTCTGTTCTATTTATGCCTGAAATAATTTTTTCTCGTAAAATTAATAATTTAAGTAATTTTAATGTCACACTACACCACACTGAAAAGAACAGAGTATTTTTTTCAAGATTGTGTGTTTCTTATTATACTTTAAAAGCATCCCGCCTTCCGGTTCTTCCTGGAAATTCCATGTAAAATGCTGTATCGTTGCGACATTTCTCGTGACATTTTTCGCGGTAATATTGATCTTGAATTGTCACAAGAATTCTAGATGGAAGTGAAAAAGCTACAGCAATTGCAGAGTTAATGTAGTATTTTCTTTTCAAATTTGGAATACGACACGCTGGGTACTGACATATCGCTCATCGAAGGTTAAAATATCGATCTGTCGAGAATATGGCCCAACACTACTTAAGCACCCTGCCACAATACAATTTCCACATTGGTAAATAATTTGTACTTTAACAGAGAGTATCCCTCCCCTATCGTATCGTATCGTATCCCCTACGGGCTTCAGCTCCCTCGTTCCGGCAATCAACAAACATTTTCTACCAATATGTGAAATTATGTAAGGAGCAACACCACATTAGCTGTACAAAGGAAAGTATAACATTTGGGCGGGACTGGTTGAGAGGCTGTTGGTGTACGTTATATCGACGTATCCAAGCAGAGAATCTGTTTCCCTCTCGGCCCGGGGTATTTGGAATGCGGACGACAAATCGTCAATACAATAACATCACAACAAGTTCGGACGAACGTAAACAATAACAAAGTGCAACATCTGGCGAGATAAAGTAACGTAAGTCCATTTTCCTGCCTGGAGATTTGAGTGGTATTTCACTCTCATGTACAATGATTGGATAATTGGATGCACTATGTTGTGAGCGTGCATCAGATGAGAAAAAAACAAATCCTGTCGATGGATTGTTCGCATGCAGCTGTCTGTTTTTGCTTTAACAATTTCTTAGATCTGCGTTCTTTTTCTTTGTTTATTTTCACTTCTCCTTTCTCTCGGCTTATCGAACAAACCTCCCCATGACAAACATCCCCAAGGCAAAACGTCCCCAAGCATAGATTTTTAAGTTCGCCTCGATCTTCCGGTGCATTATCGAGGTAAAACAACTTCAAGATGTTGGAACATTCCTTATTAGCAGGAAAGATCGGAAATAAGACCGGTTGCTTCATTAATGTGTTGTTTCCGGTTAAAGTATGTAGTGTAACATGACTTGCAATTGACTGGGTAACTGATCAGTTCTAGGTCGTCTCCTCTGAGAAAAGGGAAGCCCCTGTGGCTCAAAGAGAGTCAAACAAGGAAAATGCAAATATAAGCGTAG
This sequence comes from Branchinecta sandiegonensis, assembly GCA_030848855.1. NCBI lineage: Eukaryota > Metazoa > Arthropoda > Branchiopoda > Anostraca > Branchinectidae > Branchinecta > Branchinecta sandiegonensis. Next base: position 25,573,293 of record JAUPMV010000001.1, on the reverse strand, counting down.
TGCCGTTATGCTGGATAAAAATTATATAGGACGCGAGGAAACGAAAGCGGATGGAACAATTAGTTAGGTAGAGAGAAATAGTAAAGCTAGGTTAGACGGGTCAGATCCTTGAATAAAATCCTTTTATAATAAATATAATCGAATTAAATATCATACAAAAGCGAGATCAATGAGTGATACCGCAGCGTAAACTAACACACACACAAAAAACAATTAAATAAAAGATAAAACAAAAATTGATAAACTACTAAACCTTGGCGCTTTTTTAAGAAATTGCTACACCCGGGATCAACACATTAGTTAGATTTTTTACTCTCGGTTAAATGCTGAAGTAGTCTATCCATCGTGGTTTTCAAAAGTTTACATTCCAAGAACATTTTTTGTCTGGATTGGTGACGCAATGAGTAATCTCATATTCCTATCTATCCCCCAGCAATGAAAAAAAAAAAAATCTATAGTCGGGGACGTTTCGATCTAGGACGTTTCACCACGGGGACGTTTTGTCACTAGGACGTTTTGCCAGGGGACATTTCGAATGGGGACGTTTTGCTGACAACCCTTCCTCTGTGTTTCTAGTTTTGTAGAATTGTTTTAAAACGAAATACGAATGAGAGTTGACTCGCATTTTCTGTCAGGCGGTTTGTGGGGATCGGTAAATAAGTGGTGACAATTGACGTTCTAGCTTTGTGAACAGATCATACCAAACAACAAAAAAATCCATCACATTCGGATAAACCTTGAAATGAAGCTTCATTGTCAAGCAGTAGCGTTATTGTGCGGCTAAATGTATAGTGGATGCGCTTTTATGCTGTTAAGTCCACACGCCCCTCATAAAATTCCTCTCAGATTAGTTCTTCTTTGGCCGCTAGGTGCGCTATCGTAAAGAAAACAATGCACGTTACTTCTTGGTGTGCCTATATCCAGGTTTGTTTTGCTATTTTCAGTTCCTCTCAGGCCTAACCATGTTTAAAATGACTCTTCCCCTCTTTTCGCTTTACCCAACTCTGTTCTGTAAAGCGTCATCAAGTTTGTCATTTCTGGCTTCCGACTTCAGTGCCGAGTGCTGGCTGACTTTTCAACGGGGCTAATGCGCGACTCGGTATGAAGCGAAAGCCTAATCGTTTATTCACCTGTCAAATAACTTGTCCCGCGATCTCACGTGTGATTGTTATTGTTCCTCTAGCGCGTCTGGCGGCAATTCGTCATCGGATTTTTATGAAGGACGTATAGCTAACAACTGATAAAGTCGTTTTCGCTTTCCCGGTCTTTAACTCTGTAACTGAAAATGATGTTATCGCCAGCAATTAGTTACGCTCAATCGGTGATCCGTAGTTGTTACACGGTAACCGAGCCTCCAGCTGTCGCATGGTCTATATTAGCAACACACTTTGTGTGAAGGTAACAAACAAGCACTAATTTTACTTTTGGAGAATTCTTGGAAAGAGAAAACAGCTTTTTTCTCTTGACTAGATTAAAAAGAGGTGTGTTATAAGTTTTATGGGTTTCCTTTGACCAAGACCGCAATTGTTGTTTTCGCTCCAGAAATGTCGTAGTTGGTAATTAACTAGCGAAACCTAGTGTGCCATTCTCCAAACATCAACTTTGTCACGTTCGAGTAAACCTTGAACCGAAGCTGTCGGGAGCAGCATGGTCACCCAGGGACGAATTTGCAACGGTCAAATCATAACATCTTCAGACATGTCAATAGGAAAGCAAAGAGATGGCGAAACTCCCTGCTTGGAAAACTTCTGGCCTTTGTCGTACAAAGAATGCAGACTTTCGCGTTCAAACTATTCAAGTTCAACTGAAAAGCAAAATTATTTTTGTATATTCCTTTTCAATGCACTGATTTATTTTAACTCTCTTGAGGGATTTTCAATTTGTTCGCAGTAGGTTCTAATGGGGATGTTGACAAGACCGGCTTCACAACTGAATAGCTAAATTTAAACAAGAGAACAACCGCTATATTTCGTCGAACACACATAGTGTCCACGATCAGAATGCCCACGACTCAAAACGCGCATGAGTAAAAATGCCCAAGACTCAAAATGCCCATGTGGTTTAAAATGTCCACGACTCAAAGTGCCGACGTCTCAGAATGCCCGCGATTGAATTATTTGAGCTCTAAGTCCGTAGTAAACTGGAATCAGCGATGAGTGACAAACAGAAAGAGTGGAATGGCAATAATCGTATGCTGAACTAGTGCTATCTCGACCATAATATAATACTATAAAAATCTGCCGAATTCTTAAAAAACAACCCCAAACAGCGATGATAAAACTGTTATTTTTGATTGAGAACAATCCTTACCTTCATTATAAGATAAGTTAAGATTTGGATAAGATTTGTTTGCACTAAGAGCCAAAGGCCATGGCAAACACATGAAAAAATAAACTATAACAAACAAAAGTAATACCTTCCATAATCCCTATGGGTTAAGGCTACCCTGAGGAACCTCGCCAACTGTTTTATACTTATAAAACAACTATTTCCCATGATCCTACACATCCATTCTTCATCTACCCCTCTCTCATTTACTCCAAAAATTTCTAACCTATATGGTGCAAGATTTTGATCGTCTAGTTTCGCTTTCTGTATTGGAGTCCTAGTTTCGCTTTCTATATGGTGGATCGCCTAGTGTTGATTTCTGTATTGGAACAACGTTATATTAATTTTCTTCGCACTTTTATGCAAACGATTCTGCTCTCATCAACTAACAATAAAATAATTCTGTTCAATACCTTTTCCGTGGGTAATCTCCTTGTCTGTTGTCCCAGGACATTTTGACCTACCCTGTCGATAGTTCGAGCCGCAGGGATTTTGAACTAGGGCGATTTTAGCCTCCCTGTGAGCATTTAAACTGTCGGCATTTTGAGCCGTCGACATTTTGGACGATTTCGATTCCATGGGCATTTTGAACCGTGGGCATTCTGAGCGAGGGCATTGTGAGATTAGGCAAAAAAATAGTAGTCAGGAAAACACTCAAAATGTGAACGATCACAAAGCCCATGATTCAGAATATGCCCACTGATAATGGCAACAACACGGTTCAGAATGTTCACGATTGGATTATTTGGGGTGTTCACTTGGTAGGAAACTTGAATTAGGGTTGAGTGAGACCGAGTATCAGAATGACGATGATCGCATGTTGAACTGGTAGAATCTCAATTACAATAATAACACAATAATAGTACATGAACTAGACTTCGCCATCGATCTCTCGAAATTTCAACACACCATCAACAAACCTGCAAATTTTACATATAACGCTTGGCGTCGTGCTAAATATCGCAAATATAACTGGGTCAAATTTATCTTAAAATATAGCTCTTCTTTTACTTGTCTATAATAACGGCTCATCTTTTGATTCGTTGACTTGAAGGCGACCTACCAATCCGCCTTCAATAGGTCGATTATTTTCTCAAAATGGTCAGTGAAAGGGGGTCCCCTTTCACTGACCATTTTGACAAAATACTCGACCTATTGAAGGCGGATTGGTAGGTCGAGTATCTGATGCCATATGAATTATTGTACTAGATCTCATAATAATGGGAGGTCGATTATTGGAGGGGTGGTAGTTATTAGTGCTTGTTAAGTATTTGACAAGTACTATAACAAGTATTTTGTCAAGTATTTGACGTCTCAGGAGTTGTTAGTACTTGACCTAGTATAATAATTGGAGGCAGAGTGTTGATGGATGTGCTAGCTATTGATCCTCGACCTAATAAATCATGGCGTGTAAAGTGCATTCATCCTACGAGTCGAAAGTGATCTCGGCGAGTCAGCGAGAAGTTGTAATGTTCTTGTGCTCGGTGGATTCTCGTTTTGCTCGAGTAAATAAGGTCCCACCATAACTGGTGGGACGTGAAAAATACTCGACTCGACCTATCAATACCTCATTTATTACGTACGAATAGCAAGCCTTACCTTAAATACTCTGCCAAGTTGAGTACGAATAGTGGCTAGGGAGTCAATTTCTCGACCAACCAATCCTTGTTTAATAGCTCGAGTATTTAGCCGTCGAATACTTGACCTCCTCTTATAAACATTAGGTCGAGTACGAACAGCGGTCAGCGCGTCAAGTACTTGACCTACCAATCCTCCTTCAACAGGTCGAGTATTTTCATTCCTCACCACCCTGAATACTTGACCTCTTATTGGTAATATTGTAAAGGGGCTAAAGCCACAATCAGTTCAGCTCTCGAGATAACGCAACGAGCGGCCTATGCCCCCCTGCCAACTCCGGAATCAAACACCACCTTTTTTGGGGTTGAAATTCGTAGAAGTTTATTGAACACGAAACTTGACGCAAACTTGACGTCCCCATTCGAAACGTCCCCTGACGAAACGTGAAAAAACGTCCCCGTGACAAAACGTCCCCATGAAAAAACGTCCCCGATCAAAACGTCCCCTGGCGAAACGTCCCAATGGCGAAACCTCCCCGGCTACAGATTTTTTTTTTTCATCGCTGAGGGATAGCTAGGCCTATGATACTACTGTTTGCAGCAGACAAAAGTTCAGTTCAGACAAAAAAAAGTTTTCGGAATATAAACTTTTGAAAACCACGATGTGTTGATTACTTCAGTATTCAACTGATACTCAAAAAACCGACCAAAGTGTTGCTCCCGGCTATAGCCATTTCTTAAAGGACCCCTCGGACTATTTACTCTTCAACTTATAAATTTGTTGGGACTATTCAGCATGCCACCAGGTACCTAAGCTACACTGTAAAAAGTTTTTCCGAATAAGGATGCAGTATTTGCTACTGGGATTAATCGTATCTCTATTGGGATAAAATTAGCCCGAATCAGGGGTAATCTTATCTCAATAAAGACAAAAGTAATCCCAGTAGCAAATACTGCAAGATTTTTTTTTACAGTGTAGGACAAAAGATCCAGGATACTCTTCCATTGCAGAGAAATATTCCTAGTTCAGCAGAACAGCTGCGAAAAATTTTGTCTATCTGGATAGTCGGGTATTTTATCCCCGTGGGTATTTCTCGAACTATCTGACGCTCGGTCAAGAGTGCATCAGAAACCTCTTATTGACAAGCCCCCTGAATGGCGAGTTATTGCAGGAAATTTATGGGTCCCTGGTAATATTAGGTTGATTAAGAACAGCTCCTCGGACGTCAAATGCTTGACCTATCTATCCTTCTTTTTATGACACTTGCCTTCCGGCCAAGTGCCATATACCGATCACTTTTCCGTCCGTCTGTCGGTCGGTCGGTCGGTCGGTCAGTCTGGTGTTTGCGAGTTATGGTACTTCCTGATATGCTAGGACGATGAAACTTGGTAGGCATATTAGGGACCCGACCAAACTAACTTGGAAGTAGTCACGTGCCCGATCCGACCATCGTGGGGGGAGTGGGAGGCTGCGGAATCCAGAAAATAGGGGCATGCCTAACTTTCGAATGGGTGATCGGATCTTAATGAAACTTGATACCTGGGAAGACCTGGTGTCTCAGATGTGTCATCTCAAGTCTGGACCGGATCCGATGAATCTGAGCGGGAGTCGGAGGGGGAGCCGGAAATCGTGTGAAACTCTCGGAGTGGAGCGATCGGGATGAAATTTGGTGAGAAGAACAAGCACAAGCTCTGGATAAATAACTGACAGAACTGGACCGGATTCGGACACTGTGGTGGGAGTTGGAGGGGGGTTCCGGAATTCCGGCGATCCGTAGTTGATGTACTTCCAGGTGGGCTAGCAAGACAAAACTTGGCAGGCATATCAGAGACCCGATCAGATTAACTTGGAAACAGTCACCCGTCGTGGGGGGAGGGGGAGACGGCAGAATCCGGAAATTAGTGGCATTTATAACTTTCGAACGGGTTACCGGATCTTAATGAAACTTCATATCTTGAAAGAACTCATGTCTCAGACGTCCCATTTCAAGTCCGGACCTGATCCGGTGAACTGGGGGGGGGGGGGCCGGAAACCTTGTGATACGCATAGAGTGGAGCGATCAGGATGAAACTTGGTGGGAAATACAGGCACAAGTACTAGGTGCATTAGTGACAGAATCGGACCGTATGCGGGTACCGAGGGGGGGTTGTAGGGGGAGGGGTGTCCGGAATTCCGGTGATCGTGAGTTAAGGTACTCCCAGATGTGTTAGGACGATCAAACTTTGCTGGAGCATTAGAAACTTGACATCACTGGGTTAGGCATCGTTTACTTCTCCGATCCGAGCATTCCTCAAAGAACTCATCTTAACCGAAAAATACAAAAAATACTTTTAAGCAAAATTTACTTTTTCAAGATCGCCATGAGTACTTGAGCCTTTTTGCCTAAAGGATTTTTCTTAGAAATTAATTTTTAGCACCCTTAAAGTGCGCATCTTAACCGAAAATAAAAAAAAACCTTTGACCATCACTTCCATCCTCTGACCCAGCCTTGCAAGTTTGGCGCATCTTAACCGAATACTTCCATCTGACCCTCGATCTGACCCAGCCTTGCCAGTTTTTGTTTTCTCTCTTGTTTCCTTTTGCTTTCTGTCTCCTATTTTTATATTTAAAGTGAAACCATAGGTTGAATTTTCAGCCCCTTCATTTTTTCTTGTTGGGGTATTACTTACTACATATGCTTGCAAGTGCCATATGAGCTTACAGCTCTTGTTAGATCTGGTACTAGTAGCTGCCATTGTCGTGAATACTCGACCTACTTAACCAATTACGTGGTCGAGTACTATTAGTCCCTGGGGGGTTGGTTACTCGAGCTTACAAGTTTCCGGATTTCATTTGTATGGTCGAGGAAAGATAGCTCCTATGATAGTAATTACTCGACATGTTCCTTCCTGACTCCAAGTTCCATACAGTCAGGTACTTTTAGCTTCCCAAAACACAAGTACTCGACCAGTCTAGTACTGATGGCGATTGGATGCTTGATTCCTCGATTTAGGGGTAGGAGGACATGCTGAACAAGATGGTGAAAACCATTTTCTCGCCGGGCACGTAGTTCGCCCGGAATCCGGCCAAAAACGGAAAAAGTTAAAGTTTTATTTGTAGCTGATTAGATATCCGATTTAGGGGTAAGAAGATATGCTGAATCCGTGTGTGAAAATCATTTTTTACCCGGACATATAGTTCGACCGGAATCCGGCAGGAGCCGGAAAATTCGTATAATTATTTGAAGTTGATAAGATGTTCAATATTGGGGAAAAAAGATACGCTGAGTTCGTTTTTGAGCTTTCTTTTTTCGCCGGACAAGTGGCAGGAAGTTTTCGTCGAAACAGATATGACTTATAGGGGTAAACACACATGCTGAATCCATCTCTGAACTTGGTTTCCTCAGATGATTAGCTATTTGGCCTTAATCTATTTCTGAATTTTAATGGTAAAACTGTTCAAGGAGTCTGGCGAAAACTGGATCTGGCGAATACAAGACCCAATTGTCTGGATCAAATATTGAATTTTTGAGATCCCATCAGAACCTTTGGTCTTGTTTAATCAGCTGCAAACTATGTTTTAAGCTTTGAATAGGAAAGTATCTACATATGCAGATAATGTATCAAGAATGGTCGATAGGTATCGGAGCGCAATCCCTCAGATGGTACGGTAGCGGAGTATAATCGTCCCAAAAGACCCATATGTGTCCACCGGAAATTCCTAATACTCGACCGGAACACTGGCAGACCGGACCGGAACAGGGAGGTATTACAGCGGAAGAAAGAGGAAGAAGACTGGACTGGAACGGAACTGATGCGGTATTGATCAAGGAACCGGACCGGAAAACAGGAACTCCGGTTCTGTACCGGTAGAATTTCGGCCACACCGGAACGAAAATAATCCGTACCGGTAAAGTTGACAGGAAAATCAGCGGAATTCCGCGCACGCGGGAAACGGAAACAGTCCGTTCCGGTCAGTTTGACAGGAAAACCAGCGGAACTCCGCCGGTTTTCCGTTGCAATCAGAGCGAAACACAGGAATTCCAGTCTGCTTTTTCCTATCGGGTAGAAACATTATTTTCTTTATTTTGAGAGTTTGGCCGAGCTTAATGGGCGGCGGGAACTGGAGATGTACCGCTACAAATATATGTGTGTTTAATGTTGTACAGAGAATGTAACTTGCATCTGAGTGAATCGAGTTCATCTCTGCTTAGTGTTGTAATATTTTTTTTCTAATATCGAAAAATTAAAAGAACTTGGACTTAAATTGATTGCAAAAGAAATAAACTGCATACTTCATTCCGATTTTCTTCGTTTCGATATAATCGATTTTCAGTCGAAAAAATTAAGTGTCTTTGTGTCCAATGTGTAAAAGCAAGCTGGATTTTCAGTTAAACTTTAAAATGATTTCAAGGAATCCCATGGAATTGCAGTGCTTTGGATATGTTAGTTCGGCGACAACATTCGATCTGTTGGTAGCTTACGTAATGATAATTGGTGAAAATGTTCCATCTTTTGGTGGCTGACGTTTCCGTTTTATCCGTTGATTGAATTTATGTTTCCAAGTCATCTTGGGCTCAAGAAGTATTTACCGGGGTGGGTTTTTTGTCGCCGGGGGGCGGGGGGGGGGGGGCGCAAGTTTTTTTTCCTATCGACCTGTAAATTTGAATATGTCCCCAAAAAGACGAACAACAGAAACTAAGATACTTTATCTTTTTAGTGTCAATGGACAACGCCGGTAATGTGCGTATCCCTAGAAGTGCCCGATGTTGGAATCATCCCGTATGGAAATAATTCAAGTCGTAAACGATCGCAAACGATCGTTTTTTTACAATTGTATTATGGGGCATTTTTCCAATCGTAAACATTTGAAAACGATCGTAAACAATTGTTTTTTTTTACAATTTTAAACAGTTGCTTACGATTGTAAACAGTTGTTTACGATACGTGTTTCCAATCGTTATTTTACGATTGAAAACAACTGTTTCCAATTGTATTTTTACGATCGAAAACAGGTGTGTCCGATTGAAACCAATTGTTTCTAGTTGTTATTTTACGATTGGAAACAATACGATAGGAATTTCCGACTGCAGATTCTTTTTCAACACACCCTCCACCTCCAAACCTATGCCCGAAACTGTAGCTTGTCGATAAGTAGAAGGACTTCAACTTCTCTGCAACTTGACCTAATGCTTATTTTTCAGTGATTCAGTTCAGTCAACGATATTAAGGAGCAATATTTGCAATTTGGTATATACATGGAATTTTTTTTCTTCAAAATTTCCGATTAAACCGCAGCACTAAAAAAAATTAACAGATGACGCTTTAGCAGTCTAGAGGGGGCTTTGACTGCGAAAGCTGCTTTAGAAATATTTAGCGCTTCAAGGAAAAATAAAAATAGTAAAGATGCGGATGACAGCTCTCAACTTCAAGCATACGTCTTTTACAACTTTTGGAAAAAAACAATCGTAAGCAGTTGTAAAATTACGATTGGAAACAGTTGTTTGCAATCGTTTACGATCGGGATTTCAGATCCAACGTTTCAGTTAAACTAGTTTGATCGTTTACAACAACAACAAAAATCAACTTCTCTATAACCGTTGTTAAAACTCAGGTCTGTATTTCACGACTTGAAAACAAAACCAACTTTTTCCGATCGAAAACAGTTGGAAACGATTGCAAACAATTGAGAACGGTCATAGTGAATGGATACGAAAAAAACGATCGTAAAATTACGATCCGAAGCAACTGTTTCCAGTTCTTTACAGCTGTTAACAATTGTTTATAGTTGTTTACGACTTAATTTCCGATCGAAAACAACTGAAAACGATCGTAAACAGTCGTTTAATGACACTTGAAAAAAACAATCGTAAATAGTTAAATTTACATTTCAGATTTACCGTTTCAGTTAAACTATTTTGATCGTTCAGAACTCAATAGAAATCAACTTCCCTACTACCAAACCAACGGTTCCCGACAGAACACAAGTTGTACAGTATTGTAGTAGTAAACAGTTGTTTCGAATGTCTTACGATTGAGATTTTAGATTCCTGTTTCAGACCGTTTACCGTTGCTAAAAATACGGTCTTGTTTCAGGACTTGAAAACCAAACCAGCTGTTTCCGACTGAAAAGAACTGAAAACGAGCGAAAACAACTGAAAACGATCGTGAACAGTTGTAAAAATTACGATCGTAAACAGTTGTTTGCAATCGTTACGGTTGGGATTTTAGATTAACCGTCTCAGTTAAACTGCGTTGATCGTTTACAACTGAACAAAATTCAACTTCCCTATTACCATTGTTAAAAATCAGGTCTTGTCTTAGAACTTGAAAACCAAACAAATTGTTTCCGATTTAAAAACAACTGAAAACGATCGAAAACGACCGATCTTAAACAGTTGTAGAAATTAATATGGAAAGATGGAAGTTGTTTCCAATGGTTTTCGATTGGGATTTTAGATTCACTCTTTCAGTTAAACTATTTTGATCGTTTACAACTCAACAAAATTCAACTTCCCTACTACCGTTGATAAAAGTCAGGTATGGTTTCAGGACTTGAAAATCAAAAATACTTCCGTTTGATAACGACTGAAAACGATCGAAAACAACTGAAAATAATCGAAAACAACTGAAAACGATCGTAAACGGTTGTAAAAATCGTTTGTAAAATCCGTTTCTAATCGTTTACGATTGGGATTTTAGATTCGCCGTTTCAGTTAAATTATTTTGATTGTTTACAACTCAACAAAATTCGACTTCCCTACTACCGTTGTTAAAAATCAGGTCTTGTTTTAGAACTTGAAAACCAAACCAACTGTTTCCGATTTAAAACAACTGAAAAGGACCGAAAACAACTTGAAACGATCGTAAACAGTTGTAAAAATTACGATCGGAAACAGTTGTTTCCAATCGTTTCCCAATGGAATTTTCGATTCGCCGTTTCAGTTAGACTATTTTGATCGTTGAAAACTCAACAAAATTCAACTACCCTACTATGGTACAACTGTAAAAAATCAGGTCTTGTTTCAGTACTTGGAAACCAAACCAACTGTTTCCCATCGAAAACAACCGGAAACAACTGAAAACGGTCGTAAGCAGTTGTTTCATGACACTGGAAGAAAACAATCTAAAAGTTGAAAAACTACGATTGAAAACAGTTGTTTCCAATCGTTTACGATTTAGATTTTAGATTCACCGTTTCAGTTAATCTATTTTGATCGATTACAACTCAACGAAATTCAATTTACCTACTATCGCTGTAAAAAATCAGGTCTTGTTTTAGGACTTGGAAACCAAACCAACTGTTCTCGATCGAAAACAACTGAAAACGATCGTCTACAGTTGTAGACAGTTGTAAAAATTAAGTTCGGAAACAATTGTTTCCAATCGTTTACGATTGGGATTTTAGATTCACCGTTTCAGTTAAACTCTTTTTGTCGTTTACAACTCAACAAAATACAGCTTCCCTACTACCGCTGTAAGAAGTCAGGTCTTGGTTCAGGAATTGGAAACCAAACCAACCGTTTCCGATCGAAAACGACTAAAAAGATCGAAAACAGCTGAAAAAGATCGTAAACAGTTGCAAAATTACGATTGGAATTTCAGATTCACCGTTTCTGTTAAACCCTTTTGAACGTTTACAATGGCAAAAAAAATCAACTCGCCTATTAATGTTGTTAAAACTCAGGTCTGTATTTCACGACAAAAACAATTGAAAACGACTGGGAACAATTGAAAACGATTGGAAACAGTTGAAAACGATCTTTTTGAATGGATACGAAAGAAACGATAGTAAAATTACGATTGGAAACAACTGTTTCCAATTGTTAACAATTGTTTACAGTTGTTAACAATTGTTTACAGTTGTTAACAATTGTTTACAGTTGTTAACAATTGTTTACAGTTGTTAACGATCCTAAACAATTGAAAACAATTGCTCACGACTTAATTATTTCCATACGGGATGGCCTGATTATTACACTGTGCAATCTCTGGAAGCTAACTACAAAAAAGCGGAAAGTCATGGCCGAACTGTTGGCCCAAAGAAGAGCACAGAAGCAGGATGAACAGAAAGGACCGCCAGTTATCAGGCCTGTCGCAACCTCACTTCCTCCACGGCTGCCAGCCATGCAGGTGTTGGTGGCAGAACATGTTGCCCAAAGAAGAGCAGGGAAGCGGGATGAAGAAATCCAGCGGGCTAAACTTTAGGGGCAAAGGATTTTTGAACAAGTATCTGAAGTAGTTATTAAAGGCTCTAATCCGCGATGAATTTTATGGTATTAAGCGTCTGCCCAATGAGCTAAAATCAACCTTGAAATACACCCAATTCCTAACCGCTGGTATTTTTGCCCAAGTAAGTAACCGCTCACGTGCACCTGGGAGTGGCTCACACACCTAGCACCTGTGATTGGTTCACCCAAGTATCCAACGCCTCGAGTACTCCTTCAATCAGTACACCAATGTGCAACCCCTTGCTGGGACGCCTTGGATCAACCCCTGGAAGACACGTTACACCGAGTACGTGTGACTTGTTCACCCTAACCCCCCTTCCCCCTCCCCCCGCTCGAGTGCACTATATTGTAGGGTTGTTGGATAGTACACCCAATGAACAGCCCCTTGGGGCTTTGGGGCAGAAGATGAATCAACAAAGGCTTGGGAAGCCTGGGACTGAGCCAGGGACCTGTGTATCTGACACGCTCTACCAGATGACCCATTGGTGGTATAAGTTAAAAGACAGTGGGCAACAGATGGCGTAGAAGTAGCCATCCACTAGGGCATAACTTTCCCGGCGGGTGCGGGCTACCCCTCCTGGCCTCGTGCGTTGGCGGCGCGACGCCGAAGGTGTGCGGTCCCCACACCACTCCACACTGGCCCACTTTTCCCGCACCGCCCGACCCGACCCGCTTTTCCGGCCGCCCCGCTTTCCTATGCGTTTTAGTGGAGTGTTCCTTGGAACAATCTACTGTTGCGAGCGCTGTAGCAGCTTTCGGCTTTCGGTTTCCGGTTTTCCCCGTATTTTGTGGAGCTCGTAACTCGTGAACCAGTGCAAGTATCAAGTTCAAACTTGGTACACTTGTGGGTATTGGGGTCTAGTTGTGCCTTTTGGGGGTCCCCCCCCCCCACCACAACCCGGTTCAGGGGCAAATGGGCCCAGATTTCCCAGCGAATACTGTTCATAATTTGACCAGAACTGGACATAGGACGATGAAGTTTCTTGGACGTGTAGATCCTAGGGCTGGGAAATTGCTTTTAAAGTTGCACCTCCCCCACCCACCCCGTTCATCGGCAACTGGGACCAGATTGCCCAGGAGTAAAGTTCATTACCCGTGACACGAATCAACAGGTATCAAGTTGAAACTTGATAGGATTGTGAGCATTGGGGTCTTTTTTAAACCCCAACCCCACTTCGTTCAGGGTTAATTGGGCCCAGATTGCCCATTTTTTAATGTTTTTAACTTGGCAGTACCTGGAGATAAGGCGATGAAATTCCTTTGTGCTTTTACATCATAGGGGTTGGGGAGAGTTGAACCACCCCCAACCTCCCCGTTCATGGGCAAGTGGGCCCAAATTGCCCATGAAAAAAGTTTTTGACCCATGACTGGAATCAAACTCTAAGCTGGTATACTTGAGGAAAAAAAGGATTTTGCATGGGTCCTGACCCCCTCCCTCCCGTTCAGCGCCACCTGGGCCCAGATTTTCCATGAGTTCTATTTAGTTCGTCTATGACAGGTCTCATGTCCAACTCTTGTACATTTGGGGAGATATATCTATGGATGAGGGTTTGGTGTAACAGCAACAAATAAGACGACGCGACGTACTTTAATCTCCAATGAACAGTTGGAAACTTGACTCTTTTGTCATATGATCCGATGATATGCCGTTCTTAATGAATCGTGACAAAGGGGGCATTAGGCTGCTACGGTTTTGTTTATTGCACTTGTTATTGCCTTACTAATGGAAAAGAGGTGTAAAGGGTGGGACTGGCTGGCAGACCACCCAGTGCAAAGAATATCTACACCTGATTCAGTGTTCGAACTAATGCTATTCGTGCAAGATCTGCAAAATTTCTTTGGATTTATACTGGCGGTTTGTTTACATTTAAAGCTTTTAAAGTGGGATGATTAGAAATTAGGTTATTTCAATACTTGTTTGGTTACTGGGGATGAGAAATGTCTTGGTTCTAAAGCTGTCTGTATATAAAATGTGATAAACATTTTACTTTTACACTCCACGTCTGAGCGCTTGCGCACTTGTTCCGCGTTCTCCTCGGTTAACACATTATTTTTATTTTTCACACTTTACAAAAAAGAAAGCTGGGGTCGTCGTAAACGATAGTCTCCACGGTCGGCACAAGAACAAATCTGTCAATGACCAAGAGGAATGGAATGTACGGCATCATTCTAGTAGGTCTTGTTAGATAAATTGATAAGGCTAACTCTGTTGGTCTCGATAATGGAAAGTTCAAATTTGAGTTCGTTAATCCGAATATTATCGGTGTGAACGAATTCTCATACACACAATAACTGAGCAAGTTATTAAGAACCGTACCCGACACTTCCTTTGCTACAGGTTTGTCTTTCCGCCAAAATTTAAGCAAGAGCTTTTCGGTTTGAGATTGATTACACCAGGTGTTATACGGGGACTATCGACCGTACCCTGTAGTCTAGGGTAGCGAGGGTGGTAGTCAACTTTATCTTTAGGTAGCGTAACCGTAGCGTGTAAGGCGGTGGGTAAGTAAGGGTGGTAGTGGAACTGGGCTTTACGTTAACATACAAATAGTTTTATTTCAGACTTACTCTGTATAATGTAAATCCCAATCCGGGTAAATACAATCACTGTTGATAATAACGACAGTCTAAATAATGAATGACGAATGACGAATGACGAATGACCCAGCGCTAAGACTGGAAAGAGCTTATATACTCCAATTCGCACAAGTGAAGATTGCATATCCAGGCTTAAATATAGGCGTGATTCATGCTATATTTAGTGCTCATGTTGTCTCTTGAATTTAGCTCTGGGTCAATCACTTGTGCCATTAATAGCTAGGAACATAGTTCAGCGCTTGAAGTTAGCATGAATCAAGGTTTAACTCAAGGTATGATTCATGCTGTAACTTACGTCTCTTCCGTTAAAAACTAGAAATACTGAAGGATTATATTTCCTTCGCTATGTACATAGAGATAGTTCGACGCTTGACATAGAGACCGACACAACAGTCCTCCCACCTTTAACGAATTAGACGTCCCGGTCTAAGTACTAAACTAACTTATCCCACGAAACTTATGGGGAAATACCAATCTACCATACATATTCTGCTCTGAGTAACATGGGTATTATTATGATTATATATCAATAAATACAGGAAGTAGAACAAATATGTTCCGAAAGCAATAAAGTAAAAATATGCTTAGATTAATGAAAAGCAAGAAAGATGCTTGATTAATATGCAGTTATTATGGGAAATATGTAAGTACGTATATCTTTAAAATGTTTTCAGATTATATGGGTCCTAACGTTAACGCAACCTAGCTTAACCTAATCCCGAATACATACATAAAAAGGACAACGAGTCCAGGCGGATGGATTGTCAAGTCCTCCGTAGGAGTGTTCGACTCTCGCCTAAAATTTTACACCCTATCCTAAAAAAAGTCTAAATTATGACTCACAAATTAGTCCTTTCCTAGCCACCTAGCCGCGCTCAGTCCGCTGGAGTGGTTTCTGTTTATCCAGGTTAACGACCATTTTTCTTCCACAGCAAGTCTTTAAGGTTTTGATGGTCATTCTCACTCCTATAACTTCCCCATTCACCTTGCAGTTCTTAGTCCTGCGGGGAGATAGTTCGCTTTCCAAAGTTCAAACAATAATGGTGATCTTTAGCTCAAATGTTCTTCATTTGTTCATAAATTGGAACAATTCAATTGTGCTTTAAGTCCAACTAACTCACTACGCATCTCGCATATTCACATCGCAACCGCCTACCACGACCTAACTCACTTTCATTTTAACTCACTTGCTTTCGATCTTCGAGGACACAGTCTTGAATTGTCACAGATGTTGTTGCTGTTGTTGTTTGTAGCAACCAGCTCATATTCAGGAGATGTTCATGTTGGAACTTCAACGACAGGCTTGGATAGTTCATAGGTGTTCCATGGACCACACGCAATTTGATGTCGGGCTTCGTCGTTTCCCGTTGTGGTGGGAAAATGTGAGAGTTCGTAGTTGTTTGGTTGCCGACTTGCGGGGTCGCTGTCGTGAATCGAAGTTCGTCCTTTCCTGAGCTTCTGCTTTGTTGTTGTCGAGAGCCTGTATTTGGCTCACAGTCCTTCGAAGATGTTATCGTGGTTTCCCCTTGACGTTGCGTCGTTCGGATACGGGATTTGTAGCTCGTCATCGGTGTAGTAAAATGACTACCTGAAACATTTTTTTATGCAGAAATATGTTTCTTTTGGAAAGCAATATGGGTGTAAAAGCATGGCGCTTGCCTACTGCGAACAATTGGACTTGTGAGTTCATTGGCGCGGAACTAAACTGAAGAAAATTCTGTTTACGCAGTACGAGTAAATATTCTGTTTTCTCAGCAGCGATAGCGTCCGCTAAATGTGCGAAGTTGAAATGTCAAGACTTTTCTAGTCAAGTTCAATCCCGAGCTAGCGGATTCTGTTACAGAGCACTGCAAAAATTTCTAACTACGCAAAAATATATGTGCGAAACATACAAGGGTTAAGGTGTCTCTATGTCAAGGTTTTCAGGGCTCAGAGGCGGATTTCCCAGGGCGTGGGAACACGATACGGCAAACAAACCCTGTTGTTTGTCGCATTTTTAGATCGATTGGGTCTTCCTCTTCTACGGAGGAGCTCTCCTCTCCTGTTGCTCCTCCCGCTACCCCACTGGTGCTGGATATTTGTCCCAGCACTTGTGATTGAGGTCCGCTTATCCCTGCGGGTAGCGCAACCTCATCAGTTACCTTCCCGATGCCGGGCATATGGCCCGGCATTGGTGGCTGTGCCACCGGACTTGGTGGACCTACTTTGTTCATCTCCCTAGGGTCTCGGTTTGGCTGTTTAGTTTTCGATGGTTTCCTTGCCAGCCTACTATAACGGGCATTCGCGTATTGGCCTCCTACATAATAAATTGATAACTTGCACGTTGGCCCTTCTTCCGCACCGGCTAGAATTCTTGTAATTAAATGATTCAGATATTCTGACTTCTGTTGTTGGTTACACGGAAATCGTGGTCTTGGTTCGGAAAGCGCTAAAAAAATCAATCCCGCTCGCCGTCGCAGTGGTCTGGCACCGTCTTGAGTTTAGGGTCCACCGTCTCCCCTTGATTAGGGGTCTTTGAACCTGTACGGTTTGCGAATTTATGCTGAGGGTGAATTCCGTCGGGAAACATTTAGTGATTGTCGTCGCATTGGCCCCCGACGCCCCTATGGCATTCTTAATGAGGTTATTCGTGTCGTTTGGCCATTCTAACTTTACTACACATGGGTACTGGATTGCTAGTTCGTCTTTAACTAAACATCCCATATCATATCCAAATCTACATGCTTCATCTAAGTCAAACACCTCCCCTCTTTCTAATACCTGATGGAAAAAACTGTGGATTACCATGACTGAATTTGGTAAGTTATCCATTTGTTCACTTCTAATGACTAACTAATTTGTCTTACGGGCTACTGGGTTTTTTATAATAGGTGTCCGGATGTGCTGTCGAGTTGGTACTAATTTGGAATTCGTAACTTGCTGACTTGTTAATCTTTCTAGAACTCTAGCCCATTTCCGGTCAATTTTATAATTGGCGTCTGAAATCCCTCGCTTGGTCCCTGAAATCTGACTCTCCCAGAAGACTTCAAACATTTACATAAAGAGGGAGGGGATTTTGACTGAAATTTGGAGAATATATAACTGTAACGATATTGGGAGGGAGCTCTAGCGTCCCTGAAGTTCAAGGTCGGCTGGGCGTCGTGGTTTAGCCAGGGAGCAAGGGATGTGTCTACGGATGAGTTTTATCACAATAGATAGAAGCACCAATAGGGACAATCCGACACCTAAGGTTATCGCATTACTTTGGAAAGGGTTCATTTATTCAACATAGTACTTCAATCTTTCCGATTCTTTCGTCAAAATTGGAATCTGGTTGTCTATGGCATCTCGTACTTTTTCGAGCGAAGTATCCAGCCCTTTTGTCGCCTTGGTCGACTACTACGAGGTTAGTCTTCATTCTCAAATAATAGAGGAGCATGCTATCACGGGGTAAGGGGATAGGGAGAGAAGAATTTCAAATAATGTCTGAGGGCTTATAAAATCCGTGCTGAGTTTCCCGTTCAAAAGGCTGAGGAGGGCAAGTTCTATTTTACTGAGGTCTGTGGCGATGTTTAGGAGGGATGCTGAGATGATTTCGAGTGAAGTGGTCATTAGGGCGTTTAGAGAACCTAATTGGTAGGTTTCCACGCGTAATTCCTCGAAGTTCGTCACTGTCGTTCGAACTTGCTGGGTTAAAGACTCCAGTTTCTCGCTTTGCTTGCTGGATATACTCGTAAACATTTTTTGTATGTGAAGAGTGCTGTTTGTCACCGATTGTAAGTCGAGTACTAAGTCCCGTAAAGTCTTTATCTCGTCGTCAGTTGCCAGAGAGAATATTTTGCTTATCACTTGCCCGGCGAATGGGAAAATCCCGGCTTCCCTTTTCGTTCGGTCTAGGTTTGACCCTTTCCTGAAAAAGGTGATTTGAATCCTTTTTACTGCGTCCTGAATTTTCGCACATTCGCCTTCGTATATGTCGAACAAAATTGAAAGTCGCTTGGTCATGATACTCTCCAGACTGCTATTTTCGGGTCCGACATGTACGTTCCCGTGCCTATGGATAATCGCTGTCCCTGCGATTTTTGTGAGTTCATTTTTCAGGGGGCTTAGTGCACTTCTTACTTTTGAAATCTCGGATTCCAACTCATTTAGGGGGTCACCATCAAGTCGCAAGAAAATCTTCCAAGATATCGTCGATAGAGCAAGTTCTCCATTTTGGGTGAAAATCAATCCGTGATTTACCTTTGTTCCGGCGGAAGGTGTCAAATTTATTATGCGAAGTAGAACCAAAATGCTGATCTGGAACTTCCAGGTTAACATCCTCCTGGAAAAGAAATCAGCAGATTGGCTTCCTGTTCAAAATTTGTGTTTACGCATCTGATTCCCAAGGGGTTTATTTTGTTTTCAGTTTTATTTTGTAGTTGCTTGAAGTGTGATCTTTTGTGGGAATTTTTCCATCATGAATGCCGAGAAGATATTCACGGCCGAGGAGTTCTCGACTTTGACTGCTTCTTTGCGGTCGGTCGAGACCGCATTGAAGGGACAAGTCGAGTCTCTTCAGCGAGAGAATCGCCGGTTGGGTCATCGGCTTGCCAATTTGCAAGCCGAGACAGCCGATAGTGCTCAAAAACACGAGCTGATTTGATGGAGGCCGAGGGCCTCCGTATGAGGGAAGGGCTCGGGCGGCTTTTGCGGGCCTCCCAACGTTTCGTTAACGCAACCTACCCGTATTCATGGGCTTCGGACGCGGTGGCTGAAAGGGTCAACCTGACGGCATCTCAGCTGTTTGTTAGGTGCCCCCGCTGCTGGCCCCATGACCAGGGGGTCCACAGCCGGAAACGGGCCGCCCCCGTCCCAGTTGTCACGGAAGTCCGCGGCGCGGCTCCTGCGGTGCCTGCTTCCACTTTACTCCAGCCAGTACCGTCAACCTCAGATCCAGTCCCATCGACCTCGACGGCAGTGGTCAAATACGAGGCGCCAGTAGAGGCCATGCCGTCTTTAACCCCTATCGTTTCTTCATCGGTCTAAAATCGACCCCAGACCATCTGTGTCCGGGCCCAGACCGATGGCCGGGTCGTTTTCTTTCGGGACATTTAATCTGGTTTTATGTGAACAATATTGTAAATAGTGTAAATAATGTGAATAAGGATGCTCTTTTGTTGGGGAATTCCGGGATGCTGGATCTGCAGGAGTGTTAAGGTAAAAAAAAAAAAAATTTTTTTTTTCTGGTCACCGCAGGGGGTGTACCTTCCCCTGCCGTGTCCCGAGTTATTCTTTATTCCCAGTGTTTCCTCGTCCCATCCTTTGATCTTTTTTTTTATTTGCCCGACGGATAAAATTGTGTTGGCCTAGACTCCCTCCCTGACATTGTTACGTAGCTCCCTTGGTTTGTGGTCTGTGCTTCTGAACTTTTTGTTTCTCGTTTGTTTGTCGGCCTTCTTGTCAGTAAGTCGAATCTCAGCAGCTTTTTCTCGTGTGCCTTCTTTAAAACACTACTTGTAGCCCGGCAAAAATTTGGCCTCTTTTAGTTATTTTTATCGTTTCTGCTTGGTCTTGTTGCACTGGACTAGAGCGACAACTGGGGACCGATGGTCCATCGAAGTTACAGACACATTCAAGTCTTCTTTGCTGATTTTTTTTTCTTTTTTTCTTTTAGGTTGCCTAGGTCACCTATCACTGGGCGATTTACTCTTGAATTAGACGTCTTACTACAGCATCTCATCTTAATTCTCATATTTCATTGTAATTCTCAGAGAGAGTGGGAAACGCATTACTTCATCGCATCATTGTTTCCACTATTTTCTCCTGAGTCTCGAAATATATTTAGGCATGTTCTCACCGTGCGTGAGCCGCCAGGGCGCAATCCGCAAATTCTGCTGTTCCGTCAGCAGTTTTTCAACGCAACTAAAGCGGACTCCCGACATGCGCGCTATCTTTGGGAATCCGTGCTTGGCGATTATCAAGGAGTATTGACTCCAAACTTCCTACTACTTGAGTAGAGGGTATCCTGCGTGCCGTTCCGGTCACGCCATGCCACCATTCGGGCAAACCTGCCAACACCACCCAAAATGACGTCTACCAAATTCTGTTAGAGCTGGTCGTGTTGCCTCGTGCAACACCAACTCGGACAACCGATAGGGACTATATTACAACCGTTAAGACACCAGACTGTACCTCATTCGACGGACTTGCCAAGCAAAAACGTAGGGACAGACAACCATTGCGACGATACTTAATAGTGGTCATACTCATTAATATGTGAAGTTCAGTAACATCTAAAATTAAATCCACTGGATTAACTACTATTTACAAACTAGATTAATGGGACTGTACATTCTGGTATGGTCTACTTCAATAATCTAAAAATAAGAACCACTACTTTTTCCGATTAAACTCAAATTTTCTAATCGCTAAATCGTGACAGAATTACTTTTTGGCAAAAATTTCCTTTTTCTTCTTCTTTTTCTTCGCCATTTTCCCATGTGTCCCCGTCTTCTTAACCATGATATCTATCTTACCATTCTTGTACTGTACAAAGAAACTCCCTGTCTGCTTAACGTAAAACCTGCCCACTACGTTTCAACCCTAAAACCGCTTGTCACCACTGTTATACGGGGATTTATCGACCGTACCCTGTAGTCTAGGGTAGCGAGGGTGGTAGTCAACTTTATCTTTTGGTAGCGTAACCGTAGCGTGTAAGGCGGTGGGTAAGTAAGGGTGGTAGTGGAACTAGGCTTTACGTTAACATACAAACAGTATTATTTCAGACTTACTCTGTATAATGTAAATCCCAATCCGGGTAAATACAATCACTGTTGATAAGAACGACATTCTAAATAATGAATGACGAATGACGAATGACGAATGGTGTCCATATATGATCGCACATGTAGAGCACAAGAGTCAATAATGAGTGAAAATCGAAGGACTAAAATATACAGTAGCCTATAGACCCAACACACTACCATAATTTTTTTCAATAAAATATAAAAAAAAGTTCCAACCTGTCACGCCAGAAAAAAGAAAATTCGTCCTGATACGGATAGGGCTTAATTTAAATAGTTTGATTTGCCTCGGTAACGTGCGTAAGAACCGGATGGATGGAGGGGATTGGAATTGGATTGTGCAAAGGTAACGGGTCCAAGATCTGAAAGGGTTTCCTTTCGAGAGACCCGGTGGGTGATAAGGAGCAAATTCCCTAAATATGATATTTACATATCCAAATCGGACTTTACTGTGAAAAATCAGGTGGTTTCTCTGTATTAGGACTATCTACTATCCAATCCCATGATATGGGGATGTGAAGTGCTTAGATATGTTTGCCTTCGACTGGATCACTGTTCCTTTGGCCTGCTTCTTCGTGACCATTGCAGTAGTTTGCGAGCTACGTTCGCTGTACTTCAATGTTAGAGCATTGGCCTTGACAGCTGAGTTCAAGTTCAAGTTCAAGTTCAAGTTTTTTTAATTATACACAAAAATACAAATACATGACACAAGCACTGTGGAGAACACGAATTCGTACATGCAATGCTTGTTAACAATTTTACTATAAATAACAACAACGTACCCTATAAATCCAACAATAATAATATAATATAACTTAATTTATCTAACCTGTATAATATCTTAATTTAAATGACCTGCCATCTACCAAATAAATAAATAAAAAATAGAAAACTACCCTCTTGCTAAAAATAAACAAAAATGACAAACTATTTGACATAAGTAAGCGAGAATGCGTACAGCATAAACCAACCACACACGAAACAATCATTCAATTAACCAACCACACTCTAATAAACACATTCTTATACAATAAATTTCATAATAAATTATAATGCAAACATAACTATTATAATTTTTTAAAATTAAGAATCATTAGTACTTTGAGTCGGGACCTGATAAGCGATGGGCTTCCTTCCAACCATTCTGCAACATCATTTTTATATTTTTCCCACACAGATGGTATTGTATATCGTAGAGAAAATCTGGATCTTTCACACTTAATTTTTGGGAGCCGAAGGTTAGTGTTAGATCTCGTGTACATTTGACATGATGGCGCTAGAGTTATCAGGTCCATATAAGAAAAATATGATGGAAGCAGATGGCGATCTAAATTTACTTTAAAAATGAACACTTGCAGAAATAGCAAAAGTTGCACTGGAAGAATATTAAGGAGAACATACAGTGTTTCTGTCTCAGACTTTTCCGGTAATTTACTTGGGGCAGGGATATATTTTTTGAGAATTCGTAAAGCCTTGTTTTGAAGAATCTGGAGCGAAGACACATGCGACCTGAAAGTATTTAAATAAACAATAGATGCATACTCTAGGTGTGACTGAATTAAAGAATAATACAAAGATCGCATTGCTGGATAAGGGAGTAAATTCTTTAGTCTGTTCATAGCACCAACACCACGAGAAATTTTTACCCGTATGTTATTCACATGCAATTTCCATGATAAATTCTGATCAAACACTACTCCCAAATACCGAATAGATTCTACCCTAGCGAACTCAAAAATAGTACCATCACCACAAGGGACAGGAATGGACTTCAGATCTGGAAACTTGCAGCCTGTCCGACTAAACACTATGAATTTTGTTTTCTTTTTATTCAACGTAAGTTTGTTAGCAGATAACCATTTCATTAAAAGTGAAAAAGAAGAAATGAGGTTAGATTCCAGCTCACCTTGGTTAGAAGCTGATACAGAAGCTGCTGTGTCGTCTGCGAATTGAGTGTTAATTTTTGATGAATCAAAAACAGAAATTTCATTCAGATCATTAACATATATTAAGGGTCCTAGGTTCAGATTCCGGCTGTCTAGAACCCATGACCGTTTTCGTGATGCACGCAGGTCACACGGTCCCCGATTCTCCCTCTTTCCACCCACATACGGATTGTCGGATTTGGAAAAGAAGGTTTCGGTGAGTAGGCTATCAGTCGGGTCCTTAATAGTCCTTCAGAGCTCTAGATTAAATGGAAATGCCGGAACTAGCTAAGTCAGAAATAGGAATAGACGAACCTAAAGGTCTGAGTCTGAAAGTTGAAGAGAGCAGTCGCAATTTCCTTTCAACTTTTTTTGTGAATTCCAATGGCTAAACTAAGAGTTGAGTTTAATCCGACGATTGAGTTTTTTCAGAGCGCATAGCCATAGCCATTAAGTATGGCTTCCTGGGAGGACGAACTGTTCTACTTGCCTGTTCTCAACTTTCTTCAGCAGGGCTTCGATGTCGGGCTTGAGAAAGACGATATTATCAAATCTGCTGCTGAATTCTTCCACTTCTCGGCTATGAGCGATGCAAAGCTGCTTTTCTGGTCGAAGGTATATCCTGGTGAGCCGAAGCCTCGACGAGTTGGAGCGCAAGCAACTTCGAATAATTTAGCTGATTTGCTACGAGCCTTCGAAGACTGCGACTTGAAGAATCTCTCCTTACCTGAATTTGTCATCAAAAAGCCAGATGAAGTCCCTACTGTGCCTGCCTCAGTATACTCTACATTCTCCGCTAATTTCAACAAATGTTTGTTTGAGTTGAAATCTATTTCAGAGCTCATCAATGTGAAAAAAGATATCTGCAACCACACTATGGGTCATTCAAGCCAGAATGCATCGAAACAGCGAACATATGCGGACACGGTGAAAATCGTTGTAGAAAACGTTCCGGATAACATCTCAGATCCGCTGTCTAGAAAGACTCAGCTAGATCAGATTGATGGCCATGGACAAATAACTAGTATCACTGCATCATCTCAGAATAAGCGATGGGTTCTCCAGACGAGCGATGCTCACTCAGCTGGACGGATAGCCAAATCTTTAGGCAAGAGAATGCCCGGTACTTCTTCGCGTATCATCGAGCCAAAACACTGGGAGTTATTCGACGTTACCGGAAGGAATCGATGCTAATTCTCTCGTCAAAGCTATCCTAGGTGCCATTGTTTCCACTCAGATAGGCGAATCACGTTCGTACAGGGTAGAGTTTTCTGACTCCTTATCTCTCGAAACTGCTGTATCAGCCGGCGTCCGTATCGGTTATGAACCTTTCCGCATGAATTTGTTCATCCGTCTATCACGCCGCTGCCGAAACGGTCAGTCCCCTGATCATCTCCAAAAAAGTTGTCCTCTACCCAATGATGTTAAGAAGTGCGCCCGGTGCTCAGGAAATCATGAACACACGAATGAAAACCCGTATTCAAATCCTCCGAAATGTGCGAATTTCGGTTTGGCACACGTCTCGTACAGTTTTTCATGCAAAGCTCTTCGTGCTGCTTCAGATAAAAAGAGACCATAATGGCCTCGCCAAATACCGCCTGCCGACTTGCCACGCTGAACATTAACGGCACTAAGGATAAGGATCTACTGATTACATCACTCTTGCTGGAAAATGATGTTACTTTCCTTCAGGAGCACCTGTTAACCAGCAACCACGTGGATGCCTTGCGTCGTTCAAAAGATCACCACACTTTCATACAAGCAGCTAAGAAAACCAAAGGTAGACCTTCCGGCGGGCTCGCAACCTTTATCCGACTCAGCTGTGGGACATCTTCACCTACATGCATCCATTCTGACCATAGCATCCTAGCCATTCGGCTTGATGATCTGGTTCTTTACGTCATTTGCAAACGCTTGCAATAGGCTGAACATTCTGCTGAATGATTGCTCCCAGAAAAAGTTAACTTGGCTAATTGTTGGAGATTTAAATTGCAACTTGTGCACCGATAGCGTTAGAAGCAACCTTCTCCGGTCATCTTTCCCCGTTGGCTCCGCCACTAATGCGGTGGCTGCGCAGGGTCGATTTGAATTCTTTCTTTGTCTTCTGCTTGATCTTGAAAACTTGCCCAGAATCAGGACGGCCGCAAGCAATCCAAATGCGGAACCAGAATTTAGCCTTGTTTTTGACCTTCTCAATTTCAGGGTTGATTTTCCAAAATGGTTTTCTTGTGCCAAGACGAATTTTCTCAGTGGGAACTGCTACTTCTTCTGCTCGGCGCATGCACCAAACAACTCGATGGTAACAGCAATCCAGATCTAAACCGGCGTTAGAAAAAGGAATTGAAGTTGAGAGAAGGTGAAAAGGGATTTCGATGGAAGCCAAAAGCGTCATAAGGGTATAGAGATACAAGGCTGTGTCTATCTTGTCCCAGTTCCGCCGAATTATCCATTTCGAATTTGTATTGGCTTGTTTTAGGCTAGAGGTGCATTGGAAGAGGCTGGTAAGAATGAGGTGATCATCGTCGATTTTTTCTTCGTCAACGTGGACGTCACCTAAGACTATAGAAGGGTTGGATGCAATTACGTGATCGAGGTTTGATGTAGGTCCGAAGGTGTTGTGGATGTAGGTATACTCCAAATCCTTAGGAATAAGGGCGAAGCCGACGGGGAAAGATGACCGGAGAAGGTTGCTTCTAACGCTATCGGTGCACAACCCGGCAGGCGGTATTTGGCGAGGCCATTATGGTCTCTTTTTATCTGAAGCAGCACGAAGAGCTTTGCATGAGAAACTGTACGAGACGTGTGCCAAACCGCAATTCGCACATTTCGGAGGATTTGAATACGGGTTTTCATTCGTGTGTCCATGATTTGCTGAGCACCGGGCGCACTTCTTAACATCATTGGGTAGAGGACAACTTTTTTGGAGATGATCAGGGGACTGACCGTTTCGGCAGCGGCGTGATAGACGGATGAACAAATTCATGCGGAAAGGTTCATAACCGATACGGACGCCGGCTGATACAGCAGTTTCGAGAGATAAGGAGTCAGAAAACTCTACCCTGTACGAACGTGATTCGCCTATCTGAGTGGAAACAATGGCACCTAGGATAGCTTTGACGAGAGAATTAGCATCGATTCCTTCCGGCAACGTCGAATAACTCCCAGTGTTTTGGCTCGATGATACGCGAAGAAGTACTGGGCATTCTCTCGCCTAAAGATTTGGCTATCCGTCCAGCTGAGTGAGCATCGCTTGTCTGGAGAACCCATCGCTTATTCTGAGATGATGCAGTGATACTAGTTATTTGTCCATGGCCATCAATCTGATCTAGCTGAGTCTTTCTAGACAGCGGATCTGAGAAGTTATCCGGAACGTTTTCTACAACGATTTTCACCGTGTCCGCTTATGTTCGCTGTTTCGATGCATTCTGGCTTGAATAAACCATAGTGTGGTTGCAGATATCTTTTTTCACATTGATGAGCTCTGAAATAGATTTCAACTCAAACAAACATTTGTTGAAATTAGCGGAGAGTGTAGAGTATAGTGAAGCAGGCACAGTACCAGCTGCTGGATTAAGGGAACTGTATACGGTTCTGTTCATTTTTAAGTTAAAAAGTGGACAAAATCTTTCATATTTTGATGGTCTAGTTATCTTACGGTCATCGATCCATGACCACGATACCCGAAATTCTGAACAGATAAGTATTCCCTTAGTTGTTACAACACGGTCTACGTTTTCTTTGCTTCATAGGGGTTTCAGAAGCTGGAACCAATTAGCTCAAGATTTAAAAAACATTCCTGATACTCCTTCATTTAAGCGTCAAATTAAACAGAACCTGTTTAGTAAGTATGAATTTTGAGAAATAGTATTAATTTTCATTATGTTGAGGTTGTTATTTATTGTTTGTTGTGGGTGTTCTGAGGATGATAATTATCTCTATCCGTTACATATTTTTTGTGGTTTGGTTTGTGGTCTCGATTAGGACAATTGAAGTTGACTCTTTGTTCAGTAGTTGTTCTGCATTAATGCAGTTTTTATTTTTTGCCACCCCCTAGGACAAGGTTACTTCTTGGGGTGGTTGTTAAACGGAAGTGTGTTATTTATTTATTCAATAAATCTCTCTCTCTCTCTCAGTAGGGACTTCATCTGGCTTTTTGATGACAAATTCAGGTAAGGAGAGATTCTTCAAGTCGCAGTCTTAGAAGGCTCGTAGCAAATCAGCTAAATTATTCGAAGTTGCTTGCGCTTTATTAGTTAGCGATCGAACGTTACAACAGTAAGACATTTGGCAGCTTAAACTTTGCACTTAGAGCGTGTGGGGATGGGGGGGGGGGGGGGGGGGGCAGCGAGCGATTTATCGAGACATTTATTCAAACAATGTTTACAACGGGTACGTCAGCTACGATTCTTCATCAGCGATATTTCTGCCCTTTTTGGCAAGGGTCCTCGTCAGGCTGTCAATCCTCTGGTTCAACTTCGGGGAAGAAAACTAACCTGTAATCATTTACAGGTTTATCGAGGTCGAAGAATTATCGAGGTCGGCCGTGATTGGGTCACAAGAAAACGCCGATAACACCGGCATTATTTAATGATCCGGGACACAGGAAATGTACGTTAGTGTCCTTCTGCGGAAGGCCCCTAGTACAACTGCTCTTCTGCACTTTGGAAATACGCCAGCCTCTAATCATCACTGAGAGGTCTCGCTTTTCGATAAGGAATAAAGTTATTGGAGTTTGGAACAAGTTTAAAGACCTTTTTGAACAGGACCGATCAGTGATCACTTTGAAAAAGAAAATTAAAACTCATCTGTTGGCAGAATACTGATATTTAAATATGATACGTTCCCTTCTATGGTATCCGGTAAATAACCAACCCTTAATTATTAATTTTGTTTTAGAAAAAGTTAGGGTTCCTTCAGCTTAGGCCACTGCTTGGTGTTATTATTATTATTTAATGTTTATTTTATCGTGTGGAGAGTTTGGTATGGCGTGTGTAAGTATACGGAATGGAACGAGTCTTTCTTTCTTTTGTGTACGTATTTACAGAGCAACGACTCATTTATACTATGTACATATAGTCAGTGTTTAAAATGGGGCCGAGCTAACGAGCTCGCATCCCTGCCGGCCCCCAGTGATCAAAATATATTGTCACGAAGTATTTTGAAATAAAAGAACCTGAACCTTAACCTGGACTTCCTTGCTGATAAAAATCACTGGTGTGAAGTCGCCGCTATGGGTGATTAGCTGCCGTTCCCGTACTCTCTTTCCGGATCGCTTGCCGCGACACCTTTTCCTACGCTTAGCCACTGTTGGGTCATCTACGGTGCCTTTCAGGAGTCCCAAAAAACTTAGGATCGCTACAGTAGATGGTGCTAGTTGCGTTGAACTAAAATATCTGCTTTGAAGCCACTTTTTCTGGCAAGCACAGGCTTCAACCGAGGTCATAGTGTAAACCAATTGTAGAATAAATATCACTGCATAAATGGGTGAAACAATCATCGTCGCTGGAACGCGTTGTCATCAGCACAAACAAGCTAAATGTGAGTAGATGGACATGCACGGCTACAACGGCGCAACCCCATCGACCATATTCAAAAATTCAAAGCTAAAAACTAAAAGACAAAAATCGGCAAGAGGAAATGTTGGCAGAAAAGAAACGGCTGGAAGAAGACAACAAAAACACCAAGAAGAAGGGCACCTGCTGGGGGACCTACAAGGAGCACATATATGACTGGAAGAACGAAGCCGCAATAGCCCGTCCGTTTCCGGGGGACCCACCCTGGGAAATGACAGCCCTAGAAGTCAAGTTACAGCTCATACCACACAGAAAGCACGAATATTCAGACGCAGAGATTCAGGAGCTGCTCTGACTGGAGATACATCAGAAACACCCTGACTACCCACACGTCTTTACAGAGGGATCGGTAAAGGACAACAAGGCAGGATCGGTATCGACTATGCCACAATATAATATGCACATCCTGACTAAAATTGCCGACGGTTCGTCCACCTTGACGGCAGAGCTAACAGCGATCTGGAAAGCACTGGAAGTCATCTCGAAGAAACCGCCATCTAATCGGAAAGTCGTCCTTCTCACCGACTCTAGATCCTCTTTTGACCTCTTAAAGAAAATCCATTATCAAGCTGAGGACACGGACCTCTGGAATATAAGGAAGTTACTCAGACAACTGCAAAGTTAGTCCGTGAAATGTGTATTCCAACACATCCCAAGCCACAAGGGGATCAAACAGAACGAAGTTGTTGATGAACTGGCAAACAGAGGAAGGGAGTCGCTAACCCAAACAGCCCTGAAGACTTATACATTCAGAGACATTCTGAAGAAAAGAACTCCTAGATCGAGCAGCAGACTCAACAACAAACCCTTCAAATCCAGACGGGAGCAGTGTCTCTATTATAGACTGAAGAGTTGTGCCTTGATGCTGAACAAGACATTATTCGAGTGGAAAATCTCACCCAGCCCTCTATGCAGAATGTGCAATGCAGAAGTAGCAGCGACTGGAACAGTCAGTTTGACAAATAATAAAAATTATACTAAAAGGTTTGAAGAAAGATATAACAGAACAAAGAGCAGTAAGTTAGTAAATATGTATTTACCATTATCAGAATTGTTTGGATTTTTGAAGGAAACAAACGATTCGTCAGAGGTGCATCGCATAAAATATTTCTAAGAAGAAATGATGATAACATGATGATAAGAAATGGAAATACTAATTTGAAAGTAGTAATCGAGTATTTATCCTGGAAGATCCCTATCGTAGCTCCTAGTATTGAAATGATGAGTGAAATGGAAAAGGGTTTGGCAAAGGATAGAAAGCACAATCTGATGTGGGAAGCATGTAATACTTATTAAAGCGATGTTAGTCAAAATAAAGAACACACATGGAAAGTTATTTCTGAGAGAAACAATCCAGCAAAAGTAGTTATAATGTTACAGAAAAATGAAAAGCATAACAATCAATTAATGAATAATATGGTGTTTGATCAGATGAATTTAATAGACATAGAACTAAGAATTAATGGGGATAAATACCTGAAGAACCACTCAAATGTGATTTTGGCGATGAGAAATGCAAATACTCGAATCTCTACAATAGATTCATACATATGGGCTATAAACAATTAGCATTTGATACTGGTAGTGTTGTTAGTATAGAAGAATTTAAAGAAGTGGATCCACTATTCTGTTTCGACGTTTCCAAACACGAATCAAGTATATAAAATGGAACAACTGCTGATATTGAACTAAGTTTAACATTGAAAGACGCTCAACCTGGACCGTATAATGTTTACTGTGTTCTATATAGTATGAAATAAAAGCTACATTAGATATTATCAATAAAAATATGTATGTGAGTTTGTGAGTTTGGTTTTTTATATAATAAAATCATCCACTAATAAATCGAGTCAACAAAGGAAGTCTTAAATACAATTAGAATAAACAAATACAATGAGACAATAAAAAAAAAGCATTAGTATTAGGAAAGAAATATAA
The DNA here is from genome assembly GCA_030848855.1 of Branchinecta sandiegonensis. Taxonomy (NCBI): domain Eukaryota; kingdom Metazoa; phylum Arthropoda; class Branchiopoda; order Anostraca; family Branchinectidae; genus Branchinecta; species Branchinecta sandiegonensis. The sequence goes on along the minus strand of JAUPMV010000001.1, from coordinate 25,542,383 downwards.
TGTATATAAAATGAGAATTGCTAAAACAAAATACGGTGATAAGTTGGTTGTAGTCATTAATCATAATGATTAACCATGTGATTTGTTTATAACTCAGAAATATAATACTATTGCTAACAAGTTGCTTTTAAAGAAAAATCTAGTTTTGCAACCGATTGTACGGGAAAACAAAATCACAGAAACATATGTGGATTTAGAACTGTTTACTCAGTAGTAGTGTATAGGATACCATTATTTTTTCATAGTTTATATATATATATCAGTAGTTTATAGGATACTAATATTTTTTTATAGTACATGTATCAGTAGTGTATAGGATACCGTTATTTTTTTATAGTACATATATTAGTAGTTTATCGAGATTAAAAGGTAATATTTTCATTTCTGGGGGCCTTTATTTTTAAACTGTGAAAAGAAAAAATTCTTTGAAAAGGGGGTTAATTTGATATATAATATGTTAAAATTGGTAAATTTCATGTAATTAGGGGTTTATTTTATTGGGGGTTGGGTGGGGTGGGAGCCCCCTTTCTATACTACTGACGTTCTCATCTACTTTCTTGCACCACCTACTCGTAACAAGTGCCGTATGAGCTCATATTAAACCAACCTTCAAAAAATCTTGAAACAGAGCAGACTGAATTTATAGTTAAAAAACAAAGTATAATCAAATGGCGTGTTGAATAATCAGCCCTGTCGTTACATCTTTTCTCATCGCTCACGTATATTATTATTAAAGTCTCTGATTCATGTGGGCCGAGAAGGTGGGAGACACCATCATTTTTCGATGGGTCGGGTTTTACGAAAACACTGTTACACTGTTACAGTATTTAGCTCAGTTTCAGTTTTAGTTTTCCCCAAAATCCTCACGGTAGCCAACGTTGTCCACAAATTACTTGAACGCAATTCACTCCTGAAAGCCAATCCGCCATTGCTAATTAACTATTCGTTGGTGTCCTGGCGTTAGTCAAAAGATTACTAAAACCTTCGAGAAGATCGAGTGGCGTGTAAGAGGATTGAAACAACTAAGTACCATGTGGACGTTTAAACGGAAGAAGAAATCATCGACCAGTTTGACATTTTTTGGTCTCGGAAGCTGAATATTATTTAGCTCAGTTTCAGAATCTTCAAAAAATCACTATAACGAATTTAGTACAATTTACGGCGTTTGTTTATTGTGATCTAGTTTACATCCTAATTCTTTGGACTTATGGTACGGGATTTAACAAGAAAAAATAGAACACAAAATACTTAAAGAAATCGATAATGCAAATTACCTTAAATTACCTTAAAAATTACCTTAAATCACAGCTTGGAGTGAAATAAGGACTTTTCATCCTGTTGAATCACTCCTTGTAATGACTGTTGCATCTGTGGTTGGTTACAGTCTAGTGGAAGATTCTGGTGCATCCCAGTCAAATCTCCACGGTTTGTCTCTCCACTCAGCATCCAAACTGCGTTTGAATTCTTCTGTCGATTCAGCAGCAACAGTGTCCTCCTTGAGGTTGTTCCAGAGGTTCACGATCCGGTTCGAGAAGAAGTTGCATCTTGCTCCAGTCCTTGCGTGAAGTTTGCGGATACATTTTGGGTGTCCTCGTGTTATGTGGGAGGGGTCAATCTCCAGGAGGTCATTTTCTTGATTGGTTGAGAGGACTTTGTGCGCCTGGATCATGTCCCCTCATTTCCGCCTGTAGACTAAGGAGGGGAGGGGATTGAGTTCCCTCAGCCGCTCACGGTAGGGCTTGTTTTCCATGCCGGCGATCAGCTTAGTGGCCCTTCGTTGGCCGATAATTAGTTTAATTTTTCTACAGATTTTCGATGCCTACTACAATAAAAACATTTCGTTGGATCCAAAGTCGAACTATGATTCCATCCTCCCCATGTCGGGCGCTTCCGACCCGCGCCGCTAGATGACCCAGCGGTCGGATCGAGTCGTGGCTTCATCTTGGGTCCTTGGTGTGGGGGGGGGGGGAGGGTTGTAGACGTTGTAAGTGCTAGAATGCTTATGATATAACTCCTTTAAAGGTTCATTTGAATTTTAATAAATTGTAGTGCAAAATTGACATCTGAATTGCAGGCATTTAAAATTCAGTCCACAGTCCCAATCAAGTCACCAGACCGACTGGTAAACCGTCAACAAAGTTGACTGGAATTTTGTTTGTTTGGGTTAATCAACGAATCATATTTGACGAGAGGCTAAAGGCCAAGTACAGCTGAAAATCACACAATAATGTTCTGTTTACTTTCGCATTTACACCTTGTCTCACTTTGATGCCCCGAATTCACTTCTCAAGACGGCTCTTGGTAAGTGAAAGTTAGCTATAGACGGTCAAAAAGTTACTTCGAAGTAACGCTCTTCCTTGTGCTCCCTATAACTTTTTGACAAGCAGGAACGGTGAAAGTGACTGAAAAGTAACTATTTAGTAACTTTCGGGTCGAGCTGGAACAAACCGCGTGCTCCACCCTACTTACGGTAGTTACTACGCCTGATGTCACGAATTCTGGCTTTTTGCCTTCAAGCTACGGTCAAGGCTGGAACGATTATCATGCCACGAGCGAATCCGACCAATTACGTGAAAGAGATGTGTAGTTACCACGCTTACGAAGCTCCCGAGCACGGTAAGCAAATAGTTACTATTAGTTAATATTTCGAGACGGATGGGACGGTCAGCGTAATAACTTTTTACGAGGTTGGAACGAAAATAGTAACTAAAATTTACTATTGTCAGAAGCAGGGTCAGAAGGGTGGAACACGCTCTAGATGTCACTAAATTGTCACCAGTGTTTCCACTTACGCCACGATTCTGAGGGAAATGCCGCACAATATTTTGATTATACCGCATACCGGAATTATGCCGCGAAATGGCTTCTTATACCGCTTTCATTCCCGTATACATAGTTTGTCCTACTTGAAAGTTGCTTGTTTAGTCTGGCAAGAAAAACGGGAATTTCAAAGCCGCGTTGATTCACGGAAGTCAACTACGGAACTTAGTTGTCCCCAAAAGTCGGCAGCTTGTCCCGTGGGAGACGATTCTATTTGACATTTGGTTGAGATCGCAGGTTTGAGAATCTTTTTCTCAGCTCTTCTGATGACATCTGTCAGCACTCAGCCCGTATCAAGCCAATTTAGGCCAGTTCCACTAGAAAATTTTTGTTTTTGTTTTGTGCCGGTCGGCTGGCAACACTACACTACTTCGGCAGCATTTAAAAAAACATAGAAAACGAGGTAGAGAAGATATTAGTTGCGTTTTTGCTAATACCACGGCATCTGTTACCACGGTAACTGGATCTGCAATTAGTCGTTTTAGCAGTTATCGTGGTATCTGATACCACGGCAAAAGGCGTTTTTGCAGTTGTCGTGGTATCTGGCCGGTTATCGTGGTATCAGATATTCAGATACTACGGTCCGACCGTGGCAACTGGTCGTGGTATCTGAAAGGTATTCTCACTTTCATCAGATTTTGTCAGATTGGTGACAAAGAAGTTTAGCACTTAGTGATGTAACTGGCTATCTGTTTTTCTTTAGGGATGGCTTCGCGAAGTGCAATTTCCGGCAATTGTCATTTTTGCAGAGCACCGTGTATCAGATACCACGCAAATTGCAAAAACGACTAATTGCAGATCCAGTTACCGTGGTAACAGATACCATGGTATCAGCAAAACGCAACTATTGTTTAACCAAGATATTGTTTAATAAGAAGAATAGTTCAGGAAGGGAGTATAAAGCAAGATAAGACAGGTTAGGAACCAGGTCTGTATTTGGTACCCAGTTGAGGTTCAGCTTGGCCAATTGGGAGTTCTATGTGGGACTAATTGACCTTTTGCATTTGACAGGTCTCGATTTCCTGGTTTGTTCGGTTACCAAAAGTGCTGTGCAGTGGTATCAGTCTGGGGACTTAGGGGCGCTTATAGAGTACCAGACTGCACTAACTTGGCCTGAACCAACTAAAATATAATTTTGAACAGGCTAGTCTTTTCTGAGTCACACTCCCACAGTCAATATCTTCTAATCTAGTGTGGGCTTCAGTGGTGGTTTTTGGCAAAATGTTCTCAATCAAATTGTCCTGTCCCCTGGAAAAAAAATCCTCATGACAAAATGTCCTCATGGCATGGCAAGATGTCCCCATGACAAAACGTCCTTGTGGCGAAATGCCCTGCGACAAAACATCCAATTGCCACTGGCTAAATGTCCCCAACCAAAACATTCCCATGTTGATATGTCCCCGGGTAAAATATTCCCATAATAAGAATATCATAATATTTGGGTAGGGGGGAAGGATTTCAAGGTTTCAGTCATGGTGCTCAAATGTCTTAACACCATGCCTGAGTGCTAGACGTTTGATTACTGTAGCCTACCTTGAAATTTGTGCATGGTGCATGGATTTCAGCATACAGTGCACACATGAAAAAGCACAATTTCTATCATTACACACTAAATACCGATAGAAACTGTGATTTTTCGTGTGTGAACTGATTGCTGAAATCCATGCACCCTGCATGAATTTCAAGGTACAGTGCTCTAGCACTCAGGCATGGTGCTAGACATTTGAGCACCGTGACTGAAAAAGGCCTAGTGTACTAGACTGTACCCGGCCTTCTTTCAGAGCAGATTAATTTAAGAGCACAGCATTAATTTAAGAGCACAGCATGGGAATAAGAGATGTTAAAATCACCTAGGCTTACAAATATTATCTCAAGCAAAACAAATTGTACTAAACAAGATCATTAACTTCCCATGCCAGTTTTTATCCACCATAATGACACAATGCTGACTTTTTTTCTTTCTTTTTTTAAGCTAAATCAGGTTTCTGCTTGTTTCCTCTGAGGAGCTTATTGTTCATAAATGTTGGTTATGCATGACCTAGAACTAGCCTATTACTGATCAGATACAAGCCTAGGACAAGGCATAGTGCACTGTATTTTTTTAAGGGAAAAAGTGAAGCAACTGGTCCCAGGTCTGCTGTTTACAGCCTAAAAAGAATGTTCCTACATCTGTAGTTGATTTTATCTCGATTGTGCACCTGGATTTCTTCAAGATTTATTCAAAAGTCGAGTATGTAAATGTAAAAGAAAAGAAAGAAAACAGGTAAGACACAACCAAAACACATACAAAATGCAATTTACAAGACAAAGATAGTTAGGAGTTCGTACCTGGAATGGCTACACATCCGGAGAGTATCTGGACTCTCTAAGCATTAAAGGAGAGGGATGAGGGTTCTTTATGAAAATATTACGCTTGGATTCTTGGCATTTTTAATTTCTGTCAAGCAGAAACGGAAGGGATTAGAATTAACTAGGATGTCCAGACGATTTTAACATAAAACTGTGCTAGTAACAGTTTGTTCCTGACTCACAAGGGACAGCGAGTGGAGTAAAATGAAACAAAACAGGAAGTAAAATACTGAACCATGCATGGAACAGTTCATACAAGAGTAGAGTCGTATGTGGCGAGTCATGAGAAAGGTGACCCCAACAGCTTATAATTACTATTATGTGGGGTAGGCCAAAACTCAGGCCACAAAGGGCCCATTGTCTCCCCCAATATACATTTGACGGTAAATCATCACTCTAAATACAATTGATGGTGAACCATCACTCTAAACACAGTTGATGAAAACACCACTCTTTTATTGCGGATCTTCCCTCAAAAATCGCTATTGCTTGATTTGCAAGATCTTCCTGCATCTTTTGGGCAATATCCTTGGCCATTTTGCTGGGTCCCAGCTCAGTCTTGTCTATCCGTTGACCCTTCATCGATGGATTCAAGTTGCCTCGGAACTGAGAGAACTTACAGGCATTTAAGTCATTTTCAGATGACAGAGACTCATTGCCTTGGATTGAAACAACCTTGAAGGCAACTGTTTATGCGACTGATGACTTCAACTCAAGAGGTACATATCATGGACTAAATCCAGCCGCCCTAGCTGCCAGCCTGGCCTCCAGCCCCTGCTGGAAGGGGTAAGTTTAGATTAGCGGGGTGAGAGTGGTATTCATGGCATGAACGCCATTACGCAAGGCTGCCTGTGTCATTTGAAAACGTTCCTACCAGGGGGCTTAAGCTTAGTGCAAATCATGCTACAAATGCAAGCAAACTGAAGCAAAGAAATAAAACAGAAGTAAAAGCCAAACGTACCAGGCATAACTCCCAAACCCCCAGGGGCGCAACCAGGACGTCACTTACCACCGCCGCCATCCCAACAGCTTCCTGTTCACTAACATTAGCTAGTCAGAGTGTCTGAGACTCTGAATTTCTTAGCAATATTTCTGTTCCTGCCATGGGAGGAAAAAAAAAAGACTTGCAATGCACTGAAGGACTTGTCGCACCTATATTGATGATTTACTCTACATCCATTTTTACGTGGGCTATGTTTGGCTCTGTTTGAACCAGATCAGGCTCCCTCAGAAAGACCGGTTATGCAATTTTTCCCGTGTTATTCATTAAAACTTAGGGCGGCATGTGAGGCTAAGAAGGCCGGGATGGGTCTTTCATATTTTAGGAAAACACACCACGTTAGAATGTGGGAAAACGAACTGTCTCTACTGCCTATTCACTGTCAGAAGTTTCATAATAGACAACAGAAGGATCCGCGTTTCCAACAGGCAGCTACTTGGACTAACCGACAACACTTACGATGTTGTCTGTTGTGTTCGAAAACGTTATACGTGATATGTTACGCAGAACAGGCATTGCCAGGAAGAGCCAGAAAACAGGCAAAAAAGTAACTACTGACTTTTTTGTTTGTCGTCATTATGTCGGAAATTTCAGCAGATGCTCTTTGGCGATTTTTTGGCTCTTCCTGATGGCAACGCCTTTTATCCATAACATCTTCAAACACAGCAGACAAGTCTGTTACGCATTAGTTGCGTTTTTGCGGTAACCTAGAGTTACTCTTACCCGGTAACTGAATGCACTCTTGTCGTTTTTTCAGACACTCGGTTACTGCCAGGTTACTGGGTTACTGAATTCCGGTAACCCCGGTCTCAGCAGGGTTACTCGTTACCAGATACCCGGGTTACTAATATGTTGCTGGGTGACTGAGAAAACGACATCTGTCGGGGTAACAGATACCCGATAACTGCGAAAACAACAATTCGCCAAAGTAACAGACACCTGGTTACCGCAAAAACGCAACTATTGTCTGTTGAAACCGCGCATCCTTGACAGTGTTGTAGGTACTTTAATATAAGTTAATACAATGCAAAAAAAAAATACATTGTGTACAGTCTACCTCTAAAACACTTTTCATCTTATTTTTTCCAGCGTACGGTACAGGTTGTCCAGGGTATTTTTGAAGGTTTTGCTTGAGTCACGCAGAACTACTTCAGACGGGAGGGCGCTCCAGCTGTCTACCAATCTGTTTAGAGAGGTGTTACTGTATGATCGTTTTTACGAGAAGAGGATAAAATACAGAAATAAAAGATACAACACAGAACTGATCATTAAGCTTGTAAGGAAGGAGAGGAAATGTCTGTCTATGTGGTCTGCACCCATTGCGTAAGAAGCATAGTAGCCGATCATTTTCTATTTGCCATTTTCGTTTCAGGCGATCTGGGTCCTGGTTGTGGATTCCAGTGGCGTCATTTTGATGCAGAATACGGTACCATGAATGATGATTACACGGGTAAGGGGTGGATCAGCTTGCAAAGATCGTGGACACCCTCAAAAACAACCCTGATGATCAAAGGATTATTCTAAGTGCCTGGAACCCAGCTGCCTTACCATTGGTAAGTATTATTATTTCGAGGGATTATTTCAAAAGATTATACGAAGTGGCCCCGCTTTCTTACCATTGGGGAGTCTTTCTCCAATCCTTTTACTTTTTGCTTCAGTATTTTTTTTAACAGCTAAGAAACCTTTTTACCTCTTTTTTCTGTCTCTCAACCACAGTTGAGAGGGTTAAAGGATTATTTGTACATGTAATGCCAATGCAATCTACTTCCGTAATTGTATTCATGAATTCTTAAAGCCCAGGTCTTACAAGAAGTGATCTTTTCACCATAAAGTTGCTTCGAAATATCGTTTTCAAAAATACTATTACTTTCTACGAGAAACTATCGATTTTCTTGTTAGCGCTTGTCGAGTCTATCCAGCCTTCCCTCTCTCCGAAGCAGTGGCTAGGCGCAAAATATTGGAAAACTGAGCGCGCCTTGGTTAAAAAGTCTGTAAACCAAGAAAAAAACAGAAATCCAGGCCTATCATGTGATGTGGTTTCGAGGGTGCTGGATAAGGCTAGGTCTTGAATAGGGTCACTGGGACCTGGTGGATAGCGTGGAAATCTGAAGACCGGCGGGCCTGACCTTAGGTTCCACTCTCGAAACCAATCAACAAACGAGGAGTAGGGATGTCCTAGGTAGCCTAGGGCTCAGACGCACTCTTCTCTTCTCTCTTGATAAAATAAACGTATACTCAGCTACCGTTTACAAAAGTCTCCTTTGTCAACAAGATGGTAAGTTGATGACTAATCTTCCCTAAACGACATGATGATGCTGATGGCGGATAAGCATCATCAAAATATCAAACAATGTCACAAAGACGATTAGAGACATGCGCCATCTATCGGAAATAACCTGAACTTATTGCCAAGATGGCGTATGTGTTTACACCTTGGTTGGGAATGATAACGAAACTGGATGGGGCCCTCTTCAAGTTCAAGTTCAAGTTTCTTTAATTGTACACAAAAATACAAAATACATGGCACAAGCACTGTGGAGAACACGAAATTTTACTATAATAACAACAACGTACCCTATAAATCCAACAACAATAATATAATACAACTTAATTTATCTAACCTGTATAATATCTTAATTTAAATGACCGGCCATCTACCAAATAAATAAATAAAAAATAGAAAACTACCCTCTTGAGAAAAATAAACAAAAATGACAAACTATTTGACACAAGTAAGCGAGAATGCGTACAGCATAAACCAACCACACACGAAACAATCATTCAATTAACCTTCCACACTCTAATAAACACATTCTTATACAATAAATTTCATAATAATAATAAATTATATTGCAAACATAACTATTATAATTTTTAAAATTAAGAATCAGTAGTCCTTTGAGTCGGGGCCTGATAAGCGATGGGCTTCCTTCCAACCATTCTGCAACATCATTTTTATATTTTTCCCACACAGATGGTATTGTATATCGTAGAGAAAATCTGGATCTTTCACACTTAATTTTTGGGAGCCGAAGGTTAGTGTTAGATCTCGTGTACATTTGACATGATGGCGCTAGAGATATCAGGTCCATATAAGAAAAATATGATGGAAGCAGATGGCGATCTAAATTTCCTTTAAAAATGAAGACTTGCAGAAATAGCAAAAGTTGCACTGGAAGAATATTAAGGAGAACATACAGTGTTTCTGTCTCAGACTTTCCAGGTAATTTACTTGGGGCAGGGATATATTTTTTGAAAATTCGTAAAGCCTTGTTTTGAAGAATCTGGAACGAAGACAAATGAGATCTGAAAGTATTTAAATAAACAATAGATGCATACTCTAGGTGTGACTGAATTAAAGAATAATACAAAGATCGCATTGCTGTAAATTCTTTAGTCTGTTCATAGCACCAACACCACGAGAAACTTGTACCCGTATGTTATTCACATGCAATTTCCATGATAAATTCTGATCAAACACTACTCCCAAATACCGAATAGATTCTACCCTAGCAAACTCAAAAATAGTACCATCACCACACGGGACAGGAATGGACTTCAGATCTGGAAATTTGCAGCCTGTCCGACTATACACTATGAATTTTATTTTCTTTTTATTCAACGTAAGTTTGTTAGCAGATAACCATTTCATTAAAAGTGAAAAAGAAGAAATGAGGTTAGAGAGTCTTGAGCCACAACACTGCCCCCCCCCTCAATTCCCAACTATGGGGTAAAACATAAACACAAAACGGTTTACAAAAAATGTGTACGTAGCTGAACTATCTGTTTTAAAGGAACAGAAAACTTGACTCGGGGAGCTAGCTGACATATCAAGAATGTACCCTGAGTCGATATTGAGAGTAAGAAAAATTCTCGTTACGACCATTGCAGTTTCCGAGAATTCGACTTTTGAGGTAGTAGAAAAAAAAAGCAAAAGGTTTGTGTGCCGGGAGTAGGAATCGAACGCACGACCTCTTGACTACTATCCCGACGCGTTAGTCAACACGGCGAAAAGCGAACGTTTGCAGTGCATAAGTGCATAATTACAGTGCACAAGGTGCAATGGCCTGCCAGCTAGCTTTGGGAACACTAAGGAGGGGGTTCGGGATAACAAAGAAGGGGGGTCCTGTCGACAATAAGTCCCTGTATCTTTATCTAAGCCCCCGAGGTCGGTTTGATGGCCGAAAGTTGCGTAGTCAAGTTTTCTGTGCCTTTAAGGGCACTTCCATTCAAGCTCAAAGACACTGAGCCAACACTGGAATCATAAAGGAGAGTTCTTCACTGGAGCCCGCGGCTGGTTAAATTTTTGTGGTTTTTCCCTTTGGTTAAATAAAGTCCGAAAAAGTTCACTGACTTCAAATTTTTCTCTATTTCCCGAATTCCAATGAATCCCTGGAGATAAATCTTAATCACATGGATTCACAGTGTTTAAATGGCATCCAAAACAATAAAGACCGTATTTACACTTTGCCTGGTAGAGGTTCAGGGTCTGAGGTCATGTGGTCACTGAAGTCTGAAATTCACATGTTCAGAAACTGACTCGGTCCCGGCAGCGAAGGCAGAGTCCTCAACGGCGGCAATGGCAGGGACGTCCAAGGCGACGACGGGTCCCTTCTGGTGGTGACGAAATCGGCGGAGTCTTCGCTGATGACGACAACTTCGCAGAAGACGACTTCGTCGAAATTCTGATCCTAGGCATAGATTTATGGGCCATCACATGACTGAGCTGAAGAGATGCCTCTCATCCCTACGATGCTTTGGCAGCGATATTTCGTCCCTTCTCGGCAAGGGTCCTTGTCTGGCTGTCATCAAGAAGGACCGAAAAATCGCTGCTAAAGCATCTGACGTATCGGTTTTATGCATTGTTTGAATGTAACCAGTGTTTGTTTTTAATTTGTTCGCCTGCAACTTTTAAGTAGTTACACGTTTGTGTAAATTGACCACAATATAGTTATTGAATTTATTCGGGTTTGTTTTTTATGGCACTTGCCCTTCGCAGTTTCTGTCCGTCCGTCGGTCGGTCGGTCCAGGTTTTTCTAGTTTATGCACTTCCACATAAGCTAGGACGATGAAATTTTGCAGGAGTATCAGGGACCCCAAAAGATTAAGTTGGAAATAGTCACTTCCCCGATCCGAGCATCGTGGGGGGAATGGAGGGAGAGGGAATCCAGAATATAGAGGTATTTATAACTTTTGAACGGGTGATCGGAGCTTAATGAAACTTGATATTTGGAAAGACCCACTGTCTCAGATGACCCAATTTAAATCCGAACCGGATCCGGTGACTTTGGGGGGAGCTGGAGGGGAGGAACCGGAAATCTTGGGAAATGCTTAGGGTGGAGGGATCGGGATGAAACTTGGTGGGAAGAACAAGCACAAGTCCTAGACACGTCGTTGACATAACCGGACCAGATTCGGGCACTGTGGGGGGTCGAGGAGGGGGGAGTCCGGAATTTCGGTGATCCTGCTAGAGCGGTATTCCTGATCTGCTAGGACGATGAAACTTGGAAGACATGTCAGGGACCCGAACAGATTGACTTGATAATAGTCGTTTCGTGGGTCCAACCACCGTGGGGGAAGTGGGGGGATGGGGAGCCCGGAATCTGGTGGCATGCATAACTTTTGAACGGGTGATCGGAACTGAATGAAACTATCGTCTCAGATGTTCCGTGTCAAGTCCTGGTCGAATCAGGTACTTGTGGGGGGGGGATTGAAGGGGGCGACCGAAAATCTCGTGAAACGCTTAGAGTTGAGGGATTGGGATGGAGCTTGGTTAGAAGAACAAGCATCAGCTTTAGATACGTAATTGACAGAACCAGATCGTATCGGGGCTCTGTGGGGAGAGTTGGAGGGTGTTTCCCGGAATTCCGGTGATCGACAGTTAGGATAGTTCCAGCTATTCTAAGAACGATGAAACTTGGCAGGCGATCAATGACTTAAGGACCTGACACAATGCCCTAGGAAAACTTGTGTTTCTGGATCCGACCATCTTTGGGGAGCTGAGGGAAGAGGAATCCGGAAATCACTGGCTTCCGTAAGTTGCGAACGGGTGGTCCGATTCGACTGAAACTTTATGGGTGATAAGAACTGATGACCTAGACAAGCAAAACCTGCGTCCGAACCACATGCGGGCACGTTTCGGAGAGTTGGGCGAGGGGGGAGGGTTACAGAATGGGATGCAAGTTGGACAGTTCCGAGTTAATGCGGCCTTGATTTGTTATTTGTTGTCTGGATCGGATCTGATCGCGGTAGGGATGGGGGTGAAGTGGGAACCGGAAATTTGCGGATAGGCTATGCTCTGATTCCAGTCTAACTTGATTAGGACATGTCAGAGATGCGATGTTTACGTTTCCGATTCGTATTCAGCCACAGTGGGGGAGTTGGAAGGGGATTCCTGGAAACGTTTTGCCTCGCATAGGGATCAAACAAGTGGAGCGATTTTTAGTGAAACTTGGAATGCAGAGAGCTGACATATTTTAGGGTCCGAACTGGATCCGACCACGCTGGGGAGGGGGGGGGGGGAAGAATTAAGGGAAGTTCCCAAAAAACGCTCAGATTTGAGTGAAACTTGATAGGTGGCAAGAGAAAATGCTTCAGATGATCCATTTAGTAGTCCGTTAAGTCCGAACCAGATTCGGACTCGGTAGGGGACGTTGGAGAGGGGGACCGGAAAACGTGTGGCATGTGTAGGGACCAAACGAGTGGATCTTTAGGGTTGAAACTTGGAAGGTAGAAAAGTCATTTGCCCTAGGTGATCCGAGGCGACGGAAATCTGACGGAAATGCTCAGACTTGAGTGAAACTAGATATCGTATTTCTAGGTCCGATCCGCATTTTTAGATGTCGGGGTATTTTGGTTTCTTGTCTACTTTTTAGGTACCACCTACTCGTATCAAGTGCCGTATGAGCTCGTAGCTCTTATTATATCCTTCTAGTATAATTCGAAGGAGAAGAAAAACAATATAGAACTATTTTATAGATGGCGCTGCCTCCGTGCCATTGTTTGGCTCACTTCTATGTTGCCAGCGGGGAGCTTTCGTGTCGGATGTATCATAGGTCAGCTGAGATGGGACTTGGCGTGCCCTTTAACATTGCCAGCTATTCTTTGCTGACTCACATGCTAGCCCACGTGACCGGATTAAAGGTAAGTCACGTTACCTACCTTTAAAGATCGAGAGACTGTTCTGGAAGTTCCGGATTCTTTCGGTTCTTCCGGATTCCAGACATCCTTTTCCGTCGAGGTGGATCCGGAATATGAAGCCGTTTTCGGAATTCCAGAATCTGGGAGAGCTTCATAAAGCCAGCATGTCTAGTAGACAAAATGAATAAGTGGATGGATGATACCTGTTGAATAAAAAGTATCTGTTGAAACTGCGCATCCTTGCGTTACATGCAAGGGCGTCACGTACGGCCCCCCCCCCCCCAATGAAATTGGGCCCACTCCCCAATGTGTTCGGGAAATAAAACAATGTGTTCGGCAAAAATAAAGAAATCTGCCGCGATTTTTCGTAAAAAACAGTCGATTTTTTTTAAACAGCCGATTTTTCTTCAAAACAGTCGGTTTTTCGGAAAAAACAGTCGATTTTTTCTTAAAAACAGTTTTTTTTGCGCAAGAACAGTCGGTAAAAATGACCAGCCAGTCCGGAAATACCTTGCCCCCCCCCCCCCCCTCAACGTTTTGGCTAGGCCTGGTTACATGTTATGAAACTTCTGACAGTGCAGTGAAGAGGCATGCTATTTCTGAAGCGCCACCGTCAAACGTCTTTGTGCGTGTTCCATCCGACTTACCGTAGTTACTCCGCATGCCATCACGATTCTTGGCTTCTTGGCGTCAAGGCTGGACACATTTTCTCTATTTTTGCTAAAATATCACTCCACGGGGTAATCCAGCCAATCACGTTACAGAGATCCGCCGTTAACACGCGTACTACGCTCCCCAGCATGGTAAGAATAGTTACTGAGCGTGTCCGAAAGCTCGGAAACGAACGAAAATGCTGAATTAATTCAGCATTTTATGCAGCATTTCGCTTTCGGATTTAAATTTTCGCTCGGTTAATGCAGCATTAATTCAGCATAAAATTCATCGAAAAATTGAGCGAAGATGCTAAATTTTACGCTGAATTTTCAAGAAGAAACAGGGGAGCTGGCGATTAAGGCTAAATTTCGGAATTAGAAGTGTCAGAGAAGAAATAAAGAACGCGTCCGAAAGCTTTTAGTGCTGTAAATACTGCATTTAATGCTGCATATAAGGTAAGAGCTTTCGGACGAAAATAAAAATAAAAATGCAGCATTAAATGCAGCATTTACAGTCCTGAAAGCTTTCGGACACGCTCACTATTAGTTACTATTTCGAGAGGGTTGGAACGGTCAGCGTAGTAACTTTTAATGAGGTTGGAACGGAAATAGTAACTAATAGTTACTAAGGGTGGAACACGGTCTTTTTATAACCTCTCTTGTGACTTTGAGACTTTGACCTCGTAAAGTATTTCAGTTGAAAATGAGGACGTCGTCAGCTTCGATGTTTTCGTCATACCCTGTTATAGTTTGTATGTCTCAACGAGGTCTCCCCTGTGAGAATAGTATGCCAGTGTAGGAAGTTTAAGTGAATCAGTCACCGGTGAAGCCGGCCTCAACCGAAGTGCTTGTTGTGTCATGTAGAGCAAAATAACACTAGGAAGTAGCGCCAAGACTTGGAGAAAGTGACACACACTCGAATAGCAGCGACACTAGCACCAGTAGCGATAGAGAACGTCCCTACTGAAATTCGATTAGTCGTGCACCAGCGCTTGCTTCAGTAACATAAAATTCTGAACACTGCAAAAAAAAAAGATACAACCTCCCCTGTTTCTTTGATTTGTGAAGACCGCATATCGTAGCTTTACTAGAAATGACTAAGCCCGCAAGTTCCGCTTTAAATGCCACAAGAGTGGGCGACGCAACAAGTCTGGCCCGATTGTGAAGCATGGAAAGCAAAGGTCTTGGCGCTACTCCCTAGTGTTATTTTACTCTGGTGTCATTTCACAATAGTGTGGGGTGGTCGCGACCGTCGTAGGATCGAGATTGCGGATCACTTATGTATTTAAAATTTCAGCCTGGTGAGTTTATTCACACCATTGGCGACACGCACGTTTACCTGAATCACGTGGACGCCCTTAATGTCCAAGTGGAGCGGGAGCCTCTCCCATTCGCCAGTTTGAAAATCAGACGTCAGGTGACAAGCCTCGAAGATTTTGAAGCAGAGGATTTTGAAATTTTGAACAACAGCCCTCTTGGAAAAATCCAAATGGAAATGGCTGTGTGATTGCACTTTTTATATTTTGTAAACTTTATACGCCTTATTCACGAAATACGACTGCAGTGTCAAAACTCCTGACAGATTGCATATGTAATCACTTGAATCTGGAAATTACGGGGATGGAATGTTATGCATGGAACTTGTACCAGGACAAATAAACCGTATAGTTTATTAATTGTTTTATGTTAAAGTTTAACAGAAAAAAAACTTATTTATTCGAATACAGTGAATTATTTGGATTCTTTTAAGGAATTTTAATTTTTCATCTCAGTCTGTCGTAGCAACGTTCAGAATATACGTTGCTAGCACAAGTCAAAATTCGTCCAGCCGCGGCTCCCTTTCGGTTAAGCTTTTAGGGTGTAAACGGTTTTATTTGTCACGGTACAAGTCCCTTGTATAAAATTCCATCCCCGTAATTTCTATATAATCTCGTGAAGTAAGGATGTGAACTGATTAGATGTTTTTTTGGCTTTTGCAGCCTCTGGCTCGTCGGCTGTCGGTCGGTCCGAGTTTTTTGTCACACTTTTTCGAGTTAGGGTACTTCCAGATGTGCTAGGACAATGAAACTTAGCAGGCATATCAGGGACCCGACCAAACTAACCTGGAACTAATCAGTTTCCCGATCCGACCATATGCGGGGGATTGCGGGGCTCTGGAAACTTGAAAATTTAGGGCATTTTGTCACACTTTTTCGAGTTAGGGTACTTCCAGTTGTGCTAGGACCATGAAACTTGGCAGGCATATCAGAGACCCGACCAAACAAACTTAGAAATAATCAGTTTTCTGATCCGACCATTTTGGGGGAAGTGGAGGGCAGGGGAATCCGGGAAAATGAGAAGTGTGTAACTTTCGAACGGGTGATCGGATTGTAATGAAACCTCATAACTGAATAGAATATATATCTGTAATGTCCCGTTTAAAGTCTTGACCGGATTTGGTAGCCAGGGGGGAGTTGGGGGGGGGGGGGAGGAGACCGGAAATTTCAAGAAACGGTTAGAATGGAGGGATCGGAGTGAAACCTGCTGGGAAGAACAAGCATCTGCTCTAGATAAGTCCTTTAGACCATTGTACTGGATCCGGACACTTATGGGGGGGGAGGGAGTTTCCCGGAATTCCAGTGATGGTGGTTTTGGGGATTTTCACGATGAAACTTGGCAGGCATATCAGGGACCCCATTAAACTGACTTCAAAATACAAATTTTGTCGATCTGATAATGGTGGGGGGAGTGGAGGGAGGGGAATCCGAAATTTTTAGTCATGCGTAATTTGGAACGGGTGATCGGATTCGAGTGAAATTTAAGAATTGAACAGAGGACATCTCTCCGATGATCTTTTTCATATCCGGACCGGATCCGGCAACTATTGGGGGGGGGCGGAAAATACGTGACCCGTTTAGAATGGAGGGATCGGGATGGAACTTTGTGGGAAGAACAAACAGATGCTCTAGGTAAGTCATTTACTGAATCGGATTGGCTACGGGCACCGTGGGGGAGCTGGGGGGGAGGGGACCAGAAATCTCGAGAAACGGTTAGAATGATGGTATCGGAGTGAAACTTGCTGGGAAGAACAAACATCTGATCCATGTAAATCTTTTACATAATTTGACTGGATCCGGACACTTGAGGGGGGGAGGAGGGGGTTTCCCGGAATTCCGTTTATGGGGGGATTTTCACGACGAAACTTGGAAGGCATATCAGGGACCCGGTCAAACTGACTTGGAATAAAAAAAAATTCTCGATATGATAATCTTGTGGGGGGAGTTGAGGGAGGGGAATCCGGAATATTGAGTCATGTGTAACTTTGGAACGGGTGATCGGATTCGAGTGAAATTTAATAATTAAACAGAGGACATTTTTCTCTGGTGATCTTTTTCATTTCCGGACCGAATCCGGCAATTATTGGGGAGGGCGGAAAATACTTGACCTGCTTAGACTGGTGTGATTTGGATCGAACTTCGTGGGAATGACAAACAGATGCTCTGGATTAATCATTTACAGAACCGGATTTTCCGGGTATTGTGGGTGGAGTTGGAGGAGGGGGGGGGGGTCTGGGATTCCGGTGATCGCGCGTTAAGGTACTTCCAGATGTGCTAGGACGATGAAACTTCGCTGGAATATTGGAGACTCAACAGTATTTGCTTAGAAATTGCTACTTCCCAAATCCGATTATTCCTTAAAGTACCAATCTTGATTGCAAAGTAAAAAAAGTACTTTTAAGCAATATCTGTATTTTCATGATGCCCATCACCCCATTAGCATTTTTGCCTCAAGGGTTTTGCTCACAAATGAAGTTCCAGCTCCCTTAGAGTGCGCATCTCAACCGCAAAGTCGAAACTTACTTTTGATCAATCAAATCATCTTAACCCATGCAAGTGCCATATGAGCTTACAGCTCTTGTTGATTTCCTCGGGAAAAATTCCTGCGGCCAAGTTCTGTTGTAGTGGTTTGGGAACTACGCTCACAAGCCCCTCGATAGCTGGATGATACAGCATTATAGAGCCAAAGGGCTCCCGGCTGAGAAGCATTTTTTTCATCATACTATTACAATTCATCAAACACTTTATTTTGATATTAAAATAATATAACGAAAAGAAATTTCAAATACTTCGGTTTAGGTAGGTTGGTAGGTTTTTTATTTTAACCAGAACATGGAACATAAAAATAAATAACATTACTAATATCCCATTGCAGCAAAAAGAAAGTCCTAAGGACTTGTGCTGCAATTTATTAATACTACTTACATCTAATTAATAAATAACTAGACACGACAACTTATTATCCACCTAGCCTATGACTTAAATAACAAACAATTAAACGTGAACACTATGCACAACCAGAATCCTTAATATTTACTCATTACCAGTTTCAGATCCACCCGAACAACTGTGAAAAAAAAAAAAAAAGACCAAATACCCTTCAACACGTATTAATTAAGTGGAAAGTTTTCAGTTTCTTTTTAGACCCGTATAAAGTGGCTAGCCGGCAGGTTATTCCGAACAGAAGGCCCCAGATTATGAATCATATAAGATGATGGGATGAGGCATACGAATACTAAATGCACGATTGAGGTAGATATTCGTTGCCTCCGTTTGTCAGTTTGCAGCTGCATAGGCTACCGGAAGCCGAGTATTTAAGTCTGATGAGATTCATTGGATGTGTTAAATCTAAACTAGTGTAGAATTATCTTTTGTGGATAATCATTATTAATATGGACGAGAGCCATCAAATCCGCTTGACCGTTGTATCGGTTTCGAAAATAAATTGAATTGAATTAGATAGGAAAAGTGGACGACCTCACTGATTCGCTTACCAAAATGCAAAGCGAGAATCCGTCTAGCGCAAGGACGAATGGAAAGTTGTTACGCCTTTACAACTTCTCGCTGCCTTGCCACCCGATGAAAAATTTATAGCCTGCGTAGTAGTATGGTAGTAGTACGAAAACGTTGCATGTAATACTATGTTGTAGCAAAGAATACTATCATTCAATGTGCCTTAGACTGGTCCAGTCTCATGTAGTAGTATCCAGTAGCATCCAGTCTTGCTAATAGTAGCATATAGTAGTATGCAGTAACACGGTAGACTTGAAGTAAAGCATGTAGTAACATCGTTAGTACTGCATGCAACTTTTTCGTACTACTTCATAGTACTATTTTGAGATAAAATTTTCATCGGGCATAGGCGTATTCTCGCCGTTCCCCGAGGATCCCACTTGAGGAGTCCCGCGTTTTTGTTTGTCCCGGGGAATCACTCCCCCGCGAGTCCCTACGGACGGGGAATGCTGCGATTATCATCACCATCATCAAAAAGGAATCCCTTTCAGATTCGGAGGGGAATCAATTTTTGCTGGTGTTGGTGCAATGTAAAATTAATTAGAAACAATCAGAATAAACAAAACCAAAAATAAAGTGGATCAGACTAATTTCGTCAACTGTGTATTTTTTTTTCGAACAAAATCCATTTTAGAAGCATTCCCCGTGTTCTGGTTATTTTCCTAGGCGGAGTCCGCGTGGAGTGACTCCCTCTATTCTCGCCGTTCCCTTCGATTCCTTGAGGAACGGCGAGAATACGCCTCATCACTTTCCAAAACTAGCGGAGCGTAAGAACAGAATCGGACAGCGAAGCGAGTGACACTGAGCGTGTTCCACCCTACTTACCGTAGTTACTACGTATGACGTCACGAATTGGCTTCTTCGCGTCAAGGCTGGAACGCATTTTTCTATTTTCGGCGAAATATCATACCACGGGCTAATCTCGCCAATCACGTTACAAAGATTCGTAGTTACCACTCTTACCACGCTCCCGAGCATGGTAAGCAAATACTTACTGTTAGATCGTAACTTTTTATGGGGTTGGAACGAAAATAGTAACTATTGTTAGAAGTGTGGAACACGCTCACTGTCTTCGGTAGACTTCACCAAGTCTGCCGAAGTCCGATAGATGGCATATGCGGTGCGTATTTCTCGACAACCAAGAAATTAAGATGCACATGTGCCATCTGTCGGATTTGGAGGGACTAACCTACATAATAGAGTCCTTTGCTCTTTTTAAAAACTTTAATGAGATATTTTAGTCCTTTATTATTTATTCACATAACTTAAAACTTGGAAAATAGGCATAGATATCAGTATCCCGACGCGGGGAATTTAAATTTCAACTAAAGCACACATTGCAGTGGCTATTGAAGCGAATCTCGGGAAATGTTCGGTTCTAGATTATAAGGTCACTTCTGAGAAAGTCCGCTTTTGCGTGTGACCCAAAGGAAAAATTATTTTCGGCAATCGTTCCCCACATTAGTTGCTAAATATATCCAGGTATCAGAAATCCAAAAATTATTATTTGATGAAAATTGACTAAATGAATAGCAGATCAACGACTACCGATTTAATGGTAAGGAGATATGCTGAGTCCGAATATGATAATTATTTTCTCGCCAGTAGTTCGCCCGGAATCTGACCAAAACCGGAAAAATTGTTAAAAATGAAAGTTTAATCTGAAGTTGATTAGAAGTTCTGTCCAGGGGTAAGGAAACATGCTTA
Organism: Branchinecta sandiegonensis; assembly: GCA_030848855.1. Lineage (NCBI taxonomy): Eukaryota > Metazoa > Arthropoda > Branchiopoda > Anostraca > Branchinectidae > Branchinecta > Branchinecta sandiegonensis. Next base: position 25,521,885 of record JAUPMV010000001.1, on the reverse strand, counting down.
AGTCGAATGTGAAAATTATTTTCTCACCGGACATGTAGTCCACTCGGAATCCGGTAAAAACCGGAAAATTTCTGAAAAGTAAAAGTTTAGTATGAAGTTCATTAGAGGTTCTCTCTAGGAGTAAGCAAACATTCTGAATCCGAATATGAAAATTATTTTCTGATCGGACAAGTAGTTAGTTTTATTTGAATTTGATTAGATTTTCGATTTACGGGTGAGAAGACATACTGAAGCCGTATGTGACAATCATTTTCTCATCGGACGTATAGTTCGCCCGGGAACCCGGCTGAAACCGAAAAACTGGTGAAATGAAAATCTTTATGTGAAATCGATTAGAAGTTCGATATAGGGGTAAGGAGACATGCTGAATTCGTTTTTGAGCTTCAGTTTTTTGCCAGACAAGTAAGGCAGGAAGTCTTGGTCAATTTTTTTAAAGTAGATAGGACGTAGACTATAGAGATAACACCCACATGCTCAATCCATATCTGAACTTAGTCTTCTCAGATGATTCACAGATGATTGTTTCTGAATTTTAATAATATAAATGTTTAAGGAGTCTGGCGAAGACCGATATCTACAAGACCCAATTGTCTGGATCAAATATTAAATTTGGATCCTATCGAAACCTTTTTTCGTGTTCGTTCTGCAAGACGTCAGGTCCATCTTTTTTATTTACTACTTTTCGTTTGCTTGGTTTTCCCACTTTTAAACAACGGCGCATCCAGTTTTCAAATATTTGTCGTTCGTCCAGCTGCCGCGTCGGAGAGCGGAAAGCTGGACAGAGTCGACAAGAGCTAACAAAAAAGCGCTAATCTCACGTGACAAATAATTGTATTTTCAAAAAACGATATTTCTGAGCTGTTTCACCGTGACACGATCATTTTGCGCCACCGCAAACTGTTAACTCAATAAAGTTATTCATATTTTTTTTATAATGTTTCAAACCAGCGTTAAAATTATTTGTTTTTCCATGGCCTTCAGGCTTTTGGATATATCCTATTCTATCCTATGTAGCCTATGTTCATACAGCTTCGGCATGAGTGCCGCTACCAGCGTTATCGCACAACGTTATCGACAAGGTTATCCTACGTGACATTCTCATTTTCAACCGGTCTGTTTATTTCGCCGACTCGACTTTTTGTCCTCTTGGTTTCTAAATCAGCTTAAAAATTACAGATGTCTTCCTTGTATCTTTCTATACCGTTGACGCTCTTATCAATCCCTACAAAGTCACAAATTACAAATTCTTTGAAGCTTTTGCAAGTCTTCGCGACCTGCTAAATATTTTGCCAATATTTGTAATCCAATAAGTCAGAAATTTTAATTTGGTTGCCAACATAAAATCAAAGGCCGGGAATGGCCGCGAACCTTACTAAATACATAGGTCCAAGTCCGCACTAAAACCTAGACTTGCAAATAAATAAGTAATGATTTTCTCAATAATATCTGTGTGTATAATAATGTAGTTCGTAAAACTATATTAATTTTGTTTTTTTCTGTGTTTAAAAGGCACCCAGTGCATAAAAAATACATCAGTCAACAGCGAAAGATCATAGTTACATAGCTAAGAACAATTAAATTGTTTAAATAAAAACATACAAGTTCGAATGCGATGTTTAAGTTCTGCTAGAAAAAAAATACCGTGTCTTGTATAGTTCTGAGTAGTGAACGGAAAGATAAGAATGCTCCTCATCCGGGATTTGAGCACCACCAAAAGTAAACCACTACAGTGATCAGACAGAACTTATTCTGGCTATGGCAACGGAGTTTAAGTTCCATCTCCCTTAGATCTCTTCAGGATTATGACGATATTCTGTTCATTCAGAGCTTGGCTCTTTGGCCCGACTAAACTAAGTTGTATCGTAATTCCATACAAGCGTGACGTCACACCCATTTGATCTATTTTACCTCAGAAAACAAAAACTTGTAGTTTATTCCTACTGGTGAATAGATATTTTAATATATATATAGAGCCGAGCGCGTTTACATTTATAAAACGACCTAGGGACCATCAAATCCTATGTTGGGTCCTATAAATCACACGAAGTACGTCATGACTGTATGGAAATTCCGATACAATTTCGTCGAAACCTTTTGGCCGGTTCACTTCACGAGTCAATGAGGTGATCAACGGTGCTGTTTGTATCGGGAAAAATCCCTGCGGCCTCAGCGTTAGGAATCACAAATATTTTTTTTTAATTAAAACCGCCTTTTATTTTGCGCCAAACGACCTTTTCTGTTGACGTCGATATAACAAGTACTTTCTAGCAAGAAAGATACTAAAAATGAAAGAAGATGTTCGTAAATCTTCTTTAGAAATGTTCGTAAAGAGGAAATGTTTACAAATGACATCGAAAACTTATAGGTGACCTTACTAATTATTCACTGATGATTTGTTACACTAGTGGAGGGAGTTTTAGAATCCTGGCCTCGCGGACCGAATAGAGCGTTGCGCAAAGGGGTTAGAGATTATGACACTTTGGTGGATGAAAAGGCTTGCAAATATCCCGAAAAACAGAGCGGATTTTGTTTCGAGTAAAACGGCTTCTGTGGCCGATTTTATATAATAATCAGGAGATATTTTTTATTTACTGTTTGCAAAGCTGAAGAATCTTTGCGATTGCTTCACATAGTCAGCTTTGACCGTATTACGTTTTGAAATGGTTTTCGTATAAGCACACTGTCGTAAAGTACCGCTCGCACTGCTTTTGTCCCAGTGTTTAAAAAACAAGTTGAATATTTTAAAACCATGCTCTTCTTTTAAAGTTTAACTGAAACCAGCTTATCTTTCTACCTTGGATCTGGATACAATGAGTTATTTTGATTTTTTCATTTTGGACTCAAGTAGTGACGTTCCCAGTACGCACTAAGGGGCCGACGATCATCCCAACACGGAGAATTTGAATTTCAACAAAAGCGTGTATTTCAATGGCTAATGAAGCGAAGCTTAGGAAATGTTCAATGCCGGATCCTAAGGTCACTTCTGAAAAAAGCCCATTGTTGATTGTGACCGAACACAAAAGTCGGCAATCGTTTACCGTTGTACTTACTAAATATTACAAGCATAGAGGTGTAAGCCATAGAGATATCACAAACGCAAATGAAAAACTTTATTCGATTGAAATCTATCTGTGAATAGCAGAGTAATGAAGTAACACATTTTCATCGGGTTTTCAGTCTTATTTAAGTGGATAAATGATTGGTAAATATACTGTCGTATATCAGCTCTGTTCGCTTAGACTTACAGCAAATTACACCACACCTTTGGCTGTTTTAAACTTTTGTAAAGGCCCGTTGACCGAGCCGTTGACTTCTAGCAAAAGAATTCAGTGTTCAAAAAAGAATCCAAATAATCGCCAAGAGCATTAGACAGATATATATAATGTTCAGCTTTCGCCATAAACATACACTACAAAAAGAAAATAAAGATAAAAATATCAGGGCTAAACAGCAACATCCCAGCCGTCACTCGAGCAGTGCTTGGTTAATCTTCAGGTTTGAGTGTTGAGTTGTCAGTTGAATCTTTAACTAGCACATTATCCGACTTGTGGAGTCTCAAAAATAGGCTTGACCTAGCCTTACGGTTCATCTCATCTATGTTACATGTCGAAAACACCTAAACCAGGCAAGTGGGGGGGGGGGAGAGGGGTTACCGTACGAAATTCTGGCCTCCCGGCTGTAAAACAGTTGGGGCGATTCCAGAAGTGGGTTGCATCGGCATTATAGGTACGACGGGTCCTTTACGAGTACACTCTCTTCAGGCAGTCGCCCAAGCCTTTCGAAGAGCTGGTGTCGCCAAGTCCGCAAAGTTGGTCTCTAGGCACGCATAGTCATCAAATTAGCGAACCTGAGCTTATAGCTTCATGTAATCTCTGGTCTTCAGGGATAAACAGACATCAAAGGATCGAGAGTCTCAGGTTTAGTCTCGCTTTCAAGTTCCCAGAAACTGGAGTATTTGGCAAACATGTTGATCTCTAGGAACCCTTTAACAACTAAGATTGTTTGCTCAGCAGCGATATATCTCGTCGGTCTTCTATGGTCAGTGGAGGGGGGGGGGGGTCAAAGTGCGCGGAACAACCATCTCATTTTTCTTGTCAAAAGAAGATCTTTTCTATAGCCAAATCTTGAAAAAATCAAAGTCAAGTCGTTTAAATCAGTGTAGAAAACCTGCACTGTTTTGTTGTGCTCAACACCCTGCTTTGTCCATAGCCTTTCTAGGTTTCTAACCACCCGGTCGTTTCCGCGTAATGACGCGGTCATTCAAACGTTGTCTGAGTGTGCTAATTGAGTGTGACAGAGGCACAAAAATCCTTTTGATGCGAGCCATCTTTTAAGTTTGTCAAGCATGCAGATACCACCTAGCGATGGACATGGTTTGCCGGACTTTTCGTGTTTAATATTAGTGTGTTGGATAGCACGTTCGCGCAACAAAATTTAAAATCAAAAGAAGACGTGTGTTATGATAAATACTTTCAAGCCCAAGACTATGACAGGGATTACCTTTAGGAAAGCAAGGGACATTAAGATGTTGTTTTAGTTGACGAGGTGTATTTTCAGTGGAATTGTGACTGTAACAAGGTATAACCTTAGGTCTAGCTATACTGGTTGGATAGGAAAGTAAGTTCTCCTTTCAGTTTTTAAACAGTTTTCATCGGTAATGTTTTCGAAATATTCTTGTGCAATGTTTTCTTTAATGTTTTCTTGTGTTTTTATTTTTTTTGAAAGTAATTGTTTTTTGTTTCTGTTTTTAGAGTCCAGATGCTGCCTCTCACTATTTTAGGAAAACCACGCATATGCACCTCGGTGGGTGTGGATACGACTCTGTATCACCCTTCCTGGAGATTGATACGATATCGCATCAACCTTGACAAACTTTATTGTCATAATATAACCTGTGGGACAAAGTAAGATATACATTACAAACTGCTCGAGAAAATTATTCGCACATTGAAACTGTGTGACAAACAGTGTGTGTCGGTCAGCATCTCAAAAGCATTGAGACCAAAAGGTTCTTGCATTTATTTTCAAAACCAGAGCTCCCCAATCCCCTTTCTATTACACAAAACTTGCGAATATTTTTTTCGGCCATTCACGATTCCATTCGTGTAGGATATGGCATGATAGTTATTATAGTGTGGTAAATGTTGACTCCATATCTTTTACTACCAGCCCGTGCATGGGAGGGGTTGAATATGTTTATTTTAAACGACCAACTAGGGTCAAAAAAATGACAAGATGAAGTTCCAAGATTGAGTAACGTGACGATCATTGTATGCAGCGCTGTCTTTTTGATCTAGTGTTTTCCTCTGAATTTCATCTTCGAGAGTATTTTTCCCCTCCAAGAAAAGGAAGACGTTTATACTTGTTGAATGAGGCGGAAGATTTTTTGCGAGGGTTCCGCCGGCAGACGAGGGTTCCGCCGGCAGACGAGGGGTTGCCCATGTTCGGTTTCTGTTATACACCAAGAGCCCGACGTCCGGTCGGTCCCGGCATCGGCTGCCACGTGTTAGACTATTTGAATCAGGCGGCGATGGATGAGTCGGCTATTTTATGGCCTGCACCACTGGTTTAGGCCGTCAGAGGCACTTTTCTTTTTTCTTCTACGCAAACTAGCCAGATATCAAAAATGGCAAAAAGTATCAAGATTGATAAGCCTTTTCGGAAAGCACCATTTGCAGATGGGGGGAGTCCGTCGGCGTGCCGAACTCCCAACCCGATGAAAAATTTAGCTCAAAATAGTACTATGAAGTAGTACGAAAAAGTTGCATGCAGTACTAACGATGCTACTACTTGCTTCTACTTCAAGGCTACCGTGTTACTGCATACTACTATATGCTACTATTGGCAAGACTGGATGCTACTATGGCAAGACAGGATGCTACTGGATACTACTACATAAGATTGGACTAGTCTGAGGCACATTAAATGATAGTATTCTTTGCTATTACATAGTATTAAATGAAACGTTTTCGTACTACGACCATACTACTACGCAGGCTACAAATTTTTCATCGGGAAGCGAAGGGTCGCTGGTTCGAGTCTTAGTGGTGCCGACTTTTTGGTTTAGAGCGAGGGTTAGTGGGCGTTTTGCCGTAAGACAATTCAAAAGACAACCCAGGCTCAAATGGGTACCTAAAGAAACCTAGGGAAAAGCACGGGCAGCGTCGGATGATTTGCCTCAACCCCGCATCGCAATCCCGGCCGAGGGCGGAGTATCAGAAGATCGACTCCTGTGCTACGCGAACCTTTTCCGGTTTGCATGCGAAAGTTTGCTTTTGCTTTTTGTTCAAAACCTGATACCATGGACTTCATTTTCAGAAATGTTGCCGTCCCTCACTAGAAAGGCCCGTCTTGCTGACAAAGTAGCTAAAAAAAAACAATCTTTAATCATAGCTTAGTTGTAACGTGGAAAACTATCTCAGAACATCTGAGCAGAAACACTCTGTAGTGTAAGTAAGTAAGTAAGTAATTTATTTATGACCCGCCATTTTGAAAAGGCGGAGTAAATGACGAAAGTAAAGAAAATAATCAAAACACATATATACACACAGAAAAAGACACTTAAAAGGTGTGAGGTGTCCTTTTAGCGTATTCCCAGGTATGGGGCCGCATTGCGCGTTTGGTTCGTTTTTTTTTACAATTAGACCGATTTTAGGGTAAGGAGCTTTTGTGTTACTCTTTGGCCTTACAGTTACACAGTCTGTTCGACTTAAAATTTAAAGACGAGATGACGACAAAACAAACTCTCATAAAAAAGATGCCGAACTTCGTGTCTCTCATAAAGTACAGCTAATATACAAATTTAAATGTAACAAAACCCAACTGGGCTCGTCATTGAAACTTGACGTAAAAATGAATAAAAACATAACCAAAATTGAACGAAAGTACATTTGTTCACGAAGTCAGCAATGCCGGTATACATTCATTCATTTATTCATACTACATAACATCAGGGACCCATACATTTCCTGTAATGACTCGCCATTCAGGGGGCTTGCCATTTCCTATGCTTCTATGTTGCTATGTTGCCCGAGCCTCACCTAGTTGCCAAAAATTCCGCTTGGGTCGAATCGGCGTTCTTGCTCAGATAGACAAAGTTTTTTGGGACTATTCAGCATGCCACCAGGTACCTAAGCTAGGACAAAAGATCCAGGATACTCTTCCATTACAGAGAAATATTCCTAGTTCAGCACAACAGCTGCGAAAAATTTTGTCTATCTGGATAGTCGGGTATTTTATCCCCGTGGGTATTTCTCGAACTATCTGACGCTCGGTCAAGAGTGCATCAGAAATCTCTTATTGACAAGCCCCCTGAATGGCGAGTCATTACAGGAAATTGATGGGTCCCTGATAACATAAATATAAGGCAAGAAACAAGACCCCCTGACGCTATCTTGTTGGGGATACAGTCTCTTTTGTTTTTATATCTTTTTGTTTTGACGAGCTCAGAGGTGAGAGTCGGGACTTTTCTGCTTTAGGTTACGTGCACACACATTCAGATAAGATTTCACATGCGAAAATAGGCTAGGCCTGCGAAATTTCGGTCACTAGGGGGAAACATACGGATGCGATTCGTTTAAGCTACGGGGCAAAGAAGGAAAGTCGTATCTGACTGCGAAAATTGGACTGAGTGTGCGCATACCTTTAGCTATATATAAAAGCCAGGCTTCACCTTCCAGATTTCCGGACGTCCGGGGCTTCCGCGTAGTTAAGCCAACCCTTCTAGATTTTCATGATAATGATGACAGCTAATTTTGCTCTTCTTCAACATTTCCTAGATGTTCCGTTTACATTTCACATATCTCTTGCATCCCAATCACAGCTGTCAATCACTTTCCCTTTTCTTCCTACATTTGCATATTTGTTGTGTATCTCGAACGGGTTGCCTCTATGGCACCCTCCAGACATCCGGAATTTGGGGTGTCCAACACCCCGGACTTCCAGACGTTTTTGGTCTGGCTTCACCTTCCAGATCCGTCTCGACGAAAACGGCTGACTGGAATCCAGAAGAAAAATCTGAAGGTGAAGCCTGGCTTTAAGCAACAACAAATAATCCAATAGATCTCCTCCGTCTTTGGTCCCATGCATGCAGCGACTATGGATACCCCGGTCCCCGACAAAACTGAGCGAAGCTAGAGGTACTTGCTTTGAGCTTTGAGTTGATACCCGTCTGCTTCCCTCTTCGCCGCTGCGCATACCACGAATGAAAAACTGTAGCATGCCTGCAGGCGTGGAGAACCCGGTCTGCAGCGAGTCAGACGTGACGTCACAGGGGTGGACAATCAGTAAGGTGTAAAGGACGACTCAGACGGCAAATTTCATCTTCGGGACTCTACTGCGATAGAGCTGTTTGTAGAGGTAACGAATTGTGATGTTCCGCGTAGCTCCTACCCTCCGCTCGTTTGCTTCGGGTAGGGTATCTGGAATATATTCGACTCCGCATGGTCGTATTACAGAGAGAGGGAGATGGAGGTTCTTGTGATCATTTGTTCTTGAAATAAGGGGCCCTGCTTTACAGTAGATTATCCCAGAGCTCTCTTCTGAATGAATTCAAGCCTTTTATATTGATCCACTCTCGAGCCAAAGTGTTCAGTGAGGATTCTTATAAAAGTGTCAAAGGAGGCCAAGAGATCGAAGAGCTACTTGGCAAATTTAAGACCCCCTCACGCGAGTGTCGGCTGGAACTCTGCATGGAGTTTCATCTTACAACAGTCCAACCCATATGGTCATTTTTCTCCTGAAAATCTGTCTGAACGACTTCTTCTTAAGGTCGCTACTGCGTACGAAAAATACGAATCAATCCGTTTTGCCCTTCAGGGGTTCGCAAAGCGTCGCAGACTTTGGCTTCCGGGCAAACAACTATCAGACGAGGAAAGGATTCAGCATGCCACCTTACTCCTTCCATCAACTCTCGTAATGGCCTGACATTTTGTTTCCCTTGATTTGAAAACCCCTCCCCTATAATTGACTTGGTTGCATAAACAGCCACAAGCTGCCGCGAAAAACGAAGGATGGCAGGATCCCTGTTCTGACGGTCTTCTTCTTCTTCTTTCTTAAGGCAGGAGACCTGTTTTGATTAAGAATGAAAAGACAGTAGTCCTGTTTCAGCAGCGGTAGCTTTATTGAGTGAATCAATCAATTTGTTTACTTCGTGATACTACGCATCACATATTCACTTCAATAGGACTATTCTTCAGTAAATGTGTACAAATATTTCATACGTTCGATGGATCGGGGCAATAGCACAGTCGACGGAAAAGGCAATAGAAATGGCCGGAACGGCATTCTGCATTCTCGTGAATGGTCTTTATAAATGGGTTTTGAAGACTTTTATCGCTGCAACAAAACTAGCTGTCACTTTCCGTCTCATCACATCAAAAGTCATTTTCTAAAAACATTTGACATACACCACTAAAACTTGCTTAGTATTTGACAGCTCCCATATAACTTGACCTGAGCTACGATCCTAACGATCCTCGTACCTAGTTTCAACAAGAGTTACTGGGCGAGACGGACGGACGGATAACTGCACGAAGTCGTAGCTATCCCATCACAAATATCTTGGAATCCCAAAAACTGAAAAAGTACCAAGTCAAAACAGATGCGCAGTCAGCTTGGGCTGAAGGAATATTTTTCTTCTAAATTTTAGTAAACAATAGTCGATTTTTTCACCAATCTACCAAGGCCTTGGCTCATTTTCCATTTTTTGCACTATGAGGTCACAGGTCCTTAGTGCTCTTTTGACCGTTTTTGGACCAATACCTTTGTCCTTTCTGCCCGGGACTGCGGAGGAAGGAGATTGGTAACTCCGAGGTGAGTGGACCAATCTACTCAGGAAAACGACGCCAGACTCCTCTGTGCCAAAAAAGGTCAAATTAGCAGAAAGGACAGAGGACTTAGGAGAGAGGCCTTTGAGCCCTTTTGGCAAAAAAAATCTCTTGTTTCTGTTTTCACGGTTAAAAGTCCTTTCTACGACGTTCCTTCTTTTCGTAAATAGTATCAGAAGTAATTTGATCCTTTTTCAGTCGTCAGACTGATACCAGAAACGTTTTCGATTTGATCCTAGTAGCTACTGAGGTGGAGCATGACAAAAACTAGCTTCGATTTACATAATCCGATTCATAAAAAAAAACCCAGATCGGATCGAGTTTTCGGTTTATTGAGATGCGACGAAATTCCAACTTGTAATCTTGTTACTTTGAAGGTAATTTTAGCGGCTTTTTAAAGAGTATTGGATGACGTCGCGCTTTGTAACTGTGTAAATAGACACCAGAAGGAAAACGAGGAAAACCTTTTTAAGAGACCAGTATCAGTGAGCCGATTTGTACAGTGTCATGAAGTGTTAGGCTCCTGTTTCAGCACATGTCATGTACTTAGTGTCGGGGGGTTGGGCTATTTATCACAGTGTAGGAGATGGAGCGGGCATATAAAAATTCAGATTATACTTAATAACAGGTTCCTTCCATGAAAATTTACTTGGAAAAAACTAAAATATGTGTGGGAGAAAATACATGAGAGGAGAATAAGTAGAGAGAGAGAAAAGAGACAATTACTGTATATTTTTGTATGTTCAACATTAGTAAAGCTTGTTTGCAATATCAGTGTAACATTACATGAGAAAAAGTCTGATGAATTGCTATGCATGTGTAATGTATAAGATTTTGTATAGGCTACACATAAGAAACGGAAAAGAAGGAAACCGAGGGATTTTTAAGAGACCAGTATCATTTAGCCGATTTGTACAGTGCCATGAAGTGTTAGGCTCCTCTTTTAACATATGTCATTCACATAAATGTCGGTATCACAGACACAGAGTTATCGTATCTTAGATTGGACTAGTTATCGCAACGGAGACAACCGTGCTAAATGTTTCATAGCACCTGTCATGACGATGACAATTTAATTGGTCCACTGAAACTGCAAAGGTACTAGTGAATTATGATGGAAGAAACTAGGAAAAAAAAGTAAACTGATGAAACGCAAAAAATATTGAAACAATAACTTGTATCGTAATACTAAAATCGAGCAGGCACCATTAATATTTTAGTTACATCTTGCCAGTGACTCTGCAGTGACTCATCTTCCAGGAGTGGCTGCACAAATTAACAAACAAGTACATGTTTATTTACGTATCGGAACATCAAAATTGTGGTTTGTTTTCTAGTAGAAGAGAGCAAAAAAAAGAAAAAAGGAAGAAAAACGTAAGTTTAGTGTATTAAATTGATATAAATCACAAACAAATGATAATAATTAGTAGATAACTAACGGGATAAGGACCCAAGCATGAAACTTTTCCGATGAGGTCACAGGTTCTGATTCTTAAAGCACTATACCTCGCACCATTTACTCTTTATGTTCCTATATTACATGAATACTGTAAGACTAGGCTCTGCTTCTAAAAAATGTACACGGCTTTGGCTATTTTAAGCTTTTTCCCAGGCCCATTGAATTATAGCAAAAACTAGGCAATATTAAGATAACCGGTTTTACGCATCAGTAGCATGATGCTCGAAAACTCGGCAGGAGCATAACGCGCATGCAAATTAGTGAATCGTCCAAAGATTAGTGAGGTGTCGTTAGCGGTTACAAAATAAAACATATAAAATGTGGGCCTTCGGGTTTAATAATTAATGAATGCAATTAAGTGAGTAGGTTGCATTGGTATTATGTACGACGGGTCTTTGAAGTTCTTCCGCGTCAACAGTTTTATATAGAGTCTTTACTTTATGCGCTTACTTGTCGAAATCCGGCAAACTTAATTAGCATAAGTCACAGTGGGAAACAGGTGGGTTAGAATTATCGCCCTAAATGGATATAGTTGACCAATCAACTACAGGATGTGACTACTTGTAACTGTGGGATCATACTGACACAACTGTTCTCAAAATACGACGTTCTTTGGGTTAAACTACAACTATAAATAGTAATTAGTAAAAAAAAAAAAAAAATCGAAGAGGAAAAATAAAAATAAAATGGTGTGGATAAATATCCTTTAGCCAAAGCTGACTGCGAATCAAGTTTGACAGTGCAAAACGGATACGTCAGCTAAACTTTATAAGAGCTATATTTCGGCCCTTCTTGGCAAGGGTCCTCTTCAGACTCAAGCTGGAAAGTGAAACAAAATTCAGCTGACGTATCCGTTTTGCACTGTTAAATGTTGTGGATGTTCAGCGATAGGGAGAATTAATTTGATTAAATTATCGAATTAAACATTAAAAGATTAAAGAATCAAATTAATTCCCTTAAATTAAATGAGGGAATAGCGCTAAAAGCTAGGTGACGTGAACAGTTAAAAGTGGGTAAAAATAGATTAAATTAACGTCGCTTATTGCTGGAGGAGTTGCTACAAAAAGTGAGAAATGTGATCTCTTAGCTTTGTCTTAAAATAGAAAAAACAAGCTGAAATACAAAAGATGATGCAGAATTGAAAACAAATTGTGCCACAGAAACGATACAATTCCAGTCAGAGGGAGCGATACTGACATAAGAGACCCAGCCATTACCTTCTTTTTTCATCGGATAAATAGTAATTTTCCATTTGAAATCTTCCCTTCAGATTCATAGTACCATTGCAAGCTTCTGAATTGCCACATTTGTAGCTGAACCGAATCGTCATGTGAACCTTTTTGTGATTTTGTAGCTGCCAGAAAACTACAAAGAAAATAAAATTCCGCTCCCGATTCTCTGTCTCAGCCCATAGTTACTGTAAGCAAATTTGTTTCTGGTGAGAAGAACCATTCGTAAGAAAGAATTCATCAACAGTTATTTTGTCATTTATGGGCCTTTTTGAAAGGCTATTAAAATGTAATTAGACTTCCAGGTTTTTTCAACCACGAAATCGCCGAGATAATACACTTACAAATCGCACCAGTCCAAAACTAAGGAGTTTGTGAGCTGAAGGCTAGAGTAGACACTCGTTAGAGTTTACAGTAATGGAGTGGATAACTTCTGTATCCCCAAAAATTTGTTATCCCTCAAAATAGTCTCCACTCATGCATCCCTTTCCAAACACTAGGAACAAATTCCATGCCTCAACTGTGTAAACAAGACTAAAGGTTTCGATGTTATCCCAAAAATTTAACACTTGATCCAGACCATTTGGTCTTGTAGATATCCGGTCGTCGCCAGACTCCTTGAATGTTTTTACTATTGTGATTTAGAAACAGGCCAATGGTCAATCGTCTGAGAAAACCAAGTTCAGATATGGATTCAACATGTGTGTATTTACACCTATACGTCGTATCTACTTTGACGAAATTGATCAAAACTTCCTGCCTTACTTCTGCCGAATCTCCGGTTTCGGCCAGATTCCGGATGAACTACTTGTCCGGCAAACACTAAAGCTCACAGACGGATTCAGCGTATCTCCTTAACCCTATATCGAACATCGAATCAGCTTCAGATGAAGCTTTAAATTTTCATGTTTTGGCCAGATTCCGGGCGAACAGTTTGTCCGACGAGAAAATAACTTTCATATATGGATTCAGCATGCCTCCCTACCACTACATCGGACCTCTACTCAACTTCAAATAAAACTTTTACTTACAACAAATGTTCCGGTGTTATCCGGATTCCGGGCGAACTATATGTCCGGGTAGAAAATGATTGTCAGATGGGGATTTAGCATGTCTTATTACCCCTAAATCCAACATCTAATCAGCTTCAGATAAAACTTTTACTTTTCACAAATTTTCCGGTTTTGGCCGGATTCCGAGCGAACTACTTGTCCGACGAGAAAATGATTGCATATAAACGTTCAGCATGTCCACAAGACCCCGTCTTGTGGGTCCTGGTATGTCTACGTGGCTATCCGACAATGGAGTCCTAGACTACTAAATTATATTCGAATAATGTTTATGGTTTATTGGTCACGGTACAAGTCCCTTGTCTAAAGTGCCATCTATGTATTATTATGAATTTCCGTGACATAGGGATGTGAACTGGTTAGATGAATTTGCCTTCCGGCGGGATCACTGTTCCTATGGGCGGCTTCTACCAGACTATTGTAGTGGTTTGCGAACTCTGTTCACAAGCCCCTCGGTAGCTCAGTTGGTAGAGTGACTGCCTTGTAAGCAGAGGGTCCTGGGTTCAAATCCCGGCTGAGGAGTATTTTTGTCTATCAGTTCACTACTTATAAAATGTACTCATTATTTAGTTGTACAGTTAGTCCCACAGGTAGATTGAACTACTTGAGAAGGTCTGTGCGTGCCGCTTGACTCAAGCTGTTCGAGTCCAGGCCTCTTCGCCAGCTTTTCCAAATCTCCAAGCCTTGCCTGACCACCCATGATCCAAATGTTTTTTGAAACTGTTTGTTTTTAGAACGTAACAGTGGAGTCTGTTAGTGAGTTCCACAGGTTGATTGATCTACTTGTGAAGAAGGTCTGTGCGTGTCGCTTGAGTACCGGCTTCTTCACCAGCTTTTACGAGTGACCTCTGTCGTTTCATGCTGTGTTTAGAACGAATATGCTGGGTGGGATTTTTGCAATTATGTCACCACGAATTCTTCTTTAGGTCGTTGTATCGATGAAGTGGATTCTTTGTGGGTATGGGGTGCTTTGCATTCCTTTGAGCATTTTTGTAGCACGTCGGACACCTGCGATAAGGCGTTTGTTCGTCTCGTATTGTAAAGTCGGTTTTGTTTCTTGTTCTTAATTTGTTGAAATTATAGTGCCCTTAGGAATAGTGTTTTTTTCCGACAGATTAATTTGCCCTGTTCCGGCCAATGTCTGGAGATAGAACAGTAGGCTTGAATTGCTGGACCCGACGTTTGTCCCCGAAGTTTGTCCTTTTGTTAGTTAGTCCAGAATCTACGCGCGCCGCATGTACTTGTATTTAGTTTTGGAAGCAACATAGAACAATCATCTTTACTAGTTTTGTGTACTGCAACTATCAACATTATTGTGGAACCCTGCAATTAAATCAACACGGTGTTTGTACTAGTGAGACTTCAACCTCCAGCTTCCGTCTGACAAGTGAGGTGTACAACACTGTATAGCCAGGTGGTCCCTTAATATAATCCTACACCAAGGTGATATTATTACTAATAATTACTTTTATTCATCCAGAGAAACCAAACTGAGTTGGGATTTCCCTCTCGTAATATCGTCAATCTGTGGTTTGGTTGCTTTGCTGCGATGACTACAGTTCGGTGTCTTTGCCAATAATTTCCACTTGGTATCTTTGCCAATGTTTTCCGCTTGCTCTGCGAGCAAAAAAATTGCAAAACATGTTTTGAAGGCGCCTCTGTGTTTACATCATATGGCCTCTGCCTTTAAGCTAAATTGCAATGAATTGCAAATAACGACAATCAAATTGTCATACAAGGTTGAAATAATACGTTTGAGATGCCAAAACTGTTGTTTAGTTCAAGTTAGTCGTCAAATGTTATAGTTTATGTTGGTTGTAAAATTGCATAGTAACGTAGAGCGATATTTCTTAAAACAAAAACTGACTGGCAATGTTGCCCTCTGATTATCGTATACAAGTGGTCTCATTAAACTACTTTCCGGTCAGTCGGTAGAAACCGAGTGCATTTTTTAAAAATAGCGTACAAAATCTGTAGATAGATAATCAATCAATAAATTTATTACCCGAAATACACGCATGGTGTATACACGGAGTAAATACAAAGAGAAAAAAAAGAAGAAAAAGCAGATACAAACATAGAAAAAACACCTTCTCATCACAACAACTGCAAAAAAAGAAGAAACACACTTAACAACTTCAGGTAACAATTTACAGAAAGGCGCTGAACAAGCTATTCGTCGAATCCAACGACTTCTCAAACCGCAATCTCCGTTCCGCGATGGCTTTGATCTGCGATCCCATACAGAGAAACCAGGCGCCGGTTTCTGGCCCACAGAGGAATACCAAGCAAGAACTTGGCATACCGAAAGAACAACGATCGCAGCGTCCTCTTATCAGAGATAGTGAATACATTCCAAAAAGGCGACACAGCAAGCAAATGGGGCACAGCAAATGCATTATAGATTTTAGATAGTATACTTCTTTTTATCCAGCTTTACACGGACCGTATGTCTTACGAAGCTTTGAATCTACAAATTCTAACAAAAGCGATCGGGTATGTCTCAAATCACTCCCAATGGGAAGTCCGAGGTAATTGATGCTTGGCGATAGCGGTAACGGATGACCATCTAGACAAACATTATCCGGGGAGGGCCGCTTACGTGTTTCCAGATGAAAAATGTGTAGCCTGCGTAGTAGTATGGTACTAGTACGAAAACGTTGCATGTAATACTATGTAATAGCAAAGGTTACTATCATTTAATGTGCCGCAGGCTGGTCCGATTTTATGTAGTAGTATCCAGTAGCATCCTGTCTTGCCATAGTAACATCCAGTCTTGCTAATAGTACCATATACTAGTATGCAGTAACACGGTATCCTTGAAGTAGAAGCATGTAGTAGCATCGTTAGTACTGCATGCAACTTTTTCGTACTACTTCATAGTACTATTTTGAGATAAATTTTTCATCGGGTTTACCAATCGCAACAACCTCACTCTTCTCAGCATTAAACTTCAGTCCAATCTTCCTATACTCTACACATAAAATACCAAAATTTTCTTCAATACCAGAGACAGTCCTGCTTAGATTCAATATATCGTCAGCATAATTCAGAAGCGACAGGTCAAGGCCTCGGTAAACAAATGTCGTGCGAACTTTCTTCTGAGCCTCCAGCCCACTGTTGTTATATAATGGAGGTGAAGACACACCACCCTGCCTAATACCTTTCCAAACATGTATTACAATCTTCGATATTATAAAACCGTCCCGCGTTGGCACTTTAATAAGAACATACAGTTTGCTGTACATATGCCTATAAACACGTAAAATTGAGCGATCCAGACCACGATGCTTAGCACTGATTCGAAGCTGAATGTGTTCCAGAGTCAAACGCACGAGATACATCGTGACCGGCCATAATCACAATATCATCTTTCTCTTCAACATCAACTAAAATATTCGCAATAACTCTGTGTACATGTTCACGGCTGTAACCTTTTTTAAAGCCAAACTGATTTTCTGGTGTCGAACAAACTTCAGTTATCTCATCAGTAACTATCAGCTCTAGCAATTTGCACATTACTGGCGAAACCGTGATTGGCCGATATGAACTACATTTGCTTTTATCTTTTCCTTTCTTAACTACCGGGGGTACAAACACCGGCACAAAACACATCTGGGACTAGCCCGCAATTGAACATCATTTGGAACAGTAGACCCAAATGGTGTAACAAATTTATACTTCCGTGAATGAGGTGCATACCAGATAGCTTATCGATTCCACATGACAATTTCTTTTTCAATTTTAGAATGCACTGTTTAATTTTTTTCAGACTAATCGTGAAACTGGGACCCGAATCACAATCAACCAGTGCCGCATCAAGCTGTGAAGAGAACTCATCCTCGAGATCGGTATCGGGGGGTGAAAAACCCATTCTTGCTCTGACGGTGTCTTTTGGTCAATTGACGCACAATCACCTTTCTTCTTTCCAATGAACTTCCATATTTCATTAGGGTTTTATGTCAGCCTCTCACTATATCTATCAATCACCGCTGCTTTATGTTTACTAAGAATATAATCAACCCAGGCTACCTGTTTTCAGTTTCAGACATGCGACGAACAAAGCCGATAATTCTTTTTCTTGTCCTAAATAAACAAGACCTAAGAGCTTGAGAGATGATGAGATCTTTGATCTTGATCTTGATAGATGTCCTTACTCATATCCAGCTTGTGGTAGTATGGATGAGAACTTGAAACATTTCTTGTATGAATATGGAAATTTGAGTGAACGGTTAAAAAATTCTTGAGCAAATGAAAGAGGTATGAATGAAGAATGGATGTGTACGGTCATGGGGAATAGTTGTCTTGGAAATATTAAACAGTTAGCTATGTTCCCCATAAGGATAGGTGTTTATATTGGTTTTGTTCGTTTCTGTTTATCTTTAATATGTTTTCCATGTCCTTTGGCTCTTTAATAATAAATGTAATAAATCTTATCGTATCTTATCTATAGCATTTGCAAGGGTAGGTAGCATGTCTGTCAGATTAGGTTCGTGCTGTCAAGGTCGTATGGCCCTTGCGAGGCCCCGCTCCATTCTCCTTAAAGAATATGATAGGCTCCCTACGCTAGATTTTCAAGACATCCCTCTAACTCCCCCCAGAGTGGCCGATTCCGGTTCCGGCAAAAAATCTCAAAAGTCCATTCGCTGAAAAATTCGGCAAGCCTATGGCCTTCTTTTGACAATAAATTAGAAGTTTGTAGCCGCATTCTAGGTACAGTGTATAATGCGTTCGTTATTCCTCACTTACTTGCATTATCACCCTTTCGGTGTATATTTAAGAGATGTTAAAGAATTGTATAAGTGTTTCTAGGAGTTTGCGAAATATCTGTTGAGACTTCCGCCTTGGTCAAGTAACAGCAGTGTATCGAGAAAGTATGGAGTAGCCCAGCCCGTAATTGCTGTGCAGGAGCTTCTAAGGCGCTGTATGCAAGATCTTGACCAGACAAGCGATATGTATAGATTGCTCTAATAACTGAACAAAATTTCGTTGTAGATACGTAGTGGTATGTACTGTCTTCAGTCAAACATAACCCGTCAAGAGGAACAATCGAGGGCGTGTAGCCCTAGTGACGGAGTACGAAAAAGTACAACAACAACAAGAAAAAAGACAACGCACGTAACAAAACTTTTAGTAAGGAAGTATATTTGTAACCCACAAAATGGTTTAAAACGAAAGAAAGTAGAGTAGAGTAGAAAGTTGACTTAAACTTAAGGCAAAGACAGGAGACGGAAATAACTTTGATGAAATAGGGAAAGTTATCTCTTTCCCGAAAAGAAAAGAACAAAATAGCCGAAAAGAATAGAACAAAGAAAACAGGAGAGTAACTTTAACATACAAAGAAACATACAGTAGGCCTACAACTATCGATAAAAAAAGAGAAAAAAGTCTAATCAGTCGGTGATGAGGAAACAGACGTAGACTACACTCAGCTCAAACATAACTGTAGATTACACGAAGAGGGAAGACCACTGGTGGCTCAGTTTACTAGCGGAAGATTTGAAATCTCCACTCTTTTATCAATAATTTTAGCAGGCAGAACCAGTTGAAATTGCTGAGCCAAAAATGAATTACTGGTCCAAGGGAGCAAATTACTTGGCAAACTTAAAACAGATCCGGTGAACATTTGTCTTATTAGAAGCAGAAGAAAATTGCCAAATGGGGACATAGCAAGATGATGGGGCACAGTTCGACTGTTGTAGAGTTTAGAAAGATGAAACAGATCAAGATGTGTGATATTAGAAGCAAGTAAAGCATTAGCGATCCGTATCTTTTTAGATACGCTTTGAATGGCAAACTTGCTGGTTTTTCTAATAGTCTTTGATGGGCATGACAAGATAAAAAAGACTGCCAGAAAGCGGAATAGATGTTTCCGAGAGTTAAAGTGGCTTCGTTATCACTTATCTTTCCTACTCCATTTTTTTTTACTTGTACATTATGATGGGTAATAAAATTAATATTAAGAATCGTTGCTTTTTGCAGATACCATGGTATCTGTTACCACGGTGACTGGATCTGCATTTAGACTATTTTGCAGTTACCGTGGTATCTGATACCACGGTCTAAAGTCATTTTCGCAGTTACTGTGGTATCTGAATATAGATTGAATCTATAGATATATTCAGATACCACGTAACTACGATATATACTCCTCCAGTCCTTTGGATATACTCCTCCACTATATCCAAAGTGCCCGTCTCCGGCCCCATTTTGTAAAATCTAGGGCCTGGCTTGCCCTTCCCACCAAGTCCCGTCCCGAGCTTGCCCCGAGCATCAAAGGAGTGGTTCTTTCTTGGTTGGGAGGTTAACACATTCTTGGGTTTTGTTGTTTAATTCCATTCTTCGTTCTCCAGCTGTAGTTTCTGTTTTCACTTGAGATTTTATTATTGCATTACGGGACACTCGATCGGTCATGTGTTCGTGATATATGTTGACATGTTCTAGCTTTAAGCTGTTTGTTAAAAAAAAATGTATTGATTGATATTAAGTTGGCATCTAGGCCGTGTGATAATATTGTTCTGGAAATTGGAGGGCGAGATTATTTATTCTGTGGGGTAGACCAAAAACTTTGTCCGAAACCCTGGCCACAAATGGTCTATTGTCCCAATCCCCTAGTACACAGTTGATGGTAAACCATCACTCTAGATGCAGTTTAAGGAAACTTCACTATTTTATTGGGGATTTTTCCTCTAAGATCTTAACATCTTTAGGAAAGTATTCTTGCTATAGGTTCCAGTTCAATCTCGCAAAAAAGCGAGTCAAGTTAAAAACATGTACTTATTCAGAATTGTGGCTTGTGCCAGACCATCGGCAACAGACATTCCACGACTGGAATAGTGACACTATCTGGGACGTCCCGACACCTTCCTGATAGGGGGAGAGAGGGGCGGCCCCAGAATTTTAACCGGAATTCTTCGAGGTCTTACCGGGAATCCTCCGTAGTGATCATCTCTACAGAAACTCCAAAATACTGTTGCGTTATGTGCTACAAACAACAGTAAACGAGAAATAGGCCCTTTAAAGTTTAACTGAAAAGGCAGCTTATTTTCGGGAACCCAAAACGTAAGTATAGGGATACCTATGACATCGCAAAAGGTGTCCGTCTGGCCGTCCGTCTGTCAGCGCTATACATCTCGAAGGGGATCGGATATTTTGATGAAACTTTGTGAGTGGGAATCTTTGGGTCAACGGAAAGGCCGATTTCGTAGATGGGCTCTGTAGCCCTACATTTAGGGGTGGGGGTTTAAATTAAGGGGCAAACAAAATATTTTTAAACAGCTGATGAAATAGTTGATTAAGGGATTTACATCCCTAGGCGAGGCTATATCTATAAGGCGAGAAAACCACTCAACCTGCTGCACTTGTCGAAATTATGTCATAACCATACATTGACGGAGAAATTCAAAATTCAAGATGCAAGTGTTACCCTTTTGGATGTTTCGTCATCACTTTCAAAACTCATGGACAACAAGGCCCAACCAGCACACGATGTCGTCCACTGCTTCCTGACCGAAGATTAAAAATTAAGTGTCTTTTTCTGTGTGTATATATGTGTTTTGTTTATTTTCTTTACTTTCGTCATTTACTCCGCCTTTTCAAAATGGCGGGTCATAAATAAATTACTTACTTACTTACTTACTTTCTCGCCGGACAAGTAGTTCGCCCAGAATCCGGCTAAAACCGGAAAGTGTGTTAAATGTCCGATTTAGGGGCAAGAAAAGTGTCTGAACCAGGTTTTCTCAGATGATTAGCTATTTGTCCTTAATCTGTTTCTAAATTTTAATAGTACGTTATTATGTTCAAGAAGTCTGGCGAAGATAAGACCCAATTGTCTGCATTAGATATTAAATTTTAGGGATCCCATCGAAACCTTTGGTCTTGTTACTTCTGATATTTGAATGCACTGAAATATTTTGACTCATCCGCGGGATTTTGTATTTTTCCACCCGGGCGTCAAGTAATAACGTTCAGATTTGATGGTAGAAAACGGATACGTCAGCTGAATTTTATTGGAGCTATATTTCGGCCCTTCTTGGCAAGGTTCCTCTTCAGGCTCAAAACCGCTCAAGTTGGAAAGACGAACTTGTGGGAAACACAAAACTAAAGATTCTAGCCTAGCGTTACAACGTGGGATGGGTTTTCGAAAACTGTGTTCTGTCAGAACACGTTTTCGAAAACCCATCCCACGTTGTGTGTTCTGTCAGAACACGTTTTCGAAAACCCATCCCACGTTGTACATTTTGAAAAAGCCCAGATTCTTGCAACATGCACCGGACTTCATCAAACTATAAGAGAAGCCGTTGAAATTACGAAAAACCGTTCAGGGATCAACAGAGACACAGGCGAATACTCACTACCAGAAACATGGAAAGGCATCATCAGTGAAAGAAAATTCAGACCCCAAGCTCCTCTCTACAACAAAACGAAATTCAACCCAAATGCAGAAAAATCTCTACCCGACCTACGACCCAGTCGAGCAGCAAAAACAGCAGCCGTGTCTAAAATGAAATCACAGCAACCTTTTTAACTCCAAGCAAGACTCACGAAAGAATTTACGAAGTTAAATATTTAACGCTAGGCTAGAATCTTTAGTTTTGTGTTTCCCACAAGTTCGTCTTTCCAACTTGAGCGGTTTTGAGCCTGAAGAGGACCCTTGCCAAGAAGGGCCGAAATATAGCTCCAATAAAATTCAGCTGACGTATCCGTTTTCCACCATCAAATATGATTCGCAGTCAGCTTGGGCTGAAGGAATATTTAATAACGTTCAGAGTGTGCGCTGCTTGCATGACAAACCGAAATTCATCCAGACACGGGGAATTTGAATTTAAACAAATGCCTGCATTTCCAGGGCTAAAGATGCGACGTCAGAGAAGTTACGCCTGTAGGAAAATGATTTTAGTATATTTCTTGCAATGAATCTGATTTTTTTTTTCGGAGTGGCTTACATTTAGAACTGGTAAATATTTCCAGCGTGGAGGGACAAGCAAATAGATCTACCTCAGATCCGAAAGAATAAGTCCATTCTGTGAAATAAATTGTCTCTGGACCAGGGGCGTCACGACCGGGGGGGGGACGCCCCCCCCCCCAATGTTGTCGGCCAGTCGTAAAAAATAGCCGAGTCGGCGCGAAGCGCCGCGATTTTTCGTCGATCGAACAGTCGATTTTTACGAAATTGTTTTTTTTTCTCTAGAAAACAGTCTTTTTTCTGCAAAAACAGTCGGTAAAAATTACCAGCAAGTCGTAAAATTCCTTGCTCCCTCCCCCCTCCAAACGTTTTGGCTAGTAACGAAACTGCTCTGGACAACGGACAAACCCACCCTACACATTTATTCGTCGCTTTTTAAGCGTTTTCCATTTGTCCACAACACATCCAATTTCAGATTCGTCAACTAGATCGGTTTCACTTGTAATTAGTAACAGACTTTCAAGACGCTGGTCAGCCATTGTTGAACGCAAGGTGGTCATAACCAGCTTCATCTTGCTAAAAGTTCTTTCCCCTTTTGCTTAGCCAGATTGAACGCTTTCCATACTAGTGGTAAGACATCTTTCAATTGACGAAAGACTTCGAATATATCTTCAAATTTTTGCTTGTTTCGATGCTCTCCTAGCGACTTTCGAGTAAACGATGTAAATTTCAGTATGTAAACTATGTTGTCTGTCTGCACGAATCGCTCTTGTAAGTTGTGTGTCGGGGTCATCCTGGTAAGCTGTGAGTCTATACTTATCCGGGAAGCATCAAAATTCCCGTATATTCCCTGAGCCGAATTCTGGTAGATTCTGTGGGGCATAGTTCGATAGATCCCAGTGGCATAAAAAACGACGCTTCACTATCCTGATGGGTTTGTAAAAATTATTAATACAATTCTAGCCGAAGGCATTGTAAAGAAAAAACAAACAAACAACTATCACACATCAACACTAAAATTTAAGGACGACACGAGAATTTACGACAACAGACATATGACGAAATAAAAAATGAAAAATAAAAAAGGTTTGCGACATCGGTCTGATCTTCCTCCGAGGACAAACGAAAATGAATCAATTAAATCAGACAGAAGAAATATAATTGCTAGATAACATAAATATTTTTAGAGCTCTTTTAAAAACTTGCCTATCTTCGGACACTCTAACAGTTTCAGGCAATGAAACTAAAAAATAGATTCCTTAAGCTGGATTTCGGTAGATTCCCTGAGCGAAATTCCGGTAGGTTCCCTGAGCAATAATCCGGTAGATTCCCTAAAAATCATCAAGTCCAGGTGAATTTGGCTAATTGTAACTGGCGAGAATCGTCTAGTTACTGCTGCAGCAATATCCTTTGATCTGAATGTCATTTTCTGGAAATGGAATGGAGTCAAAATTCCGCATTCGGAGTAGGTTTCCCCGTTACCAACCGGATTCCTATAGAATGGAATTCAGCAGACAAACACTCGGTGCTGGAGCGAGCTTTTTCAGTTGTGTCTTCAAGCTGGTTGGTAGTTCCTTTTCTGCTGTTCGTTCCGGCGTTCATGCCCGCTTTTTCGACCACCGATATATTGATTGCCATAAATCTCCAACTATAAAAATCCAACTCCATTCAATGCTTGTAGATACATTCAGGAACCATTAATAAATTAAAAATTCAAAACATTTATGTTTAATTCCATAATGTTGTTTCGTTAGTTGTTTTGCCCGCGCCCGCGCATTCGGTTTTTATTGAGCGGGATTATGTTTGCCGAGTGTCGATGGGTCTGTTGGGTGGGTTCCTGTCTACTGGTGAATCATGGAACAATTCCCTTCATTTATATAATGAGTTATATGTCAAATAGGTTTGTTCGATTATGGTACCGGATTTTTGTCAATCGACCTTGTTTTCTGCGACTTTGACCCTCTATTGATTGCCATTTTGTACATTAGTTTAAATTAAAACCTTGATACATTGACGCTAAAATCCGCTCCTGTCTAGGACGATTTGAAAACCGGACCTCAAACCCCTGAACATGAGCAGAAAGGGTCAGGGTCATTTCAATGATTAGTAAGGTAAAAATTATTCAAAATATAGTATATAATATCAAACGATATCAAAGCCAAACCGTGGACTAGACAAATAGGTGGTACTGGAATAACTCTAACCGTAACTATCTTACATGGCAAATTTCGCCTCTGACGCAAAAAAGTAAAATGATCTAAATAGCAGACGACCGCAGGGTCGTCCATTTGGTCAAAATGGTCGGCCATTTTCACCACCGAATTGAACTTCTACTTTTTTGCTCCCAAGACAAAATCGCTTGCTTTTAAAGTCGAACTTTCCTCCTGTTATAAAGTTCTTTCCGCCGTGACATCCTGAACTGAAAATTTTGAATTGCAATTTGTTATTCCAACGAACTTGACATACGGTAGTATAAAAAAACGGAGCATGAGAAACACAAAAGGAAACAAAGCGAAAACGAAAGTGATCGATAAAGGACCCTTCGACCTTATCCCTAGCTTCCCTATAAAAATACAAGCTTCAGAAATATCCGCCCTTCGTCATTGTTTCGTTTTGGACCTACGCCGTTTTAGCGTTTTTTCGGCCGAGCCGAGTTTGCAAGTCAACCAGCGCAAATCCTGTCTGTACTAGGTCTGGGAACTGTGAGAGGACCTAGAGCGGGGTGCCGGAAATCTTGTGCAACGCTGGAATCTCGAGGAACTGTGGAAAGCTGGAACGCGGAAATCTTGTGACCGCGCATACTCCTCGCTGTTTAATGTCCGTTCAATTCACCACATTCCAGTTCAGCGCTTCCAAGCGGACTAGTTTCTGTAAATCTCCAGAGGCGCTTGAGATGTCGTTTGATCCACAATAAGTAGAAAATCTGTCACGTGTATGTTTTGTCATGGGGACGTTTCGCCATTTTTACGTTTCGACTGGGGACGCATCGCCGACAACCCGAAAATCTTCAATCTCCTTCCCGAGCATTGGACGTCTCTTCGGAGGAGAAAGTGAAAGCTATTATTTCCTGCTCGTTACCTTCTGGATCCATATTTTACTAGCTCTTTGTCACAAGTTTTAATGGTGAGACAAGAAGAGACTTTCAGATACTAGTCCGCTTGTAGCGCTGTACTGGAACAAGGCAAATTGTTTTTTGTTTTTTTCATGTTGCAGTAATCTCATTTTGTCCAATGCGGAATAAGACTTCTTCAAGAGAGGTTGCCCGCTCTCGATTTTGGTGCGGATCAAGTGTCCGTTGCCGCGGTGCCCGGCGTGTTCGAGTGTTTTACGTGTTCGGCATATATTAAGGGTTGAAAGATGAATCGCCTAGTTCACCAGTGCCGGTGCCGCTTGTTTTGGCTGGTGCCGTGTCCTTGCCGCCCGGTGCCTCGTCGGTGGCAGACGGTAGTGCCGGTAATGGATGTCTACCAAGCGTCAGGGAGTCGGTAACCCATCCCATCTTCACTACGTCATCAAGCGAAAACATTGCAAAGAGCGCAATTAGGTTCTCAATTCAGTCACTACTGGCATGGTCTTCTGCTGCTGGGGACTCCCCGGGATTCTCCGAGCTTTAGAACTTAGCAACAAAGTATATTTTCCATTCGCCAATATCTAAAATGTTTCCAGAAATAGCTTGTCGGTTCTCAGCTCTTTAGAACTGCGACGAGAGGACAATAGAGTAGAAATGAAAGATTTCCGAGGAATATCTGCAAAGGCGGCAAGAAGGAGCAGGGTTTAGAAAAAAGGAAGCAACCGAGGAGAGGAAGAATTGGTTTTCAGGATGTAATGACAAATCAGTGAGTTGTAGTGATACTGAGGTTTTTACGCCGCAGCCAAAAGAGGAATTAAAGTTGTTACTAAGTATTCGGGGAGATTGTTTGCAGTTTGGAGAAAAGAGAAAATATATTGGTAAATGTTGCGGAAAGACTGGTCCATTCTTCTGCCGATGTATGTGGGTGCGGATGATGATTTGAGCTATTTTATGTGTAAGTGTAGGGAGTTGAATGAATTAAGATCCGAGTTCTTTGGTCAAAAGTGTATGGGAAGAAGGAATTATGAAGGATATATTGGGGCAAGGTTAGAGTGCTATGTCGTCCTTATTTTTGTCCGATGTGTAGAAAAATGAATTAATGTACTTACTATTTAATGGGTGATTGTCAGGAATTGAATGACCTGGGAAATATTTGGAGAAATTGTGTGAGGGAGGAATGGCTTAAAAAAGTACTGGGAAGTCAAAATTTTAGGAATATAAAAAAATAGAATTTCTTCATGAATCAGCTGTAAATAAGAAAAATGGCATATCCTAGAGTTTTCTTGCATCAACTTGTTTTGAATATCTTCTTTCATTTTTATTATCTTCCTTGCTTGAAGTAAGTTGCTATGTAGCAAAACAGTCTTTGATAGGCTACTTGAAATCTGTCGTGTCTACAATGTTGGCCATATTAGAGAACGGGTTTCTATTGGCTTTAAAACGGACTTGAAAAGAAACAACCGACACTTAAGTATACGGACTAGACAATATAAGACAACTTAGACTAAGACAATGGCTAAAAACGGGAACTCAGCTACGATGTTTGACAGCGACATTCGGCACTTCTTCCAGTCCAGCAACAAGCCTGATGATTGACCCTCGCTAAGAAGTCAAACATCGTAGCTGACTCTCCGTTTTTAGCCACTTTAATATGTTTCCCAGTCAGCTTGGGCTCAAGGAGTATTTTAGAAACAAACTCGACGCTTGATGTTTGACGGTGCAAGGGTCCTCTTCAGGCTCAAGTTGGAAAATGAACTTGTGGAAAAACAACTAAATATTCTTCCTTAAACATCTGATTTTGTGAACGTCTTTCTGCACAAAATCAGATATTTAAGAAGAATATTTAATTGTTTTTCCACAAGTTCATTTTCCAGCTTGAGCAACTTGAGCCTGAAGAGGACCCTTGCTAAGAAGGGCCGAAATATAGCTCTAACAAAATGTAGCTGAAAAATGGAGCTTTGCACCGTCAAACATGATTCGCAGTCAGCTTGGGCTGAAGGAATATCTGCTTGACGCTTGCAAGTCGCTGACTCCTGTGCTTGCCACCCGGATACGGTTCGACGGTTCAGGGCTCCTATTTTCCTTCCACGAACATTACGAAAACATTATTAAATAGTTAGCAATGTAACAGATGTGAGTTTGAAACATCAGCATGTAATCAGTTCATCCTTGCAAATATTTTAAGTTTTGATTATTAGTACTAACAAATTTGGCTTTAAGCTTAGCTGGTGGTCATTACTGTACATAATAATACATATCAGCTAGCATTAGTCCACCACAAAAGAAAGAAAAACATACAGATTACCAAACTAAAAAAGCTTCTAAAGAAAAAAGAAGTGTCTACAATAGCACTTTAAACATATGTATGCTACCTGATTCAACTACTTCGACTGGTAAATTATTCTAAAAGTCCAGTGACCTTGTTGACGAAAGAACACTTACCTACTTTTTTACGGGTTTCAGGAACAGAAGTCTCCCATCGGGATGGAAGCTGATAGCTGGCGAGAGAATTTGTCCTAGATGTTCCATTTGTATTTCCGGACCATATGCGACCCTTTGCTAAATGATACATACCCTTGCAAGTGCCATATCACCTTTCAGTTCTTTTTTCCTATTCTCCACTTTGCGCTCATTCGAACGACAGAGTTTGACGTTGTAAACACGCAAGTTGTGTAGCGCAAATAAGTTCAAATAAGTAGTGTGATCTGCATCTGTAAAGAAGAGCTACGAGCTCATCTGGCGCTTGTTACGAGTAGGCGGTAAAAGAAAGAAAGTAAATGAGAACGTTACAAAATACTCCCATTCCAAATATAAGGTTTGAAGCCAAGCTGACCATTCATCACGAAAGAAATAGAAAACCGTGAAGGAAACCGTGATAGCTAACTGATCGAGAACCCATATTCCAAACCCCTCCCCCCCATTGAGGTTCGGGCCTAGAAATTTGTTATCTAGGGCATCTGCTCGTACAACCCATTAAGTTATACCCAAACTTGAGCATCTGCCGTACCCTCTC
This sequence comes from Branchinecta sandiegonensis, assembly GCA_030848855.1. Lineage (NCBI taxonomy): Eukaryota > Metazoa > Arthropoda > Branchiopoda > Anostraca > Branchinectidae > Branchinecta > Branchinecta sandiegonensis. Next base: position 25,493,312 of record JAUPMV010000001.1, on the reverse strand, counting down.
CAACTCCCCCATCGATGCCAAATCCGGCCGGGACCAACATGTGGAGCATGCGGCCTCTGTGCTTTCGAAGTTTCATTCGAATGGCTCTACTCGTTTCTACACAGGCTTGCCACACATTTTCTGGAATTCCCCCTCCAACTCCTCACACTATGTTCGAACCCATTGTCGGGGTGCCCCCCCCCCCCGTGGTCGGTTCCGGTCCGAGCCCCAAAACAGGTAATCTAATTAAACGATCCCCCTAACTCCCCCCAAAGTGAGCGATCCAGTTCAGACACATAAATACATCATCTAGGGCATCTTCTCTTACAACTCATCTTTTTTTTCACTCGAATATGAGCATTTTTGGTACCCCTGCCAACCCCCAACCCCCACCGAGGTCAAAAACAGCAGGGACACCAAAATGTTTCATCTAGAGCATATGACCTTTATACCTTCCAAGGTTTCTCCAAATCGCTCCACTCGTTTCATCCCTAGGCTCAAACGAGTGGCTCACCCTTTCGCAACTTACGCGTGCCATAAGGTTCCAGAATCTCCATCCCTCCCCCCCCCCCCCCGATGGTTGGTCCCGAGAAGGAAAAGTTTCCTAGAACATTTGGTCTGGTCTTTTCTACGTTAGCCAAGTTTTATCGTCCAAGCTTATGTGGAAGTGCCCGAACTAACAAAACCCGGACCGAAAGACGGACAGAAATTGCGATCGCTATATGGTGCTCGGCTGAAGGGCACAGAAGCAATACTAGATCATTGGCACAACAGCCTGACACCATGACAACAACCACAACAAAAAGAAACACAAACGAAAAGAACAAGCTAAGGTAATTTAATACAGAAAACCTTGTCTTTTGGGAAAACGCCATCTAAGGCATTCATATTCTTTTAACATTCTCGGAGCCACTTTAAAAAAACTCATAGCATGAAACATCACTTAGCGCATGTTTTTGCTTTAAACAAACTTTAATCTCTATTTCTTGACTCCTGTAATTTTTCCTTTCAACAAGTTGTAGGAATAAACTGCTAATACATTCACTTCCTTCAGTTGTTAATTGCAGAGTCTCTATCCTCCTTGCTTATCATTTGTCACTCATTTTGAATGATGTCGGGATTCCTAAATTCCTAAGTTAGCAATGGCATATTTTTATTTTTAATATGAATTTGTAAACAATTATTGCCTGCTAAAATTTTGTGTTTTTCTTTCTTTTTTGCTTTCTATCTTCATCGAAATAGGTTGCTATTGAGTACAGGAACTTTTGATCCCTGAAATCTTGTCTCACCCCGAAGGTGACCCACAACAGATGGCGGGCTTGAGTGAAGAAAAGGGGACTTTCACGAGCCAACAGTCATCGGTTTGTACGTGTCAGTTTGTAACGTTCAAGTATGGTATGTGCTTCCCTTGGGATACCTACCTGGCTAGAAATACAACTATACACACACTGTTGCCACTGAGCGCAGAAATCTGTGATTTGTCATAGGTTTTCGACTTCTTCGACCAAGCGAGCAAGAATTCTGCGTTACGGTCATTTCTGGTATATAAAAATTGGAGTGAAAAAGCTAAGCATATGATTATGAAGCTGAAAAAGCGACGTTTCTCGTTAATAATCGGCTAAAAGGACCGCGTTTCGTCGGCGCCAGAATATCTTAGGTTTTTGCTGCCAAATGTCATTGGTTTCGTCAGAGGAAAGATGCAACGCTGCATGCGTCAGAGAGATACCTCTTTGTCCCAAAATGGGAGGTCCTTTGGGCGGAGTTTTCACCGTGACGACACCATCTAGCTATGCCTTCACCGGACATTGTAGATACAAAGTATTTCTTTGGCAAAGATTTGTCAGTTTCAGTGTAACCGTGAGAGCCTCGAGGTGAAAGGATTCAATGAGACTGTTTGGATTTGCCCATCGGCCAACTTATCCTATTTTCCTTTGAACAACATCCCCCAAGTGCCACGGGAAATAAATGGTTCTGTGCTATGCCGGCCAGAAAAATGAAATTCTCGGGTCTACAAGGAGTGAATTCGTAGCGAGATTCGCTGGACTATGGCCCTGTCGGCCAAGCTAATTTCACTGTAACTTGGAAAAATCCCCTAAGGGTCACAGTAAATACATGATGCGGTGTGACACCGGCCAGACAATGAAAGCTTCGTGTGTCGAAAGAATGAAATCCTGACGAGATTCGTTGGATTCCGGCCCTGTTGGCCAAGCTAACCTCAAACTTTACCGCAAACATCCCCCAAGCGCAACGGTAAATATAGGATGCTGTCTGTTACCTGCCAGAAAATGAAAGCCTTGTGTCGAAGGAATGAAATCCTGGGGAGATTCTTTGGATTGTGGCCCTGTCGGCCAAGCTAACCTCACACTTTACCGAAAACATACCCTAAGGGCGACGGTAAATATACGACGCTGTGTGTTACCTGCAAGAAAATGAAAGCTTTGTGTCGAAGGAATGAGATCCGGGGGAGATTCTTCGGATTGTGGCCCTGTCGGCCAAGCTAACCTCACACATCGCAAACATCCCCCAAGGGCCACGGTAAATATACGACGCTGTGTGTTACCTGCCAGAAAACGAAAGCTTTGTGTCGAAGGAATGAGATCCTGGGGAGATTCTTCGGATTGTGGCCCTGTCGGCCAAGCTAACCTCACACATCGCAAACATCCCCCTAGGACCACGGTAAATATACGATGCTGTGTGTTACCTGCCAGAGAATGAAAGCCTTGTGTCGAAGGAATGAAATCCTGAGGAGATTCTTTGGATTTTGGCCCTGTCGGGCCAAGTTAACCTCACAATTAATCGGGCCACGGTAAATTGTGTTGCCCGTCAGAAAAATGAAAGCCTCGTGTATCGAAGAAATGAAATCCTGACGAGATTCACTGGATTTTGGCTCTGTCGGTCAAGCTAACCTCACACTTTCGGCAAGAATCCCCCAAGGGCCACGGTTAATGCTTGATGCTGTGTGTTAGCGGCCAGAAAAATGAAAGCCTTGTATGATTCCTGGCGATATTCATGCCAAGCTAACTTCACTGTTAAGTGTAAAAATCCCCTAAGGGCCAGAGTAAATAAATGATGTTGTGATAAATGTATGATGCTGTGTAATACTGACCAGAAAAGTTACAGCCTCGTGTGGGGAAGGAGCTGATGCAACTCATTTGATCATGTCGATGAGAGGCAACTTAACATCCTATGAACCAAGTCCCCCAAGAGCCACGGGTAAGCATGTTGCTGAGTGGTACCGGCCAGACAAATTAAAGCCCCATTAATGAAGGAATGAGCGCCTCTAAGAAGATCGAGACAAGGGAATTGGTATACATAGTTGGTATACATAATTGGTATACATAATATTATGCATAATTGGTATGGTAAACCGGACATAAAACTGGAAAGAGACGATCAGGGATCAAATCAAGGTAATTAGATAGCCCCATATCTTTTAAAGTCCGTATCAAAACCTTGACCTAATTTAATCTTCAGCTTCTTCTCGACACAAACCCACCCGCTCTTGAGGGCCACCGTCAATAGCCTACCAGCCAAGATTTTAGACAAGAATCACACTCAACCAATATCGAGCAAGAACTTAAGTAAAAATTAAAGGAAACATTGGAAATATTCGCATGGACGAACTTTTTATTTAAAAATCACACGTACTATATTATTCAATAGTTGCCAAAACTCTGTGACAACCTCGCCGAACCACATCCAAGTCTGCACGGAAAGAACAAGACCAAAGGTTTCGATGGGATCACAAAAATCTAACATTTGATTCAAACAATTGACTTGACTTGACTTACTTTATTTACTACTAAATACAAAATAAACTATAAAAACACGCAACCGCCCGGGGAAGGCTCAAGAAGCCTGATGATGGACGACTGCAATCCTCTGATTCTCAACCTATATCAAATTTCATAAAAAAAAGAAAAAAAAAGGACAAGAACACTCTCTCTCAATTAACCTTCAATACCAAAATTTAAAAAGAAAAAAAAAGAAATCTAAGAAAAAAGAAAAAAAATAAGAAAATTAACTCCCTTCTCCCAATAAATGTTTTTTAAGTTTTACTTTAAATGACCCAATGTGTTCAGCCTCCCGAATGACAACTGGGATATCATTCCAAATAAACTTTGAATAAACTTGAAAATTGGGTCATGTCTTCACCATTCAGTCTTCGTCAGATTCGTTGAATATTTTTGCTGTTAAAATCAAGTTCAAAACTGGATTCAGCATGTCTCCTTGCCCCGATACTGAATCTCTAATCGATTTCAGAAACAACTTTGAGCTTCAACCAAATTCCCAGTTTCAGCCGAATTCGTGATGAACCATTTGTCCAGCAAGAAAACGAAGTTCAGATATGGATTCGGTGGACCTCCTTACCGCCTCAGTGAATATCTTATTAGCTTATAAAACATATATGTTTTTACCGTAAATTCGAAACTCCTCCTCTGCCTCGAAAGAAAGGACTAAAGGACCCATCTACGAACTTGACCTGTACTTTACCAGCGGATCCATTGAAAAACATCCTCTCTTCCAATCCAATCCAAAAACTTCTGGCTCTTGGGCTCCGACCCTTCGGAACATACTTCCTCGTTTGAACATTATATACCAACCCCTTCGAACTTCGATTACACTAGATTTCTCCGACGTCACACAGAATAAACAAATGCATGTCGGCGTCCACGCGCAGAGCAATACTAGTTTCGGAAGAAAGGGGTAGGGACTGCTATAGCCGAAAATTGGTCGACATTTTTTTTTTTACTTTTAACAGACTTTCCGGTTTCGGCCGTATTCCGGGCTAACTGCTTGTCCGGAGAAAAAAAGTTTTCACCATCGTGCTAAGCATGTCTTCTTACCCCTAAAACGAACATCCAATCAACTTCAAATAAAACTTTTACTTTTAACAAACTTTCCGGTTTTGGCCGGATTCCGAGCAAATTTGTCCGATGACAAAATGGTTTTCGCCATCGTTTTCAGCATGTCTTCTTACCCCATAATCGACTATCACGTTATCTGTTTATAAATATTTCATTTCCCCCTTAATTTAAACCCCCTCCCCCAACCCTAAATGTAGGGCTACAGAGCCCATCTACGAACTAGACCTAATTCTTGACCCAAAGAATCCTCACACCAAGTTTCATCAAAATATCTCATTCTCTTCGAGAGCTACAGTGCGCACAGACAGACAACTTTTGCGATGTCATGGGTATCCCGCCATTTACGTTTTGGGATCCCAAAAAGCAGCTGACGTTAAATTGTAAAACAATACTATAAATGTCACAGAGTTGAAGAGAAGTAGCAGCTGGAAAAGCAAAAATTAGGAGGATAAAGAGGAAAAGACGCTGCGCGGGTTACTGAACGAGATATTTCTTTTCTAGCTCCAGTCGAGCGAATCAGACGGTCCTGCGGCCCTTACGCGAAAAAAAGTTACTTTTCATAGCTTAAATCGCCTTCGCCACTGATTAAATGGCCGTCTCTATGTTGTTTTCCGATATCAACCTCGATGTCGGAAGTTAAAATTAACATGATATTTACTTAACTTAAGCCCAAGGGCCGTTTATAATTACTAATGCTTTGGCGATTTGGTTGCAGCACGTTTAGTACTTGCGTATGCAACCAAGGACGGGTTAAGCGAAATAAATCGTGTTTCGTGTCAGAGAAAACAGGTTTTAGTAAAAATAATGATAGTCCGCAGACAAAAAATTTGCAATTTGACATTTGGACGATTTTATTCTCACAATTTTTTGCTGATGGTTTACGACTGGTCTAATTATCCAGCTTCGACGCTTGTTATTTTGTATGTTCCGATCTGTTGTTGTCATGCCAAAGTGAATGCTCTCAGGGAACGATGGTACTTTCGAGGGAGGGTACTGTTGCGGGTGTCACGATTTATTTACTGGATTTATTTGGATTTTTTCCGGAAGTTAGTTATTTTTTTATATGTTTGTATTAATCATGGACCATTAGGTCTTTTTGCGTCAAAGAATACCTCGCACTCTCGCACTACATAGTGTTTCTGCTAAGATGCTCTGAGATAGTTGACGACTTTAAAACTTAGCTATGCTTACAGAAAATTACCCACTATTTCCAAGCTAGTTTGGTGAGGTCCCTATGCCTGCCAAGTTTCATCATCCTAGAACATCTGGAAGTACCCTAACTCGAAAACAGCGGACTAAAAGACCGACCGACCGACAGACAGACGGAAAAGTGATCGGTATATGGCACTTGGCTGGAAGGGAAGTGCCATAAAAAATCAGAATCAGTTATAAGAGCTTAAGGGGACTTTTCGCGTTGATGGCTGTGGAGCTGGACGGGTGACCCCATCCACGCGAAAATGAGAAAATCGATCGGGTTGAACGGCTGAGGAATATGGGCTCCCTCCACCTGAAAATGCCCATTCAGCTGGATGAGAGCAAATGAGTGGGAAGGTCCACATTTTTTCGGTCGTCAGTCTGTGCTGACCTTTTTCCTGTCCATGTTCAGCTCAACGCTTCCCTCGGCTCAGTGTTGAACGGGAGGCGCCCATCGAGCTGGATGGCCCGTTCGCCTGTTCATCCGTACACGCGAAAATTACAAAAAGATCGATGGCATCCACGCGAAAATGTCCGTCGAGCTTGACGAGAGTTCGACGGGACCAGACGCGAAAACGTCCCCTAAGTAAGTACATTGAACAACTGAACCAAATCTGAATGCCAACCAAAAATCACAGTGTTATCGGCAAAATATTTTGCTAATAAAATGAGAAATAAGAAAGACGGATGTAATTTTCTAAACATATAAATGTAAAAGAATCTATATGTATTCATTTAAAAATTAAATCTGTGAAAATGGGAAGAGTGACTGGCACGGGTATTTTAAAGTCTGGCCAGGCAGAAGGTCCTGTTGTCTGATTTTTATGGCACTTGTCCTTCGGCCAAGTGCCATATACTGATCGCAATTTCTATCCGTCCGTCGGTCTGTCGGTCCGGGTTTTCCTAGTTCGGGCACTTCCACATAAGCTAGGACGATGAAACTTGGCACACATATCAAGGACCCGACCAGATTAACTTGGAAAAAGTCACTTCTCCGATCCGGCCTTCTGGGGGGGGGGGGAGTGGAGGGAGGAGGAATCCGGAAATTTTACTTATGTATAACTCTCGAACGGGTGATCGGAACTTAATGAAACTTGGTATTTGGAAAGTTCTCGTGCCTCAGACGAGCCAGTTCAATACCGAATCGGATCCGGTAATTTTGGGAGGAGTTGGAGGAGGGAACCGGAAATCTTGGAGTGGAGGGATCGGGATGAAACTTGGTGGGAAAAAAAGCACAAGTCCTGGGTATACCGCTGACATAGCCTGACCGGATTCGTTCGCTGTGGGGGAGTTGGAGGGGGTTCGGAATTCCGGTGGTGCCGCGAGTTCGGTACTTCCTGATGTACTAGGACAATGAAACTTGACAGGCATATCAGGGGACCGAGCAGACTGACTTGAGAACAGTCTTTTCTCCGAATCCAACCATCGTGGGGGGAATGGAGTGATGAGGAATTCGGAATCCAGTGGCATGCATAACTTTTGAACGGGTAATCGGATTTGAATGGAACTTGGCAAGTGCAAAGAGCTATCATCTCAGATGCTCCGTTCTGGACCGGATCCGACACTTGTGAGGGGAGACCGGAAATCTCTGCGAAAATTTGGTGGGGAGAACAATCATAAGCCCTGGACCTGGATGCGTTCGTGACAGAACCAAATCGTATCGAAGCTCGTAAGGGAGTGTTGGAGCCAGTCAGAGGGAGTTTACCGGACTTCCGGTGATGGCGTGCTAAGGACGATGAAACATGACAGGCGTATTAGTTACCCGACCAAATAGACTTACCGACCCGACACAATGCCCTAGGCAACCTTCCGTTCCTTTATCCGAAAATCAAACGAATGGGCCGAACGGGATGCAAGTTGCACAGTACTAAGATTATGCTGCCTAGATTTATTATTTGGCTTCCTCACCGTACTCGGCCACGGTAGAAGGATGATGCGGGAACCGAAAATTTGCAGATGTACTCCGATTCGAGTCAAACTCGATGGACGGGAAGAGGAGATGTTAGAGATGCGACGTTTATGTGTTCGAGTCGTATTCCGCTACAGTGGGGGGAGTTGGAGGGGGAGTCCGGGAAATTTTGTGGCTCGCATAGTGGTCAAACGAGTGGAGCGATTTGAATGATACTTGGAAAGTAGAGTAGTCGTATGCCGTAGATGACATATTTTAGGGTCCGGAACGGATCCGGGCACGGTGGGGGTGACCGGAATTCTCCAAAAAAATGGTCAAATCAGATTTGACCTCACCGGAAGGGGGGAATTTGAGCGGTATCGGAAATATCTTGGAAAGGCTCAGGTTCGGTTAAAAACGTATAGGTGATAAGATCAGCCGCTCTCGATCACGTATTTATGTGCTCGAACCGGGTTCTGCACTGCATGTGTTTTGAGGGGGAGATCTATCGGCCAATCTCTATAATTGGTCGCTGGAGACTTCATTTTATTTTAAATTACTGGGCTGAGACGTTCACTTGGAATCGTGACTCGGCCGGATTTCGAGACGAGACGAGTCCTCCGAGTCCTGCTCCGTGAACGACGAGTCCGAGTCCTTGAAAAGGGCGTCTCGAGACCGTCTCGAGACGAGTCCAGAGTCCGAGTCCACCAGCTCTGAATAGAGGAGATAGGATACACTTCTGAAGGTTAGAATCTCAAGAATGAGAATGGATGAAAATATTACTTAAGTAGCACGAATTGTCCTTTACGACAACGATGAGTCCTTTGAGACCCACTTTCCATGTATTACCAAGAGTCCACGTTGCGCATGCATGTACAGTCGCACAAAAGCAGACAGCACAAGATCAGCATGGTCGGAAATACTATCCATCCCTCACGTTTCCAGTCCAGCTCCATTGCCCGTTTTGTTCCCATGGGATAACTTTGGATGTGTTTCTCTTTGTTTCTTCTATTGTTAACTGAAATTTAGCTCTTAATTCAGCAGCTAAGCTCTTAATTCAGTTTTATTGCTACATTGGAGAGTCCCCACTGGTGCAACTGGAATAAGGATACAGAGGTACAAAGTTATACGGCGAACTGAAGAGCAGCTTTCCCCGCGGGATTTCCTGAAAATTCGTCAAAAAGTTGAAAAATCTGTTCCGCTCGGAGTTGATGATGCTGTCGAAATTTTGGGCAGGAACTCGAATCCGCGAGCACCGCGATCCTAATCGTCTGCCCATGGCATTAGTTAATTTTGAACAGTGCCATTTCCATCCACTCGCTGTGACAAACGTCAACTGAAAGAACAAGACCAAAGTTTTCGATGGGATCCCAAAAATTCAATATCTGATCCAGACAACTGGGTCTTGTCTTAGCCAGATCCAGTCATCGCCAGAATCCTTGAACATTCTTACAATTAAAATTCAGAAACAGATTAAGGCCAAATAGCTAATCATCTGAGAAAACCAAGCTCAAATATGGATTCAGCAAGTATGTTTACCCGTATAAGTCATATCTGTTCCTGCCACTTCTGCCAATTTCCCGGTTTCGGCCGAACTCTAGAACTACTTGTCCGGCGAAAAAAGAAAGCTCAAAAACGAACTCAGGGTATCTTCTTTCCGCAATAATGAACATCTAATCAACTTCAAATAGAAATTGAACTTATATCAAATTTTCCGACTCCAGCCGGATTCCGGTCGAACTATATGTCCCGGTAAAATATGATTGTCACACACGGATTCAGCGTCTCTTCTTACCCCTAAATCGGTTATCTAATCAGCTAGAAATAACTTCTAACAATTTTCCGGTTTTGGCCGGATTCCGGGCGAACTACATGTCCGGGTAGAAAATTGTTTTCACATAAAAGTTCAGCATGTCTTCTTGCCCTAAATCGGACATCTAATCAACTTCAAAAAAACTTTTACTTTTAACAAACTTTCCGGTTTCGGCCGGATTCCGGGCGAACTACTTGTCCGATTACAAAATGGTTTTCACCATCGTGTTCAGCATGTCTTCTTACCACATAATCGACTATCACATTAGCTGTTTCAAAATATTTTGTTTGCTCCTTAATTTGAACCCCCTCCCCCACCCCTAAATGTAGGGCCACAAAGCCCATTTACTAACTCGACTGGTCCGCCGACCCACCGAATCCTCACACCAAGTTTCATCAAAATATCTCATTCCCTTCGAGAGTTATCGTGCTTGCAGACGGACGGACGGACGGACAGACAGACGGACAACTTTTGCGATGTCATAGGTATCCCTCCACTTACGTTTTGGGATCCCAAAAACGGGGTAACACATTTTTTTTCGGATTTTCAGTGAGTAAGTGATGTGTAACTAGACTGTCGGATCTCAGCCCTATTCAGACTATTCAGTTAAACTTTAAGGACTCCAAAGAACACCTGGATCTAGTCTGCATGGGAGTTAAGCAACTGTGTCAATGGGGGTTTAGTGGGTTCGATCCCCTCCCCTCCCCGAAACCAACAAACATAAGAAATTGTCAATAGGTTTTTAACCTCTGATCTATGTCCTTTGTGTACGGTTTAGGTCCGACCCGGGATACCCCCCCCCCCCCCCCTCGGAATAAATCGCTGGATGCAGATTTGGTTTCAATGGTCTTCATTTTGCCACTTAGCGCGAATATGTACTGTTGATTACTTTTCATACTTAATCAACGTTAAAAGAAGCATACATCTACTAGGCTATACACGTAGCCTACTGAAAATACGATATTTTGTTGGCACTTGTTACGTTTTGTGGTAAACCTTTTATGATACATTATCCGTATCGAAACAACATCTAAACATCTCACGATATGAAATTAAAATTCGCTCGAGTCGAATTAATTTCTGCTGAATTTGATCTTGCAATTACAAGCGAATAGGATTTCTCCCTATAAAACCTTCATGGGTGCTGTCGTGTTTGGATTGCCAAAATCTAATCTGCACCGTTTGCCTGACCACTCCTGATCTAGTTGCTTTTTGAAACTGTTTGTTGATTGGCAGGTAACACTTTAGTCTTTTAGTGAGTTTCACAAATTGATTGATCTACTTGGGAAGAAGGTTTGGTTATTTCACCAACTTCAGCTTTCCAAAATTATTTCTTTTTCAATAAACCTTCCGAACGTCTTTTCTAATTTCTTTCTTGTTTTTAGGATCCATAACGTAAGTGGAGGGATACCTATGACATCGCAAAAGTTGTTGGTCCGTCCGTCCGTCCTTTTGTCAGCCCGCTAACTCTCGAAGGGAACGAGATATTTTGATGAAACTTGGTGTGAGGATTCTTTGGGTCAAGGGAAGGTCGAGTTCGTAGATGGGCTCTGTACTACTGTAGCCCTAAATTTAGGGGTGGGATAGGAGGTTTAAATTAAGGGGCAAACAAAATATTTTCAAACAGCTAATGAGATAGTCGATTAAAGAGTAAAAGACATGCTGAAAACGACTATGAAAACCATTTTCTCGCCAGACAAGTAGTTAGTCCGGAATCCGGCCAAAATCGAATAGTTTGTTAAAAGCAAAAGTTTTGTTTGAAGGGGGGAGGGTAAGAAGACATGCTGAAGACATATGTGAAAATAAATCCTTTTCTATAGACGGACAAGCAGTTCGCACGGAATCCGGCAAAAACCGGAAAATTTGTTAAAAGCGAAAGTTTTATTTGAACTGGATTAGATTTCCGATTTAGGGGAAAGAAGAGATGCAGAATCCGTATATGGCGATCATTTTTTCCGGACATATAGTTCGCCCGGAATCCGGCTGAAATCGGAAAATTTGTTATAAGTTAAAGTTTCATTTGAAGTTGATTAGATGTTCGATATAGGGGTAAGGAGATACGCTGAATTTGTTTTTAAGCTTTATTTTTTTTGCCTGACAAGCAGTTTGACCGGAATTCGGACGAAACCAGCTCATTTTCGTCAAAACAGATAAGACTTATAGGGGTAATCACACATGCTGAATCCATATGTGGAGTTGTTTTTCTCAGATGATTAGCTATTTTGCCTTAATCTTTTTCTAAATTTTAATAGTAAACATGTTAAATGAGTCTGGCGAAGACTGGATCTGGCAAAGACCCAATTGCCTGTATCAAATATTACAATTTTTGGGATCCCATCGAAACCTTTGGTCTTGTTACTTTTTGGGCTGCGACTTCTCCTCCACTCAAGGATATTAATTTTTTCGTTTACCTCTTTGACGTCACTTACTCTTTCCAGAACAAATACCATAAGAACCTATTTTAATCGTTCTTCTACAAATATAGTTTGCCATTGGCATTTTTATTTCATTTCAACTCCATTTTTTTTATTTCTTCTTCAGTCTTTCTTTTCCTATTCAAATCCTATTTAACCTATTTTAACCTATTTATTTTATTTAACCTATTTATTTTGTCAACGTCATTTGTATTCAATTTCAACTTTATTTTTCATTTTCTTCTTCACTCTTTCCTTTCACTCTCTTCCAAATTTATTTCTAAGCATTTCTCCTATCCCCACATCCAACCGTCTCCTTTTGAAAAGCTTGATTTGAGTGAAAAGCTGATTTCGTGGAACATTGATCTAATTTGGTTCTCTCAACTTAACCATTTGTTTCAAAGGGGTTCTCCCACCCCTCATCCTAATCTAATAAATGATCTTTTTCAAAGGTTGACTTGTGCTTGGCTGAATTCCTTTTCTGAATGATCTAGGATTTGTGTTTGGCTAAACGTCTTTTCTGGAAGATTCCGAATTAAAAATAGTTCTTTTGTACTTTTTCTTTGATCAAAACAGATGTAGTGTATATTTTCTTGCCGATGTCTGTTAAGATATAACGAACCTTCTATATATATAATATATAGAAGAATAAACGAATAAAATAAACGTACGAACCTTCTAACAATTGTAGAGGGATCTACAATTGTTAGAAGGTTCGTTTATTCGGGAATTCTTTTAATCTTTGACCGATTTCTCTGTTTTCTTGAACAAGAGCTGTAAGTTCACGTGGCAAGAGTGGTTGGGATGAACATCAGCTGTTTCCTGCCAATGTCTGATGAATCTCAGGAGACCCCCCCCCCCCCCCAACTCCCCTCGAATCTTACCCTAGGATTTCTGGGACCCCAGCTTCCCCCTTGGTTGCCGGATCCGGTCCATATTTTACGCCATTTCAATTCACTTCTTTAAGGCGGAATTCAGAGATCGATAATTACACAGAATGAAACTGTTGATGATTGATAGAATGAAGAATGTTGTCATTGTGGCCTGCACCGTAGGCAATGAACATAGGATTACATGTCCTAATGCATTTGTTTGCCGATAGCCAAATAACCAGTGGGTATGTTACTTACACCTGTGTAATTATGGGGACGATAAACGGATGAGTCATCTGGAACTTTATATAGACCTCTCTTGGCAAGGGTTCTGTGGCTAATGGATAGAAACAGGGGCGTATTTTCGTCAAAATCCTTGGGGGGGGACTAAGTTGGAGCCGATTTCTCAAGTCAAGTGAAATGAGCAGTTTTATTTCAAGAAGAAAAACGTAATGAAAACAAAGAAACAAAGAGATATTTCACTAATCGACCAAGGCGAAACGACGCTTCTTCAAATTCGTGAAACTGTCCACAGCGCGATTGAGGTCAAGCTTCTTCGCTTTTTCAGGTTGGGTACCAATGACCAAAAGATCACTTAGTCGGTCGTCTGACATAGACGTGCGAAGATTCGTTCTTACGCGTTTCATAAACGAAAAGAATCGTTCGTTCGATGCAGTCGCAGTTAGCGTCTTCAAGTTTCTAAGACGCTAAATTTCAGCTGGGGGGGGGGGGCTGTTGACCCCCCCCCCCCCCCCCCCCCCCTGCCCCATAGCAAATTACGCCCCTGGATAGAAATCCTGCCAAGAATGCCCCTCATAATAAAACCCCGGCTGACTTATCTGCTTTATAGCACCGTCGAACGTAATGCGCAGTCGGCTTTTGCTTAAAACTGTGAAGTACATATATTTGTAATTTACACATGTATGTATCAAATATATATAAAAATGACGAAATAAAAGTAATTGTCAAACACATTTAAAAAAGAGAAGGTACACAACGACTGACCAGTTTAGTCAATAACGGTACGAAAACTCAAGTACAGAATCCAGTCCAATATAAACATAACTGATAGTGATACGTATATAACTGATAATAGAGGTATGCTTCTTTGAACACCTCTATAAATATTAGACTGCCTTGGTTTTGCTTTCCGCCTCTAAACAGTCAAATGGGAATTAATTACATAATTAATTTTATTTGTAGCCCGTCTAGGTAGAGACGGAGTGTGGTAAAAAAAGACAGAAACACAGCAACAATAACCAAAATAATTAAAAGTCAATAAACCGAAACATCATGGAGCTCCGTGGATGACTACAATTTTGTTTCGTTCTGTTGATGGACATCACGACAGCTGCAGACGGATCAGCTACACAAAACTTCTCAACGAGATGGCTGTTCCTTGTCCAGGGGGGGGGGGGAGAATGATAAATGCGTAACTAAGATGTGCTAAGAATCAAGTGCTTCAGGTTTCTTTTGACACATAATGAAATGAGATTCTTTATATTCCTTCTGCTGTTTCTTTTTTTAATGTTATTTCTTCAGTTCGGATACTTTGAATGTTAATTAAAGTAATATAGAACTGCTGCAACACTTCGGATTTTTGCCAGGGTGCATATTGGTCGGCTAGTCTACTTTGGCTGTTCCCAGTCAAACAGCCAGCACAGTGCAATTTAGTGAACGGCAAGTACTAAAGACGCCTTGCCTTTAGTACTTGCCGTTCACCAAATGTTTATTCTAAAATATTTAAATTTGAAAGATTAGGCAAATGCCAACGCGATTAAATCCGCGGGCAGGTGGTAGAGGCTGATTGGAATGGTACATGTCGGAGATGAATTAATTTGATTTGAACTAACCGCATGGAACCAACACACGATACGATACGATACGAATTTATTAGGTCAAAATAACATAATAGTTAAATAAGACCCTATCAATAATTTATAAAACATACTGTCACTTTCTCATTAAAATGCTTTACAAAATATTGACGAAAAGAAGGTCTATACCGGTTAGAAGCTGATGGTTTGCAGGGCTCTAATTTATTTTGATGCCTCGCGTTACCGGTTCCTGCCGGTTCCGTTAGCAAATCACGATGCTTACTTGATTCTAACAACACACACACACATGTTCTCGAACGAATAACTATCTGGAAGCATCGAACTGTGACCGAATGTGGAGGTTGGAAGCGTTCATCTAAACGTCTTCAAGGTTTCTGAACAGTACACCCCATCGATTCATACTGCCCCCTGATTTCAGGCCACACCCGAGAAAGACCCGCAAGAGCAGCGGCAGAAGCTGCACCTCACATACAGCCTATCCAGGTTTCTCGAATTCCCGAAGCCGTTATCTGAAAAGCTTTGTTCCCTCATTTGTTATTTTTTTTTTATTCTAGTGCTAGTAAGCAAGAGCAGCTACAGCCATAGTTGTCAGTTATGTTTATATTGGACTGTATTTTGTATTAGAGTTTTCGTACCGTTACTGACTAAACTGGTCAGTCTTTGTGTACCTGAGGCTAACTCTCTTTGTTAAATGTGCTGGACGGTTACTTTTATTTTAAATTAATTCCGAAAGAAATAGAAAACCACGATTTTCGGGGTTTTTTCTTGATCAGCTAATTATCCCTCTAAGATGATGTGCGAGGGATAAATAAAATTTCGAATGTATTGGTTGCACTTCCGGCAAACCATCACGGTTTTCTATTTCTTTCGTAATGAATGGCCAGCTTGGCTTCAAACCTTATATTAAATGAATTCAGAAGTGCTGATAAAAAAGTTTATATATACATATGTATTGACGACTGATCGAATATTCGGCTTGTCAGCTTCCTGTTTTGGAAATAAACTGAACTGAATTGAAAAAGGGCTGAAAATCATTGTAGACCGCAAATGCAGCGACATCGTTTTTGTAAAGCAGATATGCAACGACCAGGCCCGTATCCAGGAATTTTTTTCGGGGGGGGGGGGGGTTTGCCTGCGGGTCGGACAAAAAAGACATAGATCAGAGGGAAAAGACTGTAAAAATGATTATTTTTGTGTGTTTCGGGGAGGAGAGTCAACCCCCTAGCCCCCACCCTGGATACGGCCTTGGCAACGACAGATCTCTCCTAGCGAGACGAAGGAAATGGGTCGAAGATGACCGGAAGGTACATGGGCTGAAGGAATCTTACTGTTCGTCCTCGATGACCCTCATGGTCTTCTTAAACCGGTCGGCATCCGTTTCGGGACTTTAACCTTTGTATTTGCTCTATTCCTCAACTTGACGTATGATTCCTCAACTTGACGTAAACCAATTCCTTACTTGACGTATGTGTTTGTAAATTGTCAATCGAAAACTTGTCTTTTGTTCGACTTGAACGTTGGGAATTTGCCGAATGATAAGATTGTTTCACGGGAAGTTGCCGATTTTTTTTTGTGTGGCACGGGATAGATTTGTCTGTTGAAAATTTGATATACAGCCATCTTGCCGTTTGTGCAGAATCAACTGAGCAAGCGATTCAGAACATTTCGACTGTGTAATTTGATTTTATTTTACTTTAACTATTCTTTATGCTCATGACTGAGACTTTATGTTTGCAGGTTTCAATTTCTTCGTGTTCATCAGTGCCGTTCACAGTTCGAGTACGTTAAAAGATGAGCATACCTCTGCTGTAAAAAAGTATGCACGTAAAAAAGTATGCACGTATATACTTTTTTCCAAGTACAGCCGACTTTTACATGCATACTTTTTTACGTGGATACTTTTTTCCAAGTACGTGCATACTTCTTTCGAAGAAGCCTACATCAGAGATTATAATAGTACCAGAAACACCATTTCAGTATACCTTAAGGGTGGTTGTGAGGGGGAGAAGGGGGGGGGCGGTAAAGCTTGGGCCCATCCTAAGTACATTACTCAGATGGATTTTTTTTTTAATTTTAAGTAGTTGTCGAAAATACCTTAAGCTAACGTCATTGTTTTGCATCTTGTCTTCGAAACTTCGGCTTCAGAGGGTCTTGTTTCTTGCTTTATATTTATGTTATGTTGTTTGTATAGTACGAATAAATGAACGAATGAATGAATGGAATCCTATTTAGGGCCCTAAACATAGTGACAAGATGTCCCTCCAGAATCTAGGGGGGCCATGCCCCCCTTCAAATGGCGTCTCCGCACGTAGACTATGTAGAAGTATTCTTTCCTTTCAAGCTGACTGCTAATCATTGTGTATGCTGCTAAGCGGAATTAGTTAGCTAAGACTATATATTTATATTAAAGACGCTACAAATGAAGAAGTAGTACCATATTTCCGTTAGTATACCAATTTTATAGTTTGGGAGTCCCTGAGACCCATTTGTCTGCTTCCCATTAAGTTAGAATTTATGGCGGTCGTCAGTTGTCACACGTTCTCTTTTTAATGTCGATTTTAACAACAAAGGGACAGAGGCCTAGCCAGCTATCGCTAGACTTTTGACATTGTAAAGCTTTTTTTCCGAAGATGTTGGCCTAAAGATTTGCGGATCTTGCATTTTAATTAGGTATTTGAAATCCATAAAATGTTGCGGTTCGCAGAAACATGTTTCGTATTTGGAGCGACTGAAGAAGCAGCTGCTACCCCGAAATATGCAAATAATAATAGTTTGTAAGTATAATGTAAGTAATAGTAGTAATAGTTGTAACCTCTGCTCTAGCTCTTCACTGTTAGGTATGGATTCGATCTGACCCGAGGGTTATTCCCCCCCCCCCAAAAAAAAAAAAAAAACAACAACAAAAACACTTGAAAACGCCCCTGCTGGTAATCATGCCTTCCGGTACTCACCTCGGGTCCACTAGCAGATGCCCCGAACAAAAAAGTCCCAGTCTAAAAGTTTTTCCAAAAAATCCCCTCTTTAAAAGACTACTTCACAGTAATTCAACCTACAGATTTAGCCGCTTGAGTTTTTTAGGAAATAAGAATAAAGTTATAACGAATGAACTGAGTGAATAATAGGAGATATTAGTAGTAGATATGAACAGAAAAAGTTACATAGATAATATCTATGTAACTTATGTAATTATGGTAGTATTGAAGAAACAATTAGAAAATACATAACAATGTCTGATGAAAGATTAGAATTTTGAAAAGTAGGTTTCTGGTAAATGTTCGTGACGTTAATGTATGGTAAACTATTCTGTATTTTTTTTATTAACGTCACTGAGTAGGAGGTTGAGACGTAAACACTTCCTTCAGTTCAATCCAAATCGAGAAAGAATGGAAAAGAAAAAGAAGCTAGGGGGAAAAAACTACTTGACAAGAGTCATATTAGATACGCTGCCTAATTCTGGGAACATTTTACGACCCACTTATCTATCACCGGCACTTTTAAGGAATTATTGGTCAATTCACTATTGGGATGATTTTACAGTCATTGCTGTCAAGTACCCCACTTAGGAACCGCTGAAGTGCAGTGGCTGATCTACAAGTACAGAAACTAAATTGGCAAAACCGGGGTCAAGTTAGGAAAATAAGTCACTGGGAAACCTGGGCCCAGTTGCCCAGAACTCGGTGGTTTTTGGGGTGGGGCTCTTAAAAGGCATATCTAGACCCCCAATGGCAACAGCTAAACCAAATTTTAACCTGATCCTTATCACCGATCACGGGTCATCCACAACGCCACAAAAAAAGTTGTGAAAGACCGAAAAGCGAAAAGCGGCTACAGTGGCCGCAATAGTGAAATGTTGATAAAGGAACACCGTTTAGACTGTATAGAATAAGCTACCACAGACGATTTGAATGTAGCTAGCATGGATGGGTTAGGTAACTTGCATTAGTGGTTAATCATGTGGTTTGTACGGTGGAGGGTTATCCTCATCAACTCGACGTGACTGCATTGACGCCGTAAGATTCATCTCCAGTCGGACACAAGGTCACATGGTTAGTATCAAGGTCGAAAGACGCTAAGCAAGCCCGACACTAGCCACTCTGCTACCGAAATAGCTGCACCATGAGCAGTACGACATTCCACCACGGTGACACGAGGTCAGCACTTCGGCAAAACACTCGACAATGGCAAAGTATAAGACAGTACACCATCGACTAAGTATACCACGACCGTATGCCATTATGGCACTGCGTCAACTAGACAGCTATACACAACGTCATCAACAGACTGGGACCGGGCTAACTCTACAGTTCAATTCAATTCATTTATTTGTATCCGCCAAAACTGGCGAGTAAAAAAAATACAGTAAAATTCACACAATTGGTCTACAGACTAATAACTAGACCATATACTTTCATACAAACTCTACTACATTAAAAAAAAAAAAAAAAAAAAAAAAAATGAGCCTACGCTATCCTCAATGAAGTCTACCTAAACTTTAACCAAAATACAATCAACGCAACGCATCGGTCAAAGTGTGCTTTATGGAATAAATTTTTGAAAAAAATGTTTCCCGTTTCTTTTTCAGAATATCAGTGGGGTTTTTTAAACCATAATTTTCCATCATAAAAGAACTGGATTGGTATTTCGAAAACCGGCATAAAAATTTCCCAAAATTAAAAAAAGTAGTTTTAATATGAGATAAATTTGTCAACGTTAAAAAAGGTAAAAAAGAAGATGCAAGCAAAGCCTGTGGAAGAGCAACAGTGTTAAAAATCTTTGCAAGATTGCGTCTAGATAGGAAATCCCTGAGACAAATCACCGCCCCGAAACTAGAAGAAATACGCGACTCCACATCTTTTACTATTAGAGCCCTCGTTAATGACAAAGTCGGGCCAAAGGGATTCCCAGATATCTTAAAGACTCACATGGTTTTAGGACTGAATTATATATACGGACAGATACTGAAAGAGAAATTTTTTCAAGGGGTTTTGGACCAAAAACCATAAACTGGCATTTTTCAGGTCGAAAAATCACGCCATATTCTTTAAAAGACTTAACTAGATAATTTACATTATTCTGAAGGCCCGATAGAGAACGGCTAATAAGGAGTATGTCGTCAGCATACGCTATAAGAGAAGCTAGGATACCTTTACCATAAATAAAAGAAGACTGTACACCATCAAGACATGCAGCGATAGTTATATTGAAAATCACTGGAGAAAGAATCCCACCCTGACGAAGACCCCGGTTTAGAACAACATCAAAATCAGTGTAAGAACCCTTCCAAAGAACTCACACAGTGACGGCACAACACAGTGACGGCACAACATCGAAAGATACTACCCCAACCTGGCACTGTTCAAGCAATGAATGAATGAATGAAATTATTACATGCAGCCAAGTAATAAGGCATTTTCACAGTAAATACAAAAAATAGGTAAAAAATCCGACACTGTAACACCGGGGTGGTGCGCCAGGACTGTACGACATAAGGTCACCATTTCGAAACAAGATCGCCATTTAGACACATTGCAAATAGCAATCCGAGACTATACGCCATCAAGCCAGCACACAAGTCTGTATGGCGATGCGACAACACGACACACCAACACGGCCCAAGGTCAGCATTTCGGCACAGCGCCGAAAGAGGCCACAGTAGCAAATCAATCCAACACTACGACACGTAACGACCGCAGAGCAATTTGACAGAACGATACAAAGTCACCATTTAGAACAAAACCAAAAGACTCTACGCCAGCCAGACACAAGCCAAACAATCCGACACAACGCCACCGAGAAAGTACGTCAGACCCAGTCTTCACGTCAGGTCCCAGTTCTACGACACAAGGTCAGTACTTCGGCAAACAGAACAAAAGACGCAACAGTATGAAAGGAATGTGATAGTACATAATTAATAACCATATTCAGGATGACACTGCGCCAGTTTTGGCACAAGTTTCGACAAGCGTCAACAAATGCTACGCGAGACAGACGCTACCCAAGCAGTCCGATACTATTTTATCTAAACAGTTGAATGTCATTGCAGTTTCCTTTTTTGCTTGAACCCGTTTAGTATATTTTCTTTTTTATCCTCATGGTTCTCTCTCCTACGCAAGGAGATATTATACTTTCTTTTGATCATGTTATGTTTAAGTTTTCACCAAATGTAGATCTACTGTTCGTTTCTTTTTCTCTTCTTTCCTTTTTTTTCTTTTCATACTCCATTTAAGACGAATTTTGTCGTACAAAAGGGCAATAAATTTTTCATCATCATCATTAAAGTTCATCTGTTCTTCTCCATATGTATGTATATATATAAACTATGTTTGACAGTGCAAAACGGACGCGTCAGCTGAATTTTCTTGGAGCAATGTTTCGGCCCTTTTTGGCAAGGGTCGTCTTCAGGCTCAAGCTGGAAAATGAACTTGTGCATTGCATTGTCAAAAATGAGTCGCAGTTAGCTTGAGCTGAAGGAATATGTATAAATTATACTCAAGGGAATACTTAGGCTACTTGATAAGCCCGTGTACACCGGGTGCCAGAGAGTGAGTATCCCCTCGATTATTCTTCGACAGCCATAGTTACAAATTGAATATTTAAGAAATTCAATTCATGCATGTTTTTAAATTTTGTATTTATTAATTACATCTGAAAAACGAATAATGAATAAAAATAATAAAAAAAATCGAAAGCCGAAGTTCCAAGGTTAATTTTTATGTAATTTTGAGTTTCATTAGAGAAGATGTTAATCGGTTTACGTTATCACGTTTATTCTCGTTATTGTCGTCTGAAGCAGCAAAACCTGTCACCAGATCCTCCCTTTTCTTTTTCTGAGCGCCTTCTGCGTTCTGACACTGGCAGGTTGCATTCGGTCCAGACGCTGAAAAACTATCCCTCCGTCACGGTCTCGAATAATGTCGTCCTTTCGATGACCGGCTAAACGACGAGAGTCGCAAACAAAAGAGACAGCGTCGCTACAAAGTCAAACGACTCAACAGTCTTTACTTTGGACACCTGCCAATTTATACTAATCAGTCTCACAGGGTTATTACATTGTCGTCTGCCTTCTACTTTAGTCACAAAGGAAATCGGCCTTAGAACTTTTTTCTTCGTCATAAACATCATCTCTGATCAAGTTCCGAACGCCCTCTACACCGTTTAGAAATGCACCATGTCCCTGGTCGTCATCTCTTTGATGAGTGCGTTCTCCTCGCCGGCCGCTTACGCATTGCGGGTGGACGATGTATATTGTATTACATTGTCGCCCACATGACATGACAGATTGTGAACACTACAGGTGACAGGAGTTTCTGGGGTAAGCCTTGGGAGGTATACAAATTATGACGAAAACGAGATGCGGGGTGGTAGAAACATAGTAGGAATTTATTGCATTAGATTAGACTATTGTATGTAGATTAATGATGAGAACAATAATATACTTTGGAGACTGAGCTGTACTAGAGCTTTCTATACAGTAGGGCAGAGAAAACAGGATAATTAGTTCTAGAAGCTAATTAAAATTAAAGGAAGACGGACAGTTTCGAAACAGATCGGGGATATTCAACAATTTCAGGAAGCATGCTTTACTGGTCGGGGTTTACCCGCCTAGATACCAGGGATACTTTATAACAGAAGAAGATATTTGTAACTCACATTTTCATAAGCTACAACAACACTGTAAAAAGTTTTTCCGTATAAAGATTGAAGTTAACTGCAGTATTTGCTACTCGGATTACTCTTATCTCTACGCAGATAATATAATACCAAATAGAGATAAGATGAATCTGAGTAGCAAATACTGCAGTTAACTTTAATCTTTTTACGGAGGGACTTTTTACAGTGAAGTGAGGCCCTGATTTTTGAATACCCTATGCTAAACATGCTAAACGCTGGACATATCAAGCGCTAACACCTGTAAATCCGTCCTACATCTGTTTACCTCGAGCAAGCGCCTGAAGACCAATGCGAACTTAAAAATCTTGGGAACCTTTCGCCATCGCCATCATTTGGTCATGAGGACGTTTTGTCATCGGGAAGTGTGGCCACGGGGATGTTTCGCCTGGGTCGGATTGCCTGGGTACTTTTAGTCGGTAAGCCTTGTTTTGCTACTTTCGATGCGTATCATGCTATCGACGGTTGTGTACGAGAAGTTCGTTCATCAGAAAAATGATTATGTTAATTTTTCCCTGTTTTTACGAGAAGTCGATGCGCCTGGAAAAATGCTTAAAACAGTCAAAGCCGTGGGTAATTCGTTGAAAGCAGAGCCTAGCTTTAAAGTATTCAACAATTATATTTTTAGTCCTGGAATTACTATAAGAATAGCATAGTGCCAGGGATCCTTGGAATGTTCTGAGGGGGCAAGTAGCAAGCCTTTCATCCTACACTCCTCTTTTCCGTACATCCGGGCTAGGGACCGACACATTACCTGATAATTAACCTTTGACCTGGCGTTTACTATCTGCAAAAGACATTCAGTCGACTTTATCTTATTTCACTTGACATTCGCTCTGGACAAATTTGGCAAGGTTTTGTCATTATCATTGCGCAAAATTCCGGTTTGAAATTTAGCAAACATAAAACAAGGTGCGACTGCACGTAGAGATTATGTACATTTATTTTTATTTTAAATTCTTGATTATATTGTTCTGCTGTGGATTGTAAAGCGTATAGTGTCTATTAGTGTATCTATATATGAAGTAACGAAGTTTGTGATAAGGGTGTCTGGGAAGTGTGAAGTGGGAAGAGCGAAACAAGGGTGTTGTCTGTCTCCGAGGCTGTTTTATCTGTGTATTAATGATTTTCATGATTATCTGGTGGATTCCACTGCCCCGTTGTTGAGTTTAGATATTTGCAAATTATGTGCCCTTTTGTTTTCTGATGATAGTGTTGTAAGCTGATTCTCCGTAAAAACTGTAATTTTGTTAGACAGGACCCAGGAGTGCCCTATAAATAAGCAGTTGAGATTCAACGTGAGTAAGTCGATGATGATGGTATTTAGGAAAGGTGGAAAAGTGAGAGAGAGGGAAAAAGTAAAAAGTTTGTTTTTCCAATTTCCGCCCGTGTTAGCCTAGTGCTATTAGGGTTAAAATAAAACTGATTGATTGATTGATTGAAGTAGTACATAAAGGAGTAGTTTTGGGGATTCAGGAGGAATTTGTGTATTTAGGTGTGAGATTAACTTGTAATGGTAAGTTTGGAAACAAATAGAGTTAAAAGAGTGGAAAGGGAAACGAGGGGCGTATGCCATAGCCGGTAGTGATTTGGCGAAAACAAAGGACATGAGAATGCACAAGCAGTTGTTTGCAATGAAAGTGATCACTGGCATGCATTACGGCTCCGAAATTTGGGGACTCCAGCAAGGATAGAAATTGGAAGGAATGCAGTTGCAGTATTTTAAGAGGGTGTTAGGTTCGGATTATGCATAAGAACAAATAGTTTAGTTATTAAAGGAAATTTAGGGTTATTGTCGTTGCGTAGTAGAAGATTAGTTAATATAATACGTTATTGGGAGAAATTGTTAAGTTTGCCTAGAGTGAGGCTCCTGAAAGTGGCGTATTTGGAAATATTGAAAGATCCTAGAATTGACGCTTGGCCGCAACAAATTAAAAAAAAAAACAATTGAAGATTGTGGTTTAGGTGGCTTGTGAAATGAGGGAGCAGGGCCATCAACCCATTATGGGAGATAGCTGAGATAGTAAAAGATAGGCTAAAAGATCAGGAGATTCAGTTGTGGAGTACGGAATTCTTCTTCTCTAAAGTGGTACGTCTTGGCTAAAGAGGCATAGGGGAGGTACTGTTTTTAAAGCGGGGCTTAGATCAAAGGAACTAAAATGGATGTTACGTCTGCGGGCGGATTCTCTCTCATGGGGGGGGGGGGGGAAGAAGAAACTTTATAGGGAAAGTTAAGTTATGTTCTGGTCCTTACTTTTGTCCTACGTATGGTTCACTAGTGGAGGATATATTGTATTTAGTGAGAAGATGCATTGAGCTAAAAGATTTGTGAACTGAGATTTTTGGGCAATGATGGGATGGAGGAAGAGGATTTGGTTAAGGTTATGGGGAAGAAAAATTTTGTTGACCTTCTTCGGCTTGGGAGGTTCCTCAAGCAGGCTATGGAGCATCATGAGCGCTTTTTGGAGCAAGGGTTCCCTCCTTTTAGTGTAAATGTTGAGATTTTTAGTGTTATTTTGTGTTTATGTAGTTTTCCCGCCATGTTTCACGGAATTTTTGGGGATAAATTCATTCATTCAATCATTAAAAGAACTGGAGTTTGGACAGTTCGTTTGCAAATGGAAGAGGGAGCTTCTAAATCGACTAGTCCTGATGGCCATGCCGTATATATATATGTAGCCTATGTATTGACTTCAAACAAAAAAGAAGAAGAGATGGAAAACATTGAAAAAGAAAGAAAGAACATAGGACCAGCCACATTCATTCAAGAGACTCATTGCATTCATTACTTCTTAAACCTCGAGACCCACACTTCATATAACACATTCTAAACCCGCTAACGACACCAAACTATTATTTCCACTTGCCACGATTCACGATTTTCCATGCGGATTATGTTCCCGACGAGTGTTCGCGCATCGTGCTACTAAGACTAAAACCGGTTATCTTGAATTTTGCACTCCCCCCCCCCCCTTCCCTCGAATGGCGCGTCTGGATAAAACGTCACATAGGATTCCTGGGCACAAAGAGGAGACTTCAAAAACTGGACCAGAGCAAAATAACACTAGACAGTAACACCCAAGACGTATTACTTCAAATTGCACTTGCAAGCAATAAGGATGTTGTATCCCGATGCCTGCAGATGATAATGGTGCTATTTCCTGGTTACTGCTTCTAGGGCGCACCAGTCCTCCCTTCAAGGCTGTCCGCGCCAGTCCTAGTCGAGACCTATGCTTTCCATACATCGGAAACGGGCCGGTGTCCACTACGCTCGCGACATTCAAAGCGAGATAGAAAATGTCTAGTAGCCTACGGCTAAGATGCGGTATTCACACATGGAGGAAACAGGGGGTGTTGTATCTTTTTTCTGCTGCGTTCGGAATATGGATTTACTGGAGCCAGCGCTGGTGCACTACTGATTAAGTTTCAGCATGGACGTTCTCTATCGGTATTAGGGCTAATGTCGCTGCTATTCGAGTGAGTGTTACTTTTTTCAAGTCTTGGCGGTATTCCCTAGTGTTATTTTGCTCTAATCTAGACATGCTGACTTGACGACCTAATTTTTTGAAACTATTGACATTCAAGCGTAACAAACTAAGTCAAATAAAGACTGTCACTACGTTCCTAACTGAAGTTTTTTCTCGAAAGCGATGAAAAATAGTCCTACAATTAAATCTTGGTACCCTCAAATTATTTTGCATTTTCTCACTTTTTTTCGCACACTATTTCAAAATATCCAGGCGGGTTAAATGGGGTCTGAAAATATTATATTTTTCCTTAAAACAAGCTCCTTTCTACATTTCCTTATTCGTGTTAAAAGTTAATCCTTACGAAGATTTTGAATCTCTCCTTCAACTATTATTTTTGCTCTTGCTCGAAACGTCTTGCTCTTGTTGTTTCATAGTCGAAACCTTGTCTGGATCTTTCGCTGACCGGCATCGGACGTTAGGTTGGTCTCAAGCAGGAGTTAAACATTGGAGTAGGCTTATTACGGCACGAACAGTTAGTCATCAAGAGTATTTTTTCCAATTTCCACCCGTGTTAGCTATTAGGTTATTAGGTTTTAAATAAAAATTGATTAATTTACTGATATTTGGTTACACAAACAGAAAAACATCACCGAATTGGGAGATAAATCACCACGAGTGGCAACACTGCTTCTCTCTGCTCCTGTTACCAAGCCCCGGCCTACAGGGAAACCGAGCGCAAGACTTCTGAGTCGTTGCGAATTCTCCAACACGTTGGCCTGTTTATATGCGGATTTCGACGCCAGTGTTCAGCAGACGACAGAGAGAGGAAGAGGCAATTGAAACACGTGAAGATTCGATTCAACCAAATCAACGCAAGTTTTGCCGTATTTGTGTAGCTGTTGAAAGTGTACGTAAATTTCGAATTTTATTTAATGCTGTCAAATCAAAAAACAGTGTCGGCCGATGGTCATGGCAGAGTGTATTTGTTGATCAGCATCTTTGAGTTTGCTTAGAAGTGAGGATATTTTCTTTCTTAGTTTGTTACTATAACTTAAGAGTGATATACAGGTGATCGCTGATGATAACGGCGCTTTGTATTTGTTGTAGAATATGCGACTGGTCAGAATACAAACAAAATGTGAGAATTAAAACACTTGCTTAGAATAACAGTTGTGAGATTATTCTTTTAGTCTGTTGATATACTTGGAGTGGCATGTAGATGGTCGCTGATGCTATTGGCGGCTTGTGTTTGTTGTAGACTATAGGACGCGCCATAACACAAGCATAAATGTGAAAATGCTTAGAACAACTAATGTTAGGTTATTTTTGTTTTGTTTTGTTACTGTAGGTACTTAGAGCGACGTGTAGATGATCGCTGACGATAATGATTGGTTGTGGAACATGGCATGAGTCAGAATACGAATAAATGGGAAAATCTTTGAATTTGCTGAGAGCAACAAATATGAGGTTATGTTTTTACTATAAGCTACTTAGTGACTACCAAATAATGTTTGGCAAATTATTTCGTCTTCAATTTTTTTTTCAGATTCAGGGACAAACGCTGCCTTTTGTATTTTTTTTAAGAGGCTCCGTTAAAACTTTGGTTTAAAGTCGTCCGGTTGTGTTGCATTACCGTTTTTGTCCTTTTGCGAAGTGCACGATATTCTTGGAGGTAGTGGTAGTCTTAAATCAGTAGGCATAAATTCTCGGGTCCTGGACGCTATCTATTTTGTTTAGGTTAGTTTTCTAGCAATTTCACCAGAATCATCACTTGTTACTTGCACAAAGGTTAGTTCATGGGAACTCCCTAATTATCCAAATAAGATATTTGTCAAATACGAATCGCAGTCAGCTTGAGCTGATATATATTTGTCCAAAGAAGCTGTTCTTCTCCTATATTGGCTTATTTACAGGTCCCTATCCAGGAATTTATTTCGGGGGGGGGGGAGGTGTCTGCGGGTCGGAACAAAGAGTACAAAAAAGACATAGATCAGAGGTTATATAATTCTCTCCACGGCCTGCTCAGGCCATCTTTGTAGGAAAAATTACTACAACATGACTTCTAGGTATCTGTAAAATGGTGGTACCCAATCTAAAGAAAAGAAGAATTGAACAAGAACAGCATCGGGAAGAAGAAAACACTGCAGTGTCTTCCACGACTACGACTAGCCAACCGTTATCTGTCAGAAATGGCGACAGTCCTGCAGTTACAGCTGAGATGCAGGTACCATCAAGTTTACCGACCCCTCCTCCATCTGTTGCAGAAGGAACACCAGTAGAACAGGTAGCAAAACCCACTTAATTTCTTATAAACCTAAACGGTTACTGATTAACATGAAGATAGTAATTAACATTCTTTTGGCAATATTTTGACAGAGCAAGAATGGTCCATGTCAATCTATGATAGGTCTGTGCAGATTTTGACATTTTAGCCCCTTGTAGATCGCCGGTCCTTTTGAGGAATCAGCTGCCAATCGTACTGTCAAGAATCGAACCCAGGAGAGCATTGGCGGAGCACAGTATCTTGAAACTCAGAAATCTGCCACGCCATAATCCCTTTGATTATGCGCTACCCTGGTCACAAGCAAGA
The DNA here is from genome assembly GCA_030848855.1 of Branchinecta sandiegonensis. Taxonomy (NCBI): domain Eukaryota; kingdom Metazoa; phylum Arthropoda; class Branchiopoda; order Anostraca; family Branchinectidae; genus Branchinecta; species Branchinecta sandiegonensis. Next base: position 25,464,718 of record JAUPMV010000001.1, on the reverse strand, counting down.
GCCACACGAACTCTTGGAGACTAATTGCTTGTCTCTGCTGATTTGACAAAGGAGTGAGCCATTCCACAGCTAGAGTCTACCCGACAGTCCCTAATATAGGCTCATTGCCAACAATTGTTACTGGTTGGGCGATATTTGGATTTTTCGATATATCGATATTGTTGCTTTCGATAATCGATATCGATATTTCGGGACCATGTTTAGTTCCCACAAACATCTCGTTCCACGCACATTTATGAAGGAAATTGTCGTCAAATAGCATTTTACGTCATTAATCGTAAAAACTTCAAAAATGTATAAACTGATTCACCGAAACGTGATTGGATATTTAAGAGTTGATTTTGTCATGATTATTGGCAATAATGACGAAAATGTTCAAATATCGTTTTCGATATCGATATTTCAGTTTCGATATCGTTATTTGGTCTGAATCGAATATCGCCCAACAGTAGTGTTACGCGGTTGTTTCAGTAGGAAAGGTAAACAGCAGGTGAACAAGATGATTGATTTCCAGTAGAATGTTAAAAGACGCTGTTTTTTTTTAAACCAGCTCCACTTTGTATACCGTTAGCAGGCCCGTATCCAGGAATTTATTTCGGGGGGGGGGGGGGGGGGGGGGTTGCCTTTCGGGGGGGGGGGTATGCCTGCAGTCGGACAAAAAAGTACAAAAAACGAGGGAAAAGCCTATAAAAATGATTATTTTTGCATGTTTCGGGGGGGGGGGTCAACCCCCTTCTCTCTTCTCTCTCTCCTTAGCTAGGATAAAGAGATTAAATAGTTGAATAAATATTATCCTTGCTAATGGGTTCCATGTGTGGAAAGTAAATATCGAATGGAATACGGCCCTGGATACGGCCTTGACCGTTAGGCTATATGAGCAATCTTTTCCTTTCATAACTGTGCTACGAACACATAAAACTCGCACGTACATCCACTTCCTTCAGGTTGCTACTCGCAAGTGACTAAAACTTCTGTTTTCTCGTGGGTGTGGTTCGGTGACTCCGGGATTCTTAGCTACATAACGAGTACGTTGATTAATTAATTACGTAAAATCAGTGGGTTTTGACTATCAGCGTACAGCAAGCTCGTCCTTGCGGCTATTTTCACCGTCTTCTTTCTTTTCTTATTTCTGTTCTTGCTTAAAATTGGCTGCTATGCAGTTATGGTGACATACAAGGGAGGGTGGGTTTGTTGCATGCGTATACTGAGGGTTGGGTCCATTAGGGAGAAGAACAGTAAATAAAATATGGGTTTCTTTTGAAAGCTAGGTAACGTGAATAGTTAAAAGCGGGTAAAAACTTAAAGTTAACGTCACTGAGGGATGGAGGAGTAGCAAAAAAGTACGAAATGTGATTACTTAGTGTTTTTAAATAATATAAGTAAGTTAAATTACAAAAGCTGCTACGGGTAAAAAAAATAATGTACTTTGCAGCTTAGCAGTAGCCTATATTCTGTATCGAAATATAGCTCCAATAAAATTCAGCTGACGTATCCGTTTTGCACCATCAAATATGATTCGCAGTCAGCTTGGGCTGAAGGAATATTTATTCTCTATCGTTTTTGAGTGGACGTACCCACAAGATTATGCTCATAGTATAATATGATATAACACGAAATTACCCCAAGAAGAATTTTTTTGCAGGAATTCGCTACGCGTTTCCAGTTGCATACAAATTGTTTTTGTTTACTTAAAGCTCATATCAGACTTCGAATTCTTACGCCTACTTTAATGTTCAGCTCTTGCTCATACAAACCTGCCCTCTGTTGGTCCCTGGTCAAGACAATACAAGATTTCAGTGACCAAACATTCCCATCCTAGATAGCAACTACTTTTGATGAAGAAAGGTATTAAAAAATGGAAGAAGATATTCAGAATATTATCAAGGATGAAGTGGTTCAAAACTGATAACCAAAACTTAAATCAGTTCCAATACTAGTTATTCATTAATGATTCGTTAAACTAGTGAAGGAATCTGAGAACCCTAGTGTCGCTGAACTGCGAAACAGAGAGACATGCCATGAGCAAAGAGGTTAAAGACTCGGCGACTAATAACCCGAATGTTTGTGAATTTTGTCATTTTTTATTACACTTTTCTGAAAGAAAGAGATTGCGTGTATCACGAAACAGACAATTGATTTGGTTGCTAGCAGAAACAGTGAATTCTGAGACCATCTTCACTTGGCAATCCGCTAGGCTTACCTCAACCATTATGTATGCTTTTACCAGAGGCGTTACTAGCCAAAATGTTTGGGGGGGGGGGCATGGAATTGAACGACTGGCTGGTAATTTGTACCAACTATTGTTGCAGAAAAACGGCTGTTTTCAAGAAAAAAAATACAGTTTCGAAAAATCGACTGATTTTCAGAAAAAACGACTGTTTTGACCCAAAAATTGACTGTTTTAATGAAAAAAATCACAAGTTTTGCCGAAAAATCGCGGGGCTTCGCGCCGACTAGGTTATATTTTACCGACTGGCCGACAACATTGGGGGGGGGGGAGCGTCCCCCCGGGGGAGCGTCCCCCTCCCCCCCGGTCGTGACGCCCCTGGCTTTTACGAGTAGTTTTTTTACATTTACCATCATAATTATTGCAATGATAGGCCTACTTCCAAGCACAAAGGTAGTATACAAAACAAAAACACATCCAAATACCAACACTTCCAACTCTTCCAAGTGGCTACGAAACCTAACTATTTAACTTAATCCTTCTTACCTTCAGTGCTCTGTCATGATCAAATCACATGGATTATTATCTCTCCGTGGTGTTTTTCAGGATATCGAGAAGAAGCTGATGTTTACCCTTAAAGGAACCCTCGCACTATTTACTCTTCAACTTACAGTATTTTAAAATATTTGAATACTTTAAAACTATGCTGTGCTTTCAACAAATAACCCACGGTTTTGGCTGTTTTAAGCATTTTCCGAGACCCGTTGACTTGTAGCGAGAACATGGAAACAATTTACATAACCGGTTTTCTGATGGAAAAGCTTCTCGCCGACAACCGTCGACAGCGTGATACACATCGAAGGTAGCAACACACGGCAATTGAGAAAATTAGCTTGGTTTTTTAAAGGGGTTAGAATGCACCGTACGAAACTGGGGTCTCCGGGTTTAGAAATATATGGGAAGTTTATGGAAGTAATTTGCATTAGTATTATAGGTAAGACAGGTCCTTTAACAGTTTAACCGAATAGGGCTGAGACCAGACATTCTAGTTACAGTTCATTTATTTACTTAAATATGCCTGAAAACCCGATAGAAATACGTTACTTCGTTTGTCCGCTATCCACAGGTTTCATCGAGTGAACTTATTCTTTCGGATTTGTGGTACCTCTATGTGTTTATCCCTCTATGGTTGAAATATTCAACTACAAAGGTGAGTCGTTGCCGAAAAATAACAGTCACATAACGAAAAAACATATCTTATCATCACTTTCCCACTTTTTTGATCCGCGAATTTCCTAGCTCAGCTTCAGTAACATTTGAAAATGCAGGCTTTTGTTCAACTTCAAATTCTCCGCGTCCGGGTGAATTTTGGGTTGTCTTTCCGGCAGCTGAACGTTCTTACTAAAGCCCCAGGGGGGGGGGGGATACCCCAGTTTCGTACGGTGCATTCTAACCCCTCTAACAGAACTACGCTGATTTTCTCACTTGCCGTGTTTTGCTACCTTCGATGTGTATCACGCTGTCGACGGTTCTCTGCGAGAAGTTTTTCCATCAGGAAAATCTGTTATGTAGATTGTTTCCCTGTGTTCACTTTAAGTCAACGGGTCTCGGAAAAGGCTTAAAACAGCCAAAACCGTGGGTTATTTGTTGAAAGCCCAGCCTAGTTTTAAAGTATTCAAATATTTTAAAATGTTGTAAGTTTAAGAGTAAATAGTGCGAGGGGTCCTTTAAATGAGTCAAAATAATTCAGTATATTCCAATATCAAATGTAAAAATAAGCTGCCTTATCAGTTCCCACCGCCCTATGCTGCAAAAATGGCTCTTACCTCTCTGTTGGGGTTGTTTACTTGGTGGGTACCACTGCCACTGACCCTCCTCTCCTAGACACCGGCGGGGCCCTCACTGCACATCAATTTTGTCAGTGAGCAACCCATCGGAATTTCCCACATGACCCTTCTTTTTTACGTTGGAAATCTGCAATACATGTCATCTCAACTTCATACTTTATGACAAAAAAAGGCAAACCACAAGCGTAATCTTTTGGCACTTTTTCAATCCTACCATATAATGTTCTTCCCACTCACGATTTGCGAAGCGAGTGACGTTGCTATGCTGAATTCCTTTCTTTATCTCGGTGCCAAGAGTCAGTTTGCAAAAAACACAATGTATGCTGTGCCAGATGAAAACGAAAGAGTTTGTTCTACTGAACATTGGAAGTATCATGGTAATTGTGCGGATGCTTTGAGGTTTTACGACGGTAAAGATAAACGGGTTTGTCCATAAAAACAACGTCAGAGAATGGTTAATGGGTTAGATAGGGTAATTAAAGAATAGGTAAAGTATTTCTTAATGCGTAACAAAGTTAAGAATGACCTTGCCACTTCAAATCGCTCTCAAATAAAGTGACGCCTTGTCGCATTGAACGCTCGACCGAGGGTAAGCTCACTCTCTAAACCCGTGTACACTAGTGCCGGTGTCGGGAAAGAGTGTATACCAGGTGCCGGGAAATGGTGTACATTGCACTGTCAGAAGTTTCATAACAGATAACGCAAGGATGCGTAGTTTCGACAGACAACACAGGGGATGTGATCTATTGTGATTTTGAAAACGTTATGCATGAACTGTTATGCATAACAAGCATCGCCAGGAAGAGCCGAAAAACCACCAAAAAGTATCTACTGAATTTTCCGATATCATGACGAAAAACAAAAAAGTCAGCAGACACTTTTTCGGCATTTTTCGGCTCTTCGGCAATGCTTGTTATCAGGGCCGTATCCCCCGAAACATACAAAAATAATCACTTTTTATAGGCATTTCATTCTGATCTATGTCTTTTTTGTCCGACCCCCGGGCAAACCCCCCACCCCCGAAATAAATTCCTGGATACGGGCCTGCTTGTCATGCATATCATTTCATCCATAACGTTTTCAAAACCAAAATAGATTACCTCCCAAGTGTCGTCTGTTGAGTGGTGTCTGTTGAAACCGCGCATCCTTGTGTTATCTGTTATGAAACTCTGACAGTGTGTTGCCGGGAGAGTGAGCATTCCCTCGCGCTCGACTCGTTGCAGGGAAATGTCGTAATTACTATACCGAAACCAAGTTCTAGAAATTTTCCTTTCGTTATTTTATTGTAATTCCCAAAATTAAGCGATTCTATAATGCAACTTGTCATGTGCCAATACGTGTTTTAAAGGACCCCTCGCAGTATTTACTCTGCAACTTTTAAACTATTCGAATACCTTAAAACTAGGTTGTGCTTTCAACAAATAGCCCACGGTTTTTTACTGTTTCAAGCCATTTCCAAGACCCGTTGACTTATAGCGAAAATAGGGAAACAATTTACAGAACCAGTTTTCTGATGGGAAAAATTCTCGCAGACAATCGTCGACAGCGTGATACAAATCGAAGGTAACAAAACACGGCAAGTGAGAAAATCAGCGTAGTTCTGTTAGAGGGGTTAGAATGCACCGTACGAAATTGGGGTCTCCGGGTTTAGAAATGTATGGAGTGATTATGGAAGTAGGTTGCGTTATTATTATAGGTAAGACAGGTCCTTTAAGTATTTATTCAGAATGGTATTTCGAGCGGTATTTTACGTGGTGGAGGTTTGTGTGAAAAGGTACTATTGAGGACGGTTTACCGGAAGTGCGGCAACCAAAATATCCGAAATCATACTTATCCCTTGCAAATCATCGTAGAGGGATACTAGCCGATCAAAAACGTAAAATCTTGTTTTTATGATTTCTATTGCATAAGATATTTAATGCGGTGAGGATGTTTGTTTCACCAATATTATGCAGGTTGGAATATAGAGAATTCCCCCTCCCCCTCCTGGTGGTATAAGTTCTTCCCTCGTGTGTCTGGTGTGACGATTCTCTTATTCTCGCTCTAATATTTATTTATTTATTTTGGGCACCATATCCCTGAAATTTTCGTGTTTTCAGGCAATTCAGGATTTTCTACTAGAATAAAGTGTTCGACATCATAACGTGACATTGCATGTAACCAGTTGCTTACATGTGGTATCAGTAGTTGACTTCCGCACGAATTGCAGTTTGTCACGTAGTTAGTAACCAAAAGAGTAGCTAGAAGAAATAGGCTGATAGATGTGTTCACACGGTCAGTGGCTGATTGCACTAAAGTTTAACTGAAAAGCCAACTTACTTTTGTATCATTTACCTGAATACTCTGCATTATTTGGGTTGTCTTAAGGGATTTTTTGTTTCACCATTAGCTCTAGTATGACGTTTAGAATACCTACAGCCGTCCTCACAACGCAAAATTCTACTATGACGCGGAAAATTTGAATCTCAATACAAACGCGGCTTTTTAGTGGCCAGTGACCAGCTCGCGGAAGGTAGCTCGCTGTCTGAAGACTTATTTTTCGAAAAGCGTTTTTCGTCAAGCATACAACACAGGTACAAGCGCATCAAGGAACCACAAATCATTCAGAAATTCCACTATATGAAAATCGATTATTCGTGAATAGCGGAGAACTAAGTAACGCATTTTCATGGGGTATTCAAGCCTCTTTAAGTGAATAACTGACGGGTAAATGAATTGTCCTATCTAAGACCTTTTCTGTTAACCTTTATTGTCCATATCCAAAACATGGACATCCCAATAAATTCTTCAGCTTTTGCTTCACACAATCTCTGTTGTGGGTCACTAGTATTCATTTGCGGAACTTTCTAAACATTTGCAAGGATTAACTGTTTAAAATATGTTATCTGATACTCACAAGTATGCAATTACTAAGCATTCACAGATGCTGACCGCTGGTCAGAGGAGGGAGTTGAGGAATTGCGTCATCGTTTAGGAATTGCGAAACTAGAGGTAGTGGATTCAATGGGGCTAGAGACTCTGCAATTGGCAACTGAAGAAAGTGAAAATTTTACATATGCCAGGAAATAGAGAGTAAAGTTGTTTTTTGCTGGAACAAATCAGCTGACTTATCCGTTTAGTTACCGTGGGGTTGCCCATTCTCGATTTTAGTGTACAGCTAGTGCCCGGTGCCGTGGTACCCGACCGGTTACTAAGAGCAGGGACCCATAATTTTCCTGTAATGACTCGCCATTCAGGGGGCTTGTCAATATGAGATTTTTGATGCGCTCTTGATCGAGAGTCAGATAGTTCGAGAAATACACACGGGGATAAAATACCCGACTATCCAGATAGACAAAATTTTTCGCAGCTGTTGTGCTGAACTAGGAATATTTCTGTGTAATTGAAGAGTATCCTGGATCTTTTGTCATAGCTTAGGTACCTGGTGGCATGCTGAATAGTCCCAACAAATTTTGTCTATCTGAGCAAGAACGCCGATTCGACCCAAGCGGAATTTCTGGAAACTAGGTGAGGCTCGGGCAACATAGCAACATAGAAGCATAGGAAATGACAAGCCCCCTGAATGGCGAGTACAGGAAATTTATGGGTCCCTGCTAAGAGTCAAAACATTTAAATCAACATGTTTAGAAGCGTTTAAAATCATCATGTTTAGAAGTGTTTGAAGGACTACACTGTCAGAAAAAGTTTCATAATAGATAACACAAGGATGCGCAGTTTCAAAAGACAACACTTGGGATGTTGTCTGTCGTGGTTTTGAAAACGTTATCCGTTAAATGTTATGCATAACAAGCATTGCCAGGAAGAGCCGAAAAGCCGCAGAAAAATCTGCTGACTTTTTCTTGTCATAATATCGAAAAAACGGCAGAGGCTTTTTCGGCTCTTCCCGGGCATGGTTGTTATACATAACATTCAGTGTATAACGTTTTTAAAATCACAACAGACAACATCTCAAGTGTGGTTGAAAGTGCACATCCTTGTGTTATCTGTCATGACACTTCTGACAGTGTAATCACTTAATTTATGGCTGACACCGCTTATTTCTGCCGGTGCCAGCCAGTTCCGAGAAAGGGTGTACAACAGTGTCGAGAAGTGGGTAACCCCTCGTTAGTTACAACTTGATTGCTGCCGGTTTCCCACGTTTTTGGACAGTCCCTAAAAAACTGAAGTAGTAGTAGTAGTAGTAGAATAATTTTATTAACAAAACAATCGAGGATCCACAAATAGCACAGCAAAAGCACTGCTTGCGAGGATGTGCTACTGAACAACACAAAAAGAAGAATTTTCTTTTACTGAAGTAAAGGGTAAGAGGATGAAACCATGTACCAAAGCACTCTACAGAATTACTTACACTACAAAAAACATTGTTTTCTAATCCCAAAACAACAGCAGAAAAAAAAGAAAAAAAATGTTACAGTTTTAAATACACTGCACTGTCAGAAGTTTCATAACAGATTGCGCATAACACTTTCAAGAATGACACCTTTTCAATTCGAAAAAAAGTGTTATGACCAATTAAGTTTATACTATTTCATGCCCAGATCTCCAACAACACCTTCAATAGGTAAAATACTACACTGTCAGAAGTTAAATAACGACAACAGCAGGATGCGCGGTTTCAACAGATAACACTTTGGGATGTAATATGTTATGTTTCTTTCGTTCCCGTTAGTATTTTTTACCAATTGAAGGTGTTGTTGGAGATCTAGGCACGAAATAGTGTAAACTTAATTGATCATAACACTTTACTTCTAAGTGAAAAGGTGTTATTCTTGAAAGTGTTATGCGCAATCTGTTATGAAGCTTCTGACAGTGGAACATCCTTAGAAACTCTGCCGGAATTCAAAAATATTACAAACCCGTCCCGGCCTCACCCTTCCCCATTGGCTCTGGTGCCAAACACGGACAAACTTGTATAAACGGTATTTCCGACGAGTATGCTCCTCAGAAAACCTCAAAGCACAATCTTACTAGAAATGATCTTGTCACGATGAAATTGCGCAGAATATCGTTTTTCCAAAATACCATTATTGCCACGTGAAATAAGCGATTTTCTTCTTAGACGATTGTTAACTCTATCAAGTCTTGCCGCTCTTCGACGCGGCAGGTGGACGCAAAATATTTCAAAACTGGATGCTCCATGGTTAGAAAGTGGGGAAAACCAAGGAAACGAAAAGAAGTCCAAAACAGAAGATAGACCTGATGGCCTACCGTGTCTTCGAAAATAAAAAAACGACAGTTTGAAGGGATTGACTAAAACCAGGAAGGGAAGGGAACACGAGAAAAGCAGGAAGGCATATTAAAACGGGGAAGGGCATACTAAAACGAGGAAGGATGTCGCCAGAACTTAATGCTGCGAAACACTGGAAAGCCGCCCCGTTCCCTTTCCCTGTTTAGTATTCTTTGAGGGGTCGGCAACTTTTCAAGTGTAAAGTCCACCATCTCTACCTGGTTTTAGGATCCTGACATGGGTAGGCATTAATTTCAGTGAGGTGTTTAGTACTTTCGAGGTACTAAAACGAGGAAGGAAATGGTGGACTTGATAATATAGGTGGCACTTTAGACAAGGGACTTGTGCCGTGACCAGTACCATAAACAATTTTTCGAATATGATTTAGAAGTCTAGGACTCCCTTGTCGGAGCCACGTAGACAAACCAGGACCCAGAAAACGGGGTCTCATGGTGAAAACCAAATACAACCAAATATAGTATTTTAATGGGGAAGACGCCCTTGAGATGGAAACAGTTTATAAGTAGTGAACTGATAGACAAAAATGCTCCTCAGCCGGGATTTGAACCCAGGACCCTCTGCTTACAAGGCAGTCACTCTACCACTGAGCTACCGAGGGGCTTGTGAATAGAGTTCGCAAACCACTACACTAGACTGGTAGAAGCCGGCCATAGGAACAGTGATCCCGCCCGAAGGAAAATTCATCTACCAGTTCACATCCCCATTGCTCTGCCCTCAAGGGCGTCTTCCCCATTAAAATTCTATATTTGGTTTTATTTGGTTTTCACCATGAGACCCCGTTTTGTGGGTCTGGGTTTGTCTACGTGGCTCCGACAAGGGAGTCCTAGACTTCTAAATTATATTCTAAAAATTGTTTATGGTACTGGTCACGGTACAAGTCCCTTGTCTAAAGTGCCATCTATATTATTAATTTCCGTGATATGGGGATGTGACCTGGTAGATGAATTTGCCTTCGGGCGGGATCACGGTTCCTATGGCCGGCTTCTACCAGACTATTGTAGTGGTTTGCGAACTCTGTTCACAAGCCCCTCGGTAGCTCAGTGGTAGAGTGACTGCCTTGTAAGCAGAGGGTCCTGGGTTCAAATCCCGGCTGATGAGCATTTCTGTCTATCAGTTCACTACTTATAAACAGGTGGACTTGAAATATCTTAGTTGCCGACCCCTCGCTGGAGTCGGAGGATTTTAGTCGCCGACCGTCAGAACGAGAAATGAAAGGGTGACTTACAATTTTTATAGTTGCCGACCCCTCACTGAACTTAATGCCTACCCATGTCAGGATGCTAAAACGAGGAAGGGATGGTGAACTTTGAATTTGAAAAGTTGCCGACCCCTTAAAGAATACTAAACAGAGGAAGGGAATGGTGCGGCTTTCCAGATTTTCGCAGCATTGAGTTCTGGCGACATCCTTCCTCGTTTAGTATGCCCTTCCTGGTTTTAGTATGCCTTCCTGCTTTTCTCGTGTTCCCTTCCCTTCCTGGTTTTAGTCGATCCCCAGTCTGAAGCGTATCTTGTCCTTATGTGTGAAAGAGTTGTCGGCGGAATTTGAAGCTTTCGACGAAGTTTGCGTTATGTGGTGGCAAAACCCGGCGCTAAAAAATCTTAGGTGCAAAATGAAACAATGGCGAAAGGAGGGGATTTCAGGAGTTTATTATTCCATACGGGAGCTAGGGATAATATAAGAGGGAGAATAAGCAAGAGGGGTCCTTTAATCGGAAGCCTAGCGCGCCTCGAAAAGATCCAAACACTCCAAATGCAGACTTAATGCAGTACTCTCGAGGTGGATAATAACTACAACGGAATTTCGAAATCTACAAAAAAAAAATGGGTGGAACGATTAGGGACGTCGTGTGACTCAGTAATAGCTTTTCTTGAACAGGTATGTAATGTATATCTTCTTATGTCCCACAGGCACAATGAGTTTTGTTGAGATTGATACGACATCGTATTAGCCTCCTTTTAATTTTGTGATTTTTCTTTTGATACAAGATTTCATTCGGCTTCTTTTCCTTTTCCAGTTTATTTGGTTGTGTTGTATAATAATGTATATAAGTCTAAGGGCCATATCAAGTTCAGTTCTTACTTTGTGATACTTAACTACAAATACATTAGACCAGCACCGTGGAGAAGTAAATTCATGCATTCAGCGCGTGTTAATAATTTTACCTTAAAGGACCCCTATTACTAATTCTGCTTTTTATAATATACCTAGCTCCCATACAGAATTATAAGCTTTTAAAATCCCCACCTTTCTCCACAGTCTTGTTTTCTGCCTATGAAATTTTAGCGCTTTTTTGGCGTTGCCGAGTTTTGCCCGTCAAACAACGAAACTTTTGCCGGAATCTTCAATGCCCGCTGACAACTCTTTCACACATAAGGATATCAGAAGCATCGTTTATTGCTTCTTTTATTTGCTTAGTTTTCCCACTTTTTAACCTCGGCGCGTTCGGTTTTCAAATGTTCTGCGCCCAGCCGCCGCGTCGGAGAGCAGGAAGGCTGGAGGTAATCGACAAGCGCTAACAAGAAAATCGCTAATTTCAGGGGGAAAGTAATGGTATATTCGAAAACGTTTTTTCTGATCCATTTCATTGGGAAAAGATCATTTCTAGTAAGAGTTGTGCTTTAACAACAACAACTGTGTACCCTCCAAATCTATAATAAATCGAACAAAATTTAATCTAACCTAGTCTGACCTGTAGAAGGTCACCAACAATGTACAGTCAAGTAAAACCTACAAAATATGGATCTTCATAAAACATCTGAAACCAGACTGTATGATTATAAGTAAACAGCACTTGCCCGATCAAATTTTACTTTAATACTTCTCAATACAAATCTCTCTAATAGCACTATCTAATTAACTAATAGCACTTCCTCGCAAGCAGTGCTCTTCCTGTGCTATTCATAGATTCTGGATTGCGTTTGCTGCGATTTGCTGTTAAAGCTATTCAGTTACTACTTAGAAAGAGCAGTTGACGTTAATTCGTAAAACAATATTATAAACGTCACAGAGTTGAAGAGAAGTCGCAGCTGGAAGAGCAAGAAAAAGAAGGATGAAAAGGAAAAGACGCTGCGATGGTTACAAAAGATGAAAGATTTCTTTTCCAGCTCCAGTCGAGCGAATCAGACGGTCCCGCAGACCTAACTCGAAAGAGACAGCACTCTGGAGATAGCTCAAGTACATCTGATGATTCCGGAGAATGCTCAGACGGAGGTAAGTGAAAAATTATATTATCTTCTGGATATATATTCTAATATATATCTAATAATCCATTATCTTAAATTATTTTTTTGTATTGCCTTTTTTTATTTTCTTTCTAGTTGTAGGCTGTCGGCCCGGTGTCGACTAAACTTCGTCAGATTATGGAAGGACAGTGACGTCACTAGGTTTTTCAACTGAATAAAAGCAGCTGTCATTATCAAAAACTATGAAAGTCTTTGATAATAACTGCTATAGCCTACATTGAAATAGAAAAGTAAAAATTCTTTCAAGTTTAACCGAATAGAGCTGAGATATGACAGCCTAGTTAGCGCTCAATTATTTACTTAAATAGGCTTGAAGACCCAATGAAAATCTATTACTTTGTCCTCCGCTATTCATATAATCGATTTTCAGTCGAAAAATGTAGTGTCTTCGAGTCCAAGGTGTAAAATAAACTGGCTTTTGTTCAACTTTACAATGGTTTTAGGGTTTCTCATGAAACTGCAATGCTTCGGGTATGTTAGTTGGTGAAAGCCTTCCATCTTTTGGTGAAATCAGACCTGCAACTGCCTTATCCCTTCAGACAGAAAACTGTGCGTTCTGACAACCCCCTCCTTGTCGTGATGACTAGTTCTCATATTTCGCTCACTTTGCCAATTTTGTCTTTGTCTCCTAATGACGGCTACTGTGGGTTACAGGTTGATCTACATATTTATGTCGTAGTGTGTTTATATATAAATCACATAAATATGAAAAATCCACAAGTGCTTGCAGTCAAAATTGCAGTTTAGAGAACATTATCTAATTTACTATATACGGTATTTGTATTCGGTGGAGGGGGGGGGGACACTAGGGTGCAGGTTCGTTTCTCCCATTCTAAACGATGTCCCTGACGTTGGACAGCCTGACAAGGACCATTGCCAAGAAGGCCCGGAATAGCGCTGCCGAAGCATCGTAGCTGACGTATCCGTTTTATCCACTGATTGAATGTAACCTGGCCAGCTTGGGCTCAAGGAGTACTTACCGGGTTTTTTTTGCCGGGGGGGAGGGAGGCGCCAGTATTTTTCCGTATCGACCCGTAAATTTGATTTTGTCCCAAAAAACACAAACAAGAAAAGCTAAGATACTTTATTTTTTAGTGTCAATGGACAAAACCGGTAATATGCGTATCCCTACATGCGCCCGATGTCGAAATCATGGTCGGGTTATTACACTTAAGGGCCACAAGAGATATTGTCCGTTCTCAGCATGCGTGTGCATTCGCTGTGATTTAACTGTTCGGAAGCAGGTGGTGATGGCCCAGCAGGTGGCTCAAAGAAGAGCGCAAAAGCAGGACGAAGAGAACGGCCCACCAGTCATCAGGCCAGTTCCGATCACAATTCCTCCAAGGCTCCAACCCATCCACCACCCACCCACCACCCACCACACACCTGAGATTGTCAGAAGCTTTGCCCCTGGCGTTCAACATATCATATTTGACAATGCGTCGATGAGACGGACCTTGCTTGAAACCAGGGATAGGCTTGGGACTGGAAGGAATGCACTGCCTCTACTGTATATGCTGTACAGCGTCGTTGGTTGGAACGAAGTGGCCCTCCTTCAATGGCTAAAAGTAGGTAAGTACCAAAGCCCCATCTTATCTAATAGTTTCAGCTTATTTAAAGTTTAACCGAGAAGATAGGACAATCTAGTCACCCATCACATATTCACTAAAAGGACCTGTCTTACCTATAATACTAACACAACCTACTGCCATAATCACTCCATATATTTCTAAACCCGGAAACCTCAATTTCGTACGGTACATTCTAACCCCTCTAACAAAACCACGCTAATTTTTATGGCACTTGCTCTCTGGCCAAGTGCCATATAGCGATCGCAATTTCTGTCCGTCCGTCGGTCTGTCGGTCGGGCGGTTGGTCTAGGACGGCTAGGACGATGAAACTTCGCAGGCATATCATGGACCCGACCAGATTAACTTACAAATAATCACTTCCCCAATCCGACTTTCCCCGGATCCGAGAGTCCGGAAACTAGGAACAATGGCAGCAAAAGGGGAGCAAAAGAGCCAATGTTCAAAAGCCGGTACCGATCCAACGATCTCTGTGATAGAGGCCCAGCGCTCTACCGCTGCGCTACGCTCGGTTGTATTTATAAGCGAATGTGGGAACATATCCGGTTTAAAGATTAAAGTAAGACCAAGTGCTAACCAGAGCAAAATAACTAGAGCTATTTTGCTCTGATGCTAACTAAACTTAAACTAAACAAATCTCGTGAAACGCTTCCACATAAGCTAGGACAATGAAACTTGGCAGGCATATCAGGGGACCGACCAGATTAACTTACAAATAATCACTTCCCCAATCCGACTTTCCCCGGATCCGAGAGTCCAGAAACTAGGAACAACGGCAGCAAAAGGGGAGCAAAAGAGCCAATGTTCAAAAGCCGGTACCGATCCAACGATCTCTGTGATAGAGGCCCAGCGCTCTACCGCTGCGCTACGCTCGGTTGTATTTATAAGCGAATGTGGGAACATATCCGGTTTAAAGATTAAAGTAAGACCAAGTGCTAACCAGAGCAAAATAACTAGAGCTATTTTGCTCTGATGCTAACTAAACTTAAACTAAACAAATCTCTTGAAGCGCTTCCACATAAGCTAGGACTATGAAACTTGGCAGGCATATCAGGGGACCGACCAGATTAACTTGGAAATAACCACTTTCCAGATCCGATCATGGTGGGGGGAGTGGAGGGATGGGGAATCCGGAAACTATTAACATGCATAACATGCGTGAAACTTGACGTGTGTCAAGAACAAGTGTTTCGGATATTCAGTTTCAAATCCGGACCAGATTCGATACCTGTGGGTGGGGGGGGGGGCTGGAGGGGACACCGGAAATCTCCTGAAACGCTTCCACATAAGCTAGCACAATAAAACTTGGAATGCATATGGGGGAACCGACCAGATTAACTTGGAAATAATCACTTCCCCGATCCAGCCATCGCGGGGGGAGTGGAGGGATGGGGAATCCAGGATCTAGTGACATACATTACTTTATAACAGGTGATCGGACGTGAATGAAACTTGACAATTGTCAAGAACAAGTGTCTCAGATGATCAATTTCAAGTCCGGAACGAATCCGATAACTGGGGGGGGGGGGGGGGGCTGGAGGGGGGTGCAAGAAATCTCGTGAAACGCTTAGAGTCGAGAGATCGGGATGGTACTTGGAGGAAAGAACAAGCATAAGCCGAAGAGACAATATTGACAAAACAGGACCGGATCATGTCACTGTTGGGGGAGTTGGAGAGGGTTTTCCACAATTCTGGTCATCGCGAGCTGGGGTACTTCCAAATGGGCTACGACCATGAAACTTGGCAGGCTGTTCTACGACCATGAAACTTTTCAGGGATGTTAGGGACTCTATCAGATTGGCTTAAAAATAGTCCCTCCCCCGATCCGATCATCGTTGTGGGAGAAACAGTTACCAGGGAGTGGAAAAACTACTTCAGATTTAGTAGATCAAGCCGATTTTCTAGTATCGGGAGAGAGATGCAGCCTTGACAACTGCAAACGGTATCTGACAAACATGCTAACTGTTCTTACAAGTGCCATATAGCTCTTGTCTCACTTGCCGTGTTTTGCTACCTTCGATGTGTATGACGCTGTCGACGGTTGTCTGCGAGAAGTTTGTCCATCAGAAAACCGGTTATGTAAATTGTTTCCCTGTTTTCGCTACAAGTCAACGGGTCTCGGAAAAGGCTTAAAACAGCCAAAAACCGTGGGTTATTTGTTGAAACCACAGCGCGGTTTTAGGTATTCAAATATTGTAAAATACTGTAAGTTGAAGAGTAAACAGTGCGAGGGGTCCTTTAAAGAGGCTTCAAGACCCGGTGAAAATGCGTGCGTTCCTCCGCTGTCCATTAATAATCAGTTTTATATAGTGGAATTTCCCTGTCGGATTTGTGGTACCCCTGTGCGCTTTTACTGTGTTGTATACTTAACGAAAGCGATTTAAGAAAAATAAGTGTTCACCCAGTGAGCTACCTTTCGCAAGCGGATCAATGGATAGTGAAAAGCCGCGTCTGTATGGAGATTCAAATTCTACGCGTCATAGTAGAATTTTGTAGTGAAAAATATGGTGAAATATAGTGAATATAGTTTTGTAGTGAAAATACAAATCCAATCCAAATTCAGTGTATCCAGTTAAATGATACAAAAATAAGTTGGCATTTCAGTTAAACTTTAATAGATGGAGAATGAATTAGTGCGTGAATAACTGCGCACTGCCCCAGGGAAAAAGTAGACTACAGTTCACAGACGAAAGTAGTATTCTTGACAATAAAGTTTTTGGAGATTTTTGAAATACATAATTAAGGAACATAAATGTTAGTGTTGTCTGAAATTTCTGTGAGATTTGAGGAATATAAATTTTACTTTTTGCCCCAGGGTAAAAGTAGCCTACAGTTCACAGACGGAAGAAACATACAGAGAGAGCGACTAAAGTAGTATTTTTCACATTATTTTTCGAATACTGTTTTTATATTTTTTGGAGATTTTGAAATACATAATTAAAGAACAGAAATGTTAGTCATGTCTGAGATTTTAGTAAGACTTAAGGAATATAGATTTTACTTTCTGTCCCAGCGAAGAAGTACAGTTCACAGACGAAAGAAATATACAAAGAGAACGACTGAGAAGTATTTTTGGCAATAGTACTTTTCGAAACCTTCTTTTAAAGTTTTTGGAGTTATACATAACATGTTAAGTTATCCTTAACATAATTAAGGAACATAAATGTTAGTATTATCCGAGATTTTAGTGAGATTTAAGGAATGTAATTTTTATTTTGTTTCCGAGAAACTGTTAAAGGACCTGTCTTACCTATAATACTAATGCAACCTACTTCCATAACCACCCCAGATATTTCTAAACCCGGAGACACCAATTTCGCATGGTAGATTCTAACCCCTCTATCAAAACCACGCTGATTTTCTCACTTGCTGTGTTTTGCTACCTTCGACGTGTATCATGCTGTCGACGGTTGTCTGAGAGAAGTTTTTCCATCAGAAAAACCGGTAATGTAAATTGTTTCCCTGTTTTCGCTACAAGTCAACGCGTCTCGGAAGAGGCTTAAAACAGCCAAAACCGTGGGTTATTTGCTGAAAGCATAGCATAGTTTTAAAGTATTCGAATATTTAAAAATAGTGTAAGTTGAAGAGTAAATAGTGCGAACGGTCCTTTAATAAAGTCTAGTTTACTTTCGCCGGTCATCTATTTTGTTTTTGTTTTGTTTTTCGAGTCTTCATCTTTAAAAGACAATAAAGCACAAGCCAATCCGGTTAAGTTTCCCTGTCTGTGTACGTTACTTGATGCATAAGAAACATAAGTTGCGTTTTTGCTCCGAGTTCTCCTCGCAACTCTCCTCTCAATTCTCCTACTTCTCCTTTTATGACTATTGAAATGAAGCCAATTCTCCTTTTTTTGCTGTCAGAATCGAGAACGGGGAAAGCTGCGCGGTTCTGCAGAATCGAGAAGTTGCTTTGGTAGTCAATTCTCGATCTGCTTCCTGATTGTTCAACAAAGGGCGGATGTTCAGCCCGTATAGGCTAAGCCGGTTTTAACGGGGCTAAATTAGTGTTTTTGTTCAAAGCGAGGATGGAGAAGCAATAATAGCAAAAATGGTAATTTGGAAGAGAATTGATGAGCGAGAACTGAAAATTCAGATCAAACCGCAACTATAGTTTGCTAAAATCAGAGCCAAACTAAAATTCTTGCCGTTACGCCAGTGTGACGAACTTCTGTATTTAAAGTTTAACTGAAAAGCCAAGTTATTTTTGTATCATTTAGTTGAATACACTGAATTATCTGGATCTGCTAAGGGATTTTTTTATTTTCCACTATCTGGTCTAGTAGTGACGTTCAGAATATCTACGGCCGCCCCCTCAGCACAAATTCTACTATGACACGGAAAATTTGAATTTTAAAACAAACGCGGCTTTTCAGTGAGCAGCGGTGAGCTTGAGGGGGGGGGGGGGGGGTCGCGAGCTGGAAATCACAGTCGGAATCACAGTCCAGTGGTTTTCGCGCTACTTCGGAAAGTTGCCGAACTTTCCAACCCGGTTTTCGCGAGTCGGAAACCGAAGCAGCTTTCCCGGAAAGTGATTCCACGAGGATAGTGGAAAGCTCCGCGGAAAGTTGAATGTTTAGGCGGGAATTTCAAAAGTGTGGGAAAAAACAGTGCAAGTATCAAATAAATAAAGAAAAATGGCAAGTGTTATTAGGGTGGCTTCCTGAGAATCAAAGAACCGTTAAAGGCACAGAAAACTTGACTACGCAACTTTCGGCCATCAAACTGACCTGGGGGGCTTAGATAAAGATACAGGGACTTATTGGCGATAGGACCCCCCTTCTTTGTTATCTCGAACCCCCTCCTTAGTGTTCCCAAAGCTAGCTGGCAGGCCCTTGCCCCTTATGCACTGTGATTATGCACTTATGCACTGTAAAAGTTCGCCTTTTGCCGTGTTGACTAACACACCGGGAGAGGTCGTGCGTTTGATTCCTACTCCCGGCACACAAACCTTTTGCTCTTTTTTTTCTACTAACTCAAATGTCGAATCCTCGGAAACTGCCCGGAAACTGCAATGGTCGTAACGAGAATTTTTCTTACTCTCAGTATCGAATCAGGGTACATTCTTGATATGTCAGCTAGCTCCCCGAGTCAAGTTTGAGTCAAGTTTTCTGTTCCTTTAAGTGAACCATATTTATTAGAAATAAGGTGTATTCTCGCCGTTCCCCGAGGACTCCTCGGGGAATCGAAGAGAAAGGCGAAAATAGAGCTAGGGAGTCACTCCACACGGACTCCGCGTACAGAAACAGCGAGAACACGGGGAATGCTTCCAAAATGGATTTTGTTCGAAAAAAAAATATGCAGCTGACGAAATTAATCTGGATCAACTTTATTTTTGGCTTTGTTTATTCTGATGGTTTTTATTAATTTTACGTTGCACCAAAACTAGCAAAAACTGATTCCCCTCCGAATCTGAAAGGGAGTCCTTTTTGATGATGGTGGTGATAATCGGAGCATTACCCTTCCGTGGGGACTCGCGAGAATATGGGGAGTGAGTTCCCGGGACAAACAAAAACGAGGGCACTCCTCAAGTGGAGTCCTCGGGGAACGGCGAGAATACGCCTATAGTTTGTTATTTAACATATTCCCGACGATGTCAACTTTCCGTGTGTTTTCGCGATCAGTCCAGCTGGAAAGTGGAAAGTTATTCCAGGATCGCTTTCACACAGTTTTCGCGATGCGCTTCGCTCGCCGGAAAGTGATTCCGAGATCTCGCGAAAACCATCCTTTGGTGAAGACTGCTTAGTGCCTGAGCACACATTTTTCTTAAATCTTTTTCGTCAAGCATACAACAAAGGTACAAGCGCATAGAGGTACCACAAATCCGTCAGGAAAGTCGACTATTTAAAGAACGACATTCGTGAATAGCGGAGCACCGGAGTAACGCATTTTCACCGGATCTTCAAGACTCTTTAAGTCGATAAGTGATGAGTAACTAGACTGTCCTTTCTCAGCCCTTTTCGGTTAAACTTTAAGGAATATTTTTTGCGTTCTCGGAACAGTGTTTTTCTGCGCTTTTAGAATTCGAACCTAAATAAAATGATTAATAATGATCATAAACATTATTACATGTGATAGAAGTAAAATATGTGTTTAGATGTATAGGATAAATAGTTTAGCTGAACGGGCTGAACCCCATAGACAAAGTCCGTCCCGATGAAAAATGTATCTATATAGTATGAAGTTGTACGAAAAAGTAGCATGCAGTACTAACTGATGCTACTACATGTTTCTACTTCAAGGCTACCGTGTTACTGCATACTACTGCATGCTACTATTAGCAAGACTGGATGCTACTATGGAAAGACAGGATGCTACTGGATACTACTACTCAAGATTGGACCAGTCTGAGGCACATTAAATGATAGTAGTCTTTGCTATTACATAGTATTACATGCACATTTTTCGTACAACTACCATACTACTACGCAGGCTACAAATTTTTCATCGGGGTATCCAGGACTTTATCGGGGGGGGGGGGGTGTAAGCTGAGACGCAGAGCTTGTGTGATTCAAGGCTTCAGTGTGACAAAGAATCTGCTATTTTTAGGAAAAACCGACTATTTTCAAGAAAAGTCCAAGAAAAAAAATCGCTTGTTTTTACGAAAAATAGCGGTGTTATTTCCGCCTAGTGTTATTTTGCTCTGGTAGCAGACTTCCTTTTTCAGGCTCAGGTTCAGGTTCTTTAATTTCCAAAACATTTCGTAACAGTATATTTCGATCACTGGGAGCCGGCAGGGATACGAGCTCGTTAGCTCGGCCCATTTTTGGGATCCCAAAACGTAAGTGGAGGGATACCTATGACATCGCAAAAGTTGTCCGTCTGTCTGTCCGTCTGTCAGTCTGTCTGTCTGTCCGCACGATAGCTCTCGAGGGGATTGAGATATTTTGATGAAACTTGGTGGGAGGATCCTTTAGGTCAAAGTACAGGTCAAGTTCGAAGATGGGCTCTGTAGTCCCATATTTAAGGGTGGGGGAGGGGTTTCAAATTAATGGGCAAACAAAAATATTTTTTGAAAGCTATTTAGATAGTTGATTTAGGGGTAAGGAGACATGCTGAATTCGAATATGAAATTTATTTTCTCGCCGGACAAATAGTTCACCCGAAATCCGGCTAAAACCGGAAAATTTGTGAAAAGTAAAAGTTTAATATCAAGTTGATTAGAGGTTCAATTTAAGGGCAAGCAGATGTGCTGAGTCCGAATGTGAAAATTAATTTCTCGCCGGACAATTAGTTCGACCGGAATCCGGCCAAAACCGGAGAATTTGTTAAAAGTAAAAGTTTTATTTAAATTTGATAAGATGTTCGATTTGCGGGTAAGCACACATACTGAATTCGTATATGACACTCATTTTGTGACCGGACGCATAGATCGCTCGGAATCCGGCTGAAACCGGAAAATTTGTTAAAAGTAAAAGTTTAATCTGAAGTTGATTAGAGGTTCCATGTAGGGGTAAGGAGACATGCTGAATTCATTTTTGAGCTTTAGTTTTTTTGTCGGACAAGTAGTTTGTCCGGAATCTGGCCGAAACCGGAAGTTGGGCAGAACCCGATGAAAAATTTGTAGCCTGCGTAGTAGTATGGTAGTAGTACGAAAAAGTTGCATGAAATACTATGTAATAGCAAAGAATACTATAATTTAATGTGCCTCAGACTGGTCCAGTCTTATGTAGTAGTATCCAGTAGCATCCTGTCTTGCCATAGTAACATCTAGTCTTGCTAATAGTACCATATAGTAGTATGCAGTAACACGGTAGCCTTGAAGTAGAAGCATGTAGTAGCATCGTTAGTATACTGCAGATAATACTATTTTGAGATAAATTTTTCATCGGGAAGTAAGGAAGAAAGGAGATACGACGTATAGGCTATAGGGTAAACCATATGCTGAATCCATATCTGAATATTTGACAGCGCAAAACGGATATCTGAATAGATCTGAACTGAAAATTTTGGGATCCCATCGAAACCTTTGGTCTTGTTCTCTACGCCGTATTCCCGTCTCGCCCCTTGACAAAAGCTTGTCACAAGGATACACAAGAATTAGGTGTCTTTTTAGTTAAGCTTTAAAAGGATCGACGGAGGCCGAGGTCGATGGTCGAGGGGGTTTCGAGGGATCGGCGGTCGGGGTTTAAAAGGATCGATACGCGGAAACAAGCTCCTCATTCTCTTTGTCGTTTTTCAGCGAAAGCCACCCTTCGCGAGTTCGGGGTTGAATAAATTCGCTGCTTGCCCCGAATTCGTGGCTTCAATCGAACTAAGACAAGAAAATTGGCCATCACATTTACGCCTCGTCGAGGCTGAAGGTGGTCGGAAGTCCCAGCGAAGCTCTCTCACGAAGTGGCAATAACGAGATGCAGAGCTTTAGAATCGGGACGGATCGGTGTTAAGAAGACATTAGGTTCTGTGATATTCAAACTGTGTAACTTGTTTAGAGCCTAATCAAATTGTATAACTTGCTTACAGCCTGAACTCGGGAAAAACACTACTGTGTCGCCTCAGAACAATTTCAGGTTCAATCAATCTGTCAGGAATTCTTATACACGCTCAGTTCAGAACAATATGAGAGGTATCATGTGAATTTAAGTGTGAGCGAACCACCTAATTTATACTTAGCGGATTTTTGTTGAGAATAGTGCGTTTCTGTCAATGACGCACCCGACAAAACTTTTCCCCATTTAATTCTTTTACAGACTTGCACGCTTGAACTAATTCTTCTTCTTAAAGCAAATTCAGAACTTTCTCAGAGTACTTGTACTTTGTTTTGGATCAAATGTAAAGATTTCGTCGTATTTCTGGAGGGAAGTAAATGTCAATATGAAGAAAAATAGAACTAAGCGTACCTGGTCTGATATTGTGAGTGCCAACTGTAGAAAGTGAGTTTAAAGCGTTGTATTACGAGGAAAATTTCTAATCTAAAGCATTTTTTGTATAACTGGTAAAAAGCTCAGCTCTCCGGGATGTTCTGTATTCGCGAGGGGTTGCCCACTCTCAACTTCAGTGTATAGCAAGTGCCCGGTCGATGCCGGCACCGGTTGACACCAGTCGGCACCGATTGCCAAATGTTGAAACATCAGAATAAGCATTTTTAGAAGCGTTTGAAAGACGAATCGCTTAAAGGCGGCTTCACATTGCCACTCAAGAACTGAAGTTAAGGCGGCTTCACATTGCCACTTAAGAACTAAAGTTAGGTAGCAAAAGTTACGTTAAGTTAAGTAAGCCTTTCACACTGTACTTAGGCCTTTCTCACCAAGGAGCTGAAGCTAAGTAAATTTTCTTCATTTCTTCCTAGATTTTCACCCTTTTCATCATCTTTTTATTCAAACAATGTTTACAACGGGTAGGTCAGCTACGATTCTTCATCAGCGATATTTCGGCCCTTTTTGGCAAGGGTCCTCGTCAGGCTGTCAATCCTCTGGTTCAACTTCGGGGAAGGAAACAAACCTGTAATCTTAGTGTTTCCTTCCCCGAAGTTGAACCAGAGGATTGACAGAGGATTGAACAAAACAGTTGAAAAATTTTCAACTTTGAAAAATAGTAAAGTTAAGTGAGATTTCTTACGTTAAGTGGGACTTTAGACGCATAAAGTACACTTAAGAGGCCTAAGTACTCCAGTGTGAAAGGGGTCTTAAGTCAGTGTGAAGCCGCCTTAATTTATGGCCGGTATCGCTGAATTCGGTCGGTGTCAAGAAGGGAGTACAGCAGGTGCCGGGAAGTGGGTAACCCCTCGGTTATTCGTAAAATGCTACGATTTTTGCCTGACTTTTTTTATTTGCTCAAGGTGTGATTTAGATTTTACATTTGGATTGTAATCAAGTGCTCTTAAATTAGAGTCTAACTCGAAGAATCTGCATAGCGAAAAGAATGAAGTGTGCTTCTGTTGTTATGTTGCTGTAGGTCTATTTGTACAGTAAGCACTTGCGTATGTGTATTACAGTTGTATCGCAGTTGAATAACAAAATGTCAACATCTGCTATCTACGATCGCTTTCTTAATAGCCGGATGCAAGAGTGCAGTTGAACCTCGTCGCTGGGGGGGGGGGGGATTCAATGAATCTACCAAACAGAATCCACGTACTTCCACTTAAAGGACGTGTCGCACTTATGATACTACTTCAGTAGTACTCGTCTCTCGTCTCTACTTTCCATCCATTCTCGTTACATCGCTTTCATAATAACCGAATGTAGTTGAATCTTTGCACTGGGGGGGGGGGGGGGGGGGGGGGTATGAATCTACCAAAGAAAATACATGCACTTCGCTTAAAGGACACGTCGTACTATGACACTAATTCATTCTACTTTAGTACTACTCCCATCCGTTCTCGTTACCGAGAAACTGCACTTCATAAGTCATAATCTCCCTTCTGGTATTGGACTGATTAGAACACGTGCTACCTTTGTTCTCTGTACGTGACGTACCAGGCTCCCGATCATTGTTTCCGAGAATTTTATTGGTCAGCAGACCGGCTATACAAAATTGGCACGTAAGGTAAGGGACACGGAAAGAGGAATTCCGGAACAGCCGAAGCGTTGTTTAATTTGCTGTGACCATAGCGAAGCGAACTATCCCAGAACATCTTAGCTAGCAGATACCAGAATTTAGTACGAGCTGTCCTTTAAGGTAAGGTGAGGTACAATTTTATTAAAATGGAAATGACAATACGTGTTATACCACCTTTTCTTCCCTTTTGTGGCAAGCCATCATGGTGCCTTCTTCAAGCTCGTCTGCCACCTAACGCACATTTTTCTAGGTACCAATTCGAAGTTGGGTCGACTTTTGGCTTGTCTTACAGGGTCCGTCACTAACCAGACTCGAACCTACACCGCAGGGTGTCAGGAAAATTCCGTTTTCGGCGCTAACCACAAAAATCGCTTTGTTATTATGTGATTGGAGTTGAAATTTCTAGAAATTCTTGCAAAGTTCCATCCCGATGTCTCCAGTCTAAGCGGGTCACGTATTCCCCCCCCCCCCCCCAATAGTTGTCCGATCCTGTCCGGACATGAAAACATCAGCAGAGACATGTCGTCTGTTCAAGTATAATAGTTCATTGGAGTCCGACCACGCGTTCCAAAGTTACGCATGATTCAATATTCCGAATTCCCCCTCCCTCCACTCTCCCCATGATGATCGGACCAAGGAAATTTTTATCAGTTTGATCGGGTCCTTGGTATGCCTGCCAAGTTTTGTCGTGAAAATCCCCCAAACCACCATCACCGAAATTCCGAAAAACGCCCCCCCCCCCAAGTGTCCGGATTCAGTTTATTTGTAAATGATTTATCTAGAGCAGATGTCTGTTCTTCCCAGCAAATTTCACTCCGATCCCTCCATTCTAACCGTCTGTATAGATTTCCCCCCCCCCCCCCCCCAATTACCCCACAGCTGTCGAATCCGGTCCAGACTTCAGTTGGGATATCATAGATATGTCACCTATTTCGTTTTAAAGTTTCATTCTAATCCGATCGCCCGTTCGAAAGTTAAGCACTACTCAATTTTCCAGATTCCCCGCCCCCCACTCCCCTCCCCCCACCCAGAAGCTCGGATCGGGAAACTGATTATTTCCAAGTTAGTTTGGTCGGGTCCCTGATCGGCCTGCCAAGTTTCATCGTTTTAGCATATCTGGAAGTACCCTAACTCGAGAAAGTGTGACAGACTGTCCGACAGACGAAATTGCGATGGCACTTGAGCTAGAGGCTGCAAGTGCCATAAAAACAGTTAGTCTGTCAAGTCAACATGTGCCAATGTTGGCGCACATAAGGTGTGGAGCACAGGCCCTTCTGTTGTCGGG
The DNA here is from genome assembly GCA_030848855.1 of Branchinecta sandiegonensis. Taxonomy (NCBI): domain Eukaryota; kingdom Metazoa; phylum Arthropoda; class Branchiopoda; order Anostraca; family Branchinectidae; genus Branchinecta; species Branchinecta sandiegonensis. The sequence continues at coordinate 25,438,846 of JAUPMV010000001.1, read as the reverse complement.
AAAGGCTTGGCTTCTTATTTCAAGAATCATTAGATGCCGTTATTTGCGTTTTTGTTGTGGCTTTTGCCTTTGGCGTTTACCCTTTCTGAGCGCAAACTCTGTTTTACTGAGAGCTTTCCGCTTCCCTTGAATAAAATGTGATTTTGATGAATGGTTTTTACTTGTGTTTTAATATTTTAAATTCGGAATCCAGGACAGACAACACCTGCTACTTATCACCTTGATTCAAATCCATGTTCTATTGGATTTTGTAACAGACTGGTAAAATTGATGGCAAAAGCCATAAGTAGGGCGTAATTTCGTCACCTACCAAGCTTGCTTTTTTGTAAGAAGGCGAGGGAAAAGGCGAGAGTCGGCACTTGCCTTTTTGACAAGAAACGGGGAGTTGTCAAGTAGCGCCTAGGGCCATTTAACGAAAACGCAGAAAAGTAAAAAGTCGTCGAAATGCGAGTGAAAAGCCGAGCAAAGACGCAACCGTTACTATTTGGCTCGTTCTTTAGCATTGTTTTTGAGAAGACTAACGACGTGTCAGTTCAGGTTTGTTGTCCTAATGAACATTCCTGGTTCTTTCCTCTTTTTCCTCGGTCACAATGAACGATTTATAACGAACTGTTCGAGTTTTTTTTTTGGAAAACTCAAAATCGTTTAGGGAAAAGTTAGAGAGTTAGAGAAACACATCAGCAGGGCCCAGTAGGGGCCTATCCTACCTGTCTGGTGATCCGGCACTGGTTATAATAGGAATCGGAGGTGGGGAGCCATAAAAGGACCGGGGCCCCAAAAGGAGCGGGTCCCATATGCAGGAGAGAGTGTCATAAAAGGAGGGGGGGGGGTCCTAGCAGCAGCGGAGCCCATGCAAGTGCCTACTCTGCCGATTCGTTCTTCTGCCACTGGATTCAGAGAAGGGGGATCATAAAGGAGCGGGAGCCTCGAAGAGAAGCAGCGCCCATGCGCAGATGACTATTTGGTGATCTGGCAGCGGGTATAACAGGAATCGCAGGAGGGGGACCATAAAAGGAGCGGGTCCCATGCAGGTGTCTACTCCGCATATTTGGTCATCCGGCACTGGGTGAGAGGGGCGCATAATATGCTCTCTGCCTGTTTGTTATTCTTCCACGGGGTATAACAGGAAGCGGAGGCGGGAATCATAAAAGGAGCGGGAGCCTCTTAGTGTGAGCGGGGCGCACAATATGCTCTCTGCCTATTTGGTGTACCGGCACGGGGTATAACAGGAGGCGGGGATCATGAAAGGAGCGGGAGCCTCCAAGGGTAGCAGCGCCCATATGCAGGTGCCTACCTGGTGATCCGCCACTGGGTATAACAGGAATCGAAGGAGAGGGACCATAAAAGGAGCGGGTCTCATGCAGGTGCCTACTCCACATATTTGGTCATCCGGCACTGGGTGAGCGGGGCGCATAATACGCTCTCTGCCTATTCGGAGTTCCGGCTCGTGGTAGAACAGGAAACGGAGGCGGAGATCATAAAAGGAGCGTGAGCCTCTAAGGGTGAGCGGGGTGCATTATACGCTCTCTGCCTATGTGGTGTTCCGGCACGGGGTATAACAGGAGGCGGGGATCATATAAGGAGCGGGAGCCTCTAAGAGTAGCAGCGCCCATATGCAGGTTGCCTACTCTGCCTATCTGGTGATCCGCCACTGGGTACAACAGCAATCGGAGGCAGGGGACCTTTAACGGACCCCTCTTGCTTATTCTGCCTTTTATATTATCCTAGCTCCCTTATGGAATTATAAGCTTATGAAATCCCCACCTTTCGTCATTGTTTCGTTTTGAGTTTTTAGTTTTTAACTTCACCGAAATACTTCAAGGTCCGCCGTCAACTCTTTCATACATAAGGGGATGCACTCATGGGAAGCTTCAAAGTGGAAGACATGGTAGACCATCAGGTCTATCTTCTGTTTCAAAATCCTTTTGTTTTGCTTTTTTTGCCCACTTTTTAGCCTCGGCGCGTCTGGTTTTCAAATACTTTGCGCCCAGCTGCCGCGCCGGAGAGCGGGAAAGCTTGATAGAGTTGCCAAACGCTAATAAGAAAATCCCTAGTTTCATGTGGAAAATACTGTTTTGCTCAGATATTTCTGATATCTCTGCACCATTTCTTCGTAATAAGATAATTTCTAGGAAGAGTTGTGCTAAGGAGCGGGCGCCCTTATAGGAGCAGGACCCATATACATGTGCCTATCTGGGGATCAATCCACAGCTTGATTGACCAGGAACTGGAGGCGGGGGACCCTAAAAAGAGCAGGGTTATATGCCACTACACTGTAAAAAGTCTCCCCTTTCTCGGACTTTAGGAGTTGTGCGTCACCGATTTCGGACATTTTTATTCGTAACTCGGAGAATCTAAATCCGAATTCGGAGAGTTATATTCCGATGCAGGACTAAAAGGCCAGACTGCAAAATACTGCAGTTTCGGATTTTAATTCTCCGAATTCCGATTAAAAATGGAAGAAATCGGTGACGCACAACTACTAGAGTCCGATAAAGGAGAGACTTTTTACAGTGTAGCTACTCTGCCTATTTTTGTAACAGGAATCGGAAGTATTTGCAGGCCTTTTTTCTAGTATGCACTGCAATTTCACCAGGGAATTTGGCATGATGCATAGAAGCTAGTGTACTGCTTTTCTGGTTCTGGTCTGTTGTACTAAGTAAGTAAGTAAGTAATTTATTTCTAACCCGCCATTTCAAAAAGCGGAGTAAATAAAAGAAAATAAACTGCGAATAACTTAGAACAATGTTGCTGTATCCAAATCAGATAATTCGCCAGAAGAACATCGTGACCATAAATTAGATCGGAAAACACAATCCACGCTTAGCAACTGCTAAAGAACCTGTCGACCGTGTCTTGTGAAAAAGTGACAGGCCGAAGTAATTAAAACCTCATCCGCCGCTGCTCCATCTCTGTCTGAGTTGATGTACAAAGTACGAGACCCGGAGATGTGTCTGCTTTTTGCGCCTACCGACAAGGCTACAAAACCGGAAATTTGACTTCTAAAATGCTCTTTAGCCCTGTAAGAAAATGAATCAAAGCAATACCAGAGGCAAAAACATGAAAAGGAATGGGGAACCCGCGGACAAACAAGCTTCTTGAAACACACTTTGGCGTTGGGTATAATCATGAGCTGCGGTGATACCGGCTACAACAATATTACCCGTTGAAAAAAATTAAAAAAAGTTAGAACCAACGAAGTTAAAACCTGTTTGTATTGGCGAAATCCCGCATTAATTGTTTTATGTTTGTAGAATTTCGATGTTCCTTTTGTTGGATAGATAGACAATTTGACAGACCCTAAAATAACCCTCGAAATAACCACTGATAAGAAATAATCCGTTTTGTTACTGGCGCTTTAATAAATCGTTATTGGTTCGTGTTCGACCAAGGTCAATTACCAACCCATCAACTGCCTGTCGACGAGCAAAATAATGCTTAAAGCACAACGCGGACTAGAATGATCTTTTCACGTCGAGTCGGCTCAGAAATTTCGTTTTCCGAAAATAAAAGTACTTTCTAATTGTGGCGATTTAATTGCTAGCACTAGTCAAATAAATAAATAATGTACTTTATTTCCTAAATAGATTTTTATTTTACATGCTTGCCTTGGATCGTCATTCACACTAAATGGACATTCGTGTATACGTACAACATAATGAACATCGTTTTAACTTAACAGGAATTAAAATATAGGGTGAAATACTGTACAAAGATTTCAGATCATTAGTCGAGTTTATGGTTGGTCTTACTAGTCTCTAGGAAGCAGCGTCCCCTGTCTTTGTTGCGTATTGGGCCTGCTACTTGCTAGAGTCTCGAGAATCGGATAAATGGCACGATGCCGCTCCCAGACGCTATTGTCAGTTGATGCCATCTTTCAGCAAGGGTTGGCAGGCAGGGTTGCCAAGTGTGACACTTTTGGTGCTTTTTGACACTTTTTGTCTCTGGGTGACACCGTGACACTTATTCTCTGAAAGTGACATCTTTTTGTACGAATGACACTTTTTAGGTGAGAAACGCACTTTTTCATTTGCTTTACTAAAGTGACGGATTACCGCCCCCAAAACACTGCCCAAACATGAACTTTACTTTGATTTTATACACAAAAACTGTTTGAAGCCTTAAATGAAGCTCATTTCCGGTAAATTTGTTACGAAACTGTGATGCAACAGTTAAGAACTGTTTTGAAAAATGTTGTTACAAATTCAGTTATTACCAATTTTGCGCGTGGTGCAACGGAATGCACAAAAATAATCGAGGTGTCAAAAAGCACTTTTTTGTCAGCAGTTGTGACACTTTTATGAGTCGAGCTCTTGGCAACCATGTTGGCAGGTCAAGCTTGACCAGGTCATCCTCGTATGAAACATAATCGGGCCGAGCCTAACCTTAAAGTACAATGGGCAGATCAGACTGACATAATGTCATACTACCACTCCCTAGAATGCAATATTACATCAGAAATCAGACGATTCCTAAACAATTTATTGCCGCATGTGCATTGTTACGACGTTTTTTGCTGCCTGCCATCCTCCAAGCTACTAGCCTTGACAAATATAAGTGGAGTTTCTTTATGCTATCCATTCATTGTTATTATACACTCCGAATTATCTGTATTATTGACAAAGAAATCCATTGATAGTATTAACTGAGAATTTCTTGCACATTCTGGACTCAGCTGCAAGCAAGTCTGTGATATTTGTACATTTTTGTCACTCCTTTGACTTCACATGCAGAAATCAAAACTTCTATCAGGTACTACAAGAAATAGAAGTTTCGCCCGATAGTATTTGAGCAATCTGCCAGCATTAGAGACTGCTTAGTTTCCTAGATACGGCACTCTTTATCGCTCAGCACTGTAAAATCATCGATTTTCGTGCGTGAACGAGAGTTTTTGAATTTTCGCGCCTTACAAGCGCTATCTTCAAAATCATCTCAGCCGAGCCAGCGAACAGGTAATGAAAGGCGGTAACAAGAAAACGGCTTATTTCCGAAGCGAGCGTTTTATGAAAAATAAAGCATAATTAGTGCCCACTGTACTTTAACAGCCCTTTTCTGGGTTTTTCGAGTCTTTCAGTCTGTGCGTTTGTGAGTGCCAAACCGGACAAGCATACTCCAAGCAAGGTCGAATGCACGTGCAGCAAATACTGCGTAAATCTCGCGACGGAATAGCAAACTGTCTCAGGACCACGATCGACTTGAGGAGTGGTGCTGCTTTTCGGCTAACATACTGTACGCGGGAACTTCACTCATCCTTCCGCTATCCGACGCGGCTGCTGGACGCAAACTTTTTGAATATTTAACGTGGCATGTTTAAGAAGTGGAAATACCAAGCAAAATAAAAGAGGTCTTAAACAGAAGATAGGCCTCCCATTTCTTCCAAAATGAAAAGCAACATTTTGAAGCTTATCATGTCCATATGTGTGTAATAGTTGTCGGCGGACCTTGAAGCTTTCGGTGAAGCTCACGTTACGTAACTGGCAAAAGCCGGCTCGGTGTGTCGCAAATGTCGCAAGTTCAAACAAAACGATGGCGAAAGGCGGGGATTTCAGAAGATTATAATTCTAAAAGGGGGGGAGCTATATATAGTATAAAAGGCAGAATAAGCAAGAGGGGCCCTAAAGGACTTGTCGTAACTAAAGGCGGCTTCACATTGCCACTTAAAAACTAAAATTAAGTAGCAAAAGTTACGTTAAGTTAAGTAAGCCTTTCACACTGTACTTAGGCCTTTCACGCCAAGGAGCTGAAGCTAAGTAAATTTTCTTCATTTCTTCATAGATTTTCACCCTTTTCATCATCAGCGAATAATTCATCAGCGAATAGCCATTCTCCTCTCTTCCTGGTCTTGGGGCACCTAGGACCCTTCTTGGACACCCCCTTGGCACCTAACCACGTGTAAAAAGTTGAAATAACTTTGAATAATAGTAAAGTTAAGTGAGATTTTTTTCGTTAAGTGCGACTTTAGACGCGTAAAGTACACTTAAAAGGCCTAAGTACTCCAGTGTGAAAGGGTCTTAAGTCAGTGTGAAGCCGCCTTAACTCTTCATGCGTATTTTTTCCATCCACTCCGATCCACTATCATTCCCGAGCTGCTAAATTTCCTTTGTAAGGTTGATCCTTTGCAATGAGGTTATCCGGATTCTTTGAGCTTACGGAGCCGATTAGGCTCCCGCTTATGATTTCTCAGGGGCTTATTGGTCAGAAATAACGGCTCTGCAAGTTTTTTCCGTGTTATCTCATCAAAACCATGGCGATGCCCGAGGCTGGAAACAGCCAAGACAGGTTTGTAATCGTCGAGAAACCCAGCAGAGTTTCAAAGGTAGTTGGAACAGCGATTCCCGACCTTCTCCATACCGCGTACCCCTAAGCAACGTTAAAAAATCTTGCATACTCCTTTTTTTACGGATTGTTATTTTACTACTTTTTACGACGATTAGAATGTCGCAATATTTAGTGTCATCAGTGATAAGGCAAAAATGTGTATTTGAAATTGCGTACTATGTGGTATCTGTCTTGAACTCAAAAACGATTGAATGAAGCTATTAAAGCTACGGATTAACCAGACTTTGGGACCTTCGTGTACCCCTTGCGAGGGTCTCTCTTAGGGTACACGTACCACCGGTTGGGAACCACTGGGACTGAAAGCGTGTTGATACTTGTGCTTCAAGAGGCCTACAATCTGCGTTGTCATTGGTCGAAGACTTCTGCGATTTGTCACAAGTTTTCTACTTCTATCCAGATATACAGCTGTGAAAAAAGTGTCACAGGATATCACACTTTATGTAGGTGCCGGAATGTCACAGATTTTTGCGGCCAAATGTCACAGGTTCCGTCAGAGAAAAGTGGCAGCACTGCCTCCAATAAGCTGTTTCCACTCAGAACCAACTCCTTCTAGTTCGTTTTGCGATACCTGCAACCCAACTTCCTCAACGAGGGGCTGCCCACTCTCGATCTTAGTGTACAGCAAGTGCAGGTGCCGCGGTGGCCTAATTCCCCTGTTCGAAGTTAAAACATGAAAACCAGCCTGTCTAGAAGCGGGAATCGCCTAATTTATACACTGTCAGAAGTTTCATAACAGATAACATGACGATGCGCGGTTTCACCAGACAACATTTGGGGTGTCTTAAAGCCGAAAAACCGCTGAAAAAGCATCTGCTGACTTGTTTGTTTGTCGTCATGATATCGGTAAGATAAGTAGATACTTTTTTGGCCTTTCCTGGCGATGCTTGTTATGCATAACGTTCAATTCATAACGTTACCAAAATCACAACAGGTTACACCGCAAGTGTTATCTGTTGAACCTGCACATCCTTGTGTTATCTGTAATGAAACTTCTGACAGTGTGCTCGGCATCGCTGGGTTCGGTCGATGCCGGGAAGAGTGTACAGCAGGTGACGGGGAGTGAGTAACCCCTAAAAATATCATAAACAGAGTTCACATTTCAGGTTGATACTTGCAAGTGTCGAACCATTTGGCTCGAGACCAGGATGAAGTTTGGTGATGCCGCAACTCTTCAACACCTTCCATGCTCATAATTATTCACCATTTTAATAATTAGCTATCTTTTATTCTGGAATACAATTAATTCATCGTTGATGCGAACCTTTTGATGACTTCTTTCATTTTTGTTTTGTTCTTGCTCGGAATCGGATGCAGCGTTCGAAAAGATTGTCTCGTGCCTGGAACTTCACATGACCCAAGAGCAAGCGTAAATCTGTATAAAGCTGAAGATATGATACGGTGTTTTCGCACCGACAAAAACTTACTAGATATACCGAGTATGCACGAACGAATGAACAAATTAACTAATTATTCCCCAAAAGCCGGTGGGGCCATGACGGAAAAAAATTAAAAAAATAAATACTCCGAAACTCAATGTGAACAACAAAAGAGAACAAGAGCTACGATCTCATATGGCACTTCTTACGAGTATGCGATAACAGTGAGAGCGTCACAAAATACCCCGCCATCCAATATTGAGGTTCGGACCTAGAAATAGCATATCTAGTTTCACTCAAGTCTGAGCATTTCCGACATCGCCTCGGATCATCTAGGGTAAATGACTTTTCTACCTTCCAAGTTTCAACCAAATAGATCCCTTCGTTTGGTCCCTAGACATGCTACACGATTTCCGACATACCCCATCCAACTCCCCCAACCGCGAACTCCTAAAAGGATCATCTGAAGCATTTTCTCTTGTCACCTCTTTCACTTGGATCTGAGCATTTTTTGGGAACTTCCGGTAACTCCCTCCCCACCGTGGTCGGATCCGGCTCGAACCCTAAAATATGTCAAAAAATATGACGGATCCAAGAACACAAGTTTTCCTAAGGCAGTGTGTCGGGTTTGTGGGTATTGTATGGGGCTAGAACCGGAAATTTGAAGATAGGCTATGCTCCAATTCCAGTCAAACTTGATGGACGGGAAGAGGAGATGTCAGAGATGCGAGTTTCATGTTTTCAAGTCGTATTCGGCCACAGTAGAGGGAGTTGGTCAAAGTTTCATCGTCCTTAGAACATCTTGAACTATCCTAACTGGCGATCACCGGATTTCTGGGAAACACCCTCCAACTCCCCCCACAAGAGCCCCGATACGATCTGGTTCTGTCAACTCCGTACCTAAGGCTAAAGCTTGTTCTTCCCACCAAGTTCATTCCTACTCCCTTCACTCTATGCGTTTCATTAGATTTCTGGTGCTCCCCCCCCTCCCCACAAGTATAGGATCTGTTCAGGACTTGGCTTGGAATATCTGAGATGATAGTTGTTTCCACTTGCGAAGTTTCATTCGATTCCGATCACCGGTTCAAAAGTTATGCATGTCACTAGATTCCGGGTTCCCCCAAGTTTCATCGTCCTTCCTTGCACATCAGGAAGTCCCCCCCCCCAATTCGCCCACAGCGCCCGAATCTGGTCCGGTTACGTCAACGATGTATCTAGGACTTGTGCTTGTTCTTCCCACAATGTTTCATCCAGATTCCTCCACTCTAAGCGTTTCCCAAGTTTTTCGATTCCCCCCTCCAGCTCCCCCCGGAAAGTCACCGGATACGGTCCGGATTGAAGGGTCGTCTGAGACACTGCGTCTTTCCAAATATCAAGTTTCATTAAGATTTATCACCTGTTCAAAAGTTATTAATACCTCAAGATTCCGGATTCCCCCTCCCTCCACTCCCCCCACGATGCTCGGATTGGGGAGTGACTATTTCCAGCTTAATCTTTGGGGTCCCTGATACGCTTGCCAAGTTTTATCGTCCTAGCTTATGTGGAAGTGCCCGAACTAGCAAAACCTGGACCGACAGACCGACGGACGGACAGAGATTACGATCGCTATCTGGCACTTTGCCGAATGGCAAGTGTCATAAAAACCCTTGCTCCAAAACAATCACGGTACTCAGTAGCCCCTGCGGAACCTCCCAAAGTGACGATGGCTTGACGATTGGCGAAAGCTCAAGGACGACGGCTCACAATATTTAACCAGTGGATACACTGCAAAAAAAAATCTTGCAGTATTTGCTACTGGGATTCATCTTGTCTTTATTGAGATAAGATTATCCCTAACCCGGGTTAATTGTCTCAAAATAGAGATAAGAAAAAATCCGAGTAGCAAATACTGCATCCTTATTCGAAGAAACTTTTTACAGTGTAGGTTTTAATGGGGGTTAGTTTTGGTCTCAGGGCAGCTAGGATTGCTAGACGGCCTAGATGACGTAGATTTTGTTTCAAAATGGCTTGGCAAAATGGCTTTCAAAATCTTCCTCCTTAGTACTATTTTTGGCCGATAATTAGGTTTCAAAAGACAAAATGAAAAGCAATGACTAAGGTACACTGGAAAACTACATTAAATTTGCTCCAATGAGAGTAATTAATTTTGATTCTGTGTAATCAGATATTTGATTCCCCCCCCCCCCCCCCCCTCAAGGTACGGCAATGCTGCAAGTGATATAACTGGGCTTGGAAGGAACAAGAAAGCCAGTTGTGTGAAAGAGTTTGTTGAGAACGGAATGTATATACTGATTTAGATAAGAACTGGCCAGTGGTGTGAAAGAGCTTGTTGAGAACGGAATGTATATACTGATTTAGAGAAGAACTGGCTGGAACTCCGAGTTAAAGCTTCCGCGATTTCTCGGGAATATATATATATATATATATGTATACATATATATATCAAGTAATTGTTAAACAGGCACCTTTGAATATTATTTTGTCTTTGCTGTAGTCTGCGTCGGTCTTCTGGTCGTCTTTTGGTTTGTCAAGTTCGCATCGTTTCGTCTGTTGCTGTTGTGTTAGAAAATGTAATTTAGTTTGTTCTTTGCTGAAGACACACAGAATTTTGTTAGAAAAAAGTGCACGAATCAAAAGGAAAGTCCAAATCCTAGGACAAAACTCCACAGGGTAAGCACCAACACAACCAACAGGTTGCCGGAAGTGCAGCAGACATTCGAACGTATATTTATCCCTGGCAGAACACAAAAAACCCTACTCGTTTTTGTTTCTTGCATTATGAGTGGTCAGCTTGGCTTTAAACCTCATATTTGCTTTGTTTCTGTTATTTAAGCCCTGAAATGCTGAAATACTGAGCGTGTTTTGTCATACTAATGAGATCATAAAGTGCCTAACTTGCTGGATCAGCTTTTATCCCCTCCAGTCGGGGGACAACAACATTGTTTTTCAAGGGATCTAATTTATTGCGTTCTGTGCAGCGAAACTTCTCCTCCCCTCTCATCATAAGTTTCCTAGACATAAACAAGTACAAAGAGCTAGAATAAGGTATACAGAGTAGGAAGATCTTGATGAGATCAAATGGCACGACATCTGGTGATGAAAATGATGTGACTGCGAACTTGTGATACTAAGATGTGGGAACGTTATGGAGAGAAAAAAGCTTTAGTCGAACGCTGTAACGTCGAGTGACGAAGATGATGTCGCATCGTCTGATCGCATCAGATATGTGGTAATACTGCTTGGGGTAAAAAAGAAAAGAACAATTAATTAAGCTTTAAAAAGAAGAGAGGATTTTTGTTAAAAATGAATGATGAATAACATAGACAAATCCGCGACAATACACTGTCAGAAGTTTCATAACAGATAACACGAGGATGCGCGGTTTCAACGGATAATGCGTAACAGATAACATTTCGGTGTTATCTGTTGTGTTTCAAAATGTTATGCATAATACGCGTTACAATCAGGAAGAACCGAAAAACCGCCGAAAAGTATCTGCTGAGTTTTCCGACATCATGACGATAAGGAATAAAGTCAGTAGATGTTATGGATAATATTTCATGCATTACGTTTTCAAACACAACAGATAAAATCCGAAATGTTATCTGTTACGCATTATCTGTTGAAACCGCGCATCCTCGTTTTATCTGTTATGAAACTTCTGACAGTGTAGGCTCGACAATCCGGCCGGTTTATCAATGTTTGACCCGACTGTTTATTCATCAATTCTCGGATTTCTGCTTTCCACCTTCTTTCCAAGATGGGAATAAGTAAGTAAGTAATTTATTTATTACCCGCCATTTTGAAAAGGCGGAGTAAATGAAGAAAATAAAGAAAATAAACAAAACACATAAACACACAGAAAAGACACTTCATTTTTAATCTTCGGTCAGGAAGCAGTGGACGACGTCATGCGCTGGTTGGGCCCTGTTGTCCACGATTTTTGAAAGCGATGAGGAAACATCCAAAAGGGTAACACTTGCATCTTGATTTTTAATTTATTTATGACCCGTAATTTTGAAAAGGCGGAGTAAATGAAGAAAATAAAGAAAATAAACAAAACACATAAACGCACAGAAAAGACACTTCATTTTTAAGCTTCGGTCAGGAAGCAGTGGACGACGTCGTGCGCTGGTTGGGCCCTGTTGTCCATGATTTTTGAAAGCGATGAGGAAACATCCAAAAAGGTAACACTTGCATCTTGATTTTTAATTTATCCAAACGGGTAACACTTACATCTTGATTTTTGAATTTCTCCGTCAATGTATGGTTACGACATAATTTCGGCAAGTAGAGAAGGTGCTTTGCACATTTAAAATAACATGATCTCATCTTTTTAATCTCCTTCTATCGCAGAACATGAGTGACGCCAGAACGAAATAGTATAGAAGGAGCGCAGAAGGTGATGTACAAATTTCCAAAGCTTTACGATTATAGCGCCCCCGGTTGGGGACGATGCGGCCATAGGTGCTACGGATTGACTTATAAACTTCACGTAACTCTTGAGGTCCATACGTAACTCTTTTGGTAGCTTCCTCAGCAGCGCATCCCTTCCTCGTTTCCTGGGATGCCAGAGTGTCCTAGAACCCACATAAATATGACCCAGCGTCTGCGGGTGACCCAGGTTCCACCTGGAGCCCGTTCGACTTGATTGTTTTAGTTTAGTGTACTGTTTGTTTTTGAGTGTCTTATTTTTGTTTTTCTTATGGTTTTCAAAAACCGTTAAATAAAGTAAATTGAAATGTGACTTCATTTATATTTTCTGGCAATGGAGCACAGGTGTCTTTCAGGATGGGCACGACCAACGAAAACTTAAAATTACCTTATCAAAGAAGAAATCCGCATAAGGGCGCTTCTGTACAAATAATCTGACAGGATGTCTCTCAATTGTTACTCGCAAGAAAAAGTCAGGTAGTGTACCAGGCTTCACGATCTGTCCCATAACACCATCATGGTGGGAGTGAACAAGTGTTTCATCCAAGCCCAAAATTAGGACCTTCCTCTTCCTAAAATAAGATAGAGCAGTTTAAAGTTAATTTGTCGAATACCTTCTGTTCCAATGTCCTTTATATTTCTTTATTTATTGTTAAATTTTGGCGTTAAGCTTTTAGCTTGTCCAAATCCCTACACAAATAAAAACAGACTACGTATAGGCTACTATACAAAGAGATACTGGCAAATTAGTTGCACATCACTAATTCCCTTAAAGAGTCTTGAATATCCGATGAAAATGCGTTACTTAGTTGCACTGCTACACATGAACAATCGATTTCACATGTTGGATTTCGCTGTCGGATTTGTGATACCTCTATGCGCTTGTACCTATGCTGTATGCTTGATGAAAATTATTAAGGACAAATAAGTGTTCACGCAGGGAGCAGTGTTCCCGGAGCCGATAACTAGCTCCAGAAAAGCCTCCGTTTGTACTGAATTTCAAATTTCAGCGTCATAGTAGAACTTGCGTGGTGGGGACGGCCGTAGATATTTGGAACATCAGCACCAGAGCAGATAGTGGTAAATCAAAAGTCCCTTAGCAGAGTCCAAATAATTCAGTGTATTCAGTTAAATAACACAAAAATGAGTTGGCTTTTCAGTTAAACTTTAAAAAATGAATTGATGTCAAGACCACCTACTCCTTTGACAGTCTGGAATACGTTGATAATGTCACTGTTCGACGTCTTCGAAACTTCCGTGGTGGTATCTGTAGACTCGTTACTTACACATACATCAGATTCCATCTCTAGGCTACCACTTGTTTTAATGTACACTCACAGAATTTACAAACTGTTAGTTCTAATTTAATATTTGTCTGGCCTTCCAGCAAGGCAAAAAAAAAAGTAGCACCGTGTACAATCTCAAAACAGATAAACGTAGATTGCCAATCTGAAGCGTTGTTCAAATGAGTGTAAAAAGCTTCACAAGAGCTATACACGTCAGCTTATTCGCCTATCAGGACGTGACGGGCATGATCAGGGAAAATAGAAATCGATCCTGTTTTCTCTTACGCAGCTCTGATAAAATCTTTGCCTGCTTGGGTTGCTCTAGCTAGCCAAGAAATAATGACGCGGAAAACTGTATCCAATCTCCCAGACCTGACTCAATCTGACCCAACCGGACCTGACCCAATCGCCCAGACCAGAAGGGGACATGCGGTAGTCCTGAACTAGACCAACGAACCAATCAGCGGGTAGCACTAATTGTAAGCACTACTGATTATGTATTATGCTGGATTTACTCTTCTTTGGTTAATCGTACATCTTGTCAGAAAAGTATACCAACTCTGTGCGAGCATATCGGAGAGCATATCGGATTCGGACATAAGAGATTCTAGGAGTATTAGACTACCAATATGCTTTATGAGTTTGTTTGTAGATTGAACGTGGGTGGCTGAATTTTGGAAACACTCACATTGTTAGAGTCACATCCAGAGATGGTACTAGCCAAAATCTTTGGGGGGGGGGGATGCAAGGAGCTTACCAGCTGGCTGGTAATTTTTACCGACTGTTTTTGCAGAAAAACGACTGTTTTCAAGAAAATCGACTGATTTTCAGAAAAAAATCAACTGTTTCAACGAAAAATCGACTGATTTTCAAAAAAAACGAATGTTCTAATGAAAAAAATTAACTGTTTTGGCGAAAAATAGCGGCGCTTCGCGCCGACTCGGTTATTTTACCGACTGGCCGACAACGTTGGGCCCCCACCCCCCCCCCCCGGTCGTGACGCCCCTGGTCACAGCCAGTTATTCGGTTTCTAACATTTAATCGTTTTAGTATAAAATAGAATAGAGCAGTGTTAATTAGCCACGGACAATTAGCCCATACACAATCTTTAACATGCCATGAATCCATCATGACGCCGTTCGCTGTGCCAAAGTAACTACCTCCTACTTTAATTGTCCATAATATATTCCCCCGACAGTTTTATAACTGTAGACGTCAATGGCAGGGAAGAGCTCATTAGACCCAGAGCAAAATAACAGTAGGGAGTAGCGCCAAAGCTTGACAAAAGTGACACAAACTCGAATAGCAGCGACACTACCACCACCAGCGATAGAGAACTTCCCTATTGAAACTCAATCAGTCGTGTACCAGCGCTGGCTCAAATAACTTCATATTTTGAATACAGCAAAAAAAAGATAAAACCTCCCCTGTTTCCTCGTTGTGTGCAGACCGCATCTTAGCTTAACACCACCGATGTCCAAGCTGGGTGTCAATTCATTTTCTTGGTGACATTAACTAGCCTTATTGACTTTATCGGACGCACTGCCAGACCCTCATTTGGGTTCCTGGGAGAGCGCCCAGTTCAACTAAATTTGTTTGGTCGGGCGCCCTACGAGCGCCCAGCTTAGTTCATTTATTCTGAGAGAGCGCTCTGCGAGCGCCCAGTTTAGCTAATTTATTTTGACTTTGACACTTTAGCCTTTTTCTTTCTTCGAGGGGGGGGGGGTGGTAGGCGAAGAGAGTGATGGTGCTCAGATTTTAGTTCTACTTTAAATGACTTTTCCAAACTGACTTGTCTTCCTCAAAGTTAATTTTTCTAACATGGGCGCCGATCCTTATATACAAGATTTCCGTCTGAATGACAAATGACACCAACTGTTTTAGCTTACTGTCTTAATGTTTCATGAATCTTTCCGTCTTAACGTCACCCTTCAGCTGGAACCAACTCAAGATCAGCTTAGTGCTAAATGAGCCACCGTGTAGTTTTGGTTTCTGCTCAGGGAACGGGAACTTAATATTTCATTCCGTTACAGCCCCATCCCATTCACATTTTCTTTCCCTACAATGCGCGCTAATGCAACTTACTTCCGTAATCGCTACATCCGTTCTTAAAGGACATGCCATACTTGTGATGGTAATTCATTCTACTCCAATATAGTATTTCCATCCGTTCTCGTTCACGAGATTCTTTTGCATATCCTATCCTATCTCCTCTATTTGCAATGTACTGATTGTCACCCTTGGCACCATTTGTTCTATTTACGTGACGTATCATTGACAATGACGCCTGCCATTGTTTCCCATTCCGTCCGAAGACCGGTTTTGCAAATTTTGCCAAGACAAGGGGCGTGGAAAGAGGAAAAAGCAGCCGAAGCTGTGTGTAATTTTCTGTAAGCAAAGCTTTTAGTTGTAAAGTGGTCAACTATCCCAGAACACCTGAGCAGAAACACCACGCATTGCGAGGTGATCCTTTAAACCCGGAGACCCGAAACTCATACGGTGCATCCCACCCCCCCAAGCGACACCTCACTGGCTCACTTGACATGTTTTCGCTTCCTTCGATGCGTCCCATGCTGTCGATGGTTGTTTGTGAGTAGTTTCTTCCCTAATTTTAAATTATCTAACTGTTTAAAATACTGGAAATTAAATAATAAATAGAGCAAGAGATCCTTTAAAGCTTTGCTAGTAACTATGCCCATTCATTCTTTGTTGATGGGAGTGTTCCCGTTGTGTGTTTTTAGTTCCTAAATTCTCACAGAATTTCTATTCTACCCGGAATCGCGATTGGTCTGTTTTGCCATCTGCGCGAGAAAAGTCTTTGATTTCGATCAGAGCTTGGTCACACTGGGCTCAAAAATCAGCCTATTCGGCAAAAAACTGAAAATCCCTAGGAGACGTGAGATTTGATTGGCTTTGTGGCCGCTCGGCGATAATGAGCAGACTGCAATTAGGGGTCAATTAAGGTTCCTTTAACATAATTATACACGCTGCTTTGCTCCAATTGATCTTCTGAATTTAAAACGACAACATTCAGAATTAGTTGTATCTTGTTCTTTTTATTTTTTCTACTTTTGCAACCCAAAAAGCCAGGAAATGAGCCCAGTGTGACCAAGCTCTCAGGAATAAAACTGATCAAAATGACAATGTGAACCAGATTGGAAAGACTTACGGGTTTTCTTGAAAAGGACATCGTAGTATTTCCACCCACTGTCGTTCCCGAGATTCTTTATCCTATGTCCACTATTAGCAAAACATTGACACAACGCTTACCACGATTTGTTCTCTTTACGTGATTATCAGGCGGCCGATCATAGTTTCCCGAGAGCTGTTTCCGTCCAAAGACCGGTTTTGCAAATTTTGCCAGATTGTCATCCAAGGCAAGGTGCATGGAAAGCGGCTAAAACAGCCGAAGCAGTTTGTAATTTACTGTAAGCATAGCTTAGTTGTAAAGTGGTCAGCTATCTGAGAACATCTAAGCAGGAACACTATATAGTGCGAGGTGTCCTTAATGTGTAGCTGACGTATCCGTTTTGCACCGTCAAATACGATTCGCAGTCAGCTTGGGCTGAAGGAATATCTATCGCCGAAGTACGGAACTTCAAATCGCCCATACATGCCGCCGACAATTATCCATCTTAGCTGGAAAGAAGAAGAAGAGACAGGTGACTCCAAATCAAAATGCAGAAGAATATCTACCCTTCCCATGCCCCAACCGAACAGCAAAAACAGCAGCCGTGTCCAGAATGAAATCACAGCACCAGCCCCAACCTATTTTCAGACAAGACGTGCACAAAATCAGATATTTAAGGAAAAATCTTTAATTGTTTTCCACAAGTTCATTTTCCAGCTTGAGCCTGAAGCGGACCTTTGCCAAGAAGGGCCGAAATATAGCTCTAATGATATGTTGCTGACGTATCCGTTTTGCACCGTCAAGTATGTATAACTTTCGAACGGGTGATCGGATCTTAATGAAACTTGATATTTGGAAAGACTCAGATGTCCCACTAAAAGTCCGGACCGGATCCGATGAATGTGGGGGGTGGAGAAGAACCGAAAATTTGTGACAAGCTTAGAGTGGAGCGATCGGGAAGAAACTTGGTGGGAAGAACAAGCACAGGAACTAGGTAACCAGTAACAGAACCGGACCGGATTGGGACACCGTGGTGGAAGTTGGAGGGTTGGGGGTCCGAAATTCCGGTGATCGCGAGTTAAGGTACTTCCAGATGTGCTAGGACGACGAAACTTGGCTGGAACATACAGAGACTCGACAAGATTGGCTTAGAAATTGTCACTTCCCAAATCCGAGCATCCCTTTCAAATTCAAATTCATTTTATTTTACCTTAATATTCTTATCGGTGACAAAAATAACAGCGGAAGTCAGCAACAATTTAAGACACTTACAGAACACTTACAAAAACAAATTATTCATAGCAATTTATTGATTTTATTTTCCCTTAAAGTACTCATCTTAACCGCTAAGTACAAACAAATTTTTTAAGCAAAATATACATTTTCATGATCCCCACCAGCCTGAACTACGAGCTCCATTAAAGTGCGCATCTTTAAGCGCAAAGTGACAAAATTCATTTGACCAAACTATACATTTCATGATCCCCGGTGGTCCATGATCATTTGTGCAACAACGATTTTATCCTAACATGAATTTCTAGCACCATTAAAGTGCGCATCTTAACCGAAAAGTGACAAAAATACTTTTGATCAAATAATATATATTCATGATCCCCAAGGGCCAATGATTATTTCTCTCTCAAGGGTTTTTCTTACAACTGAATTCCTTAAAGTACAAAGAATACTTTTGAGCAAAAGATAAATGTTCATGATTCCGATGAGCCCGTCATCATCTTTGCCTCAGGGATTTGCTTACAGATGAATTTCTAGCGCCCTTAAAGTGCGCATCATCACAGCCAACAGCAAAAATAAAATACTTTGTAAAAACGATACATTCTCACGATTTCCAAGGAATATGATCATTCTTGTCTCAAGGGTTTTGTTTATAAAAGATGAAAACAAACCCACGAATTGGCCAATTCTTACTTTCATCCTCTCTTGTCAGTTCATTTTGTTTTTCTCTTTTGTTGTTTGAAGATTTAGATGGCCCTTGTTGGCCGTCATTTTGGTAAGTAAACAATAAGGAACGGTTACGGTTAGTTAGTCTGAATGTCATCGAGGGAGGTGGAGGAGAGCTGGTGTAACATCTAGTTAAAAACTGAATGAAGTTGCTCACTGGGTATTAAAAAAATGTCCTGTAGCACAATACATTTACGGGATATGACGAAGACCAGAAATCTACAGACCCAAATCGTAGGATCACGAAGTCGAATATATAATATACCTGTACTGAACAAGACCAAAGGTTTCCATGGGACCCCAAAAATTCAAAATTTGATCCAGACAATTGGGTCTTGTCTTCGCCAGACGCCTTGAATATTTTTAGTATCAAAATTCAGAAACAGACTAGGAAGGCCAAATAGCTAATCCTCTGAGAAAACCAAGTTCAGTTATGGATTTAGCATGTTTGTTTAGCCCTATAAGTCATATCTATTTTGACGAGAACTTCCTGCCTTACTTCTGCCAATTTTCCGGTTTTGAACGAATTCCGGAACTACTTCTCCGGCGAAAAAAGAAAGCTAGAAAACGAATTCAGCGTATCTTCTTTCCCCAACATCGAATATCTGATCAACTTCAAATAAAAATTTAATTTATACAAATTTTCCGGTTCCAGCCGGATTCCGGACGAAATATATGTCCGGGTAAAAACTGATTGTCATATACGGATTCAGCATCTCTTCTCACCCATAAATCGGATATCTAATCAAATACAAATAGAACTTTTACTTTTAAAAATTTTCCGGTTTTGGCCGGATCCCGGACGAACTACTTGTCCGGGTAGAAAATGATTTTCACATAAGTGTTCAACATGTCTTCTTACCACTAAATCGAACATCTAATCAACATCAAATAAAACTTTTACTTTTAACAAACTTTCCGGTTTTTTGCCGGATTCTGGACGAACTACTTGTCCGGCGAGAAAATGGTTTTCATCATCGTGTTCAACATGTCTTCTCACCCTACAATCGACTATCACATTAACTTTTTAAAAATATTTTGCCCCTTAATTTAACCCCCACCCCTAAATGTAGGGCTACAGAGCACATCTACGAACTTGACCTTGCACTTGACTCAAAGAATCCTGACACCAAATTTCATCAAAATATCTCCCTCTCTTCGAGAGTTATCGTGCTCACAGACGGACGGACAGACGGACAACTTTTGCGATATCACAGGTATCCCTCCACTTACGTTTTGGGATCCCAAAACCCGAAGGCAATACACAATATAAATAAATAATTAAGATGGAACACTACAAACTAAACTAAAACAGTACTTCTTAGCTCAAGTGATTTATGAACAAAACTACCAAAAGAAACAATAACTCTTGACGACATAGTTCGCACGATCCCAAGAACCGAAAGGGGTAACCCTCTTGTTGGTTACCACTCTGCAGTGTGCAGTCTCCCGCGCCCAGGCTGGGCACCAGGCACTTACTTAATCATTTTGGGGGTGAGTAAGCCCTCGCACGGAACCCTTTTTGGGATCCCACCGAAGCGTTTGGGCTTGCTGAATACGGGAGTGACAATTTCCTTCTCAATAACATTCCACATTCATTGTGTTTTCGGTCGCTGCAACTGTGTGCTTCGTTAGCATAACTTTGAATTTGAATTTTCAGCAAAACTTTCATCCCAGGGAATGGAACTGTCGTTTGGACTTTGTTGTAAACAGATCGATGCTCGCGAAAGTTCGCGGACTTGGCAACAGCCGGGAACGCCTTCGAAACGAAATAGATCGTGATGGAAAATTACACTAGAGGAAAAGGTTTTTGGGGGAAATTCGACTCTACTGTGCCAATTCCATGTGAAGACAAGAACAGGCATCGAATGCTTTTTTGATTTCGAAGTGATAATGATCGCAAGTAGAGGATGTTGAAACTTTGCTACTCGGATCGAAATACATTTTTCTCAGTGTGATGGTGGTGAACTGAATCGCTAGCCTTTGACTTCGCGTTGAGTGACTTTCTAACCAATACTCTATAAGACTAAGTCAAACACACACCAGTGATCCTCGGGAAGAACAAGAGAACGTAGCAACAACGACTCAAACTCAACAACTCAATCATGTGTTAACCAATCACGGCGATGTTTGGGAGCAGCTGTGATACCGCTTCCGGCTCTTCCGCTAGGTACGGGGCGATTTTGCATCGGCAAGAAGAGTTAGTCATCAAGAGTATTTAGCTACCGATGGGCTTTTGAACATAGTTCGCTAACCACTACAATGGCCAGTTAATAACGAGCTACAGGAACAGTGATCTCGCTCGAGCCAATTTTGTCCAAACAGTTCACATCTTTACCCACTCCCCGGCACCTGTTGTACACCATTTACGGTCACCGGCCGAAACCAGCGGTGCTGGCAACGGTGTCGCCCATAAAATAGGTGATTCATCTTTCCAAGTTCAAGTTAATTTTATTAATACATACGACACACAACTAACATACTACTAACATAATCAAAAACACAATATATTCATTTAAACAAAATACCAAGGGCTCTATGGCCAGTTGGATGGGAAACAGTTATCTTTATAATAAAATAAAATAACTCATTCAGTGTTCTCGCTAATCCAGCCGACCTCCACATCACCACACAACCAAAAAATAAATAAAAATAAACTAAGTTCATCGAGAGCAAACGCTAACATCTCATTTTTTCAAAGTACTATAATAAACAACCATATTTACACTTCAAAAACATGCTGATATTAATGTTCTAACATGTGGCAAGCGGTGCCGGCACCGGGTAACAGATGTACACTAAAATCTAGAGTAGCCCCCCCCCCCCGATCTTTCCATCATCAAATAAAGTTATGTCTTTTCTGGATGAAATGTCAAAAATATAGGCAACGACTCTCACTGTGACGTTCTAGGGGGAAAGAAAAGCCGGGAAAGCAAAATCTTAAAGGTTATCAGATTAGGGCTAAGATACGACACTCTGATTACCCATCATATTTTTACTTATCTAGGCTAGAAGAACCGACAAAAACGCGTCACTTCGTTACTTTGTTATCCACGATTCTTGAATTTTAGCTGACGTAATTTCTCTTCCGTAACTGTTGTACCTCTATACGGACGTAGCTCTATGTTTGAAATGTTTAGCAACTACAGCGGCAGCCCATTGCCGTTATTGATGGCAGACTTGCATTCTTCAAGCCAGGAAGATGAAAGTAACATGGGAAGTGAAAGTGACCAGGAAGCACGGAACAGAGGGCTATCTTCAGATGTGATTCTGCAATCTGGAATCGAACATTTCAAAATCTTCGCTTTGTTAGCCATTAAAACACACGCTTTTGCAGACATTCAAATTCACTCGCCGTGAAGTAATTTGTCGTGCAACCAGCGGAGATTCCAAACGTCACCACTAGACTACGCGACGTAAAAAACAAAAATCCCTTACATGAGTCAAAATAATTCATTGTATTCAAATCAAACATATAAAAATAAATTTGCTTTTCAGTTAAACTTTAATACAATGGAAAAATTCACTTCCGACAAAAATATTTTCCATAAGGATTGCAAAGTAAATTTAGTATCTTCCCCCTTACGTGATCGACGGCGGAAAGCGACTCAGCATTGAGTGTTCTGTTTAATCCTTAAATCCAATCCACTGGCTTATGTTTCCCTCTGAAAAGCTGGCGATAAGGCTCCCTCGCAATGTAGCTACCGCGTGTGCCCACCGATGGTTCGAAACCGTAGTTCTTGTCATACTGACAATTACTCCATAAGAAAAATTGCACGCAAGAACTGATGCTATTATAACCATCTATTTTGTGTAGCTAATTGACCATAGTTGCGTTTTTATGGCACTTGCCCTTCGACCAAGTGCCATATAGCGATCGCAATTTTTGTCCGTCCGTCGGTCTGTCGCTCTGTGGGTCTGTCGGTCGGTCTGTCCAGGTCTTGCTAGTTTGGGCACTTCCACATAAGCTAGGACGATGAAACTTGGCAGGCATATCAGGGACCCCAAAAGATTAAGTTGGAAATAGTCACTTCACCGATTTGAGCATCGTGGGGGGAGTGGAGGGAGGGGGAATCCGGAATCTAGAAGTATTTATAACTTTTGAACGGGTGATCAGATCTTAATGGAACTTGATATTTAGAAAGACCCCGTGTTTCAGACGACCCGCTTAAAATCCGGACCGGATCCGGCGAGTTTGGGGGGATCGGGATGAAACTTGGTGGGAAGAACAAGCACAAGTCGTAGATACATCGTTGACATGTCCGGGATGGACTCGGGCACTGTGGGGGGTTGAGGGGGGGGGGCGGAATTCCGGTGATCGCGCTTGTTCGTACTTCCGGATGTGCTAGGACAACGAAACTTGGCAGGCATATCAGGTACTTTAAATGATTAAGATGGAAATAGTCACTTCCCCGATCCGAGCATCGTGGGGGGAGTGGAGGGAGGGGGAATCCGGGATCTTGAGGTACGTGCTCGAGCAATTTCCCGAAAAATGCTTATATTTGAGTGAAAATTGAGAGGCGGTAAGAGAAGATGCTTTAGATGATTCATTTAGGTATCCGAACCAGATTCGGCCGTGGCAGGGAGACTTGGAAGGGAGGGGGGGGGGGGGTACCGGAAATGTTGTGGCACGTTTAGGAATCAAACGAATGGATCTAAAATTAAAAGGTAGAAAAGTAATATGCCCTAGAGGATCCGACGCAATGCCGGAAATACTCAGACTCGATTGAAACTAGATATCCTATTTCTATGTCCGAACCTAGGGGGTTAAAACTGGTATTTTGTGATAATCTCATCTACTTTCTTGCATCAGCTACTCTTAACAAGTGCCATGTGAGCTCGTGGCTCTTGTTTCAGATACCATTGTATCTGATACCACGGTCTAAAGTCGTTTTTGCAGTTATCGTGGTATCTGGCCAGTTATCGTGGTATCTGATATTCAGATACCACGGCCTGACCGTGGTAACTGATCGTCATATCTGAAAAAATCATCTCACTTTCATCAATTTTCGTCAAATTGGTGAGAAAGAAGTTTGGCACTTAGTGATGGGACTGAATATCAGTTTTTCTTTCGGGATGACTTCGAAAAGCGCAATTTCGGCATTTGTCGTTTTTGCAGAGCTACCGTATGTCAGATACCACGGTTACTGCAAAAAAGACTAATTTCGGATCCAGTTATCGTGGTAACAGATACCATGGTATCTGCAAAAACGCAACTCATGATCTTGTTTTGTCTTCTCTTTTCCACACCTGAAACTTCATTTTCAATCCTGACTGAATTGGCGGGAGGGGGGGAACTAATACGTGACGCCTCTGCCCATACTACAAGTACATAAAAATATTGACATAACTTCAAAATTTACTGCATTCGGGTACTTAAAATATTCGTTAATTTGTCGCTCATTAATACTCTAGTTCCCTATCCCGAACTCGCATAGTCCAACGCATTCATCCTGCGTTCGTTCAACTCTGTACTTGCCCTTTTTTTTTACTTGACCTTGAGTAGTTTTCCGTTTTCTATCTGGGAAGAAGATTTTTACACCCATTTTGCCCCTTATCTTTGTTCAATGTTTGTTTGTTTTTATCTTGTTATTTACTCCGTTTCCTTTTCTTTCTTTGTGCTGCGCTATTTCTCTTTTCTAGTGCGTAAAAAGAATGTCATCATCGTAATCACTATGTACATGCACAGTGACCAACACTTTCGTCTGGGCGCCCACATAAGCAACGACCCGTCAAAGATCTTAATTTCCCCAGATATTTTCTTTTCTTCTGAATAGCAGGCAGCCCCAAGCCACAAGTTTTTTTTTTTTATTTGGAGACAAACCCGCCTTAACATAAATTTCCTCATCCCCATGGCACTTTTACCCTAGCATAGAGACTTAATGACTCGTGTTTATGCTGATCTTCTTGCCTGAGTGCGAAAGATGTTTTGCGAAAGAAGATAAAAAGATGAGGTCGTGTTTTTTTTTTTTAAATTTACTATGTTGAAGTTTGAGGAAAAGGATCGATTTTGAATTCTATTCTTGGAAATTTAATGAGTAAATTTTCATGGAGTTTGATTATTGGAATTTAGTTATTTTGTTGTATCTTTGTACTAACCGTGGCCCATCAAGGCTTTTAGTGTTAATAAATATCTATCTGTCTACCGTAGAGACTTAATGACTCGTGTTTATGCTGGTCTTCTTGCCTGAGTGCGAAAGATGTTTTGTGAAAGAAGATAAAAAAAATGGGATCGCGTTTTTTTTTAATTTGCCATGTTGAAGTTTGAAAGAAAGCGTCGATTTTAGATTCTATCCTTGGAGATTCTGTCCTTGAAAATTTATTTAGTGAATTTTCCTGGAGTTTGATTATTGGAATTTAGTTATTTTGTTGTACCTTTGTATTAACCATGGCCCATCAAGGCTTTTAGTGTTAATAAATATTTATCTGTTTATCGTGGATACTTAATGACTCGTGTTTATGCTGATCTTCTTGCCTGAGTATGAAAGATGTTTTGCGAAAAAAGGTAAAAAGATGAGAACGTGTTTTTTTTTTAATTTGCCGTTTTTCACCATTTTGAAGTTTGAAAGAAAGGGTTGATTTTGTATTATATCAATGGAGATTTTTTTTTAGCGGAATTTCATGGAATTTATTTATTGGAAGATAGATATTGTGTTGCGAGAGCAACACTTTGGTTTTGTCCAATTTTTTTTTTCCTATGCCGTCGATTTCAGCTAATTGCTCGAAAGTGGTACGGGTTAGGCCGGAATGAAGAATATGACATTACATTTTGGAAAGCTCCATAGAACTCTTGCCTGGGGCCAAAAAAGATGGCTTTTGCTTGTCCTCGAGCCAGAGCAAACGGTGTGTAAAGTGAAGCGGAGTTGAATAGCCTATGTCACAGAAGACTATCTGAAGTTGTGCAGCCAAGCTTTCATTCCATCAAACCCTGTCTCTGCTTTCGAGTGGAAAGCTCCGTTCTAGCAGGCAAGCTGGCATTCACCAGTTTCAAATTGAATATGGACTCAAATCTAGAAGTGCTAAATATGTGAGGCAGTTGCCCGGCCCACAGCCAATATTTCTTCTTTGAATGATTAATAGAAACATTTGGAGAAACAAAAAAGTGTCATTTCCCCACGGATCCGAAAGTGATGCCATCTGTTGTTTCTACCCATTTCTATTCGTGATTTCAGCTAAGTTCATTACTCCATTTTTTGCACTTGGGATTGTTGTAGAGAAATGGTATCAGCGTCATGCGACATACGACACGAATCGAGCGACAAGCAACGCTGAACTTTGCGTTTTGTCGCAGTGTCGGATGCATTGAAAAATGTCAACTGATCCGACAAAACTCATGCGATTTTTTGAGGGAAAGAAAAGAAAAAACAAAGATTATTTAATTTTCAAGACTAAAAATTGCTGTAGGCTAACTTGTTTTGATAGTTATCCTAGGATGGCTGGATGCAAAATATTTTCTAAATAAACTTGTATGAACCTATTTTGATAAAGATGACATATAGGTTTTGACTGAAAATTTGCTAGTAGTGGTTGATTTTCAGAAGGTTAATCTCCCTGCATCTCCAGAGGACGTTTCCCCAAGGGCTCCATTTGTCTTTTTGCAGAAAATCTCGGCGACAAATTTCCTTTTCCTTTTGCGTCTGCGTGGTGGTGGGAATGTTCATGCGATTCTGTCGCACGTCGGAACATCAAAGAAAAAATCGTGTCGCATACGACGCAGCAGTGTGAACCAATGGTAAAACGAAGGCATACGATTATTTGCGAATTATTTTATGTTTATGTTATGTTTTATTTATTGTTTGCAATTAATAATACTTTTATTATTATTATTATTAATTCCCCGAAGCGGTTCAACGGTGCGAGAATCGGTGAAGTTTTCTTCAACAGTCATTAGTTGCGTTTTTGCAGATACCATGGTATCTGTGACCACGGTAACTGGATCTGCAATTAGTCGTTTTTGTAGTAACCGTGGTATCTGATATACGGTTGCTCTGCAAAAACGACAATTGCCGAAATTGCGCTTTTCGAAGTCATCACAACAGAAAAACTGATATTAAGTCACACCACTGAGTGCCAAACTCCTTTCCCACGAAGTTGACTAAAACTGATGAAAGTGAGACGACTTTTTCAGATACCACGACCAGTTGGGACGGGCGGACCGTGGTATCTGAATATCTGATACCACGGTATCTGGCCAGATACCGCGATAACTGCAAAAACGACTTTCGACCGTGGTATCAGATACCAGGGTATCTTCAAAAACGCAACTGTTGTAAGTGACGCGGGTCACATTTATCAATTTTTGCGCGAAATCGCAGCAGTGTGCAGCAGTTGCGAACTAAAACGCAAAGCAGTTCTGTCGCTTAAAAGCGGCCTTTTAAGGTCTGATAACCTGATCCAAATTCTTTCCACTCCAATTTTTCAACTTTCACTGCCATTGTGAAAAAAATGGACTGAAGAACTTGTGGTTCCTTGATTTGTTATTTGGTGACAATTGTGGTTATGTGTGATATGTAGTAGTTAAGGTGAATGAATGGATAAATGATTACCCGTTTTATTACCCGTAAATTTATTACCCGTAAAAATGTATCAGCACAAAGTACGGAGTATCATAAATAACAAAACAAAACATGAAACATCTAAATTAACAAAAACAACATGAACTAGTTACATGAACTATTGAACATGAACATGAATTATTTCGATGGAATCGCAAAAATGAAATATTTGATCCAGCCGATTTGGTCTTGTACATATCAGGTCTTCGCCAGATTCCTTGAACATTCTATTAATAAAATTGAGAAACAGCTTAAGGCCAATGGTAATCATCTGAGAAAACCAAGTTCAAATATGGATTCAATATGTGCGAGTTACCCCTATAACCTACGTCATAGCTACTTTGACGAAATCGATCAAAAGTTCCTGCCTTACTTCTGCCAAATTTCCGGTTCCCGTAGGATTTCGGTCGGACTACTTGTCTGGCAAAAAAGTAAAACTAAAAACGAATTCAGCATGTCTTCTTACCCCACATAGAACGTCTAATCACCTTCAGAAAAAAGTTTTACTTTTAACAAATTTTCCGGTTTTAGCCGGATTCCGGGCGGTCTATACGTCCGGTGAGAAAATGAGGAAAACCTGCAGCAGGTTGGTTCATTCCACGATATTGACCTTGAAGATGGACAGCCTGACGAGGACCCTTTTCAAGAAGGGCCGAAATATCGCCGTCAAAGCATCGTAGCTGACGTATCCGTTTTCTGCATTATTTGAATGTATGTTTCAAAGTCAGCTTGGGCTCAAGGAATATTTAAAAATAAATGAATCTATCTATCGTCGAGACCTTATGACTCGTGTTTATGCTGATCTTCTTGCCAGAGTGCGAAAGATGCTCTGCGAAAGAAGATAAAAAAGATGAGATCATGGTGTTTTTAATTCGCAAAGCACCTGCTAAATCTGTCAAGATTATGCCGTAATCACACATTAGCGGGGAAGTCCATATTCCACACGCAAGCACTACCATTTTTGAAGTCACTGTCAAATTCATCGACACTTTTCTTTGAGTGTTTTTCTGATGTATCTTCTTTTCTTTCTTTGTCTTCGTTTCATTCATACTTTTGTTCTATATCATTGTTCATAATGTTCAGTGGGTTACAAGTATGTCATTCTTATTGTAGTCACTAAAAATCATCGACCCACTGGGTGCAAAAAGCGAGTGACGTGATACGGTTTCGTCTGAAGACTGGGACAACTGTATTGTCTGGCTCGTTTTATCTGTACACTTTTTTTTACCTTGCTTTTCAAAACTGGTGGGTCAGACATAAATTACTAACTTACTTTTTACAGATAGTTTTCCATTTAGAACTCTCGAAAGCTTCGAAAGACCCTATGTTAGAATTCTGATGAAGAAGTCTTAACTCGCTTTGACTTAGTTCGAGCCTTTTTTCTCATTATTTATGGGTTGAATTAGGCTGTCCGTTGTTTGCGAATTCTTTGTCTTGAGTTGATTATTTAACGTTTGCGATGGAAAACAGAACAAGGTTCTTAGACTAATGGGATTAGGATTTATTATTACTGTTCTATTTTGTTGCCATGGACCTCGGGCTTTTGTTCCAGTTCAATCCAAACTAAAGGATCTGAAATATGTACATCCTAATTGGCGAAAATTATCGGTAAGGGCGATGGACGTAATATCTTCGATTAGTGTCGCTTTGGCGTCGATCTCACCTGTGCTTGCAATATATGGTGACACGCTAAGCTTAACTCCAAATATATTGATAAATAAACAACTTTTCTCGAACAGGTATGTAATGCATATCATCCTATGACCCTCGGCCAACGGTAATCTTCACGCTGAAAGTTAGCGGTTGAAATGAGTTCATATTACAGAGAGGATGATAGGAAGTCATATTTATTTCCAAAGAGGTTGATATTTCAAATCCACCTATAACTCTCTGTGTGGCTATTATAAATACCTGTCGGGTGCATGGTTAATTGTTATTGGGTTTGTTCGAAAAAGTTATAAAAGTTAACATACCTACAACTCGACTGAAGTCAGAATAACAAGGTCGATGGCCATTCGAAAAATCAATTTCTCATGACCTCCCTCGCCTTCGGCTCGGGTAGGTTATTTTCAATGGCCGTTTCGATGTTATTTTCCGATATCAACATCGATGTCGGAAGTCAACCTTTAATAAACATAATAAACTGTAAGCCAATTACCACCGACAATATAGCGAGTGCAACAATTAGCATATAACATATCGAATCAAGTACACCTCGCTGTTTGTCGTAAAGTTTTTGCAATTTCGAAAAATTATATTTTGTAATTAAAGTCAAGCCATTGTTGGATTTACGACTTTCTTTAACGGCAAATTTAATGGCAAACATTTGCAAGCGGATTTGCTAAAATGTCATAAACATTTTACGAAATGGCGGAATTTCATCATTGGCGAAGATGAGTTGAAAAAGATTATAGTCCGTGTGTTCTTTGCCGAAACGATAAAACTCAGGATATGGTAAATATCATGGGTTTTCTATAAAACCCGTCGTGAAAAAGCTAGCCGACGTCAAATCAGCCATCAACATTTGCGAATAGCTTGTTATTTTTCTGCCAGAACTTTAACACTCGTGAAACCTCGTTCTTTAGCTTGGATGTGTACCTGAATTTGCATAGCCAGAAAAACATTATTAGGAATTCAAGCTGGTGACCGTATATTAATTTAGTTAAAATATAACGGCCAACGGGGCTGCTGCACAACTAAGACCATGTGTTGGAAAGAATTGGTAACTTCAAAGACGTTTATAAAACGTCACAGAGGAGGGGAGGGAGGAGCTGTAGCACAACGTCCATGAAGGCCGAAGGGTAGTGGGTTCCGTTCGGTCCCACCCGAGGAGCATTTTGGTATTTCAGCTCACTACTTATAATGTTATCGTCTCAAGGGCGCTCTATTCTATCAAATTAAATATTTGGTTTTCTCAGCGAGTCCCTACCATCTAGACTCCGGATTCCGGATTCAGGAGTCCCGGAACTTTGGAGTCTTAGACGTGTTTAATGTGTAAAGGTAACGGTGATCGTTGTATTGTTCGCATCTGATATGGGAAAGACAAAACTTTGTGTCCTTGCTTTGGTTGTTCTCAATTTTCCTGGTTAGAGAGAGATACAGAAAAACACTTCTAAGAAGGAGACAATGAATTTGACGCGGTCTTCAAAAATGGCAACGCTTGCGTTTGGAATATGGACTTAGCCACTAATTCATTTATTTAATTGTCACCCGTCATTTCAAAAAGAAAAAGGACGGAGTCCAAAACGAAAAGAAAAGCAAAACCAAAGAAAAACAGATACAACTGAAAAACTCTCTGATTGACAACTGAACACGATTCCATACATGCACACTTAGACTCTGAGAATTTTGCTCCAGGGGTGGTACTGGATTTTTCAGTTGTACTTGTTAATCAGATTAGCAATAGCAAGCTCAGGGTCTCTTATGTTATATAATTTCATAATTTTGGTAATTTATGTCCAAGGGGGGAGATAGTCGGTAGGTATTTAGAGAATCCGAAGAACGTGGAACGGAGTAAGTTTTTATGGCACTTGAGCTTACTCAAGTGCCATATAGCAATCGTAATGTCTGTATGTCTGTCGGTCTGTCCGCATTTTGCTAGTTTGGGCACTTCCACATGACCTAGGACGATAAAACTTGGCAGGCATATCAGGGACCCAACCGGATTAATTTGGAAATAATCACTTCCCAGATCCGACCATCAATGCGGGAGTGGCAAGATGGGGAATCCGGAAATTGGTAACATTCATAACTTTGGAACGAATAATCGGACGTGCATTAAGCTTGACAGGTATCAAAACAAGTGTCTTGGATGTTCATTGTCAAATTCGGATCGGATCCGATAACTGGGGGGGAGGCTGGAGGGGGACACCCGAAATCTCTTGAAACGTTTTTTCTAGTTTTTGTCAAACTGGCCCTACCCCTTTCTTCACACTAGTATAACTCTGGGCGTGGATGAGTCATTCTTCACACTAGTATAGCTCTGCTCGTGGATGAGCCATTCTTTGCTTAAATTCGTTCGGATAGAGCTAGAGCAATCGAAGGTCGAAGGAGTAGGTATAATATGTTGTTGAACCTTAGTAGGGGATGATATAGATTAAGGACTTCCACATAAAGCTAGGACGATGAAACTTCGCAGGCATATCAGGGACCCGACCAGATTAACTTACAAATAATTTCTTCCCCAATCCGACTTTCCCCGGATCCGGGAGTCCGGAAACTAGGAACAACGATAACACTTCCACATAAGCTAGGACAATGAAACTTGGCAGGCATATAAGGGAACCGAACAGATTAACTTGGAAATAATCACTTTCCAGATCCGATCATAGTGGGGGGAGTGGAGGGATTGGAAATCCGGAAACTATTAACATGCATAACTTTGGAGAGGGTAATCGGACATGCGTGAAACTTGACATGTGTCAAGAACAAGTGTTTCGGATATTCAGTTTCAAATCCGGACCAGATTCGATACCTGTGGGGGGGGGGCTGGAGGGGGGCATCGGAAATTTTCTGAAACGCTTCCACATAAGCTAGGACAATAAAACTTGGAAGGCATATGAGGGAACCGACCAGGTTAACTTGGAAATAATCACTTCCCCGATCCAGCCATCGCGGGGGGAGTCGAGGGATGGCGAATCCGGAAAATAGAATCATACATAACTTTGTAATCGTTAATCGGACTTGCATGAAACTTGACAAGTGTGAAGAACAAGTGTCTCAGATTTTCAGTTCCAAATCTGGCCCGAATCCGATAACTGGGGGTGGGGGTAGAAGGGGGACCGGAAATCTTTTGAAACGCTTAGGGTCGAGGGATCGGGATGGAGCTTGAAGGGTAGAACGAGCATTAATCCAGATACTTTATTGACAAAATAGGACCGGATCGTGTCGCAGTGGAGGGTGTCGGAGGGGTTTCTTGGATTTCCGCGGTGATCACGAGTTAGGATACTTCCAGACGTACTACGACCATGAAATTTGGCAGACGTATGAGGTACTCTCCTAGGTCGACTTCAAAATAGTTCCTTCCCCGATACGGTGATGTTGAGGGGAGTGAAGGGATGGGGAATCCAGCATCTAGTGACATGCATAACTTTAGAACGGGTGATCGGACGTGAATGAAACTTGACAAGTGTCAAGAACAAGTGTCTCAGATGATCAATTTCAAGTTCAGAACGAATCCAATAACTGGGGGGGGGGGAGCTGGAGGGGGTGCAAGAAATCCCGTGAAACGCTTAGAGTCGAGAGATCGGGATGGGACTTAAGCCGTAGAGACAATACGAGACAATACTGACAAAACAGGACCGGATCTTATCACAGTTGGGGGAGTTTGAGAGGGTTTCCCACAATTCTGGTCATCACGAGCTGGGGTACTTCCAAATGTGCTATGACCATGAAACTTGGCAGTCTGTGCTGATGACCATGAAACTTGACAGTCATGTTAGGGCTTAAGAAATTGGCTTAAAAATAATCCCTCCCCTGATCCGATCATCGTTGTGGGAGAAACAGTTATCAACGAGTGGAATAACCATTTCAAATCTAGTAGCTCAAGCCAATTTTCTGACGAAATGAATATCAGGATAGAGATGCAGCCTTGACAACTGCAAACCGTATCTGACGAACATGCTAACTGTTCTTACAAGTGCCGTATGAGCTTTCAGCTCTTGTTTTCACTAGCTGAGAATATTTGCCAGGAGGGGGAGATAGAAGAATTCAGATAGAAGTCGGCGGGTGTGTTTTAGTGACGAGCCAATGGGAGACCAAGGTCGACAATGCTTTCAGCGGGTTTTACATTGATGCCACCAAGAGCAATGGAGGGCAAGGGGCCTTCTGTCTGACTTAGCCGAATTAAATTCGAGACCTAGATGAACTCATTTTGCATAATTTTTGACTTGCTTAAATTTAAAATATTGTCGGCACAACATAGGAGAAAAATGTCGATGGCTCGATGAACACATGAACAAAGACAAAGAGACTGCGCATCTAGAACACTAAAGTGTTGGCGAGGAGATAGCTCCCTGCCGAGTACCCTTTCCAACTGGGACTGAAGGACCACAATGACAAGGGTGAAGTGACCGTAGTAAATTTTGAGGCAACTTAAGCGTTACTCAGAGCCGCGAGTCTCATATTCCGCAATGACGTTATTACAGAGCGATTTACACCTCGCTTCGCCGCGTGCAAAAGTATGGCAGCGTGAATCAAAAAGTCGAAAGCTCGACGAACATTGTGACCGACTACACTGTAAAAAAAAAATCTTGCAGTATTTGCTACTAGGATTCATCTTGTCTCAAATGAGATAAGAGTATCTCTAATTCGGATTAATCTTATTCCAATAGAGATAAGATTAATCCCAGTAGAAAATACTGCAGTTTACTTTAATCCTTACTCGGAGAAACTTTTTATATTGTAGGTAGGACCAAACTTTGCCAAAATTTTCGACATCAATTAGCGCTGATGCTACCACGCCAAGCACATGAGTGCAGCCGATGCCTGGTTGAAATCCGAACTGTGGAGGGGGGACATAGCACTTATTACTCGGCTCATCACTGAATAACAATTCATAAATTTTACACAGAGTCCTGGACACTGTAATTGGACGGAAGCTTGAACATTGTGGCGTCACGTTAGATTTCGCTTTTTTGGGAACTGGAGTAAGGTCCCCTCAAGAAAATGCTGTGGGGACAAGTCAAAAATCATTTGCATTAATAAACAAATATGATGAACAAGCAGAGGACAACCGTTCATAACATCGATTGCGCTAACATAGTCAATATCCGAAGACTGTTTTCGCTTTAGGCGAGAAATAGTTTTGATGAAAGATTCTCGCGAAACTAAAAAAATTACAAGCCGGGTATGCGTTGAGAAATCGTGTTAGTTCAAGCTCAGTCTCATCTCCAGTCTCTGGGTCTGGCAAAGCAAACTCATCTGTAAAGTGCGCGAACCATTCCGACTCTGGCATATCTGCATTTAATAATAATAAAAATACTTTATTACTCAAAATCAGGCCACAAAGCCTCTACAAAGTTCGCTTAAAACTGTTAAGTTTAGACATTTCTTCCTGAAATATTCTGTCGATATGACTCTTGAACATGTTAAGTGACTGGCAGTTGGCCGTTTCCTCCGGAAGGCTATTCCAGAGAGCAGCTACACGATTCTTGAAACACCATTTCCCAATGTCTTTGCGGAATCTCTCAGCAGTGATTTTTCAGCTGTGGCCACTAGCCCGGCTCGTTTGTAACCACATTCTTCCAAGGCATTGCCGGATTTATGCTACGACTAGAGTAATGGTCTTGTATATAGTCGGTGTCAAGCGGAAACCACGTATCTGGTCAGATTTGCGATTTCCACTTTTTGACACGGTTCTACTCGCCGAAAAATTCTGCGTCGAACGGTGCGTATTTCGATTGCCTCCGACTCGTAGTTTAGGAGATACAACCAAGGTGGAAACCACGTATCTCGGATTAACATAGGGGGCTGTACTACTAGCGAGAAAAAGTTATTATGTTTTTTTCGCCTCCTGAAAAATTTTGAAAAAGGGAGATACGTGGTTTACGCTTGACACCGACGATATACTTGAATGCGGTGTGAAGCAAGCTCCCGTCCGAAATCTTTTTTCACACGTTTACGAATATCAGTAACTAAACCAGATCTTGGGCGACCACAATCACTCCAAAGCCTGTACCAGAAGTTGGCTCTATTGCATGCATTAACAAGGGCAGAATTCGGTTCCGGCATACTTTTTGGAAACACCCACATTTTTTTGTGACAAAAATATTTGTGTTACTGCAGAGTATTATGGTGTATACTTTTCTATTCGCCCGCTCTTACCTCTACTTCGACACTCTAATCGACTTCAAACCAAAACTTTGCTCGTTACACATTTCTGATTGTTGACAGATTGAACTACTTTTCCGGCAAAAAGGCGAATCTCAGAATAGTATTCAGCATGTTTCTTTGCCCCACATTTGTAGTCTCATGACCTTGAATTTGACATCTTAACTTGAAACCCTTCCAAACATTCTAAAGAGCCCTCACACGAAGTCTGGACAAAACCTTAAAGGACCCCCCTCACTATATTTTTGACACGGTTCTACTCGCCGAAAAATTCTGCGTCGAACGGTGCGTATATCCTGCGTATATCCTTCCAATTCAGAGCAGGCAGAAGGTTTTTGAGAGAGGTAGTGTGGTTCCTGATGGGAGGTATGGGGGCCCACTTTGTGAGAAGGAGGAAGAAAATTTGGACCATTTCCTCCGTAGTTGCCCGAAACTTTCAGATTTAAGGAAAAGTTATCTAGAGGGTGTGATTTTATCACTACCTGAAATTTTGAGTAATGCTAACCCTACCGTTATTACTCGAGTGGGCGTGTACATAGATAAATCTTTAGAGTTAAGAAGGAGTCTGATTGTTTAAGTTATATTTCTGTTTTTGTTTGTTTGTGTATATGGCCCATGGGCTTTTGAAATACACTGATCGATCTATCTATACTGTTTCTGTTCCAGTATCTTAAAATTGTTGAATACTCTAAACCTAGGCTCTGATTTCGAAAATTTACCCACGGCTTTGGCTGTTTTAAGCCCTTTTCCTGACCGATAAATGACGGATAAATTAAAAAAAAAAATTCTGATGAAGACACTTCTCGCAAACAAGTGTCTCGACAACACGATACGTATCGAAGGTAACGACACAAGTCAAGTGAGAAAATCAGCGAGGTGTCGCTAAGGGAGTTAGAACATACCGTACGCAATTCGGGTCTCCGTGTTTCAGAATGGATGGAGTGATTCCAGAAGTTGGTTGTATTATGGGTAAGCCAGGTCCTTCAAACTACTTGACAGACCAGACCAAATCTTGCAGAACTCGTAACTTTCGAATGCATTGTGCTATAGGCTGATGAACGGGCAAAATTTACCAAGTCGAAGGTATCCCTCAATCACGTTTCCGAATTTCAGCCGGTGTTGCCACGGGTAACTCACGGCTGCTACATTTGAAAAAAAATCGAAAAGTAGCAGTTTCACAAAAATATTAAGCCACTATCAGATGGCATCATTTTTTAAGGTTGAAGTGTAATGTTTGACTGTAAACATGACTGAAAAAAGCTAACGGTTGGTAACAATCACTAATAAACAACAATGCTCCGACTTTAAAAAACAAAAAGTTGAGTTATACTCGAAGATTCTTATTCAAGGTGATAACTTACGTGTAAACCCGCTGGCAGTTTGTTAGTTAAAGAAGTTAATAAGCAAAAGTTCGTGAGTTCAAAACACGCCTGAGGAGCAATTTTGTCTTTCCGTCACTACTTATAATTAACTGACATAAAAGAAAATTCGTCAGGAATCATTAGGCTACTAGTTATTAAAAATGATTAATATGAATACAACTTTAATTTTTCTTTCACCAAATTCCAAATTTCAAATGCTGTTCACAAATACAGAAAATCAAATTCAGCCTTTGGAACAACAAGCTGTCAATCAGATCAGCTCATTAACTATTCAGAAGACCAGAGAGCGCTGATCCGTCACAATTTTAATTTTTTGAATATATGCCTGATTGTTGAGCAGAAATGGTATAAAAACATGGACACGAAACAAATAGACACTGTTCAATAGTTCGCTATATATTGTGTCTCAATTTCTTGGTAAGATCTGTTTTCAGCGAGCCCAGTAGGCGTACCTCCAAGCCGCGCCAGATTCAAGTGAGTACAAACGGAACTTGTTTGGTCTAGTGCTTTAAGCTGTCAGTCATTATATTTCCCTGGTTGACATACACTGCGTTAGTACGTTTTCTGTCTTATGCGGTTGTGTTGCGTCGCATAATTTATGTTTAGAGGCTTCGGCAGAACGTAATGCATTGGACGTGATCAATGTGAACCAAAGGTCACACGCATGGTAGGTGAGATATGTATGTGAAGATGGAACTTATACAACAGACTTTGGCCCCTCGTTAGCTCAAACGTTACACCGTCGGGTACATCAAGCTGAAGGCTGCGAGTTCAGATCCTGGTCGAGGAGCGTTTTATTTTTATTCACCACTACTTATAATGGGAGGGGAAAATTAGTAAACTAGCTGAGA
This sequence comes from Branchinecta sandiegonensis, assembly GCA_030848855.1. Taxonomy (NCBI): domain Eukaryota; kingdom Metazoa; phylum Arthropoda; class Branchiopoda; order Anostraca; family Branchinectidae; genus Branchinecta; species Branchinecta sandiegonensis. The sequence goes on along the minus strand of JAUPMV010000001.1, from coordinate 25,401,704 downwards.
TATGCTGTTAGGTGAAGTACTGGAGGACGAACAAGAAGTTTCAGCTGAAAAGGGTGAATCAAGACCGAGGGGCTGCCCATTCCCCGGCAGTTGGTGAGCACTCTCGGCAACAGCGGTGCCGGCCATAAATTAGGTGATTCATCCTTCTACGCTTTAAATAAGCAAAAACTTTTTCACATGAAAACCGGCTAAGGTTCGCGTAGAGCAGGTGCCGGTCTCCTGATGGTCCTCTCTCGGAAGGGAGTGTGATGCGTGGTTGGGGTCAAATCATCCGACGCTTCCCGTGCTTTTCCCTGGATTACTCTACGCACCCATCTGAAGCTGGGTGGTCTTTTGGCTCGCAATACTGGGAACGCCATTATCCCTCGCACTAAACCAAACGTTCGGCATCACCGAGACTCGAACCAGCGACCCTTCGCTTGGGAGTTTGGCGCGCCAACATATTCGGCCATGGACGGAGAAATAATATGCTGAAATTAATTTTGGTTGCGTTCCAGAACTTAACTTTTGCTGACAAATTGTTAACGATTGTTAACTTTTTGCGTTCCAGGTTTCTGATTTCGAAAGTTAAGCTCCGCCCACCTACGATATCCGTTCCAGAGCTTAACGATTGTTAACTATTTTGTAACGATGGCTGTTGAGCATCGTTGGGAAAAGTTAACAATTGTAGAATTTGGTAAAAGTTAACGATCGTTAAAGCTGCAGTTAGCTCCGCCCCGAAATAAAATTGACGATTGTTAACAATTGTAAGTTCCTGGAACGCAACCATTCTAACATGAGGTAACTGCTGCCGGCACCGGCGGGGCACCGCGCACATGTGTTTTGAAATCTTAAGTAAGCTACTCTTTTAGTCTTGATTTCGAACATAGCCTAGCCTATATAGTAACTGATCATAAACAGATATCAGCTAAGATTGGTCAGAATATACTTCGTCCCTTCTTGGCAAAAGTCCCCGCCAGGATGTGTCTAAAGAAACGAACCTGTAATCGAAATATCGCTGAAGCAAGCCTTAGCTAACATTCTGTTATCACCGTATTTTTTGTATTTTAAATTTTAGTTTTAGTTTCATAGAAGTAAGGAAATTTGTGTTGTTACAGAAAATTAGTTGAGCGTGGAAAGTTTATGTGTGTGGGAAAAATAGGATAGACTACTGTAATTATAATTTTGTATAATTTTCAAAGGTAAATAAGAACCATTAGGTATCCAAATATAAGTTAAGATTGATTTAACAAAGACAATAAAATGGAACTATATGAGTAATTTGAGAAACTGTATATAACTGAAGCGATTAAAGTGAAGTCACTCTCTTAAAGTGGACAAACAAAAAAATGCCACCGAGTGGCGGAGGGAGTCCAGAAATTTCAAATCACAAAAAAAGCAGAAAAGATGCAAAAGAAACTCCGCTATAATATCAAGCCTACCAATTGACAACAACACTGTTACAAGTATTTGCCAAATCAAATGAGCTTTGATTATATTTTAGAAATACGCGTATATTATACTCTAATTCCAGATTCTTTTAATCTTTTTCCTCTCCGAAGCTTGCTTCAAATAACATTGAAACATTTCGTCGCATAGCAACTTGTAAATGGCTCACTGGAATTCAACAAAACGAAACTAAATGACTGGCATGGGCCCTTTAACTCTGCCAACCCAGAACAGTTTTAAAACAAGATTTGTCTAATACTTGTCACTCTACAAGCCACAACCGAGGATTCCTAAACAGTTGCAAGAGCATTTGGCAAACCGACTCATGAGTATGATATGGGATGAGTCACTTACAATTTGAAGATTGTTGGCATAGTGTTCTTGTTGGTTTTTACCCGGGTTTTCACCTCTCGTTCTGGTCACAAGGTCGATTTACTAAGCGGTAAAGTAATCTGATAAATATTCCAGCGACATTCCGGCTCTCAAGATTATTGTTTTTCAGAGTCTTGGTCCCTTTACTGTGTATGACGAAGACCCCAGTGAACCTCCCGGAAGAACCAAAAACGTCAGCCGAACGATGATTAAAATCTTAAGTCAACTAATCAACGGCCCTTGGACCCTTGCCAAGAAGGGCCGAAATATAGCTCGAATAAAATGAAGCTGACTTATCCGTTTTGCACCGTCAAATATGATTCGCAGTCAGCTTGGGCTGAAGGAACATCTAATCAACGGCGTTCGTTGGGGACAGCTATGGTGACGTTTCTGGCTCTTCGCTAGGCATTCGGCAATCCTTCATCGGCACAAAGAGTTAGTCATCACGAGTATATTCTTTTTGGGAATCACTCAATCAATCAATCATTTATAATACCAAAATATCCACTGGATAGCATAGGCTGACGACAAAGTAATCGTACCCTACACGACAAAAGAGACAATTATAATATTTATATACAATTGGTTTGTCAAAGTAATTAAAATACAACACTAGATATACGGTAAAACACTAAAATACATTGTCAAATTTTAATAATATTGTCTGTATGGCCTATTAGTTATATTTAGTCTAACAGACTAAAAGACGAATGGAGCACCTTACGAAGTCACAAGTATTCGGTCACTGACGTTTTGAGATCCCCCAAAAATAGCACAGAGGTACAATTCGCGTTATAGATTTGACAACACCGTTATGGTTTTAATGGCTTCCGTCTATATTTATTAATGAAATAATTTGTTAGCTACGCTATTCAGAAGCACAAAAGAAGCGTGATGATATTCACAAAAGGTGGCATAAAATTGCAATACATTTTCCTCAAACAGTTTTATCACGCTAGCTTGTAATTATTTTCCATTCTCTATCACTCGCTCATACACTTATCGCTCGACTCTTACTTCTATTTATTGTCTATGCATCTGTTATTATATATTTTGACTTTTATAATTTGCTACTTAAATAGTTAAGGTTAAGACGGATGGTCAAGGTCGGGCGTTCTTGGAATATTTCCTACCAGGATTTTCGCCACCAAGATCGGAAAAGTCGTGATTTATCCAACTTGATGATGAAAGTCAATTTCTGGCTTAAACTACTCTATCCAGCCAAGAATGAATGGACTTGTGACAAACAGCTATCGCTCGGGGAAAGTTGAACAGAACTTCTCTGTGATGACGGTTGTTAAAGCACAACTCTTACTAGAAATCATCTTTTCACTATGAAATAGATCACAAAAAAAGTGTTTCGAGAATACCACTACTCTCCACCTGGAACTAGCGGTTTCTTTCAGCTCTTGTCATTTTATCCAGCCTTCCTGCTCTCCGACGCGGCGGATGGGCGCAAAACATTTGAAAACTGAACACACCGTGGTAAAAAAGTGGGAAAACTAAGTAAATGAAAAAGTAAAAAAGAGAAGATTCCATATCCTTTTGTTTGAAAGATTTGTTAGCGGGCGTTGAAGATTCCGGCATACTTGGCTTTGTATGACGGGTAAAACTCGGCACGGCCGAAAAAGTGCTAAGATTAGTAGGCACAAAACGAAACAACGGAGAAAAGTGGGGATTTTAGAAGCTTAATTCCATAAGGGAGCTATGTATATTATAAAAAGCAGGATCAGCAAGAGGGGTCCTTTAAGAATCCTGGTAGGTATTCCAGCCAATGACTGCGTTGTAGAAGCATACCTGCTCTCGAGTCCAGCGGGCCAGAGACCGAGAGCAAAGTCACATCAAGACAAGTCCCAAGTCTTCGACAAACCCCTCGAGACGAGACAAGAACGAGATTATCAAAAAGCGCTCTTGAGACTTCTCAACACCTAGTCACGCCCAAAGCCCTATCAATATGTTTTTAATTTTTTACATAATAGACAGAATATTTATATATGAACATATCCAACACAGTAATGATTAATGATTACCATATGAAAAACTGTTGAACATAAAAATGAAAAATAAACGTAAAATGGTTCGCTTCTTTATGAAATAATATGGCGCCGTTGAATCATTTGTCATCGTAATGAACATTTAGGACTAAAGTGTTTCTATGAGGAACTGTTGCAGTATATGAATATGCGTAGGCTGCTTGTGTTGTAATTGTTTGCATCCCCCTCCCCCCGCCCATAACAAGAGAAACACAACGGCATTTGCAGAGAACATACAAAGAACACAAAACACAAAACAAGAACACAAGAACACAAAACAAGAGCTGTAAGCTCATATGGCACTTGCAACTGTATGTAGTAGGTAAGGGCTCTGTTTGGAGACATCCGAAAGACACTGTCAGAAGTTTCATAATAGATAACACGAGGATGCGCGGGTTCAACAGATATGCGTAATCAATAACACTTCCGATGTTATCTGTTGTTTTTCAAAATGTTATGCATAATAAGCGTTACCATAAGGAAGAACCGAAAAACCGCCAAAAAGTATCTGCTGAGCTTTCCGACATCATGATGATAAGGAATAAAGTCAGTAGATGTTTTTTTGGCTCTTCCTAACAAAGCTTGTTATGCATAACATTTCATGCATAACGTTTTCAGAAACATTAGATAACATCCGGAGTGTTATCTGTTACGCGTATATGTTGAAACCGCGCATCTTCGTGTTATCTGTTATGAAAGTTCTGACAGTGTGATTATGTTTTTTTTAAGGAATATTTGGATTTGGAAAGTGGCGATTTCTTAGCCAATCTCGTCAAATCTCTTATATTCCAGCAAAGTTTTATCGTCCTAGCACATCTGGAAGTGCCTTAACTCGTGGTCACCGGAATTCCGGACCCTCCCCCTAAGACTTCCCCCAGGCGCCGGAGCCAATCCGGTTCTGCAAATGATTTATCCAGAGCATCTGTCTGTTATTCCAACAAAATTCCATCCCAATCTCCCCCGTATAAGCCGGTCAGGTACTTCCCCCCCCCCAAATTGTTGTCGGATCTGGTCCGGACATGAAAACGATATCCAGAGACATGTCCTCTGTTCATTTATTAAATTTCACTCGAATCCGGTCACCCCTTACAAAGTTACGCATGACTCAATATATTCCTGACTCCCTTCCCGCCTCCACGATTATCGGATCGAGTGTTTTTTTTTTCCAAATCAGTTTGGTCGGGTCCCTAATATGCCAACCAAGTTTCGTCGTGAAAATCCCCAAAACCGCCATCACCGGAATTTCGGGAAACCTCCGTCCGGATCCAGTCGAATTGTGTAAACGATTTATCTGGAGCAGATGCTTGTTCTTCTCAGCAAGTTTCCTTCCAATCCCTCCATTCTAACCGTTTCTCGAGATTTCCGGTCCCCCCCCCCGAACTCCCCCATAGCTATTGAATCCGGTTCTGACTTCAAATGGGACATCAGAGATATGTCCTTTGTTCAGTTATCAAGTTTCATTCCAATCCGATCACACATTCGAAAGTTACACACCACTCAATTTTCCAGATTCCGCCGCCCTCTACTCCCCCCAGATGGTCAGATCGGGAAACTGATTATTTCCAGGTTAGTTTGATCGGGTCCCTGATACGCCTGCCAAGTTTCACCGTCCTAGCACATCTGGAAGTACCCTAGCTCGAAAAAGCGTGACAAAAAAGTGGACCGACAGACGGGATTGCGATCGGTATATGGCATTTGAGCCAGAGGCTGCAAGTGCCATAAAAACACGAACAAATACTAAGTTTATTGAATTAGTTGGCGCATTTGGCAGTGGCAGGAAGGCGGATGAATGGTGACAAAAGCTGTTCAGTAATCTCTTTGAATTTCGTTCTTGGGTCCAAGGCAGAAAAATTTGACATGGGTATAGAAACAAGGGTATGCAGAAACAAGACCAAAGGACGTCTTCATCCAGACTTATCGGGTCATAGATTCTAAGATCCATTAGGTAATTCCTGTCTGTCTGTTTTTCCAAGTTTCCGGTTTCCGCCGGGTTCCGTCGGCCTCTCTGGTCGAATTCAGGAAAACTTTTATTTCAACCAATTTTTTTCCGGTTGTGGCCGGATTCTCGGTGTACTACTTGTCCGACAAGAAAATAAGTTTCAGATATATGTATATTATTTGTAACCCGTCAAATACACAAGGTGATAGCGAAGTAAAGAGAACAACGAAAACCAGCACTAGATAAGACATTTAGACATAATTTGTAACTGGGCCTGAAAAATTCATGAAAAACATTACGTTCTCGATGACCAGGATGACGATATGTACATAGTAGTGTTTTCTCTAGTGAACGAATGACATCTTGGACACCGAACTTCTGAACTAATTTGTGGTTGCGGCAGAAACGAGGAAGGAACAACAAAAATATACATTGATTATAATAACACGTCTTCAAAGCTTTAATGTCTTTTTTCCGCGGAATATGATTAACACCGGGACGACAAGACGTAGGGAGTGCAGAAAGCAAATATATAATATATATATAATGTACAAATTCGCCCAAGTGCCTTCCGGTTCTAGCGACCTTTGCTTGGACATAAACGACCACATGCATTCAGCATGTCTCCTTACCCCCAAATCAACTATCCCATTAGCTTCTTCCAAATATCGTATTTGACGCTTAATCTGAAACCCCTCCCCCAACCCTAAATATAGACCTAGAAGACCCATCTACTAATTTGGCAAGGATCAAAGTTTGAATACAATACCTAAACACATTTGAGAGTTATCGTGCTAACAGATAGACAGACAGACGGACAGACAAACTTTATGAAGTCATAGGTATCCCGTCACTAACGTTTCGGGATCCCAAGAAAACGAAGGTATTTGAAGAAACATGTTCGCATGCGAATGGTGTCTTAATTCCTCAGTATAGGGTACAAACCAGCTAGGAATAGCACAAACGAGGAGCAAAAACTTGTAGGTTCATTCATTTATTTTCTATAATCCCTTCAACCTCTTACCCTATTCTCAACCAGCAGACTCTTCTTTTCTTATAAATCCAAGTGGGAAACAAGTTTTCGATAATTAGTGTATAATTGTTACAGGAATAATTGTTGCCTAGGAATGTGACCCCAACAATGACCAAGGAATAGTCCGCGAGTGGGATAGACTAACTCATTGTCACATAGTCGAATCATTTTGGCTGATGAACAAATGATACAGTTGCTAGCAGCCGTCATTCCCATCGACTTGTATTGCCCCTCTCTCAATCTTCCGCCCTATCTGTCGACTCCTTGAAGTTGCGGATTTCAGATTTCAAAGACTTCCTAAATGAATCGAATTGGGAATACTTTCTGACATTTTGCAATTGACTTTCTGTTGATGTGCACATGGTTCAGCCAATCCTTGACAGTCCCTGTTTGGAATTAGAGTAACAAACGTTTCTAAGTAGTAAGCCGGATTTAAATACTTCTGCATTGCGGCGTCTATCGTATCTAGAATCATATTAAAAGTCTATAAATATCTGCTTCATCTTTTCAATTCCCGATGAAAACTTTTAGCCTGTGTAGGAGTATGGTAGTAGTACGAAAACGTTGCATGTAATACTATGTAATAGCAAAGAATACTATCTTTTAATGTGCCTCAGACTGGTCCAATCTTATGTAGTAGTATCCAGTAGCATCCTGTCTTGCCATAGTAACATCCAGTCTTGCTAATAGTACCATATAGTAATATGCAGTAACACGGTAGCCTTGAAGTAGAAGCATGTAGTAGCATCGTTAGTACTGCATGCAACTTTTTCGTACTACTTCATAGTACTATTCTGAGATAAATTTTTCATCGGGTTAACAGACTGAATATATGGACAGAAATAAAAATTGTGTGATGTTCGAAGGCTGGGGGACAACACCTCCTCCACCTTCATTTTGTGTCATTCAACAACAAAGCGGTCTCAAAGGGTTGGTGGGGGGGGGTCCAACCCCTCTGAGACATATTGTTTCTATAGCCTTTAATATTTGATCTATGTTCTTCTTTTACTGCTGGGTCCTGATTAGGTACGAGCCGCAGGTAGACACATCCCTCCCTGAAAAAAATTCCTGGATTTACCCTAGATCAACTAGAATGCTTTCAGAAAAGCAAAGTTTTATATCCAAGCAGCAAACTTACTTAATTTTTCAAATACTAAAGTATATTATTTACGATACAGAATACTGAAGGAAGTAAGTATGTAAGTTGGTTTACACTAAAGCCTAAGCCTAATTCCTTCCCCTCACATTCCAACAAGAAAACCTCCCTCCTTTGTTCTATTAGCTCTTCGCAATCCTATTACTATCTGTATGCTAAGTATCTGTTGAGGAACCCTAGTGAGCAAAGAATATAAAAGTCAGTATAAATAGTCTTACCGACCCTGTGACGGTGATTGAGGCAAGAACTGAGAAGTTTGAAAGTTCTTCAAATAGCTTATATGACTCATTACATGAAAGACAGATAGACGAATCTTAATTGACATTGACTTCACAATACTGGCACCGCGGCTTCATCCTTGACCCAGTTCCCCAAAACACCTTAACCTCCGTATTTTCCTACATTTTGTTGTGGTGTCGGAGTTCATGTCGCATTATGTTGTTTTTTGTTTCTTTTGTATACCCTATCTAGGTCCTCTTGGGCCAATTTTGATGAGTAATAAGCTTTTACATTCATTCATTCAAACATGCACAATATGCTCAATATTTTTACACGCCTGTCCACATATCAGGTTACATTACTGTCGGAGCGTGGCTATAAGAAGTCGACCTGATCGCTCAGGAGCGGAGTTATTAGTCTGAAATGTCCAATATTTCAACTTCACGTATATAAACTAGGTCTGGTATGAAAGAATGATCACTTGACTGTTGGCTCCGTCCCAATGTTCAAGCCTTACTGAAACAGTAAGTGGACCACCTTGACCCTTTTAAACAAATTCTAACCTTACCAAGGACTGAATGATTGTTGTGGATTGAAACAGAGGGCGTGTAGCCCTAGTGACTGAGAACAAGAAAAGAGGACCATGTAGTAAAAGTTTACACCGAGCACAGTGTAAACAAATCTATAAATCACACGAATAGGGAAGACCACTGGTGGTTCAGTTCCAGTGTTGCCACTGGTCGCAGAATTCTGAGATTTGTCACGGGTTTTCGACAAGGAGAGCCACAATTCTGTGACCAGTTAGATCATATATAAAGCACATGATTATGAAGCTGAAAATGCGAGATTTTTCGTTTTTAAAGTTTATCCGAACAGGGCTGAGATCCGACAGTCTAGTTACACATCAACCACTGATTTAAAACGTGATTAATGACCTGAAAACCCGATAAAAACGCGTTACTCCGTTTGTCCGCTATCCACAGGTATTCGATTTCCTCGAGTGAACTTATTCTTTGGGATTTGTGGTACCTTTATGTTTCTTTCTCCCTGTGCTTGGATATTTACCAACTATATAGGTAAGGCGTTGCCTGAAAACAAACTAAAGATGGCAGATTCCTTGCAAGACCAGAGGCTTCATTTCGCTGAAACATGGGGAGGGGGGGCAGCGTCGTGGTCCCAGGCCCCCTTCGGGGTCCCGTGAGGCAGGGGTGGTTTGAATTTATTGGGCTGGGGGGGGAGTTAATACCGGGAAATTTACTTGTCGGAAACAGAAACAGTAGACAAGAAACGTGCTGCACCACATTTGGAAAACTAAACGAATTTCAAGAAACTAGTTTCTGCAAGGTAAATGTCGTGCCATTTATAATTTTTACAAACCCATCAGAATTAGTGAAGCGTGGTTTCTTATGCCACTGGCATGTCTGATGCTTTTGAGAAACACGAGGTTTATTTATATTTGCCATTAAAATTGTACCTTACCTTACCTTACCTTACCTTTGCCTCCTGTTTTGAAACCAAACTAACTAATTCCTGAACAACTTTTAGGTTTCAAAATGGCCCATCCCCGAATCTGTCGACCCAAACCTCCAACAAATGCCGCACTCTTCCTATAAACAGAGCGTAGCCTAGTACAAAAAGCGCCGCAGGTGAAAATTTCGGAATTCTTTATGATCAGGATGCTTTTTTGGATAACAAATGAAAGTAATGGCAACCATCATAGATCAGCTTTTATTTGATCCAGATACATTTCAAACAATGTGAGGCATTTAACGGGAAACTGTTACATGATTCAACTATAAAAAAAAGTTTTAACATGCTTCAACTAGAACCTTTCCGAATAAAATGACGATCCGAAATAAAACTAAAACAGAGTAGCATTTTGCAACCCACATTAAACATAGATTTAAAACTTTTCTTACCGTTTTACAGACTAAACAAGTTGGGGTTAAGTGGAAAAGGCACTGAATGTTTGCTGACCCTTCCTTCACTTCTATTTTGTGCTCCTTCAATGCGGTGCCCCCACTTGAATTTCCAAGGGGCCCTCATGGCCTTAGCTGTCCAGGAAAAAATCATAAAGTGATACTCAACGTCATGTTACAAAGATACTGCCTCCCTTAATGTTCAGAGTTTAGAAACACAACTGACCCAGGCTCAAACGCTACTTGTAAACATTCGATCCTTGAACAAGGTGTCATTATCTCGGATAAGAAAGGGTTCAATTTCCAAGAGTACTGCTGATAGCGATTTAGTATAACTGATATGTTGCAACCAAATGTAGCAGTTCTGATGAGAAACGGATTTTTTCTGGCTATCTTTCCGTTTTTTTCTGGGTAGCTGCGGGCCCCCTTTAAGACCAGCCCCCCCCCCCCCAAATGACTCCTCTGTGCAAGACATATCTTCACATAATTTTCCTACTTTCTTCAGCCGTGACTTTTTCCAGGCTTAGTGTCCGAAACCCTGGAAATGTTTTTTTTTTATTATTCAAATTCTCCGCGTCTGGATGAATTCTGGTTTGTCGTGCAAGCAGTGCACATTGTGAACGTTATTACTAGATCCTCGGGTGAAAAAGTACAAAATCCTTTGATGGGTCAAAATGTTTCAGCGTATCCAAATTTTAGACGTAAAAATAAGCTGCTTTTCAGTTAAACTTCAAATTTGCGGTGTTTAGACTTTGGAAAGCAGAGCACACTCCTTCCACTAACTTTTATGTCGCCGTTTTGCTGTCCACTCAAGAGATACCGCAGAACCTCCTATTTATATCCAAGGAACAAACCTAATGAACTGCAAAAATACAGAAGTGTTTGCTTATTCTTTAATGTAGGATTTTGCTAACAATGACGAAAGTACACTGCATTGTGTTCTATAAAGTCCGTATGCAAACATGGACTTATTCACCCGATTTAATCATCAGCAGTTGCTTTACTCAAATCCATCCTTTGTTCCTGATCACCATCAGGTACGATTTCCAGGGTCTAGATTCCCGTCCCCAACAGCAACCCATTTCGATTGAGACAGAAAACAAAAATGAACAATTTTAACAAGGATTAATTGTTTACATGTTCATATCTAACAGTTAACAAGTTTGTCTCTGACCCTTATTCGCAGATGAGTAGTCCTGCTCATGAGGGAATTTAGGAGCCCTGGCATCGTCCTAAACGAATGACAAGCTCTTACCAACGAGTTAGAGACTCTGCGATCAACAACTTACGGAAGGGAATGTATTCGTAGTTTTGTAATAATATTGTGACAATTTGCCAGAGAGAAAAATTGCGGGACTCGGGAAGGAGAAAGTGGTTGACATGGTTGCATCAGTTCAAATGGAACTGCAGTGCGTCGTCAATGTTCGTTCATGAAGGCCTTTTCTGCTCTTTCTCCAGAAGCGCATTCTGGAGTCTCAGAACCAATTGCTGGCTATCCTGGCTGGATCGTCCATGAGGCTGACGCTCCCAATATCATTGTCATGGGGAAAGTTGCTGTCTTGCAATTTTTCCCTGGTCTGAATAGTGCATATTAGTGTGCTGTTTTTAATATTTTTAAGATATATATAGCCCTTGTTGGCCGTCGATTCAGATAAATAACATAAACAAATAAAATAAAGTTGGTTTTGAGTAGAAATCGCGAATTTTAGACCATCTTTAAAATTACAAGTAGTGTGCTGCTGTTAAGATTTTAAGATATATATAGACCTTGTTGGCCGTCGATTCAGATAAATAACATAAACAAATAAAATAAAGTTGGTTTTGAGTGGAAATCGCGTATTTTGAGACCGTCTTTGAAATTACAAGTAGTGTGCTGTTGTTAATATTTTAAGATATATAGCCCTTGTTGGCCGTCAGTTCAGATAAATAACATAAATAAATGAATAAAGTTGGTTTTGAGTAGAAATCGCGTATTTTGAGACCGTCTTTAAAATTACAAGTAGTGTGCTGTTGTTAATATTTTAAGATATATATAGCCCTTGTTGGCCGTCAATTCAGATAAATAACATAAAAAAATAAATAAAGTTGGTTTTGAGTGGAAATCACGTATTTTGAGACCGTCTTTAAAATTACAAGTAGTGTGATGTTGTTAATATTTTTAAGATATGTATAGCCCTTGTTGGCCGTCGATTCAGATAAATAACATAAACAAATAAAATAAAGTTGGTATTGAGTAGAATTCGTGTATTTTGAGACCGTCTTTAAAATTACAATTAGTGTGCTGTTGTTAATATTTTGTAAGGTATACATAGCCCTTGTTGGCCGTCGATTCAGTTAAATAAAATAATCAAATAAAAGAAAGTTGCTTTGAGTAGAAATCGCGTATTTGAGACCGTCTTTACAGTTACAAGTTGACCAAAGGACCTTGATCCACTTGCAGAGTCGACTGTACCACAAATGCAACGATTTTTGCGGTATCCAACTCAGATTCTTCTAGCCAGACCCAGCCCTTCCGTGAATTTTATTGACATTTTGTCGTCCTCTGCCAGAATATACTTCCTTAAAGCCAACATTTCATATTTCTTTAGAGTGTAGTTTCCCTTTATGTGTTTCCCCGCGAGGAAATGGAATGACGTAACATTTCGCCAACTTTCAACTTGGCAACAAAGTAACCCTGAGATTCCTTTTCCTGCAAAATGTTTCCGGGAATCATTCTAGGCTCTTCTCTACTAGAGATCTTGTGTCCAAGTCACGATCCAAAACAGCGGGAAAATCGATATGAACCGTTCGCGAATTTTTCGAAGAAAAGAATGGTGGCACTTACTGGTAGTGGAGTGCTTTTATCCTGAAGATCTGGACTGTAGAAATAAAACACATTTTGTTTTCAATACAATGAGGAGCAAGTTTTAATGACTTCGTTAAAAACGCGAAACAATGAGAGGATATTACGATAGAAAGTTTTCGAGGAGTTGGGGGGGAGAGGTCCATTGTGAAGACTGTGACATATAAAAAGAAGTGCTTTGCCAAATTTTCGCAATATCTCATTTGGAAAAGTGACATATCAAGGAGGGGTGAAGGGGGAATCCTTTTCGAGGGAGGGGGGACCTACTATGCATGTCTTTCACCTGGAACTGAACTTAAATTAAAAATTTCTCTAAAGCCCAGATAAAACACTATTAAAGTTATACCGAGTAGAGTGAGATACGACAGTCTAGTTACCGATCACTCATTCACTTAAATCGGCTTGAAGACCCGATGAAAATGCATTATTTCGTTGCTCCGCTATTCATATAATCGAGTTTCATTGAATTTTTCGGATTTGGGGTAATCTATGTGCTATATGCCGCCTACTATGATTCATCAAATGTGTAGCAGTGGTCAGGCAATAGCGCCTGGCTTATGCTGTCTCTTAACTCAAATCTTGTTGGTCGGCGAAAAATATGAGTTGAACAGGTCGTCGTCGAAACGTCTCCAACGCCCGATGGCAAAACGTCCCCGGCTAAAATGAACAAATAACCAAAACATGAGAATATTTTTTGGGGGGAGGGGGATTTCGATATTTACATCAGACCCAGCATTATTCGAGGGGTTACGAACCGTCGGGCACACTCTGTACCTGGGAGTCGGGTACACGTCGGCCATACGTAGTCGGGCACACTCAATTGTCGGGCACACCTGTACTCCAATTTCGGGAGTTGGTAGCCCCTCGGCATTATTTTATAGCGGATTAATTAAGACCAGAGCATCGAAACAATATATATAAAAACATATTCTAAATTCCGCATTCAGGTGTGTAACAAGCATTCTGAAAGAACTGAGTATATCTTAAAAAGACGGATCTTAATCCTAAGATATTCACGACGAGAAATCAGAATTTTCCCACGATCGCGGACCCTGTCTTCAATTCGCCATATCCAGTTCAGCACTTTCAGGCAGACTAGTTACTGATAGTCCCTCATGGTCTTATTATCAACACTTGTGACAGGTATTGTAAAATATATCCACAAGTTGATGAGTAGAAAATCTGCAATCCAAAAGTGAAAGCAATTATATTCTACTCATTACCTTATGTGTCAATATTTAACTATCTCTCTGTCACACGGGTTGATAATGAGACGATGGGAGACTTTCATAAACTAGTCCGCAGGGAACGCTGAAGAACGAGGCGAATTGCAAATGTTCGGCATCTCGTCGATAAGTAAAACCCAGATGTCTTAACTTAGGCACATGCTCAAGTATTCTTCAAATATGGCACCCAACACGAACAATACCAAAGGTTTCGACGGGATCCCAAAAAATCAATATTTGATCCAGACAATTGGCCTTATTACAGTTCAGCGCTCCAAGCGGACTAGTTTATGTTAGTCCCCCATTTTCTCATAACCATCATTTGTGTAGACATAGCGAAAAGTCGGTTCCATAGGGTAGTGAGTCACTTTCACTGCTGAGATATGCAAAACCTCCATTACCTGAGACGCAGATGACATGTTTTCCACTCACTAACCTGTGGATCTGTTTTTACCATGTCTGATCTAAGTGCTGACGGTGAGGCATAGGGGGATTAACAGAAACTAGTCCGCTTGGAAGCGCTGAACCGGAATATGGCCAATTGCGTCTTGTAGATATCCGGTCTTAGCCATGCAGACTCTTTGAACATTTTGATTATTAAAATTTAGAAACAGATTAATGCCAATGGCATTATCTGCCAGAAATCTGAGAAAACCAAGTTCAGGTCTGGATTCAGCATGCGACTACTTCGACGAGACTGATCGAAACTTCCTGCATTACTTCTGCCAGATGTCTGGTTTCCGCCGGATTCCGGGTGAACTGTTTTTTCGACAAGAAATGAAAGGTCAAAATGAATTCAGCAAATCTCCTTACCCCTATATCGAACTTATAATCAACTTCAGATAAACTTTAACTTTTAAAATTTTCCCGTTTCGGCCGTATTCTGGGCGAAATATATGTCCGGGTAGAAAATGATTGTCATTTATCGATTCAGCATGTCTTCTTAGGCATAAACCGAACATTCAATCAACTTCAAATAAAACTTTTACTAAAAACAAAAATCGGTTTTGGCCGGATTCCAGGTGAACCTGTTCGGATGGAAAACAATTGCCATATTCAAATTCAGCATGTTTTCTTGCCCCGAAATCGAAATTTATCAACTTAAAATAAAAATTTTACTTTTTTTGGCCGGATTCCGGACGAACTAATAATTGTCCGGCGAGAAAATAAGTTTCAGATATGGATTCAGAATGTCTTATTACCTCGAGATCGACTATCTCATGGAATTTTCAAAAACATTCTTGTTCGTCCCTTAATTTGAAAACCCTCCCCCACCCCTAAATATGGGGTTAAAGGGCTCATCTACGAACCTGACCTGTACTTTGACCCAATGGATCCCTATACCAAGTTTGAAGAAAATATCTCTACCCTTTCGTGAGTTATCGTGCTGACAGACGGAAAGACAGACAGACGGACAACTTCTACGAAGTCATAGGTATCCCTCCACTTACGTTTTGGGATCCCAAAAAAAGAAATCCCGAGCAAGTACAATGAGCCCGTACCATGTTTATTTGAGCCCGTTCTTAAGATAATTAAGTCCATCCAAAATTTAAAACTGTTCTGTTTCTCAGTCTTTCCTAGCACTGTTATTTTTCTTCAGTTCATAGACACGCCAAATCCATTGTTTTGCACATACTAAATCCTGACAGACTACTTCTGTTGACTTCTGACCATTCGTTACGTCGTTAACGCTTTTTGCTTAATCCTCTTAGCCTTCCTCCAAAACTTTTCTAATTTTATCTGCTGAAAAGACACAATCTGCATTGTTCGTTGCTATGCGTCATTGAGCTCTTTTTGCCACTCAAAATGCCATTGCATTTCGCACACAATGTAAACGTTGCCAAAATGAAATTGAGTTTGCATATCATGTGCGAACTGGTTACAAAATAGTAAGAAAAACCGGTGTCGCGGACGGGTACCGTGGATCGTGCACTGGTAACGCAATAATAATTACTTTTTTAAAGCCTGAGGGTCATACCAAAAGAAGAAACTGCAAAAGATGTGTTAGGCACACCATAACTACCACAACAAGTTTTTCAGTCCTGAACTCGTTTAATGAGTAAAATTTTTAAGTCAATGTGTTTTTAAACTACATGAAAATAACGTAGTCATGGTTATGTACATTGTTCTGTTTAGTGTTTTAATATGTTTATTTTATGTTGTGTATTTTACTCATACCCACACATAAATTAATAAATAAATAAACTAAATAAATTTCGGCTTGTGTTCGGTCAAATCTTACATCCTGCATCAATATCTCTGCAAAGTTTGCATATTAAATGAACCAAAGTGGATGCAAAGGTGTTTAGATATTTTCTGAGGGCCATACAAAAAATAGACCATAACAGTGCTTACTATACTCTAAACTCGAAGCTAAATAAATAACAGGTATATATTTAAACTTGTGTTCGCTGAAATTTTACATCCTGCACCAATATATCTGCAAACTTTACATATTTAATGATCCAAAGTGGATGCCAAGGTGTCATGAAGTCACAGACTCCACCCAAGTAATTATACACTTCAATCCAAAGAATATAGTCTTTGCTTCAATCCCGAAGCTAATGAGACTCCAGCAGAAAATGCTCCATGTCGTCCTTCCCCTCGTTGCATACAGGGTAGGACATAAATGCAATCGGTTCTCAAATATTTGCTCTTTAAAGATATATTTGCTATGTACTGTAATACTGTAATATACTTCCGATAAAAGATCCGGTCTAGCGTAAAACAGATATAAGCAGTGTTTTATATCATGCTTATCCTTAATGCCCGGGCCACATTCAGTCACATCTGTACGTAATTTGGTTCGTTAATTTGGTTATTACCCACTCTTACGTTTCATCCTGGTCACACCTGGAACGAAGAAATTCAAGACATATTACCACCATCATCACTCAAAGGTAAACAATACTGGCTAGATTGGTCCAAACACTCCAAAGATACGTTTCAAAATGGCGGAGATAGATTTATTCCATCTCGACTATCTTACGTTTTCAGCGTCTTTTCTTCCCAATTTCGACCGTAAGACGGTCTTATTACCGGCGTTATTACCAGGTGTGACTATAGTGGGGCCCGGATACCCCGGATACCAAAAGATACCTGAAGGAAGAGTACCAAATATCATCCCTATCTGTAGGACTTCCGTTAACATTGCCTGCAGAAAACCCAATCCAAACAGGAAATAGTATTTCCAAGCTATGATTTTTGCTCCATTCTGCATCTGTCCTTATTTCAGTAGCGAACAGTTTTAGAAATGAGCAAATGTCTCCAACCAACCCTTCTTCTGGAATATATTTTAACCAGTTAAGCCCAACCGTATATCTAGAGAAATTCCAATACGATCCGGCCAGTGCCGTACAAGATTTGAATGAACTGCGCTTTTTCTCTTGGAGTCTGCATGTGCAAACCTCCAGAAACGAACATCCCTATTTTGAAAACGTCACGCTCAGGAGAAGAATGCTCTCCGTGGCCATGTCTGTAAATGCATCGTGTTCAAGTATGGTTTCATTGTTCAGGTGTCCTTTAAAACAGAATTCCAAATGACTCAAGAGGACGCAAACGTCCTTTCTGAAGTTCCAAGCTTTTTTTCAACATTTAACTAGCATAGTGGGGAAGCCGGAAGTCCCCGAATTGAGTCAAGGTTTTAATTTACTTAATTAAATTTCAAGGTTTTAATTACACTTCTGTATAAAATCATAATAAATAAAGGGTCAAGCCGGGGACACAAGGTCCCATCTGATCTTGAAAAAAGTTCCTTTTTATGGTGGTAATGATAATCGTAATTGGCCTTATCACTCTACTTTTTATGTTTGATAATTTTATTTAAAGTCTGAGCCAAACCCATTTTCAAACAACCCACTTATTTTGCGGGCAATGATCACCATCGAAAACTGAAGCCAAATTCACCGATTAGGGATTGATGCAAGCAATTAATTTTGAGCAAGAAAAAAGTAAAAAAAGAAAACGTTTCAAAATATTTTTGAATTTGAATTTGGATTGGCAGCGAAGCATCGGTAGGATCTAATGTAAGTGTTATAAAGTTATATTTTGTTTGTTGCTTACTTGTCTTCATATGTGTATATTTTCCTTAGCGTAGTTGCTATGGCCAGTTTGGCGTTTTGCAATAAATATCATATCATACTAATATAGCCTATCATATTTAAAAAGCGACGTTACAAACTCACGGATTTGGTCTTAATAATAATTCACTGATGATTTGTTGCGTTAATGGAAATAGTTTGAGTACCCCTGCTCCGCTGAGCTACTGAATAGACTGGCCAACGGTGAACAAAGGGGTTAGAGACTCTGCAATTAACAACATGAAGGAAGCGAATGTATATGCAGTGTGTCATTGTCTATGACACTTTGGATGAGGAAAAAGCTTGCAAGTATCCCAAAACACACAGTAGATTTGGTTTCGATCAAAAACCTCGTATATTTGAACTACCTTATAACGCCGAAGATTATTTTTGTTTCTTTTAAACTTGTGAATAAAACACCTTGTTGTATAATCACATTGCAAATTTGAATCAGGCTTGCGTCATCGCCCCAAAGCAGGTTTCGTCAAGCAAATTCATGCCAAAACCAACTACTCGGCAATCAAAAAGTGAAGCCGAATTCACCGATTAGGGACTGATGCACAATGATTTTTCAATTAACTCGGGGACCAGAAATGTCTAAAAGAGCCTGAACGCACTGATGACGAAAATGCAAAAACGTCTTGTGTCATCTGTACTTTAACAGATAATAATATATTTTTGACCAGCTACAAAAAATCAAAGCGGAGTGGCAATAAAAGAAACAAAACAAACACTTCACAAAACGAAAAGAACAAAAAACTAAAGTAAACGAGAAAGGCCACTGTGAGCGGGCAGATACTTATAAGTTTATTGGGGTAATTTCCCTGCAAGCTCCATAAGTTTCGAATATTGCTCTCCCTCATCGTCTACCCTGTGACGAGCTTCACCTCCCTCGCTTCGACAATCAACAAAATATATTGTTCCAATACGTGAAAACCACAGCTATAGCAAGTCATGTTTTGCCACACGGATGATTTGTACAAAGTATAACATTTGGGCGGGAAAAGGTATTGAAAGGCTGTTTGTCTCGACGTATACGAACCACATACATAGCAGATAAATGTGTTTCCCCCTCGGCCCCTGGGTATGTGGACGACAATAACATCACAACAAGTTCAGTCGGATGTAAACAAATACAAAGTACAACTACTGGGTGAGAAAAAGTACCCGTGAGTCCTCTGCTTGAAAATTTGGGAGGTATTTCACTCTCGGGTTCAGTGATTGGATGCACTGTGTTGTGAGCATAGATAAGATAAGAAAAAACCCTGTCGACGGATCGTTCAATGTAGCTTTTTGTTCTTGAAAATTTATCACTTCTGTGATTTTATTCTTTGTTTGTTTGCTCTTCTCCTTCTTTTAAGTTTCTAGTTTGCTTGATTTGTTTGCAACGAACACAAAGTACGAATGAGAGTTAAGCTCCATTCGCTGTCAGGCGGTACGTGGGGCTAGATAAATAAATGTTGACATTCTTCCTTTGCAAATACATTATACCAAACAATAACAAGACAAAAGGTTTCGATGGGATCCCAAAAATTCAATAGTTGGTCCAGACAATTGGGTTTTGTCTTCGCCAGACTCCTTGAACATTTTTAATATCAAAATTCAGAAACAGATTAAGGCGAAATAGCTAATTATCCGAGAAACACAAGTTCAGATATGGATTCAGCATGTGTGTTTACCCCTATAAGTCATATCTATTTGACGAAAACTTCCTGCCTTACTTCTGCCAATTTTCCGGTTTCGGCCGAATTCCGGAACTACTTGTCCGGCAAAAAAAAGGAAGCTAAAAAATGAATTCACCATATCTTCTTTCCCAAATATCGAACATCTAATCAACTTCAAATAAAATTTAAACTTACAACAAATTTTCCGGTTCCAGCCAGATTCCGGCCGAACTATATGTCCGGGTGAAAAATGATTGTCGTATATAGATTATAGATTCATCATCTCTTCTTACCCCTAAATCGGTTATCTAATCAACTACAAATAAACCTTTTACTTTTTACAAATTTTCCGGTTTTGGCCGGATTCCGGACGAACTACTTTTCCGGGTAGAAAATGATTTTCACACAAGTGTTCAGGTGTCTTCTCATCCCTACATCGAACATCTAATCAACATCAAATAAAACTTTTACTTTCAACAAACTTTCCGGTTTTTGGTGGATTCCGGACGAACTACTTGTCCGGCGAGAAAACAGTTTTAATCATCGTGTTCAGCATGTCTTCTTACCCCATAAACGACAATTACATTAGCTGTTTAAAAATATTTTGTTTGCCCCTTAATCTGAACCCCCTCCCCCACCCCTAAAAGTAGGGCTACAGAGCCCATCTACGAACTTGACCTTACACTTGACCCAAAGAATTCACACAGAGTTTCATCAAAATATCTCATTCCCGTCGAGAGTTATCATGCTCACAGTCGGACGGACGGACAACTTTTGCGATGTCATAGCTATCCCTCCACTTACGTTTTGGGATCCCAAAAACTTCCATCAAATTTGAATAAGCATTGAATCGAAGTTTCATTGTCAAGTGGTAACTAATTTCGGTGCTAGATAAAATAAATATGTCACTCTTTCTTTATGACTAAACCGAACCAAAGAATTTTATCACATCCGCGTGAACGTTAAATCGAAGCTGTCCGTAGCAGCATGGTGGGCCATGCTGCTACGAATCACAATGGTCAAATCAGAACATATTCAGTCATGTCAATAGGAAAGCAAAGAGATGGCGAATTTCCTTTGCTGGGAAAACGTCTGGGATCAAACTTCTACTGTCGCACAAAATTAGCAGATTTTCGCATGCATACAATTGAACTTTAACCGAATAGGGCTGAGATAGGGCAGTCTAGTTACCCATCACCTATTCACTTAAACAGGCTTGAAGCAACCCGATGAAAATGCGTTACTTCGATGCTCCGCTATTCGCATAATCGATTTTCACAAAATGAACTTTTTCTTTCGGATTTGTGTTATCTCTGTGTGTCTCCCTCTATGCTTGAAACATACAGCAACTACAACGCTAAAGGATTGCCTAAAAACATTTTTTAGGGGGTGTCACACGCAATAACGGCCTATCTTCAAAAGTAACCTTCCAATCCGGAATGGAACATTTCTTGGGCATCGCTTTATTATCCATTTAAATGGACGGTTTTGTTGAAATTCAAGTTCTCCGCGTCTGGATGAATCTTGTCTTCTCGGGACAGTAGTGCATATTCTGAATATCGCTACTATAGAGTCAAAATACTAAAGTGTATTGAACCCAAGACAGAAAAATAAGCTGACTTTTCAGAGAAGCTTTAAAAGTTTAACTGATAAGCAAACTTGTTTTTGTATATCCTTTTTAAAAACACTGAATTATTTTGATTTTCCGGAGGGATTGTCAGTTTGTCCACAACAGGTTCTAGTAACGACGTTGAAAAGATGGGTCGGCCTCCCGATAAGACCGGCTCTCAGCACTTATCGGTCAAACTTTAACCAGATCCGTCAGGGAATTACTTTCAATCTTCACTTGCCGGTCTTAGCCAGGCTACTTCCGAATATAATGCTCATGGACTCATGGACTAATCTGATCCGGTATGTTCTTTCTGTATGTTTACACCGCCACGTTTTCCTACCCCTAATTCGAGACTATAACCGATTTCGGACAAAACTTTTTCTGAAACAAATTTCTTGTCCGTCGAGAAAAAGCTTCACTTATGAATTCAGCATGTATTTTAACTCTAGTTCAAATCTATAATCGACATTTGTTTTTACTAACCAAATTTCCAGTTTTGGCCGGACGAACTATTTTCCGACAAGAAAATAAAGTTCCAAATGAATTCATAATGTCTCTTCACCATTATATCGGATCTCTAATCAACTTCAGATACAACTTTCAGTTATGCCACTTTTCCGGTTTTGACTGGACTCTGAAGGAACCACTAGTTCGTCAAGAAGATCAAATGGACAAACTTTACGAAGTCATAAGGTATCCCGTCACTGACGTTTTGGGATCCCAAAAAGAGAAAAAGAAAATGAAGCAACAACATCTCAAACATCGAACCTCCAACTCGAAACAGAATAGTTTTCCCGGGTGAGGAGAAAGCTGATTAATCCGACAACTGAACTACGAGTCCCTATTAAGAAAGGGATCCGTAATCCCGAACTGACGAACACGATCTCTATTTCTGTACCATCTGGGGATCTGTTGACGGTACTTAGTAAACTTGAAGTGAATCTTACGTAGTGCATGCTTCTCGTCCTAAGACAAGATATCCGTAAATGGGGTAACGAATAGGGGAGTGCCGCAGTTTTTGAAGCACAACTCTTACTACAAATGATCTTTTCAAGACGAAATGGCTCAAAACGTCGTTTTTCGGAAATAACTTTCACTTTCAATAATTGCGTTTTTGCAGATACCATGGTATCTGTTACCACGGTAACTGAATCTACAGTTAGTCGTTTTTGGAGTTACCGTGGTATCTGATACACGGTTACTCTACAAAAACGACCGAAATTGCACTTTTCGAAGTCATCCCAAAAGTCCCCCGTAAGAGAGACATGGGGTGAGAGAATAATGTTTAAAGCGGGTCTTAAGCGGGAGGAATTAAGAATAATTATTGAAATGTTGGCGGACACCCTGCCAATTGGTGCTAGAAGACGTTATATTGGTAATTTTAGGCAGAAATCGGGTCCTTACTTCTGTCCGATGTGTGGATGCGAGAATGAGAGTTTGGTTCACATGGTTTGCGAGTGCATGGAGCTGAGTGGATGGAGGAAAGAACAGTACGGTGTGAGTGAGTTTGATGAAGAATGGTTAATTAGAGTTGTTAGGAATGAATGTTTTACTACTATTAAGAGATTGGGGCGATTCCTGAGGACAGCGATGGAACATAGAAGCAGATTTTTGGATTAGGGAAATAACAAAGAAATACTGAAAATGGTTATTAGAGAAGAGAAAGATTAAGATTAAGGAGGAGCTTTTTCTCTTTTTTGTGTTCTTATTTTGTTTTGTGCGTTTTCCTCTAGTATGTGACATTTTTTTGTGATTTCTTGTTGCCATGGCCCTCGGGCTGCTTAGCAATTAATAAATCTATCTATCTATCTATCTATCCAGTTACATTACTAAATACTAAACTTCTTTCTGACCAATTTGACAGAATTTGATGAAAGTGAGATGACTTTTCAAATACCACGGTCAAACTCCTTTTGGCCGTGGTATCAGATACCAAGATAACTGCAAAAACGACTTTAGACCGTGGTATCAGATACCATGGTATCTGCAAAACGCAACTAACGTGTAGTTAGCAATATCTTGTTGGCGCTTGTTGACTCTATCCAGCCCTTCCGCTCATGACTCGGCGGCTCGACGCAAACTATAGGCGTATTCTCGCCGTTCCTCGAGGACTCCTCGGGGAATCGAAGGGAACGGCGAGAATAGAGGGAGTCACTCCACGCGGACTCCGCGTACAGAAACAGCGAGAATACGGGGAATGCTTCTAAAACGGATTTTGTTCGAAAAATGAATGTGCAGCTAAAAAAAAGTAGTCTAGATCCACATTATTTTTGGTTTTGTTTATTCTGATTCTTTTTAATAAATTTTACATAGCACCTACTACAGCAAAAATTGATTCCCCTCTGAATTTGAAAGGGAGTCCTTTTTGATGATGGTGATGATGATCGGAGCATTCCCCGTCCGTGGGGACTCGCGAGAATACGGGGAGTGAGTCCCCGGGACAAACAAAAACGCGGGGACTCCTCAAGTGGAGTCCTCGGGGAACGGCGAGAATACGCCTTATTTGAAAACTGAACATGCTGTGGCTGAAAAGCGGGAAACCAAGCACAACAAAGTCCAAAACAGAAGATAGACCTCATGACCTGCCATGTCTTCCGAAATGAAAAACATCACTTCGAAACTTCTCATGTTCTTATGTGTGAAAGAGTTGTCGCCGGACCTTGGAGCGTTTGGCGAAGTTTGCGTTGCGTGACTGGTAAGATTCGGCTCGGCCACAAAAACGCTAAAAACTCGTAGGTACAAAACGAAACAATGGCAAAAGGCGGCGATTTCAAAAGCTCATAATTCAGTAAGCGAGCTAGGGATAATGTAAAAGGCAGAATGAGCAAGAGGGGTCAAAAACTTATTATACGTGGCCTCAACACACTTACAGGCATAAAGCTTACGTATGGCTCCAGAGACGGGAGTTCTGGTTTAAGTTGAACTAGAAGCTACTAGAAGCTTCGAACCTCGAAAAAGCATAAAAGTATTTACCCTTTCCCCCCTTTCCGTTATAATCCATCGTCTTTTGTTGTTATGCTGGGTAATAAAGTTCATTCATCCATACCTGAGTTCGTAACTTTCGAAGAATGGAAAAACGTTTAGCTTTTCAACTTTCTCATACGTGTTGATGACAATGTCCAAAACCAGCAGAATTTGTGGAAATCTTGAATGATATGCGGAATAAGAAAAATTTATTCGAAAGGGTCCTGCTGTCACTAGAATTCGCGACAGGATTTCGAGAAGGGAGCGCAGCGCCCCCCCCCCCCCCCACCTCCACTAATTTGGTCAAACTTTCGCCGAAGGTGAAAACTCCGGTCGAAACGGGCATCGCAGCGAAGCCGTGATGCTCGTTTTATGAAAATCTTTTTTCCACACATTTCCAGATTGAATGATTTAACGTGTTTATTGGTTCCCATTCTTTATCGAATTTGGTAATTCATCCAACTTCTTGGTCCGTCCTTCGTAAATTTGGTGATTTAAACTGTTTATTTGGTCTCATTCGTTACGGAAATCGGTAATTCGCTGGACTTTTCAGAAGTACGTATCTGTTCTATCGCATTCGGTCAGTCCATTTCCTCATTCGGTCATTAATCAGATTCATTTGGTTCTGATTCGTTACCGAATTCGCTAATTCACTGGATTTTGTTTAGTCCGTATCTATTACCAGACTTGCCACATTTGGTTGTTTTAGGTGGTTCTAACAAGAGTCTTATTCCATTGCGAAATTCGGTTGTTATACCGCTCCCGATCTGTTCCTTATTTTTTTAGTTGGTTTTTCGGTAGTACGAATTCATTATCTGGTTCACATCAGTTACTGAATTCGGTAACTGAAGTGGCATTTATTTAGCTCTTGTTCTTTTCCATTTAACGGTAGTTTCAGCTGGTTGCCATTCATTACTTAACTTTTACTTCTAATGATTGCAGTACCTAAAAATAAGCACGCCTCTTGACGTGAAAGCTAGCCTACTTTTGTTTGCTGTAAATTCAGAATAAATGTACTTTGTATCTATTTTACCCTGGACGGCCCCTTTTTTTCGCCAGACAGCTCTGTGGTTCAATAGGTGGTCTTGGGATCGCAAATAGGCACTTTGATCATCAGCTTTGATGCGGCGCATTTCGCAATCTTCACTATTTAGAACAAGGGTGCGTGATTTAGTTGGCGTTTGAGGCTTGGAATTTTTGGGGGCTTGGACCACATTAAAAGCTAGAATTGCTTGGAATCTTACCAGAAAAAAGGCGGATTACAAATTTCGCCTGCGGTGCCTCAATTTGTCCTGGGTACATTCGTTAGCGACTTTGTCGCTTTGCGGCAATATCGTTTTTTGTCGGCACATTTTCAGGCCCTGTTGGCAAATCTGGACGTCCCCCAAAGGTAAAGGGCTAGTGACTGCATGTCCCTGAAAAAAACAGAAGTGGAAGAGCGTGAAAACGACTTAGACTTGAACAGACTATGCAACTTTTTACATTGTAGCTTCTTGAAGGCAATTCGCTGTTTTAGAAAAAAAAATATTATATCCGGTAAAAGTCAGGTACCGATTCGGGATCGACTAAAACCAGGAAGGGAAGGGAACACGAGAAAAGCAGGAAGGCATACTAAAACCAGGAAGGGCATACTAAAACGAGGAAGGAATTTCAAGGCTGCGAAAAAATGGAAAGCTGCACCGTTCCCTTCCTCTGTTTAGTATTCTTCGAGAGGTCGGCAACTTTTCAAACTCAAAGTTCACCATCCCTTCGCGCGTTTTAGTATCCTGACATGGGTAGGCATTAACGGGTTCAGTGAGGGGTCAGCAACGATTAAAATTGTAATTCACCTTTTCCTTTCTAGTTCAGACGGATACTACAAGATACTAAAACGAGGAAGGGATGGTGAACTTTGAATTTGGAAAGTTGCTGACCCCTCAAAGAATACTAAACAGAGGAAGCGAATGGTGCGGCTTTCCAGTTTTGAATTCTGGCGACAGCCTTCCTCGTTTAGTATGCCCTTCCTCGTTTTAGTATGCCCTTCCTGGTTTTAGTATGCCTTCCTGCTTTTCTCGTGTTCCCTTCCCTTCCTGGTTTTAGTCGATCCCTACCGATTCTGTTGATTTTACCAGGTTCGACCCCCAATGAAGAAAGGCTTGGGATGCTCCTGAAGGAGAGTCTAATCTAAGGGCGATTCTGGTGGCACAGATTCACTTTCCCAAAACAAACCCATTGTTACACTTTGCAACTTCTTGCTGTTTCGCTACTTTCCACAGACAGAGTGGATTCGCTTTCCATGCCACTTTTTAAAACTAGCGGAGCGCGAGAAAAGCTTCTGAACTGTAAGCGAAGCGAGTTTTAGCCAAGCCGCAAGACGGCAGTAATTAGTAAACCAGCGGGGCTTTCCAGACCGCCAGAATTCGTCCTCGATCCTCTCCTATGGATCACCATCAATAGGCCTGCCAGCGAAATCTTAGACACATAACATTTTTCTCTGACACAGCGGTATTATTCAAGCAAGAACAAAAATAGAAATTAAACGACACATTCAAAATATTCGCAAAGATGACCTTATTACATGCTGATATTTAAAAAACTTCAGATGACATTGACAATTAGTCATTGGTGGCACAGATATGCACACGGGAGGCGGTTAAGAGTCCCGGCATCGCCCCTTGAAGCCTGAAGTAAGCGAACGTATGTGCATTTTTGTCAGTGTTGACTGGCGTAGAAAGAAAAGATTGTAGCCGTCACAGAAATATAGAAAAGGGTTGTTTTCAAGTTACAATCTCAGGCATTTCAGCGTCTCTCAGCAAATTTCGCATCGCTATAGTAGAATGTAACACATTTTAGCTAAGTAAACCGAAATTATTTGGAATGCCCCCTTTTATTTTTATTTCTGTTCTTGCTTGAAAATTGCTGCTATGTAGGATTTTGTTTTCAGGGAGCGGTTCTGCTCCTGCTACCTCCTACTACATAGCGTCTCTGCTAAGAAGTACTGAGATAGTTGACTACTTTGAAATTTAGCTGTGATTGCAGAAAGTTACACAAGGTCCATGTCCCTTGCCTAGGATGACAAACTTGGCAAAGTTTCTATTTCCCACTCTCTGGAATAAGAATGGATGGAAATTTTGTTTAAAGTAGAACAAATTATTACTCGAAGTACAACGCGTTCTTTCAGCCTGGTTGGCAAGGTCTAGTTCCTGCGACTCGCGACTACAAATTTCCCGCCGGATTTCGGGAAGATTAAAAAAAAAAACTTTTCTGTCTGGAAATTCTTCTTCGAATTCTTTGCTCTCGAAACCCCATGCTCGTGATTCTTTCGATTCCCCATATGAGACTGACGTTGCCTGTGTGGTTAGTTCGGAACCGCGAACTTTACGCGTGTGGCGTAGAAGGTTCGCAATCTTAAAATGTATTTTGTAGTTGTTTTTAAGTGTCGTATGTATAATGGCTCTAGAAAACCGTAATCAAAGTTAAATAAATAAAAAATAAATTAAGAAAGGGAGCAAACAGGCCAGTATTCCGCCACAATCCGGTCTTTGTATCAGGGGGTATCTAGGCTTGAACTCCTCATCGCCTGTAGTATCCATATGAAATGGATTTGAGGCTAAATACGTCGAAAAGTATTCGAGAATCCGCGAAATGTATTCGAGAATCGCTAAATGACTTCGAGGAATCGGTGTTTGTGTTCGAGAATCGACGAAAAGTTTTCATGATTTGTTTTAGGTTCTTCGAGAAATTACAAAAAGTATTCGAGAAAAGAAAAAAGTATTCGAGAATTTAAGAATTTAAGAGTTTGACATTTTAATTGAAATAAGGAACTCGAGACTGACACAAATGCATTCGACGATGAGAAAAATAAATGCGAGAATTTAAAATATATATTCGAGAATTTAAAAAATACAAATTCTCGAATACATTTACGTCATTCTCGAATACCTAATTTCAATTTAAATGTCAAAGAATTTTAACACATTCTCGAATACTTTTTATCTTTTCTCGAATACCTTTTGTAGTTTCTCGAAGACTTAAAACATTTGAGGTATTCTCGAATACATTTTCGACGTATTTAGCCTCAAACACATTCCATATATCCAATCAAGCAACCAAAAGCAACATTTTCACAGGTAAACCAGTGAAGGTTCCCCCAGCGCAGGTGTTTCAAACCCCCCTGTTCACTGCCGTCAGCTTGAAATACAGTAGAAGTTTGCTACTTCGAACGTCGCCCAGGTGTGAACGGGACCGAAGAATACGCTGAAATTCAATCTTCGCAAACATTTTAAAGAGAATGAGCGCGCACAATAATTTAAGTATACTAGTGCGTTTTTATTTATTTTCTTTACTTACTCGGCTTTTAAGAAAGTATGCCAAATAACGACCTGAAAAGTTCCCGTGCTGGACTACTTGGACATTTCGGCGAGATTGCTAGAACAGCTTACGGTTTATTAGCTAGTGTTAACGCCTTAGGCAAGGATTTTATTAATAATTTTTACAAACAAATTAGAATTCGTGAAGCGTCATTTTCTTATACCTTACGGGGTTTATTTATATTTGTCAACAAAATTGAACCTTACCTTAAACACCCGTTATGTTTTGGCTAGACTTTACAACGCTTACACAATCCCTCATATTCTAGCCCTGTCTCCTTTCTGGAAGCTATTTAGCATGACTGACTTAAAGGACCCCTCTTGCTTATTCTGCCTTTTACAATATACCTAGCTCCCTTGTGGAATTATAAGCTTCTAAAACCTCACATTTTTCCATCGTTGGTTTTCTGCCTACGAATTTTTTGCGCTTTTTCAGCCTTGCCGAGTTTTGCCCGTCAAACAACGATTGTTTGTCGAAATATTCAATGCCCGCTGACAACTCATTCACACATAAGGATACGATAATCATCTGTTTTCTAACTTCCTTTATTTGCTTAGTTCTTCAACTTTCTAACCACGGCACGTTCAGTTTTCAAGCGTTTTGCTCCCAGCCGCCGCGTCGGAGAGCAGGAAGGCTGGATAGTGCTGACAAGCGCTAACAAGAAAATCTCTAATCTCAGGTGAAAAGTAATAGTGTTTTTGAAAACGATTTTCCCGATCCCTTTCATAGTGAAAAGATCATTTCTAGTAAGAATTGTGCTTTAAAACACAATGGGCACTAACTATGCTTTAATTTTTGTAAAATGCTTCACATGTACACATTTCTGACTTCCACTAGATAGCGCTTCAAAAATAGGCCGTTTTCTTGTTATCGCTTGTCATTGACTCTTCGGCGTATCTGTGGAGACAATTTCAGAGCATGGTACTCCAAGGCGCGGAAATTCAAAAACCCTCGGCCATGTACAAAAATCAATCGTTTTGAAATATATAAATATAATAAATATAAAATAAACCGTCTCTGTAGCTCGCAGATTGCTCCAGTGTTATCTGATGAAACTTTCTGTTGTTTATAGTACCGAAATTTTTTTTTTGCTTTCTGGATAAAAAGTTACAACACTGCTAAAAATGTACAAATATAACCGACCTACTTGCAGCTGCTTTTTGAGCTTACAAGGAATTCTCAGTTAACACCGTTAATACGAATATTTGTCAAGTGTATAATAATGATAAGAAAAAAGAAACTCCGCTTATATTTGTCGAAGCTAGTAAATTGGAGTATGGCAGTCAGCAAAAAACGGCGTAGCAATATATTAGCGAAAATAAGTTGTCTAGGAATCTGCTGATTTCTGATGTAACATTGTATTCTAGGGGGTGGTAATGTGGTATCATGATTGTTTGATCCGCCCATTGAACTTTAAGGACAATCCGTAAATTGTTTTATAAGTATTTAAAGTACCGACTAGGTCTCCCCCCATGGGATCGTAACCACAAAGTTGCGTGACTGCGCAGTATTAAGATAGGCGCCCACAGAACATGAATTATCGTTCGCCTGGGCGAAATTGACGTCGCGAGCGGAAAAAATTCTCTTCGCTAGGCAAAAATTCCGCGTCTCGCCGCTTCAACTCCAAGTCAAATTATTTTCGCGTCGCCTCAGTTCGCGCTGAGGAAATTCAGGAAATCAGTAATCAACCTGACCAAAGTAGAGTTTATAACCAAAAATATGGTATATAACCATAAAGTTGACTTTTCCCCTATTTTCATCCTAGTTCTACGTATCGTATCCACGTATACGTATCTAGTCCTGACAAATTTTTTCAAGTATTCGCTGCCAGTGGGGTCTACGAAACGAATTCGTTGAGCGGCGCGAAAGAACAAAATTCGTTGGCAGAAAAAAATCGCGTTCTGTGGACAGCTATCTTTAACGATCCATTTGTTTTGTTTGTCGATTCATTATAGTGCGTTTATTTAGCAATTCAGTCTAGTCTAATATTTTTCTTTCTTCTTCTTTTGTTGTTTTTCAAATACTCTTCATGGGCACGCTCTGTGCCATTTCTTATATGGGTTAATAAAATTATTGATTAACTGATTGATTACTTACTTACTTACTTAAAGTATTTCTTTTCAACCTTTTGCTCTTTTTGTGTTTCCGCAGTATCCCAGCAAAAGAGAAAGATTTTTTAAAATGGACAGCAGACGAAATTAAAATAATCTAGTTTCATTATCGAAGGAAGCTAACTGAAAAGTTTGACTCGTAAAAGAAATCAAACTCTTAATTTCGCATTAAATCTGGAGAAAAATCTGTCGGAAAACTGCAAATCTTTCGATAAAAAAAATCACTTTTATTGTCTTCTTGCTCTTATTACACTGAAGTTGACAAATTCTAACTCTGAATTCACGCAAAATTTTTACGCTGCACAGAATATGTAGGCTTTTTACGCCACCTTCTAAACGGTACAGATGTCACAGTGAAGGGAGTACGCAAGACTTTCATTCTGGAAGGACCTTGAGCCACTCCGCCATTGATAACTGCTTCAGAATCAATTCCCAACCCGATCAATTTTCTTTTCGCGTATAGTTGTTACTAGGCCATCTCCGCTAACTTAAATACGAGCTCCGAATATCTTTGCAGAATTCGCTACCACGTTGAGCTGTTTATCCGTAGTTCCGCTAGCAGAGCTTCAGTTCCATTGGAGAGCTGTCCGCGAACTGATTCCAAAAAGCTGATTGTGCTTAATAATTGTGGAGCTGAACAATTCTGAAGGATTGAGAGGAATACAACAGAGAGGTAGGGAATGTGACATTAACAGGCTATGAGTTCCATCCTTTGTTTTGGTTATCTCTTTTTTTTTCTTGTGTATAATGTAGTGGGTTAAGAATGAGAGTAGTTCATTGTGAAGTTCGAACTATTGGCAGCCGAAGAATTAATGTAATAATTCTGAAGGATTGAGAGGAATACAACAGAGAGGTAGGGAATGTGACATTAACAGGCTTCGAGTTCCATCCTTTGTTTTAGTTCTCTCTTTTTTTTTTGGCTTGGGGTGGAACTTGGAAATAAGTGAATATTCAAGTTACAAAAAAGGTATGAATTATTCTTTTTCTTGTGGTAGATAAGTTTAATTATTATTTATTAGATATACTGAATTGCACTTAATTGCAGCACAAGTCCTTAGGACTTTCTTTTTGCCACAAACTATAGAAGTTGCTTAAAGTTTTCTTTGATGTTTGATCTTTAGGTGGAAAATAAGAAAAACATAGCCTTTTGATAGGATATTGTTATTGATATTGTTTAATGGATTAAAGAGGAAAAATGGTATGTGACGTTGATCTAAGACTTTCCCCTCAAAATGATGATCAGATTATGAAACTTTAAAGCATTAGATACGGAAAGGGAAATTGTGCAGTACAAAGAAAGAAAAGCATACATTGAGCTTTCAGTAACGAGGTAAGGGTTTAAAAAAAAGTTCTAACCGGACCTATAAATCTTCTACCAAGACGGCAAGCGGAAAAAACACACGGAATTTAGCCTTTCATGTGTAGTATTAAGTTTTGGTTGCTGGCTTTTTGGTTTTGGTTTTTGGTTTGTTTGTTGTTTTATTTTGTGTTGATTTATTTTAGTTTGGTACATTTACTATGCGCTGATCAAGGCGCGATTCCAAATTTTTATGCCCGTACAAGCTTAGCTTCTGGGAACGCAGCATTTTTCTAGATGTTACGCGTTTCCCTTATTGTGTTAATCTATATATTCATTATTATATTTTTAGTACTGAACACATGAAATGAACTCTTTAATTCCTGTTGAGTCTTTTCGTTTCGTTTTGACTGGGGTAGCATACGGATTAGGGACCTGTAGTTTATTTTAAATACTCAGCAGTGAAAAGACATAAGGTTTAACAACGAAATATGTTCACAAGCCTTAGGACTTGGCTTGGCTATCCAAACTAAAGAAGCTCGGCACCAACAAACTAAACGGATTTGTAAATATTTTGGCAGATAAGAAGAGACTGGCCTCCGAACACAACTCGGACACATAAACGTCACCTCCGACATCTCTTCTTCCATCCATCAAGTTTAGCTCGAATCGGAGTATATCCGACAATTTCCAGTACCCGCTTCACCCCTCTCACCGTTGCCGAATCCGGTCCGGACACCAAATAAAATATCTAGGCCGCACAAAATCGCCGCATAAAAATCTTTGTTTGGCGATATGTTTCCCAGTCAGCTTGCGTTCAAGGAGTATAAAATAGGTACTATCCCAGTTTCTTGTGCTTTCTTGTACACAATTTCTGGACCCCCCCCCCCCCCGCCATCCCAATTCCCCCAATACTGCTACAAGTGGTTCGGACACATATTACATTCCTAGGTTATCAGTTCACCACCCAGAAAATTTCACTGGAATCGGACCACCCGTTCATAACTTACAAGTCAGTAATTTTGTGGATTCCCTTCCATCAGCTCCCCCAAAATTGGTCGGAGGGCAAGTGCCATTAAAGTTTAATTTCTTGTGACTGGCCAAGATTTCATTTGGGATGCATAGTGAATTGAAATCTTAAATATTTGTTGAATAAATCCGTGTCTCCATAGCGAAAACACGTCAGACCAGTGAGTAGCCGTCAATTGGATGTTTCGAGAACTGAACACCGGGACCTTCTGCATGGAGGAAATTTGAAAACACCCGTGCCAGTCACTCTGCCCAATTCATTATTTTCTACCACTCCCAATGTGTATTTTGCAAACTTCTTTTTTTTTTATTGTCTTACGTAGAAAATCACCTCCGTCTTTCCTATTACTCATTTCTTAGCAAAATATTTTGCCGAAAACACTGCGATTTCTTATTTACATTCGGATCTGGTTCGGTTAGTTCAATGTCGCTCTTATAACTGATTCTGACTGGTTTTCATCAAATTATCTAGCTTTAAATGTGGAAAAATGTTGATGCATGCTTTTCTCCGGGTCTGGTCGGTTTTGGCTTCTGTTAAACCTCGTCTCTCTGATGCCGAACTTTAAGATCTTCTATTTTCAAATATGTTGGTCTTACCCTTGACGAAAATCCCTCTTTTGAACAGCAAACCGATTCTTTATGTGTATGTTAAATTATGTTTTAATCTTCTACCTCAGACATACTCTTCCCTAAAACATCCTTCGGTTGATTTATTTCGCATGGCTCATTCTCATATGAATTCTCTGTACATGAAGAATACAGTTCATTATATGAAGAAAAAATTTATTGTTAGGACTCGGGCAGTGACTCGGTCTCGAGACACTTTTTTCACGGACTCGATCTCGTCTCGTCTCGAACGATTTTTGTCCAGGACAGAGCAAAATAACACTAGGCAGTAGCGCCAAGGCTTGACAAAATTGACACACATTCAAACAGCAGCGATACGAGCACTACTAGCAATAGAGGACGTCCCTACTGAAACTCATTCAGTCGTTCACCAACGCTTGCTCCGATAACTTCATATTCTGAACATTGCAGAAAAATGATACAGCCTTCACTGTTTCCTTGGTGTGTGTAGGACGCACCTTTGCTTTACTAGAAATTTCTAAACCCGCAAGTTTGTCTCGCTTTAAACGCCGCAAGCGTAGGGGGCAGCTCTGCAAGTATAGCCGGTTTACAAAGCATGGAAAGCATAGGTCTCGGCGCTACTCCCTAGTGTTATTTGGCTGTGGTCTCGGACTCGGACTCTCGGACTCGGACTCGTCTTGACTCGTGAGCGTGACTTCGGTCTCGGACTTTTCTCGGACTCGGCAACAGCTCTGTTCCTTACTGCGTGTAAACTGGTTTGGAATGTAGTAGCCCCAGTTGGCTATATTTGAACATAAAACAAAAACTAAATAATCCCCTATAGAATCAAGCTTAGGAAACTCCCGCGCTTTACCAATGTTGCACTTTCGACGTTTTAGCGCTTTTTCGGTCCAGCCGAGTTTCCCGCTATATTCTGAAATAAATAAATAAAAACTTACCCAACGGGACTGGAGGTCATTGGAGGAATCAAGTCCCTCCTGAAACTTTTTTTCCTTGTTCATGTTAATTTTCTTAGTGGTGTTTTCCTTTGGTTTCTCTTACTCCGCTGTCGCGAGGTGCATTTGGCGGGCTAGAGAGAAAAAATATATATATATAGCTAGTAGGAGACTCCCACTAAATACCAAGACTTGAAATTAACAAACTGTTTCATCTATCTATTTACGAGATAATGATATCATCTATCTATTTACGAGATAATTATGTTACATTTCCGTTTAAACAAACCTGGACCTTCACTCCCAAAGTTCAGTTGGGACTCCGGCACATAGTTGTTCTAGTTGACATCGTACCAGTTCAGCGCACCAAGCGGACTGGTCTCTGTTTACCTTCCCTCGCCTGATTCTCAGCATCCATCAAACATAGATGGTACAATAGATCAATAAGTTAACGAATAAAAACGAGAAGCTCTCCCTTTGTATTCTGAAGGGTATTGCTAAAATTTCATCGTCAGAGAGGTTCCCACCTTGTTCTATTAAGTTGAAACTCCTAGCAGAGTTTTAGTTAAAGGACCCCTCGTATTTATTCTGCTTCCCTGGCTGAAATTAGATTAATTAGCTGTACATGGTGTTTCTAAGTGGTAAGCCGGATTTAAATGTTCCTGCACTGAAACATCCATCGTCTCTATTATCATACTGGAATTCTGTAAATACTTAAATGAACCCTTGCATATACCTCATTTTATTTTATCCTTAGCTCCCCTAGCTGTAGAATCAAGCTTAAGAAATTTTCAAAAATAAGCCCGCGAGAAGCTTCAAATGTGTTTTTTAAGACTTCATAGGAAGACAGTCAGAAAATCGCTAATTTCACGGGACAGGTATTGGTATGTTCGAAAAATGAAATAGATCGTGTCTAGTACGGGTTGTGCTTTAAACGTTGATGAGGATCATTTGGAGACTAATAGGAAATAAAACATACACTGGTTCTGAACTAGAATATAGAGAATTCCCAGCTGCTGTTCCAAACAGCTTCAGCAATAAAATGTAAAAAGTAGACCTCAGACACATAGTTGTTTTAATCGTTATCTTCTTGGATTTAATTTGTTCACGACAAGCATTCCTACGTTTTAATTTGTTTGAAAAGTTCCTTTGCAATTCCAATCATTCTAGATTGAATAACAAGAGCTAGAAGCTCGTATAGCACTTGTAAGGCTGGGTAAGAGGATCCTCCTCTTCCCGTCCATCAAGTTTGACTGGAATCGGAGAGTAGCCTATTCAATCCATCGACTACAAGTGTTTCACGAGCTTTCCGGTATCCGCCTCCAGCCCCCTCTCTCCCCCCCCCGCAAGTATCGGATCCGATCCAGACATGGAACACTCAGACGGTATTTCTTTCCACTCACCAAGTTTCATTCAAATCCGATCACCCGTTTAAAAGTAATGCATGCTCCTAGTTGCCGGATTCCCCATCCCTCCACTCCCCCACGATGGTCGGATTGGGGAAACGACTATTCTCAATTCAGTTGGTTGGAGTCCCTTATATGCTTGCCAAATTTCATCGTCCTAGTACATCAAGAAGTACCGAACTCTCGCGGGATAGCCAGAAATCCCGACCCCCAACTCCTCTACAGTGCCCGGATCCGGTCTGGTTATGTTAATGACGTATCTAGGGCTTATGACTGTTCTTCCAACCAAGTTTCATCCCGAAAGTCACTGGATCCGGTCCGGATTTGAAGTGGGACGTCTGAGACATGAGGTCTAAATATCAAGCTTCATTAAGATTCGATCATCCGTTAGAAAGTTAAAAGTACCTCCGGATTCCCCTCCCTCCACCCACCACCCCCCCAGATGGTCGGATCGGGGAAACGACTGTTCTCAAGTCAATCTGGTGGGATCCCCGACATGTCTGCCAAGTTTCATCGTCCTAGCACATCAGGAAGTGCCGAACTCGCGGGATCACTAGAAATTCGGATCCCCCCCCCCAATTCCCCCATAGTGACCGGATCCAGTCCGGTAATGCCATTCGCCTATCTAGGACTTGTGCTTGATCTTCCCACTAAGCTTCATCCGAACCCTCCACTCTAAGCGTTTCCAAAGATTCCCGGCCCTCCCTCCAGCTCCCCCAAATTTCACCGGATCCGGTCCGGATTTAAAATGGGGGCATCTGAGACACGGGGTATCTATATATCAAGTTTCATTAAGATCCGATCACCCGTTCGTAAGTTAAATATACCTCAATTTTCCGGATTCCCCCTCCCTGCACTCCCCCCCCCCCAGATGATTGGCGCTGTGGGATAGAACTTTTGCTACTATACTAATTTTATTTATTCGTAGTATCAATGGTTATCCAAACCATCAAGCTTAGAGCTGCTGAAAGTATGGAGCAAAACGTTCAGAATGAAAATCGAGTGACATCCACATCTACTTCAAAAAGCAACAGCGAACATCAGTTAGACTCCCCGAGTCGGACGACGACGACTCCTGCACCAAGCGCACCACAGCCTTGCACCAGTCGTGATCACCCAGACAGATCTGGTGAAGGCGGAGGAGAGGGTCGAGTCCCACCCATGTCAGAACCTGAGCAACTGGTAAGTTACGAACTTAATCCCTATTAGAGTACGAAACGAGCTACTACACCCTCGGAGTATGCCTTGCACGTCTGACCTAAACGGAAGCTGTGATTTCTTAACATACACCGTGTTTAAAGTTCAACTGAAAAGGCAGCTTATTTTTACACCAGATATACACCGAAAGATATACACCAGATCGAAATATTTTGACCCATCTGAGATATACACCCAGATATACACCAGACACATCGAAATATTTTGACCCGTCTGAGAGATTTTGTATTTTTTCAAACTAATAATGTAATAATGTTCAGAACATACGCTGCTTGCACGAATCCAAAACTCACCTAGAAGCGGAGAATTTAAATTTCAAGAAAAGCCTGCATTTCCAGGGTTAAAAGCGCTAAGTTACGGCTGAAGAAAGTAGGAAAATGAGAGGGAAGATGTCTCGCAAGTAATCCAGTCATTATTAGTTTATTTTTCGGCAATGGTTTGCTGACCTTTGTAGTTGGTAAACATTTCAAGCATGGAGGGACAGGCATACAGAGGTGCCACAAATCGAAAAGAATAAGTTCATTCGATGAAATCAATCTTCTGTGGATGGCGGACAAATGAAGAAGCGCATTTTGTTCGGTTTTCAGGCCTTTTTAAGTAAAAAAATGATGCGTAACTAGGCTGTCGGATCTCAGCCCTGTTCAGTTAAACTTCAAAGTTTGATGGACCGTGACAGCAGTTTAAAAGATTTTGTTCAAGATTGCCCAGCATGGTTCAAGGTCCAAGGTTCAAGTTTTTATGGCACTTGCAGCTCCGCTCAAGTGCCATATACCGATCACTTTTCGGTCTGTCAGTCCGGCGGTCTCTCGGTCTGTCTGACAGTCCACTCATCTCGAGTTAGGGTACTTCCAGAAGTGCTAGGACGATGAAACTTGGCAGGCATATTAGAGACCCGACCAAACTAACCTAGAAATAGTCACTTCCCCGATTCTACCACCGTGAGGGGAGTGGAAAGGTGCGCATCATCATAGCCAAATGCAAAAATAAAATAGTTTTTACCAACGACACATGCCCGTGATTTCCAAGGACCACGATCATTCTTATCTGAAGGGTTCTGCTTACAAACGATGACAGCAAAGCCACGAATTGACGAACTCCTACATTCATCCTCTGACCCAGCCTTGCAAGTGCCGTATGAGCTTCCAGCTCTTGTTTTTTTTGTTCTTACGGTAACTAACACACAAATTATTAATAACACAATACTCTGCAATACAAAAGACAACGACTAGAAGTATTCCACTCTTTTAAGTGTTCACCTGTATGCTGTTTTCAGAAAGGTTTTCCGGGAGGAACTGGTCGAGTTACCGCGACTAACGGGAAGATCGGACAACTTTTAGTTTTGGAAGAACGAGAAAAAGTGACTAAGGTTGTGTTTTTATCACTTGTGTATAGGGCAGAGCAAAACAACACTAGGGAGTAGCGACCTGTGCTTTCCATGCATCAGAAACGGGCCTTACTCGTAGTACCGTCCACTACGCTCGGGACATTCAAAACGATACAAACTTGCGGGTTTAGAAAATTTCTAGTACAGCTAAGATGCGGTCTTTACGCAAGGGGGAAACAGGGGAGGTTGTACCTGTTTTTTGCTGTGTTCGGAATGTGGAGGTAAGAGCCAGCGCTGGCGCACGACTGATTGAGTTTCAATAGGGACGTTCTCTGTCGCTAGTGGTACAAGTGTCGCGGCTATTCGGGTGTATGTCACTTTTTTCAAGTTTTGGCGTTACTCCCTGTTGGTATTTGCTCTGTTATAGAGTGATTGCTTACCATCGATTGTTTTTGGGGGATTGAGGCAGTGGGCCTTTTCTGTTCTGAATTTCAGCCATAGTTTTTGGCCTACCCCCTAGCATAAATGAATCTACTATCAGTTTCTTAATCCACACAAGCTTTTTCTTCCATCAAAGTACAATGACAAAACTGCAAAAACATGCACTTCCTTCAGTTTCTATTTTTTTTTTTATCAGGGTGAAATATGAGATAACAAAGTATCTGTTAACGTAACTTAAAATCTGAAAATAAACGGTCGAGCAGTGGCCTATTCAGCCGAAGGTTCTGGGCTCAAACCCCGGTTGAGGAGCACTTATGTCTCTCAGTTCACTACTTAAAAATATTGCTACCGAAAATTGTGTACTTGAAGTGTTAATTTTTTTGTAAAACATAACACCAAACATTATTGATTGACACAAGGGAAATATTGTATTACGTTAACGGATAGTGTGTTACCTCATTTCTGTTAAAGTTGCGAATAATTGTATAAATGTTATGAAACTTCTAACCTACACAATGCAAAAAGCACAAACGGTTGGAGGATGGTTTAACAACATTGATTGGTATGCTGGAACAGCAATAATTCATTTTAAATGATTGTATTTATTTCAGGGTTCCTGTTTTTTAGTTTATTTCTTCGTTTGTATAACAAGACCAAGGGTTTCGATGGGATCCCAAAGGGGAGTATTCGTCGATTTTTCTAATAGGCTACAGATAATCAGATCTTGCAGATTTTCAGTCTTTGCCGAACCCGTACATATCTGATATCAATTCAACAGACCACTCAACAACATGCACTAAGTCATACTTTCCAGACAAAAGCATATAAAACAATCAGGCTCAGGCTCGCTATAAAACAATCAACAAAATCCTGTTTTGACTAGATTCCGACAGGACGATCGAGGCGAGCAAACAATATTTCCTTCTTCACCCTTTTTCGGGATCCCAAAACGTAAGTGGAGGGATACCTACGATTTCGTAAAAGTTGTCCGTCTGCCCGTCCGTCTGTGAGCACGATAACCTCTCGAAGGGAATAAGATATTTTGATGAAACTTGGTGTGAGGATTTTTTCGGTCAAGGGACAAGTCGAGTTCGTAGCTGGGCTCTGTAGCCCTACGTTTAGGGGTGGGAGAGGGGTTTCACATTAAGGGGCGAACAAAATATTTTTTAACAGCTAATGAGATAGTCGATTTAGGGGTAAGGAGACATGCTAAACACGAATATGAAAATCATTTTCTCGCCGGAGAAGTAGTTTGACCGGAATCCGGCCAAAACCGGAAAGTTTGTTAAAATTAAAAGTTGAACTTGAAGTTGATTAGATGTTCGATTTAGGGGTAAGAAGACATAACATGCTGAATCCGTATTTGAAAATCATGTTCTACCCGGGCAGATAGTCCGACCGGAATCGGCTGGAAACCGGACCATCCTTAAAAGTTAAAGTTTTATCTGAAGTTGATTAGAGGTTCGATATAGGGGTAAGGAGATGTGCTGAATTAGTTTTTGAGCTTTATTTTTTTGCCGGACAGGTGGTTCGGCCAAAATTCGGCTGAAACCGAAAATGTGGCAGAAGTATAAGGCAGGGAAGTTTTGATCAGTTAAATTTCGTCAAAGTGGATATGACGAATAGGTTAAATACACATGCTGAATCCATACCTGAACTTAGTTTTCTCAGATGATTAGCCAATGGCATTATTATGTTTCTAAATTTTTAATAGTAAAAATGTTAAAGGAGTCTGGCGAAGACCGGATATTGGTCTTATTTTTGGGGATACCTACTTCCTCAAGCTATTTTATCGACATCGAAATTTTATTTTATGTCTCACCGGCTTTCCGACTCCAGTCAAACTACTTGTCCGGTGAGAAAATAAAGCTCATGTTTTGATTTAACATGTATTGTTAGCCCCTTCTTGATGATCCGACCGACTTTAAGTTGTTTTTTTTACTTCTATCGAATTTGCGGTTTCTGCCAGATTTCGGATGAATCTGGAGAGAAAGTTCTGGTTCAGACATGGATTCAGCTTGTATTCTTGCTCCTATATGGATGTTTCGATTGACTTAAATTTACTCCTACCAAATTTTCGGTTTTCATTCAAAAACAGATTCAGCATGTCCCTGTAACCCTGTATCTAGCTTTTATTCAACTTCAGATAGAACATTTACTTTTTCAAAATTTACGGTTTTTCCCGGATTGCGGGCGAACTATTTGGTCGGTGAGAAAACGAAGTTCAGTTCTGGATTCAGCGTGTCTCTTCGACTCTCATATTGGCTTCAAAAATGTTTTTTTAGTCCCTTAATTTAAACCCCCCTCCCCCATCCCTAAATGTAAAGCTACAGGGCCCATCTACGAACTTGACCTGTACTTTGACTTAATGGATCCTCATACCAGGTTTGAACAAAATATCTCAGTCCTTTCGAGAGTTATCGTGCTGACAGACGGACAGACGAAAAACTACTACAAAATCATATGTATCACTTGAAATGATCACAAAAGACGTTCCGGACTTTTGGAAAAAGCTATGGTGAATCCTAACGTCATAAATGTAACTAGTAAACAAACGATGGGGTATCAAAAAAAAATAAGTAGAACAAATCAAGAAAAAACAATATAAGAAAATCAACCGAAAGTTTGTGTTCATACATGTCCACCCTCAAACTGAACAAATGTGCTTATTACCCATTTTTTAGACAAAATGTTCATGATATGACGGTTTGAGAAAAAAAGAAAATAGAGAAAAATATAAGATAGAATTTGAGCCTTAATGAACATGATTTAGACAGATATGCAAATATTTCTCAGTGATTGAATAATTTCAAAAGATATTTTTAAACGGACAATAATTTCTAAAGTTATAAGATTTCTGTTGACGACTAATGAAAATATCACGTTTTGACTTACAAAGCCAATGTTATTTTTTAAATATTTATTTTTCTTCATTTCTTAGTTCTTAGTCGTGTTGGGTTGGTCGTCTTTCTTTCCTCTCATAAAGACTGGCAGATGGACTCTAGGAATCAAGCACGAGACTCGACTTCAGCTTCATTTGGGTCTTTTATACTACGTTTGCGTGCCGCAGGACGTCCGACACCTTTGTTCTATCCATCGTAAAGTGGAGACAAGTTTTGGTTACCAAACATTCCTCTGCTACATAGAAACGTATTTCAGGCTTTGGATGAAATAAAAATGAAATAAGGCATTACAAAAATTCGCAAGGATTAACTAGTCACAGGTTGATGTCTAAAACTTGTGAATGTGCCATTCTTAAGTATTTACGGTTGTCATTCAGCTCTTGGAAGGAATTTAGGAATTCTGGCGTCGTGGAACTGAGCGGAAATAGTGAGAGACGATGAGCAAAGGGGTTAGAGATTTA
The DNA here is from genome assembly GCA_030848855.1 of Branchinecta sandiegonensis. Classification (NCBI taxonomy): domain Eukaryota; kingdom Metazoa; phylum Arthropoda; class Branchiopoda; order Anostraca; family Branchinectidae; genus Branchinecta; species Branchinecta sandiegonensis. Next base: position 25,359,155 of record JAUPMV010000001.1, on the reverse strand, counting down.
GTGAATTTACGTGCAGTTTTGTTCTCGTTTATGAAAATTATAGGAAGGAAAAGTTTTGTACTTATGAGGAAATAGAGAGTACAGTTGGTTTCAAACAGGAACAGCTTATGTTGAGCCGATTTTCAAAATATGTGGATCGGATTTTTCTTGAAACTTTTTTCTTAATAACGGTGTAAAGATCTTAAGCGAAGATACGAATTAGATTACCAATATTCTGCAAGTTGCATAATCGATGAATTACGACTAGAACAAGGCAAAGAAGTGGACTATGTACAGCTCTGTCGAATGCTTTGGAAAGGTCCAGAGCAGATATGTAAGTGACCCGAATCTTCTGTTAAATGCCTTTCAACGGTTATGCTTGGCGAAAATAGAACACTTAAATGATTGTTAAAACAGCTAAATAAAAGAAAACTATGACAAGCTAATAGTAATAGAAAAAATAACAGTAGCAAGATCAGAATCAGACACTCTAGCTTTAGCGACTAGTATCAGGAGTCAATTTGGTGTAGCGTCTCCAGTCGTAATGAATCAGCTGGTCAATCTTTTATAAATATATTCTGTAACTTTTGAACAAGGATGCGCAAACATATGTTATCTGTTATCGGACTTCTTACCATGCAGTTCGTTATTTCTAGGTGTTGTATCTTGTATGTACGTGCCGAAAACAGCATAGTTCGGCAGTAACACAACTCCATTCGAATTCACCTCAACGGAAGAAAAATCACCGTTTCTCCCAGTAATTTTCTTACGTTACATTATTATTACACTGTCAATTATATGACATAGTATTCTTTAAGCGAAACTCAGTTGGTGTGCAACTCGCTACTCCTAAACCGCGAAAAAGTTGCCAAATCATTTTTGGTATTCAATCGATCGCCAAAGTACAAACTCCTCTGCAATTGGCACACAACACAATATTTTTTGCGAATTGGTTCTTGGCAAACTGATAAGCTCTTAAAGCTGCCTGGCAACTGGAATTGTTTAGAAGTGCTAGAGCTCTTCTGAGATTTACGTGCAAAAAATAAGCGCGAAATTGAAGTCATAACTTATGATAGAGAGATGCGGATGGCAGCATCCCATTCTTAGAATCATCTGTCAAGGTCTGTTATGATGTTATACCCTTTAGAGTAACGTAAGATATACTATATGCGTGTAAAAAAAATATCACAAATGCGAAATTGAGATCATGAATGATCATAGAGGGACTTGGCCTGCAGTCAAAACCACGAAAGTAAAATCCGTGCCGCGATGCCTCAAAACCGCGACAGCATTAACCATGCCTTACAAAAAATGCGACATGGCAAAAAGCGCGAAAGGAAATACTGCACCCTGGAAAAGAGCAAAAGAGGAAAACTCGCAACGGGGCTAATGCAGTAGCGGTCAAAACCACGAAAGCAAAAATCTCGCTAACAAAACCGCGCTTACAAAAACCGTGCCCTGCAAAAACATCGACCGAGTAAAAACAGTGACGCAAAAAGGTCCTCCCGAAAACGGGACCCTGGACCCCTTGCCACCGGACCCTTCTGGCTAATCAGGAGCCCTTGAAAACGAAAACGGGACCCATCTGGCTAACCAAAAACTCTTACAAAACTCTTACAAACTAAAACGGGAGCTACCTTCATAATACGGACAGTCGACACATTTTTTTCGAAAAATGGACCCATAACTTCATACAAAAACAAGACCAAAGGTTTCGATGGGATCGCAAAAATTTAAAATCACATCCAGACAATTGGGTCCTGTCTTCTCTAGACTCCTCAAGCATTTTTACTACAAAAATTCAGAAACAGATTAATGCCAAATAGCTAATCATCTGAGAAAACCAAGTTCAGATATGTATGTATGTATGGTTTCAGCATGTGTGTTTACACCTATAAGTCGTATTTGTTTTGACGAAACTGATCGAAACTTCCAGCCTTAGCTTACTTCTGCCAAATTTCCGGTTTCTGCCGAATTCGGGAACTACTTATCCGACAAAATAACAAAGCTCAAAAACGAATTATCGAACATCTAATCAACTTCAAATAAAGCTTTATCTCATGACAATTTTCCTGTTTCAGCCGGATTCCGGGTGAACTATGCGTCCGGGTAAAAAAAAACAATTGTCATATACGGATTCAGCATCTTTTCTTACCCCTAAACCGGAATCTAATCAACTACAAATAAGACTTTTGCTTTTACACATTTTCAGGATTTGGCCGGATTCCGGGCGAACTACTTGTCCGGCGAGATAATGGTCTTAATAAGAGTGTTCAGCATGTCTTTCTACCCCTAAATCGGACATCTAATCAACTTCAAATAAAACTTTTGCTTTCAACAAATTTTCCGGTTTTGTCCGGATTCCGGACGAACTGCTTGTCCGGCAAGAAAATGGTTTTCATAATCGTATTCACCATGTCTTTCTTTCCTTAAATCAAACATCTAATCAACTTCAAATAAAACTTTTTCTATTAACAAACTTTCCGGTTTTGGCCGAATTCCGGGCTAACTACTTGTCCGGCGAAAAAAAGGTTTTCACCATCGTGCTCAGCATGTCTTCTTACCCCATAATCAACTATCGCATTAGCTGTTTAAATTTTTTTTGCTTGTCCCTTAATTTAAACCCTCAACCCCTAAATATGGGGCTACAGAGCCCATCTACGAACTTGACCTTACTCTTGACCCAAAGAATCCTCACACCAAGTCTCATCACAATATCTCATTCCCTTCGAGAGTTATCGTGCTGACAGACGGACGGACGCACGGACGGACAACTTTTGTGATGTCATAGGTATCCCTCCACTTACGTTTTGGGATCCCAAAAATAGTAGAAGAGAATAAAAAAAAATGTTTCTAGTTGTTCCTTTTGATGATCCGAATCCTGTGGGGGGGGGGGAGGGTCCCAAATTCGTGTCAAGAGCACATCTTCCATGTGGAGTTGCTGGATCTCACTAAACTTGGTGGGAAGTTAGAGCTAGCGTCCAGCACTTGCCTTTTGAAGGTAACACCCAACCCGCCCCGCTCTCTCTGTGGGGGAGGCGAGTCCCTACATTTTTGTCTAATCTACATCTACTAGAAGGAGTTGCCGTATCTCAACCAGAGAAGAGGTAGGGCCCCAGATATGTCTTTTGTCGTTCCGATCCGACCGATTCCAATCCGACCATATTAATTATGGGGAGAGGTTGAGGGATGTCCTTTTGTGTATTTTCGTTAACATCACATCTACTAGAACTTGTTGTTGGACTTCAACCAAACTTCATTTAAAGGGTCCAAACCCGATCTGTCCTCTGTGGGGTCCTTCAGTTCGTGTTAACATCACATCTACAGAAAGAGTTGCCAGATCGCAACCACGCCAGAACGACAATGAAATGCATTTGAAATACTCTGAAATAATCCACCCCCCTCCCATAGGGTTCGGATCATTAACAACTAGAAATAATTTTTTGTATTCTCTTCTACTATTTTTTCTATAAAGTTAAGGGTTCCTTTTTCGAAAATTATGTGTCCACCTTCCGTATTATGAAGGTAGGTCGCGTTTTCGTTTGGAAGTGGTCCTGCTTCCGGTTAACCAGATGGGTCCTGCTCGTTTTCAAGGGGTTCTGTTTTCGTCACCCAGAAGGGCCCGGTGGCACGGGGTCCCGCGGTCCCGTTTTCGGAAGGACCTGCAAAAACAGCGACAGGGCAAAACCGAAAAAGGAAAAACCGCGCCTGCAAAAGAGCAACAGAGGAACAACCACGACTAGGCCGAAACAATAGTGGCCGAAACCGCGAAAGAAAAGTGCACCTTGCAAAAACAGCTCCAGGTTGTAGGCAATAACAAGCAAAACAATGAAAGCAAACCGCGACATGAAAACACAGCTTAGGGCAAAAGGAGTGACGGTCAACACCGCGAAAGGAAAACCGCGCTCTGCAAAAACAGTGATGGAGCAAAAATGTGACAGGGCCAAAGCATTGGCGGTCGAAACCACGAAAGCAAAAACGACGCCACCGTGTGTAAAAACCGCTAAAACGAAACAGCGACGGTCAAAACCACGAAAACAAAAGCAGCAAATGTTGAAAACAGCGAAAGCAAAAACCTTGCCATGATGCAAAGACAGCAATAACAGCGACTGGTTGAAACTAGCCTGACAAAAAGTTCTAATAATTTGACCTCATGAAACATCATACGTAGCTATATTCTATTCCTTCTCTTTGTTTTTATGCTGGGAGTTACTTAGTCATGTACTTGCGAATCGTCGCTGGTTCGTTCCCAGAGTCTTGCGACCTGAATGTGGGTAATCAAAAATTACGAGAATGTTACTGGTTAGCCACTTACATTCTTTAATACGTCACAAACATCACGTATATCTTTTCAACTCTTTCCTCCTCTAATCTATGAAGTTTATTTTGTCCCTAAGATTTATTCGAAAATTCTTCCAATAGTATTTCTGCCCGGAATTTTCCTAAGACGTTGAAAGCAGTTCTTTCCAGAAAACCAACGAACACGAATTTTTTCAACGTGATTCAGTGATTCACTGAAGGCCCTAAACTACTCTGGACAATTTTACACGCCTAAATGCATTCCTAGAGCAAGATCTTAGAAGAAATATTTAGAGGCCCTTAAAATAGCGTTAGCTCATAGAGAGATTCATTCAATCAGTGGATAAGACGGATACTTCAGCCAGGGGAGTCACGTATGAAGGGGGGCGCCCCTCCCCCCCCAATGTTGTCGGCTAGTCGGTAAAAAATAGCCGAGTCAGCGCGAAGCGCCGCGATTTTTCGTAAAATCAGTGGATTCTTTTCTTGGAAACGGTCGATTTTTCTTCATAACATTCGGTTATACATGAAAATAGACAAGTTTTTCTTAAAAACAGTCATTTTTCAGAACAATCATTTTTTCTTAAAAAACAGTAGTTTTTTCCCGCAAAACAGTCGGTAAAAAAGACCAGCCAGTCGGTAAATACTTTGCCCCCCCCCAAAAAAAAAAATTGTTTTGCTAGTAACACCTCTGACTTCAGCTATGATGCTTTGGCAGCGATATTTCGGCCATTCTTGGCAAGGGCCTCGTCATAGATAGATTGTCAGAATCATCTGCTCGTTTAACAGTTAGAAATACTTTGATTTCACGACGACGTCATTGAAACTTGAATGATGGTATCTGAAGTCTAGTAAGCCGCTGTGTGTGCGGAAGGAGTTTAAGGTACGGGATCAATCTGGCCCCCCTTCTCTGGACTTCCTCTGCTCTATATTCGTTTGTCATATTGAAATGAAACCGGACTGAAGTGTTGGATTCATCAGGAATGAATGAATGAATGTATTCCCAAAAAAGCCTTTGGGCCATGGCGGGACAAACATATAAAAATAAATAAGCACTCGAACTGTACCAGCCAAATATTCAACACTCAACTCATAATTCTAATAACTAAATAACTATTCATGATAAATCAAAAAGGGTTATTATTTTTGTTGACGTCCTATGCTATTCGTTGTAAAAGAACATTTGGAGAATATAATGAATTTGAATTTGAATCAAACAGACTAATACCCATCCCTACCACAATATCAACCTACAATAAAACGTCCACAGATGGCAACCTTCAGGAATCTACCCTTGGAGCATTTTGCTACCCATGTGTACAGCCAGGCCCGTATCCAGGAATTTTTCTCGGGGTGGGAGGGGGGTTGCCTTTCGGGGGGGGGGGGGGTTGCCTGCGGGTCGGACAAAAAAGTACAAAAAAGACATAGATCAGAGGGAAAAGCCTGTAAAAATTACTATTTGTGTATGTTTCGCGGGGGGGGGGGGGGGTTCAACCCCCTAACCTCCCCCCTGGATACGGCCTTGTGTACAGCAGTAGAAGGTTCCGGAGATTGAACTTAATAAAACTGTTTTTCAGAGTGAACAAATGATAATTTGCATTTTTTCATAATTGTCGAAACGTGCTTCTGAAATTTTAGGTAAGAAATCAAAATGCTCGCGAAAATAGGATTTTTCAATATAGTAAAGCAAAAAAGGGAAAGGTATCAGCATCCTAGGGCAGTGCCAGGAGTCCCCTTTACCGGATCAGTTTGGGCCCAGGGTGCTCATCCCTGGGATATTAAAATCAATCACAAAGTAAGAAAAATGGTGGGGGATTACGTGAGGGAAAATTTAAATAGGAGGTAGACGATTTCTATGTTGTAGTATCATTATGTTTGCGGTGTGCTATTATATTTGTACATGGTGCTTCTAAAAATCTCTGTATGGCCCACCCATGGCTGATTAAACACTATTCTATTATATTCTATAGTTAAAAAAAGGGGGTAAAGGTATCAGCATCAGCTTACACAGGCCTAACTGGCGATGCTGATCTGCCTTCAGCCAGGAAGTGGAATGGTTGGGCGCTAGCCATCCTGGGGCTTTCACAAACTCTTCCTGTCACCTTCCCATATTTCTAGGCACCCTTTGCGGCTGGGTAAAATTTGACTTGTCTTACAGGGCTACGCCACAACCACCACCACCACCACCCCCCCCCCCCCCAAAAAAAAAAAACAGCAACAACCAAACGGTAGGCACCACCGAGACTCGAACCAGTCAGCCTTCTCTTACAGCACAACTCTTACTAGAAAAGATCTTTTGCATATGAAAGGGATCAGAATAAAAGTTTTTCAAAAATACCATTACTTTCCAGCTAAATTAGCGATTTTCCTGTTAGCGCTTGTCGACACTAACCAGCCTTCCTGCTCTTCGACGCGGCGGGTGGGAGCAAAACGTTTGAAAACTGAACGCGCCGTGGTTAAAAAGTTGGAAAACTAAGTAAAGAAAAGAAGTAAAAAACGGGAGATTCTCATATCCTTGTGTTTGAAAGAATTGTCAGCGGCATTAAAGGCTCCGGCAAACTTTGCTTTGTGTGACGGTTCAAACTCGGCATGGCCGAAAAAGCGCTAAGATTCGTAGGCAGAAAACGAAACAGTGGAGAAAGGTGTGGATTTCAGAAGCTTATAATTCCACCAGGGAGCTAGGTATACTATAAAAGGCAGAATAAGCAAGAGTGGTCCTTTAAGAGTTCATCACACTGCATTCGGAGACGTTAGATACATGTTTTAGATATGTTGATGTTTAGAATATGATAACTAAAACACGCCAATGATCCTCAGGAAGAGCGAGAAACGTCGCCCTAACGACTCGAAGTCGTTGGGGACAGCTGTGGTGCTGCTTCCGTCTCTTCCCCTAGGTACACTGCGATTTTACAGGAGCAAGGAGAGTTAGTCATCAAGAGTATTATTTACAGATTACGCATTATGCTCAAGGAAGGAAGTCAGGATTCCCGGCGTACCAGAATCAGACAAAAAGAAATGACGGCCATGAACAAGTGGGTAGAGACCTCACAGTTTACAGTCTGAAGGAAGTGAACGAACGCGCAGTTCTTATGACACTTTTGAGGAAAAAGTAAAGCTAGAGGCATAAAGAAACGGAGAGTAGCCTAGAGTTGGTATCAAGCAGAAAGGGTGTACGTTCTGCCGTCTTACTTGTTAGCATTTTGGGGACACTTCAGCTGACGCCTTGTTTCAGGAGTCCGTCACCACCTCACATTTTGCCGAACCAACGGACCTAACGACCCGAAAACGAAAGTTTTCCGAAGCTCACTCGGATCGAGAAGAGGAAGTTTCAGATGCTGCAGAATCCGGAGAATTTTCAGACGCAGGTATTTAAAATTTTAGCATTTAGCAGTTCAACCAGTCGCAACTGAGGGTTTCCACATGTCGCCGATAGTGTGGATTGTCGCTCTACTTTGTTTTTGTCACGCTTGTCCTACGTATGACATAAAATTCACTCTATTCCAAAAAATTTTGGAAATTTTTTCTATTTTTGCAGCTGTGATTCCGACCCAAAGTGACCATTTCAGTTTTTTTCATGAATGTAAAATTCAGATACGTCAATTTTGCAGCAGTGATTGCGACAGAAAATGATTGTTTCACGTTTTTTCGTGAAACACAAAATTCACTCCCAATTCACTCTCTGTATTGGTCCAGAATTCACTCTCTATTTTTTTTTATCTGGCAACCTTGGTCGCTACTCTGATGTGGGTGAACTCAAATTCCTTTTACCGAGCAGTATCTGTCTAGTTGCAAAACATAAACAAGTAAGCGAAAAGTACCGTCATGGCCACCCTTCGACTAAATATATTAAAACAATGGCAGCTACAATAGTTGTGTTTTTGTAGATAACGAAATTGCGTTTTTCGAAGTCATCCCAAAAGAAAAACAGATATTCAGTTACCCCACTAAGTGCCAAACTTCTTTCTCACCAATTTGACTAAAATTGATGAAAGTGAGTGACTTTTTCAGATACCACGACCAGTTACCACGGTCCGACCGTGGTATCTGGATATCTGATACCACAACAACTGGCCAGATCAGGGCCAGATACCACGACATCTGCAAAAACGCCTTTTGGCCGTGGCATCAGATACCAGGATAACTGCAAAACGACTTTAGACTGTGGTATCAGATACCATGGTATCTGCAAAAACGCAACTAGTGTTTGACAGCGATCTTGGCAAGGTCCTCGTCCGGCTGCTGGGCTGTAATAAACGAACTTGGAATCTGCTGCGTCTGCGTTTCTTCCAGTCTAGCAACAGCCTGACGAGGACCGTTTGGGATCCCATCGAAACCAATTTTGCACTTATAAGGCGTATTCTCGCCGTTCCCCGAGGACTCCACTTGACGAGTCCCCGCGTTTTTGTTTGTCCCGGGGACTCACTCCCCATATTCTCGTGAGTCCCCACGGACGGGGAATGCTCCGATTATCATCACCATCATCAAAAAGGACTCCCTTTCAGATTCGGAGTGGAATAAATTTTTGCTGGGTTGGTAAGATGCGAATCCCCCACTGCGCGCGCTTTAAGAATCACGGAAAGATTACCATGCTCCGAGGGAATATATATTTATGTTACACTACATTTCTACGGTGTTTTCAGGCTTGGTAACTGGTGGTAAGATGCTAACCCCCACTGCGCGCGCTGTAGAAATCACAGAAAGATCACCATGCTCCGGGGACATATATTTATACTATATACATATACTATATATAGGCTACTACACTGTCAGAAGTTTCATAACAGATAACATGAGGATGCGCGGTTTCAACAGATAACGCGTAATAGATAACACTTCGGATGTTATCTGTGTGTTTCAAAATGTTATGCATAATAAGCGTTACCATGAGGAAGAACCGAAAATCCACCAAAAAATTTTCCGACATCATGACGATAAGAAATAAAGTCACTAGATGCTTTTTTGGCTCTTCCTAACAAAGTTTGTTATGCATAACATTTCATGCATAACGTTTTCAAACACAACAGATAACATCCGAAGTGTTATCTGTTACGCATTATCTGTTGAAACCGCGCATCCTCGTGTTACCTTTTATGAAACTTCTGACAGCGTATAATACACTACATATATGCGGTGTTTTCAGGCTCGGTAACTGGTGGTAAGATGCGAACACACCACTGCGTGCGCTGCAAAAATCACGAAAAGATCACCAAGCTCACGAGGGAATATTTATTTTTGTTATAATATAGCTGCGTTCGATTTGAGTCCTCCTTGTCTCGGTCTTGTCTTCTTGTAACTGCCTTGTCAAGGTCCGAAGCCGTTTTATAGCCTTGTCAGGTGAATGATTCAACGGAAAACCGAAACTTTGCTCAGATAACATGTCATCATTCACGGCGTCTTGTCTGACAGGGCACTGACAATTGTCAGCTGAGAGGACAAATAAAACGGCACTTGGCTGACAAGACCGAGACAAGGATAAATCGAACGCGGCTTTCGTAGCAAGTTTTGGTCCTGTCGCGGCTAGGAGAAATCTAGACTGAGTTTTATTTGTGAGGCTTGTCCGTTGAGTCATTCACCTGACAAGGCTAAACAAAACGGCTTTAAACCGTGACAAGGCAGTAACAAGAAGACAAGGAGGACTCGAGTCGAACGCAGCTTATATAGGCGATGTTTTCAGGCTCGGTAACTGGTGGTAAGATGCAAACCCACCACTGCGCGCGCTGCAAAAATCACGGAAAGATCACCAAGCTCACGAGGGAATATTTATTTACGTTATACTACAGGCGGTGTTTTCAGGCTCAGTAACTGGTGGTAAGATGCGAACACCCCACTGCGCACGCTGCAAAAATCATGGCAAGATCACGATGCTCCGAGGGCACAAGCGGTACTGCTTCTTCAAGGATTGCGAGTGCCCTCCCTGCAGTCTTACGAAAGAAAAGCAACGGATCATGGCAGAGCAAGTCGCTTCAAGAAGGGCCCAGAAACAGGACGAAGAGAAGGGCATAGTCCGACCAACCCCAATCGTTCGATTCTCGTCGAATGTTCAAAGGCCCTACCTTCCACCGGGTGTACCTCAACCAAGCCTGCCTAGCTCTTTAACGCAGTACAACAGTCCTGAAATCGCTTACAGGAATGCTTTGAGAACGGCGCTTCTAATAGCGAAAGAGAAGTTGGGTTTGGATGATAATGCCATGCCGTTGTTACATGCCGCGTTCAGCCTGTCAGGTTGGGACTCCAACGAGCTCTCCCGCAGGCTAAGTTGGGGTGAGTTCCACATTATTTTACTTTTTTCATTATTTTTAGTTTTTTGAACTTCTGAAATTTTTTAACTTGGTATTTTGAACTTCTGAAACTTTTGCCCAAGATTGTTTTCATATTCAAAAGGGCCTTCCACAAAACTGTCAGAAGTTTCAGAACTGATGAGCCTCATTTTCCATTAACTTCATTTTCCAGTTTGGGCGGCCTGGGCCTGAAGAGGACTCTTGCCGAGAGCCGAAATATAGCTCTAATAAAATGTAGCTGACTTATCCGTTTTGCACCGTCAAATATGATGACACAAGGATGCGCATTTTCAGCAGATAACACTTATGTTAGCTGCAATGTTCTTGAGACGTTACGCATTGAAACTTCATGCATACAAGAAAAGCCGAAACACCACCGGAAACATCTGCTGACTTTTTTGTTTGTCGTCACGATATCCGAAAAAGGCTTCTTCTGCGTTTTCGTTCTATCTGGCAATGCTTGCTATACATAACGTTTGCTAAATCAGAATAACATACCAAGTGTTATCTCTTGAAACTGCGCATCCTTGATATGACACTTCGGCAATGTAGCAATTGTCTCGGCTATCTGCGTCCTCATAAGCAGTGTTGCCACTTCCCTCGACGTGAACCTGTGACGTTTACCGCGTAAATTTATCATCTTCCGAACCCTACGAAACTCCTGTCCTTTTTGCCAGTTATTTACGAGTCATCTCGCATGTCTTGCATTTCAGCTTCATAATCACATGCTTTTGCTTTTATTTTAACGGTCTTCCCGGTCGTAGAATTGTTGCTTGCTTCGTCGAAGAAGTCAGAAACCTGTGACAAACCACAGAATTCTGCTGACAGTGACAACAGTCGTCATCACTTTCTTTCCTTTGACGTTGTCAGAATTCCCACGTTCCTGGGATTTATTTATTGGCCAGCGAATGTATCGTTTATTGTCCTGGATCCTCACACTTCTGCCCTTGGCCATTTTTCTGCTTGGCATTTAGGAATTAGACTCTTACGGGCTTTTTTCTCCGCTACTTGATGCCAGCTCCAAATTCAAGTGAATGGTCTTTGCACAGATAGAAAACTGTGCATATAAAATGGAAATTGAACGGAAACGAAACTTTCAGCGCTTTCGACTGCGGGTGCCCGCGCAAACCCTATTTTATAATTCGAGGTTGAAAACAACAAAAACAGAGCTTCCACGGCTGGAGTGCATTCAAGAACATGTAGCCTAAATTAATATGGAGTAGAACATCAGTAGATCGAATCCTTGCACCGACTGGGGTATACCCAATAATAATTTTTATCCTCTTGATTACTCCTCGTGACGATTGTTTTATGTTGGAGTGATTAGGTTCTGGTTGAGCATTCTGGAGCCTCCGAGTCACTTGTAGGGCTTGTCCCTCCATTTAGTATATAGACGACGTTTAAAGGCATCATTGAGGTTTTTTCACAGATTCGACACGCGGGTTGGGAAGATGTTACATCAAGAACAAACAAACCAATAAAACCTCCGTCCTTGGTCCCATGCATCGACTATGGATACCCCGACAAAACTGAGCAGAGCTAGAGCTACTTACTCAGCTTAGAGTTGACGCCCGTCTACTTCCCTCTTCTTCCGCTGAACATTAGCCACTATTTCCGCCGCTACTTCCGCTGCACATTAGCTGCGTTCGTTGCGCTCCGGGCTGTCTCTGGTGTTTGGCACCGGTGTCCGGTTCTTCTCCTGTAGCGCATTTTTTGGTTCACCGGTGGCTGGTCACCGGTGAGTGCAAAAACGGCCTAAATTCTGGGTTTTGCGCGAAATCCCGTCAATTGACAAAAAGTCGCTAACTTCTCGCTAAAGCCGGGCTCCCGAGCAGGTTCTGGTTAGTCCGCATCGGTGAGATAAAACCGGACATCGGTTAGTTCAAAAACTGGTGAGTAGTCAGCGGTGGATGCAAAAACACTTTATAAGAAGAACCGCAGACCACAGGTGAGAACTCCCGTGACAAAGAACGCAGCTATTGAAGGGAAAGACCGTAGCAGGCTTGTATGACCCGCGTCTGCAGAGCGCGGACGTTACAGTGTTAAACAACTAATAGTCTGCTTACTCTCGACTTTTCTTCTCCGGAGCTCTACTGCGATGAGCTGTTTGTAGAGGTACGAATTGCGATGTTCGGCGTAGCTCCTATACGCTCCGCTCGTTCTAATTGATTCCACATGGTCGTATTACAGAGATCGGGAGACGGAGGTTCTACTGCTTATTTGTTCTTGATTACATCTAGTTCCTGTTGTCAAACTCGTAACTGTTTCTGAATTCGATCCCCGCGGAGGGAAAGATTGCCCACATCAATCCTATCCACAAAAGGCAGTAAATCAGAACCAAAACAGAATCAGTGGTCTCTAAGACGGCATCATTAATGATGCAATATTGGACTATGTGAACACTGACAACTTGTTGTTCAAAGATGAACACGGATTCCGGTCTGGCCGATCTGTTGCGACTAGCCTCGTTGAGACTTACAACGCTGTTACAAAACTGATAGAAGCAGGAGAGTCTGTAGATCTGTTTCTGTTGAACCTAGCCAAGACATTTTAAAAGCTTTCCAACAAGCTCCTTAAAGTCAAACTCGGGCTACATCAATTACAGTCAGTGTCAGTTAGATCTGCAGCTTCCTCAGGGAGCGGAAACAGGCTGTAGACCAAGAATGTGCCAGGGGGTTGTCAGATTCACCCTTTGTTAAGAGTGGAGTGACTCATGGGACGAAGCTTGGCCCCAACCTATCTAACGTCTATATAAAAGATGCATACTCTTCTTATTGTGCAGGATCGCAAACAATTGTATGCACGACTCGAAGCTCTTCGCCTCGTCAAATACAGAAACCAAACACTCAAGACCTAGACAACTTGTGGTCCCGGACGTCATAATGGCTGCTGGAACTGACTGCCAGTAAATTCAGAGTACTGCACTCAGTGGCCAGTCGGTAAAAATAACCGAGTCGGCGCGAAACGCCGCGATTTTTCGTCAAAACAGTTGATTATTTTCATGAAAACAGTCGTTTTTCTGAAAATCAGTTGATTTTTGTCAAAACAGTCGGTTTTTCTGAAAATCAGTCGACTTTTTTTCAAAACTGTCATTTTTTCCTTGAAAAGAGTCGATTTCCTTGAAAACAGTCTTTTTTGCTGCAAAAACAGTCGGTAAAAATTACCAGCCAGTCAGTACATGCCTTGCCCCCCACCCCCAAACATTTTGGCTAGTAATGCCACTGACTGCACTTCAACACACGCACAACAACCAGCTGACGAGCCAACAAGACAGCCGTGGAAATCAAACGCCAAGCCAGGAAGCCGACGAAGAGCGTTATCGTTGGCGCACGGTTATCTAGGTGTTATCATTGACAACGAAACGAAGTATCACAGCCATTCGAAACAGCAAACAGAGAAAGGGAAATGAATGCTCGGAATTATTAGGAACACTATAACCAGCCGAAGACCGCCGAAGCCACACCGCACTTCGGGTAAGACGTCAACCTACTCGAGCGTCCGCAGACGAGCAGCAAAAATGATTAGCAAACTAAAGCACATCCCCCTATGAAGAGTGCCCTGAAAGTATCAACCTACCATAATTGACTTTTCGGCGAAGACGAGACGACGTGACTTTCACCACTGAATCGAGACTCCGTCCACCAGATTCATTAGGTTATCAGTTCGAGTGCATATTTATTTTATTCCCCTTCAGCTCAGCTGAGCCTGCCACCGTAACGACTAAGTTCGCAGTTTGACTTTAACAGTCTTAGCCCTGTCTAGGTATTTGTCTGCGCCGGTGTTCATATTCGCGGCTCTTGCCCTCTCGCTGTTTCTGCACGGTGCAGTTTTTACCTACTTCTTTTTTTCGCGGTTTGGACATGTTCTAACACCTTGCAAATTCAAGTACAACTATCAGGTTCTAACCCCTTTTTTTCGATTTTGTAGTTTCACATCTTTTGGCACTTTCCCCGCTTTGGCGTATTTTTGCAGCGACTATCCAAACATGTATCCGACAAATTTATTTTAAGTGTGTCAAGTTTTTATTAAAATTATCACTTTGGATAGAAACACATGTCTAAGCGCATACATCATCACACCTCCACGTAAACAGATGAGACATCGGCGTGTTTGGTTTGCCGCTGACTTGTCCACTTGCCATAGTCTCCGTCATGCCATGTTGCAATTTATTTGTTGTCTATGTGTTTTTTGTTCTTTTTTATTGGTTTGCAGCTGACTTGGATAATTGCCGTAGTCTCCGGTCTGCCATGTTGTAATTTTATTTGTTATCCTGGGGTTTTAGGTTTTGTTGATGTTTTAATTGTTGGCCACCAGTCTTTAATTTACTTCTTTTTTCTCATAGTTTATACTCCGTCTAAGAAGATGGTTGGTCAAGCATTGTTAGAATAGGTGTAATAAGCTATAAGCTGTGTTGCGCTTTGCGTGGTGCTTACGCCTTATACACGCCCTTGTTCAAATTGAAAGTAAAGGTTCTTGCACATGTGACGCTCAGGGTTGCCACACTGAAAAAAAAATTCCGAGCTACCAAAGATCGGGAAACAGTCTTCTTTTCTTGAAAAAGAACTATTTTCACAAAAAATGACACAATTTCACGACCATTATGTCGTGCAAACAACTCCATTAATGTGTGGTAGAGCACTGTTCCTCTAACTAACAAAAATACGTTCTAACAGAGCAAAATATTTTTTTTTTGAAGAAAAGTGTTAGTTCAACTTCCAACAAAGCCACAAAAAGCGCCGCCGTCGGCAGTAGCGGGGATTTGTCAATTTTCGTAATAAAAACATTAATTGCCGCGAATTTGTCCCATCTGTTTTTCAGTTTCTTACTATCTAAAAAAGCTTCCAAAAGTATTTAAAATACACCATTGCATTCAGGACTAAATGATCTATTTAAGAAGTCCAGCAGTAAAATGTCCTAAATAATTTATATTTTAACTAATATTGACATGTAAAATTCAGCTATAAAAAGTAACTGAACTTGCCTATACAAATTTGCTGACACCAAGGAATAAAAGGCAGCAGGGAACAGCACTTGGGTCTTGTCACTTGAAGATCATTTCCACACTTTCTCTTATAATTCATTTGCTTGGGTATCCCATGCACTCAAAACAAACTCAGTCTCATAGATCTTTCAAAGGCACATGGCTCTAGGCATGGCCGCTGTCGGCAAATAATTCCCGAGGAGGTGAATTTGAACTTGGCGCAAATTTTACAACAATGGCCGCTCATCGGCATTTTATATTGTAAAATTCCCTTTTTTCTAAGAAGATTTATGATACTCAGAGGCAAGCTAGAGAGGTAATTTTGACCTCAAACCAAAGCTAAGAGGCAGGAGAATCATAAAAGTTCAGTTTTTTTTTTTTTTTTTTTTTTTTTTTTAGTGGCTACCCATTGTCAAAGTAGAACCTTTGTGTTTGGTAAACCTGGCGATACTCCTATCTTTCCTCGGCTCGCTGGCAGAATCGAAAAAGCGATCTGCTTGGCTCTGCGTAAAACAAAATAGAACCAGGGCCTATTCTCCTTCTTTAGCTTATTCCAGCACGCCCCTAGAACAAGACCAAAGGTTTCGCTGGGATCCCAAAAATCTAATATTTGATCCAGATGACTGGGTCTTGTCTTCGCCAGATCCACTTTTCGCCAAGCTAATCATCAGAGAAAACCAAGTTCAGATATACCTCTATAAGCCATATCTGTTTTGACGACACTGACTGAAAATTCCTGCTTTACTTCTGCCAAATTTCCAGTTTCGGCCGAATTCCGAGCGAACTAATTGTCCAGCAAAAAGATAAAATTCAGAGACGAATTCAGCGTATATCCGTATCTCTATAAAGAACATCTAATCAATGAAATTCAGATAAACTTTAACCTATAACAAAAAAAATCCGGTTACAACCGGATTCCGAACGAATTATATGTCCAGCGTCTCTTCTTACCCCTAAATCTGTCATCTAATCAGCTTCAAACAAAACTTTTGCTTTTAACAAATTTTCCGGTTTTGGCCGGATTCCGGGCGAACTAGTTGTCCGGGTAGAAAATGCTTTTCACGTCAGTGTTCAACATGTCGTCTTACCCCTGAATCGAACATTTTATCAGCTTCAAATGAAACTTTTACTTTTAACCAACTTTCCGGTATGTGCCAGATTCCGTACGAGCTACATGTCCGGCGAGAAAATGGTTTTCACCATCGTGTTCAGCATGTGTTTTTACTCCATAATCGGCTATCACATTAGCTGTTTAAAAGTATTTTGTTTGCCCCTTAATTTGACCCCCCACCCCTAAATGTAGGGCTACAAAGCCCATCTATGAACTTGACCTTACCTTTGACCCAACGAATCCTTACACCAAGTTTGGTCAAAATATCTCATTCCCTTCGAGATTTATCATGTTCACAGACAGATAGAGAGACGGACAGACGAGCAACTTTTGCGATGTCATAGGTATCCCTCCACTTACCTTTTAGGATCCCAAATTGCAGAGAACTGCAGACGCCGTATTACAGCTATTTGAACAATGCATCTCATGAATGGTTAATCAATGTATCATCCAGAGATGGGCAAATCCCGAATCCGGATTCGGATTCAAATCCAGGATTCATTCTTTACGCGAGATCCGAATCTAGATTCGAATCTTCTGCTTGCCAGGCTGTGTTCGGATTCGGACTCGGGTTGCACACCCTCAATCTTACGAAAACGCTCAAATTTCTAGTCTACATCCTTCCAGTTTCTGGTTTAGCAATTTTTACACAGTGAGCTTACGCAATACAACTTTTTGGTCTCCACCACCAACCACACTGTAAAAAGTTTTTCCGTATAAAGATTAAAGTTAACTGCAGTATTTGCTACTCGGATTACTATTGTCTCTACGCAGATAAGATTAATACCAAATAGAGATAAGATGAATGTGAGTAGCAAATACTGCAGTTAACTTTGATCTTTATACGGAGGGACTTTTTACAGTGCATCCTCAGTTCAGTTCAGTTCAGTTCAGTTTATTCATAAAAATAAAAAACACCATTAACTGTTTATGGCCCCACCATAAGGCCTAACATAAGGCCTGGCAATGGGCGTGGTGATCTATCACGTGATCTGATTCCCTTAGTATGTATTTCTGTGTTTTTGTCACCTCTGATTTTTCAAATATAAGCTATGTACATGATTTGATTTTTGTTAAGGTCGGATCCGGATTCAAATCCTCAGCATGATATGGTGGATTCGGATCGTACCTAGCCCTGTAATCAAATCCAAGACAAACTCTCTTTTTCTTACAGGGCTATCTCAGCTTGATCAATTGGGACTACTTTAGTTCATCAACTAACTGCTTGCGCGTTCAAATTGCCGCACGCTTCTCCGTCGGCTCGATCGTCATGGATAAACTGGACGACGAAATGACGTTGTCAGAACGTTACAGTGTCAATACAAACGTCAGTGAACAACACGTCTGGCATGAACCGAAGTCGGGTGCTTGTACCTAAACCGCAGCATGTTTCTATCGTCGTTCTCCAACAACTGACTGTAAACGTTCAGTGCAATACGTAGTAGTTCATTTCGCAATACGCTTCAGGAGCCTATACCTTGCATAGTTGCAGAAGAAAGTTTAAAGGACACGTCGCACTTATGGTACTAATTCAATCTCCTTCAGTAGTACTTCTATCTATTCACGTTCTCTAGATTCTAGTCTATCACAGGCAGCATAGCGATTATCACGCTTGCAATGTCTGTTCTCTTTACGTGACAAATCAGGCTGCTCGAGCATTGTTTCCGAGAAGCTTATCGGTCAGCAGACCGGTTGTAAAAATTTGTCACGGTTCTCATCCAAGGAAAGGGACATGGAAAGAGGCTAAAAACCGCAGAAGCGTAATGTAATTTGCTGTTAGCATAGCGAAGTTTTTGACTAGCAAACTATCTCAGAACATCTAGGCAGAAACAATATAGTGCGAGGTGTCCTTTAACGTTACCACTGGAATCTGAGGCCGTCCCTCTTTTTAGAGACAGGAAGACATTTCCTGTGTGCGATACCTGATAGCCAGGAAGTCCATTACCTGCACGCGAGTTCATTTAACATAATTATGCTATACGGAGTATTTATCGATATTTTGTGTGTATATTAGTGGAATAATGCGACATTATGCCTGGTCAACTACTGCCTCATTTTCTTTTCAGTTTTCATTTATGAAAAGATAAGCTATTAAATCAGGGAGTAACTAGGAGGGGTGGGGGTAGCACGCTAAGCGTGAGACAAAATCGAGGAGGTTGTCGGTTTTGACCCCCCAAGAATTGATTAGTTACCCCACAGACTGTGGTCTGCTTGTTGGTATATCGGGGATAGGCTGTATTGCCCTTACTTCCTTGCCAATTTCAGGATTATATGATTTTGGTGAAATGCGCACGGTTTATATGACTTTTTGGAACAGCTGACTCGCTTTCCGACCTACAGAGCACCCCGTTTGAAGACGGTCACCAAATCTGCTATTTCTCCTTAACATCAAGTTTACAAGGATTAGTTGTTTACAAGATGGTGTTAAAAAGTCACAAATCTACCCAGGGCCGTATCCAGGGGGGGGGGGGGGGGCTAGGGGGTTGCAGCCCCCCCCCCCCCGAAACTTACAAAAATAATCATTTTTACAGGGTTTTCCCTCTGATCTATGTCTTTTTTGTACTTTTTGTCCGACCCGCAGGCAACCCCCCCCCCCCGAAAGGCGACCCCCCCCCCCAAAAAAAAAAAAAATTCCTGGATACGGGCCTGAATATACCATTGCTAATTATTCGTAAAGTTCATTCTTTCACATTCTGCTAATTAGAGGGATTTAGAAATCCAGAGCATCGCAGGCGATGAGCGTGTGGGTTAAAATGCTACAGATGTAGGAACCAGAGAGACGGGTTGGTTTTAAGCAGAAACAGTGTATTCTGAGACCGTCTTTAAAGCATAACTGAAACCTTTTTCAATTCCGTTATCATCCTTCTCAATTACAAGCGCAATTACTATCACTGTCTATTTCCGATTTTCCTTTCACAGTTGTTTTCGAGGTTTGCATCTCAAACCAAATCAAATCCTCCCACTGACTTTTTTTTTCCAAACTAAGCCCCGTCCCTCGCATCGTTTTTGATTCGTTCATTTGGAAATACGGACCGGACAAGGTAATCAGAGACTATGTTCGCGATAATAATCAAGATTGCGCGTAACAGGTAGTGCGCTTTCGCAGTGGTGAGACAGTGCGAGAGTCAATGCTTTGGAGCTGATTTTTTATTTATTTTCGCGGGAGTTTGAACTGGAATAAAGCAAATGTATGCCTGTGTCGGGAAATTGGAATGAATAGCAAGCTATTCTGTGAACGTTGCAAACGGCGAATTTTAAAGTCCTAAAGGACCTGTCTACCTATAATAATAACGCAACCTACTTACATAATCACTCCATATATTTCTGACCCGGAGACCCCAATTGAGTACGGTACATTCTAACCCCTCTGACTAAACCACGCAAATTTTCTCACTTGCCATGTCTTGCTACCTTCGATGTGGATCACGCTGTCGACGGTTGTTTGCGAAAAGTTTCTCCATCAGAAAAACCGGTTAAGTAAATTGTTTCCCTGTTTTCGCTGTAAGTGAACGGGTCTCGGAAAAGGCGTAAAACAGCCAAAACCTAGGGTTATTTATTGAAAACTCAGCCTAGTTTTAAAGTATTAATATAAATAGATAAACGATAAATAGCGCGGTACAAAAAAATAAAGTAAATACTACACTGAGCTTTCGAAAAAGAAAGCACAGAAAAATGGATTAATTGGGTCTCAAAATCTTATTCCCAGACGCGAGAGTGGATAAATTTCAAAAGAAGAAATGTGAAGGTCCCGGGCAATGGATGATAGCTTAGCTCAAGGATAATACATAGATGGCACTTTTACACAAGGGACTTGTACCGTGACCAATAAACCAGAAACAATTTTCGAAAATAATTTAGAAGTCTAGGACTCCATTGTCGGAGCCACGTAGACATACCAGGACCCACAATCACTGTTCCTATGGCCGGCTTCTACCAGACTATTATAGTGGTTTGCGAACTCTGTTCACAAGCCCCTCGGTAGCTCAGATGGTAGAGCGACTGCCTTGTCAGCAGAGGGTCCTGGGTTCGAATCCCGGGTGAGGAGCATTTTTGTCTATCAGTTCCCTACTTATAAAATGTTAGCACAGGGGTCTGATGGTAAAAAGTTAGCAGTTACGTGGACATTCCTGTAACGACGAGGAAGGTATAAAAGAAATTTACAATATTTGAAAAAGAAAGTCCTAATACGTTTTAAATCTTTTAGTCTCAGAATATTTAAAACTCTGGAATGGTTGCAAACGGAGAGAAAGCAAAAGCTATTACAGAAGTTACCAAGGACTTTTCTTTTACCTTCCTCTGTTAGGAACTGTTTTTCTGCAAATATTCCTTCAGCCAAAGCTGACTGCGAATCATATTTGATGGTGCAAAACGGATACGTCAGCTGAATTTTATTGGAGCTATATTTCGGTGTTTCCCACAAGTTCGTTTTCCAACTTGAGCGGTTTTGAGCCTGAAGAGGACCCTTGCCAAGAAGGGCCGAAATATAGCTCCAATAAATTCAGCTGGCGTATCCGTTTTGCACCATCAAATATTTTTCCGTATCCGACACCGTCTTCGCTATAATGTGTCTTCACTATAATATCATAAAATATATAATTGCATTTGAGAAAGCCCGATGGTCATATACAAGTACAAATTGTAAATACACAAAACCGTCAATATCGCTGACATTAATATCCCTAGAAATTATATATACTTCGCCATGTTTCGCTCAGCGCTTCACTTTCTAGCAGAATTCAAAGTACAGATCCGACGTATTACATTCAGAAGGCAGACGACAGACATAGAAACTGCGTCTTAGCTACTTATTTCTTATGATGCCATATTTTTTACTAAACAAACAATAATACTTTCCGTCGGTAGGCTGTCAAGCTTCGTCGGCACAGGGGTAGCGTCCCTCCCCCCAAACCCATCAAGCCTAGTTATGCCCCTGATTGGTTGTAAAAAGTAGATAAGAATATATTAAGAAAAGAAGTTATTGCATCGCTCTAACCATCCCTCCTTGCTGAATCTGCTAACATGTGATTTGCTACTTAGCAAGACGACACGTTGTAATATTCCTGTCTTATACTAGTGTACGTCTGTTCTCTGAACGAATGTGATAAGTGTGATTCTGACGTATCTGGAGTTATTGATATTGCTTAAGCACAGTGTCGATTTTTTTGCTCAATATTCCATGTATTGATCTTTATAATTAATAGTAAAGGCGTACTCTCGCAGCTACACGGAGACTCCCACAGCGGAATGTCGACGTTTTTGCTTGTGATACGGAATCGCTTCGAGGCGAGCTCGCGAATCCCGACGGACGGGGAATGTACCGAAGATCATCACCATCATCAAAAATGGAATCCCTTTCAGATTCGATGGGGTCGATTTGGGGAGTTGCTGGTGTTGTTGATTTTTTGAAAAACAGATGTTAGGGATGGTTTAAGGATTTCTGTGATAATAATGAGCTTCAATGTGGGATAAGACTGATTTTGCGGAAACGGCATCTGTTTTTTGTGATTACGACTTTTGTACGTGTAAGTAACCTAATTGTACAATCAAATTTAAAAATCAGAACAGACAAATAACGTGGGGAATAACCTTGACATACCTTTCCAGACAGACCCCGTCCTCTCGTTGTTTTCGTGAGAAGAGCCCCCAGGAAGTGACTCCCTCTATTTTCGCGTTCCTCTGGACTCCCCAGGGATCGGTGAGAGTACGCCTAAAGTGCTCAATTGACATTTCAGTGTGCCGTGAAGTTACCAGATTACTTGGTTGCTTGCTGTTAGTAAAGAATAATCAAAATAAACTTGTAAATTCGGAGAACATATTTAGGTGATTAATTTCTTCAATGCATCTCTCAACCTCGGAAGTTTTACACACAAGCACATTATACCTCCCCGAGCACTGGCTCTACCTCTGGCGGATGCGAGCTTCAGATGCAAGCATCATTTGAAGCTCGTTTGGTAGTGTCCTCGAATAAAACAGAAAAAACGAGATTTTCGGGGTTTATTCTTGATCAGGTAGTTACCCCTCCAAGATGATGCGCGAGGGATTTTTTCGCTGAGGACGGTTTGCCGGAAGTGAAACCGAAATATCCGAGATTGTATTTATCCCTCGCACATCATCTTGGAGGGGTAACTAGCTGATCTCCACTGTTCTTCTCCACTGTTTTCTGGCTCAAGATCGAAAATTTGTGTGTGTCTTCTTTTTTTTTCACCGTAGCATCTTTTTTTATTTACTTATTTTTGTATCGTTTGAAAAACTAAGAAATCAGGTTTCGTACTTTTTGTGGCTACTCCTCCATCCCTCAGTGACGTTAATTTTAATCTATTTTTACCCACTTTTAACTATTCACGTCACCTAACTTTTGAAAATAGATCCATATTTTATTTACTATTCTTCCCCCCTAATATTTGGAAATTAATTCTCTCATTTAAATTTTTGAAACAATTTGTGTAACTACAAACAACAACAATTTTCTTTAAACAACTAAATCTAAAGTATTAAACATTTGTAAACATTAAAATAAATTCTAATTAAAATAAATTCTTTATGTGATTTATCTCTATTATTTTACTTACTTCCGCGTCAGTTATATACGGTACAAAAAACATAACAGACAAAAAAACGCGATTGTAGAAAAGGGTTCTGCACTGCATGTCCTGGGGTCCGGAAATCAATACCCCGAAATTTGAGCATAGACAGTAAATACTGTAGGCTAGTTTGCAATTTTGGATTTCTAAACGCATTTGTAGTTTTCATGGTTTTGTGTCTGGTGGAGTTATTTTTAAATAAGTTATTGTTATATTTTTAAGTAGTTTGGTTGGGGTTGGAATTCTTATGTGTCGTTGCGTTGATTTGCGGTCTTGCTGACATAAAAAAATGGAAAAGAAATCACTAATGAAAATAAGAATTAATACTAATTATAAGCAGAAATAATAAAAAAAAAAATACTGGATTGGTAATAGGAAATTAAAACAAGAGCTGAAAGCTCATATGGCACTTGTAAGAACAGTTAGCATGTTTGTCAGATACGGTTTGCAGTTTTCACGGCTGGATCTCTCTCCCGATATTCGTTTCATCAGAAACTGGGCTTGGTCTAGTAACTCTGAAGTGGTTATACTAATCATTGACAATTGTTTCTTCCTCCAAACGATGATCGGATCGGGGGAGGGACTATTTTTAAGCCAATCTGATAGAGTCCCTAACATGCCTGCTAAATTTCACGGTCATAGCACATCTGGAACTACCCTAACTTGTGATCATCCAGTCCTGGTTTGTCAATAATGTATCTACTGCTTATGCTTGTTCTTCCCTCCAAGTCCCATCCCGATCTCTCGACTCTAAGCGTTCCACGAGATTTCCAGCACCCCCCCCCCCTCCAGCTCCTCCCCCCAGTTATCGGATCCGTTCCAGACTTGAAATTGATCATCTGAGACACTTGTTCTTGACACTTGACAAGTTTCATGCACGTCTGATCACCCGTTCCAAAGTTATGCATATCACTAGATTCCGGATTCCCCATCCTTCCACTCCTCCCATGATCATCGGATCGGGAAAGGAACTATTTTCAAGTCGACCTGGGAAAGGAACTATTTTCAAGTCGACCTGGGAGAGTACCTAAGATGCCTGTCAAGTTTCATGGTCCTAGTACATTTGGAAGTAGGCTACCCTAACTAGTGATCACCGGAAATCCGGGAAAACCCCCTCTGCTGAGACGCGATCCGGTCTTGTTTTGTCAATAAAGTATCTAGGGTTAATGCTTGTTCTTCCCTTCAAGTTCCATACCGATCCCTCGACCCTAAGCATTTCACGAGATTTTCGGTCCCCTCCTCTAGGCCCCCCCCCCCCCCAAGTTTTCGGATTCGGTCCAGATTGGAACTTGAAAATCTGAGCCACATGTTCCTCACAATTGTCAAGTTTCACGCATGTCCGATTATCCGTTCCAAAGTTATGCAGGTTGCTAGTTTCCGGATTCCCCATCCCTTCATTCCCCCCGCGATGGCTGGATCGGGGAAGTGATTATTTCCAAGTTAATCCAGTTGGTTCCCTCATTTGCCTCCCAAGTTTTACTGTGCTAGCTTATGTGGAATTGTTTCACGAGATTTCCGGTGCCCCCCCCCCCCCCCCCAGTTATCTGATCTGTTCCGGATTTGAAACTCAACAAACGAAACACTTGTTCTTGACAAATGTCAAGTTTCATACATGTCCGATTACCCGTTCCAAAGTTATACATGTTACTAGTTTCTGGATTTCCCATCCCTCCACTCCCCCACGATGGCCGTATCGGGGAAGTAATTATTTCCAAGTTATTCTGGTCGGTTCCATGATATGCCTGCCAAATTTCGTTGTCCTAGCTTATGTGGAAGTGTTTCACGAGATTCCCGGTGCCCCCCTCCATCCCCCCCCCCAGTTATCGGATCCGGTCCGGATTTAAAACTGAGCATCTGAAGCACTTTTCTTGACATATGTCAAGTTTCATGCATGTCCGATTACCCGTTCCAAAGTTATGTATGTTACTAGTTTCCGGATTTCCCATCCCTCTACTCCGAAGCATTTGTTCTTGACGCATCTCAATCCTTAAACTGTAACTGTTCGTGCATTCGGCTCAAAATACAAGGTCGAATGGGGCTTTACGCTAGCGTGTGGGGCTTCCATGAAAGAGGTCGTTTGATCGATACCACATCTAGACATTGCCTTTTTGCTCCCCTTTTGCTACCCTTGTTCCTAGTTTCCAGACTCTCGGATCCGGGGAAAGTCGGATCTGGGAAGTGATTATTTGTAAGTTAATCTGGTCGAGTCCCTGACACGTTTCATCGTCGTAGATTATGCAGAAGTGCCAAAACCAGCAAAAACGGGACAGACTGACAAAACGACAGACAGACAGACCGACAGAAATCACGATCGCTATATGGCACAAGAGTATGCTCAAGTGCCATAAAAAAAATAATTTAAAAACCGGCAAAATGAAGGAGACTACATTTTTGAAGTTTAAATTTTGAATGGTTGTTTTTTGGGGGGAAAGAGTTGGCGACTTTAAAGGGTTTGCAGGAGGAGTTATAGCCCAAAAGTAACAAACCTGGAAGAAGTTCAGAAACGATGTTACGCGGGCTTAAAACTTAGACTTAGTCTTAGGTCTTACCGCGCCTGATGGCGCATAAGGCGACAACTTCTGACCTCCAGGTGACTCTATCTTGGGCAGCATTCCACAGTTCGGACATCGTGGTCCGACTAGACTTGGCTTCCTTTTCGCCGTTTCTGCCAAGTGTGGAGCGCTGCCTACCCTTTGCACGCAGGCCAGAAGGTTTCCAGCACCAAGCGTCGTTGGGAAGTCTGCCCTCAGCCATCCGCACCATGTGACACCAGTATCTCCATCTTCTCTATCAGGACATCTGTCACCAAGCGTTGCTCAGTTATAGCACGCATTTTATCGGACCAATGGCTGACGAAAAGAAATAGTAGGTGATTTCACTAAAATAGTTTCAACTATAGTGCTCCACTGCTCGTCCGAAGACGGCATGGTGTCATGCTCATCCGAGAGGGCTGCAAAGCGGTTGCGGAGGTTAGCTTGGTACCTAAGGCGAAATGGTAGTTCCTTGAGGCTTTGTATTTCATATTTCTTCCGACTGTTTTGTACTTTCACCTTTTCTTTCAGCTTCAGTTTAAAAGAGGAAAGAACTAGCTGGTGATCAGAGTAGCAGGCTGCACCCCTATACGTACACACGTCTTCAAGGCAACGCCTTCTGAACCTTCTCACTAATACATGGTCAATCTGATTACGTGTGGTCCTATCGGGGGATACCCCTGTATATTTGTGAATGTTTTTGTGAGGAAACCACGTTGCTCCTACGACCAGGCTAGAAGCAGCACAGAACTCAACCAGTCTGATTCCATATTCATTAATCACACCCAATCAGTGCTTACCTAAAACGTTAGGAGAGCACGTTGGATCTGAACCAATCTTCGCGTTAAAATCACCACAAATGACTAGAAGATCATGTCCAGGTACATTGTTCACGACATCAGTTAATTTCCGGTAGAAATCGTCTTTTTCACTATTTTTGGCTTCATTGGTGGGGGTATATACAACAATAACAGTCATTTTAGCTTGTGTAGTGGAAAAACGGGCACTAAGCAGTCGAACACTGATAGGTTCCCATTCCATAAGAGCTTTCTTTGCACTTCTGGTCATAGCGAGAGCAACACCGGACTCCCTTCGTCCGTTTTCTTTCCCAGAATAAATAATGTCGTAGTTTCCGACGCTCTTTGATCCAAACCCCACCAGTCTTGTTTCGTTTAGTCCAGCAACCTCGATATTTAGTTGCTCCAGTTGTTTCATAACTTGGTTCATTTTGCCAGGCTGAGTGTCTTCGTTTATTGTAGGAACATTCCAGAAACCCAATCTGAAACTTTAGCTCGCCGTTAGAAAAGTCCGGGGTCGTGCAGGGTCGTTTTCCAAAGAGATAGTACATCCGAGGCTAGTTGTTGTCGTTTCAGGAATAATGGTTTTAACAGGGACGGGTTATTAGCCCGTCGCCCAACCCCCCTCCTTTATCCGGGCTTGGGACCGGCTAAACCCCGAAGAAAAGTCCAGTCGGAGTTAAAAAAACAACAACAATAAAACAGCGAAAATTGATAAACAGAAATCAGAACAGTGAAAGTGCCGATGTTCATTATGTTCGTGACGAAACTGATTGACTGACGAAAATGACACAGAGGGAAGAAAATGCGATTGTAACAGAGGTTTCTCTGCAACACTCCTGTTTGCGTGTACTGCGGGACAGACCGAGGGCCAGACAGCAAAAAAAGATTGATCCTGCAACATGGTTAGCTACAGCCTAGCTTCACTTAACAACCGCAAACACCACAAAAAACATCCTACTAGCGATTTTGCATACAAAAGCGGCGCAATAAAAATAAACGATAGTCTAGTTCTACTTCTCGACTCGCGAGATTGCTGAAATCCTGTAAAAACAACGAGACGTAAGTAATTAAAAAGCGATCCGACACTCATTAATCTCTGTCTCGACTCTGACTACAAAGTAAAACCCCTTTGTCCGCTGCCAAGAGATAGCACCGAAAACCTATAGAGTAACGTCCATCCCTTCTACAAACTGTCCGACAGGTCTCAAGTTGCAATGTCAGTATTTTGAATGTTTCGTTTCCTGAAATTCGTCTCCTTTATTTCTAAAAACGGTCCAGCAGGTTAATGTTTCGTAATTCGAGTTGTTCATCCTGAAGAGACGACAGCAAGCCTAAAGATTTTTAGAACGTAGGCTACATTCATGCAACGATGAACGTACATTTAAGTTGAACATAAGGAAGTGACGAGGACAAGCCTAAAGCTTTTCAGAGGGTACGCTCGTACAATGAACAACGTACATTTAAGTTCCGCATAATGACGCAAAGCTGTTTAGATCATACCTTCGTACAACGTACATTACAGTTGATCACTATAAAGCGACGAAAGCTTTTAAGAACGTGCATTCGTTGTTGTACAACGAACAACGTACAACGTACATTTAACTGTACGTACTGAAGCGACGAGAAAAGCTTTCTAGAACAAATAATTTGTTTTTATTCTTCAAGTTTTGATTCGAGTGTTTACAGGTATTTAAAAGGGTAAGGTATTGGGTTCTACTATATTTTGGTGTTGCTTAGGATTCTGGTCTTGGGTTGACCATGCTCGATGGAACGGAGTCGAGTTTTTAAGATCTACCTTTTTTTCTTATCTTGGGTGAAAGCTTTGTTTGTGTCACGACTCTGGTTCCCTCTTGTTACCTATCCTATTTTGTCGTTATTACATTTCACACACATATTCTTACATTTTCTTTCTTATGATTTAGATACGTATATTACCACATTAACGTTGATCCACCATGAATAGCTTGTCAACAGGGAAAAGTAAATTTACAGGAGGAATAAGAACAACAATCAAACAAAAATTTTAAAATCACATAATCGAAAAATATTAATCGAAAAGAGGATCAACTCTGCCCAGCATGGTTCAAAATATCTCGAAGACCCTAGCCACACTAGAATAGAGACACCAAACGCAAGTTTTCAGACGCTACCAACCTCCCCATCAAAAAATCTTTTAGTGGGTGCTTTTATTACCTGAAATCGCATTGTCCAGCGACAAAGGTGCCAATGCTCCTGTATTGGCACTCCTTGCACTTTATTTACTTCAGACTTGCTAAGAAAGCAAAAAAAAAAAATCTTATTTCTTTCAATGCCTACATTTTCTTTGCTTTTAAAATTATCTGACTTCCATTTAATAAATGGGCAACGGTTAATTTTCTTACTTTTCTTCGGTCTGTCAAAAGAGCAAACAAAATACTTTAAGTAAAATAACTTTTGCACTACCGAAATAGACTTTTTGCCTACTTTTCCTTTATCTACCACGAGAGCCTGATCAATCAATGAATTAACTTAATACACTTCTTTCCGTTTCTTAGAATTGTATCATTACCAAAATGATCCGGTTTCCCTTTAACAATTTGCATCAGATGGACAAAGACCGTTTCCATACTTTTCCTCTATCTGTTATGAGAACTTGACCAACCCTCGGATCAACCAATAACCTACATTAGTTAACTTACACATTGTTTTTCAGTTCCTAGAACTTTTTCACTACCAAATTGATCAAATGGGTAGAGACTTTCCCTAATTTCCTCTATCTATCGCGACAGCCCGATCAACTAATAAATTTAATTAATGCGTATACATTTTTTCCAATTTATTGAACAATTTACGAAATTTTCGAACATGTTGGACAGAAACTCTCTCCCTTTCCTCTATCTTTATAGAGAGCCGTTCTCGACTCTTTCTACTTATGTGGCAAAAAAGACAGACGAACCGAGGATGGTACATCCGTCACACTCTTCATGAATTCATTTTTGTACAAAATCTAGCTGCAAACGGGAAAACACCAGTCGACTATGTTTCATTAATTGGACATTTTTGGATGGAAAAAGTTGAAGCGGACAAGAACTTCTCCGGCAACTGACATATGCGGAATGCACTTTTTGCTCACAGTCAACGAATGCATAAAACGCTACTTGGTGATGCAAAATTGCTGAAACGTACTTCTTGCTCACAGAAAATGTATCGTTGCACAAATTGGAGTTCAATGAAGGAAATTCACGATGTGCCGACGGAAAGTGTATCATTTTAAATATTCAGTCAGCCTAAGCTGACCGGGAAACCATCCATACAAAAATTACTCAAAACGGATAAATCAGCTAGGAGCTTTGAGGTTTTATGCTAAAGTTAAAGAGATTTGGGGAGAGGAAGTTTACTTTAAAGCGGGTCTGAAAAGGGAGGAAACACGGGATTTGATAGTTGTAGGGCAGACAGTTTACCACTGGGAGACAGAAGACGGTATGTTGAGAGGCTGGCTGGGAAACCATCCATACAAAAATTACTCAAAACGGACAAGTCAGCTAGGAGCTTTGAGGTTTTGTGCTGAAGTCAAAGAGATTTGGGGGGAGGAAGTTTACTTTAAAGCGGGTCTGAAAAGGGAGGGGACACGGGATTTGATTAGTTGTAGGGCAGACAGTTTACCACTGAGAGATAGAAGACGGTATATTGGGAGGAAAAAGGGTCCGGGAAAAAGGGTCCAAAAACGGTCCGATCCTTATTCAGATCAGACGTGTGGTTGCATGGACGACAACTTAAAACATTTGTTGTTTGAATGCGAAAGTTTGAGTGAACTTTAGGCTAGACATTTGTGGAGTGAATGGAAAAAGAGTGGATGAAGAATGGACGTGTGGTGTCGTGGCCAACAGCTATTTCGGAAATATAAATTATCTGGTGAGGTTCCTCAGGAGAGCCCCAGCCCATAGGGAGTGGTGCCTATAGGGGGTATTATTTTGTTGTGTATTGGAGCTCATTTTCTATGTGTTTGCCATGGCCGTAAGGCTCTTAGTGTAAATAAAATTTCAACTTATCTTATTATGCGGCCCGAAGAGGACCCATGTCACGAAGGGCCGAAAATTGATGAAAAAATCCTAGCTATTTTCTGCTTTGAGTAACTATTGCGATATGTCCCATTTTCTCTGGTCGGAATCTACTGAGGTTAACTTGAGGCATCAAAGTGGATATCGGAAAATAACACGGAGACGGTCATTGAATATAACCTATCCGAGCCGAAGGCGAGGTAGATTATTAAAAATATCTACCGAGCGGAAGCGAGCTTGGTATTCTTAGGCCGTCGAGATGGTTATTCCGATATCAAGCGAGACTGGAGAGCTAATTCTTATAATTTTATCAAAGAACACCTTGTTTCGTGATGCATGCAACTTTTTTATTCCAATAAGGCGTCATAACAAATAATCGAACAACTTTACCATCTTTCACTTCCTTTCGATTGTCTTTAACCCCTCTGCCGACCTCCCATCACCTTGTTTCGTTGTCACGAAGTGTCAAGATTCCCAAACTCCTGCCACTGTATCATCATGAATTATCAGGGAATATTAGTATTTAGTATTTTCGTATTTGTGTTAGCAGTAATAACAGCAAGAACAAATAAGCACCAGCACCTCCGTCTCCCTATCTTTGTAAGACGACCATGCAGAGTCGAATAGATTCCTGATCCAGCCGATGCCATGCCTGATGCAAGCGAGCGGAGGGTAAGAGCTACGCGGAACATCACAATTCGTTACCTCTACAAAGAGCTATATAGCAGTAAAGCCACGGAGAAGAAATTTCGGGAGTAAAAGCCGATTGGTTGTCTACCATTGCGACGTAACATGTGACGCTCTGCAGAGCGGGTCAGCACGCCTACTGCACTTTTTCATATGAGATGTGCAGCGGCAAAGAGGGAAGTAGACGGGCATCAACTCAAAGCTCAGCAAGTACCTCTACCTCTGCTCAGTTTTGTCGGGATAGCCACAGTCGCTGCATGGGACCAAAGACGGAGGTTCTAGTGGCTTATTTGTTGCTAACAGTAACAATTTACTTACCACGTTCGTTAGCGTAGTAATGCGGGGTAACTACGATCTCTGTGACATGATTGGCACAGATTAGCTAGCGGCACGATATTTTGCCGAAAATTCGTTCCAACCTTGACGCCAAAAAGCCAGTATCCATGACGTCATGTGTAGTAACTACGGTAAGTAGGGTGGAACACGCTCATTGTATGGCACTCGCCGAAACTATTTGTCCGGCCGCATAGGGGACTGGTAAGCTTGTTCGTGTGCCATGGAAGAATAAAGTACACCATACACTTTCCTTGCTTTGCAGCAGAAAAATACACTAAACCGGTCTCTCTCAGGCTTGATGTCATGGCCTACCGGAAGACCAAGATACGAAGCTTTTTTAGAAGAGCATAATAAACTAATACCGGAACAGGGATTGGGCAAATGTGACCATAAACAAGGGAAAGTAAGATCACTGGGAATCCCACAAAGAGTTAGTGGTTCGAAAAGAGTTTCCACGGTCGTTTGTGTGGCCCACAAGAGCGTTTCCCCGACCAACGTGTTTTTGTGGCTCGACAAAAAAATGTCTAGAGGCGTATTCTCGCCGTTCCCCGAGGACTCCTCGGGGAATCGAAGGGAACGGCGAGAATGGAGGAAGTCACTCCACGCGGACTCCGCGTACAGAAACAGCGAGAATACGGAGAAGGCTTCTAAAATGGATTTTGTTCGAAAAATGAATGAAAAAATCAGTGTAGATCCACTTTATTTTCGGTTTTGTTTCTTCTGATTCTTTTTAATTAATTTTACATAGCATTGATTCCCCTCCGAATTTGAAAAGGAGTCCTTTTCGATGATGGTGATGATAATCGGAGCATTCCCCGTCCGTGGGGACTCGCGAGAATACGGGGAGTGAGTCCCCCGGACAAACAAAAACGTGGGGACTCCTCAAGTGGAGTACTCGGGGAACGGCGAGAATACGCCTTAGGTGATTTTCGATTTTGTGGCTGTAATTTGGCGGGAAATTCAACTTTAACAGCACATGAAAGTCTAAATAATAAAATCAGCTACTTTATCAAGTATATCAACATAAAACTGAGGAGCTTTCTCGTACAGAAAGGTAAGTGCGCAAGCCTCAAGTTCTATTTACTGACATTTTGTCTGGATTTATTTTATTTCAGACCTTCGAAATTTCCACATATGCATAAAAAAAACAGACAAAGCCGCATTTCCGTGGGGCAACACTTCTGTTTCCATGACAAACACACAGAAATGTGTGACATACAAATTTGCCAAGGAAAAACGCCTTAAAGTTTAACTGAACAGTAAGCTTAATTTTGTATCTTGTTTGAACTGAATTATTGCTTGAATTATTTTGAAACTGTTGACGGATTTTTGTTTTTCACAATGTGCTCTCGTAGTGACGTTGTGAATACGGACGGAATTTCGACAAGAACAAATTCAAAGTTAGACAGCGCACTTTGAATTTCGTCGATGACTTGTTTTTCCTTCTGTAGAATGGCGAAAGAGAAAATCAAAGACGTTGCTGCATACCTAGCTGCAAAGTGAGTTTAGTAAACTAGCAAGTTTGCTCATTGGCAACAGGCAATTTGGTGATGTTGTTAACCCTTAGTATTCGGAACTACATAGACCTACCACACTGTCAGAAGTTTCATAACAGATAAGACGAGGATGCGCGGTTTCAACGGATAGTGCGTAACAGATAACACTGCGGGTGTTACCTGTTGTGTATCAAAATGTTATGCACAATAAGCGTTACCATCAGGAAGAACTGAAAAACCGCCAAAAAGTATCTGCTGAGTTTTCCGACATCATGATGATAAGGAATAAAGTCAGTAGATGCTTTTTCGGCTCTTCCTAACAAAGCTTGTGATGCATAACATTTCATGCATAACATTTTCAAACACAACAGATAACATCCGAAGTGTTATCTGTTACGCATTATCTCTTGAAACCGCGCATCCTCGTGTTATCTGTTATGAAACTTCTGACAGTGCACAAATTTGAAAGATGTAAGGTCAGGTGCGTCATTTGCACCCCTCATTTGGTAGAAGCTACCCATGAAATATTACAAAATCTGCGAGAAACAAAGTGATTTGACAAAGTTGTGACAGGCAGTTGTGCGAATGTCTACGTCTTTAACATATTCGGTGAATCTTTACAGGACAAGAAATGAAATGCCCGTGTAAATACTGATACTGGCTAAGAATCACATATCTAGGCTATTTAAGTAATAACTATTGCGATACACCTCTTCTCCACAACCAAATGTTTAACAGAAGAAATCATTATTTCTACAGGACGGTTAGCAATCAGCCGACCAATTCAGGATCGCTACCGAGAAATCGCCCCATCACGTTACCATTTTTTGCAGCAAAATACCTAATAGTCTTATGGTCCACTGAGCAATCATAAGGAGAAACAACCACACTGATCCTTATCCATTGTGTCGTTTAATTACATTAACCTTTTTATATGAAAGAGCTGTAATTAAGTTTAGGACAGCCGCACCATTCCGGCCCCCCTTGGAATTTTCAAATCAAAACTTACAAAGGTAAAACCAGGAATGCATGAGTAATTAAGAGTATGTAGAAAGAGTAACCAGCTATATCCAAGGAGTTGTCATATAAAGAACATTTACAAACTACACGCTCATGTACTACTGGACAATTTTTCGATATCACGACGATAAACATAACAGTCAGCAGGTGCTTTTTTGGCAATTTCTTGGCTCTTCCTGGCAATGCTTGTTATGCATAACATTTCATACAAAACGTTTGTCACGATAACAGATAACATCCCAAGTGTTGTCCACGCATCTTTGTGTTGTCTGTTATGAAACTTCTGACTGTGTTGTTTACTGTAGTAGAATATTTGTTAGTTATAGTTTAATTTTAGATATTTCCTACTCATTCCGGTGGTCTTTGGTACTTCTGAAGGAGAAATTAGTATCTTTTCGTTAACGAATATTTTGTTTGTCAAGTTTGAAGATGAATAAATCAATCAATTTTCAGTTGCCAAATTATACAATTATAAAGCCGATTTGCCTTGTGTCAAAGACAAAAGTGTCTTCAACGCTTCTACCGTGCAGCCTTGCTTTGCACGCACTTGGTCCTTGGCGAACATGTTTAGCGAACTGCTTGACGCAGCTTGCCCAATTAAAACGTAGCAGCCGGTGCCCCCCCCCCCCCATCATCTCTGTGTGCCAGATATTACCCTCGCCTACAAAAAAAACTGGAGAAACTTTCCTTATTATGCCTACTTTTTTTGTTTGAGAGTAACTTAATTGTAGCCTATTTACTTTCTTGTTTCACGATCAAGTTCTCTGGCTCTTAGTGTATCAACTGGTGTTCCGAGAGGAAAGAGAATAGAACAGACTATATTTCCACAAAAGCCAGAAGGACATGGCAAAACAAATTTAGTGTTAACACTGGTTTGAATAAACATACTAACAGCATACAGAAACAAGACCAAAGGTTTCGATGGGATCCCAAATTTTTAATACTTGCTCCAGACAATTCGGTCTCTTAGATATTCGCTCTTGAACAGACTTCTTAAAGATTTTTTACTTTTAAAATTAGAAACAGATTAAGGCCAATGGTAATAATTGGAGAAGACCAAGTTCGTATTTGACAGTGCAAAACGGATACGGCAGCTGAATTTCACCAAGTTCAGATATATTCAGACGCTGTCAAATATTCAGATATGGATTCAGATCGGTACGTCCCGGCCTGGAGCTCTAGGTGCTGCAAATGTGCGCCGTGGAACGGTTATCGGTTCTATTACAAGCGGTAACGTCGGGGGAATCCGTTCCTCCCTTCACAAAAAAGTACTATCGATTTCTGTGGCGAGACTGGCCACTGACACTCAACCCCAGTCTTTGGCAGCCTCCGTGGCACGTAAGCTTAAATGCAGGCCGGATCTTATCCAGTGTGAGAAATGGATAGTGCGCGAGCTCGTTACCCCGCAAAAAGTGCCTCTTTTAAAGTCGAATTTCAAGCTGTTCATATCACTAGTGTTATGGATTCGAAGTTCTGGCCAACGGGAGTGCTTGAGAGAAAATTCTACAACCGTCCGTCTGAAACCCGTGACGATCAGAGCCAAGTGCACTCAAACGAACTGTTGTTGCTATTCGCGGAATATGATGTACTGTTTCTACAGGAATTATGGCTATTTGAGTCAGATTTGAGTATTCTACAAAACCTCCACCGTGATTTGTTTGGTGCTGGGGTTTCTCCAGTTAAAGATACTGAGTTACTTATTGGGCGAGGAGTTGCAGTACTATGGAGAAAATCTCTGAGTAGTAATGCAAAGTTTGTTAAGTTGAATGATGATAGGCTAATCGGTTTACAACTTAATTTGAATAGTTGTATGTTGCTTTTTGTTAACACTTATATGCCACCAGCACAGGCTGATAATGATGCTGAATATATTGATTGCCTTAGTCGTCTTCAGGTAATCCTCGATTGTGGTACGTATGAGCAGGTCTGTATACTTGGTGATTGGAATGCGAATTCGAGGACAAGGTCCCCTTTTTTTCTCGAGGTTGAGCGTTTTGTACATGATAATTCCCTGATTATTGCCGACTGTGAGTTTTTACCGAGTGATTCGTATACTTATGTGAGTGATTCCCACACTGGAGTGGTGTCATAGCTTGATCATGTTGTTGCGAGCCGAAATATGAGTAGTCTATTGAATGATTTTCGGGTACTTTGTGGTTTTGGACCTGACCACTTGCCATTGGCTTTTACATTGAATGCTGACCTTCTACGAACGCAAGTGGTCTTTTCGCCCGATTGTCGTACTTGAACTGATTGGTCTAAAGCTTCTGAAGAATATTTGATGGATTATTTGTGTGAGACGAGAGATGAGATTAGTAAAATTGATATGGAGGATGAAGCTCTAACTTTTAGATCCCTAAATTGTACCGACACATAGCTTCTCTTACATGTATATATGCTTTGTTTCTTTCTATTTTGAATTTTGCTGGGACTAAGTGTTTACCGTCAGTTCCTCGACATTCATCTACTCAGTCGTTTGGGGGCGTTCCGGGGTGGAGGGATTATCTTAAACCACTGCATACAGCTTCAAGGGAAGCTTTTCTTTCAGTTCTATGGAACCATCACAGTCGTATGGAACTTGCCAGAATGACATCAATCGCAAATTTTCCCTGGAAATGACCCGTTTCTTGTCGGATTGTGCGAAGGGATTTTCTAGTCGTATATTAGAGACAGTCTTAAGTTTTGAGCTTGCCATATGAGGTAGTTAGGTGAGTTTCGACAGCAAATGACCTATTTCTGGTTGTATGGTTGTATAGAGATTTTCTATAGGTCAATACGTTACGAAATATCGTGTGTTTTGAGCTTGTTAGAATGACAGTTGTATGTTGCGAACTTGTCAGAGTGACATAAATGCCATTACCAAATTGTGGTTTTCACTCTGTGGCGCTGAAAACAGGCTGATTTCCGAAAATTTCGCCTGCGGTGTGACGTTTCAACATTATCCTATCTGGTTTTGTGTAAAATTTCCCAACTTGAAAATAACAGGTTTATTTTACCTGAGTAAGGTTTGCACATAAACAGGCTTTGTAAGCCCTGTACAACGGGCCTGATGATTGTACTATTTTTTTGCAGTCTAAATTCAAAGTGGAAGCACTAGCACGTACCAACTTCCGGGAGAATATCCCACTCCATTTGCGAGTTATCGGGGCACGGACAGATATGTGACATAGTAGGCAGCCTTTAAAATGTTTCTCAACCTTACCTGCGCCGTCTTTCATAGTAGCCTACTCGCTATCTGATTGAATGGACCATAATTTAGGTGAGGTGTTAGGCCTAAGATTCAGCCATCTTAAAGCAAGAAATGCCTAAAAAAGGTCGGATTAAAAAAAAAAATCGCATGCGGCGCTGAGTTTAAATTTGTACTGGGTACATACGGTAAAAGCTGCTGCTTGGGATCTGAGTCACGTAAAAGCAAGAGTTTGTG
This sequence comes from Branchinecta sandiegonensis, assembly GCA_030848855.1. Lineage (NCBI taxonomy): Eukaryota > Metazoa > Arthropoda > Branchiopoda > Anostraca > Branchinectidae > Branchinecta > Branchinecta sandiegonensis. The sequence goes on along the minus strand of JAUPMV010000001.1, from coordinate 25,321,598 downwards.
TGGGAAGTAGTCGAATATTGCCCAGTAAAGTCCGATTTAACAAATTTTGCCTGCGTCTCTTTCGCAGTCCTACCCTGTTTCTATTTAGTTGAAGTGTGCATCATTTACGTGCGGTTTTAAGCTTGAGATTTAAGGTCTAAGTCTACATTCAAAGGTAGAAGTTGTAAAGGAGTATTTGAATTTTGCTCAGATTGACAAAATTTCGCCTGCGGCGCTCACTTTAATTTTTCTTCTGTCAGAATTTGTTACCGAGGCTTGTCTTCTCTCCAGCGAACTTTGATATGAACGGCATCGTCTAATTCCTGTTACTGATTTGTTTATTATTTTATTACTACAGTGGCATTTTCCGTAACGTTTTAGAACTTAGAAGGTTAATATTTCTTGAGCCTGCTGCGGTTTTAGCCAGTCGTATATTTTGAAGTGCTCACCCCCCCCCCCCCCATGCCCAAGCCCTTCGAACCGCCCCTGGTGATGGTTAATTTGTTGTAAGTTGTTTAAATACCTTTAATAAATATTTCGCATGTTTGCATGTCTGCTTCTTGTTTGAGGAGTATTCTTGTCATTTTAATTCAGTCTTGTCAATTCATTCACTGGTTGAATAAATTTGATTCACTAATTATTATTATTATTTGTTGACACACTAGCGAAGTATAAGAAGTAAGTAAAATAGACGAGGATAACGACATTGCAATCAATTTTCATGGCAGGATAACAATTCGAATTATATAGCCAAACAATTAAAACAAAACAAACCACTGGATAAATTTATTGTTGTTTGAAATAGGGGAAAAGATCGTGGCATGGGAAAATTACTGCTGTTTTTGCGAAACGAACCGAAGTTTCTTCCAAAGCGTTCTATTGAGTTTAAAATTGTTTCCCAGGGCGCCTTATCACAAATGAAACGTTAGGAAGACTTAAAACAAGGAAAATCCAGCTACTTCAGAAAGATCAATGCCGTTGCTTTTGCCAAAACCAAGACCGTCGTAGTTTCGAGTAGGAAAATCTGCCGCTTTTCCTAGTCCCGCATGAACAATGGGAGCGCACCCTTTGGGAAGCCTGATGCAAATTAAGTAAACAAGTTATTAAAAGCCGTAATTATTAAATCCGTATCATGCCCTATCTAAATTTGACGTCTTAGGGTACTGTTCCGTGCTTACAGGGAATAATAAAGCGACAACAACATCTCTTAAAGTTTGACTGAAATCCAGCTTGTTTTTAATGAATGAATGAACAAATTTATTGCCCATCAAAATTGGCTCAGAAGGACTTAGATGGAGCAGACAAAAGCGAAAGACAACACAATGCAATAGAAACTCTCACAATACAACATATCTTGGATTTTAATAGACAGAATTATTTTGACTCTGCTAAAAGATTTTTTTTTTTATCTCGGGCTACGTTCATCGTTATCTCGGGGACGTTCAGAATATGCACTGCTGTACAAGACAAAGTTCATACAGGCCTGGAGAATTTGAACTTCAACAAAGGCGTGCAGTTCAATGGCTAATGAAGGCAAAGCTCAGAAATGTTCTGTTCCAGATTGTCCATAAGGTTAATTTTGAAAAAAGTCGGCAATTGCGACCGTTTACCATCGCAGTTGCTAAATATTTAAATTTCAACAAGTCTCGCAAATCAAAAAGTTCATTCATCAAAAATGAAGAGCGGAGGAACAAAGAAACGCACTTTCAACCTGTCTTCAAGCCTGTTTAAGTGAATAAGTGATGGCTAACTAGACTGTCGTATCTCGGCCTTTTTCGATTAAACTTAAAACGACCGCTAATACCTAAGACACTAATTTATCTATTCCGTAATATTTAAAACCATTCTCATTCCCAATACTCTGTATTCCACACATGCATCTCCCCATTTGGTATGACACTGGTTTGTGCAATTGCCTTGTTTGTTCCCTTGTACAAGAAGTATCAGGCTCCCGATCATTATTTCCAAGAAGCATAATGGTGAGAATGTAGGTCATGCGCATTTTGCCGCACGTGTCATCCACGGCAATGGGAAAAGAGCTATAAAAGCTATTATATAACATGACCAAAGGTTTCGATGGGATCCCAAAAATCTAAGATTTGATCCAGACAATTGGGTCTTGTCTTCGCCAGATCCAGTCTTCGCCAGGCTAACCATCAGATAAAACCAAGTTCAGATATACCTCTATACGCCATATCTATTTTGACGATACTGACCGAAACTTCCTGCTTTACTTCTGCCAAATTTCCGGTTTCGCCCGAATACCGAGCGAACTACTAGTCCAGCAAAAAAAAGAAAATTCAGAAACGAATCCAGCGGATCTCTTTATCCCTATAAAGAACATCTAATCAACTTTAAATAAAACTTTAACTTAAAAAAAAATCCGGTTACAACCGGATTCCGGACTAACTATATGTCCGGGTAAAAAGTGATTGTCATTTACAGACTCAGCGTCTCTTCTTACCCCTAAATCTGTCATCTAATCAACTTCAGATAAAGCTTTCGCTTTTAACAAACTTTTCGGTTTTGGCCGGACTCCTGGCGAACTAGTTCGCTAGACCCCTTTAACATTTTTGCTATTTATCCATAATCAACCGCTTGAATATGTAGACTACAACAAAAATGTTACCATTTTGAAGTTTTTTGCTTACGGGCAACTTTAGTACACCTACTGAGTAACCCCTCACTTATCCAGTATATTTTTTTCCAGTGTTTAACCCTCCCTTACCAAGTACACCTTTTTTCAGTGAGCAACCCCTCACTTACCCAGTTCACCCTTCTTTCACTGAGTAGCCCCTCGCGTACCCTAGCAGTTCCCTCTTTGGTACACCATGAATCAACCCCCTCGCTCGGCTCACCCAAGTGTCTAACCCCTCGAGTATGCCTTTAACGGGTACACCCAATTCCTAACACCTCGCGTGCACCTGGGATTGGTTCACGAGTACCTGGGGCCGGCTGACTCCACCCCCTCCCCAAACAACTTTAGTACACCCACTGAGCAACCCCTCACTTATCCAGTACATATTTTTCCAGTGAGCAAGTACACCTTTTTCAGTGAGCAACCCCTTACTTATTCCTACAGTTCCTACTACATTTCCTACAACCACACATTACATGTCGCAAACACTCTCGCTCTCCACACATCGGGCAGAAGTAAGGACCAATTCTCCCAATAGGCCTACCCCTGTACCTCCTCCTATCTCCCAGCGGTAAAATATCAGCACGCATACTAATTAATAATTTCAATTCCTCCCTATCTAAACCCGCTATAAAACAAACACATTCACCCCATGTCTCTTTCGCCTCGCCCCCTTCGACCTTCGATTCCGTCACTGAATCAAAACATGATACGCCACGTGCGCAGAGCTATAATCGTTTGAGAATAAAGGGGTAGGACCGCCATCTCCGAAAACTGGTCGACAAGTTTGTGTCCGGTTTTCACCGGATTCCGGGTGAACTACTTGTCCGGCAACAAAATAACTTTCATATTCGGATTCAGCATGTCTCCTTACCTCTAAATCAACTATCTCAATAGCTTTAAAAAAAAAAAAATGCCCCTTAATTTGAACCCCCCCCCCCCCAACCCCTAAATGTAGAGCTACAGAGCCCATCTACGAACCTGACCTTACCCTTAACCCAAAGAATCCTCACACCAAGTTTCATCAAAATATCTCATTCCCTTCGAGAGTTATCGTGCTTACAGACAGACGGACAAACGGACAGACGGACATTTTTACGATGTCATAGGTATCCCTCCACTTACGTTTTGGGATCCCAAAAAGCTATATAGAAGCTGAAGCCTTGGGAAGTTGCTGTAAGTAGAGCTGGGTGTTAAAGTAGTGACGTGAACTTTACGTGCGAGGTGTTCAGTGAGGTCTATGCCATCCATACAGCGACCGTAAGTCCGTCGGTATGTCGCTGTCCAACTATTGCTTGCGGGGGCACTCCCACAGATGGTAGGTCGTTGAAACTTTTCACACGAATAAAGTACCTGACTGGTTGCTCTAAGAAACCTTCTTTTCCTGGATCTGATCAACACTAACATATCTGGCTAAAACAAAGCCTTGGTTCTCAGAAAAATCACAACCCGCGGTCCTGTCTGTTTTTGGCCGCGCTATCCCGGTTTCGCCAAAATGCGTAAGAGTTTCAACGATAGACGTGACTATTTTCGTTCTTTTTCCAGTTCTGTGTGCGTCTTTAGTCCAGAACTACTTACACTGGGTGTATAAGGGTAATCAATAATAATAAAGGTAAGCCCAGGTTTAACCAATCGAACTTATATCGTTCCCTGCTGCTTCAATGGTTCCTCAGATTAGCCTAAATTAACAACTTTTTACTGGTGGTTTAAATTTGCTGAAACGCAATTCTTGCAGGTGTTGCCGCTTTTATTTGACGGAACCTGCGACATTTGGCCGCAAAACCTATGACATTCTGGCGCCCGTGAAACGGGGTCCTTTTGACCAACTATCGACGATAAATAACGCTTTATCAGCTTCATAGTTTTATGCTTCACCTTTTTTCCTTAACTTATGTATTTACCGGTAAGGGACTGGTCGCAGAACTGAAAATTTGTGTCAAATCCCCGAATTTTGCGACCAGTAACAACACCGATTGTTGCTCGCAGAAAATCCATGGTTGTACAGAAGGGATTGACTGCAGTTCAAAGGCTGGGGAGGAGGGGGGGGGGGCATTGTGCTGCCGGAGATTCAGAATGTTCCCAAAGAAAGTGCCCGAAGACAAGTGCCATATACCGATCGCAATTCCGTCGGTCGGTCGGTCCCAGGATTGCGAGTTAGGGTACTTCCAGATGTGCTAGGACGATGAAACTTGACAGGCATAAAAGGGACCCGACCAGATTAACTTGGATAGCCTACAGTCAGTCGTGGAGGGAGTGAAGGAAGGGGAATCCGGAATCTTGAGGTATGTACAACTTTCGAACGGGTTATCGGATCTTAATGAAACTTATTACTTGGAAAGACCCTCGTGTCTGAGATTTCCCGTTACTTCCGGACCGGATCCGATGAATTTGTTTGTGTGGGGGGAGGGGGAACCGGAAATCTTGTGATACGCTTAGAGTGGAGGAATTGAGACGAAACTTGGTGTGAATAACAAGCAAAAGTCCGAGATAGATCATTTATAGAACCAGACTGGGTCCGGGCACTGTGGGGGGGGGGGGGTCTGCAATTCCGGTGATCCGGAGTTAAGGTACTTCCAGGTGGGCTAGGACGATGAAACTTGGCATGCATATCAGGACCCGACCAGATTGCCTTGGAATGTTTCCCGATCCGACCTCCTTAGAGTGAGACCCCAGGAGACATTTTCTTAATGAGTATACTATCAAGTTCCCCGATGTTCTTGAAACAAAAGATAAAGCTAAGATACTTAAAAAATGCCAATTTTTGAAGAGTGTATTAGTTAAAGCAAGTGATGCAAAGTGTATTGTAACCATCATGTATCTGTACGTACGGCTATTAAACATCTTCATATTCATTCATTATTACTGCAACGGGTAAAAAATAGGTTTGAGCAAACGACAAATTTTCGTGATCCCCAGGGGCCCATGATCATTTCTGCCTTAAGGTTTTTTCTTACAAATGAATTTCTAGCGTCTTTAAAGTGCGCACCCTAACCGCAAAGTGAAAGAAGTAAATTAGAACAAAAGATACATTTCATTATCTCGAAGAACCCATGATCATTTGTGCCTCAAAGGTTACACATAGATTCTTAGCCGCAGAGTGCAAAAAAATTACTTTTCACTAAACGATACATGTCATGATCATCAAGAGCTCGTGATCATTCGTGCCTCAAAGGTTTTTACTAAGGATTACAACAAACATACGAATTGACAAATTCCCCCTGTCATCCTCTGACACAACTTGCCAAGTGCCATATGAGTTTCTAGCTCTTGTTAAATACTCAAACAGGCCAAGCTGACTGGGAAACCATCTATAAGAAATACTAGAAAAGGATAAGTCAGCTAGGATAGTCTTCAGCCGGGAGAGGTTTTTCGTGCCTTTAGTCCAGAATTACCCTTATACACTAAGATTTAACCAATCGACCTCATCTCATTCGCTGCTGCTTCAGTGGTTCCTCAGACTAACATGAATTAACAACTTTGGTTCGCCTTGTTGACGTCTGGAAAAGTTGGGGACGAGGGGACGGGTTTCGCAACAGTTTCAGAATATTAAAATTAGTTTCCCCCCCGCAAAAAGTTTTACCCCCAGGCTAAGGAAAGTTGGGACAAAATTCGTATCTTCGTGAAGTTTCCAGTTCTTTGACTTTGTCAGTTAATGAGAATTGCAAGTGTTAAGATTTAGGCTCCCTGCTCCCCTAACATTGTAATTTCTTTAACTAAGAACTAACTCAAATGAGTGAGATATGCTCACGAAGGACGATCGGTATGCGTCCAGATCACCTCCATGATTGCGACGAAAGCAAGATCAGTGGTTTCTGCAGAATCCCAAAGGGTTTTAATGGACTTCCTTTCCAGACAGTCGGGTCTTGTAGATTTCTATTCTTTGCCAGACCTCGTAAGTATGGCATTTATATCCAATTCAACTCTCTAAGTCCAATCCTAACATCCCTTAATCAGATCCATTAGGTAATTCTTTTCTATTTTGTAAGACTATGGCGCAAACAGTTTCAAATATTTTGCGTCGAGCCTTCGCTTCGGAGAGCGTTAAGTCTGGACAGAGTCGACAAGCGCCACAAGAAAATCGGTAATTTCCCAGGGCAAGTTTTGGTACAAAAAAAATTGGCATTTCTGAACCAATTTGCCGCGGTGAGATCATTTCTGCTAAGAGTTGTACTTTAACGTTTAGCCGAAAAGGGCTGAGACAGGACAATCTAGTTACCTATCACTTGTTCACTGAAGGAGGCTTGATGATCCAATGAAAATACGTTACTTCGTTGCTCCGCTATTCACTAATAATCAGTTTTCATATAGAGGAATTTCCTTGTCGGATTGTGGTACCTCTATGCGCTTGTACCTGTGTTGCATGCTTGACGAAAACGATCTAAAAAAAAAAAGTGTTTTCCGCAAGCTGATCACTGGCCACTGAAAAGCCACGTTTGTATTGAGATTCAAATTTTCCGCGTCATAGTAGAATTTAGCGTTGTGAGCTTGTGATTCTGAACGTCATACTAGTGCAAATAATGAAAAACAAAAAAAATCCCTTAACAGAATGCAAATAATGCAGCGTGCTCGTGAAATTATATAAAAATAAGTTGGCTTTTCATGCTCAATTTTAAGTATTCCTTCAGCCCAAGCTGACGGCGAACAGAAATTTCATTTATTTATCACAGGATCGTTCCTTTAGCTACAGTCTGAAGACCCTTGCCAGAAAGAGTTGAAACAAATTTAGAATCAATCTCAGCTGACATCCATTTCGCAAATCAATGTGCTTTAAGCCTCTTTCACATTGACGCATTGAGCCTTTCACACTAAGCTACGCAACCTCCGCGTCGTGCTTGAGTCGACGCAACGCATAGCTTACGCAGATAAACGGAAGAATAGAACCATGTTCTACTCTTACGTTGCGTCAACACGTACATATCAGATTTGTCAGCGGAAAACGGAAGTTTTTAGAGAAAAAAAAAACAAAAAAACATACTGATGATGAAGAAAAACTTGCTACTAGTGAAAGAAATTAAAATTCACCAGAAGAAGCCGAGAAAGGAAAATGTAAATGAGCATCCAGCGCGAAAGCTTCTCGCGCAGGTGTGAAAGATACGCTGCGCAACCTGTACGCAACGCAAAACAAACGCATACGCAACGTATCGCAACGACGCATCAATGTGAAAGTGGATTACTCTTGCCGATTTCCAGGCTTTTTTGCAAGGAGATAAGAATAGTAGCAAATCAAAATTATGCTGTTGTAGTTAGGCCTTGTCAGGAAACGACTCTCCTGCAATTGTCACAAATAAATGCAGTTTACAGTCCGTTTGGAAAAATTCGGACAAACTCATGTACACGATCTTTTACTTATTTCTAGTTTGTCTGGGGAGAGGGCAGTTGTGCACTCTCTTTTTCAAATTTGTAGCCTTTCTATCTGTGACAATACCGCTGACAAGAACAAAAAGCCAGTAAAGAATCAGGATATCTTGTCTGGCAAAAAGAGACAATTTTCACGCCTTAAATAAAACGGCATCTGCGCGACAAAACCATTAGAAGTCTCACATTGTCTTACGATTGCAAACTCCCAGCTAGTTTCTAGGAGCATAAAACATCGATTTGAAATTCCCACCAGTATTATCATGGCGGGAATACATCACAGTGGCAATTAGCTCAGGGAGGAATGAGTCAGAATCAGAAGAAGCAACTAATTCCTCCTCCAATACACTCATCCGAGCGTTACCTATAGTCTTTCGTACCATACTTTATTAAACAGTTTAACTGTTCCTAGCTGCGGTATGCAATTTTGACTTGTTCTTGTTTATTGATGTAGACGATTGTATTTACGAACTTGATTGTTTTATTTAGAAATTTTATACGAGATACGTTATGTAATTTTGACTTGTCTTTCGTTTATTGATGTATTTTATTTATGAAATTTTAATGTTATCAGATAAGTAATATTGACCTGACGAGTTGATTGATAGTGCTTGAAGTGTCTTTATTTGTATTGACATATCCAAAGCTATTTTTATGTATTTAAAGATATTGCGGATTAAATCATCATTTCATTTCATTACACCGTCTGCAAACCTGGACTTCTGAGCCCTAATCGAATGTTCAGCTTTCGTCTCTTAAAAAACAACCCTCTATTGTGTCTCAGAGTAACGGAGAGACAAGCTTTCAGGCATCAAATATTCGTTTGCTACTTATCAACAAATTTCAAACAAGACAGAAAATAGAAAAGATAGCATACATTAAGAATTTGCGGATTAACTAAATCACAGGTTGACATCTGAAACTCTCACAAACAAGTCATTGCTATTTATCTGAAGATGATTTGGCGAACGCAAGAAAGGAATTTAGAAATTCTGGCGGCGCGGATTCTGGAGAAAAGAGTAACAGTCGATGAGACTGGTGGTGGGGGGGGAGTCAGGAGCTGTTTAGGTTATTTGGGGTAGTCAGATTACCGGGCGTGTTAAGTTCTTTAGCTAATTAATGTTTATCAGTTAGTATTCTGAGTTTAACCTACAGCAACGTCTAAAATTCCTAAAGAAAGCACAATTCGGTTCTTCTCTTTCTGTTCTCCTTCTCTTTCTTTTCTCACTAAGATTAGGTAAATATCTGTCTCTTCCGGGCATTTCTGATTCCAGACAACGGGGCCTTGTGACTGGCTGGCTCTCATGTCAATCTTAGGTGCAACTGAGCACAATGATAACTGGTGAAAAGGGATCGAAGTTTTCCTAGTTCGTCCTATCAGTGGTTGCTCAGATATATAACAACGGATCGGCGAAGGTTTACAGTTGTACTTAAACAAGAGCTGGAAGCTCATACGGCACTTGCAAGACTTGGTAAATAAGAATGACGATAGACCCTTGGAAATCATGAGACTATATCGTTTGGTAATTTTTTTTCTGTAAAAATCATAATCAAAACCCTTGTGGCAAAACTGATCATGGGCTCAAGGGGATCATGAAAATGTATGTTTTGCTTATAAGTTTTTTTTTTACTTTGCGGTTAAGATGAGTACTTTAAGGGGTGACAATTTCTAAGCCAATCTTGTCAAGTCTCTAATGTTCAAGTCGAGTTTCATGGTCCTAGCACATCTGGAAGTAGCCTACCTTAAACTGCGATCACTGGAATTCAAGACCCCCCTCCAACTCCCCAGAGGGTCCCACCAAGTCTCGTCCCGGTCGTCATATTCCAAGCGTGTCACAAAATTTCCGCTCCCCCCCCCCCCCGACTCCCCCACATTGAACGGATCCTGTCTGCACCTGGAATGGGACATCTGAGACACGAGCTCTTTCCAAATATCAAGTTTCATTAAAGGACCCCTCTTGCTTATTCTGCCTTTTATAATATACTTAGCTCCCATAGGGAGTTATAACCTTCTAAAATCACCAACTTTCTCCATTGTTTCATTTCGTAAGTACGGGTTTCTAGTGCTTTTCGGCCTTGCCGAGTTTTCCCGTCACCCAACGAAAAGTTTGCCGGATTCTTAATTGTCCGCTGACAACTCTTTCACACATAAGGATGTGATAAGCTTCTGTTGATTAATTCTTTTGTTTGCTTAGTTTTCCCACTTTTTGACGACGGCACGTGCAGATTTTAAAACTTTTGCGCCCAGCCGCCGCGTCGGAGAGCAGGGAGACTGGATATAATCGACAAGTGCTAACAAGAGAATCGCTAGTCTCAGGTGGAAAGTAATGGTATTTTCGAAAAGTTTTTTCTGATCCATTTTACAGGGTAAAGATCATTTCTAGTAAGAGATGTGCTTTAAGATCCGATTCCCGGTTCAAAAGTCAATATTCCGGATTCCCCTCTCCACTCCGGATCGGGGAAATGACTATTTCCAAGTTAGTTTGGTCGGGTCCCTACAATGCCTGCCAAGTTTCATCGTCCTAGTAATCCTAGTAATCCCAATCTCATCGTCCCTGTAAGCATCTTAAGTTGGGATCACCGGAATTCCGGAACCCTCCCTCCAACTCCCCCTAAATTGCTCGGATCCGGTCCGGTCTTGTCAACTATGTATCTAGGGCTTGTGCTTGTTCTTTCCACCAAGTTTCATCCCGATCCGTCCACTCTGAATATGACACACGATTTCCGGTTCCCCCCCTACAACTCCCCCCAAAGTCACCGGATCCATTCCGGACTTGAAGTGTGACATCTGGGACAGGAGGTCTTTCCAAATATCAAGTTTCGTTAAGATGCGATTCCCCGTTCAAAAGTTAAAAATACGTCAATATTCCCGATTCCCCCTCCCTTCACTCCCCCCATGGTGATTAAATCGAAGAAGGGACTATTTCCAAGTTAGTTTGGTAGGGTCCCTAATGTGCCTGCCAAGTTTCATCGCCCTAGCACTTCTGGAAGTACCCTAACTGGAGATGAGTGGCCTGACGGATCGACCGACCGACAGACCGAAAAGTGATCGGTATATGGCACTTGAGCGGAGCTGCAAGTGCCATAAAAACCGTGTCATAACCTGCACTTCTCCAGCATAGACAGCAACACAATTCGAACACGAGATAATCAAACTATGAGTGAAACGACACGCAGTAATGTCATTTTTAAATTCGTTACAAATATGAATTTATAACTTCTGCTTATTGAGGAATCCCGCGGAAAGAGTGATGGGGAAAAATCACGAGGAAAAGGGGCTGCAACTGACAACTGAAGTAAGTAAATCCATGTCCAATTCCGTTACAGTCTGTGACATTTTGATGGGAGAAAAAGCTGCAGTTATCAGGAAGAATTATGGCTGATGTTAAAGAGGGTCTCAAAACCTGCTGTTTCTGTTGAATACCAACTCTGTATATGATACTTTTTTGTAAAGAACTTTCACAGCACTGGATTGCCGAACTTGCCGTCTCTGTCAGGTGCATTGTAATAAGGTAATTATAGATAATAAGGCAATAATTAGATAAAACATTACAATTAAAACATGCTGGCACAAAGCTTTTTCTGTAACGCTCGGTTCTTGCACTGATGGGGTGAGGACCGGAACTTTTTGTGCTTTAACTCGAGGTAATCGAGGTTTTAGTGGGCAATTCGGGGCTGTATTATATCCGAAATTATAGAGTAACACGTCGGGCTGCCTCCAATGCTAGACCCCAATACCCACAAGTGAACCAAATTTGAATTTGATAACTTTACTGGTTCACGAGGTATGAGCACTACAAAAAAACGGTGAAAACCGAAAACGGAAAGCTGCTAAAGCGCTCGCAGGAGTGGATTGCTCATAAAATGAAACTCCAATAAAAAGAGAGAAAACCTAGGGAAACAAGGAACGAGAAAGAAGGAAAACAACAAGAGCTAGAAGCTCATATGGCACTTGCAAGGCTGGTTCAAAAGATGAAATATAGAATTTTCCTTTTCGTCGGTCTGTTCTGATAATTTGTAAGCAAAACCCTTGAGATAAAAAAAGATCATGAACCTGGAAATCACGAGAATGCATCGTTTGGTAAAAAGTATGGCTGTAATGATGCGCACTTTAAAGGCGCTAGAAATTCATCTGTAAGCAAAACCCTCGAGGCATAAAAGATAACAGGCCGTTGGGGATCATTAATATACACCGTCTGGTCAAAAATATTTTTTCAACTTTTCGGTTAAGATGCGCACTTTAAGGGTGCTAGAAATAAATTTTTTAGGCAAAACCCTTGTGGCACAAACGATCATGGGTTGAGATGTATCGATTGATCAAAAGTACTTCTCGACTTTGCGGTTAAAATGCGCACTTTAAGGGAGTTAGAACTTCATTTGTAAGCAAAACCCTTGACGCAAAAACAATAATGGGTCCACGAGGATCATGAAAATGTATATTTTGCTTAAAATTATTTTTCTTACTTTGCGGTCAAGATTGGTAGTGTTTGATCTGGAAAGTGGCGATTTCTAAGCCAATTTTGTCGAATCTATAATATTCCAGCCAAGTTTCATCGTCCTAACGAATCTGGAAGTACCTTAACTCGCGATCAACGGAATCCCGGGGCCAATCGGGTTCTGTAACTGCTTCATCCAGAGCATATGTTACCTTAAATTACCTTAAATCGCACTTGCCAGCGAAAGGTAATCCACAAAGTTCCATCCCGATCTCTCCAGTCTAAGCCGGTCACGTATTTTCCGCCCCTCCCCCCCCCCCCCAATAGTTGTCGGAATAGACATGTCCTCTGTTCAATTATTAAATTTCACTAGCATCCAATCACCCGTTCCAAAGTTAAGCATGACTCAATATTCCTGATTCCCCCTCCCTCCACTCCCTCCACGATTATCGTATCAAGATTTTTTTTTATTTCCAAGTCAGTTTGATCGGGTCTCTGATATACCTGCCAAATTGCCATCAATCCCAAAACTGCCATCACCGGGATTCCGCCCCCCCCCCCCCCCCCCCAAGGTGTCCGAATTCCAATTGTGTAAACGATTTATCTAGAGCAGATGCTTGTTCTTCCCGGAAAGTTTCAATCCGAACCCTCCATTCTAACCGTTTCTCGAGACTTCCTATCTCCACCCCCAACTCCCCAATAGCTGTCGAATCCGGTCTGGACTTCAAATGGGACATCACAGATATGTCATCTATTGTTTCATTCGAATCCGATCACCCGTTCGAAAGTTACACACTACTCAATTTTCCGGATTCCCCCGACCTCCACCCCCGCCCAGAGGGTCGGATCGGGAAACTGATTTATTTCCGATTTAGTTTGGTCAGGTCCCTGACATGCCTGCCAAGTTTCATCGTCCTAGCACATCTGGAAGTACCCTAACTAAAAAAAAAAGTGTGACAGGCCGCCAGACCTGCCGACAGACGGAATTGCGATCCGTATGTGGCATTTGAGCCAGAGGCTGCAAGTGCCATAAAATCCAGCATTTAATGCTAAGGATTCGAATCCGGAATTGATTCTGGATTCGAATCGGATCTTAACAAAAATCAAATCATGTACATAGTCATGGCTTAAAAATCAGAGGTGACGAAAAGCACTGATATCTAAAGTAATCAGATAACGTGATAGATACTGAGGATGGTTGGTGGTGGAGACCAAAAAGTTGGATTGACGAAGCACACTCTTTAAAAATTGGGATACAGATACTGGAAGGATGAATTTTAGGAATTTGAGCGGATTCGTAAGAATGAGGGTTTGGAGTCCGAGTCCGAATCCAAATCCAGCCTGGCAAGCCGAAGATTCGAATCCGGATTCGAATCCGGCCAAAAGGACGAATCCTGGATTCGAACCCGAATCCGGATTCGGATTCACCCATCTCTGGTCGGAAGGAGGTTCTTGAAATACTTGAAACAAAAAGTTGCGATCTGGTAATCTCGAGTCTTGGATAAATCAAATATCTCGGTAGATCTGAAATGAAGATTAAATGTTATAAGTGTGTCGAACCGGTGACATAATTCGGATTGCCTTACTTTTGATGATTCGAACTCTTTTGTAACAAGAAATTAAGTTGTTTGCCCAAATGGAGTACCCATGAGACAAAGGGGGGTTTTGTGTGTATTCAATCAATCAATCAATCAATTTATTTAATTTGTGATATTCCATATCACATAATAAAATTACACTAACACAGGACAATTCTTTACTAAATATATACAATTATTTCATCCATTCGGTGGCTCGGGCCAATAGCACAGTCGACGGAAAAGGCGGTAAAAATGGCCGGAACGGCATTCTGCATTCTCACGAATTGCCTTTAAAAGTGGATTTTCGGAGACTTCTAACCTTGCAACAAAACTAACTATCGCTTTCCGTCTCATAACATCAAAAAATTCAATTTCATTTTCTAAAAACATTTGGCTAGCAGAGTAACGCCGTTTGTATGAAAGGAGCTGAAGGTATTGTTTTAGTTGTTAAACTCTTACTTATTCTGCAAGGCTAGCTCCTTCTCAGTTATGAGCTCCCTTTCGCCATTGTTTCGTTTCGCAACTACGAGTTCTTAGCTTTTTTTCGTCTAAGACGAGTTTTTCAGTCACAGAACACAAACTTCGCGGAGAGTTTCAGGTCCGCCGACTACTTCTTATGGCCCTTGCAGCTTCGCTTAAGTGCCATATACCGATCACTTTTCGGCCTGTCTGTCGGTCAGTCAGGCTACTGTTTTTGACGGTGCAAAACGGTTAAGTCAGCTACATTTTTTATAGCTATATTTCGGCCCTTCTTGCTAAGTTCTCAAGCCGCTCAAGCTGGAAAATGAACTGAAAATGAAGTTCATTTTCCAGCCTGAGGGGCTTGAGCCAGAAGAGGACGCTTACCAAGAAGGGCCGAAATATAGCTCTAAGAAAATGTAGCTGACTTATCAGTTTTGCACCGTCAAATATGATTCGCAGTCAGCTTGGGCTGAAGGAATATCTATCAGGCCACTGTTTTCGAGCTAGTGTACTTCCAGAAGGGCTAGGACGATGAAACTTGGCAAGAATGCCAGGAACCCGACCAAAATAACTTTGAAATAGCCACTTCACCGATCCGACTACCGTGGGGGGATGGAGGGAAGGGGAATCCCAAATCTTGAGGAATGTGTAACTTTCGAACGGGTGATCGAATCTTAATGAAACTTGATATTTGGAAAGGCCTCGTGTCTCAGAACTCCCATTTCAAGTCCAGACCGGATCCGATGATAGTGGGGGGGGGGGGAGTCGGAGGGGAGAACCGGAAATCTTGTTGAAACGCTTAGATTGGAGCGATCGGGATGAACCTTGGTTGGAAGAACAGGCACAAGACTAGGCCGATGCTAGGATGATGAAACTTGGCTTGTACATTAGAGACTTGACAAGATTGGCTTAGAAACTGTTACTTCTCAGATCCGACCATCCGAAAAATCCTAACCGCAAAGTACAACAAATACTTTTAAGCAAGATATACATTTTCACGATCACCATGAGTCCATGGTCTTTTTTGCCCTAAGGGTTTTCCTTACAAGTGAATTCCTTAAAGTACAAACAATAATTCTGAGCAAAATATACACTTTCATGATCCTGATGAGCTTATCATCATTTTTGCATCAAGAGTTTTCATTACAGCTGGATTTCTAGAGCCCTCAAAGTGGGAATCATCACAGCCAAATGCAAAAATAAAATATTTTTTACGAACGATACATTCTCGTGCCCATTTGTTCTCAAGGGTTTTGCTGATAAATGATCACAACAAACTCACGAATTGACGAATTTCTAGTTTCACCCTCTTACCCAGCCTTGCAAGTGCCATATGAGCTGCTAGCTCGTGTTCAAATTAAGTCCATTCGAAGCTTCAAAATGTATTTTTATTTCAGAAGACTTGTTGGCCGACAGGTCTGTCTTGTGTGTCGGACTCCTTTCCTTTTCATTGGCTTCCCCCCGTTTCAACCACGGCAAGCACATTTTTCAAATATTTTGCGTCCAATCTCCGCTTCGTTGGACGGGAAGTGCGGAAAAAGTCGACAAGCACCAACAAGAAAACTGCTAACTTTATGCGGCAAGTATTGGTATTTTCGGAAAACGATATTCCTGGACCATTTGATCGTGAAAAGATCTTTTCTACGCTGTCAGGAGTTTCATAACAGATAACACACGGATGTGGGGTTTCAACAGAGAACACTTGGATATTGGCTGTTACGTTTTCCAAGCGTTACGCTTGCGAAAACATTACGCATACAAGAAAACGCCGAAAAGCCGAAAATTGCCTGCTGACTTTTTTTTTCATCATGGTATCAGAAAAGTCAATAGATGCTTTTTCGGTGGTTTTTCTGCAATACTTGTTACACATATCGTTTAACGCATAACGTTTACAAAATCATAACAGATACCATCCCAAGTGTTATCTGTGAAACTGCGCATCCTTGTGCTACCCGTTATGAAGCTTCTGACAGTGCAGTAAGAGTTGTGCTTTAACGATAATAAACCTTGAACCTTGAACCTTTTGGTTACAGTTAATTTGACCAGAGCAAAATAACGCCCGGGAGTAGCGTCAAAACTTAAAAAAGGGACACACCCTCGTATACTAGCAGCATTAGCGATAGAGAACGCCCCTACTGAAACTCGACCAGTTCAGTCGTGCATCAGCGCTGGCTCCGCTCCGACCACTCCATATTGCGAACACGGAAAGAAGTTTCCTTGATGTAAGCAGACCGCATCTTAGCAGTCCTAGAAATTTTCTAAACGTTTCAGTTTCTCACTTTAAATGTCGTTAGTGTAGTGGGCGGCGCTACGAGTAAGCCCCGTTTTCGATGCACGGAAAGTACAGGTTCTGGCGCTACTCCCTAGTGTGATTTTGCTCTGTTTGAAACACAGGTGCAGGCTCTGGATTGCCTTAGGATAATTAAATAATTCGTGGACATGGCAACGACTTTCTCTAGAGTTGAGAACTAGCACAAATTACGCTCAGGGGCATTAGAACCAGCAGAAAGCTAGTGCTCCTTGACTTTTCCGCTTGGAAAGTTTGTAAAAAGTTTCGCAAATTGGGAATTATTGATCTGTTTACTACAAAGTTTAAGTTCTTGTTCTCCTGTGTAAACTTTAATGAGACTTCTGCAGAAGATGATGGAACAAGTGTTCAGTGATCTTAAGTGGATTACCAAAACTCGGTTTCAAAAAGCACGCTTAGAAGTATGTTTTACAGATAATTCTTGCTCGGTTACCGCCGTGATCCCGGAATCGTTGAGTTAAAATGCCTTGCATAAAATCCTATGACGAATCGCCGTCAGATGCGCTGGGAAACAATAACAATCACACGTTAGACTTTGGAATAAGTAATCTGAAGGGGGAATAAGCGATTAGGCTTTCGGTCCAAACCGAGTCGCGAATTAGCACCGTGGAAAAGTCAGCCAGCCGTCAGCAGTGAAGTCGGAAGCCAGAATACTCTATATGACTAAGTCCAAAACACGCCAATGCTCTTCAGGAAAAAGGAGTAAACGTCTCCGTAACGACTCAAACTCAACAACTCAAATCCTGTGTGAAACAATCACGGCGATCTTCGGGAGCAGCTATGATACCAGAGGAGATACCGCTTTTGGCTCTTCTGCTTGGTACCCGCCGATTTTGCATCGGCAAGGAGAGATAGTCATCAAGAGAATTGGCAAACTTGCATGAAAAGAGTTGGGTATAGAGCAGACATGTAGGCATTTCAAACAGTTTCAAGCAAAGCTAGACAAGAGAGGAACTGAAAATGGCCAAACAAACCCGGACGTACTCCAAGAAGTAACCTGTCATTGTTTACTTTATTCTAGCGCATCTAGCGGCAAAACAATTAATCTGTAAGGAATACTCATGAAGGGCGCGCTTACCGACAAAACGTCCCCGTGAAAAAATGTCCCCGTGACAAAACGTCCCCATTACAAAACGTCCCCGTGACAAAACATCCCCGTGACAAAACGTCCCACGGCAAAACGTCCCCAAGCATAGATTTTTAAGTTCGCCTCGATCTTCAGGTGCATGATCGAGGTAAAACAACTTCAGAGTGTGCATTATAGATGTGGGAACATTCCTTATAAGCAGGAAATATCGGACATAGGACCGGTTGCTTCATAACTGTATTGTTTTCAGTTGAAATATGCAGTGTAATATGCCTTGCAATTGACACGCAACTGATCAGTTCTAGGTCGTTTGAAGCAACATGCACAATCTGAGGAGCACCAATATGCTCCTCAGAGAAAGGGGAAGCCCGCTGTGGCTCAAAGAGAGTCAAACAAGGAAAATGCGAAAATAAGCGTAGTGCCGTTATGCTGGATAAAAATGACATGGGAAGCGAGGAAGCGAAGGCGGATGGAACGGTTAGTTAGATAGAGAGACATAGTAAATCTAGTTTAGACGGGTTTGACCCTGTAATAAAATCTTTTAATAATAAATATCAGCAAATTAAATATCGAACAAAAGCGAGATCAATGAGTTATATCGCAGCGTAAACTAACACACACAATAAACCAATAAAATAAAAGATAAAACGAAAACTGACAAACTACTAAATCTTTGCGCTTTCTTTAAGAAATGGCTATAGCCGGGAGCAACACTTTGGTTTGTTACTTGAGTATCGGTTAAATGCTGAAGCAGCCGACCCATCGTGGTTTTCAAAAGTTTATATTCCAAAAAGATTTTTGTCTGAACTCATGACGCAGTCAGTAGTCTCGTCGGCCTGGCTATCCCTATCAGCGACAAAAAAAAATTCTATAGCCGGGGACGTTTCGCCATGGGAAAGTTTTGCCAGGGGACGTTTTGGTCGGGGACGTTTCGCCACGGGGACGTTTTACCGTTTAACCCAAAAGGCGAATTACGCCAGATCATGGGGATAAAGACTCGATTGATGCTGTAAATATTAAGTAACGTATTTTACCCGTATTTTTCACTCAGAACAAAACGAAGTAGGCCAAAGAGGAAAGAGCCAGGCAGTAAGCAGTAGCTAAAACAGGGATCCTGCCATTAATCAGAACAGGGATTCTTCCTTAAACAAGAAGAAGAAAACCAGCAAAACGGGGGGGGGGGGGGGGCTGCCCTTCCTCGTAATATATTTATGAAACAGCATAGATGTATGAACATGTTCATTGTACAGAACGGTAAAACACGCGAATTGCTCGGTGTAATACTGTATACCTAGGCGATTTTGAATCTCTTATTCCCATGCTGTGGTCTTCAATTAGCACACTTTGAAAGAATGCCGGGTCTGATATAAATCTTGATATCCCCCCCCCCCCCCAAAAAAAAACAAAAATAAAGAAAACTCACATACTGTGTCAACCAATCACGGCGTTTGTTGGGGACAGCTGTGGTGCCGCTTCCGGCTCTTACGCTAGGCACAGGGCGATTTTACATCGGCAAGGAGAGTTAGTCATCAAGAGTATTGGTCCATTTTAGCCGGGGACGTTTCACCATGGGGACGTTTTACATGGGGACGTTTCGTTTAGGCATGTTTAGCCCCTAGGAAATTTTTTCATCAGAAGTCTCGCCACGGGGAAGTTTTGTCATGGAATGTTTTGCCATGGGTGCCTTTTTTCCTGGAGACATTTCGCTAGGGGACGTCTCGATTGGGGCGTTTCGCCAACAACCCGATTGAAAGTATATAATAATCATTTATCGCATTACCGTGTTTGTGCGAGCCTTCGAACACATTTGTCAAAGAATCGTAGAGAAATTTTCTCTGCAGTAACCCATCTGCCTGACAACAGGCAAGAGCTTAAATACTCCTAAATGTGCATTGATTACACTCATTGTCCTGATTACTCCTGGAACGAATTGCAACACGAATTGCAATTTTCACACCACCAACCGACATTGCAAAGCTTTCATTACTGATCAAAAATTGCAAATAGTGCAAAAATGGGGAGTCCCCATAGGTTGTTATTATACTTGCAATTTTAGCCTATGAAGGATTTATGTGAACTTCGCAGTCACGGTGATAACTTGCCCTGTACAATTACCTTGAGCTATGCTGTTGCTAAGTAGGAGGAAATGATAAATGTTATTTCAGCCCAAGCTGACTGCGAATCCTATTTGACAATTCCGTTTATCGCAGTTAAATATGAAACGAAATGAATATGTGCTAGTGAATAATGAATGCGGTAGCTAAAAGTGAATAAGACCTATGAAAGGGCTCAGCCGTAAAACGTCTACTTCGTCAAAAAGCTTAAATTTTAACTGAACAGGGCTGAGATAAGACAGTCAAGTTATCCATTACTTATTCAATTAAATAGGCTTGAAGAAATGATTAACATAGGATACTTCGTTGCTTCGCTATTCATATAGTCAACTTTCATCGAATGAACTTTTCTTTCGGATTTCGGGTACCTCTACGTTCTCGTAACTCTATGCTTGAAATATTTGGCAACAACAACGGCAAACGACTGCCGAAAACTAAACCTGTTTTGGCTCACTCTCACGTGCAATAGCGGGCTTTCTTCATAAGTGGCCTTACAATCTGGAACTGAGCGGTTCCTGAACTTCGCTTCATTAGCTATTGAAATGCAGGCTTTTGTTGACTTTGTCAGACAATAGTGCATATTCAGAACGTCACTACTAAAGCCCAAGATGAAAAAAAAAACTTCGCGGAGTCAAAACAATTCACTGTCTTTACATCCAAGACATAAAATAAGCTGTCTCTTAGGTTAGAATTTATAGGGGGTCTAAAACTACGCAGTTACTGAAGAAAAAAAAAATCTTCTCTGTATATCGTGACAGCAGTAAGCCTAGTTTCTTTCTATGAGACTGCCATCAACACTGAAAGAAAACGTACGTACGAATGAATAAAAAAAGGTGCAAGGGCCATGGCAACAGAAATTACATTAACATGTCAGAGTTTAAAAACAACTTAACAACAAAAACTGATCGAAAGAATCTACTACTATGCTCCATGGCAAGCCTCAAGTAAATTCTTTAAATTCTTCGCGTTGCTACTCGCTAGTGGCTACCCCTTGCTCCCCACCTGGATCCGATTCGGCGACGCCGGGATTCCCAATTTGTTTCCATGGACATAATAAATCGCCACTGGACTGGATGGTTTAGCGATATACTGTATGGACTGGATGGTTTAGCGATATAAAATATATTGTTTTTTTGTTTGTTTTTTAAATAGAAGTATGTAGTTCATTCTTGCGAATATTTCCGTTTCTGTGTCTGGTCTTACTCGCGCTTGGTTGTTAAAAGCGAAATTGGTGGTTCCAAAAATGAAAGTTCAGCGAAATACCCTGTCAGAAGTTGACAATACCGTATCTAAAACATGGATGCACATCCTTAATTACAGTTGAAATACGGTTCTTCGAGCACTTTTCTAAACTTTATACCACACAGTTTTTTTCGCCCTCGTCCGATTCATTAAGAACTTAACATGTTTCTTATTTTTATAAACTTAACTTATGTTTCAGCTTTCTCCCGAAATAAACAATGAGGTCTAAAACCATTGGCACAAATTTTGTTTATTTTTTTAATGTTCTTCTGTGTTCATTTTCGGACGGTCCTGAAAGTAAAACTTGGTGGGGAAATGGTGTGTAAACTGAAAAACATAGAGAAATATATTCAAAAGAACAACAGTTTGTGGCTTACCGTAAAAAGTTACGACGGACGCCGATAATATCTATGTTGGGAGTCTTTCAACTGCTATTCTCCCACGAAACATAACAGTTATAATAGCTTACAAATACAACTTACAATAACTTTACCATAACTTAAATATCTTCGTCACCCGTCGTAAGATTTACCAGAAGGATTCGCATCCATATCTTAAATTTTATTAAACTCCTGACAGTGTAATTAGTTCAGCACAGCCAAACACTAATTTCTGCGAACTATTTCGCACACTTTAGCATACCATACTTAAATCGCAGACCCTCTACGGACTCCGGTGATTAAAGACAGCCCTTCAGAAAATTTCCCGTCTAAATCGTAAAATTCTTGCGCTTTATATCACTTTTATTTTCTTTTTACGGTGTGGGTGTATAATGTATCTGGAGCTACAAGTTTCAAACTTCAACTAAACTCTTATACGAGCTGCTGTAAATGTCTGAGCAGAATGCCGCTCCACACTCATTAAACCGAACGTAAAACGGAAGGGAAAAAATCTTTCTGCCTCATTATTAGGCATATTAAACTTGATCCTTGGAGTTTAGCTTCGTTTGTTGCAGTGCAAGTCCTTAGGATTTTCTTTTGCTTCAGAGTGTTCAAGTTTAGTTTAGTTTTTTTGTATTGACTGACGTTTATTTAAAAATCAATAACAGTTTAGCCTCGTGTCGACCGTTGAGTAAGTATACAAATGAGTTGTCAGTATAACGTCTATAATACTTGAATGTTCCCTAGTGCAACCAAGAATAAACAAGAGCTGTAAGCTCATATGGCACTTGCATGGGCCAAGATGATTTGATTGATCAAAGTAAGTTTCGACTTTGCGGTTGAGATGCGCGCTCTAAGGGAGCTGGAACTTCATTTGTAAGCAAAACCCTTGAGGCAAAACTGCTAATGGGCTGATGGGCATCACGAAAATGCATATATTGCTTAAAAGTATTTTTTTTACTTTGCGGTCAAGATTGGTACTTTAAGGAATAATCGGATTTGGGAAGTAGCAATTTCTAAGCAAATGTTGTTGAGTCTCCAATATTCCAGCGAAGTTTCATCGTCCTAGCACATATGGAAGTACCTTCACGCGCGATCACCGGAATCCCAGACCCCCCGCCCCCTCCTCCAACTCCACCCACAATAACCGGAGCCAATCCGGTTCTGTAAATGATTATCCAGAGCATCTGTTTGTCATTCCCACGAAGTTCAATCCAGATCACACCAGTCTAAGCGGGTCAAGTATTTTCCGCCCTCCCCCCAATAATTGCCGGATTCGGTCCGGAAATGAAAAAGGTCACAAGAGAAAAATGTCATCTGTTTAATTATTAAATTTCACTCGAATCCGATCACCCGTTCCAAAGTTACGCATGACTCAATATTCCGGATTCCCCTCCCTAAACTCCCCCCCCCCCCCAAGATTATCATATCGAGGATTTTTTTTGTATTCCAAGTCAGTTTGACCGGGTCCCTGATATGCCTTCCAAGTTTCGTCGTGAAAATCCCCCAAAAAACGGAATTCCGGGAAACCCCCTCCTCCCCCCCCCTCAAGTGTCCGGATCCAGTCAAATTATGAAAAAGATTTACATGGACCAGATGTTTGTTCTTCCCAACAAGTTTCACTCCGATACGATCATTCTAACCGTTTCTCGAGATTTCCGGTCCACCCCCCCCCCCCCCAGCTCCCCCGCGGTGCACGTAGCCAATCCGATTCAGCAAATGACTTACCTAGAGCATATGTTTGTTCTTCCCACAAAGTTCCATCCCGATCCCTCCATTCTAAACGGGTCACGTATTTTCCGCCCCCCCCCCCCCCAATAGTTGCCGGATCCGGTCCGGATATGAAAAAAATCATCGGAGAAATGTCCTCTGTTGAATTCTTAAATTTCACTCGAATCCGATCACCCATTCCAAAATTACGCATGACTGAAAATTTCAGATTCCCCTCCCTCCACTCCCCCCACCATTATCTGATCGACAAAATTTTTATTTTGAAGTCAGTTTGATTGGGTCCCTGATATGCCTGCCAAGTTTCATCGTGAAAATCCCCAAAACCACCATCACCGGAATTCCGGGACCCCCCCCCCCCCATAAGTGTCCGGATCCAGTACAATGGTCTAAAGGACTTATCTAGAGCAGATGCTTGTTCTTCCCAGCAAGTTTCACTCCGATCCCTCCATTCTAACCGTTTCTTGAAATTTCCGGTCTCCCCCCCTCCCAGCTCCCCCCTGGCTACCGAATCCGGTCAAGACTTTAAAAGGGACATTACAGATATATATTCTATTCAGTTATGAAGTTTCATTACAATCCGATCATCTGTTCGAAAGTTACACACTTCTCAATTTCCCGGATTCCCCTGCCCTCCACCCCCCCCCCAAATTGTCGGATCAGAAAACTGATTATTTCTAAGTTTGTTTGGTCGGGTCTCTGATATGCCTGCCAAGTTTCATGGTCCTAGCACAACTGGAAGTACCCTAACCCGAAAAAGTGTGACAAAATG
Source organism: Branchinecta sandiegonensis (assembly GCA_030848855.1). Classification (NCBI taxonomy): domain Eukaryota; kingdom Metazoa; phylum Arthropoda; class Branchiopoda; order Anostraca; family Branchinectidae; genus Branchinecta; species Branchinecta sandiegonensis. The sequence goes on along the minus strand of JAUPMV010000001.1, from coordinate 25,297,517 downwards.
CCCTAAATTTTCAAGTTTCCAGCGCCCCCACTTCCCCGCATATGGTCGGATCGGGAAACTGATTCTTTCCAGGTTAGTTTGGTCGGGTCCCTGATATTCCTGCCAAGTTTCATTGTCCTAGCTCATCTGGAAGTACCCTCACTCGAAAAAGTGTGACAAAATGCCCTAAATTTTTTCCAGCGCCCCAACTCCCCCGCATATGATCGGATCGGGAAACTTATTATTTCCAGGTTACTTTGGTCAGGTCCCTGATATTCCTGACAAGTTTCATTGTCCTAGCTCATCTGGAAGTACCCTAAATCGAAAAAGTGTGACAAAATGCCCTAAATTTTCAAGTTTCGAGCGCCCCCACTCCCCCGCATATGGTCGGATCGGGAAACTGATTATTTCCAGGTTCGTTTGGTCGGGTCCCTGATATTCCTGCCAAGTTTCATTGTCCTAGCTCATCTAGAAGTACCCTAACTCGGAAAAAAGTGACAAAATGCCCTAAATTTTCAAGTTTCCAGCGCCCCGCACTCCCCCGCATATGGTCGGATCGGGAAACTGATTATTTCCAGGTTAGTTTGGTCGGGTCCCTGATATGCCTGCCAAGTTTCATTGTCCTAGCACATCTGGAAGTACCCTAACTCGGATAAGTGGGACAAAAAACTCGGACCGACCGACAGACCGACAGACGGAATTGTGATCGGTATATGGCACTTGAGCCAGAGGCTGCAAGTGCCATAAAAAGGGGAGAATTGAGAAGACTTGAAACAAGCTGAGTAGGTTTTCTTGCGATTCTGATTTACCGGGGGTGGAGCCTATCCGGTGCCTCTGCCGACCACAGTAATTATTGGTGCTGGTTATTCTGATCGCCGTTCTTCGCGTCAAGAAATTGCGCAGAATTCAGAATAAACAGAACGAGGTAAACATGTTGCCCTTCTCCCTCCAACAAATCGCAGCTACCACAAGTTTGAGGAAACGAGATGAGGAGCTACTGTACGGCGAGATGATGGAAGTCGTGCACTCTAACATTCAAGGATGACGAAAATAAAGGCAGAAAGGGACCGACAGGAATTTGGACCGAACACCAATTAAGTTTAAAGAAGGAAGGGACATACTTATAAATGTTTTTACTCTAAATTTAGGAAGTCAGTTAGAATATCCGTCCCACGAGAACGAGAAGAATGATTTACATTTTTTTCGATTCGTCATACAAAACCTTCTTTAAATTTCTGTGGCAGATTCTTAGTGTTGAAAAAACAGACTGTTAAAAGCATAGATAATGAAAAATTTAGCCAGCTGTATAGTGCAACTACCCGAGAAAATTATGTACATTTTGACCAAGAATAATAAGTTGTTATCACAAATGGCAACGTTTTGAATGATATCTTACATTGGTTATTTACACTGTGGGGGTGGATAGGGATGCGCTAGGACGATGAAACTAGAAGGCGTATCAGGGATCCGAACAAACCGACTTGAGAATAGTCGTTTCCCTGATCCATCATGGGGGGATTGGAGGGATGGGGAGCCCGGAATCTAGTAGCATGCATAAGTTTTGAACGTGATCGGAATTGAATGAAACTTGGCAGGTAGAAAGAGCCATCGTGCCATGTTCCACGTCAAGTCCTGGTTGGATCCGATACTTGTGGAGGAACTGAAGGGGGGCACCGGAAGTCTCGTGAAACGCTTAGTCGAGGGATTAGGATGGAACTTGGTGGGAAGAGCAAGCATTAGCTCTATATACGTAATTGACAGAATCAGATCGTATCTGGGATCTGTGGGGGGAGTTTGACAGTGTTTCCCGGAATTCCAGGGATCGCCAGTTAGGATAGTTCCAGATATTCTAAGGTCAATCAAAATTTGCAGGCGGAATTGTGACTTAAGAACCAGACAGAATGTCTTCGGAAAACTTGTGTTCCTAGATCCGACCGTCTTTGGGGAGTTGAGGGAAGGGGACTCTGGAAATCACTGGCTTCCTTAAGTTGCGAATGGGTGGTCCGATTCGAGTGAAACTTTATGGGTGATAAGAACTGATAACCTAGACAAGCAACATGCGTCCGAACCACATGCGGCCACGGTTGGGAGAGTTGGAGGGGGGGAGGGTCCTGAAACTTTTGCACAAAAATCAGACACATCGACAGAATGGGATGCAAGTTGGACAATACCGAGCTTACACGGCCTAGATTTGTTCTTTGGCGTCTGGATCGGATCCGGTCAAGGGAGAACCGGAGATTTGCAGATAGGCTATGCTCCGATTCCAGTCAAACTAACTGGACTGGAATAGGAGATGTCAGAGATGCTATGTTTCCGAGTCGTATTCAGTCACAGTGGGGGGGGGGGGGGAAGGTTAGTCCCGAAAATGTTGTGGCTCGCATCTTGTCAAACAAGAGGAGCGATTTGAATGAAACTTGGAATGTAGGGAGCTCACATGCCCTGGATGGCATACTTTAGGGTTCGAACCGGATCCCATCACGGTGGGGGAGGAGGGGGGAGAGTTACCGGAAGCTTGCAAAAAAGCTCAGATTTGAGCGAAACTTTATTGGTGATAAGAGAAAATGCTTCAGATGATTTATTTAGGAGTCCGAACCAGATTCGGCCGCGGTATGGGGAGTTGGAGGGGGGGGGGCAGTACCGCGTGATTTGTGATTGTCGTATGCCTTACGAGAAAGGTTTATGATTTTTTTTTTGTTCAGGCACTAATCAATCTTCACCAGCCTCCCCACTGCCGCAGATATTCTGAACGTCATAACTAGAGCAGATAGTGGAAAATAAAAAAATCCCTTTGCAGAATCCAGATAATTCAGTGTATTCAGTTAAATGACACAAAAATAAGTTGGCTTTTCAGTTAAACTTTAAAATCTTCTAATATTCTTATAATATTATTGGTATCCCAAAACGTAAGTGGAGGGATACCCATGACTTCGTAAAAGTTGTCCGTCTGCCCGTCCGTCTGTCCGTCCGCCTGTAAGCCCGATAACTCTCGAAGGGAATGAGGTATATTGATGAAATTTGGTGTGAGGATTCTTTGGGCCAAGGGACAAGTCAAATTCGTAGATGGGCCCCAAAGCTGAATCTTCAGGGGTGGGGAGGGATTTCAAATTAAGGGACGAAAATAAATATTTTTTAAAAGCTAATGAGATTGTCGATCTAAGGGTAAAGAGACATGCTGAATCTGAATATGAAAATTATTTTCTCGCCGGACAAGTAGTTCACCCGGAATCCGGCGAAAACGGGCTGAAAGAAACGGGCTTTGCGAAATCTTTTTTTACGCTTTTTATTGATAAACAAGCTGAACATTTGTCTTTCTCTTTTGAGGCGTAAAAAGAGTTAAATAGTGTTTATCCTACCGCTTCAATCGACGCCCCTAACTGTTGAATTCAATCTCATTACGAGGTTTCAAACTTCTTGTGTCATGCTTATCTATTCTAACGACACTACGCTGATTCTTCCATTTGTCGTGTTTGAATTTTTTCGAGGCAGATCAGGCTTTTTGGTATTTATTTTAGTTTTCACCTTTTTACCAGTTATGCAAGTATTTCCGGGCTTTTCATTAATACCAAGGGAACCGAGCAGGGCCAAAAACAGACGGGCTGGGTTTGAATAAATGAATTAAGCATTTATAACGCGCTGCCCAAGGGCATAAGTGCAGTAGAAAAGGACAAAGAAATATAAATTAATCGCAAAACACTCAAAAATATTCTCCATAATGGTTATTCATTAACTTAGAATCGTTGTAATAGTGTTTGTAACCTTTGAGCAAACCAGCAGAGTTTCCTAGAGTTCACTTGTGTTAGAATGTTTGGAATTGTTTAGTTTTTTTTTAGTTTAATACTCTTTATTATATAAACCAACTTTTACAAACCAAACTAAACGAACAAACCTTTTTTTACACATGTAGTCGGTACCTTTACTTGCAAGAATGGGCTTGTGGGGGCAGTACACAAATTTTCACTTTAAATTAATTCGCACATACTTTTTCAAGAAAAGAGAAGAAAAAGGAAAGAGGAAGAACTAAAAAAAGACGGAGCAAGGAGCAAAAGAATCAGCAAGAAAAGAAGGATCAAAAAGAAGAATAGCAACTAGTCTACTACAACATATAGTGTTTCTGCTCAGATATTCTGAGTTCTGAGATTGAAAATCGCATAAGGCTTCGGCTGTTTTTAGCCTCTCTCCATGTCTCTTGTCTTGGATGACAATCTTGGCAAAATTTGCATATCCGGTCTCCGGACGAATAATCTCCTCGAAAGCGCATGATACGTCACCCCGTATGGAAATAATTAAGTAGTAAACAATTGTTTTCAATAGTTTACAATCGTTAACAGCTGGAAACAGTTGTTGACAACTGTAAACAATTGTTAACAATTGGAAACAATTGTTTCCGATCGTAATTTTACGATCGTTTTTTTCGTGTCCATTCAAATGATCGTTTTCAACTGTTTCCAACCGTTTTCATTTGTTTCCAATCGTTTTCAATTGTTTCCAGTCGTTTTCAATTGTTTTCGATCGGAAATAGTTGGTTTTGTTTTCAAGTCGTGAAATACAGACCTGAGTTTTAACAACTGCAATAGGGAAGTTGATTTTTTTGTTGTTGCAACGATCAAAAGAGTTTAACTGAAACGGCGAATCTGAAATCCTAATCGTAATTTTACAACTGTTTGCGATTGTTTCTTTCAAGTATCATTAAACAACTGTTTACGATCGTTTTCAGTTGTTTTCGATCGGAAACAGTTGGTTTGGTTTCCAACTCCTGAAACAAGACCTGATTTTTTACAGCGGTTGTAGGAAAGTTGAATTTTGTTGAGTTGTAAACGATCTAAAATCCCAATCGTAAACGATTGGAAACAACTGTTTCCGATCGTAATTTTTACAACTGTTTACGATTGTTTTTTTCAAGTGTCATTGAACAACTGTTTACGATCGTTTTCAGTTGTTTTCGATCGTTTTCAATCGTTTTCAACTGTTTTCAAAAGGAAACAGTTGGTTTGGTTTTCAAGTTCTGAAACAAGACCTGATTTTTAGCAACGGTAGTAGGGAAGTTGAATTTTCTTGAGTTGTAAACGATCAAAATAGTTTAACTGAAACAGTGAATCTAAAATCCCAATCGTAAACAATTGGAAACAACTGTTTCCATCGTAATTTTACAACTGTTTATGATTGTTTTTCAAGTGTCATTGAACAACTGTTTACGTAAAGAGAACAAACGTTGCACGCGTGATAGAAAGTGCGTTGCTATTAGAGGAGATAGAATAGCCTATACTTTGAAGTGAAGAGTCTCGGGAACGAGAACGGATGGAAATACCGCTGAAGTAGAATGAATTATTATATAGGGTCCAAACGAGTGGATCTATTGGGTTGAAACTTGGACGGTACACAAGTCATTTGCCCTAGATAATCCGAGGCGATGCCAGAAAGGTTCAGACTAGACTGAAATTAGGTATACTATTTCCAGGTCCGAACCGCATTTTGGATGGAGGGAAATTTTGTGACGTTCTCATCTACTTTCTTGTACCACCTACTCGTATCAACCGCCATATGAGCTCGTAGCTCCTGTCTAATTATTGTAGGATCTCAGGTTAAGTGTACGAAGAAGTAAATCAACTTTACGAAGAAGTGGGTATTTTAAATACATTAAGAACATAAATATGGGTATCCCTGTTTAAGTTTAGTCTGTCGCTTTTGTTTATGATTCACAAAAGGAAAAAAAGTGTGACATAGATGGCATTTTTAGGGATTAGAATGGTATGAAGGCCACTTTCAAGTAAAGACAGTGAAAATAGCATACTTCAGTCCTGAATAGCCAGAAACAGTAAATAGAAATAGATATAAATAAGTACATATAAAAATAAATAAGGATGCGCGATTCCAACGGGCATGGGATGACATATTATCGACTGATGTTACAGCAAAAGATGTGGGAAGAGGCTTTAATTGTTACTTTTCCGTAAAACGTAGTTTAACACAAGAGTAGAACAAAAACACTAGTAAACCAAGAACACTTTTTGACAAACTTTCCGGTTTTGGCCGGATTCCGAGCAAACTACTTGTCTGGCGCAAAAATGGCTTTCATATTCGTTTCCAGCATTCTTTCTTACCCCTTAATCAACTATCTCATTAGCTGTTAATATATTATATGCCCCTTAATTTGAAACCCCACACCTGAAGGCAGAGCTATAGAGCCCATCTACGAACTAGACCTTTCCCTTGACCCAAAGAATCTTAACACCAAGTTTCATCAAAATATCTCGTTCACTTCGAGGGCTAAGCGCATCTACTAACTAGACCTTTCCCTTGACCCAAAGAATCTTCACACCAAGTTTCATCAAAATATCTAGTTCACTTCGAGGGCTACCGTTCTCACAGACGGACGGACAGACGGACAACCTTTGCAATTTCATATGTACCCCTCCCTTACGTTTTGGGATCCCAATAAGCTTCTTTTCAGATAATCTTTAATGTTATGGAAACGTAGTACTTGAAGGCTCTTTAACACAACTTTTCTATAAGATCAACAGATAGTATGTCATTTCCGTACTGTATAAATGCGCATCCCTCTTTGAATGTTAGGAAACTATTGATGGTGTAGAGGAAGTTTTGCTGGGGACCTGCTATGTCGGGGAGGGCTTACACGTAGAGTAATGTCAAACAGAAACAATATAAACATGAACTGGTAAAAGCCTGGTTGCTTATGTTTTTATATATTTTTATTTTACACTCTCTGTGGCTACTCAGAACTGAAATCTTACTCTTTTGCCAGCATTTCTTCAATTGAAAGTTGCGTTTATACCATTCTATCCTTCACGGTATCACTATTTTTTCTTGCTACCAACGTTCCATTATCAACAAAAGCGTCAGACTTTATACGTGGGTACACCGGGAAAAACAATTCTTGTTTTAATTCATTTAAACCATTCATTTCTTCTCAAGGTAGATTTACTTCTTCGTACACTTCACCTGAAATCATATTTCAAAAGGTAGGCTCACAGATAAAGGTTTAAAGCTGGCTCGGCTCCGGTAAAACTGTTGCATGTTCCTCTCTTTCTTCTCCAGAAATTCGCAATTTTGCGTGGAATACCCCAAGGAGCTTTTCTTGGAACGTTACTTTCTTTCGTCAAGGCGCCTTAATTAGCCAAGTCTCTCTCAGACCGACAGAAATGTGTTACCGACCTTTCCCTGTTTGAATTTAATAACAAGCTAGCTGGAGAAATCATACAGCAGATACACAGCGAAGCAGAAGCAACGGAGATGGATGAGAATATGGACAAGTCTTGTACCCTTAATGGACACGTCGTACTTATGATAATAATTCATTCTACTTCAGCGGTATTTCCATCCGTTCTCGTTCCCGAGACTCTTCACTTCAAAGTATAGGCTATTCTATCTCCTCTAATAGCAACGCACTTTCTATCACGCGTGCAACGTTTGTTCTCTTTACGTAAACAGTTGTTCAATGACACTTGAAAAACAATCGTAAACAGTTGTAAAATTACGATGGAAACAGTTGTTTCCAATTGTTTACGATTGGGATTTTAGATTCACTGTTTCAGTTAAACTATTTTGATCGTTTACAACTCAAGAAAATTCAACTTCCCTACTACCGTTGCTAAAAATCAGGTCTTGTTTCAGAACTTGAAAACCAAACCAACTGTTTCCTTTTGAAAACAGTTGAAAACGATTGAAAACGATCGAAAACAACTGAAAACGATCGTAAACAGTTGTTCAATGACACTTGAAAAAAACAATCGTAAACAGTTGTAAAAATTACGATCGGAAACAGTTGTTTCCAATCGTTTACGATTGGGATTTTAGATCGTTTACAACTCAACAAAATTCAACTTTCCTACAACCGCTGTAAAAAATCAGGTCTTGTTTCAGGAGTTGGAAACCAAACCAACTGTTTCCGATCGAAAACAACTGAAAACGATCGTAAACAGTTGTTTAATGATACTTGAAAGAAACAATCGCAAACAGTTGTAAAATTACGATTAGGATTTCAGATTCGCCGTTTCAGTTAAACTCTTTTGATCGTTGCAACAACAAAAAAATCAACTTCCCTATTGCAGTTGTTAAAACTCAGGTCTGTATTTCACGACTTGAAAACAAAACCAACTATTTCCGATCGAAAACAATTGAAAACGACTGGAAACAATTGAAAACGATTGGAAACAATTGAAAACGGTTGGAAACAGTTGAAAACGATCATTTGAATGGACACGAAAAAAACGATCGTAAAATTACGATCGGAAACAATTGTTTCCAATTGTTAACAATTGTTTACAGTTGTCAACAACTGTTTCCAGCTGTTAACGATTGTAAACTATTGAAAACAATTGTTTACTACTTAATTATTTCCATACGGGGTGACGTATCATGCGCTTTCGAGGAGATTATTCGTCCGGAGACCGGATATGCAAATTTTGCCAAGATTGTCATCCAAGACAAGAGACATGGAGAGAGGCTAAAAACAGCCGAAGCCTTATGCGATTTTCAATCTCAGAACTCAGAATATCTGAGCAGAAACACTATATGTTGTAGTAGACTAGTTGCTATTCTTCTTTTTGATCCTTCTTTTCTTGCTGATTCTTTTGCTCCTTGCTCCGTCTTTTTTTAGTTCTTCCTCTTTCCTTTTTCTTCTCTTTTCTTGAAAAAGTATGTGCGAATTAATTTAAAGTGAAAATTTGTGTACTGCCCCCACAAGCCCATTCTTGCAAGTAAAGGTACCGACTACATGTGTAAAAAAAGGTTTGTTCGTTTAGTTTGGTTTGTAAAAGTTGGTTTATATAATAAAGAGTATTAAACTAAAAAAAAACTAAACAATTCCAAACATTCTAACACAAGTGAACTCTAGGAAACTCTGCTGGTTTGCTCAAAGGTTACAAACACTATTACAACGATTCTAAGTTAATGAATAACCATTATGGAAAATATTTTTGAGTGTTTTGCGATTAATTTATATTTCTTTGTCCTTTTCTACTGCACTTATGCCCTTGGGCAGCGCGTTATAAATGCTTAATTCATTTATTCAAACCCAGCCCGTCTGTTTTTGGCCCTGCTCGGTTCCCTTGGTATTAATGAAAAGCCCGGAAATACTTGCATAACTGGTAAAAAGGTGAAAACTAAAATAAATACCAAAAAGCCTGATCTGCCTCGAAAAAATTCAAACACGACAAATGGAAGAATCAGCGTAGTGTCGTTAGAATAGATAAGCATGACACAAGAAGTTTGAAACCTCGTAATGAGATTGAATTCAACAGTTAGGGGCGTCGATTGAAGCGGTAGGATAAACACTATTTAACTCTTTTTACGCCTCAAAAGAGAAAGACAAATGTTCAGCTTGTTTATCAATAAAAAGCGTAAAAAAAGATTTCGCAAAGCCCGTTTCTTTCAATAATATCAGCTTTATTGTAAAGAAGAAAAGACGCGTCCACTAGGATCACTGAAAGCCATCAAATTCACTAAATAATAATGAGCCGACAATGCAGATGGACTCGTTACTAATGATTTTACTCGTTTTTATGGCACTTGCAGCCTCTGGCTCAAGTGCCATATACCGATCACAATTCCGTCTGTCGGTCTGTCGGTCTGTCGGTCTGTCGGTCGGTCCGAGTTTTTTGTCCCACATATCCGAGTTAGGGTACTTCCAGATGTGCTAGGACAATGAAACTTGGCAGGCATATCAGGGACCCGACCAAACTAACCTGGAAATAATCAGTTTCCCGATCCGACCATATGGGGGGGAGTGCGGGGCGCTGGAAACTTGCAAATTTAGGGCATTTTGTCACTTTTTTCTGAGTCAGGGTACTTCTAGATGAGCTAGGACAATGAAACTTGGCAGAAATATCAGGGACCCGACCAAACGAACCTGGAAATAATCAGTTTCCAGATCCGACCATATGCGGGGGAGTGGGGGCGCTCGAAACTTGAAAATTTAGGGCATTTTGTCACACTTTTTCGAGTTAGGGTACTTCCAGATGAGCTAGGACAATGAAACTTGGCAGGAATATCAGGGACCTGACCAAAGTAACCTGGAAATAATAAGTTTCCCGATCCGACCATATGCGGGGGAGTTGGGGGGCTGGAAACTTGAAAATTTATGGCATTTTGTCACACTTTTTCGAGTGAGGGTACTTCCAGAAGAGCTAGGACAATGAAACTTGGCAGGAATATCAGGGACCCGACCAAACTAACCTGGAAATAATCAGTTTCCCGATCCGACCATATGCGGGGAAGTGGGGGCGCTGGAAACTTGAAAATTTAGGGCATTTTGTCACACTTTTTCGAGTTAGGGTACTTCCAGTTGTGCTAGGACCATGAAACTTGGCAGGCATATCAGAGACCCGACCAAACAAAATTAGGAATAATCAGTTTTCTGATCCGACCATTCTGGGGGGGGGGGGGTGGAGGGCAGGGGAATCCGGGAAACTGAGAAGTGTGTAACTTTCGAACGGATGATCGGATTGTAATGAAACTTCATAACTGAAGAGAATATATATCTGTAATGTCCCGTTTAAAGTCTTGACCGGATTCGGTAGCCAGGGGGGAGTTGGGGGGGGAGACCGGAAATTTCAAGAAACGGTTAGAATGGAGGGATCGGAGTGAAACTTGCTGGGAAGAACAAGCATCTGCTCTAGATAAGTCCTTTAGACCATTGTACTGGATCCGGACACTTATGGGGGGGGGGGGTCCTGGAATTCCGGTGATGGTGGTTTTTTGGATTTTCACGATGAAACTTGGCAGGCATATCAGGGACCCAATCAAACTGACTTCAAAATAAAAATATTGTCGATCAGACAATGGTGGGGGAGTGGAGGGAGGGGAATCCGCAGGGGAATCCGGGAAATTGAGAAGTGTGTAACTTTCGAACGGATGATCGGATTGTAATGAAACTTCATAACTGAACAGAATATATATCTGTAATGTCCCGTTTATAGTCTTGACCGGATTCGGTAGCCAGGGGGGAGTTGGGGGGGGAGACCGGAAATTTCAAGAAACGGTTAGAATGGAGGGATCGGAGTGAAACTTGCTGGGAAGAACAAGCATCTGCTCTAGATAAGTCCTTTAGACCATTGTACTTGATCCGGACACTTATGGGGGGGGGGGGGGTCCCGGAATTCCGGTGATGGTGGTTTTGGGGATTTTCACGATGAAACTTGGCAGGCATATCAGGGACCCAATCAAACTGACTTCAAAATAAAAATTTTGTCGATCAGATAATGGTGGGGGGGAGTGGAGGGAGGGGAATCCGAAATTTTCAGTCATGCGTAATTTTGGAATGGGTGATCGGATTCGAGTGAAATTTAAGAATTCAACAGAGGACATTTCTCCGATGATTTTTTTCATATCCGGACCGGATCCGGCAACTATTGGGGGGGGGGGGGAAATACGTGCCCCGTTTAGAATGGAGGGATCGGGATGGAACTTTGTGGGAAGAAGAAACAGATGCTCTAGGTAAGTCATTTGCTGAATCGGATTGGCTACGTGCACCGCGGGGGAGCTGGGTGGGGTGGGGTGGGGGGGGGGGGTGGACCGGAAATCTCGAGAAACGGTTAGAATGATGGTATCGGAGTGAAACTTGATGGGAAGAACAACATCTGGTCCATGTAAATCTTTTACATAATTTGACTGGATCCGGACACTTGAGGGGGGGGGGGAGGAGGGGTATCCCGGAATTCCGTATTTTGGGGGATTTTCACGACGAAACTTGGAAGGCATATCAGGGACCCGGTCAAACTGAGTTGGAATAAAAAAAAATCCTCGATATGATAATCTTGGGGGGGGGGGGGGAGTTGAGGGAGGGGAATCCGGAATATTGAGTCATGCGTAACTTTGGAACGGGTGATCGGATTCGAGTGAAATTTAATAATTAAACAGAGGACATTTTTCTCTTGTGACCTTTTTCATTTCCGGACCGAATCCGGCAATTATTGGGGGGAGGGCGGAAAATACTTGACCCGCTTAGACTGGTGTGATCTGGATCGAACTTCGTGGGAATGACAAACAGATGCTCTGGATTAATCATTTACAGAACCGGATTGGCTCCGGTTATTGTGGGTGGAGTTGGAGGAGGGGGAGGGGGTCTGGGATTCCGGTGATCGCGCGTTAAGGTACTTCCAGATGTGCTAGGACGATGAAACTTCGCTGGAATATTGGAGACTCAACAACATTTGCTTAGAAATTGCTACTTCCCAAATCCGATTATTCCTTAAAGTACCAATCTTGACCGCAAAGTAAAAAAAATACTTTTAAGCAATATATGCATTTTCATGATGCCCATCAGCCCACTAGCAGTTTTGCCTCAAGGGTTTTGCTTACAAATGAAGTTCCAGCTCCCTTATAGCGCGCATCTCAACCGCAAAGTCGAAACTTACTTTTGATCAATCAAATCATCTTGACACATGCAAGTGCCATATGAGCTTACAGCTCTTGTTAAGTTTGTGAACGATGTTGGGTGGTGTTACGATTTGCAGAGAAAGAGGCAGAGTTGTGTTCGTAAAATTATTTCCGACAAACTGGAAATCGTTTGTCCCTATGCTCCGCACTACCAGTCAACACCTTAGGCTTCGAATCAATACTAACAAGACCAAAGGGTTTGATGGGATCCCACAAATGTAATATTTATTAGACTTCTTAATGCAGACAATCGAATCTTGTACATTTCCGAGTCTTCGCCAGACCTCTTTAACATTTTTGCTATTTATCCATAATCAACCGCTTGAATATGTACGCAAAAATGTTACCGTTTTGAAGTTTTTTGCTTACGGGCAAATAACTAATCAAATGACGAAATCAAGTTCAGATATGGATTCAACGAGCATGTTTACTCCAATGTCTCATTTCTAACCGACTTCAAAAATGTCTTTTACCATATTCCTGGTATTTTAGCAGCATTCCCGGCGAACTGCATGCAGAGCAAAAAATCTAGTGACGCTGAGAGCGGAACCTTCAATCCAAATTTCCCGGTTTTTGCAAATTTTGCCAGCCTATCTGTCAAAGAAATAAAGTTCAAAATTCGATTCATCACGTCTCCTTAAGCCGATACCGAACCTCTAATAGACTTCAGAAACAATTTTGAGCTTTAACCAAATTTCCAGCTTCGGCCCAATTCCTGGTGAATCATTTGTCCGTCAAGAAAACTAAGTCCAAATATGGATTCCGTACCTCTCAAGGTAAGTTCTCACTGCCCAGATGATTTTTCTGGCCAGATTTAAGATTAAATCTGGGAATCCTGGGTGTTCTCACCAGAATCTGGTACAGAACAGGAGTGTCGCATCCTATTGGTTGGTTATAATTGAAGATGCAAGAACTGACCAATAGGGTTCAAGGTGCCCTTTTCTAATAAAAGCTTAAAATGCTCAGGATCCCATTTCCAATGAAACTTTGCTCCAGAATCGATCAAGAAAAGATCTGGAATATTTGTGTTGAATAAATTAACAGGTCATAATAGCTATAAAACGCCGATAATTCAGTCTCGAAAGTCTAAAATCCTATACTACTCAATGTAAAATTCTTAGTTTGTGCTTTCCCCGTTTTTGTCGAGCTATACTTATGTGTTTAATCAGTACTTTTATCTACAAAGTCTGGCTATCAACTAACAATCTAAAAGGACAACATCACTACACGAATACTCGTTAATTTAAGCACATAGATCTTTCTCATATTTATCAGACTCCCAGACTAATTAATATTTATAAGGGCTCTTTCAAACTTGAATTTACTACTCTCATTAAACTTGAATATACTAGAAACCTTAGTTACAAACCAAATATTTAGCACTCGTTAGGTCATTACAAGTCCGAAATCTGGCCAGATTTCTTTCCTGGCCAGAAAATATCTAATCCAACAGATCGAAAAATCTGGCCAGAAAACTCCGAAATCTAGGGAAAAAATCTGGCCAGACTTCTGGTTGGTGAGAACAGCAATCCGGGCAGTGAGAACTTAGCTTTAAACGGATATCGCCCTACCTTATGAAACAAATTTATGTTTACCCTTGATTCGAAACCCAAAAAGGACCCATCTACGGACTTGGCCTGTACTTTGCCAGTGAATCCTCATACGAAGTCTGAACAACATATATCAACCCCTTCGACCCCCCCCCCCCGGACAACCAAAACCCCAAGAATACGTACTTTGACCGCATACACGCCACCGACGTCGCCATCCCTCCTGGATCCATAGATTTAAACAAAGTGAATTTATTCAACGAATCCACCTGTGTGAATAAAGGGGTAAGGTAGGGACTGGACAATTGGTCAACAAATCTTATTGAATTTCTACCTGATAGCTGCCGGATGCATTCTGACTTTTCGACCCAGTAAATTCCGATTGAGACTTTGAAGATAACTGAACTGATCGCATAGACTTTTTGTTTATCATTAGTATGTTCGAAAGTTGCAACAACATGTCTCCTCACTCTGTATCGACTATGTCATTGGGTGTTGAAACTTCATGCTAAATTTCCGGATTCGGGGCGAACTACTTGTCCGGGGTGAAAATAATTTTCAAATTATGTTCATATTCGGATTCAGCATGTCTTCCTACCCCTGAATCGAACAGTCAATCAACTTCAGATACAACTTTTACTTTTTCCAAATTTTCCGGTTTTCGCCGGATTCCGGGTGAACTACTTGTCCGGCGAGAAAATAATTTTCATATTCAGATTCAGCATGTCTCCTTACCCTTAGATCGACAATCTCATTAGCTTTTAAAAAATATTTATTTTCGTCCCTTAATTTGAAATCCCTCCCCACCCCTGAAGATTCAGCTTTGGGGCCCATCTACGAATTTGACTTGTCCCTTGGCCCAAAGAATCCTCACACCAAATTTCATCAATATACCTCATTCCCTTCGAGAGTTATCGGGCTTACAGGCGGACGGACAGACGGACGGGCAGACGGACAACTTTTACGAAGTCATGGGTATCCCTCCACTTACGTTTTGGGATACCAATAATATTATAAGAATATTAGAAGATTTTAAAGTTTAACTGAAAAGCCAACTTATTTTTGTGTCATTTAACTGAATACACTGAATTATCTGGATTCTGCAAAGGGATTTTTTTATTTTCCACTATCTGCTCTAGTTATGACGTTCAGAATATCTGCGGCAGTGGGGAGGCTGGTGAAGATTGATTAGTGCCTGAACAAAAAAAAAATCATAAACCTTTCTCGTAAGGCATACGACAATCACAAATCACGCGGAAATTCCTCTATTTGAAAATCGTTTATTTGTGAATAGCGGAACAACGAAGTAACACATTTTCAGCGGGTCTTCAAGCCAATTTAAGTGAATAAGTGATGGGTAACTAGACTGTCCTATCCGAGCCCTTTTCGGTTAAACTTTAAGAACGGATACAAATCATAGTGTAAATGACGTAGTTTCGCAATAATTAGTAGAGTAGTATCTATGTTATTTTGATCTTGAAAACTTACGGATAGCTTTATTATACCCTGAAAAGGATAAAGTTCAACTGGCTGCAAAGTCAATTTAGTCCCTATTTACGATATTCTGTTGTTGTTTTTATCAACGCTGAGGGATAGCCATGTGATTAAGGTTGGTTCATCAGTTCTGAAAAGAAATTTTATTGGAACATCCCATTTTGAAAACTCGATGGTTTGACAACTTCCCGAGTGAAAATCGAAAACAGAGAGTGATCTGAGAGTGAAATTTTGTTTCATGAAAAAATGGGAAACGGTCACTTTTGGTCAGAATCAATAGTTCAAAAATTACAAATCTTAATTTAGTGTCCTTGAAAAAACGTGAAACAGTCACTTTTGGTCGGAATCACTACTGGAAAACGACACCTCTAGACGTTTTTTGAAATAGAGTGAATTTTATGTCCTACGTAGGACAAGAGTGACAAAAATAAAATAGAGTGACAATTCACTCTATCGTGTGACATGTGTCAACCCTGGATATGACACCCACTGGCAAGGCTATCCCTAACCGAGTCAGCTGGGGACTGCGATGAGTGGGAGGAGACACGTCGTCGCTTTGTGGCTACCACGAACAGCTACGGAGCTTGAGCGTGAAACAAGTACCGCCTCCACCTTTCAAACGAACCTGGGACTAACCACAACAACTACTGATCTCCGCCATTGGAGACCTCAAGTGAAATAAACAAGTTGACGAGAAGATCTCCAGAGAATATATTTTCTCACAGTTCTTTAAGACATCGGGAAGGCTTGGGCATATCTTGTGCAAATCCTGGGAACATTTTACGACCCCTTTATCTTATCTATCGCCGGCTTGTTTGAGGAATGAGCGGTTCAGAAACTCAGATGATCTTACTCTCGTTACGGTCGAAAACCCCACTTGGGAGCTGAAGAAAGCAATGACGAAGCAGAGTATTTCCTTACAATTTTTTCAAAAAGCACAAGATGTGCTGAGCCATGGCTACCATGTAACCTGGTCATTAGATGGTGAGAACTCTAAAAGAATAAAGGAAAATTCTGGCGTTATCGCTTTCTAAAATGGAAAGCGAGGATCCGCCGAGCGCAAGAACATACGGAAAGTCATTGCGCGTTTAGAACTTCTCGCTAGTTTGCCAAATCCACGTTCCACATCGTGAGTGGACTGGGAGTGGGTTCACTGGCTAACACTCATAACGCCCACGACTCAAAATGCCGACGACTCATAATGCCCACGGTTCAGAATGCCCACGATTGAACTGTTTGAAGTGTTCAGTCCCTAGTAAACTGGAACCAGTCATGAGTGAGAAGCGAAAGAAGCAGACCGAGTATCAGAATGGCGACAATCGTTCGCTGAACTGGTATGAACTGTTCAATTACAATGAAACGAAATTCTGAAGAAAAAAACTGAATCATAAACAGCGATCTTAAAACTGTTATTTTTAATTAAGAACAATTTCAAAACAATTAAAAACACCTTCAGGGTGGAAGATTGGATCGCCTAGTTTCGCTTCATGTGTTGGAACAATTCTATATGGCATTTCTTCGTACTTTCCCGCAAATAATTCTGATCGATCAACAATAAAATAATCCTGTTCAATATCTGTCCGTGGTAATCTTCGTTGTCCGTTGTGCCAGGACATTTAGACCTTCACTGCCGACAGTTCGATTCGTCGGCACTTTGAACCAGGACGATTTTAGCCTCCCACGTGAGCATTTTAAACTGTCGGCATTTTGGGCTGTTGACCTTTTGGACGATTTCGATTTCGGGGTCTTCAACCTCAATTGTGGGCATTTTGAGTCGTGGGCATTCTGAACCGTGGGCATTTTAGCGTAGGTATTTTGAGAGTGAGCGAAAAGATCGTGGTGATTTTGGGAACACCCCGGTTCACTTTCCACATCACTCTCCAATACTAGCGGAGCGCCAAAAAAGCATCCGAAAGCGAAGCGAGTTTTAGGTGAGTCGCAAGAACACACGGCGGATAATCCAGCGGCGCTTTCCAAACCGCCAGAATCGCCCTTAACTCTAAAGCCTGTCAATGTGAGGAAGGAGAAGAGTTTCGATAGCTGGGGGGTCCCAACGGACGGCTGGTTACCAGAGAGTGATATGGGGTTCCCATTGAACATCTGATTAACTCCAGATTTCATTATCTGTTCTATATTGAGTACTGCTTCCTACCAATGAATGAATGAATTGACTTATTACATGCAGCCTAATAATAAGGCATTGGCACAGTATATACAAAAAAATAAGTAAATAAACGCTTAACAAGAAATACAGAGCGGCATTATCACAGTATGTACAACAACAGCAAAAGATAAATAAACACAAACAACGAAACACAAGACAATAAATTTATTGCATGAGATGGCGCATTGGGCGATGGGCAGGAAGGCGGTTGGATGATGGCAGAACATGCTCACTTGTTTTTTTTAGTTTGACAGTTGGGAAGGTACAGAAGAAAATGTAGATATTTGAAAAAACATGATCGCATTCGACTGGTATCTTTTTTCCTGAGAATCGGGTACAAACCAGCGAGGAAAAGCACAGAGGAGGAGCAAAAACTTGTGTAGATTTTTGCTAGACCTCGTTGGTTGAACCTGGCTCTATTAGGAACGATTTTCCCATAACCCATCCTCGTGGCATTTGCAGTTGACAGAACAGCTGCTTCACACATTTTTTCTGGGGGTTGTTGAAACCCAAATTCCCAACCACTTGATTTGATTGAGGTTTGTGGTTGCAGAAGGTTGTTCGTGACTTTAAAGGTAGAAGCAGAACATACAGCCTTAATCGTCACTGCAAAATCCCCTAAAGTACCTTGACCTCTAAATCCGAGACTGAATCAGTGGAAAAAAGCTTGGCGAGAGATTTGGAGAGTCCAACCTACCCTTCAAAGTAACCCTACCCCCCCATTCCCAGTTCAAAGCCAATCACGGTAGGCTCTCCCCTATGCTGCAAAACACATACCGAAACCACAGCTGCTGAGGGTGATCTTACTGACCGCCTTTGTGGCCTGAGATAAGTGCAGGAATGGAGCTACTATTCCAACTATCAATAATATGGGTAATCCAGGGGTATTCGCATAGTAGGCTGTAGTAGCCATAGATTGGGCCTATCTCAGCAAAAAGCTGTTGGGTGAGATGAGACTGACAAAATAGGGAGGGTATTGCCTAGTCCAGAGCTTACCCTGTTTTACTGCTCTTCTTCTTCATGATGATGCTGAGAGGAACTATCAAGTTGTTTTCTTAATCCAATAAAACCAAGAACAGCTTAAAAAAGCAGGAAATCACTTTTGCTTTTCCCAGGCTTTTCCACTTACAACATTTCTGAAACACTCATTTGAGAGAAGAAAACCGTCAACTGAGATCACCTAGCGTCAGCTTGGTCAGGTTTATGACTTGCTTTTAGTTTATAGATGGCTCTCCTTAAAGAAGAATTTTGCCGACATATCGGACGCACATGTAGAATACGCTGAGTATAGCATCCTATTGCCCGTCTGTTTGACAAGGCATCATCTCCATTGCTTAACTTTGCGAGTTGACTCGTATCCACTTTTTCATTTGACTAGTCAGTCACTCACTATAGTACTGCTATAGTACTCCGTTTGTCGGCTGAAGTGGAATCCGATTTGCTGATAGTTTTCCCTTCCTTCTGCGCAAAAAATTTAAAAAGTGTGAGCAGCGCTGAATTGATTCGTTTTGTCTTTCTTGGATTTTATTTATTATGGAAACTTTGTTGGAACTCCAGAGAAGGTCTCATGAAGAACGTGAAAGACTTACTCAGGCAATGGTGGAGGAGACAATGCTGAAGAAGAACTCTGTAAGTGCAATGAAGTTGTTGTTCAAGCTTAATTACAGTAGAGGTAGGCTTATGTGAACGTTTGTTGACATCGGATTTCGCCGAAGAAAACAAATAAACCATACCAGACAACTTTTTGGGCTTAATACTTATCAGAAATGTCAAATTTACATCTAGATTACCCAGATTTTATCACAAGTTTGAATCTTTTGGGCTTTGTTTTCCTCTGATTCTTCACACAATATCCAAGACCGTCCGAATAGCGGCGCCTAGCGTTCCGAAATTAAGCGCATTTTTGCCAACAGGTGCGCTAGACTAGATCAAGCAGACCGAACGAGAGCTAACGGCAGGTGCCTCCCGCTACGTTCCCGTGACATGAATGTGGTTTCCGTGTGATTGTGAACACGAGTTAGGAACCTTCAAAAAATGGGCTGACAACGAAAAAACAACTAAAAATGGACAAATTAGGAAGGGGATGTTTTCGCTTGGATGGCTTTAGAGCTGAACGGATGATCTCAGGCCCGCGAAAATGAGAAAATGGATAGGACCTTGAACGGCTGAGGAAGATGGGTTCCGCCCCCGCAAAAAAGCTTATTCATCTGGATGGGAGCCCATGAGTGGAAATTCCACACAATATCCCTGTTCACCAGCTGTTCACCTCAACGCTGCCCTCGGCAAAGGCGTTACTAGCCAAAATGTTTGGGGGGAGGGACGAGGCATTTACCGACTGGCTGGTAATTTTTTGCAGACTGTTTTTGCAGAAAAAACGACTGTTTTAACGAAAAAACGACTAATTTTCAGAAAAACCGACTGTTTTCATGAAAAAATCAACTATTTTGAAGAAAAATCGCTGCGTTTCGCGCCGACTCGGTTAGTTTTTACAGACTGGCTGACAAGACGGGCATCCCCCCCCCCCGTCGTGACGCCCCTGGCCCTCGGAGCGTGTTGAACGGGAGGCGTCCGTCGAGCTGGATGGCCCGTTCACCTGTTCATCCAATCATGGTGGGTTTCAGTCCGGTCTTCACCTCCCGGAACTTCCGGAATCTGGGCTTCTGTAAATTGCATCTGGTACATGAACGGGTCCAAAAGTATATCAAAATAATCCGGAAAAAAGGGGCTTTTGAGCTTCCAGATTTCCGGATTTTTTAAGTATCGCAGAAGAAATTAGAAAAAAATCGCGGAAAATCTGGGAACCCAGATTCCGGAAGGTGAAGACCGGACTTTACACACTGCGTAAAATCCGAGCGTATTTTGAAATCCGAGTGTATTTTACGCACATATTTGAGTTTGAAAAGATTTGTAGCAGTAATGGTCCGTTACACACTGCGTAAAGTCCGAGCATATTTTGAAATCCGACCGTATTTTACGCACGATTTGAGCTTGAAAACATTTCTAGCAGTGCGGACGTATTTGAGAAATCGATCCGTTTTGTATCTAAATACGTCCGTATTGCTAGAAATTTTTTCAAGCTCTAAACGTGTGTAAAGTACGCTCGGATTTTACGCAGTGTATAAACCCACCATAAAGACTTATTTAGATACAAAACGGACCGATTTCTCAAATTCGTCCGTACGTCTAGAGATCTTTTCAAGCCCAAATACGTGCGTAAAATACGCTCGGATTTCAAATCAGCTCGGATTCGACGCTGTGTGTAAATGCACCATCACGCGAAAATGACAAAAAGATCGACGGCACCCACGCGAAAATATCCGTCGAGTTCAACGGGACCACCCCAGCCACGCGAAAACGTCCCCCAACATTCGCGTCAGTCTGAACCCATTCACAAGAATTTTGTTTATGCAACAAAGGTCACGTAACAACAACCACGAATGTAAATATGCTCAGATTCAAGCAGTTCGTCATAGAAAAATACAAAACTAGTCAGTACCTTGACCCCCTGCTTTTCCCCAAATGACGATGCTAATTGTGTTAATTCACACAGTTACGTAAAACTAATTAATTACACACAGAAACACAAACAAAATAACGTAATAGATAACTATTAGCAGCGGCGAATTGCAAGACATCTGGTAGAGATAGCGGCGCATAATTTCACTGTAAGAGGAGCGAATCTGAACCAACAGATGGCTCTATCCGAAGCTATTTACTTCGCTGATGATGAATCCGAACCAGCGAAATGAAGAAGGAGATGTTTTTAGATTGGAATCTTTGGTAGCGTTCCAGTGAAGCTATTACAAGTTACGATGATAAGAGGAGGGGCGAGCGCCGTATTGTCGTGGTTACCACGCTCTCTGGAACGAAAATAATAACAACGCGGACATACATCATCACTCTTACGGGAGTTCCTGCAGAACCGATAGTTATTATCACTTATGATGCTCGCGACCATCATAAGTAAATTGTAACGATCGTAACAGTTGTGGAACGAAAATAATAAGTGGGAGGAGCCAATTTACTTATTACGGCGCGCTCTGGAACGGCAATAATAACAAGAATAGTAACGATCGTAACTAATAATAAGTTGCTGGAACGCTACCTTTACTTCAAAAAAAATATTTGGGTTGTTCTTTAGTGTCTAAAGGATTGCTGAAACAGTTAGCTGTTCACTGATATCAAGTTATTTATTTTTCCTTTCTGTTTCACTGTTTTAAAAGCAAGAAACAAAGACAAGGCATGGAAAAATTTGGAGAGGTGTTCACATAAGCATACCTCTACTGTAGCTTTTTTAACTGTTTAAGGTTCAAACTCAAAAACCAAAATTCCTGAAAAGCTTTCAGAAAAATCTTTCTAGCTTGAAAAAGAACCAGATGTTATTTTATAAAGTACTGTAATTCTTATTAGAAGAAGCTATGCTATTTGACAGTGCAAAACAGAAATGTCAGCTGAATTTTATTTGAGCAATATTTAGGGTACTCTTTACTGCCTCTTTAGGCTCGAAATCATTTTGTACTGTCAAATACGATTCGTAGTCAGCTTGGGCTGAAGGAATATATGCTATGCTGTTTTTTTTGTTATTCCTTCAAAGCACATTTTCACACTTTCAAGACTAGATTTAACACCAACTTGATGCTCTCCTCCTTATGCTTGTCATCTACACACTAATAAATTTGTGTCCTATTTTTCTAACAGTGCTAACTCTAACTCACACGAGGGGTATCCAATCCCGGATTTACACAACCTCGAACCTGGCCTAAAAGTTTCTAAATTCAGTTGTATCAGAATTCCATACAAATGTGAGATCACACCCATATCATCTATTTTACCTCCGAAAACGAAAAATTGTAGCTTATTCCTATCTGTGAATATATATTTCACTATATATATAGAGCTGAGCGGCCAGCGAGGCGCCGGCCGCATTTAAACTTTTGAATAAATAAATATATTCTTTATTTCCATAAAAGCACAACATAATATGGCTAGCAGAGGATCGTCATGAGATAACACATGTCAAAGCAGTGAAGTACAATATACAGTATATGATAATAATGAATAGGCCTACATAGTATAATACATGTCATACAACAAGAATTGAAATGGGAAATAATATAATAAAGTATCAAGAGTTAAAATGAGGTAGGAATTATGATAAAAGTCGGTCAGACGAATTTACTAGCGGCGGGGTAATTTGAAGCTGATTTTGGTTTAAATTTTTTAGTCTAGTGATGGGCAGATTGGGGCTGGGCGATTGGTAATCAGGTAGAATGGATTTGTGATTATCTGAAGATAGGCATTTCATTCCATCCATGGTGAGCTTGTGTCTACAGCACGCCAAAGCGGGAAGATAAGTTTTGTGAGTCTATCTTCATATGTGGAATAATCTTGCCCAAGGGTACTCTTGCAAGCCAGCTTCTGTATCCCCTCTAGTTTCTCCATCTGACTTTTGGTAAGGCCCGGATGCCAAACAGGACACGAGTATTCCGTTGCAGGGCGTACATACATGCAATATAAGGATCTCATGAGTCTCGTTGGTATTCCAAATCTCTGGAGCATCGCAAGGGATTTCAGAAGTAGATGAGATTTGTGTAGGATAGTGTCAACATGAGAATCCCATTTTAAACTCTTGTCATTTCTGATTCCAAGGAGTTTCACCTTTTCACGGTAAGCCAAACCAACATTCTCTTGATGTGGTAATTCTCTCCTTAAAGAGAAAACCTCAAGATCACTCCCTTCGGGAGGCTGACTGACAGCTTTACCTCCGACAAATCATTTGTCAAAGTTTCGAAAATGTCAGGCAAACTTTGTCCAGACGAATTTGGAGGTACATTCCACAACGATAAACAGATCGTCCGCCAATTTATAACCGTTAGGATACTGACGTGAAACTTTGTTAAAAACAACTAAAAATATCAGTGGACCTAATTTTGTTCCTGGTGGTGTACCACACAAGATTTCTAGAAATTCAGAGACATCATCTTTACTAAGCACAACACATTGTGTCCGTCCCGTAAGGAAGGTTGCTATTATACGGATTAAAAACCTATGCGCACCCATTGATCTCGCTTCGACCATAGCTACTCCATGATCAATACTGTCAAATGCCTTAGTAATATCACTTAAAAGTACTTTAGCAAATGAGTTTTCAGTGTCCAGGAGTTTAAGTATATCATCAACTAATTTTACCATGTAATGGGTTGTACTGCACCCAGGCCGGAAACCGTACTGCCTTGGGTCCAGGTTTGACTCTATATCTTCATACATCAAAATTGTAACTTTCTAGAACCTTAGACAATACAGGGGTTTTAGAAATCGGTCGTAGATCCTTCACTGAATTCAGATTTTTGCCCTTAGGAATTGGGGTGACATAAACTTTCTTAAAACATGTTGAAAAAATTCCTTGAATAAAACACTGGTTAAAACAAGTGGCTAAAATCACACTCAACTCATTCAATAAAAAGATTTATAGGAATTTCGCCGGGACAGCAACTTTTTTGAGGATCCAGTTTGCGAAGTTTTTCAATCACGCTCGAAGGTTCAGTTGTCGAATTTCATTCAGCTCACCCAGTTCAGGCAGGTTAGGCAATGGTGGGTGGAGCCGACATATAGATACAAAATGCTCATTAATCTGAGTAGCAGTAAGAGGGTTTCCTTCGTCATCATAAACAAATACAGGTTTTACTTCACGGCCCATCATCTGTTGCACTTTTTTATGAAATTTGCTAGGATCGGATTTAGCTACAGCTGTGACATTTTTCGCACCATAGACTTTACGACACTTACGAATCTTCAAAATAATAAGGGTACGAAGCTTTGTAAATTCACTGTCCCGACCCAGTTTATGCATCTGTCTCATTCAGCACTTAGCTGCCTAACTTCACTAGTAATCCATTGGGACCTGACAACTGATGAATTTTCTGGAAAGAATTGTTGGTATTTTACGTAGAGTTCTTCGGAAACGGATTCAATCATGGCATTCACATCACGTAATAATAGAACACTACGCCAGTTTTATTTCCTAACCACTGCTTAAATGCTATTATCTGCAACGACGTAGGGACAACCAAATCCTTTGTTGGGTCCTGATCACTCAGCGTCACTGCATAGGTCACGACTGGATGGAATTTTGATACAACTTAGTCGACACCCCTAAAAGGGTTGGAAGGAAATTTCAATGCCGTCCTAACAAGGTCCTAACTGTCAAGAAGGAAACCCTGGATGACCCAGGACTTGTTTTGGACTGCACAGAAATTTCCTTGTAAGGTTTTCATGCCAAGTTTGGGGTCATATAAATTCGAGGTTGGAGTCCTGTAACACACTTACAACAATTAAATATATCTTTATTTCTGATTAACCTACTCATATTTTGTTTTAGCCTACCTGATAGAACCAAATATATATTGATGTTGTACACTTAAAAAGGCCAATGGCTAATCATTTAAGAAAACAAGTTCAGAAATGGATTCAGTATGTTTGTTTACCGTATGCATCATATCTACTTTGACAAAATCGATTATAACTTCCTGCCTTACTTCTTCCAAAGTTCCTGTTTTGGCCAGCTTCCAGGCAAACTACTTTTCCTGCAAAAAGCTAAAGCCCCAAAATGAATTCAGCAGGTCTCCTTACCCCGCTTCTACTTTGGGCTATTTTAGATAAAAAGTTTAGTCTTGGTGCAATGATGTAGCTTTAAAATTTGTGGAAGTAGATGTTGCTGCTCCAGATACAACAGAAAATGAGGAATGTCTAGAATGTCTTATCTTTTACGAAGCAAATATGATTGGCAAATGCATGCTTCTGGCAGTGGCACTCCATTTGGCCAACCTAATCTTTTATCTGTTCCCATCCCACACCGTAGCTATAAATAGCAAACACCTGTCAGAGATAAAGTCAGCTTGTTCTGTTATCCCAGTTTTTCAAGCCACATCGAAAAAGACCGCAAGAGCAGTGGCAGAAGCTGTACCTCTCATGTAGAATTCGGAATAAATCTTTTATTCAGACCCAAGCACCTATAATAGAGAACACACAATAAGCAAAGCAAATCACTAGCAAGCAGGTAGGTGCAGCACAACACAAGTAAGCAGGTAATACTACATCTCCCTTCTTCACGACTAGGCCGTCACAGCGGATGCGCGTTTCCGCTCAGTCCGGTTCGAATCACTTATAGGTTCATTCTTTTCACAGGCTTCACAGGTCTGCCATAACGCGATCGTTGGAGGTTCGCGGTAGAGGTATTAGACCGTGGTTCCAGACTAGCCTGGAGGGTGTCGGGAGTGCGGTGTGTCGGCGTTTGTTGGGGAGCAGTTGCTTCTGCGGGGCACTGAGCGTGGCTTGGTGCCGTCATGGCTCCAGCTGGGGAATGTGGCTTGGATGTAGAGGCAACCCTGGGTAGAGCAACCTCTAATTCCTTTTCGACGGCTTCCGTGTCCAATTGCTCATGGCGACCCGTTTGTTCAACTTGTTGCTCTTCCTCAACACTTGGGCAGGGGGGGACAGATGACGTTTGGGGTGACGCTGAATCCAAGGGGGGCAACAGTCTCCTTATAATGGGAGGGGATACGTGGATGCGGTTTCTTCTCAGTAGGGACCCAGTCGCTTTCCTTACTATGTAAGACCTTGGGTTCTCATTGCGAGATACGACTTCTGCCTTGGTCCAGTTCCCATCTTTTCTTTCTTGTACAAACACTTTATCTCCTATTTGGAGTTCTGGTAGTTCTTTTGTTCTTTCGTCGTAGTATGATTTCTGTCGCAGCTGCTGTTTCATCCGGCTTTCCAAAAACGCCTTCTGAGGGACGGCTTTTGTCCTCAGATGCTGGCATGTCCTCGGAAGGATTGATCGGGTTTGTCGGCTCATTAGCAGCTGTGCGGGAGAAGCCAAACCGTCAACCGGAGTGTTTCGGTATTCTAAAAGGCCAGTGTATGGGTCTCTGCCACTTTCAAGAGATTTGGAGAGAATTCTCTTGCAGGTTTGGACTGCTTTCTCTACTAGCCCGTTTGACCTCGGATACATGGGGCTTGATGTCTTGTGTAGTATTCCCCAGGATTCAGTGAAATGTTTCATTTCCTGTGAGGACAGCTGGGGGCCGTTGTCTGATGTCATCAGCTGTTGTATGCCGTGGCGGGCGAAGTGAGCCTTGAGTTTCTGGATGACAGTTCCTGAAGTTAAGCATGGGAGCTTGTCTATCTCAAAATAGCGGCTGTGGTAGTCCGCAGTGATAAGGTATTGCTCCTTGTTCCACTCAAACAGGTCAATCCCTATGTGCTGCCATGGGAGAGTGGGAATGGTGACATTGATCAGTGGTTCTTTTGAGTTGTTTGACGCAAACTTGGCACAGGTTTCGCACTTCTGGATAAATTTCTCAATATCAGCATTGATACCAGGCCAATAGACGAGCATGCGGGCTCTTTGTTTTGTTTTTTCAATGCCGAGATGGGCAGCATGGAGCTGTTTTAAAATATTGTTCCGGAGGCACGTTGGAATGATGATTCGGTGCCTTTTGAACAAAATTCCGTTGAAAACAGCAAGCTCGTGCTGGATGTTCCAGAATGGACTGATGTTGGCAGGGCAACGGTTTCGCAAGGAAGGCCAGCCTTCCTTCAGGGTGGTTTCGAGTTGCTTGAGTTGAAGGTCTGTTTTCGTCTTGTCTTTGATTTCTTGAAGTTTGCTGTGGTTGACAGGCAGACGGTTTGCTATGGAATGCACAAAAACCTCTGTATCTGCATGCAACGCCTCGTCGGTGTCGGGCAAGTGGAGGCGAGACAGGGTGTCAGGTACTGGAATTTCGGAGCCAGGGGGGTAGCGGACAGAGAGATCGTATGGTTGGATCTGAATCATGAGTCTCTGTATCCTGGCAGGTGCGCTATAGAGTGGCTTAGACAATATGGTTTCTAGGGGGCGGTGATCTGTCGTCACATTAACTTTCCTGCCATAGATAAAGTGGTGGAAGTGTTTACATCCATAAACTATGGCGTAGAGCTCTTTCTCCAGCTGTGAGTAGTTTTGCTCTGTTTTGTTAAGGGCTCTGGAGGCATATCCAGAAATGCTGTTGTTGGCTGAGATAACTGCTCCCAGGCCATGTTTGGAAGCATCCACTTTCAGTTCAATGGTTGTGCATTTTTGATCAAAATACGCTAATTTGGACACAATCGAGTCTTTGATATCCTTGATACACGCGCGGATGCCCATTCCGGAGGGCGAATGATTCCTCCTTCAACAATTCTCTCAGGGGTTTGTTTTTTTATGACAGGTCTGGAATGTATCTCGATAGGAAGTTCATAATTCCCAGCAGTGTTTGTAGCTCTTCTTTGCTTTTTGGTTCCGGCATTTCGTTGATAGCTCGGAGCTTTTCGGGATCTGGTTTTACGCCCTCTTTGCTGATCACATGGCCGAAGTAGCTTACTTTTTCCAGTCCGAACTGGCACTTGACCTTGTTGAATTTGATGCCAAACTTCCTGGCCCGCTTCAGGACTTCTTCCAGTCTTTCGTCATGTTCTTTCCGAGTTCTGCCATAAACTAGAAGATCATCGACTAGTATGCACAGTCCTTTGAGACCCTCAAATGCTTGCTCCATTCTCTGCTGGAATTCATCTTGCGCTGATATTAATCCGAAGGGATACCTTTTCCAGCGATAGCGTCCGTAGATCGTACTGAATGTTGTGAGGTAGGATGCTTTTTCTGAGAGTTGTCGTGATCGTGCATCAATTTTTGAGAAATGAGCGGCTCCATCTAGGTTGCTGATTATATCATCAAATGTTGGGATTGGGTATGATGGTCGTTTTATCGCTTTGTTCAGATCCACTGGATCAATGCCAAGACGCACACTGCCATCTTTTTTCTCCACCATCACCATAGCATTTACCCATTCAGTGGGCTCGCTGACTTTCTCGATGATTCCCAGCTTTTCCAGACGCGCAAGCTCGTCCTTGAGCTTGTCCCTCATTGCTATTGGTACTTTTCTTGCTGGGTGTACTGTTGGTGTAGTGTCTTCTTTAAGGTGAATTTCACATTCCCCTTGAAGCCTTCCAATTCCTTCGAAAACATCACCATATCCTGGTGGTGGACTGGTAAGCGGATCTGGTTGGTCTTTTGTCTCGACGTTAAGGATAAGCTTGACGAGGTTCAGATCCTGGCTTGACCTCAGGCCAATAATGGGAGTGGTTTCTTCTGCAATGCAGCTTGCATGTTCCTAGTGAGGGTATCTGTGATCCACAATAGCTGGTAAGTCTATGGTTAGTTGTCTGTAGGGTGGGCTTGGGGGATAGCATATCAAGATAATGCTGAGGTATTAGGTTCGCTTGTGCACCAGTATCTACTTTGAAGTCTATTTGGATTTGACCATTGATGTTTATAGTTGCGTATGCTTCGTCCTTGCTGTTATCACGGTTGACAGCATACAGATAGAGATTTGACTCCTCACACGGTAGGGAGTTGCCTGTAAATTCTCCACCATGTGTGGTCTCGCCATGCTGATCTTCCACAGCATGTACTGTTTTGCTCTTGCATACCCTGGCGAAATGGTTGACTTTCTTGCACTTCGAACAAGTCTTTCCTTTTGCAGGGCATGCATGATTTCTTGTGAATTGTCCACCACAGAAGTAGCACTCTGGAGTCTTAGCTACGGGTTTCTTCCAGTTTCTTGAGATGGCATCTACTTCTTGCTTTATTTCTTGTTTCTCTTCGAACATTCTTAGTTGTGCTTGGGTCGTTTCGTAGGCGCGGCAGATAGTTATGGCCCTTTCAAGTGTTAGTTCATCTCCTTCTGCCAAATTTTTTTCACGGATTTTTGTACTTTTGACACCACAGACGATCTTCTCTCGGATCATCTCTTTCTCATTCGTATAACCACAGGTTTTGACAAGAATCTTAAGCTCAGTTATGAATTTGTCCACGCTTTCTGTTTCCAATTGGTCCCTTTTCTGAAACACATACCGTGAGAAGACTTGGTTGCGTTTTGGTGCAGCGTAATCTCTAAACTTTTTGAGATATAGTGCAACTTTATCTTTGTCTGCTTCTGCAACATCAAATGTCTTAAACAGTTCACGTCCTCTATCTCTAACCCAGATGAGGAGATACGCACACTGAACTATTTCAGTCTTTCCAGCTAAGGGGCCATCAAACATGAGTTTGGCATGACTTTCGAATTTTGTCCATTCACTGTCCAAATTATCTGCATCCCAGTTGATCAAGGGTTGTCGGATATCCATTTGAGTTTTTTTACTTCTGACACCATGTAGAATTCGGAATAAATCTTTTATTCAGACCCAAGCACATATAATAGAGAACACACAATAAGCAAAGCAAAGCGCTAGCAAGCAGGTAGGTGCAGCACAACACAAGTAAGCAGGTAATACAGCCTATTCACATGTCTCGGAACCGATATCTGAAAAGCTTTGTTCCCTCCTATGTCAAGTTTTTTAATGCCAGTGCGAGTAAGTAATTGTGTACCTGAGGTTAGCTTTTTTATTAAATGTATTGGACCAGTACTTTTATTTTAAATTAATTCATAAGGGTTGACTGTAAAATGTATATATATTTTTATTGACAATCACATGAATATTTGGCTTTTCGGCTTCACGTTTTAGAAATATGAATTGAGGGGACTCTCTCTATGTTGGATTGGCTGAGAATGAACCACGTCGAATTTGCAAAAGTATTAGGATGCACAGGAAATATGACTCGACCGACTGAAACTCAATTTCTTTTCTTTTGACAGATCAGAGAGCAGATCAACTCAGATCACAGAAAGAAAAACCTCCTGGATGTAAGTCATTCTATTTAACTTAACTCCATGTATGTATTACGTCTAATTTATTTGTATTCAGAAGATGCATTCTCAACCTGATGTTATGGAGAGGGGTGTAGAAGGCCGGACAGAAGATGGTAAATATCCAAGTATACAGTCATCGGAGTAAGGGTGGCCTATGGCGCCAGGATGCCGTGCAGCACATGCAGAATTTCACGGTTCATTATGGATACCTACTCCAAGCAATTCACACTATGGTTTGCAGACTGAACCCACAATAGGCTATCACCACACATCGTACGCTAGGCCGTACAAGACTCATAACAACGACCTATGGTCCGTATATAAACAAAGGGTTTTGTTCACTGCGTACTAACAATATTACCAACCTTTACATTTGAAGAGTTGTTGCCGGTCGAAGCCCGGAAAAAAAGTGTAATGACTCATGATCATAGGATGGGTCATGATAATCAGAGGATTGATAAATAATACAAGAGTTGACAGTATAAAAGATAGAATATAATAAACGGAAGGGGAGTAGCGCCGCTTAGCTGCGGCAAAAGTGAACAGTGCGGGGTCCAGATGGCACCAACGCAATATTTGTTCTGTACTAACGACTGTAACATGTTGCTAGGCCTGAGTGTCGAGCTCATTTAACATATTATGCAAGGTTTCTGGATGTAAAATTGTTTAAGTAAGTTAGTAAGTTAGTTTAGTAGTAAGTATGGGTTGGTTATTTTATGGAAAAGTATTAGGCTGGTCACCTTACCATGGAGCCGGTGTCCTACACGGTTATCATTCTGCCGATTGGGTGGATGCAATATTATTATTAGGTGAGTCTGTTCTGAAGAAATACAGAACGTCGTATGCCTGTTACGGCTATGATGCGAGATGCTTTAGAGCAGTGGTTCCCAACCGGTGGTACGCGTACCCCAGGGGGGTACGCGAAGCCCTCGTAAGGGGTACGTGAAGGTCCCAAAGTCAATTTAGTCTCCAGCTTTGAAACTCGTTTCGAGTCTTCTGACTCAGTTTCAACATTTTCTTCAAAATCAGATACCCATTGTACGTAATTTCAGACTTGTTTTCAAAACTTTTGCTTTCAGTAACCCGCTAATTTTTCCCGTGGCCGTAATGTCTCGTAAAAATCGCTCATTCCTCATAGTATTTCCACCCTCAGCCGCCTCACTTGCGGGTTAACCGAGAGGGATGGCCTGAAACGCCTCGAGCGAAGTGTAATCGGGTGTTGCAGCCGTTGCAGGAGCCAGGTCAGGTCAGATAAGTTCGGTCAGAGACAATTTGCGGAGCAAGATCAGTATCTTGTCATCTGTTGAAGCACAAAGTTCGTGAATTGTGATTGCAAACAAGAATAGATAGATTCCTGATCAGGAATAACAAGCAGCCGAAGGATGGAACCCCAGATCCAGAACCTGCATCTAAGAAGAAGAAAAGTGAAGAATCATGTTTGGTCAAAGCGCGTCGGTATTTGTCAGAATACCTAGGACTCGGATTTACTGCGACAAAGTCTGATCCAGTGAACGCACAGTGCGTTCTTTGTGGGCAAGTCTTGGCCAACAGCTCCACGAAGCCTGCGCATAGACTTGCCCACAAAGAACGCACTGTGCGTTCACTGGATCAGACGCGCAGTAAATCCGAGTCCTAGGTATTCTGACAAATAATGTTTTTACTGATCATTCAGTTTTGTTTCTTTCTGGTGTTTATCCCATCCTCGGGCGAAAAGATATTCGGTCGTTACGTTCTTATTATTTTCGGTTCTCGCGTTTTCTACTGTATTTGCCTCCGTGGTACCGGAACCGTAACCTTGTTTCAGTTTTCGGGTTTCCAGATATAACCGGAAAGCTAGTTGCGCTTGCTGACAAACTCCCTCAGACAGTGAAGGCTCTCCCAGCTCATCATGGGTTTGTCCGCCTCCTTAATTAATCAAGTGTTTTTGTTGTGTATTTAGTCGTCTCTGTTGTATTTTTTCTTTTTTTGTTTATACTCCGCTTTTGTTCATTTAGCGGGTTAAAAAATAAATAAATTAATTAATTAATATGAGCCGACATCTCAGCACTGTGCATCCTTCTCATATCGCAAAGCCCACAGAGTTTTTCAAGTGTAAACAAGAAGCATTTGCTAGTGACTGTTTGGAAATCGCAAAAGTGGCATCAGTTTCTTCCAAGGCTCTCCAGGCTTCATATGCTGTTTCCTATTTAGTTGCAAAACAGAAAAAACCGCATAGCATTGCCGAAAGTCTAATATTACCAGCCCTAGTGAAAGCCAGTGAGTTAATGTTTGATACGAATATGGCTACTGCCCTTAAATCTTTTCCTTTGTCAAACAACACTGTTTCAAGAAGGATCGAAGAAATTGCAAGCGATATTGTCATGCAGGTTGTTGAACGAGTAAAGATAACGAAGATGTTTGCGATGCAGCTTGATGAAAGCACGGACGTGTGTCCGATATCAAGATTCTTTTGACATAAGAGAAAATATTCTGTTTTGCCAAAACCTACAGTCGAGAACAACAGGAGAAGAACTATTCAAGGCGATTGACAAATTCTTCGTAGAAATGGGCATCTTGTGGGACTGGTGTCTATGAGTTTGCAGTGATTGGGCTGCCGCCCTAACAGGGAAGAATAATGGGCTCATGGCCTGGATAAGGAAGAAAAATCCAAATGTGAAGTGGTTGCACTGCATCATTCACAGGCAAGCTCTTGCATCGAAAAGGATGAACGCACATCTGCACGAGACCCTCAACGAGGCTGTGAAAGTGATCAACTTCATCAAAGCCCGATCACTGAACTCAAGACTGTTCAAGTCGCTGTGCCAAGAAATGGGTTCGGAACATCAACATCTACTCCTGCACACAGAAGTTGGCTGGTTGTCTCGTGGGAAGATTTTGAACAGACTTTTCGAGCTTCGACAAGAAGTTCTTCTGGATCAAAAGTCTGCATTCAGTTCACTTTTTGAAAACCAGGACTGGGTCTGCAGGTTGACCTATCTTGCGGATGTTTTCGAAAAACTGAATGACCTGAATCTCTCAGTGCAAGGTTTTCGGACGGACGAACTGTCCCTGAATTCGAAGATGTCTGCTTTCATCAAGAAATTGTAGTTCTGGCTTAAAAAGATTCAAAGAAACAGCGTTAGTGTCTTTCCAACCCTTGACAAGTTTGCGGACGATAGTGAAATTGACAACCTCAACACAATCTGTGACTGTATTCGGGAGCATCTGACAAAGTTGCGAGATGAACTTGTGTCATATTTTCCGTCGATTGCGACCCGAGAAAGAACTCAGGATTGGATCCAAAATCCATTTGTTGGAGACGTGACCTCATGCTCCGGTCTTAGTGACAAGCTCACAGAGAATCTGATTGAACTTGCAAGTGATCGCGCCTTGGAATTGAAATTCCAAAATTTAACTGTTTCCTAGTTTTGGTTGGAGGTGAAAGGAGAATATGAGGAACTAAGTGGAGTCGCCATGTCTGTTTTGTTGCCATTCGGATCTACTTACCTTTGTGAAGTGTCGTTTTCGGCAATGTCATTGATCAAAACTAAACACAGAAACAGACTGAGTGTACAAAATGATCTTATAATTGCCGTCAGTGAAATCGAGCCAAGATTTGATAATATCTTAGCAAAAAAGCAGCCTCAAGTGTCTCATTGATTTTGAACGTACTTTTACACATCTATGCCCCATCATTTATTTATGACAATAAATATTGTGTATTTGACAATCAGATTTAGTTAAGAAGAAGTAAAACAACAATTCTTCAGAAAGGGGTACGCAACATTTTTGGGCCTTGATTAGGGGTACGCGAACCGAAGAAGGTTGGGAACCACTGCTTTAGAGCAAGCAAGCCCGTGCGATATTTCGCATTTTCTCACTTGCCGTGTTTTGCTGTCTTCGATGCGTGTCTCTCTGTCGACGGTTGTCTGTGGAAAGTTGTTCGATCAGAAAAACCGGTTATGAAAATTTGTCCCTGTTTTCGCTATAAGTCAACGGCTCTCGAAAAAGGCTTAAAACAGCTAAAGCCATGGGTAATTTGTTGAAAGCAGAGCCCAGTCTTAAAGTATTCAATTATTTTAAAATACTGGAAATTGGAGAGTAAATAGTGCGAGGTGTCCTTTAAATGTAATTTAAATTTGAAGTTTGGTAACACTTGCACAGCGACGCACTGTGCTGTCAGACCTCTTTTAAAAACAAAATTTAATAGTCTTTCCCGAAATAACAAGAGCTGTAAGCTCATATGGCACTTGCAAGGGTCAAGATGATTTGATTGATCAAAAGTAAGTTTCGACTTTGCGGTTGAGATGCGCGCTCTAAGGGAGCTGGAACTTCATTTGTAAGCAAAACCCTTAAGGCAAAACTGCTAATGGGCTGATGGGCATCACGAAAATGCATATATTGCTTAAAAGTATTTTTTTTACTTTGCGGTCAAGATTGGTACTTTAAGGAATAATCGGATTTGGGACGTAGCAATTTCTAAGCAAATGTTGTTGAGTCTCCAATATTCCAGCGAAGTTTCATCGTCCTAGCACATCTGGAAGTACCTTAACGCGCGATCACCGGAATCCCAGACCCCCCCCCCCTCCTCCAACTCCACCCACAATAACCGGAGCCAATCCGGTTCTGTAAATGATTAATCCAGAGCATCTGTTTGCCATTCCCACGAAGTTCGATCCAGATCACACCAGTCTAAGCGGGTCAAGTATTTTCCGCCCTCCCCCCAATTATTGCCGGATTCGGTCCGGAAATGAAAAAGGTCATAAGAGAAAAATGTCCTCTGTTTAATTATTAAATTTCACTCGAATCCGATCACCCGTTCCAAAGTTACGCATGACTCAATATTCCGGATTCCCCTCCCTCAACTCCCCCCCCCCAAGATTATCATATCGAGGATTTTTTTTTATTCCAAGTCAGTTTGACTGGGTCCCTGATATGCCTTCCAAGTTTCGTCGTGAAAATCCCCCAAAAACGGAATTCCGGGAAACCCCCTCCTCCCCCCCCTCAAGTTTCCGGATCCAGTCAAATTATGTAAAAGATTTACATGGACCAGCTGTTTGTTCTTCCCAGCAAGTTTCACTCCGATACCATGATTCTAACCGTTTCCCGAGATTTCCAGTCCACCCCCCCCCCAGCTCCCCCGCGGTGCACGTAGCCAATCCGATTCAGCAAATGACTTACCTAGAGCATCTGTTTGTTCTTCCCACAAAGTTCCATCCCGGTCCCTCCATTCTAAACGGGTCACGTATTCCCCCCCCCCCCAATAGTTGCCGGATCCGGTCCGGATATGAAAAAATCATCGGAGAAATGTCCTCTGTTCAATTCTTAAATTTCACTCGAATCCGATCACCCATTCCAAAATTACGCATGACTGAAAATTTCGGATTCCCCTCCCTCCACTCCCCCCACCATTATCTGATCGACAAAATTTTTATTTTGAAGTCAGTTTGATTGGGTCCCTGATATGCCTGCCAAGTTTCATCGTGAAAATCCCCAAAACCACCATCACCGGAATTCCGGGACCCCCCCCCCCCCCATAAGTGTCCGGATCCAGTACAATGGTCTAAAGGACTTGTCTAGAGCAGATGCTTGTTCTTCCCAGCAAGTTTCACTCCGATCCCTCCATTCTAACCGTTTCTTGAAATTTCCGGTCTCCCCCCCAACTCCCCCCTGGCTGCCGAATCCGGTCAAGACTTTAAACGGGACATTACAAATATATATTCTATTCAGTTATGAATTTTCATTACAATCCGATCATCCGTTCGAAAGTTACACACTTCTCAATTTCCCGGATTCCCCTGCGGGTTCCCCTCCCTCCACTGCCCCCACCATTATCTGATCGACAAAATTTTTATTTTGAAGTCAGTTTTATTGGGTCCCTGATATGCCTGCCAAGTTTCATCGTGAAAATCCCCAAAACCACCATCACCGGAATTCCGGGACCCCCCCCCCCATAAGTGTCCGGATCCAGTACAATGGTCTAAAGGACTTATCTAGAGCAGATGCTTGTTCTTCCCAGCAAGTTTCACTCCGATCCCTCCATTCTAACCGTTTCTTGAAATTTCCGGTCTCCCCCCCCCCAACTCCCCCCTGGCTACCGAATCCGGTCAAGACTTTAAACGGGACATTACAAATATATATTCTATTCAGTTATGAAGTTTCATTACAATCCGATCATCCGTTCGAAAGTTACAAACTTCTCAATTTCTCGGATTCCCCTGCGGATTCCCCTCCCTCCACTCCCCCCACCATTATCTGATCGACAAAATTTTTATTTTGAAGTCAGTTTGATTGGGTCCCTGATATGCCTGCCAAGTTTCATCGTGAAAATCCCCAAAACCACCATCACCGGAATTCCGGGACCCCCCCCCCCCCCCATAAGTGTCCGGATCCAGTACAATGGTCTAAAGGACTTATCTAGAGCAGATGCTTGTTCTTCCCAGCAAGTTTCACTCCGATCCCTCCATTCTAACCGTTTCTTGAAATTTCCGGTGTCCCCCCCCCCAACTCCCCCCTGGCTACCGAATCCGGTCAAGACTTTGACCGGATTCGGTCAAAGACCGAAGACCCCTCCCTCCACTCCCCCCACCATTATCTGATCGACAAAATTTTTATTTTGAAGTCAGTTTGATTGGGTCCCTGATATGCCTGCCAAGTTTCATCGTGAAAATCCCCAAAACCACCATCACCGGAATTCCGGGAACCCCCCCCCCCCCCCATAAGTGTCCGGATCCACTACAATGGTCTAAAGGACTTATCTAGAGCAGATGCTTGTTCTTCAAAGCAAGTTTCACTCCGATCCCTCCATTCTAACCGTTTCTTGAAATTTCCGGTCTCCCCCCCCCCCCAACTCCCCCCTGGCTACCGAATCCGGTCAAGACTTTAAACGGGACATTACAGATATATATTCTATTCAGTTATGAAGTTTCATTACAATCCGATCATCCGTTCGAAAGTTACACACTTCTCAATTTCCCGGATTCCCCTGCCCTCCACCCCCCCCCCCCAAATGGTCGGATCAGAAAACTGATTATTTATAAGTTTGTTTGGTTGGGTCTCTGGTAGGCCTGCCAAGTTTGATGGTCCTAGCACAACTGGAAGTACCCTAACTCGAAAAAGTGTGACAAAATGCCCTAAATTTTCAAGTTTCCAGCGCCCCCACTTCCCCGCATATGGTCGGATCGGGAAACTGATTATTTCCAGGTTAGTTTGGTCGGGTCCCTGATATTCCTGCCAAGTTTCATTGTCCTAGCTCATCTGGAAGTACCCTCACTCGAAAAAGTGTGACAGAATGCCCTAAATTTTCAAGTTTCCAGCGCTCCAACTCCCCCGCATATGGTCGGATCGGGAAACTTATTATTTCCAGGTTACTTTGGTCAGGTCCCTGATATTCCTGCCAAGTTTCATTGTCCTAGCTCATCTGGAAGTACCCTAACTCGAAAAAGTGTGACAAAATGCCCTAAATTTTCAAGTTTCGAGCGCCCCCACTCCCCCGCATATGGTCGGATCGGGAAACTGATTATTTCCAGGTTCGTTTGGTCGGGTCCCTGATATTCCTGCCAAGTTTCATTGTCCTAGCTCATCTAGAAGTACCCTAACTCGGAAAAAAGTGACAAAATGCCCTAAATTTTCAAGTTTCCAGCGCCCCGCACTCCCCCGCATATGGTCGGATCGGGAAACTGATTATTTCCAGGTTAGTTTGGTCGGGTCCCTGATATGCCTGCCAAGTTTCATTGTCCTAGCACATCTGGAAGTACCCTAACTCGGATATGTGGGACAAAAAACTCGGACCGACCGACAGACGGAATTGTGATCGGTATATGGCACTTGAGCCAGAGGCTACAAGTGCCGTAAAAACAAACAAAAAATCTCATAAAATGCCTTGTTTACAATTTAAACAGGGATCCATATGTTGCATGCTACTGCCCTAAGAACGCGGTACGGTAATAGGCCTTATGGTTGCAAGTTTCACTGGGGCGGATTTTATTGGCGAAATCCTTCTTTTAAAAAAATGTGATGGTTAATGAGAAATTAAATGGTTGGACAGTTACCTTTAAGCTCAACTCCAACAGCTGTATGTTAAAGGTTCACTGAAAAGCTTATCTTTTCCATTCCTAACCACGGGCATACAGTTGCTGCTTTCAAGTTCAAATTTCCCAGAAAAACAAATTAGCGCATATACTCTTATTGTTTATTAGATTACTAGATTGATTATATTAGATTGATTAGCGTATATACTCTTATTATTTATTAGATTATTAGATTGATTGTATTAGATTGATTAGCGCATATACTCTCGCAATATCTCTCCGCTGTTAAAGCAACAAACTTTGTCGATAATTGTTTACTCGACAGGAACAATGAGAAACGACAGACGAGGCGTGGCTTAATTGTGAAAAGATTGCCATGAGAAGATTGGATTTGGCTGTATAGAGAGCAAAGGCATGAGAACAACCGGGAAAGTGACACTAGGCGGACTTGCGATTGCGCTTGTTATCCAGAAGGAAAAAATGGAACAGTATCACGTTTAAGTTCTGCTTTAATTATTTTTTTATTCCGTCGTTGTAGCGGTTTATGGAAGTATCTGGCAGCCTAAAAGAAATCTACGAAGACAAAGATGGCCTTCGCAAAGAGGAGTTGTCAGCCCTCTCAGGGCCCAACGAATTCGCTGAATTTTACTCCCGCCTGAAGCAAATTAAAGACTTCCACAAAAAGTATCCAAATGAGATTGCTGTACCAATGTCTATTGAATTTGAAGAGATAAGGAAACAGAGAGAAAATCCAGCAGAAGATGCAACACTGGTCCAGTTTTCTGACGAAGAAGGTGAGTTAAGCCATCTACCCTCCTCTAGTTCTGCTGTCATGTAATCAATCCACCAGTTTTGTTTGGAACCACCCTATCTTCTTCCGGTGTTTGGAAACGTCCATTGCACAAACGGAGACATAGAGCATCTTCCACTCTTCTTACAATAGCAACTATTAGCTACTATTTTCGTTTCAACCTCGTGAAAAGTTACTACGCTGACCGTTTCAGCCCAGGGTTGGTCACCAAAAGTAACTTCGTACGCCCTGGAAAGTAACCCAAAAGTATCTCAAAGTAATCCAATGTAACCCAAAGTAACCCAATGTAACCAACAGTAACCCAAAGTAACCCTGAGTAACCCAAAGTACTCTGAAGTAACTCGTACACCCTGGTTCTTGGTGACCAACCCTGGGTTTCAGCCATCTCGAAATAGTAACCAATAGAATAGTAACCAATAGTAACTATTTGCTTACCACGCTCTGGAGCGTAGTAAGTGTGGTTACTACGATCTCTGTAACGTGATTGGCTGGATATAAGGTTTGAAGCCAAGCTGACCATTCATTTCAAATACAATAGAAAAAAAACGAGATTTTCGGGTTTTTTTCTTGATCAGCTAGTTATCCCTCCAAGATGAGGGATAAATAAATTTCGGATATCTCGGTTGCACTTCCGGCAAACCGTCCTCAGCGAAAAAAAAAAAACTAAATCATAAAATCCACGACAATCAGGAAAACGATGCGGATCCAACAGACAATAAGACGACAGACGACGACGACTAAAAACCAGAAGAAACGGTGCGGACTGAACGACATGCAGATAAAAATAAATAACGAAAGATAAAATGTGCGTGTTAAAAGTGTATATGTACAAATCTGTGATTATTTACAATTCTGAGTTCTGTGTATATTTACAATTTACCGTCCGTCTGGGAAAGTGCAGAAGCTTTCACCCAGAAAATGGCCCACTCTGAAAATCCATAATACGTTTGACCACTTTGAATAAAACCTTCCACAGAACAGATCGGCTGGATTAGCGCATGGCGCGGAATATTGCCCAAAGTAAAAAAAAATCATTCCAGCCTTGACGCCAAGCACCCAGAAGCCAAGACGTCAATCGTAGTTAAACGGGTGGTACGCGAGTAGACGACCATAGACTAAAAATTAGGAACCAAGAACTCTGGAACAAATAATAATCCAGATTAAATCAGTAGGGTATGGTTCTAGTACAATGCATTTGTAAATAAATCTGTTATTTACAACCCGACAAATGCACAAGGCGACAGCAGAGTCAAAAATAATAAAGAAAAACAGCAAAAAGAAAATCTAACATACGAACAGAATTTGGACAGAATTTTCTAATTGGACCTAAAATTTGTGAAAAACATTACGTATACGATTCAGCTAGGGCTTGATTTGTACTGAACTTCTGGACTAATCGATGGTTGCGATAGGAACGAGGGAGACGTACAAAAAATTACAATGACATCTTTAAGACTTATTTTCTTTGCAATGTCTTACTTGGCATATTTTTTTGACCTGATATCTAACAACATGTGTAACAACTGTGAATATTAAGAAAAATAAAGTAATTTACCTTCATTTTCCAATGCCAAAGACTTGAAATTATAATAAAGCTGAAGTCGTTTCAGGCAACCCCTGACACTAGACACTAGATGGCATGACACTTGTCTGAAACGCGGAGAATTCAAAATAATTTGTAACAACTGTAAATATTAAGAAAAATAAAGTAATTTACCTTCATTTTGCAATGCCAAAGACTTGAAATTATAATAAAGCTGAAGTCGTTTCAGGCAACCCCTGACACTAGACACTAGATGGCATGACACTTGTCTGAAACGCGGAGAATTCAAATTAATTTGGGTGACGAATCAAAGTTCCCGCGGGGGGGTCTCGCCGGAATTCCTATGAAACGAAGTACCAAAATCAACCCGACCGAGCACCAGACTCAGCTACTGTAAACTGTATGTAACTTATTTGTCCAAACACACATTCAACCCTCAGGTACCTAAAGGCCTTTCGACCTTACTTGTAGGTATCAAAGATAAATTCCGACATCGAGGTTGATATCGGATTATGTCAACGAGACGGCCATTGAAAATAACCTGTCCGCAGGGGCGTCACGACTGGGGGGGGGGGGGGAGGGGGGGACGCCCCCCCCCCCCCCAATGCTGTCGGCCAGTCGGTAAAAAATAACAGAGTCGGCGCGAAGCGCCGCGATTTTTCGTCAAAACAGTTGATTTTTTTCATGAAAACTGTAAGTTTTTCTGAAAATTGGTCGATTTTTCTGAATATCAGTGGACTTTTCTGAAAATCAGTCGATTTTTTTCAAAACTGTCATTTTTTGTTGTTGAAAACAGTCGTTTTTTCTGCAGAAACAGTCGGTAAAAATTACCAGACAGTCGATAAATGCCTCGTCCCCCCCCCCCAAACATTTTGGCTAGTGACGCCTCTGCCTGTCCGAGCCGAAGGCCAGGCAGGTTTTGAAAAATATCTGCCGATCGCAGCGAGGTTAATATTTTCAAATGGCCTTGGTGCTTTTTATTCCGATATCAACTGAGATGGGG
This sequence comes from Branchinecta sandiegonensis, assembly GCA_030848855.1. Lineage (NCBI taxonomy): Eukaryota > Metazoa > Arthropoda > Branchiopoda > Anostraca > Branchinectidae > Branchinecta > Branchinecta sandiegonensis. The sequence continues at coordinate 25,255,804 of JAUPMV010000001.1, read as the reverse complement.
GTATGTTAACTATTATAACTTTCTCGAACAGAATCTTTTTCTTATTTGATGGTGGAAAACGGATACGTCAGCTGAATTTTATTGGAGCTATATTTCGGCCCTTCGTGGCAAGGGTCCTCTTCAGGCTCAAAACCGCTCAAGTTGGAAAGACGAACTTGTGGGAAACACCATCATTTTTTGACGGTGCAAAACGGATAAGTCAGCTACGTTTTATTTGAGCAATATTTCGGCCCTTCTTGGCAAGGGTCCTCTTCAGGCTCAAGCCTGGTGTTTCCCACAAGTTCGTCTTTCCAACTTGAGCGGTTTTGAGCCTGAAGAGGACCCTTGCCAAGAAGGGCCAAAATATAGCTCCAATAAAATTCAGCTGACGTATCCGTTTTCCACCATCAAATATGATTCGCAGTCAGCTTGGGCTGAAGGAATATTTAATCTTTTTCTCCTTTGGTATCTTCTTTGGTAGTACTTATTTGCTACTTTTTTAGGGAATTTTTGTTTAGTCAGATGGCAAACCTAGCCTACTGTAGAAACGTAAAAATGACTACTTATGTGACCCGGGCATTCCTGTTTAAAACAAAACAATCCTTATCCAACACCATCTTTTCATTTGTGGCGAAGCTCTTAGAGAAACAGAGCCTACGGTTTTCATTTATGGACTGTTTAATTAGAGCAAAATCAAGAAGAAAGACTGTTGTAATTGCTCAGTAGCTGCCTTTTTGAGAGTGGAGGAAAATAAGCTGAAGTAAGTTGGAAGTAATGTTGTTTCAGTTGACAAGTTGCATTCAGTGGGAATGTGGTTTGTAACAAGGTATGACCCAGGTTGGTTGGCTAGGAAACATTTTTCTTTCAGTTTGTGACAAAAAAAAATTCTGTAATTTTTCACCATTTTTTGCTGTATTGTTTTTTAGTGTTTTTCTTGTTTTTAATGGCACTTGCCTTCCGGCCAAGTGCCATATACCGATAATTTTTCCGTCTGTATGTGTGTCCGTCGGTCGGTCCGATGATCGCGAGTTAGGGTACTTCCAGATGTGCTAGGACGATGAAACTTGGCAGGCTTATCAGGGATCCGACCAAACTGACTTGGAAGAAGTCACTTCCCCGATTCGACCATCAACCATCGTGGGGGGAGTGGAGGGAGGGGAATCCGGAAGATTGAGGCATGCGTAACTTTCCAACGGGTGATCGGCTCTGAATGAAAGTTGATATCTGGAAAGAACACATGTCTCACATGGCCCATTTTACGTTCGAACTGGATTCGACGACTGTGGGGGGAGTTGGAGGGTGGGTCCCGAATTCCGGTTATTACGGGTTAAGGTACTTCCAGATGTACTAGGACAATGAAACTTGGCAGGCGTATCAGGGACTTGACCAGATTGACTTCAGAATAGTCACTTCTCTGATCAGACCATGGGGGGGTGGGGGGAGAAATCCGGGATCTTGAGGCAAGCATAACTTTCGAACGGGGCATTGGACCCAAATGAAACTTGACAGTTGGGAAGAGCTCAGGTTGCGGATGTCCCGTTTCGTGTCTGGACCTGGCCCGATGATTCTGTGGGGGGGGGGGGATTGGAGGGGGACCGGCAATCTCGGGACAGGCTTAAAGTGGAAGGATCGGGATGAAGCTTGATGACAAGAACTAGGACAAATTGTAAATACGTTTTTGATGGAAACGGACCGGATCGGCGTATTGTGGGGGGGAGGCGGGTAGAGGTAATTTCCCGGAATTCAGGATATAGCGAGGTAAGGTACTTACAGATGTAGGCTATCTGGACGATGAAATTCGGTACTCATATTAGGGATCCGATCAGATTGACTTGGTAGCAGTCATTTCCTCGATGGGACATCTTCGGGGGAGTGGAGGGAATTGGAATACGGATTACCGGAATTTTTGGTCATGCATAACTTTTCAACGTTTGGTCGGGTCCGAAGGAAATGTGATAATTAATAGGAGGACGTGTTTCTGATCTATCGATACACTTTCATAATCTCCAAGGGCCCATGATCATTTGTACCTCAATTAGCCTACAGGCTATGCTTAAAAATTAGTTTTTAGACCCCTTAAAGTGCGTATCTTAATATCTTAATTGCAAAGTGAACAAAATACTGTTGACCAAAAGATACATTTTCATGGTTATATTTGACGGTGCAAAACGGATAAGTTAGCTACATTTTATTAGAGCACTAAGTAAAATGTAGCTGACTTATCCGTTTTGTACCGTCAAATATGATTCGCAGTCAGCTTGAGCTGAAAGACTATCTATTTTCATGATTTTCAAGGGCACATGATCATTTATACCTTAAATAGCCTACAGGCTATGCTTACAAATGAGTTTTTAGATCCCTTAAAGTGGGTATCTTAATTGCAGAGTGAAAAAATACTGTTGACCACAAGGTACATTTTATTCGAGCACTAAGTAAAATGTAGCTGCCTTATCCGTTTTGTACCGTCAAATATGATTCGCAGTCAGCTTGGGCTGAAAGACTATCTGTTTTCATGATTTTCAAGGGCACATGATCATTTGTACCTCAAATGGCCTACAGGCTATGCTTACAAATGAGTTTTTAGACCCCTTAAAGTGGGTATCTTAATTGCAAAGTGAAAAAATACTTTTGGCCACAAGGTACATTTTCATGATTTTCAAGAGCCCATGGTTATTTCGCCTCAAGGGTTTTGCTTTCAAATGACGTTCCAACATACTAAACGCAAAGTAGAAGAAACATTTCTAGGAAACGATACATTTTTAAAATCTTCAATGGCCCATGGTCATCGATGCCCCAAATATTTTGCATACAAATTCAGCTTTAGCCTCTTTAAAGTCCGCATTTTAGCCGCAAAATGCAAAATCATCATCATCATCATCATTTGTGTAACAGTGCTTTTGCTGAAAAAATAGATTCCTAGCCCTCTTCAAGTGCGCATTGTAACCGCAAAGGTCATGGCATATTTTGGACTAAACCATGCATTTTCATGAATCTGAGATCCGTAGTATGCTTTCAAGTGCCATATGAGCTTACAGCTCTTTATTTTGATTATTTATTTTCTTGGAGGTCAGGTTCTACTTTTCAGTAGTTGGGGAAGAGTGCTCTGTTTACTTCTGCGGAGGTTGATGCGGCTTCGTATCATCCTCTCTGGAGGCTGATAAGATATCCTATCAACCTTCACATAATTTATTGTCATGCTGTAGCCCATTTAATAAAGTAAATTGTAGGATGTGTATGAGTTGTGCATCTTTAAAGTTATTATCAAAATGTTTTATATATTGCTGTTATAATATAACTTTTCTCGAACAGGTATGATGTTCTTATGTCCCACAGAAAGCTGTATTATGACAGTTACTTTTGTGGAGGTTGTTACGATCTCTTATCATCCTCCAGAGAGGCTGAAATTAAGCCGTATCAGCCTCCACAGATGTTCATAGAGCATTTTTCATCAAAAACCATCGAGCACAAAAAAATACTTAAAAAATTAAAAATGATGAGATCGTCATACTCTCTTCGACAACCAGCCTATGTCCTACGTCATACCTTGTCACAGTCAGATGTCCACTGAAAATACAGCTTGTCAACTGAAACAACATCCTACTATCCCTTGTTTTCCAAAAGCTAGTTATTCAGCATTGATCACTATCTTTGATCTCGAATTGTTCTGGTTTTCGCAAGAGCCAACACTTGGTTTGTTATTGTTTACTTTTTACTTCCACTGACCCCTAGAGTACGGTAGTCATTTTAGTAAACCTGTAGTAGGCTTTCACGACCGCTAGATGGCATCGGAATCACAAAAACTAAAAGACTAGGTAGAAACTGAAGTGCTTGGGCCCCAACAGTAGTCATTTTAGTAGGTCTACAGTAGGCTTGGGTTGCTACTTTACTAAAATAAAATTCTCTACCCCATTAGCAAAAACGTAAAAAAGAAGAATAACTCCTACCTATAAAAATATTCTGTTCGAAAAAGTTATAATAGTTAATATACCTCCATCTCGGTTCAAATCAGTATAACAACCATGACGGCCAACCTTCGGCTCGGATAGGTTATTTTCAATGGTCGTCTCAATGTTATTAAAGGTTAATTTCAGACATCGAGGTTGATATGGGAAAATAACACCGAGACGGTCATTGAAAATAACCTATCCGAGCCGAAGGCGAGGTTGATATTTTTAAATGGCCGTCGAGGTTGTTATTCTGGTATGAGCTGAGATGGAGGCATGTCAACCCTTGTAACTTTTTCGAACAGAACTTTTGTTTAGGCAGTAGCCTACTCAATCTTCTTTGCTTGGTATTACTTATTTGATACTTTTGTAGGGAATTTTCGTTTAGTGAAATGGCAACTCTAACCTACTACGGAAATGTGAAAATGACTACTGTTGTGACCCGTGCATTTCAGTTTAAGGATCATATATATATATATGATCCTTATCGAACACCATCTTTTTCATTTGTGTCGAAGCAGATGCCATCTAGTGGCGGACTTGATCGATAGAATTTATCAAGGGGTACTTATAGAGATAGAATCAATCAACCTTAAACCGGTGTTGCCACCGGTTGCAGAATTCTGTGATTAGTCATACATTTTCGTGTCTTCGACAAAGCGATCAAGAACTCTGCGACCGGTTCCTTACCAGTAAATGCAAAAATGAAGCATAAAACTTCAGGCGTATAATCATGAAGATGGTGAAGCGAGATTTCTCGTTGATAGTTGGTAAAAGGACCAAGTTTCATAGGTGCCAGAATGTCATTGTTTTTTCCAGCCAAAAGTCATACGTTCGATCAGAAAAAGTGGCAACACTGAAGTTTTTATTAATGGATGTTTAATCAGAGCAATATCAAGAAAAAAGACTGGTAATTGCTCAAAAGCTGCCTTGTGAAGAGTAGAAGAGATAAGCTGAAGTAAGCTGGAAGTAATGTTATTTTAGTTGACAAGTTGCATCTTCATTAGGAATGTGATTGTAACAAGGTAAGTCCCAGGGTGATTGGCTGGGAAAGCAAAATTTTCTTTCAGTTTGAACATTTTTTCTCGGTTTTTTTTCGGGATTATTTTTAATGTTTTTTTTTTGCTTTTCTTTCTGAAAGTGATGTCTTTTACTTATTTTTTGGAGGTCAGGTTCTACTTTTCACTAGTTGAGGAACAGTGCTCGATGAACTTCTGCGGAGGTTGATACGACTTCGTATTATCCTCTCTGGAGGCTGACACGATATCATAACAGCCTCTACAAAACTCATTGTCATGATGTAACTACCTGTGGGACATAGGAAGATATGCACTACATACCTGTTCGAGAAAAGTTCTAAAGGTTAACTTCAGACATCGAGGTTGATATCGGAAAATAACACCGAGACGGTCATTGAAAATAACCTATCCAAGCCGAAGACGAGGTTGATATTTTTAAATGGCCGTCGAGGTTGTTATTCTGATATGAGCCGAGATGGAGTATGTTAACTATTATAACTTTTTCGAACAGAATTTTTGTTTAGGTACTACTCAGTCTTCTTTGCTTGGTAGTACTTTTGTAGGGAATTTTCGTTTAGTGAAATGGCAACTCTATCCTACTACAGAAATGTGAAAATGATTACTGTTGTGACCCGTGCATTTCAATTTATAACAATACAATCCTTATCGAACACCATCTTTTTCATTTGTGTCGAAGCAGATGCCATCTAGTGGCGGACTCGATCGATAGAATTTATCAAGGCGTACTCTTAGAGAGATAGAATTAATAGAATTCTGTGATTTGTCATACATTTTCGTGTCGTCGACAAAGCGATCAAGAACTCTGCGACCGGTTGATATAACTGATATAGTTTGATATAACTACCCGTGGGACATGGGAAGATATATACTACATACCTGTTCGAGAAAAGTTATTAGGTTGATATCGGAAAATAACTTTTCTCGAGCAGGTATGTAGTGTATATCTTCCTATATCCCACCGGTAGTTACATCATGACAATGAGTTTTGTAGAGGTTGATACGATATCGTATCAGCCTCCAGAGAGGATGATACGAAGCCGTATCAACCTCCGCAGAAGTTCATCGAGGACTTTTTCTCAACTACTGAAAAGTAGAACCTGACCTCCAATAAGTAAATAAAAGATATCACTTTTAGAAAGAAAAAATAAACGAAAAAACACTAAAAATAATCAAGAAAAAATACTGAAAAACATAAGAGAATTCAAAATTGAAAGAAAATGTTGCTTTCCTAGCCAACCAACCTGGGCCATACCTTGTTACAATCACATTCCCAATGAAAATGCAACTTGACAACTGAAACAACATTACTTTCAGCTTACTTCAACTTATTTTCCTCTACTCTCCAAAAGGCATCTTTTGAGCAATACCACATTCTTTTTTCTTGATGCTGCTCTGATTAAACAGCCCATTAATAAAAACTTCAGTGTTGCCACTTTCTCTGTTGGAACCTGTGACTTTTGGCCGGAAAAAAAAATGATATTCTGGCACCTACGAAACTTGGTCATTTTCACCAACTATCAATGAGAAATCTCGCTTTATCCTCTTCATAATTATATTCAACTCTTATGCTTCACTTTTGTGTTTACTGAGAAGGAACCGGTCTCAAGGTTTAACCGGTTTAAGGTTGATTAATCCTATTTCTCTAAGAGCACGCCTCTATCTATCGAGCCCGCCGCTAGATGGCATCTGCTTCGCGACAAATGAAAAAGATGGTGTTGGATAAGGACTGTATTGTTATTAACTGAAATGCACGGGTCACAGCAGTAGTCATTTTCACATTTCTATAGTAGACCATAGTAGAGTTGCCATTTCACTAAACAAGTCGGAAAAGTTATAATAGTTAACATACCTCCGTCTCGGTTCATACCAGAATAACAAACTCGCCTTGGGCTCGGATAGGTTATTTTCAATGACCGTCTCGATGTTCATTTCCGATATCAACCTCGATGTCTGAAGTTAACCTGTAATATACTTTTTGCTAACTGTGTGACGATCAAACGCTAGCAAGTGATTTGTATGAGCTATTAAAATTTAACTGAAAAACCAACTTATTTTTGTGTCATTTAATTGAATACACTGAATTATTTTGATTCTGCTAAGGGATTTTCTCATTTTCCACTATCTGGTCCAGTTACGACGTTCAGAATATCTGCGGCCGTCCACACAACGTGAATTCTACTATGACGCGGGAAATTTGAATCTCAACACAAACGCGGCTTTTCAGTGGGCAGTGGTGAGCTTGGCGAAGACTGCTTAGTGCCTGAACAAAAAAAAATCATAAATCTTTCCCGTAAGGCATACAACAGAGATACAAGCGCATAGAGGTACCACAAATCACACGGAAGTTCCACTACTAAAAAGTCGTCGAACAACGAAGTAACGCATTTTCAGCGGGTCTTCAAGCCAATTTAAGTGAATAAGTGATGGGTAACTGATTGTCCTATCCCAGCTCTTTTCGGTTAAACTTTAAGTAACCTTTATTTTACTTATTCTAGGATACGGCCGCTACCTCGACCTGAACGGCTGTTATGACAAATACATCAATCTCAAAGGCGTGGAAAAGGGGGACTACATGACATATCTGTCAATTTTCCACCAGCTTTATGAAATCCCCAGAGAAAGAAAAGGCGCAGATTATCGGAAGTACATTGAGGGACTTCTAGGATATCTCGGAGATTATTTGTCAAGAGTTAAGCCCATGATGGATCAGTCGAAAATGGTCGAGTCGGTCCAGGCTGAGTTTAATAAGCAGTGGGAAGCTGGAACGTTTCCTGGATGGCCGGTGAGTTCTCGGTTCTTCAAGCAGTTCTGTGTGTTCTTTTGCTTGGCAAAATGGAGGGATTTCAGCGTAGTTGACAAGGGGTAGTGCTACGTTGACCTCAGTTCCTCGTGAGACGCGGATGGCGTCGTGGCTGAGTGGTTAGCACGCTGGGGTTGTAAGCGTAGGGGCGCTGGTTCTAGTCTCGGTGGTGCCGACCGTTTTGTTTGGGGCGGGTGTGTGTGTTTGTGACCCTGTAAGACAAGCGGAGTCCAAAGAGCTTCAAAGGGATACGTAGAAAGTTTTGGGGAAGGTAGCAGGAAGGATGTGCGAAAGCACTAGGTTGGTTACCCACGACCGCTTATTGCACTTCCTGGATTAGGGCCGAGAATCGAACTGGCGAGAATCCCCAGCTCGACCTGACATGCATTGCGCTGCGCTTTACCTTACACCATCATCAAAAAGAGAAAAAACAAAGAATTTACCATTTTAATTTTAAACATAAGGTATAGAATTTTCGGCTTTTAGACTGAATAAGCGGCTGTTGACAACTATTCTGAACCTGTACGTAGTTGGAAACATTTTCGAACCCTTTCTTAAGTGGTTAATCACAGCCTTGGATCAAAGTTTAAACAGAAATTCGAAATATAAAAAATTACTCAAAACGGATAAGTTCTTCAGTAATCAGTGGTATCGAAATTAGTACACTACTATAATATTATTGAGAAATTAGATAGTCAAGCTTTCCAACTTTTACCACAGGCCAGTTTCGCATCCCAGTAGCTTAGTTTTTGTTGGGTAGAGTGCAATCCCTCTATTATTCCGTGCAAGAACCTCTTACCTATAGAGATTATCTCTTAGTTACAAAGGTACATCCCATCTTCTCGCAGAAAGTATTCAACCCGTGACATGAGGAAATAGACTGTTTAGAAGAACTGGCCTCGAGCGGCTCATTGATGTAGCCCATTTATATCTGTCGGCTGTAGTAGTTCGTAAACTACTCAGTGACTCAGTAGAGCGCCGAAGGTCGCGGTTTAGAACCCCGCATTGTGTCCTTCATTTTAGCCTTTCCTTTTACTAGCGTACAGTAGCTGGATTCGAAGAAATGCGGAGAAAATTTCCAGTGTCCTTTTGTTTTACATAATCTTTTTTCCATCCTCCGATACCATGAATAACCTCATCGTTCGTCAGCGAGGTTTGTATGATGATGTAAATAATGAATACTTTGTTCTTGTAAAGGGCTACTGTGTGGTCTGTGTGTAGCAGAGCAAAATAGCACTAGGGAGTTGCGCCAAGACTTGAAAAACGTGACACACACTCGAATAGCAGCGATATTAGCACCACTAGCGATAAAGAACGTCCTGAATGAAACTCATTCAGTCGTTCACCGGCGCTGTCTCCAATAACTTCTTAATCTGGACAGTGCAAAAAAATAATAAAGCCTCCATGTATCCTTGGTGCTTGCAGGCCACCCTATTCGCTTACCCTATTCGCCCACCCTATTCGCCCTATTCGCTTTAAATGCCGCAAGTGGTCGGCGCTACGAGTATGACCCGTTTGCGAAGCATGCAAAGCATAGGTTTTGGCGCTACCCCTAGGGTTACTTTGCTCTGGTGTGTAGAAATGTATCTCCCTGCAACTGTGTTGCTTCTAGTCGTCACTCGTTGCAATGGGGACAGCGTGGCGCAACCGTCCGTGACGACTATACAGCGCAGAAAGTTTCTCCGAGAAAGGATTAAAGTTAACTGTAGTATTTGCTACTGGGATTAATCTTATCTCTACTGGGATAAGATTAATCCGAATTAGAAATAATCTTATCTCAGTAGAGACAATATTAATCCCAGTAGCAATACTGCAAGATTTTTTTTTACAGTGTGCTCATCACAACCTTAAGGTTTGCACGACCAGTCAAAGTTCATCCAGCCGTGGCGAATTTGAATTTCAGCAACAGTGTGGAAAAGCTTGGCTTATTATCACGTCTGAGAGATGATCAGGTAGCCCAAGATCACTCTGAGGAACGCCCTCTGTTTCGAGCAATAATGCTAGATAGTTGCCAAATTTAGGCATAGAGGTACAAGCGCGTCCGTAAGAATAAGTTCGTTCAATAAAACCGATTATTCGGAAACAGAGAAGTAACGCATTTTCATCGGGCCTTGAAGTCTATTTTAGTGAATTAGATGATGGATAACTAGACTCTCGTATCTTAGCCCTTTCGGTTAAATTAAATTAAACCTTCGGAAACTTGGCTCGATTGATTCTAGGGAATACAAATGGATTTATCTACCCAGGTAATTTATGACCAAGATCGGATGTGTTTCAGATCTTTTTCCAAGCCGATTTTTCCAGTTTTCTACAAGATGCTCGGCCCGCACAGGCAGACGCAATTATTTCAATCCCCCCCCTCCCCCCGACCAAATAATAGGCTATAACCCCAAAGGGTGATTAGACTTGTTGAGAGAGAACCGGTTGGAGCTCGTGTCCCACTCCCGCAAAATCTCTCCACTGTGAATACCCATTAAGGCCAATCTCGACTAACATTACCAACAAACTTTGTCTCTGATTGGTTTGTACAGTCCGTTCCTCCGACAGACCAACCGCAAACGACGCGAGCTGCAAGGCCTAATTTGGATGAATTTCTCCGTGAGAAGACTAGGTTTGGCAAGAGAGCAAAAGCACGGAAACAACTGTGAAACGAAAATCGAAAATAGATTTGTTGTGCTTGCTATTGAACAGGAAAATGATGGAAGAGTATCAGGGTTCAGTTCTGCTTTAATGATAATAACATCCAAGTAGCACTTGAGATTAATTATAATCTTATCTTTCAGAAAGAAGCTGGCGGCAATTTAGCATACACCGGAGCACGCTTGGATCTCAGCGGCTTCAGCTCCTGGGAGGAGCTCGCTTCGCTCGGTCTTGACAGGCTCAAATCCGCTCTCACTGCTCTAAACATGAAGTGTGGTGGGACCTTGGAAGAAAGGGCGCAGAGGTTGTTTGCGACCAAGGGGAAGAAAATGTCAGAGATTGACCAATCATTTTTCGCCAAGGGACTACCCAGCCGTGAGTCCAAGATCAACAGTGATAAAACGAAGGAAATTGGGTTCCTGGAAGCCCAGGTTTACCGGTACGTGGTAGTGTCATTCCCTCTGGGACCGGGTTCGTTTCTTACAGTCCGTGACGTTCAACAGCCTGACGAGGACCATCAGTGCCGTCTTTACCCTTGGGCCGGTGCTGTGGGGCCAGGGGAAATGAGAGGCCAAACGGGGCCGATGTAAACTGTCGAGAAATGGGGATACGATTGCTAGCCGCAGGCCCTACCTGATGAAAAATTCTTTGATTGTGTAGTTGTACGAAAAAGTTGCATGTATTGATATGATGATGATATGATGATGATGATATTTATTTGTCTTCAAAGCCCAAGGGCCATAACAAACACACATAAATAACAACATATAAATACAAAAATAGCGGTCACACTACTACACTAAACCCCACTCAGACACTTTTCCCTGTGCAGACTGGCCACTCTGAGGAACCTCGCCAGGTTTCTTATACTAAGAAAATCCCTACTCCGCATAATATTTAACAACCACTTCCTCCCAGGAATCCCTCCCTTAAAAATTTCCTCCCTCAAATCCTCAATTACGTCACATCCACACATAAAATGAATTAGATCCTCATCTCCCTCACCGCACATTGGAAAAAAGTAAGGACCAGATTTCTCCCTAGCACTTCCCAAATACTTCCGTCTTTCACCAAGTGGCAAGCTATCTGCCCTCATATTTAAAATTAGTTTCATTTCCTCTTTTTTTAGACCCGCTTTAAAATAAATTTCTTCACCCCAAATCTCTTTAGCCTCTGCATACAAACTCAAAGATCCACTATCTCTTATCCTAGCTAACCAAACCTGGATTTCTTGGTCAATTAGCCTACTACTAACTTCTTTTGACACAAATCCTAGCTCTCTCCCCGGACCCTCCCTTTATTCCACATATAACCAAGCCCGCAACTATATAATACTGAACGAATCTGGAAAGCCCAGGAATCGTGTGTTTCATCCTTCAGTGACTCAAGATACGCATCTTTCAGTAGTCTTTCACCCGGCAATGTTAATATTTTTTCACAATACTTAATCATTTTTACTAATCTAACACTCTTCAGCGACCTTAGGCCTAAATCCCCCCTAACCACCAATCCATTAATTTTATTACTTAGACCTAGTGCCCTTTTAAAATAACTTAACTGTAACTGTTCTAACTTTTCCCCCTGACAAAAACCCCATATTTCGGCCGCATAATGGACTGCCGGCAACACTTTCATATTAAAAATATCCTTAAATACCTTTAAATTGCAACTCCTTCTTATATCACTTCTAAGTATCATGTTGACACACCTTTTACCTCTAGCTATACGAAATTCTACATGCTTCCCCATTTTCCCCTTTGCGCTGAACTTGCATCCAAGATACAACTATTCCTCCTTCACCTTCAAGTTTCTCCCACCATAAGTAAATACCATACTGTCTTCAATTTTTCCTCCTTTCCTGAATACCACCACCACTGTTTTATCCGTATTCAATTCTAATTTCTTAACACTTAAATAATCTTCTAATAAATCAATCAACTTTTGAAGTTTCTCCGGGCTTTCGGCGACCAGGACCATATCGTCAGCAAACAAAAGGACACACAATTTTACAAGGTTTAGGGATACCATTGGAGCTCCTCGTCCCTCCATGTACCCTTCAATATCATTCAAAAACAGGGCGAAAAGCTTCGGCGATAGGGTGCAACCCTGTTTAACTCCAATATACGATCTTGCGCTCCTTGAAAATTTTCCCATCACCCTTACCACACAAGCCACCACCTTATACATTTCAACTATAATCAAAACAAATGCTACCGGTAGACCAATCCTTGCTAAATACTCTACAAGCAACGCTCTACTAACGTTGTCAAAAGCCCCCTTTAGATCCACAAAAGCTACGTATAATTTTCCACCTCTATTTTTCAAATATTTTTTCACCAACACCTTTAAAACGAAAATCTGATCTAAGGTACTAAACCCCTGCCGAAATCCTGCCTGGATACTACTTAATATATTTTTCTTACACAACCACTCGCTTAGCCTCTTATCAATAATCCTGCAATAAATCTTACTAATACTGTTTCCTAGATGAATCCCTCTATAATTACTGTGATTCTCCTTATCCCCCTTCTTGAAAAGAGGAATCATTATGGACGTCTCCCATTGGCTAGGCCATGATGCTTTTTCCACCAAGCAGGAAAAAACAATTGCCAAAATATGTATCAGGTATGCTTTGCCCCATTTCCATATCGTAGAGGGAACGCCGTCAATACCTGGCGCTGATCCTCCCTTCATTCCCTTTAAAGATTGCCAAACTTCATCATTTGTAACACTCTCAGTTAATTCCGAATCAATTTCATCTAAAGGGAAAAGCGTCTGGCTCCTATACAAATTACTCGAATTCTCCAACTCTTTTTGCTGATTCCTTGATTGTATATCCTTTGCTTCCAACACATCAGGCCATGATTCAGCAGGTGGTGTTCGGATATCATCTGGCGTATGTATTGACTTATTTACTAACTTCCAAAATTCCTTACTATCCTTTTTCCTACACTTATCTTCCAATTCTTTCACTTTACCTACCTCTGACACTATTTTTTTCCTAGCTAACATTCTCTTATATACTCTCCTAACACCACGATATTCTTCTAACTTTACTTTTACATCTTCTAAATTACAACTACCTTTAACTTTTCTTAACGCCGCCACCACTTCTTCACGCTTCATCGTACATTCCTCATCAAAATACTCCTTCCCTTTTTTTCTCTCTACCTTCTTATGTCTCGGTACTAGATCCGCCACCTGGTGAACAACACTTACTAACTGACCTATCGCTTCTTCCACCTTCCTCTCTCTTACCATATCAATGCATACATTTAATTTACTTTCTACTTCTGTAGCACCTAGCCTATCTACAAGTAGTAGTAGTATGTATGTAGTAGTATGGAATACTTTTATTTATCATGCCTCCGACTGGGTCAATCTTAAGTAGTAGTATTCGATAGCATCCAATCTTGCTGTAGTAGCATGCAGTGGCAACAGTTACTACTGCATGCTACTTTTTCCTACAACTCCGTACGACTAATTCTCGAAAAATTTTCATCGGGTATTGCATTGTTCTTTACGGTCCAGGTTTCACCAGGTACGTTGCAACGTCATCGTGTACCTCACCGGAATTATGCTTAGAAGTGACCGTAGTGTGGCCGACCAAGAAACTTTAGTGCTAATGTGCTGGCGTTCGCGCTTCTGAGTCATGAAAAGGGGCCAAATCCCATGGATGGCATAGGGTCCAACTATCGGCCGAAATATCGCTGCCAAAGCATGGAAGCCGACTATAAAATAAAGGTAAAGGCATCAGTATAAGCATATACAGGCAGGACTGGCGGTGCTGATCTCCGATTCTCAGCCTTCAGCCAGGAAGCGAAATGGGCGGTTGGGCGCTAGCCATACTGGTGCTTTTGCACACCCTTCCTGTCACCTTCCCCAGATTTCTCCAGGTCCCCATTTGACGCTGGGTGGACTTTGGCTTGTCTTACCAGGTTACGCCACAAACCCCCGCCCCAAACCAAACTTTAGGCACAACCGAGACTGGAACCAGCGACCCTTCGCTTGAGTTGGGCGTGCTAACCACTCTGCCAGGACCCGGCTGTTTCCAGCTTCTCGCGCCCCCATTGGTTTTTATGAGAAACACGGAAAACCGATATTTCTGACCAGTGAGCTCCTCGGAAGCGATAAGCGGGAGCCAGGTCTGACTCGAAAAGAGCAAAACACGGCCAGTGCAAAAAACAGCGAAAAATGAGATTGGAAGTTGCAATTCGCGGAAATGAGAATTGATGCATCGATTAGGGACGTATAATGAAGTAATAAAATCGGTGAGAGGGGTCCCTTGAAATTGCAAGTAGCGAGTGCTGTAGGCTATGGAGTATATTAGAGATAATTATGCCTATTTACTTTATTGACCGCTCTGAACAAGGAAACCATAAATTATGAAATAACGCTATTAATAATAAGTAAGTAACTAGTAAACTGAACCACCAGTTGTCTTCCCTCTTCGCGTAATCTGTAGTTATGTTTCTATGTTTGTGCTGTGTTTACGTGCGTTGTCTTTTTTCTTTTTTGTGTACTACGTCACTAGGGCAACAAGCCCTCCATTGTTTCTTTTGGCGGGTGACAAATAAATTAAAATGAATTGATGCAATTTATGTGTAATCCGCCAATTCGGAAAGCGGATTATGTGAAAGGAAAATAAAATAAAACACATCAAAGCATAGGAAACAGTGCAGGTTCTTTAATTTCAAAAATACTTCGTGACAATATATTTTGATCACTGGGGGCCGGCAGGGATACGAGCTCGTTAGCTCGGCCCCATTTTAAACACTGACTATATAAATAACATGAATGAGTCGTTCCTCTGTATATGTGCACACAAAAGAAAGAAAGACTCGTTACATTCCGTATACCTACACACGCCATACCAAACTCTCCACACGATAAAAAAAAAATATTAACACCAAGTTGTGGCCTAAGCTGAAGGGATTCTAACTTTTTACTAGGACAAAATTAATAATTAAGGGTTGGAGATTTACCGGGATAACATAAACCGACATAAACGGGAACTAGTGAGTAATTTAATTTTTTGCCTTGAAGCTGACCACAGCTATACCAACCTTGTCCCTTTTTGCGATACTCTTACTATACTATATGTACTAAGTCCAAAACACGCCAGTGAACCTCGGGAAGAACGAGAAACGTCGCCCGAACGATGACTTAAATCCTTTGTCAACGCATCTACGGCGTTCTTTGGAGGCAGTTATAGTGACGCTTCCGGCTCTTCGCTAGGCACACGGCGATTCTTCTTCGGCACGAAGAGTCAGTCATCAAGAGTATTAATAGAAGGCTGCGGCATGCCTTTCCAGGTGTACAAGCTCTTTGCGGGCAGAGAGCGAGGGGAAAGTACGTAGACCTTATCATTTATCATTTATAGACTGGCCGACATTCTGGCCGAACAGCGAGAGGCTACAAAAGAGAACGTGGAGCGAAAGCTGGCTCGAACGGAAGGAGAGCGTGATGAATCTGACGAAGAGCAGGCGCAAGAGTCTGACGATGATAATGATGACGATATTCCCTATAACCCGAAGAACCTCCCCCTTGGTTGGGACGGAAAGGTAAGGACCCACGTGTGATTTTCGTTCGTGACATAAATATGAGGTTGAATATATGGTTCGTTGTTCTTCCTGGGGCGACCTTGAATTTCGACTCTCAGTTGATTTCCAGAATTCCTTTCCGGTTGAAAGTAAAACGAAATGGCTTCAAATATAATAGTAATAATAGAAGTCAGTGGGTCCGGGAAAAGGCTTGAAAAAGCCAAAGCAGTGGATAATTTGTTAAAAGCAGAGCTTAGTTTTATAAGACTCAGATAGTTTGAATATTGGAACATAAAAAGTAAGTAGTGCGAGGTGTGTAAGTAAAATTGATTGTATCAAAACTAAATTAAAAGGACAACCCATCATCTGTCATCTATAGAAATAAGTTTACTGATCGAGTTATTTCTTTTCCAGCCCATTCCGTATTGGCTGTACAAGCTTCACGGCCTCAACATTAGCTATAGTTGTGAAATCTGCGGCAACTTCACATACAAAGGGCCAAAGGCATTCCAGCGGCACTTTGCCGAGTGGCGTCATGCACACGGCATGCGGTGTCTTGGAATCCCCAATACGGCACATTTTGCCAACGTCACTCAAATTGAGGACGCCGTTAATCTGTGGGCCAAGCTGAAGACGCAAAAATCTGCCGAAAGATGGCAGGGAGAAGAGGAGGAATTTGAAGATTCGCTCGGAAATGTTGTTAACAAGAAGACCTATGAGGATTTGAAGCGTCAAGGCCTCCTTTAAGCATTTTTGTAACTTTTCTTTTTTAATAGAATTGGAACTTTTGTATCAGATGTCCCTTTCAAGTACGGACCGGTGGATTCGATGAATGCGGGGGGGGGGGGGGGTCATTTTCAACAAGTTCATTCATTTTCCTACAGCCCACGCTGACTGCGAATCATATTTGATAGTGCAAATCGGATACGTCAGCTGAATTTTATTAGACCTATATTTCGGCCCTTATTGGCAAGGGTCCTCTTCAGGCTCAGTACCGCTCAAGTTGGAAATATGAACTTGTGGGAAAACCAAAAAAACATAGCTCATTTTTCACAAGTTCATTTTTTAGTTAGAGCGGCTTGAGCCTGAAGAGGACCCTTACCAGGAACGTGAGAAGCCCGCCTAACATCTTTTAGGATTATCCTTTTCGATACAATCAGCGTAGGCCTACTAATAAGAAGTAGTGATTTGTTTTAAATTAGGAAACGTCATTATTGATAACTGTATGTCCGTACAAGAGGAAAGGTATGAGAAAGAACAAGAAGCAACAAAAATAAATAATTAATACACAATAATTCAGTACTAGCTTAAAATCACGTCATCACTGAACATTAGCCTAGTTGATTAGCCTACTAGGCAAGGGGTTTGGGGGGGGAGGGGTATTTTTAGCGTGTTCCACCCTACTTACCGTAGCTACCACGCATGACGTCATGAATTTTGGCTTCTTGGCGTCAAGGCTGGAACGCATTTTCGACAAAATGTCATGCCACGGGGTAATTCGACCAATCAGGTTACAGAGATTAGTAGTTACCACGCTTACTATTCTCCCGAGCATGGTATGCAAATAGTTACTGTTAATTATTATTTCGAGAAGGCTGAAACGGTCAGCGTAGTAACTTTTTACGGGGTTGGAACGAAAAGTAGCTAAGAGTTGTTATTGTTAGAAGGGGAGAACACGCTCTTTGTGGCACTCTTTTCATTATATCATCCGGACCAGTTCCAGCGTCGCAGTTGACATAAGAACTCAAATTCCACGGTGGTAATCTATGCCGTATCTGGGGGGGCGGGGGGCGCCCTCACCCCCTGAAACATACAAAAATAATCGTTTTTATAGGTTCAACCTCTGATCTATATCCCTTTTGTGCTTTTTGGCACGGAATAGGTCCGACACGCGAGTACCCTCCCCCTCCCCCCCCCCGGAATATATTCCTGGATACGGACCTGGTGGTAATCCTTGCAGATATTTTGATAAATCTTTCCTCATTCCTCTTCTGAAACAACTAAGACCAATAAAGTTGTCAGCCTATTCTCCTTTTACAGTCCAAGGCTTAAACTCGATAAAGCCACACAGAGAACCCTTGGAATCCCATTCACCCACGTCTTCTAACCAGAAGGCACATTCTCGCCATTCCCAGAGGATTTTTCTCTTTTTTTTTCGGGACTCACTCCCCGTAGGCTACACTGTAAAAAGTCCCTCCGTATAAAGATTAAAGTTAATTGCAGTATTTGCTACTCAGATTCATCTTATCTCTATTTGGTATTAATCTTATCTGCATAGAGATAAGAGTAATCCGAGTAGTATTTTAATCCCCAAAGATGGGATTGATTAAGAATGAAGCAGGGGTTACTAAGGGATTAGCTGGGATGAAGGTAACCCAACATTAACTCGATTTTTTACCATTCATTTTATCCTTCCATTTGTCTTGGCGGGGATCAAATCCATATTCAAAAGGTGAATTTTGTTCACGATCAAATGTTCTAATCGCTCTTTTGGCCTCTATTCTAATCTTAAGAAAATCATTTCATTTGTTTGATAAAGTTGTCTAATCTTTTTATAATACCTTTATGAGCAATTCCTGCAGAAAGAGAAGTGTAAACCGTTCGTGCTGATCCCAAAAAGTGTTGAGGTAAAAACGAATTAATATTCTTAGAGAAGTTGAAAAATCGTATTGAAAAAGGTATTCGAGATGAGGAATAATTTACGCTATATTAGCAATTGGAGTTTTAGGTTTCGTTGTGGACAACTTTATCAAACAAATCAAATGATAAAACTGTTCATCCAGTCCCGGCCCCACTTTACATATATACAAGGCCATGCCTTTGTTAAACAGGCAGAAGATAAGTCTCTTATCATTTTCAGATTGTTGATAAAGATGTAAATCAAGTCTTGAAGAGTACCACTAAGAAATAAAACAGATCCTTGAAGAAAGAATTAGGACGTAAGAAATTATTAAGATGAACCAATTATTTCTTTTTTAGCTACTTTGGGATTTATTTTTTTTTAAATCATAAGGATACTGGAACACTTTACTTTATGAATAATATAAGACTACCATACCGATAACGAGGATACGAACACGCTCTTCTTATTATCACATAATTTATTTTAATTTTATCAATTGACTCAATAATTACTTTATAATTATAAAGCTTAGTAATATATTTTCCAAATCCGGGTAAAACTAAAATATAGACCTATACCTATTGTTCTAGAAGCTTTAAGAGCGGAAGGATTTCTAGGGTAGAAACTAACCTGGCTCACGCCGGTCTGAACTCAAATCGTGTTTTTCGCTTTTAGAACCGCCAAATCCTTGAGGTTATATTTTCAGGGTAATCTAACTCCCTGGGGGAGGAAAATAAATACTGCAGTTAACTTTAATCTTTATACGGAAAAACTTTTTACAGTGTAATCGTACTACACTGTAAAAAAAAAATCTTGAAGTATTTGCTACTGGGATTAATCTTGTCTCTAAAAAGATAATCTTACCTCAAATTCGGATTAATCTTATGTAGAGATAAGATTAATCCCAGTAGCAAATACTGCAGTTAACTTTAATCCTTACTCGGAGAATCTTTTTACAGTGTAGTCCCTGGACGGGGAATGCTTCGATTATCATCACCATCATCAAAAAGGGACTCCCTTTCAGATTTTGTGGGAAGTGGATTTGGGGAGTTGCTGGGTTATTTGTAATAGATGTTACGAACGGTTAAAGGGAATTTTAACCATCTATCACCCAGTATTGAGCTTGTTCGGGATAAATAGTTAATAACTTTTCTCGACCAGGTATGTAATGCGCATCATCCTATGACCCACGGTCACTTATGTTACGATAATCTTCACATGGAAAGTTAGCAGTGCATGTGAATTCATATGCACCTCCAGAGAGGATATCAATCTAACTTTTCTGTGTGATGATTATCATATTACAACTACCTTTGGGACTTAGTATGATGTTGATGGTTACCACTACGTCCTAGGGTACCACTACTGTGGCGCCAAACTGCTTTCCCTCCAATTTGACAAAACGCTAGGTTCTTGCGTTGGTGGTGACGATAAGTTAGATGACCTTTTCAGATAACACGGTCAGTTACGACGGTCGGAACCCTGTCATCCAATCATGACATGTTATCCGAATTTCAGATACCAAGATAAAGGCAAAACCGGCTTAGACCGTCGAATCAGATACCATTGTATTTGCGTTTTCAGTGAGCCTGTGCTACCCAATAAAACCTGTTTCTAAAAACCGGATCGAGCCTGCTTTAAACGTAATGTGCGCCAAGCTCAATATATAAAGCTGTTCGAAAATGAAAGCCGGAATATTTCTTCAGCCAGGCTCAAAACTCACATTCAGAACGTTCCAATTCAAATTAAGACCAAATTCATAACATCTTAGAAGTTGTGTCTGACAGGAACAGAACTCGCGGCCGTAGCCCTTATATAATCCAACTTAACGTACTTTTAGCCAAATACACACAAACCTAGCAAATGAACTTAGCGCCAATAAGCTATCACCCTAGTTAAAGAAGCTGTTTCTGTTAAAGCACACCTCGCAATATTTACTGTTTACATTCCACCAGTCAGAACTATCTGAACACTGTACGAAGCCCTGGTTGAACAGATTATTCACGGCTTTGACTGCTTTAAGCCTTTTTCACGACGCACTGACTTCTAGCAGAAACTTGGCAAATTTAGATAACCGATTGTAGCCTACGCATTAATTGGCGAAGACAAGGCCCAATTCTCTGGATCAGATATTGAATTTTTGGGATCCCATCAAAACCTTTGGTCTTGTTCCATATACAATGGCGGGATACGTCGGTCGAACGACAAGAGGAAAGAAATGCGCAAAAACTTTCAAAAACTGCCAGCATGATCTAACTGAAATGAGGAAAGCACTGGGAAAGAACTAAGCTGCGCTCTGCTTTTGTATTTCTCTTATTTACATTTGTATTTCTTTAATATCCACAATTCTGAGCTGTAAATAGCCTTATTCCCGAGTTAATAATGACTAGTCAGCATGAATCGCCATTTTCTCAACCCGCAAAAATTCAAATTCAGAACACGCCAGTCTTAATTACAACCAGACCCATCTTAATTTTGTTAGTCCACCTTAAACCGGCATTTTCTCAACCCGCCAAAATTCAAATTCTCTACGCATGCATCCGAATTACTACCTCATCCGTCATTCGAAATTCCCTCACGTATTCGGCCTACTTTTGGTCTTCTATGATGTTCCAATCTCGGGAAAACATCTAGTTGTTAGTCAGCGTCGAAATGAAGCTAATATTTTGTTTTGTGTTACTTTTAGTTGTCCAGGTCACTTTTTCGTCCATTTCAAATATCAATCCCGGCCCCACGGGATTGTTCGCCCAACTTTCGACTACGCAGGGGATGGTGTTGTCGATCTTTCTGATTCTGACCCTAATTGCGGGCGAATTTGGAATAATTCCAATTAAAGGAGCGAATTTGCCCAGCATTATTGGTAAGAGCAAGAGGAGCACGGATACGCAACTGCTGCAGCTCTCATCGCAGCTTGAACGAGATTCTGTACTGAAGGTAAGTTTGATGCTTGTTTTTCTGCGCCATTTTCCAAGCCTCTTACCGCGCCTGTTCAGGCCATATGGCACTTGTAGCCTTCGGTTCAAGGGCCATATGGCCTATCGATCGCATTTGCGGTTTGCGATAGTTTTTACCGGTTTGTCCCATATAGACGAGAAATACTTACAATATAAAAACACCAGATCGCTGACCCCAGTTTTGCAGCCAATCCGGTGATTTCAAATTTCAAGGTGAAATGGAACCATCCCTGGCTATTTCTACAGTTTTTGGGATCCAAAACGTAAGTGGAGTTTGGGATCCCACTCGCGTAACGAGAGTGGACCTGTGACTACGTAAAAATTGTCCGTCTGTCTGTCCGTGTGTCAGCACGATAACTTTTGAAGGGGTAAGGATATATTGGTGGGGAGGATCCATTGGGTCAAAGTACAGGTCAAGTTCGCAGACGAGCCTTGTAGCCCGAGATTTAGGAGTGGGGGAGGTTTTTTTGTAAAGCCAATGAAACCAGTCGAACTAGGGGTAAGGAAACATGCAGTATCCATATCTGAAACTTGTTTTCTCGTCGGACAATTAACCAGAAAATTTGAATTTCTGCATTTCCATCGTGGAGTCGATATAGAGAGTGTTCACCTTTCTTTCAACTGTAACTAGTTACTATTTTCGTTCCAACCACGTGAAAAGCTACTGCGCTGACCGTTCCATCCTCTCGAAATAGTAACTATTTGCTCACCCCGCTCGGGAGCGTACTTAGCATAGTAAGCGTGGTGACCACGATGTTTGTGACGAGATTGGCGGGATTAGCGCGTGGCGGGATATTTTGCCAATAGCAGACAAGTTCGTTCCAGCCTTGTCGCCAAGAAGCCAGAGACCGTGTTTCTACGGCAAGTAGGGTGGAACACGACCTTAGGCTTTTCCCTATGGAAATGATGATGGTGCCAACACATCCTGATAGGTATTCCAGTCCGCACCAAACGCACAGTATGTCCGAATCGTAACACCCAGTTGAGCGCCAGTCATTTGTCTGCAGTTGGATTCAGGCGACACCCAATGCTTTTATCGGACAAAGCCCGAAAGTCTGAAATCTCGTCGTCAATTCGGGTTCTTTTTACGCGTTATAAATTAAGTTTCTTACACTTTTGTCTGTCAAAGCCAGAAAGTTTTGCGTCTCCGTGGGAAGTCAGAATACACGTAAGAAATCAAATTCTGTAAGCTTTTGTCGGCAAAGGCTGAAAGTTTAAGTCTCGTTGGCAAATTCGTTGATAGATCGGGATCTTTTACGCGTAACAAATCAAATTCTGTATACACTGAAGAAATGAAATTCTGACTGCTTTTGTCGGGCAAACCCCGAAAATATGAGTCTCGTCGACAAATTCAGTTCTTTTTATACCAAGCAATCAAGTTTTGTACACTTTCGGCAAAGCCCGAAAGTTTGTCTCGTCGGTAAATCGTGATCTTTTTACACGCAAGAAATAGCAAAGCCTGACACTTTTAAGTCTTGTTGGCAAATCGTGATTTTCTTGCAGATAAGAAATCAAATTCTGTAAACTTTGTCGGGCCAAGCCCGAAATTTTACGTCTCGTCGGCAGAAAGGGATCTTTCTACACATGGGAGATCAAATTCTGTAAACTTGTCGGGCAGAGCCCGAAGACTCCTTATTTTTGAGATCCCAAACGTCAGTGAAGACATCGTAAAGGTTGTCCGCCCCCCTGTCCATCTATGCCCATCCGTCTGTTAGCACGATAACTCTCGAACGGGTTGAGATATTTTTATGAAACATGGTTTGAGGATTCACAATGGGCTTTGTGGCCATACAATTAGGGATGGGGTAGGGGTTTCAAATTAAGGAGCGATAAAATATTTTTAAAGTCAATGCGATAGTCGATTTAGGGGTAAGGGGACATGCTGAGCCCGTGTATGAAAAATTATTTTCTCGTTGTAGTAGTAGTTGTCGGTAAAAATCAAGTCCTGTCGGCACAAACTGGACGTCCCCCCTCCCCCCAAAGGTAAAAAGGTTGTGACGGTCCTGCGCGCCATGTATACCCTGTTGCCATTTGCCTCACGATGTTTTCGCAAAATCAATAAGGAGTATGGAACGCAAGGGATATTTCGCAAACACAGCGGTCGACAAAGCTTACAACTGTCAAGTCATGGAAGTATGGATGCTCTGGTGACACAGGCCTACCTCTATAGGTCTAGCCAGATTGTTCAGTACAGGAGCGGAGTCCTCATTTGCAATATCTACTTTTCCTGCCCTTTTCCTATCAAACCGGAACGGCACAAACACTTATCGGGGCTAGATCTCTCGCGTCTGGCAGAATACAGCAAAAGAGATCGCTGGATTCGCTGGTTTTCTTTTTCTTCTGACATAATCCATCTGTTACATTACGAGATTGATGTTTTGCAAAGTACACGTCGTATCTATGATGGTAATCAATTCCACTTCACTAGTATTTCCATCCATTATTGTTCTCGAGATTCTACACTTCATAAATATATCACATCTCCTCTAATAGCATCACACTGATTATCACGCTTGTCAAGTTTGTTCTCTTTACGTAACATATCAGGCTCCCAATCATTGTTCCCGAGAAGCTTATTGGTCCGATGAAGACCGCGTTTTATAATTTTTTCAAGTTTGTCATCCAACGCAAGGGACACTGAAAGAGGCAAAAACCATCCGAAGCCTTGTGTAATTTGTAATAAGCATTGCTAACTTTAAAGTTAAAGGACCCCTTGCACTATTTACTATTCAACTTACAGTATTTTAGAATATTTGAATACTTTAGAACTCGGCTGTTTTTTCAACGAATAATGGTTTCAACGGTTTTGGCTTTTGCCTTTCCCGAGACCCGTCGACTTACAGCGAAAACACGGACAAATTTACATAATCGGTTTTTCTGATGGAAAAATTTCTAGCAGACAACCGGCGACAGCGTGCTACACATCGAAGGTAGCAAAACACGGCAAGTGAGAAAATCAGCGTGGTTTTGTTTGAGGGGTTAGAATGTACCGTACGAAATTGGGGTCTCCGAGTTTAGGAATATACGGAGTGATTATGGAAGTAGGTTGCGTTAGTATTATAGGTAAGACAGGTCCTTTAAGTAGTCAACGATCTCAGAACATCTTAGCAGAAACACTATTTTGTGCGAGGTGTTCTTTAATCTTTCTAACCTACGCTATCCGACCTTTTGTTTTTATCTTTCCCTATTTATTCAAGGTTGCACGAGAAGTTGACGCTTACGACTGTGGTCTGAAGTACCTTTGTGAGGTAGCTGGTCTGGCCGACTCCGAACTAACATTCAATGAGATGCTTCTTACTAAGATCACCAAGTAAGTGAAGGAACACGATTTACCATGGAAAACAGATACTCGAACAATGGGTTAGGAGAAGGCACGATTCGCGGAGTGTATGACATAAGTGTGAAACAAATGAAGGCCAACGAGCAAATTAATATCTCAATGTTCCATATATTACATCAGGAGGTTAATAGGCTATTGGGGTTCTGCATATTATTCTGTTCCAGAAAGTCGTCTAATCAAAACTGAGGATGACCCTTAATCTCCCCTCGACTTTTTTTGCACCACAACTCTTTCGGTAACGCTGTGGCCTGCAAAAGTCACCCAGTGCGCTTTTCTCAATACGAATTTATTATTACACTGTAAAAAAAATCCTCCGTATAAAGATTAAAGTTAACTGCAGTATTTGCTACTCAGATTACTCTTATCCCTATTAGGATAACATCGCTTTGTCGGGATGAAGTCCAGATAAAGATGAAAACCATCCTTAGTCGGTATCATTTCCTCTTGGATGAAAGTAATCCTTATTCGGAGATTACGCGTGGGTGAATGTACACCAGTATGTTGCTGATGCGGAAAGCTCTACCTATAAGTACGATGGGGCCCGATTCCCTGATTGTCATGCCTAAGAATAAGCGTGACTTAAATAATAATAAAGGATATATACTTAAAGGACCCTAATTGCTTTCCACTGTTATCGTAACCCTATGGCGACTTACGTGGCTGACCTCTGAAATCTCCCTCTTAACAAAATTCTTATGAACCGCTTTATTCGATTTTTTCGCTTTTTGGCGCTGGTCGAGATTAATTCTTGGGTTGCCAGACAATAACTTTGTTTTTGGGATCTCAAACCGTAAGTGGAGGTCCGTCTGTCCGTCCATCAGCACGATTACTCTCGAAGGGATAGAGATATTTTCTTCAAACTTGGAATGACGATCCATTGGGTCACAGTACAGGCCAAGTTCGTCGATGAGCCCTGTGCCCCATATTTAGGGGTGGGGCAGGGGTTCAGATTAAGAGACGAAAAAAAAATGTTTTCAAAAGCCAATGAGATAGTCGGTCTAGGGCTAAGTTATGATGAATCCATATCTGAAACCTATTTTCTCGCCGGACAATTAGTTCGTCCGGAATCCGGCCAAAACCGGATTTTTTTTAAAGTATAGTTTTATTTGAAGTTGATTGAATGTTGAATTTAGGGGTATAAAGATGCTAAAGTACAGGAAGTATGATGATCATTGTCTAACCGAAAGTAGTTCGCCCAGAATCCGGCCAAAGTTGGAAAATTTATTAAAAGTAAAAGTTTGATTTGACGTTGATTAAATGTTCGCTTTAGGAGTAAGAAGACATGCTGACAATCCTTTTCTTCGCACGAATCTGGCAGAAACCGGAAAATTTAAAAAAGTTTTATCTTAAGTTGATTAGAGATTCGACGTAGTGGTAAATGAATCCGTATATGAAAATTATTTCCTCGCCGGACAAACAATTCGCCCGGAATCCGGCCAAAACTTGAAAATTTGTTATAAGTTAACAGTTTATCTGAAGTTGGTTAGAGGTTCAATATAGGGGTAAGGAGATATGCTGTATTCGTCTCTAGCTTTAGTTTTGCCGGACAAGTAGTTCACCCCGCCCGAAACCGGATATTTGGCAGAAGTAAGGCAGGAAGTTTCGATCAATTTCGTCAAAGTAGATATGACGTAGGGGGGTAAAGAAAGACACATGCCGAATCCAAATCTGAACTTGGGTTTCTCGATGACGAGCCATTGGCATTATTATGTTTCTAAATATTAATGGCGAAGACCGGATAGGCCTATCCACAAGAAGCAATTGTCTGGATCAAATATTAAATATTTGGGATCCCATCAAAACCTTTGGTCTTGTTTCTTGAGACGTTGTCGAGTAGGCGCAGACGAATCATATTTCGCCACAGCGGACGGCGCTCGAGAAGGGAGGCGCCGTGGTTCGCTATGATTTCTTTAACTGTTCTTTGATAGTTATTCCACAAGTTCATTTTCCAGCTTGAGAGGCTTGAGCCTGAAGAGGACCCTTGCCAAGAAGGGCCGAAATATAGCAAGAAAATGTAGCTGAGCGCTAATAAGAGAATCCCTAATTTGACGAGAGAAATACGAGTATTTTTGTAAAACACTACTTCCGGACCATTAATCTTGAAAAAGCTATTTCTAGTATGCTTTATGGTTAAATTATTTTTCAGACTTGGGGGAGAAAACCCCTTCACCATGATGCGTCGAAACCCCGAAAACCCCATCTTCCCATACACAATGGCGGGGTACGTTGGCCGAACAACGAGGGGAAAGAAATGCGCAAAAACTTTCAAAAACTGCCCACATGACCTGACTGAAATGAGGAAAGCACTAGGAACGCAATAAGTGCATTTTTTTTTACTTATTTATAGTATTTATTTATTATCCAATATAACTTGCGACTAAATACCCTTATCCCACTAGGGGGTCACAACAGCAGAGCAAAATAACACTAGGAAGTAGCGCCAAAAACCATGCTTTCCATGCATCATAAACGGGCCTTACTCGTAGCGCCGCCCACTACGATCTGGACCAGAGCAAAATAACACTAGGGAGTAGCGCCAAGACATATGCTTTCCATCCTTTGCAAACAGGCTATACTTGTAGCGCCGCCCGCTAGCCTACGCTTGCGGCATTTAAAGCGAGACAAACTTGCGGGTTTATAAATTTCTAGTAAAGCAAAGGTGCGATCCGCACACACCAAGTAAACAATGAAGGCTGTACCATTTTTTGCAATGTCCAGAATATAAAGTTATCGGAGCAAGCGTTGGTGAACGACTGAATGAGTTTCAGTGGGGACGTTCACTACCGCTAGTAATGCTAGTATCGGTGCTATTTGAGTGTAGGGGCATCGCTATGGGTGGTGTGGGGGTGGCTATATTTCGGCCCTTCTTGGCAAGGGTCGTTGTCAGGCTCAAGGTGGAAAATGAACTTGTGGAAAGATGATTAAAGATCGTTTAATCGTTTGTCGAAAAATGATTACAAAGATCGTTTAATCGTTTAAAGTTCATTTTCCAGCTTGAGAGGCTTGAGCCTGAAGAGGACCCTTGCCAAGAACGGCCGAAATACAGCTCTAATAAAATCTAGCTGACTTATCCGTTTTGCAGCGTTAAATATAAAAGGTATCTTTTAACAGTTGTGTTACTGATATTTCTATTCCATTCATAAAAGTATTCCATGGGTCAGACAGATCCTGACATTTGTAAGGAAAGTGGTTTAGGTGTCCTACTTCACAATTCGACTTCTAAATGACATTTTATAGTTGCAGATACTAAAATCACTTTCTCTAGAGTTGTTCATTTTTGTCAAGAGGTAAATTACGGGGACTTATTCGATTTTTTCCAAAATGAATGTTCATGTTGTTGTTTTCTTGGTTGGGCGTCCTAGACCGGGCAAGTCAATCTCCTTTCTTTCTTTCTTTTTCCTTTTTTTGTCTTTTGTGTATAGCAAGGGTATATTTAGTCCCTTACAGTTAGCCTCTGGACATTGAATTTTTTTTTAAATAAACTTATTCTGTCTTATACGTAGCCTTCCAAAATTCTTTGAAGGTTCACCGAAAAAAGCTGAAATACGAAAACAAAGTTAAAGTATAGCTCGCAGTATTTGTTGTACATGTTCCGATATTAAAAAATATTTGAATACTGTAAAGCTAGGCTCTGCCTTTAACAAATTATCCACGGCTCTTTCTGTATTAAGCCTTTTCCCAGACCCATCGACTTCTGGCAAAAAATCGGCAAAATCCAAATAACTGGTTTTACGCATCAATAGTATGATAATACACCTGGAAAATAGTAAATCGTGGCAAGTGCAAAGATTAGTGCGGTGTCGCTAGCGTGTTCAGGATATAACATATGAAATTTAGGTCTCGGGGTTTAAAAATTAATGAATACAGTTATGGAAGAAGGTTGCATTGGCGGTTCTTTTAAGAATCACTTAAGGCCTTTTTCCGCAACACAGTTGTGGGCCACACACTTCCGAGTGTTTGTTGCGGAAACACGATTGTGTGCCACACAATCGAGCCACTAGTTGAAACTCACGGAAGTTTTGTCTATTTTTTGGCGGTAATTTCAAATATCTGAAAATAAAAATAAAATTCATGTAAAAACTCAATAAATAGAACTCCAGGCTTATTTCCTTACCATTCTGTACAAGAAGTATCCTCAGTTTTAAGTCTATATGCTTGAAAAAGTGAAAAGCTTTATTGTTTGGACACTATTTTGCTGCTGAGTTTGAATTTCCCGCCAGAATCGAGCCGCAAAATCGACGGTCACCTCGCCAGTTGTTTGTCAAATTTGAGCCACAAAGCGAGCCACGAAAATCTTGTTGGTCGCAGAAACACACTTGTGGGCTGCACAAAAGGCCGCGGTAACACACTTTTTGAGCCACAATCGACCCACAAACTGTTTGTGGGAGCACGGAAGAACGCCTTTATTCGCTTAAACAGACATGCTAACTCGAAGAAAATGAGTCGATCAATTGCTCCACTATCCCCGAACAAATTTATTCTTCGTGTGTGGAAGATCTTCCAAACATTTGATGGCTCTACGTAATTTCGATATTTAAGATTGACAACAGTAGGCTTCCACATTGCCTGCAGCAGCATTTTGCAGCAAGGCATAAAGTCTATGATTTTCTTCAGTAAAAAATAAGCTGGCTTTTCAGTTGAACTTTAAGAAGGCTGATTTTTAAATACCCCGAGCAAATCCCACCCCTCGTCCCCTACCATATAACTAGCTAGGTCTTAAGTTAACTAAAAAGTAATAACCCTAGTTAGAATTCATTAGTCCACCTTAAACCGACATTGTCTCATTACACCAAACCGAATGGAAATAATTCAAGTCATTGTATCATGTATCATTGTATCATATCATTTTTCCAATCGTAAACACTTGGAAACGATGATAACAATTGTTTTTTTTACGACTGGAAACAATTGTTTACGATTGTAAACAGTTGTTTCTACTTCTTTCCAATCGTTTGCGATTGTAAACCGTTGTTAACGATCGCATTTTTACGATTGGAAACAATCGGTTTCAATCGTGTTTCCAATCGTAGAAAAACAACTGTTTACGATCGTTTCCAGTTGTTTTCAGTTGTTTAAGATTGGAAAATATCCCATAATACAATTACTTGAATTATTTCCATACGGGAAATTTCAAATTCCCCACACACACGCGTCCAAACTACTAAAATACCTTTCAAACTCCCATCACGTATTCGACCTACTTTTTATTTTCTATTCTTGTTCACGCAAAAGACTACAGTTCTTCTAGTCAGTGTCAAAATGAAGCTGCTACTTTGTTTCGTGTTACTTTTAATCGCCCAGGTCACTTTTTCGTCCATTTCAAATATCGGGGCAGGACCGACGGGGTTGTTCGCCGAGCTTCCGACTACTCAGGGTTTAGTGCTGTCAGTTTTTCTAATTTTGACTATAATTGCGGGCGAGTTTGGAATAGTTCCGATAAAAGGGACAAAGTTGCCCAGCATAATTGGCAAGAGCAAGAGGAGTACGGACACGCATATGATGCACCTCGCAACGCAGCTTGAACGAGACTCAGTACTGAAGGTAAGTCTGATTTCCGGTTATTCCGTGCCGCGCCACCCCCATTCTGATTTTTATTTCCCCAAATTATGCTTTATTTTCTGAGCAGCACCAAGAAGAAATAAGCCAATAGAACCTTCGTCTTTGGTCCCATGCAGCGACTACCCTGACAAAACTGAGCTGAGCTAGAGGTATTTGCTGAGCTTCGAGTTGCTGCTCATCTACCTCTTCGCCGTTCCGCATATCAGAGGAATGACTGCAGGAGGCGGACTTACCCGCTCTGCAGCGCGTCCAGAAAACGAATCGGATTCTACTTTGGAAATTTCTTCTACGGCTTTACTGCGATATAGCTTTTTATAGAGGTAACGAATTGCGATGTTCCGCGTAGCTTCTACCCCCAACTCGTTTGCAACGGGCAGGGCAGGGTACAGGGATTTATTCGACTCCGCATGGTCGTATTACAGAGATAGGGAGACGGAGGTTCGTGTGCTTATTTGTTGATTAATTGCTAATTAACTTGCTAATCAATTAGGGCACCATGTGGCTCTTGGAATTTTTCTAGAAAACAAGGGTAACTCTCCGGTAATAAAGTCGAGCGCTACTCTTTGCCTTCACACTGCACAGCAGTGGCGTTTCGTCAGGCAACCAGCGTTGCCACATGTCGCACGATAGCGTGAATTTCCAGTCTATTCTGTTATTGTCACTCTTGTACTACGTAGCCATACGTAGGACATAAAAATGACTGTATTTCACAAAATGACCAAATGTGTCGTTTTTGCAGCAGGGATTCCGACCAGAATTGACTATTTCAAGTTTTTTTTTATGAAAGTAAAATTAAGATGTGTCATTTTTCTAGAGGCGATTTCGACCAAAAGCGAACATTTCATAAAAATAAATTTCACTCCCAATTCACTCTCTGTTTTGGGCCAAAAGTCGCTCTCTAAATATTTTTGATGTGGCAACCCTGCAGGCAACCCCATTACGGATATTTCCTGAAGTCCTCGCTACTTTCCTGATTTGCGCGAACCCACCTTGGCACTGTTGCATTTCAGCACAAGAAATTCCGTTCCGACATTATTTTCGCGAGGCTAATTTTTGTTTGAAACACATTCGAGCGCCACTCATCTTACTGGCGAACTTTCGGCTTTCTTTGCTTTCTTGGGCTCCAGCCTCGGAGGCGGACCCGGGCAGAGACGGAAGTGGCAAAAATGAAAATTGGAATGAAAAAGCATAGTCTTCAACTTGTCTATTTCATTGTAGTCTGCATTGTAGTCTTGTCTATTTTTCTAACATAATGACAAAGCACAACAGTAGTATTACTAAATTACCTTTCTGGTAATGTAGCAAAAAACAAACTTGTATTTATTTTATTTCTTTTTAAAATAGACAAGTAGACTTAAAAATGAAATAGACAAGTAGGCCTACCTATACTATTTTACACATTTTAATAACCACATTGGCACCTGGCCAGGGCCCTTTGCGAGGTTGGGGCTACAAGGCGGCTATCTAGTTTGCTTGAGCAGAAGCTGGCCAATGGACAGTATATGCCCCTGGAAAAAGATGTCATAGTATTTTTCAGAAAATTCCTTCCGGACTATTTCTTTTTTTGCCGCTAGACGCGCTAGAATAAAAATTAACAACGACAAGTTACTTCTTGTTGCACGTTTAACCAGGTTCGTTTGACCATTTTCAGTACCTCTCAGACCTGGCCATGTGTAAAACTGATTAAAGTGCCTCCGCCTCTATGTGTGCTCTACCCAAATCTGTTCTGTCAAACGTCATCAAGTTTGTCAATTCTGGCTTCCAATTCCATTGCTGACTTTTCTCGGGGCTAATTTGCGACTCGATATGAACCAAACCGAGATAACTTTCTTCTTCTTGTATTCACTTATAGCACAGGAATAGCTGGGGAGCGCGACCCTTTTTGCCTTCCGGTTGATCTTCTTCTAATATGCTGATCGGTCGGTCTATGGCACAATGGCACCTCAACTGGGATCACCGCCCAGGAGGAATTATCCTCTTCGTGTGGTTGGTGGGTTGACAATGGCACCCATGTGATCGGTATTGCTGTTGTTGTTTGGGTTTTGACGCGTTCGATCGAAAGGTCATGTGCGTTCGTATCACTCGTTCTTGCAGAACTTTATATTCACTGACTTGCTTGAGTATCCCTCCAATATTTTCACTGATTTCGTCTTATGTATATCACTTGTCTTGCTGTGGCAGATGCCTGCTGATCGTTATTTGTTCCTGTAGAGTATTTGGCGGCAATTCGTCACTGGATTTTATGAAAGGCGTATTTATTTCAGGTTGCGAAAGAAGTTGACGCTTACGACTGTGGTCTGAAGTACCTTTGTGAGGTAGCAGGTCTGGACGAATCCGAAATGACGTTCGATGAAATGCTTCTTACTAAGATCACTAAGTAAGTGACATAAAACAAAATTTGCAAATACAGCCGTCAATAAATAAGCCTTATTGCTTGACCACTAGCTTTAATCTTGAGACCCTGTATTACAGAAAAGACTGTGCAGAAAGTTTGGTCTGAAGATTCTGTAGCGTGCACCCACCCATCAGGGCCTCGCAAGTGCATTTTCGTTGGGGGGGCTGCAGAGCCAACCGAATCTCTCAAATATTTTACCGGATCCTCGAAACTGAGAATTCGTTTACAGAAAGGATTACGTACAAAGAGTGACACTAAAACGCAGCATGAAACAATATAAGCCACTAGGCGTCGTTTTGGCGAAGCCCACTTGCCGGGCACGATAGCAGTAACATCTTCTATTTATTGTACCCAAGACAAAATAAAACTGAGCGGCGCAGGTGAAAATAATCTAATTCCAATTTTTGTTTTCCCTGTAGACTAAAATTTAACTACAAGTTCTATCATTTACCATAAAATAAACACCAGGATCCTTAGAATTTTCAGAAACCGGATGGAGCTACGTCTTGGCAGCAGGAGCTACTGTAGGCTAGTCAATACTACGCATGAGCACATAAAGTGAGCGCCGCATGCGAGATTTTTTGAACTATCTTTTTCCTGTCAAATTTAACTATTGCCATGCAGATCCTGGCTTTTAATTTTTCTCAAATCCCAATCCTGAAACTGGCTTAAAACTCCAAATGACGCGCCCCTTCCACAAAATAGAGAATATTACGAAAAGCACCACAGGCAAAATTTTTTGAAACATATATGACTAGAGTGTCTTTTTGAGATCCAAAATAAAAATAAGGACTATCGATGAAATCATAGATCATCCCTTTTGTCTGCGACCAGTTCTTCACTCGAACTCTTCGAGGTTCGTGGTAACTACCGAATCCTGGCAATTATACCGAATAAGACCGATAGCCTATTCGGGATTATGTACAACTACCGAATCCCTGTTGTTATACCGAATTGTTTTGGCCTCGAAAAACTACCGAAACTACCGGTTCGTCGAAACTGGAACAAGAGTCGGGATTCGTGATAAATAGCGAGTCCTGAAAATTATACCGAATAAATTACAGAATCCCAATCATGATACTGAATAATTTTGGACCAACAGCCTACTCGGGACTACTACCGAATCTCTATAAAAATATCGAATAGTTCTGACATAAAAAATTACCAACTAATTTCAATAAATTCGCTTACGGAACTCGCGATAACTACCGAATCCCGATCGTCATACCGAATAGATTTGTACCAATAGCCTATTTGGGATTCTGTATCACTACCGAATCCCCGTAAATATACCCGAATAGTTCTGGTATCGAAAAATACCGAACAATTTTTGTAAACTTTTTGGGCAAAATTTTTACCGAATCTCAAAAAGTGTGGGGGTGCTAAAACATCAATTTTAGCCTATATCTGATTTTACATTTCCCTAGCGGCCTCCCTTCCCACCAAATCGTGTGTGTCAGCAAAGAGCTTGTTCAGGGTAAGTTCCTAAGCTTGCTTCTCTCTTGCAGCCCCCCCCCTCCAGTCCCACCAAGCGATACCGTAAGGGTTTTGTCCCTATATTCGTTAATTTAGGTTCTTATTTGTGGACTTACTTTTGCCTCGATTTAATCTTCCATCGATCAGAACCAAGATTATTTATCATTATAAAACTAAAAATTGGTCAGAAGAGCGTTCCTTGTGGAACACCACACAAAACAGGACATAGAAAATAAGACTTAGATCCATGTCATAAAGTGTTATTTCTATAACCTTTTTTTCAGACTTGGTGATGACGACCCCTTCACCATGATGCAGCAGAACCCCGAAAATCCTCTCTTTCCATACACAATGGCAGGGTATGTCGGTCGATCCACCAGGGGAAAGAAATGCACTAAAACTTTCAAAAACTGCCCACACGACCTGGCTGAAATGAGGAAAGCACTGGAGAAGAAATGAACTGTTATATTTTTACTTATTTATATGCCTATTTATTTATTATCCAAGACTCTGAGCTATACCTGCGACTAAATAACCCTTACAAATAGCAAGAACAAATAAGCAGTAGAACCTCTGTCTCCCGATCTCTGCAATACGACCATGCGGAGTCGGATAGATTCCCGATGCAAACGAGCGGAGGGTAGAAGTTACAGGTAATGTCACGTGTGAGGCTTTGCAGAGGTGGGTCATACACGCTTGCTACGGTCTTTTCCTCTCGATACGCAATGGCTAAGAGGGAAGTAGACAGGCGTCAACTCGAAGCTCATCAAATAGCTCCAGCTCTGCTAAGTTTTGCCGGGGTATCTATAGTCGCTGCATGGGACCAAAGATGGAGGATCTATTGGCTTATTTGTTCTTGCCAATACTCTATATGACCAAGTCAAATACTCGCCAGTGCTCCACAGGAAGAAGGAGTAAACGTCTCCACAACGACTCAAAATCAACAACTCAAATTCTGTGTCAAACAATCACGGCGATCTTCGGGAGCAGCTGTTACACCCGAGCTGATACCGCTTCGAGCTCTTCCGCTAGGTACCCGGCGATTTTGCATCGGCAGGCATCAAGAGTGTAGTGACCGAGGGGTTCACAACAACAGAGGGAGTTATTGAGAAGCGTATTAGTGATTTTTCTACTGAATGTCAGGAGTCATACCATCTTTGGTAATTTCTGTTTGTTCCGAGTTCCTAGTTATCGAAGTATGTTTTTCCTTTCCGTTGTTTCTCTTTTGTTTTTCTTGTTTTTTACTCCGTCTTTCCTGGACCTCGCCCAGTTTTGTTCAGTGACGGGTTATAAATAAAATGATGATGATGATGATGAGAGATTGAGGAGACTGATGGTGTCATAGTGACGCTGAGCTGAGATCACCCCGGAAGAGTTTGTAACCTTTCGAGATGTCACGCATTTGACTGTATTTACTGCGAATCGTGTCTCTGGTGCTTACTCCTAGAACAGAGATTGGTTAATTCTAGAATTTTAATTTTGAATTACTTTTAATTTAATTTTATAATCTTAATGTTTTAATTAACTTTTTTTTAATTTGGGTTTTCGCAGCAGACAATAGTGGAAAACCATTCTGGGAAATTGGAATGTGTTTCCTACGATTTTCACTTTAAGCTTCGCGCGCGGGAAAGAGAATCCGGAATACCGTTGAAACGCGAACCTGGCTGTCACAACGGCGACACCACGGACGTCTGGCGCAAGACATCCCAATAGAACGGAAACTTCACATTTCAAACTAGTTGTCTAAGTCATTACAGAAAGGGAAACCGAGTTAACCGGTACACAAAAACGCAAGCTCCGGTCCCTCTACTTCCGGTGTGCGAAGTTTTTGCTGCATTGTCCCATGTGGACGACGTGAAGTTGAGAGGTTCGAGAGTTGCAGCTTCGTTTCTTCCCCAACGGTGTCCCTGACATTCGACAACCTAGAGAGGACCCTTGCCAAGAAGGGCCGAAATATCGCTGCCAAAGCATCGTATCGTAGCGGACGTATCCGTTTTATGTATTGTTCGAATATTTGTTTCCCAGTCAGCATGGGCTCAAGGAGTATTCGTGGACGAGAAATACTTCTATGATAGTAAACAACAGACTGCTGACCCCAGTATCGCGATACGACAAACTTCCAGGCGAAATGGAACCATCCCTGGCTAGAACACTTCTATATAGTTCTCGAACATATAGGCTAACCATTCTGTATAACGCTCATGTGTATAGATCTGTGCTGTGCTATAGCGTCCTCTCCTTTTTGTTTTTCTTCCTTCTTATCTCCCTTTCTTCTTTATTCTGTTTTGTTGTACGGGTATTAACAGATACATTACATTACCTACTTACTTACTTAAGGGAAACGAATAATAAATATAAAATTCTGTTTAATGAAGATTCGGAAAGTTACAAATACAAATTCCCCCCTCTATCTATACGATCACCCAAAACCTTAAATTGACCAATTTTTTCTGCACCGGGAGTCTTTGAAACTACAGACTTCAGAGCATCCCATGCAACGCTGTCAATCACTCTAGAATCGATATAAACGGCAATGCACACTGCTGGAATGTGGTCAATCTGACAACGTGACAACACTGCGGCAGGAATTCCTGATAAGAAATTTGGCTGCTCGAGAGGCGCAGCGGGGAGGGGATTCGTGTAGGGGGAGGTCGCCACCGATCTAAAAAACAGAACTGATTGAACTTGGGGACCATAAGAACTTCTTGACCTGTCGGTTCCGAGCCCGTGGGCGTTGTCTGTTACAGCCCAAGCTCCTTCATACGCGAGTTAGCGGATGGTGTGGGGTATTTAGACCTCATCAGGCCTTAAGACCCGAATTTATCCTCACCGGTTTTGGGGAATATGGTCCCAGTTGCCCATGAAAAAAGTGGTGAGTAGGAGGGGGAACCAGTCTAATACACTAAGCCTTTTTTGATAACCATACTCAAACGCTGGGGCATGGTGGCAGGGCTGAGCATGGTACCCATACCTTTGTGTACCCCTTATTCCCCGTAGGGGTACCAGTACACAGTTCAGTTTGGTAACTAAACAAACCAGGAGTTCAGTTTGACACTGAAATTATTGTACACTGGTACCCCTCTTGGGAATACAAGGTACACATACGTATGAGTACCATGCTCAGCCCTGACAGCATGCCCCCAGCTTTTGAGCATGGGTATAAAAAAAAGGGCTTGGTGTGCTAGACTGGGCGGGACCCTGTCGATCCGTAACCAGTTCCAATCAACTCACCACGTCATCCTAACCAAAACCGTTGTAAATTATTATTTAAAAGTCAAAGTTACCAGAATCGAGTTAAGCTACTGGACACTAAGTGTGCCCCGCGTTGCACATGAACCAAGAGGGTGGGGAGATATAAATCCAAAAGACACTTCTAGGATCTCAAATTATCCGAAATTGAACCGTCGTACTTCTGACCGTTGTCAAATTACCAGCCATAGGTCATTGTACTGTCTGGTCCATGGGTTGAATTCCAGGCTCTGTAAGCACACCAAATTTTGTCGGTCCGACATCCAGAAGGGTGTGGGGGCCAGATACGACACCGTCCAAAAGGTACATTTTTCAATCTTTTATGTCGAGGCAATCTGGGGCCCAGATTCTGCGCCCACTTCCCCACGAATAAGGGGAGAGGGCCGAATCCAACAGATACTTTCAGACCCTAGGATCTGTACATGCAATTCCTTCTTCCCAACTCCAACCGTGGTCAAGTTGCGAACTGAAGTTACTGGGCAATATAGGCCTAGTTGCCCCTAAGCCGGATGCGTGTCAGGGGTAGGACATCGAGAAGGCAAATCTAGCCCCAAATGCGAACAATGATACCAAATTTAAACTGGATACTTGTCATGGTTCACGAGTTGACACCAAATCACAGTCCCGATGAAGCCTTTTTCTTTATTTATTTGTATTACTGTAAGCTGGCCATAATTAACTATTATTATTATTTTTTAAAAGACGTCATCCCATTATCCCCCTGCCCTAGAGTGTTAATTTTTCACTAATTTCTTGGGCAAAAATTTCAATTTCCACTAACAAATAGGCTCAGCATATGTAATGGTATGATAACCACATACCTTACGAACGGAGCGTCCAACTCCTCCCGATACACATCATTCTGGTACATCGCGGCAGGAGCGGCAGTAAGAACGGCCACAGTGGCATCTGGCGTTCCGAAACTAGTAACCTGTAAACGATTAAAAATAATAGTGCAACCCAATGCTGTAGTTCCGCAATGATACTCTTGATGACTAACTCTCCTTGCCGATGCAAAATCGCCGTGTACCTAGCGGAAGAGCCAGAAGCGGCACCACGGCTGTCCCCAGCGATCGCCATGATTGACTGACATAGGATTTGAGTTGATGTGTTTGAGTCGTTAGTGAGACGTTTTCTCGTTCTTCCTGAGGATCACTGGCGTGTTTTGGACTTAGTCATATAGAGTATTAGTAGACTCTATCTATGGTAGTGTGATGCTGAAAAAGTACTGATATCTTTTGCTGTCATTTGTGCCATTTTTCGTTAACATGTGGAATAAAATGTCAGTGTAAGTTTAATATTTGTGGTATTTAGTATTGTGTTTAAAAGTGTTTAAAAGAATGAAATTTTTTGTAAAGACAACCAAATTAGCTAGCTAGCAAGTTTTTGTCTAATAAACCTTACTTACTTACTTACTTACGTCATCGATAAGGTTCACTGGCTGCGAAGTCAATACACTTTTTTTAATTTCTTCTTCCGATGTTCTATTTTTTTTTCAACACTGAGAGGTCAGGTGATCCAGGAATGTATCGCCATTTTCTTTTTAAGAAAGTAGATTTTTCTTGGAATGTATCAACCTAAAGTTTTAAGGGGTCGACAAGTTCAGTGTCAAAACGGTAGCAAAGAAACTAAACCAAAATGCTGCTCGCAATATTTTCGCTGGCAAAGCCGAACAAAGATTGCTGCAACCCTTCAGAAACTGCGCATCCTTGTGTTATCTGTTACCAACTTTTGAAAGTGTAGCGAAGAACCAGAAACGTCATCACAACAAACGTTGCTCATTTTTTAAATAGGATTTCAATCAATTTTGAGGACTTTTTGTGTGACCTTTCTTGTTCTTCACTAGCATCGCCGGAGTGTTTCGGACTTACTCATATAGAGCGTGTTCCACCCTACTGCCCGCAGTTACTGGCTTCTTGGCGTCAAGGCTGGGACGAATTTTCCTATTTTCGGCAAAATATCGTGATCGGGCCAATCACGGGCCATGATCGCCAATCATATCACAGAGATCGTAGTTACCACGCTAACTACGCTCCCGAGTTTGGTAAGCAAATAGTTACTGTTAGTTACTATTTCGATCATTGCAACGGTCAGCGTAGTAACTGTTCATGAGGTTGGAACGAAAATAGTAACTCATAGTTACTATTGTCAGAAGGGTGGAACACGGTCATAGAGTATTACCGAACACTTACCTGGACTGCAAAAGCATGGAGCGAGTCATCTGGAATCTCGTCGTTGGTTAGGACCACGCACGTGCTGTCATCTAGTGCAAATACTTCAAGAGGTGTGATTTTACGCAGACTGAAACCCGAGTTCTCCGCGAATTCTTTTTTTTCGCTCTGCTCCACGGTTAGACGGGCGATGAGTTTCGATTTCTGGATAGCGTGCCGAATACCTGAGGAGTGTTAAAATGTTTATTTGAAGAACCCGTTGTAGCCTACCTATAATACCAATGCAACCTGCTTACGCAATCTTTGCGCCGCCGAAGACCCGAATTTCATACGCTACATGCTACCCCCCCCCCCCTCACGACAGTTTCCCGATTTCACTTGTCACAAAAACAGTAATGAAGTGTTTTTTTGCTGAAGAAAGATGTGGGTAATTTGCAAAAAGCACAGCCTGGTTTTAAAATATGCAACTATTTAGAATACTGGAACATAAACAGTGCGAGATGTACTTCAAAGTAAGAAGACATGCTGAACACGAATATCAAAACCATTTTCTCGCCGGACAAGTAGTAGTCGGACAAGCAGATAAATACAAGATCGACAAGTTCGTTTTTCCAACTTGAGCGGCTTTGAGCCTGAAGAGGATCCTTGCCAAGAAGGGCCGAAATATAGCTCTAATAAAATTCAGCTGACGTATCCGTTTTGCAATATCAAACATTATTCGCAGTCAGCTTGGGCTGAAGGAATATTAAAACCTATCTTTTCCTTCCTTCAAATGCAGCCAGCGTTGCCAGTGAAAGCTACGCATGCATTTTCGCGGGGGATTTCTGACTCCACATTTCGCTATTATTCAAAGTTTCTAGATCTCATTTTTTAAATAATTTTTCTATTTACGGTTCTAGTGCTATTCTACTGAATATTTAGGCCTCATTGAATAATCCTATTTCTTTTTTTCCTTCAAATGCAGCCAGCATTGCCAGTGAAAGCTATGCATGCATTCTCGCGGGGGATTTCTAACTGCACGTTTCGCTATTATTCAAAGTTTCGTATATGTCCCTTTCGCGGATCTCTTGCCTCTCAATCACTCTCCCTTTTCCTCTATCCCATCCACGATATATATTATTTTCTTCAACACATGTTGTCTTCTTACACCCTTCCAGAATTCCGGTCTCGGGGGTGTCCAATGCACTGGACTTTTCTGGTCTGGATTAATCTTATGGATCCGCCTTGACGAAAACGGATATCTTGATTCTGGAAGGTCAAGCACTCCTTTAAGGTTTAACTGAAAAGCCAGCTTATTTTCTGTATCATTTAACTGAATACAATGAATTATATGGATTTTGTTAAGGGATTTATTTTTCATTATTCGCTCTGGTATGACGTTCAGAACATCTATAACCGTCATCACAAGGCACAGTTCTACTATGACGCGGGAAATTTTAATCTCAACCGAAGTCCCAAACGCGGCCTTTCGCAGTCGGATGTGAATTCCTGTTTTGCTCCTAAATTTTGACGCATCGGATGCCCAGAGTGACACGAATTTCACACGCGAAATCTTATCGGACTGAGCGTGCACGAAACCCAAACCAGGCCACCCTACAGTCCGGGATTTGCAGTTGTCTACCATAGTCCTTCTTCCTTCTGTCGTTACTCGTTGATCGCCTATCGCTATTCGTTGGCAACCCTCTAACTAAAACTAGAAACTTGACTAACTTAAATAGTGACGAAGTCCAATATTACCATTAGCCACTTGCGGATCTAAGACTAGAAGATTCTGGTATTTTCTTCCTGCATCTCCATCCTCTAAGT
This sequence comes from Branchinecta sandiegonensis, assembly GCA_030848855.1. NCBI lineage: Eukaryota > Metazoa > Arthropoda > Branchiopoda > Anostraca > Branchinectidae > Branchinecta > Branchinecta sandiegonensis. The sequence goes on along the minus strand of JAUPMV010000001.1, from coordinate 25,214,285 downwards.
ACGTTGCAAGGAGGGTGCTAAATAAGAGAAAACAGAAATAAGGAATTTGAAAAAAAGAGAAGCGTATGACATCTGTCGACAGAATACCGATGCGAGCACTGCCATCTAACAAAAAGTTATTCCTTATGCTAAGAAAGCACGTGAACCGTAAAAACGCAAAACTGCACTTCTCTTAAACAACCGAAAAATTTAAGAAAAAATGCAATGAAAGAAAATAAAACAAATACCAGACGGGATGATCTATGTCATCATCCAGGGAGTAATCCTCCTCATCTGCAACCCTGGAAACTGGAAAAACAACTTCTCCAAAACACGTTCCCATGTTTACCAACAGATTCTTCCTGATGCTTGTGTTCTGTCAGAGAAGAAACGATGAATGGTTTTGTTTACAGGCTTGAACAGTGATTTTGAAACAAAAGCAAGCTGGATTTACACAAGCAAAATGAAGAGGAGGAATATAGATTGCTTGAAGATACGAAGGCCAGTGAAGAGGAGCAAGCTGACTGAAGGGCTGTATGGGAAGTAAGTTACCATCACATTAGATCTCAAAATGGTCACATTGACTTGAATGTCTTGAATTAGCTTATCTCTGGGCTGGGTACCAGCCCAGAGATAAGCCAGTACTAAAGTAGCCTAGTCAGGGGTTTGGGATTGACGGTTGAGGCCGACTAACCGTTTGCAAAGAAAACAACGCCAACGGTCAATGTTCAGTTAAATTTGTTTCACTGACTGTTGTGTGCATGCCAAATTTGCAAAACACGAATACTGGAGCCTATACTATTTCCATTGGTTTCTATTTCCGTATGCACCTGATGGAATTATTTTTCTAGCTTAATGTGCCTTATATGCACCATAACTTGTCTAAACTAGTTAAACCTGTTGAAAGATGTGTGTGTAAAATCATATTCACTGATAAATCTTTCTTAATCCAGATATTTAGGCACTGTCCTGACAAATGAAATCTTGGCATCCCGAGTCGTTACAGTACAAGAGAGTCAACATCAATGTCTGTAAGCCAAAAGACAAAGATCTTCTCTGTTTAAAACACTAAATGTTTTTCTTATATTGAATCCATGTTTTTTCCTAAAAATTATGCAATTTGCTTTTACATTTTTCCAAGTATCTACGGTTGAACAATGATTACGTGATGGAAACAAAATTCTGGTGATCAGCCGTAACAGTAACAAAGTCGCCATAAAATTTTTGGGTCATCGCAGAACTTCACGTACTGTCAATGCAGCTTGCACACTATTATCTCGGAAGAAAACCTAAAATGAAGAAGAAGAAGAAGGCTTTTTTTTTAGATACTGTTTACCTTTTTTGGAAATTTCTGTGGTGAGATAAAGACAACCAAAGCTGTGCGATGGGATAGGCAGGGTAAATTCTGGTGGAAATAGTATAGGCTCCAGTACTTGAAACTGGAAATGTTAGACTCTTGTTACATGCTTATTGAACTTACTCTGCAGTGGCTACAGTAGAGGTATGTTAGTTTGAACAGTTACTTAAAAGTGAACAGTGCAGTTTGGGGCTGAATGGTAGGATGAAGATCCAGAATACCTGTTCAGTTGTTTTCAGAGGCCCTTGATTAGCTACTCTGGCTAACTCATAGGTGACCTTAGTCATAGTGTGTGCATGAAAATGGCAAAGTCCGAAGTCAACAAACATTCACATAAGCATACCTCTACTGTTCCAGTTCAGTAACCTACCCCTGGAGAAACCCTTTGACCTTACACTTTTTGCCTTAATAGACCTTGCATCTGTGCTTTCAGAAAATACACCATAGTTGCATTTTTGCAGATACCATGGTGTCTGTTACCACGGTAACCGGATCTGTAATTAGTCATTTTTGCAGTTACTTTGGTATCTGATACACCGTTGCTCTGCAAAAATGACAAAGGCCGAAATCACGCTTTTCGAAATCATCCAAAAGAAAACTGATATTCAGTCACATCACTAAGTGCCAAACTTCTTTCCCACCAATTTGACAAAAATTGATGAAAGTGAGATGACTTTCTCAAATACTATTATCATTTACCACTGTCGGACTGTGGTATCTGAATATCAGATACCACGATAAATGGCCAGATACCACAATAACTGCAAAAACGCCTTTTGACCGTGGTATCAGATACCATGATATCTGGAAAAACGTAACTCATGTTCAGTAACTCTTATTTGAAAGCTTGTTTTGGACCCTGTAGGGCCAGCTACACAGTAGAGATATGCTTATTTGAGCATCTGCTAATAGTGGACCGTCACAAAAGAAAATAATTAAACCATAACAGGCAACTTTTATTGTGAAATAATTGCCAAAATTGTTTAATTCATATCCAAAATAGTCACTTCCTGTACAAAATTTGAAATGTTTGGGCAGCGTTTGCCTCTGTTTCTCCTTTTAAAATTTTGTGCATTTGCAGATCGCCACCCAGCAGCAAATAGTTGTTCATTTTTAATAATAGGTAATTCCAGCATCAAGTTATCCTGGGATTTTTCTTTCACTGATAGATAAAGCATTCAAACCGGCAGAATTTCTTTGCCTTGCCACTAGATCACTCCAGGATTACCCAAACCAGCAAATGGAAGAAGGAGAAGTTTCAATATTGAATGAATTTTTTTCAAACATAAATTTTTCAGTTTTCCAGACAATCTAAATTATTGTTTTTCCTTAAAGTACCTTAAATCACACTTGCTACCGACAAGATTCTGTAGCCTGTTGACGTCGCCGGTGAAGAATTGAGATACTCGAAGGCAAGGTAGAGATGTGATTATGGCCTCAAACCAAATCTGAAAGGTTGGTGGCTACCCTATCCAAGAACAATTAAAGTTTTAGACAGAGTATTGTACAAAAGAGTTCAGGTAATGCTTGGCACGAAGATATGATTTACATAATATCTGTCTTTTCAGCAACAACTTCATCTACATCAAGTTCATGATCTTCTGGGCACTGGTCCTTATGGCAGATTTTCTTCTGGAGTTCCGGTTTGAGTTTCTTTGGCCCATTTGGCTCCTTGTCAGATCTGTTTATGATTCATTCAAGTATCAAGGATTTGTAAGTATTTCTTTAATTTTTTGTTTTTTGACAGAAAGCTTTGGTTGGGATTTGATGCAAAAAGATATCAAAATGATTGTAATGGTTCACATGGCTATACAATGGTCTCCCTGCGACTTCAGGGTCAGGTCTCCTAGAAAACTGAGGATGAATTCAATGAATTCTATGGGAAAATCTTTGTTTTTCGTAGTGTCAGACAGGGTTTCGTCGTCCACATTTCCATATGCGTCTTCATAATCAAAAAGTACTGCTCGTCTAGAGCTTCTCTGGCATCTTGTTCGAGGTGTGACGTCATCCATTGAACTGTTATTTTTCCTGAACCTGTTTTGGTTTTCGGTATTATGGCAATAGTTTCTGCAGACCATTCCAGTCTTTTCTGTACCATTTTCTTGAATATATTTCCCATTGTGGGTAAAATAGAGATCGGTCTGTAGGATTTGGCATCTTCACTAGGTTTTCTGGGCTTCTGTATCGGGTGGATAGTTGCCGTTTTCCAAATTTGCGGGAAATTTTTCTGCTTCCAGGCTGTGTTGAATGTTTCCAACAAGTGATGTTTGAAGATGGGGCTAGACTCGGCTATCCAAGTAGGGCTTATTTCATCTACCCCTGGGGCTGCTTGTAGGTTTGATGCTGAAATGGCTTCTTCGAGTTCTGGTTTAGTGAATGAGTCCATCATGTCTTTTTGGAATTGAGACTTTCTAGGGAGAATGCAGATGGAGGGTTGGATCTGTTTGAAGGTGGCTTCCGATTTTGGTAGGCATCCGCGAATAGCTGTGCTTTTTCTTGGTCTTTTTCTACTGGGCGACCGTTGGAGCTGATTGGGTTCGATCGTCTGAAGTTATGTTTTTGCCATTGAGCTTTCTGTTGAATCGATGGATTTTTGCTGCAGCTGTTTTGTCATCTACTTTGCGTCAGTGTTTGGACCATGCTTTCTTCTTTGCTGTCAGGCTCTCTTGACTAGTGCTTCTGCTCTTCTTAATTTGTTGGCTGTGTTGTCGCTTGGGTGTTTCTGGAATGCTTTTCTTGCAATCTTCTTATGTTTCACTGCTTCTTTGCATAGGTCGGACCACCATTGTTTCTCTGTTTTCCGCCTCTAATGTGTTATGCTGGATGAAGATTTTGGGATCGCTGCGTTCGCTGCTTCCAGGATGATGTTGCTGATTGTCTGCGCTTTTTCCTCGGCGCAACGTACTTTGGTTAGCTGGGTGTAGTCCTGCTGGTCGAGCTTTTGTCTAAATGCACTCCAGTCGGCTTTTTTGTTGTTATACTTGTATGAGGGTGGCAGTTTCTCAGCATTAATGTTCGTTATTGTGGTGAGTAGGCCCGTGTGGTCCGTCTGCAACTCCTCTACTCGTCTGACTGAAACTTGCCCGAGGAGACTAGCTGGCCCTATACTCTTGATGACTATCTCTCCTTGCCGACCCAAAATCTCCAGCCTCTTTGGGTTCCTAGCGGAAGAAAGGCAGAAGTGGTGTCACAGCTGCTCCCAAAGATCTCCGTGATTTGTTTGACACAGGATTTGAGTCGTTACGGAGACGCTTACTCCTTCTTCCTGAGGATCACTGGCGTGTTTTGGACTTAGTCATATAGAGTATTTGCAGGTCGATTGTGGATGTTGTTTTCCTGTGTGGATCGTAGTGGGTTTGAAGGTCAAATGGGGTAAACACTGTCAAATTGTTAGATTCCAGTCTAGCTTTTTCAGTGCTTTCCACTGACCTGTTCTTTCTTGTAGTCTTTTCCCATAGTGGGCTGTGTGCGTTAAGTCACCAAACAGTATGGTTTCCCCATTTCCAATATCCTTCAGGATCTCTTCGTGAATGTCTTGGTCACCATTCGGGTTGTAAAAGGAATACATTTTCAGGAATTTTCCGTCTGGCTGCATTACCTTTAGGCCTACCCCTATAGAATCTAATTCATTTGGGTGATCTTGGAGCTATAGCTGTGTGGTGGATTGTTGATCGTATAAATATTGCTGCACCCCCTCCTTTTCGGTCAGTACTCCTGTCTTTCCTGTAGACTTTGAAACCAGAGATTTTGGTTGACATAAGTTTGTTTCCTGAAGGCACACAACGTCCACCTGACTCTTTACAATGTAATTACAAACTTCATTTAATTTTGATTTACTGAGGGACACTGTGTTCCACTGAAGTACTTTCAGCTGGAATTGGTGACTGGAACTCTGTTGCCCATCTTTCTGTTCTGGTCTTATCCTTCATTGGCGATTCAAACGTGTCACAGAAGGATTCCTCCATCTGTTCATAGTTGGTTCGTTTTTCTTCCGGTTTGCTGGGGGAGTTTAATCATCCTGAGCAACATCTGGAGCTCTGTACTCGCTTCTTTCCAAATCTCTTCTCGTAGAAGGGATTTTATAGCTTGCCTGGTGAGTAATGCTTTTGTGGTTTCGGGAATGGATTTTGTGTTGATCATCTGCATCAACGCTACGTATACAGCCAAATTGTTCAGTTCTGTTATGTTGGCACTTGCTGTTCGTGGGGCTTGTGTTTACGGGTAATATTGGGCACTGACGGGGTAGCTGAACACTGTCTGTTGTGGTATGTTGGGGTTTGCGTATTTGTTGTTCTGGCACAGAGCTGGTTTATGCTTCCTCCTCTGACAGCGTTGCTGTAGCTTTTCTGCTTATGGTTTACTGTTTGGCTATTTGACCTACTTATAGGTGTTTTTCCCTCTGCAGCTGCTGGTGATAGATTTGCGCCTGTAGAGTTTTTGTGGTGCTAGTGTTGTAGCTATATGCTCTGCTGCCATTGCAAAGGGTATGTTCAGCTCCTTCGATTTCCTCAGGATTGCAACCCTTTTCCTGTGGAAACTTGCTCTTGCTGGCACTGGCACTTGCTGTTTTCCAAAGCGCTATGTCCTTGTTATTTGCAGTTTCCGCAGTACTGTGATCCAGCTTTGCACTGCTTTTCCAGGTGGCCTTCTTTAGAGCATTTGGGACATGTTGGGTTTGTTTTTATGCACCGTGCTTCTTTGTGGCCATACGCCAGACGTTTTGTACATTGGATGGATATGTGGCATTCTTTTGCATACAAGTAGAAATCTCTGGGGATTTCTCCCTCACTTGTGATCAGGATTGACCGACTCTCTGTCGGTTGGTTGTTGATTCGTTTCTTCATCCTTGTTATTTGCAGTTTCCGAAATACTGTGATCCAGCTTTGCACTGCTTTTCCAGGTGGCCTTCTTTAGAGCATTTGGTACATGTTGGGTTTGTTTTTATGCACCGTGCTTCTTTGTGGCCATACGCCAGACATTTTGTAGATTGGATGGATATGTGGCATTCCTTTGCATACAAGTAGAAATCTCTGGGGATTTCTCCCTCACTTGTGATCAGGATTGACCGACTCTCTGTCAGTTGGTTGTTGATTCGTTTCTACATCCTTGTTATTTGAGAGATAGCAATGTTATAAGTAGTGAACTGATAAACAAAAATGCTCCTCAGCCGGGATTTGAACCCAGGACAATCTGCTTACAAGGCAGTCGCTCTACCATCTGAACTACCGAGGGGCTTGTGAAGAGAGTTGGCAAACCATTACAGTAGTCTGGTAGAAGCCGGCCATAGGATCAGTGATCCCGCCCGAAGGCAAATTCATCTAACCAGTTCACATCCCCATGTCACGGAAATTTATAATAATGCATAGATGGCACTTTACACAAGGGACTTGTACCACCATGAGACCTCGTCTTGTGGGTCCTCGTATGTCTACGTGGCTCCGACAATGGAGTCCTAGACTTCTAAATTATATTCGAAAACTATTTCTGGTTTATCGGTCACGGTACAAGTCCCTTGTGTAAAGTACCATCTATGTACTATTAGAGATAGCAATGCTTTGGCTATTGCCTGTAGTGAGTTCTGCCTTCAGTTCCTCTTCTTCGATTGCAGTGTCAATTCCATAGATGACATATTGGTAGGTTTTATGCCTGGGGACTGCTGTCAGCTTGGCCTCCTTTCCAAACATCTGGATTGTTGGTTTGCTGAGCATCGTAGCTGCTGCCTGTTCATCGCTGTAGTATAGGTCGACTTCTCCTGAAATGAGAACATTAATTTCAAAAGTTGCCTTGGACACTTTGTAGATACGAGCTCTAGCAAGTTGTATCCTTTTGGTGTCAAACTTTGACCCATCTGTGTATGCTGCTCTTATCACAACAGCTGTTTAGTGTGATCTTTCTCCAGTTGCTTTGGTACATCCACACTTGTAGATGTTGATGATGTTTTTCTTCTTTCTCTTTTTGGGATCCCAAAACGTATGTGGAGGGATACCTATGACATCGCAGAAGTTGTCCGTCTGTCTGTGAGCACGATAACTCTCGAAGGGAATGAGATATTTTGATGAAACTTGGTGTAAGGGTTCTAATAGCTAATGTGATAGCCGATTGTGGGGTAAAAAGACATGCTGAACACGATGGTGAAAACCATTTTCTCGCCGGACAACTAGTTCGTCCGGAGTCCGGCAAAAACCGGAAAGTTGGTTAAAAGTAAAAGTTTCATTTGAAGTTTATTAAATATTGGATTTAGGGGTAAGAAGACATGCTGAAAACTTACGTGAAAAGCGTTTTCTACCCGGACAACTAGTTCGCCCGGAGTCCGGCCAAAACCGGATAATTTGTTAAAAGCAAAAGTTTTATTTGAAGTTGATTAGGTGACAGATTTAAGGGTAAGAAGATACGCTGAGTCTGTGTATGACAATCATTTTTTACCTGGGCATGTAATTCGTCCGGAATCCGGTTGTAACCGGATTTTTTAAGTTAAAGTTTATTTGCAGTTGATTAGATGTTCTTTATAGAGATAAGGATATACGTTGACAATTAGTTCGCTCGGAATTCGGCCCAAAACGGAAATTTGGCAAACGTAAAGCAGGAAGTTTTGCTCATTGTCGTCAAAATAGATATGGCTTATAGAGGTATATCTGAACTTGGTTTTCTCTGATGATTAGCCTGGCGAAGACTGGATCTGGCGAAGACAAGACCCAATTGCCTGGATCCAATATTAGATTTTTGGATCCCATCGAAATCTTTGGTCTTGTTGATTTCAGGTGTTGTGCCTGAATTCTTCTGGAGGAGTTGGGTTATTCCCCCTATTTGTTGAGACATGAATGAAGCAATCTCACTCACCAGGGTGCTCCCCCTCTTGTTGGGAGAGCACTAAACAGGATGAAGTGCAGTTCTCAAGCAATGCCTTTAAGCAAAAATTGTGGTTATGTCTTGCCAGGTCGAAATTTCGTAGGAACTTTGAATTTGTTATCAAACTTTCCATCCGTTTTTTAGCCGTTTTTATGCACCAAAAGCAAAAGTGTAAATTCAAAATGAAGTTAAGTCACTAATATTTTTGAAATTGTCAATGTGGATTAGGGTAAGAGGAGACTTAGCATAATGCTGGTGTCAAGTCTGGTTTGTAAAGTGTGGAAAAACTGCTGTGCAGGTATGACAAACACTTACATTGATATTTATATATTAATGTACTTGAGTTAGATGTAAAAAAAAGAAGGCGCTGGACAAAGAGTGGGCTCCTAAAGACCGGGAATATGAGTGGGCTCATTGCTCACAACTATTATGATGAGCACCTGGTGAACTCGAGAGCAGATTTTACCGTATGTGTAGATCGTAATTGGCTCCGAAGTGCTGATTAAGGCATTATTTACATATTATTTGTTATTTCGCAAGCGATTATTTACCCTAATGAGAGAATCGAGTGACTGCCAGCCAAAGTTGGGAACTAACTCTGAAGATAATCCCTTTTTTGGTTTAGCTCTTTTTCCCCAAAAAGTCGATCACAGTGACAATTTTTAAATGTGGTTTATTTTAGGCATTCTCTGTCTTCTTCGTGTTCATTGCACTGACGTCAGACATGGTTTGCTTCTTATTTATACCTGTACATTGGCTGTTCTTCGCAGCAAGTACTTATGTATGGGTGCAATATGTTTGGCATACAGGTGAGATCATATTTTTCTTAAATCTTCCACTTCTTCCTATTCTTGGTTTCTTCTTCTTCTTGATAATACCGTAGCTGGCAACGACGTGGGACGTAAGTTGGTTCCACGGCTCCGCATGCGACTTACGAACTGCCACCTGCCGACTTCTTTCTTGAATCGCTGAAAGCTTAAGTTTACACTGGTGGCCCCTGAGATTGTTGGGATTGAGAGTAACTTTGTTAGTTCTTGATAGACAACGTTGTAAAATTCGTTTCTTTTAAAATTTTAGCTACGCTTGATTAGCTTTTCCTGGGATTGCAGTCAGTAAAACAAGCCGCGAAATCTCTATGACCTTCTTACTACTTCATGCACAAGTTTATTCCTAAAATCTTGTTGCCTCCCTCCTACTTCACCCTTGAGTCAGTACCCGTGCTATATTCAGTCACTTTATTTTTCCTCAGATCGTGCAGGTTCCAAAGGTTAAAACATGTACATATTCTGTTCCCGTTAGCTAGTGTTTTTGTTGTGTTGATATTTGACCTAAGTGGGTCGTTTATAAGTTTATAAATAAGGGGATGGAGGAAGCAGACTCAAAATATGTGGTTGGGCTGTACGTTAGGGCAGATGTAAAGTATATGTGAAAAATTTATTCACCTTATCAGTAAATTGAGATGTACAAGAATTTAATTAGCAAAAACACAGTCCTGTCCGAAGTGAAATCCCAGCCTGGCTACCTCGAGCAACTCTCCAAAATAGGGTATTTATAGTTTTTTTTTTTCCTTTTATCCCAAATCGTAAGTAGAGGGATACCTATGACATCGCAGAAGTTGTCCGCCTGTCTGTGAGCACGATAACTCTCGAAGGGAATGAGATATTTTGATGAAACTTGGTGTAAGGATTCTTTGAGCCAAGGGTAAGGTCAAGTTCGTAGATGGGCTTTGTAGCCCTACATTTAGGGGTGTGGGAGGGGTTCAAATTAAGGGGCAAACAGCTAATATGATAGCCATTACGGAGTAAAAACACGATGGTGAAAACCATTTTCTCGCCGGACAAGTAGTTCGTCCGGAATCCGGCAAAAACCGGAAAGTTGGTTAAAAGTAAAGTTTCATTTGAAGTTGATTAATGTTCGATTTAGGATAAGACATGCTGAATACTTATGTGAACAGAATTTTTCACCCGGACAACTAGTTCGACCGCAATCCGGCCAGAAACGGAAAGTTAAAAGCAACAGTTTTATTTGAAGTTGATAAGGTGTTTTTTACCCGGACATATAATTCGTCCGGAATCCGGTTGTAACCCGGTTGTAAATAAGTTAAAGTTTTATTTGAAGTTGATTAGATGTTGTCTATAGAGATAAGGATATACCCTTACAATTAGTTCGCTCGGAATCAGGCGGAAACCTGAAATTTTGCAGAAGTAAAGCAGAAAATTTCGGTCAGTGTCGTCAAAATAGATATGGCTTATAGACTTTTAGAGATATATCTGAACTTAGTTTTCTCTGATGATTTGCCGGCTGAAGACTGGATCTGGCGAAGTCAAAACTCAATTGTCTGGATTAGATTTTTGGGATCCCGTCGAAACCTTTGGTCTTTTTTTCTCGCTAGAACATGAAGAGGCCCCTTGTCAAGAAGGGCCGAAATATCCATATAATAAATCTAAGCTGAGTTGTTAGTTTTATAATAGAACAATGGCTAAAAACGGAAAGTAAGCTATGCTACGATGTTTGACAGGGGCATTTCGGCCCGTCTAGCGAAGAAATGAACCTGCAGTGTTCTTCCAGTCCAGCAATAGCCTATGACGAGGACCCTTGCCAAGAAGGGCCGAAATATGCTTTCAAATATCGTAGCCCACTTTCTGTTTTTATGGCACTTGCCTTCCGGCCAAGTGCCATATACCGATAACTTTTCCGTCGGTCGGTCGGTCAGTCCGGTGTTTGCGAGTTAGGGTACTTCCAGATATGCTAGGACAATGAAACTTGGTAGGCATATTAGGGACCCGACCAAACTAACTTGGAAATAGTCACATGTCCGATCCGATCATCGTGGGGGGAAGGGGAGGTTGCGGAATCCAGAAAATAGGGGCATGCATAACTTTCGAAGGGGTGATCGGATCTTAATGAAACTTGATGCCTGAGAAGACCTCGTGTCTCAGATGTCCCGTCTCAAGTCCGGACCGGATCCGATGAATCTGAGGGGGAGTCGGAGGGGGAGCCGTAAATCGTGTGAAACTCTCGGAGTGGAGCGATCGGGATGAAACTTGGTGGGAAGAACAAGCACAAGCTGTAGATAAATAACCGACAGAACTGGACCGCATTCGGACACTGTGGTGGGAGTCCGAGGGGGGTTCCGGAATCCCGGCGATCCGTAGTTGATGTACTTCCAGGTGGGCTAGCAAGATAAAACTTGGCAGGCATATCCGAGACCCCACCAGATTAACTTGGAAACAGTCACCCGCCCGATCCGACCGTCGTTGGGGAAGGGGGAGACGACGGAATCCGGAAATTAGTGGCATGCATAACTTTAGAACGGTTTACCGGATCTTAATGAAACTTGATTTCTTGAAAGAACTCATTTCTCAGATGTCCCATTTCAAGTCCGGACCGGATCCGATGAACTGGGGGGGGGGGGGTTGGAGGGGAGAACCGGAAATCTTGTGATACGCATAAAGTGGAGCGCTCAGGATGAAACTTGGTGGGAAATACAGGCACAAGTCCTAGGTGCATTAGTGACAGAATCGGACCGGATTCGGGTACCGAGGGGGGGGGGCTGTAGGGGGGTTTCCGGAATTCCGGTGATCGTGAGTTAAGGTACTCCCGGATGTGCTAAGACGATCAGACTTTGCTGGAGCATTAGAAACTTGACATCACTGGGTTAGACATCGTCACTTCTCCGATCCGACCATTCCTTAAAGAACTCATCTTAACCGCAAAATGCAAAAAATACTTTTAAGCAAAATTTATTTTTTCAAGATCGCCATGAGTACATGAGCCTTTTTTCCTCAAGGATTTTGCTTAGAAATTAAATTTTAGCACCCTTAAAGTGCGCTTCTTAACCGAAAAGTAAAAAAAAACTTTTGACCATCACTTCCATCCTCTGACCCAGCCTTGCAAGTTTGGCGCATCCTTAACCGAATACTTCCATCTGACCCAGCCTTGCCAGTTTTTGTTTTCCTTCTTGTTTCCTTTTGCTTTCTGTCTCCTATTTTTATTTTAAAGTGAAACCATAGGTTGAATTTTCAGCCCACTTAATTTTTTCTTGTTGGGTTATTACTTACTACATATGCTTGCAAGTGCCATATGAGCTTACAGCTCTTGTTAGCCATTGTTTTAATATAGGCTACACTTCCCAGTCCGGGAAATAGTATTTATCAATTTAGTGCCATCGAACAGTTTTGTACTCAGCTTGGGCTGAAGGAATATTTATTGTCTAGTCCTCGTTATGTTATTTAGCTAATTTTTTTTTTTTTCAGAACGAGGAGTATGTCTACCCACTATTCTTCTTTGGTTCTTATTCGTTTATATAGAAGCAAGTGTAAGGCTTAAGGACCTGCGGCACTTACCTTCCCACATGGATCTCTGTAGGCCTTTCGCGGCTCATTGGTAAGTCATCAACATTTTCTCTCTTACCTTTTCACTGCAGTCGAGGGCATTGACTTTTACGCACTTATTTGGTCACCTTGCCTATCCAGAGTGTAGTCCCACATTCTTCTTCAACCGCTGATTTTAGCCCCATCCCGCTCCTCCTCCCAACCTTAGCAGCCGGACTTACTCTTTGCACAAGTTCGGGAATGATCTGCGTTATTCACCCAAGTTCTTAATACCTATTTCCAGCCCCATATTGCCCATCAAAACCCCGATTACCTCGAGCTATAGCGCAAAAGGTTCCGGTTCTCGGAACCAAGCGTTAAGCATTGTCCAAATAGGTGTAATAAGCTGGATAGCGCTATACGCGATGTTTACGTCTTAATACACACGCCTGTTCAAATAGGAACCCGAGAGTTTCTTATGAATGCAGCGTTCGTTGATGCCACGCTGATACAGTTTTTCGAGTTTCTAAAGATCAGAAAAAGTGTTCTTAGTACTACTTGAAGTAGTACAATTTGGCGCCGAATATATTGTAAAAAGCTATTAATTTTACGGATGGACAGCATTGGTCCTCGAACTAGCAGTGAGCAGTTGTAACAACTTCCAACAAACCTTCCCGTGGCAACCCCGACGACGGTGCTCCTTTCCTCGACCCGCTGGTGGAACCAACCAATCTATCTGATTGGCTCTGAATAGGGGAGAATAGGACCGAGCTCCATTTGCCTTATTCGCCTTATTACAGCGCGCCCCGAGGAAAAGAGGAATCTGTAATAAGCCTCACACGCCGTAATACACCTTACAACACCTATTTGGACAATGCTTTACAGACAGAGCTTTGTGTCGGCGTTCGTCGAAGTCTTGAATAAGTGACAAGTGTATCCCCCGTAATCTTTTAACTGTTGAATCCTTTATTTTGATGGACCACTTTTTGACTGTTGCCTTATTATGTATAATTACCTTATTACGATGTACCTGAAAAAAATATGGCAAGTTTTAGCAAGAACAAAAAGCACCAGAACCTCCGTCTCCCTATCTCTGTAATACGACCATGCGGAGTCGAAGAGATCCGATGCCCTGCCGATGCGAACGAGCGGAGTGTAGGAGCTACGCGCAACATAACAATTCGTTACCTCTACAAACAGCTATATCGCAGTAATGCCCCGGAGAAGAAATTTCCGAAGTAAAAGCCGATTGGTTGTCTGTCATTGTGAGGTTGCATGTGACGCGCTGCAGAGCGGGTCAGCACGCCTCCTGCAATTTTTCCTCTGATATGCGCAGCGGTGAAGAAGGAAGTAGACGGACATCAACTCAGAGCTCAACACGTACCTCTAGCTCGGCTCTGTTTCGTCGGGGTATCCGTAGTCGCTGCATAAGACCAGAGACGGAGGTTCTATTGGCTTATTCGTTCTTGGTATTAGTGCCTCAACAAGAAACTTGCCTCGCTTTCGACGTACCAAACAAACTCCCAGCAAAACTGAAGCAAAAACAAAAAATCCGGAGATGTCCCCTCCTAATGAACCAACCTTAAGACGGCTTTTGTCGTCTTGCCTTTGTTCAAGGCCTAATCCCATTTTTCTGTTGGATATATCCTCTTTTAATCCCTTATTTCAGTCCTATTTTTTGTTTACCCCGGGAGTAACTTCGAGATACTTCCCGTTTTAAGTGGCTCGCCGCCAGAAGTGTTATTGGCGTTAGTGCTATTGAACTAGTCTCCAAGGGTTAGCAGCTCCAGGATAATTCCAGCTTCTTCACAGCATACAAATCAAAATCCAGATATTTTGGGCCGTTGATCTTGGTGTCGGGAGTGTCCGATCTATGTAATCTGCCTGTCAGTGAGTAAAAATATAATACCTAAAGTATATAATATATAATAGTAATAATGATTATAATTCAAAGCAACAGGAAAGGCTTTCGCCTCTAAATAACTCTGAGACTTGAAACTATCAATCGATTCAGCGTTAACCGCATCTTCGGTAAGACTGTTGCAAGGATCAGAAATTGTGTTGTCAAAGTCCCACATGTAAACGTCCTGCGGACGCAAACGTCTTAACAGCAGCAGAGATGGGCGAATCCGATCATGAAAAGATTCGAATTCGAATCCAGGGCTAGCGACGAATCCAATTCCGAATCCCAATCCACCTTTTCATGCTGAGGATTCGAATCCGGAATCGAATCCGACCTTAACACAAATAAAATCATGTTCATAGGTTATAGTTTAAAAATCGGAGGCGACAAAAAAGCACTGATGTCCAAGGCAAATGTGACGGTTAATTGGGCAATGTAATGTCTATGTTTTCATGTGCGGTTGTTATAGAATGGGTTTCCTATACGCAACCAGGAATGAATTTGGGGCTCGTTAAGCACAATACCTTAAGCACAATGTGTAAAAATTAGGAAAAGATTTGAAATTGGAGCGGATTCGTAAGATTCCTGGTCTGGAATCCGAGTCCGAATCCGAAGCCTGACAAGCAGAAGATTCAAATCCGGCCAAAGGACGAATCCTGGATTCGAATCCGGATCCGGATTTGAACACCAGCCGAGCTTTGTCACAAGCCATAAAAACCGAATTAACCCTTCATCTCAACCAGTCCGTTGCCGTCTCGCTCACTCATTTGTTATTCCCCGAGTTGAGTTGACACACCTTTTCTTCTTGAAAATATGGCGGATTGTTATGCAAACATGGCATAAAAATACTGAAAAATGGATAATGCCAGACAAGCTAAAAGCTTGACTCCAAATGTAATAATAGATAAATAGAAATAAATGTTTCAGTTTGTCGCCGATTATTCGACTGACAGCGCCCGCCTTGTACTTCCGAAACGCGCCGCTAGATCATCCCTTGGTCGCACCGAGTCTTGGTTTGAAGTAGAACAGGTTGATAAAGACATTTGCAGTTGCGGTAGTGCTTCAGAATACTATCAGAATATCCTAATCTATTTGCAATTGAATTAGTTGACGGTTAAGCTACAATAAATACAGTTAGCCCTGTACCAGTTAGGCGCTCCAATCGGATTCGCCTCTCTTTTTTCTCTACTCGAATCGTTATCAGCATCCGTCACATAGAGATAATAGGTACTATAGATCTGTAAATTAATGTGTGAAAATACAAGAAGGATAGTGCAAAACCGTTAACGTCAAGGAGTTTCGCGCTTTTTTCTGCTGAAGGAACATAATGATGATGATGATTTTGTTTATAACCTGTCAAAATAAGCACAATCGAACACATATACTAGCAGAGTTTTAGTTCAACATTGACGACGGTCATTGTCACTGGTGACTAATAGAATTGAACCGCATGGCGGCGTTACAAATACGGAGGATTTAGAAGTTTAACCGAATAGGTCAGAAATACGACTGTCTAGTTACCCATCATTGGTTCACTAAAATAGGCTTGAAGTCCCGAAATGCATTTCTTCGTTACTCCACTATTCATACAATCGATTTTCATTGAATGAACTTTTTCTTTTGGATTTGTTGTACCTCTGTGTGTACCTCCCAAAGCTTGAAATATTTAGGAACTACAACGATCATTTTTGCCGAAAAAATAAATCTTTTTGTTTTCACGTACAGTAGTTTTTTCTTCTTCAGAAGTGACCTTCTAATCTGGAATAGAACATTTCCTGAGCTTTGCTTCTTTAGCCATTGAAATGCACGCTTTTGTTGACATTCAAGTTCTCTGTATCGGGGTGAACTTTGTCTTGGTGAGCGAGCAGTAGCCTACATCAGTGGTTCCCCACCTTTTCCGGATCGCGTACCCCTAATTAAGGTTCAAAATGGTTGCGTACCCCTTTTTGAAGAATCATTGTTCTACTATTTTACTAAGAGCTGTCAAGATCAGAACACCCAAAATACGTTATTATTGTCATAAATGGTAAGCAATTAATGTGTAATAAAGATATATAAATAAATGGGATACTTGAGGCTGCAAGGTTGTCAATTTCATTCTCGTCCGAAAACTGACCAACTATCAGAAAGACACTTGCACTGTTTCTTTGAAACTTCGTAAGCCGAAAGCAGACATTTCCGAATTCAAAGATTTGGGATCTTCGCGTATCCCTTACGAGGGTCTCGCGTACCCCTTTGGATACGCGTACCCTCAGTTGGGAACCACGGCATATTCGGAATGTCACTACTACAGTCCAAGGTGAAAAAAAAGAAACAATCACTTAGTAGAGTCAAAATAATTCAGTGTATTCAAATCCAGGATATAAAAATAAGCCGGCCTTATCAAATAAACAAATAGAAAAATAGGACGCTTTATAAGCTAGGAAGTAATTAGTCCCTCGCTGACGTCAACGTACTGGAAAAATGAATGTGGGAGAGCCGATCGGGGTCATTAGGATTCAGTGCTCGGGAACGTTTTTAAGCGGGCAAGATTTTTCCGGTGGGAAACTGACAATCATGTTTGTTTTGGATTCCATGGAAATCTTTGACATCAGTTGACTTAAAGGACACCTCGCACTTCATAGTGTTTCTGCTCAGATGTCCTGAGATAGTTGAGTAACTACGCTATGCTTACAGAAAATTACACCACGGCTTCGTCTGTTTTTAGCCTCTTTCCATGCCCCTTGCCTCGGATGACAATCTTGGCAATATGTGCATAACTGTTCTTGGCGCGGTGACAACTCCTCAGGCGCCTAATACGTCACTTGAAGAGAAGAAATTGATAATCAGTATATTGCTTAAAGATGAGATAGGGTAGCGTACACTTATGAAGTAAAGAATCTCGGAACGAAAGTGGATGGAAATGATGCTGAAGTAGAATCAGTTACTATCATGTTTGCGAATTGTCCTAAGCGACACAAGTGTAAGTTTAATTAGCCCTCCGCACTAGAATGAATTTTTGGAATTAGGTGTCCGAGAATCTTACTCGACGATTAGGGTTGTGTGATCCAGACCGAACTTGGCTGGCAGGACTACCATATGCTTCGGGAAAGGTGAGGCGGGGGGGGGGGGGCTTACCTGGTCTTCAGATTGCGAACCTTAGCTTTTAATTGTATCTACCCTTAAAAGTGACATGTGAGCTGTCAGGCCTTATTTCAAACGAAATTCATTCGGGGTGTTTCATTGTTCACCGTCCGGGGACGTCCGCAGGAGTCCCTGTATCCTCGTTGCCCGAAGGAGTCCTGGGGGGGGGGGGGGTAGTGAGATTATGTCGTTGGTCTTTTTAACAAAAACAGGCGTCACATTCAGGTAAGCTACTGATGTTTCAGTGTCGATAGTGGGGTAAGCTGACATGATGATCAGTCTGTTTTTCTGAATGGTAGGAATCCGGTGAAACCCGAAAATTCAGTAGGCTACATTTTATGTCTTTATTGGATCTTTTGAATTTTGATCTAGGCGAACAGTAAATCGATCTTCCAGCTTCGCTTTCCTGAAGTCGATATCGTTTTCCTATCAAATTCGGCCGGACTCGTCGGAATCCAGTGAGAACGGGAAATTCATTATAGTTCTAATAATGTATTACGGCAGTTGAATCACATGCCGCGATATTGGATTGATATTTTTAATATTGACAGATGTGTGACAGTTGTCACTCGTTTCAGCGTCTAGGATAATGAATAGGTCTTCGTCTTGACAGTTTCTCCTGGAATATCAGCTATCCGTTTCTGAGTTCCCGAGTTGTCACAACCGTCGTTGCGGAAATGTCTTCTTGATGGGTCGGAACTCCCGGTCTTTCCTCGCGTCAGCGAAATTTATTCCACAGAATAAAATAGCCGATGGCTTGTTACCGCCAGGTTCTTGGTCTGTTTGCTTTAAGCTCCGTTCACAAGCATGCGTAGCCAAGCACAGATGCCTAGGCACGTGCCTAGTATCACCGTTCACACCCATGCCTAGGGACAGAACGTAAGCCAGGCACAGAGTTCCAGGCTCTAGAACTCGCTGCCTGGCTAAACCTGGGCACGTCCCTAGACACCTGTGCTTGGCTAGGCATGCTTATGAACGCGGCCGTACATAAACCAGCTGCCGGCGGCATGGCCAGTGCCAATCCAGAGTTGTTTTTTTTGCGGGTGCCATGTATCTGATATCCCGGCTACTGGATTTGGATTTTTTCGTCTTTGCAGTTACCATGGTATCTGATACTACGGTTACTTTACAAAAAGACAATTGCCGAATATGCGTTCATCCCATCCCAAAAGAAATACTTATATCCACTCACACCACAAGTGCCAAACTTTTTTTCCACCGATTTAACAAAATGCAGGCTTTTGTGTCGACTTTTTCAGATACAGACTTTTTCAGATACATTCAGATAGATTAGTACGATCGGGAAGGTGGTATCTGGATATCAGATACCGCTGTAACTGGCCAGATGCTTAGTAACAGCAAAAACGACTTTAGACCTTAGCATCAGATACCGTGGTATCTGCAGAAACACAAACTCAGGTCTTGTACACGGTCTGTTATTCTTGCGGTCCTGGTAGTAAGCAACCCTTTGATTGCAGCTGCTTTAGTCCCTGATCCATAAGAAGGACTGGTCTGGTCTGGCTAGCGTCGCAATACTAATGGCCACTTCCGTCTCTGTTTACCGCTACCCCAAGTCCAGAAACCCGTCAAAATAAGACCGAGTTCCTAGTGAATGAATGGTTGAACTTATTCTCACACGGACTAGTTTCTTGCCAGACTGGAACCTCCCTCTAATCTGAATTTTCTGTTACAGCATCGGGTACCCGGTCGTTACGTTGGGCTTTGGATTCAAAAGCTATATGAGCTATCGAATAAGGCTGGTAAGTACCGAAATTGAATTTTAAACCTCACTTCCGTAGTTGGGCCAGGTCTGCGCAAAAGAGGAAGACATCGAGCGAGAGAGAGAGAGAGATCGGTGTATTTCGATTCTGCTCAATGATTCTGCATTGAAAATTGAAGTGAATAAAGGCACAAACGAGTTTCTTGTAATGATTTGTCCGGACTTCAGGGGGTTGAATTTTATTTTGTAGCCGGGTTCGATGATTGGGAGGGTCTTTTCATGTAACAGTGGCCAAAAACGGTCGCGTTGTTACGGTGGTGCCATCTGCACCCCGCACTACCCACTTGGGCCGCCGTTAGGCAGCGCTAATCCCTGTCCGTTCAGTATCTTTAATCTTCTATACTGCCGTGATTCTTGCATTATTTATTACCTCATGTTCATGCTTCTTTTCCGGGCCTCGACCGGGGAACAACCCTTTTGACCTAAAGGTTTTTTATTTTGTAAGTACCTTTCATACCCGAGAATATAACCTTTTGTTTATTTACGGACCTTAGGTCATTGTTATGAGTCTTGTTTAAAGCTCCTTAGAGTGGGCTGGCCTGTAAGGCCTAGTGTATGATGGGTGGTTTATAACCTATAGTGGTTCGGCACGCAAACCTTAGTGTGAATCGATCGGGAGAATCCACAATGAACCCGTGAAGTCTGCACATGTAGTAGGCCACCCGACGCCCTAGGCTGTCCTGACTTCTATGACTGTACCCAAGGACATTTACCATCTATCTATGTCCGGCCTACTACACCCCTCGCCATAACATCAGGTTGAGAGTGCTTCTTCACATACAAATACAGTCGTCGTAATAGCGTGGCGTGACGCTTGGATGGTCAGTCGGAAAACGGGCTGCAGCCACACATTTAACGCTTGAGGGGCTGTGAGGGATGGCCCAAGATCGGTCCAAATAGAGGACTACGGGAGGACCTTAGCCTACGGGAAAAAACTTACTTAAAGCACACATCACACTATTTACTTCTTAACTTCCAGTATTCAGAAATGTTTGAATACTGTTAGGGTCTGCTTTTAACAAATTATCCACAGCTTTGGCGGTTTTAAGCTTTTCAGTTCAGTTCAGTTTATTTTCAGAACCGATATACGGTCAAGCCGATTTGGTGGTTTTCGTCCACATTAACACTAATTATATACAAAAGATAATTCTGCACTAGTTTGGATAACCAAGACTTGTCAAACACAACATAAAATATTCAAATCTATATACAATTAATTCTGTGAGTTAAAAAGGTTGACGAAAGCGGGAACAAAACTTCTTAAGTAACGAGTCGTTGTATGTTTAATTGGCTGCAATATAGGTATTGTCTGGGCTAATAATTTCCCAGGTCCTTTGACTTATTTATGCACCGATTGCATGGTACTCGTCGGGAGCGCAATGCGCAGGAGAAATCGGGAATTTTGGCAAGTGCGAAGATTAGTGGGGCATCGTTAACGGGCCTAGAATGTAACGTATGAAATTTTGGTCTCGGGGGTTAAGAATAATGAATGCAGTTACGGAAGTAGGTTGTTTGCAGACACGACGGGCCCTTAAAAGCCACCTTCCAGACTTTCAGATGTCTGGGGCTTTCGCACTGTCAAGCAAACCCTTCCGGATTTTCATGATAATGAAGATAGCTAGTTTTTTTATTCTACAACATTTCTTTGCGTTCTGCCAAATGTCAATCACTCATTTATTCGGAAATCTTGGTGTCCAACACTTCGGACTTCCAAACGTTTTTTGTCTGGCTTCAGCTTTCGGATCCATCTCGTCGAAAACTTATGTCTGATTCCGGAAGGTAAATCTATAGTAATGGGACCAGACGATTTTCGCCTCACCAATCTTCCAAAGAGTCGAAAATTTTGTAATAAATAACGTCTAAAATAGTTTTATATTCGGACGGTGAATTCGGAAATTTGTCGATCTTGCGCCAGCTCTTGGCCATGCTAAAGGGATAAGTCAGCTAAGATTTTTAATCTAGCTGTATTTCGGCCCTTCTTTGCAAGGGTCCTGTAGCCAGATGTAGCGAACCAGCAAATCTAGTAAGTACTTGAACACCATTTGATGGCGCTGGTTCGTTTCTTCTTGCTGCAACCTGACGAGGACCCTTGTTAAGAAGGGCCGCAATATCGCTAGGGAAAATTTTGCTGACATATCCGGATCGGTTTATAATAGCGTTTAATTTTATCTGTATGGAAAAAGTCACAAAGGAAATAACTAACCTGCCAGGAAGCACAAAAGGTGTGCTTGCAGGGGCGTCACGACCGGGGGGAGAGGGGGACGCCCCCCCCCCCCCCAATGCTGTCCGCCAGTCGGTAAAAATATCCGAGTCGGCGCGAAGTGCCGCGATTTTTCGCCAAAACACATGATTTTTTTCATTAAATCAGTCGATTTTTCGTCAAAACAGTAGTTTTTTTTCTGAAAATCAGTCAATTTTTTGAAAAACTGTCGTTTTTTCTTGAAAACAGCCGTTTTTTCCTGCAAAACAGTCGGTAAAAATTACCAGCCAGTCTGTAAATTCCTCGCCCCCCCCCCCTCAAACATTTTGGCCAGTAACGCCTCTGTGTGCTTGACCAGGATAGTATACTAAGTAATAACATGTTTTCATTTTTTACCATACTCCGTCTCTACCTAGACGGGTTACAAAAAAAATTTCAGTTCAGCTCAGGAATCAATAGCAACCGGATAAACAAAAAATACAAAAATTGAATCTAAATATTCCTTGAGCCCAAGCTGACTTTGAAACATATATTCAAATAATATTCAAAAGGGACTAAAAATAACAAACCGAAGTTGATCAAAACACAGAGAAAAACGCATCGTAGCTGACGTACCCGTTTTATGCATTATTTGAATATAAAAATTAACCTATGGTTTCGACTTCGAATGTAAATAAGAAGAAGAGAGGGAAAAAAAGGACAGTTCGGACAAGTGTGTTTATGTTGTCCTGAACACTGCTTTCTGCACTGAAGGAGAAAGGGAGCAGACGCATATTCGACACTGCAAAACGGATACGTCAGCTACCTTTTATTGGAGTTATATTTCGGCCCTTCTTGGCAAGGGTCCTCTTCAGGCTCAAGCCGCTCTAGCTGGAAAATGAACTTGTCGAAAAATAACTAAAGATTCTTGCTTAAGTATATGATTTTGTGAATCTCTTCGTGGAAATTGCTTGAATTAGCTG
Source organism: Branchinecta sandiegonensis (assembly GCA_030848855.1). Classification (NCBI taxonomy): domain Eukaryota; kingdom Metazoa; phylum Arthropoda; class Branchiopoda; order Anostraca; family Branchinectidae; genus Branchinecta; species Branchinecta sandiegonensis. The sequence continues at coordinate 25,191,822 of JAUPMV010000001.1, read as the reverse complement.
GTGCTGCGATTTCGTTTTGAGCATGTCTGCCGTTTTTGCTGCTCGATTGATGCGTTGAGAGGGTAGTTTTTTGCATTTTGTTTTGGTATCGTCTGTCCCTCCTTCCAGCTAAGATGGATACTTGTCGGCGTGTCTTTTCTGGGACTGAAGCAGAAGCCGCGTGTTAAATTTTAAAAATGAAATCAGTAAGGTTTTGCGAGTTTATCTTTGTATATTTTCTATTGCAGCGGAAACAAAAAGACGTGGCGAAAGAAAATGAGTTTTACATGAAGCTTTTAGTGGAGGCGCTCCCAGAAGAGCAGCAAGAGCTTTACGAGAAGCAGAAGAAGATGCTGCACGAGCAGCAAGCAATTGCTGCAACCACAGAAAAAGCTAAAGGTAAGACTAGACTAACGGTACAATCGCCTGAACAGGCTACCTGATTTCTGGATACACTATGCCAAACTTGAATATTTGGGTTAGCGATTACCCAGACTTTACACCAGGAAACAAGAATTTTGGGGGCGAAAAACTCAAACCCCAAAACACGTGGTCCTGCGAGTCCCGCACCTTCCCCACTCCTTATGATTCACATGGTTATTTTCACTTCATTGTAACTTTTTTATTACATTTATTCCTTGTCTTGACCCATTCATCATGCCGATTGGCTTCAAGCCACGATTATTGTGGTATTTTTTAACAATCCCAAAGGTAAACCACGATTGTCTCGCGGTTCCAACGCCCTTTCCTCCTACTTCTAAATCCATAAGATTATTTTTCTTAGTTAAAACTTTTTGTTAGACTGACTTTTTCTTTCATTGCGAGCCCGTAAGGTAACATTTAGTTCTTGGCGTGGTTTTCGAAATAAACTTCTCTCTCTCCCTCTCTCCCTCTATACCTTGACTCATTCAAAACGTCAGTGCAATCTTATTTCTGCTGGGATAAGATCAATCCGAATTAGAGATAATCTTATCTCAACAGAGACAAAGTGTGGGCCTCAAGCCACGATTTGTGTTGTGTTTTTGAAATTAACCTAAATAAGGATTGTCTCATCGGTGTCTCACACCTCTCCCCAGTAGCGTATATTAGGGGGAGGGGACAGGGGCGATCGCCCCCCCCCCCCCGAAATTCTTGAAAAAAGGGTTTTTAATTTGAAAAACGTGTGCGAAATACGGGCGGCAGGGTCGATCTTCATCCGAAATTCTCGGAAAAAGGAGTTTTTTACGGGAAAAAAGTACGCGAAAATACAAATTGAGAAGCTAAATTGAAATTATTTACTGTATGGTTCAGTAATTGATCTTAGAAACAATTTTTGAGTCGTATAGTGTGCATGATTACAAGATTAAAAGGTGTTTTTGGCACCTAGAGGTATTTTTAATGTTAAAAACGGTCAAAATATGCAAAATACGCCGACAAATTTTCGGCCTTCCCGCCGATAAGGGGGTGGCATTCGGCCGCATATTTTCACTGAGCTGTCGCCCCTCCCGAAAATAATCGGAATATACGCCACTGCCTCTCCCCTCCTCCTACTTTTTACCTTCATAGGTTTTTCACCCCTCAGTCGAAACTTTGTGTCTGTGAGATGAAAGAAAGTCTCTCGGATTGTTCCCCAATAGTTCTCCCCCTCATCGTTGCCCAGGCGATCTGAGGGGATCTCGCCGTAATTAGGCATTGACTGAGTGTGCTGTCTTTAGTTTTTATGGAGAATCCTTTTTTTGATAAATGATTCAGGTTCAGGTTCTTTTATTCTTTTGAGTAACACACCTCAAATAATCATATACTCTGACACAGAGCAAATGGCACGGGAGTGATAAATGAACAAGACCCAAAGTTTCGATGGGATCCCAAAAATTTAAAATTAAATCCAGACAATTTGGTCTTGTAGATATCCGGTCTTCGCCAGATTCATTGAAAATTTTTACTATTAAGATTTATAAACAGAAGAAGGTCAATGGCCAATCATCTGAGTTCAGATATGGATTCACCATGTGTGTTTACCCCTAGGCCATACGTCATATCTACTTTGACGAAACTGATCAAACCTTCCTGCCTTACTTCTGCCAAATCTCCGGTTTCTACCAGATTCCGGGCGAACTACTTGTCCGGCAAAAACTAAAGCTAAAAACGAATTCAGCGTATCACCTTACCCCTATATCGAACATCTAATCAACTTCAGATAAAACTTTAACTTTTAACAAATTTTCTTGTTTCAGCCGGATTCCGTGCGAACTATATGTCCGGGTAGAAAATGATTGTCAAAAGCGGATTCAGCATGTCTTCTTACCCCTAAATTGAGTATCTAATCAACTTTGTATAAAACTTTTACTTTTATAAGCTTTCCGGTTTTTGGTCGGATTCCGGGCGAACTACTTGTCCGGCGAGAGGTTTTCATGTTCATGTTCAGCATGTCTTCTTACTCCTAAATCGACTATGAGATCATGTTATTTTAAATATGCAAAGCACCTGCTCCACTTGTCGAAATTATGTCATAACCATACATTGACGGAGAAATTCAAAATTCAAGACGCAAGTGTTACCCTTTTGGATGTTTCGTCATCACTTTCAAAACTCATGGACAACAAGGCCCAACCAGCACACGATGTCGTCCACTGCTTCCTGACCGAAGATTAAAAATTAAGTGTCTTTTTCTGTGTGTATATATGTGTTTTGTTTATTTTCTTTACTTTTGTCATTTACTCCGCCTTTTCAAAATGGCAGGTCATAAATAAATTACTTACTTACTTACTTATCTCATTAGCTGTTTAAAAAAAAATTGTTCGCCCCTTAATTTAAAAGCCCTCCCCACCCCTAAAATTGAGCTACAGAGCCCATCTATGAACCCGACCTCTCCCTTGACCCAGAGAGTCCTCATACCAAGTTTCATCAAAATATCTCGTTCCCTTCGAGACTTATCGTGCTTACAGACGGACAACTTTTGCCATGTCATAGGTATCCCTCCACTTACGTTTTGGCATCCCAAAAATAATACCTTCTTCAGAAGATAAGACAGAAAATACTGCTAACCAGTTCAACCTCACAATAAAGCAATATTAATGATAAATAAGAATAGTAATTGAATAAAGAACTACTGACAAAAGCGTCAATCGAGCAGAACAAAACAAACCCCTCCCAACCCCAAGAATTAAATTATGATTCAACATTGGTTTTAATGTAATAGTTAGACTACTAATCAAAAACTCTTTAAATGTTCTCTTTGTTCCTGAAGCAATCCCACAATTTTATTTTTGTATTTAGTATTTGTCTGTGGCCAAACTGTACCTCAAAGAAAAGTGGGATTGCTCACTGTCCGACCGGAGGCTGGTGACAACTCGAAGCGAATATCCTGGATACATCCAAGAACTTATAATAATACTGTGTAGTAGAACGTCCGTCTTCCCTTTCTCGCAATTGATCCTTTTTTTCATTCACCCGAAACGTCCTCATGTCTCTGCATCGTTTAAAGTTTAACCGAAAAGGGCTGCAGTCTGACAGCGCAGTTAGGCTTCACTTATTCACCTAAACAGGCCCCGCTATCCACTGATAATAGATTTCTCTATGCTTGAAATATTTAGCAATTAAAAAGGTAAGCCACAGACGAAAAATAAACTAAAAATGGCAGATTCCTTGCAAAACGTGTATGATCATCACTTTCCTATTTTCTTCAGCCGTGACTTTTCCGAGCTCAGCGTCTTAAAACATGGAAACACAGGCTTTTCTTGAAATTCAGATTCCGCGCGTCTGGGGGAATTATGGCTGGTCGTGGAAGCAGCACATTTTGAACGTTACTACTAGAGCCCCGGGTAAAAAAATACAAAATCCCTTAGACGAGTCGAAATAGGTCAGTGTCCCGACGAAAAATGTGTAGCCTGCATAGTTGTATGGTAGTTGTACGAAAAAGTTGCATGTATTGATATGCAGTAGTACAGAATATTTTAACTTGATGTGCCTCATACTGGGCTAATCTTAAGCAGTAATATTCAGTAGCATCCCGTTTTGCTTCAGTAGCATCCAGTCTTGCTATAGTAGTATGTAGTAGCATCAGTTGGTACTGCATGCTACTTTTTCGTACAACTTCATAATACTATTTTAAGATAATTTTTCATGGGGGTATTCAAGTATACGATCTAAAAGTAAGCTGACTTTTCAGTTAAATTTTAATACACCGGTCCTGCGACGCGATGCAAATACATGGTAAAAGCTATCGGGTGTAGATATATTGCAGCCTACCCGACGAAAACGGAAAGGACTTTCGATTGTGAGACTTAATTCTTGTCGTTTGGTAACTGCTCTAAGCCCATTAAATTTTCTGACAGAAGGCTGTATTTGCACACAGAACATTCTGGAAAATGTCGGATTTATCTGTAGGTGACAGTCCATCCCCCTCCCGTTCTGCCTTAAGCCAGTATAGGGACAAATAGGCCTAATCCCTTCTGAATCACTGAAGCGTGTGACTGGAACCAGATTTACCAGAATGGATAAGGGGAGGAAGTTGCTTAGCAGAGTTGAAAGGCGAGGAAGGGGGGGGGGGGATACTGCTGACGATTGGTATAAGGAGTAGGCGGTCAGATCTTCTTTTGGGTTCCTTCCGTCTGCTGAAAGCTTTGTCCCACTCCTCTGGATTTATGTTGTGCAACTATAGTTTCGTCGAATGGCATAAAAGGAATCGGGTTGGTTCACCTCCGAAAGAGATGATGAAGCTTCAGTAACCACGTCATAGTAGAGCAAGTAGCACAATGTTACAATGCACATCCTCTCTATCTTGATATGCTGTCGGGGCTTGTAGGAGGGGGGTGGGGGAATTGTTGAGAAAATTAGAAAAAAAAATCGAAACGCTGAATAGAGTATATTGACACAAAAGCCCGAAGGCCATGACAGAAAATATAATTTTAATACTGGTTTGAATAAACAACATAAATGAAAAAAATAAATAAAATAAGAATGAGTAATGAGTATGCAGTTCGCGGTGGCGCAAACCAGTTCGGAGGAGTTCCTAAACATTCTCACATTGCTAAATTTTATACTTTTCAGTCGGTTTCTGTCCTAAACATTCACTCATTCCCAAACACTCTTTGACCGAATACCTCGGATTTTAAATCATTCAACTCCCTACACTCGCACATAAAGTGGCTTAAATCATCATCCGCAGTCCTACACATTGGGCAGAAGAAATGACCAGTCTTTCCAGGACATTTCCCAATATATTTTCTCTCTGCTCCAGAGGTGAACAATCCCCCCGAAAACTCAATAACAACTTTAAGCAGTAGGATTTTGCGTTGTGAGGACGGCCGTAGATGGTTATGCACATCATACTAGAGCCAATAGTGAAAAATAAAAAAATCACGGAATACAGTCTAAATAATGCAGTGTATTCAGTGAAACGGGACAAAAATAAGTTGACTTTTCAGTTAAACTTTAAGCTTGCCTTGCCAGAATTCGGTGGGAACTAGACAGGTGGTCCCACGCGTAGCCTGATACGATTACCTGTTGCCAGGGGATTCTAGCCTTACCTCCTGTTGAAAACGAAGTTATTGGCGGAAGCAATCTGTTTCAGGGAAGGGGGTTGCGTCATGTTTCCGGTCCATTTCGTTGTGTGGGATCGAGAGCAAGAGTGGCAGGTGTATTCTCGTGTGTTGTAGTTTCTGCCTCCTAGATACCAGGATCAAGTCGCCTGTGTGTTTACCAGCCCGAAAAGTTCTCACCAGATGGGCCCTTTGTCCAGTGGCGAACTTTTGCCTAGGGCCCCAACCAAAAAAGTGGCCCGGCCAGGGGCCGAAGTGGTAAATGTAGAAACATGGTGTTCAAAAGAAAGTGGGCAACCTAGGCCCAATTTCCGCTGAATTATGGGTCGTGTGGGGGATGGGATCCCTAAAAAAGTACTTGCCAATATTTAAGTCCGCTTGTCTGTTTTGTAAGTCATGAGTACATTAAATAAATACAAAAATAAAATAATGTTTATTTATGGCACTTGCAGCTTCGCTTAAGTGCCATATACCGATCACTTTTCGGACGGTCTGTCAGGACACTGTTCTCGAGTTAGGGTACTTCCAGAAGGGTCCGATGAAACATGGCAGGCATATGAGGGACCCGACCAAACTAACTTGGAAATAGGCCACCGACCACCGTGGGGGAGTGCAGGGAAGGGAATCCGGAATCTTGATGAATTTATAACTTTGGAACGGGGTGATCGGATCTTAACGAAACTTGATATTTGGAAAGACCTCGTGTCTCGGATGTCCCATTTCAAGTCCGGATCCGATGGATGTGAGAGAGGGGGGGGGGGGTTGGAGGGAGGAACCGGAAATCTTGTGACACGCTTAGACAGGAGCGATTGGGATGAAACTTGGTGGAAAGAAGTAGATCCATCAGTGATAGAACCGGATCGGATTTGGGCACTGTGGGGGGATTTAGAGAGGGATGGGCGGAACTCAGGTGATGGCGAGTTAAGGTACTTCTAGGTGTGCAAGGACGATGAAACTTGGCTTGATCATTAAAGACTTTGACATGATTGGCCTAGAAATAGTCAGTTCCCTTGAGTTGACGATCGTGGGGGGAAGTGAAGGGAGGAGGAATCCGGAATCTTGAGGTATGAATAACTTTTGAACGCGTGATCAGATCTTAATGAAACTTGATATTGGAAAGAACTCATGTCTCAAATGTCCTATTTTAGTCCGGACTTGATCTGATGAATGTTGGGTGGGGGGTGGAGAGGAGAACAGGAAATTTTGTGACACGATTAGATATGAGCGATCGGGATGAAACATGGTTGGAACAACAAGCACAACCCCTAGATACATCAGTGACAGAACCGGACCGGTTTCGGGCACTGTGACTACTGTGAGGGGAGTTGGTGGGTGGGGGGGAATTCCGGTGATCGTTAATTAATGTGCTTCCAGATGTGCTAGGACAATGAAACTTGGCTTGGACATTAGAGACTTGACAAGATTGGCTTAGAAATTGTCACTTCTATGATCCTTCCATCCCTTAAAGTACTAATCCTAACGGCAAAGTACAAACAATTCTTTTAAGCAAAATATACATTTTCATCATCCCCATGAGCCGATGATGGTTTTTGCCTCAAGGGCTTTGCTCAAAAACTATTTTTAGCACCCTTGAAGTGCTTATTTTAACCGAAAAGTCAGTAAAATACTTTTGACCTAACGATATATGCTCATGATCCCCAAGGTCCCATGATCATTTTTGCCTCAAAGATTTGCGTACAAGGGAATTCCTTAAAGTTTAACTGCAAATCCAACTTATTTTTTGGATTGTTTTACTGACTACACTGCATTATTTGGCTTGTGTTAAGAAATTTTCTTATTTTTCTATATTTGCTCTAGTATTATGTTCAGAATATCTGTGGCCGTCCTCACAACTCAAAATTCTACTATGACGCATAAAATTTCAATTTCATTGTAAATGCGGCTTTTCAGCAGCTTACTGCATGAACACTTATTTTTCGTCTAATGTTTTCGTCAAGAATACAACACAGGTACAGCGCATAAAGGCACCATAAGTCCAACAGGGAAATTCCACTATATGAAAATTGATTTTTCAACAACGAAGTAACGCATTTTTAGCGGGTCTTTGAACCTCTTTAAGTGAATAAGTGATGGGTAACTAGATTGTCCTATCTCAGCCCTTTTCAGTTAAACTTTAGAGTACAAACAATAATTTTTTGCAAAATATACATTTTCGTGATACCGATGAGCTTATCACATTTTTGCTTCAAGGGTTTTCATTGTAGATGAATCTTTAGCGCCCTGAAGTGCGCATCATCACAGCCAAATGCAAAAATAAGATAGTTTTTACGAACGGTACAATCCCGTGATTTCCAAGGACCCTTGATCATTCTTATCTCAGGGGTTTTGCTTACAAATGATCACAACAAACCCACGAATTGACGAACTCTTACTTTCATCCTCTGACCCAGCCTTGCAAGTGACATATGAGCTTCCAGCTCTTGCTTTGTTAACTTACCCAAAAGAGGGCCGTTACTCTTTTAACCGCCTATTCGCACTGGATTTCAATTCAGTTCAGTTTATTTCTTGCCAATATCATCACAAGATAGTTTGGACGCGTCACAAAGAACACAATGGTACAGATCTCACAACTCTCACAATTGAAATTAGGCAAAAAATTGACAATTATAAATAAATAAACTAAATCAAAATCAAAAATATATTTACAATTACTCAAATCTTATATATACAATTTAATTCAATCAGCAGTCAATTTCTCTAGGCTTGTCTTCATTAAAATTCCGAACGAAATAAGGCACAAACGACTTCTCATAGCGGCTTGTCCTGCAAGGAGGCATTTGTAGCTACTCCACTTCACTCAGCATTGATTTCAGCCTTGTATTTGGGCGACTTGTTGTCACTACCTTGTCCATGAAGTCTGGCAGAATGCTTAGATGTATCGGGGAAGCAAGACATTTCTTGCCGAAGTCCATCAGTAGGCAGTGCCTGCGGCTGGAAAGCGTTTGCAATCATAGCGTTTCTAGACTTGACTCGTAGTCCTTATACTGGCTACCCAAGATGATCTTGGAGACCCTCTTTTGTAGTGCTTCAAGCTTGTCCGTCTGATCCTGTGATAATGCTGCATGCCATACCGGACAGGCATATTCAAGGTGTGTGTTGTACACTGTTAATAGAACTTTTTGGTCCTGGGAGCCCGGGGGGCTGTGCCTGGGGCTGCTCTTGTCACATCGGTTTTGGGATCCGAAAACATAAGTGACAGGGTACCTATGTATGACCGTCCGGCTGTCATCGCGGGACCACGTTCACAACAGATTGAACAGACTTACTCTTGTGTCATTTCCAGATAAAACAGAACAAAACCCTTTCTCGTATGTTACACGCCACTACTTAGATTCAAATCCGGCGCGAAAAGCTGCACAGCGTTGCCTTGCTTCGAACCGTCTTCAACCTTGCCGTTTTCGTTAGATGGCCTTCTTTCTTGACCGATTTCGATCTGTCAGTCAGATTTTCATTGCACTGTACAGGATTTCCAAGGATTCAGTTCTGGTCGAAGAAGCTACGTCGTTTTGTTCAAACTGAGAGTGCGTTAGGTCACCGTTTGAAGATGGTCCCGCTGAGAGAGGGCTACACAATAAAGGAATGAAGCTAGGTCTACCCTGAGGAGCCTCGCCAACTGTTTTGTATTAACGAAAAAACCTTTCCTGTGACGCTGTAGATCCTCAGTTCGCCTACTGTCCATTCACACTCACAAGTCACATGCCACACACTCACAGATCCCTTTCATACTCACACATGCTCACAGTTTTTACATGCTTTAGGTTCTCATTCATAGCACGATAATTTGGGAATTCGTAAGGACCTGGACCGTGGTCCTTTCCAATATGACCACCGTCTCTCCCTAGCCTATGTTATATATTGTCTGCCCTACAACTTGTATAATCCCTTATTTCTCCCCTTTTCAAACCTTCCAAAGTATACCCCCCCCCCCAAATCTCTATGATCTATGAATAAAACCTCAGGGGTAGCGATGACTTAAGTTTAGGACCTAAACCTGCCGCAAGTAAATTGAAATCGCACAGGGTACAGATGACCCATACCCGTGAGACACTGCTGCGTATTATGCTACACTTTTGCATTGATTTTGTGACGTACGACAAAATCGCACGGATGCTCACACCGCAACGCACATGCAACAAGAAACTGAGCTTTTCTATCAGATCTTTGGCATTAGGACAATGAAACCCTCGGAAGATGACCTCGTAAGACTCAGGGGACAATCCACTACCTGGCAGTTTTAAGTCAAACCACAAATGTCATCTCGTTCAAGTTCTGTGTTCAACCACCCTCGGAATATGATATTCTCTTTCAATTAGGTAGAGTAACTTTAGCCTTGAAAACTAAGCTAATGGTATTTTGTTTTCTTTCCTAAAAACACATGTTTTTTTTCGAACTAGTTGAATTGTTTCAGAGATACTGCAGAGAACGCACAGGTTCAGGTTCTTTAATTTCACAAACATTTCGTAACAATGTATTTCAATCACTGGGGCCGGCAGGGATACGAGTTCGGCCCTATTTTAAACACTGACTATATGTAGATAAGATAAATGAGTCGTTCCTCTGTAAATACGCACTCAAAAGAAAGAAAGACTCGTTCCATTCCGTCTACTTACACACGCCATACCAAACTCTCGACACGATGAAAAAAAAACAAAAAAAAACACCAAGCTGTGGCCTAATCACAGCCTGTGGCCTAATCAGTGTCATGCGTCGCAAAACGCAGAACTTTTCGCAAAATCGCATTAAGCTAAGTGCACACACAGTCCGGTAAGATTCCGCACGCGAAAACGCGCATACGAAATTCCCGTCACGATGTCCGACAGGTTTTTCAGATAAAACGAACTTCAGACGTGAAACTTGGCCCCAGGTTTGAAAAATCCACTGCTTAGCCTACAGTCAGATGATGCTGATTGATTGCCGAATGAATGAATGCAGCTGACATTAAATAGGTCGTATAAACAGTTGAAATTTCAAACACAGCTTCTTATTTTTCAATTCTCAGGGCACAATTTCGCATGCGTTTAAAATTCGCTCCGGTAAAAGTAGAATATTTTCTACCCAAATCGGAACGAAATTATCGGACCGAATCCGCATGCGATGCGTCAAAATTCCGGAGCGGAGAAGGAAATTCGCACCGGACTGCGAAATTCAGACTGTGTGTGCACGCTACTTTAGTCTCAACCATGGGATAGACATCAGTTTCTCCAGTCCTAGCTTCATCTCTTGAACTGGGGTTTCGGCGTCTTGAAACATTTTCGTGTCAGGGCGCTTCCTGGAGACGTAATCGCATTTATGCCGAAAGCATTGTTCTCTGGAACAAGATGACTTTCCTAATTAGATTCTACAAATGCACTTGTCCCTTTAAGAGTCGTGTGTATTTTAAGTCTGTACCCTTCAAAAGGGCGTAAGTAATTTCAAAGATGGATAAATGGTAAGAACCAGCCACGGCGCGGGCAGTAATTTTTGATTGTCTAAAAATAAATAAGTATATTCTTTATTTCCATAATAACTCAACAGAGTATGGCCAGCAGAGGATCGTCATGCCGTAACTCATGTCAAAGCAATTATGTACAATGTAAACAGTGTGTGATAATAATGTGTAGGCCTACTAAATATATATATATCCGTTTTGAAAAACTCAAAGGCCATCTACAGGTCAAACAAACAACTCATAGGAAATTAAACAAAATGACAAACTATGAAACAGCACTTCTCAACTCGAGTGCTTTTTGCACAAAATTACCAAAAGAAACAATCAGTCTTGGTGACGTAGAACATAAGATACCAAGAAGCTGCCCATCATTCCGAGAAAACAATGAACCCCATCAGTGCGAAAGCTCCGGGCACCTGAAAAGAAAATGATCCAGACCATCCCCATCAAGATGGCAAAGAGGACAAGAACGTACTCCATCCGGACACCTAGAATTCCACGAATTACCACCACATAGCGGTAAACAGTTTGCTTGCACCTGAATCCAACACTTCAAAAACTTAAAAGGTAATCCTAACTTAAAACAAAATTCACTACCGAAAGACTCTAACTTGCCTGTAATAAACTAAACTCGGTGACTCATCTAATGCAGACCACCATTTTTGAATTTCTTGGTCATCTAAACGTGTCTTAAAACTTCGGTAAAAATCGGAAGGATCATTTGTCGGACCTAGGCCTTCATTCCAAACAAAAGAAAAACCTGTTGGGTTCAGTATATTTTTAATTATGTAAGGCCATGATGATTTTTTACCCATTTGAACCATTTCATCATAACCTGCTTTTACAAAATATGATACAAGTCATACACAGAGAGTTAAAATGGGTAATAATATAGTGAAGCATCAAGAGTTAAAATGGGAAATAAAATAAGTTATAATTGATGACAAATATGCCAGACGAATGAACTAGGGGCGGGGTAATTTGAAGCCGCTTTCTTTGTTGGAAATGAGAGGTTGCCTGTATCCGAGACGTTGTATACATACCTCTTTCATTCCGTTCACGCCTGAAGGTGCGAGATGGTTTAATAACGGTGAAGTTGACGCGGTAATTAACGAAAAGTAAAATATCACTTAAAACGAATTTATTATAACGAATTTGTGGTGACTCGCATTTCATGTGGAGACAAGAAGAAATCTTCCCTCAAAAGTTTGGACAAAGTGTATTTCGGTCTGTCGTTTGATTTGGGAAGTTCAGATCTACTAATTGTCACGTTGTATACGGTCTCATAGTTTCCGGGGTTGCCACACTGATACAGTTTTTTGAGCTGTTAAAGATCGGAAAAAAGTGTTATTTTCTTGAAGAAGTACTATTCAATCAAGAATTGCAACAAATTGGCGACCATCATGTCGTGCAAACTACTGAATCAACGTCTGGAGATAACGGCTCCTGTAACTAATAAAAATCAGTCGTAACAGACAAAACATGTTCCTTCGAAGAAAAGTTGTTAGTCTACCTTTCGTGCTACATGTTGCAACCCTGATAGTTTCCAAGGATGATCCCAACACCAAGCAATTATGCGTATCTCTTCTGTTTTAACTTTATTTCTTTTTCTTTGCAGTTTCTTCGAAAACAGATGAATCTGTAAGTTCGAGTGTTCAGTTAAATGTTCCTTCAAGTACAAACAATACTCATTTGTCTACACAGCAGACACATTCTTCTAATTCTACAGTATTAAGCAGGTGAGAACATTTTTTTATGAATCGCTAGCCGCTCAGCTAGAAGTTGTATCCGCGAAGACGATCCCGATGAAAAATTTATCTCAAAACAGTAGTATGAAGTTGTACGAAAAAGTAGTATGCAGTAGAACTGATGCTACTACATGCTTCTATGTCAAGGCTACTGTGTTACTGCATTATACTGCATACCACTGCTTAAGATTGGCCCAGTCTGAGTCACACTAAATGATAGTATTCTTTAGTAAAGTGGAGGTATGCTTATGTGAACGTCTGCTAACAGTGAACGATCGCCGAAGAAAAAACTAAAACCGAAACCAGGCATTTTTTCCTATGAATACTAGTAACACACTCATGTTTTTCACTTTTTGAATATTTTGCTGATGCACAGCTGAAAGTGACCCAGCTGACACCTCGTTTGTTTTTTATAATCTGAAAAGTTTGCCACGAGGAACGCACCTTCAGTGGAGAAGATGGCGGTCCGAACCTGCAGATGCCTTCAAAAGAAGAAGGACCTTTTTAGTGAATTCAAAATCGAAAAAGTTAATTGAATTTCTACTTCAAGTTTGTGCCAGGATCAGAGGCGTCACTAGCCAAAATGTTTGGGGGGGGGGGACGAGCCATTTACCGACTGGCTGGTAATTTTTTACCGACTGTTTCTGCAGAAAAAACGACTGTTTTCAACAACAAAAAAATGACAGTTTTGAAAAAAATCGACTGATTTTCAGAAAAAACGACTATTTTGACGAAAAATCGACCAATTTTCAGAAATACCGACCGTTTTCATGGAAAAAATCGACTGTTTTGACGAAAAATAGCGGCGCTTCGCGCCGACTCGGTTATTTTTTACCGACTGGCCGACAGAATTGGCCCCCCCCCCCCCCAGTCGTAGCGCCCCTGGCCAGGATAACCTATCGCTATCAAGTTTGTTATTTTTCTTTACCATTTTACTTTTTTATGTACAGTTAAATAAGCGTTCAAATAAGCATACCTCTACTGTATCAACACATGCAGCTTTTCCAAGTTTTTCATCGGGATTTTTGTTGAAGTTGAGAATTATGTCAGTAGACACGTTATCGGAGTTTCCGTGACAAATCTTGTAGTATTCCATCAAGTCGCTGCCTAGAAACCGATTTGCCTGTGAGGACAAGTTAATGGCTTCGAGTCCATGAGGTTAATGTAGCCTAATTCACGAAGGGGGAGGGCAGAAATGTATCAGTGAATATAAATTACTATTCGGCCACTGGTTTGGGTTTTAGTTTTTTCTTCGGCGATCGTTCACTGGTAGCAGACGTTCACATAAGCATACCTCTACTGTACTTGCGCGCGGCGAATCCTCGCTTTGTTTTTTGGAAAGCAAATCCGTGAGAATGCCAGAATCGCCCTATGGATGTGAAACCAAAGACCTTAATAGCAGGAAGACAGGACACTCCACTTACAGCGCGTCGTGGAAAATTTAGCGTTTGATTTTGTTCCTAACTTTTTGTTCCTAACTTTAAACGAGAAATGTAAACAAACAAATAACAGAAACGGATCATGTATTGTTTGATGATGAACGATCGGACGAGATGTGAACAAAGCGATTAACGAAAAACCAACCACTAAACGGCACTGATTGTTGCGATTTTTGACCTTATTGGAGTTTCCCATCTCTCCACTGCTAATGTTTTTGGTGGGTCCGTCCGTGCTACACTCAACTCCTAAGTGAAGGGTCGCTGATTCGCGTCTCGGTGGCGCATACCGTTTGGTTTGGGGCGTATCCCGGTAAGACAAGCCGAAGTCCACCCAGCTTGAAACGGGTACCTGGAGAAACGTGACAGGAAGGGTGTGCGACACCACCAGGATGGCTAGCGTCCAACCGCCCATTACACTTCCTGGCTGAGGGGAGACAATCGGAGATCAGCACCGCCAGTTTGTCCTGTATAGGCTGATGCTGATACCTTTACCATTTTCTAATGTGTTTGGTGAAAACGGCATCACCAGCGATGGTTATCTTTAACCCCCCTCTATTTCTTTTCCAGCCGACAGACTGTTTCGTCTAAGCGTATACCCGACAAGGGGGAACCTTTAAGTAATCCCAGTCCTGGGAAACCTAGCCAGTCCACGTCGGACGAAAAACCCAGCACAACCCCGAAAGAAAGTTCAAATGAGGTGAAGAAAACGCCTAAAACTTCTCTGTCCAGTTCTTCGAGCCATGGCGGGGAGTCGGAGTACCTTGAACGTAAAAGGTTAGCATTTGGTATTTTCGGGTTAAGCCGCGTTCACAAGCATGCCTAGCTAAGCACAGGTGCCAAGACACGTGTCCAGGCTTAGCCATGGCCCAGGCATCGAGTTCTAGAGCCCAGAACTCCTTGCCTAGGCATGGGTGTGAACGGTGATGCTAGGCACGCGCCTAGGCATCTGTGCTTGGCTAGGCAGGCTTGTGAACGGGGCTTTAACACACTGTCAGAAGTTTGACATCCGATAACACTTGTTTGCGAAAATAGTTGGGAAAATATCTGTTGTGAGCCTTGTTATAGAGCGTAGTCCACCGATCTAACAATAGTAACTATTAGTTACTATTTTCATCCCAACCTAGTGAAAAGTTATTGAGCTGACCTTTCGAACCTTCTCGCAATTTTAATTATTTGCTTATCACGCTCCTGAGTGTAGTAAGCGACGTAACTGCGATCTCTGTGACGTGGTTGGCCCGATTAGCCCGTGGCGCGATATTTTGCCGATAATAGAAAAATGCGTTCCAGCCTTAACGCCAAGAAGCCAGGATCTGTGACGTCGTGCGTAGTAACTACGGTAATTAGGGTGGAACACGGTCTAGTTGTTGTCTAAATCTAACTTGTTTCGAGACAGAATTTCTGTTATGAACCCTTTTAAGTGTATGTTCGCGAAAACATAGTATTTGAAAAGGTATAGTAACAGATATGTTCTCATACTATTATAACTCTTTTCGGAAAAGAAGGATTTTTGTTTGTTTCCTACGATTATTATCTCTTCTTATAACAGCAAACTGAAACCTTAGGATCGAAGAGTTTCTCGTTGAAACTGGAAAAAATAACCACATCTTGTGAAGGCCAGAATATCCCAGATTTTTGCTGCAAAATGTCACAAATTCCGTATGAGAAAAGTGGCAACACTGGGTGCATGGGACCAAAAATGGAGGTTTTATTGATTTATTTGTTCTTGGTGGAATTAAGTCAACTTAAAGCCAATAACTGTAATTGTTTGCTATGAATCTTCTTAATTTTGCACAGTTGCTGTTGCACCTTCGATTTTCATGACTCCCTGACGATTTCTTCGTCAGTTTCATTTTCGCTCTAAAGTATCGCAACAAAAGAAATAGAACGTCCAACAATAAACAGCAGACGAAATAAACGAATCTGATTTACTTATGTGCAACAAAAGAAAACTGAAGCACTCCTGGCAGATATCAAGTTATTAATTTGTCATTTTCCTTGGTCGGTTTTCGATGGGAAAAGCAAAACCAAGGTAGTCCAAAATTTAGTTAAGTGTTCAAAAGCATACCTCTACTGCACTTCAGTATCTTAAAAACATCTGATTGTGGTGCTTCAGGTTTTCGTTATACCACTTATCCAAGTTAAAAGCCCCTCTTACTTATTCTGCCTTTTATAATATACCTAGCTCCCTTGTGGGATTAGGAGCTTCCAAAATTCCCACCTTTCTCCATTGTTTCGTTCTGTGCCTACGAATTTTAGCGCTTTTTCGGTCATGCCGAGTTTTGCCCGTCACAAAGTTTGCCGGAGTCGTCAGTGTCCGCTGATTCTCCGCAATTCTCCCACCCGCCGCGTCGTAGAGCAGGAAGGCTGGATAGTGTCGACAAGCGCTAACAAGACAATCGCTAATTTCAGGTGGAAAGAATTGTACTTTTGGAAAAAAAAATTCTGATCCCTTTCATAGGCAAAAGATCATTTCTAGTAAGAGTTATGCTTTAACAACCGTCTGAAGTAACAACCGTACTTTCGCTGAGCGAACCCCAAGGTCGGGCCTACTTTCCTTCAAACGTCAGTAGAGGAATGCTTATGTGAATGTTTGTTGACTTTGAAAAGTTCCATTTTCATGTACTTGCTGTTACTAAAGCGACCTGCCAGTTAGTCAAATTAGCTAATAAAGGGCTCCTGAAAGCACCCGAGTAGGTATTCCGGATCTTCTAGCCCGAAACCACACTGTTTAAATTCAAGTATCTGTTCAGATACGCATATCTCTACTGTACGAACTTCTTGTTTTATAAAACCAACTAGCCGACTTTAGGAGAACATTTTTGCCACGTTCGGTGTTAACCATCCGCTCATCCGGTTAGCGACAGCGCGCTGAGTTTTGAGTTGTTTGATTTTGTGTTGTTGTTGTTTTGTAATTTACGTTCCTTTTCTTTTTTCTTAAGTTACTCCGCTTCTTTTCTTGTATAGTGGGTCACAAATAAAATATTATTATTACTAACAGAACCTCTTTTTAGAAACCTGAATGACCTCGATACATTTGACAGCGAGACGGACGTTAGAAGTTTGAAAACGTTCTTGTCCACGTCCAGTTTAGTTACGACCCCATCTTCGAGTAAAAGTGGTGCAAAAATATCTAACGGTACTGTTAGTTTGGGTAAGTCTTATTCCTCAGTTTCAGTCGCGTGAACCGATCCTTGATAACAAGACAGGATGCTACTGGTATCATGGATTTAAAGGACCTGTCTTACCTATAATACAGTAGAGGTATGCTTATGTGAACAGTTACTTTAATGTGGTTAACAGTGCAGTTTTGAGTTAAATGGTAGAATGAAGTTGCAAAATACCTATACAGGTGTTTTCAAATGCCCTTAATTACCTACTTTGGCTAACTGGTAGTTAGCTTTAAGCACAGCAAGTGCATGAAAATGGCAAAGTCCACTGTCAACAAACGTTCACATAAGCATACCTCTACTGTACTAACGCAACCTACTTCCATAACCACTCCATATATTTCTAAATCCGGAGACCCCAATTTTATACGGTGCATTATAACCCCTCGAACAAAACCACGCAGTTGACGGTTGTCTGCGAGAAGTTTTTCCATCAGAAAAACCGGTTATGTACATTGTTTCCATGTTTTCGCTATAAGCCAACGGGTCTCGTAAAAGACTTAAAACAGCCAAAACCGTGGGTTATTTGTAGAAAGCACAGCCTAGTTTTAAAGTATTCAAATATTTAAAATACTGTAAGTTGAATAGTAAATAGTGCGAGAGGTCCTTTAAGATTTTCCCAGTCTGAAGCAGAGTTAAACGAAACTTTATCGTTCTACGGAACACCTCATTCGACTTCACGGATGATATTGCATCCTGCAACTACTAAGGCGACACATTTTTATGGCACTTGACCATCGGCGAAGTGCCATATAGCGATCGCAATTTCTGTCCGTCCGTCGGTGGGGTTTTTGCTAGTTCGGGCACTTCCACGTAAGCTAGGACGATGAAACTTGGCAGGGGTATCAGGGACCCGACCAGATTAAATTGGAAATAGTCACTTTCCCGATCCGACCATCTGGAGGGGAATCCGGAGAATCCGAAAAAGAAACTTAATATTAGAAATACTTCGTATTAGTTTCAGTTAAAGCTGGTAACTCCAACCCAACCAATTTTCAGAGAAGAATTTCACGAAATCAGATATTTAAGGAAGAATCTTTAATTGTTTTCCACACGTTCATTTTCCAGTTTGAGCCTGAAGAGGACCCTTGCCAAGAGGTCCGAAATATAGCTCTAATAAAATGTAGCTGACTTATCTGTTTTGCACCGTTAGTGTTGGAATTCCCCCCCCCCCCCCAACAATAGATTACATACGCTAAACATGTTGATCTCTAATATACGGTGATAGTTTATTCCTGACCATCATGCAGTAAAGTAGATGAGATCGATAAACGATTTTTTAGGTTTGTTCGAGTCATATGCGAGTTACAGTATAGTTTTACTATTTGGGGAATGGACCTTTTATAAGCTGGAGTGAACTGAAAGACAAGAGTGCTCCTGAGTCGGGATTTGAATCCGGAACCTTTGGCTTTCTAGACGGTGCACTGCCCTACCACTGAGCTACAGAGGGGCTTGTGAACGTGGTGAGGAGTCTGGTTTCTTGTCACGGTACAAGCAGGGTTGCCACACTTTGATAGGGTGAATTGTCACTCTATTTATTTTTGTTACTCTCGTTCTAAGTACGATATAAAACTCACTCTATTTCAGAAAACGTCCTGAGGTGTAATTTTTGCAGCAAGTGACCATTTGACGGTTTTTCATGAAAATAAAATTAGATGCGTCATTTTTGTAGCAGTGATTCCAACCAAAAGTGACCATTCCAGTGTCAACGTCGACCATTTCACGTTTTCTCGTGAAAATGAGATATCACTCCCAGTTCACACTCTGCTTTGGGCCAACAGTCACTCTAAATTATTTTGATTTAGCGACCCTGGATACAAGTCCCTTGTATAACGATCCATCTGTGTAATAACTGGGGAATGGGTCGATTCCTAGTGTCACCGGCGGTTGGTCCTTTTTATGACGCAATATTTTATGACACACGTTCACCCTTTTTTATGTTACTGTATACTGTAACTACTTAGGAAATGATCGATTCAGAATGGGACCTTAATCCTTTTTATAATACAATATTACGGCGTTAGCCCTTTTTATGCTTCTTGGCTCTTTCATTGGCAGTGATCTTGTCCCATACCACAGTCTTTTCCCCTTCAATCAAACAACAATTGTTTATCTCGTTTTTTTTTTTTTTTTGGCTGCATTTTTGAATTGATTTGTTGTCGTGTAAGTTGATTTTGAGGAAAGTTGATCCGTCGTAAGTTTTTTTTATAAACTCTTCCTTTTTAATGTGTGGTAAATGAACAGTAATATATTGTTACTATTAAGGTAATGGATCGATTCCTAATGGGACCGGCATCAACTGTACGCAGTTAAAACAAGATAGGAAAGCTAAGAACAAGGAGGTTGGTTCGAGCCACTCCCCTCCTCCTCATAAAGATGAATATTGTCAGCGGTAAGTTTGGATCTAGTGTTAAACTGATTAATTCCCGTTAATTAGCTTCAATCAAGGCCAGAAGAGGTTCCCTTTCCCCGTCCCGGAAAGCTTGGGTGTGTACCCTTAGAATTCTTTAGGCATATAGATTGAAAGTTTATTTTGCAGACTGGGTATCGTGGAAAACGAACCAAATTTGCGGTTACTGTTAAAAAATGGATCGAGCCACTTCACTGCCTTATGAAGGATAAGAATGAATATTGTCAGCGTTAAAGGACCCATCTCGTATTTATAATGCCAATACATTCGACTTTCGCAATCGTTGCGTTGATTCTTAAACCCAGAGTCCCGAATTTCATGCGGTCCATTCTAATCCCCTAACAACCGCTTATGGATTCTCATATTGCTTTGTTTCGCTATTTTCGATGCGTATCGTCCTCCCGGCGATTATTTGCGAGAAGCTCCGTCGTCAGTAAAGTCGGTTATGTGAGTTTGTCCCTGTTTTGGTCGAAATCAACGGGCCTGGACAAAGGCTTGAAACAGCCAAGGCTGTGGATGATTTCTTGAGAGAATGGCCTGGTTTTAAAGTATCCAACTGTTTTTGAATAATGCAAAATAAGCAGCAAAGGGGTGTGATTAAGTTTTCAGTCAATCAAATTTAATTCCAGGTAGCTGAAAGCTAGAAGAGGTAAATACAATATTTACGAAATGCACAGAAACGACAACAAATTAATACACTTTTCAAGATAAGACCTGAGAAAAATGTTGGAATGAAACTATGTAAAAATTGGGTTGACGAATTGGCAGGATACGGCAAAACTGATCTTCCTCTCGGACCGACGCACGGACGACGGGAGAGGAGGTGGCAGTAGACGGCTCATCTGGGTACAACACATTAACTTTGCTCCGAATTTTTTCGGAAGGTATTTCTGGGGTCAGTTAATTTAGGAACGCCCAGTTTAATGAGAGTCTCTTCATATTCATATTTCATAAAATAATTCTCGCTGCTCTCTTTTGGACATTTCCGAGGCGACCAGAGCCTTAGAGACAGAGAGTATGACATGTTTTCATCCATGCTCTTTCGTCTAAAGTGGTCTTTCGCTAAAAAGTCACCGAATGGGCCTGAGATACGAAAATTTAGTTAAGAGTCACCTATTCACTTACATAACCTTGAAACCCGATGGGATACGTGTAACGATATTTATTTTTGTGACATCTGTAAAACTTGTGGTAGCTCTGTGTAATTAGAAATGTTTAGGAGCAGCAACGGCATAAAATCGCCTGCTGCCAGTAAACAAACTTTCTAGCCTGCTAGTTCTGGCACTCTTCTGAACTTGTTTGGCAGCCAGGCATACAGCAGCGTCTTCAAATCTGTGTCGTTCTCGATTTTCAGAAGGAAAAACCACGTCCTCGATTAAATTCAAATTGCTTGGTTTAAACGTGTATTTGGTACTGTTGGGACGCTGTCCGTGTTCAACGTCACTACGAGAGCCTATTATGAAAAAATAGAATTCCCTGAATTTACTAAAAATAACTTAGTGTGTTCAGATACAAGATCGGCTGGCTTTTCAGTTAAACTTTAAGTGCACCCAGATTGCTTTGACTGAATAATTCTCGTTACACAAACGTTACATATGTGTAATGGGGTAATGCTGACTATAATCTTTTCTTCAGGCTAGAGACAGACGTCAGGCGATTGAAAACGGAAATTCACCAAAGTCGGCAGCTGGAGAATGAATTGAGGAATCACATTTTAACACTTGGTACAAGCGAGCGTAGCGCCCGTGCCGAACTTGCCCAACTGCAGTATGATAACGAAGGCCTACAGTCAAAGTAAGTAGGCCGCTGCCCCCCCCCCCCCATATACATGCATATTGGCAACTAGAAGTTGTCTCAAGGCCTGTTTGTCGTAAAAGAAAAAATAGTAGAAATATAATACAGATTAATTCTTTCTTGCCTCTTACTCTATAAAAAAAACGCAAACAAGTTCATTGAAGCACCGTTCACAAGCATGCCTAGCCAAGCACGGATGCCTAGGCACCTGCCTAGCACCACCGTTCACACCCATGCCTATAGGCCCAGATTTTGGGCCAGGCACGGGGTTTTAGGCTCTAGAACTTGGTTCCTGGGTAAGTGCCTAGGCATCTGTGCTTGGCTAGGCATGCTTGTGAAAGCGGCCTTGGAGACAACTTTGGTACCAGAAATCTAACTAAATCATAGCTCTCTGCGGAGTTTTGATACCGAAAACACGTCGTCATGATGCAAGCTATCTACAGCTTTTACGAATTTGTTGACCATCTCCGCACCGACTACGTCGTCTGTTAGGGAGTTGGATGGGACGGCCACACCCTGTTCTCAATCAGGGTTAACAGGTCTCTTTATAATTTCGTATTTACATAGAAAAAGTGTGCAGACTAAAACTATTTACAGTTTTTTTGTTTAGTTCGTTGACCGTCTCCGCGCCGACTACGTTGTCTGGTCGGGAGTCCTACCGGACGGCCACTACACAAATACAAAATAATTATCTTTATGTGACATTCAACTCGGAGTAGTTTACCAAACTTACGAATTTTCCCCTCATTTATACTTCCCATCTTATCTAACAACCTTCCTTATCTCATTAGTTCCTCCACAAAAATTTGGAGTTTAGAAGTGCCTTTGCGCATGTGTCGACCAAGTCTGGTCGCGCTAACCAATCATCGAGTGCCTGTGCCCACAAAGTGAGGAATGTCCACAGCGGGCTAGGGGTGGGTGGGACCGAATTTGCCTTCTTGCTATGGATATTTGGGTGAAAATCCTGCAGTTGTTTACACTTGATGTTTTCCATGAATTTTTCAGGCCCGGTTAGTAATTATGTCTAAATTTTGTGTGTTTATACTGTTATTTATCTTGTGTTATTTCGCGTTATTCCCTTTACTCCGCTACCACATTTTGTATTTGGCGGGTTATAAATAAAATATATATATACCACCTGGACTCAGTCTTCTGTAAACCTGTATGCAGGTCCAGATCCAGGAGTTAGTTTGTGGGGGGGGGGGATCTACTCGTGGGCCAGACCTAATCTATTCCAAACTGTAAGTAAGAACATAAATGCCTATAAAAACGATTAAAGAGAGAGAGAAACAAATTTAATCTGTAATGGAATTTGACCTAAAAATTCAATATCGTAACACACCTGCCACGTGAAAAACTGTACAAGTTCAGGTTCAAGTTCAAGTTCAAGTTTTTTTAATTGTACACAAAAATACAAATACATGACACAAGCACTGTGGAGAACACGAATTCGAACATGCAGTGCTTGTTAAAAATTTTACTATAATAACAACAACGTACCCTATAAATCCAACAATAATAATATAATATAACTTTATAATATAACAGAAAAGAATAATATATATAATAATAATATAACAGATTTGTTTGTGGCAGGACTCAATAATTTAATCACTTAGCATAACTATATTGGGAAAAAAATAACACATGAACAACTAAAAAAAAAAACTTTCAGGCTTTTCAGGGGGGGGGGGGCGAACCTCCCTCCACGGATACGGTCCTGTCTGTATGTCTGTGTTTGTTCTAGGTTGGTCGGCGCTCTGTCCACCCGCCAATCTGATAAGAATAATTTAACAGCCCTTGAGAAGAAATTAGCAGAGGAGCGTAAAGCCAGGGCGACGCTTGAGAATCAGTTGGCCCAGGAACGCCGGGGGAAGAGAGGAGATGATAACAGCTTAACCCGAGCTACACCTACTTTGCCGACCAAGTAAGTTGAATCTTTTCGCTCTTTTTAGAGACGTCGTTTGGGGGGGGGGGGAGCTCACCCCCTAGCTTTTCAATGGAGACCAAATACCCATACCAAATCATAAAATATGCAAGAAAGAACTTACCTGACAAAATTAACAATAATAAAAAATAATTTATTTCTAACCCACAAATCGGACAAGACGAAATTAGTGCGGGGTAAAGAAAAAAAGATGTAATTAAGGGAAAACATAACTCGTCCGAAAAAAAAAGAAAACTCTAAAGTCGCCGTACGCCGTTTCGGACCGTTTTCTGTGGAGAACAGACAATTTCTCCAAAATCCGGCAGCAAATACCTACTAATATGCCAGGCAGTTGCGAAATGTGGAACTGAAGAAGGTCTCTCACCAAACTTTGACCATAAGCCGAGCTTATGACCAGGAACGACGAAACTGCCCCCCCCCCCCCCCAAGTTTTCGTGAAACGACGCCCCTATGCTTTTCTTGTCTCAACACTTGGTGATATGTAAGTTTTAGCAGCAATGCTCTTGTGCGGAACTATGCCAACGCAAGCTGAGCTTGAACCTGTACATTTAAGCCGCTGGACGAAGGGGGTTGTGCTATTACAGCGCACAGTCCTATTTTCGATATCGGATGCGAATTTCCTTCTTCGCTCCGATATGTTGACGCATCACTTAGATGTTTCGAAAATTTTGCGTGCGTATTTCCGCATGCGAAAATCAGGCTGTGCGTATAAAAGGACTCGGCTACGTAAATCTGGCTAAAAATCATTTATTCCCATAAACTGACTTGAAACCCCGAAGAAAATGCGTTAGTCCATTGCTGCGCTATTCCCCAATAGCGATTTTTTGTATGTGTGAAAGATATCGTTCAAACTTGCGGTAGCTCCATTCTATGTAGTTTCGAATATTCCAGACCAACAACCTCGCAAAATTCTACTATCAGACAAACTTGCTAAGCTGCTATTGAACTCATCTGAACTCATTTTCAGCCAGGCAGAGAGCAGCGTCTCTGATATTTCCACGTCCTCTGTGAAATTCAAATTGCGCTTTCAAGCTGTGATTTTGGTCTTGTCGGGAGGGCGTCCGTTTCTCTTCGTCTCTATGAAAGTATTTCAAAATTCAGAGAAGTTTTCAGCGAGGGGGAGAATGCACGCGAGGGGTCCTAAATGCGCAAAGCAGAAGTTTTTCGAATAAAAGCAGCGATTTGGAAATGCGTCTACGAAGAAGTGACAACGGTTCATAAAAACATTCGATTTTGATTGTTGAATTGCTCAACTAAATCCTATAACACGAATCCAACTAAGTCTCCAGGTGTTCGATGCGTCATTAGGATACGGGTAGAAACATTCTGTGGCGAAAATACTGGTGGGGCTACTCTGTTACAGTGTTGAGTGGTGATCTGCCCAAAGTTTTCTTAATTTGCCCCATCCCTTGTTCAGCGCTCCAGCTGGTCTATTTTCTGTTAATCCCCCAGTGTCTCATAATCAACACTTGGGATAGACGTAGTAACAAGCAGGATCCCTAAGTTAAGAGGGTTAATTTTACTTTCTACTATAGCAAATCCCCCATTGCCTGGGAAGTAGATTGCAGATTTGCAGAACCTGTGGATCTATTTTACTGTGTCTGTCAAAGGTGTAAATAGTGAGGCATTGGGGGATTAACAGAAACTCACGTGGCAGGTCTGTTATGATATTGATTTTTTGTTTATAAAATTCCATGTTTTGCCACGATGTTTAATTGTCTTCTATCTACCTATAATATTGATTTTTTCTTTTCTTTTTTTGCTCCCAATATAATTATGCTAAGTGATTAAATTATCGAGTCCTGCAACAAAAAAATCTGTATAGATTTTCACGTTCAGTTCAGTTCAGTTATATTTAAGAAAGCCATAACACGGACAAGCCGACTAGTAGGTTTCGTGTCACATAAACATAATACAACAAGACACAGATATAAAAATTCAGCTGACAACAGCTCGGTCAGTAAATATGTCCACTTGCGACAGTTATATGGTTATATGGCAGGTCTGTTATGATATTGATTTTTTTGGTAAGTTCCATTCATTATTAATTTTTTTGTCTCTCTCTAGTCTCGATCTCATCGAGTCTAGTCTCGATCTCACCGAAAAGTGTCATTTTCCCTTTCCATCTGCGTGAGGATGTGAACATACATTGTCGTCGTAAATAATTAATAAAACTGTTGTAAATAATAATTAAATAAAACTGTTGTCGTAAATTCTCGTGTTGTCCTTAAATTTTAGTGTTGATGTTTGATAGTTGTTCGTTGATTTTTTCTTTACAATGCCTTAGGCTAGAATTGTATTAATATTTTTTACAAATCCATTAGAATTAGTGAGCGTCGTTTTTTATGCCACTGGTATGTCTGATGCTTTTGAGAAACGCCAGGTTTATGTATATTTGCCATTAAAATTGTACCTTACCTTACCTTACATGCGGCTCTGTCGCGCGTAGGAAAGTCAAAGAAAAATCGTGTGGCATACAGCCCTGGAGTGTGAAGGGGGGGGGGGGGGGTACTGATGCTCAGTTTAACATTCTATGTTTCATAGGGAGTGCACCAACGATGCGTGCAAAATACGTCGGACTCAGCTCGAAGCCGAGATTAAACAGCTTCGTTCCGACCTGAAATCGATGGAAGATCGACTGAGATCCGCCGAAAACGAAGCGCTAATGTTCCGCCAACGTTCTGCCCCGCCCAGTCCGCCTGCCGTCCCTCTGGGTCTTGCGGGTAGCGAGGCCGAGTTCCTTAAAAATTCTCTCTCATTGATGAAAGA
Source organism: Branchinecta sandiegonensis (assembly GCA_030848855.1). NCBI lineage: Eukaryota > Metazoa > Arthropoda > Branchiopoda > Anostraca > Branchinectidae > Branchinecta > Branchinecta sandiegonensis. The sequence continues at coordinate 25,165,600 of JAUPMV010000001.1, read as the reverse complement.
TCGTAACTCACATTTGGAGAACTCGCTTAGTGCTGAAACACGGATTAAACTAGATCTGTTTTCCGCACTTGGTGATGCGAGGCGGCAGTTGGAGATTCGTGAAAGTAAGTAACCCACCACCCGTTTCCCGTTTTCGTTTTTAGTAGCCTACTTGATTTTATAAGTAGTTGATTTTATAACAATGATATATATATGTGTATAACAAAAAGCATGCAGAGCCTTCAACCGCTTGCGACAAGTTTGGCTATCCAGGAAATACTAAGCTGAAGCTGCGAGAACAGCAATGTCCTTTCCATCCTTCTGTGTCACAGATAATAGTTGCGTTTTTTGCCTTTCCTCCGTAGGTCGGTTAACCTACCTACTTGCCACTATTGACCGTTTTTTCGTCTCGCCGGTCGGTTCGACTGAGCTCTAAAAAACAGCTTATCAGAAAAATAGCGTCTTCTAGTCGCAGGCGCCTATCTCTCCAATGAGAATTTTGAATTTCGCGCCGTGCCAAGAGCGTAGGTCGGTTGGATGGAGCTCAGACCTCAGTCAACAGGTCGGTTAACCGACCGACGAACGGCGACGAAAAAACAGCTTATAAGGATTTAGGTCGGTTAACCGAAGAAAGAAAACGGCTCATAGAGAGAAATCTCGCAGGTCAGTTAACTGGATGATGACGGCAAAAAACGCAACTAATGCTAGAAGCTCATCATGCAGTAGGAAAAAAGGATTCTCGCCACCTCCAGAGAATCCTCAACATAACTTGGCAGCAGCGAGTATCAAACCAGGAGGCGTACCTGAGGCGTATTCTCGCCGTTCTCCGAGGACTCCACTTGAGGAGTCATCGCGTTTTTGTTTGTCTCGGGAACTCACTCCCCGTATTCTCGCCGAGTCCCCACGTGCGGGGAACGCTCTGAGTAGCATCACCATCATCGAAAAGGACTCCCTTTCAGATTCGGAGGGGAATCAATTTTTGCTTATGGTGCTGGTGCAGTGTACAGTTAATTAAAAACAATCAGAATAACAAAACAAGAAATGTGGATCCAGACTAATTTTGTCAGCTGCATATTTTTTTCGAACAAAATCCATTTTGGAAGCATTCCCCGTGTTCTTGTGTTTCTGTACGCGGAGTCCGCCTGCAGTGACTCCCTCTATTCTAGGGTGGGGGTGGGGGAGGGTAAATGAACAAACAACGAAGATATTCGGAATCGGCAGCCACAGAACACTTGTAGTTATTAATCGATTCTGCGTTCGCCGCAGCCTCCTTAAAGCTGTTCCAGGTTCCAGCGATCCCGTTTGCAAATCTCCACTTGTACACGTCCTCGCCGAAACGCGATTCGACAAGCTGAAACCCGTGTCTCCTATGATCACGGGTGCCGTTGAATTGTACAGAGATTTATGCCTGACCGTGTTTCTGCTCGGGTGGTCCGCCGATAACGAAGCGCTGATGTTTCGTTACGGAACGGAAATACGGCGGATTTCAGGGAGAGAAAGAAGTCCGTCGCCGACAAACATACCCGAAGCACTACAGTTCCAGCTGTATAACATGTGACAAGGCTATATATTACTGATAATTCATTATGCAACTGGAAGAAATTTAATATTCCCGGCATCGGGGATGCCAAAGGGGTTAGACACTAGCAAGTAGCAACCTGAAGGTCAGTGTTTATGATACTTTCGTTGAAGAAGAGGTTGCTGGCATCATGTTATTGAGAGAGAAATCACGTTCAAGCAGAAACGTTGTACTTTGAGACCCTCCTTAAAAATCAGTGACCCGCCTTGTTAAACTGAGCTGTCCAAAATACCTTCTTTAACAAAGCGTTTAGCGAACCAGTTCACGGCTTCACAAGTGATTTAAATGACCCGTCCGTGCGGCTTAATCCACCTAGAATTTTTTTTTTTTAGCTATGCTTGCTATAAGGGACCGGGAGATTTTGGATTTGAAATCTAGAGTAGCCGAAGTTCTGGCCGTTATGCCGGGAATGGATTTGAATTTAAACATCAGCATTGGCAGTCCTTTGGATCTCGACATGGATCATACGACATTCTCTAAGGTAGTGTGCCCCTCCTCTTCCTTTGCTTCTAACCCCTTCTCATCTGTCGCTCAGTCATTCCCCTTCCTGTTAATTGAATAGTGTGTTCCATATTGATCCTAAACCATTCCCATCACAGAGTTTTTTTACGGACGAGATGTAAGTTTAAGGGAGGATTCGCGTGCGTTGCATTAAGCTTCAGTAGATATGTGCTTATGTGAACACTTCTCTAACTGTTTCACTACCCTGTTTTTTCTACTTGCATACTAAACAGTAAAATGGAAAGGAAAAATAACAAACTTGATATCAGCCAACTATTTCAGGGTTGTCCCTGCCCATCCCAGACATTTGTTAAGAATTTTTAAATGTGCTTAGTCCTATGCGATCCTATTTCAGTCATATTTCCAAAACAAAATATAGACGTATAGGAGACGAATACCTAAGGATACCTAGAAGTAGCTGACTCCCCCTTTTTGAAAAGAGTACCCCTTATATTAGAAAGCTTCTCGTACCTCAGGAGTACATGGCCAAGCCCCTCATCATTCGAATTATAAATAGGACAGGGATACTGCGCTCCTGGGCCACCACTTTTCCTTTTCCAAAAACTTTTACCGAGTGTACTTAAATTCTGTGTGTTTGCAGTTACTGTCGGGTAGCAGTATGAGCGGACTGCTGTCGCCATCTCTCGAGGACCCGCCGACTTCATCTGCTTCGTTCCTGGACCCAAACGCCGCCTCTTACACACCGAAGTTAACCAACGGAGATGCTTTTGATGCTTGAACCAGCATATTGCTCGACTAATATTTTATTCATCGGTAGAATTTGAGTAAGTACCCCTCTAACCTAGTAGCGTACCGTAGAGATGATACGGTCAGGGTCGGGTGGTCCCGGACTAAAATTTTTAAAGGACACCTCGCACTACAGTGTTTCTGCTCAGATGTTCTGAGGTAGTTGACCACTTTGCAACTAAAGCACGCTTACAGAAAACTGCCCACGACTTCTGCTGTTTTTAGCCTCTTTTCATGTCCCTTGCCTTGGGTGACAATCTTGGCAAAATTTGCATAACCTGCCTCCGGACGAATAAGCTCCTCGCAAACAATGATCGGACGCAAGACATGTCACGTAAAGAGAATCTCTTACCTGAGAATCGAACATCTAATCAACTTCAGATACAACTTTTACTTTCTACAAATTTTCCGTTCTTTGCCGGATTCCGGGTGAACTACATGTCCGGCGAGAAAATAATTTTCATATCGGATTCATCATGTCTCCTTCCCCCTAAATCGACTGTCTCAATAGCTTTTAAAAAAATATTTACTTTCGCCCCTTAATTTGGAACCCTTCCCTCACCCCTAAGTGTACATCTTCGGGGTCCATCTACGAACTCGACCTTTCCCCTGACCGAAAGAATCCTCACACCAAGTGTCATCAAAATATCTCATTCCCTTCGAGAGTTATCGTGCTGACAGAGGGACAACTTTCGCGATGTCATAGGTATCCCTCCACTTACGTTTTGGGATCCCAAAAAATGCAGCACTGAGTAGAGAGGTTGACTCGGTTCACTCAGATGCAAGTTACACTATGTACAACATTAAAACACACATATTTGTCGCGATACATCTCCAGTTTCCCTTGTCCATGAGGCTCGGCCAAACTAACAAAAATAAATTTTCTTGTAAACCAAAATTTGTTAAATTTAAAGTTAAAGGTGACGGATACAACTTAATTTTTTCAATCAAAGCCAAATTATTTATTCTTAAATTCAAACATTAATAGTTGCACGTGGTTTTATCTGACAACTGGTATGGACAAATGAGTACATAGACGGTCGTGGTAAATTATCCAGTAGTGCTGTACTGAGTGACGTAGAAACTTATTCCAACACAAACTTAATTTCCGGCACTGAGTCATCATCTGTCACCTTCACGTTCCGCAGGCGGTCTTCCTTGAAGAATTGGGTTTTCGTCCCAGCGGTGACCACGAGTTGTTAGATTTAGGTCAGAACGATTTGAATGATAGCTTGTTCACATGGGACCGAAAAAGCGCGTAAACAGCGGCTGATCTGCTCAGACGGCGGATCAACTGTTTGGGGTTGACGGGAGAATTAAAAAGAAAACTCTAAATCAGAATATGCTTTTTGTTTGTAAAAAATGTAAATAAAAAAAAACATCTTGTGAGTTAGTCAAAGTCAGATATAATTGACTTGTAGTCTTTAGACTAGGAAAAAGTCACTTATTGAATACTGACAGATTTCAGGCGACTTGCAATTTTAAGTTAAAAAGCAAATAAAATTCATATAAATATTTTGTTTTTAAATGAGAACATAAAATACAATTAATAATACATTTAAATAATAGGATAATAGAATGCAATCATGTTTAGTCACTTTTCAGTGAAGGTTGAATGGAAAAGTTATTATTATTTTTTTTAAAGAAAAACAACGAAAATAAGTATTAGACCTAAGCAGAACATACGCTGTTATAATTGGAAAATTATTCTACCTTTTTTTTCTAAATCATTTAGTAATCCTGGGATGGTTAGTATAAAAATCATGATATGTTCACATTGGTCTGACAGAATTTGAACTGGATTGACCTAAAATTCGCCAAGTTTGACCTAATTCTCCTTATTACAGTCTGTTTACTGTCCCTAGAGTCATCAAAGGTCGCATTCCAAAGGATTTAGTTTATCCCGATCGGTGACGCGATGAAAATAAGCGCCTATTTGAAAGATCAGCGGCTGATTTTTTTAATTTTTTTTAACCGCTGTTTACGCGCGTAACTCAGCCGCTGATCGAGAATCGGCCGCTGTTTCAGCCCCGTGTGAACAAGCTATTAGATCAAAAATTTATTTGGTCAGAACGGTTACAAAAGTATCCTAGTTTATTGATAGGACGACAAAAACAAAATAATCAAGTCACGAAACGTATTTACAGAGGACCCCTTTGAAAGCGTCCTGGTCCCATCTCGGTCGCCCCTCACAAATCAGTCATACACAAACCTTTTTTTATCTTTTTTTTTTTAACTGTATTAGTACAGTGTATCAACGTTGAAGCACGGTACCCTCGGTCAAGATGACAGGTATACCTTTATGAGCAGAGGCGTCACTAGCCAAAATGTTTGGGGGGGGGGGCGAGGCATTTACCAATTGGCTGGTAATTTTTACCGACTGTTTCTACAGAAAAAAACGACTGTTTTCAACAACAACAAATGACAGTTTTGAAAAAAATCGACTATTTTGACGAAAAATCGACCAATTTTCTGAAAAACACTGCTTTCACGAAAAAAATCAACTGTTTTGACGAAAAATCGCGGCGCTTCGCGCCGACTCGGTTATCTTTTGCCGACAGTATTGGGGGGGGGGGGGGCGTCCCCCCCCCCCAGTCGTGACGCCCCTGCCTATGAGCATCCGTTTTCGAAACAGATGCTCGTGTGGTACTATCCCCGTTCACTGCACTGGAAAAAGTCTCTCCTACAGGAGGGGTATCCAACCTCGAATTTACACAACCTGGAACCTGGCCTAAAAAGATTGGAAGAAAATTCCAATGCAGTCCTAATAAGGTTCTAACTGTCAAGAAGGAAACCCTGAGTGACTCAGGACCTGTTTTGGACTGCACAAAAATGTCCTTGTAGGGTTTTCAGGCCAGGTTCGAGGTCATATAAATTCGAGGTTGGACACCCCTCATGTACATCGGACCTTAAGCCCAATTCACACAGAGAGCGAATTTCGCCACGCCTGGCGATATACGTCACGCCAAGCGTCAAAAAAGCTCATCGTCAGGTAAAATAAACGCTTCGTCGGGCTTCGGCTCCGAGCCGAAAAAAATCGCAACGTCTGGCAAATAGATTGAGATGGATGTGGAACAGCTATTAGCCTAGTTCAGAGTTATCCAGTAATCTACGATACTGGTATCAAGGAGTACAAAGACAACGGAATTAGGGAAAATGCCTGGAAAGAAATTAGCCAAGGAATCGAAGGAGAAGGTACAGTAGAGACATATAGGACAGCAAAGCAGTATAGTCAGCCGGAAGCTCTTGTCCTTCATTTTTAAGTTGTGCCCAGATGCCAGCTGTACACAGGCTGTATGGATTTGGGCTGTGCTGTAGCAGAGCAAGCTACTTCTCTAGGCTCCATACACCTCTCTATTTTTTTCTGTTCATATTTCTGGAATTAAAGCTCGGGCGTATTTGCTCTCCATCTGACACACCCTGAGGTTTCGCCTAGACGTCGCGAGACGTATTTTTGCCTGGCGATTTTTAGACGCCCTCTGTTTGAATTCCACTTTACTAATTGTGCATCATCGATGCTCATTCCGAGTTCGAAGAATTAAAATCCGATGAAGGATTAAAACGCTTGGAATGCAAAATACTGCTGATTAAGTTATCTGAAAGTGGAGAATTGTCTGTACAATGTAGGGCACTGTGCTCCAAGGCCCACGTATTTGATGCTGTAACCACTGATTTCCGTCACTGCTGCGATCTCGCTCAAAATTCTATGCCCTGCGACATCCTGCACAAATTATGCGACATGTAACGCAAAACTTGCGTTTTGTCGCAGTGTCAAATGCGTTGAAAAGTTTCAACAAGAAAAACAATGCCAAGATGATTTTCGAGGCTCAGAGTTGCTCCACCTTTTACAAAACGTTGTAATCTTAAGATGGCTGAGCGCAAAATATCCTCTGAGTAAACTTTTATTAACCTGCTTCGAACAAGATTGACTGAAATTTCCTAATGATGGGTAATCTTCAGAGGGTGAATCTCCCAGCGTATCAAGAGGTCGTCTCCCCGAGGGTTTCGTCTCTTTGCACAGTATTTCGACGAAAAATCTTGTTTTCGTGTTGCGTCTGAGGGGTGGTGGGAATGTTTATGCGATTCTGCCGTAGATCGAAAAACCAAAGAAACAAACCAAAGGTTTCGATGGGATCCCAAAAATCTAACATTTGATTCAAACAATTGGGTCATGTCTTCGCCATTCAGTCTTCGTCAGATTCCTTGAATATTTTTACTGTTAAAATAAATTTCAAAAATGGATTCAGCATGTCTCCTTGTCCCGATACCGAATCTCTAATCTAGTTCACAAACAACTTTGAGCTTCAACCAAATTTCCAGTTTCAGCCGAATTCGTGATGAACCATTTGTCCAACCAGAAAACTAAGTTCATATATGGATTCAGCGGACCTCCTTACCCCCTCAATGAATATCTTATTAGCTTATAAAACATACATATTTTTACCGCAAGTTCGAAATCCTTCCTCTGCCTCTAAAGATAGGACTAAAGAACCCATCCACGAACTTAAAGGAGTTATATCATAAGCATTCTAGCACTTGCAACGTCTAGAACCCCCCCCCCCCCCACCCACCCAAGACCCGAGATGAAGCCAAGACTCGATCCGACCGCTGGGTCATCTAGCGGCGCGGGTCAGAAGCGCCCGACATGGGAGGCTGAGATCATAGCTTGACTATGGATTCAACAAAATGTTTTTATTGTAGCAGACATATGGAAAATTTGTAGAAAAATCAAACTAATTATTTGTATTATCGATTTCTTTAAGTATTTTGTTTTCTGTTTTTTGTTGTTAATTCCCATAACTCCAAAGAATTAAGGATGTAAACTAGATAAACGCCGTAAATTATACTAAATTCGTTACAGTGATTTCTTGACGATTCTGCAACTGAGCTAAATAATATTCAGCTTCCTATACCAAAAATGTCAAACTGGCCCATGATATCTTCTTCCGACATATCTAAACCTCCACAGGGTGATATACTTAGTTGTTTTAATCCTCTTACACGCCACTTGATCTTCTCGAAGGTTCTAGTAATCTTTTAACCAGCGTCAGGAGATCACTGAATAGTTAATTAGCAATGGCGGATTGACATTCAGGAGTGAACCGTGTTCAAATAATTTGTGGATAACGTTGGCTACCGTGAGGATTTGGGGGAAAACGAAGGTAACACTGTGTTCGTAAAAATCCGACCATCGAATAATGATGGTGTCTACCACATTCTCGGCCCACATGAATCAAAGACTTTAACCTGTACTTTACCAGTGAATCCTCATTGAACAACATCCTCGCTTGAACATTATATATCAACCCCTTCGACCTTCGATTACACTAGGTCTCTCCGACGTCACATAGAATAAACAAATGAATGTCAGCATCCACGCGCAGAGCTATACTAGTTTGAGAATAAAGGGGTAGGGGCTGCTAGAGCCGAAAATTGGTCGACAAATTTTGTGTCCGGTTTTCGCCGGATTCCGGGTGAACTACTTGTCCGGCAAGAAAATAACTTTCATATTCGGATTCAGCATGTCTCCTCACCCCTAAATCAACTATCTCAATAGCTTTTAAAAAATACATTTTTTTGCCCCTTAATTTCAAACCCTCTCGCCCACTCCAAAATGTAGGACTATAGAGCCCATCTATGAACTTGACCTTACCCTTGACCCAAAGAATCCTCACACCAAGTTTCATCAGCATATTTCATTCCCTTCGAGAGTTATCGTGCTCACCGACAGACGGACAACTTTTGCGATGTCATAGGTATCCCTCCACTTACGTTTTGGGATCCCAAAAATCGAGAAGCGTACAACGCAGCAGTGCGAATCAGGAGTATATGCCATGCTCTTTAGATTTTTTGTTTGCATTCCATCTGTTAATACTCTAAATGACGCCTAAGTCGAAAACACGCCAGTGATCCTAAGGAAGAGAGAAAACGTCTCACTAAGAGCTTGGTCACGCTGGGCTCAAAAAGCCGCCTATTCGAGAAACAACTGAAAATCCCTAAGGGACGTGAGATTTGATAGGCTTTGTGGCAGCTTGGGGATAAGGAGCAGACTTCAATTAGGGGTCAATTAGGATCCCTGTACGCTGTTTTGCTCCAATTGATTTCCTGAATTTAAAACGACAACATTCAGAATTAGTTGTATCTTGCTCTTTTTCTTTTTTCTACTTTTGCAACCGAAAAAGCCAGGAAGTGAGCCGAGTGTGACCAAGCGGGTTGCCGGCAAAACGTCCCCATGGTGAAACATCCCCGGCTATAGATTTTTTTTTTCTTCTTGAGGGATAGCTCAGCCTATGAGATTACTGATTGCGTCATCAGTTCAGACAAAAAATGTTCTTGGAATATAAACTTTTGAAAACCGCGATGGGTTGACTACTCCAGCATTCAACCGATAGCGGGAGCATATAGCCATTTCTTAAAGAAAGTGCAAAGATGAAGTAGTTTGTAAGTTTTCGTTTTATCTTTTATTAAATTGGTTTATTTGTGTGTTAGTTTACGCTGCGATATAACTCATTGATCTCGCTTTTATTCGATATTTAATCTGGTGATATTCATTATTAAAGGATTTTATCAAAGGGACAAACCCGTCTAACCTAGATTTACTATGTCTCTCTATCTTAATCTTACTAATCGTTCCATCCGCTTTCGTTTCCTCGCTTCCCATGTCATTTTTATCCAGCATGACGGCACTACGCTTATTTTTGTATTTTCCTTGTTTGACTCTCTTTGAGCCACAGCGGGCTCCCCTTTCTCTGAGGAGCTTGTTGGTGCTCCTCAGACTGTGCATATTGCTTCAAACAACCTTGAACTGATCAGTTACGAGTCAATTGCAAGGCATATGACACTACACATTTTAACTGAAAACAATACATTTATGAAGCAACCGATCCTATGGCCGATCTTTCCTGCTTATATGGAATGTTCCCACACCTGTCATGCACACTTTGAAGTTTGTTTCACCTCGATCATGCACCTTAAGATCGAGGCGAACTTGAAAATCTATGCTTGGGGACGTTTTGCCGTGTGGACGTTTTGACACGGGGACGTTTTGTCATGGGGATGTTTCGTCGGTAAGCCGACCAAGCTGAGCTGTGGTGCCGCTTCCATGCTTTTCCGCTAGGTACACGGCGATTTTGCATCGACAAGGAGGGTTAGTCATCAAGAGTATCGACTCACTCTAACAACCTTTTATCTTTTTCAGATGTTTAGTGTCACTGGTACGTTATGTCGGAAGGAAATGGCCTAACGAGCATGTACTGAGAAAACCCCCAACGAAAAATATTTTCTTAATGAGAAAACCTGTGGTTTTGATCTGTGTTAACTTTGCTACCTTATTTTTGTCGCTTTTCTTATACTTTGCGCGCTCGACCACAGTTTAATTGTTTGAGATCGAAGGCAGTTTTGCTTGGGCGTTCCACTCGGTTTGGCGGGGAATTTCAAAAAGGCGACATGTGAGAGCGGGTGTCGAAGTATATTACCGGAAAGAACGTGATACGGATTTAGTTGTGATTTTGGAACAAATTTTTTGTCGATGTTTTTTTTGCAACCATGAGTCATCACCAGTTTTTGGTATTATTGCTAGTCGCGTTTTCAGCTTCTTTAATACTTTCCGAAGTACTGGGTCACTTATGAAAAGTTTGTGGAAATGGATGGTGCAAATAATAGTATTCTGCAGTGTAGTCCGCGTTGGACTACACGCCCCTCGGTAGCCCAGTGGCAGAGCGTTGCAATTAGAGCCGAAGTTCGTGGGTTCAAATCCCGTCCGAGGAGCATTTTGGTCTTCTAGCTCACTGCTTGTATCTACCAGCTGTAAATGAGCTTCTTAGGCTGGGGGCCTGAAATGGAAATGTTCGTGGCGCGGGGTGAAGAAAAAAAAAGATGATGAGGAGTGGGCTTGGGAGATTAGGGGGAGGAACATGACCACCGTGTCGCAAGGAGCGCTGATCTTGTAATGCGATGGCGTTACAAGCACAATTTGAGAGATAGGTGGATGAAACAAAACTACCCATTTGCCCATGTTTTGTCCGTTAGAAGGTCTCGACTAAGAGTCCATGTTCATGTAACCATCTAGAAATAAGTAATATCCCGAACGGAGATCCTTTGCTCGTGTTAAAATCTGTTGAAGTCTAACCGAAAAGAGATATAATAGGACAATCTAGTTACCCATGACGTATTCACTTAAAGAGGCTTGAAGACCGGATGAAATTGCGTTACTTTCAGCTATTCACGAATAATCGATTTTCCGATTGCGGAATTTCCCTGTATGATTTGTAGTACCTCTATGCGCTTGTGCTGCGTAATTGTGTGCTTGACGAAAACGATTTACGAAAAATAAATGTTCACGCAGTGAGCCACCCTCCTCGAGCTGACCAATGACCACTGAAAAGCCGCGTTTGTATTGAGATACAAATTTTCCGCGTCATAGTAGAATTTTGCGTAGTGAGGACAGCCGTAGATATTGTGAACGTCATACTAGAGCAAATAGTGAAAAATAAAAATAAAACCTAACACAATTAAAATAATGCAGTGTGGTCAGTTAAATGATACAAAACAAAGTTGGCTTTTCAGTTAAACTTTAACAAGTTCTGCCTTCGTTCAAGTCTTGATTGTCGAGTCTTCAAGTCTCCTGTGACCATGTAGAAATAAGTAATACCGTGAACGAAGATCCATGAAAGAGCTTATAATGTATTAAGAGACCTTGCCCCATTCATTTGTTTGACGGCTCGTGGCAACAGAGCTGACATATGACGTAGTACTTGAAAGACATCCCTAAAGCCAGGCTTCACGTTCCAGATATTTCTTCCGATTCGAGATATCCGTTTTCGTCGAGGTGGATGCGGAAGGTGAAGCCAAGCTAAAAATGGAGGCCGGAGTTTTGGACCCCCCAAATTCCGAAATCTGGAAGGGTGTCGTAGAGGCAGCACATTTGAGAGATGCAATAAGTTTGCAAATGAATAGGGTAGTAGAAAATTGATAGTTTTGACTGGAAGGGCAAAAGATTTCCACATTTCTAGCTATCATCATTGTCATGCCAATCCGGAAGAGTTGGCTAGGCTGTGCGGAAGCCAAGATATCTGGGATTCTGGGATGTGAAGCCTGGCTTTTGGGGTCACATCGCTACCTATATGTTTCTGGCTGTGGGATACTTCTTTATTTGTCCATCCATTTCCTCATCACAACAAGGGTCCATGGTTATTCGTGCAGCGCTCGCGATCCTAAATAGCATATCGCATACCGTCTTCGTGTTGCCTCACTCATCGGTGCAAGGTTTTAATCTAAGCCGCGTTCGATTTAGTGCTCCCTGTCTCGGTATTGTGTTCTTGTTACTGCCATGTCAAGGGTTGAACGCTTTTTGATTTAGCCTTGTCAGGTACAACAAATTAAACGCAGTCGAGAAATCTTCCTGAGTCACGGCCAAGACTTGCTCCTTGATCAAGCCATCGTTCATAGCATCTTGTCTGACAGAGCGATGGCAATTTCACCAAGAACAAATAACGAGATAGAACTGTTGTCTCCCTATCTCGGTCATACAAACATGCTGAGTCGAGTAAAATACGGCCGACTCCCGACGCAAACGAGCGGACGTTACTAGCTTCGCGCCACATCACGTTTCGCTACCTCTACGAAATAGCTATACCGCTGTCAAGTCGCTGAAGAGGAAATCTAGCAGTCAAAGCTGATTGGTTCCATGGACGCGCCCCAGAGCGGGTCGGCGCTGGAGTACGCCTCCTTCAATATTTCTTGTGCGAAAAGCAACGGTGAAGACGGAAGAGGAGTAAACGGGGATCAACATCAGCTCAAAGCTAGAGTAATTACCTCTAGGTCCGCTCAATTTTGTCGGGGTTTTCATAGTCGCTGCATGCGACTAAAGACGGAAGTTCTGTCTGATTATTTGTTCTTGATTTCACTGACAGGACTTAGACAAGGCCAAATCGAACGTGGCTCTAGGTAAAAATGATCGCGGTGTGGCAGCGGTCGGTCCCGACTGGTAAATCCGGACGAAAGTAGTTCGCGCAATCAGAGAATCGCGAGTGTTGATGAATAATCATGGGATTCATGGGCCCTTGATTTGCCAAGGCTGTTAACTGGGAAAACCTAAAGTTTGTACTTCTTATTTTTGTATTAGGATATTGCTCGGATGTCCCGGTAATGTACTTTAACTAATGTCGATGGAGTTATAACGGTGAAGTGTGGCTGGTGGCAAAGCGGTGGATGGAAAATGCGGAAGGACTTTAGAGTGAGCTGGCGTTTCTGAATTGAATTTAAATTCTGTGTGGTGTGGGGGGGGGGGTAAAATAAACCAAAGAAGCTATTACCTGTCTAATGTGAGCACAACAATTCGCTCTTTTCCAGTGCAGCCTTTACAGCGCTTTAAAGTACAATTGGAAACGCTGATTCGAGTTGACGTGTAAAACTCATCCCAGAAAAGTTAGGAACTGAAGAATTGGTGGATTTCAGCCTAGGTGATTGGTGAAAATGCTAAATACGACGACAAGCTAGCTTAACGCCAAATGTATGAATAAAGAAAGAAAAACTATGGCAAGAATAGTAATAATCAAAATAAAATAACAAGAATCGGAACGAGAATCAGAAACCCTATTTATACCGATGAGTTTCAGGCGCAAATTCAGAGCAGCTTTTCCGGTCGTGTTATAATCCGCTTGGACCGGTAAATAGGGAAATGGTGGTTTATAGCCCTGACAGGGGAATTTCATTCGTCGGCGGACCGGAATACAAAATTTTCGAGCTAAATGGAGAACTCAGCTGATATGTATATAGTCTAGCGATAGGCGGCTCTTCTTGGCAAGGGTCTAGCTTGAAAAGCGAGAATCAACTTTAGGCTAGAATAAATATCAGCGGTTTTGTCAGTTTACCGCAATATGATTCGCAGTCAGCTTCGACTGAAAATTATATTTAAGGTCTGAAGTGAGACTTCTCATTCAGTTTAACTTCCGGTCAGTAACGAAAGGTTTAGTGTTAGAAAAGAACTAGGCCGTCAGAAGTTTTCTAACATAACACAAGGATGCGCAGTTTCAGCAGATAACACTCGGGATGCTATCTGTTACATCACGTACCTGCTTGAGAAGTTATTAAACATAATGCACAACAAGCAGTGCTAGGAAGAGCTGCCCGATGAAAAATGTGTAGCCTGCGTAGTTGTATGGTAGTTGTATGAAAAAGTTGCATGTAATAGCAAAGAATACTATCATATAATGTGCCTCAGACTGGTCCAATCTGAAGTAGTAGTATCCAGTAGCATCCTGTCTTGCCATAGTAGCATCCAGTCTTGCTAATAGTAGCATGCAGTATTATGCAGTAATACGGTAGCCTTGAAGTAGAAGCATGTAGTAGCATCAGTTAGTACTGCATGCTACTTTTTCGTACTAATATTTTGAGATAAATTTTTATCGGGTGGAAAAGCATCTGCTGACTTTTCCGATATCACGACGACTGACGACAAACAAAAAAGTCAAAAAGTTTACAGAAAAGCTAAGATCCTAAGTGTTACTTGATGAACCTGCGCATCCCTGTATTATGTCTTATGGAACTTGTGACCCACCGAATGCTCAAGGCGACAGTTGATCAAGTAAAAGGAAACATGAAAAACGACGCAAATAAAATCAACATATGCACGACAATTTAGACTAAATTCCCAACTGGGTCTACGAAAAATCGTGAAAAAAGTCATGCAGATGACGGGCTGGATGAGTGAAGGTCACGTGTGAGGAGTTAGTCAGCCGCATTCTCCATCTACCGGTTTGGTCACCAATCGAGAAATTCTCTGTGAGAAATATATTTTCGTCGATGAGATGCGTCTCGGAGGCGATAGGTTCAATCGCGTCTTCGTTGATGTAATAGTACGTCTGTTTCGATGTTTTGTGAAGCGAATTTCTTGAATGTCGGCAAAGTTCTTTAATGTGAAAACCAGGCACGAAATGTCATCTCTCAAAATAAAATTTGCTCTCTGAAAGCAAAGTTAATTTGTGTATTACCCGCAACCCTCTAGCCATAAACCCCTCCGCACCAAGATCACAAAGAAGACGCTGAGCCACACTGTTAAAAGCTTCTCCAAGTAAGGATTAAAGTTAACTGCAGTATTTGCTACTGGGATTAATCTTATCTCTACTGGGATAAGATTAATCCGAATCAGAGATAATCTTATCTCACTGGAGACAAGATTAATCCCAGTAATAATTACTGCAAGATTTTTTTTTACAGCGTGTAATTTTGCCGCAGTACTTTACTCACCCGATGAAAAATTTGTAGCCTGCGTAGTTGTATGGTAGTTGTACGAAAAAGTCGCATGTAATATTCTATGTAATAGCAAAGAATATTATCATTTAGTGTGCCTCAGACTGGTCCAATCTTATGTAGTAGTATCCAGTAGCATCAGCTTTCTTGCCATAGTAGCATCCAGTCTTGCTAATAGTAGCATGCAGTAGGCTAAAACGGTAGCCTTGAAGTAAAAGCATGTAGTAGCATCAGTTAGTACTGCATGCTACTTTTTCGTACAACTTCGTACTACTATTTTGAGATAATTTTTCCGTCGGGCAGGTACGTTATACTAGTTGCGTTTTCGATCGAAGTTTGAAGTTACCTTCAAAGCGAAAGGTCTCTTTCTAACTACCGTTTGTGGTGGCCGGTGACAGTTTATGTGTCTTTCAAACTCTTGAGTGTCGAACTTCGTGAGCTAGCAAGTTCGGAATTTGCCAGAAACGCTGATGTAAGGGAAACCGGGCATGGGTCGCCGGAGTCGTAAAAACACTAATTAAGCAAATGGTGAACTTCGACGGCGTTTGAAAACGGAAATTAAGCAACCCGCTAAGCCAGCGGCGAACAAGATTTCGACCAGAAACGTAACTACTAGTTCAGCGATCCAACCGGATTATTCTCTGTTTATCTTATCAGCATCCCGATGAAAAATGTATCTCAAAATAGTAGTATGAAGTTGTACAAATAGTAGCATGCAATACTAACTGATGATACTACATGCTTCTACTTCAAGGCTACCGTGTTACTGCATGCTACTATTAGTAAGACCGGATGCTGCTGGATACTACTGCTTAAGATTGGCCCAGTCTGAGGCACACTAAATCATAGTATTCTTTACTATTACATATCGATACATGCAACTTTTTCGTACAACTACGCAAGCTACAGATTTTTCATCGGGATCCGTCACACGTAGGTCGTATCCATAATTTTAAGAGCTCTCAGCTTTCACAATTTAAACTGAAGGTAGTGAAAACGCATCGTCAGGGGATTGAACACATCCTAGCAGAATTTCAGGTAAACTATGATGAGATGAGGATGATTCTCATTGAGGACCAGAAAACTTGACTCAAACTCTATCTAGCTGACATGTCAAGAATGTACCCTGAGTCAATATCGAGAGTAAGAAAAACTCGTTACGAACATTGCAGTTTCCGAGAATTCGACTTTTGAGTCATTAAAAAAAGCAAAAGGTTTGTGTGCCGGTAGTAGGAATCGAACGCACGACCTCTTGACTACTATCCCGATGTGTTATTCAACACGGCCAAAGGGAAACTTTTACAGTGCAAATAAGGAGCAAGGGCCTGCCAGCTAGCTTTGGGAACACTAAGGAGGGGGTTCGAGATAACAAAGAAGGGGGGTCCTGTCGACAATAAGTCCCTGTATCATTGTCTAAGCCCCCAGGTCGGGTTGATGGCCGAAAGTTGCGTAGTCAAGTTTTCTGTGCCTTTTAACAACCAAAGTCAACGGTAGCTTGGAACTGGAATATGGAGAATTTATGTACCGTATAATGGGGAGAAACCATACCAGCCGACACTGATGATTATTGTTAACATAACTGTATCTTTACTTCCGGAAAAATGAACAGGAAAATTAATCAGCCCTTAATGACTGAGAATCCGTCAATTCCGGCCGCTCGTGAATTATCTAGTTGGTCAGGCAGCGCACAACAGCTTAGCGGATCCACCTTTTCTTCTTCAAAATTTGGCTGATTGTTGTACAGAGACCCTCAAACAAATTATTGAAAGAAAGGTATAATACCAATTATTTGACCCTTTTAAAAAAAATTTGTTTGTGCACCAATTAACTTTGTTTCCTTTTGTCGGACTTTCGGGTTCTAGATCTTTTTTATCTTGTCCATGTGGGTGCGTCCGGATCATGCCAGTAAGCGATCCCACGACCGTGGTATAACACAGACACTGTTACGCCCTAATCCGCCTTATTCTAAGGGGACTAGACTCCGAAAGTCATGTATCTATTAGTTGCGTTTTTGGAGATACTGCGGTATCTAACACCATGGTCTAAAGTCGTGTTCGCGGTTACCGTGGTATCTGATACCACGATCAAAAGGCGTTTTTGAAGTTCTCGTATCTGGGCAGCTGTCGTGGTATCTGATATTCAGATACCACGGTCCGACCGTAGTAACTGATCCTGGTATCTGAATAAATTACCAACAATAGAGCCGAGGATTTTGTCAAATTGGTTTGAAAAAAGTTTGGCACTTAGTTATGTGACTGGATGTCAGTTTTTATTTTGGGATGACTTCGAAAAGCACAATTTCTGCAATTGTTGTTTTTGCAGAGCAACTGTAGTATCAGATACGACGGTAGCTGCAAAAACGACTAATTGCAGATCCAGTTACTGTGGTAACAGATACCATGGTATCTGCAAAATCGCAGCTATTGTCTCCTTATCTATACCTGTGACAGAGATATAGTAAAATATGGGTCCGCGAGGTAATGGAGCAGAACAAATAGCTTTCATTTTTCTCCAAAGACGCTGCAAAACGTTCATTACTCGGGAAGCATAAAGAGCAGAGCTGTGCCCCCCCCCCCCTCGGGACGCCCCTGGCCAAAATAACTAAAAGTCGATAAACCAAAATATCGTGGAGCTAAATGAATATGGCGAATATATTGTAGCTTGCCAAGAAACGAAAGCATGGTAACTGCTGATGATGTGACGAAATGCAATAGCGCGGTTTGTCTGAATCTTGCGGGGCCCTTTGTGCTTTGACACCAGCATTCCTCTAGTGTCAGCAGTGAATTATGTTTTGCTATAACTGTCTACACTCACTGTTTTCTATTCTCCTTTCTTACAGTTTTATTTTTTTTTTTGGAACGGAGAAGACTGAAGAAAGGCTCGTCACCCATCTCTTGCGCCATGGGAAAACTCGAAAGTGACGTACCCGCGATTCTGGTGGTTCTGGAAAACTTCGCACCACCTGTTTTTTTTTGCGACTTCGGCTTTCTATGATTCTTGAGCGCGGCGGATTTTTGATTTGTGTTCCATAAAGCGAATACATGAGAAAGCCAGAACCCCCCTCTGGGCATGGTCCCGAATATATACAGTGACGTGAAATGGGCAGAAGAGGCAGAATTGATTCGATGAGAATCAGTGGCGCCATTTCAGTAAACCTTGGGGGGGGGATATCAACTGTGGACCCGTTCCAGATTTATTATCCTTAAAATTTCATTACTGTTTTGGGGTAAATTTTAAGTACTTTCTAACACACCCCTAAGTAAAGTCGTTGTTTTGTATTTTGCCCTTTGAAACCTATTTAGGGGCCAGAAAATTACCAAGGAAGAATAATTTGAAATCCGGTTGGATGACCCCGCCCCCCCCCCAAATGACCCCCCTGGTGAGGATCCAAGCATGGGTAGCACCACCGAAGAGTACTAGGACTGTAGCACAGGGATTGACATGCCCTCTTAATTGAGAATCATGACCAGAGGTGCGTGGACCCTTGATATTAGTTGACACGATGGACCACTGAAACCAACAGGACGTTGTAGCCACATATCCGTATACTCAAAACTTATAAATATATAAATACAAATTAAAAAAAATTCAACGAGGCTTAATCGACAAATTTGTTTGCATAATCGAACGGTCATACGAAATATGGATAGACTTAAACAATCCATACGAAAAAATAACACTCAATACCATAACAAACGCTGCGCCCAGAGCCACGTTCTCTAAGAATGACCCGGCGTCCTGCAGAACCTCTTCTATCTTATCAATGCAACCATACAAGTGAGTTGTCTCTTTCATTGGGTTGGGCTGACAGGGCATGCTGGTTCCGTTTTCATACAGTCTGCAGCATGAGTCTGGTACTGTTTGGAATGGAGTTTGGAACCTACGGTTTCTTTCCTGCCAAACCAGGTAACCCTCAGGGCCTTCTACTCCACAACATTTGAACTGGGTCTGCGCCAGATCCCAAGCAGCTCCAGCCGTAGAGGTTCGATATGCGTTAGGGACTGAGGCATAGAGTCGGTCGCTAAGCACGGCTGTCATTTTCTCTCGGAAGACGTAGGCAATGAATCCGGCTAGGATCACTCCGGAAAGGATGCCGAACATCAGGACGCAGTAGGTGACGAGAAAACAGCGGATTTCCTTAACTGCGCCAATGCAACCAACGAAGGATACCATAATCGCAATCGTTCCCAGTAGTATAAGGACGAAGACGGCAGTTTTAAACATGTCCGTGCCAAATAGCTGTTCCAGGTAGATCTGTCCGGTCAAGATGTTGAAGCTGGTGACGATTATGACGACTCCAACGACGAAAGAGGCGAAGTTGATGATGGTCATGACGTATTTCATCGCTTTCGCCCACCCTTCTAGTGCAGTGGGACGGCCGAGTCGTAGCTGTAAGAAATAGTGTTTGTAAATAGTGTCACACCAATCGACAGGCGATTTTCCGCGGCGAATTTGGCCCCCACATTTCTCAGTATTCGTCATGGAAACAGAAGTGTGCATCACACACAAGGATGGGCGAATCCGGATTCGAATCTTCTGCTTGTCAGGCTGGATTCGGATGCGGACTCGGATTCCAGACCTTCAATCTTACGAATCCACTCAAATTTCTAGTCTACATCCTTCCAGTTTCCGCTACCCAGTTTTTACACAGTGGACTCAGGCAATCCAACTTTTTGTTATCTCCACCACCAACCATCCGCAGTGATCTATCACGTTATCTGATTACCGTCAATATCAGTGCTTTTTATCAACTATAACATATGGATATGGTTTGATTTTTGTTAAGGTCGGATCCGGATTCGATTCCTCGGCATGAAATGGTGGATTCGGAATCGGATTCATACCTAGCCCTGGATTTGGATTCGACTCCTTTCGTGATCGGATGGCCCATCTGTGGTCACCACACTCTCAATCCACATGTTGATACTCGCGGAAACGACCCTTTGACTCTTTTTCTTAAATAATAATTGAGTTAATAAGACGCCACTATTATGGAAATGGGTTTTGGCGGTTTAAAACCCGTTCGGGTTTCGCTGGACAGTGTCAAATTTTACGGTTAGAGGTTGTAAAAAGTTTCTCCGAATTAGGATGCAGTATTTTCTACTGGGATTAGCCTTATCTCTATTGGGATAAAATTAATCCGTATCAGGGGTAATCTTATCTCAATAAAGACAAGAGTAATCCCAGTAGCAAATACTGCAAGTTTTTTTTGACAGTGTACCCGATGAAAAATTTGTAGCCTGCGTAGTTGTATGATAGTTGTACGAAAAAGTTGCATGTATTGATATGTAGTAGTAAAGAATACTATCATTTAATGTTGCCAGAGTAGGCAGTAACATGGTAGCCTTGACATAGAAGCATGTAGTAGCATCAGTTCGTACTGCATGCTAATTTTTCGTACAACTTTATACTACTATTTTGAGATAAATTTTTTATCCGGTAAGGAGGCATGCTGGATCCAAATATGAAACTTATTTTCTCGCCGGGCAAGTAGTTCACCTGGAATCCGACCAAAACCGGAAAATAAAAGAATAAGTTTCATCTGAAGTTAATTGGAGGTTCGATTTAGAGGTAACGAGACATGCTGAATTCGTTTTTGAATTTTATGTTTTTGCCAGAACATTAGTTTTGCACGGAATATGGCAGAAACCGAAAAATTTAGCAGGAAGTTTTAAAACCAAATGACATATTCAATATAAGGTGAGGAGACATGCTGAATCCAGTTCTGAAACTAATTTTCTCGCCGAACAAGAAGTTTACCCGGAATTCGGCCAAACTGGAAATTTGGTCAAAATAAAGTTAATTCTTAATCCGATCAGAGGTTCGTATTGGGGGTAAGAAAACTCGTTAAATACATTTCTAGACTTTATTTTCTGCTCGGACAAGCAATTCTGCCGAAATTTGCCAAAACCCAAAAGTCCGGTAGACTCGAAAATTGAAACATTTTTAGTCGACTATTGCAAATGTTTATTGCCGGTAAGTCTCAACATAACACATCGAAGATTAGCTCAACTTTTAGAGCGTCAGACTGCAGATCTAGGGGCTCTTGGTTCGCCTCTCGAAGTCGCCAGCTCTTTTACTCTGAAAGCAGTTTCCCCGGAATACGAGGAATGTGGTCAAATTAAGAAGATCTTTTAAAGCCGATTAGAGATGAGACACGGGAGTAAACACACGTGCTGATTCAATACCTGAAATCCATTTTCTCATTTGATTAATTTTTTTTTATTGTTAAAAAAACGCTATCATTTCTTGTATATTTTCAACCGGGTGATTAAGGATAAATAATAACATGTTAAAGGGGAACACTATAAATCTACAACACCGAATTGTCTGATCAAGAAGTCCAATTAATTTTTGGGATCCCATCAAAACCTGTCTTGTTTTGTACTGAGATCTAGCCAATTCTCCTTTTCTTGCGTTTTTGTCAGAATCGAGAACGAGGAAGAAAAGCTGTGCAATCCTGCAGAAGTAGAAGTTGCTTCGATAGTCACTTCCCGACAGTACTTCCACTCTAAGTTTTTTTTTTACCCTATTTTAGGGTAAAATGGACTGTTTCAAGGATCCATGGCAATCTGAGGAGAAACAACAATTTGGGGGTAATCTAGGTTGATTTTAAAATGACTGATTCTCCTATGGTCAAAGTCCCAAAATACACTGTGATCATAACTATTTTCTCTGTTTTCTCAAAAAGCGTGTTATTTCCATGAGATCTGCGTTTCCGCCACATATAAAACTTCCTGCCTTGTATTTCTGCCAAATTTCTGCTTTCGGCCGGATGCCGGGACAACTAGTCTACTTATCTGGCAAAAAACTAAAAGCTCAAAAACCTTACCCCGACATCGAACCTCAAATCAACTTCAGATAAAGCTTTTACTTTAAAAAAAAATTCCGGTTTCAGACAGATTCCGGTCGAACTAGACGTCCAGTGAGAAAATCATTGTCATGTATATGGATTCAGCATGTCTTCTTACCTATGAATCGAACATCTAATGAAATCCAAATAAAACTTTTACTTTTGACAATTTTCCAGTTTTTGCCGGATTCCGGGTGAGCTACTTGTCGGGCGAGAAAATAATCTTCATATTCGTATTCAACATGTCTCCTTACCCCTAAATCGACTATCTCATTAGCTTTTAAAAAATATTTTGTTCGCCCCTTAATTTGAAACCCCTCACCCACCCTTAAATGTACTGCTATGGGGCCCATCTACGAACTTGACCTGTACTTTGACCCAGAGGATCCTCGCACCAAGTCTGGACAAAATATCTCAGTCCCGTCGATGGTTGTAGTGCTAACAGACAGACAGACAGACAGACGGACAACTTTAAGAAATCACAGGTATCCCGTCACTTACGTTTTGGGATCCCAAAAAGGCGAACCTAAGAAATTTCGCTTCCGGTGCTCAGGTTTCATTTTCTCTTTGGCACAGGGGTTAGTGACTGGTGTCATGGCTAGGGGCGTCACTATGGGGGGATCCCCCCCCCAAAGGTCTTGAGAAAGTACGTTCGTCGGGCGAAGCCCGGTCACAGTTCACTAGTTTATCGGCGCGGAGCGCCGGCAGACACAGAAGAAATTAAATTTTGCATGCTTTTGTCGGGCGTCGGTCGACTCATTGGCACATCGGGTTCTTTTTACACGCAAGAAATCAAATTCTGCAAAAATTTGTCAGGCTAAACACAATTCGAATTCTATATTCTTTTGTCGGGACTCACTATTCTCGTCGGCACATCGGGTTATTTTTATGCACAGAAAATGCAGAAGAAATAAAATTCGTATGCTTTTGTCGGTAGGTTGAAATCACTGTAATAAAGACGAAAATAACTTGAGCGCCACAGGCGATTTTTTTTTCTCTTTCAGATTTGTTTTTTTATGGCAAACCTCAACCTGCTTCCATACAAATTGTAGCTTTTTATGTGACTAGACAGCTAACCCCAGGCACTATATAAATGACGCTTACTTCTTCGCCCTTCCACCAAATGAGGACTACTATACTAAAGGCGCCGCATACAAATATTTTCAAAAGCATCCATGTATGAGAGCTCCATTTTGGGATTCGAAACGACCCCTGTCACATAATGAAATATAAAAGCATCGAACCACGAATGAAAGCTATCAGACGCGTGTTATGAAACATCTAGAATTATTTCAAATTATAAAGGATCTCTTCAGAAAACATTTTACGTTAGTTTTAGCTTTGGAGTAAAAAAGAGGAGAAATCCTGAAAATACATGAGACTGAAAAAAAAATAATGAGACTGGAAAAAAAACATGAGATCTCATGTGAAATCATGATAAGTGGAAACACTGCGCTGACCCAACCTTCTCAAAATAGTAACTTTTGCTTACCATGCCCGGTAGCGTAGTAGGCGTGGTAACTATCTGTAACGTGATTTGCTGGATTACCCCGTGTAGTGATATTTGAATAAAATTGGAAATGCGTTGCAACCTTGACGCCAAGAAGCCAAATTTCTGGACGTCATGCGTAGTAACTACGGTAAGTAGGATGGAACACGCTCTTAATCTTTGAGCCTTGACTTTAAGGCTGCCCCGCCTCCAGCCAAGAACTGGAACTATCTTGTCCGTAAGGATCTAAAAGTCCGTAATTTCTTCACCTGAAAACTCCCATGTTCCAGACGATGCACCTTACGAAATGTGTCGTTTACGGTCGGCTAAGTCGTGTATCTACGTAACGGGGAAAGAAGAAAGTTCCTTCAAAGAACCCGTGATACCTGTCTTACAATTCCATGCTATTTTCCTAGCGTCTCATCCGTCCTTGTTCTCCTTATTAGCAAAGACAAGTAAAAAGTAGTAAAATCGCAAGCTATTTAATTACATTATGATGTCACACATATCTGACGTTGAAGAAAAATTGTTTGTCCAGCAGTGTGGCGATATTCCGACGGCACACAAAAAATTTGTCGGGATATCCCCTCTCCAAGTTACTCTTTTCTACAGTCGAAATAGGCATTTTATTAACCTTTTTTTGGAAGAAAATCAGTAAAATTCCCCCCAAAAATTTTCATATTTTTGCCATCTTGCACCGTACCACGTCCGAATAGCCTTTTCTTCGTCGACCACACGACAATTTCAGGGAGATCTAGGGTAAAACAGTATATTTTCTGGGATGACATGCACAAAGAAACAAGGGAGTTATTAGGGAATTTCGAAAATAAAAAGTGGAAGCACTACTTCTCGGTTCTCATTCTCCTTCCTAATTGGTTAGCAAAGGGAGGAAGTTCGATCCGTATGAACTGGTGTCAGAACTGTTTTGTCAAAAGCGAGAAGAGCCAACCGGTGATTTGTACCAAAATTGAGAAGAGAGAACCGAGAATTCTGAACAAACCCTCAAACTAATGTAAAAGATAAGCGTCGAACATTATGAAAGAGCGTGTCCGAATCCAGATGCCGAGGAAAATATCACACAAAATTCTGCAATTAATGTCGCGAAAGTGTCCGAATGAGATAGTTATATCTTCTGTGAAAAGTGGAGATTTTGCGTTTCAGCAGCAAAATAGCAACAACTTCGAGCACACGGGAGTGAAAAAAACGGTGTCCGGTCAATTCGTCACAGGACAGTTCGTCACATGGACATTTCGTCACAAGGACAATTCGTCACAAGGACAATTCGTCATACGGACAATTCGTCATTAGGACAATTCGTCATACGGCCATTTCGTCACAGAAAGCCTGATTTCAAGTTTGGATTTCGTTTTTAAGCTACATTAGTTACATTAAAATAGTATTACTATATAATACGTTAAAACATGTATTTATGAGCAATTTCCCGCATACATTTGAGTACGTCAGTCTGACTAGACCAATATCTCCCTACTATAGATTTCAGTCGCAGGTTAGTCTTCGTACTTCCACTTCTTCGGTGGGTTCGGGCGCCCTGCAACAAATCCCTCACTACTCATTTTTTTTTTGCCCTGCTCCGGCAACAAAACCGAAATGAATTTACAAATGTTTAGATGAGCTGCTCCAACATGTTTGTTGAATGCTGAATGCCATCCTTCAAATCGTTGCTGGTCCTAGGAAGGTCTTCTGCGACGCGCTCAAAAACGTTTTCAAAAAGAGAGCATTTCTGCTTGCCCTGATAGCCTGTGATGTTCTTCCAATGTAATGACGAACTGCCCTGTGACGAATTGTCCCTGTGACTGACTGTCCATGTAACGAATTGTCCTGTTACTAATTGTCCTAGAATCGAAAAACGGCCGATCCTCGATGAATTTCGCGCTTAATTAGCGGTTGAAAATCGGCACACATTTACATGGTGGCCACTGACGGGGCCTTACAAATCCTTTGAAATGTGACCTTTGATGACTCTGGGGACAATAAGCAGACTATTGTTAGCGGAAGTAGGTCAAACTTGAGGAATTTCTGGTCATTTTAGATCAAGTGGTTCAAACTCATTCAGACAAGTGTAAACACAGCATGATTTTTCTATCAAGCTTTCCATGATTTTGAGAAAAGGCAGAATCATTCTAATTATACTTCTGATCTATTTTTTTTTCGTTGGTAAATAATGATTTAATTAATTGTTCCTGTCATCCACTGTGAAAAGAGCACCGTATTTCTGTTCTTCTCTTATTATTTGATATCAGTTCAAATGAATTTTATGTCAATTTTTTTTTACTTCATACAGCCATTTGTAACTATTTTTAGGCTCTTTTCCCCCTGAAAAACTCTTACTTTTCATTTTATATCTATCGTTGCTTCAGCGCGCCTTCCACTTCTTCCTGAAAATGCTGCATCGTTGCAACATTTCACAAAAATTGCAGAGTTAATGCAGCATTTTCTGGTCAAAGGTTGTATTCGGACACGCTAAAGATAAAGAAGAATTATGGTATTTATGATAAGAAGAATTATAATACTTATGTCGCAAAACAGACTGGATTGTAATTATTGTGTTAAAGCATTGAAATTTTGAAGAAGTACACGAACAGGGCTCCGCCCTTCGTGGTTTCCGAGCAGGCTTATCTGCTTGAATGTGAAAGTTAAATGTACTTACGAAACGGAAGCTCAGAAACATCTTTCAATCCGCAGGTTCACTTACACGTTACGCTTCTTAACGCAGACTGGATTCTAATTATTGTGTTAAGCAATACATAAAGAGCTTATTGCCTATTATTCGCAGATTGGTAATTAACCCGACCTCGATGTAACCTTTCCCTATTAATATTCATGTCATTGTGACACAAATCTGATTGACGGATAGAACATGCACAAAAAAACCGCAGGCAATTATGGTGTCATTGTTAGTGAACAATCCAAGATCAGGTCACAGGCTTGAGGTGTTCATTTGGACTGATGGTTCCTGGATTTATCACAGATACGATCAGGGACGTAACAACATGGATTGATGTGACTAGTTGTACTACGGGGGAAACCTGATCTGTTTTCACCATTGTGGTAGGAGCTAGGCACTCTGAAAAAAAAAACCCGACGTACCCCACCCCTAGGAACCGCTCCCGGTACCCCCTCCCCTATCCAAATAAGATGTAAGAACATAAAAATTTGAACTAAATATGTTTTCATATATTTACCCGACTTCCCGTGATCTTGGTCTTTGACAACATGTTAATTCAAAAGTTTTGAAAATCCTCGCACATTATTCGGCTTTTCGTGTGTGTGTGGGGGCGGGGGGGGGGGGGGGGGGATCTCGTCTAGACACCTATGCGCGAACCTTATTTTACTCACGTGTGGTCGACCAAGCAAAACGTGTCCCAAAATTCTCCGACTGGGAATTTCAATGGGTTTGGTTGGGGCCATGAATAGATCATTTTATGTGGTCTTCGACGTTTGATTTTTTTGTCTCTGTAAATGACAGGACGAACGACAAATTCTTGTATGTCTGTAAAATCAACGCTAGGTCAACCGGGATGAATCCAATGCTGTCAGTCAGAGGCGTTACTAGCCAAACTGTTTGGGGGGGGGGGGGCAAGGCATTTACCGATTGAATGGTAATTTTACCGACTGATTTTCAGAAAAACGACTATTTCCATGAAAAAAATCAACTGTTTTGACGGAAAATCGCACCGCTTTGCGCCGACTCGTTTATTTTTTACCGACTGGTCGACAACATTGGTGGGGGGGGGGGGGGGGTCCCCCTGCTGTCAGTTAACCGATAACTGCAAATAAAACTTCAGTTGACCGGAAAGGTGGATCGATCGCGAGGCGGATATACGAACAGGATTTTCCAACCGGAGATTATGCACTTTGATCACCAAGTTGAAAAACATCAACTTTTCCGGGCGATTTGATGATGGTGCGGAAATTCCTGGCAGGGATTCCAGTCCACACCCGCCCGCCCCTGATCGTCTGTTCCCTGAGATTAGAAAAGGTAAAATGTTACGTACGGTACCTATAATACCAAGAACCTCCGTCTCCCTATCTCTGTAATACAACCATGTGCAGTCGAATAGACTCCCGATGCGAACGAGCGGTGGGTATGAGCTACGCGGAGCTACGCAAACAGATACATCGCAGTAGAGCCCCGGAGAAGAAACTTCGAGGGCAACAGCCGATTGGTTGTCTACCATTGTGAAGTAACATGTGGCGCGCTACAGAGCCGGTAGTGCACGCCTGCTAGAGTCTTTTGCTCTGATATACGCAGCGGCGAAGAGGGAAGTAGACGCACGTTAACTCGAAGCTCAGCAAGTAGCAGAGGTGCTGCGAGTCTGCTGTGATCGAGTCCGAGACCGAAGTGACGCTCAGGAGTCAAGACGAGTCCGCGAAAAAGAGTTCGAGACGAGACGAGACCGCGAAAAAGGTGTCTCGAGACCGAGTCACGCCCCGAGTCCTAACAATACGTTTTGTTTTTGTCAAAAGTCCAGAGTCCGAGTCCACCACCTCTGGCAAGTAGCTGTAGCTCTGCTCAGCTTTGTCGATCGGGGCACTCGTAAAGGTGCATCGGACCAAAGACGGAGGTTCTATTGGCTTATTTGTTCTTGTTAATACTGAGGACGATACCCTGAGGTTAAAAAAGACAAAATGTTCCGGACAGTACGCCTTTACAATGACAAATTACGCCAGATCCGCTAGAGAAACAACATCTTCCAGTAAATTATCTGAAAGGAATAAGCGATTTGGCCCATACCGAGTCGAGCATTAGACCCGTGGACAAGTCAATCTGCACTGAAGTCGAAAGCCAGAACCTATTGAAGTTTGGCCTTGGTTTGGCAGACCTAAAAGGCTGCGTTCCGGGTCTCACGATCCGACGCTTTGCAAAAGTAGTTTGCTTACCCAACACAGCTTGCGTTCCGAGTCTCACGATCCGACGTTCGGCTAGTAGTTAGCCTAACAAACGCTCCGGGTCTTACGATCCGACGTACCGAACTTTGCTTTCCGTAACCAAGCCTACGTTCCGGGTCTCACGATCCGACGTTCGGCAAAAGTAGTTTGCTTTAAGTAACACAGCCTACGTTCCGGGTCTCACGATCCGACGTTCGGCTAGTAGTTAGCCTTGCAAACGTTCCAGGTCTTACGATCCGACATACACAGCCTACGTTCCGGGTCTCAAGATCCGACGTTCAGCTAGGTAGTTATTTTTTTCGTAGACTAATAATCCGACGCTTTACAGTATGGTGAAGTGTCGCGTAAGGTGGAGCAAATCCTTCGTGATCAGGAAATTCAGGATTGGCAGTGTCGGAAGGCTGAGTCGATGTCTCTACGGTTCTATGCAAAGGCGAAAGATGTTTGGGGGGAGGAAATCTATTTTAAAGCTGGGTTGTCGGGAGTAGATTTAAAGTGGATGGTGAGTTTAAGGGGGGGAGGATTAGCTATTGGAGAGATAAGAAGGTTTATAAGAAAAAATAGATTAAAGAATGGCCCTTACTTTTGCCCGATGTGTGGAAAGATGGATGAGGATGTGTTCCACTTTATGTGTGAATGTGAAGGATTGAGTGATTTAAGGGTCGAATTATTTGGGGTGGGAATTACTAGGGAGGAGTGGCTACTAGAAAAAATGGGAAGCACAAATATGGGGGATATCCGTAAGGTGGCTAGATTCCTCCGAGTTGGTTTGTCCCATGGAGAGCGATTTTTGTAGTTTGCTGTGTTTCCTTTTTGTTTTGTTGCCATGACCCCAAGGGTTTTTTTGTGCAATAAGTTCATTCATTCATTCATTCATAGTTAGAAACGTAGGTCAACTGCGTTCCGGATCTAATAATCCGACGCAATCGTAGTTTGAAACATAGATTAACTGCGTTCCGGGCTTAATAATCCGACGCAACGTAGAACTGCGTTCCGGGTCTAAAAGTTAGACGATTTCATATATAGGCTAGCTTAGTCCCACCCAATTTTGGTCACGGGTCCCTGAGAGCCGACGTGCATGAGCAATTACGAAGATAAGTACAGAAAACGGAGAAACCCGCCGTTGAAACGCTGTCCGATTTTGAACACGAACTAGGAGGCAGTGGCATATGCGGTGACCGTTATTCTGGCTTTTCAGTGGTAGCTCAGCAATCTAAACGAGATTCTAGCGAACTGCTTGGAGTCTCGTCTCAACAACAAACCAATTTAGCCTCCGAAGACCGCACGCCACTAGGCTCATCCGAAAGCCTACCAACAAAGGACCTAGCTCCTCAAGTTTGAACAGGCAAATGTCACTTTCTGCACAGCAATTCGCCGAGGTACTAGCTGCTGTTACTAACAGCCAAGCCAAAAGCTTCCACATGGCAAGTTACCGCGATTACCGCGAAGATGATGACATAGAAGCCTACTTAAACACATTCGAGAGGACTGCGACTGCGTGTAACCTTTCTGCTGATGCCTGGGTAACCCGTCTCGTATCCAACCTTTTAGGGAAAACACTTCAGAGCCTCGTTTTTGTTGCAATAGCGCTTCCGCATCGCTGCTGCAGCACTTCTTTGCTTTTGCACAATATACGTTTTTGGATTCAGTTTCTTCTTGGTTGAAGCGGCAGCGCTGCAGCATCTTGCAGGGAAGCACGGACTTGGTCGGTGAGCAAGTCCGTGATTCTTGAGAATCGCTGCCGTCTTCCTTGGAAGCGCTGCAGTGCAAAAACGGATGTAGAAAGAATCAGTCCGGAATCGGCGGAGAAGTGGACCTGCAGCATGCAACAAAAACGAGGCTCAGGCATACAATGCTATTCCTGCATCATCCGGTTCAGAATTCGCAGTGGTTAAAGCTACCTTCCTGAAGAGGTTTGAGATCAATTCCGAATCCTACAGAAGACGTTTACGAAACGCCAAGAAGCGCCAAACCGAGTCGTACAGAGAGTTTACCGACCAAATAGAGATGTACACTCGCCGATGGTTAAATCTTACCGATCACAAGTCCGTCACAGATGCTACGATCCTACGAGGCTTGATAGGGAACGTCAGAGAATCCCTTGTTGTGGAACAATTCGTCCAGACCACCGACAGCGAACTTCAGATATTTCTCCGCCAAAACGGAGTTGGGACAGTAGCAACTTGGATTGCTACTTCGTACAACTGGAACGGCACGCAGAAACTGAAAGCCAGCTCAAGCTCAACAAAAGCACAACCGCCTAAGCCTACGGTTGACGAGAGGCATCGCCGATCCATCGTCGCAACAAAACAACCTCAGACAAGGTTTACAGCCAGCATCACAAGACATCAAGGCATTCTACGGAAGACTGTCGATCGCTCGCAAAGGCGCCGGCAAGTACGAACGTAAAAGCTTAGGCTTAGCACTATGTCCTGCACGTTCAATTCCAGCCTGTCCCAATCATACATTTTCTGCGATCTGAAAAGTTAATGGAAAGTACACTGAACTTTTAGCAGATAGTGGCTCCGAGTTCACACTCGTCCATCCAGACTTGCTAAGCAACACCCCCGAGACTACAAGTTTCCGGTAAAATACTGCCTAGCGGACGGCCGCGAAATGAGTTGTCCAAGAGCCGCAGCGACCAATCGAAGCCTTCACTAAAGATGGCACAGTAGTAGAGTTCAAAACCGAGGTCAGAGTTTGCAAATCGCTTCCGTACCCGATTGTGCTTGGGCGAGTTCAAACTAGCTTCAATGACAAGACCTGCAAAAAACTATGACGCAATAGTTGTCACGCGGTCCCAAACGAGACAAACTTAGTCGAACCAGCGAAATATTCCAGTCGGCTACTCGCGAGCCAGCAAGCGACGAAGGTTGGGGAAAAGCCGACGCAAGAAACGAAGAGCTGCCTTTTGTAACCACGAAGAACCACCGCAGGCATTACCAGAAGCAATTCAGCCAGAGGAGTTCTTCGTGGAGGATGATGGCAACCTTGCCAACCACCAATCACTACCAGGGTTCCGCCCGAGCTGATAGGAATATTGGTGATTCGTCCACCTACCACCGACACCGACAAAAGAACTAGGGGTAGGAATGCTGTGGACCAACCCTTAGGATAGTATCACTCGTTTATAGAGCTAATTCGTCGAAAAATTAAACTGTTCAGGGAGGGAAAAACGGAGGAAGGTAAGAAGCTGAGAAACAGAATACGAAAAGAAACTAGAAATGCAGCAGCAAGTTTTTATTCAAATAAAGTTGGAATTCTGTTTCAGTCTAAACCTAGTAACTGGTACAAAAATGTTAAGCGCCTTTGTGGTAAAAGTGAGAAATCAATGGATTTTAACCTTGATCAAGATGATAAAAGCACAGCAAATCAGTTAAATTCCCATCTTTCAAAAATAGTCCAATCACTTCCCCCTCTTGTTATTGAAAGTATCCCCCAAGAACCAGTTGATGAGAAAGAAGTACCAAGAATTTCACGCGACGAACTTTCAAAAAAGTTAAGTTCTTTAAGACGTACTAGTGTAACCCCTGTTGACATACCCGTCGAGTTAATCAGGGCTTTTCCCAAGGAACTGGCAGGTCCACTTACAGATATTTTTAATTCAATTTCCCTTACAGGTACATACCCTGAAATTTGGGAAGTTGGTTATATCACGCCTATCCCGAAGAAAGGAGCAAAAAATGTTTTTGATGGGACTAGACCTATTACTCTAACACCAGTTTTTAGCAAAATTTACGAGAGTTTCGTATCCACGTGGTTGAAAGCAGAGATAATGTCGCAGACCGACCCGAGACAATTCGGGAACCGTCCTAAAACTTCAACCAGTCATTACTTAATTAGTCTTATTGATTTTATTTTAAAGAATTTGGACGACCCTAATAAGTGGATTAACTTAATAACCATAGATTTTAGAAAAGGTTTTGATCTCATTAATCATACAATTTTGATAAAGAGACTTATCGAAAAGTTCAAGGTCAGTCCTTTTACTGTAAATATTTTAGTTGGATTTTTGAAGAATAGAAAACAAACAACGAAGTACAAAAACGTGTTCTCTGAACTATCGGATATTTTCTGTGGTGTTCCACAGGGAACTTTACTTGGACCTATCCTGTTCCTTGTAATGATGAATGATATAGCGCAAGAGCACCCAGATCGCTGGAAATTTGTGGATGATTTAAGCTTAACCGAAGTATGCTACAGAAATATTAAAAGCAAAGCTGCAGGCATAATAGAAGACATTAAAGATGAAGCCAGGTTGTTGGACATGCAGGTAAACGAAGATAAAAGTGCAATTTTAACCTTTTCCTTCCTCAAAACTAGCATTTCCTTTGAAGAAACACTGCCTTCTGGTTTACAGGTACAGAAGCTAAAGCTCCTTGGTGTAACAATCACGTCTGATCTTAAATGGGAGGACAACTCCAACGTAATGCTAAAGCGTGCAAACGCTGGTCTACAGCTGTTAAAACTTCTGGCTAAGTTCCAAGTACCTAATTCCCATCTTGTCCGAATTTACGTTTCTTTCATTCGGTCCACTTTGGAATATGCGGCTGCTGTTTGGCACTTTGCCCTTACTGCCGAACAGACACAACAAATAGAAAGAATACAGAAAAATGCACTCCTAATAATAAGTCGTGAGCCCAAAGTTCCCTATTCTGCTCTCCTAAAAAAGTTTAAGATGGAAACCCTTGAGAGTCGGAGACTGCGGCTGAGCCTAGCGGTTGGTCATAAGCTCCTCCACCATCCTGTTCTATCCGATATCCTTCCTCCTCCTTATGAAAACACAAGAAACCGACAGGAAAGGGTCGCAAGTTCAAAGGTTCCAAAGTTGTCCCCCGTACCTGCAACACATACGCGATACCAGAAAAGCTTCGTTCCGAGTTTCACAAAAATTTATAATGATGGTGGTAGCTGTCGGTGATATTATTCCAACGTCCGTGTTCTGTTTTTGGTTTTCATTTATGTATTATAACAGGTCTGTGATGACGAATTGATGATTAACTGTATAGATTTTAAAATGTGCATTATGCTTGACGTAATACCCAAATTTGGCATTGCCATGATAGTGGTTGTTTGAAATAAATTCGTTATGTTATGTTATGTTAGAGTGTCCGCCCCCTAGTCATTCATTGCGTCTCCGGCATCTTGCCATTCATTTTGTGTATTTCCTCTAGGCGCTTGTAGATAAAAGGGGTCGGACTCGGTACTTTCTGTTCAGTTGTTAATAGGGTCTTCAATAAAGCAGTTCCCATAGCCAACACCGATTGGAAGGCTAAGCATTAGACAAATAATATATTGGCTCCAATGTCTCTGCTAATGCACTTCAAGCTTCCGTATCAAAGCCTGCGATTTTTAGTTGTGTGGCTTACTAAACGCTAGAACGCCTTTCCATTCGAACAGACGCGAGTGACTCAATCGTACGGACTAGGCGGACAACGTCTACGAGGAAATCTGTCTGGAGCATTCGGCTGAAGTGCCATTTAGCGATCGTAATGTCTGTCCGTCTGACCCTCTGTCCTGGTTTTGCTAGTTCCGACACTTCCACTTAAGCTAGGAAGATGGGGCTTGACCCGCATATAAAGGGCCTTCCCCAGTTGAGCCTGAAGAGAACCCTCACCAAAAGGGGCCAAAATATAGTTCCAATAAAATTCAGCTGACGTATCCGTTTTGCACTTTCAAATAGGGTCCCGGAAACTTTTGGACATCCACAAAAACTAAACGGATGGGCCGAATGGAATGCAAGTTGGACAGTCCCGAGTTTTTGCGGCCTACATTTGTTATTTGGCGTCCAGACCGGATCCGGCCACGAGGGGGGGGGGGGGGGCAGGAACCGGAAATGTGCAGGTAGGCTATGCTCCGATTCCGGTCAAACTAGACCAAAAACACCAATTTTTCACCCCGCCAGGTTTCTCAACTTTTGATACGTTGTACAGTTTTTTTCTCTCTGCAAGATGGTGTAAAATTAATTTCTGTTGCAATTTGTCTGTGGCCAGGCCATATTCGACGCTAGATTGACTGTTATAACAAGTATAGATCGACAAAAACGTCTTCTCCACACTCATCTGAAAATCTGACAGAAGAAGGGCTCACAACTTGAGACTTCAACTTAACGTCGCATCGCAATTTATTTACAAGAAAGTCACAAGAACAAATAAAACTAAGCCTGTTTGCAATCCGACTTAAGCAAAAAAGGCTCACTTAATCCCAAAAATATTCAGATAAACGCACCAACTCCACCCCCAACTCCGGGATTGAAACCTGATCTCACAAGCCCTACGGTGGTCTAATCGGCCAGTAAACTACAGGCGTTGCAACAGGTCAATATTGAAGAGAGATTTTGGACTGTAACGCTATTCTGACGCCTGAATGGGAGCTTTCTAAACTGTTAGAAGCTTGATAACAGATGTTTGCGCATCCTTGCTTTAAACGTTATGAAAATATTATCTGTTATGACACTTTCAAATTTCATCTTGTCACGAACCATAGCCTTGAATAGGGTCATAACAGAAATGTCCTCGACATCCAACATAAAATTAAACACAAGGGGGGGTCTTATCCGTTATTGAACTTCTGACAGTGTCGGATCTGACGGGGGTAGAGAGAAAAGGTCCTGAGATTTACTCTACTTAACCCGTCAAACTCAACGCCGCGAAAAACGAGGAAGTCAGGTTCCCTGTTCTTCTTGTTTTCTCTCTTAAGACAGGATCCTGTTCCGAGGCAGAACCCTGGTTTCGATTTCAATCAACGAAGCTTTGTGGAACTCTTGATTCATTTTTCCCTGTTTCAGCAAATGAAAAGCCTTTCCATTCTTACCCATTATTATTCAGTCAGTGTTGTTCGACAAACTTATCTGAGCACTTGCTGACGCGACTCACATATGTTTTACACAAAAAAGTGATTATCTTTTCTATTCTTTTATAGTTACAGGCTCATAAGAATGTTGGGAATCGCTTCTGAATATTGACCTGTGGTCGGTTCTAAAGGTAATTTGAATCCCCCACAAACTACAATTCGATTTTTTTTCGCAGCAGAATTTCGTATTAAGACAGTTTCGAAAAGGTATCGTCGAGGGGTGGAGGGCTAACACTTAGTTACCCACAGTCAAAACTCACCTGACATAGGGACCTTAAGCATCGCCGTACTATGCCTTATTCGGTTTCACATTTCCCCACTTTAATACATTTCTACCGAAGGTCTTAGTTATATCACTGATGATGGTAGAAGGGGGTCTACTTTAGTCCGAATCCTTTCGCGTACGACACTGCTTTCAAGAGCCGATCTCGCAGCTTCTCTTTGGAGGAGTATTCTGGTAGGAGCAGGACGTTAAAGCAGGTATGGGCTGTAGGGAGCCTATAAAGGAAAAATAAAATTAGTATTCCTTCGGCCCAAGCTAACCGGGAATCATATCAAGAATAAATAAGGGAAGAATTGAGAACTCACATAATCCCGATGTCAGCATCCTAGATCTCTTTTCGTCCGATATTATTTACTGGGGGTGGAGCCTGGGTGGAGCTTCGCGTGTTGCCTCTTGCAGTATTAAATGTTACCTCCAGAGCAAAAGTGATGAAGCAGTCAGAAAAGGCGGGAAGTTCAAACAGTGCAGATTCTGAGGATTATATAAATGGAAACTCCTTTTCAATCTCGGGTCAGATTTGCATTATGAAGCTTATGTTGTCACCACCCTTCACAAAGACGGTGAAGCCCAAGGGAATGCGGCATTTGATGACTCAGGGGAACAATTAAGCAACTTGAACGCTGAAGCATAGATCTAACATGCATGCATTTAGTTCAGATTCAATAGGACTGGTGTGAACATTAGTAATTTTATTTTGGTCTTCTCAGGACTGTAAAGAATCGCTTCTAGAAAAGGTATTAAGCTTGGACATTATTTAACTGTCGAAATGTACTCAATGAGTTACTATGTTTTGTTTTTAAGTTGTACTCTACACGAAATTTAGTTCATATCATTTTCTCGTGTAGTTGCGAAAAACAGTATAAAGTCCTAATTTTAATTAACGATTGCTGAGTGTAGGATATCTTTCAAGACGTATCAGTTTGTGATAACAACTTATTATTCTTGGTCAAAAAGGTGTATCATTATCTCGGATAGTTGCACTTTACATCTGCCCACATTTGTCATTGTCTATGCCTTTTCGTAATGTTTTTTTTTTTATTATCATGGTTTTACATCATTCAAGTTGGAATTTGGGCATAGCTGGCGAATTGTACTCAAAGAGATGTTATGTTTTGTTTTTAAGTTGTACTCTGTACACAAAATTCAGTTCATAACATTTCTCGGTTAGTTACGAAAAACGTTGGCTTGAAGTATTTCCTAATTTAAAATTTTAATTTATTACTGAAAATGATAATTGCACGGTACCATTCAAAACGTCCACATTTGAGATAACCATTTATTATTTTTGGTCAAAATGTATATCATTATCTCGGGTAGTTGGCTAAATGTTTCACTATCTATCCTATTGACAGTCTTTTTTTTCATCACTAAGAATCTGCCATAGAGATTGCATGAATGTTTGGAAGCGTGTCCCTTCCTTCTTTAAACTTATAGTGTTCAGTCCAAATCGGTCCTTTTCTGCCTTTATTTTCGTCATCCTTGAATGTAGAATTGCACGACTTTTATCATCTCACTGTACTTTAGCCCCTTGTCTCGTCTTTTAAACTAGTGGTAGCAGCGATATGTTGAAAGAAGAAGGGCAAAATGTCGGCCTCTTTCTGTTTAATTTGAATTTGGCGCACTTCCTTGACGCGAAGCATGGCGATCAGAAGAAATAGCGCCAATATTTACTCTGTGGTCTGGACACGCGCCGAATAGGCTCCACCCCCGGTACTTGAGGATCGGACAGAAAACAACGTCCCATGATTCTAGTCTTCTCAATTCTTCCCTTATTTATTCTTGATCATATTTGACGGTGCAAAACGGATAAGTCAGCTAAATTTTATTAGAGCTATATTTAGAACTATAAATCGCCCATACATGCCGCCGACAAGTATCCATCTTAGCTGGAAAGAAGAAGAAGAGACAGGGACTCTAAAACCAAAATGCAGAAGAATCTCTACCCTTTCGACGATCCAATCGAACAGCAAAAACAGTGGCCGTGTCCAGAATGAGATCACAGCACCAGCTTTAGCTCCAACCAATTTTCAGAGAAGAAATTCACAAAATCAGATATTTAAGGAAGAATCTTTAGTTGTTTCTCCACAAGTTCATTTTCGAGCTTGAGCGGCTTGAGCCTGAAGAGGACCCTTGCCAAGAAGGGCCGAAATATAGCTCTAAAAAAATGTAGCTGACTTATCCGTTTTGCACCGTCAAATACCATGGTATCTGATACCACGGTATAAAGTCGTTTTCACAGTTGCCGTGTTTTCTGATAGTACGATCGAAAGCGTTTTTACCGTTATCGTGGTATCTGATATTCAGATACGACCAGAGGTGTTGCGAGTCCGCTGTGACCGAGTCCGAGACAAGACCGAGACCGAAGTGACGCTCACGAGTCAAGACGAGTCCGAGTCCGCGAAACTTCTAAAAGCAAAAATTCGGCAATTGTAGTTTTGCAAAAGCAACCGTAGCTTTTGCAGATTCAGCTACCATGTTATCTGCAAGGACGCAGCTACTGTAAGTGAGCCAGTGAAGGTAAATAGCTGACTTGGGTATTCTACTCCCAGCTTAAAATTATCATTTCTTTATACTATTCATCTAGAAATCTTCTTAGAAATGTCTAGCCTAAATATTCTGGGTGATCATCATATTTCATATGAAGAGGCTCTCATTAAACTTGACATTCCTAAATTAACTGAACGTAGAAATACTCTTTCAAACAAATTTGGAGCTAAGACAATGTGTTGTCCCCCTCCCCTCCCGTCTTCCGTGCGTCGGTTCGAGAGGAATACTGGCAATCAGTTTTCTCCATATCCTGCTAATTCTTCTGCCCAATTTTTACGTAGTTTCATCCCAAGTGTATTAGTTAATTTGTTTCGTGTTTGTGTATTTCGTAAATTTGTATTCCTATTCTAGCTCTTAGCTATTTGGATTAAAATTGATTGACTGAAAATACTCCTTCAGCATAATTTGACTGGGAATCATATGCATTAAATTGCTCAAAACGGATGAGTCAGCTAGGGTTTTCTTCAGCGACATCTCGGCCCTTCTTGGCAAGGGTCCTCTTCAGGATGTAGCTGGAAGAAACAAACCTTCAACCATTATGTTCCTGTAATCTTCGTCCGTACCTGACATTCAAGAATATTGAGATTTCAACAAGAGATTTTTGCGGTATCTCGTGGTCAGAGCAAAATTCGGAGAACTAAGATTGCGTTCCGGAACTTAACGATCGTTAACAAATTGTTAACAGTTGTTAGCTTTTTGCGTTTCACGTTTCTGATTTCGAAATTTAAGCTCCGCCCACCTACAATTTCCGTTCCAGAGCTTAACGATTGGTAACTATTTTGTAACAATGGTAGATGACCATCGTTACAAAATAGTTAACAACTGCAGAACTGGGAAAAGTTAACGATCGTTAAAGCTGCAGTTAGCTCCGCCCCGAAGTAAAGTTAACGATTGTTAACAACTGTTAAGTTTGTGGAACGCAACCTAAATCTCAAATCTAAATCTCGAATCTAAATCTAAATAAATCTAATCTCTAGATCTCGCGGATATTTATCTTTCTGTAATGTATCTCGCGAATCCGATTTTGTTTATTTGACTTCTTATGGGGATAACAAAGTGAAATCACGGAATACATGAAAAATAACGTTAACATAAACAAAAAATACAAATAACCAAAATAGAACGTGAAGACGTGAGGAAATCTCCACAGATAAAAAACGTTAACGGGAACTCGCATAGATTTCTGACAGCACCTCTTCCGAGCATTTTTGTTCGTTTTTTGTCCATACGTCCATTGACTCGATTATGACTTTAAACTGAGGTACTCTTAACCCACAAGGACAAGTTCGAAAGAGCATACTTAATGATGAGGTATTGATTTTCCGCCTCTCAATGATACTAAGGACAGGCCACAGAGGCGAGATATAAAACGCACTATACCATCGTAAAAGCTTACCTATCCGTGTCTGGACCATTTCGGGCGATCATCAACTTCAGCTTTGACATGCCCCCGACGGGTACCCGGTCGCTACCCGTGGTGAACTGCAAGAACTGCCTCTTCCCTTCATCGTCCAGACCATGAACAATCTCCCAAAAGTCCCGGATGATTTGACTGTCTCGTCGGAATCCATTGTCGTACTCGGTGGAGGTTTCTAACGCTCCGAAGTCGAATTCCTGTCCGGAGAAAAAAACACTCACTTAGAACTTGCTTAAAGCAGAACTGGAACCTGATACTATTGTATTACTTTCCTTCTCAACAGCAAGCGCCGTCACCGGATTGCCCATTTCCGGGTTCCCCTTCACGGTTGTTTTTATGTTTTTGTTCTCAAGCCAATCCAATCTTCCCACCGAGAGTCTTTCCACGGTTAAGCCCCGCCCCTCGTGTCGTTCGTGACTGGTTCAGTCGGAGGTAGGGAATGTAAACCACTTACAGACAACGTCTGTTTGCACTGTAGGTCAAATTGCGCGTAATAAACAGGTAAATATTCTTACAGGTAAATATTCTAAATATAACTTTCCACACATGGAACCCGTTAGCAAGGAGCGCTAGCTCCTTCCATTCGGGATTTACTTTCCACACATGGAACCCGTTAGCAAGGATAATATTTATTCAACTATTTAATCTCTTAATCCTAGCTAGAGAGAGAGAGAGAAGAATCGAAACCTGTAAGCTTTATGCGTCCAGGGGGAGTGTGTGGCTCCCCCTCCCTCAAAGCTTAGATAAAGATAAGATTTGAATCTCTTCCTCTCTCTCTCTCTAGCTAGGATTAAGAGTAATCACTAGGGTATTCATTCAGTATTCATTCAGCGTTCGTTGAGAGCGGTCGCATTCTGCTCTAGTGATTGTAAACAGAGATATTACCATTACCGGATAACGAACTTGCACTGTCCTTGGACTCGATGCACGATTATTCCTGTTTTCAGTGAATACGCTGCAGAGAATTTTTGCAGTGAAAATGGAATCCACGCATCAAGCGAGCCTTCAAAGTTCACGTACCAGCAGCGTGACTGGGATTACGGGTGCCCCTGTGATGAACCAGCATTTGCAGCAAGCGAGCCTTCAAAGTACATGCGCCAGCAGCGTGACTGGGTTTATGGATGCTGCGGTGATGAACCAGCATTTGCAGGAGATAAGTTTTAAGTTAGATCTCCTGCCGAAGTTGTCTACAGCAGTATCGGTCGTTCAGCAAGATGTAAGCCAAGTTCAAGAACAGCTTTCAAAAGCTTTAGAGGCTAACAAAGAAATGGCGAAAGAAATGCGTGAAATGAGCGAGCGCTTATCGACAGCAAATCGGAGGGCTGATTTGTTAGAATCTGAGCTGAAACGCGCTAACCTCATCCTATATGATTTCACTACGACGCAGCAGGCCAACACAACGTTAAAGGAGGGGGTGATGTCGCTA
This sequence comes from Branchinecta sandiegonensis, assembly GCA_030848855.1. Taxonomy (NCBI): domain Eukaryota; kingdom Metazoa; phylum Arthropoda; class Branchiopoda; order Anostraca; family Branchinectidae; genus Branchinecta; species Branchinecta sandiegonensis. The sequence continues at coordinate 25,124,767 of JAUPMV010000001.1, read as the reverse complement.
CTAGAACAAGCTTTTCCGAGACTCGATCTATCAAGGTACGACTTAAAAGACGTTCACAGACTAGGTGCTACGGGACCGGTGGTGATCAAGTTTAATGTGATTGATCTTCGTGATTATGTCTTGCGCCACAGCAGAGTTTTACAGATGTTTGGAGTCAAAGTAGCTCCGGATTATACTTACGCACAAAGGGAAGCCCGCAGTCACTTGAAACCAGTACTAGATCGCGCAGTATCTGATGGAAAAAATGCCAAACTCAGGGGTACGAAACTGCTTATTCAAGGTCGCATTTTCGTTTATGACTCGAAACTTAATAAAGTGACCGAAAGTACTCAACATCGAGCACCTGGAAATGACACTGTCCGTATTGCTAACCAAAGAAGTGGCTCCCAGACCCCTATAGTTAGCAATAACACTATCCCGGCGATGGGAGCAAATCCGAACTATCAAGGAAGCTCAGGGGGTGATACCTCTGCAAGTGAAGAAAGTGATACGAGCACTGTAGTCGATGCGCAGGTCTTGTCCGAGCGCCGACGCAAGAGCTCGGAAATAAGCCCAGATGACCCACTTAGAACCCAATCAAGAAATGTCCGCGGTGGCCGCTGGAAAGAAAATATGAGAAGTCGCAGCTATGACCGTGGCACTGGAGGTAGTGGGGCTTACAGTCCACATCCAGATTATTACAGAATGGACTTCAGTGAACCAGTCATTACGCCCCTGCAAATGCCTTTCCAACCCGAGCCTGGTCCAAGTCGTAATGTAGACTAGTGGTGCGATGGCCATACACAGCGAAGTGATTTGAAATTCGTTTCTTGGAATGTTCAAGGGTTAAAAAATAAAATGTGTGAAGTGGAGAACGAAGTATCTAAGTTTGATTTTGTGGCACTTACCGAGTCGTGGCACAGTAGCGACGATGTGCCATCTTTTCGCGGTTTTGCCGTAGAAAGTGTATCGCGTCCTTTGTCGAGGAATTTGCGGACTTACGGAGGTATTCTAGTGCTAGTAAAGAATAATGAGTTTTTGACATATGAAAGGTTAAAAAGCGAATCAAAAAACCTAATTTGGATAAGACTGGTATGCCATACAGGGCTGAAGTTGGTTGTTTGTTCAGTTTACATCCCTCCCCAGAATAGTTCTTATAATGCAGAGGATACGTGGGATTTGTTAGAAAAGGAAACTTCAGCTCTTCGATGTAAATTTATGAACCATAGTTTTTTGTTGTTAGGTGACTTTAACGCGTATACAGCGGATTCAATTGAGTTACCCGAAGTGGAAATTCCGGATAATTATTCTGTTATCCCACTGATGTATAGGATACCAAGAAAGAGTCTGGATGTTAAAAGAAGATTGAACGTTTGGGGTAGAAAGCTCCTGGCATTTTGTGCGGAAGTTGGAGTTGCCATTGGTAATGGGAGATTTGGAGTTGATAAGTTGGCGGGTGAGTATACATGTATTTCGGGTCTTAGGCCAAGTGTTATTGATTATGTTTTAATAGACATTCGCCTGGATCCAGAATCACTAGATGTTCAGGTTTTAAATATTCAGGTTTCTGACCATTTACCTATTAAGTTGAGTCTGGTTCAGGCCCGTAGAAAAATTGAAGAATCACCCCCGCCAAAAAACTTACCGCTGCCTCGTCGGCTTAAGAGTGCGTGGGGTGAGATGGAACAAAAGGTATTAAGCGCGATTTTTAGTGAAGAAGTTGTGCATCAAAAGCTAGAACAGATGAAGTTAACTAGTAGTAATGCTGAAGATCTAGAAGCTAAGTTCAGTTCATTATTGTTGGAATTGTCTACTCCAGTTTTAGGGTCGTCGGAGCCATTGATTGATAGTTATTATGATATAGAGTGTATTAGAAGTAAGAAAGTATTAGTAAAAGCTCTAGAACTAGTAAAGCAGGCGAGGGATGAGGGTCAAAGCTTTAGTCTATTAACTAGGTTTCGCGAGCTGAGAAGTTGTCACAAGAGGCTAATTAAGTCGAAGAAAAGATCATTCCTTCTTCGCCAAATGGAGGAGACGAGTCGCCTCTACGTGGAAAGTAATATGAAACAATTCTGGAGACGGGTGAACCATAAACAAGGAAAAACATCACTTGGAATCCCTGATCCTGAAACCTGGCCGGAACATTTCTCAAGCAAAGAAGAAGGAGATCTTGGTAAGTGGTGTGAAGAAGAATTTGGTGGTCTTAATGTAGAAGTTAGTTATCCTATGAGGGAAGAAGATTATTCGCTTGTAGGTGAAGTGACTCGTGAAGAAGTAAGTGAGGCGTTAAAAAAGATGGATGGAGGTTCGGCACCAGGTATGGACGGGCTCCCTACTCGGTTATATAAGAAATTTTCCAGTCTGTTTATGCCAATATTTATTATGTTATTTAATAATGTGATTTCTTCTGGAAAGTGGATTTCAGGATGGAAGACATCTCTGATTTTGCCATTGTTTAAGAAGGGGAGCCCATCACTACATGGTAATTACCGTCCAATTGCTCTGGTTTCATGTTTAAGTAAGATTCTAGAAAAGATAATTGATAATAGGCTAGCATCGTGGTTAAGTAGGAATAGAATTATTTTTGAGGAGCAAGGAGGTTTTAGGGAAGGTTATAGCACAATTGATAGGGTTTTTATACTTAAGTCATTGATAGAGAAGTATTGTAGAGGGAGCAATAACCTGTTTGTTGCTTTCATAGACTTAGAGAAGGCTTTCGATAGCGTAGATAGAATCCTGCTTTGTAAAGAGTTGTTGAGGATAGGCCTGCCCCGCATTTTTGTTCGATTAGTTGGGGATATGTATAGGCTTACTAAAGGAATGGTTAAAGTAGCAGGGAAGGGATTTTCAGATTTATTTGATTGTGAGGTAGGAGTGAAGCAGGGAAGCACTTTGTCACCGAGGCTTTTTTGTATATATGTAAATGATATTGTTGAATATTTCCAGGAGAAATGGGCACCCACGGTGCGTCTAGGGAATTTGACATTATCACTGTTGCTATTTGCTGACGATGCTGCGCTGGTAGCTAAATCCCCCGAAGAACTGCAGAGTTTGTTAAATATATTAGCAGATTATTTGGACAATAAGAAGATGAAGCTGAATGTTAAAAAAACAGAAATAGTAGTTTTTGGTAATAGTAAAAATAATCACAAATTTTTCTATAAAGGTACTGATTTAAAAAGAAGTGATACTTTCAAGTATCTTGGGTTTTTGTTGAATGAAAAAGGAAATTGGAAAGATCATGTTAAAGAAATGATTCGTAGAGGTAAAGCAGTGTCTGCTGCTGTGTTGAGAAATTCAGTGATAAGTGGAATAAAAAATTTAAAAATGCATAAGCAAATATTTCAGTCAAAAATTCGCCCTACTATCCATTATGGGGCTGAGCTTTGGGGGTATGAGGCTATTCCGCAACTTGAAACCGTTCAGCTGCAACATTATAAGAAATTAATTGGGGTCCATCCTACAACTCCAACGTTAGCCCTTAAGGGGGATTTAGGGCTCTGTTCTTTGCAGAAAGATAGAGCTGTCCAGGTTATTAGGTTCTGGATAAAACTTCTTCAACTACCAGATGAGAGGCTGTTGAAGGCAGCGTATTTGGAACTATTAAAGCAGGGAAAGAAGAGATCCTGGCCATTCCAAGTGAAAGCCCTACTTGATAAAGCAGGGCTGTCTTATGCTTGGAATGAGGGTCTTGGTCCTACAACTGATCAAGATAAACTTTGTCGCAGTTTTGCGCGAGTTCAGGAGGATCAGGAAATTCAACTTTGGCATGAACAGACTGTTAATTCAGAGACTCTGAAAGATTATAGGAATATTAAAGAGTCGGTTGGTTTTGAATTTTATTTTAAGTTACGTTTACCGGCTGAAAACCTGCGTTTGTGGTTCCAGATCCGAGCGAACAGTCTCCCTCTTAAGAGTAGGGTTAAATTATTTGAAAGAAATTCCCGAAACCCGAAGTCATGTTATACTTGCTCGTTATGTGGTTTGGAAGAGGAGAATCTGTCCCACTTCCTGTCAAGATGCAAGGGGCTCTCGGATTTGAGAGTAAGATTTTTTGGTGAAGATGGGTTGCTCTTTCCTGGTATCCTAAAGTCATCTTCACGGTCATCGATAATGGCAGTTACAGGTTTTGTCAAAGAAGCGTTAAAGAGATGTAAATAGTTATTGGTGGTGGGAGTTTAAAGCGTTTTACATGTGAGTTTATATATCCGCTCTCTCGAAGTGTTTAAAAATGTATGATTTTGTGTATGGCCTAACGGCTAAATTAAAGTATCTATCTATCTATCTATCTATTCCTTCAGCCCAAGGTGACTGCGAACCACATCTGACAGTGCAAAACGGTTACGTCAGCTGAATTTTATTAGAGCTATATTCGGCCCTTCTTGGCAAGGGCCCTTCACTCAAGCCGCTCAAGTTGGAAAAGAATTTGTTGTAGTTATCCTTTCAGTGTCTCACTGCAATCACTGCCGGCTGTTTTCATTAAACCCGTCTCTCTCTCTCTCTCTACTATCCTTACAGTTACTCGTTACTAACGTAGGTCACTAGCTCGCCAAAATCAGATATTTACGGCATATATTCATACATATTTACCAAATTTACTATTATTTACCAAAATCAGATATTTACGGTTGCTATACACTGTCAAAAGTTTCATAACAGATAACAAATGTTGCGTCACACTTTACGAGAATATACCTGTTATGACCTTTTTAATGTTTCTAGGTGTCAGAGTGGTTTGTAATCTCCATTTATTCTATCAAGGATTCGTTTACCGAGCTTTGAGCCTTAAGGAGGGTCTAAACTAAGTTGTATCGGAATTCGAGGCGCCGGTCGCGTTTACATTTATAAAACGACCTATGGACAAAGAAATCCTATGTCGGGTCCTCAATCACACGACATCACAAAGTACGTCACGACTGTGTGGAATTCCGATACAACTTAGTCGACACTTTAAGGAGACCCTCATACGTTTCACTGCGCCCGAAATTGCAATCAATTAACACAAGAAGACTTACCGGACTTCCGCAGACTAGTTCCTCCAGCTCATCCGGCCGGAAAAAGTGAGCTAGAGGGGACTGAGAGGCTATGAGCTTAAATCCCTTGGCGAAAGCCTTGAACTGGGTCGCTATGCTTCCGTTGAGCAAGAAATCTGCGTAGAGATCAACAAATTCCTACAAAAGTACTTCGTTAAAGTCCATAGCAAAACCTGGAGGGTCCTAATCCTGACCCAACCTTCAGTCTCTGCTTAATACAAGCCTATCCTTTCTTGTGGGATCAGTATCAGCCAGCATCTCAGGCATGGTACATTCCCCATCCTGAATGGCAACACATTTCGAGCAAGAACAGAAATAAAAATGAAAAGAGCGAAAGGTACAGACAGCCTCCCCAGTACATGGCAGTTCAAAGTCGGCAGTATCTTACAGACATTAAGTGAACAAGGAAAATTTCCGTACGCAGACACTTCTATTACAAACAGTCATTTGGTATAATTCTTTGACCACGATTTTATTTTTGTCATTTTTTTACATCCATATGCTCCGGTCTCTCTTACTCTGTCATGTGTAACGGGCAAGCAAACTCAACGATTCATGCATCTGGTCGCAACAGTCAGCGTCGTACTGACATGGATTTATTTGCTGGAAACAGCACCATCTAGCTTCTTCTCTGAATATATAAAAACCAGGACTAGATAAGTATTAAACTAGGGAATCTTTGGTCACTGTATTATCTCCTGGCATCATTTACTAGTTTAGTTTCTTAACTAGAGCTAGAAGCTAATATGACACTTGCAAGGCTGGGGCAGGGGATGAAAGTAGGAATTTGCCAATATGTGGGTTTGTTGTGATCATTTGTAAGCAAGACCCTTGAGATAAGAATGATCCACGTGCCCTTGGAAATCACGAGAATGTATAGTCTGGTAAAAAAAAGTGTTTTAATTTTTGCACTTGGCTGTGATGATGCTCACTTCAACGGCGCTAGAAATTGATGCGTAATCAAAACCCTCGAGGCAAAAATGATGGCCTTTTATGATCATGAATATGTATCATTCGGTCAAAATTATTTTTTCGGCTTTTCGGTTAAGATGCACACTTTAAGGGTGCTAGAAATTCATACAAAAAGTCATACATGCCTCAAAATTCCAGATTCCCGTCCCTCCACTCCCTCCCCACGATGGTCGGATCGGGGAACTGACCATTTCTAATCCAATCTTGTCAAGTCTCTAATGTTCAAGCCAATTTTCATCGTCCTAGCACATCGGGAAACACCGTAAAACGCGATCACCGGAATTCCGCCCCCCCCCCCCTCTACAACTCCCACAAAGGTGCCCAAATCCGGTCCGGTTCTGTCCCTGCTGTAACTAGGGGTTGTGGTTGTTCTTCCCACCAAGTTTCATCCCCATCGCTCCACTCAAAGTGTATCACAACATTTCTGGTCCAACTCCCCCCCCCCCCACATTCATCGGATCTGTTCCGGACTTGAAATGGGACATCTGAGACACGAGATCTTTCCAAATACAAAGTTTGATCAAGATCCGATTACCCATTCGAAAGTTATACATTCCTCAAGATTCGAGATTCCCCATTCCTCCTCTCCCCCCACGGTGGTCGGATCGGGGAAATGACAATTTCCAAGTTAGTTTGGTCGTGTCCCTGATATGCCTGCCAAATTTCATCGTCCTAGCACTTCTGGAAGCACCCTATCTGGAGAAGAGTGGACCGACAGACCGCCAAAAGTGATTGGTATATGACACTTGAGCGAAGCTGCCATAAAAACTATAAGTTGTTGTTTTTCTAAATAAAATAAAATAAAAGTGGAACCTCCAGGAATCGAATTAAGGACCTTCCTAATACGGGATTCTCACCTGTCTGTTTTCCTTCGTAACCGGTATTTCATCACCACTGGGCTTGAGATCATGGAATAGCGTAGAGCCGAAGATATCAGTATAGGACACTCGAAACGTTTGCATGAAAATATCATCAAAATCATCACTTGGATACTCGAGCATTTCCTTTAACGTCCGATGAAGCACCTTGAAATGAAATGAAATATAATAACCAATTGGGAACGTGCAAGCGGAAGAGAGTATAGAGAAAGTAAAGTCATTCTAGAAGCTCCTTTGTCTACTTCTAAGTGACCTGGCTGACCTGGCTTTGCATTTTTACCCGCTCTAGTAATAACATTCAGAGTGCGCGCTGCTTGCACGACAACCCAAAACACATCTAGACGTGGAGAATTTGAATTTCAACAAAAGCCTGCATTTACAGTGTGACATGTGTATGCTGTGAAAGTGAGAAGACGCTACGGCATGGCTTACATTTTTAGTTGGTAATTAAATATTCTTTGAGCCCAAGCTGACTTTGAAACATATATTCAAATGATGTATACAACGGTTACGTCAGCAACGATGCTTCATCATGCCTGACGAGGACCCTTGACAAGAACGGCCGAAATATCGCGATGAAGCATCGTGGCTGACGTGTTCGTTGTATACATTATTTGAATATAGTTGGTAAATATTTCAAGCATAGAGGGACAAGCACATAGAGGTACCAATAATCCGAAAGAATAAGTTCATTCGATGCAATCGATTACCTGTGGATAACGGACAAACAAAAAAAATGCATTTTTATTGGGTTTTCAGGCCTATTTAAGTTAATAAGTGGCGTGTAACTAGACTGTCGGATCTCAGGCCTATTAGGTTAAACTTTAAGTTTGTCGGTCCGTCTTTTAGCATGATGCGCGGTCTAAGTGTGAACTACATTGCCACATATGATCCGCGATTATATTCATAAGCCGAATCCCCTTTTCATAGTTTTGCATGCTTTTGCTGTCATAAAATATTCTCATGGTGAGTATTTTCACAATAATGCCCCGCCTCTCGCGTCGTTTTTAACTGGTTCAGCCGCAGGGACGGACTGAACATACCAATCAGTGACAACATTGATTGGCAATAGTTGCGTTTTGGCAGATACCAAGGTATCTGTTACCACGGTAAATCGATCTGCAATTATTCGTCTTTGCAGTTACCGTGGTATCTGATACCACAGTCTAAAGTCTGAATATCAGATATCACGGTACCTTGCCAGATACCACGGTAACTGCAAAAACGCCTCTTGACCGTGGTATCAGAAACCATGGTATCTGAAAAAAAAACGCAGCTAATGTTAGTCAAGATTGCACGTACTAGGTGGTGTGTTTTCACAGTCGAGTGACATTAGTAGCGTTTTTGCAGATACCATGGTATCCGATATCACGGTAACTTGATCTGCATTCCTTTTTCGATTACCGTGGTATCTGATACTACTGTTGATTTGCCAAAAACGACAATTGCCGAGTTTACGCTTTTAGACGTCATCCCAAAACAAACTGATATTCACTCACATCGCCAGTGAAAAACTTCTTTCGCACCAATTTGACAAAATCTTAGGCTCTTGTGTTGGTGATGACGAAAGCGAGATAACTTTTTCAGACACCATTATCAGTTACTATTGTCGGGGCCGTGGGAACTTGATAGTAGATACCACGGTAATTGGCCAGATACCACGATAACTGCAAAAATGCCTTTTGACCGTGATATCAGATACCAGATAACTGCGAAAACGTCTTTTGTAACTACAAAAACGACTCTAGACCATGGTATCAGATGTCATGGTATCTGCAAACACGCAACTATACTGCGAGAGTGAGTACATAGGAGCTTATCCGTTTTTTTTCTTCCGGGAAATTTGGACTGAAATGAAGCGACTGTGAGTCCTTAATGATAAATTTGAATAACAAGCTCTTCAATGAAGCTTTAAAAGACGTGCAGCATTGGGATTTCATAGTTTCTGAATGCTTCGATAGGTGGTATGTACAAACTATCACGTCAATATTCCTTAACCCCAAGCTGACTTTTAAACATACATTCAAATAACGCATAAAACGGATACGTCGATGCTAAAGCATCGTAGCTGGCTTATCCGTTTCATGCATTATTTAAACAAACTATCACGGCCTCTCTGTGAAATACTACGGTGATAGCTTACAGGATCGAAATCTTCAAGGTCATCGAACGTTCCAACGACGCCAAGAAGCTTCCGGTACACGACTCTTGGAAAACGAACTTCCAGAATAATTGCGTTGTAGATTGCCAAACCAAACAGAATTCCGACTAGTGTGAAGTTGGCATCATTTTCGAACGAGGTGGGGTTAAACCAGTGCGTCCGGGATTCGGCGCGATACTGGAACATTGCTGAAAACAAGGTCTGTCATGTTAAGTGGATAGAACGTGTCCCAGATAGTTGAACACGAAAAAGTGACTACTTTCATTTCCTGCCTCAGAACGAAAGTAGGTCGATTGGACGGAGCTCCAGCCTCAGTCCACAGGTTGGTTAACCAACGGACAAACGGTGACGAAAAAACGTCTTTTTACTTTATTAAGCTATCAGGGACCAACTTATCCCCCAACACTCTCAAAATAAATAACAGCCGAGCGAGGCGAGTTCTATCCACGCAATACTTATTTATCAGAAATCATGTGAACTGTAAAAAGAGCTCCTGTTGACCCCCTCAGATAATAGGTACATGTAATGAAAACCAATGCCCATCCACTTATTTTGTTCTTATTGGTATCTAAACTACGTGTACTGGTTTCGAGGGGCCCGATGAAAAATGTGTAGCCTGCGTAGTAGTATGGTAGTAGTACGAAAACGTTGCATGTAATACTATGTAATAGCAAAGAATACTATCATTTAATGTGCCTCAGACTGGTCCAATCTTATGTAGTAGTATCCAGTTGCATCCTGTCTTGCCATAGTAACATCCAGTCTTGTTAATAGTACCATATAGTTGTATGCAGTAACACGGTAGCCTTGAAGTACAAGCATGTAGTAGCATCGTTAGTACTGCATGCAACTTTTTCGTACTACTTCCTAGTACTATTTTAGATAAATTTTTCATCGGGAGGGGGGGGGGGCTGGCCTTTCGTATAAATTTTCCAACTTCGCTCAGCTAAATTGGTTGGCTCCGCTAAACGGATACGTCAGCTTATTGCGACGACTGTATTTGTGTTGAAGATGCATTCTCATGACGAGGGGCGTAGTAGCCTGGACAAAAGGGGATAAATGTCCAAATATACATGCATCGGAGTCAGGATGACCTACTACATATGCAGAACTACACGGGTTCATCATGGATACCCCAGGTCAATTCCCACTATGGTTTGCAGACCAGCCCACAATAGGCTATCAACCACCCATTATGCACTAGGCCTTACAGGCCAGTCCACTCTAAGGAGCTTCAGATAAGACTCATAACAATGACATGTGGTCCGGATAGAACAAAAGGTTTTATTCAGTGGTTACTTACAAGATAATGTGAAACTTCCGTAAAAGAGTTGTGTAGCGGTCGAAACCCGGAAAAGAATGACTCACGATAATAGAATCAACCATGGTGATCACAGAGTAATAAATAGTTCAAGAGCTAACTCTATAAAAGATAGAACACAGTTAACAGAAGGGGAGCAGCGCTGCCTAGCGGCGGCAGACGTGAACAGTGCAAGTGCAGATGCCACCACCGCAACAAGTTGAATTTATCCGAGCGATATTTCGACCCTTCTTTCCTGAGGCTCAAAGCTAGAAAAGCGAACCCGAGGAGGACCCTTGCGAGGAAGGGCCAAATATCGCTCGAACCAACTAAGCTAACAGCAGCCCCCCCCCCCCCCCCCCCTGAAGTAGAAATGTCAGTAACAGATCCGTTAAGTAGTTCGAATCCAAAAATCATGTGAAGGATTAGTGAATTTTTGGACTATACAATAACTGAAATTAAACGTATTAAGTGCAGGGGCGTCCCGAGCCTTTCTTCATTGGGGGGGCGCACCTGTTAAAATTGACCGAATCGGTACCTGATTTTTACTGAATTTATTAACAAAAATTGTAAAAACATAGTGAGTTGCCTTCATGAAGCTAAAACGTAAAACGCTGCAGAGTATATACAAACAAGTCTAAAGAGAAAATTGGCGCGTTTTCACGCTTTTCCGCTTCTGTTTTTTTTACGGAGTTTTGCCAACAGGACTTGAAATAATCTTAACCGAATGGTGTTGCTGCATAGTGACAGCGTCGCTAACGGCTGTGCCCATGATTAATTAAGGCGCCGCAGGCGAAATTTTGTTAATCCGCCTTTTTTTCTGGCAACATTTAATTACTTCCCATGCAAATTCTAGCTTTTAATATAGTCCAAGCCCCCCAAAATACCCAAGCCTCAAATGCCAATTAAATAAGGCAACCTTTGTCTAACTAGTGAAGACTGCGAAATGCGACCCAGGCAAAATTTTGTGGAAACACTGATGATAAAAGTGCCTTTCTGCGATTCCAAGATTATATATTCAACCCAGAGGTGTATGGCAACGAAAGAGGCAATCCAAGGTAAAGTGGATACAAAGTACATTTGTTCGGAATTTACAGCAAATAAAAGTAGGCTAGGCTAGTTTTCACGTCAAGAGACGTGCTGATTCCTGAAGTACTGCAATTCTAAGAAGTAAAATATGAACAGCACCAAGCTGAAGCTACCGAAATGGTAAAGAACGAGAGCTAACTAAATGCCACTTAAATTACCGAACTCAGTAACTGAGTTGAAGCAACTAATGAATTCGTCTATACCGAAAAACTAAATAAAAAAATAAGGAACAGTTCGAGAGCGGTATTACAACCGAATTTCGTATGGAATAAGACTCTTGTTAGAACAACCTAAAACAACCGAATTCGGCAAGTCTAGTAATAGAAACGGACTAAAGAAAAATCCGGTGAAATACCATATTCGGTAACGAATCAGAACCTAATGAATCTCACCGAATTTAATTATGAAATGGACTGACCGAATGCGACCGAAATACCGAATTCGGTAGAGAACGAGACAAAATAAACAGGTCAAGTCACCGAACTTACGCAGGGACGGACCGAAAGCGGCGAAACCGATGCGGACTGAAAAAAAGTGTATGAATTATCGTATTCGGTCACGAATCAGAACCAAATGAATCTCATTAATGACCGAATTCTGAAATGGACTGACCGAATGCGACCGAATTACCGAATTCGGTAAAGAATGACACCAAATAAACAGGTTAAATCACCGAATTTACGCAAGGACGGACCGAATGCGGCAAAACCGATGCGAATTGAACAAAAGTTGGATGAATTATCGAATTCGGTCACGAATCAGAACCAAATGAATCTGATCAATTACCGAATTATGAAATGGACTGACCGAATGCGATAGAACAGATACGGACTTGAGAAAAGTCTTGTGAATGACCGAATTAGCTAACTAATGAGACCAAATAAACAGGTTAAATCACCGAATTTACGAAGGGACAGACCGAATGCGGTGAAATCGATGCGGAGTGAACAAAAGTCGGATGAATTAGCAAATTCGATAAAGAAAGGAGAACGAATAAACACGTCAAATCACCCAATTTCGAAATGCGGGGACAAACGATTTTATGAAAAGGGCATCGCGGCGAACGATGCCCGTTTTGACCTAATTTTCGCCGTAGGCGAAAATTTGACCGAATGCCCAAAACGTAGGGGGGGGGGGGCGCTCCCCCCCCGCCCCCCCCCTCGGGACGCCCTTGATTAAGTGCGAGTTTCAAAAGTGTGAAGTTAATTAGCTGAGTCAGTTTGAAGAAGATCTTAGCCTACCGTATGAGACAATTAAAAGTTATTCCGTGCGCTGTATGGAAGAATTTGTTCATGGCCCAAGGGCTTCAATAAACATCCATCTCTCTATCTATTGGGGCAGGAAGAAAATTCCTAATAGGCCCCACCTCATCCCCCGTGATGGGACCAAGAGTAGGCTACTCACCAAAATCCGGGTTGAACAACTGTTCTATCACAAGTTGGAAGAATTCCTTGGACACTCCACCCTCGTCCACTCCTTGTTCTCCTTCGAACTCCACAACCAATTGCTTCTTCAAGTCGTCGGGACTTTCAACAGCTATCATTTCTACCTTGATGACAGAAACAATAGTTTTTAGTTGTTCAAACCTTCTGTGTTCTTCCATAGCATTTATAGTGTCATTGAATGGATCACTTAACTTATAGATAGTTTTGTTTATATATAATAAACCTTGCTCCTTAGTTTCGAAGGAAATTAATGAATAATTTAATCAGTTTCAATGGAAATAAATGAACAATTAAATAAATACACGCTTGACTCTTACAGTGGTGTGGCGAATTCAAAGGCTACCAGAAGGACTTCTCAAGCCATTATCCAAATGACAAGAGAATGATTGCCTCTGAAACGCCTGAACAACGCACGTGCCAGCGAATCACTGGGTCAGATGGGCTATTATAGTAGAGGTATGCTTATGTAAACGTCGCATAACAGCGAACGGTCATCGAAGAAAAATTAAAAACCCAAACCAAGCATTTTTTTTTCTATTCACGTTTTTGTCACTTTTTGAATACTTTGCTGATAGCACAGCTGATAGTGACTCAACTGCAACCTGTTTTCCTTTCACAATTTGAATACTTCGCCAGGAGGAACTTCAATAGCGAAGATGGCAGTTCAAACCTACAGATGCCTCAAATAGAAGAAGCTTATTCGTAAATATAAAGTAAAATAAATTTAACTGAAGTTCTAATCCAAGTTTTTGCCAGGATAACCCTGAAATAGTTGGCTGTTAGCTGATATCAAGTTTGATATTTTTCCTTGATTTGACTGTTTTATATGCAAGTAACAAAGCCAGGGTAGCGAAACTGTTGAAGAAGTGTTCATATGAGTATACATCTAGCCTACTGTATTTGTCTGAGCTGGCCGTGTTTCGGAAAACTGTGGTATAGGACTGGTCTACGTGACGTATGCAAGTGATGATCAGTTCGACCAAGCTCATTAGATCGATAATGCAATTGGGCTCACTAGGCAGCCATGGTCCCCCCTAGATTTTAAAATCTTCCTATTCTGGTATTTTTTTGCAACTCAACGGGTTTCAAAATGCAAAGCAATAATATGTTAGGCCTTATGGTGGGTCCATAAACAGTTAATGGTGTTTTTTATTTTTATGAATAAACTGAACTGAACTGAACTTTATGAAACTACATTAAATTCACCCCGGATAGAGTAATTTAATTCGAGTCTGTGTGTCCCAAACTTTATCTTTGCCCCCCCCCCCCCCCTCCCAAGGTTTACTGAAACGGCGTCACTACTTGCACCTTTTTTTTGGGATGAGTGGCACGTCTACTTACATTTAACAAGGCATCCTCAACGATATGTTCCCGTCTCACTTTAAACACACAATAGGGGTTCACTGGCTGTCCGTGCATGACACTCTGCATCATGCTAAATCTCCTTTCCGAATACATCCGAATGCGATTGTCATAGTAGAGTCCCACAACTTTAGCCGCAGTCGTTAGAATAAAACCGTGCCTTAGAAAACTGAACTTCTCCCCCTCTCCATTAGTCAATGCGAGGAAATAAGAGAATTCCTTGTCCATTTCGATCATATCACTGAGGGGTTCGTTGTAGAATTCTGTGAAGGGTATAAGACCCCTTCGGCACTGGTTGATGGTGACGCCAAGTTCTTTTCCAAAAAGGTCTGCAGAGGGAACCTGAAAGGCAAATACAGTGAAATGATCAGAGCTGGTGGACTCGGACTCTGGACTCGTCTCGAGACGCCTTTTTCAAGGACTAAAACTCGTTTTTCACGGAGCTGTCTGTCCGTCAGAGCTGCGGACTCGGGCTTTGGACTCGTCTCGAGACGCCTTTTTCAAGGACTCGGACTTGTCTCGGACCCGGATTTGCTAGACTCGCAGCAGCTCTGGGAATGATACAGATACTCCCTGAGATCTCCACGAATCCCAGAGAAGAAACCAATACTCCTTGATGATTCACTACAATGTCAACAGTTTCATAAAAGAAACACCATGATGCACGGAGTCAACAGACAACACATGAGATTTTATCTGTTGTGATTTTGAAAACGTTATGCATAAAATTAAATACTAAGCATTACCAGCAATTCAGGAAGAAAAATCGCCAAAAAAGGATCTGCTGACATTTTTGTTTATCGTCATGATATCGGAAAAGTCGGCAGATACTTTTTCGACGGTGTTTCAAGTCTTCCTGACAATGCTTGTTATGCATGGCATTTAATGCATAGGCCTAACGTTTTCAAAATCAAAACAGACAACATCCCCAAATGCTGTCTGCTGAAAACTGCGCATCCTTGTGTTATCTATTCCTTCAGACCAAGCTGACTGCGAATCATATTTGACAGTGCAAAATGGATGCGTCAGCTAACTTCTATTAGCTATATTTCGGCCCTTCTTGGCAAGGGTCCTCTTCCGGCTCAAAGCAGCTCAAGTTGGAAAAAACGAACTGTAGATTTTAGTTTAGCCTTAAATATCTGGCTTGGTGAATTCCTATGTGAGAGTTCCTTGGAGGTAAAAAGGTTGATGCGATTTTATTCTGGACACAACTGCTAAAAAAATATAGCTCTAATAAAATTCAGCTGACGTATCAGTTTTGCACTTCTGTTATCTGTTACGAAACTTCTGACAGTGTAGAGTACGAGAGTGCGAAGGAGCCCCCACCCCCCAATGTTGTCGGCAAAATAACAAAAAAAACTAGTTAATTTTCGAAATAAACTGAGTGTTTTCATCTTTTCGACGAAACTCTCGTTGGGCAATCGGTAACTTGGATCTCTTTCCTTAGCCTACTTACGAAAAAACTGTATAGCCCTTATGGATAACAAAACAACGAGCATCTTAGTAAGGGCCCTTGCTGTTACTTACTTGTCTTTCTGACGGTCTGACTGCTCGAGCAAAAATAAACCAATCATCCTCCTTCTCCAGTTCCTCCACTGCCTCCTCACACACTTTCATCCCCCGACACCCCGCAAGGGCATTTGCATAGTACAACACCTTGAGCATTTTCGTACAAGCCGTAATCTCCTTATCATCATTAGGCAGTATCTCCCTTGAAAAATTTCCGCTCAGCACCCTTAGACTCACTAACTGCTGGAGGGTCTGTACTAAGTTCTTCAAATACTCGACGCTCTGGTTCGAAAAGAACCGCGCTAAGGCTGCGGCGGCGGGTAGGCCAAGATGCACTACCACTTTGGCAATGGCAGGTACAGCTTGTTCCAAATACTCCCCTTGCCCAATCACTGGCAGATCACATAGGATAGCAAATATGTTCAGTACGTGGGGGATGTTCGAGGCGCCGTTGGAGCGTTGGAGGTCGACTATTAGAGCGTCACTGAGGGACCGTATGGCGGTTATCAGAGCGCTTTCGTAGATATCCGATTCAATCTGCATGAGGGATTGATACGCACGCCTCAAGGAGATCAGATCGACTAAAAAACAAAAAAGTCAGCACAAACATGGACAATATTATAAACAATACTTGGCTTCAAGCAGAGATGTAATAATTCGCTTGACATCACGAAAGGGGCTTCATTTTTTTTCGGAAGAGATTACCACGCTTTCCTGTTGGCGTACCCGGGTTCGCTTCACATTCTAAGTAGTCACTTGCTGAAGACTTTGTTCCAAATTTGAATAAGATCAGGGACCCATAAATTTCCTGTAATTACTCGCCATTCAGGGGGCTTGTCAATCAGAGATTTCTGATGCGCTCTTGACCGAGCGTCAGATAGTTCGAGAAATACCCACATGGATAAAATACCCGGCTATCCAGATAGACGAAATTTTTTGCAGCTGTTGTGCTGAACTAGGAATATTTCTCTGTAATGGAACAGTATCCTGGATCTTTTGTCCTAGCTTAGGTACCTGGTGGCATGCTCAATAGTCCCAACAAATTTTGTCTATCTGAGCAAGAACGCCGATTCGACCCAAGCGGAATTTTTGGAAACTTGGTGTGGCTCGGGCAACATAGCGACATAGAAGCATAGGAAATGACAAGCCCCCTGAATGGCGAGTCATCATAGGAAATTTATGGGTCCCTGATAAGATGATTAAAGCATGATGGGGTATGCTTGTACGATCCTCCTTCCCCCAGATAGGGTTCTCAGAACCCAAGATGCGAGTGACAGGAGCTCGCTAATTGATCCTATGTATGTGTGTACTAAACTGTTTTGTATTTCAGCAGAATTTTGTGAATAAGAAAATGTAGTCGTCCAGTAGCTGAACTCGAAGCAACAAGAAGAAGTAGATTGTGTGACGAGACCCTGTCACAAAGCACAAAAAGTAATTCTTATTCCGTTTCAAACCAGCCTATGGGAAGACTGAGCACACTGGAAGAAATACTTAGACGTTCTTATCGTTCCGATTTACCATTAATTCCGTACCCTAAATCTGGATAACATTATGATACGGATTTATGCCCCTCTCTTTACAGCAGCACCGGAATAAGCAAAGAGGAACGCAATCAAAACATAGCAGCTTGATAAAAAGTTAAATTATTACCGCAGTTCCAGCCCCCGTACCCCCAAGACGACTATCAGCCTGATATGGACTTGCGATTTCGTCTCCTCTCATACAAGCATCAGGGAACACTACCAAACCTAGCAGCTTGGTGAAAAGGTAGGTCATCGACGCAGTTCCAACACTCGTACTCCCAAGATGCTTATCAGCCTAATATGCACTTCCGGCCCCTTCTCTCACGAGGGTGACCATACCGGTAATAACCATCAGGGAACACAACCCACACCTAGCAACTTGATGAAAAGGTAGGTTATTACTGCAGTTCCAACCCACGTACCCCTCCTTTCACAAAGGTTACTGGTAATAAGCACCAGGGAACGCAACCCAAAGCTAGCAACTTGATAAGAAGGTAGGTTATTACCGCAGTTCCAACCTCCGTACACCCTTAAGATGATTATTTTCCCAGACTTTGAAACTCCAGACCAGACCAGACCGAACACAAGGGGAAGACTAGCTAACACTGACAAGTCACGGCTTCTCCAACCCCCCATAAACTCAACCGAAAGGTATTTATCTTCGTTTGTGCCTTACTTTATTCGTAATTTTAACTGTAAAAATATCAATCAGTCGTGATTCGTAATTGGTTATGTTGACGATCCGCAGCTAGCAGTTGTAAATGCTATTAAGGAAATAAATGAGTTATTATTATTATCAGCCTGATATGGACTTTCAGCCCCTCCTCTCGCAAAGGTTACTGGTGATAAGCACCAGGGAACGCAAGCATGGCCTAGTAACTTGATAGAAAGGTAGGTCATCAACGCAGTCCCAACACCCATACTCCTAAGATGCTTATTAGCCTGATATGGACTTCCGGTCCTTCCTCTGACGAGGGTTACTGGTAACAAGTATGAGGGAACGCAACCTAAAGCTAACAAGTTGATAGAAACGAGTTCAACACCCGTACTCCCAAGATACTTATCAGCCTGATACGGACTTCGGGCCCCTCCTCTCACGATGGTTACTGGTAACAGGCATCAAAGAACACAACCAAAACCTAGTAACTTGATGAAAAGGTAGCTCATTGCCGCAGTTCCAACCCCCTTACCTCCAAGATGATAATCAGAATGAGAGGAGTCTTCCTAGGGTTATTGGTTTACTTGTAATAAGAAACAGAAACACAACCAAAACTTAGCAACTTGACAAAATGGTAGGTTATTGTCAGAAGGGGTTACCACTTCCGCACCCCCAAGCTGTGATCATCCTGATACGGCATTGTGGCCCCACCTCTTACGATAATACTCGAACGCAACAAAAACTTAATACAAAGGTTTACCTGTAATCTCATAAACTGACGGCTCATCCACCTCCATCGCATTAAGCGACTTCGTATCCTCATCTTTCTCAGTTTCAAAGCTTCTAATTTCCTCTTTTTCTGAGACACTTCCTTCAGCACTTGTCACAAAACTCCCTGCTAGGAGATGAGGGTCTGAGAAAACTCTACCGAGGGTCCGAATAAGGGAGAAGTATTTCCCAGTCTCTTTGCAAGATTCCACTAGGCGCTTTAGGCAGCTCTCGGTGAGTGGAAGGTTGTATTGGTCTAAAAAAAATACCGCTGAAATGTTGTAGAATAGAGAGATACTTCGCACAGAGTAATGCCTCTTCAAGAATACCTAAGGCGTATTCTCGCCCTTCCCCGGGGACTCCTCGGGGAATGGCGAGAATAGAGGGAGTCTCTCCACGAAGACTCCGCGTAGACAACAACGAGAACACGGGGAATTCTTCTAAAACAGATTTTGTTCGAAAAAAGAAATATGCAGTTGACGAAGTTAGTCTGGACCCACTTTATTTTTGGTGTTGTTTATTCTGATTGTATTTAATTAATTTTCCATTGCACCAACACCAGCGAAGATCGATTCCCCTCTGAATATGAAAGGGAGTCCTCTTTGACGACGGTGATGGTAATCGGAGCATTCCCCGTCGTGGGGACCCGCGAGAATACGGGGAGTGAGTCCCTGGGACAAACAAAAACGCAGAGACTCCTCAAAAGGAGTCCTCGGGGAACTGCGAGAATAGGCCTCTAGCACCAAGTGGTGTTTCCGCTCCGGTATTAGAAGACAATCGACTAGTTTAAACCCAGCTTTGCTCGACTCTCTCCACCACTATGAAAAAATGTCCAAGAAGTATGAGCCTTGTTCGTTGCTTTTATAAGTTGCTAAAACAAAGCTTCAAACGATGAAATATGTCAAGGAAGAAAGAGAATAATTACACCAGAAGAGTGCTCCTGACTCGTAAGAGGAAGAAGAAACTTATAACAGGGATCGTGTCCGTTGTCTGTAAAACAACAAACTTGCATAACCGGTCTTCCTAACCAATCAGCTTTCCGATAATCATAATTAGGAGCCTGAGACGCTTCGAAAGCAGCTAAACACGGCAAGCGAGAAAATTAGTGGAGTGTCAATAGCGAGAAGCATGATGCACTATCTCGAAAATAAGACTGGATCGAAATGTAACGGAAGGGTTATAAGTACGACTGGTCCTTTAAAATTTGTCCAATTGCAGGGATGTACATTATATTTATTTCTCTGATCTCACCCTCAACTGCAACATGTGATACTGAGGAGCTCAACGCTCCGACATTGATTCCCTTTTCTTAACTTATCACCCAGTGGGATGAGAGATATAAGTAATAGCTGCGCTCCAACGGTAATAAAAAACAAAAACATCCAATCAAAGCAAAATAACAGTAGGGAGTAGCGCCAAGACCTATGCTTTCCATGCATCGGAAACGGGTCTTACTCGGAGCGCCGTGAATTACGCTCGAGACATTTAAAGCGAGACAAAGTTGCTGAGATGCAGTGTACACACATCGAGGAAACTGGGGTGGTTGTCTCTTTTTTATTTTTTGCTGTGTTTCGACTATGGAGTTATCAGAGCCAGCGCTAGTGCACGACTGATTTTGAGTGGGGACTTTCTTGTATCGCTAGTGGTTCTAGTGTCGCTGCTATTCGAGTGTGTGTCACTTTTTTAAAATCTTCCATATAAAGCAGTCTGGCATTAGTGTTGTTGCGTTGTTGTCTAGCAGGAGGTAATTTAGCAGCAAATCTCAGGGTATCCTGAGTGAGAAAAGCAGGTTAATAGTAAAACCCAGCAATGTTGGCCCTTCTTGGCAAGGCAAGGCTCTGACTAGAAAATACTGGATTGCAGGTTCGTTTTTGGGATCCCAAAACGTAAGTGGAGGGATACCTATGACATCGCAAAAGTTGTCCGTCTGTCCGTCCATCCGTCCGTCTGTAAGCACGATAACTCTCGAAGGGAATGAGATATTTTGATGAAACTTGGTGTGAGGATTCGTTGGGTCGGCGGACCAGTCGAGTTCGTAAATGGGCTTTGTAGCCCTACATTTAGGGGTGGGGGAGGGGGTTCAAATTAAGGGACAAACAAAATATTTTGAAACAGCTAATGTGATAGTCGATTATGGGGTAAGAAGACATGCTGAACACGATGGTGAAAACGATTTTGTAATCGGACAGGTAGTTGATTAGATGTTCGATTTAGAGGTAGGAAGACATGCTGAAGACGATGGTGAAAACCATTTTCTCGACGGACAAGTAGTTCGCCCGGAATCCGGCCCAAACCGGAAAGTTTGTTCAAATTAAAAGTTTTATTTGAGTTGATCAGATGTCCGATTTAGGGCAAGAAGACATGCTGAACTTTTACGTGAAAACAATTTTCTACCCGGACATGTAGTTCGCCCGGAATCCGGCCAAAACCGGAAAATTGTTAGAAGTTAAAGTTTTATTTCTAGCTGATTAGATAACCGATTTAGGGGTAAGAAGAGACGGTGAATCCGTGTGTGTCAATCATATTTTACCCGGACATGTAGTTCGACCGGAATCCGGCTGGAGTCGGAAATTTTGTTATAAGTTAAATTTTTATTTTAAGTTGATTAGACCCGATGAAAAATTTATCTCAAAGTAGTACGAAAAAGTAGCATGCAGTACTAATGATGCTACTACATGCTTCTACTTTAAGGCTACCGTGTTACTGCATACTACTATATGCTACTATTAGCAAGACTGGATGCTACTATGGCAAGACAGGATGCTACTACATACTACTACATAAGATTGGACCAGTCTGAGGCACATTAAATGATAGTATTCTTTGCTACTACATAATATTACATGCTACTTTTTCGTACTACTACCATACTACTACCCAGGCTACAAATTTTTCATCGGGGATGTTCATTATTGGGGAAAGAAGATACCCTGAGTTCGTTTTTGAGCTTTCTTTTTTCGCCGGACAAAGTAGTTCTAGAGTTTGGCCGAAACCGGGAAATTGGCAGAAGTGGCAGGAACTTTTCGTCAAAATAGATATGGATTACGGGAAAACACACATGCTGAATCCATATCTGAACTTGGTTTTCTCAGATGATTAGCTATTTGGCCTTAATCTGTTTCTGAATTTTAATTGTAAGAATGTTCAAGGATTCTGGCGATGACTGGATCTGGCTAAGACAAGACCCAGTTGTCTGGATCAGATATTGAATTTTTGGGATCCCATCGAAAACTTTGGTCTTGTTCTAGTTACAGCCTGAAGAGGACCCTTGCCCAAAAGTGCCGAATATAATATCAAACCTGTCAAAGCCTCCCTCCCCCTCCCCGATCTAGTCCTTCTCAGAGGAAGCAAAAGAGTGAAATACCTGAATCATTCACTGAAGCTTTCTTCAGATGATTTGAATTGGTAATGTTAGTTGGCCCTTCTATATCATGGTCCATGGCATAAGTCATGGCTGCTTCTCCGGGATCTATGTCACAAAGACGGGCTTTTCTGGTGAACAGCACAAGGCCTTGTGCTGCGGCCTGATTGGCTGAAAGTTTTGTAACCTGAAATGGGACAACCAATGACATTTACTGCTTCTGAAAGGAGCCTAAGTATCCATATTGAGCCAACATCTTTACGGGCAACACGATTATACGATATGGGGGTTCAGCAGGCATATCAATGTTTCATATAGCTCACCTAAAACTCCTGAGTCAAACCAAGAATAAGTAAGGGAAGAACTGAGAACTCGCATAACCTCGATGTCAGCAAGCCGCGTTCTTTTTTTCCCGACTCTCATTTACCGCGGGTGAAGCCTTGGTGGAGCTTCGCGTGTTGCCTCTTGCAGTACTAAGAGTTACCTCTAGAGAAAAAGTGATGAAGCAGTCAGAAAAGGCGGGTAGTTCAGACTGTGCTGATTTCTGCGGGATTATAAAAATAGAAACGACTTTCTCGAGTCAGATTTGTAATAAGAAGCTCATTTTATCACGACCTTTCACAAAGACGATGAAGCCCAAGGGAGCAATTAAGGAACTGGTACGTTGAGACATAGACCGAACACGCATGCATTTAGTTCAGATCCAACAGGATCGGTGTGAACATTAGTAATTTTATTTTAGTCCTGTTAGGACTATAAATAATCACTTCTGGAAAAGGTATTAAATAAGCTTGGACAATTTTAGGCATTTAGCTGGCGAAATGTAATCAAAGAGTTATTATGTTTTGTTTCTAAGATGTCTTCTCTACACAAAACCTAGTGCAGACCATTTCCTCGTGTAGTTACGAAAAACAGGTGTCTATAAAGTATTTCCTAATTTCAAATTGATAATTGATTATTGTGATTGATAATTTTAAGATATCATTCAAACGTTTCTATCTGTAATAGCAACTTATTCTTCTTGGTCAAAGTGTATATCATTATCTCGGGTAGTTGCACTATACATCTGGCTAAATCTTTCATTATCTTTGCTATTAACAGTCTGTTTTTCCATCACTAAGAATCTGCCACAGAAATTTAACGAATGTTTCTGACGAATACAAAAAAAAGGTAAATCGTTCTTCTCACGTCTCCTGGGACGATTATTCTAACTACCTTTCAAAACTTAAGAGTTAAAAACATTTAGAAGTATGTCTTTTCCTTCTTTAAACTTAAATGGCGTTAGGTCCAAATTTCTGTCGATCCCATTTTGCCTTTATTTTCGTCATCCCTGAATGTCGAGGAATGTCCGACTTCTATAATCTCGCTGTACAGTAGCCCCTAGCCCCTCATATCATTTCTTCAAACTGGTGGTAGCTGCGATTTGTTGGAGGGAGATGGGGAAAATGTCTATCCGTTTCTGTTTATTTTTAATTCTGTACACTTTCTTGACGCGAAGAATGGCAATCAGAAGAACCAGCACCAATAGTTACTCTGTGGTAGGGACAGACTCCGGGAAGCTCCACCCCCGGTAAATGGAATCGGGAAAAAAACTACTTCGCTTGATGCAAGTCTTCTCAATTCTCCCCTTACTTTTTCTTGGTCAAACACGACTTCTCGTTTCTCTTGATAATTTGTTTGCACTATGTCGGATATTCCTCCAAAACTTATTTACGAATGGTAAAAGTCTATTATAAAGGGACATGAAAACTGGGATACAACTCATGCTTCAATACAAATATTGGGGTAACCGGTCTATTGGGACTTGCTCCCAGATTTACTAGCATTTATGTCACAACTGTCCCCTTGTTCGGAACTGAGCGTAAACAAGATTATACCAGGGGGGTGATGATTCGTGACATCGTGGTTATAGGTAGGTCACCCTTGTTCAGGTATACATTAGTTCAGAGTTCAGAGCATGCTCCCACAAATTCTTGATATTAGGACACCTTATAACAAACACTGGGTGCATCCGTCATTTGTCATTCCCTATTCCTAATGCTGGATACCCGGACACTGGGTACCAGTTGGTACCCTAACCCTGGCCTATTCCACTATAAAGGAATTCTGGTTGTTTGATTTCTGAGAATCACTTAAATCGTCAATATCCAGCATTTGGCATAGTACATCCAGAGTTAGGCATAGAATATACTAAACGCCAGATGTAGCCTACCCAGAGTATGGGTATCCCAAAATCAAGTGTTTCTGGTAGACTGCATTGGGTAAGCTAAATCAGTGGTTTGGGGTAGACTGATTATTGGGGGAGACTGATTATTTCTTAGCTGCCACCATTCATGTAAAAGAATATCCATGGTCTTTATTCTGATTGGGCTGAAGGAACTTATGATCCAAATCCTTACCTTCCCACTGGAAGCACAGTGTTCATTATCACAGCCTGGGTTTCCACAGCCAACTGTCAGCTGGTAGTAATACTTCTGAATCAACTTCTTTGCCGCCTGCTTCTTCTCCTCATCTATTTCCATGACAAACTGCAAGCATAAGACAATCAGAAACTTTACGTTTCAACATCCCTCCCAATCCTATCCCAATCTTCCCAACCTGACGATAAGAGCTCTGGTCACTTGAATGAAAACTTGTGTTTAAATAAAATTCTCTGATTTCAAGAATTCTTCTTCTTCCAATTGTTGGTTTGAAGGTTTGAACTGAATACAATAAGACATAAAACTATAATCCCCTATTGGCAATAGTGTTTTGGGATCCCAAAACGTAAGTGGAGGGATACCTACGACCAGAGGCGTTACTAGCCAAAATGTTCGCGGGGGGGGGGGGGGGGGGGGTTAATTTACCAACTGGCTTGTAATTTTTACCGACTGTTTTTGCAGAAAAAAATACTGTTTTCAAGAAAAAACAACGACAGTTACGAAAAATCAACTGATATTCAGAAACAACGACTGATTTTCAAAATCAACTGATTTTCAGAAACAACGACTGATTTTCAGAAAAATCGACT
Source organism: Branchinecta sandiegonensis (assembly GCA_030848855.1). NCBI lineage: Eukaryota > Metazoa > Arthropoda > Branchiopoda > Anostraca > Branchinectidae > Branchinecta > Branchinecta sandiegonensis. The sequence goes on along the minus strand of JAUPMV010000001.1, from coordinate 25,099,719 downwards.
GTTTTAATGAAAAAAATCAACTGTTTTGGCGAAAAATCGCCAATTTTCTACCCGGACAAGTAGTTCGTCCGGAATCCGGCCAAAACCGGAAAATTTATTAAAAGTAAAGTTTTATTTGTAGTTGATTGTTCGGTTTAGGGGTAAGAAGAGATGCTGAATCCGTATATGACAATCATTTTTTACCCGGACACATAGTTCACCCGGAATCCGGCTGGAACCGGAAAATTTGTTAAAAGGTAAATTTTTATTTGAACCGAAGTTGATTAGGTGTTCAATATTGGGGAAAGAAGATACACTGAATTCGAATTCGCCGTGGTAGAGTGGATGAGTCAAGCTTTTCAATCTGTTCAGTCGAGTGAATTTTCCTTTTTGCTTGTTTGCCTTTTATCGTATTTATTTTGAGTTTAGTGATTTTTTATCACAATGTTAACATAGTCAACAAGATAGTTGATCTGAATCGAAATCAGTTCAAAAACTGAAAAACTGAAAAATGACTAAAAATAAAGCAAGTGGCGATAAATTTGCTGTGAGAGGCCGCTGACGAATTTTGATTTGACACTGCTTTGCAGATTAGTTCCGATTATATAGAGATACTAAACTACACTTTTTTCCCTTTTAAGCTTAAGACTCTTATTTTCTTGTTAAGAACTCGCCTTTTCGGATCACTGAGGTTGTTTATTTTATAAACAAGAGCAACGAGCTCATATGGCACTTGTTACGAGTAGGTGGTACAAGAAAGTAGAAGAGAAATTCACAAAACATCCCGCCATCAAAAAATGTGGTTCGGACCGGTCTGAGGAACTTTCGGTAAATCCCCCCCACCGCGGTTGGATCCGGTTTGAACCTTAAATGTATCATATCATCTAGGGCTTATGATCTCTGTACCTTCCAAGTTTCATTCAAATCACTCCACTTGTTTGACCCTTATGCGAGCCACAAAATTTCCGGGACTCCCCTTCCAATTCCACCCACCATGGCTGAATACGAATAGGATACATATATGTCGCATCTCTGACTTATCCTCTTCCCTTCATCAAGTTCGACTGGAATCGGAGACGAGCCTATCTGTAAATATTCGAGTCCCGCTCCCCCTTCCCCTCACCTTGGCCGTATACTGTCCGGACGCCAAATAACAAATCAAGGTCGCATACACTCGGCACTGTCCAACTTGCATCCTATTTTATCCATCCGTTTGGTTTTTGTGCTTGTCAAAAAATTTTCGCAACCCCCATGATGGTCGGATCGTGGAAACGACTATTCTCATGTCAGTCTGTTCGGGTCCCCGTCTTCCAAGTTATTAAGAATTAAGCCCCCCCCCCCTCCCAACTCCCCCACACTGTCCGAATCTGGTCCGGTTATGTCAACGACGTAGGGTATCTAGGATTTGCGCTTGTTCTTCCCACCAAGTTCATCCCGATACCTCCTCTCTAAGCGTTTCCCGAGATTTTCGGTTCCCCCCTCCGGCTCGCGCCAAAGCCACCAGATCCGATCCAGATGTGAACTGGGTTGTCTGAGACTCGGCGTCTTTCCAAATATCAAGTTTCAATAAAGGACCTGTCTTACCTATAATACCAACGGAACCTACTTCCATAATCATTCCATACATTTCTAAACCCGGAGACCCCAGTTTCGTACGGTACATTCTGACCCTTCTTACAAAACCACGCTGATTTTCTCACTTGCCGTGTTTTGCTACCTTCGATGTGGATCACACTGTCGCCAGTTTTCTGCGAGAAGTTTCTCCATCAGAAAAACCGGTTATGTAAATTTTTTCCCTGTTTTCGCTGTAAGTCAACGGGTCTCGGAAAATGCTTAAATCACCCAAAACCGTGGGTTATTTGTTGAAAGCACAGCCTAGTTTTAAAGTATTCAAATATTTGAAAATACTGTAAGTTGAATAGTAAATAGTGCGAGGGGTCCTTTAAGATCCGATCACCCGTTGGAGAGTTACAAATACTTCAAGATTTCGGATTTCCCCTTCCTTCACTCCTACCCGACCTGATATGAAAAATCTAAGATGATGATAGCTCTTTCCACTTACCCGATCACCCGTTCAAAAACTGCCCGTGCCACTAGATTGCGGATTCCCAATCCCTCCACTCCTCTCACAATGATTGGATTGAGGATACGACCATTCTCAAGTCAATCTATTCGGTTCCGGGACATGCCTACCAAGCTTCATCGTCCTAGCACATCAAGGAGTATCGAACTCGCGCGCTTACTCGATATCCGGACCACCAACCCCCCCTCCCCCCCCCCCCCCCCCCAACTCCCCCAAAGTGCCCGAATCCCGTCCTATTATGTCAATTACGTATCTAGAACTTGTACTTGTTCTTCCCACCAAGTTTCGTCCCGATCCCTCCACTAAAAGCGTTTCCAAAGATTTCCGGTTCCCCCTCCAACTCCCTCCCAATGTCACCGGATCCCGTCTGAATTAAAAATGGGACGTCTGAGGCACGAGATCTTACTAAATATCAAGTTTCACTTAAATCCGATCACCCGTACAATAGCTGCCCATGTCACCAGATCCGGAATCCCCATCCTTCCACTCCTCCCACGATGGTCGGATCGAGGAAGCGACTATTCTCAAGTCAATCTGTTTGGGTCCCTGACACGCCTACCAATTTTCATCGTCCTAGCACAACCCCCCCCCCCCCAACTCCCCCACAGTGCCCGAACCCCGCCATATTATGACAATGACCTATCTAGAACTTGTGCTTGTTCTTCCCACCAAGTTCCATCCCTATCCCTCCACTCTAAGCGCTTCAAAAGATTTCCGGTTCCCCCCTCCAACTCCTCCCGATGTCACCGGATCCGGTCTGGAATTAAAGTAGGACATCTGAGGCACGAGGCCTTCCTTAATATCAAGTTTCATTTAAATCCGATAACCCGTTCAATAGCTGAGCTTGCCACTAGATTCCGGATTCCCCATCCCTACACTCACCCACGATGGTGAGAGAAACGATATTCTCAAGTCAATCTGTTCGGGTACCTGACAAGCCTCTCAAGTTCTATCGTCCTACCACATCAGGAAGTACCGAACTCGTGAGATCGCTAGAAACTCGGATCCCCCCCCCCCAACTCCCCCACAGTGACCGGATCATTCACGTATGTTGGACTTATGCTTGTTATTCCCACCAAGTTTCATCCCGAATCCTCTACTCTAAGAGTTTCCCAAGATTTCCAGTTCCACCCTCCAACTCCCCCCAATATCACCAGATCCGGTCCGGATTTAAAATTGAGAGTCTGAGACACGAGGTCTTTCTTTGTATCAAGTTTCATTAAGATCCGACCACCCGTTCGTAAGTTAAAAATACCTCATTTTTCCTAATTTTTCCTGGTTCCCCCTCCCTCCACCCAGGGGTGGCCCGAAGGGGGGGTGTCTCACCCCCCCTGCTTTTTCTTAAGTCATATCAGTCGTTTATTTTGGCCTTTTGCTAAGTCGTATCAGTCGTTTATTTTGGCCTCGCCGAGCTCCCGGGCATTCATTTTAATCAAAAACAATCCGAGTCGTTTAAAAAAAATTGTTAATTTTTTCTCTGCACAGCTTCAGTCGTAAGCCAGTCCCAAAAGACAAGTCGAGTCGTTTAAACCAGGTTTTGTAACCCCGGTCCCCGACAGGTCAGAAATATGATTCATGGGGGCAGCAATGCGGCTACCTGTTCTACTCCCATGGGATTTGGATCTGCCTCAGTTAGGTCTTTCAGATTTTAGCCTGTCAAAATTACAATAGGTTAGTTGTTAAAGTGAAGTCTTACTGTGTATACCTTATAGACCAAAAGCGAGAGACAAGGTTGTGTGCATTGATTGATGGTCATCTTTGGCTATAAGTGAAAATAGAAGGAATAGAATTTTTAAACAGAATGGAAAAGCCATCAGAAATCAAATGACAGGAGACCCGCGAAACAAGTGTGCCCAGAACAGATGGAAAAATGTCGATTACAAAGAGAAGTGGAGGTGGGAACAACGCTTGAAAAGGACAAGAAAGATTTTAATATACACCCAAAATTCGTTTCCCAGGACAGGAGGGGTTCTGCAGACGCTGGAATAGCTCATTCTAGTCGGGAGGTAAATTTTTGGCCTCGATGCAAGCAGAGGCGTTACTATCCAAAATGTTCGGGGAGGGGGGAAGGAGCAAAAATATTCCTTCAGCCCAAGCTGATTGCGAATCACATGTATAACTGCTGACTGCGAATCATAGCACTATCAAATATGGGAGGAGCAAGGTATTTACCGACTGGCTGGTAATTTTTACCGGCTTTTTTGCGAAAAAAACCGTTTTTAAGAAAAATCTACTTACAAAAACTGTTTTGAAGAAAAATCGACTGTTTCCAAAAAAAAATCGACTGTTTTTACTAAAAATCGCGGCGCTTCGCGCCGATTCAGCTATTTTTTTTTACCGGCTGGACGATCGGGGGAGGGAGGGGGGGGCGTCCCCCCCCATTCGTGACGCCCCTGTATGCTAGTGTTAAAGCACATCTGAAAAGACTTCGTAAAATTCAGGACACTCATTCAACTCGAAAATGATCTCTTTTATGTTTATGTTATTCAAAAAGCGAACTTTTCGTCTTCATTTGCTGTGTATAGAATCTTCTGTCGCGCACAATCAAATTCTGCAGACCAGTTTAAGTTGCAATTCTTCAGATGTAGCTCACTGTAGCTTTACCTGCTCTAGTTTTCGACATGAAAGTACAGTGCGTCGAATGACAAATAAAACGGTACACGATACTTTCATAATGAAACAAAACTACATCAAATCACCCGGAAAAAAAACGCAACTCAAGTCTCGTCGGCGAACTGGCATCTTTTTTTATCTGTAAAATCCTGTCAGGCCAAGACCAAAAGTTTGTTACGTCCGTAAATCCGGATTTTTTTTTTTTAGTGCACTGGCAAACCTGTTTTCCTCGTTTTGTTTCTGAGGAAGTCTGTTTTGAACTTGAAAATTACTATTTTTGCTATTAGTTCGGAGCAAATCTACTTTCTTTTCTATGGGCACTATTTTGGCACTTTTTCGATGGACAGAGTCGTGATTTCATAGCTATTCTTAACTTTTCATTGGGATCGCAAAAGGATGCTCTGCTCCTCGGCGTTTACGTCCATAAATCCGGACGTTTTTTTCTTTTAATGCACTGGCAAACTTCCTCGTCTTATTTGTGAATACGCGTGTCTTTAACGTGAAAATTACTTTTTTTGCTTTAATTCGGAACAAATCTACTTTGTGTCTACTTTGTTTTCTACGGCTACTATTTTGTCACTTTTTTCGACGGTCAGATTTGTGATTTCAAAGCTATTTTTTCCTTTTCAATGGGATCGCAAAAAGATGGTCTGCTCCTCCGCGTTTCACAAAATTCCGCCTGTGGCGCATATCATAGTATTCTCTAATTAGAAGAATGGTGTGTCATTTACTTGGCGATTAGGCTTCGAACTTTTTAGATTTGAAACACATTAAAGGCTGGCTAGAATCTTTCTTGACAAAGACAGATTAAAAAAAATTCGCCTGCGGCGCTTGCTTTAATTTGTCCCGGGTATAGGCGTTGAGAGCTTTCCTGTCTAGCGAGATAAAGCTGAGGCTATGAAGGTACGTTTACAAAAATTTTCATTACAATTCAGCTGGTGTATTGCAGCTAGTTTTACTCCAGCTCTGTATTTGTTGGTGGAGAATGTGCGCCATTGCCGCGTAGTCGCAACATTTCATTTTTGTTGGTACGTGCGAGTCGTATATTCAGATCCAGGAGTCGTTGAAATCAGGGGTCTCACCCCTCCCCCCCTGGCCTGAGCGCTTCGGGCCACCCCTGCCTCCCCCCCCCCCCAAATGGTCGGATCAGGGAAGTGACTATTTCTAATTTAATCTGGTCCGGTCCCTGATATGCCTGCCAACTTTCGTCGTCCTAGCTTATGTGGAAGTGCCCGAACTAGCAAAACCGGGACAGACCGACCGACCGATAGACCGACGGACGGACAGAAATTGCGATCGCTACATGGCACTTGGCCGACAGGCAAGTACGATAAAAAAAATACCCAAAAATCAATACAATAAGAGGCAAACATACGTAGAGTGAAAAGATTGAAAAGCTTGCCTCCTCCATGCTACCTAGCGACAATTTTCTGAAAAGGGGTAGAGTAACCTAGCTGGAAAAGGATAGAGCAAACCCAATAGAAAAGAGTGGCTTCAACAAAAGTCTATGTATCTTGTGAGTGCTCTAATATTTTGAAAATTGGAAAAAGAGGTTGGATAGAGTATTAGATCAGGTATCTTTTGATCTAGGATGGGAAGACAGCCCTATTTAGGTATGTCTCCAGTCTCAGTTCAACCAAATATCATAAGGGTACCATGCCCATATGTTGGGGCATGCCCAGATGTTCGGGCACCATGCCCAAAAATTGAGGGGGGGTACCCAACCTCGAATTTGTAGAACCTCAAACTTGGCCTGAAAATACTACAAGCAAAGTTCAATACAGTCCTAAATTTACCCTAGGTCATTCAGGGTGTCTTTCTTGACAGTTAGGACCTTGTTAGGACTGCATTGATCTTTCCTCTTAACCTTTTTAGGCCAAATTCCAGGTTGCAGAAATTCTAGGTTGGATATAACCCTACCACTCCACTACTTAAATGTGAACAGTGCAGTTTTGGGCTAAATGGTAGCATGAACATCCAAAATACCTATTCAGAAAAGGTGTTTTCAGAGTCCCTGAAGTACCTACTTTGGCTGACTGGTGGTTAGCTTTAGCCTAGTCACATCCAGGGGCATCACAACTGGGGGGGAGGGGGGGGGATGCCCCTCCCCAAAGCTGTTGGCCAGTCGGTAAACAATAACCGAGTTGGTGCGAAGCGCCGCCATTTTTCGACAAAACAGTTGATTTTTTTCATGAAAACAGTCGTTTTTTCTGAAAATTGGTTGATTTTCCTGAAAATCAGTCGATTTTTTGCAAAAATGTCATTTTTGTTGCTGAAAACAGTCGTTTTTTTGCAGAAAAGGTCGGTAAAAGTTACCAGCCAGTTGGTAAATGTCTCGTCCCCCCCCCCAAACATTTTGGCTAGTATTGCCTCTGGTCACACCAAGTGCATGAAGCCATGAAAATGGCAAAGTCAACAAAGGCAAGTCAACAAACATTCAAATAAGTACCTCAACTGTAAGTAGAGTGGAACAGGCTCTCAATGTGTTCAAATTCCAATGTGTTCGGATCTCAGTATTTTACCTTAGGGGCAGTGTTGCCAGATGCTTGACACAAGATCATGGAGCAAAAGAAGTAAAAATACCCCTATGGTGCATTTTTTGCTATTTTTTTTATTTTTAACGACATTGGATGCCCCCCCCCCCAAGATGTCGACCAGTCGGTAAAAAAATGAGATGGAAGCACTGCAATTCTTCTTGAAAATAGCAGATTTTTCATATTTTATTTGACGTAAGGTATGAGTTACCGTACTTGTGAGCACAGCTTGGTTAGGCTGTGTTCATGAGTTTCGACTTTTTGCGTAAAAGCAGACGATTTTTTATCTTCAAACAATTAATTCCGCTGCGGATCTGAGTGTCCAAGACAACAGAAAAGTTAATCAGCTTTTGTTAGAAGAAAATAGTAAGGATAATGAGAAAAAAATGTTTTTTCTCAACATGATTTTTTCTTTAAAAAATATGTTCCAGATATGCATAAACCTGACAAGCCCTAGTGCTTACCAGCGAATATACTCTCGATCTTAATACTGTAGCACATACAGTATAGCGGTTCAGCTTGCTTTCAAGACATGGAGCAGTAGTGAGAGTCAACACATTTTGGACCAGCAAGCATCAATATCAGTGTTCCAAAATGACATTTTTGACATTTCAGTGAAGATTTTGAGTGCCCTGCAACCCTTGACATCTGGAATCTGGATATAAAATCAATGTGTGATCCTTACAAATCCCATTATCTGGTTTTCAACTTCTAAGGGATGTGGAGAGCAAAATGCACCCAATTTGCGCCAAAATTTAGGCAAATATGCAAATTTGGAGCAACGCTCACACTTGAAAAAGTTAAAGCGCCAAAATGGCACAAATGCACACCATCTGTCAACACTGCTTAGGAGTAGACTGGTGTTGAAAACCCAGATGCATACGTCCTTCATAAAATCCAATGACTAATTGCCGCCAAACACGCTAGAGGAACAATTACAATCACACGTGAGATCTGGGGACAAGCTATCTGACTGGTGAATAAGCGATTAGGCTTTCGCTTCATATCGAGTTGCGCATTAGCCCCGTTGGCGTTGAAAAGTGAGCCAGCACTGAAGTCGGAAGCCAGAAATGAAAACTTTATGACGCTTGACAGAACAGAGTTAGGTAAAGCAAAGAGAGGGGAAGAGGCATTTTAAATAGTTTTAGACATGGTTAGGCCTAAGAGAAATTGAAAATAGCAAAAGAAACCTGGATAAATAAAATGTACACCAAGAAGTAATGTGACATTGTTTCCTTTATGATAGCGCACCTAGCGGACAAAAAAGAACTAATCTGAGAGGAACTTTATGAGGGGCGTATACTTAGGACATCTAGTAAACTGAAAAAGGAAGCCAGGCTTTTGAATATGTTTTAGATTGATCCCAAATGAATAACATACCTACTCCACCCCACCCAATCATGAAGTCAAATATTCTTTAATGTCTTACTAATCCTAACATATATGCTACTTACGTCTCAACAATCTAGGACAACAATCTAAAACTAATTTGTATATCCTTCACCAAAATATGGTCAATGTTAATCCGTATCCGTATTGTTTGTGCGAGCCACCTGGTGTCCCGTACCGTAACGGTAACGTAGAACCCGCTCTAGCCCGTTCACATCGCAATATCTGTCCGTCCGTCTGTCGGTTGTTGCTATTTCAGCTCGGTTCGAGCACTTTTACATAAGCTAGGACAATGAAACTTGGCAAACGTACAAAGGGCCCTAACAAACGCTCAAAGAAACCTTCTTTTCTCGGATTCAACCATCGGCAGAGTGTGGAGGGTGTAGGGATGGGGAATCCGGAACCTTTCATTTTGAACTTTTCGAGGGTTGACAACTTCCAACATCTTCAAGGGTGAGGGGTCAAAAACATGTGCAACCAAGTGCAGATCGTCCCCATAATCTATCGCTGTAAACTAGAATTAATTGTCTACGCGCAAGAGATAGACCATTCTGTGCTGCATCTTGAAGGATGAGGCGTTAGAAACAAATGCAACCAAGTGCAAATCGTCTCCATAATCTGTCACTGTTAACTAGAATTTAATTGTTTACGCGCAAGAGATATATCATTCTGTGCGAGGGGTTAGAATCTTACGCAAATTAATGTACCAAGACTGTCTTTAACTGAAACGTGTTATCAGTTTCCTTTGAGAAATTCTTTTTTGGACATACGATTTTTAAAAGTTTCGAGGGGTTGACAACCTCAGCCTTTAATCGATAGCGAAGGAACAAAGCCAAAGTGTTGCTCCCGCAACAGTTCACGTTGTCCAGGCAACGTAAATCTAGTTTTCTTGATCCTGAAGAAAGAATGCATTTTTGTTTGTTTCATCAGATAGTCATAGACAGATATTTGTACTGATCTAACTCGTAGCGCCGACATGGCACTAAATACGTAGACCATTACATTGAACGTGTTAAAATACTTGAATATATAACTAGGTATACATATAAACTATGGTAAGTTTCAATGTGGGTTGGCGTACTGGTTGACTGCATAACATTGGCTTAAGGCATTTTTTCGCGGCAAGCTCTGTGTCCCACACATGTCTTAGTGATTTTCACGGAAATAACTGTGTACCATAAACTTGACCCACAAGTCGAAACCCGCGGACGAAACGCCGGTCGTTCGGTTCTCTTTCAATGCGTGAAAATAAATCTCAAATAAATAAAACATCGGGCTTACGCCCTTATCATTCTTCACTAATATAATCCCAAGTTTTAAGTAGCGCATTTATTGTCTGGACTTTTTGTTGCTAAATTTGAATCTGCTGTCCAATTTCGAGCAAATGTCCGTCATCTACCACCAACCACAAGAAGAGGATAAATCCTCCTGTGCTCTGATCTCAGTCAATGTGCCATCGTCAACCCACCAACCAGAAAGAGGGATTCCTCCTGGGCTACGGTCTCAGTCGATGTGCCATTATCCGTTCCACAAGCCCAAGCAAGAAGAGAATAATTCCTCTTTGGTGGCGATCCAATTTGAGGTGTCGTAGACCGACCCATCAGCAGCTTAGAAGCAGACCAACCGGAAGACGAAAAGGGTCGCACTACCCAGCTGTCCCGACGCCATAAATGAACAGAAGAAGACATAAAATCGAAGATCGCCTCGAGAGCAGTTAGTCAAAGTTGAGCCACAAAAACCCTGTTTGTCCGGTGATGCCAAATGTGCGTAGCCGGTCTTCGGGCGGAAACAGCTCCTCGGTTACAATAGTTGCGTTTTCGCTGATACCATGGTATCTGTTACCACGGTAACTGGATCTGCAATTAGTCGTTTTTGCAGTTATCGTGGTATCTGATACACGGTGCTCTGCAAAAACGACTATTGCCGAAATTGCACTTTTCGAAGTCATCCCAAAAGAAAAACAGGTATCCAGTTACATCACTAAGTGCTAAACTTCTTTCTCACCAATCTGAAAAAATTTGATGAAAGTGAGATGACTTTTCACAACGACCAGTTACCACGGTCGGACCGTAGTATCTGAATATCTGATACGACGATAACTGGCCATATACCACTTTAACTGCAAAAACACCTTTTGACCGTGGTATCAGAATCAGATACCACGATAACTGCAAAAACGACTTTAGACCGTGGTAACAGATACCATGGTATCAGCAAAAACGCAACTAATGACCGGGCGCCTGAAAACTCATGTTGGGGAAGAAACCGCTGCAAGCGTGATATTCATCGTATTGCTAATAGAGGAAACAGGAGGCATTTAGTGGAGTGAAGAATCCCAGGAACGTGAATGGATGGAGATACTACTGAAGTAGAATGAATTACTATCATAAGTACGACGTGCCCATTAAAGGACATCTTGCACTACACAATTTTCTAAGAAAGTTGACTTCTTTAAACTTAGCTACGCTTACAGAAAACTACACACTGCTTCGGCTGTTTAGCCCCTGTCCATGTCCCTTGCCTTGGACGACAAACTTCATCAAATCTGCATAACCGGCTTCGGACGAATGCGCTTCTCGGAAACAATTATCGGGAGCCTAATACGTCACATAAAGAGAACAAACGTGGCAAGCGTGATAACCAGATTAGTGCTAACAGAGCAAATATGAGACGCATATGAAGCATAGAATCTCGGGAACGAGAACAGTTGGACAAACGAGAACAGTTGAAAATACTACTGAAACAGAATGAAACGTGTCCTGTTGGATTGTACTGATTACTTTCAGGTGATTAAAAAAACCGAGAAAACTCAGTGTTTCTGCGAGTTTCAAACTGGGGGTTGAGTTTCTGAGTTCTATTTCCGTGAAAATAAATGTGTGGTAACCGGCCGATGAAACACGCCTCGGGAGGCCTCGCGTGGATGTCGATGCCATCCAGCACAATGGCCATTTTTGCGTGAAAATCTCAGAAAGTGGCGGCACCACCCAGCTACAATGCAAAAAAAATCTTTCAGTATTTGCAACTGGGATTAATCTCGTCTCTAAAAAGATAATCTAATCTCTACTTCGGATTAATCTTATCTCAGTATAGATAAGATTAGTCCCAGTAGCAAATACTGCAGTTAACTTTAATCCTTATTCGGAGAAACTTTTTTACAGTGTACAGGGGTCTCTCCCGTTCAACGACGCCCCTCGAGCTCTGTTGAACGGGTAGAGGAAGATGACATCTTCTGTATCAACCCGTTGCCAAGTGGACGGCGTCATCCAGTATCATTTTCGCGTGGATGGCATCTTCAGTCGAGCTTTTCACGACTAACTCTTCGGGTCGATGAAGAATCGCCGTATGCCTGGCGAAGAGTCAGAATATGTTTCTTGTTCTTTCCTTATGTTCAAATGCGTGTTTCGGACTTAGTCACATCACATAGAAGTATGGGCATTCGCGCAAAATATCCCCCTTCAGTTCGTGTTAGCATGCAAAGCAGGATTTCAAAGAAGTAAAGCGCAGAAACAGGATTTTTATTTGCTGCATTGACATTAGTGACGAAAAGTACGAAATTGGAGTCGAGGCGTCAGAGATCCTGATTTTATTAGCGGTATTCACATTGTAGCACTTTGATTGAATCAGTCATCATCAGCGTCCTGGGCGCCGGGGGGTTTGGCCGCGGGGCCCCCTGCTCTCTTGGCCATAATAATCTGGTCCACCCGGAGGATGGTGCATGCAGCGCTTGTGGCGTATTTCAAGGCCCAGTGCTTTGTCACGAACAAGTCCATGATTTCAGCAGCTACGGAATCCAAGAGCGCTGCTCCTTCGCCCTGAAAAAGTTAAGATCTTAAAGCATCATTCACTATGCCCATTTATGATTGATTGATTGATGTTTTATTGGTCGACCAAAATTGATGATAATAAGATGAATGATTATATAAATACGCAAAAATAGACCAACAATAAAGCAAACTCTAATCTATCGCAACGACTAAAATAAGCAACAACACATGAAAATGGCGAAGGCAGATCAAACACCGCAAAAAATTACAAAAATTAAAAAAAAACTAAAAAAACAAACAAAACAACAACATTTAAAACAAAAGAAAAATCAATAACAGTAATTTAAAACTCATGGAGGAAAGATGACAAATTATGTTTGAGCTCGTCTAAACTTTTCATACTTTTTCATCATAATTTCAAGAGGGCTTTTTATATCATAAGTCTCCATCATGTTACTATTGGACTCATACCTGCTAAAACGACACAACCATTTAGAAAAAGTAAAGTATCGGGTTTTAATATGCGAAAGTATCAGCAAGCCGAAAAACTGGGAGGAACGAAGACGCTAGGAGACACTGTGGCAAAGCTGTTACGTTAAAAACATGTGCAAGCCTTCGCCGGTTCAGAAGCTCACGCAGTCCAACAATCGACCCGAAACTAGCAGCCACTCTTCTCTCAACTTCTTTTACAACTGATGCACGGGTTTATTCTTTCCTGGGCCGTATTTTCAGTCGCTAAACTCTCATTTTGACGTAAGTTGTTTCCTACCCGAGATCATATCAATCTTTCCTATTACCGTGCACTTTTTGAGCAAAAATGTTTAGTCCTGATCGGTATCGATCGAGGTTTTACAATTTTGAAGGCCAATGACGTTAAAGGCCGTTAACTGACAATTTAATTTTTTTCCTTTTTGGACAACATAAAGGAAGAGGAAAGAAGTTCAAACTAATTCCGACAGTTTTAGTTGCGAATTTTTAGAAACAAAAACCGAAACAGAAGCAAAATTTTTAGCTAGGTCAACGGAAATTGAAAATTTCTGGTACCACTCATTGTGCAGTATGCTACTAGTAGTGCCAAAAGTTGCTGCTCTGATCACACACATTTGAATTTCCCACCAACGAATCCAAAAAAGTTATCTGACCGACCGGTAACTCAAGTACGCCCTCTACTTGTTTTACTTGGAAAGTGGAAAGGTATCTCGTGTGTTAATCAATGACTTTCATGTGAAGATCAAGGTAAGCTAAAAGACAAGTATAAATCAACGAAAAGATAAAAAAAATGATACCCTGTGTGCGTCGTTGTCCTCCCGCCGAAGATCGCGACAAAAAGGTTCTGTTTCCGACTGAGTCTGCGTTGCGGTGTGAACATTTATGCGATTCTGTCATACGTCGAAAAATCATGGAAAAACTGTCACTTACAACGACACACAATGAACCAGTAACGTAATAGCGACAACTGATACCTAAGACGTATTCTCGCCGTTCCCGGAGGTCTTCACTTGAGGAGTCCCCGCGTTTTTGTTTGTCCCGGGGACTCACTCCCCGTATTCTCGCTAGTCCCCATGGACGGGGAATGCTCCGATTATCACCATCATCAAAAAGGACTGCATTTCAGATTCGGAGGGGAATCAATTTTTGCTGGTGTTGGTGTAATGTAAAATGAATTAAAAACAATCAGAATAAACGAAACCAAAAATAAAGAGGATCCAGGGTGATTTCGTCAACTGCGTGTTTTTTTCGAACAAAATCCATTTTGGCCCCGTGTTCTCGCTGTTACTGTACGCGGAGTCCACGTGGAGTGACTCCTTCTATTCTCCCCGTTCCCTTCGATTCCCCGAGGAGTCCTCGGGGAACGCCGAGAATACGCGTCTAGTGAACTCTTCGGTTCACGACAACCGCGTTGCTTCAAAACACCGGAATGATAGGTGCACAGACCTAGTCTTATATAGTGTAAATACAAACAGAAAAAAAGAGGACCACTTGCATGAAGAAATCACAGTAGGCAAGCAAAATTCGCCGTATTCCAGTTCATCGCTTCCAAGCGAACTAGTCCTGAAAGTCTCCCGTTGTCTCGCTACCAACATTGGTGACAGGTATGGAGTGTGTTCCACCCTTCTAACAATAGTAACTAACTATTAGTTACTATTTCTGTTCCAACCTCACGAAACGTTACTACGCTGACCGTTCCAACCTTGTCGATATAGTAACTGACAGTAATTAGTAACTATTTGCTTACCATGTTCGGGAGCGTAGTAAGCGTGGTAACTACGGACGTCTGTAACGTGATTGGCTGGACCCCGTGGAGTGATATTTTGCGGAAAACTTAAAAACGCATTCCCGCCTTGACGCGAAGAAGACAAAATTCGTGACGTCGTGCGTAGTAAATACGGTAAGTAGGATGGAACAAGGCTCATGGTAAAATAGGTCTAAAAGTTAATGGAAATGAAATGGAAGTTCTGTACCGTCTTTGGATAGAAAGTGAAAGATAGTATCTTCTGCTTATTACCTTATGGATCCGTATTTTCTCTCTCTCACTAGTGTAGATAATGAGACAATGGGGGGACTTTCGACGGATGTGTGCGATTGCATAGGTTATGTAAACTGCCATGTTACCCACGTCATATTATACTATGACGCGTTTAGCGAAGCTCGGACAAATCAGTTCATGTTCAAGCGCGAAAAGCGGTGGGTAAGACAAGTGCAGTAACACTTAGGTTTAAAAAAAAGGCGGGGTTAAGAAAGAAATAACTCCGGAAACGCAGGGTGCGAACTTCTGGCAAGCAAACACGTCCCAGAAGGAAACAGCATGTTACGTTCATGCACAAAAGGACTCGTGACTTTACCTCAATGTCGAAGCCTTCGTTCTTCTTCCCTTCTTCATGTGCAGCGTACAATCGGGAAATGACCTCGTTGGCTTTAACTCCGGCGTTTTCCGCTAGGGTTTTGGGGAAAACTTGCAATGCTTCCGCGAATTTCTTAATCGAATACTGTTCTAAGCCAGGGCATGTGTCCGCATACTTCGCGATTTGTCGGGCGAGTTCGATCTCAGTTGCAGCCGCACCGGGCACGAATCGGCCGTCCTAAGAGGTAGGATAGGATAAGTTAGCTAAAATACTTAAACTACGTTATCACTGCAGGGTAGGACTATTTTCTTTGCTGTAAAGAACGGATAATGATAAGAACCTCTGTCAAGTCCGCAATCGTGTTAATCACAATTCCACGATTGTGTTCGTCACAAATCCGGATTGTATTCGTCACAAATCTACGACCGTGTCCGTTACAGAAACGTCACAAATCCGCGATTTTGTTCGTCACAAATCCGCGACGATGTTCGTTGCAAAATCGTCACAAATCCGCGATCGTATCGTTAAAAAATCGTCGTTTTCGTCAAGAATCGTCACATATCCACGATCGTGTTCGTCATATAATCGTCATAAATCTGGGATTGTGTTCGTCAAAAATCCGCGATCTTGTAAAAAAATCGTCGTGTACGTCACAGAATCATCCCAAATCCGGGATTGTGTTCGTCACAAATCTGCCGACCGTGTTCGTTGGAGAATCGCCACAAATCCGTGATTTTGTTCCGTCCCAAATCCGCGATCATGATCGTCACAAATTCACGATAGTGTTCGTCCCAAATCCGCCACTGTTTTCGTCACAAAGCTGCCGTGTTCGTGACAAATCGTAAAAAGTCCGCCATCGTGTCGAGTACTGGATAGCTTGTATACCATCTGTACTGTATAGCATTATACGGCTAGAGGCGTATTCTCGCCGTTTCTCCGGAACTCCCACAGCGAAACATCGGCGATTTGTTTTTGGGATCCCAAGACGTAACCTATGACTTTGTAAAAGTTGTCCGTCTGTCAGCACGATAACCCTCTAACGGAATGAGATATTTTGATGAAACTTGGTGTGAGGATTCTTTGGGTCAAGGGACAGGTCGAGTTCGTAGACGGGCTCTGTAGCCCTACACTTAGGGATGGGAGAGGGGGTTCAATTCAAGCGGCGAACAAAACATTTTTTAACTGCTAATGAGATAGTTGATTTAGGGGTAAGAGGACATGCTGAACACGTGTATGGAATCATTTCCTTGCCGGACAAGTAGTCCGCCCGGAATCCGGCGAAAAACGGAAAATGTGTCGAAAGTAAAAGTTTTATTTGAAGTTGATTAGAATCATTTTCTACCCGGACCTATAGTTCAATCAGGCTGAAATCGGAAAAAGTTGTTTTCAGTAAAAGTTTTATCTTAAGTTTGATTATAGGTTCGATGTAGTGGTAAGGAGGCATGCTGATTACGTACATGAAAATTATTTCTCGCCAGACAAATAGTTCTCCCGGAATCCGGCTGAAAATTTGTTAAATGTCAAAATTTTATCTTAAGTTGATTAGAGGTTATATATAGGGGAAAGTTGATATGTTGAATTAATTTTTGAGCTTCATTTTTTTTTGCCGGACAAGTAGTTTGCCCGAAATCCGGCCGACACCGGTAATTCGGCAGAAGTTTTGAACCATTTCGTCAAAGTAGATATGACGTATGGGGGTAACTTAAATGCTGAATCCATATCTGAACTTGGTTTTCTCAGACGAATAGCCAATGGCCTTAACCTGTTTCCAAATTTTAGTAGTAAAAAAGGAGTCTTGCGAAGACCGGATATCTACAAGGCCCAATTGTCTGGCTTAAATATTGAAGTTTTAGGACCACATAGAAACATTTGGTCTTGTTCTCATTCGAGTGAAACTTAATGGCTGGTAGAAGATGCTCTGGATGACACATTTGTGTCCGAATCCGATTCGGCTTTTACGGTAAGGAGGCAATGATCCGTGAGTGAAACCGTGTGGGGTGGGAGAAGACGGCCTAGGTGTGCCATGTGTTCAAACCGCATTTCTCCGCGGTGGGTAGATTTGGGAGGAGGGAGAACGGAAACTTCGTCGCATTTTACCAAACGAGTGGAGCGCTGGAGATGCAACTTGCGCTGAACAAATTTCATAAGACCTAGGTGTACCTGTCCATATATGACGGAGTTGGAAGGAATACCGGACATCTCTCAGGTCAATAATCAATTAAAATACTAATTTCCGTACTGCGTAAGCGTAACGTTCAGGATTGGTCTCATCCTTCCTTCCAACATTTCATGGTAGCCGGGTTTCTGGGTGTGCCACTTACCCCCAACAAAATTTCGAATGTGGAAGTGCAAAGAACCGAGTTAAACTTGATGGTTGGTAGGAATATAGATGCCCTAGATGTGCAATTCGCGGGACTGAAGTATTCCGGACACGGAAGGGCGTTTCCGAGAATTTTCCAAATTATGTGTGACTCGTCTGCGACAAGTGCCATATGAACTTGTAGCTCTTATTTTTAAATTAAATAACTTCGCACGGCTGAAAGATCTGGCCCAAGCAATAATAGAGGCAACTATTCAGCATATTTTTTTTTTTATGTTTTAGGATCAGCAGAAAAATCTCAATAGAAAAAAAATCAATACACTGCATAAGGGTTTCAGTTATCCCCAGGGGTTATCCCTAGGCGAGACTGGCCTATCCATCAACGCTAGTAAATGTCAGTACGTTTAACTTCAACGCTCTTGCTGCTCCGCGGAGACCCTCTCTGAATGTTGGAAGCAATGTTCTAGTGACAGAGGAAAAAATTCGATGGCTTGCAATAACGATTTGCGAGGAAGCACTCAAATCAGCCGCTGATGGAACTAGAATTGGTAACTGAAAAACTGTGCCGAACCGTTCGAGGTTCAGGAGACCTGGGCTTGGGAAGTTTTATACTGCTTTTTGCCATCGTCTGTAAACTTCCTTGCTGGACTACATTCTATATACTTACAAAAAAGGACCCTCGACATACTTCAGATAACTGAGATTTCTGCTGTACCGACCACGGCGAAGGCGGAACTTCTACTTGGTCCGCCGTTTGTTAATTTCCGAACCATTACTGACGCTTAAAAACCTCTCCTCTAATTTGTGTTCTGCGATCGGAAACTAGTCCATTAGTAAATAATTAGTAAATAACATTTTTTTAAATATTTGTGTTTTTGTTTATTCATATTTGTTTGTCTTTGTCTTTCTTTACTGCACTTACGTCCTTGGCATAAATGTGCGAACGCAAATCCGGATTCGAATCCAGGTTTCGTCCTTTTGGCCGGATTCAAATCCGGATTCGAACATTCTGCTTGTCGGGCTGGATTCGGACTCGGATTCCAAACCTTGAATCAGTTCCTATTTTCCCATTTATATACACTGTGCTTACGCTTTTGCCGAGACGAAATCCAGACTATAACAAGCACACATGAGAACCTACAAACATAGTTTACATTGCCAATTCTGAGTCTCATTTCACTAATTTGCCTTGGGCATTAGTGCTGTTTTGTCATCTCTGATTTTTAAACTGTAACCTACGCGGTTTACATGATTTGATTTTTATGAATCCTCAGCATCAAATGGTGCATTCGGATTCCTGCCTATCCCTGGATTCGGGTTCAAATCCTTTCATGATCAGATTCGGCCATCTTTGGTCCTTGGGCAGTGCGTCATGAAGTCTTCATTCATTCAGTACGCTAAAAGCCGGTGGCCAATGCAGCTACCGACATTTTAGCTCAGTTCAGTTCAATTATTAACAAAAAACAAATCATACACTGTAAACTAACTTCACCCTAAGTGAGCACTGCCCGTAACGGGTGACAGTATTCATTCATTTGCTAAAAAATAAATACAAGGAAAAAGAAAAGAAAAAAGAAAGAAAAGAAGAAGAAGCGAAAAGAAAAGAAAACAGACGTACATTAATAAAACAAAGACATAGAGAACTAACGGTAGAAAAAATTAGGATCTAATTCTATATCTACGCGAGTCACGAGACTGGAAGCAAAACTGCCTACCCTTGTGATTGACTTGAAGGTGTTGATTCCGTCATCAAGTGCTCGCTCGACGTCGTCCATGAGGTTCTCCGTGGCTCCTCGAATGACGATTGTGGAGAGGTGGGTTTCTTTGCTGTCGTTCTTGAATATGACAGCCATTGTCTCACCGATTTCGTCAGTGTACACCAAATCGGAGTAACCCATCTCTTCTGGTGTGGGGGCTGTCTGGAAGAGGAGGGGGCTTTAGACGCTGGCACCAAGGTTGTCGACAGGACAGGACCGATCAACTAATACAGACAACTTGTTTGTGTTAGTATTTGTTACAACGGACTAGAAGAATATTCGTTTATTCATCAACATAAAATATGGTGTCATTAATAGACTAACATATATATATATATATTTTTTTAAGATACTATGGATCAATAAACCGAAACGTAATTAGTTGCGTTTTGGCACGATCTGATACCACGGCAAGAGCACGAAAGACCAAACAGCAGACTACGATCCCAGTACATCTCCTTGGATTTGCATCCCTCCCCCCTCCCCCGCTGCTCTTCTCAACCATATGGCTGGTCTAACGGCTATAGGGCTCAAACAGTAAACGAGCACACACACTGTTTCAGAGAAGGACTTATTATGGGCCCTCGCGAAAGGCGCCCCACTACCCCTCGCGCCAAACAGTAGATTCCGTTTGAAAGACCGAAACGCTCTAAGGAATTATTCTTAATCCTTGCCGTCCTGTTTTACGATTTATTGACAGCAGCCCACCCAAGACGACTGGCAACTCTTCTTGAATCCCGTAAGTGCCCTTGAGGTGCAAGAGGAACTAGAGTAAGGACAGGAAGATACTTACTAGTCGGGGTAGGGCAGTGGCACCGGTCGTCTTAGCTATCCTTCTCACGTCGAATTTGCTAGTGAGGCGAACTGCCATCATATTATACTTGTTGATGTAGTGGAGGCACAATTCACCGATCTTTCCCCCGGAGACGATAACATCTACTCCAGCATCCTTGAGCGCTTTGATCTCGCTTTCAACCTGACTCTCCTCACCTCGGCTGTAGTTCTTGAGCTCTTCAGCAGAATTGAGCAGAACTGTGCCCTGAAATATTTATTCCATTATTATGGTTGGGTAAGAGTCTAGAAGCCTGTAAGTCTTACCGTTAAAGACTGAAAGACCGCAGGAAGGTAAACCAACATCCAAGCAAAATCACCAATCACTTGTTTAACTTTTGTATATAGTTCGTACACTATTTAGCCTTTAGGGGTCAGGTTATG
The DNA here is from genome assembly GCA_030848855.1 of Branchinecta sandiegonensis. Taxonomy (NCBI): domain Eukaryota; kingdom Metazoa; phylum Arthropoda; class Branchiopoda; order Anostraca; family Branchinectidae; genus Branchinecta; species Branchinecta sandiegonensis. The sequence goes on along the minus strand of JAUPMV010000001.1, from coordinate 25,079,222 downwards.
TTAGAACGCCAGCCGATTAAGGTACAGGCGTTAGGTGGTCTAAACGTTATAAAGTTTATATATTGGTAGAAAAATAACCACAGTCGTTTTCGTTAGGTTCTGGCTGATCCGTTCTTTACTTGACCAATGTTTTGTGCTATTGTTTTGATAACGGTATTGTTTTACAAGGTTATTATCTTTTTACTTATTGGTCTAGTACAAAAAGTCAGTTTAAGTCCAACTTCGACTGAAAGCTGGAGGTTCACCAATATAAAATTGAAATATTTTTAATGGTTTATCTATATAAAAAAAAAAACATTCCCTTCGAAGCCCAGGCAACACGAGGCCTATTGCCTCAATCCTCCAAATCGTAACTGATGACAAACTATCACTGAAACCACAATCGATAAAACCATCAATCTCATCCTTGCAACCTTCTCCACAACCTTGTGACAATATTTGTATTTCTTTCAAAATATCCAGCAGGGTATAGCCAATCAACAAAAAAATCAGGTATATTTTTATTTCAGAGATGTACTGTAATGTTTTGTGAGTTTCACTTAAACCACAATCGATAAAACTATCAATCCCATCCTTGCAACCTTCTTCACAACCTAGTGATAGTATTTTTCTTTCTTTCAAAATAGCTACCAGGGAATAGCCATTCAACTGTCAGGTACATTTTTATTTCAGAGATGAACGTAATGTTTTGTGAGTTTCAGTTTAGTGTCAGAACCATAGTTTAGACAAGACCAGGGGCGTCACGACCGGGGGGGGGGGGGGGGGGGAGAGGCCCCCCCCCCCACAATTTGTCGGCCAGTCGGTAAACAATAACAGAGTAGGCGCGAAGCGCCGCGATTTTTCGCCAAGACAGTTGATTTTTCTGAAAATCCGTCGATTTTTCGTCAAAACAGTCGTTTTTTTTTCTGAAAATCAGTCGATTTTTTCGGAACTGTCGTTATCTTCTTGAAAACAGTCGGTAAAAATTACCAGCCAGTCGGTAAATTCCTTGCCCACCCCCCAAAAATTTTGGCTAGTAACGCCTCTGGACAAGACACGTAGTAAAGTCGTTTTTTTTAAATTGATTATTGGACGCTTAGTTTGTACATTAAGACCATTATGAAATATTTAATTTGCAGTTGTATGTAGGCCTATGTAGGTTTTCATATTTATTACTGTAAAGACAAGAAACCAACTATGGTCTCCGTCCCGCAACGTTTTTATAGAAATGATTAGTAACGTTTTTGATCGAAGTTTGAAGTTACCTTCAAACAAAAAGGTATCTTTTCAATTGCCGTTTTTGGTCGCCGGTCACAGTTTCTTTGTCCTTCAAATTTTGACTGTCGAACTTCGTGAGCTAGCCAGTTCGAAGTTTGCCTGAAACGTTGACGAGACGGCGACCGGGCAACGATGGCCGGAGTCGCAACAAGAACTAGACGCTGATATGGCACTTGCAAGGATGGGTAAGAGGATGAAAGTAGGAATTTGCCAATTCGTGGGTTTGTTGTGACTATTTGTAAGCAAGACCCTTGAGATAAGAATGATCATGTGCCTTTGGAAATAGCGAGAATGTATCGTTTGGTAAAAAGTATTTATTTTTGCATCTGGCCATGATGATGCGCACTTCAATGGTACTAGAAATTCATCTGCAATCAAAACCCTCGAGGCAGAATGATCACGAGCCCTTTAGGATCATGTATACATATCGTTTGGTCAAAAGTATATTTTTAAACTTTTTGGTTAAGATGCGCACTTTAGAGATGCTAGAAATTCATTTTTAAGCCAAATCCTTGGGGCGCAAAGACCATGGGCGCTCGGGGATCATGAAATGTATCGTTTGGTCGAAAGTTTTTTTTTTCACTTTGCGGTAAAGATGCGCCCTTTAAAGGAATTAATTTCTAAGCAAAATCATTACGACAAAATGTAAAAAGTGGGCTCATGGGGATCACGAAAATGTATATTTTGCTTAAAATTAATTTGTGTTCTCTGCGGTTAAAATGAGTACTTTAAGTCTAGGGCTTGTTCTTGTTCTTCATCAAGTTCCATCCCAATCGCTCCGCTTTAAGATTGTCACAAGATTTCCGGTTCTCCCCTGCGACCCCCCCCCCCTCCCGCACATTCATCGAATCTGGTAAGGAATTGAAATAGGACATCTGAGACACGAGGTCTTTTAAAGTATAAAGTTTCATTGAGACCCGTTCGAAAGTTAAACATGCCTTAAGATTCCGGATTCCCCATCCCTCCACTCCCCCAGGGTCGTCGGATGGGAGAAGTAACTATTTCCAAGTTAGTTTGGTCGGATACCTGATACGCCTGCCAAGTTTCATCGTCCTAGTACTCCTGGAAGTATCCTAACTCGAGAACAGTGGACCGACCGAACGACCGAAAAGTGATCGGTATATGGCAAGTGAGCGAAGCTGCAAGTGCCATAAAAATACTAATTAAGCAAACGGTGAATTTCGACAGCGTTTGAAAACGGAGATTAAGCAGCAACTGGCTATGCCAACGGCGAACAAAACATCAATAAAAAACGCAACTATTGATTGACACATTCTGACCGTGTTCCACCCTTCTGAAAATAGTAACTATTGGTTACTATTTTCGTTCCAACCTCGTGAAAAGTTACTACGCTGACCGTTCCAACTTTCTCGAAATAGTAACTAACAGTAACTATTTGCTTACCACGCTCGGGAGCGTGGTACGTGTGGTAACTACGAATCTCTGTGATGTGATTGGCCGGATTAGCCCGTGGCACGATATTTTAGTGAAAATAGAAAAATGCGTTCCAGAATTGACGCCAAAAAGCCAGAATTCATGACGTCATGCGTGGTAACTACGGTAAGCAGGGTGGAACACGCTCTGTATATAGGCTAAGTAAAACAATTCACCTTTGTTTCAGTTTGCATAGTGTCCACTGGGCATGTATAGACTGCAATTTTCGCCTTTTCCTTCCTTGCTGCTTCACCCTCCACTGACTTCCTGAAAAGCATGCCAGGCACAACCTGAGAACTCAGAAGACCAGCTCCGAGGATTTTGCAAACTCGGACGTTGTCGACGTTGAATGTCGTCTTCTCCGGAAGGATTGAGACTTAAAAAGAACGGGTTGCTCACGTTTATGGTTCAGAAAGACAGGGTCGGACTGTCCAGAATCGAAATTCCAGCCACCATCATTAATTTTATACCTTAACCGAACAGGGCTACACTTCACTTATTTGCTGACAGGCTTGCCACATCAAATACTTATTGCTCAAAACAGAGAGTGACCTAAGGGTGAAATTATAATTTCATGAAAAGAAAACGGGAAATGGTCACCTTTAGTCGGAATCACCGTTGCAAAAACGACACATTTCGATTTTAAAATCATCAAAATACGGATAATAATACTCTGATCGGAATACCTGCTGCAAAAAATAACATATTGTACGTTTTATGAAACCTCCAGCCAAATTTTATGACATCAGCACTTTATTTTACTTCCTTGAAATTTCTGTTTTGGCCGGAATCCGGTCAAACTACTTGTCCGGTGAGAAAATAAAGCTTATATCTGGGTTCAACATGTATTGTTAGCCCCTTACTGATGCTCTGATCGACTTAAACAATTTTTTACTTCCATCAAATTTCTTCTATCAAGATTCCGGTCGACTTTGAATATAAGTTCAAATATAGATTTAGGATATATTCTTACCTCTAACTCGAAGCTCTAATCGACCAACCTTTAACCTCTAATCAACTACAGACAAGACTTTCACTCTTACTAATTTTCGGTTTGCGCGCAAACTACTTGTTTGGCGGAAAAGGATAATTCGGAACGAAATTCAGCATGTCTCTGTACCCCTGTATCGAACTGTTACGCAACCTTTTTTCTAGATTCCGGGCGAACTATTTGTCCGGTGACAAAATCATGCTGAAAAATATTTTCTTCATCCCTTAATCTGAAACCCCCTCCAGCGCCCCTAAATACTGGGCTACAGGGTCCATCTACCAACTTGACGTGAACTTCGACCCAATGGATCCTCACACCAAGTTTGAACAAAATTCCTCAGCCCCCTTGAGTTATTGTGCTGACAGACGGATAACTTTTAAGAGAAGTCATAGGTATCCCTCCACTTACGTTTGGGATCCCAAAAATCATTTTATGTCAATGTCAGTGGGTTAAGCGCAGTAAGGGTCACAGGCGTGTTTGGATTCATGCAATAATGGCTGTTTCAATTTCAGAATGAGTAGCTTTTATTTTAATAATAAGATATATTTTGTGTGTTGTATCCGTTACCTTGTATTATCAGATAATCGACTCATAGCGGGGGTGGGGTGGGGGCTGGAGTTGTATCCCTATATATATTTATGGTGAACAATCACGACTATTGTCTGATCATGACTTTTTCGTGACATCAATGTCATACAGAACGTGAATCATGATTTCTCTGTGATTTTTTATTGATAAAATAGGAAATCATAATTTTCTTACGACATTGTGTGACACTTAAATGATTTTTTCCATACGGGGTACTATTGTTATATATAATGCTTTATTTGCACCTGGGTGAACCGAGTTCTTCTCACTGCTCAGCGCTGTCTTTATTTTCCGAATAATTGCTAACATAAGGAAACTGAACTTGAACATTCTAGATGGACAAGAATCCTATCAGAGTTCATCGGGGGTTGTCTATTTGCAGACTGCATATGTGGAGAACGTCGTGAGGACACCGAGGGGATAAGTTGTAGCCAAAATTCATGAAAACAAGTAAGATAGCCATACTTTTTTTCATAAAGACAAAAAGGGACTTACCACATGCCCTTGCAAGCAATTTGGCCAGGAAATCTTCATTTCCGAATTGTTTCGACATCAGGGCAGTCTTCAGCCCTTTGACGACCTCTGTTTCGTTTCTGTAGTCCTTGATTTCATGACATACAAGAGTGGGAAGAACCTCCAGGGCCTTTTCAAGGGCAAGCTCGAAGCCATCGGCGATTTCAGTTGGTTTAAGACCCTAGTAAGAAAAGAGTAACCAGTCTTAAAACCCCGCAAGCGGTTGGTAGTCAAATGCAAGAATCGTCGGCAAGTCGATTGGAACTTTGGAAAACGTGAAAACAGGTTCAATAGTTGTTATTTTTTTCTACATTTTTTTGCAAAATACTTGTATCTTATTTTCCCTTCTTAATCACGAGAGTGCCTCGCCTAATCCGGCGTCACCTCCGCGCGATCTTAACTAGGTTTATCCAGAGATGGGCGAATCCGACAACGAAAGGATTCAAATTCGAATCCAGGGCTTGGTACGAATCCCGAGTCCGAATCCAGCGAGACAAACAGAAGATTCGAATCCGGCCAAAAGGACAAACCCTGGATTCGAATCCGAATCGGGATTCTGATTCGCCCATCTCTGGATTGGCAAGGCTATATGACCCATCCATTCAGTGTGGGTGTGGAGTTTTATACCAGACGTTTGACAGTAAGCATCTGTTTCTGCACTACAGGAAATATACGACTACTGCACCAGTCACCCGACAAAGGTTGTAAAAATAGTCGATTATTGAGCGATCGAAGGACAAGTAACATCGACGAGTAACGTCCCCTTGGACGAGAAACTCGGAAATTTCCAGACGTTATCAAATTAGTGATCCACTAACAGCAGTGGAGAAACAAATAGAAACATATAGTCAAAATATTGATCGCGACTGGAAAACCCTCTTGGTTTAGCTTCACGGTAAAAGCTATATTGTGAATTTCGTAAGTTAACTTTTACGTTTTCCTTTCTTTTTCTTTTTTTTCCTTATTATTTACTCCGTCTTCGTGCTTTGTGCTTATTTTGACGGGTAATAGATAAAATCATTTTCATCATAAATGATAAGAACTTCCGTCTGTTAACCACTTTGCTGCGAAGATCCTCGATCGTGCTACGTGAATACTCTGTGATGCTCATACAAGATGGGTTGTAGACCATATACACTATTCAGCTATGTAGCCATTAATACTTGATACCTTGTAAATCATCCGTCTGTATTGGCCGGCATCATACAGCTAGTGTATTGGGTACTACAAATACGTGGGGATGCAGACTGGGTTCTGGGTTCAGTATTAAAGATTGGCTAAACTGTACAAATTACACAAATTCTTACCATACGAATCAAAGACTCGGCTGCCTCCAAAAGGGCTCCAGCAAAAATAATGACAAAGTTTGTTCCATCCCCAACTTCTTGCTCTTGCATCTGGGATCCAAGAATCATAATCTTGGCTGCTGGATGTTCAACCTTGAACAAAAGAGGTTGCTCAATACAGTAACCTGCTGCTTTCTAAACCAATATGGCCCCCCCGTCTAAATATAGTATTTGCTTTCTTAATACTCCAATAATCTCTGCTGACTAACAGTTTAAAATTTAACTGAAAAGGCACCTTATTGTTAGATATAATATTCGAAAACACTGAAACATTTTGGCCCATCTAATTGATTTTGTATTTTTATTTTCACCCGAGGCTCTAGTAATGGCGTTAAGAGTGTACGCTGCTTGCAGAATAACCCAAGATTCATCCAGACATGGAGATTTCATCCAAAACGCCTAACGAAGAAAGATGTGCAGACGACGCGGGCCACCGAGCCAAGAACAGAGGCTGAAAGGGAAAGAAGCCTACGTCGCTCCAATGGCTTGACGATTTGGATGATGATTGCAGGATTGCAGAAACTAAGCACAGAAAGGTCGCTTCGGACAAGAATATGTCTTGCAGGAATCAGCCATTTTTAGTTTATTTTTTGGCAATGGCTTACCTTTGTAGCTGGTAATATTTCAAGCATAGAGGGACAGGTGAACAAAGGTACCACAAATCCGGAATATTAAGTTCTTGTCCCTTCAGCCCATGCTGACTGCGCATCATATTTGACAGTGCAAAACGGATATGTCAGCTGGTCTATGGTTTTTCTACAAGTTCATTTTTCAGCTTTGAGCCTGAAGTGTACTGTTACCAAAAAGGGCCAATATATAGGTGTAATAAAAAATTTCAGCTAAGGTACCCGTTTTACAATAAGTTCATTCGATGAAATCCTTTATCTGTGGGCAGCAATCAAACGGAGTAATATGTAATATATGATATGTAACTAGACTGTCTGGTCTTGGCCCTTTTTGGTTAAATTTCAGTGGTTTAATCAGTTGTCAGAGCCCTTGGCCCATTCGAGCAGCGCTGTTCTATTAGTCTGACCATGGACTATGAATAAACTTTGAGCCACCATCGATTGTGAACCTCACAAATAGTTAACAATCCTTACTAACAGTACATACTAGCGATATCTTACCTCAAGTTCTCGGATGATTGTTGCAGCATCATTTGTGACAAACAATTTTTCTAAGTGGTTGATCACCATTTTGTTCATTCCATTTGGACCATAGGCTGTTCTTATTGTATTGGAAAATTCCTTGCATGCTGTGATATTTCTGACAACTGCTTCTTCCAAGCCTGAGAAAAACTAAAAAAAACAGCAAGGATTGGTGAGGTTCCTGCCTATACTCTTTACACTAGCTAACACTCGTATTCTTCTGCAAAGTACTCAACAGTCAAAATATTCATAGGCTAGCCTCACAATTGCCTGCCTAGGTCCTTCAGTTCAATTCCCATTCACTGCCAACAGAGGACTACATAAAAGATAATCCAAGAACAGAAGTGCACATAGCAGGCTACCAAAAACAGGCTACAAAACCAGAATATGATTATTTTTGTTTTTATATAGCTTCATCTTGTTGACTATGTAAGTACGACATTTGGCATGTTCCACGATTCGTGCTTTTGTTTTAAATCAATCAATCACATCTTACTAAACTCTTGGAGCAATCCTTGTATTTGTATGTAATATGTAGATGGCGTTTTATAAAGGACACGTATCGTGAAGGAGAAACCAGAAGCAAATCTTTGAATTTTTAATTTAGTAATCTATTGGAGCCACCTAGAAATATTAGAATCCACATAGCTGGGCCTCATGGTGAAACAAAAAACAAATAAAGCCTAAAGATATGATTTTTGATGGAAAGGAAACCTTTAAGATGGAATTATTTAGAATTGGTGATTTTAAATACAAAAATGCTCCTTGGCCACAGATTTGAACTCAGACCCTCTGCTTACAAGGTAGATGCTCTACCATTTGAGTTACCAAGGGGCTTGTGAACATCCCTTTTAAACAAAAAGAAAAGCAAAACCAAAGAAAAACAAAACACTAACAACTGAAAAACTCTCTGATTGACAACTGAACACGATTACACACATGCACACTTAGACTCTGTGAATTTTGCTCCAGGGGTGGGACTGGATTTTGAGTTATCTTGTTGATCAGGTTAGAAATAGCAAGTTCACGGTCTCTTATGTTATATAATTTCATAATTTTGGTATTTCTTGACCAAGGGGGGAGACAAAGTGAATCTGAAGAAGGTGGAGAATATTTTTTTCAATAGCTGAGAATATTTGCCAGAAGGCTAGGTAAAATGGAAAGAAATTGGGGTATTGCATCGGAATTATACAGGGATACTAGGATTTTACAGTTGAAACGGGTTACATTATTTAAAAGCAGAGCCTACGAAGTGCATATTTTTCTTTCAAAATGTTCAGATAGAAGCCGGCAGGTGTGTTTTAATGACGAGCCAATGGGGAGACCAAGGTAGTTCTAAAATTCATGCAATTTGCTTTGATATTTTTCCAAGTACCTACAGGCAAACAATGATGACATGATCAAAACAGAATTTGGGTGACCCAGCATTACGCCATTAGGATACTGTAACAAAATCCCCCAAAAAAGGTCTAGGGTCATCGCAGAAATTGTGCACTGGCAATGCAGCTTATACGCTAGTATTTTGGCAGAAAAACTAACAATGAAGAAGATGAAGGGGCTTTCTTTTGAGATACTGTTTACTTTTTTAGAAGTTTCTGTGGTGAGTTAAAGACAACCAAAGCTGGGCAATGGAATAGGCAAGTTTTATTATAACAGAAATAGTATAAGCTCCAGTATATATATAGGGCTTTTTTTTACTTTAACTGAATACTTAGGCTTAGGTTAGGATAGGGGATACTGGAGCCTATACTATTTCCATCAGAAGTTAACCTGTCTATTCCAATGTCCAGCTTTGGTTGTCTTTTTCTCACCACAGAAATTTCCAAAAAAGGTAAACAGTATATCAAAAGAAAGCCATCTTCTTCTTCTTCATCCTAGGATTCTTCCAAGATAATAGCGCGCAAATGGTTTTCTGTGATGACCCAAAAATTTTCTGGGGACTTTGTTACCGTTACGGCTGGTCATCCAAATTTTGTTTCCATCACATAATCATTGTTTAACCTTGGTACTTGGAAAAATATGAACCCAAATTGCATGATTGTTAGGTACAAACATGAATTCAATATAAGAAAAACATTTAGTGTTTTAAACAGAGAAGATCTTTGACTTTTTGGCCAGTTTTTGGCGTACAAAAAATTGCCCCCAACTCTCTTGTACTGTAACGATGCGGGATGCTGTGATTCTATTTCAGTCACAACAGTGCCTAAATATCTGAATTTAGAAAGATTCATCAGTGAATATGATTTTAAACACACATCTTCCAACAAGTTTAACTATTTTAGACAGGTTGTGGTGCATCTAGGGCACATCTAAGCTAGAAAACTAATTCCGTCGGGTGATGACGGAAATAGAAACCGATGGAAATAGTATAGGCTCCAGTATCCCTGAAAAGTTGCTTACCCTAGAACCCTCCTTGAGCATGGACCCGAAGCCAGGTCCTTTGGGAACGTGGAGTGCCATCACTGATGATTTACTTTCTACGGAAACTGTACTCAACTACTCTTGACTCACTGTACAAGTGTACAGAAACAAGAATATCTGCCGGCTTGGCTGTACTCTTTTTCTTGCTGCTGTTGTTCCATGATTCTTCTTCCAGATAGCTACCACACATTTGAGCAAGAAAATTGGTCTTCCGTTTTCGTTGAGGTATTGGGATTCTTTGGCGCGTTAAAAGAAAAACTCGAAAAGCCTTTTAGGCAAGGGTTCCGAAGGGTCGGAGCCCAAGAGCCAGAAGTTTTTGGATTGGATTGGCATGTATTTGAGGATTAGATTAAGATTGGATTTATAACACATTTTAGCCCTAGTCAGTTATGTTTTTTTGTGTTTTCAGGATACAGAAGAGGTATGCTTATGAGAACATCTGCTAACAGTGAATGATTGCCAAAGAAAAAACTCACAGCAGGCATTTTTTATTACTTTGAAGAGTGTCATATTACTGTATATTAGTTTGGAGAGTGTCATTTCCCTTACACTTGCTATGTTTGGATATTTATTAGTTGACCAATTCAGGCTGAATATGTGTTTTGGATCTTCATTTTACGATTTAGACCAAAACTGCACTGTTCAAATTTAAGTAACTACAGGATCACACTCTATTTCCATCTGATGATGATGCTGAAACTGTTGCTGTTGAGGTATAAAAAAAGATGAAAACCAGCCAATCAGGTTCAAGACTTTTAAGTAGCCAATGGGGTCAGAGTATTTTGAACAAGAATTCAGAATTTTCAGTAAGAAGATCTGCCATGACGGAAATAGGTCTCAGCTCAAGTATTGGAGTTGTTTTTGTATTTTTACTAATCCGGGAATACTATCAAGATAGGTCAGAAGGAAAAATATTGGGAAAAAAATAAGAAAAGTAGATCTTTCTTTCAAGATATTTCTATCATTTTTTGGATAACTGTGAAGTATCACAGGGACATTCAAAGTTTGAGATTGTTATTACTAGATTGAAAAGATGACGGAAATACCAAGTGATCCTGTATTCAACCAAACAAACATAACTCCAAGGCAGATCTGTTGTACTTGTACTCTTGTAGGTTGAATCAAGTTCCCAATGGCATCTTCAAGCCCGTGAGACTTTTCTTTTAAACCTGCTATCTGTCATTTTCTGCTGTCTTGCAATTTGGGTTTGTGAAGAAACAAAACTTTTTTGATAGTGCATAACTTATAGGCTATGTCAGCTGAATTTTCCTACAAAATTAAACTATTTCCAGCCAGATTCTAGCTTTTAATGTTTTGAAATCCCAATCCTAAAACTGGATCCTAAAACTGGATTAAAACCCCAGTCAAATGATGCACCCTTCCAGAAAATAGAGAATATTAAAAAAAAACGCAGCAGGCGAAATCTTCGAAACATTTATCATTAGATCAGAAATTATTAGAAAATTTAGCTGTCGGATCCGTTTTGCACTATCAAATATGATTTGTAGTCAGCTTGGGCTGAAGGAATAATAGGAAAACTGTCAGGGTTTCCTAGTAAGTCTGATTCATCGCTGTGAGTGTTGAAGTAAGCGAATGAACAGCAACTGGTATGATCAGTAAAAGGATATCCAACCCCTTGTTTTCAACAAAACCATAGTTAATCAGAATGTGGAAAAACCTCTCACAGGTCAGTGACCCAATCAAGCAACAAAAACAGCAGCAATATCAAAATGAAATCTCAGCATTAGCTTTAATCTCCAAGAGTTCCCAAGAAGTAACCCCCCAAAACTGGATATTTATAGTTACTAATAACTTCATTTGCTTTATTGCAGATTTTTACTTCTAACTACAACCTGAAGAGGACCATTACCAAGAATGGTCAAAGTTTTGCTGGAATGAGTCTCAGCTGATTGTCCAGCACCATCAACCACATATATTTGGTGTTTATGTCTTCAAGAAATCCAATCTCATGGATGAAGATACAGTCCTTCTGCTACTTGTTTCTGGCTTAGTAACAGTCTTCTCACTTGTATATTTCCTTCCTAAAAAGAAGACATTTCAAAGTGAAGAAACTGCAACAGTGTCTGCTTGTGGAAGCTGCAGTATGTGCAAACAGTTTAACACTAGCCAGACAGTAATGAACAAAGAAACTGGTGAAATTTTAAAGTGCAAACTAAAAAAGAGCATCAATTGCCGTACAAGTAACCTCGTCTACCTCTTGACATGTCGAAATTGTAATTTGCAGTATATTGGGGAAACCAACCAATTGCTAAGAGTGCGGTTTGCAGCCCATCGGAACTCAATTAAGGATGACTCTCGGACAACACTGTTAATCTCCCACTTTAATGGAAGGTGTATTCTTAGTGACTTCACAGTGCAGGTCCTTGAGACTTTAGAGACTGAAAGTGGTTTGTCCGAAATCGAACAAAGACGATTCCGAAGAGCATGTGAGCAAGCCTGGATCAAGAGGCTAAGTACCGCCTGGCCTTCAGGGATGAACGAAAGAGTTTCTAAGTGACTATTCTTTACCAAGTAGCCCATTGTATTGTACTGGTAGCCTATCTTTGGTTTTTATGACAACTGCAGCCTTTGGCTTAAGTGCCATAAAGGATTGTAGAGTCCATCCATCTGGCAGTCTGTCCAGCTTTGCTAGTTCGGTCACTTCCGCATAAACAAAGAGGATGTATATGAAAAGTATAAAATGGACCCGACCCAATGTTCTATCTGATTTAATCATTGGCGGGAGAGAGGGAGGGAATCCGGAATCTTGTGACGTGTCCAGGTTGCGATCGGGCGATTCGACTCGAGTGAAATTTAAGGGGGCGTAGGAGCAGATGCCCTAAATATGCCATTAATGTATCCGAACGAATCTGACCAGTGTAGGGGGTTGGGGTTGGAGGGATGTACCAGGAATGTTGTGACAAGCGTAGGGACCAAACGGGTGAAGGGATTGTGACGAAACTTAGGACGGTGCAAAAGCCATGTGCCTTAGATGTTTCATTTTGAGGTTCAGGCCGAGCCTCGACCTTGATGAGCGAAGTCCATGGGTGGGAAGAGCGGATGCCCTGGATATACCGTTAATTTGTCCATAGCCTGTCAGGCCAGATGACGGGAGTTATGGGTAGCATGGAACTTCAAAGGTACAAAGGTTGTATGTCTTAGATGTTCCACTTAGGGTCTAGGCAGGATCCGGCCTCGGTGTGGGGATGTGGTTGTCCCTCCAAGTATTTAAATGCTGATTCCAGGAGAGTGGGAAAACTCGAGAGAAGCCTGATGGAAGATTCCCTAGGTGTTCCATTTGTAGGTCCAAAAGCACCCGGCGACGGGAGGGGGTGTGGATCTTTGCTACGTCCTCGTTTACTTTCTTGTTCAGTCTCAATCCCCCTGACAAGTGGCACATGAACTCGTAGTTCTTGTTCATCAATATTTTTGAATTGTCGTCAACCCACATCCCTAATCTATTCATCAGATTGATTTTCGTCACTTTTTCTCATTTTTCCATTTACTCGTTCACTAGCGGAAGATAATTCTGATAAACAGTTAAGTGATAATTATGTAATCTGTAACCTACAACGAATATTTTTTGGCAAGGAAGATTGGCCTATCTGTTTGCACATTCACCCACTGAAACGAGCTATATCCGCAGTCTGTCGGCTCTTCCCCCTGCCTTCAAAGGGATTTCCCCTCCACCAAACTATAGGTGTCATATTTTGTGCGAGAAGGGTTTTATCTCCCTGGCTACTGATAAGGTATAGGAGTAGCCAAAGGGCTGCGATGGTCTTTGCTGGTTAGAAAGAACAAATAAGAAATACCCGTCACTGTTCTCGCGTGATTTCTCCGTATGTATTTGACATGACTCAGTTAAATGATTAGTAGTTTGACGGCATATTCTTTAGAAGATCCGTCGGTATCATCGGGGGTGAAACGGGTTGTCAGATTTTGCATAACTCTGCCAAGAGTTTAATTGGGCTTGATTGGGTCTACATGATCCCTGGAGTACAATGGGGATGAAGCTATATTGATTGGTTGAATGTTTCATCTCTTTGTATTGACTGATGTAAACATTTGATTTCCCTACATGACCGAGTTCATCTGTTCTAGTCAATATCTGCCGTGCAGTTGTCTCATTGTTGTTCTCGCATATCCTTTGCTGACTAAACAGAATTGCTAGTGTCCGTAGTTTAGTGATTCAAATGTTTTGTTTATGAAGGAAACCATTAAACGTTGTAGTATCTTTGAATTATTTTGTTTTTTCGAACGGGGTCAAGCTGTGGAGGTATTTTGTTGAGATGTGAATGAAAATTCTTATCTCCGCCAGCCATTTGATTTTTTCCTGAAAATTGCGAGTTGCGCTTTCCGTTGAGTTTCTGCTCTTTGCTGTAGGGTATGGTGCAGTTATTGTAACGACATCAACCTTCAACTTTCCGTGCGCTAAAAATAAAATCAATGGGGATTGATGTGGCTGTTATTTTGACAATTCAAACCTTAAACCTTCAAAAAGATTAAACCTTCTGAAGACTATATATTCTTTAAGCTGAACAGTGCCACCTATAGAAACCAATGATCTTGCCCGTTCTGGTTTCTGGTGTCATATCCAGCGCCATGTTTCAGAAGTACATGGAGCTTTAATAACTTATGAAACCCAGATATGCTGTAATACAAAATCATGGGCGCCACCAGCCCATGCCCCACCAGCCCTAAATTTTCAAGAATATTACCGAATCCTAGAACTAAGAGTTTGAGCTTTAACACTGTAAGAAGTTTCATAACAGATTGCGCATAACACTTTCAAGAATAACACCTTTTCACTTAGAAATTAAGTGTTATGACCAATTAAGTTTACACTATTTCGTGCCTAGATCTCCAACAACACCTCCAATTGGTAAAAATAATAACGGGAACGAAAGAAACATAACATATAACATCCCAAAGTGTTATCTGTTGAAACCGCGCATCCTGTTGTTGTCGTTATGTAACTTCTGACAGTGTAGTACTTTTACCTATTGAAGGTGTTGTTGGAGATCTGGGCACGAAATAGTATAAACTTCATTGGTCATAACACTTTTTTTCTAAGTGAAAAGATGTTATTCTTGAAAGTGTTATGCGCAATCTGTTATGAACTTCTGACAGTGAAATTATGGAACCGAAACGATTACGTTGGAAGAGTAACAATAAAGGGCAGCATGAAAGACGATAAGCCAACTGTAGAAAATATTTCCGGGCATGATTGCAGTAACAGCTTCTATCTATTATAGCCAATAGAAAATTAAACCGAGCGCCGCAGGCGTCAATTCTTTTTTCTGTAGGCTAAAATTTAACTGCTTCTCTTACAAATTCTATCATCTACCGTTGATTAAATACCGAGACTCTAAAAAGTTCCAGAAACCGGATTGAGCGACGTTCCGACAGCAGCATCAACTGTAGTCTAGTCAATATACTACCCATAATCACATAAAGTGAGCGCCGCAGGCGAAATTTTTGTTTGCTTTTCCTGCCAAATTTAATTTCCATCCAAAGTCTAGCTTTGAATGTTTCGAAATCTCAATCCTAAAACTGGTTTAAAACCCCCGTCAAATGACGCGCCCTTCCGCAAATAAAGAATATTACGAAAAGTGCTGCAGGCGAAATTTTCGAAATATTATGATTAGATTTTCTTTTTGGGATCCAAAGTAAAAGTAAGGACTATCGATGATATCATAGCTGATCATCCCTTGTGTCTGCGACCAGTGCTTCACTCGACCTCTTCTGAGTTTCGAGGTTCGTGGTAACTTTCGAATCCTGGCAATTATAACGAATAAATTACCGAATCTCAGATACCGAATCAGATAATGCTGCCATCTTTCGATCTCTTTCCGATCCACATTCCAACGATCCCGTGAAGACCTTGCTGAGGGAGATAAACTCTCAAGCAGCAAACTCTAAGCTGACGTTAAGCATCGAAAAAAGCACCATTTTCAGGATCAACTTTCTAAAACTTGAAGTCCCTCAAATTGGTGACACCATCCTCAAAACTGTGAAAACAGTCAAGGTACTTGGCGTTCACATCGATGATGACTTAAAATGGGGATCCCAGATAAATGCACTCTGTACACAGGCATCTCTGCTTCTACGGTCATTCATTCAACTCAAACGGTTTGGCTTTAAAACAAACTTTCTCATTATTTGCTATAAAACTTATGTGCGCCCTGCAGTTGAATACCGTTGTCCAGTATGTCACTGCGGTCTGAGTCAAGAACAAAATGACGGACTAGAAAACGTTCAGAAACGGGCTTGCAAAATAATACTTGAATATGAATACGATGATTAAGAAACAAGCCGAGAACAACTCGGATTACAACTCCTGTCAGAACGGCGCCATGACTTAGTCATGAAATTCGGAAGGAAGTGCTTGTCAACAGAAAAGCACAGGGGTATTCTGCCTGGCCACGCAGTAAAGAATGGTGAAAAAGCACGCACCAGAACGGCAAATAAATTAACGCTACAAAACCCACCTAGTCACTCTTCTGATAGATTCCTGAAGTCATTTATGCCATATTTTGTGAAGTTTTTTAACAAGTGAAGACACGTATAATATTTTGACAACTAATCTAGTATTACATATTTTATATTTTTTATGTTTGACATACCGTTTAATTTTGTTACAAGTTATGAACTCGTACAAGTTTTAAAATTAATTGTATATATCGGTTATATTTTGTTTAAGTTGACAGTCCTATGTTATCATGTTGTGAAACAGATATTCAGGAATAAATACGATGATTCATTGATTGATTGAATAAGTTTAGACCGATAGCATGTTCGGGATTCTGTATAACTACCGTATCCCGGTTATTATACCGAATTGTTTATACCGAATACTTTCGTCGAAACTGGAACAAAGTCAGGATTCGTGGTTAACTTCCTAATCCTGGAAATTATACTGAATAAATGACGGAATCCCAGTCATGATACCGAATAATTTTGAACCAAAAGCTTATTCGGGATTCTGTGTAACTACAGAATCTCCATTAATATACCGAATAGTTCCGGCATCGAAAAATTACGAAATGATTTCAGTAAATTCTCTCACCAAATTCGTGACAACTACCGAATACTGGCAATTATACCGAATCAAGATGATTATACCGAAGAGACTTTTACAGATATCTTATTTTGGATTCTGTATAACTACCGAATCCCCGTAAATATATCGAACAGTTCTGCTATCGAAAAAATACCGAACAGTTTTAGTAAAATTTTGGGCCTCCGGCACACATTTTACCGAATCTCAAAAAGGTGGGGGTGCTGCCCCCCCCCCCTTGCGACGGCCCTGGGCACCACCACAGACGCTTTCCAGGTGGGGTTGGTTATGGTGTGTCTGGAGATGACGCCTCGGTGCAGCGCTTCGTGAAATACCATACGTTAAGGCGGATCATCTTCGCCATTTTCCAGTTTAGCGCTTCCAATCGGACTAGTTTTTGAAAGTCCTCCATCGTCTCATTAAGAACACTTGTGATAGATATAATAAAATAGATCCACAAGTTGACGAGTAGAAAGTCTGCAACACTCTTGATGACTAACTCTTCGTGTCGATGAAGAATCGAAGTGTGCTCAGCGATAGCCAGAAAAGAAACGACAACAAACGTCGATGATTTGTTTACACGGGAATAGAATCAATTTTAAGGGTTCATTTGGGTGACGTTTCTTGTTCTTCCCGAGGTTCAGTGGCTTGTTTCGAAAGTCAAATAGAGTATTTGCTTCCCGGGCAATGAAAGGGAGCTAATAATGTTCTGCTCATTACCTTAATAAATCCATATTTTACCGGTTCTCGTCCGAGTGGATATTGTGACAACGGAGGACTTTCAGAAACTAGTCCGCTTGGAGCGCTGGACTGGAATAAAGGGAAGGGATAATTTCGTGATCAATCATTGTAACTAAAGCAAGTTGTTCCTTCTAACAAAAATAATCAAAAATGTATATTTTGCTTGAAATTTTGTTTGTACTTCGCGGTTAAGATGAGCACTTTAAGGGATGGTTGGATCTGGGAAGTGACAATTTTTCGGCCAATCTTCTTAAGTCCCTAACATCCAAGTCAGGTTTCATCGTCCTAGCACATCTGGAAGTGCCTTAACTCGCTATCGCCCGAATTCGGACTCCCCCCCCCTACAACTCCCCCCACATTGCCCGAATCCGGCCCGGTTCTGTCACAGATGTATCTACGGCGTGTGCTTGTTCTTCCCACCAAGTTTCATCCCGATCGCTCCACTCTTAAGTTGAGCACTCCCTCAACCCCCCACACACATTCATCAGATCCGGTCCGAACTTGAAATGGGACATCTGAGACACGACGTCTTTCCAAATATTAAGTTTCATTAAGGTCCGATCACCCGTTCGAAAGTTATACGTGCCCCAAGATTCCGGATTCCCCATTCCTCCACTCCCCCCACGATAGATTGGGGAATTGGCTATTTCTAAGCCGATCTTGTCAAGTTTTTAATGTTCAAGCCAATTGTTATCGTCCTAGCACATCGGGAAGTATCGTTAATCGCAAACACCGGAATTCCAGATCCCCCCCCCCCTCCTACAACTTCCCCCCAAGTGCCGGAATCCGGTCCGGTTCTGTCACTGATGTATATAGGGCTTAATTGTGCTTGTTCTTCCCACCAGGTTTCATCCCAATCGCTCCACTCTAAGCGTATCACAAGATTTCCGGCTCAGCCTTCCCCCCGCATTCATCGGATCCGGTCCGGACTTGAAATGGGACATCTGAGACACGAGTTCTTTCCAAATATAAATTTTCATCAAGATCCGATACACCCGTTCGAAAGTTACACATTCCTCAAGATTCCGGGTTTCCCATCCCTCCCCCCCCCCCTCGCGGTGGTCGGATCGGGGAAGTGACTATTTCCAACTTAGTTTGGTCGGGTCCCTGATATGCATTTCAAGTTTTATCGTCCTAGCACTTCTGGAAGTACCCTAACTCGAGAAGAACGTACCGACCGAAAAGTGATCGGTAAATGGCACTTGAGCTAAGCTGGAAGTGCCATAAAAACCGACCATGTTTACGAAAATCCGACTGTTTCCAAGTAGACAAGTTTCTGTTAGTCCCCCGTAATCAACACTTCTGTAGACATTGTAAAAATTCGGATCCATACATTTACGATTACAGGGGCGTAATTTGCTATGGGGCAGGGGGGGGGGAGCGGCAACTGCCCCCCCCCCCAGCTGAAATTTAGCGTCTTCGAAGCTCTCGTCGAAACTAAGATAGGCCTACAGAACTCAAGCATCCACAGAAACAGATCGGTTTTCTTTAGTATACCTTTGTCTTTACGGCAAGATAGGAGCACAGAAGCATTGAAACTTTTATAGCGATAAGCATGCGCTATGCAGGGTTAAACACGTCTATGTCAGACGACCGACTAAGTGATCTTTTGGTCATTGGTGCCCAACCTGAAAAAGCGAAGAAGCTTGAGGTCAATCGCGCAGTGGACAGTTTCGCGAATTTGAAGAAGTGTCGTTTCGCCTTGGTCGATTAGTAAAATATCTATTTGTTTCTTTGTTTTAATTACGTTTTTCTTCTTGAAATAGAATTGCTCATTTTCACTTGACTTGGGAAAATCGGCTCCAACTTTGCCTCCCCCCCCCCCCCCCAGGATTCTGACAAAATTACGCCCCTGTTTACGAATGCAACTAAAACAAGGAATTTTCAAAGTAGAATGAGATGTAGGGTTGTAAGTATACATGTTGAATTCATATCTAAACTTAGTTTTCTCAGATTATTATCTCTTTGGCCATAAGCTGTCAATAAATTACCGCTGCTATATCATTTATGTTCATTTTCAAGTGGCTGTGTAAGGATAAATGGTGAAATGTCTAAAGAGTCTGGCCAAGATCAAATATATCTACAAGACCCGATAATCTGAACAAAAAAGTCCAAGAAATAGGACATTTTTTGGGATCCGTACGAAACCTTTGGTTTTTCTTTTTCAGCACATTTTTGCAGCCCCATATGGATTATTGCACTCCGTAACCTCGATTATCTCGAAGTAAAGCAAAACGTTCCGGTTCGCAACCCCATTATTGCAAGAACCGGGCGTTACAGAAAGCTTTTTGCCAGCGTTCACTGTAGTCTCGAATACGTCACAAATGTATCTCCCATAATATTTTATTTCTTTAATGCTTAAGTTTGAATGAATAACCCACTATTGGCTTTTTGGGATCCCAAAACGTAAGTGGAGGGATACCTATGACATCGTAAAAGTTGTCCGTCTGTCCGTCCGTCCGTCTGTCCGTCTTTTAGCACGATAACTCTCGAAGGGAATGGAATATTTTGATAAAACTTGGTGTGAGGACTCTTTGGGTCAATGGTAAGTTCAAGTTCGTAGATGGGCTCTTTAGCCCTACATTTAGGGGTGGGGGAGGGGGTTCAAATTTAGGGGCAAACAAAATATTTTCAAATAGCTAACGTGATAGTCGATTATGGGGTAAGAAGACATGCTGAACACGACTATGCAAAACATTTTTTCGTCCGACAAGTAGTTCGCCCAGAATCCGGCAAAAACCGGAAAGTTGGTTAAAAGTAAAAGTTTCATTTGAAGTTGATTAAATGTTCGGTTTAGGGATAAGAAGACATGTTCAACACGATTGTGAAAACCATTTTCTCGCTGGACGAGCAGTTTGTCAGGAATCTGGCAAAAACCGGAAAGTTGGTTAAAAGTAAAACTTTGATTTGAAGTGGATTAAATGTTCGATTTAGGGGTAAGTAGACATGCTGAATACTTGTGTGAAAATCATTTTCTACCCGGACAACCAGTTCGCCTGGAATTCCGGCCAAAACCGGAAAATTTGTTAAAAGTAATAAGTTTTATTTGAAGTTGATTAGATGACAGAATTAGGGGTAAGAAGAGACGCTGAGTCTGCATATAACAATCATTTTTGAACTGGACATGTAATTCGTCCGGAATAAACCGTTTTTTTTTTAGAAGCTAAAGTTTTATTTGAAATTGATTAGGTGTTCTTTATAGGGATAAGGAGATACCGTACGCTGAATTCGATTCTGAATTTTCTTTATTTGCTGGACAATTAGTTCGCTCGGAATTCGGCCGAAACCGGAAATTTGGCAGAAGTAAAGTAGGAAGTTTCGGTCGGGATCTTCAAAATAGATATGGCTTATAGAGGTATATCTGAACTTGGTTTTCTCTAATGATTAGCCTGGCGAAGACTTGATCTGGCGAAGACAAGACCCAGTTGTCTGGATCAAATATAGATTTTTGGGATCCCATCGAAACCTTTGGTCTTGTTATGTTTACCTTACACGACGTACCTGACAAAAAAGGGAAATTTCGCCTGCCAGTCCTAGAACTTGTTTTGCAATAAAGCATCTGTGAAGTGTCACTAAAGGCCGTGCAACTCAAGAGTTTGGAGAGGGGCTTCGACATCTCTGTAGAACTAAAAAGTTGTGAACGAGCATGATGAATATGGTTAGGGGGCTGATATCGCCGTAAAGCAACATGACTTTAGTATAAAGGTCGGTTAATTTTCTGAGTGAAACATATTGAAGAAGAAACTGGTATAGGTAGAAGACATTTTTGAATCACGAGACGGTATTCGTTTCCGGCTCTGATCGATAGTTCGGCCGGAATCCGGAAGAAACCGAAAAACTGGGTATAAACTAAGCACTTCTTGCAGATGTTGTTAATTGGGCTGTCTGTTGAGGATCAGCCTTTTCCAGGGCTCCAACAAAACTGGGAATAAAAATAAAAATAAAATAAAATTGCTGGACTTGCAGATAAATCGAACAGACATGATAAACAGATTTTCTCAACCATCACATTTGCGTCAGAGATGATAACTGCTGACGTACATTTTGATCTCTAAGTTGGAAAACATTTAAATCTTATTTACGCTTTTTGGAAAGTTTAATGAGTTTTGCATGTGGAAAATGGCGCATGTTGAAAGCATAGGCTACTAAATTGTGATTTCTCAGAAATAACATGCTTGATTAAATATATCTAACTTTACATCCGTCGTTCTTGCAGGAAGCTTTTTTCCCAGTCCACCAGAATCTGTCTACTGATGCCTGCCTTCTTGGTTGATAGAACAGATCACTCAAAGCAGAAACAGGGTTTCAAGGTTGGGGGGGGGGGTAAATAAAAGGAAAAGAGAAGGTTAAGACGAGAACTGTGTGTCATGAGCGAGCGAAAGTTGTGCACTCCTGCACAGGATACGGTTGTGCCCTTCTTGAGAGTCTATTGTTTTGTTTACGGAATGCTAAAATTCAAATGAATTGAATGGAGAGACGGAACATAACTCCAGACAGTCCTCTCTGACATATCTTAGAACACAAGACTGCGCTGCACCTCACGGCTCACACACGTTTTAGCAACTATGTATAGAGCACCAATTTATCGGTTTAGTGCTAGGAAGACCTGTGTATTTTTGACGACAAGTTTGGACCTTAGGCCGCATTAATGAATAACGTATTACATTTTGAAAAGCTGTGTAGAACTCTTGCCTAGGACTGGAAAGGATGGTTTCTGATCGACCTTGAGCCAGAGCTTTGAGGCTGTGGGATTGAGTGGAGTTTTATGGTCTAGTTCAGAAAGGATTTTCCCGTGTCATCCAGTCAAGTTTTCGTTTCTGCGTTCAAGTGGACATGGACAGAACCGTTCTAGCAACCAAACAGGTAGGAACCGGTACCAAATTGAAGAAAGGCCAAAATCATAATGTGCTAAATATGTGCGACATTTCCGTAGCCCGGTAGCAAAAATGTTGTCGTCGAGCAAAAAACAGAAAACTTGAACTGAGATAGATAGACTCTCTTTTACGCTGAGCGATAGCCTTTGACAAGGTGATCAAAGTTTGTTGAGTTTGTTTGTACAAAATTCCTTCTAGATAGGCCTACCATTTAAAAATCTCGAGGGGTTCACAACCTCAGTGTTATGGTGCACGGTGAACAAAACTAGGATAAAACTGTGAAACAAGAGAGGGACTTAGTAACAATTAGTTGTAAGACGAATCTTATCTATGGCGATTAGGGATCTACAACCTTTTTGATGTTTAGCGGTGCCGACCTATTCTTTGTTTTCGATGCATTGAGGGTATGAAAAATTCGTTTCCATGTTTACCACGAAGAAATAGTTGTAAGTAAGAAATCAGTAGAAACTATTTGGTGATACTTGTTTTTGTTTTCTATACATTTGAGTGCAAAAAAATGTGTGTCCATGCCTAGAACCAAACGGTTTAGCAACGTTTACAACTAAAAATACAACATACTGACGTAGTTTCTCAATTATCAGTAGAGTCTTCATGAAGTAGTTTGATTTTGAAAACTGACGGATAGCTTCATTGTACTACAAGATAATATTACAAGTTTTCATTCGTCGCGAACTCCACGATTGAAAACGATACAATTCGAGAGCATACAAACATCACAAAGATTCAAGAGTGTTTTTTTTTTGCAGAACACTAATTAGGCTAAGATACAGGCTAAATAGACCGTTTTCACAAAACATTCAGCAGTGCCTGCAAAAACCCGTAGGCTTCTACTAAGGACCTGTGGAGACGGCCATTTCCAGACAGAATACTGATAATTTGGGAAGCTCATGCATCAGCGATCCTTACCTTGGCAACGCTAGGGACAATTTTTGTATCCTACAGTAAACTTTTACCGGGATATAACTCTAGATCCTTTCCAGCGTAATTGTGGACGCCAACTGCGATTATTCAGTGGTGAGCAGAATGTTTTTAGACGATTTCCAGCCAATACTCCAAGAACACTCGATGATGCTTAGAGCAGACACATGGAATCCACGCTGAATGAATAAGTGTTCCGACATATTTGAATTAGCAAGTCCTTTCTTCTCCCTTCCCTTGTTCCCCGCTCGGTTGCTCAACGTCAACATATTTAGTATAAAAGTGATTGGATAAGGTAAATTAGATTAAGCTTCAATAACAGTAGCCTAATAATTAACGTTTGCTCATAATGTGAGAGTTAAAACAAGTGTCATAAGAAAACATGAAAAGGAAAAAAAAACCGTAAATAAGCATACGAAAACAGTATGACGCGAACAAAGAGCTAGAGGCAAAGTTCGTAACATTTGTTGTCTCCCAGGACCCAGATAAACCAACTGGTTCTAGAGGTTTCCAACTAGAAAACACACACACGAAGCTTTTTATTTTATTGAAATTTGAATAATATGCTTAGGTTTTCGTAAGCCATAAGTATAGGTAAATGGAGGTTTGACCCCAAACAAGTTGAAACAAACTGATTTTTAAACTATCTTGTAGAGAGAAACAAACAACTGAACGACCTGTAGGTCGAAGCAAAATTATTTTTAACGTTTTCTAAAAAACTTCGTTTTGCAACCGTTGATTTTTTTTTACAGAATTGCGATAGAATGATTGCGTAGAATCAAGTCAGATTTGATGAGGGCGTGTTGATGATAGGCGTGTTCTCGCCGTTCCCCGAGGACTCCTTTTGAGGAGTCTCCGTGGTATTGTTTGCCCCTGGGACTCATTCCCCGTATTATCGCGAGTCCCCACGAACCGGGGAATGCTCCGATTATCATCACCATCATCAAAAAGGACTCCCTTTCAGATTCGGAGGGGAATCACTTTTTGCTGCTGTTGGTGTAATGTAAAACTAATGAAAAACAACCAGAATAACCAGAACCAAAAATAAAGTGGATTCAGACTAATTCCACCAACTGCTTATGTTTTTTTTTCGAATAAAATCCATTTTGGGAGCATTCCCCATGTTCTCGTTGTTTCCCGAACGCGGAGTGACTCCCTCTATCTAGCCGTTCCAACTTCCTCGGGGAACGGCGAGATTACGCCCTATGTAGACGGTGAGCTGGATGAATAAATGCTTTTAGTAGAGACGCCGATTTCCTCTCCAGTGACTGAATAACATCTTGCACTCGGAACGTCTGAACTGTGACCTAAAAACATCTTGCACCCGAACTTGTGACCTAAAAAGTGACGAAGGAGATGCATTAAGAATGTACAATGATTAAAGCAGTGTTACGGTGGTGCCATCTGCACCCCGCACTGCTAACTTATGCCGCCGCTACTCCCTTTCCATTCGGTGTGTTTGATCTTCTATACTGTCGCGGCTTTTGTATTATTTTATTTACTCATGTTCATGACTCATCCGGCGAGCATGAGTCATCTTCTTCCACACTTCTTTTCCGGGCCTCGACCGGGGACAACCCTTTTCACTTAAAGGTGGTTGATATTATATTGTAAGTACCAGACAATAAAACCTTTTGTTCATTTACGGACCATAGGTCATTATTATCAGTCTTGTTTACAGCTCTTTAGAGTGGGTTGGCCTGTGAGGCCTATAGTGTATGATGGGTGGTTCATAGCCTATATGTGGTTCGGTACGCAAACCTTAGTGTGAATCGACCGAGGGAATCCTCAATTAACCCGTGAAGTCTGCACGTGTAGTAGGCCATCAGACGCCCTAGGCTGTCCTGACTCCGATGACTGTATCTAAGGACATTTACCATCTGTGTCCGGACTACTACACCCCTCGCCATAACATCAGGTTGAGAGTGCTTCTTCCCATACAAATACAGGTCGTCATCATAGTAGGACGTCTTTAAAACTTTAATGTCCTTTTTCCGCAGAATGTGGTAGCCTATACACTAGAACTACAGGATGTAGGGCGCGCGAAATGCATTATAAATGTTAAATGTCGTTGGTTCAGGCTTATCGGTATAACACTGCCGCGTAGAAGGTCACGAGGTGTAGTTCTTATAGGACGGTTTTGGTTAGGTATCTGTGAAAGATCACTTTCATCCTGCGTATAGCTTTTTGTAATAGTTGCGTTTTTGATCGAAGTTTCGTTCGCCGTTCGCTTAGCCGGTTGGTTAATTTCCGTTTTCGAACGCCGTCGAAGTTCGCCGTTTCTTTAATTAGTGTTTTTACGACTCCGGCATTCCTTGCCCGGTCGATGTTTCTTCGCTAGCTCACGAAGTTTGACGGTCAGAGTTTGATGGACAAATAAACTGTGACCGGCAACCAAAAACGATATTAGAGACCAGTGTTGCCAGATTGGCTTATTTTACGCCAAACTGGCTTATTTTGTTGGTGACTGGCGTGAAAATTTTTGGAACTGGCTTGTGGCTTAAAACTTTTTGTTTGGCTTAAAACTTAACTGCTTTTTCGGGAAGAAATTATATTTTTGGCAATCCATTTAAGATGAATCCTATTCTGGAACGAAGTTGGAGCCTCTATGCTCACGCAAGGTTAAAATCACGTGGGAATTTCTGTAGAGTCTCTAGAGTTCCACATGGGGTAGCGGTTTCTTGCAATTCTACTAAATGCAGCCTCAAAATAATCTCTACACTGGAACTAAACTTCTTCAAGCCCGTGAACGAATTGGAAGGTTGATAATTTCTGTAGGATCAAAGGACCTGAATAGTGATATAGACGGCCGTTCTATAAAACGGCCGTCAAAACTTGGACACCTTTAAAAGTAAAGTTAGATTTGGGGCAAAAAATTGTCTGGCTTATTTTTGGCTTGTTTTTCAAAGGCTGCGGCTTACTTTTTGGTTCACGATCTGGCAACACTGTTAGAGACCTTTCAGCTTGAAGGTAACTTCAAACTTCGATCGAAAACGCAACTAATCTCTGATAAGTTTAGATTTTTTGTTCCGTTTTTTTTAGGCGCTCGCCAAAGTAACATTCAGTAGGCCGTCACTAGGACTTTAGTAGAAGAGTAGGGCTGCAGCCAGTCTGCTCGACTGAGGCGGAAGCGGAGACGTAAGAGGGGAATGCTTTTTCCTTCTAATTAGTCGGGAAATCGGACGCCGTCAACCTTATTGACAGGAGGTCCCCTGCACAGCAGACCACAGACATTCCATATTTTGTACTTGTTAGACCGTTTTTAAGTCGTCTATAAATATCATTCCTTCAGGCTGATCGGTATAGCACTGCTGTTTGGAAGGTCAGCGCGGTAGTTCTTGCCCGATCAGTGTAATTAAAGTAATTTGTTCCCTATAACAAAAAGAAATCACAGTTTGGCTGAATATGAATAAGATCACAGATGACAAAATTAGAAGACCTAGTCTGCTTGTCTCAGTTTTTGTAACAATACGAGGACAGTTGTTTCGTCGTGCATTGTCGCAAACAGCATTCGTCGTAGACTCCTCGACGAACTCTGGCGCCAATATTTGAGGTAGACTCCTCGGAACTTGAGGAGTCGAAGAAGGTGAGGGTAGAGTCGCTCTCCGACGCTGAATTATAGAGCGCTGTTAGGCTAGAAGAGCTTGTTGGATTTCTGGATTTGCCTTGTTACTAAGAATGAAGAAAAAACTGCTAAGCTTCTAAGCTACAAAAACAACCTAGGCTTCTCGACCAACATGAGGTTAAAAAATAAAAACAAGATGAAAAAATATCGATACTTATATATAGTCGGCTGCGCTAAACAGACACGTCGGCTGATTTTATTCGAGCGATACTTTGGCCCTACTTGACAAGTCTCAAGCTAGCACCAACTCTGAGATAAAATTGGTGCTAGCTTGAGACTGCGTTCTACGCTCACCTACGCTTTCCAATCCAGAGCTTAACGATTGTTAACTATTTTGTAGCGATGGTTGGTGAGCACCGTTGGGAAAAGTTAAGGGTCGCTGAAGCTGCAGTTGACGATTGTTAACAATTGGTAAGTTTCTGGAACGCAACCTTATAGTGGTTATAGTTGCTAGAGTCTTTATTTATTTGTATCACAGGGTCATTTTTCTAGCCTGAGCCTGAAAAGGACCCTTGCCTAGAAGGGACGAAATTTCACTCGAATACAGCACATATCCCTTAAGGGCAGTGAACGATGATTTGCAGTTAGCCTTGTCTAAAAAATTATTTATGATATTTATTTAAATTTAAAAGTCATTCGGAAAGAATATCTGCTTTTTTTTGCACGGTTGTATCCGAAATCCCGATCCGATCGCATATTTGTTTGTGCTCATGGGACCAGACACACTTTTTGTCTTACGGCCTAAGATACCTTGAGCGGCAACTCGGCCAATCGGTGGTAATTTCGAGGCAAAAGTATGCAAAGGGGATATTAGAGAAATATTGAAGATAGTAAATTTGCTTTCACCATGACCATGAGAAACGGAGAATTGCTTAAGGGGAAAAAAATTAAATATTTGTTTGTTTCTTAGAAGTTGACGTGAGTAGTTAAAAAGCGGGTAAGAATAGATGAAAATTAACGTCACCGAGGGAAGGGGGAGTAGCCACAACTGGACGAGATGTGATTTCCTTGTTTGTTTCGAAAAATATTTTAAATTGCAAAAGATGCTTCGGGAAAAAATTGAAAAAACGAGAGGGCTATAATGATTGTGTGGGTGCCCCTGGAAAGTGAAGCCGGTCCTTCTTGCTTTCGAGAATGGCACGGGACTTGTAGTCGGATTCACAGACAGATTTGGGCTAAACAATGGATAAGTGTTGGAAAAGGAATCACTTCTCGATAGAACAGGCTATGTGATGATGGTTATTATTGTGAATTTATATAGATTTTTATTTACTGATAGCTGTATCGCATATTTTTAAGTTATTTTATTCCCTGCTGTATTTTATTTATTTACTTTTAAGTATCTTTACTCCACTTTCTTTTGTCAAAAATGTATTTACTTATAAGGCACTGTTTTTTTTTTAATAATGCCGTATCAAGGAAAGGACGAATCAGTAACTTGAGTTTTCGATTACGACGCGAATTCGCAAGATGAAAAATAAAACACATCAAAGAAGAAAAAATCTAGAAAACAATTCAAAAATCCTTTTCTGTAGATATCAATCGAAAAAATGGTCAAAGACCGATACCTGAAGGCTCTATTCTACTTACAGGTGACAGTTCTCTTTCCAGGGGGGTTGTAGATACCCCTACAAATCATTTTGAGTGCATCTGCCAAATATTTTCCACAGAACCTCGACTGCCTTTTCTCCATTGGTCCGTAAATTCGAGGCGATAGATGGCGGCTGTGGTATGATGCAAGATCGTCAGCGTCACGAGATGTCAGCTCTGCCATGAAATCAGAGCGATCAGCGTCCATTTCAAAAGCTGATGTGGCGAAGACGGCGAGGACAGTCATGCAAATGGCAGCAGCTTGCATCTCTAAGAAGAAAAGAGGCTTGGAACCGAATGATATTTTAGGAGGGTTTTCGCGAGATCTCGGAATCACTTTCCGACGAGCGAAGCGCATCGCGAAAACTGTGGGAAAGCGATTCTTGGAATAGCTTTCCACTTTCCCGCTGGAATGATCGCGAAAACGCACGGAAAGCTGATATTGCCGAGAAAATGTTGAATTACAAACTTTTTCGAATAAATATGGTTCACTTAACGGTTCTCTGATTCTCATACATTCCATTGAAGTCACCTTAGTTACGGTTGCCATTTTTTGCATTTATTAGTGACACTTGCACTGTTACATACTTTTGAAATTCCCGCCGAAACATTCAAATTTCCGTGGAGCTTTCCACTAACCTCGTGGAATCACTTTCCGGGAAAGCTGCTTCGGTTTCCAAACCGCGAAAACCGGATTGGAAAGTTCGGCAACTTTCTGAAGTAGCGCGAAAACCATTGGAAAGTGATTCCGACTTTGCTTTCCAGCTCGCGAAAACCCTCCTTTTGTCCGGGCGTCACAAAGGAAAGTAGGTATTAACCTAGCAATATGCTATTGTCCTGTATTTAGGTCTCTACGGTATTGTGGTCACACTCCATGGGAGTTCAATTAGTAGGTTCAATGTCGTGCTTGACAGACCTGGACTAGGTTCCTGTTTCTGTTTATTTTCAAGGTGACCACACTGTCAGAAGTTTCATAACAGACAACAGAAGGATGTGCGGTCTCAACAGACAATACGCAACAGACAACACTTGGAATGTTACCTGTTGTCGCGAAAAATGTCATGCATGAAATGCTATAGGCTACATAACAGGCATTGCCAGGAAGAGCAAAAAAAACGGCAAAAAAAGCATCTGCTGGCTTTTAGTTGGCGTCATGACATCGGAAATTCAGCAGATGCTTTTTGACGGTTTTTCGGCTGTTCCTGGCAATGCTTGTTATGCATAACATTTCATGCATAACGTTTGTCGCGACTACAGATAACATTTCAAGTGTTGTCTGTTACGTGTTGTCTATTGAAACCGCGCATCTTTGTGTTGTCTGTTATGAAATTTGTGACAGTGCATAAGAAAATTACTGTTGAAGCCACTCTTGATCAAACTGAGGTGCCTGGTGGAGAAAATATTTAATAACAATTCGTTTAATTCCATATCGTCTTTTTACAAAATAGTCTTTGATAGGGTCACGTAGTCACGCATATT
This sequence comes from Branchinecta sandiegonensis, assembly GCA_030848855.1. Taxonomy (NCBI): domain Eukaryota; kingdom Metazoa; phylum Arthropoda; class Branchiopoda; order Anostraca; family Branchinectidae; genus Branchinecta; species Branchinecta sandiegonensis. The sequence goes on along the minus strand of JAUPMV010000001.1, from coordinate 25,049,216 downwards.
TTACAATTTTAAAATGCAGTACGGTGCGATAACAAACATAATAGCTACAAAACATGTCAATTTAAATTTGGAATTCAAAAAAATTAAAATATTTACGAAAAAGGGGACAAAGGACTTCAGGTACCGCTTCGTTATTTTACATGCAGTTTCGTCAGTTGGATCTTTAGTGAGTCTGTGCTACGGGTTGCCCTGATTGACAGGTTTTTAATCACAGGGAGTAAAATGGGCCGGTGCACATCCGAAGCCATAGCCATATTGTAGGCTACAGTTCCAGACAGCAGTTTCGTTCTTGTCGTAACAGAATCAAGTCTTGTGCATTGCGCGAAATCGCGTCATCACGAGTGAAACCCGAATCACCTGGCATACATTTTGGCACTCATCGTTGATTTTAGGGATCCCAAACGAAAATGAAAGATACCTCTGACATCTTTAAATCTCTTCGACCGTCCGATAGTCTCTGACTAAATAACAATAATAGAAACTGCATAGCACGTCAGAACAAAACAAAGCTGAACCAATCTAGCACAACTGCGACAGTTCTGAGGGTTCACACCCGCATCCTTGGTTACGGCTGAGTTTGTTTGTTCTTTAGAACCGCTTACAAAAAAGGAAAAGCGGGAAGTGAAATAACAGTTGAATCACATTCTACAACTTAAAGACTACTCGACCGTTGTTCTTGTCAGATTAGTCACTATTTCTTCGATAAGTTGAAGGGTAACCACTACCTAGCTAGATCATCCATAGCTGAAAAATAGTCTGTGAGCCTTGGAGCTAGCTGATAGACCAGCCTACAACCGACGACCAGAACTAGGAGTGATGCTTAAAATGTCGCGGATTATGTGAATAATAATTCAAGAGCAATTAATTTGGTTTCAAAGTGAAGGTAAAATACACCGTTTTAATAAAACATTGCCGGCCGTATATCGAATACCTTAGCAGCAATTGCGCATAGGCCTACTATACTTATAAAAGAATACGTTGTCAAAGGACCTCGACCGCCGCATTCAGACCGAATACTGAAAATTTAGGAAGCTCATGCACCACCGATCCTTACCTTGGCAACGCTGAAGCTGATTTTTGTATCCTAAAGTTACACTTTAGCTCCTTTCCAGCGTAATGTTGGACGCCGACTGCGATTATCCAGTGGTGAACGGAACGCTTTTATACTATTTCCATCCCATACTGTAGACTAGAGCAAACATCTTTAATCCCTGATGAATGAATATTAATCAACTGGGGTAAGAAAATTTGTTTACGCGTATTGTGACGTATCGGGACTGACAGGTCCTTATTTTTCCTTCCCTTGTTTCCCACTCGGTTGTTCAACCTCTCTGGTTGATATTCTTCGATGAGATCATATGCTTGATGAGAACTAGGCCTCGGAACTATTCTGTCGCAGAAAAAGACAGAACAAAAAAGAGCTAGAAGCTCATATGGCACTTGCAAGGGTGAATAAGAGGATGAAAGTACGAATTTCCCAGTTCGTTGGATTGTTCCCGTACGGAAAATCTCCACGTCGAATGCCATTTTACACCTCGAATCGAGGACGAAACGGAATTTTTGGTACCGAAATGCCGGCGGAAGTATAGCGAGGACGAATATTGATGGCGAATTCTACTTCGACCCACGTTTTCGCTACGACTATGAAGGCGAAGGAGAGGGAGATCTTGCGTTCGTTATCGTGTTTAGTAAAGGGCGAAGGCGGACTTCCCTTCGACGTTAGTTTTCGCTGCGAAAAAGATGGCGAAAGACAGGGCGACTCTACCCCCGCCTCATATTTGGTGAAGGGCGAGGGTGTATTCAACTTTGACTTTGTTTTTGCTGCGAAGGTGGTAGTGAAAGATCAGGGAGATTTCATCTCCGCTTCGCATTTGGTGAAGTGCAAGGGCGACCTTACAGTTTCACTGCGAGTTACCATCAGGTGATGGCGAAAGACTTATCCTATACTACGTCGACTCGATTTTTGTTTCCGCTGGCAAGGTAATTTACGAGATGGACGAGATGCAGAGGAAGTTTTTTTATTTTTTATCTCGCCTATAGGCATTTGGTGAGCAATGAGAAAATAGGTCCAGAAACCTAGGGGCAAAGAGCAATCCAGTTCAGTTTTATGTATCATTATATTAATCAAATCCATTGTACGCAGTAAATGGAACCTTATTCCTCAATTGCGTGTTGTTTAACCTTGTTCGATGGTGAAAAGCATCACCCGACAAATTTCGAGAGTTACTATTCCTAAATCTATAGTTTGGGGAAACATAGTTTTGTCTTCAATGTTGAGTATGATTTTGGATCTGTCATTAGGATACCAGGATGGGTTTCGGCTCTGTCTGGTCGTCCGCTGTGTTTATGCGATATTTAGATTTTATATCGATATCGATATTTCGGCACCATGTTTCGCTATAGTATACGTATCGTCTCGCCAAAACTGTCGTAAGAAAGCGCCTTGCATGAACTCAAACTTCAAATAAATAAAAACTGAATTACGATAAACATATTGATCCAGTTTCGGATATATAAATGTACTTATTTTGGATTATGTACAATAATTGTAAATGAAAAAATATCGATATTTACGTATCGATATCGATATTGGTCCGATCTATCGATATCGAATATCTCCCAACACTATCTTGTTTGTGAAATAGTTCTGTAATAAATAACAAACAAAAAATGGATACGATTTTTCGTTTCTATACAAGGCCGATTTTACCAGCAGTATTTGGCAGTGCCAGTGCTTCGACTTTTAGGGATAGGGAGATTACCCTATTTTAAGGTAAAATGGACTTTTTCAGGGATAATTATTTTCATTCTGGGGATGCAGGGTAATCTAGGGGAAAACAACAATTTTCAGGGTATTTTAGGTTTATTTTAAAAACGGGGTGCTTTTTGATACTTTTTGCCTCTGGGTGACACCGTGACACTTTTCCTCTGAAAGTGACACCTTTTTTTTTACGAATGATACTTTTTAGGTCAGAAAAGCTATTTTTGATTTACTTTACTAAAGTGACGGATTACTGCCCCCAAAACACAGCCAAAACATGTGCTTTAATTTGATTTGTACACCTAAACATCTAAATAAAGCTCATTCCGATTAAATTTTGTTACAAAACTGTGATGTAACAGTTAAGAAATGTTTTGAAAATGTTGATAAAAATTCAATCATTACCAATTATTCGCATTTTGCGCGTTGTGCAGGGGAATGCACAAACGAAATTCGAGGTGTCAAATAGTACCTTTTTGCCAGCAATTGTGACACTTTTATGAGTCGAGCTCTTGGCAACCCTGGCGGCAAGTTCAAAACTAAGAAAACGCGGACCTTCCTGTATAAGAAGGTTAGAAAAGTTCCGTTTCAGAATTTGTTTTATCAGACATGAACGGTGATTCGGTATCCCAGAAGTCTCATAGCTTGTTCACACGGGGCTGAAACAGCGGCCGATTCTCGATCAGCGGCTGATTTACGCGCGTAAATAGCGGTTGAAAAAAATCCAAAAATCAGCCGCTGATTTTCCGAATAGGCGCTTATTTTCATCGCGGTCTCCGATCGGGATAAACTAAATCCTTTGGAATGTGACCTTTGATGACTCTAGGGACAGTAAACAGACCGTAATTAGGAGAATTAGTTCAAACTTGGTGAGGTTTAGGTCAATCCAGTTCAGGTTCTGTCAGACTGATGTGAACATAACATGGTTTTACACTAAGCATCTCAGGATTACTAACCGATTGCAAAAAAAGGTAGAATAATTTTCTAATTACAATAGCGTATGTTCTGTTTATGTCTAACATTTATTTTCGTTGTTTTTCTTAAAAAAAATTAATAATTTGAATAACTTTTTCATTCAACCTTCACTGAAATGTAACTGAACATCAGAAAAATGGGTCTTGTGGATATCCGGTCTTCGCCAGACTCCTTGAACATGTTCACTATTAAGATTTTAGAAACAAAAACAGGCCAATGGCTAATCACCTGAGAAAACCAAGTTCAGATATGAAATCAGCATGTGTGTATTTGCCCCTAGGCTATACGTCATATCTACTTTGACGAAATTGATCAAATCTTCCTGCCTTATACTTCTTCAAAATCTCCGGTTTCGACTGGATTCCGGGCAAACTACTTGTCCTGCAAAAACTAAGCTCAGGGTGCTTTTCACCAGTATCAATTATTGCAGAAGAACAATTATTACTACTAGGCTACCCTAGCTAGCATAGCTCGGATATATACTAGCAAGGTTGGTAACAGTATCCAACCTTGAACAATATAACCTTAAATGTGGCCTAAACTGTCAATGAAACTTCTGTACAGTTCTAAGTATGATTTTTTCAGGGGAAATATACAGCACAGCAGCCTCCTTTCAAGGGTAAAATCCAGGGGGTAATGAACACAGAAAAAGGGAGTCTTAGGGGAAAAAATTGTGATTTAGCGAAAATGGAAATAAAAAGCGTAAGCACTGGTATTTGGTTTCGACCTCGTGATGCTAACTGCGGAAACAGGGTAATTTTTTATCAAATGTACGAGGTGGATTCGTTACCAAATGAGGTCGATCCGCGAAGGGGGTTCGCGCTCGTTGTACAGCGAAAACCGGGGTCTATCCGTGACCGTGAGGTCGCGCTTGCTGTCCGGGACAGCGAGAGAGAAAACGAGGTAGTTTCTGTTTCAAATGTACGAGGCCGTTTTTTGGAGGTGTAGATTTTCCGTACGGGTTGTGATCATTTGTGAGCAAAAATCCTTGAGATGAGAATGATCATGGACCCTTGGAAACCACAAGAATTTATCGTTTGGTAAAAAGTATTTTATTTTTGCACTTGGCTGTGATGATTCGTACTTTAAGGGTGCTAGAAATTCATTTCTAAGCAAAACCCTTGAGGCAAAATTTAAATGATCGTGGGATCATGAAAATGTTTACTTTGGTTGGATCAAGTTTTATGAAGATCCGATCACTCGTTCAAAAGTTGTACGTGCCTCAAGATTCGGGATTTCCCCTCCCTCTGCTCCCCCCCACGATGGTCAAATCTGAAAAAAAAAGACTGTTCTTAAGGTAAAATGGTCGAGTCCCTGATATACCTGCCAAGCTTCGTCGTCCTAGCACATGTGGAAGCAACTTAACTCGGGGTCACCGGGATTTCCGAACCCTCCCTCCAACTCCCCCCACAGCGCCAGGATCCGGCCCGGTCTTGTAAGCTATGTATCTAGGGCTTGTGCTTGTTCTTCCCACCAAGTTTTATCCCGTTCCGTCCACTCTGAACATTTTACACGATTTCCGATTCCCCCCTCCAACTCTCCCCAACGTCACCGGATCCGTTCCGGATTTTAAGTGTGACATCTGAGATACGAAGTTTCAATCAAGTTTCATTAAGATACGATTCCCCGTTCAAAAGTTATACATACGTCAATATTCCGGATTCCCCCTCCCTCCAATCCCCCACGCTGATTGGATCGGAGAAGTGACTTTGATCGGGTCCCTAATATGCCTGCCAAATTTCATCGTCCTAGCACATCTGTAAGTACCCTAACTCGCGATCACCGGACTGACCACCTAGTCACACCTAGAGTATGCATCTATTGTTTATTTAAATACTTTCAGATCGCATGTGTCTTCGCTCCAGATTCTTCAGAACAAGGCTTTACGAATTCTCAAAAAATATATCCCTGCCCCAAGTAAATTACCGGGAAAGTTTGAGACAGAAACACTGTATGTTCTCCTTAATATTCTTCCAGTGCAACTTTTGCTATTTCTGCAAGTGTTCATTTTTAAAGTAAATTTAGATCGCCATCTGCTTCCATCATATTTTTCTTATATGGACCTGATAACTCTAGCGCCATCATGTCAAATGTACACGAGATCTAACACTAACCTTCGGCTCCCAAAACTTAAGTGTGAAAGATCGAGATTTTCTCTACGATATACAATACCATCTGTGTGGGAAAAATATAAAAATGATGTTGCAGAATGGTTGGAAGGAAGCCCATCGCTTATCAGGTCCCGACTCAAAGTACTACTGATTCTTAATTTAAAAAAATTGTAATAGTTATGTTTGCAATATAATTTATTATGAAATTTATTGTATAAGAATGTGTTTATTAGATTGTGGTTGGTTAATTGAATGATTGTTTCGTGTGTGGTTGGTTTATGCTGTACGCATTCTCGCTTACTTATGTCAAATAGTTTGTCATTTTTGTTTATTTTTTGCAAGAGGGTAGTTTTCTATTTTTTATTTATTTATTTGGTAGATGGCAGGTCATATAAATTAAGATATTATACAGGTTAGATAAATTAAGTTATATTATATTATTATTGTTGGATTTATAGGGTACGTTGTTGTTATTTATAGTAAAATTGTTAACAAGCATTGCATGTACGAATTCGTGTTCTCCACAGTGCTTGTGTCATGTATCTGTATTTTTGTGTATAATTAAAAAAACTTGAACTTGAACTTGAACCGACAAATCGATGGAAAAGTGATCAGTATATGCCACTTGGCCGGAAGGCAAGTGCCTTAAAAGCTGGAGCTTTGGGTTGTCAAGGTACAATATAAGAATATACAACTCAAGCTGGGTGATGACAAATTTTGCATTGGGAGTAGAGAGATGGACAGGCTTTGGAGGACAGGATTTTTTTTTTTTGCATTCTTGATTTATAGGAACTGAAAGGTCAAATTAGAAAGTCCGCTTTCACGGGCTTGTATGTCTTTGGGGAAGAAGATCAAGAACGCTAATACCGAAAATACCGAAAACCTAATATGAAAAGAATACTCTGAGAAAAATTGTGTTCGATAAAAACTGAGAAAATGCTTATACCTGAGGCTCTTGCCGTCTATTTGTATTTTGTATAGCACTTCAGCCGAAGGCTGATTGTAATGTCTGTCGATCTGGTTTTACTAGATTTGGCACATCCATGTTTTCCCGGATCTGATCATCTGTGTGGGGATGGAGACAGCTGGAATCCGGGATTTTGTGTCCCGTGTCATGGGTGATCCGATTGGAGTAAAACCTGATTGCTGTTCAAAGGAAATGCCAGAGACGTTTAATAAATGATGCAGATCCATGTCCGACCATGGTGGGCGAAGTTGGAGGGAACTGGATTTTTTTTAACATGCGTTAAAAAAATCCAACAGATGGACGGATTGAGACAAAGCATAGACAGTACAAAATTCATGGGTTCTAGACATGTTATTTTGAGGTCCGAACCAGATCCAACCTCGCTGGATGGAGTTCAAGGAGGGTCAATGCATCGCTCTTATTTCCAACATTCCGAAGAAATTTTTTGCTCTGCTCAGTGTAAACCTGGGTGGGTGGATGGTGAGACCAGATCTCCTGTCTTTGAAATTTAGGCGTTCGGACAGCCGACTAGGTTGGGGGGCTGGGGAAAACCTTTTAACTCTCGTGGGGAACAAACGGATGGAGTGATTGGGATGTAACTAGGACGGAATATATGCAAAGGTGGGCGGGACATGCTCTTATTCGAGGTCCAGCGAGGATCCGGTCTATGTGGGAAGGAAGTGGCGGTACCGGATGTTGTCCAGAAGTGGTCCAATTTGATTAGAACTAGTTGAGAAGGTAGGAGCCGATGCCATGGATTTGATATTGATGTTTCGGAAGGGCATGGGGACATACGTGGACGGCTAAGGGAGTCACGTGCATCTAGTCTTCTTGCTAGCATAAGCAAGAACATTGAAGACTTTACTTTGCACCAATGTGCAAACTTTCCGACTGTAAGAGCGCCAGCACAAAAGAACACGTTCTGTCAGTGACTAATTCTTCGGTTCGTTGCTTTGACTGTCATAGAAATTGCGACCAGGCAATCGTTCCAGCGCTACCAGTGTCGAACCTGGGTACACATGGCTTGTGCCGATTTTTCCAAATCTTAGTGGCTCAAAGACCCTACCTGGCGATGCAATTCCTGTCTTTCCCTTAACGACTGTACCTAAGAAACGAGTCTACCAGGTAAGTAATAAATCAAACCCCGGCCCGTAGACCCAGTCAAAACCCCGTAGGCGACCTGTTACTGAAGACGTTGATAATGGACTGGCAAACCAGCCATCTAGTCCCTCACCACCAGAGGCGTTACTAGCCAAAATGTTTGGGGGGGGGGGGGGGCAAGGAATTTACCGACTGACTGGTAATTTTTACCGACTGTTTTTGCAGAAAAACGACTGTTTTCAAGGAAAAAACGACAGTTTCGGAAAAAAAACGACTGATGTTCAGAAAAAGAACACTGTTTTGACGAAAAATCGACTGTTTTAATGAAAAAAATCAACTGTTTTGGCGAAAAATAGTGGCACTTCGCGCCGACTCGGTATTTTTTTTTACCGACTGACAGACAAAATTGGGGGGGGGGGGGAGCCCCTCCCCCCGCCCCCGGTCGTGACGCCTAGCTCTGCCCACCACTGCGCCGATTCGTCCCGGGAACTTTGGTTTTTCCAAAGCAATACGCTCAAAGCTCCGTTCCCTCCGTTATTAAAAGCATCTGAAACTTCAGTTCAAACCGAAACTGTGGCCATGAATGAAGTGACCTGCCAGACAGATTAGACTGAGCGACGCCAAACTGCGGCCCTTGCAAATCCCTGTATTGAAACCCATGATGAAATAATGTGGTTTTCGGTCCAGCATAAGAAGCTTCCAAGGTCGATAAAGGAGTAGCCTTAGGTGTATTATTCTCTTCGCCCAGTCTTACTGGTTCTGAGAGAAAACGGTTTGCAGAAAGCCAAAGTTCTGTGCTGACTTTATGATTTGTAAATACCAATGGTTGGAATTTGTTTGACCGGGGACAAGAACGATTTAAAATCTTAAAAAGCACGGTTTAAAACAAGTTGTTAAATTTGCGGCAACAAAGGGCAATAGGCTATTAATCTTGATGTGATCTGAACAAAGTTTTCCGAATATCATAACGACAAGATCTTCCCCCACTTGGCGGAAGCTACCATTACATGTTGAAGGGGGTCCCCTTTACCGTCGTATAAAATTAAATATGTGATTTAAAGTGTGACTTATCGACCTCTCTCAGACTCTTCTTCTTGGTTTTGATTATTGGATCTCTTTGGGGTCTTGGACTGAATCAATGAGTGTCATTTCAACTGACGAAAAGCAAGTATCCTGCAGAAAAAACTTCGACAAAAATATCAAGAATTCTTCGTGAAAAAACATTTAAACGCAACAATACTGACCGTCCTTTAATCGCGCAAGAAATCGAGGATTTAATCGGATACAAGATACAACAAAATCTGAGGAATGGTAAAACAGAACAAGGCAATAAACTCGGACAAAGTTCGAAAGATGACTAGAAAGGCTGCCCCTGATTGTTACAATGAAAAAATTCGTAGTTTTGTTTGAATCAGATAGCAGTAAGCCGTACAAAGAAATTAAGCGAATGTGTGAGAAAACACCTTCTGTTGCCTTGATTGGTGCTAATGATGTAAACGTCGTAAATAAGTTCAATCGCCCCCTTGCCAGAATTGTCCTGTCACTACCTCCGCTGGATGGAAAAGAAACTTGCAAAATTTTTTACAGAAAAATGTGAAGCCTATTGCAAGTATATCAAGTAATTCTGAACTGAAAAGCTGCTTTCACATTGACGCGTTTGCCTTTCACACTGAGCTACGCAAGCCTTGCGTTGCGCTTGGGACGATGCAACGCGGAGCTTGCGCAAATTGACGCAACGCAAGAATAGAACTAAGCTCTATTTTTACGTTGCGTCCGACGCGTACGCATCAGATTTTTCAATTTGTTTTTCACTGAAATGGAAGTTTTTGAAGAAAAACTAGTAAACTAGTTCAAGAGAGACCTGGACTGTATGATAAAAAAGGTCTATCACAAATCACCTAAAAAGGTGACTATCTCAAGACTTTCATTAATAATACATGGTTATCAATTTGTGAAATCATCAACAAGGAGTGGTAAGTGGTAAGCATGACTGGTAAGTTGACCCTACTTTGTATCAAATTACATTTAATTGGACCTTGTCTCCTTCAAGTAGCAAATAGTAATAATAAAAAATTACCAATTAACATTCTACAAACTGTCTGAATTTGCCTATAGGCTTCATAGTCAGTCCAGGCATCATTTAAAAGTCTTCATCAGAACTAGCCATTTTCTGAAAACGCAGCGCACAAGCCTTCACGGTGTGAAAGGTCCGACGCAAGACAGACGCAACGCTGACTCTACGCAAGCGCAACGTAAGCGTCTTGCGTTCTCAGTGTGAAAGCCGCATTATATTCTTGCTTTGCGTTTTACTTGTCTGCGTAATTGCTCAGCGTTGCGTCACCGCAAGCGCGACGCAGAAGTTGCGTAGCTCATTGTGAAAGCCCCAACGCGTCAGTGTGAAAGTGGCTTAACACCTGTTGATATTCCCTATTCAGTTAACTAAAGCGTTTCCCGATAAAATTGTAAAACCTTTGACAAATATATTTAACAGTATTTCTATTAGTTTAGAATACCCACAAGTTTGGAAAACAGGGTACGTCACACCAATACGAAAGAAAGATACTCAGTTGGATTTTGATGGTGTAAGGCCCATCACGCTGACTCCATTATTCAGTAAAATGCACGAAAGCGTTGTTGCTGATTGGCTTAAAATAGAAGTTGAACCATTGCTAGATCCTCGACAGTATGGAAACCGAACATGTCCGTCAACTTCACATTATCTAATCAATCTCCTTCATTTTATATTTAAGCATGTGGATGAGCGGTAAATGGTTGAATTTAATAGCAATTGGTTTAAAAAAAAAGGTTTTGATCTTATTGACCACAAAATTTAATTTCTAAGCTCTATCATGTTTTTGTTACTAGAGTAATAAAATATTCGAAGTTTCTTATTAGATAGATCCCAGGTTTTAAAGTATCGGAAAGTTTACACTCAACCAGCTCTGAACCAAAAGCGGTACTTTGTGATGTGCCCCAGATTTTGGAAAATCTTTGAAAGTATGTTGATGATCTTCCAATTACTGAAGTTTGCTGCAGAGAAGACTCAAGTCAAGTTCAAGATATCGTGAGTAAAGTAAAAAGGAAAAATAGAAATATAATATGACCGTGAATGACAGTAGAAATATAATATGTGACAGTGTACTATGACAGTTTTTTTTTATCTTTCAACCCTACTTTTTCGCCTGAATTTCAGATTCCTCGTGAGTAGAAAAAATAATCCCTAGGATTATTCCTAGGGATAATCCTAACTCAAGAGTTAAAATGGTAAGCATAGACGACTAGGATGATAAAGCAAGGGAATGCCGAACTTCAAGCACGAAGCACCCACTAAACTTGTCCGTATTCACATTTCTGTGCGAGTTTATTCGCTTTGTCTTTCCTTGGTTCAAGAGAAGGCGGAAACGGTTCCACTTGCTAAAACAGAATTGTGTGCCACACACTCGACCCACAAGTTGAACGTCGCGCGGGAACACCACTTCGACTGTTTTTTGCGGTAGTTTTATGTTTGTGAGTAAGAAGAAAATCCAGACACAATCCCAATACATCGAACTTCATCTTACATCGTTACCATTCTGTGCAAAAAGGATCCTCAGTTTTCTGCCAATATCCTTGATAAAGTAGTTGATTTTCTTGTTTAGACTATATTTTGCTGCTAAACTTAAATTTCCCGCCGAATCGAAAACATATTCGACAGCTGTTTCTCGAATTCGAACCATAAAAATCTTGTTGGTCGCGAAAATACCGGGGGGCCACACGGATGACCGCGGAAACACTCTTTTAGACCCACAACCGAGCCACAAAATTTCGTGGGATCACGGAAAAACGCGGTTGTCTGTTAAATATGATCCGCCCAGGGAAAATTGTATGTCCCTGTAGTTTCAAATACTAGTAAAGTGTTCTTGACTTTATAAACTTTTTCTTTTGTTGTTTTCGTGCGATGGCCCTTGTTGGCTTTTATGCATTAAAGATCTGTCTATCTATGTAATACTGCTTGATGCAGTATTATGATATTGATGCTTTAGCACTAGGTAAACAATGACACGTTATGTTACTTCTTTGTGTAGGTATATCCAGGTTTGTTTGGCTATTTCCAATTCTTTAGGCCTAACCATGTTTATAATTGTTTGAAATGCCTCTGCCTCTCTTTGTGCTCTACGGAGATAAAGTAAACCACATTGACCTGACATATCACAAGAAATCAGAAGGAAAACAGACGAAAATGGTTTTATGAAAGGTCAACGAAAATGCTGAAAAACAAAGTGAATTTTTCGGGAGGACAATCGCCTCCCTAAAATCCCCCCCCCCCCCCCCGCCCAAAGTGGATGAAAACCATCAGACGAAATATCACCAAAACAATGCATCCTCCCAAAATGTTCGCTTTATTTTTCCTTATTTTCATTGGCCTTTAAAAGGCCAACTTTCTGTTCCGTCAAACTTCATGTCAATCCTGGCTTCCGACTTTAGTGCTGACTCCTGGTTGACTTTTCCACGGGGCTAATGCGCGACTCGGTATGAACCGAAAACCTACTCGCTTATTCCCCCTTCAGATAACTTGTACCAAGATATCACGTGTGGTTGTTATGTTTCTCAAGCGCATTCGGCGGCAATTCGTCATTGGATTTTATGAGGGGCGTATTCGGTCAGGCTGATCGTTGCGTAGAAGGTCAGTAGTGGTAGTTTTGTAAATTCTTGGCGGTAGCAATTCTTGCTCAATCACTGTAATGAAAATAATTTGTTCTCTATAACAAAAATAAATCACAGTTTGGCTGCTTATGAATAAGATCACAGATGACAAAATTAGAAAAAACCTATTCTGCTTGTCTCAGTTCCTGTAACAGTAAGAGGACAGCTGTTTCGTCGTACACTGTCGTAAACAGCATTCGTCATAGACACCACGACGAACTCTTGCGCCAATATTTGAGGTAGACTCCTCAGAACTTGAAGAGTCGAAGAAGGTTGTGAGGGGAGAGTCCCTCTCCGAGGCTGAAATAGAGAGTGTTATTAGCCTAGGTGCGTGGAGAGCTTGTTGGATTTGTCTTTTGACAAAGCTGCTTACTCAAAGCACTGAGTGTGACTACGATACCGATGGCAAATCTATGTGTGATAGCCCATGGCACAGTAAATACTTCTTAGGCGTGCCATCTAGTGACACCTCTAGCGAGCAAGACACAGCGGTAAATATGCCAATCGGTTGTGAATCCGATGCAAAAGTACGCAAAGGGGTTATCAGGAAAAGTTAAGGACATGTCTTGCCTATAATACTAACGCAACCTACTTCCGTAATCACTCCATGTATTTCGAAACCCAGAGAACCCGAATTCGTACGATTCATTCAAACCCCTTTAACAAAACCACGCTGATTTTCTCACTTGCCGTGTTTTGCTACCTTCGATCTGTATCACGCTGTTGTCGGTTGTCTGCGAGGAGTATTTCCATCAGAAAACCGGTTATGTAAATTTTTTCCCTCTTTTAGCTGTAAAGTCAACGGGTCTCGGAAAAGGCTTAAAACAGCGAAAACCGTGGGTTATCTGTTGAAAGCACGACCTAGTTTTAAAGTATTCAAATATTTTAAAATAATGTAAGTTGAATAGTAAATACTGCGAGGGGTCCTTTAAAGAGCATTAAAATTAGATTTCCTCGTAAATCATGAGAAATCGAGAGGGTTGGAAGCCCCTATATATTTGATAATCTGGGAGGTGAAGCCTGGCCTTAATGCTACTGGATATGGCAGCCCGATGAAATTTTTGTCTCAAAACTGTAGTATGAAGTTGTACAAAAAAGTAGCATGCAGTACCAACTACTACATGCTTCTATGTCAAGGCTACCGTGTTACTGCATTCTACTGCATACTACTATTAGCTAGACTGGATGCTACTATAGCAAGACAGGATGCTACTGGATACCAACCTTAGGCACATTAAATGAAAGTATTCTTTACTGTTACAAACCAATACATGCAACTTTTTCGTACAGCTATCATACAACTACGCAATTACAAACTTTTCATCGGGAGGGGATTCGTACTTGGATTCATTCACAGCTTTGGGCCATAAGAAGGGACTGTATTGAAAAAGGGTATCATTTTTGTTACAGAACATGCTATGCTGATGCTAGTCATTTTTAATCTACTGTGCGCTGAAAAAAATGTAAATAATGCAGTACGAAACAACATTGAACTTTCGGTAACGATGAGACTGAGCAAGATGAACAAAAAAAGAAGAAGAAACAAGACTAGTCGGGCCGATAAATTGTCCTCCCCAGATGGCAAATGAAAAAAGGGTCAAGAGCAGGAATTTATAGATAGAGAGAGAGAGAGAGAGGTTTATTTAAACAACATCGTAGCTGACGGCTAATTTGCTTTGCTTCACTATACTAATTTAACAAATTAACACATTCTTTTCTACTTACAGTGGACAGTTCTCTTTCCAGGGGGGTTGTAGATACCCCTGCAAATCATTTTGAGCGCATCTGCCAAGTATTTTCCGCAGAACCTCGACTGCCTCTTTGCCATAGGTCCGTAAATTCGAGGCGATAGATGGCGGCTATGGTATGATGCAAGATCGTCAGCGTCAGGAGATGTTAGCTCAGCCATGAAATCGGAGCGATCAGCGTCCATTTCAAAAGCTGATGCGGCGAAGATGGTGAGGACAGTCATGAAAATGGCAGCGGCTTGCATCTGTAAGAATAAAAGAGGCCTGAAATAACATGAGATTTTGACTGGGCTCGGTTAGGGACAGAGTTGCTTAGCAAGGGAACGGACAATTGACCGTACTTCGAGCTTATGCGGTCTAAGATTTTAAGTCCAAGTCCAGCGAGTAGTTGCTTGGTTGGTAGGTCTATTGCTATGTTTGAAACCTCAGGACGAACTTGTTTTTGTATGTTTTCAAGGACCGTCCTTAGAGAGGAGTGCTCTCCTACCCTGGAAAATGGCGGGACAAGACAGCAAAAATAAATTAATACCTACCGGAGGATGATCGAGGGTCAAGAACTCGTTTGTGCCCTTTTTTACAGAAATTTTTAACAAATGAATAGTTAGTGTAATATATTTTATCATGACCAGTGTAATTTAACATCTTCTGCTGAAGAAAGCCACGAAGTTGGTTTATCAACAAACGATACGATTTGAAAGATTTGATTTGAGACTGCGCCGAATCAGCAGATGGTTTCAAGAGAAGAGTACCCTTTTGGATGTTTATCATCGCTTTCAGAAATCATGGAGAACAGGACCCAACCAGCGCACGACGTCATCCACTGCTTCCTGACCGACGATTGAAAATTAAGTGTCTTTTAAAAATGGCGGGTCATAAATATATTACTTACTTATTTACTAGTAGACCGTGACTGGAAAGATGTGATCTGGAAAAACTAACTACAGGGATCCAGTGAACTTTCCGACCGTAAGTACTGGCGACTTCAACAGTCCATACAGCCTTGTCACTAGCAAATGCAATTGAAGGATTTTATGTAAGATTAAATCATATGACTATTCCTAAATAATAATAATAATAACGCTTTTTTGTTGAGCGAAAAGGCCATACAAGATTTAATACAAGTTACTCTTTACAAATAAACTATTACACCTCTGGAACTACGTAAACTAACTGAACTTTTATTCCTGAGACTATATCTTTTAGTCACATATTTATAAACATCCACGATAAATCTGGGGTTCGTAGATTTCAGGATACGGGAAGCAATACCAACCCACCCCCAGCAAATGTTGCTCTCAAATGGAAAGCTCTTGGCAATCTAAGAGGAAGTGGTTCAAACCCTCCTCCTGCAACTTGCAAAGAGGGCAAATGAGAATAACCACTATCTAGCTAGAGAAAAATCTAGCTGATAAATGAAGATAATTCACATCACATCACAAAAAATCATTCGCTAGTATCGAGCGAGAACAATCGTAATTGTTAGTCGCAGGTATTGGTGAGTGGCTCGCTGTCTTTCTTTTAGGCTTTCAATTCTTTCAGTTTTATTTTAATCTTTGGTTTCTTGTTGGTTTTTTGTTTGTTTTAGTTTTCTTGGCTGTTGTTCTTCATTCTCGTTTCGGCATTTTTTCTCGAAATTTTCTGTCTGCGCTGAAGAAGAGAGGCGGTTGTCCTCTCGAAATATTCGCCGTTTATTTCAGTATATTCGTTGGCCTATAAAAACCCCATTTTCGTTAGTTTCTTCGTTGATTTTTTTTTTTTGTTGTTGTTAGCTAATAAATAGTCCGTGAGCCTTGGAGCTGACTAGACCAGTCCTAGAATCCCAACCAGAACTATGAGCGAGGTTGAAATTTTCCCAGGAATAAGAAGATAACAAGCTAAATGAAAGCAATTCGGTATTTTTTAGCAAAAAAGAGGTTGGTGTAGGATACAGGCAAAATACAGCGTTCGACTGAAAAGTTGCTGGTCGGCTTCCAGGACTGTGGAAACCCATAGATGGAATACTGGAAAGTATTTCACTTTACAAAAAACAAATTTTTCGCATGCAAACCGGTTAAAGCATTGTCCGAATAGGCGTTGTAAGGTGTATTACGGCGTATAAAGCTTATTCCAGATTCCTCTTTTCCTCGGGGCGAGCTGTAATAAGATGAATAAGGAAAATAGAGCTCGGCCCTATTCTTCCTTATGCAGAGCCAATCAGATCGCTTGGTTGGTGGGCCGAGGAGAGGCGCAGTGCCGTCAGGGTTGCCAAAGAATGCACAACAGTTCTACTTTGTTGGAAGCTAAAGAAAAACTTTTCTTAAAAAAACACGTTTTTGTTCTATTAAGACTGCTTTCGTCAGTTCGAGGATCAATGCTGTCCATCCCTTATTTTACTAGCTTTTTTACAGTATAATTTGCGTTATTTTGTACTCGTGTACTTCAAGTAGTACTAAGAACCTTTTCGGATATTTTTAGAGCTCGAAAAATTGTATTAACTTGGCAACGCCGAACGCCGCATTGATAAGAACCTCTTGGGTTGTATTTGAACAGGCGTGTGTATTAAGACGTTAACATCGCGTATAGCGTTATTCAGCTTATTACACCTATTAGGACAATGCTTAATGCATTGTCCTAATAGGTGCCTGTTCACGCCTGTTCAAATACAACCCAAGAGGTTCTTATCAATGTGGCGTTCGGTGTTGCCAAGTTAATACAATTTTTCGAGCTCTAAAAATATCCGAAAAGGTTCTTAGTACTACTTGAAGTACACGAGTACAAAATAACGCAAATTATACTGTAAAAAAGCTAGTAAAATAAGGGATGGACAGCATTGATCCTCGAACTGACGAAAGCAGTCTTAATAGAACAAAAACGTTTTTTTTTAAGAAAAGTTGTTTCTTTAGCTTCCAACAAAGTAGAACTGTTGTGCATTCTTTGGCAACCCTGACGGCGCTGCGCCTCTCCTCGGCCCACCAACCAAGCGATCTGATTGGCTCTGCATAAGGAAGAATAGGGCCGAGCTCTATTTTCCTTATTCACCTTATTACAGCGCGCCCCGAGGAAAAGAGGAATCTGGAATAAGCTTTATACGCCGTAATACACCTTACAACACCTATTAGGACAATGCTTAAGGTTCGCGTAGCGCAGGTACGTATCTCCTGACACTACGCCCTCGGCCAGGAGTGCGATGCGTGGTTGGAGGCAAATCATCCGGCGCTTCCCGTTTTTTTCTAGATTTCTCTAGGTACCCATTTGAAGCTGGGTGGACTTTTGGTTTGTCTTACGGGGAAAACGCCACTAACTCTCGCCCGAAACCAAACGGTAGGCACCTACGAGACTCGAAGAAGCGACCCTTCGCTTGGGAATCCAGCGCGCTAACCCATTCGGCCACGGACGGACACACATTACACTTTAGTTCCTGTTTATATCACTTTAATTCCGATTTATCCACCACTGCTCACAACCATCATCAACAGGATATGTGTTTAATTATAAGAAAAAAGGTGCACTACCCTTCAGTTAAAAAGTGGAATCTTCACTTTGCTGTTCATTAACTTTTGGATTTGATGTACTAGATCAGCTTGATGAATGTTGATAATGAGCGAGGAAGACATACACAGATCAATTCATCTGGAGCGCTGAACGGGTAGTAGAAGGGCTAGTTCATGCACCGCTAGTCCTTACCTTGCAATGCTAAGGATGATTTTTGTATCCTAAAGTTTCACCGGGATATAGCTCTAGATCCTTTCCAGCGTAATGTTGGACGCCGACTGCGAGTATCCAGCGGTGAACAGAATGTCTTATACGATTTCCAGCTCATACTCTATGAGCAACTGATGATGCCTAGGGCAGACATGTGTAATCGCTGATGAATGAATATTAATCAGCGGGCGTGGAGTTATTTACGCGTATTTTGACATATAGGGATTGACAGGCAGCGTTCGGTTATTCGACCTCACTCATGGTTGACTTGTTTCGTCTCTTGAAGCTTGCACGCCCATCTTCAAATCACCGAAAGAAAATCGGTCTGGTGGCGGGGTGCCGCACTGTCAAGACTCTAACACCTCGCGTAGGATCCGGGATGAAATTTGTAAGAACAAGCCAAAGGTTTCAGTGGGATCCCAAAAATTTAATATTTGATCCGGACAATCGGGTCTTATAAAGGTCCAGTCTTCGCCAGACTCCTTGAGAGCAGTTTACTAATAAAATTTAGAAACGGATTAAGGTAAATAGTAATCATCTGAGAAGACCAAGTTCAAAATATGGATTCAGCATGTGTGTTTACCCCTATAGCCTGCGTCATATCTACTTTGACGAAAGTTCCTGCCTTACTTCTGCCAAATTTCCGGTTTCAGTCGGGTTCCGGGCGAACTTCTTGTCTTGCAAAAAATTGGAGTTCAAAAACGGATTCAGCGTATCTCCTCTCCTTACCTATGTCGAACCTCTAATCCAGTGGTTCCCAACGGGGGGTACGCGTACCCAAAGGGTTACGCAAGACCCTCGTAAGGGGTGCGCGAATGTCCCGAATTCGGAATTCGAAAATGTCTGCTTTCGTCAAGAAATTAAAGTTTTAGCTTACGAAGTTTCAAATAAACAGCCCAAGTGTCTTACTGATCCTTGACCAGTTTACGCGAGATAATAGTTGCGTTTTTGCTGATACCATGGTATCTGTTACCACGATAACTGGATCTGCAATTAGTCGTTTTTGCAGTTATCGTGGTATCTGATACACGGTGCTCTGCAAAAACGACTATAGTCGAAATTGCACTTTTCGAAGTGATCCCAAAAGAAAAACAGATATCCAGTTACATCACTAAGTGCTAAACTTCTTTCTCACCAATCTGACAAAATTTAATGAAAGTAAGATGACTTTTCAGATACCACGACCAGTTACCACGGTCGGACCGTAGTATCTGAATATCTCATACCACGATAACTGGCCAGATACCACGATAACTCCAAAAACGCCTTTTGACCGTGGTATCAGATACCACGATAACTGCAAAAACGACTTTAGACCTTGGTAACAGATACCATGGTATCAGCGAAAACGCAACTAATGAAATTGACAACCTTCCAGTCTCAAGTATCCAATTTGTTTGTATATTTTTTACACATTAATTCTGATCTTGACAGGTCTTAGTAGAAAAGTAGAACAATGATTCTTCTAAAAAGGATATGCAACCTTAGGAACCTTAATTAGGGGTACGCAAAACGGAAAAGGTTGGGAACCACTGCTCTAATCAACTTCAGAGAACACTTCAGCTTTTAACAAGTTTTCCGATTTCAGCCGGATTCGTGGCGAACTATGTGTTCAGGTAGAAAATGATTGTCATGCACGAATTCATTATGTCTTCTTACCCGTAAATTGAGCAACTAATGAAATTCATATATAACTTTTACTTTTAACAAATTCTCCGGTTTTGGGCCGGATTCCGGGTATCTACTTGTCCGGCGAGAAAATAATTTTCATATTCGGATTCGGCATGTTTCCCTATCCTTAAATCGGACATCTCATCAACTTCAAATTAAACTTTTCTTTTTGAAAAATTTTCCGGTTTTGGCCGGATTCCGGGCGATCTACTTGTCCCACGAGAAAATCATTTTCATATTCGGATTCAGCATGTCTCCTTCCCACAATTCGGACATCTAATCAACTTCAGACAAAACTTTTACTTTTAACAAACTTTCCGTTGTTGGCCGGATTCCGGATGAACTACTTATCCGGCGAGAAAATGGTTTTCATATTCGTGTTCAGCATGTCGTCTTACCCCTTAATAGACCATCTCATTGGCTTTTAAAAAATATTTTTTAGCCCCTTAATTTGAAACCCCTCCCCCTCCTCTAAATATGCAGCTATCGGGCCTATCTATGAACTCGACCTTTTCCTTGACTCGAAGAATCCTCACACCAAGTTTCATCGAAATATCTCATTCCCTTCGAGAGTTAACGTGCTGACAGACGGATGGACGGACGGACCGAGGGACAACTTTTGCGGTGTCATATAGGTATCCCAAAAAGCGAAAGTTAACCAAGAAGTCGTGTGGTGTGGTAAAATACACCTGCCATCTGGCATGTGAAAACGCACTACTTCCTGAAGGTTGCCATGGAGCACGGTGAACGTTTTATTGTATGTGGAAGTTGTGGCTGGAATAGTTACAAGCTTATTAGTTAGTTTATTAGTTACTATAAATGTATGCGTTGAGTTTTTAATATTTGGAATGGTAGTTAGAGTGATCATTTTTTTTTTTTTGTCCAGGTCTAACGGGCTTTTTTGGGGACACATTCATTCATTCTTTGGGATAAAGAAAATTGGTCGCCCGTTGCAGAATTGGCGGGTCAAATTAGGAAGCTGGCTTTTCCGGCAGGCCTTATATGTCTTTAGGGAAGAAGTTTATACCAAGAACGAACATCCGCCCAAAAACTCGTGTCATATTCGTCATTCTATCCTCCTTGTCGACGAATGAATGATTTTAATGGCACTTGCCTTCCGGCCAAGTGCCATGTATCACTTTTCCGTCGGTTGGTCAGTCCGGTGATTCCGAGTTCGGGTACTTCCAGATCTGCTATAACAATGAAACTTGGGAGGCGTATTAGGGATCCGACGAAACTAACCTGGAAATAGTCGCTTCCTCGATCCGACCATCGTGGAGAGAGTGAAGGGAGGGGCATCCGGAATTTTGCGGTATGTGTACTTTTGAACGGGGGATCGGATCTTAATAAAACTGTGTATTTGAAGATACCTCATGTCTCAGATGTAACATTTCAAGTCCGACCCGGATCCGGTGATCTTCGGGGGACTTGGGGGAGAGGAACCAGAAATCCTGTGACAACCTCAGAGTGGAGGGATCGCGATGAAAGGGAGGACCGGACAGGATCCGTGCACTATGGGGGGGAGTTGGAGGGTCCGGAATTCCGATGATCTCGAGTTAATGGACTTCCAGATCTGCTAGGACAATGAGAGGGACTCGACCGTGTTCACTTAAGATTAGTCGCATCCCCGATCCGACCATCGTGGGGCCAGTGGAGGGAGGAGGAATCCGGAATCTTCATGTATGTGTAACTTTCGAATGGGCGATCGGATCTATATGAAAGTTGATATTTAGGAAGACCTCGTGTCTCAGAAGTCTTACTTCAAGTTCAGACCGTATCCGGTAACTTAGGGAGTGTTTGAAAGTGAGGGATCGTGATTAAACTTGGTGGGAAGAACAGGCACGAGCACTAGATACAGCGTTGACAGAATCTGACAGGATGTGTGCACTGTGGGGGGAGTTGGAGGGGGGTTCGGAATTCGGGTGGTCGCTAGTTCAGGTACTTCCAGGTGTGCTAGAACGACGAAACTTTGCTAGCATATTATAGACCCGAAAATGTATTCACTTCGAAATAGTCACGGGGGGGGGATGGAGGGGGGGAAATCCGGAAACTTGAGGCATGCCTAACTATCAAACCAGTGATCCGATCTTAATGAAACTTGACAACTGGGAAAAGTAGCCTACACGTCTCCGATGTTTCTCACTTTTGCCTTAAGGGTTTTGCATACAAATGAATTCCTAGTCCCCTTGAAGTGTGCATCTTAACCGCAGAGTGATCAAGAATACTTTTGACCAAAAGAAATAGTTTCATGATTTACAAGAGCCCGTGATTTTCTTTGCCTCCAAGGTTTTGCTTTTAAATGAGTTCCTTAAAGTGTTCATCTTAACCGCAAAGTACGAAAAATCCTTTTTTTTACAATAGATACATTCTCGTGATCCCCAAGGGCCCATCATCATTCTTGCCTGAAGGGTTTTGCTTACAATGGAATTCCTAGCCCCCTTAAAGTGCGCATCATTACCGCAAAGTAAACTTTCGACAAAACGATACATTTTTATGATCCCCAAGGACTTATGATTCGAGCGTCAAGGGTTTTCCTTACAAATGGTTAAAACAAATCTACGAGTCGACAAATTCCCATAGTCATCCTCTAACCCAACTTTGTAAGTGCCATATGAACTTCTAGCTCTTTTTTTTTTACACAGTATTAGCAGCACATGGACTGCGGATCAAAAGAGTAGAAATTGTGCGAGTGTTTATATTTGAGACCGTCTGTTTTCCATAGCAGGAGTTGAGAGTTCGAAAGTCTTGGTTATAAGGTATTCAGTCCAGTCGAATTTCATGCCACTTGGACAAAGAAGAAAATACCTAGGAAAAGCTAGGGTAACGGATGGTCTTTTCTCTTGCCCGATGTGTGGGCAAGCGCTAGAAAATACTGAACATTTTATCAACGTTTGCGAAGAACATAAGGATTTCAGGATGGAGATTTTTGGGGTGGAGCACGGGGGGATTTAATGCATATGGTTGGTGCAGAGATAGGGAGAAAAATCTTTTCTTGGAATTAAAAATCTCTGAAGGTTCGTCTTTATGGCAATGTCGCACAGGGAGCACTTTCTATAGTTTAGTATGGTTTAAGGTTTGGATTGTGTCTGTAATATATGTAAATTTTGTTCTTTTGTTTTGTGATTACCATGGCCGCAAGGCTTTAGCGTAATAAACTACTACTACTACTACTACACAGATTATAGTAATAGACGGTAATATAGTAATATGATATAGATTATGGCGCTCATTCGGGCCAAGAATTCCATAGTCGGAGGCCGGAGCAGCAATGCGTTGAGAGAAGGAAGAAAATTTCTCGCTATATTATAACTTCTTGTTACTACTAGTACTGCATTTCTTTTAGTCTGAGTTAAAGGACCCCTCTTAATAAATATTCCTTTAGCCAAGCTAACTGCGAATACGGTCACTATGCTCTCACTCTTTCCTCTTTAAGTTCCAGTATTTCAAAATAATTGCATCCTAGGCTCTTCTTTCAACAGACGACCCACGGCTTTGGCTGTTTTAATCCTTTTTTCTAGGCCAGTTGGCTTTTAGCAAATACAGGGGAAAATTTACAAGTTTCTCATAAGTTCAAGTTTTATCTGAAGTTGATTAGACGTTCTTTATATAAGGAGATAGGCTGAATTCATTTCTGAATTTTCTTTTTTTACTGGACAAGTAGTTCGCTCGGAATTCGGCCGAAATCGGATATTTTGTAGAAGTAAAGCAGGAAGTTTCGGTCAGTATCGCTAAAATAGATATGGCTTATAGAGGTATATCAGAACTTGGTTTTCCGTGATGATTAGCCTGACGAAGGCGAAGACAAGACCCAATTGTCTGGATCAAATATTATTTTTGGAATCCCATCAAAGGAACTCGAATGAAGCCAGTGCTCCAGGAGGGATAATCGTAGGATTAAACGAACCTACCTTAGGTGAAGTTTGATCCTGGTTATGCCGACTAATAGGAGCCCTGGCGTAACGAGGATTCATTTGCCCTCCCTTTTGTTTATGATGTTTGGTCTTGTTTCTGATGAACAAACTCTTGCATACATAGGTCGATAGTATCATACGCATCGAAGGTTGCAACAATCAAGGCAAGTGAGAAAATCAGTGACCTTTCGTTAGAGGCGTGTTGCGTAACAACATACGTTCACTGTAAAAAGTTTCTCGAGTAAGGATTAAAGTTAACTGCAGTGTTTGCTACTGGGATTAATCTTATCTTTATTGGGATAAGTTTAATCCGAATTAGAGATGAGATTATCTTTTTAGAGACAACATTAATCTCAGTAGTATATACTGCAAGATTTTTTTGTACAGTATTTATGTTTATTTGAGATACATCCTACCATCTATATGTATTTAGTTGGAGTGACATTTACCCGTTTCCGAATGATCCATAGAAGAAGACGAAGAAAAGTAAATTCATAAAAATAAGTACTGAGAAACCCGGATAGGTTAGATTTATTTATTTATTAAGTTAGAATTTGGATATTGGTACAAGCGAATTTAAGTCAGATAAGTTATTTATATAGTGAAGTGATCAAACGGAGAGAGGTATGAATATTATGTTTATGCTTTCAGGGTTTTATGTATGGACACAAGCATGAAGGTCGTTCTACTTACCTGGTTACCGACGCTACCCAACAACAGGCGCACAAGTCCTGATGAAGTGTTAGAATTTACCTTCTGGAGCGATTACGGAAGTAGGTTGCATCAGTATTATAGGAAAGACAGGTCCTTTCAGTCAAGAACTGATAACGTGAGTTATTAAACGAAGCCTATTGAATTTTTTTAAATTAATTGACTTTGCTCGTATTGTTGAATTTCGTGCTCCAACGTTTGTTTGCTGTTGCCTTCAATCGCTATGTTGTGATTTTCGCTGTTTAGCTTAGAAATTCGTGTCAAAGTGCTACGTCTTTTTTCACCTCACAGTGATCAACAAATGCGCGAGTCGACCTCTTTCAACTTAAGAACAGCCTATTTAATTCATATTTCTGTTTTTAACAAAACTGCCAAAATACGGCCGGAATTAACAGCGTTCGAACTCGCAGAGCAACAAGCTTCGTTCGATTAAAATTTCCACCTTAACAGCAACACTAGTATCATGCCATTTCCAGGGAACAATTGCATTTCTTTCATACAGGGACAATTTCACGTTTTTATTGTCTGTGGTAGTTTCATTAGGTATTTAGAAAACATACATTACCGAGCTTTATTTCGAGAGTAGGCTACTTTCTTTGGCTTCCAGATGACATATATTTGTTTAAATAGTGAAAATTGATCGGTTAGGTACTCCTTTGAATTGTATCAAGATATTTTTGGAAGTGTTGTGATGGATATATTAGCAGGGGTATTTTCTGTCTCTTTCTTTACTACTTCACTGCGATTGTATTCGCTCTGTTGAAATATTCGATATTACTAAGTCCGAAATACGCCAGTGATCCTAGCTAAGGATGATGAACGTCACCCAGTCGAATCCTCAAAATTGACTCAAATCCTAAACAAATCGAAAAACAACAGTTCCGTTTTTGCAGATACCATGGTATCTGATACCACGGTCAAAAGGCGTTTTTGCAGTGATCGTGGTATCTGGCCGGTTATCGTGGTATCTAATATTCAAATACCACGGTCCGACCGTGGTAACTGATCGTGGTGTCTGAAAAGTGATCTCACTTTCATCAAATTTTGTCAAATTAGTAAGAAAGAAGTTTAGATCTTAGTGATAAGTAACTGGATATCAGTTTTTCTTTTGGGATGACTTCAAAAAGTGCAATTTCAGAAATAGTCTTTTTTGCGGAGCAACCCTGTATCAGATACCACGGTAACTACAAAAACGACTAATTGCAGATTCAGTTACCATGGTAACAGATACCATGGTATCTGCAGAAACGCAACTAACGTTTGTTGTGGAGATGTTTCTGGTTCTTTGCTGAGCACACAGAGATTCTTCATCGGAACGAAGAAAGTTCTCCAACAAGAATTTAGTAGTCTAGGATCCCAGCCTTCTAGCCGCGTTGATAAAACCCAAACCGGGCCAAGAACTTGAAGGACGAACACAAGATCCAGATTTCCCGGACGGATTTTCTGCACTTTATCAAGCTGAACAAATACTCCATATGACCAGGGACCCATATATTTCCTGTAATGACTCGCCATTCAGGGGGCTTGTCAAGAAGAGATTTCTGATGCGCTCTTGACCGAGCGTCAGATAGTTCGAGAAATACCCACGGGATAAAATACCCGACTATCCAGATAGACAAAATTTTTCGCAGCTGTTGCGCTGAACAAGGAATATTCCTCTGTAATGGAAGAGTATCCTGGATCTTTTGTCCTAGCTTAGGTACCTGGTGGCATGCTGGCAATTTTGTCTATCTGAGCAAGAACGCCGATTCGACCCAAGCGGAATTTTTGGAAGCTAGGTGAGGCTCGGGCAACATAGCAACATAGAAGCATAGGAAATGACAAGCCCCCTGAATGGCGAATCATTACAGGAAATTTATGGGTCCCTGATATGACTAAGTCCGAAACACACCAGTGAACCTCGGGAGGAACAAAAAACGTCCTCTAAATTTATTCAAATCCTGTGTAAACCAATCAACGACGTTTGTTGCCGTGGCGTATCTGTCTCTTCGCTGGGAACTCGGCGATTCTTCATCGGAACGAAGAAAGTTCTCCTACAAGAATTTAGGAGTCTAGGATACCAGCCTCCTATATAGCCGCGTTGATAAAACCCAAACCGGGCCAAGGAGCTTAGTACGAACACGCGATCAGGATTCCCCGGACGGATTTTCTGCACTCTATCATCAAGCTGAACAAAGACTCTACATGACTAAGTCCAGAACGCACAAGCGAATCTCAGGAAGGACAAAATACGTGACCCAAACGAGCCCTCTAAATTTATTCAAATCTTGTAAACCAATCAACGACGTTTGTTGTCGTGGCGTATCTGTCTCTTCGCTGGGCATACGGCAATTCTTCATCTGCACGAAGAGTTAGTCATCAAGAGTATTGCAACTGTTCGGTATGGAACTGATGATGGTGCCGAAAATCCTGGCAGGAATTCCTGTCCGATACTGGTCCGATACGATACTTTATTGTAAAACGAACTTTCACAGCATTGGGTTGGCGAACTTGCCGCTTTTGACAGGTACATCATAACTGCACAACATCATAAGTAAGTAAGTAATTTAGTACCCAGCATTTTGAAAAAGCGGAGTAAATGAAGAAAATAAATAAAAGACATAAACACACAGATAATAAGATAATAGGTAATAATAGAATATAATAAGGTAATAAGGTAATAATAAGGTGATAATAAATAACAAGGTGATTATACATAATATGGCTATAGTCATACAAAGTCAAGCAACAGTCAATAGTCATAGCCAATCAAAAGAAAACATTAAACTGTTAAAGCATTGTGGGTGTCACACAGCAGTGTGACATATGTTTGTCACTTGTTCAAAACTTTGACAAACGCCAGTACCAAGCTCTTTCTGTGACGCTCGGTTCTTGTACTGATGGGTTCAGAACCGGAACTTTTTGTGCTTTAGCTACAGGTAATCGAGCTTTTGGCGGGCAGTATGGGGCTGGAATAGGTGCTCGAAACTTGGGTGGGACGCAGATTATTCCCGAAATTGGTGCAAAGAGTAGCACGTCGCGCTGCTACGGTTGGGAGGCGGCTTTCATTGAGGAGGATGATCTAACTAAGCTAAGGCACTTTGCCCTGGCAGTAGATAATTCTCAAGGCTCTCTTCTGAATAGTTTCAAGCCTATCAGACTGATCTACCGTCAGGTCAACTCAACTCAACTCAAAGCAGTGGACGGATGAAATCAATATAATGGCGGAGAACATGGGATTTTGGGCATTCAAATTTGGAAAACAGTTTTAGGAGAGACAGAGACGCGCTAGCCTGTTTAATAATCAAATAAATATGAGCCTCCCACTTCAAATCATTCGTCAGTGTGATCCCCAAAAGTTTGTTTTTTTGTGGTAATTATTTCATCTGGTATCGGAGTAGTGAACGATGGCTTTGATTTAAGAAAACTACAGTGTCATGATATTAGATTTCTGGGAATTCACTTTCATTTTCCATTGGGCTGCTTCAGTGGAACATAAGAAGTATTTCCATTGCGCTACTCTTTGGGACGTGGTAAACTTTTCAAACAATCCTGACCGCTGATGCTCAGTGAAAGGCGAGTTTATTACTGAATCTACTGATCATACAAAATACTGAAATACACAGAATGATGAATGAGTGAGGTTGACCAACCGCGTGAAGGGATGACGTATTGGTGCACTCAGTCACAATGTTTATATTCCTTGTGCACCTTTCAAGCAATGACATGTCATTCACGAACTTCCAACGATCGGCTGATTACCTAGCAATGATGTTAATCATTACCGTAAATAATCGAGAACCTCGCCGATGACAGCGCTTCAATTGGCGACCGCTAGTGCCTCAGTTTACTGAAAAAGCGCTAGATGGTGTAAGAGTGTTTTGAACAAGGAGAATTTAATGTTTTATCTGAAGGAACTAACTTTTTAGGCGAAAGATTCAAATTAATGAAAGCAATATTTCAAATGCTGTAATTTCCTGGTCATGGTCCATCGTTAAAACAACTTTCAGTGAAAAACGAATTATAAATAGGTTTTCCCAACTCATTATTTTCCGAAATTTGAACATTAGCCTTAAGCATTGTTCAAATAGGTGTAACAAGCTGCATAGCGCTAAATGTGCTATTTAAGGCGTATTCTCGCCGTTCCCCGAGGACTCCACTTGAGGAGTCCGCGCATTTTTGTTTGTCCCAGGGACTCATTCCCCGTGTTCTCGCGAGTCCCCACGGACGGGGAATGCTACGATTATCATCACCATCATAAAAAAGGACTCGTTTCAGATTCGGAGGGGAATCAGTTTTGCTGGTGTTGGTGCAATGTAAAATTAATTAAAAACAATCAGAAGAATCAAAACCAAAAATAAAGTGGATCCAGACTTCTTTCGTCAACTGCATATTTTTTTTCGAACAAAATCCATTTTGGAAGCATTCCCCGTGTTCTCGCTGTTTCTGTAAGCGAAGTCCGCGTGGAGTGACTCCCTCTGTTTCCGCCGTTCCCTTCCATTCCCCGAGGCGTCCTCGGGGAATTGCGAGAATACGCCTTTACGTCTTAATACACACTTTTGTTCAAATTGAAAGTAAAAGGTTCTTATCAATGCAACATTCGGTTTTGCCACACTGATACAGTTTTTCGTGTTTCTAAAGACAATTTGACGTCCATTATATTGTAAAATACTGCTAAATTAACGGAAGGACAGCATTGGTCCTGGAACGAACAATAAGCAGTGGTAATAGAACAAAAGGTGTTCTTTTGAAGAAAAGTTGTTACTTCCACTTCCAACAAAGTAGAACTTTAGTGCTTCCCGTGACAACCCCGGCGACGTATCACCCTACGATTTTGTTCACTTCTCTCCGGGACATTTCGGATTCAAGAGAAAGCGGTAACAAGGACTGTAATGACCAGATCAGGCCCCTTTGGAACTGGAGGATGGTCTCTTAAATCCGGTGTAATGCCTACGGATGTCTGTCGGGACGCCACAGGGCGGAGTGGAAGGTCATAAGCTCAAGATGTACCGTTTGCAGATCCAAAACGGTTCCGGGCACTGTCGGGCAATTGGTGTGTGGGGGATGGGGGGATCTTTTCGTAAGCTTAAAGCGTTGAGATTGGGTAGAAACTTTGTGAACAGGTGGATTTGTGATGGTACAGTTATAGCGAAACCACTGACCTAATCAAGTTTTATCCTTCCCCCTCCCTACATTCTGACTCCGACTAGCTCTACTGGAAAACACTAGAATCTTAAAGAACAACTCTTACTACAAATAGCCTTTCCGTGACAAAATAGAGCAGCAATACCGTTTTTCAAAAACACCATTACTTTCTTCTCGAAATTAGTGATTTTCGTGTTAGCGCTTGTCAATCATATCCTGCCTTCCTGCTTCCGCTTGTCAATCATATCCAGCCTTCCTGCTTTTTACGTGGCGGCTGGACGCATAACATTTGAAAATTAAATGTGCAGTGGTTCAAAAGTGGGAAAACCACGCAAAACAAAAGAAGTCCAAAACAGAAGATAGGCCTGATGACCTACCATGTCTTCCGAAATGAAAATCAACACATGGTTAAGTTGGCAGATAAGACGGACCTTTCCATTTTAAAATTCAGAGATTGGTAGCAATGCCATCTAGTAAGGTACAGTAAGGTACATCCATCTAGCCTTCTCTGCCGAAAAATACAAAAAGATTGGCTCATTAGTTTTCAAGAAAATTGAAGTTGATGTTTTAAGAGGCTGCTTTGGAAAAATCTGATGGCAAGAATTTTTTGTGATATTTCTGGTTTGGAAAACTATAAGTGTTTGGGATTTTGTTACCAAACAGTTCCGCCTCTGTACCTTCTTTAGAAGTGATGAGACCGGATGACACCTCCATTCTGTGCCATCTAGCGAGTTTGGTGACAGTTTGTTTAAATTCTACCCGTTGCAAATAACACGGACCACATGATTTGCCGGTAAGACGGACCGGGGGTCACCGGGGGAAGGGCCTGGGGGGGGGCCTTAAAGACGAGCAATGATGAGATGCAAATGTCATTCTGCTTCCCTCATACAATCTTTAAAGTCTTTGATTCATGTGGGCCGAGAAGGTGGGAGACACCATCATTTTTTGATGGATCTGATTTTACAAACACACTGTTACCTTTGTTTTCCCCAGAATCCTCACGGTAGCCACCGTTATGCAGAAAATACTTGAACACAATTCACTCTTGAACGTCAATCCGCCATTGCTACTTAACTATTTATTGACCTCCTGACGATTGTCAAAGATTACTAGACGCTTCGAGAAGGCATGTAAGAGGATTACAAGAACTAAGTACATCACCATGTGGACGTTTAGATGTCGAAAGAAGAAATCATCGGCCAGTTTGACATTTTTAGGTCTCGGAAGCTGAATATTATTTAGCTCAGTTTCAGAATCTTCAAGAAATCACTATAACAAATTTAGTAGAATTTACGGCGTTTGTTACTGTCATCTAGTTTACATCCTTAATTCTTTGGACTTAAAGATCATTTACATGGCACGTATTTTTCCCCGGAGACGAAAAGGGAAAGTGTTCACACAGGTACTCAGGTATTTTTCAAGGGAGAGTACTGTCATGTGGCAATACATTACAAGGTTGTAAGACTCAGGATATCTCTCTACAATGGATACCAACATGTGTTCATTTGGACCACTTTTTACACGGGCAAAATCAAAATTATTCCTCGAAAATCCAATTTTATTGTTGCTGACGTCGAAGAATACCCATCGACAAACAAATACCCGGGTAAAAAGTTCGCAAAATTGAAGTCCAAAATACCCGGGTTTTTGTTGCTGCTGCGGGGAAAAATACCCGCGGAGTACGGGTAAATACCCTCCGTGTAAACGTAGCTTTACGGGAATTAACAAGAAAAAAAAGAAAAAAAAATACTTAAAGAAATCGATCATACAAATAATTAGTCTACTTTTTCTACACATTTTCCGTATGCCTGCTACAATAAAAACGTTCTGTTAGATCCAAAGTCAAACTATGATTCCATACTCCCATGTGGGGCGCTTCTGACCAGCGCCGCTAGATGACCCAGCGGTCGGATCGAGCCGTGGCTTCATCTTGGGTCTTGGGTGGAGGGGTTCTAGACGTTGCAAGTGCTAGAATGCTTATGATATAATTCCTTTAAGAAACCAGCGAAAGAGGTAGAACCAGTTGAAAGCTGCTTTGACGAAGCTACCAAAGCACAGCACGTCTGGAGGAGCGGCATGACAGGCATCACTTCATACACTTCATCTTGACTTTTCTGGCTTCAGCGTGTTGAAAAGAGCTACCAAGGACATTACTGTCTTTACTTAATTCATTTATCTGAAATAAATAACCTAAGCTGATTATGAGAACTATGATCCGTCTTGCCCCCTCTGGTGGTCCATCTTGCCACCCCCTTCGGATAAGACGGATCTTTCTACCAAAATTTGCTTTATCTCAGAAACCGTAGGGAGGAAAAATTTCCAAAAAATAGCAAGGACGCAGGGATGAATAGGCTATCCGGCGGGGAAAAGTTCATTTCGATGCTCCAGAAACAGAAAAGGAAGCAATCGAAAAACCGTCACTGGGTCCGTCTTACCTGTCTCTCCCCCTACAGGTCCGCACCTGTTCGGTTGAAAGGGAGTTGCAGGGAGTTAAAAACTGTGCTTCTGTGACGATTCGGGATTTTCTAGAACTATTGAATCCCGGTATTAAGATCCTGATAATTCTTGTATCGGAAAATTACTGAATAACTTCGGACGGATATTTCTGATTTGGTATAGCTGTACACCGAATCATGGTTATTGTACCGAATAATTATGTAATTGTGCATCAATTGCCTATTCTGGATGCTGTATAACTACTGAAAACCGATAATGATACCGAATAATTCCGGTAGCGGAAATTACCATGTATTTTTAGTAAATTTTTTTGAGTCAAAACTCGTGAGAATGGCGTGCCGTACAATCTGAAATGTATTAGTCCGGGTCGGATTATGGGGGGGGGGGGGCTAGGAGGGGGTTCTCAGAAGAGCGTAAGCGAAAATACATGCTAACTCTTGCAAGTACCACAATAACCGAATTCATAGCTTCACAGAAAGAGGTAGACAGACTATCTGTGAAGAAGAAGAGAAACAAACAGTTTCGGGAGAAAAAATGCAGTCGTCATAAGTACTGCGCATCCTTTAACCGATTTCCACTTCAGCGACATACATTTGTGTGACCAAAAGGCGGTGATTCAGACAATTTTGGTAAGGTTGTCTTTGAAATATCATTCATAGCGTCGCTGCGTAGAAGGTCAACAGTGGCAGTTCTTGCTCAATCATTGTAATGAAAGTAATTTGTTCTCTATAACAAAAATAAATCACAGTTTGGCTGAATATAAATAAGATCACCGATGGTTAAATTAGAAAAACCTAATCTAGGCGGACTGGTTCAATTCCTATAACAATACGAGGACAGTTCTTTCACTGAACAGTATCGCAAACAGCATTCGTCGTAGACACCACGACGAACTCTTGTGCCAATATTTGAGGTAGAGTCCTCTGAGACTGAGGAGTCGAACAAGGTTGTGAGAGAAGAGTCAGTGTCCGTGGCTGAAACAGAAGGACAATGTTAGGCAGTGTTTCGCTAATAGCTGTCAGACAGACTATAGGAGGATCTGTTCTCCTAGTCTAATTATTCACATCCTCGCAGGCAGTGCTTTTGTTGTTCTATTTTATTCATTTATTTGCAGAGCTGGTGGACTCCGACTCTGGACTCGTCTCGAGACGGTCTCGAGACGCCTTTTTCAAGGACTCGTCTTTCACGGAGCTGTCCGTCCGCCAGAACTATGGACTCGGACTCAGGACTCGTCTCGAGACGCCTTTTTCAAGGACTCGGGCTTGTCTCGGACTAGGATTTGCTGGACTCGAGACGCCTTTTTCAAGGAC
The DNA here is from genome assembly GCA_030848855.1 of Branchinecta sandiegonensis. NCBI lineage: Eukaryota > Metazoa > Arthropoda > Branchiopoda > Anostraca > Branchinectidae > Branchinecta > Branchinecta sandiegonensis. Next base: position 25,016,005 of record JAUPMV010000001.1, on the reverse strand, counting down.
TCGGACTCGTCTTTCACGGAGCTGTCCGTCCGCCAGAGCTATGGACTCGGACTCCGGACTCGTCTCGAGACGGTCACGAGACGCCTTCTTCAAGGACTCGGACTTGTCTCGGACTCGGATTTGCTGGACTCGCAGCAGCTCTGTTTATTTGTGACCCGCTTTTTGTATAACAGCGGAGTATGAGTAAAATACACAAAACAAAATACACATATTAAAACACTAAACAAAACAATGTAAATAAACATGACTACGTTATTTCCATATAGTTTAAAAACACACTAAATAGACTTAAAAAATCTGTTTCTAAACTCTGGGTCGTATTTGGTAGTGCAACTATTTTACTACTCATACAATTTTATTGTTACGTCGCGTTGCATTTTCCGCTTCCCGCCCATAGTTTCCAGCCAAAACTCAAGAAGCAGAAGTAATCCAATCAAGCATGAGTTTTGCGATAAGATCCTCGGTGGCTCAATGGTTATTTCGCGGTGGTAACTGAAGCCGAAGGTCATGGGTTCAAATACTGCTCGAGGAGCATGTTTGTCTTTCAGTTCACCACTTATAGCTTTCACGATAAATTTTGCAATGAAATTTGTATATTCTAGAAGTAATTCTCGAAATTGTACCCCCCCCCCCCCCCCCAGATCATGGGCAATTTGGCACAGGTTGCTCGGTGTGTTAGAATCGTGAACTGAGAAAGGGTATCAAATTCAAGCGTGGTTTACTTGTAGGCATTGGGTTCTGGATGTGTGTTTGGGGGGTATCATCCCCCGAAACCCTCCTGTGTCAACTGTAAGTGGTTCTAAGGCTGTTCATGCAATATGACAAACGTGTTACTTTCACATTCTATGTTTGAACGCATGAACACTTGTTATCTTGCCGTTCACTGCGAAGCTTATAACCTTTACGATGTTTCTTCCGTCTATTGTGGAGCACATATATACACTGTAAAAAGTCTCTAGTAGTTTCACATCACCGAATTCGGTGATTTTTATTCCGAATTCGGAGAGTTAAAATCTGAATTCGGAGAGTTAAAGTCCAATACAGGATTGAAACGCTAGAATGCAAAATACTGCAGATCAGTACAACTTCTGCAAAATACTGCAGATCAGTACAACTTATCTGCAGTATTTTGCCTTCTGGCGTTTTAATCCTGTATTGGACTTTAACTCTCCGAACTTGGAGTTTAACTCTCCGAATTCGTAATAAAAATCCCCGAATTCGGTGGTGTGCAACCACTAAAGTCCGATGCAGGAGAGGCTTTTTACAGTGTATAATAGCCTACTGAATCATGTGGAAGGCCATCAAATTGATTTTCTTCCGGAATCCAGACACGCGGAATCTTTTTGACGAGGCGTATCGGATCCATCCGATTTTTCTTCCGGATACCAGATCGCCGTTTTCGACGGGGTGTATCGGAAGATGGCGCCAGGCCAAACACGTCCAGGGCTCTTTACATTCAGATTCTGGAATCTGGGTGGATGTCATAGACCGTAATAAATTTCAGGGACACAATAGGAAGGGGTTGATAAAAAAAAGGTAGAATGATGGGAAGTTGTGATGACAACTATCCCCCTTTGAAAAATTAAATAAGGCAAAGAAGAAAATAGACTAGTCGAGCATAACAATTTCTTCCTTTAGGTATATCTAGCTCCGGCTATTTGGAATGATATCCCAGTTGTCATTCGGGAGGCTGAACACATTGGGTCATTTAAAGTAAAACTTAAAAAAACATTTATTGGGAGAGGGGAGTTAATTTTCTTTTTTTTCTCTTTTTTTCATATGTTTTTTTTTCTTTTTATATTTTGGTATTAAAGGTTAATTTAGAGAAAGTGGTTTTTGTCCATTTTTTTTATGAAATTTGATATAGGTTGAGAATCAGAGGATTGCAGTCGTCCATCATCAGGCTTTTATGAGCCTTCCCCGGGCGGTTGCGTGTTCTTATAGTTTATTTTGTATTTAAATATTCTTTGAGCCCAAGCTGAAACAAACCTGTAATAATCAAATGTTTATTACAGGTTTGTTTCCTTCCCCGAAGTTGAACCAGAGGATTGACAGCCTGACGAGGACCCTTGCCAAAAAGGGCCGAAATATCGCTGATAAAGAATCGTAGCTGACGTACCCGTTGTAAACATTGTTTGAATAAATTTTGTATTTAGTAGTAAATAAAGCAAGTCAAGTCAAGTCCCTTGATGACAGGTGGAAAAATGGTAAACAACAGAAACGTAAATGTCTTATTTCTACTTACAACGGACAGTTCTCTTTCCAGGGGGGTTGTAGATACCCCTGCAAATCATTTTGAGCGCATCTGCCAAGTATTTTCCGCATAGTCTCGTCGACTGCCTCTTTTCCATAGGTGCGTAAATTCTAGGCGATAGATGGCGGTTGTGGTACGATGCAATGTCGTTAGCGTCACGAGATGTCAGCTCTGCCATGAAATCAGACCGATCGGAGTCGATTTCAAAAGCTGATGTGGCATAGATGGTGAAGACAGTCATGAAAATGGCAGCGGCTTGCATCTGTAAGACAAAAGCAGTTTATTTCCATTTTCTTTTAGTGGTTTGATAAGAAAGTTTATGTCAGCAATGAAACTCGCCATTTGCCTCTTTTTGGGATCCCAAAACTTAAGTGGAGGGATACCTATGACATCGCAAAAGTTGTTCATCTGTCTGTCCGCACGTTAACTCTCGAGGGGATTGAGATATTTTGATGAAACTTGGTGGCAGGACTTGGTGTACAGGTCAGGTTCGAAGATGGGCTCTGTAGCCCTATATTTAAGGGTGGGGGAGGGGTTTCAAATTAAGGGGCCAACAAAATATTTTTTGAAAACTATTGAGATAGTTGATTGAGGGGACTAGTAGTTCATTCGGAATCCGGCAAAAACCGGACTCAAAATTTGTTGACCAATTTTCGGCTATAGCAGTCCCTCCCCTTTCTTCGCACTAGTGTAGCTCTGCGCCTGGACGATATGAATGTTGGAGAGAGCTAGTATAATCGAAGGTTGAAGGGGTTGAGTTTGTATATGTTGTCCCAAGCTTGGTAGGGGTTGATCTTTGTTGTTGAAGCTTAGTATGAGGATTCATTGGCAAAGTATACATATTTAGAGGCAGAGGAGGGTTTTGAATTTACGGGAAAAACGCGTATGTCTTATGAGCTAATAAGATATTCGTTGAAGGAGTAAGGAGGTCCGCTGAATCCATATCTGAACTTAGTTTTCTTGCTGGACAAATGGTTCATGACGAATTCGGCTGAAACTGGGCAGCTCAAAGTTGTTTCTGAAATCGATTAGAGGTTCGATATCGGGGCAAGGAGACATGCTGAATCCATTTTTGAACTTTATTTTAAAAGTAAAACTATTCAAGGAATCTGAGACTGAGACTGAATGGCGAAGACATGACCCAATTGTTTGAACCAAATGTTAGATTTTTGGGATCCCATCGAAACCTTTGGTCTTGTTACTCTAGTACGGTCGGTGTAGTCACAATGCGTGTAGTCCACTGGGTAGCGTATAAACAATAAAATAAATAACGTATCGCACTTTTTTTTTCTTCGTTAATTTCTTATTCTTTTTCTTTCATTTTGCTTCGCGATCACGGCACATCATGTTATTTTGTGTGTTTGACAAACTTGTCTTACGTTTTGGTACATGAATAGAAAAAAGTACATGTTCTTGTCAGCTGCTTATTTTACAAGATCATATATTTTTGAAAATCTCGCCAAAACAGCACAAAACTCTTCAGTCGATTACGTTATGCTGTTTACTTACGAGAAAATGATATTTTTGTGTAAACCAGTAACTTTTGTTTGAAGATGACCCAAGCCAAGGTCAAGAGTAATTCACCTAAGCGATACAAAATGGTGTTGTGTGTATTATAATGAAATGCATTGTAAGAAAATCTCTTTGCTCCAACAGGTACATTTTAATTTAGGTTTTGTCGGACAGTTAAACCTCTCTAATTAGTATGTTTTCTATAGGCTTGTTCTCATGCACTTCACATTTCTTTTTATTCACATCAGAGGCGTCACGTATGGAGGGGGGGGGGGGCGATTTTTCCGCCTATTTTTTCTAAAGAAAAAAAAGTTGGTAAAAACGATCATCCAGTTGGTAAATACTTTGTCCCCCCCCCTCTCCGCCATACAATTTTGGCTCACACCGATTCTGATTGACATTCTTTTTGCTCCATCTAAGAGTTTTCCAGATGAGCATTTTTAGAATAATGACCTACCTGCAATTAACCGTTCAAAGGAAAACTCGACCGTCACTACTGCGTCAATGTCGAAATAATTATTCCTTTTAAATCAATCTCCTCGTGAATTACGGAAGCTTTCCGGTCACACTTCCAAAAGGAACTGCAGACGCATACTTTGATTTCACTCGGAAATCATTTAAATCTTGTTTACGCTTTTTTTGAATTTTTCATGCGTTTTGCATGTGCAGATAGAAAAGCTTGCCAAAAATAAAATTTCTCAGAACAGAAAATTACGGCAAGCTTTTTATTTGCGTGGGTTCGTCTATCTGACCGTCCCTGAAACCGGATTGCTGGTCATCTAAGTTATGTTAGTTTAACTTGCTTTAACCAACTGCACATTTTGCACCGTAAAGTGCACTTGCACCAAGTGCCCGGCGCCGACACCGGGTTGCCACGTGTTAGAAAATTAAATCAGCATATTTAGAAGAATTGAAAGATGAATGGTCGAATCGCGCAGGGTATTGTTAAAGGACCAGTCGTACCTATATTGCCTGTGCAACCTACTTGCTTAGTTGCATTCATTAATTCTCCGCCCGGAGACCAAATTTCACACATTTCAGTACAATTTCATTGCAAATTTCATACTACCACAAACGAAACCTCCCTAATCTTTGCATTTGTCACTATTTTCCACGCGCATTATGCTCCCGACGTGTGTTCGCGTATCATGCTATCTATGCATAAAACCGGCTGAATTTTGCCGAGTTTTTGCTAGAATTCAATGGGCCTGGGAAAAGGCTTACAATGGCCAAAGCCGTGTGTAGTTTCTTAAAGGTTATCAGAATAGGGCTAAGATACGACAGTCTGATTACCCATCATATTTTTACTTAATCAGGCTAGAAGAACCGACAAAAACGCGTCACTTCGTTACTTTGTGATCCACGATTCTTGAATTTTACCTGACGTAATTTCTCTTCCATAACTGTTGTACCCCTATACGGACGCAGCTCTATGTTTGAAATGTTTAGCAACTACAGCGGCAGCCAATCGCCGTAATTCATGGCGGACTTGCATTCTTCAAGCCAAGAAGATGAAAGTAACATGGGAAGTGAAAGTGACCAGGAAGCACGGAACAGAGGGCTATCTTCGGATGTAATTCTGCAATCTAGAATCGAACATTTCAAAATCTTCGCTTTGTTAGCCATTGAAACACACGCTTTTGCAGACATTGAAATTTTCCGCGACCAGCGGAGATTCCAAACGTCACTACTAGACTACGCGACGTAAAAAACAAAAATCCCTTACATGAGTCAAAATAATTCATTGTATTCAAATCAAACATATAAAAATAAATTGGCTTTTCAGTTAAACTTTAAAAGCAGAGCCTGGTTTTAAAGTATTCAAAGAGTTTCGAATAGTGGAACATAAACAGTAAATAGTGCTAGGAGTGCTTTAACAGCAGTACAGTGATTTCTTCATGTGCGATTTTTCCGAGCGCAGGATTGGCCAGAAAAACCGGTTGTCTCTCATAAAAGCCAAGCGGTTCACATACACACACACAACCGTAACGTTATTTTCTGAAATTAAAGCATGCTTGCAAATGGCTTAGATATGTCTGAATATTGGAACAGAAACTGGAACTTGTGCTTTGAAGGATAAAGAACCTTTCTTCAAGAAATTCTCGTCAGAGGAGCTAATAAGTCTAAGTTATAACCATAATATAGCCAGATAAGGAATAGTTGATGAAGAAGCTTATCCTTCAAGCTGGAAAGACCAAAATCTTCGACTGAACGAGAAGACAACTAGTCAATTTAAAATGCTTTTTTTTTAAGTAAACAAATGGTTTTTTTTCGCAAGACTAAGGCCAAATAAACCATTTTCGGAAAACTTGCTGCCCAGATAAAACAACGTTTTGAACCGCCAGCAGACCCTGCAAAAACGCATGCTTGACAAAAAAAAATATGCAGTGACTGCAAGGATATCTACAGGTTTCAAGCTCGTGCACCTCTGACCCCTTACCTTGGTAACGCTAAGGACGATTTTATCCTAAAGTTTCACCGGGATATAACTAGATCCTTTCCAGCGTAATGTTGGACGCCGACTGCGAGTATCTAGTGGTGAACAAAATGTTTTTATACGATTTCCAGCCCATACTCTATGAACACTTGATGATGCCTAGAGCAGACATGTGTAATCACTGATGAATGAATATTAATCAGCTGGTGTACAGAAAATGTGTTTACGCGTATTCAGACGTATAGGCATTGACAGGTCCGTCCTTCTCCTTTCCCTTGTTTCACGCTCGTTTAGTCTCACTGCGAGTGATTTCTCTCATCAACTAAAGCCAGTTATGATGCGGGAAAAAATTGGTGTAACCTCGTTTATGCTAAAATTTGACACTAATAACAACAATAATTAATTTTGGGCCGACAGAATAAAACTGAGCAAAACAAACTAAAAAAAAAAAGGAATCAAATCAGGATTCAGGATTCAACAACTTTACTAACAAAAATTCATTCCGGCTTGACGACCGGTTACAAACAAAGCACATACGTGCTTGAAAAACGCAACCAGCACACATTTACCATATTATCTAACTAATCAAACTTTCACTAAAATACACTAAAATCAATTAATTAATTTGTCAATTAGTCCTCTCTCGTCTTCCAAACCCTCTACTCACCAACTACACTCAAGGAGATGTTTGTTTAACCGATCTTTAAATTGCGGTACACTTCCCGCTTCTCGAATTGAGTCTGGAAAGGCATTCCAGACCACCGTACCTGAATGCCTTGCCACATGACTAGAACGAACCGTACTTCTTGGCTCACTTACCAGGTCTCCAGCATGCCTCGTAGCATGTCCGTGATAAAATGAGTTAAAACGAAAAAAAATACTAAAAACATCAGGCGCGAAACCATTCAGACTCTGAAACACAAAAATACCAATTTGGAAATCTCTAATTTGACCTACCTTCAAAATTTTAAGTTTCCTAAAAATTGACTTAGTACTTAAAACTCCTGTACATGCAAGAAATAGACATACAGTTACAACAAACAGGGAAGAAATGGGTGTTTCCGAGTTATATCATTGTAGAATTTGTGTAAAGAAATTGATCAAATTAATTGTATGGAAAAGAACTTTTAAATCAGCTAGTCTTCTCTACTCCACTCTAACTAAGAATTTAACGTCTTTTGGGAAGAAGTTCAAAATCGCTGACAATTTTTCGTAAAAACGGTCGATTTTTTTCTTGGAAACAGTCGATTTTTTTTGAAAAACAGTCGGTTTCTCGTAAATATAGTCGATTTTGTCATAAAAACATTAGTTTTTCTTAAAATAAGCCGATTTTTCGTCAACACAGTCGTTTTCTCAATAATCATCGTTTTTATCTACAAAAACAGTCGGTAAAAATGACCAGTTAGTCGGTAAATACCTTGCCCCCCCCCCCAAACATTTTGGCTAGTAACGCCTCTGAGTAGAGGTATACCTTAATTACTTTAAAATACCTTACATTGCACTTCGGAGCAATCTAAGATATATTCCTGAATGCTATACTTATTTGAAAACTCCTCTATATCTTTCATTGCCTTGGTTTTGTTTCGTCCTTAAATAGCAGTCAAGTGAAAGGTAAAAATAAATGGATATCCGCTAACAGTAAACTGTTCTTCTGGCATAAGCAGGAAGTGCTGTTTGACTTTTTTTGTTTGCTCTTCGGTTGTTCAAGAAGTTTATAAGTCGATCCGTAGCGCCTATGGGCGCATCGTCCCCAACCGGGGGCGCTATAATCGTAAAGCTTTGGGAAATTTGTACAGCACCTTCTGCGCTCCTTCTATACTATTTCGTTCTGGCGTCACACATGTTCTGCGAAAGAAGGAGATTAAGAAGATGAGATCATGTTATTTTAGATATGCAAAGCACCTGCTCCACTTGTCGAAATTATGTCATAACCATACATTGACGGAGAAATTCAAAATTCAAGACGCAAGTGTTACCCTTTTGGATGTTTCGTCATCACTTTCAAAACTCATGGACAACAAGGCCGAACCAGCACACGATGTCGACCACTGCTTCCTGACCGAAGATTAAAAATTAAGTGTCTTTTTCTGTGTGTATATATGTGTTTTGTTTATTTTCTTTATTTTCGTCATCTACTCCGCCTTTTCAAAATGGCGGGTCATAAATAAATTGCTTACTTACTTACTTACTTCTTATTCTTCTTTAGTTACTTTACCTGTTTTGCTGTTGACAGTGACAGTTGACTTTTAGAACAGAATAGATGTCACAGCGTCACCGCCGAATTTGACCTTTTCGTCGCAAAAAAAAATGATGAATAACTTAACACTCTATCACTCTATAGTCTTGTCAGGAAATAAAAAAAACACTAAAAAGGACTAACTTATCGGTTCTTGTACAACTCAACAAATGCTGGAACAAAATTATAGATACAGATAGAATAGATATTCTTCGTCCTCCGTTGGTGTACCGTAGGTTGTTTCGTTTGACGCAATCTTCTGGGTGAAATTACGCGCCGCGCAGCAAGATCTGCAAATTTTGAAATAAAAAACGGAAGGAGCAAAGTTTTCAAATTTAAGCTGAGATATAATAATCTGGATATTAAAAAAACGCTTTCGGCCAGTATTTTGTAACAAAGTTACCAGGTGTGATTTTAGGTTGTCTTTTTGCCACCATTAAAAGTATGCCTCTACTGTACTGCATTTCCCTTAATTTTACAATTCAGGCACCGATTAGCAAAATATATAAAATTTGAAAGAGAAATGTAATGAAATTCATAGAAAAGTTTTCAAATTCCAGCTCACATATGATACTGTGGCCATGGAATAAACGATTTCGGCAAGTAATTGGCCGACAAGTGCTGAAACAAGGCCGGATCCATAGCGTCCAAATCTGCAGCGCCCCGTACTTGGTTCGACCAAGAACAAATAAGACAATGGAACCTCCGTTATTGGTTTCTGACTATCGATATCCCGACAAAACTGAGCAGAGCGTCGACTTTCAGTCGACGCCCGTCTACTTCCCTCTTTGCCGCTGCGCATATCAGAGGAAAAGAACGTAGCGGCGTGCAAGACCCGCCCCTGCAGCGTGTCATGTGTGACTTCACAATGGTAGACAACCAATAATCTGTTACTCTCAAAATTTCTTCTGCGGGGCTCTACTGCGATGTAGCTATTTGCAGAGGTAATGAATTTTGATGTTCCGCGTAGCCTACCCTTCGCTCGGTTGCATCGGACAGGGCATCGGGAATCTGTTCGACTCCGCATGGTCACATTACAGACAACGGAAGACGGAGGTTTCCCCGCTTATTTGTTCTTGGTTCTACTTAAATCTGCCAGATATGATGCGGCCAGTTATGATCAACACCCGTATAAATTCTTGTGAAGGGAAGAACTGCGTTTTCTTATTTTCAAGGAACAATTTCACATAAAAATGCATTCCGAGCTTTATTTCGAGAGTACTTTCTATGGCTTCCAGATGACATATATTTGTCTAAAGTATCGAGAGTATAATCAAGTATAATCAGTTAGGTTCTTCTTTGAATCGCACGTGTATCTTTGGAATAATTGTTCTAAATGTTAGCTGGAATATAAAATTGATTGCTCAGAAATTAAAAATAAAAACTTAAAAGAAATACAAAAAAAAGTTTAAATTAGAGTTTATTATATAGGTTATATTTAAACATTGAAGTTTAAATTTTGGATTTTGAAAATTAGACTATTTGTAGTTATCGTGACTATGTGTCTGGTGGAGATAGTTTGTAACAATTGGGTACGGTTGGAGTTTATATTTGTAGTTGTGATGATGTTCGCATATGCGAAAAAGGTATACAAATTATCAATGAAAAAAAGAGTTAGTAAGAATTATAGTAGAAAATATAGTATATTAAAAAAATCTTTTGATTGTTAATTCGAGATTAACAGAATACTTTGAACAGTTGAAATGGAGATTCCCAGTTTTGAAGTCTAATTAGCATTGTAAGGATTTTTTTTGTTTTGGAGAGAGAGGTGACGTTAAATAATTTAACAAGGATTATGAACGTCAAAGAATGGAGGAAGAATCGTAGCTCAAAAAGTCAAAAACATGATTTTTGTATAGACAAGATGCCAAGGGGGTTTAAAAACAAGAGCTAGAAGCTCGTATGGCACTTGCAAGGCTTGGCCACTGGGTGAAAGTAGGAATTTGTCAATTCGTGGGTTTGTTCTTATCATTTGTAGCAAAACCCTTGAGATAAGAATGATCATGGGTCCTTGGAAATCAAGAGAATGGATCATATGGTAATGCATTTGGCTGTGATGATGCGCACTTCAAGAGCGCTAGAAATTCATCTGTAATCAAAACTCTTGAATAAAAAATGACGATTAGCTCATCGGGAGCATGAAAATGTATATTTTACTCAAACGTATTGTTTGTAATTTAAGGAATCCAGTTGTAAACAAAAGCCTTGAGGCAAAATGATCATGGGCTCATGGAGATCACTAAAATCTATATTTTGCTTCAAAGTATTTTTTGTATTTTATGGTTAGGATTAGTACTTTAAGGGATAGTCGGATCTGGGAAATGACAACTTCTAAGCCAATCTTGTTATGTCTCTACTGTCAAGCCAAGTTTCTTCGTCCTAGCACATCTGAAAGAACCTTAATTCGCGATCACCGGAATTCCGGACCCCCCTCGAACACCCCCGACAGTGCCAGAACTCGGTCCGGTTCTGTAACTGATGTATCTAGGGTTTGTGCTTGTTCTTCCAACCAAGTTTCATCCCAATCGCTCAACTCTAAGCGTGTTACAAGATTCCGGTCCTAAGATTCAGGATTTCCGTCGCTCCCCCCCCCCCACAATGGTCGAATCAGGGAACTGACAAATTTCAAAGGCAACCATGTCAAGTCTCTAATATTCAAGATAAGTTTCATCGTCCTAGCACATCTGGAAGTAACTTAACTCGTGATCACCGGAATTCCGGACCCTCCCTCTAACTCCCCCACAGAGCTCGAATCCGGTCCGGTTCTGTCACTGATAAATCTAAGGCTTGTGCTTGTTCTTCCCACCAAATTTCATCCCAATCCGTGGTCCACTCGAAGCGTGTCACAAGATTTCCGGTTCCCCCTCCGACCCCCCCTCCAAAATTCATCGGATCCGGTCCGGACATGAAATGGGACATCCGAGACACGAGGCCTTTCCAAATATCAAGTTTCATTAAGATCCGATCACCCGTTCGAAAGTTATACATGCCTCAATATTTTGGATTCCTCCACTCCCCCCGAGGTGGTCGGATCGGGGAAGTGACCATTTCCAAGTTAGTTTGGTCGGGTCCCTGATATGCCCGCCAAGTTTCATCGTTCTAGCCATTCTGGAAGTACCCTGACCCGAGAACAGTGGACCGACAGACAGACCGACGGAAAAATTATCAGTACATGGCACTTGAGCGAAGCTGCAAGTGCCCATAAAAACTTGTATTTGATGGACCTGACGTACACCATGACGTTTCATCATTCATAGCATTCCTAAGAACAAGAGATGTTTTTGGAAAACGTTCCGCCTAAAATTTCGTTTGTTGTCTCTCAGATAAGCAAACTGGTTCTAAAGGTTTCCAGCTCACGAACGTATTGATAATGATAGAGAGAAAAACACAACCGCTAAAAGAGTGTAGCCTTTTGATTTCTCTTTCAAGCTTTAGAAAACTTCCGTTCGAGTCATTAAAAAGGTAAGTTGCCGCACGTTCCAGTTCAGGCGACAAAGCTATTTAGCTCCTGTTATTCCCCAAACGCTCAATCACCATCGTCAATTTTTAAAGCACAGCTCACACTTTTTACTGTTTATGTTCCAATATTCAGAACTATTTGAATACTGTAGAACAAGGCTTGGTTCTAACAAATTGTACACAGGCTTTGGCTGTTTGAAGCCCGTTTCCGGTCCATTGACTTCTGGCAAATTATCAGGTAACCAATTTTACGCATCGATAACGCATAATACGCGAACACTCGTCGGGAGCATAATTCGGATGGAACTAGTGAATCGTGGTGCATAGATTAGTGAGGTGTCGTTACCGAGTTTAGAATGTAACCTATTGCTTTAATAACCTTAGCTACGCAGATGACCTTGCCATTCTTGCCCCAACTGTAGCAGCTCTGAACAAGCTTCTGGCTGTCTGTGACCGGTTTGCCGTGGCTAATGATGTAATCTACAACACAAAAAAGACTTTTTGTATGGCGTTCATCCCACCTGGCATGTCTCTCAAGCACATTCCTACTGCTATCCTATCTGGAGCCCCGCTTGTGTTTGTACAGTCGTTTAAGTATTTGGGATATACTTTTTGCAGTTCACTTAGAGACGACCTCCACGTTTCAGTGGTGTCCCGATCACTGTGTGTCCGAGCTAATATCCTTATTAGAAAATTCTCTAGTTGTGATTCTTCAGTTAAAACTTTCCTTTTCAGGGCTTACTGTACTCCACTGTATTGTTTGTCACTAACCCACTCTACATCTGTGAAATGCGAGAATACCTTTCGGGTTCTTTATAACAATTCAATCCGGTGGCTACATGGTCTACCTTGGAACTGTAGTGCTTCCGGGATGTTTGTTGGTGAGGGTCTTCCTTCTTTTGGGGAACTCAGTCGTCGGTCTATCTTCTCTCTTCGAACCCGGATCCTTCGGCCTAGCAATCCACTCCTTGTGATTCTCTCGGGCCCAAACATGCGGCTATCGTTACCTGTGTGGATGGCATGGAACCGTGAGCTGTATTCAGCATTTGATGTTGGATAGATTATTGTTTTTATATTTTTGCCCACCCCCATTGTTAGTTGTTAGTATTTATTGTTAGTTGTTTAGTATGGCCCAAGCTGGCCGTTTTGATAGATCAAATAAATAAATAAATAAAATATGAAATTTGGGACGTCGGGTTGAAGAACGCAATTACGGTAGTACGTTGCATTGGAAATTATGGGTAGACGGATCCTTTAAGGACCCAACTTTTACTGTTTTCACATCCACAAGTGACGAATTAGGTGGTCTACTGTATCTCTGAGATCTCCCTCTCATGTGGATCCCTTTACTTGATTTTTTCGCTTTTCAGCGCTAGCCGAGATTTTTCTGGGTTGCCAGACAATAGCTTGTTTCTAATCAAATCTGATTGCGATGCCAAACCTGATTTCACTGATGGCGTTTGCGGAATGAAGTGCCGTTGTTTGATATGAATTCTCAGCGTTTAACCACGGCGCGTAGTTGTTTTGAGTTTTTCGTGAAAAAGTTTGAATTTTTAGTTTTTCTGCGCCAAGCCCGGCCAGAGCCGTCAAGCGCTAACAAGAGAATCCCTAATTTGACGTATGAGTATTTTTGAAAATACTACTTCTGGACCACTTGATCGTGAGAGACCAATTTCTAATGAAAGCTACACTTTAATTAAACTCTTCTATAGGAGCTTTTTTGTATTCCTTCAGCGAAAAAAAAGGTACGAGCCTCACCAACGAAGAGTCTTGGGCCACCCTTCCGCTCTTCTTTTTGGGATCCCAAAACGTAAGTGGAGGGATACCTATGACATCGCAACAGTTGTCCGTCTGTCCGTCCGTCCGTCCGTCTGTCCATCCGTCCGTCTGTCCGTCCGTCTGTAAGCAAGATAACTCTCGAAGGGAATGAGATATTTTGATGAAACTTGGTGTGAGGATTCTTTGGGTCATCGGACAAGTCAAGTTCGTAGATGGGCTTTGTAGCCCTAGATTTAGGGGTGGGGGAGGGGGTTCAAATTAAGGGGCAAACAAAATATTTTGAAATAGCTAATGTGATAGTCGATTATGGGGTAAGAAGACATGCTGAACACGATGGTGAAAACCATTTCTCATCGGAAAAGTAGTTCGTCCGGAATCCGGCCCAAACCGGAAAGTTTGTTAAAAGAAAAGTTTTATTTAAATTTGATTAGATGCTCGATTTAGGGGTAGGAAGACATGCTGAACACGATGGTGAAAACCATTTTCTCGACGGATAAGTAGTTCGCCCGGAATGCGGCCCAAACCGGAAAGTTTGTTAAAATTAAAAGTTTTATTTGGAGTTGATTAGATGTTCGATTTAGGGCACGAAGACATGCTGAGCACTTATGTGAAGACGATTTTCTACCCTGACATATAGTTCGCCCGGAATCCGGCCAAAAAGCGGAAAATTGTTAAAAGTTAAAGTTTTATTTGTAGTTGATTAGATATCCGATTTAGGGGTAAGAAGAGATGCTGAATCCGTCTGTGACAATCATTGTTCACCCGGACATATAGTTCGATCGAAAACCGGCTGGAGTCGGAAAATTTGTTAAAAGTTAAATTTTTATTTGAAGTTGATTAGATGTGTATTATTGGGGAAAGAAGATACCCTGAGTTCGTTTTTGAGCTTTCTTTTTCCACCGGACAAGTAGTTCCCGAGCTTTCTTTTTCCGCCGGACAAGTAGTTCCGGAGTTCGGCCGAAACCTGGAAATTGGCAGAAGTTTTCGTCAAAACAGATATGACTTATAGGGGTAAACACACATGCTGAATCCATATCTGAACTTGGTTTTCTCAGATGATTAGCTATTTGGCCTTAATCTGTTTCTGAATTTTAATAGTAAAAATGTTCAAGGAGTCTGACGAAGACAAGACCCAGTTGTCTGGATTAGATATTGAATTTTCGGGATCCCATCGAAACCTTTGGTCTTGTTTCTCTAACTCATAGATCTATTGTACTTTCCCTTTGTGATGGATACCAATAACGATGCGAGGGATGGCAAAAGAGACCAATCCGATGGAGGCCTGAACAAAAATACTGCCCATTGCAGAATCTTTCTTACATCCTTCGCGCCATCTTGTGTGTAGTGTTATACGACATTCAGGTAGTTGGCTAGATAGGGCTGTTACAGCTTGCATTGTATTGGTTGCTGATTGGCTGTGTTCCCTTTTGGAAGCACAAGTGCCAGAATTAAGTGGAAGCGACTCAAGGAAAACTTTATGGGTATAGTTTCCTACGAAGTTTTCTTGGCCTTCCTCTGCTTCAAACTTGGTTGTTGCTTCTACTAGAGCTATCTGCAGGAACATATGCACGACGTTATAGGAATTGCCGCGTAACTGCAAATTCCATTGACCACGTTTCTGCCCTTGATCAGTTTTCCGCACTCCCTGTTCTTTTAAGTTTATTTTGGTTCCTGTGCATTTACTCCGTTATTGAAAGCTAAGTGTAAGTTTTCACTTTTCTTTCTCTGTAGCCTACTGTTCTATTTCCCTTTTCTTGCGTAGTGCGTGAATACAGTTCCAAAATCATCATCATATTCGTTATACGTTTACCGAAGATGCGGTTAATGCTAAATCGATCCATATTTTCAGCTTGTATTATGGATAAGATACTCCCTGAGTTATTTGCAGAGTTAAAACAGTATTATTATTATCTTTATTACTTTTGAGGGTCCATTACTTGAAGCTTCTTCAGCCGACCTAAACATGTGTGAGTCCTTGCTGTTTCACTTCAGCTTTTAGAAATCTTCAAGCGCGTTATTTTTTCACGATTTTCATTTCTGTGAAGTAAAACAGTCCCGATGTTGTCCCTTGCGTTCCACAGCAATGTGACGGGCCTGTATTTGTTTTTTTCGTTGTCCGAAACAAGCCTTGTTTGTTTGTTTTCCATTGTCCTTTAACCAGAGGTTAAATTCTGTAAAACGACTGTTTTACAGGGGCGTAATTTGCAATGGGGCAGGGGGTGGTGGCAACTGCCCCCCCCCCCCTTTTTGATGTTTGACCCCCCCCCCCCCCAGCTGAAATTTAGCGTCTTCGAAACTCTCGTCAAAACTAAGATAGGCCTACAGAGTTCAAACATCCACAGAAACAGATCGGTTTTCTTTAGTATACCTTTGTCTTTATGGTATGACTGGAACACGGAAGCCTTGAAACTTTTATAGCGATACGCATGCGCTAAGCAGGGTTAGACACGATAACAAGTCTATGTCAGACGACCGACTAAGTAATCTTTTGGTCATTGGTACCCAGCCTGAAAAAGCGAAGAAGCTTGACGTCAATCGCGCACTGGACAGTTTCGCGAATTTGAAGAAGCGTCGTTTCGCCTTGGTCGATTAGTGAAATATCTCTTTGTTTCTTTGTTTTATTATGCTTTCTTCTTGAAATAAAACTGCTCATCTTTCGCCCAACTCCCCCCCCCCCCCCAGGATTTTGACGAAATTGCGCCCCTGCTGTTTTGGCATGATTCGGAGGGTGTGGGTCGACCCCCCCCCCCCCTGGATACAAAACTGGTAGTAACGCCTCTGGTGTGGCTATCGTTTTTCTCCAAGTAGTAAATGTGGCTATGAGCTTCTGACGAGTTTTCGAAGAATAACAAATATGTTGTATGTACAATGTTTACTGCAAGGGCTGCAAGGTGTTCAGAATCAAGGTGCCAAAATGTATTGACTCTTGATCCCTGCGTCAACGTACGTCTGATTGTTTTAACTGCGTTTTTTGTTGGTGCCTATGGGTAGACTATATATCTTGCCTTGTCGCCAGAGGTGTTACTAGCCAAAATGTTTTTTTTTTTTGGGGGGGGGGGGCAAGGTATTTACCGACTGGCTGGTCATTTTACCGACTGTTTTTTGCAGGAAAAATGACTGTTTTGACGAAAAATCGACTGATTTTAAGAAAAACCAACTCTAAGAAAATTTCGGCTATTTTTAAAGATAAATTGACTGTTTCCAAGAAGGGGGGAGGGGTAGTACCTACGGGCTAGTAGGCTACATGTGTTGTATGCTTGACTAAAATGATTTACGAAAAATTAGTGTTCACCCAGTCAGCTGTTTTGCGCAAGCTGATCCCTGGCCACTGAAAAGCCGCGTTTGTGTTGAGATTCAAATTTTCCGCGTTATAACGCCAGACCAAATAATGACAAAAAAATCCCTTAACACAATCCAATAGCGCAGTTTAGGCTATTCAGTTAAATGATACAGAAAGGAGTTGCCCCTTTAGTTAAACTTAAACATGCTAGATATGTACAAAAATGTAAGTAGATAAGTAGAGTATCTGACCCTTACCCCTCACTCTTCCGCTCATGACCAACCTAAATGTTAGTTAACCAGATCACAACACTCATATCACTCTTTATTGTTGCCATGCCAGAAACATTTCTGACTAGAAACAGGGGAACTAAGCTATCTATTATTCGTGAGATTATAGCATGCCTATTCATAAGAGTCCGTTTCCAAACACCGTTGTGGGAATAGGCGGAGTGATTATTTAAAGGATAAGTCGTGGTTTCGACATAGGCCTGCGTTATTATGGTTTCCGGAACTTTCCGATTCCGGTCGTTTCGTATTGAGTCAATACTAGCGGTAGAAAGCGGAATAGTTCCCATCAGTAGAGCTTCAACATCCTTTTCCTCAGCCTGGACTACCTCGCTCACCAGTCCTCGTAAGCGAGTCCGTTCCTTGGTTCAAATCCCGGCTGAGGAGCATATTTGTCTTTCAATTTCCATTCCAAGAGCGTCTTCAACATCAAAATCATATCTTTGGTTTTATTTGGATTTTGCTATGAGACAATGCCCACGTCTCAATAAATGCCCACGACCAGCCCACGACTCAAAATGACCACGGTTTAGAATGCTCACGGTTCAATACTCCACATGTATTGAACTTTTTTCACAATTTTGCAAACAAGCTGGGAAACAGCAAAGGCTGACTCCAAATTGTCGCTCGTAACAAGTATTCATTGCGACTAAATATCCTGAATACTCCATATGACTAAGTCCAAAACACGCCAGTGATCCTCGGGAAGAACGATAAAACGTGATTTTACGCAGTGTGTAAGTGGACCATAAGAGTATTGTTTGAGGTGTTCAGTCCGTACTAAACTGGAACTAGTGATAAGTAAGAAACGAAAGGAGCAGACCAAGTATCAGAATGGCGATGAGTGTATGATGAACTGTCATGAACTGTTGAATTACAATGTAATACCAAAGTCTGAAGAAAAAACTGAATCACAAACAGCAATCTTAAAACTGTTATTTTTAATGAAGAACAATACTTACCTTCAGTGTGCAAGATTCGGATCGCCTAGTTTCGCTTTATGTGCTGGAACGGTTTTATATGGCATTTCTTAGTACTTTCACGCAAACAATTCTGATTTGATCAACAATACAATAACCCTTTCAATATCTTTCCGTGGTAGTCCTGTCCCTGTAATCTCGTTGTCCGTTGTCCCAGGGGCCAGGATATTTTGACCTCCACTGTGAGCATTTTAAACTGTCGGCATTTTGGGCCGTTGACATTTGGGCGATTTCGATTTCTGGGTCTTCAAGTTCAACTGTTGGTATCTTGAGTCGTGGGCACTTTGAGTCGTGGGCATTTTGAGCCGTGGGCATTTTAATCGTAGGCATTTTGATCGTGAGCATTTTGAACCGCTGGCATTTTGATCGCGGGCATTCTGAGCGTGGGCATTATGAAAGTGGGCAAAAAGATCGTGCTGATTTTGGGAACCACCCAGTGACTTACCTACCACGAAGGGCCCATGATTGTTTGATCATAGCTTGCGGTTCTTAGGGCATCTTACTACAATGATTTTCCCCCTGGAAGACTACAAGGCGGATGTGAACGAATTAACTTAATTCGTGAAAATAAAGAGGTATTGACGTTTTTTAGTTTTATAGGTGTTTAGAGTCATGAAAACACGGAGAGTTTTCGGCATTTCTAGACTCTCCAGTTTCTCAGAAGAACTTTTGCACCCCCCCCCCCCTCCTTTCAATTGATCTCTTAATCCTTTCTTAAAAAACGACTCTTGACAAAAATGAACAGTAACAATTTTTAATGATATTGAAACTATCAAAGGTTTTTTTTCTTTTTTCCTAGCACTGTAATTGACAAACAGCTACAAGATTTTTTTTCTTTTCCTATATTGATCCTATCCCACACTTGATCAGGGTGGTAAGGAAAACTTATTCAAATAATGTATACAACGGATACGTCAGCTAAGATGCTTCATCAGCGATATTTCGGCCCTTCTTGGCAAGGGTCCTCGTCAGGCTGTCAATCTTCAGGTCCAACGGCGGGGAAGGAAACAAACCTGTAAATCTGTAAATTGGTTCCCGATGAAAAATTTGTAGCCTGCGTAGTAGTATGGTAGTAGTTCCAAAACGTTGCATGTAATACTATGTAATAGCAAAGAATACTATCATTTAATGCGCCTCAGACTGGTCCAATCTTATGTAGTAGTATCCAGTAGCATCCTGTCTTGCCATAGTAACATCCAGTCTTGCTAATAGTACCATATAGTAGTATGCAGTAACACGGTAGCCTTGAAGTAGAAGCATGTAGTAGCATCGTTAGTACTGCATGCAACTTTTTCGTACTACTTCATAGTACTGTTTTGAGATAAATTTTTCATCGGATTTACAGGTGTGTTACTTACTTGTCCGACGACAAAATGGTTTTCACCGTCGTGTTCAGCATGTCTTCTTACCCCATAATCGACTATCACATTAGCTGTTTCAAAATATTTTGTTTGCCCCTTAATTTGAGCCCCCTCCCCCACCCCTAAATGTAGGGCTGGAAAGCCCATCTACGAACTTGACTTGTCAGATGGCCCAACGAATCCTCACACCAAGTTTCATCAAAATGTCTCATTCCCTTCGAGAGTTATCGTGCTTACAGACGGACGGACGGACGGACAGACGGACAACTTTTGCGATGTCATAGGTATCCCTCCACTTACGTTTTGGGATCCCAAAAACCCTCTCCGCCATTTATACTTGCATTCTAGCGTTTTAATCCTCAAGCAAATTTTTTACTTTCCAAATTCGGATTTTAACTCACCAGGCTCTGAATAAAAATCTTCGAATTCGGTGACCCACAACAACCGAAGTCCGATGGAGGAGACACTTTTTACCGTGCACTGTAAAAAGTCTCTCCTCCATCAGACTCCATCGGAGCTTCTTTCCAATTTTTGCCGCATTCTGTCCGTAATATTGAACATGGTACCTTACCCCACTATCGACACTCTCAACGGCTGTATAAGACGAGACCGAAGGTTTCGATGGGATTAAGGATAAGGATTAACAGATTAAGGCCAAATAGTGTGTTTGCCCCTATAAGTCATATCTGTTTTGACGAAACAATCGAAGCTTCCTGCCTTACTACTGCCAAATTTCCGGTTTCGTCCGAATTCCGGAACTACTAATGCGGCAAAAAAATAAAAGCTCAAAAACGAATTCAGCGTATCTACTTAACCCTATATCGAACACCTAATCAACTTCAAATATTACTTCAACTTATAACAAATTTTCTAGTTTCAGCCGGATTCCAAGAGAATATGTCCAAGTAAAAAACGGTTGTCATGCGGATTCAGCACCTTTTCTTACCCCTAAATCAGACATATAATTAACTACAAATAAAGCTTTTGCTGTTAACAAATTTTCCGGTTTTCACCGGATTCCGGGCGAACACTTGTCCGGGTAGAAAATGATTTTCACATCAGTGTACAGCATGTCTTCTTACCCAGAAATCGAACAATTAATCAACTTCAAAGAAAACTTTTAAATTTAACAAACTTTCCGGTTTTTGCCAAATTCCGGGCAAACTACTTGTCCGGTGAGAAAATGGTTTTCATATTCGTGTTCAGCATGTCTTCTTACCCCTTAATCGACATCTCATTGCTGTTTAAAAATATTTTGTTTGCCCCTTAATTTGAACCCCTCCCCCACCCCTAAATATAGGGCTACAGTGATCATCTACGAATTAGACCTTACCCTTGACGAGTCCTCACACCAAGTTTCATCAAAATGTTTCATTGCCTTCGAGAGTTATCGTGCTCACAGACGGACGGACAGACGAACAACTTTTGCGATATCATAGGTATCCTTCCACTTACGTTTTGGGATCCCAAAATGTATAGGCACTACCATAACTCACCGGACAAGTCGTCAGGAATTCCGGTAGTACTTATAATTTCACGATAAAGTCGATTAAAGCCGATAGTAGAAAAGTTGACATGGTGACAAGTTGACTTGGACGAAACCAGGAACTGAGTCCGGTGAGAGCCAAAAATTCAGAAGGCTTCGTTTACGTCATCATCGGGGTTTCTTAGTTTTGATATAGGGGTAGCCTAAGCAGACACAGGAAATCAATATTCCAGCTTCGTTTTCCTATAAAGTCAATGCGGATTTGGCGGAATGCATCGACAGATGAGAAATTCGGTTGTTACAACGCTATCTTTGTCCAGTTGGTCGTGTGGGTGTAGGAACAATCAGACGACGATTTGCTTTGCTTTAGCACCGGGTAAATATCTGAGTCACGCCGGAAACTTCGGAAAGACTAACATCCTCTGAGAAAACTAAGGAGGTGGTGTATATCGAGGTAAAGGGCATGTTGAATCAGAATATTCGACTTGCCAATTTGGTACGAAAACGAAAAATGATCAATAAATTTTCAATTATAACCGTTAAACTTGACGAGTGTAAAACTTCAAGTGTCGTTTTTTTCTAATGTAAGTTGCGTCCTTTCGTTTCTCTTTGTACTTCACTTCTATTTTGCAATAGAGGAGGAATTAAAAATATTAATTTCTTCATCACATATTTGATATTCAAGTCGAAATCTTGGCTGGAATCCGATTTCCAACGGATCTGGTTAAGTGTTTGATTAGGGATAAATAACATGCTTACGCGATCTGGAGAAGATCGGAAGTATACAGAAACTGATTGTCTGGATGATGAACAAGTCCAACAAACATTAGTCTTTGGGACCCCACCGATTTTTTAGTCTTTGGGACCCCACCGATTTTCCTAGTAGAATGCTTTTACCCCGCCAAAGAGCCCGAGTCTTTTTAGGGCTTTGACCATATTAGCTAGTAAAGCAAAGCTAATTAACCAGGAGATTCAGCAGTGGCTTTGGGAGGTGAGTTTGATTCTCTACCGGCTGGTGAGAGAAGAAAATATATTTGTAATATCAAGTGCGGTTCTGGTCCTTATTTTTGCCCGTTATGCGGAAAGATGGATGACGATGTGGAACACTTGGTTTGCCACTGTAGTGAGTTGGGGGATTTAAGTGAAAAGTTCCACAAGGAACTGTGATCGGTCCGCTGTACTTCCTCCTCATGATAAATGAAATTGCTGCTGGGTTGGAGGACAGATGGAAATACGTTGACGATTTGTCCTTGGCGGAAGTCGTATCTGAGGATCTGAAAAGGAACGCTGCCGGTTTCATCGACCAGGTTACCTCAGAGGCGACTGAAATGAATATGGTCGTGAATAAAGATAAGTGCTCGGTTACGACCTTTTCTTTTCTTAGAAAAACTCGGCCGTCTTTCGATCCTCCTATCGACCCTGGGCTCATCAGTGATAAAATAACGCTATTAGGTGTAGTGATCTCTTCTGACCTTTCATGGCATAAAAATACAAAGACAGTTGTAAAGAAAGCTAACAGCGCAGTTCAAATGCTAAAAACACTGAGAAAGTTTCGGGTTCCTAAGGACAAGCTAAAGCTAATGTTTTGCTCTTTCATTCGACCCTTAGTCGAATATGCTTGTCCAGTTTGGCACTTTGCTCTTACCCAAGGTGAAACTGATAAAATAGAGCGAGTTCAGAAGAGATCGCTGCAAATTATCTATGGCGGTTCCCCCCTACCATACTCTTTTTACCTCAAAGAATTTAAAACTGAATCCCTTTCTTCCCGCCGCGAAAAACTATGCCGCAACTTTGGCTCCTCCCTTCTCCAGCACCCCATATACCGTTCATTCCTTCCCCCACCCTTTGTTCCTGTAAGATCCCGTCCCCCCGAGAAGTGGCTGAAAAGGTTCCCAAACTGACCCCAGTCTACTGTAACACTATGCGCTACAGTAGAAGCTTTGTGGTGCTAAAACCCCTTGCTTCGCAAAGCAGTACAATGCTCTTTAGCACTTTTCTGCCTTGTTACCTTTTTTTTTAAATTATCTGTTGACAACTTATTTTATCTTTACTTATGACTACAAAAACATCGTATTTGGGCTCTGCCCACGAGAGATATGTTTTGCTTTATTATTAAATAAATTTAATTTTTTTTTTGAAAAATTGAAGTCTTTGGGAAGGACGTTATTCAAGGTGGGGCTCTTAAAGATTTTATGGGTGGTAAAATGTTCCATGATTCGCGTCGGTTGGGTAGATTCCTGAAGGTTGCAGGGAGCACCGTGAACGTTGCATTGTAGGTTGAAGTTGTGACAGGGATAGTTATTAGTTTATTAGAGAGTTTAATTAGCGATTAGAATTTTGAGTCGAGTGTTGAACATTTGGAATGGTATAGTTGGGGTTCTTCTCTATTTTGATGGTTGTCCCGCCATGGCCCACAGGGCTTTTTGGGGGAATACATTCATTCATTCATTCATTGAACCTTGCCCGATGAAAGATTTGTCGCCTGCATAGTTGTGTGATAGTTGTACCCAGTGGCGAAACTAGCCTATCTTCGTGGGGGGGGGGGGGGGCAAGCCCAGATTTTACCGACAAGATCTAACAATTTACCGACAAAGGGCACCGTTGCAGCTGCGCGGCAACGGCGCACATTCCCCGCGAACGCATCTTACAACCGTTGTAATAATAAATTTTAACATATCAAATGAGATGTTTTTCTAATGAAAGTTAGTGAATTTCCCATTCGCTTCATGGCACCAACGGTTATCAAATGGAACCAGGAACATACTATGCAGTCAATTTTCTTTCAAGCCCGAAAAAAGTGACAGACTACATCACTGCTTGAAGATTTACGCTTGTAAACTAAGCGGCATTATGGGGTTTTAAAACGTTAGCACCTACGAGTTCGTAAAGTTTGTCTGTCCGTCTGTTACGATAATAACTCTCAAATGGGTTGGAATATTTTTGTTGAAATTGGGTATGAGGATGCATCGAATCAAAGTAGGGGCAATCCAGTTTCGCGAATGGCTGATGGGAGCAGATGCCCTAAATTTGCTGTTTCTGTGTCCGAACGAAATCTGACAACTGTGAGTGGAATGTAGGCGGCACAGTAACTTTGTGATACTCTTCAAAAACCAAACGGGTTCATGGGCCCCAGAAAGTGCTCAGATTCGACTGAAACTTGCCCAAGATGTCCAATTTATCCGCGTCCGAGAACAGATTTGCAAGGAGGTCTCAGAAATATTGTAATACCAGTAGGGGCCGAACGGATAGAGTGATTGGGATAAAACTTGAAAGGTAAAAATTCATGGGACCTAGACATGTAGTTTGAGGCCCAAACCGGATCTGACGTCCGTGGTAGGCCCGGTAGGCCCACTGGATTTTTTTTCGGAAATGCTCCGATTCGAGTGATGCTTGATGGATAGTAGACGCAGATGCCAAATATGCTATTAATGTGTCCAAACTTCTTCTTGCCATGGTGGTAGTGCTGCGGGGATTACAGGTGGGTCCTGGACATTTTCTTAAACGCTTAGAGACCAAATGGGTTGAGAGATTGAGATAAACTTGGCGATACTTGCGATCCTGGCCCGATCCAACGTCGGTGGGCCTATCACTGACGGGAATTCGAAACTCGGAAGTCACTGAATAAAGTGGACTATTTCCCGAATTGACTGTACCATCTACAGCCAGATCAATCCAAAAGGGCAGTTGATGGGTGGGAACAGAGAAATCATCCAAGAACAAACCAAGCAAAACAGGTTTGCCGGTGTGGTTGGTTTTCCGTCAAGGAACAGAAAGGAAAGTGTTTCTTTAGTGCTTTTACCCAAAACATTTTCGTCTTTACCGACAAGAATATTCCAGTTATCACATCAAAAAGTCTTCGCACTGACGAACAGTTCAAAGTTACTGAAATTAACGACACGATTTTCATCCACTCAAGATGTAAACAGAAAGAAAAAGAGACTTCCAATTTTACCGACAAGACGGTCACCGTAGCCTATCAAAAAATAAAAACAACCGATATCGGGATCTCGATCCAATCATCGGCTTGACTTCCTGACAAGGCTTTTGTTGGTACCATCTCCTCGCCGACAGAAAATCGTGATTTTAAGAAAAGAAGCTTCCTGATTACCGACAGAGTTTCTGCGCGGTATCAGGAGCGGAATGAGGAAAGTGTTTTACCAGAGCTCTTGCCGTTACTAAAAACGGAATCCGCGCACCGTCTCAGCACCGACAAACGCTACCGATTTCTCAACAAGAAGTTTCCTGGCTTACCGACAGAGCTTTTGTCGGTATCAGAAACTGAAAGCTAAAGCGTGCCGTACCGAATAACGCTACCTATTTCTAAACAGGATGTTTCCTGTTTTACCGACAGAGTTTTTGTCGGTATCGGAAACGGAATGCTAAAGCGCGCCGTACCGACAACCGCTGCCTATTTCCCAACTGGAAGTGTTCTGTTTTACCGACAGAGCTCTTGTTGGTATCAGATACGGAATGCTAAAGCGTGCCGTACCGACAAACGCTGCCTATTTCCCAACGGGAAGCTTCCTGTTTTACGGACAGAGCTTTTATCGGTATCAGAAAGGGAATGATAAAAAGAAGCACCGACAAACACTGCCGATTTACCGACAGGATTTTTCGTGGGGGGGGGGGGGGCAGCTGCCCCCCCACGACCCCCCCCCCCCCTAGTTTCGCCACTGGTTGTACCAAAAAGTTGCATGTAGTGATATGTAATAGTAAAGAATACTATCAGATAATGTGTCTCAGACTGGGCCAATCTTAAGCAATAGTATCCAGTAGCAGCCTGTCTTGCTATAGTAGCGTCCAGTCTTATCAGCAGTAACACGATAGCATTGAGTTCCTACTGCATGCTACTTTTTCTTACAACTTCATACGGCTATTTGATGAAAAAAATTTGATCGGGTGGCCGAGCCTTGTTTTCTAACAATGTAAACTTCCAGCATATCATTCTTTCGAGGCAATTCGCCTCGTGTGCCCTCCGCATCTCTCCTCCACCTCTATAGGTTTCTTTCCTTCCCAGTAGATGACTACTTCGAAATTGTGCATGAAAGACGACGTCCTTGTATCTATCAGCTATGAACACGCCTTTAAGCAGCATAGAAGGACTGACTTGTAAACTACGGTGGGTATAAAAAAAAAACATGCTGGAGCATGCAAATCAGACAAAAAACAAATCCGGTCAACACTCTATCGTTTTGCCAAATATATACTGCGCCTCCCCCCTTGGACGAGAAACTCTGAGATTTCCAGTCGTTATTAAATTAGTGATCCACTCGAGGGGTTGCTCACTCCCAAAATGGTTGTACAGTGGTGCCCAGCTGGTGCCTAGCCGGTGCCCAGCCGGTGCCCAGTGGTGCACAGCGGTGCCCAGCCGGTGCCCAGCCGGTGCCCAGCGGTGCCCAGCCAGTGCCCAGCTGCCGGTGCCCAGCCGGTGCCCAGGGAGGGTGTACAGTGGTGCCCAGCGAGTGAGCAACCCCTCGGATCCACTAACAGCAGTGGAGAAACAAATAGAAACTTATAGCCAAAATATTGATCACGACTGGAAAAACCTCTTGGTTTAGTTGTATGGTAAAAGTTATATAGTGTATTTCGTAAGTTTTTCTCTTCGTGTTTTCCTTTCTTTTTCTCTTTTTTCCTTATTATTTGGGCTACTCCGTCTTCGTAACTGTGTTTGTTTTGACGAGTTATAAATAAAATCTTCATCATCATCATCATCATAGGTAGGAAGTGATATGCCCTCGGAACCGCGATCGATGATTGAACGAGTATAGACAATTGCTACTATGAGATTCCCCTATTGTAGGAGTTTTCAGCTCAGCAGAGCTCCTTCAACTTTCCACAAATTGTACTTTCCTCATAAAATCCATCTTTTCTTAGGATGCGCTTAAACGTCGAGTGCGAATCGGGTTCAGGCATCGAAAGTATCGCATCATAAAACTTGAATGATTGACTGAACTTGATTGATAACTTTCACTTAATTTGCTTATCCTCTCATTTCCAAAATGTTAACACCCTAAGAACAAAGCGATAAAGGTGTTAACCCCTTGATGTAAGTTCAATCCCCGTTCTTAGCCGAGAGAACACATATCAGACGAAGTACGATGAAACTAGTTCAGACCCTACTCGCACAAACTCGAGGGGTTACTCCCTTGTTTAACTGTACAAGCATGAGCAAGCATCCGTGGGCACCGGACACTTACTGAACAGCCATTGCCTTTGTCCTGTATGGCATTGCGGACTGACAGTAGAACAGACAGGAAGACTCGAGTCTATCCAAAAGAGGTCGTGCAAAGTGATGCTTGGTCTGGATTATGTTTCCTATGAGGATGCTCTGGTCAAGCTTCAGTTGCCGACCCTTGCGGATAGGAGACATCAACTGACGATGAACTTTGGAAAGAAATGTTTAACTTCTGAGCAGCATCGGACTATCCAGGCCAGACCAGACCGAACACAAGGGGAAGACTAGCTAACATTGACAAGCCAGAGCTTCTTCAGCCCCCCGTAAACTCAACCGAAAGGTATTTGTCTTCGTTTGTGCCTTATTTTATTCGTAATTTTAACTGTCAGAATATCAATCAGCCGTGATTCGTAATTTGCTATGTTGACGATCCGCAGCTAGCAGTTGTAAATGCTATTAAGGATATAAATGAGTTATTATTATATTATTTGGAGAATGAGAAACCCCTTACACAAAATACGGCGACCTCTTTTTAAAGCTCTCAAAATACAGCGACCTCTCCTCGCACACAACACAGCGACCACGCACACCTGTTCAACATTGTGGTGGGAGGGGGGATAGGCGTAGAAGGATATATATTCACAGCTCTAGTCGGTAATGCGTCTTTCTAGGTTGCATCGTGGAGAGACCGAACATACGGTCGTTAGTGGCGACAGGTATCCGAATCTTCCATGTCACTTGCAAATCTTAATTAGCCGAGAAACATGTTTGTTTCCTGTTTACAATTCGTCTCTTCTATCAAGACTAGCTCATGATCCATTTCTCGCGCTAAGGGGTCGCTTACTCTCGAACTGTCTCAGTAGCCGAAGGCGAATTGGTAGATATCTCAACTGTTCTAGACTTTTGCATATGCTTTAATGACTATAGGAAGGAAGTGAACTCTTTATTCTGGTCAGAAAGCAAGAGTACAAATAAACGCCCCACGAGTCACAAGAAAACCCTTTTCCGAAAGAATACCATATTTATAGGAATTAGGTTAGCCTATGATTGGTGGTAAATTGTTTTAAACTGTAAACTCTTGCATCATTAATTCAAGCAATTTGGCTGCCTAGACTAGTAGACTAGATCTATTTAGATCTACTTTATAAAAAGCTCACCCTTATAAAAATCTATAGATAACATCCACATAACATGTTGATAACATAACAGATTGTGAACTCAGTTCATCTCTCTGCTCAGTGCTGTATTTTTTTTGCAATATTGAAAAATAAACCGAACTTGAACTTGAATCTGACGTCAAGGCTCAAAACCATTTCGTAGTTCTTTGCATGGGCGTCCCGAGGGGGGGCGGGGGCCCCCTTTTTGGGCATTTGGTCCAATTTTCGCCGAAGGCGAAAATTCGGTCAAAACGGGCATCGCGGCGAAGCCGTGATGCCTGTTTTACAAAATCTTTTGAACCCACATTTCCAAACTAGGCGATTTAACGTGTTTAGCGGTTCCCATTCCTTAT
The DNA here is from genome assembly GCA_030848855.1 of Branchinecta sandiegonensis. NCBI lineage: Eukaryota > Metazoa > Arthropoda > Branchiopoda > Anostraca > Branchinectidae > Branchinecta > Branchinecta sandiegonensis. The sequence continues at coordinate 24,987,249 of JAUPMV010000001.1, read as the reverse complement.
CGAATTTGGTAATTAATCCAACTTTTGTTCAGTCCGAGTCAATTTCACAGCATTCGGTACGTCCCTACGTAAATTCGGTTATTTAACTTATTTATTTGGTCACATTGACTTTTCTCAAGTCCGTATCTGTTCTACCGCATCCGGCCTGTTTTACAAAATCTTTTGAACCCACATTTCCAAACTAGGCGATTTAACGTGTTTAGCGGTTCCCATTCCTTATCGAATTTGGTAATTAATCCAACTTTTGTTCAGTCCGAGTCAATTTCACAGCATTCGGTACGTCCTTACGTAAATTCGGTTATTTAACTTATTTATTTGGTCACATTGACTTTTCTCAAGTCCGTATCTGTTCTACCGCATCCGGTCAGTCAATTTCATAATTCGGTCACTTATCAGATTCATTTGGTTCTGATTCGTGACCGTATTCAACAATTCATCCAGCTTTAGTTCAGTCCGAGTCGATTTCACCGCATTCGGTAGGTCCCTATGTAAATTCGGTGATTTAACGTATTTATTTGGTCACGTTGACTTTTCTCAAGTCCGTATCTGTTCTACCGCATTCGGTCAGTCAATTTCATGATTCGGTTATTTATCTTTTCTCAAGTCCGTATCTGTTCTACCGCATTCGGTCAATCCATTTCATAATTCGGTGATTAATCAGATTCATTAGGTTCTAATTTGTTACCGAATTCGGTAATTCACCTGATTTTCTTCGGTCCACATCTGTTACAGATTTACCACATTCGGTTGTTTTAGGTGGTTCTACCTAGAGTTTTATTCCATTCCGAAATTCGGTCGTTACACTGCTCCCGATCTGCTCCTTATTTTTTTAGTTTATTTTTCGGTAGTACGAATTCATTATTTGGTTCACCCCAGTTACTGTGCTTGGTAATTTAAGTGGCATTTATTTGGCTCTTGTTCTTTACCATTTAACGGTAGTTTCAACTGGTTTCTATTCCTTACAACTTATACTTCTAATGACTGCAGAACTTCAGGAGCAAGCACGTCTCCTGACGTGAAAACGAGCCTATTTTTGTTTGCTGTAAATTCAAAATAAATGTACTTTACCCCGGATGGACCCTTTTTTCGCCAGGGAGCTCTGTGGTTTAACAGGTAGCCTTGGGATCGCAAAAGGGCACTTTGATCATGAGTGTTTCCAAAAAATTTCGCCTGCGGCACATTTAGCAGTCTTCATTATTTAGAAGAAAGGTACGTCATTTTGTTGGCGTTTAAGGCTTGGAATTTTGGGGTGCTTGAACCACGTTAAAAGCTAGAATTTGCCAGAAAAAAAGGCGGATTCAAAAAATTTTCCCTGCGGCGCTTTAATTTTCCTAGGTACAGCGTTCACGATGTTGTCGCTTGGTAGCAACTGCGTTTTTTGTCGGCACATTTTCAAGTCCTGTTGGCGAAACTGGACATCCCCCAAAGGTAAAAGGCTAGTGATGGCGTATCCTTGAAAAAAAAAAGTGGGAGAGCGTGAAAACACGCCAAATTTTCTCTTTAGACTTGATTTTGTACATAGGCCTACTATGCAACTTTTTACATTCTAGCTTGTTGAAGGCAACTCGCTGTGTTTAGAAAAAACTTATAAATTCGGTCAATATCAGGTACCGATTCGGTCAATTTTTACGAGGTTCGCCCCCCCAGTGAAGAAAGGCTCGGGACGCCCCTGGTTCTTTGGAATGTCTATCTTTTGATGTGAGACTGTCACCAGCAGAGTTCACTTCTCACGAACTGAACTCAAATATTTATTTTTGTTACAAAATATGAACATAACCAATAATTGTTGGGAAGCAGAAAAAATCAGACAAAAATAGGCAAGTCTGTATGGTCTTACCCGATGATTGGTATGTTCAGACTTATAATTTATGTTTGTTATAAGCACCTTGATTGGGGAAAGGATAACAGCTTGTAAGATCAATCGTCGAAGATTGTTCATCATGTCTTTCATATTCGATCTCGAAGAAACTTTCAGACTGAAAACAGAAAACTTTTGCTTTCTCTGTTCTTGAGTTAAGTTCAGCCTGCAGATCTGATTTTTCTCTCCTCTAGTCTAGTTATATTATACCAATTAACAGTGCTGAGACATTCGTTGGCTAGTTGGACGAATAGATAGATAGATTTTTCTTGCAACAAAAAAGCACGTGTACCATGCGCAGATAAACGTAAAGGTAATAAAACAAAGAGCATAACATAAACCCACAAAAAGGACCATAATAGGCTATACATCTGCCTGACTTCATAAAAAGCTGTGTCTGTGCTTGAAGGCGAGCTTCAGGATTTTTTTTTAATTTGCACGAATAGATATTTGTAGTCGGTAGAAGCTTCAGTTATTTATTACAGGTTTGTTTCCTTCCCCGACCCTGAGATTGACAGCCTGACGAGGACCCTTGCCAAGAAGGTCCGAAATATCGCTAATGACGAATCGTAGCTGTCCTATCTGTTGTATACATTATTCGAATATTCAGGAATTTCGTCGGAATACTTTAAATCTGAAAAACGCCCACTTTTCATTTTCAATTCCACCCATTCCCTCTCCCGGATTTCACAATTCTACTTTTAATCTTGACAGTCTCTCGCATTCAGACGCCAGATGGTCACAAGTTTAACCGAATGTGGCTGGGATCCGACAGTCTACTTACACATAAATTATTCACTTAACTAGGCCTGAAAACCCGGTAGAAATGCGTTACTCCGTTTGTCAGCTATCCACAGACAAATTGATTTCGTCGAATGAACTTCTTCTATCGGATTTGTGGTACCTCTATGCGCCTGTCCCTCTATGCTTGAACATTTACCAACTACAAAGGTAAGCCATTGCCGAAAATAAACTAAAAATGGCAGATTCCTTGCAAGACCTTGACATCATTTTCCTACTTTCTTCAGCCGTGACTTTTCCGGGCTTGCGTCTTTAATCCTGGAAATGCAGGTTTTTTTGTTCAAATTCTCCACGTCTGGATAAATTGCAGGCTGTCGTGCCAGCAGCGCGCACTCTGAAACCGTCATTCCTAGAGTCTGGGGTGAAAAAATACAAAATCCCTCAAACAGGTCAAATATTACAGTGTATTAAAATTTCAAGGGAAATAAGTTGCCTTTCAGTTACACTTTAAAGTCTTTGACTCATGTAGGCGGAGAAGGTGGGAGACACCATCATAATTCGATGGGTTAGATTTTTACGAACACAGTGTTAGCTTTGTTTTCCCCAAAATCCTCACGGTAGCCAACATTATCCACAAATTACTTGAACACAATTCACTCCTGAACGCCAATCCGCCATTGCTAATTAACTATTCATTGACCTCCTGACGCTGGTTAAAAGATTACTAGATTTTCGAGAAGATCGAGTGGCGTGTAAGAGGATTAAAACAACTAAGTATGTCACCCTGTGGACGTTTAGATATGTCGGAAGAAGAAATCATCGGCCAGTTTGACATTTTTTGAATAGGAAGCTGAATATTATTTAGCTCTGTTGCAGAATCTTCAGGAAATCACTATAGCGACTTTAGTATAATTTACGGCGGTTGTTTCTTGTGATCTAGTTTCCATCCTTAATTCTTTGGACTTACGGGAATTAACAAGAAAATAACAGAAAACAAAATACTTCAAGAAATCGTTAATACAAATAATTTTTTTGATTTTTCTACAAATTTTCCATACGCCTGCTACAATAAAAACGTTGTGTTGGATCCATAGAGTGATCAAACTATGATCTCAGCCTCCCCATGTCGGGCGCTTATGACCCGCGCCGCTAGATGACCCAGCGGTCGGATAAAGTCGTGGCTTCATTTCGGGTTTTGGGTGGGGGGGTTCTAGACGTTGCAAGTTCTAGAATGCTTATGATTTAACTCCTTTAAGATGTGTATTACCGCGAAGCAATTTTCTCACAGTTTTTGCAGCTCGATCCTACGTCCCCAGCCTACATTAAATCCTAACATATCCTACTCTTTCCTTAATAATGTGATCTGGATTAAAAATAATTCTAAAACCATTATTTACTAAACTTAATAAAATTTCATGATTCTAGTAAATATAGTTTAACTTATCAATCTTCCAAAATATCAAAGAAAATTTCTTCATCCTACTCATAAAACAATATGTTTACATCCTAATAAAAAAAACTTCTATACCCTTACAGTGGAAGCAGTAAAATTGTATGTATTCGATCAGGGATATTCTACTAACTAATTTCAAAACAATAAATATCGTATATAATGCCTGTTTCAACTGCACTGCCTGCTAGCCAGAGCATTTCTTTTACTCTGGTTGTCTCTTAAATGCATGCATGAGACCATGGCTACCTCTGTTGCCTACAACTACAGCCATACTATAGTAAACATACTGAACATACAGCCTACTACAGCCATGACTGCCCGTGTTTCGGGATCGAGTCAAAAGAGGCACGGCATGGCGCAGGAGGCACGAGTAATAAAAAGAGATTAGCAAGTAGTAGAAGTAGATAAGTAAGTGAGAGTTTGCAACTCCAGAGTCGACTCGAGAGCCGACTAGAAGGCACGTTAGAATATTGTTTATGCCCCTCACTCTTAAGAGGCTCTGAGAGGGCTCTTTCAGTTTTCGTGCCTCTTTTTACTACTCGCGTCTCCTACACTGTGCCGTGCCGTGCCTCTTTTTAGTTGATCCCTTGTATATCTTCTAGATGTGTAGCTTCTTGGTCTATGGCTCACACGTGGTCCTCAGGAATGGTGTATTCAGTGCTTGGAAGAGCGCGGAACCTTTGTGACGCAAGATCGATATGGGGCAATGAATGTTTGTAAACAAAGTTCTTTCTCAGGGTTCCTGAGGTCATTCAGCCGAGTGTTCCAAAGAGCCAGAAATACGCAAAAGATGGCCATTGCGTAGCCGGGCCGTTACGTCAATCAGGACCTCTGCCAAGGGCTCATTTATTGATTCGTACTATATTTTTTTATTTCAGTACCATAGGATTTGTAATAATTTGGAAAGCTGGTTCATTCACGTACTGCATAAAATGGAAACAAAAAGTAGCTTGAGTTTGGATGATATTACTTTAAAGCTAGTGTAATATAATGTTTATTCGGGTTTTTTTTCACAGAAAGAGGTCGCACAAAAAAGAAAAACAGAGAACAAAGCACAGTGAGAAAAATCACGCTGATAATTCAAAAAATGATCAAAGAACAATCCTTGCCACTCATGGCCGATCTGATTGCACTTTTATCGTTGATCTAGCTCGTCGAGCTTCCGAATCGGGTCAATAACACCATATTTCTGGGTCATGTAATTACTGCGCGTCCAAGTAAGAAGACGAAGAAGGCATTTTGCGAATTTAAAATAAATGTATTTATTTTGAGTCAGTCCGAATCGTTCAATGTTTCTAAAAATGAAGCCATGGAGCCATTGTGATGTTATTACTTGGTTCTACTATCCGATCAAAATTTTTCAAAAATTAGTTGTATGGAATTATAAGCACAACATGCTACTATATCAAGACTGGATGCTACTGCTTAAGGTTATCTCAGTCTGTGGCACAGTCAAAGGAAAGTATTTCTTATTCCTAATTTGGGTTATTTTATTTTATTTATTTATACTCCCTTTCCAAAATGGCGGGTTAAAAATAAGTAACCTACTAACCTACTAAGTAACCTACTTACGTATATCAGTTAGATTCATCTTCATGGATGAAACTGAATTCTATGAACAGATTACACATTTTTCATTGGGGAAGTGCATTTTACGGACTATTGACGCTTATTTATTTGTAGAATTGTTGTTATAGCCAGGGGCGTCACTAGCCTTTTACCTTGGGGGGGGGGGGACGTCCGGTTTGTGCCGATGGACTCAAAAATTTGCCGACAAAACACGCCGTCGCCGCGAAGCGGCAATACATTTCCCGCCAGTACAGAATAGAACCGGGGTAAAACTAACTGTAATGCATCAGTTGAGATTATTCCTTTGATGTAATTTCGTATTCTAAAGTTCACATATTTGGCTTTTCATTTTAGGTTTCGCTAAAAAGCGAAGCTTCCAACGACTGTACCAAGAACAAGTTAAACTAAGCGCCGCAGGCGAATTTTTTTATATCTGCCTTTTTTCCGGAAAAATTTAGCTATACCTACCATACAAGTTCCAGCTTTTGACGTGTTTCAGACCCCCTAGAATTTTAATCCTAAAACGCCAAACTAAATGAAACATTGTTCTTTCAAATAAAGATTACGACAAAATGCTCCGCAGGCGAAATTTTGTGTAAACTAACTGTAATGCATCAGTTGAGGTTATTCCTTTGGTATAATTTCGTCTTTTAAAGTTCACATATTCGGCTTTTCATTTTAACTTTCGCTGAAAAGCGAAGCTTCCAACGGGTGTACCAAGACAAGTTAAACCAAGCGCCACAGGCGAATTTTTTTTAATCTGCTTTATTCCGGAAAAATTTAGCTATTTCCGGCTTTTAACGCGTTTCAGACGGGATCGACTAAAACCAGGAAGGGAAGGGAACGCGAGAAAAGCAGGAAGGCGTACTAAAACCAGGAAGGGCATACTAAAACGAGGAAGGGCATCCTAAAACCAGGAAGGCTGTCGCCAGAATGCGCAGCACTGTTCCCTTCCTCTATTTAGTATTATTTGAGGGGTCGGCAACTTTCAAAATTCAAAGTTCACCATCCCTTCCTCGTTTTAGTATCCTGACATGTGTAGGCATTAAGTTCAGTGAGGGGACGGTAACTATAAAACTGTAATTCACCTTTTCATTTCTCGTTCTGGCGGTAGGCGACTAATCAGTACGGGCATACTAAAACGAGGAAGGGATGGTGAACTTTGAATTTGAAAAGTTGCCGACCCCTTAAATAATACTAAATAGAGGAAGGGAACGGTGCTGCGAATTCTGGCGACAGCCTTCCTGGTTTTCGGATGCCCTTCCTCGTTTTCGTATGCCCTTCCTGGTTTTAGTATGACTTCCTGCTTTTCTCGCGTTCCCTTCCCTTCCTGGTTTTAGTCGATCCCGTTTCAGACCCCAAGAATTTCTATCCGAAAACGAAAACTAAATGATACATCGTTCTTCCAAATAGAGAATACTACAAAATGCGCCGCAGGCGAAATTTTATGTAAAACTTTCTGTAATGCATCAGTTGAGATTGTTCCTTTGATGTAAATTCATATATTTAATTTCACATATTAGGCTTTTTGATTCAACTTTCGCTAAAAAGCGAAGCTTCCAACGACTGTACCCAGAACAAGTTAAACTAAGTAACGCCGGCGAATTTTTTTTTAAATATGTATTTTTTCCGGAAAAATTTTGCGCCCGACAAATATTTGCAGAATTTGATTTCTTACGTATAAAAGACGCGATGTGCGTACAAGAAGACAGACGCCCGACAAAAGCATTGAGAAATCGATTTCTTCTGTGTTTTGCCCGACGAGACTGTAAAGAACGTTTTTTCTTACGTGTAAATAGAAGCCGATGTACCGACGAGACTTGAACTTTCGGCGTGCGCTCGATAAAAATTTACGGAATTTGTTGGGTTTTGCCGATGTGCCGACGAGAATACCGACGCCCGATAAAACCACCGAGCATTTGATTTGTTCTGTGTTTCGCTCGACTAGACTGTACAGAACTTGATTTCATACGTCTAAAAATAACCCCTTGTGCCGATGAAACTTGAACTTCCCGGGTGCGCCCGATCAAGTTTGCAAAATTTGATTTCATACGTATGAGTAGAACCCGATATGCCGACGAGTCGACCGACGCCCGACAAAAGCATAACAAATTTATTTCTTCTGGATTCCTTATAAATAAAAATAACCAGATGTGCCGACGAGAATACCGAGGCACGACTAAAGCATGCAGAGTTCGTTTTTTCCAGTGCTTTGCCCGACAAATGTTTGCAGGACTTCATTTCTTGCGTTAAAAAGAACCCGATGTGCCGACGAGTCGACCGACGCCGGACAAAAGCATAACAAATTTATTTCTTCTGGATTCCTTATGTATAAAAAGAACCAGATGTGCCGACGAAAATACCGAGGCACGACAAAAGCATGCAGAGTTCGATTTGTCCAGTGCATTGCCCGACAAATGTTTGCAGGATTTCATTTCTTGCGTTAAAAAGAACCCGATGTGCCGAAGAGTCGACCGACACCCGACAAAAATATAAAAATTTATTTCCTTCTGCATAAGGAAAATGTATATCATGATTCCTGATGTAGATGCCGACGAGAATACCGAGGCACGACTAAAGCATGCAGAGTTCGTTTCGTCCAGTGCTTTGCCCGACAAATGTTTGCAGGACTTCATTTCTTGCGTTAAAAAGAACCCGATGTGCCGACGAGTCGACCGACGCCCGACAAAAACATAAGAAATTTATTTCTTCTGGATTCCTTCTGTATAAAAAGAACCCGATGTGCCGACGAGAACACCGAGTCACGACAAAAGCATGCAGAATTCGATTTCTTCAGTGTTTTTCCCGACAAATGTTTGCAGGATTACATTTGATACATAGCAAAAGAACCCTATATGCCAACGAGTCGACCGACGCCTGACAAAAGCATACAGAATGTTATTTCTTCTGTGTCTGCGAGAACACCGAGTCACGACAAAAGCATGCTGAATTCGATTTCTTCAGTGTTTTTCCCGACAAATGTTTGCAGGATTACATTTGATCCATAGCAAAAGAACCCTATATGCCAACGAGTCGACCGACGCCTGACAAAAGCATACAGAATGTTATTTCTTCTGTGTCTGCGAGAACACAGAGTCACGACAAAAGCATGCAGAATTCGATTTCTTCAGTGTTTTTCCCGACAAATGTTTGCAGGATTACATTTGATACATAGCAAAAGAACCCTATATGCCAACGAGTCGACCGACGCCTGACAAAAGCATACAGAATGTTATTTCTTCTGTGTCTGCCGGCGCTTCGCGCCGACAAACAAGTGAACTTTCGCCGGGCTTCGCCCGACGAAATTACTTTCTCAAGACCTTTGGGGGGGGGGGGGAGTCCCCCCCCCATAGTGACGCCCCTGGTTATAGCTCCCCTTTGTAAATCTTCTTCGTTCTTTTTGGTTTTCTCTCTTTATCTTTTTGTACTCGTCTTAAACTGGATCCAGCCTGTTAGTGGAGTCTTGGTGGAACCCATTGGGTATATATACTCTATATGTTCAGGTCCAAAACACGCCAGTAATCCTCAGGAAGAACGAGAAAATGTATCACTAATGACTCAGACTCAACAACTCAAATCCTGTGTCAAACAATCACGTCGATCTTCGGAAGCAGCTGTGATACCCGAGGTGATACCGCTTATGGCTCTTCCGCTAGGTACCAGGCGATTTTTCATCGGCCATAAGAGTTAGTCATCAAGAGTATTCCAACAGAAATCCACTATGCACGTTTTGTCGTTTTATTAATTTCCGAAATCGTTGACGCACAATTACTAAAGCCCGATAAAGGAGAGACTTTTTTACAGTGTCTTCAAACCTGAGCATCCTCCACCAAAATCCTGCCCTGACAGCCGAAGACCTTCTTAGCCCAAAGATTCATCCAAATTTCATATGTTACATTCTGAACCCTCTTGACGAGTGTTCGAGTATCATGCTACTGATGCGTAAAACCGGTTTCCTGAATTTTGCCGAGTTTTTGATAGAAGTCAATGGATCTGGGAAAAGGCTTAAACCAGCCAAAGCCGTGGATAATGTATTCAAAACAGAATTTCGTTTTACAGTATTCAGGTAGTTTTGAATGCTGGAACTGAAACCGCAGTAGGTAGTGAGGGCTGGGCTTTAAAGAATGTAAAAATTTTAATGATTCTGTTAGTTCTAAGGGTTCAAGTTTGTGCCTATCCCTCTTTATTATATTACTCCGCTGTGCCTAAGAAGCGGGTTAAAAATAAATATATAAAGTACAATCAACAAAAATCTTGTTTGTCGCGGAAACCAGCCTCTTTGTGGGATCGCGGAAAAAGGCTTTATATGAAACAGAAAAGGCTCTAAAACAATCAACTACACCTAGCGGATGACACAGGACTCATAAGTTGGCACCATGAATTTTATTGCAGTGAAGGCGGGCTGTCCCCCACTCCGCTCCAGGGCCTCAAGGGTTTCCAGAATGTGTTCCCCAAGAACTAGTTGATTTCTGCCGCAGCAAGGAACTAAAACAGAAATATCTGTTAGTGAGGGCACAACTTTTACTTGATCTTTAAACGATAAAATGGTTCCGAAAAATAGTTTTTGAAAAATAACAATACTTCCGCCGTGGAACTTTGCGGTTTTCTTCACCGTCAGAAGTTTCAGAACAGATAACACAAGGATGCGCAGTTTCAACAGACAACACTCTGCAGACAACAATTGGGATGTAAACCAATGCGTTGTGAGGTGCTTTAGCGGATTCAGAAAGTAAGGGGTTTAAGATTGAACGAATGCAATTACGGAGGTAGGTCGCATTGGCATTATAGGTACGACGGGTCCTTTAACCACCAGTCAACCATACTGTCACTTCTCCGTGGTTTTGTCAACAACGGGAAGATTGCAATTTGTTTCGGCAGTTAAAACTCATCTTCGTGTCAACTGCACAGTCGACCGGGATGAATCGAATTAAACGGAGAATTTCAAATATAACTCCAATATGACGATCTCCCACTGTCAGAAGTTTCATAACAGATAACACGAGGATGCGCGGTTTGAACAGATAATGCGTAACATATAACACTTCAGATGTTATCTGTTGTGTTTCAAAATGTTATGCATAACAAGCGTTACCATCAGGAAGAACCGAAAACCGCCAAAAAGAATCTGCTGAGTTTTCCGACATCATGACGACAAGGAATAAAGTCAGTAGATGCTTTTTTTGGCTCTTCCTAACAAAGCTTGTTATGCATAACATTTAGTACATAACGTTTTCAAACACGAGGATGTTATCTGTTATGAAACTTCTGACAGTGCCGTCGACCAGAAAGGTGAATCGAAGGTGGTTCTGAGTCTGCTAGTTTTCGTAGTCGCAATCTCATCGACACGTCTGGGAACGCGGTTTAAAGTCCACATTACAACATGGAAAAACATGCCAATCCACCCTCTCTTGTGGGCAAGCTTCAAGGAGAGATACAAATTTCAGACTTTACACATTCCTGTCCTCAACTCCAACTAATTTCGACCAAGATAGAAAAAACTGAAAGAAGACATCCAAGCATTGCTGACGGGAGGAATTTAGGAATCCCTGCCACCGTCAAATAAGGCAAAAAGAATGACAGGCAGTGAGCACGGGGTTAGAGACTCGGCAATTGACAACTGAAAGAAGTGAATGTATGTGTAGTTTTGTTGTACTATTATCACACTTTGGCAAACGGGGAAGTACAGATGTTGCCGAAAATTTTGGTAGGAATCCCAGTCCACCTGACCCGACCTTGACATTTTGATTATCTCCGGTGACAAAAAAAAGAAAAAAAGAAAAAAAAAGAAAGAAAAAAAGAGCAACTCAAAGAGCACTCCACCAAGAAGGAATGTCCTGCCACTGCTGCCATCTAGCAACAATATTTTCTTTCGAGTGCAGTGCTGACCTACAGAGGTTCCGCTAGATGTCCCAGCCTGCCATTGTGAACGTATGTGCAGTTTTTTCGTGTTACTGCTACACAAAGAATGAAAGGATCCAAACCATCCGTTCACTGAATGAATTTAATAAACAAAAGCCCGAGGGCCATGGCAAAAAAAAAATCAACTAAAAAATAACGGTTAATCAAAATCCCCATATTAATCTAAAAACGTTGTTCTATGATCCTTCACAAAACTTCATGTAACGTCCGAAATTATTCACACTCAGAAAAGATTCATCTTTCATCATCTTTGCCATCCGTATTTCGATGAAAACAGATTCCCGTATTACTCATCTATCGCTCTCATACACTAAATGTACTAACGCTTTCATTCCCTTTATTCAAATAATGCAGACAACGGATACGTCAGCTACGATGCTTCATCAGGCCGTTGTATACGTTATTTGAATAAAGTGTTTCAAAGTCAGCTTGGGCTCAAGGAATATTTACTTTCATTACCCCGATCACACACTGGAAAAAAGTAAGGACTGCTATTCCCTTTTCCCTTAACACTATATTTGCTACAAGCCTCAAGCATTAACTAACCGCCCTCAATTCAATTATTTGGGTGAATGGACTACCGCTGGGAACACATGTTGAGTTGCTAGAACGTAGTAGCCTACTCTCCCAGCGGATTAAACTGTCACCGAAAATTGTCTTGTAACTTCACGGCATGCTATATCTACCTGGTTAAAACGTCCATGGACAAAAAAAATTCAGCTGAAAAATAACAGAAGCATTAAACTATCCGCCCTCATTTCAATTATTTGGATAAATGGAACACCGGTGGAACACCTGTTCAGTTGCTAGAACGTAGTAGTGGATCAAACTGTCACCAGAAGTTGTCTTGGCAGAAGTTATAATGTTATATCTGCCTGGTGGAAGCTTTCTAAGCCAATTGAGCTCATGGACGGGTGTCTTCACTTTATTCGAGACCCACTGTGACTCGAGACCCACAGTGTGGATTCATCAGGTAATGAGTTGAACATGACAGCTTTCGGATTCTACTCCGGACAGTTCAACACTTCCGTTGCTCGGAAGAATATTATAGAATTGTGAATCTATGTTCCCATATCTGTCACAAATGTTGGCAATGGGCAATTTTTTTTCTGGTTCAGTTTCCTTTATCATACATACGTAATCCACTAGTTCTCGTGTAGTGCAGTGGGTCAAGAAAATTCATTCATTCAGTAGAGTACCATAATAAACAAATGAATTAATAATCAAATTAAACATGAAATTTGCTGAATGTCGTTAATAACTGATTTTTAGTTTCGCGTAACAAACTGGTTTACGAAAATGTTTGGCTTGGCAAAGTTAAAAACGTTTTATGGTTAAAAGATCCATCAGTGAATCTTATTCGCTCCGAAGTAGGAACTAAGGTATACATTGGAAAAAGTACCTCCGAGTAAGGATTAAAGTTAACTGCAGTATTTGCTACTGGGATTATTTTTATCTCTACTGAGGTAAGATTAATACGAAATATATATAAGATGAATCCCAGCAGCAAATACTGCAGTTAACTTTAATCCTTACTCGGATATAGTTTTTACAGTGTAATAGTCAGCGAGCAGGGCCCCAACATTTTGACTGCCAAGGAACCTCCGTAGTGTTCAATCTGGTACTGTCCCCGTTGGATGTTCCAGTTTCTAGTCACACAGCTTACCTTTGCTTGTCCGGAAAATGTTCAGCACCGGAAGTATCACCCGGAAATACGGAATCAGGGCTCGGCCAGCTTCCTTTGAGGTATTTGCGATTTGTTTTAGGGCAGTAAGCGTGGCACACATCACCTGGGTGTTTCGTGAGTTGAAAGCACCTAGAAAAATTATTCAGCTTCAATATCTGAGAAAATGCTTCGTCAATATTGAAAATTTCTTATGTGCCTGTCAAAATTATTCCGTAATCATAAACTGGTATCAAATTTCAACATTCGAAACAACTTCAAACCTTTTCGATCCCCATTAGCATCATGCCCTGCCCAGCTCATCAGATTCCAAATGCCGTGAAGTGTAAAGGACATATCAACTACTTTCGGGTTAGTCACAGACAGACAGACGGACATTTCAACTATATCTTTGGGTTAGTCACAGGCAGACAGACGGATGTTTTAACTACTTCTCTGGCTTAGTCACAGACAAACAGACGGGCATCTTGAGTTTTTCTTTGGGTTGATGCTCTATACATACTACCAGGGGCGTCACTAATCTTTTACCTTTGGGGGGGGGGGGGACGTCCGGTCTGTGCCGACGGACTAAGAAATGTGCCGACAAAACACACATTTCCCGCCAGCATAATAGAACCGGTTTAAAACTAACTGTAATACATCACTTAAATTGAGATTATTCCTTTAAGGTAATTTCGTATATTAGATTTGGCTTTTCATTTCATCTTTCGTTAAAAAAGTGAAGCTTACAACGACTGTACCCAGAAAAAATTAAATAAGCACCGCCGGCGAATATTTTTAATCTGCCTTTTTTTCCGGAAAAAATTTGCCACACAAATTCTAGCTTTAAACGTGTTTCAAACCCCCAAGAATTTCAATCCTTAAACGCCAACTAAATGAAACACCGTTCTTACAAATAGACCCGATGAAAAATTTGTAGCCTGCGTAGTGGTATGGTAGTTGTACGAAAAAGTTGCATGTAATACTATGTAATAGCAAAGAACACTATCATTTAATGTGCCTCAGACTGGTCCAATCTTAAGTAGTAGTATCCAGTAGCATCCTGTCTTGCCACAGTAGCATTCAGTCTTGCTAATAGTAGTATGCAAGTAGCCTTGAAGTAGAAGCATGTAGTAGCATCAATTAGTACTGCATGCTACTTTTTCGTACAACTTCGTACTACTATTTTGAGATAAATTTTTCATCGGGGAGAATACTGCAAAATTAATTTTCTTTTGCTCCGGTTCACACATACGTCAGACCAGACACACAGTTGACCGTGTTTCGACATGAGTTTGAGGCTGGTAAGCAGGAACCGGAAAAAAAGAAAGAAATTGGTGTTACTGTGTTCAGCTTATGCAAAGCTCTATACATCCCTTGCAGTTGCGTACTTACAAGTACTGTGGTGGTGCCCAAGAATACTGGATAAGATAGGCCTCAGATAAGACTGGCGATGAAGTCACCGCATGACTATACATGTGGTCTGTACGGACCTGATGAAATTGAGTAAAGAAATATTGTTGTTATTTTACCAGTTGTGACGTGACCAAGTTTATGTTTGTTTCTTTAATAGTGATTTCAGTTTGTTGTTTCTAAGTATTTGACCCGATTGTCGAATTTTATTGTAACACAAACAGATTGTATATAATGTTAGTAATAATTTACTATGGACCAAATTAAGAAACCAAAATTGTATATTGCATGAAGATTTTGTAAAGTAATAGTATATTATGTACTTGTATGTCAGTGAAATTTTATTGGAATTTTCCTATGCTATTTTTCGCAATGAAGAACTTTTGGATGAATAAAGTGAATCTGAAAAGAAATACTCTACTTCGGAGGACAATGAGGGCTCACGAACTCAACTTTTGCACACGCAGTGTCAGAAAGTGACTTCTGACGCTACTAAGATTGCGTTCCGGAACTTAACGATCGTTAAAAAATTGTTAACAGTTGTTAACTTTTTGCGTTCCACGTTTCTGATTTCGAAATTTAAGCTCCGCCCACCTACAATTTCCGTTCCAGAGCTTAACGATTGTTAACTATTTTGTAAAGATGGTCGGTGAGCATCGTTACAAAATAGTTAACAACTATAGAACTGGGAAAAGTTAACGATCGTTAAAGCTGCAGTTAGCTCCGCCCCGAAGTAAAGTTAACGATTGTTAACAATCGTTAAGTTTGTGGAACGCAGCCTAAGCGTGACATCCCTTCTAGGCTATTGACACGGTTTACCCACTCACGCCGTACAAACACTTCAACTTACGTCTTATAGGTGACACAATCGCTGGAACGATCCCGGGAAGCTTGTCACTAAACCGCTCTGTTAAATCCTGAACCCCTAGTCGGCTGAGGACGTCATAAGGTTTGGCAGTTTCGCACAGACCGTCTAGGAATAGGGGGATATACATAGCTGGGTCGAGGATCTCCGGACTAACCTGTGAACAAAATACACATTAGGGAGACAGATTCCTGATAAGAAACAACAAACTTTGACAAAACAAAAATAAAAGAAGATTCCACAAGTAGAGTGGGAATACTGTTTGGCATTGCATGACCTTAGAGGCTACTTTGAACGAATGAATGTAGGTATTTGCCCTCTAGAATGAGAAACGGATTGTGGAAAAATCACAGAAAAACACATAGAAGAAACAGGATTAGCATCAAATATTTGACGGGGCTAAACGGATAAGTCAGCTACATTTTATTCGAGCTATATTTCGGCCCTTCTTGGCAAGGGTCCTCTTCAGGCTCAAGCCGCTCAAGCTGGAAAATAAACTTGTGGAAAAACAACGAAAGATTCTTCCTTAAATATCTGCTTTTGTGAACTTCTTCTCTAAAAGTTGGGTGAAGTTAAAGCTGGTGCTGTGATTTGATGCTGGGCTCGGCTCTGTTTTTGTTGTTCGATTGGGTCGTTGAAAGGGTAGAGATTCTTCTGAATTTTGGTTTTAGAGTCACCTGTCTCTTCTTCTTCTTTCCAGCTAAGATGGATACTTGTTGGCGGCATGTATGGGCGATTAGTTCCGTGCTTCGGTGATAGATGTTCCTTCAGCCCAAGCTGACTGCGAATCATGTTTGACGGGGCAAAACTGTTACTGTTTTTGTTGTTCGACTGGGTCGTCGAAAGGCAGTAGCCGAAAACAGTAGTGAACAAAACAGTAGTAAACAAAAACAGTAGCCGAGTCCAGAATCAAATCACGGCACCAGCTTTAACTTCATCCAACTTTCAGAGAAGAAGTTCACAAAAGCAGATATTTAAGGAAGAATCTTTACTTGTTTTTCCACAAGTTTATTTTCCAGCTTGAGCGGCTTGAGCCTGAAGAGGACCCTTGCCAAGAAGGGCCAAAATATAGCTCAAATAAAATATAGCTGACTTATCCGTTTTGCTCCGTCAAATATAATTTGCAGTCAGCTTGGGCTGAAGTAATATCTATCAAATATTCACAAACAAATGACTATAATAGGATCGTGCAGTATTGTGGTGGATTTTTGGGCCAATAAGTCGCAATATCATTGATCGTGGAGGTTTCTTAAAGGACCCGTCGTATCTATGATACCAATGCAACCTACTTCCGAATTGCATTCATTAATTCCTGGAGACCCCAATTCCATATGTTGCATTCTAAACCCGCTAACGACACCACACTAATTCTTGCACTTGCCACGATTCACAATTTCCATGCGCATTGTGTTCCCGACGAGTGCCCTCGTGCCATGCTATTGATGTGTGAAACCGGTTATCTGAATCTTGCCGAGTTTTTGCTAGAAGTCAATGTGTGCTTAAAACAGCCAAAGTCGCGGATAATTTGTTAGAAGCAGAGCTTAGTTTTACAGTATTCAGATAGTTTTGAATACTGAAACATAAACAGTAAATAGTGCAAGATGTGCTTTAAGTAAATATGTTCTACAGATTTATATGCTCAAATAATTTAAAAATGTAAACCGATCTGAGAGAGGCTGTGTAAAGATTTGCCATATATGACCTTTGGTCGTCTGGCTAGCTAAACGTAAATATTTTTATTACTAGAAATCAGCTCCTGGGATGGAAGTAGCAACTTACTTTCCAAGATATCTTCCTTCCCTGAGTATCGTGAAAAGAGAGGCTGTGTAAAGATTTGTCAAATATGATTTTTGGTCGTCTGGCTAGCTAAACGTAAATATTATAACTACTAGAAATCTGCTTCTAGAATGGAAGTAGCAACTTACTTTCCAAGAAATCTTCCTTCCCTGAGTATCGTGAAACACTGTTGCAGGAAGATCCCCACAGTCGTAAACACGTTTAAACGCCACACTCTGCGTTAGTCGCTCTCCATGCACGTTAACGCTGGGAGGTCGCTTGACCATAGTTCCAACTTTTCCCGCGTGGGGCGTGAACGGCAGGACTTCGCGAGAGGCGCGACTGCGAGTGGAGGAAGATGATGTCGAGTTGTTGCGGCTCATCGAGTTGGTCACATATTAGTTGCTTTTCCTCTGAAAAATGAAAAATAAAAATTCGAGTTTTTTTCTAGAGGTGGATCAGTGAACCTGCTTCATTCATGGGATTAATGTCCGCCATCTGCCCAGAGATGCCAGTCGACAGTCTATCCGTTTTAGTATCGGCTGTAACACAAATGATTTGAAAATGCGATTAAATTTGGATGAAGAGATGTCTTTTAAATCAGAGATGATTTGCCCCCTTTTTAAAACCAGATAATGGAAACAAACCTGCAATCTTGCAGGTTTGTTTCCTTCCCCGAAAGTTGATCCTGAAGATTGACAGCCTGACGAGCACCCTTGCCAAGAAGGGCCGAAATATCGCTGCCAAAGCATCGTAGCTGACATATCCGTTTTATGCATTATTTGAATACATGTCTTCTTACCCTTAAACCAAAGATCTAATCAATTTCAACTAAAACTTTTACTTTTAACAAACTTTCCGGTGTTGGCCGCGTTCCGGGCGAACTACTTGTCCGGCGAGAAAATGGTTTCCATAACCGTGTTCAGCATGTCTTCTTGTCAATTAATCGACTATCTCATTAGCTGCTTAAAAATATTTTGTTTGCCCCTAAACTGAACCCCCTCCCCCAACCCTAACCTTAGGGCGACAAAGCCCATCTACGAACTCGACCTTTCCTTTGATCCAAAGAATCCTCACACCAAGTTTCATCAAAATATCTCATTATCGTTATTGTGCTGACAGACGGACGGATGGACAGACGGACAATTTTTGCGATGTCATAGGTATCCTTCCACTTAAGTTTTGGGATCCCAAAAGAAAGCAAACGCAAACTTTTGCTTGCAAACAGGTTAAGGTTTGCGTAGCGCAGGTGCCGACAGCCGATCTCCTGAAGTTTTCCCTCGGCCGGGATTGCGATGCGTGGTTGGGGTCAAATCATCCGACACTTTCCTTACTTTTCCCTAGATTTCTCTTGGCGTCCATTTGAAGCCGGGTGGACTTTTGGCTTGTCTTACGGAGAAACACCCCTAACCCTCGCCCTAAGCCAAACGGTCGGCACCACCGAGACCAGAACCAGCGACCCCTCGCTTGAGAGTTCGGCGCGGCAAAACGTTCTGCAAGGACGGACTGTCAGAAGGTGGACAAGTCACAATCACAGATCACAATCGGGGATTTTTAAAACAAGTCCGTGTCACAGAACTCGAATTATCAAAGTTATACTAATCAACGGAATTAAACTTATTATTTGTTTAATATAATATTTCGTAGAAAAGATTCGGTGCGAAATTATCTGCTCTTATATTATTTTCAGTAACTGAAGTCTTTTCTTATTTAAGTGGAATAGATAAATTGTTACATTAGTTAATGTGGGTCTTTTTCGAGTTCTGCGACAATTAGTATAAACTCCAGAGGTGTGTAAATTTGTAAATAAACTCTATTTTTAGTACAGTAAGTATGTTAACCACTCTCTGTTTAGGGCCTATTTTTGGAGGTTCGGGCGACCTTTGAACAGTCCGTGAGCTGGCAAGGGGTTGCGGTTGCCAGTTCTAAAACCCGTCAGTACAGTCGCTAGTGGGCGCTGTTCGTGACAGTACGCTTGGAACGCTGAATTTAAATCAGGACAATTGTTCCAAGAGACTATGTAAATGATACAGAAAAGGGGAATCTGCTAGACAACGCTGCCCCAAGCGGAACCACGCCCAGCAAAGAAAGAATGGAAATTGACGTACAAGACGACGAGCCCAGATGAAAGACAACAAGGGAACGTTGCAGCAAATAGCTCGCCGATTTGGATGATCGTATACGAAACAGTATATGTAATACACATAAACTATGTGTCCATAAGTGTATATAAACCAGAAGGATATTGAAATGATGTCTCATCGGAACTAGCCATTTTACTTCTATGCGGATGGACCCCAAGATTGCAGGATTTTATTTTTTGCGTATAAAAGGAACTTGATGTGCCGACGAGTCGACCGACGCTCGACAAAAGCATACAAAATTCTATTTCTTCTGTGTTCTAGCCGACTTATCCGTTTTGCACCGTCAACTATGGAATCCTCGCTGTGTGATAAGACCACCACACCCCATCCGCGATGCCGACTATACATGAGCGCAACGTAAGGGTCTTTCGTTCTCGATCCCAAAGCCCCTTTACTTCTGGCAGCAACTGGAAATATCTGTTTATTTTTTTTAATGTTGAATTTTGGTTTAAAACAAATAAATGGCAGTTGTTGTAAATGCCGCAGACGCGTCTAAAAGAAAAACTGATTTTAGCTACATAATATAACGCGTGGCAAAAACGCTAACCTAACAGTGGGATTTCCGCCAACTGGCATTCATTGCTCAATATTGAATAATTATATACGAATCAGCCACATTAAAGAAATAAATACAAAAAACACCCACCACTTCCTAGTGTTTCCCTTTCTTTCCAAGAGGGATCACCGTTTCCAACTGGGACATCGTGACCAAAATATCGAGGATCACAGTATAGTCGCTATGGTTACGATTGTAGACAAACTGACGATACCGAAATTAACTAATAGCCTAGAAGGCGATAGATTCTCCGACAAACACGAAGCCAGGCCAGGTCATGTACAGTTGTCATAATACATGTAGGGGATTTCGCGCAGCTACAGCTGTTCTGTCCAGAGCCGACAGCGGTAATGAACAAGACCAAAGGTGTCGATGGGATCCCAAAAATCTAAGATTTGATCCAGACTTGTCTTCACCAGATCCAGTCTTCGCCAGGTTAATCATCAAAGAAAACCGAGTTCAGATATTCCATCTATCTATCAATCTATACCTCTATAGGCCATATCTATTTTGACGATACTGACCGAAACTTCCTGCTTTACTTCTGCCAAGTTTGCGGTTTCGCCCGAATTCCGAGCGAACTACTAGTCCAGCAAAAAAAGAAAATTCAGAAACAAATCCAGCGTATCTCCTTATCCCTATAAAGAACATCTAATCAACATTAAATAAAACTTTGACTTAAAAAAAATCGGGTACAACCGGATTCCAGACTAATTATATGTCCGGGTGAATGAAGATTGTCATATACAGACTCAGCGTCTCTTCTTACCCCTAAATCTAACATCTAATCAACTTCAGATATAACTTTTGCTTTTGACATATTTTCCGGTTTTGGCCGGATTCCAGGTGAACTAGTTGTCCGGCGAGAAAATGATTTTCACTATCGTATTCAGCATGCCTTCTTACCCCTAAATCAAACATTTAATCAACTTCAAATAAAACTTTTACTTCTAACCAACTTTCCGGTTTTTGCCGGATTCCGGACGAACTACTTGTCCAGCGAAAAAACGTTTTTAACCATCGTGCTCAGCATGTCTTCTTACCCCTAAATCAAACATTTAATCAACTTCAAATGAAACTTTTACTTTTAACAAACTTTCTGGTTTTGGCCAGATTCCGGACGAACTACTTGTCCGGCGAGAAAATGATTTTCACCATCGTGCTCAGAATGTCTTCTTACCCCATAATCGACTATCGCATTAGCTGTTTAAAAATATTGTGTTTGTCCCTTAATTTTAACCCCCTCCCTCACCCCCAAATGTAGGGCTACAGAGCCCATCTACGAACTCGACCTTACCCTTGACCCAAAGAATCCCCACACCAAGTTTCATCAGAATATCTCATTCCCTTCGAGGGTTATCGTGCTTACAGACGGATGGACGGACCGACGGACGGACAGACGGGCAGACGGACGGACAGACGGGCAGACCGACAGACGGACAACTTTTGCGATGTCATAGGTATCCCTCCACTTACGTTTTGGGATCCCAAAAAGAAGATCTTAGAATAGGGGAGGTTGAGCTTGAACCGTGCGTTTTTCGTTATTGGCTGATAATTCCATTTCTATAGAATTTGGAAACTTTTTGAAAAGTGGGAAAGAAAGGTAATGATAGGTATGTCCTGTAATTTTTTGAGAATTTAATCTCTACTCGTTTTGGCACTACGTTTTTTTCAATTTAAAAAAAAAGACCGTCCGGTTCAGCCCCACCGGTGGGGTTGATTCGTGCGGGTGGTGTTTTGAACCGAACGTTGTTAAGATGGGCTGAACCGAACCGAACCACTGAACCGAAAACTCTGAGAAATCGGACTCGAAAGAAAGCGCTTGTTGAATGCAATATGTTCCACCAGAAGTAGTGGATTTCGGAAGCTTGGGTATAACAGCTTTACCCTGCTTTTAAAAGTGCAGAAACAGGTAGATATTTTGATCCGAACAGAGTGGGGTTGAACCGGACCTCTATAATAATGTCCCATTCAACCCCCAGAATATGTCCGGTTCAACCCCACAGTGACCATTTCTACGGAAATGAACACCAAGAAAAAACAGAAAGCAGTAAGGAACCCCGCAATAGGCTAGTAAGATGCAGAATTGATCCTACATTGGACTAAACTATCGCGCACTCATAAAACACAATTAAATTCTACTCGAACTGAAAATGACAATAAAATCGGAAGTCCGAATAACTCGGTAAAAAAAACAAAGTCGCTTGGTTGGGAAATGGTTTGCAACTGAGCCTTCAAGTTTCGTCCCACGAGTTGGAACACCGTTGCCAACCCCAGATAATTATTTCACGATTTTATACCTTAGGGCAGGCCCGAACATAGAGAACCAGCGTCCCTAGGGTCAACAGAATCTAATAGCACAACTCTCACTCGAAATGATCTTTTCACCATGAAATATATAAGAAGAAAAGTTTTTCGAAAAAAAATTACTTTCCACCTGAATTTAGAGATTTTCTTATTAATATGTTACTGCCAAAAGTTAGAGAAGTGTCCAGTTCCACCTGGGCTATGCTAAGCAGCAATACACATTACATACCAGGTCAATGCGTCTTCTGTATCTTTCTGTGGGGGGCATTATGCTGTAAGGCCCTAGTTCTTTAAAAAGCTGAGGAGGACAGCTCTGTCCTCTGGGGGAGCAACAGCACCCTGCTCCTAACGAAGTAATTCCTCCGACTTATGACCAAAGATAATCAGTAATTTTTTGAAATTCGACGACTGTCCTCAGGAGCACTCCGAAGTGGCAACAAAGCCGAAGTCTTGCGAAACAGTGTAAACACTGCCCAGTTTCCGAGACGCGTGAAAATTGGCCAAAGAGCTGTAACCCAAATTCAAAAGAATTTCAATGAAAAGAGATTTCGGGTGGAAGTGGGTATTATAGGGGGGTTGACGGAGGGTAAAAATAGCGTAAGAGGCCGCTGAAGCATTAACGGTCAGCTGTTCCTTGGTATGTAAGTGTGTGTGAGTTTGATTGACATGTTGTTGTTCCTTTTTATACACAACGCTTCAGTTTTGAAGGATTTAAATAAATAATAATAATAATAATAATTCAAAATTATCTTAATACTTAAAACAATGCTCTGCTTTTAAGAAATCATCCACGGCCTTTAAGAAGTTTACCAGGCCCATGCACTTCTAGGAAAAACTCGGCAAAATTCAGATAACCGGTTTTTACACATCAATATCACTCGTCGGGGGCATAATCCACCTTGAAAATAGTTAACTGTGGCAAGTGCACAGATTAGTGAGGTGTCGTTAGCGGGTTTGGAATATAACATCTGAAATCTGGGTCTCCGTATTTAAAGCACACCTCGCACTATTTACTGTCTATGTTCCAATGTTCAAAAATATCTGACTAGCTGTAAAGCCAAGCTCTGCTATTAACAAATTATCCAGGTCCTTGTCTTTTTTAATCCTTTTCCCAGAACCATTGACTTCTACCAAAATCTCGGCGAAAATCAGATAACTGGCTTTACACATCAATAGAATGAAACGCGAACGCTCGTTGGAAGCATAATGCGCATGGAAACTAGTGAATCGCGGCATGTGTTGGTAGCGGGTTCAGAATGTAACATACGAAATTTTGTTCACCCGGTTTGCGAATTAATGAATGCTGTTACGGAAATAGGTTGCATTGGCATCATAGGTAAGACAGGTCCTTTAAGAACCGATGAATGCAGTTACGGAAGTAGGTTGCATTGGCGTTATAGGTACGACGGGTCCTTTACGTATTTTGACTTTAAGATATCTATAAGCAGAATTTAGAATGAAATAGACGTTTACCTCTTTGGCCGCTGGCCGGAGTCCTTTCGGAGGTTAAGTCCCCTAGGTTCGTTTCTAGGTTCAGTTCGCCAACTGAAGAAAAGATATGGGCTAATTGGATTGCACGAACAGCGGAGCAACGAAGTAACGCATTTTCACGGGGTCTTCGAGCCCTTTTTTACGTCATTCAGTGGCTGTTTCTCGAATAGTTGAATTTTTTTTTAACGGCAGTCACGATCTGTTTCTCGTATAGTTTTGAACGCTTGTGCACTAATTTCTCCAACTTGTCTCTCCGCAAAAAAAAATCACCACAGAAAGCTTAGTTTTCGTTTTGTTTTATTTGGCTGCGCAAACAGACGCAGAGCTTGCATGTCTATTTCATTCTAAATTTTGCTTGTACACTGTAAAAAGTTTCTCCGAGTAAGGATTAAAGTTAACTGCAATATTTGCTACTGGGATTAATCTTATCTGTACTGAGATAAGATTAATCCGAATTAGAGACTTTTTAGAGACACGAATTCCAGTAGCAAATACTGCAAGATTTTTTTTACAATGTAGATTTTTTTTAATCAAAGTACGTTGAAGGACTCGTCGTACCTATAAAGCCAATGCAATGTGGAGTCTTGCTCCCTAAACCAGTCAGATTGGTCCAATGCTGCCACTTTTCTCTGACGAAACCTGTATATTTTTCGCCGAAACGTTCGGCAAAAAAAAATGTAGGTGACATTCTGGCGCCTACGAAATTTGGTCCTTTTCAGTTTACTGAAAAACTCATAGATTTCTGTGTTTGAACAGAGGTGCGTTTTTACGTGAACGATTGTTACAGCTAAACAGTTAGCAAGTTTCATAATTGCTGTTTTTGATTCATTTGAAAACGGAACGAGTGAAAATTGGAGGAAAACAAAATCCGTCACGGCATTAAACGTAAAATAAACTGGTTTGCAAAACAAAATCCAGTTTATTTATCTCTAAGAGGGACTGAATAAACGCTTTTTGACGAAAAGAGGCCGCAAAGTTTTGAAACCGCAGAATCCCGCGACATATTTGGCATAAGTGCGATGTCATGCAACGATTTTTGTCACAGCTGTAAATATAGCGAGAAGTCGAAAGGAGAGTAAGGAGACGGTTGATTCTTTTCCTTAGCTTAAGGACTAGGAATCGATTACAGAATTAAGGAGGTTTATTGAAACAAAGCGGTGTTGGCTGTCAAATACAGACTAAAAAAACAGCCCCGAAGTACCAAATATGCAGAGTAGATGCCTGCCTATGGCCCCCGCGAAAACTGATGAAAATAAAGTGATTCCTGAAAGAAAATTACAATCAGGCCTCTTTCAACTGTCCCGGTGCACACGACGTACGTGAAAAGTATAATAACTTTCCTCGAGCTGTTAGGTAACGCACATCGACCTAAGACCAACGGTGGGTCATACTACGACTTTCATTATCTTCACACAGAAAGTTAGTGGTTGATATGACTTCATATAAGCAAGAACAAATAAGGAAATGAACTTCGTCTCCCAATCTCTGTAATATGACCATGCGAAATCGAATAGATTCCTGATACTGATGCAAACGAGCGGAGGGTACACTGTAAAAAGTTTCTCCAAGTAAGGATTAAAGTTAACTGCAGTATTTGCTACTGGGATTAATCTTATCTCTGATGAGATAAGATTAATCCGAATTAGAGATAAGTTTATTTTTTTAGAGACAAGATTAATCCCAGTAGCAAATTGCAACATTTTTTTTTACAGTGTGGATGGCATCGGCATCCAACGGAGCCATCCACGCAAAGTTTCCTAAGGCGTGTTTCATCGGCCGGTTACCACAAATTTAGCGGAGTGAAGGAGCTACTCGGAATATTACACTTCGTTACTTCTACAAACAGCTATATCACAGTAGAGCCCCGGAGAAGAACCGTCAAGAGTGACAGCCGATTGGTTGTCTACCATTGTGACGCGCCTCAGAGCGGGTCATTTACGCCTGCTACAGTTTTTCTTCTGAAATGCATAGCGGCGAACAGGGAAGTAGACGGGCATCAACTCAAAGCTCGGCAAATACCTCTAGGTATGCTCAGTTCCGCCGGGGTACGGAGTGCGCAGCACATGTCCGAGGTATCTCCGTATGGTCTCAATGAGGGACCGCTGGTCTATGATGTTTTTGCTCTTTCGTTAAATTCCATTTTATTGTCAAACACAATTAAACATATGGTGGCTCTGAACTGGGATATGGAGAATTAATGGAGGAACATAGAGCGTGTTCCACCCTTCTAACAATAGTAACTATTTTCGTTCCAACCTCGTGAAAAGTTGCTACGCTGACCGTTCAAACCTTCTCAAAACAGTAACTATTTGCTGACCACGCTCGGGAGCGTAGTAACTACGATCTCAGTGACGTGATGCGCCCAATCAGCCCACGGCACGATATTTTGCAGAAAACAAGACAATTCGTTCGAGCCTTGACGCCATGCGGAGCAACTATGGTAAGTAGGGTGGAACACGCTCATAATTCGTTGAACATGTTTATGTTGCTGTCGCAAAGTCGTTCTGACGAACCGAGTAGGGCTGGGGTCGAGTAGGGTTGGACAGTTATCATATGATAATCTCTTGATTCTAGAAATTAAATTGACATACGAGAAATTTTAAAATGTTTGCTTCGGTATAGTAGTCACGATTTTTCACTGCGTAGAATCGCGCACGACTCAGTGTTCGCAAACAATGTGGCTGCGCTCATCTGAAACAAACAACGCTCCGACCGACCACAAAACGAAGCTGTTCAAATACTCTATATGACTAAGTCCAAAACACGCCAGTGCTCCTCAGGAAAAAGTAAACGTCTCCGTAACGACTCAAATTCAACAACTCAAATACTGTGTCAAAGCATCACGGCGATCTTCGGGAGCAGCTGCGATACCCCAGGTGATACCGCTTCTGGCTCTTCCGCTAGGTACCCGGCGATTTTGCATCGGAGAGTTAGTCATCAAGAGTATCTTGCGGCCCAATTAACGATTTCGCCACCTCAAGTGAAGTGCGGCCGCAATCTTTACCAGCTCCGAATCGCGCTCGCTTCTAGGCACTGAAAATAAGTAACTAGGCTACATACCGAAGCAAGATTTTTCGAATTTCCTTTCGTAGGCTATATTAATCTAATCTCCAGATTCAAGTGAATATACATGCAACCTGTTGGGTGCCGATACGTGCTTTTAAGCGTTGCGACACGCATACATGGAAGCTGCAGCGGAAATGTGGTTGATTTTTCACACTTTACCCTTTTTTGCAAGAAAAGTTTAAACAAGCTTAAACCTTTCAGGAATCCAGGCCGGAATTCCGGTCATATGCTACAAGAATCCGGATTGCGAACGAAACTTTTCTGATTCACACGCAACGCTTTGCTACAATTTACAGTATTACACTCGGCTGGTTCGGATCATTCAGTGGTTACAAAAATACTGAAATGTGCTAAATACGATATAGCCTACTATAAAAAACACCGAAATAAAGTAAAACACAAAATTATAAGAGATCTTACTTAAGGACATTTCTCGTCCGAGATCGAAGGCATACCGACTAAATTCTATACAAGGACCAAAATGCACGAGAAAACGGACATACACTGGGCCAACACACTAGTCGGCCAAACTTTTCGTCACCAACCCTGGTAGTCTAACTGTTAAAAATCTAGTCATACATTTTAGAGCCAGGTTTTACATTGCAGATTATCCATGCAGTCAATTCAGCCTAATTCTACTCTTCCAGTTACCATAAAATGATGCTACACTGTCAGAAGTTTCATAACAGATAACACGAGGATGCGCGGTTTCAACAGATATTGCATAACAGATAACACTTCGGATATTATCTGTTGTGTTTGAAAACCTTATGCATGAAATTTTATGCATAACAAGCTTTGTTAGGAAGAGCCAAAAGAGCATTTACTGACTTTATTCCTTATCGTCATGATGTCGGAAAACTCAGCAGATACTTTATGGCGGGTTTTCGGTTCTTCCTGGTGGTAACGCTTATTATGCATAACATTTTGAGACACAACAGATCACATCCGAAATGTTATTTGTTGCGCATTATCTGTTGAAACCGCGCATCCTCGTGTTATCTGATATGAAACTTCTGACAGTGTAATTTTGATAGAAACTGATAATTTCGACGTTAGCACATGCGCAGGCTGTTCTTTCCAAACCAGTGTTGATTCACTGTCAGAAGTTCGATAATATTCAATATATGGATGCTCATCCTTGTATTAAATGTCATGATGGATGCCAAGAATATTTATGTTATGAGTCTTTTGAGTGTTTTGTTCCGCGAGATTACACTGTGTTTCATGAAAAGACAATACTTAAAGCACAAGTTGCAGTAGATGTAGTTCCGAGCATGGATGTTTGAACATACCCCGATGAAAATTTTTCAAGAATTAGTTTGTTACAACATTCATTACAAAGATTTATTACAGGTTTGTTTCCTTCCCCGACGTTGACCCAAAGTTTTATGGTGGAAAACGGATACGTCAGCTGAATTTTATTGGAGCTAATATTTCGGCCCTTCTTGGCAAGGGTCCTCTTCAGGCTCAAAACCGCTCAAGTTGGAAAGACGAACTTGTGGGAAACACAAAACTAAAGATTCTAGCCTAGCGTTGAATATGTAACTTCGTAAATTCTTTCGTGAGTCTTGCTTGGAGTTAAAAAGGTTGCTGTGATTTCATTTTGGACACGGCTGCTGTTTTTGCTGCTCGACTGGGTCGTAGGTCGGGTAGAGATTTTTCTGCATTTGGGTTGAATTTCGTTTTGTTGTAGAGAGGAGCTTGGGGTCTGAATTTTCTTTCACTGATGATGCCTTTCCATGTTTCTGGTAGTGAGTATTCGCCTGTGTCTCTGTTGATCCCTGAACGGTTTTTCGTAATTTCAAAGGCTTCTCTTATAGTTTGATGAAGTCCGGTGCATGTTGCAAGAATCTGGGCTTTTTCAAAATGTACAACGTGGGATGGGTTTTCGAAAACGTGTTCTGCCAGTGCTGATTTGAAGGTGTAATTTGGATGGTGTCCGTTGGAAAGGGCGTGGTCGATCTCCTTTTCATGTTCTCTGAGTCTCTTTTCGAAAGTCCTCTCTGTCCTGCCAACATGGCGCTTCTCGCAGTCGCAGGGTATCGAATAAATACCTCGTTGGTTCTGGTTTGGGACTTGATCTTTGCCGGTGTTTAGGTAGGACAGTAGAGTGTTTTGAGTCCGGTGAAATGCTTCGATGTTGTACTTTTTTAGGTTCCTGGACAGTTTTTCAGTGACTCCTTGAATGTACGGGAGGTAGACACGGGCATTCTTCTCTTCTGGTTTGTCACTACTAGGAGTGCCAGTGTTGCTTTTGGGGGCCAGATGAATCTTCAATCTTCTTTTGATGATTTTTTCGACTAGTTGGATGGGGTACTTGTTGCCGTAAAGTACGTCTCGGATGTGGCTCAGTTCGGCGTCTAGGAGAGTTTCGTCGGAAATTTTGATGGCTCTGTCGACCAGTGAAATGACGACTGCGCGTTTCACGTTTTCTGGTTGGTATGAATCGTAAGGAATCGTCCGGTGAAATGCTTCGATGTTGTACTTTTTTAGGTTCCTGGACAGTTTTTCAGTGACTCCTTGAATGTACGGGAGGTAGACACGGGCATTCTTCTCTTCTGGTTTGTCACTACTAGGAGTGCCAGTGTTGCTTTTGGGGGCCAGATGAATCTTCAATCTTCTTTTGATGATTTTTTCGACTAGTTGGATGGGGTACTTGTTGCCGTAAAGTACGTCTCGGATGTGGCTTAGTTCGGCGTCTAGGAGAGTTTCGTCGGAAATTTTGATGGCTCTGTCGACCAGTGAAATGACGACTGCGCGTTTCACGTTTTCTGGTTGGTATGAATCGTAAGGCAGATACCTGTCGTTGTGGGTGGGTTTCCTGTACACTGAGCAGACGAAATTTGTTTTTCCTTTGGCGATCATAACGTCTAGGTATGGAAGTTTCAGGTTGTCATTCTCAAATTCGGTGGTGAACTGGATTGTCGGTTGGACTTGGTTCAAGGTGTCGACAAAGGCAACAATGTCTGTTTTTTGACCCTCCCAGGCTGTAAAGCCATCGTCAACGTAACGTTTGTAAAAACGGGGAACCATTGGTGCGATGCTGAAAGCAATTTGCTCGATTTTTCTCAGGGTTAATTCTGCCAGCCCTTGAGAAATGGAACTCCCCATAGCTGCTCCCACGGCCTCCCGGGCTCCCAATGCCCGTGTCTACCTCCCGTACATTCAAGGAGTCACTGAAAAACTGTCCAGGAACCTAAAAAAGTACAACATCGAAGCATTTCACCGGACTCAAAACACTCTACTGTCCTACCTAAACACCGGCAAAGATCAAGTCCCAAACCAGAACCAACGAGGTATTTATTCAATACCCTGCGACTGCGAGAAGCGCTATGTTGGCAGGACAGAGAGGACTTTCGAAAAGAGACTCAGAGAACATGAACAGGAGATCGACAACGCCCTTTCCAACGGACACCGTCCAAATTACATCTTCAAATCAGCACTGGCAGAACACGTTTTCGAAAACCCATCCCACGTTGTACATTTTGAAAAAGCCCAGATTCTTGCAACATGCACCGGACTTCATCAAACTATAAGAGAAGCCGTTGAAATTACGAAAAACCGTTCAGGGATCAACAGAGACACAGGCGAATACTCACTACCAGAAACATGGAAAGGCATCACCAGTGAAAGAAAATTCAGACCCCAAGCTCCTCTCTACAACAAAACGAAATTCAACCCAAATGCAGAAAAATCTCTACCCGACCTACGACCCAGTCGAGCAGCAAAAACAGCAGCCGTGTCCAAAATGAAATCACAGCAACCTTTTTAACTCCAAGCAAGACTCACGAAAGAATTTACGAAGTTAAATATTTAACGCTAGGCTAGAATCTTTAGTTTGTGTTTCCCACAAGTTCGTCTTTCCAACTTGAGCGGTTTTGAGCCTGAAGAGGACCCTTGCCAAGAAGGGCCGAAATATAGCTCCAATAAAATTCAGCTGACGTATCCGTTTTCCACCATCAAATATGATTCGCAGTCAGCTTGGGCTGAAGGAATAGTTGACCCAAAGGATTGACAGCCTGACGAGGACCCTTGCCAAGTAGGGCCGAAATATCGCTGATGGAGAATCGTAGCTGAGGTATCCGTTGTAAACATTGTTTGAGCTGAATTTTCTTAGAGCTATATTTCGACCCTTCTTGGCAAGTGTCCTCTTCAGGCTCAAAGCCGCTCAAGTTTGAAAAACGAACTTGTGGGAAAACTTGGGACCCTTGCTTTTTCCCAAAGTTCCTTTTCCCAACTTAAGCGGCCTTGAGCCTGAAGAGGACCCTTGCCAAGAAGGGCCGAAATATAGCTCTAATAAAATTCATCTGACGTATCCGTTTTCCACTAACAAATATGATTCGCAGTCAGCTTGGGCTGAAGGAATATTTAAGGGCCATAATATAAATAATCTCGACATCTGTCGTAACATTTTTTCGTAACCGTTTTGCCACTTCCCAATAAAGCCGCCAACATTTCACTTACGCGCTTTTGCCTCTGGGGTCTTCATGGGACAAACCTAAAACACCGACACAAATCACAAGATTCACAACGGTCGCCACTTGTGCAATCAGTCACTATCGTCATCTTGGCCTTGTGTTAACGGCCTCCGTAGTGCCGCGTCTGGCCCGTAGAGAACATCTTCATCACTTTCATTAAGGAGGGAAGCGGTGCAGTTTTCTTTCAGGAGCTGCGAGTCTGAAAAGAGGAAATGCAGTGGCTTGATCTCTCGACGATAATTACATGACATCACAGGTTTGTTCCTTCCCCGACGGTTGAGCCAGAAGATTGACAGCCTGACGAGGACCCTTGCCAAGAAGGGCCGAAATATCGCTGATGAAGAATCGTAGCTGACGTATCCGTTGTATACATAATTTGAATATATGTTTCAAAGTCAGCTTGGGCTCAAAGAACATTTACAATTCCTAAATTAACAGACCCTTCCAACAAATTCTAGAGCAAAGATGCCATAAATAAATATATAAATAAATAAACATATTGTTCAAAGATGAAAAAATAATAATAATTCGGCCATTTATCAGAAAACAAGAAATTCTAGCAACAAAATTATAATTCCTAAATTATAGACCCTTCCAACAAATCCTGGAGCAAAGATGCCCCTCCCCCCTCTATACTATAGATTTCTTTTCTTTAGACACAAATCTCTACCATCTCAACGACCCAATCGAGCAGCAAAACAGCAGCCGTGTCCAGGATGATATCCCAGCACCAGCTGTAACTCCAAGCAATTTTCAGGAAGAAATTCACAAAATCAGATATTAAGGAAGAATCTTTCGTTCTTTTTCCACAAGTTCTTTTTCCAGCTTGAGCCTGAAAAGGACCCTTGCCAAGAAGGGCCGAAATATAGCTCTAATAAAATGTAGCTGACGTATCAGTTTTGCACTGTTAAACATGATTCGCAATCAGCTTGGGCTGAAGTACTATTTATAGTCCCGTCCCGTCGTCCGTGCGTCGGTCCGAGAGGAACACTAGCAATCGGCTGCCTTACCCGGCTCATTCGTCAACGATCTGAAGGAAAGTGGTCAGATCGTTTCTCGTTAAGTCTACTGCTTAATTTGTTGTCTGTTGTTTTAATGTATTTTGTTTGTCCATGTCTTCTAATATAACTCATTTATTTCCGTAATAGCATTTACAACTGCTAGCTGCGGATCGTCAACATAACAAATTACGAATCACGGCTGATTGATTTTCTGACAGTTAAAATTACGAATAAAATAAGGCACAAAGAACATAAATCCCTTTCGGTTGAGTTTATGGGGGCCTGAAGAAAAATACCTTTCGACGACCTTTTCTAGCTTTTAGCTATTTGGCTGAATAAAGTTTTTTGTCAAAAGAATTTACAAAAGAAGGCAAATACGGCCATACATCAAATGCATTAGACGCCTAATGATTATAGCCTAACTCCAAAAAATACAAAACTAAAGTTATTTTCTTCGGAGCATAGCTCACACAAAACGATTTCATGGATTGGTGCTCGTTGACGTTAAAATACCAGGAAAGAGACATGTCTGCCTCTTATGTCTCGCGGCGGACTGGAGCCGCTTACGCTATCTCCGTTCCCACTAGAGAGCGGGGGAGGGGAGGGGGGGGGGGGGCTGGCCTGTGCAGATCGAGCACAACCCCCTACTCACCTTACCTTAATTCTTCCTGAACCTCCAGAGGCGCTTAGGGCATCCATGAAGAGCCGCCATTTTTCGTTTTGGATGTTGCAGTTACGGTACTTTTTCCCCAGGGAGTTTCCCCCTGGGTCCCAGGTGTGGGGGTGCAAACCCACAGCCTAAGCCCTCCTCACTTTATCCAGGCTTGGGACTGGCTGTCCTCCGGCAGACGCCGGAGTTACAGGACGGAGTTTGTACCTGCTTACCAACAGGAATAGAAAATGTGTTTACTTCGGCTTGTGCTTTATGAAAGCCCATAGAAAAATGAAAAAATAGTATTTTGTTTCTCTTTTTCTTTTCCTTTTCTTCTTTTTATACTCCATTTAAGACCAATTTTTTGTCAAACAAATGGGTAATAAATTTATCATCATCACCAATAGAAAACACATACATACCTTGTTCGGAGCCAGACGGCGGCGGGGCATAAACGAGAGCCATCGAAAAGATATAGAAGTTCAATAGACTATAATAGCCTATAAACTCCAGAGAGCTGCTATGTCCGACTGCCCATTCAACAGCAAAATAATCTTGAGCCACTGTCAGGTCAAAGCGGTTTACCGTAATGGTTATGGTCGCAATCAAAACCAACAGCATCAGGAAGGTGATAAACTTCAGCCGAATATCTAAAAGGAAAGAAAGAAAATTGGAAAACGAAATTAAGATTCATGTTCTTCGCGTGTTTTTCTTTTAGATTATTAAAGTTTACTGAATAAGGTTGAGATGACAGTCTAATTACACATCACTTATTCTCTTAAATAGGCCTGAAAACCTAATAAAAATGCATTACTTCGTTTGTTCGTAATCCACAGATGAACGATTTCATCCAACAAACTAATTCTTTCGGATTTGTGGTACTTCTATGTGCTTGCCCGATGAAAAATTTATCTCAAAATAGTACTATGAAGTAGTACGAAAAAGTAGCATGCAGTACTAATGATGCTACTACATGCTTCTACTTCAAGGCTACCGTGTTACTGCATACTACTATATGCTACTATTAGCAAGACTGGATTCTACTATGGCAAGACAGGATGCTACTACATAAGATTGGACCAGTCTGAGGCACATTAAATGATAGTATTCTTTGCTATTACATACTATTACAAGCAACTTTTTCGTACTACTATACCTTACTACTACACAGGCTACAAATTTTTAATCGGGTGTGTCTCTACGCTTGAATTATTTACCAACTATACATGAAAGCCATTGGTGAAACCTAAAATAAAAATGTCCGATTCCTTGCCTTGCAAGACAGGTCTTAACATCATTTTCCTATACAGGTGTAACTTTTCCGAGCTTCACATCTGTCACACTGAAAATACAGGCCTTTGTTGAAATTCAAATTCTCCGCGTCTGCGTGAATTTTGGGTTGTCGTGGTTAGTAATGTTAGTACTAGAGCCCCGGGTGAAAAAATACAAAAACCTGTGTATGGGTCAAAATAATTCAGTGCATACAAATCTCATATGTGACGATGAGCAGTCTAACTGCCTTTTCAGTTAAACTTTAATAAGTTTGTATGATGGATATTACAAATATTTCTATTTTATATTTTGGTTTTCACCATGAGACCCCGTTTTGTGGGTCGTGGCTCCGTGACGTGGACGTGGACGTGACGTGGACTGACGTGTGACGTGACGTGGCTCCGACAATGGAGTCCTAGACTTCTAAATTATATTCGAAAAATGTTTATGGTTTATTGGTCACGGTACAAGTCCCTTGTGTAAAGTGCCATTTATGTATTATAAATATTTATAAACGAACATCAAACAATCAATTCGGGCTCAAGCCTATGATTTATGTTGAAAAACAATTACGTCTGTCCTCTCTTGTTTTATTTTATTTTGAACAAAATTTTCATACTTTTCCAAATTTCTGCATTCACGAGCCTTGCTCATGTTTGCTGAACATTTTTGGTGATACCATTTTCTATTTTGGATATTTAATTTGGTTAATTCTGTTCTAGTTGCAACATTTTGAGACTGTCTTAAGTTGGTATTATTTAGCCCAAAAGAACCGTCTTACCTAGATACCGTTCTACTTCACTTCCCTAATAATTCCATCCATTCCCAGTTCCGATATATATTCAAATAATGTATACACCGGATACGTCAGCTACGATGCTTCGAGCGTGTTCCACCCTACTTACCGTAGTTACTACGCATGACGTCACGAATTCTGGCTTTTTGCAGTCAAGGCTGGAACGATTTTTCTATTTTCCAGCGGAATATCATGCCACGGGTGGATCCGACCAATCACGTGACAGAGATTCGTGGTTACTACGCTTACCACGCTCCCGAGCGTAGTAAGCAAATAGTTACTATTAGTTACTATTTCGAGAAGGCTGGAACGGTCAGCGTAGTAACTTTTTGTGAGGTTGGAACGGATTTAGTAACTAATAGTTACTATTGGTACGAGGGTGGAACACGCTCTTCATCAGCGATACAGGTTTGTTTCCTTCCCCGACGTTCAACCTGAAGACTGACAGCCTGACGATGACGCTTGCCAAGAAGGGCCGAAATATCACTGATGAAGCATCATAGCTGACGTATCCGTTGCATAAATTATTTGAATATATGTCTCAAAGTCAGCTTGGGCTTAAGGAATATTTACCCAATTCCGAGGTATCGAACTTCACATGTCATTTTTATCCACCCTAGCAGCACTGCACTATTTTTGGGACTTGCCATGTTTGACTCTTAGAGGCGGACCAGGCTCCCGCTTGTTGCTTCCAAAAAGCTCATTGATAAGAAGTACCAATTATGCAAGTTCCTCTGTGTTTCTCACCAAAATCAATGGTGCCGAGAGGCTGAAAAAGAGCCTGGGCAAACTCAGCGGAGTTCCAAAGGAGTCTTGCTTGTCTGAGTATTGGAGTCTGAGTATTAAGGTGTATCTGCTGTGACCAGGTCCGTATCCAGGAATTTATTTCGGGGGGGGGGGGGCCGCGGGTTGGATCAAAAAGTACAAAAAAGGCAGAGGTTAAAGCCTATGAAAATCGACTATTTTTGCATGTTTCAGGGGGGGGGGGTGAACACCCTAACCCCCCTGGCTGCGACTTGCGCTTTAACGATCAAAATCGATGAATTAAGAAAGCGTCATTTGCTGTATGGCATTGGAGTCGAATGCTGTTTGTAGAGCTCTTTTCATATCCTAATTTGAATAAAAATTGCCAAGCATAATACAAGAAACAAAAAAAGAGATTTTCGTTCAATGAAGACGGTTGCCAGAAGTACAGCCGAAATATTCGAACTTATATTTATCCCTCGCATAGCATCTTAGAGGGATAATCAGTGAAAACCCGGAATCTCGTTTTTGTTTCTTATTATCGTGGAAGGTTTGAACATGTACAGAAAGCACTTAAATTCCGTAAACAAAGATCGATTTAGATTGGTGAAGGTTAACCGTTTATTTTCTTTGTTTTACATGCTATTTTTGTTGTATGGCTCCATCGTTTCTACTAAACGATTTCTACTAAACAGCCTTACCGATGATGCGGTTAATGCTGAATCGATCAACAGTTTCAAGTGCATTGTTGATGGGATTTTTAACTCTGATCAGTTCCACTACTCAAAATTTCTTAGAGTTATTTAGAGGCGAAAGCCTTTTCTCTTACTTTGTATTATTATTATTATTGTTAAATATAAATCCTGCATTGTAAAACGAGACTGAATCAACCTTCAGCCTCTTAGGCTAGGGTTTCGTTTATTCAGTGTTACAAATCAATTGGCTAATTCAGAAAGCACAATTTACTATACCACTGGCAGGCCACTGCAGGAAATTGTAACCTTTTATCTTTTTTTTCCGCGTAGCTTCTTTTCCATTCGTTCTTGCTTTAGATCGAACTAAAACAAGTGGCTAAGTCTCCACCTCCAACTCAGTGACGTTAGTACAAAATTTACCTGACAGTTTACCCTATAAATATCCCTTCAGCCTAAGCTGACTGCGAATCATGTTTGATAGTGCAAAACGGATACGTCAGCTGAATTTTATTGGAGCTATATTTCGAGGCATTGAGCCTGAAGAGGACCCTTGCCAAGAAGGGCCGAAATATAGCTCCAATAAAATTGAGCTGACGTATCCGTTTTGCACTATCAAATAGTTCACCCTACTTTATCTTTTCTAAATTTCAACGAAAATGCTGTGGAGAAACTAACCAAAAACGTTCATCGAACCAAGCTCCAAATAGGCCTTGAATAGCAGGATGGATAAGTAGAGTAGATATGACGCAGCAGTGACGCAGAAAGTGACCTTAAGACCCTGTAAATTAAAGTGTTTATCTCAACAGTCATTCATTTACAGCACAGGTACATTGTGGCTTTTTAGCAGAGCAAAAATAACACTATAGGAAGTAGAGCCAAGACTTGACAAAATTGACAAACACTCGAATAGCATGGACACTAGCATTACTGGCGAATAGAACGTCCCTACTGGAACTCAATCAGTCTATCACCAGCGCTGGCTCCGATAACTTGATATTCTTAACACGGCAAAAAAATTATACAGCCTCCATTGTTTCCTTGGTGTGTGCAGACTGCATCTTTGCTTTATCATTTGCTTTATCATCTTTTGCTTTTTTTCATACCATGGTATGATCCGGCAACCCTGGATACGCCTTTATTTATTTAAGTGTTAAGAATAGTGAGCTGAATATAAAGAACTCCAAAATAACCTTAGTGACTTTTTAAGTGTATAAAATAAGGTTGAACACACGACGAAAATCAAAGGCAAGTGATACAGAGCAGAGATTGCACAAGAAACACTTACAAAAATCCTGTATTCTGTCCGCCATCTAACGACAAATATTCCGTATTGTGGCAATTACGTGTGACAACGCTGTTTAACCTTGCCTGACTTTGCCTACGTGGCATAATTCGAATCTCGCGCGTGATTTCCGATATGCCATCTAGCGACGAGAAGCGAAGCGCGCTTGGTTAAGAGCAGAGACGCAAGAAGCCGTCACAATCGAACTTATTACCCAAACGACTGAGCTTAGGTGGACCACACGCTCCCCTTTTTGGACATGGTGGAGTGTGGTAAATGCAAAAGGAATGTCACAAGAGCCCAAGGCGGGATCGAATGCGTCAAGTGCCAAAAGTGGTACCATTTTCAGTGTGCCTCATTAACCTATACTAAAGAAACAGTTAAATCCCTAGTTGGTAAATGGGAATGTACACGCTGCAAGAACTCGGGGTCTACCCCTAAAAACACTCCGATCAGGAGTTCTCTTAGTGCTACCCCGAAAACCACAAATAGTCCCTCTTCCAGTGCCACAGTATCACCAGCCCCGCCAACGCTCAACAGCGAACTCTCTTCGGAATCTCAAGCAGTGGAGCCCTCCGAGAATGAACACGACTCTGCTGAGGTGGAGAGCAGACTAGGTGCTATAGCTGGAAGTAGCAGTACTACTTCCGGTAGTGGTAGCCCTAGTACCAAGAATGCTAGTACCGAGTGCGGCATGTGCCTAACTTGCTCTTTGAGTGTGACATACGACACCGCCTTCAAGTGTCACCTTTGCGATAAGTGGGAGCACGCTGTATGTGCCGCTATCGACGCAGAGGTAGTCTTGGCGATGAAAAGACCTTCCGCTGTGTCCTTCTCTTACTCCTGTCATCAGTGCCTGAAAACGAAGGTTACTAAACGCGATTCAGTTGAAGATCGAAGCAAGTCATGTCAGACAAATTGTGCGTCCCCGTCTGTGAACTCCAGATCCGCAGAGGTACAAACTAGTGTTGATAACCTGCCGATCCTACCTTAAGCGTCAGAAAAAATCCCCCCTCCCACTTCTGAAGCCGGCACTATTCCGGCGAAACGCGCACGTGTCCCATTCGTACTCAAGACCAAATTCAGTGCCCCGGAACGATCTCGAATTGTGGTCAAACGTGATGTCATGTGCAAATTTTTTGCCAAAGGTGTTTGCAACAAACACAAGGAATGTCCGTTTCTCCACTTATGTTCGGATTTCCTAAACCGAGGTTGTGAGAACTACGAGTGTGAACTGGTACACAAGGAACTTTGTGCCAAATTTCCACACGGACTTTGTTTCGGCACGTGTCACAAGTTACACGTCAGCAACTCAACGAAACGGAGGAAAACGGCTTGCAGTAGCGAAACTGCAAGGCTACGATCAGATATTAGGAAAAAGGCACTCCCTGCGCTAATGAACGCTCGACTTACTAATAGCGTTCCAAAAAAATTACTGGCAAGGCCACCTGGCAGACAAACAGACAAAGCACCAATACTAGTGGGACACAAACCAGTGAGTATGTATGGGTCGAGGCCTGTTTGCCAGCCAAAGAGCATGGCAGCCAGAACTCAAGCTCCACCTCTAGTCAAAAACTGCCCAACTTTTTGGCTACCCCCACCCTCGGAACAACCCTCCAATTTCTCGACCCGGCTTCCCCCCTCCCCCCCCCCACCGTCTCGACTGCATCCCCACGAGCTGACAAGCTACCCGACAAGTTACCCTCAAGTAAAAACGTCAAATCGCTTCGAGATACTAGCAACACAGTGAAAAAGTGTGTTGCTGACAACTACAGATTCCCCAAGCTCCTCCTCTCAAACGTTCGATCATTAGCAAATAAAGTTGAAGAATTTGAACAATGCCTCCTAAATTTTAACATTGATGTAGCCTGTCTATGTGAAACTTGGTCAGCTACGGAGGACATGGTGAAACTTGACGGGTATACCAGCTATATCCAACCGCGACTAAACCCAGATGGAACGACTGTTGTCCATGGGGGAGGAGTTGGAATTGTGTGCCGTGCATCGATACCGAGTTCGTCTCCTACAGATCAAAGATGTCCCAAATAAACAAAATTTTGAAGTACTGTGGATCTGGGCCCGCCCCAAACTCCTTCCGAAAGAAGTTTCGTCGATGATTTTTGGGGTTGTTTACTACCCGCCCCGTGGAGCCTTTCGAAAAGATCTAGTCCAGTACCTTCAGAAATGTACTGACTCTTTACGCTGCAAGTATCCCTCAGCCTCGATAACAATTAGTGGTGATTTTAACGACATTGACCATAATTGGCTAACAAATACTCTCTCATTGACCCAAGTCGTGAAAATTCCAACGAGAGAAAATCGCACGCTGGATATAATTCTCACGAACTGTGAAGAATTTTACCGGCATCCCTTCAGTGTTCCAGCTATAGGCTTTAGTGACCATCTGTCGATAGTATGGGAACCGAATGGTTTCCAGCCGCCACGTGAGAAGAGAGAAATTTCCTACAGGCCTTATAGTGATGACAAAGTAAAGGAATATAGGGCACGTCTCCAGTCTCCAGTCTCTCAATTGGTTTGATAAGCTAAAGCTAGAAAGTGGCGAGTTAATGGTCGAGAAGTTTTGTACTGAGCTTTATGATATGTATTTAGAGATTGTCCCTGAAAAGTGCGTCAAGTTAAAGCCAAATTGCAAGCCTTGGATGACCAATGAAATTCGAAGCCTAATTAACGAACGCAACTCCTTATTTAGATCTGGGCTAGCCGAGGAAGCCAAGAAATTACGAAATCTCATTGTGCGCAAAGTCCGAAATGCTCGCCGCGAGTACGGTTCAAAAAGTGTTGTCCATCTCCTCAAAAGTGATCCGAAAAAATTTCATTCCGCTGTCCAAAGGATTATGGGTAAATCTAAGCAATCAAACATGATTAGTGACGAAAACGGCGAACCCATTGCAGCTAGTGTAATTAATCAATATTTTACGGATATCTGTCGGATGCACCCTCCACTTAGTGCTCTTCCCGAAAACGCAAATGTTGAAGACATACCTGTAATTCAAGTCCAGGCTGTTCTGGAAAAGTTACAGCGACTCGACACGTCTAAAGCGAATTACCCAAATAAAATACCCATTAAGTTGATTGTTGAATGTTGCGATCTTTTAAGCCTTCCCTTAACCGCAGTTTTTAACCAATGTTTTACAGAAGGTATCTTTCCAAAGTTTTTTAAAAGAGCGTACATTACGCCGATTCCTAAAAGTAAATCTCCTAGCCAAGCTAGTGACCTCCGCCCGATTTCAAAAACATCTGCGTTTTCTAAAGTGTTCGAAGGTTTTATTTTTGAGTACCTGTATGATGAAATTCGAGATAAGATTGGTCCCCGTCAATTTGGTTTTAGACCCGGGTGTAGTACAGCGCATTATTTAGTTCGAATGTTAGATGATGTTTTAAGGCACCTCGAAACGGAACACGCGTTTGTAGACGCTCTTTTCGCTGACATTGTAAAGGCATTTGACAGTTTAGACCACGAGGTGGCTATTCATGAGGCTGGTGATATGGGGGCTAGTAAATTTGTCTTACGTATGTTAGCTAGTTTTTTATCTGATAGAGAACAGTGTGTGCAGCTACCAAACGGCGATGTTTCCGAATTCTTGGACATATACTGTGGATCGCCGCAGGGGACTAAGCTAGGACCATTGTCTTTTTTTATTGTTTTTAATCGTATTTTAACTTCAATTCGTGACCGTTTTAAATTTGCTGATGACCTATCTGTGCTTTCACTGAGAAACCTTTCAAATCATTCTGATCATACAACCACGCTCAGTGATATTTATGAAAATCTCCAGCCCGAACTAAGCCGAGTTTGATTAATGGTAAGCAGCGTGAAGAGTATTGTTATGAGATTTTCATTCCTCAAGAAAGATGTTCCGGTTATTGAAGATGTTGGTTTGAGTACACAAAACTGTGTTAAACTACTTGGTGTGTATATCCAGAGTGACCTCAAATGGAATACTCACATTGACGCTCTTGTTAGAAATGGGTCGCATCTGCTGAAATCTTTCTCGGTGCTGAAGAGATTTAAGATTCCCGTGCAACAATTAGTCTTAATTTATTGTTGTTATGTCAGACCTTGTCTTGAATATTGCTGCCAGGTATGGCATCCCGGTTTGACTAAGGAGCAATCCAGTAGACTGGAGCTAATCCAGAAAAGAGCAATCAAGATTATCCTGGGCCCAGTGTACGTTAGTTATGAAGAGAGACTGTCAAGTCTCGGTCTCCCTTCCCTTGAGCAACGTAGGCACCATTTAACAATAAGTTTTGGCCACAAATGTCTCAATTCTGAACTTCACAGATCAATGTTGCCTGAGTATGTAGAACAAAATAAAAACAGGCCCAACACGCGTACTCAAACCCACTCAAACAAAACTAAATTAACAAATTATCCAGCGGATGCAACTGAAAGATATGTTAACTCGTTTGTGCCGTACTTTGTTCGTTCGTTTAATAGTTCTTAGGCGAGTTTATCTTGTATTATTTGTCATTTGCCATTGGCTATTTTTATATCCCGTTGAAAGTGCTATATTGACTTACCTTTGCTAGCTATCTTTGCTATTTTGGTGAATAAACGATATATATATATATATATATATACTAGAAATTTCTGAACCCGAAAATTTGTCCGTTTGCAAAGCATAGAGAGCATAGGTACTGGCGCTACTCCCTAGTGTTATTTTGCTCTGCTTCTCAGTGTCATAGATGGATAGGTACTGCAGTTAGCGTGTAAACACAAAACAGATCATGTCAAGAGAATGTCCAGTACATTCACCCGGGCGTTACAAAACCCTTTGTACCATATCTTCTCCCAAAGTGTGGTAAATGCCGAAAATATCAACCAATTCAAAGGAGGTGTCGACTACCACCTGGCTGAAATTCAATTTAGTGTTTAAAGTGTCCCAAGAAATTTATAGAAGCGAAAGCCTTATTATTGCAATTTTATTATTATTATTATATCTTGTTCTACGGGAAAGGAGGAGCTTCCTGTGCCTGCCATCATAATGGGCTCCTCCCACATTTCGATATACTTGGAAGAAGTTACTGACCGACTCGGTGAGTCTTTCGTCGTGATATCCAGAGCTCTGAACAACTTAAAGGCACAGAAAACTTGACTACGCAACTTTCAGCCATCAAACCGACCTGGGGGGGGGGCTTAGATAAAGATACAGGGACTTATTGTCGACAGGACCCCCCTTCTTTGTTATCTCGAACCTCTCCTTAGCGTTCCAAAAACTAGCTGGCAGGCCCTTGCCCCTTATGCACTGTAAAAGTTCGCCTTTAGCCGTGTTGACTAACAGATCGGGATAGTAGTCAAAAGGTCGTGCGTTCGATTCCTACTCACGGCACACAAACCTTTTGCTTTTTTTTCTACTAATTCAAAAGTCGAATTCTCGGAAACTGCCCGGAAACTGCAATGGTCGTAACGAGAATTTTTCTTACTCTCAACATCGACTCAGGGTACATTCTTTATATGTCAGCTAGCTCCCCGAGTCAAGTTTGAGTCAAGTTTTCTGTTCCTTTAAACATTTTCAGTTAGGATTTAGATGAGGAGATTCCTGTCAAACTATGGCATCAAAATTTCCTCCCACCAGAACATATCCTAGCTCTAGTTCCACAACTTACCAGCAGATGGGTGGAGTCAAGCATGTAGCTATAGGTCGGATCGGCTGATTCTCTCGAGTTCTGGGTCGTCTCGACGGTGATGGCGAGAAGCCAAAGGGCACCGACCACGATTAATTTAGGGCAGTAGAAAACCAAGAAGCTCCTTTCGTTCTGGAAGAACAACAAAAATAGCGAAACTTTTAGCAGGGAAAATAATGGGCTAATGATTTGAAGATTGTTTACGACATCTCTTCTTTTAACCCACACTAGATAGTTACGAATATGCGACACTCATCCCTATGGCGCTTTTTGGGTCCTTAAATCGATACCGAACCCCTCTTACGGATTATCTTTTCTGTTGTCCCTAGATCAGCTATGAAATTATAAACTTCGGAAATCCCGCCCTTCGCCATTGTTTTCTTTTGCAACACGTTTTTTAGCGATTTTTCGGCTGATCGGAGTTTGCCACTCACGGAGCGCAAACTTCGCCGAAAGCTTCAAGGTCCGCTGACCACTTTTTCAAAAGTAAGTGCATGAAAAGTTTAAATTTTTTTTGTTTGTCTTAGAAGAAAAGCAGAGGAAAAACCGACAGGTCGACAGTCTGTATGGAGTCGACAAGCGCAACAAGAAAATTGCTAACTCAAGGGGCAAGTATTTGGGAAAACGATGTTTCTGAACCGTTTTATCGTGAAATCAATTTACACAAGCTATCACAGTCAAGAAGAGAACTCAAATAAATGGCGCTTGGGCTTACAAACTAAAAGACGACAAAAATGAAGAACAAGAAGCCAAAGGGCACCGACCACGATTGATTTAGGGCAGTAGAAAACCAAGAAGCTCCTTCCAGTAGTTCCAGTTCCCTCGAAAACCAACAAAAGATCATTTCTAGGACGGGTTGTGCTTTAAGCGTATAGACATGCCATAAATCCTTGGCCTTCCGCTTTAAATAAGCGTTAAAAACCGTGACAGAACCTCTCTTGGCTACTTTTCTGAATTTGCTTAAGGACAAAAAACGTATTTACGAATGAAAAAAACTCGAAAGATCCATCAAGTACTGATTT
Organism: Branchinecta sandiegonensis; assembly: GCA_030848855.1. Lineage (NCBI taxonomy): Eukaryota > Metazoa > Arthropoda > Branchiopoda > Anostraca > Branchinectidae > Branchinecta > Branchinecta sandiegonensis. The sequence goes on along the minus strand of JAUPMV010000001.1, from coordinate 24,942,837 downwards.
TTGGACCCAAAAAGTCACCATACACTCCTGACAACGGACTTCCAGAAATACTCACTAAATGCTGTCCGGTGACAGGCTCTGCCTACGACCAGTTGCTAGGTTCAACACTGAAGCCACATGCGCTCCTATAGCCAGGACAAAACACATCGGACAGAAAGATCTTAATTCAAAAGATAGCCAGCGAGGGGCGGCTACACTCCCGATGAAAAATTTGTAGCCTGCGTAGTAGTACGAAAACGTTGCATGTAAACGTTGCTATGTAATAGAAAAGAATACTATCATTTAATGTGCCTCAGACTGGTCCAATCTTATGTAGTAGTATCCAGTAGCATCCTGTCTTGCCATAGTAATATCCAGTCTTGCTAATAGTACCATATAGTAGTGTGCAGTAACACGGTAGCCTTGAAGTAGAAGCATGTAGTTGCATCGTTAGTACTGCATGCAACTTTTTAGTACTACTTCGTAGTACTCTTTTGAGATAAATTTTTCATCGGGCTACTGTGCCGGTATCTTGTCACACATTCTAGTAGACTCTAGATGTGGCTTTAAGTTCAGCTACCAAATGCCTGTATCTTCACATCTACAAAGGCTACACAAAACACATATACTGCAAACATACGTCATCACTTTGTACGCTCCCGTCACCCGGATGCCTGTGAAAAATCTTGGATTCCGAGAACGTAGCTTCGTATTGAAGGAAATTCACACAAGCATACCCCATCACAACTAAGAACAAAATGTAGATGTAGAACACACGATTCTTGGGCTTTCCAGATTCGTTCAATATTAGATAGTTGTGGGGTTGGTTATATGTGGAATAGAGGGGAGGGTCCGGGGAGAGAGTTAGGATTTGTGTCAAAAGAAGTTAGTAGTAGGTTAATTGGCCGAGAAATCCAGGTTTGGTTAGCTAGGATAAGAGATAGTGGATCCTTGAGTTTGTATGCAGAGGCTAAAGAGATTTGGGGTGAAGAAATTTATTTTAAAGCGGGTCTAAATAAAGAGGAAATGAAACTAATTTCAAATATGAGGGCAGATAGCTTGCCATTTGGTGAAAGACGTAAGTATTTGGGAAGTGCTAGGGAGAAATCTGGTCCTTACTTTCGTCCAATGTGCGGTGAGGGAGATGAGGATCTAACTCATTTTATGTGTGGATGTGATGAAACTGAGGATCTGAGCGAGGACATTTTTAAGGGACGGATTCATGGGAGGAAGTGGTTGTAAAATATTATGAGGAGTAGGGATTTTCTTAGTGTAGGAAACCTGGCGAGGTTCCTCAGAGTGGCCAGTCTTTACAGGGAAAAGTGTTTAAGTGGGGTTTAGTATGATGGGGTATTAGTATGACCGTTTATTTTTGTATTTACATGTTGTTATTTATGTGTGTTTGTTATGGCCTTTGGGCTTTTAAGACAAATAAATATCATATCATGTCATATTCAAATAATGTATACAACGGATACGTCAGCTAAGATGCTTCATGAGCGATATTTCGGCCCTTCTTGGCAAGGGTAATAAATATGATTACAGGTTTGTTCCCTTCCCCGACGCTGGACCTGAAGATTGACAGCCTGACGAGGACCCTTGCCAAGAAGGGCCGAAATATCTCTGATGAAGCATCATAGCTGACTTTACCGTTGTATACATTATTTGAATAAATGTTTCAAAGTCAGCTTGGGCTCAAGGAATATTTAATGTAGATGTAAAAATGTAAATGTAGAATTCATCAAAATGTAGATGAAGACACGAAGCATCCAACATTGATGAAACAAGGCCTCAATGAAAATGGGTCAAACTCACAATAAAGTTCTTCCCCGCAAGCTTGCCACACAGGCAGAAACGCGCATTTGCGGGACAGAAAGGACCACTAGCAGAGGATTGCTTGAGGCGTCAGGGAGAGAAGGGATTCCTTCACTAACAAATATAAGTCGCGTTTTTCATCCCCGCTCTATCAAGGCCTTGGTTCCATATTTTCCCATTTTTAAAGTACAACTCTTACTAGAAATGATCATTCTCCTATAAAATGGATCAGAAAAAACGTTTTCGAAAACACCATTACTTTCCACCTGAAACTAGCGATTCTCCTGTTAGCGCTAGTCGAATATATCCAGCCTTCCTGCTCTCCGACGCGGCGGCTGGGCGCAAAAGATTTGAAAACTGAATGTACCTTGGTTAAAAATTGGGAAAACTAAGCAAATTAAAGAAGTAATAAACAGATGATTATCACATCCTTAAGTGTGAAAGAGTTGTCAGCGGACAATGAAGATTCCGGCAAACTTTTCGTTCGGTGACGGGAAAACTCGGCAAGGCCGAAAAAGCGCTAAAAATTCGTACTTACGAAACGAAACAATGGAGAAAGATGGGGATTTTAGAAGCTTATAATTCCATATGGGAGCTAAGTATATTATAAAAGGCAGAATAAGCAAGAGGGTCCTTTAAAGCAAGCGCTTCCTCCTAACTTCTTTTTTATTTATTTATTATTACATTTGGCGTTAAGCTTTTAGCTTGTCGCCATTACTACACAAGTACAAACGGATGAGATGCACTTTACACACAGAAACTGACACACTACAAAAGTAAAAAAAATTTCAAACTACTAACGCAACTGAGTAAAATGGGGTGTCGACTATACCACGCTTAAACGTTTCGATACTGCCTGAATCAACAAATTCTGCTGGGAAACTGTTCCACGGTTCAGTTACCCAATTGACGAATGAACACTGACCAATTTTTTTATGTGGTCTCGGAGGGTACAGTTTATAAGGGTGTTAGCGGGTTGTATGGTAGTGAGTGAACTTGAAAAGTGAACTGGAGATCCTTTAATTATCCGAAATGCGTTAATAATGTAGTTTTGACCGGTTTTGTCAAGCCTTTCGTACTTTGTGCCCAGGCCTGCAAATACATGAGATTGGCAACTCAGAGGTGAGTTGACCAATTTTCTCGGGAGAACAGTGCTAGAAAAGGGTCATATTAGCAAAAAAGGACAGAGGACTTGGGAGGGAAGCATGTGATCTCTGTTGGCAAAAAACGAAAATACACCCGAAGCACTACAGGCCCACCTGTACCTATGTAACCATTGTTAGCATACGGGCTTGTGACTGATGGTATTTTATAACGCGATAGGTAGCACGTACCTGACGCAGGCCATGATAGATGCACAGCCAGAAAAGAAAGAGTCCACAAAGGAAAGTAGCTTGGAAGACCGAATCCAAAAACGGCCAGAAACTAGAGGCAGACAAGTACTTCGCTGTCAGCAATGGGTCTAGAAAGGAAAAATAAATTTAACAAGTGCGCAAGCGCTCAAACGTGCAGTGTAAAAGTAAAAAGTTTGCCACATCTCTGCAGGGTGGAGGAGAGGAGGATCAGGACCCATCAAGATGCACATCTAGACCGATACACCACAAATGTACCAAATTTGGATTCGACACCAGCCACCGATCACAAGCTTGACTCATGGGCAATCTGGGCCCAGTTTGGGAGGGTAGGGGTGGAGGAGGAGGATCGGGACCCATCAAAACGCACATCTGGACCAATATATCTACAATTATACAAAACTTAAATTTGATACCAGCCATGGATCACAAACTTAGCTCATGGGCAATTTGTCCATGAACGGGGGGGGGGGGGGGGGTCAACTCCAAAAGTATCTTACCAAACCCTATTATCTAAATGCACAAAGAATTTTATCGTCCTATCTTCAGCTATTAAGACCAATAATCTACTAGGCAATATAGGCCTGATAAATTTCAACTTGATACCTATCAATACCTGTCACGGGCCTACCCAGATATCTACCCAACCTTAAGCTCTAAAGGCACAAGGAATTCTATCGTCCCATCTCCAGCTCTAGTCAAGGTGGTGTCATTATTCACCGGGCAAACTGGACCCAACTGCCCCAGGACCATGTGGATGTGGGGGTCGGGACCCCCAAAAGGCACAAATAGACCTAGACTACAACCTATAATACCTGCCACGGTTCAAGAGTTTTGAACTCCAAAAAATGGTGAAAACCGAAAACTGGCTACCTCGGCCGCAAGTGGACTGTTGATAATGAACACTCCACTACAAACTAAACATTAAGGGACACCTTCTACAATATATAAGAGCATTTTAAGCCCCTTGCTTACCACGTACCGTTTAATACCCCTGATAAAGAAGGTACGCCTACAGTACCCTATTGAAGTACTGCAGTAACTCGAGCAGCCAAGCCGCGAACCAAACGAATGATATTTGCCGAATGACTAGCCCTGACATGGCCAAGGTAAAGAAAGCCATGACAGTTCGAGAATCAAGCAAATGGTAAGGGAGGTTAATGCTATGCTAGAACACAACAGAAATAAAGTGGACACGAATCGGAATCCCCGAAAAAATCTTCACATATTTTTATTTGTGTAGGTCCTCCTGTTCAAACTCTGTAAAGTTTTGGGGGTCGACTACGGTTAACTCGCAGTCATTACTGGTACGAAGGATATCCCGATGAAAAATTTGTAGCCTGTGTAGTTGTATGATAGTTGTACGGAAAATTGCATGTAGCCTATTGATACGTAATAGTAAAGAATACTATCATTTAGAGTGCCTGAGACTGGGCCAATCTTAGGCAGAAGTATTGAGTAGCACCTTGTCTTGCTATAGTAGCATCCAGTTTTGCTATTAGTAGCATGCAGTAGAATGCGGTAACACGGTAGCCTTGACATAGAAGCACGTAGTAGCATCATTTGTACTGCATGCTACTTTTTCGTACAACTTCACACTATCTATTTTGAGATAAATTTTTATCGGGATGACACACGGCTGGAATACTCCCGAATCTTTGGAATGAAACTTACTGTTGTAAAGTAGTAATAAGGGAAGAAGCACATATGTCCAACGCTGTTCGATTGTCAAAACCCCAAACGGGTATCTTCTGACGTTGTGAAAGTAGAAACCCTAGAACGAGAGAAATGAGCAGTACCGATAATCGCTGGGTTTTTTTTTGGGAGGGGGGGGGGGGGGAGCTTCCGCTGAGATGAAATTTGTTACTTTGTTTTACCCGACTGTAAAAGTTTCTGTCGTAATATAATACAACTTCATATATCCAGTAGGACAAAGTACTACAATGAAAAATTAGGAAAGTTAAAGCATCCGTCGTACCTATAATGCCAGTGCAATTTGCTGCCCTAAAAGCTCCATCCCGGTGGCCTGAGTTTTATATGGTACATTCTACCACCCCCCCCCCCTAAAGACAACTCACTGATTTTCACACTTGCCACGTTTCTCCGATTTCGATGAACATCGTCCTCCCGACAATTGTTAGCGAGAAGCTATTTAAATTTTTCCCTGTTCTGCTATACAAGTCAACGGGCTTGGACAAAGGTTTAAAATAGCCAAAGCCGTTGGTAATTTGTTGAACTCGGAGCCCAGTTTCAAACTGTTAAACCATTTTAAAATATTGGAACATAACATACATTGTAAATAATGTGAGGGGTGCTTGAAGAAAAATATCCTTCGACATTTATACGACGAAGAAAATAGTCTTTCAGAGAGATTTTAGTACAGCACGACCAGTTTTTTGGTCCCGATACCAGAGCATCGTTTTTGTTGCAACACTTCTTTGCTTTTGCACAATATGCGCTTTTGGATTCGCTTTCTTCTTGGTTGAAGTGGTAGCTGCAGCACCTTGCAGGGAATCACGGACTTGGTCGGTGAGCAAGTCCATGATTCTCGAGAAGCGCTGCCGCCTTCCTCGGAAGCACTGCAGTACAAAAACGGACGTACAAAGAACCAGTCCGGAAGCGGCCGAGAAGTGGACTGCAGCGTTCAACAAAAACGAGGCTCAGGTACAAGCTCTCCAAGAACACACAAATTCATTTTTAACGATTTAGCCATGAGTTCAGGCAGGCTCTTTGCCCAGCCGAAAACAGTAATTGTAGTTAGGAAAAAACGTTTTCTTTTTCGTTTGTTGAACTCCGTCACTAGGGCTACACGCCCTCATTGTTTCTTTTGACGGGTTATAAATAAAATGAATAGTATTGATAACACGACGACTAGAGCAAAACAATGCACTGTAAAAAGTTTCTCCGAGCAAGGATTAAAGTTAACTGCAGTATTTCCTACTGGGATCAATCTTATCTCTACTGAGATCTGAGATAAGATTAATCCGAATTAGAGATAAGATTATCTTTTTAGAGACAAGATTAATCCCAGTAGCAAATACTGCAAGATTTTTTTTTACAGTGCGGGCTGTCACGATCCCAAATTTAAATCTACTGAAACTTACATTGCAAATGGCAAGAAAACTATGGCAAGAAAACTATGACAAGAAAACTATGCAAGTGTAGCCTAGATCACGAACTTTGGCCTGCTGTTCCGATTTTAAAATGCTTTGTTTTGATGAGAACCCATCACTATAATTTCTTTTTACAGGTTGTCTAAAAACCTGTTTTACGAGTGCAAATCTGATAAAGAGTGGACGAAAAGAGTTGTAAAGGATGTGCGCGTTTGCAAGTATTAAGAGAATGACGCATTTCTTGATCTTAGCTATTTCCAGCTGATTTTTGCGTTTATTTTTTGGTGCGGCCCTCGGGAAACTTGAAAAAAAACTCGAGAGTGGATTAGAGCGTATCTGGTCGCTAATCCCCGCGTTTTTGTTTGTCCCAGGGACTCACCCCCCGTATTCTCGCAAGTCCCCACGGACGGGGAGTGCTCCGAATATCATCACCATCATCAAAAAGGATTCCCTTTCGGATTCGAAGGGGAATCGATTTCGGGAGTTTCTGACGTTCTTGTTAAAAAAACAAGACCAAAGCTTTCGACGGGAGTCCCAAAAAATTTAATATTTGATCCAGAAAAATGGGTCTTGTGGATATCCGGTCTTCGCCAGACTCCTTGAACATTCACTATTAAGATTTTAGAAACAAAAACAGGCCAATGGCTAATCACCTGAGAAAACCAAGTTCAGATATAGTCCCAAAAAATTTAATATTTGATCCAGAAAAATGGGTCTTGTGGATATCCGGTCTTCGCCAGACTCCTTGAACGTTCACTATTAAGATTTTAGAAACAAAAACAGGCCAATGGCTAATCACCTGAGAAAACCAAGTTCAGATATGAAATCAGCATGTGTGTATTTGCCCCTAGGCTATACGTCATATCTACTTTGACGAAATTGATCAAATCTTCCTGCCTTATACTTCTTCAAAATCTCCGGTTTCGACTGGATTCCGTGCAAACTACTTGTCCTGCAAAAACTAAGCTCATAGCTTGTTCACACGGGGCTGAAACAGCGGCCGATTCTCGATCAGCGGCTGATTTACGCGCGTAAATAGCGGTTGAAAAAAATCCAAAAATCAGCCGCTGATTTTCCGAATAGGCGGTTATTTTCATCGCGGTCTCCGATCGGGATAAACTAAATCCTTTGGAATATGACCTTTGATGACTCTAGGGACAGTAAACAGACCGTAATTAGGAGAATTAGTTCAAACTTGGTGAGGTTTAGGTCAATCCAGTTCAAATTCTGTCACACTGATGTGAACATAACATGGTTTTACACTAAGCATCTCAGGATTACTAAAAGATTGCAAAAAAAAGGTAGAATAATTTTCTAATTACAACAGCGTATGTTCTGTTTATGTCTAACATTTATTTTCGTTGTTTTTCTTAAAAAAAATTTAATAATCTGAATAACTTTTTCATTCAACCTTCACTGAAATGTAACTGAACATCAGTAAATGATTGCATACTGTTCTCATATTATTTATATCTATATTATTAATTATATTTTAGGTTCTCCTTCAAAAATAAAATCTTTAAATTATTTTTATTTGCTTTTTAACTTAAAATTGCTGAATCGCCTTAAATCTATCAATATTCAGATTGTGACTTTTTCCTCGTATAAAGACTACAAGTCAACTAGATTTGACTTTGACTAACTCACAAGATGTTTTTTTTTAAATTTTATATGTTTTGTTACAAACAAAAAGAATATTCGGAATTAGGTTTTTCTTTTTAATTCTCCCGTCAACCCCAAACAGTCGATCCGTCGTCTGAACAGATCAGCCGCTGTTTACGCGCTTATTTCGGTCCCGTGTGAACAAGCTATCAAAAACGAATTCAACGTATCTCCTTATCACTGTATCGAACATGTAATCAACTTCAGACAAAACTTTAACTTTAAAAAAAATTTCCGGTTTCAGCCGGATTCCGGTCGAACTATATGTCCGGGTAGAAAATGATTGTGAAAAGCGAATTCAGCAAGTGTTCTTATCCCAAAATCGGACATCTAATCAACTTCAGATAAAACTTTGACTTTTAATAAATTTTCTGTTTCGGCCAGATTCGGCGCGAACTACTTATTCGACGAGAAAATGATTTTCATATAAATGTTCAGCATGTCTTCTTAACCCCTAAATCGAACATCTAATCAACTTTAAATAAAACTGTGACTTTTAACAAACATTCTGGTTCTGTCCGGATTCCGGGCGAACTACTTGTCCGGCGAGAAAATGATTTTCATATTCGTGTTCAGCATATCTTCTTACCCCTCAATCGACTATCTGATTATCTGTTAAAAAAAAGTTGTTCGCCCCTTAATCTGAACCCCTTCCCCCCCCCCCCCCCCCCCCCTAAATGTTGAGCTACAGAGCCCATCTACAAACTCGACCTCCCCCTTGACCTAAAGAGTCTTCACACCAAGTTCCATCAAAACATCCCATTCCGACCGAGAGTTATCGTGCTGACAGACGGACGGACAGAAAGACAGACGGACACCTTTTACGAAGTCATAGGTATCCGAAGTCATCGGCTCCACTACAATTGTTATTTTAAATATGTAAAGCACCTGCTCCACTTGTCGAAATTATGTCATAACCATACATTGACGGAGAAATTCAAAATTCAAGACGCAAGTGTTACCCTTTTGGATGTTTCGTCATCACTTTCAAAACTCTTGGACAACAAGGCCCAACCAGCACACGATGTCGTCCACTGCTTCCTGACCGAAGATTAAGTGTCTTTTTCTGTGTGTATATATGTGTTTTGTTTATTTTCTTTATTTTCGTCATTTACTCCGCCTTTTCAAAATGGCGGGTCACAAATAAATTACTTACTTACTTACGCTTTGGGATTCCAAAAACAAGTGTTACAGGTGGCTAATAAAAATATTTTAAGATCAAAATTGAGTCTGGCAAAGGTTTAAAACCGATTTTGATAAAGTCATCTTTTTTATTGTGTTTACGATTTTTTTTTCAAATAATATAACAGTGTAAAATTAAGAAAAAACAATCAGAATGAACAAAACCAAAAATAGAGCGAATCCAGTCAATCCCGTCACCTGAAAATATTTTTTCTAACACAATCCATTTTGGAAGCATTCCCCGTGTTCTCGTTGTTTTCCGTCCACAGAGTCCGCGTGGAGTGACTCCCTCTATCCTCGCCCTTCCCCTCGATTCCTCGAGAAGTCCCCTGGGAACGGCGAGAATACTCCTTAGGTGGATGATCAACTAAAATTTAAGCTTACCGAAACTACCAATGTAGCGAACACGAAGAGAAGTCGCATCCAAAGCTCTGTCGTGGAGAAGTCTCCGTTATATATCACAACCTGAAACAAGGACATGTAGAAAGCACAGGGGTCACACAAACAATTCTATGTCGAAAGAACTGAAATAGCACTCTCACTGAAAATACAACCTTATGGGTACAAGGAAGCGTTGTGCTTTTGGCTTTTTTTTTTATTTATTTTATTTATTTCCCTCAGAACTGAGGAGTACAAAATAATGTATAAAACAGAACTATGCCTAAACCATCTAGTCCATTCAATGACACATAAATACTATAAAAATACACATGATTTCCACAGCCAAATTACAATTGTTTACGCACGATATTATTCACTTGTTGTGGTACAAGTTGGTACAAGTTGTGGGTTTGGAGGGCTACTGAAGCTTTTTTTTTATAAAAGTTTGTGTCGTCAGCGATGAATTGAGACAAAATTGCCCGCTACAAGATTTCGGCATTCGTATCGGTTCAAATTTTCCGCAGGCCAGACCGCTCAGCAAGGGAGAAATTGATCGGCTGATTTTATTCTTCTTCAACCTGACTAAACTAACACTCATTACCTAAAAAACACTAATTTCTCCTTTAAAAGTGGCAACTGCCACCTGAACAAGGAGAAAATATTCAAAATCAAACTATATCCAACAAATTGTCGAAGTCGCAAATCGTAAAGAAGATGACTACTCTTCCTGGGCAATGATCCAAATCGAACTTAAAGTTTAACTGAAAAGCCAACTTATTTTTGTTTCATTTACCTGAATACACTGCATTATTTGGATTGTGTTTAGGGATTTTTTTTTTGTCACTATTTGCTCTAGTCTGACGCTGAGAATATCTATGGCCGTCCTCACAAAGTAAATTTCTACTATGATGCGGAAATTTCTGAATCTCAATACAAACGCGGCTTTTCCGTGACCAGTGACTATCTCGCGGAAGGTAGATCACTGCGTAATTTTTCGTAAATCATTTTCGTCACAATACAGCACCGCCCTTTTTGCAGATGTCTGAAACAAAGTGAATATTTAGTGTACGGTAATATATATTATTTTATAACTGAACTGAACAGCGTACTTTGGCATCTCTTACCGAAGAAAGCTATGAAGTTGGGATATTAATAAACACTGGCCCACGTGGAGCAGCAGCAATCCAAGTTGTAGAAGATAAGTGGTGGTGTGTACTGTTCCGTTTTTTTCCATACTTTTCCTACTCCATCTTTGTGTGTATTTATACATTATGATGGTGATGGGTAGTCAAATTATTAATTAATTAATTAAGTGGCCTTACCCAAGAAGAAGAGATTCGAAGACTTGGATCTATTAGGATCTTGGACTTGGATCTACAAGAATATAATAATAATAATAATATTTTACTTATGACCCATTATACACTCACAAAGAAGAAGACGGAGTATAAATACGAAAAAAAAGGAAAAAGTAATATACGGAAAGACCACAAACAATAAAAAAATAAAAACAAAAAGAAACTAACTTCTAACCAATTAACCTAATAATGAACCAAAAAATAAAAAGAAAGAACAACAACAAAACCAGAACTAGAACAAACAAGTGCGCAATCGCTCAGACATGGAGTGTGCAAGAAAAATCTATATCACATCTTATAAACAAACAGCGTTAGAACCAAGACATTTTTCATCCCCAATAACCAAAAAATATCGAAATAATGTATTTTGAAATCATCCCAGTTTAAGAGTTTTTACTGTAAACAAACCGTATTTAGAAATCCAAAGAAAATCTTCGAGATCTTACAAGAACGATTTCACTTTCAATACTGAATGTCTTGCTAGCCAGTCCGACCCTTTAAACCTCTTTTCCATCAGAAAGGTAATAACAACAAAGTCGTAGCTATACCCCCTTTGTCACAACTTTATTAACAACGGCATATCATCGATCATAAGACAAAACCGTCAAGTTTCCAACTGGTCATTAAGGAATGAGTTACGCCGCGTAGTCTTATTTGTTGCTGTTACACCAAGAGCCGCATCTATACATAAATATCATCGAGTATACAAGAGCTGAACTTGAGACATGTCATAGATGAACATAACTGATGGGAAATCTTTGCGCAGTTACCGATGGACGGGAGGGTGCGGAGGGGGGGGGGGTACCAGCTTGGAGTGTGACTCCGGTCACGAGTCAAAAAGTTAACTCATGGGCAAATTGGGCCCACTTGCCCATGAACGGGGAGGGTGTGGGGTGGTTCAACTCCACATATATATCCCCAGCCCCTATGATTCAAAAGCACAAAGAAATTTCATCGCCTTATCTCCAGTTATTGTCAAGTTGAAAACAAAAATGGGCAATCTGGGCCCGATTGCCCCTGAACCACGTGAGGGTGGGGTTTGGGACCCGCAAAAAGGAAAAAGAGACCCCAAATGCTCACAAACCTACGAAGTTTCACCTTGATACCTGTTGATTCCTGTCACGGGTAACGAACTTTACTCCTGGGCAATCGGGTCCCAGTTGCCCATGGACGGAATGGGTGGGGGAGGTGCAGCTTTAAAAGCAATTTCCCAGCCCTACGATCTACAAGTACAAGGAATTTCATAGTCCTATGTCCAGGTCTGGTCAAGTTATGAATATTATTCACTGGGTAGTCTGGGCCCAAACCCACAAGTGTACCAAGTTTGAACTTGATACTTGCACTGGTTCACGGGTTATGAGCTCCACAAAATACGGTGAAAACCGAAAGCTGCTACAGCGCTCGCAATAGTGCAAAACTCGCAACTTATATTTCCAATGTCCCTGATGCTCTAAGTTACACGATAACCTCTGGAGACAGTTGACATCACCTGTGGAGGGAGGTGGTCTCCGACTTTAGGAGATGAAGCCGTTGGTCAAAGGCCCTGTAGTTTCTATAATACAGCTCATATACGACGAAACTTACTCTAAATGCTATCCTCTCAATGGTGTATCTCATGTGGATATGCTCCAGCCCCTCAAAAGTTACGTTCATCATGTAGACCCCGCCTTCTAGATGTTTTCCGTGATAAATGTAAATATCGGAGCATTTCTGCTTTCTGCAGGACAACACACGGTCCCTAAAATAGAAGTAAATCAGAGGACTTACAGATGGCAGTTGATTTATATCGAAACATGAGTAAGAGCGCTGACGGATGGCGGAAATTAAACAGTCATTCCCAATACGCTACTTCCCAAAGCACTCGATCTATTGTTTCCAACTTCGCACTGTCTTTACTGAGTTTCACTTGTACAGTATAGGTATGCTTATTTGAACACTTCTCTATGTGTTTCACTACCATGGTTTTGTTTCTTGCTTACAAAACGGTCAAATTTTTTCCAGAGTGTAACTTAAATTTATATTTGTCAATTGTATATACTGCTATCCCTATTTAGTTATTTTCGGATTTCTACTGTAATATTTATGACAACATAAATATAAATATAAGTCCGTCGCATGTATGGCACTTGCAGTATCTGGCTTAAGTGCCATACACCGATCGCAATTCCGTCTGTCGCTCGGTCCGGTTGTCTGTCACACTTTTCCGAGTTAGGATACTCCCAGATGTGCTAGGACCATGAAACTTGGCAGGCGTATCAGGGACCCGACCAAACTAACCTGGAAATAATCAATTTCCCGATCCGACCATCTGGGGGAGTGGAGGGCGGGGGAATCCGGAAAATTGAGCAGTGCGTAACTTTCGAACGAGTGATCGGATTGGAATGAAACTTAATACCTGAATCGATGACATATCTCTGATATCCCATTCCAAGTCCGGACCGGATTCGACAGCTATGAGGGGTGGGGGGGGGAGACCGGAAATCTCAAGAAACGGTTAGAATAGAGGGATGTGAATGAAACTTGCCAGGAAGAACAAGCATCTGACCTAGATATATCGTATACACAACTGGACTGGATCCGGACAGTCGGGGGGGGGGGGGGGGCGGAATTCCGGTGATGGTGGTTTTGGGGATTTCACGGTGAAACTTGGCAGGCATATCATCCGATCTGATCATCGTGGGGGAGTGGAGGGAGGGGACCGGAAAATACTTGACCCGCTTAGACTGGAGAGATCGGGATGGAACTTTGTGGAAATAACAAACAGATGCTCTAGATAAATCCTTTACAGACATGATTGGTTCCGTGTACTGCGGGGGAAGTAGGAAGGGAGGGGGGGGGGGTAATTCCGTTGATCCCGAATTAAGGTACTTCCAGATGTGCCAGGACGATGAAACTTGGCTGGAATATTAATGATTAGACAAGATAGTCTTAGAAATCGCCACTTTCCATATCCGACTATTCCTTAAAGTACCAATCTTGACCGCAAAGTAAGAAAAATACTTTAAGCAAAATATACATTTTCATGATCCCCATGAGCCCATTATCATTTTTGTCTTAAGGGTTTTGCTTACAAATGAAGTTCTAGCTCCCTTAGGGTTTTGCTTAAAAATGATTTCTAGCACCCTTAAAGTGCACATCTTAACCGAAAATTGAAAAAATCACCTTTGTACAAATGATATACATTAATGATCCCAAGGGTCTGTTATCGTTTTATGCCTCAAGGCGTTTGCTTGCAGATGTATTTCTAGCACCTTTAAAGAGCGCATCATTACAGCCAAGTTAAAAAATAAGATACTTTTTCCAAAACGATAGATTCTCGTGATTTCCAAGTCCATGATCATTCGCAAGGGTTCTGCTTACAGATGATCAGAACAAACCCACGAAAAGGCAAATTCTACATCATCCTATGAACCAGCCTTGCAAGTGCCATATGAGCTTCCAGCTCTTGTTTTTTGCATAAAACGAACTGAAAATGGAATGGAAAAGCAACAAACTTCAGCTTACAGCCAGCCGTTTCAGCTTTCTTCTGGCAAAACTGCTTGTTGTATTTTGTTGAAATTTAAATCTGCTTCTTCTTCCATTACGGTAGGCTATCGTGTTTAGTTTGAATGACATCTACTGCTTGAAACAGAAGGAACATTTTAAATTACAGCTGACATATGGTAATTGGATGTGAAATAAACGTTATTTGCAAGTACTTTGCAGTAGAAGTTGCCTGGTATTTTTCTTCGACGAGTTCCCTGTTAGGCGACGTTCAGATAAGCACACTTCTACTGTACCAAGACCACGGGGACGTTTTCGCGTGGATGGCTCTGGTCCCGTAGACCTCCTCTCAAGCCACGGACATTTTTGCGTGGATGACTTCGATCTTTTTGTCAATTTCGCGTGAACGGATGAACAGGGGAACGGGCCATCCAGCTCGACGGACGCCTCCCGTTCAACAACGCTCCGAGGGCAGCGTTGAGCTGAACGGGGATTTTGTGTGGACCTTCCCACTCATATGCTCCCACCTAGCCGAATGGGCATTTTCGCGTGGACGGAACCCATCTTCCTCAGCCGTTCAACGCCCGATCGACTTCTCCTTTTCGCATGAAAGGGATCACCCGTTCAGCTCTACAGCCATCCACGCAAAAACGTCCCCGTTGATCACGCCCCTTGGTTTCTGCGCCGAACAGTATCTTCCGTGCGATTCGTTGTGATTTCGTCCACGGTGACTGGCCAGATACCACGATAACTGCAAAACACGCCTTTTGACCGTGGTATCAGATACCACGGTAACTGCGAAAATGACTTTAGACCGTGGTATCTCCATCAATCTCAATCAAATGCAACTATCGATTACGTAATTCTGAGCCTACTGCGTAAATTCGGGGAAATTAGTTACGACACTAGGTGTGTTTTTGACAGTTACGCTGAATAGCTGGCAAACATCTCTGTAACTCTTTTTGTCGGTTTCGCTAGCTATTTTACCAGTTACGGCGTAACTGGAGCGAAAACAACATCTCAGTCAATTAAAATCTATAAAACCTATAACATACCCTGAATTTAACCTAATCAAGAGAAAAAGCTGATTTTTTTTTCCAAGATTTTTCCAAAAGTAAAATGATTGCTTGTTTGTTCTCTTCAGGATGAGTGTGGTGCTGTTCCAGACCTTGCTACGGAGCACTGACTGAGCGTAACTAATACGCCCCTCATAAAATTCCTCTCAGATTAGTCTTTTTTTGCCGCTAGGTGCACTATCGTAAAGAAAACAATGCACGTTACTTCTTGGTGTACGTTTATCCAGGTTTGTTTTGCTATTTTCAATTGCTTTTAGGCCTAACCATGTTTAAAACTGTTTTTGCTTTACCCAACTCTGTTCTGTCAAGCGTCATCAAGTTTGTCATTTCTGGATTCCGACTTCAGTGCCGATAGTGCTGACTGACTTTTCAACGGGGCTAATGCGCGACTCGATATGAAGCGAAAGTCTAATCGCTTATTCACCCGTCAGATAACTTATCCCCCGATCTCACGTGTGATTGTTATTGTTCCTCTAGCGCGTCTGGCGGCTATTCGTCATCGGATTTTATGAAAGACGTATAGCTGGCGAAAACAGCATTTTTTTCAACAAAACCGAAGTTGATCAAAATGCAGAAAAAAATGTTTCTTGCCGTCGCCCCAATCGTGCAGCAAAAACAGCAGCTGTGTAAAAATTAAATCTCAGCACTAGTTTTTCCGTGCAGTCATTATTCAAAGTAATAGATACAGGCGAGTACTCGATAATAGAAACGTAGAACGAGGTTATTAATAAAATAATATTTAAGTTTTCAGTCCCTTATTAATAAAAAAACCTAAATTGACCAAAATGCAGAAAAAAACCTTTCCTGTCATCGCCCCAATCGTCCAGCAAAAACAGCGTCCGTGTCAAAAATTAAATCACAGGACTAGTTTTTCATTATAGTGGTATTTGAAGATAACTTGCTTTAATAAGATATTTATAGTCGGTAGAAGCTTCAGTTATTTATTACAGGTTTGTTTCCTTCCCCGAAGTTGAACCAGAGAATTGACAGCCGGACGAGGACCCTTGCCAAAAAGGGCCGAATTTTTTTTTTTTCTGACGTACCCGTTGTAAACATTATTTGAATAAATGTTTCAAAGTCAGCTTGGGCTCAAAGAATATTTAACAGCATTTTCAGTGGCAGAGTTATGCCCGGGCCCCACTATAGTTACACCATGTAATAACGCCGGTAATAAGATCATTTTACGGTCGAAATTGGGAAGAAAAGACGCTGAAAACGAAGAATAGAAGAGATAGAAAAATCCATCTCCGCCATCTGGAAACGTAACTTCGGACCAATCACAAACCACAGTCACTGACTTTTGCTAGTTCTGTTTACCTATGAGTGATGATGGTGGTAATATATCTTGCATTTGTTTTTTCCAAGTGTGGCCAGGATGAAACGTAAAGATTGGGTGATAAACAAATTAACGAACCAAATTACGTACAGATGTGACTGAACGTGGCCCAGGCATTACGGACCCCGTGGTAAAAACGACTTTTTCAGTTATTAGCTACAAACTGTAACAGTCAAAAACGCACCTGAACCGAAGAGGTTATTACTCGTGTTATTACTCTTTACTTCCGAGTTCCCGCGATGGACCTTTCGTTGCTGGTTCAATGTCGATACTCTGACCGAGAGCTAACCCCGACTTGCGAACATAACGGTAGCGTGCGAACGGGGGAATCGTTCAACTCTTCAAAGGCGTATTTGGGATCGTAGTCTTTCGTTCGGTGGTTCGAGCTGACTTACTGTATTATAAATTGCTGGTCACAAAATAGTCCAATGCACAACAGCTTTTTCTCGGCTTGTTTCTAATTCGTATCTCCTTCGCCTCTCGTACGTATCTGTTTCTAAAACCGCTCTCCAGTTCCTGCTTCCACCACCACCACTTCCGTTAGCTTGCACAATCGCGGTTCTTCCAAAACCCACAGAAACCACGATGCTTTACCAAAATCTATGTTTTTAGCAGGATATTCAAAACCACCATTTCCAGGAAGTTCCACCCAAAATCTACGTTTCCAAGGGGAAATGGAATATTCTTTTACGTCTTTTATATTTTCTGAACTACGAATAAAACGCTTCCGATAATTAATTATTAATGACCAACCCAATGTAACACTCCTTCCTTCCCTGAAAAGTTTTGTCTCCGACAAAACAGAACCACGTCAAAACTTGATATCTTCTACTTAGCTTTCTACTGCTTAAGCTTCATTTTGATTTCAATTATTTTTAACTCTACCAATCGGTCAGTCTGTCTCACCTTAGGTTACAACAGGACAACCTAGTTGCAGTATCGGCTTTGTAAAAATAAGATTCTTAATTCTTAACAGCCTCAACTCTTGCTTTGCCTGAGGGTTCTCATAGCGGTGACTACCGGGTTTTATGGACCCGAAGTCGGTGCTCCAGCACTACTAGCTGTCTACTCTCCTGGCCAAGCGTAATATTTTATAAAAATATTCAAAACAATAAAATAAATTCTATATCCCTCCCCCCTTTCGAAAAATTTCGTTCGGGGTGGGGTCTATTTTTATTTCGACGAAATCAAGTTTTGATTCTCCGATCACAACTACCAACAAAGAAGGATAAGTATCACTAACGTCTGGTCACTCCATTTTACTTTATAAATTTAGTAAATTTAAAATGAGATATACTGCAAAATCGACACAATTACTTTTTTAAAATATCAAATATTTGGAAAAGTTTGCTTTCGAACCAACCTCCCAGAATTAAAAACGGAATAAACTTTTTCTCTTTTAAAGTTCTACTTAAACCATGTGCAAACTTAGAAGCTGTGGTCGCGACGCAAGGAACGAGAACTACATTACCACGACTCTGAAATTCGCCTTGCCAAAGCAGTTGTCAAATTTACAATCATCAATATCTAATTTCGTATTCTCCTCCATTGGCTCTTGATACTCGGCCATGATGATGAACTCTCCTTGCGGTCATCTTCCATGACCTTTATGCCAGCGTAGCTGAATGAGTTTGCAACGACGTTTCTTTATACAACCAGATGTCAGCTCCTGCAACAAATGAGCACGTTAGCAGACAATAAAAGCCGGCTAGTAAGACTTCACTAGCCGCTGGCTAGAATCGGCTGTCCTCTGACGCCCGATTTTAGCCACAAGGGACTGCATAATAGTTGGCTGGCGTTTGGCCATTATAATGGTATGGCCATTTCGATAATTTCGCTGGATAAATAGTTTCGCTTATATACATGCTTCTGTACACACAGGCGTCTTTAGAAGTTGGCTTACTCTTAGCCGTTAGAACTGTATGGCAATTTTGACAAATATGTCACAGATGAAGTTCATACTTCATACGCAATTTCTTAATATACGTTGTCGTAACCTCTTATTTTCATTAGGCTTGTTGTTGTGAGTGACCTATGATTCGAGGTCCCAAAATGGTACAGTCGCACTATCATCTCCCTTTTAACTTGAGTTGTTTCGGGTAGTGGCAGAATTTTGATTAACTGCTTCGTTGCAGTCACCTTGGTACGGTTCTAAACAGTTGTTCTTATTCTACCTGGGAGTGTGCGACAAAATGTCAATAGTTGGTCAACAGATACTTGTACTTTTAGATCGATAGACGTCTGTGCCGCGATGACGTAATCAATCCAAAGACGCCATAAAAACGCACTTTGACATGAAATAGTAATAAAATTGATTTATAGCTACGTTTCTCCTGGGTTCTTTATTAAGAACCTCTGGCGGTGCAGGCAACTCCTCGTGCACATACAGGTTGACTCCCAATCCAATGAGGGGTGGTGATTCAGCTTGTCCGTCTTTCTCCGTAGTGTATGTGGACGGTGTCTTTCCTCCTCCACGCCTTACAACGGCGACACACTGATAATCCTTGGATTCACTTCTACTTTAAATTAAAATTGTATTATAGTAAACGCATTATATCTAGAACAGCTGTGTAACCGCTTACTTCGCGATATTCTCACGTCTTCTCTGTATTTGATCCTTTGTGATGAAAATATTTCTGCTTCATTCAGCCGCATTATTTTTGGTTCGATGTTCCCGAATTGTACTTTCCAGGAACAAGTTTGATCTGCGTCTCCAGTTTTCGATATTATTCTCTCAACACAATTTAGATTTGAATTATTTGTCAGTTCTTTAATATCGTCCCACATCAAACGGAGGTCCAGTTTCTTACTCTGAGTAAATTTGTCTTTCCCGTCGCTCAATTTCAAAATTTGATTTTTCCGTTTGGACATTAAAATCAAACTTTCGTCTATTTCTAGGGTAAACCATAGATCAAAAATTCCCCTAGTAGGTACAGGAAAAATGCGAAATAGTTCAAAATCTGGTGCTGCGTCTTTCAATGGTATTTTCAAAGCCACCTGCAATCGCTCTTCTACCAAGCTAAAAGAAGATTCAAGCAAAAGCGAATACCAAGCAAAAGGATTAATCGGTTCTACGTTTTCAGCTAATTCGTAAATACCCTTTGAACGGACCAATTTATCAACCTGCTCAAGAAGTATCTTTAAATCTTTGGGGGGGAACCAGTAGTTTGGGAATTTTCTTTGCTTCTAACACGGATATCGCCCTCTCCACTTCTAAGAAATAATCAGCCAGGACCTGCAAATGTGATCCCGTTTCAAACATTGCGGAAGACAAATAGGCTGTTTCTAGAGCCAAAGTTACATTAACTTGCCGTTCATCTAGTTGGATAAGGGTTCGTTCCACTTTCCCAATTCCCTCCAAAATCTCTGATAATGTCCAGTTCAGGCTTGACATACGATTTTCTAGATTCCACAGTGAACTTTGAGTGGTTGAATCGTGGAACAATTCAGCCATTCTGATTTTATCACGCGTGGTTTGAAGAACTGAATTATCGTCCAAAACCAATTCAAGTTTTTGTTTTAATTGATTTGCTACGTTAAATACGGACTCTGAGCTTTCGGAGGTCAAACCTGAAAAGACGGTTGTTCGTTCCCTAACCATATGCAAAACTGAATTCTTATAGCGGTCCATAGCGTAAATTTTAGCCAAAATCGAATTTTCATAATTCTTTGCAATACTTTCAAAAAGTCTCGCGGAATAAACTGATTTACGCTTGAATAGTGGTTTTATTGCCGCCGAATATCTTTCCGCACGTTCACTCAACAGCTGATATGTCGACTGCAAGTGTCCTAACTCGACATCGAGGTATACTGTCCATTCCGAAATAGTCACTGTTACTCCCACGGTCTTATGAATTAAAGCGCCATCGACTAGCGAAAATGTCCTACCATTTTGAGTTGTGAGGTGATTTTCTGAGTCTTCAGCCAATGCTGCTACTGCAAGAACGAGTAGGAATCCACTGTTCATTTTTTTGGTTTTGAGCAACGATACACCTACAGTAAAAATATTATGCGCATTCATATTTAAACTCTGGGCTTATCACTGTTTTAAATCTTATCCCAATCGACTAAATTTTCGGGTCTGAATTTAGGATACATAGTTCGCAGTCCGCTTAATTCTGAGGTCTTAAACATTCCTGCTGGACAGTAGACTGTTTTTATCCACGGTTCCACACTTTCTACTACCTCACTAACTTGTGAAGTAACTCTGAGAATCCACTTAATACCACTATTCTGGACAGTTCCCACTATTTCATTTCTTTTGCTATGCCCTGAAAAATAGGATGCAATCTGTTCCGCTGAAATTTTTACGCTATTTCCCACTAAAACTTTCAGTTCCCTAATCAGTTCCCTGTCAGGAGTGAAGGAAGGGCTACTTATCAGATTGATTATGAGCGTCAGTACGCACTCCTTAGCGAAATTCTCGGATACCCGTTCATCCTTTCCTCCTGCCAGAAAATCCCGGTATGACTTGAAATCACTTATGTACGTTACGATTTCTTTCATTTGTTCTGAAATAAGGGAACGCAAATAAGGCGCAATTATGCTAGCAACTTCCAAAGCAACACATAAACGGCAGTCTTACAAAGTATTTCTATGAATTACCATCCCCTTATTTTTATTTTTATTTTTATCCCTGCGCAGCAACTACTTCTTTAACTTATTATTAATTTACCCATCAAATAAAAGCAAAACAAAACTAAATTATACTCTACTTATTGGCTACGCACCTCCTCCACTCAGCAACGTTAATTTTTCTACTTTTTACCCCATTACTCTTTTAACGTCACTTACACTTCTATAAATTCACCCAATGATTTTATACCAAACCTCCCCTTTGATCTTAATCCCCCCCTTTTGCTTTTAAACTCCCAAATTTTTTTTTTATAATTTGAAAATCTTTATTATGCCAATAACTTTTTCTCCGCATCCCCAGCAGAGCTCCCACTTTTCCCCTTCCTCCCCCCAATTGTTTTCAATCGACGTATACGTCGTCGAACTGTGGCAGACCAAACAGTTCGCCCACATGTTTGCCACGTAAACTGCCCCATGGCAGTCGGGGCATGTGCCCTTTCCTGCAAAATTTGGCGTCATGACGCCTTTGCAGTGGGGACACATCCCCTTCTTGTAACTTGAATTCATAGTTTTCTCCATTCTGAAAGGAAATGACCCTTGGTAGCTAAGTGATCACATTAATAAGGAAAAGATCATATTGACAATAATAAAGCAGCAGGGTTTAGCGCGGTACATTATCTCATGATACACTGATAACAAGCAGCAAAATGGCGTGTCGAATAACAATAAATCAAAGCTGACTGCGGTGCATAAAACAAGCGGAACACAAATTTCTTATCCAAGATTTGGTAGAATTTCACTGTGTATGGATTCTATCGCTCCCCGAAATGGATGGCCCGAAAACACTATTTCCATAAGGCTTTTACACTGTGGACATCGAAGGCTGTATAGCTCATCTGTCTCTAATACCCGGCGCCGGTAGTGTTCCTCATAATTAGAGATACATGGGCCACAAAACCAATGTCCACACTCTTTCCCTATTGCTGGGTCTTCAACCACTTCTAAACAAATGCTACACTGCAGTGTTTCTGATAATTTTTGTCGTGCCTCTGCACGATCCCTTCTAAGTAGTTCGACTTCCAATTTTCGCTGATTGTTAATCTCTCTAGCGAATTTTAACATGCTCATCTGTCCAATGAGCATTTCCTGCGTGTCCAAAAGTACATCTTGCACGTCTGCCAGATGACCTTTGATTATCCCTATTTCTCTGTCCTTACTTTCTATCTTTTTCAACAGAGACTTATTATGAATTTCCACTTTTTCTTTCTCGTCCTTCAATTCAGTCTGTTTGTTCGTGGCTATTGCCAATAGGAGTCTATTGTGTGCATTATCTAGCCTTTCCATTTTAAGTGCGATTTCGGCCTCCTTCTTCTCCATTTCGGTAGAATCCAATTTTTGTTTAAGCATTTCCAAACTTTCGTCCATTCTGTAATAAAAACGGATACTGAATACTACTTATTTGTAATAAAAAAAAAAAAAAAAAAAAAACTATTTCTGGTAAAATGGAAAATATGGATTATTTTCTATATGTTTCAGGTAAGTATGGAATTCCGGGTTTATCATACCCGAACCTATCCGGGGGACGACTTTCTCTTGACGTTTGTCTGGAGCCCCTGGTGGCCAGATCAAACCTAACACCTTGGAGTGCGGCCCTGCGCGCATTTTGAGTACGGAGCCTTAAAGCTTCTGACCTAGCCGTAGGATGGCTCAGAGCTCTGTCACGAATCAAAGTTGGTGGTGGACTACTAAGGTCAATAGGGCATTCCGACACTGGATGGTCGGATTCCAGTTCTCCGAACGGTCCCCTCAATTCAGGCATACTCCCAGAACAATTACCCTCATTATTGACCCTAACGCCGGGTTCTAACTCGAGTCCGGACTGACCCGAGTCTTTACCAGAACCTTCGTCCTGAGGGCTTGTCCCTCCGGCTTCTTGTAATCGTGGCACTTTACTATTACGAGACTGAGGTGTCTCGATCACCGTCTGATTAGGTGATTCTTCTTCCGGTCGGACAGGGGAAAATTTAGGGGACCCGTCAACCCGTGAACTGGACTGGGGAAAGTTAATAACCCCGGATGGACCCTCAATATTAACAGGATCACTACGCTGATCCGGAACAACTGGGCTCTCGAACTGGAGGCGATAGTTAGGTGGATCTAGTGACGGTAACCAAGCACCCTCCAGATTTTCGTAGTAATCACGAGATGGCGTGATACCTGGCCTTGACATTGGTTCCTCGCCAAAAGTTGGCGTGGAGCATCTAATTCTCGCCGGTGTGAAAAGCTCTCTTTTCACTAGTGCGTCATCTAGTGACTCACTCTCGAAACTTGAAGAACTTCCTAAACCTTGACGCCGAAGAGGCGTTTCTGTGTAGGGGTCATCCCAAGCCATATCTTCAGAACCCACCGAATAACGTCGTTTACAGTCCCCATGTTCATTTGGTTGATCGGTGTGATACGGTTGTAATGTTAAAGGGCGGGTCAATAGGGGAATTTTACGAAATTTTTGAAAATCCTCACCCGGTTCAGAACCCAAGACCGGCGATTCCGGTCTAGAAGTAAAATTACCCGTGCCGATATCATACATTTCCTCAGTAAGCAGGTTTGGTGGATCGCAACCTGAAATAGCTTTCTGAGCCGAAGGTGTGTTGTCCCACCAAGTAACTGTTTTCCCGGTGCGCGAACTTTCAGGTTTACCCCCGGCCGGTTCTTTTGCGAGAGTGGGTAACGGAAGAATAGTGGGCGGGGATAACGGATCAGTAGTGGGCGGGGATAACGGGAGATTTATGGGTGTGGGTAGCGGAATTTCGTCAAAATCAGGGGGTATGATCAGTTCATCCTGGACGACGTCTTTTTCCCACAAACTCCTGGGAACGTACGTCTTCAAACGATTATAATGGACAACTTCCACCCGTCCGTCTGATAGTCGTGTGATTTCAAAATTTAACCCATTCTCTAAAATTGCCGATACCCGGTACGGTCCCGCCCATCGTATTTTGTCTAATTTTCGTAGCCGCGCGTCGGGTGGAGTATGCAACAGGACGAGAACGCCCACCTTTATAGGTTTCTGATTCTCATTTCTGTTGTAATAAAACCGTTGCCTCTCCCGAGCAATGTCAGAGTTTTCTCTGATCATTTGGTACGCAGTTCTTTGTCGGGTAATCATCTCTGATTTGTAATCGGTGTCCAGATTATAATAAACTCTACTGTTTATGACAGTGTCCGTCGGGAAACGGACGTCGCGAAGGAACATAGCATAGAACGGATTATCTGAGATGGATTCATGAAAAGCCGTATTCATAGCAAACTGGACATAACGAAGTTGATCCTCCCAATCAGAGTGTCCCCTATCTTTGACATAAAGGCTTAAAATGTTTGCAATATCCCTATTCCGTCTTTCTACCGCCCCGTTACACATTGGATGGTAAGCAGATGTACGAAGCTGCTTAATGTCTAGAAGTTCAAGGATGCCTTTGAATACCGCATTTATGAATTCTGAACCCTGGTCGCTAATTAAACGTTCACACGCTCCGTAAACCAGAATGAAATTCTCGACGAACGCTCTGGCAACAGCTTTTGCTGTTTTATCCGCTATGGCCGTAAGAACAATGTATTTCGTGAAGTGATCAGTGATAACGACTATATACTTTGATCCTTGCCTGGACACAGGTAAGGGACCTAGTAAATCAATGCCTACCATATCGAGTGGTCTCGATGATTCGGGAATGGTGCCCAAAGGTGCCCTAGGTAAATGGTTAAGACCTTTTCGTTGACAGCAGTCAAGGCAACACTGAACGTATTGTTTGACAACGTTGTACATGTTTCTGAAGTAAAAACGGTTGCGCACGCGTTCATATGTCTTGAGGAACCCAAAATGACCCGATATTTTAGAATCATGGCAATCAAATAGCACTTCCGGAATAAGCGAGCGGGGTAAAACCGGTACTACCCGCAGATCCGATCTACGGCAGTTTTGATACGGGGTGTAAACGTAACAAAGTAAGCCATCATCTAGTACAAAATTTTCGATTTCGCGCAAAACTTGATTTTCGATTTGAGAGGGCAACTCACTACCATGCTGAAGGTAGTTACGTACCGCAGACGAAAACCCGTCTTTCCCTTGTAAATTACGCATTTCCTGTGAAGAGAACTGGCTGTCCGCCCCTGGTACCACGGCCATTATATCGAGATTTGAATCAGCCGTCGGAAGGCGACTGAGTGCGTCTGCGACAACGTTTTGAGCCCCCGGAATGTGTGTAATCTCAAAATCGTACCCCTGCAGTTCCATCTGCATTCTAGCCCACTTCCCGGTGAGATCCTTCCCTGTGCTCTTCATCAACCACTGAAGAGGCTTATGATCTGAGGCGACAATGAATTTTCTACCAAGCAAGTAAGGGCGAAACGACCTAATGCAGTGCGTAATGGCTAAGGCCTCCTTCTGAACCGCGGCGTGTTTTACCTCTGCGTCATTGAACGTACGTGATGTATACTGCAAGACCTTTTGTACCCCATTTTGAATTTGTGTCAAAAATCCCCCACACGCCTTGTTGCTGGCATCGCAATAAATTTTCATCGGATTTGCTGTTCGACTAAGATCTGGAAGACCAAGGATAGGTTCTTCCAATAATTTAGACCGAAGCTGTTCAAAAGCCTTCTTTTCTTCATCACCGAAAACAAAAGATACCTCCTTTTTCGTGAGTTTAATAAGAGGCGACGCTATGGCCGAAAATTGGGGAACAAATTTCCGGAAATATGAGAATAGACCTATGCAGGATCGCAATTCACTGACGTCTTTCGGATACGCGAGGTCACGTACGGCACTTAACTTATTAGGATCGGGACGAATTCCATTTTTATCGACACGGTGACCCAAGAAAATAACTTCTTCCTTGAAAAAATCACATTTCCGCGCTTTCAACTTCAAACCAGCTTTGCGAAAAGCTGCAAAAACTTTAGTCAACAAAATCATGTGTGAATCGTCGTCATCGGAGGCGTTTATCACGTCATCGAGATAAACGGCGACCCCTTCATCAAACAGATGTTTTAAAATTCGATGCATAATTCTACTATAAGCGGCGGGTGCGTTTTTTAGACCAAACGCGAGTTTCGCATATACGAATTGCTCGTAGCCGGGAGCTGAAAATCCTGTATATTTTCGACTTTCCGGGTCAACTGTCATCTGCCAATAGCCACTTAAACAGTCGAGAACAGAAAAAATCTTTTTACCATGCAGTTTGTCTAAAATAGCAGCAATATGGGGAAGGGGAAACTCATCGCTGACAGTCACATCATTCAGTCGACGAAAATCTGTAACGGCCCGATAAGATCCATCCTTTTTCCCTACTAACAGCAGTGGAGCCAGCCACGGTGAAGCTGCTGGCTCTATGACTTTACAGGCCAACATACGGTCTATTTCTGCCTTTGCAATTGGTTCTAGGTGGACTGGGATGCGATAAGGATGGATTTTCTGTGGGGGAGCATTACCAACGTCAATTACAAACGGCTCAATATTACAAGTGCCCAAATCAAAATCGTTTTTCGCAAACACGTCATGATTATCAATAAGAAGTTTCTCAACATTTTGTTTTCGGATTGGGTTCTTTGCAAGATGATCTAATTTGAACATTTTAAGAAACCCATCCACTTCATTGTTCGGCAGTAAACCAGAACCCGAAATGACCTCTGTGGGTTTCAATGTTTCAGAAATACTCATGCAAACGTTTTCTTCCGGAACCCAAGCTTCGGCATTTGCCATGTAGAACCGGGGAATTTTCAAAGTTTTATCCGAATAGTTCTCTATGAACACCTGAAACATGCCATCCTGAGTAGTTACAAGCTGTTCCGGTAGGACTAAGTCTGGGAATCTTTCGCTCATTTCTTTTGTAGGTGAAACCAAAAATAAACCGTCCGTATCTATTGGCCCCCTACTAGTAGATAACACGCACCGCTTACTGGTCTTGGCATTAACACTAGCCCTAGACACAAGTTGAAGCCTATATATGCGTTTCGGCGATTTCGCCGATTCGACCTCCGGTTTTCCTAACCCAATTTCTGATTTTAAACCATCACTTTCATTGATAGGAGGTGGACAAGGGTAGCTGGGATGGGGTAAATTAACTACAGGACTAACGGAGGAACAAGGAATCGACTGTGGACCACAGGACTGGCTTCGAGCAAAACAACAATTTGGTTTCATTTGTTCTTTAAGGTTGACCAGATTTGCCGACGGGTCAGAAAATTCACAAACAGACCGCAGACTTTCCCCGTTAGAGCCTCTACGGATTAATTTGTCATTCTTAGCATCAATTACTAGGTCATTTTTCTTCAAGAATCCATAACCTAATATCATCGGCATTTTCAATTTGTCACTTATCAAAAACGTCTCAAAGTATTCATGTTCGTCAATATTAACATTCTCTGAAATACTCCCGATAATTTCCATGGAATGACCGGTAGCACTGCTAACATCATTATAGTTTTTAACTATCTTTGACCTAACTAAATCGGGTAACTGCAAAAACATATCGTAACTTAAAAGCGATATCGAGGCGCCACTATCGGCAAGCGCGCGTACGGAGACACCACACACAGAAGCATTAACATACGGCAAAACTTTACAATTTACTCCACTGCAATTAGCAAAATACGACGCTATAAAATTTTCTCCCATAATTTTAGTCGAACGATAAGGGACGGGATGCGCATCAGAATTTACCGAAACGTGACGAAGTGCGCGTCCCCTTACAAGTTTAAACGACTGAAGTTTTCAGCTAGATGGCATTCCCTTGAGAAATGTCCCGGTTTCCCACATTTAAAACATTCCTTGGGACGAGGACCGGCAGATTGGCTGCGACATTGTCTTGCCAAATGCCCTACTCTTTGACAACTATAGCAACGCATGGTACGGGGTGCGCGACATTCCCGAGCAAAATGACCGGTTTTGTTGCAGTTGAAACAATTCTTATTCGAACCGCCAGGTTTCCGGGACTCGGACCTCCCATAGGAACCTTCCCGAACCCCTCTCATGTCACGAGATCTACCCCTGAAGCTGCTTATGTCATTTGACAGTCGGTTACTTTGTGACGGTTCCCGACGGCGAAACGTTGGGCGACTTGAACGCCGGAAAATAGTGCCGTCGGTACGCTTATCTGGTATGTTTTCTGAGACCCTGCCATCTCGTGTGGCTCCATTTGCTAGTATACTAGGCCTAGTTTCGACTGAAGCGGAAGCAATATTAGAAAGCACATGAGGCGACTTGGCTTTAGCAAATTCACGTGCACGAAAATCGTTTATCAAAAACTGTGTGGCTTCCTCAAAATCTTTGGGACACTTCGCGACCACCCGCATTCCTAGTTGAGGGGAAAGGCTGTCTAGGAGGAGGTTTTTCAAAAGATTTGAATAGCCATCAAAGCTTCCTTCGGTTGCCGACGGAACTTGATCCAAACCCATAAGTTTCAAAGTTTTTAATTTCAATTTTTCGAAAAACGGAAACGGATCTTCGCCATCCTCCAGACGAAGAGTTTCGTGGACCAACCGTGCCCTAAGGGACGTGTGTTCAAACTGCCTGGCAAGGGCTTTCTTCAAATCATCGAATGACTCAAATTTCGCGTGACTGGTTAGGAAATTAGCCGCCTGACCTGTCGTTTTCATGAATGCCAACCGGATAAGTTCATCGCTCTGAATAGACTTATCCCAGAATTTTAAATTTTCGAGCGTCTCAATAAATATCAAAACGTCTTCGCTCCCAGAGAAAGTGGAGACTTGAGATGCGATTTTGCAAAGTGTGCCAAGGGACATATTTGATGTGTCATCTTCAGACATTCTAACCCGGTCTAAAGGAAAATACACTCAAAACACTATATCTAGCCTATGATTCCCTTCCAAACGAAAGACAAACGCGTCACCAGTGAACCGAAGAGGTTATTACTCGTGTTATTACTCTTTACTTCCGAGTTCCCGCGATGGACCTTTCGTTGCTGGTTCAATGTCGATACTCTGACCGAGAGCTAACCCCGACTTGCGAACATAACGGTAGCGTGCGAACGGGGGAATCGTTCAACTCTTCAAAGGCGTATTTGGGATCGTAGTCTTTCGTTCGGTGGTTCGAGCTGACTTACTGTATTATAAATTGCTGGTCACAAAATAGTCCAATGCACAACAGCTTTTTCTCGGCTTGTTTCTAATTCGTATCTCCTTCGCCTCTCGTACGTATCTGTTTCTAAAACCGCTCTCCAGTTCCTGCTTCCACCACCACCACTTCCGTTAGCTTGCACAATCGCGGTTCTTCCAAAACCCACAGAAACCACGATGCTTTACCAAAATCTATGTTTTTAGCAGGATATTCAAAACCACCATTTCCAGGAAGTTCCACCCAAAATCTACGTTTCCAAGGGGAAATGGAATATTCTTTTACGTCTTTTATATTTTCTGAACTACGAATAAAACGCTTCCGATAATTAATTATTAATGACCAACCCAATGTAACACACCAACTGTCTCGCTTCTTGCATATAGACGTAGTATCGGAAAAGAAAAACAACAGATGTCGTTTCTTAAAGGACCTGTCTTACCTATAACAGTAATGTAACCTATTGCCATAACCACTCCAGATATTTCTAAACCCTGAGACCCCAAGTTCGTACGGTACATTCTAACCACTCTAACAAAACCACGCTGATTTTCTCACTTTCCGTGTTTTGCTACCTTCGATGTTTATCACGCTGTCGACGGTTGTCTGCGAGAAGTTTTTCCATCAGAAAAACCGGTTATGTAAACTGTTTCCGTCTTTTCGCTACAAGTCAACGGGTCTCGGAAGAAGCTTAAAACAGCCAAAACTGTGGGTTATTTGTTGAAAGCATAGCCTAGTTTTATAGTATTCAAATATTTTAAAATACTGAAAGTTGAAGAGTAAACAGTGCGAGGGGTCCTTTAATTTACGAAACTGGATTAAGACTGGAAAGGACGGAGATAGCACAGAAAATCGGAAAGCAGTTGTATCCTGGTTCATCCTGGATTTTAAAGATGTGCCATAACTGCCATAAGGTATTTTTTTTTAACTAAACAAACAAATAGGCTACTCGTCGGCTTCAAAGTGTCGTTTACGCACTGAAGATCTAGCGCACAAGCTCACATGCTTCTAGAACAGCCTAGAATCTACTCAGCTGTTTTCTTTTGTGCGACAAGCTCTAGGCGTTAAGAGTCAAGTGGCCTGCACTTTTCATGCTGACCGACGGCTTGGGTGCTACGACGTCAACGTGAGAAAGGTAAGCGGGGGGGGGGGGGGGAGCTCGCGGAGATATCTCCTGCGGACACAATACTGTAGACAAAGTTATTTCTGGGCAGAAATATGTGAAAGAAAATCAAATGTCAAATGATGAACATAAGAAAACAGAAGCTACTGTAAAATTATGATCAAGTCAGCTAATCGAATAAAAAACAAATCAAACGAAATCAAGCACATCAAGTAGCGAGTAAAAAAAAAATTAACAGTGTGGGATTTGAAATAAAATAAAAATAAAAAATAAAAACAATTTGCGGAACAGTACAGTGCAGTGCCATACAACCATACACAAAAAAATCTCTGGAACTTGAAACAAAAATCAGAAGAAACGAGATCAATCCAGAGTTTGTCTACCTCGAAAACCATTCATGCTCCTCATTCTGTGGTTGGCTGTTCAACAGATTGTAGGCACAAACCCCGACATGAAATCTCTTTTCGTAGGCTTCATCTACAAAAACATTATTAATTTCCTCGAGGCTAGCAACGATCTAGTGTGATCATCAGAAGACTGGCCAGAGGACTTCTCTGACACACTTGTGAATATAATATGTTTTGTGATGTCTCAACCGACAGTTAAAGTTTAACTGAAAAGCCAACTCATTTTACTGAATACAATGAATTATCTGGATTCTACTAAAGGATTTTCGGTTTGTCTAAAGATTCGACAGGCTCCACGGGGCGGGAGCCGAAGATATCTGGGAATTTGGAAGGTAAAGTCTGGCTTTATTCTTCGAACAGACGATGAGGTTCAGGTGGTTGCGGACTAGGATTCCTGCCAAGGTTTTCGGCTTCCGCATTTTTTCCAAAACTTAGTTCGTTCCGATCCCCGGGATTGCCCGATGGATATGTTGGCTCCTCCTTTGGAAGGATTAAAGTAGTGCCAGGTGACAGGTTTCCCGCCCTGGAGGCGGAGTCAGGTGGTGACAAGTGACAGGTGGCCCGCTTTGGAGGAGGAGTCAAGTCGGTCATAGTTTCTGAGACCGAGTGGCCAGGAACACGGGTCCTGCGCAGCTTCACAGCGTCAGCATTTCACAGCGTCAGCATTTCTTCCGTGTGAATAGAGGTTGACAATATTAGGAGCTGATACTGGAGATGAAACACTGGATCATTTCAATTGTATTAACGTTTCAGTTGTAGGTTAATGACAAGTGCCAATTAATTTGCTCGCACATGAAATGCTGTGCCGCATTTATTTGACATTAAAAATTAAATAAACAATAATTTCCCAGTTCGAGACGGGGGTGGTATTTAGAGTGTTCCACCCCACCAACACTACTTACTACGTATTGGATCATGGCTTCTTGGCGTCAAGGCTGGAACGCATTTTTCTATTTTCGGTAAAATATCGTGCCGCGGGCACGATGTGTTCAGTACGCATGGACTTTTCACGAGGTAGGAACGAAAATAGTAACTAATAGTTACTATTGTTAGAAGGGTATAACACACTCTTATAGAACGAACGGAAATTGTGAGTGCATCTCTTCTGTGCGAGTAGAACATGACACTGAGGTGGAAAATCGAAAATACAGTAAAAACAAAACGAGCGGAGATCTTAGCCTAGCTTAAATTTTTGTTTAGCATTTTTTGTTTCGGCCCATATAAACTTTACCCACCATGCCCAAAAAAGAGAAATGGCCAGAATTCATTTTGCAGTCGCGCGCGCTTGGAAACCATGGAATGAACCGGAAACCCTAGAATCAGACGGTATGAATACATTTCAAGCTTCAACTGCAGCGACAAAATGTCCAAATAGGCAGTTGTAGACTTATTATAGTGTAATGTGTCTTTTGTTTTAGTTGTTTTTATGAGAGTCATTCGCTTATCTTTTGGCAGTGTTGTGTGATTTTTAATTGTTACTATTTGTAATAGCGACAAGCTTTTAGCTTACCGCTTTTTGGATTAAGAAATATGCGAAATTGCCTAAACGACTGAAGAACACTTACCATCCTTATTTCCGGTTGTAACTTGGGCAAGAACCCAGAATTCCTGATTGTATGAGGTTACAGACGGCAGTTGAAAAATGAATGGACCACCTGGAATATGTGGCTCTTCTTCGTGAACTTTGACCTCAGTGACAAGTGTAACTGCTGGACCTAGAAGGACAGAAAGATAATCAAGGATTTCCCAATTACCGTTCAGTTGGTAGCCAGTCAACAACTGAGTAGTTGTAAGCAGCTTTGCCTTTTGGTCTTGACTTCATGACTAGATTGCATAGGTGTTTACAATGCAGCTGAGTTTGGCATGCTATCATAGCTCCGTCTCCGTCCTCCTCGGTTTAGTTATAGCAAATGATTTAAAATGGAGTCCCAAATAAAGGAAATGGTAAAGCGTGGACATAAGTAAGTAAGTAAGGTTTACGAGACAGTAACTTGCTAGCAAATAGCTAATTTGATTGTCTTTACAAAAATTTCATTCTTACAAACACTCACGAGTTACATAAATACTAAATACTACAAATATTAACATTACACTGACATTTTATTCAACATGCACCGGCCTTCATATGCTGAAATTACTTGCTAAAATACGTTCCCTGAACAAGATCTGCTCCGTTTTTATGTTTCTTTTCTAAGTTCAGGGCTAGAATACCTGGTGGCAGCTTGGCACTTTACCCGTAGCCGATCCACACTCACAAAAAACTGTCAGTAAGTTGTCGCCGGAACTTCTCAAAATCGGCCTTGAAGTTAACCTGTCAAAATACGAGTACCTGCATTTCAATCCTTCGTCAAATGATTCGAATGCATCCATGGCTTCTATCTCTCTTGGATCGTTCATCGTCAAATCAACAGACTCTCTACGATGGCTTGGCATAACATTCAAATCTTCATTGTCAAAATTTTGCTCTTCGGTTGTTCAAAAAGTTTTAAATCAATCCGTACCGCCTATGGGCGCATCGTCCCCAACCGGGGGCGCTATAATCGTAAAGCTTTGGGAAATTTGTACAACACCTTCTGCGCTCCTTCTATACTATTTCGTTCTGGTGTCACTCATGTTCTGCGAAAGAAGGAGATTAAAAAGATAAGATCATGTTATTTTAAATATGCAAAGCACCTGCTCCACTTGTCAAAATTATGTCATTGCCATGCACTGACGGAGAGATTCAAAATTCAAGATGCAAGTGTTACCCTTTTGGATGTTTCTTCGTCACTATAAAAAATCATGGACAACAGGGCCCAACCAGCGCAAGACGTTATCCACTGCTTCCTGGCCGAAGATTGAAAATTAAGTGTCTTTTTCTGTGTGTTTATGTGTTTATTAATTTTCTTTCGTTTACTCGGCTTTTTCAAAATAGTGGGTTATAAATAAATTACTTTCTTACTTACTTTGGCCATACTGAGGACCAGGCTTTATCCGATCGAAAAAATACAGAAGCGTGCCCTACTGATTATGCCAAGATCTCCCAAAATTCCTAATAATGAGCTCCTCCAGAAATTTAAACTCGAGTCCTTTGAGTCCCATAAGTTGAAACTGTGCATGACTTCTGGTAAGAAAATGCTTGAGCAACCTATCTATAAGTATATACTTCCGCCACCATTTGAGACCGCTCGCGAACGACGTGCAAGAGCGGTTTCAGTGGCGATCCCAAAACTCCAACAGACAAAATTTGACCATGTACGGTATGAAAAGACGTTTGTACCGTCTTTCGTGATTTTTTTTATCTTTATTAGTGTTTACATTTGTGTATATTGACGATTTCGACAAATTTGAATTTTACCACGATAGTTCGAGAAGAATAAAATTTTCGCTGATACCATGGTATCTGTTACCACGGTAACTGGATCTGCAATTAGACGTTTTTGCAGTTATCGTGGTATCTGATACACGGTGCTCTGCAAAAACGACTATTGCCGAAATTGCACTTTCCGAAGTCATCCCAAAAGAAAAACAGATATCCAGTTACATCACTAAGTGCTAAACTTCTTTCTCACCAATCTGACAAAATTTGATGAAAGTGAGATGACTTTTAAGATACCACGGCCAGTCACCACGGTCGGGCCGTAGTATCTGAATATCTGATACCACGATAACTGGCCAGATACCACGATAACTGCAGAAACGCCTTTTGACCGTGGTACCAGATACCACGATAACTGCAAAAACGACTTTAGACCGTGTAGATCTATCTATCTAATATATCTCTCATCTATCTATCTATCGACATCTGACGGGTGATATCAAGTGTTCAACACAAAGGTCCCTTTAGCAGCGGTTGGGTCTATTGAGGTTTACCTAGCAGGAAACCGTGAACCGGACTTGTAACTTTTTCTGACGTTGGGAATAGTTCAAGTTCAAGTTCAATTTTTTTAATTTTACACAAAAATACAAATACAATAAGGAGTAAATATTTAGGGAGGGAGCGTGCAGTAGATGGTGTTTACTCGTGCCCTATGTGTGGTGATTCCGAGGAGAGTGTGTGCCACTTCTTGTTAGTTTGCCAGGAATTCAGTGATCTGAGGTTGGAGGTGCTCCATAGAAATACCGGGGACGAGGAATGAGCCTCGTTTTTGTTGCAATAGCGCTGCCGCATCGCTGCTGCAGCACTTCTTTGCTTTTGCACAATATGCGTTTTTGGATTCAGTTTCTTCTTGGTTGAAGCGGCAGCGCTACAGCATCTTGCAGGGAAGCACGGACTTGGTCGGTGAGCAAGTCCGTGATTCTCGAGAAGCGCTGCCGTCTTCCTCGGAAGCGCTGCAGTGCAAAAACGGATGTAGAAAGAATCAGTCCGGAATCAGCCGAGAAGTGGACCTGCAGCATGCAACAAAAACGAGGCTATGGGTAAACGAGTTGTGCAGCAGAAGATCTTCTGGAACCATACAAAATCTGGCAATGTTTGTTCAGGTGAGACTATGGCACAGGTCCATTTTCGTTTAAAGTGTTTTAGATAGATAGATAGATAGATATTTAATGCATAAAAGCCAGCAAGGGCCGTCGCACCAAAACAACAAAACAAAAATATATAAAAACAAGAACACTATGCCAGTATTTAAATTTACAGGGATATACAATTTTCCCTGTGTGCTAACCCTATTCGGAGGAACCTTCCAAACAGTTTAATAGCCTGGAAACTTCTCTCTTTCATTCTCTCAATTATCCACTCACTCCCACACGCTCTCACTCCAAACAACTCTTGTCTCAACCCATTCAATTCCTCACACTCTCCCACAAAATGACTCATACTTTCATTATCGCATCCACACATAGGGCAAGAGTAAGGACCAGTTTTAACCCTCACTTTACCCAAACATTTTCTTCTTTTACCAAGAGGTAAACTATCCCCTCTCAAACCCATAAATAACACAAGTTCCTCATGGGACAGACCACACTTAAGGTAAATGTCTTCACCCCAGCAATCCTTTGCCTTGGCGTAAAAACGCAACGATTCTGCCTGGTCCTTTTCCTCGTGCAATGACTGAATTTCCTGATCTTGAAGTATTCGTCGAACCAGTTCATGGATACCTTGTTCGGGAGACTGTGGTCCAAGTCCCTCTCCCCAACATCCGGGGATGTAGTAAGTAAGTAATCTATTTATAACCCGCCATTTTGACAAAGCAGGTAAATGAAAGAAAATGAATTAAACACATGAACACACAGAAAAAGACACTTAATTTTCAATCTTCGGACAGGAAGCAGTGGATAACGTCGTGCGCAAAAGGGTAACACTTGCATCTTGAATCTTGAAATTCTCCGTCAATGTATGGTTGCGACATTATTTCGACAAGTGGAGCAGGTGCTTTGCATATTTGAAATAACATGATCCCATCTTTTTAATCTCTTTCTTTCGCAGAACATGAGTGACACCAGAACAAAATAGTATAGAAGGCGTGCAGAAGGTGCTGTACAAATTTCCCAAAGCTTTACGATTATAGCGCCCCGGTTGGGGACGATGCGCCCATAGGCGGCACGGATTGGTTTACCAACTTCTAATATGTAGCTAGTTTTATCCTGTACTTCTAAAAATGTCTTTAGTAATGTAGTTAGTATCTGCTTTACAATTCGTTTTTGTACCATGGGCTTTTAGGCTTTCCGAGTAAAATACATACCATATATACGAAAAAAGCTGCGAAAGGAAAATCGATAACAGGAAGACGGGAGTTGACACCTTTTATTGATAAAGAAACTAACGGAATAGTATAAGGTTTCAGTTCTGCTTTAATCGTTCTATCTATCCTATCTAACATGCTATGTAACTTACCTGCTATTCCGATGAAGAGTGCCACTCCAAGTAGTCCAAACAGTGCGGTAAACAAAAGTCCGAAATCTCCTTTTTTAAGTGAATAAAGCCTCATCTGTGCTGATCTAAGGGAAAAGAAAAAACATATCCTATTAAAACAAGCTAACGTTTATATTTGTTCCAAGGGCTAACAGAATGTAAAATGAGACTGGTAAGTGTAGCAATCTAGTCCATTCGTCCCTGATGCCAGCCAATGCACACCCCACCCCCTGCAAAATTGACAGTGGTTATTGTGATGGAGTCAGCCAATTGCAGAGAATCATGGAACCAGACATTCATTTTGTGAAATGCGCAGTTATTGAGCGTGTTCCACCCTACTTACCGTAGTTACTACACATGACGTCACGAATTCTGGCTTTTTGCCGTCAAGGCTGGAACGATTTTTCTATTTTCCAGGAGGGTATCATGCCAAGGGCGAATCCGACCAATCACGTTGCAGAGATGCGTAGTTACTACGCTTACTACGCTCCCGAGCATGGTAAGCAAATAGTAACTATTAATTTTGTTGGCGCCAAGCCATCTAAATTATTCATTTAGAGTTATTCAAATTGACGCTAGAAAGTTGTCGGGCAAGCTGTTGTCGGGCAAGAAAAGACGAAATACGGAAATAGACAAAGTTAAATAATTTGTTTTTATCCGATCGGATCGGCTAGTGGGTACAGCCCCCACATTAAAATAAGTGCTGATTATTAATGCTGACGACCCCTGCTTGCCCCTGGAATGTCTAAGACTAACTATCCACCAATCCAAAACATGTACAAGACTACTGTCGATGTACAACTTGACTCCTCGGAAGATGGAGAAGATGACACATTCAACACAGTCCGTTCTGGAGTCGTCTCCCCGGCAGAAGAAGTTCTACCCCCACCAAGTGGAAAAAAGGCAGATGGAAGCGGCCAGAAACCTAGCAAAAGAGGGCGACATTCAGAATCCCCCTTACTTGTATCACAACCGCAACAGGGAAACAAGGACAACCTCCCCCCACCAGCTCAGCAAGAAACAGCAAAAACCCAACTTGTAGCAGTGCGCTTCACTCCCTCAGTAATCAGCCAAAAATTCGACATTAAGAATGTAGAAGACATCAGGTCAGATATTTTCCGGAAATTGAGGGTTAATTTCAGCCTAAACATTTTGAGGTCCGGAAACCTTGATATTTATCTACAGGAAGGACCAGCAGTTGAACATGCCCTCCTCTTAAAAGTCATCAGTGGACTTGCAGTTGCAGCAGCAAAGCTAACCCCTCGAGAACAGTCGACCTGCAAGATTGTAGTATACAATATCCCAGCAGGGTACTCAGATGAAGATATCAGTAGCAGTTGCTTGGACGAAAGGAACCGTTTGTTGGATGTTCGTGAGGTAACAAGACTCAGTGTCAGACAAGGAACAACACTGACCCCAAGTAAGTCAGTCGCGATGGTGATTGGACAAAAGGCACTGCCAGAAAAAATATATGTCATGGGAGATGCCAAACCCTTCAAGATCTACCAAGACAAACGTATGCAGTGCAGGAAATGTTTCCTGTTTGGCCATACTTCAAACAATTGTACATCATCAGAACAGACCTGTGCGAGATGCTCCGAGAAAGGCCATAACGAAGCGGACTGCATCAAAGAAATGTTCTGCAAGAACTGCAAAGGACAACACAAACCAACAGACTCCAAGATCTGTGCTGCTTATGCAAACAGGTGTAAAGTTCTGAGAATAGCAGAAACAAAGCAGATCCCAGTAGGCCTAGCAGCGGCTATTGTGAAAGAGTCAGAGAGCAGGACCACTTTAGCCAAAGAGGGGAAGAAAGAGGAACCGAAGAAAAAAAAACCAACAAACTGTCCAGAAGATGAGAGGAAGGCTTGGCCCGAACTACCAAGACCATCTAGAGGGTGGCAAACCACCCATCAGAGAACAGAAGAACCAGCACAACACACAGTGGAAACACCCACACGTTTTGTCAGGAGACCTGGAACCGGTCCCAGGACAAGAGCAAGTACTCAGAGCTCTCGTGCATCAACTCCAATAACTCTCTTCCCAGGACCATCCCGACCAACTTCGCTCCAAGGGATCTCACCATTTCCTCACTCACATCAACCCACTTCTACCTTTTATGCCGCATCACATGAAAACACAATGAAGCCCCAAGTTTCGCACGAAATCAGAGAAGCTCTCCGACCCATCATGTTGTTACTCGCACTCACCGAGCTTATTAACAGCGGTAACCATCCTGAATCAATCAAGGGCCTGATGAAGATAGAAGCCGTCTCCATGTTCCTGGGACAAGAGATACTGGCAGGAGCCCAGCAGATATTTCAAGAGATGAAAACCAGGGCAACCAACCTAGAAGTCATCCCTCAGAAAGGAAGCTCGAACACCTCTACAGAAAACGCAGGTCAGAAACAAGGGATAAACTCATCCACAGCTTCCCAACATTCAAAAAATTCTGAGAACACCAACATAGAAAACCAACCAGGAATGGACACTTCTGACCCTACTCATGGATAGAACCAACCCCAAATCAACAAACCGGAGGAACCAGGAACAGATAAGTATCCTACAGTGGAACATAGTTTCAGCGAATAACATTAAAATAAAAAAGTTAAGTGAATTCCTGAGTAAGAAAAGCGTTGATATAATTTGTCTACAAGAGACAAACCTCAACGAGTTCCGTGCATTAGAAATTGAAGGATACGTGACATACCGAAAAGACCGAGGCTCGGACAGACGAGGAGGTGGAGCTGCTATACTAGTGAATAGAAACCTGAAACACTCTCCCATTAGTGTCAAAGAGTGGAATAATGACAACGATGTGGTTGGGTAACCATAGAGAGGAATAATAAAAATCCCCTAGCAGTGTATTCATATTATAACTCTAATGGGAATAATGATATTGAAGATACATTGAAGGAAGTTCTGAAGTCATTCAAAGAAATTTTCATAGTAGGAGATTTCAACTCTCACAACCCTATGTGTGGTAGCAGAAAGATGAATAAGTCAGGGAAAAGTTTGGAAAGAATCCTCGCGGAACTACAGGACGTCGTTGTTTTTACCCCAAAAAATCTCAGTACATATCTATGCCCAAGGAATAACGTCCCATCGACGATCGACCTACAGTTGGGAAGCACCAAGTTAGCTGACAACATCGTTATTGAAAGAATAAACGAACTTTTCACAGACCATTATGCAATACTTACGACACTGTGTGCAGTTCACGCAACACCAAAGGAACAATATCCACATTTCATAACCAAGAAGGCAAATTGGAATCTTTTTCAAAATATTCTCCAAGAGTATAATTACGAAGAGATAGAATCACGCTCAGACGTCGAAGAAGCTGCTTCTCTTCTCAATAAAATCATTCTCGAAGCGGCAAAATCAGCCATTCCAGTCTCAGCCAAATCGAGACCTCCAAGAACATCTCAAGACACAACCCCAAGACCATGGTGGAATCAAAGGTGCAGAGAGGCAATGGAAAATAAGAAAAGGGCGCAAAGAAGACACCAGAGAAACCCGTCAGTTGAAAGCCTAATCGAAATGAGAAGGATGGAAGCAATCTCTAAAAGGACAGTGTCGGAAGCCAAGAAACAAGCTTGGCAAGGCTACAGCAATTCCCTCGACCCTAATCAACCTTCAGGAAAAGTCCATAATTTTGTCTGTAGGATGAATGGCAAACCTGCAAGCAAACAGAAGCAAACGTACGACATCGAGGAAGACGGAAAACCAATTACAGAGGACAAAGCAAAAGCTGAAGTTTTTGCCGACCTATTCCAGAGCAAACGCTCCAGCTCCGCCACCAGCCAAAACCAGCCTAAAGATAGTAGCAGACCAAAGAAATCATTTCAACATTCACTGGAATTTGAAGCCCCATTTTCAGCCGACGAACTTGAAGATACCATCAACAGCCTAAACCTAAAATCAGCGCCAGGAATAGATGAAATTGAGAATGTATGGATAGCGAAAACCCCAGCCCAGTACCGTCAGCGAATGTTGAAAGTATTCAATTTAGCTTGGAAGAAGAGCTCATTCCCAAAGGCTTGGAAGACATCAACGATCAAAGCGATTCTCAAACAAGGAAAACCACCAGCAGACCCCAAATCCTACCGGCCAATAGCTATCCTTCCATGCATTGGGAAAGCCTTTGAAAAGATGATATATAGGAGACTAGAGTGGATCATTGAAAGCAACCTCGTAGTCCAAGCGGAACAAACAGGCTTCAGAAAACGACACAGTACCATCGACAACATTATCAGACTTGAGAACTTCATCAGAACAAGCCTCGACGATGGCAAAATTGCAATTGCAATTCTCTTCGATTTTGAAGGAGCCTACAACAACGTCGGCCATGACCTCCTTGTCGAAAAAATGAAAGAAATCGGATTCCCCAGCTTCTTTTGGAAATTCATTGAGAACTACCTAAAGCAAAGAGAACTTGTAGTAAGGATAGGGAACATACTGTCCTCAGTCAGAAAAATCGAACAAGGTCTTCCCCAAGGTGCTATATTAAGTACTCTACTATTTCTGATATTCGTATCAGACATCCAACTGAAAGATCAACAAGGACTGAAAGGGATGTTTGCAGACGACCTCGTATCTTGCCACAAAGGACGCGACTCCGCTGCAGTAACCAAACTAGCACAACAATCCTTGGACGAAATCAACGAATACTCTACCAGAGCTGGGACACCCTATCAGCAGAAAAAACAAAACTAATACTCTTCCACCGGAAAAGAAAGATTGTCTGTCCCGAAATCAAACTGAAAGGAAGAATCCTAGATATTTCCACAAGCGCAAAAATTCTGGGAGTGACCTTTGATCAGAAGCTAACTTGGCTCCCCCAAGTCTTGGAAATTAAGACGACAGCCATGAGAAGGATCAACATCATGAAGCGGATGGCGGGAACCGAGTGGGGCTCCAACCCCCATACGTTAATGGAGTTCTACAAACAGTATATCCGAGGGAAAATGGAGTACGGTATTCAAGCATTTGGCACATGTTCCATAAACCTCATCAGAATATTGGAAACAGTGCAAAACATGGCAATACGAGTCGCGTTCGGCCTTCACTCACATACATCTCTGAAATCACTTGGAGAAATATCAGGAATCCCAAAAATCGAAGAGCGACTGAAGATCTTAACACTGAAATACTATTCAAAAGTTCAGTGTTATGGAAGAAAACACATTATCTATGAGTCAGTCTTGCAACAATCAAGCAAACAGCATCACAGGGCAAATGAACAAAGATCTTCATTCAACATCTTCCAACGTTTGATACCCGACTGGAGAATAGATTTGAAGAAGGATCACCCCCCTCACCCTTCTTCTGCTCCATGGACCATGGACGCCATAGACGTACAAACAGAGCTGATCCCCTTTAAGAAAGACGAAATGCCTTCGTCCTTGATCACCCAGCTTTTCCACCTACGAAAGCACGAGATGTACCAGGAACACTTGGAAATCTACACAGACGGCTCAGTTCAGGGACATAAGAGTGCAGCTGGAGCCTTCATACCATCAATGAACCTCATCATTCAGCAAAGGATCCCAGACAACTCTTCAATCCTGACCGCCGAACTGAGAGCAATCCTACTTGCTTTGAAAGTAGTCATGCAATCCCCCCCTACCACGAAGAGAATCGTTGTCTTCAGTGACTCGCAGTCAGCTCTCCTTCTAATCAAAAAGATCAAGTGGGAAACCGGCGACCTCGACCTAACGGACATCAGAGAGGTAATCCAAGAACTACAGCGGATAGATGTCGTCATCAGGTTTCAGCACGTCCCAAGCCACTGCGGCATACACGGAAACGAAGTTGCAGATCAAGCCGCTCAACAAAGCATTAGCAGAGCCCTCCCATCCATTAACAGACCAACGGCATTCAGAGATGTCCTCAGAAACAGATTGCATCAGAGTATTCCAGCGCTTCAACCCCCTCTGGCCTCCCCATTCAAAACCAGGCTTGGAACTACTACGTTCTTCAGAGTGAAGAGCCAATCAGTTCTCCTGAAGAAGGAGCTATTCCAACGAAAGCTCAGCCCATCCCCCCTCTGTAGATTTTGTCTCCAGTGGGAAGAGTCTCTGCAGCATATCCTATTCCAGTGCAGACACCTGACCGAAAGGAGGAAGAAAATGATCTCAACCTTTAGATCATTGGATCTAAAACCAGACATCGCTACGATAAGCCTGTCCAGCAAATTGCCAACAGCACAAGAAACAATGATTTATAGGGATGTCCTCGATCTACTAGCGAAAGCAGACATTAAAGTCTAGCAGCGACTCCGTAGACCATCCAACCACCGTCATTGACCAGGCAAGAGGACCGTCCCTTGAGCCCAGCTTCTCAAGTTTAGCCAAACTTCAGAAAGAAAAAGTCTAGAAGGGTCAGTGGATCCCAAAGACTATACCATAGAAGG
The DNA here is from genome assembly GCA_030848855.1 of Branchinecta sandiegonensis. Taxonomy (NCBI): domain Eukaryota; kingdom Metazoa; phylum Arthropoda; class Branchiopoda; order Anostraca; family Branchinectidae; genus Branchinecta; species Branchinecta sandiegonensis. The sequence goes on along the minus strand of JAUPMV010000001.1, from coordinate 24,899,616 downwards.
AAGGAAGTTACTATTCCGAGAAGGTTGGAACGGTCAGCGTAGTAACTTTTCGTGAGGATGGAACGGAAATGGTAACTAATAGTAACTATTGTCAGAAGGGTGGAACACGCTCATTATTGACTGCGTTAAACGGATAAGTTAACTGATTTTTCAAAATATCTATGTTCTCTACATTATATATTTTATAAAATCAGCTGACGCACTAAACTATGACTTGCAGTCAGCCTGGCTGAAAAAATATTTACGTTCAGCCCTTATGTGCAGTTCATGACAGAAATAAGTCTGCTTTTGTAACAAGCATGTGCATTTCCCAGATAGGCCACAACGGTCTTCAAAACTGATGAATCCGCAGATGAAAGCTCAGACTATTTCACTTACCTGCTGGTTAGCCCACTTTTCCTGACTGCACTATTTTCTTTATTTTTATTTATTTCAATTTTTTAGGAAAATCCTCTCAGTCCAAATTATGCTGGAAGTTGACACTGACTTCAGGTATGATAACGAATACTTTCTCTCCCTGTCTTACATAGCCTAGCCTACTTGTTATTGACCCTTTTCCCGATATGGGACTATCCTCCTCCAGGCCTAAAAGAATAAAAAGTTGTGCTAGCTTGTAAAAAAAAAATGGCTTTCCTTACCTCTCAGCTCTGTCATGACAGTAAGAAGGAGCAATGTATTTGCTAAATGATGAAATAAAGCTGAAGGCCTGTGTTTTCGCAATCTTCGGATCCATTTCCAGTCAGTGTGGAGAAACTGCTCAGAGACCTGTTACTGAAAAAAAAAGACTATAAGAAACAATTCCACTCTTTCTTCATCCACCAGAATCAATATTAGGCTAAAAGTAAGTTTTGCAATGGTTCTAGCCTACAGGTTTTCCAAACAGGCAAGCTATTAAACATTCATTTACAACTAAATCATAACTTTGATAGTAACAGCTGGGTTATGACCTTAAACAGGAACTCTAGAGGAAGCAACCTTAATACCTTCTGTGTATTTATGAACCAAAGATGCTGGTTGACTTAGTCCTCCCAAGAGTTTTGAGAGAATGTATAAATTGCTTACTTTTCTTGGTATGAGCTCTTCCCAAAGCCTTTACTTACAACTTGTGCTCATGAGTTATCATAACTACATGAGGTACAAAGAGTAGATTTATAAAAACTGTCAGAAAATTTGTCTTGCCAGATTTTTAGCATGCTGCACCTGGCACCCCAAATGATGTTAAGGGTGCCACTATTTTGCATCTGTCATCTGTCTAAAGATGTCACAGAAAGAAAAATGGAAATTGTGACAAAACTAAAAGGTGGGATCCATATTGTCTTAACTGTAGTTTCTTGCTACAGTAGAGTATGATGTATGATTGTTAAAGATTTACAATCATAATATCCTTTCGGCCTACATGCGATCTTCCTGCTAAAAGGGGGGCAAAAAACAGCTGAATATGCTATGCTGAATGGTTTCTAAGAAAAATTGTATTCAGTACCACAGTAAATGCTACTAGGTTACACTCACCCTTTGGCTGCCAAGATCACCAACATTTACCATATTTATAGTTTTTAAACAATTCTTCACACATGTAAACCATTGTTTTATTTCCACTGTGGCATTCAGTTCATGTTTTTTTTTCAAGCTACATATATTTTTCTACAGGGAAAACTTTTCTGAGAATTTATTTGAGATTAGGTAACCGTCCTGTCCAATTATTTAAAAGTCTGCTGATTCTGAACAGTGACGTGTTCATGCACTTGCCGTGACTAAAGTCGATATAAAGTAGCTAATTAATGGCCCATGAAAATTATTACTCTGAAAGTATCTTGGTTGCTCATTCTAAGGTTTAGCCTAAGTCTGCTCTTGAACTAACTGTTCAAATAAGCATACCTCTACTTTACTACAGTCTATACATACAACTATTGTGTAGCTAAGGTAGAGGTGTTTTTTTTCAATGCTTCTCTAAATTTTGGCCTACCTTGTTTTTCCCCCTCGAAAATACTGTTTGTTATCTTGAATATTTCCTTGCTTTGAACTGCTCAGATGATAATGGCAAAATTCAAATCTAGGCTAGCCTAGTAAAGATTAATACACAGTCATGAGCTCAAACAATAATTTAAGTAAGATAATAGCTTAGTTTTTTACTGTCATCCAGTTAACCAACCCACATGATTTCCCTTATCAAATTTCAAATCAAATATCAAATTTTACAAAATGCCCAACACTCTTTTTCTTCTATACCGACCACACCCTATCCGACAAAAATGGACATTTCTACACCATCATCAGGGGGTCATAACAAAATAATTCAACAAAATAATTATGCAAAACGGATACGTCGGCTACATTTTATCAGAGCTATATTTCAGCCCTGCTTGGGGGAGGCTTCAGGCTCAAACCACTCAAGCTGGAAAATGAAGTCTAATAAGCTCTTATACAATGTAGCTGGCATTTCTGTTTTGCATTGTCAAACATGATTCGCAGTCAGCTTGCGATGAAGGAATATCTAGATAATTAACATTGGCAGGTATAGGACTTTCGACTTTGAAACTAAACTACTGGAGTTTGATCATCACTCTTAGCCAGGGACTTGCTGGAAATGTTAATTGCACTATTTCTTGATTTCATAAATCCATTTTTGCAAAATAGTTTCCATGGAAATGAGAGCTTGAAGGCTTCAAAGTTTGAACACATAAACAGTACGAACACAAGTCCTACTGCACAGTTGTGATGTGTCATGCAAAAACCAACCTGTAGGAAGCAGGTTTCGTTTCTGTAGTGAAAGTTCGAAGCTTTCAAACTCTCAAATCTGATGAAAATTTTCTATAAAGCTGGATTACACAATTAAGAAAAAGCCAGCGAAATGTTTCCAGCTAGCCTCTATACAGGCTAATAATAATTATCAAACATGGATAATTCAGTCTAAAATGTTTGGGGGGGGGGTGAACTTTTAACCGACTGTTTTTGCAGAAAAAACGACTGTTCTTAGGAAAAATTGACTGATTTGAAGGAAAGTCGGCTGTTTCCAAGAAACAAATCGACTGTTTTTACAAAAAGTGTGGCACTTCGCACCGACTCGGCTATTTTTACTGAATGTCCGACAACATTGGGAGGGCATCCCAGGGCATCCCCCCTCCCCCCCCCATAGTGACTCCCCTGCTAGTAATTCTACCTTTTTCATCATTTTGTAAGTCACAGCAAGGAATTCCAACTAAGATTCGAATGAGGTGATCTTGTTTGAAAAGAAAAATATGTTTAACTGGAAATATTGAAGCAATATTTATTTATTCAACACGTAAACCATTCAATTAGCTTCAATCTAGTATTTTTGTCATATTTTTTGGTTCCTTTCAAGCCAGACAGATTATCCTGAAGCAAAGTCTTCTCTGGAAATTTGAAATCTTGTCCGGGGTTAGATAACCCTCTTGTTCGGTAGAGGTATGCTTATGTGAACGTCTGCTAACAGTGAATGATCGCCAAAGAAAAAACTAAAACCCAAACCAGGCATTTTTTCTAAAAGATAAATACTAGTAACAATCACTCACACTTTTGTCACTTTTTAATATTTTGCTAATTGATTCACTGAGTGATTGACTGAGCTGACACCTCTTTTGCTTTTTATAATTTGAAAAGTTTGCCACAAGAGACGCATCAATTGAGAAGATAGTGGTCCAAACCAGCAGATGCCAGGCAGGTGCCTTCTAAAGAGGAAGGACCTTTTTGATAAATTCAAAATCAAAGAAAGTTAATTGAATTTCTACTTAAATTTTGTGCCAGGATAACCCTGCAGAATAGTTGGCTGTTAGCTAATATCAAGTTCGTTATTTTTCTTTTCCAGTTTACTTTATTATATGCAACTAAGAAAACCAAGGTAGTGGAACAGTTAAAAAGTGTTCAAATAAGCATCCCTCTACTGCTGCTCTACTACTGTACTACAGTAGAGGTATGCTTAGGTGAACGTCTGCTAACAGTGAACAATCGCCAAAGAAAAAACTAAAATCCAAACCAGGCCTTGTTTACTATGAAAACTTGTAATAACCACTCACACATCGTCACTTTTTTTGTCACCTGGCTTGCTTTTTATAATCTGAAAAGTTTGCCACGAGGAACGTACCTTCAGTGGAGAAGATGGTGGTCCGAACCTGCAGAAGCCTTCAAAAAAGGAAGGACATTTTTAGTAAATTCAAAATCAAAGAAAGTTAATTGAATTTCTACTGCGAGTTTTTGCCAGGATAACCCTGAAATAGTTGGCTGTTAGTGGCAGGTTAGTGGCTGTTAGGTGATGTCAAGTTTGTTATTTTTCTTTTCTATTTAACTTTTTTATATGCAAGTAACTAAGCCAAGGTAGTGGAACAGTTTAAAAAGTGTTCAAATAAGCATACCTCTACTGTACTGTACTGGAAGTGACTGGAAGCTCCATTATTAAACAAAAAACAACATAAAGAAGGTTCACAAGAGGAGCTAGGTGGCCTAACACTGCTATGTGCATGAGGAGTAAAATAAGCCCTGAAGAATACAAACCGTCAAGATCTATCAAATATATTAAGCTAAACAGAACAGGACAAAATCTAAATAAAAGTGTTTGTTTACTTTTTTCTCTTCTATTTCTTCCTAAGGCCACTCGTCATGAACAGCGTTGCCATCAGTTGCCACTGGCAATTAAAATTGTTAGAGGCATATTCTCGCCGTTCCCCGAGGACTGATTTTGGAAAAACGTATCTATATTATTATGGCACTTGAACTTACTCAAGTCTGTCGGTCTGTCCGCATTTTACTACTCTGGGCACTTCCACATGACCTAGGACGATAAAGCTTGGCACGCATATCAGGGACTCAACCGGATTAACTTGGAAATAATCACTTCCCCGATTCGACCATCAATGGGGGAGTGGCAAGATGGGGAATCCGGAAATTAGTAACATTCATAACTTTGGAACGGATAATCGGGCGTGCATTAAACTTGACAGCTCTCAAGAAAAAGTGTCTTGGATGTTCATTGTCAAATTCGGATTGGATCCGATAACTGGGGGCGGGGGCTGGAGGGGGACACTCGAAATCTCTTGAAACGCTTTTTCTAGTTTTTGTCAAACCCCTACCCCTTTCTTCACACTAGTATAGCTCTGCTCGTGGATGAGTCATTCTTTCTTCACACTAGTATAGCTCTGCTCGTAGATGAGTCATTCTTTGCTTAAATTCGTTCGGAGAGAGCTAGAGCAATCGAAGGTCGAAGGGGTTGGTATAATATGTTGTTGAACCTTAGTAGGGGTTGATATAGATTAGGGACTTCCACACAAGCTAGAACGATGAAACTTCGCAGGCATATCAGGGACCCGATCAGATTAACTTACAAATAATCACTTCCCCAATCCGACTTTCCCCGGATCGGGGAGTCCGGAAACTAGGAACAACGGTAGTAAAAGGGGAGCAAAAGGAGGCAAACAGAGGGCTGCCCAAATGCGGTGTCGATCCGCGGACCTCTGTGGCGCAGGTCCAGCGCTCTACCACGGCGCTACGACTTGATGTATTAGAAGCGAATGCGGGAAGAGATACGGTTTAAAGATTAAAGTAAGACTAAGTGGTCAGAACGAATGCTAAATCAGCTAAATGCTAACCAGAGCAAAATAACTAGAGCTATTTTGCTCTGATGCTAACTAAACTTAAACTAAACACAACTCGTGAAACACTTTCACATAAGCTAGGACAATGAAACTTGGCAGGCATATCAGGGAACCGACCAGATTAACTTGGAAATAATCACTTTCCAGATCCGATCATAGTGGGGGGAGTAGAGGGATTGGAAGTCCGGAAACTATTAACATTCATAACTTTGGAGAGGGTAATCGGACATGCGTGAAACTTGACATGTGTCAAGAACGAGTGTTTCGGATATTCAGTTTCAAATCCAGACCAGATTCGATACCTGTGGGGGGGGGGACTGGAGGGGGCACCGGAAATTTCCTGAAACACTCCCACAGAAGCTAGGACAATAAAACTTGGAAGGCATATGAGGGGGAGTGGAGGGATTGGGAATCCGGAAACTAGAATCATACATAACTTTGGAACGGTTAATCGGACATGCATGAAACTTGACAAGTGTCTCTGATTTTCAATTTCAAATCTGGCCTGAATCCGATAACTGGGTGTGGGGGTAGAGGGGGGGCCGGAAATCTTTTGAAACACTTAGGGTCGTGGGATCGGGATGCAACTTGAAGGGAAGAACGAGCATTAACCCTAGATAATTTATTGACAAAATAGGAGCGGAACGTGTCGCAGTGGAGGGTGTCGAATGGGGTTTCTTGGATTTCCGCGGTGATCACGAGTTAGGATACTTCCAGATGTACTATGACCATGAAATTTGGCAGACATGTTATGTACTCTCCTATGTCGACTTGAAAATAGTTCCTTCCCCGATACGGTGATGTTGGGGGGAGTGGAGGGATGGGGAATCCAGCATCAAGTGACATGCATAGCTTTAGAATGGGTGATCGGACGTGAATGAAACTTGACAAGTGTCAAGAACAAGTGTCTCAGATGATCAATTTCAAGTTCGAAACGAGTCCAATAACTGGGGGGGGGGGGGGGCTGGAGGGGGTGCAAGAAATCTCGTTAAACGCTTAGAGTCGAGAGATCGGGATGGGACTTGGAGGAAAGAACAAGCATAAGCCGCAGAGACAATAGGAGACAATACTGACAAAACAGGACCGGATCTTGTCACAGCTGGGGGAGTTTGAGAGGGTTTTCCACAATTCTGGTCATCACGAGCTGGGGTACTTCCAAATGTGCTATGACCATGAAACTTGGCAGTCTGTGCTATGACCATGAATTTTGGCCGGCACGTTAGGGACTCTGTCAGATTGGCTTAAAAATAGTCCCACCCCCGATCCGATCATCGTTGTGGGAGAAACAGTTATCAGTGAGTGGAATAACCATTTCAGATTTAGTAGATCAAGCCGATTTTCTGATGAAATGAATATCGGGAGAGAGATGCAGCCTTGACAAAGCAACCGTATCTGACAAACATGCTAACTGTTCTTACAAGTGCCATTTGAGCTTTCAGCTCTTGTTGTGATTATGGTTTGTGTCTGTAACTAATAAGAATTTAAAATTAAGCACAAAAAATCAGAAGAAACAAAAGTGAAAATAAAGTCCCCCCCCCCCCCTAATTGTCTCTTCGCCCGTGACAACCATTCACGGACGATGAGCCGCTGCCTGTGGAACATCCTGTCTGAATCAGTTGTCACCAGCGAAACACCTGATGGTTTCAAAAAGCGACTGGACGAGGACTTATGAAATTAAATGAACCTGAACCTGAAAAACGAACCTGAACCTCAACCTGACTAGCGCGGGCAGCCGTGGAGAGAGGAATGATGCGGGAGAAGCGGCAACCAGAAAATAGCACAGTCATCGTCTGCAAGCTACATTGGGATACAACATCCTTATTGCTTGCAAGTGCAATTTAAAGTTTAACCGAAAAGGCCTGCAATAGGACAACCTAGTTGCCCATCACTTATTCACTTAAATTGGCTTAAAAACCCGCTGAAAATGCAATACTTCGTTGTTCCGCTATTCACGAATAGTCGATTTTCAAATAATGGAATTTTCCGTGTCATTTGTGGTATCTCTATGCGCTTGTATTTTTGTTGTATGCATTATGAGAATGATTTATATGTGTTTTGTTCAGGCACGAAGCCATCTTCACCAACCTCGCCACTGCCCGCTGAAAAGCCGCGTTTGTTTATAGATAAAAATTTCCCACGTCATAGTTACGCTGTGGGGACAGCCGCAGACATTCTCAGCGTCATAACTAGAGCAGATAGTGGAAAATAAAAAAAACCTTTGCAGAATCCAAATAATTCGGTGTATTCAGTAAAATGACACAAAAATAAGTTGGCTTTTCAGTTAAACCTTAAGGTAATTTAAGGTAAAGTGATTCGCAGCTTTTACAAACTAATTCCATCACCTGAATGAATCTGTTTTACAAAATCGATTTTGGGGGTATTCCCCGTGTTCTCACTTTATTCCGTTTGCAGAGTCCGCGCGGAGAGACTCCATCTATTCTCTCTGTTCCCCCCGGTTCTCCGAGGAGTCCTCGGGGACCGACGAGATCACGCCTTATCAACTCTCAAGGTCGACTCCCCACAGAATCTGAATGGGAGTCCCTTTTTGATGATGGTGGTAATAACGGGAGCATTCCCCGTCCTTGGGGACTGGCGATAATATAGGGAGTGAGTCCCTGGGACCAAAAAACAAACACGGAGACTCATCAAAAGGAGTCCTCGGGGAACGACGAGAAGATACGTCTAACGAGGTTCAGGGTTTTTGAAAACAGGTGTTAGGGTGGTTAAAAAGAATTTGTCATTGAGTTTAGTTGTCGGGTAAGACTGATTCTGGAAAAAAATGTCTAGTTTTCTGTGATCACGATTTTTTTTAATACTACAAATGTAAAATTAAGTGAAAGACGAATCAAAGTAAACAGAAGTGAAAGTAAAGTGAGTCGTAACTATGGAGGTCCAAAATGTAACATTTGGAAATAACTTTTCATTGACGAAAGTTAACATTTCATTGACACATTTGCAATGTTTTCTTATTTTCGCTGCATCAAAATTTTGTCGTAACCTTTACAGGCTAACTGCATCACCTGAATAAAAATAACATCGAACACAATCTATGCGGGTGCAGCCCCCAGAATCGCCAGGTCCTAGCCCGCCTCTACTCGATTTTGTAAACCCCCATCTTCTAGCACTATCCCCTTTTTGGTCCATATTTACAGCGACTGATAAGAAATGTATACGTTCAATTTATTTTAAGTATGTTCAGATTTTACTGAAATTGCCACTCTGGATTAGAAACACACAGTTGCGAGAAAATACGGTATTGTAAATCCAAATCAGCAGATAAAAGACCGGCGTGACCGTTTTGCGGCGACCCAATAGTTTATATTTTGCTATGTTGTAATTTAGTCTTTGTGTTTTTTTGTATTTAGTTAATGAAGATCTTTGCAGTTGTTGTTTTGTTTTTTCTTTCCTTTTTCTTCTTTTCATACGTCATTTGAGACAAATTTTTTGTCATACGAATGGGTAATAAATATATCATCATCATAAGTGACTACCTCTATACTCGTGGTTCCTACCGAATCCCCAAGGAGTCACCGGGGAATGGCGAGAGTAGGGCCTCTAGGAAACAAAGACCAATCAATTAAATTCAACTATGTGACTTAGGAAAAATCCAGAAATTAAAAAAAAAGCTGCATATTGTTCCATCTTTCACGATGTCAGGGAAAAAGAAACAACATATTAGGATCCGCTCTGTCCTCACATACTCTATACAGCTTGTCTCGTTCAACTGCAGATGCTTCTTCTTCTTGGAATTCGTCAGCACTTGGGTTCCAGGGAGGGACCCTTTCAGCATTCTTGTGATTGATCTCTGGTCTGGTTGTATCGTTGGGTCAAGGTCTTCCTTCGGTCGGACCTTGTTCTGCTACAGAAGCAGTGCGCCTAGCTGCTGTCGCGTTGGCAAATGCTTGTCAGGGAAACGGTTGTCAATTTTTATTGATTATCGACTTCTTCGTCCCTGATGAAACCAGAGCAATCCGTTCTTTGGCATCAAGTTGTTTTTGGGATCACAAAACGTAAGTGGAGTCCGTCCGTCCGTCCGTCTGTCCGTTCGTCTGTTAGCACGATAACTCTCGAAGGGAATGAGATATTTTGATGAAACTTGGTGTGAAGGTTCTTTGGGTCAAGTGTCAGGTCAAGTTCGTAGATGGGCTCTGTAGCCCTATATTTAGGGGTGGGGGAGGGGGTTTAAATTAAGGGACAAACAAAATATTTTTAAACAGCTAATGTGATAGTCAATTATGGAGTAAAAGACATGCTGAACACGAATATGCAAAACATTTTCTCGTCCGATAAGTAGTTCGCCCGGAATCCGGCGAAAACCAGAAAGTTGGTGAAAAGTAAAAGTTTCATTTGAAGTTGATTAAATGTTCGATTCAGGGGTAAGAAGACATGCTGACCGCGATGGTGAAAAAAGTTTCTTCGCCGGACAAGTAGTTCGTCCGGAATCCGGCAAAAACCGGAAAGTTGGTTAAAAGTAAAAGTTTTATCTGTAGTTGATTAGATGACAGATTTAGGAGTAAGAAGGCATGCTGAATACTTCTATGAAAAGCATTTTCTACACGGACAAATAGTTCGCCCGGAATCTGGCCAAAACCGGAAAGCAAAAGTTTTATTTGAAGTTGATTAGATGACAGATTTCGGGCTAAGGAGACGCTGAGTCTGTATATGACAATAATTTTTCACCCGGTTTATATTTGTTTTTGGGGTAAGAAGACATGCTGAACACGATGATAGAAACCATTTTCTCGCCGGAGAAAGTCGCTCGTCCGGAATCCGGCAAAAAACGGAAAGTTGACTAAAATTAAAAGTTTTATCTGTAGTTGATTAGATGACAGATTTAGGAGTAAGAAGGCATGCTGAATACTTCTATGAAAAGCATTTTCTACACGGACAAATAGTTCGCCCGGAATCTGGCCAAAACCGGAAAGCAAAAGTTTTATTTGAAGTTGATTAGATGACAGATTTCGGGCTAAGGAGACGCTGAGTCTGTATATGACAATAATTTTTCACCCGGTTTATATTTGTTTTTGGGGTAAGAAGACATGCTGAACACGATGATAGAAACCATTTTCTCGCCGGAGAAAGTCGCTCGTCCGGAATCCGGCAAAAAACGGAAAGTTGACTAAAATTAAAAGTTTTATCTGTAGTTGATTAGATGACAGATTTAGGAGTAAGAAGGCATGCTGAATACTTCTATGAAAAGCATTTTCTACACGGACAAATAGTTCGCCCGGAATCTGGCCAAAGCCGGAAAGCAAAAGTTTTATTTGAAGTTGATTAGATGACAGATTTCGGGCTAAGGAGACGCTGAGTCTGTATATGACAATAATTTTTCACCCGGTCATATAATTCGTCAGGAATCCGGTTGAAACCGGAAATTTCTTTGTAAGTTTAAGTTTTATTTGAAGTTGTTTAAATATATCCTTTATTGGGATAAGAAGATACGGTGAATTCGTTTCTAAGTTTTCTTTTTTGCTGGACAAGTAGTTTGCTTGGAATTCAGCCGAAACCGGACATTTGGCAGAAGTAAAGCAGGAAGTTTCGGTCAGTATCGTCAAAATAGATAAGGCTGATAGAGGTATATCTGAACTATCTGAACTTTGTTTTCTCAGATGATTAGCCTGCGAATACTGGATCTGGTGAAGACAAGACCCATTTGTCTGGATCAAATACTAGATTTTTGGGATCCCATCGAAACCTTAGGTCTTGTTATGACTGGGTGATTCCTTTGGCTTGCTCGAGCTGCCGACGATTGACAACAGGACGACCCGTTGGTCAGGATTCGGCAGTACAATTTAAAAAGTTTCTCCGAGTAAGGATTAAAGTTAACTGCAGGATTTGCTACTGGGATTAACCTTATCTCTACTGGGATAAGATTAATCCGAATTAGAGATAATCTTATCTCAGCAGAGACAAGATTAATCCCAGTAGCAAATACTGCGCAATTTTTTTTTTTACAGTGTAGTGGATTCTTCAAATTCGGAGGAGTCTAATGACAGCAAACTGAAGTTGGTGTATTGTAAGTTGCATTGCGGCTTTCCATGTATTTTCATATTGTTTTTATCGTTTCAGCCAAAACCCCTCAGTGCAGTGCTTCACAGAAATTCTTTAGTATTAGCCGTGTTTTCTTTCGACGGTTTGCAGGTTCTTCTGTTAAAACGGAGGGATAAAGAAACGCAGGGATCACAGAAGTCTGCGGTCCAATAATTTTCCGCTAACATTTTGTTCCTTAAATGTAGTACATCGTTTCTGAGCTATTCCGTGTTTAAAATATCGATGCTCATTTAACCCGTCTACCCTGTAGCAAGACCAAAATTTTCGACGGGATCCCAAAAATTAATTACTTATCGGATTTTACTCATCCAAACAGTCGATGTTGTAGATTTCCGGTCTTCGCCAGGCCACTTGCTAATTTTGTATTCCTAACCAACCGCTTGAAAACGTACACAAATTTATACCGTAGTGGTGTTTTTGACAGATTATGCTCAAACTGCTAATCAGCTTAGAAAACGAATTACTCACTTTGTTCAAGAGTACCCAGCATGGACAAGGCAACGTCTGGAAGCTTTCCACTCTCGAATGTTGATTTCCACGAGGTAGTGAGAAAAGCTAGATTAAAGGAACTGTTCAGGTACGTTCAGTTGACAGGGAGGCTAGATAGGTTTTAAGGTAAGAACGCGAGAAAAAGCGGTAGAATTTTTTATAAATTGCTTTGATAGAGTGATGTTTTCATCAATTGTATTATAGAGTGATGTATTGTTTACATCAATTGTGAATTGGGGGAATGAGACAATGGGCCATTTGTTGCCCGAGTTTCGGCTGGAGTGTCTGGCCTACCCCACAGAATAATAATAATAATAACCGCTTAAAAACGTACACAAATTTGTACCGTAGTTGTGTTTTTGACAGATTATGATCAAACGGCTAATCAGCTGAGAAAACCAAGTTCAAATCTGGGCCCCATATATCTCATCTCTAATCAACCTTGGAAAAATCTGTTACTTCGAAAAATTTCCTTGTTTATCTGTTTTCCGGGCGAACTAATTCTCGGATAGGAAAAATAAACTCCAAAAACGGATTCATGGCACCTTGTCTCTTTACACTTACATCGACCCCCTGACCAACTTCAAAAAGGATTTTACTTTTACCAAAATTTCAGGTTTTGTCTAGATTCGGAGCAAATTCTTTGTCCGAAGGAAACAAAAAGTTCAGGTATGGGTACAGCATGTGTTTTAGCAATATGTCGAATGCTCAAATCGACGCCTACCAGCTAAGAACTTCGCAAAATGCATGCAGTCCCATAGAGCTGGTGACACCGAGAGGCGAACCAAGAACCTCTCGCTCTGCAGTCTGGCGCCCTGGCGGTTGAGCCTGGCGGTTGAGCTCCTCTGTGTATCGTTGAGACTTAAAAGCTGAATTAAAAATTCAACTTCTCGAGTCGACCACATTTCCGGGTTTTGGTGAATTTATACAGAGTTACTTGTCTGACAAGTAAACAAAGTTAAGAAATGGATTTATCTCGCGTTCTCACACCAGATGCAAACCTCTAAAAGCTTGATCGCACTGGGCTAAAAAAAAAAGCCGCCTATACCACAAACAACTGAAAATCCTTAGGGGACGTGAGATTTGATGGACTTTGTAGCAGCTTGGGGATAATGAGCAGACTGCAATTAGGGGTCAACTAGGGTTCCTGTAGCATAATTATACACGCTGTTTTGCTCTAATTGATCTCCTGAATTTTAAAAGACAGCATCCAGAATTAGTTATATCTTGTTCTTTTTCTTTTTTCTACTTTTGCTACCCAAAACGGCAGGAAATGAGCCAAGTGTGACCAAGCTCTAATGGACTTGAGAGTGAACTTTTACTTTTACCAAATTTTCGGTTTCTGCCGGACTCGGGCGAACTAACAAGTATAGTTGTTCGGCAAGAAAATTAAGTTGTTAAATGAATTCAACATGTCTCTTTACCCCTACGCGGAACCTCTACGTCACCTTCAGATAAAACTTCTACTTTTAAAAAATTTTCTGTTTTTGCCGGATTCCGGGCGAACTATGTGCAGGGAGAAGATAACGCTCACATACCGATTCATTATGTCTCCTTCAGTTTGAACTCCTATAGAGAACTTCATTATATATAAAGAAGTTCAGATAAAACTTTTCTTCTAATAAATTTTTCGATTTTGGCCGAATTCCGAGCGAACTCCCCCACGCCTAAATATACGGCTACGGTCCCCATTTACGAACTTGGCCTGTCAAGTTCGCAGATGGTCTGATCCTCACACAAAATTCGTTTTCACAAAATATCAATTGAATAAAATATCTCATTCCCCTTCGAGAGCTATCGTGCTTAAGGACGGACGGCCCGTCACTTACGTTTTGGACCACAAAAATGACATATATTCCAAGTTACAAACACGAAATGCCCAAGTCCTGAATCTCAAACCCCCACAAGAAACTCGACGTCTCCTGTCCCTTTCGTTAACTTCAAAACCTGGTTATTCCGTTTTGGCATTTTTGTCAATGCCAGGCTTCACCTTCCAGATTCCCAGACGTCCGGGGCTGGGGCCAGACGTCCAAGCTAACCCTTCCAGATTTTCCTGATAATGATCACAGCTAAATTTGCTGTTCTTCAAAATTTTCTGCATGTCCCATTCACAGTTTACATGTCTCTTGCATCCCAGTCACAACTGTCAATCATGTTCCTTTTTCTTCCCCCATTTGCATATTGAACTGTTGTCGAACGGGTTGCCTCTATGGCACCTTCCAGACATCCGGAATCTGGAGTGTCGAACACCCGGACTTCCAGACGGTTTCGGCCTGGCTTCACTTCCAGATCCGTCTCGACGAAAATGGCTGTCTGATAGCCTGGATTCACTTTCTTCATTTCACTTTTTTCACTTCACTTTCTGGTATAAGGACGGTTTTCGCAAGCTGGAAAGCAAAGTCGGAATCACTTTCCAATGATTTTCGCGCCACTTCGGGAAGTTGCCGAACTTTCCAACCCGGTTTTCGTGCTTTGGAAACCGAAGCAGCTTTCCCGGAAAGTGATTCCACGAGGTTAGTGGAAAGCTCCACGGAAAGCTGGATCTTTCGGCGGGAATTTCAAAAGTGCGGAGAAAAAACAGCGCAAGTATTACTAACAGGTCACTAATAAATAAAAAAAAATGGCAATCGTAACTAAGATGACTTCGATGTAATATGAGAATCAAAGAACCGTTCAATGAACCATATTTATTCGAAAAAGTTTTTAATCCAACATTTTCTCGGCAATATCAGCTTTCCATGCGCTTTCACGATCAGTCCAGCGGAAAAGTGATTCCAGGAATCGCTTTCCCACAGTTTTCGCGATGCGCTTCGCTCGTCTGATTCCGAGATCTCGCAAAAACCCTCCTATAATCCATTGGTGTCGGTGGCAACACTGGCCGGTTGAGTCTGTGAGTGAGTCACCCCGTGGAAAATTCGAATACCAAGCAAAGCATGGCTCGCAATACACAGCAAATTCTTTATGAAATGTTGGAGGCCTTGCAGTCTATGACTAGGGAATTGCCAGAGTAAGTTAATGAATTAATGGTAAGCTGGCATGCAGTGGATTGCTGAAGTGCAGTATAGGTTTGGGATGCCAAAAAAGACTGATCTCAGTGATGACCCCTGCATCCTTGTCCTCAACACATCTTTTAGAGACACAAATTGTAAAGTATTGGTTAATCATCAAAGAAACCTTGCAGCTTCTCTAACTGCAGCACAGTCAGAGGTTTGGCATTATCCTAAAGTTACCCATTGGACCCTAAATGGCCTAGAATCCTAGCTACTCTACAGCAGCTCTACAGTAGAGGTATGCTTGGCCATAGGCTATGTGAATAGGGGAACACCTCCCTAAATTGTCCATACCTTGTCTTTGTTAAGTGCTTCTAAAAAGGTCAAACAGGAAGGAAAAATAGCAAACATGGTATCAGTGAACAGTTAACTGTTTAAGCAATCCTTTTGGCACTAGATTACAAATGATTTTTTGTAAATAGAGCTTCCAATTTAGAAACTTCTCTTTCTTCTTTTGCTGGTTTGGACCCACCATCAGCAAAGTAAATAACTTTGGATAGAGCCGTCTGTTGGTTCAAACTCATTACTCTTGCAGTGAAATTATCACCTAATGAAAAAAGGACTAGCGCCGCCTGTTGAAAAAAATGCTATTTATTTCAGTCCATTAGGTGCCGTTTTGTGAATGCCTGCCATCTTTTAAGAAGAATCAAAGGAAAACAAAGCCCAAAAGGTTTAAACTTTTGATTTAAGGTGTCTGCTCTGGGTATGATTTAAACCTTTTTGACAGGTATTTGGCTGTAAAAGTTGCCTGGTATGGTTTAATTGTTTTCTTCGGCATGATCCGCTGTTAGCAGACATTCACACTTCTACTGTAGATTCTTAGAACTTAGCAAACTAGCCAAGATTTTAATAAGCTCCGCACAGTTTTGCTGAAAAAACTAGCCCAAAAAGGAATAATGTTAATGGTGAGGAAGAAAAGTAACATCCAGTTACCGTAGTTTTGCATTTTACCTCAATTCTTTTCCCAGTTCTCCTCATAATTCTTCTGTTCGACGTTTTTCTTAGTAGCAAATGAAGACAGCTGTACTTTTTGTGAATTTTTGTAAAGAAAAAAAAATGGCAAAAAGTTCTCAATCCTGCAGAACTGAGAAGTTGGTGGGATAGTCTCTTCTTGTTTCTCATTCTTAATAGTCCTTTCTCAGTCAAAATTGCTAATTTAAAATAGAATTGGGAAATGAGAAGCCAGAACTTGATCTGAGATAAACAACAAAGCTGGTAACTATCCCAAACATATAGTGTCAGAAGGAGCCTGCAGTTCTTCAACTTTTTTGAGAGCTTAAGTTGCCTGAATTGTCGTTTTTGGACAGGCTAAATGACTAAAACTGGTTGAGTATAATATTTCAGACTTGAAACGGCTTACTTAAAGCCCTTCCTGATGCATGAAGTCTACTGCAGTAGGACATTAGTAGTATACTTACTTCAAGTTGTTCAAGACCATCTGGTAGTTGGCCTTCCTGTTTGATGCCGTCTGTTTGTTCAACAAGTTTGTAGTTTGCTGAAATGGCTGCTATTTTGAGGATTTAGCCAAGGTAAAGAATTTGTTGATATTTGCTTCCCAAACTTATTCGCTTTGTTTTTAAAGCTGTTTGGGCTTGGTACCTGGATGGCATGCTTAGGCAGGCTATTCCATGTGTCGACCACTTGCTTTGAGAAGTTTGCCCAGGCTCTTTTTCTTGCTTATTTATCTTCTATGAGTTTGGCGTCTGGTTTGGTTTGTTGAGGGTTTCTCGAAGAATTTATCGAAAGGCTGGTTCTCTACCTTGGGTATCATCTTGAAAACCTGGATGACGTCTCCTTGCTTGCGATAAAAACAAATATTTTTGTCCAGGAAATATCAGATGAGAATGCCAGTTGAGCTCTTGTCCTCTGTTGCAAATGTACTTCTGAATGAAGCTGTATTCGAAATAATGAACGGATTGTCAGAGATACAGCATGTGACTGAGAAACATCTGATGCACCAAAGATTCCAACTTCTTAGCCGCCAGAAAGGTAATTTTTTTTTTTTTTATGGTGCCTCGGATCCATTTATAGTTTGATTCTTCAGAAAATTACATCAGTTCTCTTTGCATTGATTGAGGTCCAGTTTAGCCCACCTGTTTTGTTCCTATTTTTTATTCTGACATAACTGACAACTGACGGGGGAACGAGCTAAATGACGAGAATAGATGGAGTCATTCCGCGCGGACGGAAACCAATGAGAACACAGGAATGACTCCAAAATTGATTTTGTTCGAATTTTTTTTAATCAGGTGACGGAATTAAACTGTAAAGGTTATGGTCCACTTTAGTTTATTCTGGTGTTTTTACTTAATTTTATATTTTTATTAGTCTATTTATTAAATCAGTTTATCCCATAAGTAAACTCAAATATTGATCTAAAAAATTCTTACTAACCATGCCTATCATCGTTTTCTCAAAAACCAACAACACCATCAGGTCCCAAAATCTACTCCCCGCCGAAACTGAAAGGGAGTCATTTTTTGATGATGGTGATGATAGTCGGTCCGTGGGGACTAGCGACAATAGGGGGAGTGAGTCGCTCGGACAAAAAAAAATGCGGGGGCTCCTCAAAGGGAGTCCTCGGGGAACTGCGAATTTGCCCAGAGGTCAGTTGTTATAGCCGACATAAAATAGCGTCAGGGGTGGCCCGAAACACTCAGGCCAGGGGGGGTGAGACCCCTCATTTTAGCGACATCTGGATCACAATATATGACTTGCACGTACCTACAAAATGAACCGCTGCCGCGAACAAATAATAGAACCGGTGTAAACAAATTGCAATGCATCAGCTGAAATTATTGTTGTGATCAAAATTTGTATATACATAAATTCACAACCTCAGCTTTTGCTAAAGAGGAAAGCTTCCAACGCTTGCACCCAGTACAAATTAAAGCAAGAACCGCAGGCGAATTTTTTTAATCTGCCCTTGTCTGGCAAGATTCTAGGCAGAAATTCTAGCATTTAATGTTTTCAAGTCTGAAAAATTCCAGGCCTAATCACCATATAAATAACACACCGTTCTTTTAAACAGAGAATACTACGAAATGCGCCATAGGAGAAATTTTCCGAAACGCCCCGGAGCAGCGCGTATTTTTATATGGCTATGAAATCACAAATCTGTCCGTCAAAAAAGTGGCAAAACAATAGCCATCGAAAATAAAGTGAACACAAAGTGAATTTATAGAAAAAAGTAATTTTCACGTTAAAGACATGACATTACTCAGAAACAAAACGAGGAAAACAGGTTTGCCGAAAAAATAAACTTCCGGATTTACGGACGAAA
The DNA here is from genome assembly GCA_030848855.1 of Branchinecta sandiegonensis. Classification (NCBI taxonomy): domain Eukaryota; kingdom Metazoa; phylum Arthropoda; class Branchiopoda; order Anostraca; family Branchinectidae; genus Branchinecta; species Branchinecta sandiegonensis. The sequence continues at coordinate 24,881,140 of JAUPMV010000001.1, read as the reverse complement.
CAAACTGTTGGTCTTCGCCCGACAGGTGTTTACAGATTCGGACTTGGAATGTTAATGTTTAAAAAGACGCCGATTCGTCGACGAGACTTAAGTTACTTTTTTTTCGGGTGCAGTAGGCCTACAGGGTACTTTCGTAATTAAACAAAAGTACGTCAAACTACATCCGAAAAACTGCAACTTTAAACTGGTTTGCAGAACCTGATTCATTCTGTGTAAAAAGAAAACCGGATTCATTGACGAAAGAAAGTTTCGGCTTTCGCCCGACAGAAGCACTAGGCCTATATCTTTCCCCAATGCAGCATATTAAAGCACATTTGAAAGGTTTATGTCTACCTCAGTCTTCATCTGCGACCTTACCATCAAATTGGGTCAGAGTCTCAACACGCGACAGAAGATGCTATACACAGCAATTGAAGAGCGAGAAGTTCGCCTTCAGGATAACTTAACATACACAAGAGATCATTTTCGAGTTGTAAGAGGTTCTGACATTTTGATGAGACCCCAAAAATTCTGCCTCAATTGACTTTGACGGGTTCTTCTTTCACTTTTCCAAAGCTTCCGTTGACCTCATCCATTTAGATTCAACTACGCCTTTCGGTAATCACAGTGGGAACATACTAAAACTCTGTTGTTATTGTCTAGCTGAGAAGCAACAGCAACTGAAATCTCAGCAAGAATGCATGCAGGAAACAAAGTCCTTGAAAGACCCATTTCTGATTCAGTCTCTGACAACTTCGCAAGAGCTGGAAAGGCAAGCCTTGGAAACCAAGCAGAGGGAAGAACTCAAACAACACGACATGAGAATCATCCTCCAGCTTGACCAAAAGGTAGGTACTTTGTGGCGCTCCATTTTTCTAGACAAGCCAAACATTACTAGAAGAAAGTGTTGTCAAAAATAAATTTGTTGTTATCTGCCATAATATATACAAATCCGTTTAGTTTGGTGGCACAGAGGACTAAGGCCGCGCGTCTTTACCCTGCCAAGCCAACTCATTAACTGGCAGATTTTGTTAAGGCATCCATGCCAGTAACTATGCTCTTTGATTCTTTATCTCTATGCTCTTTGATTCTTTATCTCAACTCCCGTTGTGTATTTTCAGTCAGTAATTTCTCGTTTCAAAGAATTTTCGCTGTGCCCGCAATCTCACTCGGTCCCTTTTTGGAGCCAAATAGGCTACCTGTTGATTTCGTAAAAGTTGTCCGTTTGTCTGTCTGTTAGCACGATGACTCTGGAAGGGGTTTAGTTATTTTATTCAAACTTGGCATGAGGACTCTTCGGGTCAAAGTACAGGTCAAGTTCGAAGATGGGCTCTGTAGCCCTACATTTAGGGGTGAGGGGTTTAGGGGTAAGGAGACATGCTGAATCCGAATATGACAATTGTTTTCTCGCCGGACAAGTAGTTCACCCGGAATCTGGCAAAACCCGGAAAATTTGTGAAAAGTAAAAGTTTAACCTGAAGTTGATTAGAGGTTCGATGTAGGTTTGAAGAGATATGCTGAACCTGAATACGGAATTTATTTTCTTGCTGTACAAGTGGTTCACCCGGAATCCGGCAAAACGAAAAATTTGTGTAAAGTTAAGTTTGATGTGAAGTTGATTAGAGGTTTGATGTAGGAGTAAGGAGACATGCTGAATCCGAATATGAAAATTATTTTTTTGTAAGTAGTTGGCCTGGAATCTGGCTTCAGCCGGAAATTTAGCTAGAAGTTTTAAAACCCAATGATATAGTCGATATAGAGTGAGGAGACATGCTGTTGCAGCTTTCGAACATACATAAGATCGATTAGAGATTTGGCATCGGGGTAAGGAAGGAGACATGCTGAATCTAATTTTGAACTTTATTTTCTTGACGGATAAGCTGGCAAAATTTGCAAAAAAAACAAAAATTTGGATCGAAAGGTTCGCCTTTCAGTGTCGCCAGCTCTTCTCCTCTGCAGTTCGCCGAGAGTAGCCTACTGCTAAAATGAGGAATTTGGTCAAGTGGTCAAGTTGGTCTAAAGTCGATTAGAGATGAGATGTTGGAGTAAACATACATGCTGAATCCATATGTGAACGTGGCTATAGGCTGTAGCAAAATGTAGAAGGGGTTTAAGTAGTCCAATAAATATTCAATATGATTGCTAGTGTTCGTGTGTTCTATTTTAAATATTGTAAATTTTTGCTTGGATACCCTTTATTTGCTAGAAATAAACCTCTAATTAATTCCCTTTCTGTTAAAGATCCTGCCCTGGCAATTCAGCAGAAATTTGATAATTTTGTAGCTAAAGCTAATACTATTCTGACTCTGAAGAATCTGTTTCCGTTTTTCGATAAAAGTTAATAGTTAAATAAGTACAGTGTGTTGTTTAAAGTACGTCAATTGTTATTTATTGTTTTGAAAGTTATTTGTGACAGTATTTTTTAAATTTATTTTAATACTCCTCATTATATATTCTTTGAGGGAAATAAATAAATAATATTTGAGATCCCATCGAATTTTGTCTTGTTTCACCATGCAGTTTCCAAGCAAATTATGTGGGCCGGATCAGGATTGGAACGAACGAAGTGTAAAGCCGGCTTCACACTGACTTAAGACCCCTTTCACACTGGAGTACTTAGGCCTCTTAAGTGTACTTTATGCGTCTAAAGTTGCACTTAACGTAAGAAATCTCACTTAACTTTAGTATTTTTCAAAGTTGAAAATTTTTCATCTTTCTACACTCAAAGTTAAGTGCACTTAAGGCTGACTTAAGGAAGAGAGGAGAATATCTGCTAATGAGGAAAAGGGTCAAAATCTAGGAAGAAATGAAGAAAATTTACTTAGCTTCAGCTCCTTGGTGTGAAAGGCCTAAGTACAGTGTGAAAGGCTTACTTAACTTAACGTAACTTTTGCTACTTAACTTTAGTTCTTAAGTGGCAGTGTGAAGCCGCCTTAAGGCATGAAAATGAAAGTGAAAAGAGAGTAGAAAAATTTACGATTTGAGTCATCGATTCTAGAACACGCGCCATCTTGAAAAATAATTTTAGCCAGGAAACAGAAACGGACATGTTTCGATAAACTGCTAATCGTGCAATGTAAACTGCTTTCGCTTCCCGAGTGCCGAAAAGTCAAGTATATTTCAGCGAAAAAACCCCACAAACAACCAATTATGTAACGGTTGCTTTATGATCAGATTCCATTCGCCCAGTATTGCAGGTGGCTGACCAGCAGGGTGCCCTCGAAAAGGCTGGAGTGCCAGGATTCTACACCACCAGCAACCCTCAAGATGTCCAAGTACAGATGTACCTCCTGACCTTTATTCAGCGACTAGGACAAACATTTGGCCCTAAAGAGAGTTCTTTTCAGTAATGTCTTAAATGTAAACTTTTCAAATCTGCTTTTTGTTACCCTTGTGAAATAAATTTTATACTAGTATACTGCAGTGGTTACAGTGACAACTCCTGCTCTATTCATTCTAGTAACGACCAACAGAATAGAATATGAGTTTTGAACACATGCTTGCACTGCTGATAATGAGATCCATTCTGTGAGACTAAATGATCCTTTAAGAAATATTTACTTAAAGCTTTCGGTCTACACATCAGTGCTAAAACAGAATCGTCCTCAGCCCAGTCTAATTTTCCTTCAGCTTGGTATCGACTTCTGTTCTTCCTTATTTTCCATCGGTACTGCTATCTGAATATACTTTTCTTTAGTATTCTCTGGTATGATCACTGTCATTGTTGCAAAATACTCAATTATACTAGCTGCATCTTTCTGTGTAATGTTATATTGTTCGGATATTGACTGGATTGTCCACTTCTCTGGGTTACTACTTCGATCACTCAGTAAAACAAGGAGCTGTTTCATCGATAATTTTCCCGGGGGGACTCTCTTTGGTTCCCTATAACCAAACTCAGGATCTTCTTGCTGCCTAGTGTCATGTGGTCGGAGATCCCGATCAGGTGCATGCTGAGTCGGTGACGTCTGGAAAAGCGAATGAACGAATGTCACAAGACAGAATATCAAAGATAGATAGATAGAAAGTTTATTGTAAAAATCGACTGTCGTGGTCAAACAAACAGAATAAATTACAATCTATGTATCTAATGTCAGTATGCTTAAAAAAAATCACGCTTCGTTAAAATATTTCACGAACTCGGGAACAAAACTTTTTGCATATCTAGCGTGTTTTGTAGGTACGGGACAGAGCTTGGGAACCCTAGAACTTACCACTCGTCCTGGTCGACTTCTAACATTTTGATAGGGGTAGGGAGGATTTGGGAGTGGAGAGGATGAGATACCATGGCTGAGCCGAAGTCAGCGCTTAGCTCCTTTCTGCGCTCCTGCAGAGTTTTTAAGGTCAGAGTGCTTTAAAAGGTCTGAGTATGGAAGCTTCGGTCCACTATGAATAATAAGAAGAGCCCCCCCCCCCTATTTTTCTAGTTTATATCGCAAGGAAGTAAAGAAATAAAAGAAGAAGATACGTATTAACCACACAGCAGACACGTTTAGTCGCCACCAGGGGCGTCATCCCCACCAGGGGGGGGGGGGGCAGCTATCCATGAAAAATCATAAAATCTGCGAGAAATAAAGTGATTTTTATAAAATTATGATAGGCTGTTTGTGAAAAGTTGATCTGAAGAAGGACTCTCACCAAGTTTTGACCTTTTAAAGCCGAGCTCATGACCTGGAACGACGCTGCTGCCCCCCTAAGTTTTAGAGAAATGACGCCCCTGGTCGCCACTTCCAGGCAGTAGAGTAATTTAACAATAATAATAATAACAGTAGGCTAACTTGTAAGCCAACATAGTCTGGCACTCATTTATTAATAACGACTAATACTCCGCGACAGCGATATATTGGTTCTGTATACTGTACCACGGAGCAGGGATAGTATATACTTCCAGTACGGTATCAGCAAAGCACAAATATGGCCTCTCCTTTCTATAACAGAAATTAATAGCTTACTGGTTTCCCCTACCCCGTTGTCTGTTACCCCAGTCGTTATCTTTTTGAATTTGGTTTTAAATATGTAATTTGACCACTGTTTTATTTTTTGTTGATTATTTTCGTTTTCTTTAATTTATGTTTAACCGGCCGAACAGCAGGTGATATAACACATGCTATTCTGCCAGTCCGTAATAGTAAGATAATGGGCGTTGCAATAAATTTAATTGAAAAGCAGAGCCTAGGTTAAAATGTTCAGCTACTTTAAAATGTTGCGAGCTGCTGACCCTAGGTTACTGCTAATGCTCTATGGCAAAGAAGTAATTGAGAAAGAGTAAGAGCAAAATCGTTATTTTGCACCTCTACCCCACTCCTCTTTTGTCTCTAAGATAACAAAACTAATAAGCCCAGCATGAAATGAGCTTAACTGAGTGAATAACAACGGTTCTAGAGCCTAGTAAAACTTGTTACCTGAACCGAACTTGATGTTATCAGAATTTTCCTAGCCATTTGTGCAACTGTAGAATCATTGGCTCGATCATTCACGAAGACCCCTTTTGACGCTGAAAAGAAGATTAATGAACGCATGAATTTAGTTCCAGAAAGCCCGTGGGCCATGGCGGGAAAACAAAGTAAAATACAATCAAAACTCAACATAAACACTAAAGAGAGCAAATCGTTACTCCAGAAAACCCTCCCCACGCTCCATAGCCTGCTTCAGGAACCCCCCAAGCGACGAAGGTCAGCAAAATTTGTGCTCCCCATAATATTAACAGATCCTCTTCTTCCACTCGTCCAAAGGTCTCTGCTCTCAAATATTTTGAGCGTGTCCGAAAGCTCGGAAACGAACGAAAATGCTGAATTAATTCAGCATTTTATGAAGCATTTCGCTTTCGGACTTATATTTTCGCTCAGTTAATGCAGCATTAATTCAGCATAAAACTCATCGAAAAATTCAGCGAAAATGCTAAATTTTACGCTGAATTTTCAAGAAGAAACTGGGGAGCTGGCGATTAAGGCTAAATTTCGGAATTTGAAGTGTCAGAGAAGAAATAAAGAACGTGTCCGAAGATTTTAGTGCTGCAAATGCTGCATTTAATGCTGCATATAAGGTAAGAGCTTTCGGACGAAAATAAAAATGCAGCATTTACAGTCCTGAAAGCTTTCGGACACGCTCAAAGTAAAATACAATCAAAACTCAACATAAACACTAAAGAGAGCAAATCGTTACTCCAGAAAACCCTCCCCACGCTCCATAGCCGGCTTCAGGAACCCCCCAAGCGACGAAGGTCAGCAAAATTTGTGCTCCCCATAATATTAACAGATCCTCCTCTTCTACCCGTCCAAAGGTCTCTGTTCTCAAATATTTTAGCTCCACGCATGGAACCACAAATAAAAATTATCCTCCGCTTGCTGAACCGCACATAGGGCAGAAGTAAGGACCAGAAAAGGAAAGGAAAGAAGTGTGATAAGAGGAAAGGGTATTTATTTAGTTTTAATTTTTTTTTACCCCACCCCAAGGGGGGGGGGGGTAATGAAGGAATGATATAGCGGATTCATGGTGGTTAGAACTGCGGCCACAATCAGGATTCTTTTGTCTTAAAAGTGGCCGTTAATGGTAAATTGTTTGTTTAATTTATAGTTTTTTGATGAGATTAAAAAGAAATGTCTGAATGTCTATAAGCTTTCTTCTTTACCCAATGGCAGATCTGTAACTGAATGCCTAGTGCAGATAGCCCGTTGTCACTTTTAAGGTGACATAAAGTTCATGCAGTGTTACGGACAGACTGGAAAGTATCCAGAAGAGAGTGGTGAAGATCGTCCTTTGCCCAACATACACTTTGTATGAAGGCGGACTGGCCAAGCTTGGTCTCTCTACTCTCTCTGACAGACGACACAAACTGACTATGGACTTCGGACGTAAGTTCCAGACCTCAGACCTTCACATAACTATAGTTGCGTTTTTGATCCGAATTCTCCTCCGAATTCTCCTATTTCGCGTTTTCGGACTATTCAGACGAAGTGAATTCTCCTTTTCTTGCGTTTTTGTCAGAATCGAGAATGGGGAAAGCCTCGCGATTCTGCAGAATCGAGAATTTGCTCCGATGATGAATTGTCGATTCTCCTCTCTCCGTTCTCCTCCCTGATTGGTCAACAGAGTTCAGATGTTCAATATCCATATACACGTATACCGGGTTGCGGACGAGATGCAAAATTAGTGTTTTTGTCAAAAGCGAGAATGGAGAAGTCAGAGGAGCAAAAACGGTAATTTGTATGAGAATCGAGAATTCAGAAGCGAGAATTCGGAACGGAGAATGCGGATCAAAATCGCAACTTGTATTACCGGACTATGAAGCACCAAATCCAACTCGACCGAACACCAGACAGAAAAGAGCAACTGTAAACTGAACGAAATCTATTCGCCCAAACACACACTCAACTGACAGGTTCCTCAAGTTGTTCGTACCCTACTTCGTACACCACTTCAGTTCTATGCTGTAATTAACAAGGTAAACTGTTTATATTAAGTGTAAATTGTGGATCCTCAAGTTTATTATCAAAATGTTCTATTCTGTGTTATTGTACGTACTGGTTTTTAATTGCTAGCGAGTGAACTATACGAGCTATTAAGGAGATTAAATATTATTATTATATAATTATCATTGTTATCAGGTGATTTTTCTTTTCATTTTGTTAAAGAATAATTTAACTGAAATAAACCAAAAAAGCGGAAAAAATACTGAGAAAGGACTACAGCTATGTCTACACATACTCGGATAAGGGTTCGCATCCGAAAATACACGTTTGGAAATCACACCACCATAGGGAAATCTGCATGCGATGCGTCAAAATTTCGGAGCGAAGAATGAAATTCACATCCGACTGCAAAAATCGGACTGTTTGCACATACCTTGACCCCCCAATAACACTTGGTGATAAAAAAAAGGTAGCTAAGAAAGGCCTGAGTACACAAGGACTAATGAAGTTGAATAAGCTATTCAGAGTGTTAGGTGTCATTATCCTCTTGCAAATAGTTACAAAATACTTTTTGCCGCAAATCCTATGACATTCTGACGCCTACGAAACTGAGTCCTTTTTATCAACTATTAAAGACAAAGCTCGCTTTATCGTCTTCACAATTATATTCCTGAATTTTTTTTGCTTCGCTTTTGTATTTACTGGTAAGGAACCGGTCGCAAAATTTTGGCTTGCTTTGTCGAAGAAAACGGAAATCTGTGACAAATGGCAGCATTCTGCGACCTGTGGCAACACTGCTGCCTGCTCGTTCGTAGTTGGTTCCGTAGTACATTCTGCGACCACTACGGAGCGCCGACAAACATAGAAGAAATCAAATTCTGTAAACCCTGAAGCCTGTGCAAGCCTGAAAGTGCAAGTCTCGTCGATAAATCGGGATTTTTTTTTACGACAGAAATCAAGTTCTGTAAAGTTTGGTCGGGCGAGGACCAAAAGTTTAAGTATCGTCGACACATACGGAGTGTTTTTATACGAAGGGCAAGTCGAAGTCTCGTCGGCAAATCTCGCTTATTTTACACATGAGAAATGAAACTAAATTCTGCAAACTTTTGTCGGGCAAAGACGGAAAGTCGGCGAATCGTTTTTTCTTTTTTAAATTCACCGTCCAACAATATCATCAGTAAACTTGTTTTCCTTGTTTTTTTTTGAGGAGTGTTCCTTGGAACAATCCACCATTGCGAGCGGTGTAGCAGCTTTCGGCTTTTAGTTTTTGGGATCCCAAAACGTAATTGGAGGGACATCGCAAAAGTTGTCCGCCTGTCCGTCCGTCCGTCTGTTAGCACGATAACTCTCGAAGGGAATGAGGTATTTCGATGAAACTTGGTGTGAGGAGTCTTTGGGTCAAGGGTAAGGTCAAGTTCGTAGATGGGCTCTGTAGCCCTAGATTTAGGGGTGGGGGTTTAAATTAAGGGGCAAACAAAATATTTTTAAACAGCTAATGTGATAGTCGATTATGGGGTAAGAAGACATGCTAAACACGAATATGCAAAACATTTTCTCGTCCGACAAGTAGTTCGCCCGGAATCCGGCCAGAACCGGAAAGTTGGTTAAAAGCAAAAGTTTCTTTTGAAGTTGATTAAATGTTCCATTTGGGGGGAAGAAGACATGCTGAACACGATTGTGAAAACCATTTTCTCGCCGGACGAGTAGTTTGTCCGGAATCCGGCAAAAACCGGAAAGTTGGTTAAAAGTAAAAGTTTGATTTGAAGTTGATAAATGTTCGATTTAGGGGTAAGTAGACATGCTGAACACTTATTAGAAAAGCATTTTCTACCCGGACACCTAGTTCGCCCGGAATCCGACCAAAACCGGAAAATTTCTTAAAAGTAATAAGTTTTATTTGAAATTGATTAGATGACAGATTTAGGGGTAAGAAGAGACGCCGAGTCTGTATATGACAATCGTTTTTTAACCGGACATATAATTCGTCCGGCATCCGGTTGTAACCAATTTTTTTTTTAGAAGCTAAAGTTTTATTTGAAACTGATTAGATGTTCTTTATAGGGATAAGGGATACCGATTCTGAATTTTCTTTTTTTGCTGGACAAGTAGTTCGCTCGGAATTCGGCTAAAACCGGAAATTTGGCAGAAGTAAAGCAGGAAGTTTCGGTCAGTACCGTCAAGATAGATGGCTTATAGAGGTATATCTGAAATTGGTTTTCTCTAATGATTAGCCTGGCGAAGACTGGATCTGGCGAAGACAAGACCCAGTTGTCTGGATCAAATATTAGATTTTTGGGATCCCACCGAAACCTTAGGTCTTGTCGGTTTCCGGTTTTCACCGTATTTTGTGGAGCTCATAGCTCGTGAACCAGTGCAAGTATCAAGTTCAAACTTGGCACACTAGTGGGTATTGGGGTCTAACTGACCCCCCACCATCCAACCCGGTTCAGGGGCAAATGGGCCCAGATTGTCCAGTGAATAATTCATAACTTGACCAAAACTGGACATAGGACGATGCAGTTCCTTGTACATGTAGATTCTAGGGCTGGGAAATTGCTTTAATTAATTAATTAATTTATTTTTTAACCCGCTAAATGAACAAAAGCGGAGTATAAACAAAAAAAGAAAAAATACAACAGAAACGACTAAATACACAACAAAAACACTTGATTAATTAAGGAGGCGGACAAACCCATGATGAGCTGGGAGAGCCTTCACTGTCTGGGGGAGTTTGTCAGCAAGCGCAACTAGCTTTCCGGTTATATCTGGAAACCCGAAAACTGAAACAAGGTTACGGTTCCGGTACCACGGAGGCAAATACAGTAGAAAACGCGAGAACCGAAAATAATAAGAACGTAACGACCGAATATCTTTTCGCCCGAGGATGGGATAAACACCAGAAAGAAACAAAACTGAATGATCAGTAAAAACAGAGTACAATTTAGCAAGGGACTTCCTACTGTATTTGCCCCGATTAGCGACAATTTTGGAGTAAGATACTTGGATCTTTTTCTTACAATCCGTCACGGCTTGGTCACGGAATGATTTCAGATTTTTAGCAATGTTAATACCCAACCACCGAAAAGAAGGGACACAAGGAACAGAAAAAGAAGCGCAATCCAAAGGCGAGTTAGAATTACTATTAAAGGAGAGATATTCGCATTTTGTTAAGTTTAGTGACAAACCAATTTTGCTAAGGTTAGTTGCAACTGTAGATACAGAAAGAGAAAGGCCTTTTCTAGTTCTACTAATTAGAAGTATGACATCCGCATTTGCTATGTATGAAATATTTACATTCTGAGAGATACAAGTTGTTGGGATAGAAGATAAAATGGAAGAGATGCAAAGTTTAAAGATAGAAGGGGAAAGGACAGCACCTTGTCTGACACCACTCCGTACCGGAATTTTAGAATCAGATATAACCCCGTCGGTCTTTAACCTCAGAAAAGAATTAGCATACCAATGACGAAGGAGAAAAACCAAAGAAAGATTGATACCGCTACTAAAAAGGGAGAACAGGGCTTGTGAGTGAACGACACTGTCAAAAGCCTTGGAAAGATCCAAGGCGCATAAATGGAGTTCATATCCCTTTTTAGTCGCGTCAATAAGAAGATTAGCTAGAACTCGATGTGCTTGCTGACACCCTACCACAGATGAAAAACCAAGCTGATTTTCGCCAAAGTGTACACTTGAAAACGAAGGGAGAAGAACATATTCAAACACTTTACTGAGATTGCACGACACGGTTATTGGTCGATAGGACGTGCAATCACTAGGAGGTTTGCCTCTTTTGAGGATTGACGTTACAGACCCACACAGAAAGCTTTTCGGTACCGCAGACGTACACAGGCACATTTGGAAAAGCAGCTGCAAATGTTGAAAAAGAAGCGGGCAATCAACTTTTAAATGGTTAGCAGAAATACCATCACAATCCAGAGAATTAGATTTAAGCCTTTTTACTGCCTGCTGAACCACAGAGAGCTCAACCGGTAGAATCTGAGTCTGGCTCAGCGAAACGGGAAGCGCGGCAATAAGAAGTTTCGAAAAGACCGAATGGACGTGATGATTCACTGAACTGAAAATTTGACTATAATAATTATACCACGCACTAGCACTAATCGGGCTTGTACCAGATGAAACATCCAGTTTCTCAGAATTAATTACCTTTTGCCAATCAGATTTACTTAACGGGAAATTCGATATTTTTGATTTGGTAGAACGTAAATATTTTTTGTATTCTAATTTTGTCTTTTGTTTTATTTGGTGAATAACTTCTTCAGACGGACGATCACAAGAGACCCAAAAACGCAGCCAAAACTTTGCTTTATTTTTAACCGATTTCAGTTCGGGATCCCACAACCATTCCGGTTTACGCGTTTTTCGCCTGACTCGCTCCTGTGGAACAGCGGACAATTCAGCTGTCTTAAGACAAGATACTATGTTAAGATAATAATCAGTTAAAGTTTTCTTATCGTTTGAAGACTTACAACTAAGCTGTAGGAGGTGGAAAGGAACTTGAATCGTGGCAAGTAGCATAGCCAGCGTGGAAATATACAGTGGCAGATTTATCTTATTCCAATTTCGCCGAAAAACCCACTTTCGCCCTGCGTGCAAGGCATTACGATTTGTACAAATCGGTAGCTGAAGAACAAACGAAATCGGTAGGTGATCTAAATCGCAATGATCTTCATGAACGGTTACGGTAGAAACGGGTAGACCCGGAGAACAAACAACATGATCGATATTACTTTTACTCCCGGAATGATGAAGATATGAATAAGTGCATGTTTTTTCGACCAGCATAAACTGGGGCAGCGAGTCAAATATCAAGTCCGAACGAATATTCGACGAAAGCAGATCAGCGTTGAAGTCCCCCACAATCAAAAACCGATAACCTTGACTTGACACAGATTCCAAAAGTTTCTGTAGCACACTGCAAGTCTTAGCGAATCTGTTAAGAGACTGGACCGATTTTCTGTCACAGGGTAAGTAGACATTAACGATTACTAAATCGTTAATCCGCACAGCCAAAATGTTAGAATCACTGTGAAAAAGTGCGGGCGAGTAGCAAGCAACGCTATTCCGGTTCAAAATGCATGCAAGCCCACCCGACGGCCGTCCGAAAGTAGTACGTGCCGCCGATACGAAAACGATATGATTAGCACTTCTTTTTAGCAGATTTGTATTAGCCGACGATAATAAGTGTTCTTGCAAGCACACAATGTCATAATTACACAAAAGTTCGTCAATAACATGCTCTTTTCTTCTTGTACCATTTATGTTATAAGAGACAGCTGAAAGGGACTCAGTCATTTTCGGGCACTGCTTGAAACGCGAGACTTTAGCACAGGGCATTTCAAGCTAAAAGATGTATGATCACCGTTGCAGTTCGCACACTTGGGGCTATTTCGGCAAGGCGATTCCTTAGAAATTCCTTTTAAAGTTGCACCTCCCCACCCACCCCGTTCATGGGCAACTGGGCCGATATTGCCCAGGAGTAAAGTTAGTTACCCGTGACAAGAATAAAAAGTATCAAGTTGAAACTTGGAAGGTTTGTGACCATTGGGGTCTCTTTTTACTTTTGCAGGTCCCAAACCCCACCCCCACTTGGTTCAGGGGCTATCGGGCCCAGATTGCCGATTTTTTAATGTTTTTAACCTGACTGGAGACAAGCCGATGAAATCCCTTTGTGCTTTTGGATCATAGGGGTTGGGGATATATATGTGGGGTTGAACCAACCCCCACCCTCCCCTTCATGGGCAAGTGGGCCTGAACTGCCCATGAAAAGTTTTTGACCTGTGACTGGAATCAAAAACTAAGCTGGTATACTTGAGGAAATAGAGGTGTAAATACGCATTTTGATGGGTCCCGACACCACCACCCTCCCGTTCATGGGAAGATGGGACCAGATTTCCAACGAGTTCGTCTATGACAAGTCTCAAGTCCAACTCCTGTATATTTGGGGAGATATATCTATGGATGAGGATTTTGGCGTAACAGCAACAAATAAGATGACGCGACGTCCATCTTTAATGAAGAGTTGGAAACTGGACTGTATTTTCATATGATTGATGATATGCCCTTCTTAATGAATTGTGACAAAGGGGTATTAGGCTGCTACGATTTGGTTTATTCCTCTTGTTATTACCTTGCTAATGGAAAAGAGGTTTAAAGGGTCGGACTGGCTGGCAGACCATTGTTGGAACTCAAGCTGTTCCTGCAAGATCTTCAACATGTCTTTGGATTTATAATTTTTCCTTCAGCCCCAAGCTCACTGCGAGTCATATTTGATATATTTCGGCCCTTTTTGGCAAAGGTCCTCTTCAGGCTCAAAACCGCTCAAGTTGGAAAAACGAACTTTGTTTGTGTTTCTCACAAGTTCTTTTTTTCAACTTCAACGGTTCTGAGCCTGGAGAGGACCCTCGCCAAGAAGGGCCGAAATATAGCTCCAATAGAATTCAGCTGACATATCTGTTTTGTACCATTAAATATGATTTGGATTTATACTTGCAGTTTGATTACAATTAAAGCTTTTAAAGTAGGATGATTACAAATTAGGTTATTTCAATACTTGTTTGGTTATTGGGGATGTGAAATGTCTTGGTTCTAAAGCTGTTTGTATAGAAAATGTGATGAACATTTTACTTTCGCACTCCACCTCTGAGCGCTTGCACACTTAAGGGGTAAGCTTTTCTTTTCACGTGAAAACTACCTCTTTGCTGTAAGCTAAATTCAGAATAAATCTACTTTATTCTGGCCACTACTTTTTTCGATGGATAGATTTGTGATGTCATAGGTAGTTCTTACTTTTCTAGAATGCTGTAGGACATTCAGGGGCTATCGGGCCCAGATTGCCCATTTTTTAATGTTTTTAAACTGACTGGAGGTAAGGCAATGAAATCCCTTCATGAAATCTCCTTATTGACTGCATCACTTGCTCGACCACACAGTTGTTATCAGCGAGGCATCATTCCTTAATGCAAGGCAAATTGTCTTGCGAACGGTTGGCAGCTATCTCATGAACCGCTAACAGAATGTCCAACTTCCAACTGGCGAAATACCTGATTTCAGGGAGCTGACATGCGGTGCAGCACAAGGGTCGAAGTAAGGCCCTTTAGCCTTCCTCATAGTGATATCAACAAGCTTCTGCGCGAAATCACTAAACGCTACAAATTTGCAGACGATCAGTCCACTCTCCTCCCCAGACTACTCTCTCAGAACATACAGCCAGATCCAGTCCTAACAGTAATGAGAAAGATCGAAGAAGAAGCAAACCAAGTAAAGCTGACACTCAGCCAGGAAAAAACTGTCCTGTTTAGGGTTAACTTCCTTAAACGGAGAGTTCCAGACCCGCCATGCGATGGACCGAAGGCTGCAAAATCGGTGAAGATTCTAGGTGTCCACCTGGACGCCGACCTCAAATGGAATACCCACGTGTCGTCAATCGTCTCAAAAACCGCCTTCCTCTTAACATCCTTCGCCTACCTTCGCTGCTTTGGCATGAAAAGTCAGATCATGGTTGTATGCTACAAATGCTACATTAGACCGCTCACAGAATATGCTTGCCCAGTGTGGCACAGCGCACTGACCACTGATCAAAGGGACAAAATCGAAAGACTGCAAAAAAGGGCCTGTAAAATAATATTGGGAAGTGGTTATGCTGATTATGAGACGAGCCTCAAAGTTCTAAAGTTAGAGTCCCTCAAAGAGAGAAGGCACAAAGTGGTTCTGGATTTCGGTCGAAAAAACCTTGACTCGGAAACAAACCGCGATCTCCTTCCGGGTTTTGAGACACGCCAAACTCAACATTCCACTAGGCTCAGAGAGAGAACAAAAAACGCAGCAAAGCTGGAACACCGCCGATCCACTCATCCGAACGGTACCTGAAATCATTGGTTCGCACTTCGTAAAACATTATAATGATGACCTAGAAAAATTGTCAATAAATTGCTGTGAATAATTTGATTTTGTAATTGTTTTAAACTGGTTTTGACTTCCGCTGTTATTTTTGTCACCGACAAGAATATTAAGGTAAAATAAAGTGAATTTGAATTTGTGCTTTTGGATCATAGGGGTTGGGGATATATATGTGGAGTTGAACCAACCCCCACCCTCCCCTTCATGGGTAGGCTAAGTGGGCCCAAATTGCCCATGAAAAAGTTTTTGACCCGTGACTGGAATCAAAAACTAAGCTGGTATACTTGAGGAAATAGAGGTGTAAATACGCATTTTGATGGGTCCCGACCCTCCCCCTCCCGTTCATGGGAAGATGGGCCCAGATTTCCCATGAGTTAAGTTCGTCTATGACAAGTCTCAAGTCCAACTTCCTGTATATTTGGGGAGATATATCCATGGATGAGTATTTTGGTGTAACAGCAACAAATAAGATGACGCGACGCACATCTTTAATGAACAGTTGGAAACTGGACTGTTTTTTCATATGACTGATGATATGCCCTTCTTAATGAATTGTGACAAAGGGGTATTAGGCTGCTCCGATTTGGTTTATTCCTCTTGTTATTACCTTGCTAATGGAAAAGAGGTTTAAAGGGTCGGACTGGCTGCAGACCATTGTTGGAACTCAAGCTGTTCGTGCAAGATCTTCAACATTTCTTTGGATTTATACTTGCAGTTTGTTTACAATTAAGCTTTTACAGTGGGATGATTACAAATTAGGTTATTTCAATACTTGTTTGGTTATTGGGGATGTGAAATGTCTTGGTTCTAAAGCTGTTTGTGTAGAAAATGTGATAAACATTTTACTTTCGCACTCCACGTCCGAGCGCTTGCACACTTGTTTGGGGGTAAGCTTTTCTTTTCATGTGAAAACTACTTCTTTGCTGTAGGCTAAATTCAGAACATATCTACTTTATTCTGGCCATTACTTTTTTGATGGATAGATTTGTGATTTCACAGGTGGTTCTTACTTTTCTTTGGAATCGCAAAAAGACGCTCTGCTCATCAGCGATTCCACAAAACTTCGCCAGCGGCGCATTTTTGATATTCTTTATTTAGAAGGACGGTGTGCTATTTAATCAGCATTAAAGCTTGGAATTTTTCGGGGATTGAACTGGCCCTGTAAATAATGACATGATCTGGAAGCAAGTGTCCGTCCTGTCTCAGGTAGATTTCTTGACTGCGTTTTACTTGCGATACTTGTCTGCCAGGTCATTACGTGAAAGGCATAGATAAAACGGCATTAAGCTGTGACAGGGAACGATGTCGCAGAAGGGAACTTGTCACAGAAGCCAAGGCCGAGACAAGTAGGACTCAAATCAAATGCAGCTCAGGTGTTTGAGCAAAGTTCAGAACCAATCGATCAGAATTTCTTAACAGTGGAGTGGGTTAGGGTATCCACCAGTAGGCTACCTAGTATTTTGCTAAGGATAATCAGTAAACTATTGTTCACGGTTGGATAGTTTTTCTGTACCAAAACTCAGGCAGTATGTTCTTATGTAAGTGGCTTATCCCAGAACTGGTAGGGGAGAGGGGGGCAAAACCGTACGGGGGCGAAACCGTACGTTGGACCTCTCGTCCAAAGTCTTTGAACTAATCCATTCAGGAAATCTCCGCTAGATGCCATTCATGTAGCGCACATTCGACGAAAGTTTTGAATGTTTGATGCCAAAGACAACTGAGATAAGAGGTAAAGAAGTTTTTATATACTCTCTGGAAATTTTGACACCTGTAGTCCTCGTCGAATATTTTCCAAGTTATTGTAGCTATAGGGTCGTAAGTTAGAAGGATCATAAGAGGTACGTTTCCGGTATTTTCCCTGGTAATTTCCATCAATAAATGTCTGGCAGTTTCCACAAAAAGGTAAATTTTCAAAATGGCGTCAATAAGGGGTGACTCCGGACAGTTTTTTGGGGGCGACTCCGGACACATTTCTAGGTGTCCGGTTTCGCCCCATACTGATGGAAGTATCTCCGAGCCTGGAATTGGAAGTAGCTGGAGGTAGGAAATTACTAAGTATTTCAATTTTATTATAGACTACATATAGGCTTCTCTCCGTTCTTGACATTTTAGATTTTTCTTTTACAGATTTTTCGCACCTATATTCGAAAGGGGGGTGGTCCCCCAGATCCAGAATTACTGAAGCGTGCTGTGAGACAAGTCGTAAATAAGAATTCATCTTTCCGAGCAGCCACGGAAGAATTTTCTTTGAAGAAGTCTACCCTTGTGGATGCCGTGAAACGCTACAAGAGTAAAATGCAAGATCTTGAGCAGGGTAGCCCAAGTACAAACAATGATAATGATTGTGTTCAGGAGAGTTCTAAGTTCGTTTTTACTCCCAAACAAGAGAGAGAACTCGCTATATACCTCGAAAAGTGCTCAATGTCGAACCACGGACTAACTCCAAATGCAACGAGAAAGTTAGCCTACCAATGGGCAACAACTCTGAAGCTCAAATTCCCACCAAGTTGGGAGCTGAATGAAAGAGCAGGAGTCGACTGGATTAAAGGATTTATGAAGCGAAATGCCAGTTTGTCCATTAGAAAACCGGAAAATACAAGCCAGGCTCGTGCTGCCGGCTTCAATGCCATTGTAACCGGTGCCTTCTTTGGTAACCTTCAGGGGCTGTATAGCAAGTTCCACTTCCCTCCTGGTAGGATTTGGAACTGCGACGAAACAGGAGTGCTCATAGTTGTTCAGGCTCCAAAGGTGATTGCTAAAAAGGGGGCAAAACAGGTGGCACAGACCGTGTCGGCA
The DNA here is from genome assembly GCA_030848855.1 of Branchinecta sandiegonensis. Classification (NCBI taxonomy): domain Eukaryota; kingdom Metazoa; phylum Arthropoda; class Branchiopoda; order Anostraca; family Branchinectidae; genus Branchinecta; species Branchinecta sandiegonensis. Next base: position 24,863,039 of record JAUPMV010000001.1, on the reverse strand, counting down.
GAAAGAGGGGAAAATACCACAATGCTGTGCTTTGTGTCTGCAACTGGTCAGACTATTCCACCAGTGTTTTTTTTTCCAAGAGTCAAGGCTCCCGAGAGAATGTATCGAGATGGACCACCAGGATGCATTGGCTTAGCCCATCGCAGTGGAGGGATGACCTCGGAGAATTTCCTTTGTTCAATGCAGCACTTCCAGAAAGAAGTTAAAGCCAGCAAAGAGGATCCTGTTTTGCTCTTGTTCGACAATCATGGAAGCCATATTTCAGTTGAAGTAGTTTCCTTGTGCAAAGATAATGGCATTCACCTTCTGACCTTTCCTCCCCATTGCTCTCATCGCATCCAGCCCCTTGATGTTTCGGTTTATGCACCATTCAAACATGCCATCAGGGATTCATTTGACACTTGGTTGCAGATGAATCCAGGTCAGAGGATTTCAATACACGAAATAGCAAAGTTGTGCAAGCAGCCCTTTCTCGAAAAGCTGAACCCTCATAACATCACAGCTGGTTTAAAAAAGGCAGGAATTTGGCCTTTGAATCCGAATGTCTTCACAGAAGCCGATTTTCTACCAGCTGAAGTGACAAACCGCCCTGACCCAGCAGAACAGAATCACCCAGATTCTACTACGGATGATCCTCACCCTGGTTCAGTTCATACTTCTGCTCCTGTCTTGGTGGATCAACCAAAGGCAACACCAAACCTGCCTATAACTCCTGAAAGCATAAGACCATATCCGAAAGCAAGAATGCAACTGGGTCCCCGCAAAGAGCGCAAGAAAGGGAAAACTAGGATTTTGACAGATATTCCAGAGAAGCAATCCCTTGAAGCAGAGGCTCAGGCAAAGCTTGACAAGAAAACTAAAAAACGGGTTCCTAAGCGTAAGCCAGATGAGTCCTCAAGATCGAAGTCCTTGAACTCGGAGTCATTGAAGAAGTCCAAGGTTTTATCCATTGACGAGGAGGCTGAAGATAGCATTTCAGACAAAGATATGCAGCTCATAGACGATTCGGATGATGAGTCTTTGCACATTGGAAGCGTCAGTGAACTTGAGACTGATGAAGAATTTTCTCCAGGAAATTTTGTGCTTGTGAGGTTTATGGTGGGAAAGAAACCAAACTCCGCTGTTTACTATGTTGGTGAGATTGAAGAAGTGAGTGGCAGATTAGCTAAAGTAAACTACCTCCGCAAATCTAGTGAAAAGTTCATCTTCCCAGAATGTCCCGATTGTGCAGAAACTGATTTTGATGATATAATTATGAAGCTGCCTACTCCTTTTGCTGCAGGAGGGACAGGGCGAGCAGTCAAAGGGCTTGTATTTGGGTGTGACTTGTCTCGCTATGCCATAAAATAATGATGTGAAGTGCTAGAAAATGCCTTTAGAGTTCTTTTGATATTCCAGTTAACTCTGCTACTTTTATATTATCTGAATACACTGTTTGAATCGTTAACTAATGATGTCTGGAAATGCCCAGCATGTGTCCGAAGTCGCGGCGACTTCGGACACTTGAAGAGGTCATATGTTTTTGGGTCTCACTGAGAAACGACTTGATGGAAGTCATTGAAAAAAAATTCCTAAGAAAGATGAATAAATAAGCTTTCTGTACATGTAAAAACGAAGTTTGTATCTTTAGAAGAACATCTTATAGGGGTCAAAAACCTAAAATCGTACGGTTTCGCCCCCCTCTTCCCTATCTATGTATGACTGAGGTAGACATAAGTCGGTATACTGACACTGTTCTTCTCTATTAGACAAAACTTCAACTAAGAAATAAAACAAACTAAGCTAACTGAGGGATATCATTTAGGGGGTTCAGCTGCACCCCTGGCTTCCAAATGGGCCTACCCATAAAAACACTGTGAACCCTAGTTTATGAGGCACAAACAGAATGTGACATATATTTTTTCCATCTGTCTTTGTGAGGTTTGTTTACTTTTCATTCATATGCCGTTAATTCACTTAAGTACAATTGGTCTCACCTAAGATTTATGTTAAAGAATGCAAAGGGGGCGCAGAACAGTACCACTACTATGTATGCTACTAAATAATTAACTTTCAAATTGTGAGCCTCTGGTCATTGGGATATGATTCTCCTGAACTTTAGCTTTGGTTTGAGTTCTATAGTACCTCTCTAACTTGCTGCTAAGTATCCAAATTCTTAATATGAAAAACACTAATGGGACCATGCCAACATGACACACAGCAGATCCAAGGCAGTGACATATATTTTTTCCATCTGTCTTTGTGAGGTTTGTTTACTTTGCATTCATATGCCGTTAATTCACTTAAGTACAATTGGTCTCACCTAAGATTTAGGTTAAAGAATGCAAAGGGGGCCCAGAACAGTACCACTACTATGTATGCTACTAAATAAATAACTTTCAAATTGTGAGCCTCTGGTCATTGGGATATAATTCTATAAATATTCCTTCAGCCCAAGCTGACTGCGAATCATATTTGATGGTGGAAACGGATACGTCAGCTAAATTTTGTGTTTCCCACAAGTTAGTTTTTCCAACTTGAGCGGTATTGAGCCTGAAGAGGACCCTTGCCAAGAAGGGCAGAAATATAGCTCCAATAAAATTTTAACTGACGTATCCGTTTGCACCATCAAATATGATATAATTCTCCTGAACTTTAGCTTTGGTTTGAGTTCTATAGTACCTCTCTAACTTGCTGCTAAGTATCCAAATTCTTAATCTGAAAAACACTAATGGGATCATCATGAAACACAGCGGATCCAAGGCCACTGCATTTAACCTTGTGTTTTTACTGAAACTGGTGTTAGTTTTGCTTCAATTGTGAATGCAATAGTGTGTTTTAAATATTTTTCGAAGCAGACTTGATGGAACCCAATAGACATATAAACAGGAAAAAATTCCATGCAATTTATCTTTAAAGTTTAAGCAAAAAGGGCTGGGATAGGATAATCTAATTACCCATCACTTATTCACTTAAATCGGCTTGAAGACCCACTGAAAATGCGCTGCTTTGTTGTTCTGCTATTCACGAATAATCTATTTTCAAATAGTGAAATTTCTGTGGTTCTTGTGGTACCTTTATGCATTTGTATTCTTGTTGTACAATTGTATGCCTTACGAGAAAGATTTATGATTTTTTTTTTTTTTTCAGGCATTAAGCAATCTTCACCAATCTCACCACTGGCCAATGAAAAGCCGCGTTTTATGTTGAAATTAAAATTACCTATGTCATAGTAGAATTTACATTGTGGGGACTGCTGCAGATGTTCTGAATGTCATAACTAGAGCAGATAGTAGAAAAAAAAATCCCTTTGTCAAATCCAAATAATTCAGTGCATTCAATTAAATGACACAAGAATGATTTGGCTTTTCAGTTAAACTTTTAAGCATTACAAAATTAGCAATCGCACTACTGCCAACAGCAATTTGTGTAGCTACCCAACGAATGCAGAACGAATGTCCCCACTACGTTGCCACACAATAAGCTAGCATACATAATATTGTCCTTTCTGTAACAGAAAGTACAAAGGAATTCACACCTTCCTTTAGTTTTTCAATGGACTCGATACTGCTTGTATGCTTTGGTGCAAGTGTGGGCTTTTCCTGGTCAATCACTTTTGACATTCGATACTCTGTAGCAATCGTTTTCGATACCAGGTTCTTAGCTTTTGTGGAAACAAGACCCATATTACTGTTATTGATCACAAATAAACTGTCAGATCCAATAAATTTGGGAATGATAATTGCACAGCACTTATATAAAAAGAAGCAATCTCGGGTTTTGAAAGATTCTCCACAGAAGCTGCTTCTGTTTTCACAGTCTGAAAGTCCCTGAAAGATGACTTTTGTTCTGTTGTTGTATATTAAAAAACTGAAACAGCAAAATAATCGATTGTTTTGTTCTTAAACATGTTATTTGTAATTTACCTGAATTTTGTATATAAATTAATATTTTAATGAAATACTTGAAGAAAGCGAGAGTTTTGAGTTCGTGAAAAGTATTTGACCTTAGCGGCTCTGATTGGGCCTACGGCATCAGTTTCAAATTTGCTTCAACACTTGAATTCGGAATGTTGCATCTTCGGCTACACCCGCGAACTGTTCTCAGGTACAGGAGAAAATGCAGTGGTTTTTATTAGTTGAAAATAAATTTAATTATACGGCAGAAATGTACAGTAGGCTTACTGACACAACGTCCCCATGACCAAATGTCCCCTGGCAAAACGTCCCCATGACAAAACGTCCCCGTGACAAAACATCCCCATGACAGAACTTCCTCATGACAAAACGTTCCCGTGTCAAAACGTCCCCATGACAAAACGTCCCCATGGCAAAACGACCCCAAGCATAGTTTTTTAAGTTCGCCTCGATCTTAAGGCGCATGATCGTGTAAAACAACTTCAGAATGTGCTTTACAAATGTGGAAACATTCCTTATGAACAGGAAAGATCGGACATAGCACCGGTTGCTTCATAAATGTATTGTTTTCAGTTAAAATATGTAGTATTATATGCCTTGCAATTGACTAGTAACTGATCAGTAATAGATTGTTTGAAGCAACATGCACAGTCTGACGAGCACCAATAAGCTCCTCAGAGAAAGGGGAAGCCTGCTGTGGCTCGAAGAGAGTCAAGCAAGGAACATATAAAAATAAGGGTAGTGCCGTCATGTTAGATAAAAATGACATGGGAAGCGATGAAGCGAAAGTGGATGGTACTATTTGTAAGATAGAGAGACATAGTAAATCTGGGTTAGGCGGGTTTGTTCCTTTGATAAAATCCTTTGATAATGAAAATCACCAAATTAAATATCCAACAAAAGCGAGATCAATGAGTTATATCATAGCGTAAACTAACACACAAATAAACCAATTAAATAATAGATAAAACAAAAAATTACAAACTACTACATCTTTGCGCTTTCTTTAAGAAATGGCTATAGAGGGAGCAACACTTTGGTTTGTTTCTTGACTATCAGTTAAATGCTGAAGAAGTCAACCCATCGTGGTTTTCAAAAGTTTATATTCCAAGAACATTTTTTGTCTGAACTGATGACGGAATCAGTAATCTCATAGGCCGAGCTATCGGTAGCAGTGCTTTATCGCCACCAGGATTCTTCGCCACTAGGTATTTTTCGCCACTTTGGGTTTCGACCTATATCCTAATGACGCGCTGAACCTTGTTTATTTACCTGAAGGCTTAGTGAGATTAGTGACCTAGGATTTTTCGCCACTCTCATAACTCATTAAATAATCCAGTTGGCCCAGCAATCCAACAAGTAAAATCTTAAGACTTTTTTAAGACCTTGCCAGAAAATTTCTTGAAGGATTTGATTTGTATTTACAGAAAATACAATACAGTAAAAACACAAAAACTCGCAAAACATCGTAAACTTGCAAGATGTCTAGTCCAATTGTACTAAATGAGACACTCTTCTCGAAAAGATGAGATATTTTTTCCTGAAATATGGTTGCTACTGCTGCTGGTACTTCTTCGCGAACGCGTTTACGAATTGCAGCTTTCGCTTCAGTAACTTCTATTTTTGTACATTCAGGCCTATGTCCCTCATGCGGTATGCAAAAACCGCTGCGGTTTGCAAAAACTCGCAAAACCACTCTTGCCCTACAGAGAACCTTGGGGCAGGCATAGTACTTATTGTCTCCATCCTTGGACGAAACAATCTGTCACTGATATAGCGATAGTATCAAATCAGCAGTTTTTCTTTTAATACTTTTCCAGAGTTAATCCTTTGTAGCGTAGGCAGTAGCAAGGAGTGGCACAGAATCCTTCTGAGATTCTTTCGCTAATCCCATCACTTATCTATAATCTGTTTTTATCCTTTTTTACCTGCTGCGTTACCTATAGTGGCAAAAAATACCCGGTGGCGAAAAATCACGGTGGCGCTAAAGCATGTATCTCGAGCTATCCCTTAGCGAAAAAAAAATCTATAGCCAGGGACGTTTTGCCATGGGGAAGTTTCGCCAGGGGACGTTTCGAATGGGGACGTTTTGTCGACAACCCGTACAGTAGAGATATGCTTATGTGAACAGTTAGCCTAGTTTAATGTGAACAGAGCAGTTTTGAGCTAAATGGTAGAATGAAGATGCAAAATACCTATACAGGCATCTTCAGATGCCCTTAATTACCTACTTTGGCTAATTTGGGCTAACTAGTAGTTAGCTTTAAACACAGCAAGTGCATGAAAATGGGAAAGTCCACTCTCAACAAACGTTCACATAAGCATACCTGTACCCCTATTTTGAATGTTGTCCAAGTTTGAGGGTCTAAACTGAGTTGTATTGGAATTCCATACAAGCATGACCTCACCTATTTAATCTATTTTACAGCAGAAAATGAAGTTTTTTAGTTTATTCCTGTTGGTGAATATATACTCCGCTTTTCAAATGGCGGGTCAGAAATAAATTACTTACTTACTTACTTATATATTTGACTATATATAGGTTTATTCCTGGAGCTATATTTCTGCCCTTCTTGGCAAGGGTCCTCTTCAGGCTCAATACCGCTCAAGTTGGAAAAACTAACTTGTGGGAAACACAAAATTTAGCTGACGTATCCGTTTCCACCATCAAATATGATTCGCAGTCAGCTTGGGCTGAAGGAATATTTATAGAATTATATCCCAATGACCAGAGGCTCACAATTTGAAAGTTATTTATTTAGTAGCATACATAGTAGTGGTACTGTTCTGGGCCCCCTTTGCATTCTTTAACCTAAATCTTAGGTGAGACCAATTGTACTTAAGTGAGAGGTCCTTGTGGCACTTCTATTTAGAAAATGACCTAGGGACAATCAAACCCTTTGTTCAGCCTATGTTAGGTCCTCAGTCACATAATGTCACTATGTAAGTCAGTTAAGTCTTTCCTTCCGAATGATCTATCTAGCTTAAAAAGGAACTAACAAATTTGACAAACATACTAGATTGAAGCTAGTTGAATGGTTTACATTTTGGATGCATAAATATTGCTTCCATATTTCTAGTTAAATATATTTTTTCTTTTCAAACAAAATCAGTTTATTCTAACCTTACCTCGATTGACTTAAAAAATGATGAAAAAGGTAGAGTTACGGAAGCCATAAAATCCCTTTTCAAAGCAGCTTTTGGACACATGGCTGTTGAGTAAAGATATATTTTGCCTCTTGACTGTCAGAACAGCATGTACATCTCATTTTAACAATTTGGCAGCAACAGTCGAGGTATTGTAAAAACGAGGTCTGGTACCCCTCCTGTACCACAAGCCCCTGAGTTTGGAAAAGCCTATGCCAAACCCTGGGTATACCTATCGTTCGGTATACCCTATGACTGACGCTGGTTAGACTATGTCAAATGCTGGATACTGAACTCAATAAAATATTGATGATTTGAGTGAAGCTCAGAAATCAACCAATCAGAGTGCATCTGTAGTGGTGAAGGTCAGGGTTAAGGTACCAAAATCTACCTTTTGGCATAGGATATCCAGCATTAGATACAGGCAATGCCAAACGTTAGATATACCCAGCGTTTGGCATAGGGTATCCAAAATCAGGGGTTTGTGGCTGCCATGCCATTTTCGATCATGCCCGAACTGAAGTATAAAAGTTGGAGGAGGGATATGTGTTTCCCTCAAAAGAAAAATTGGCAAAGGGTCAGTGTCTTTGGCTTGCTTGGCCAACTCATAGTTCCCTTTAGTCATAGCAAGTGCATGAAAATGGCAAAGTACAATGTGAGCAAACGTTTACCTCTGCTGTACTAGGTTGGGTTTGGTCAACCTGTCTCATACAGTGGTTTAGCCGACCTTGAATTTTATAACCTTGAAATTCGATTCTAAAATGTTGCATTGACATTTCTGTGCAGTCCTGGTGGTCCTTAAAATCTTAGGCCACTAATTTGAGTCTCTTCAAATTATTTGCCTTTTCTTTAGTCTGACCCTGCTTTAGATGAGGGGGCTTCTGGCTGTTGAGTTTCTTAACTCAATGTTTGTTATCATTTGTAAAATCAAGGTCAGTAATTCCACCTCAGAGGTCAGTGAGGTAATCTGTATGAAATTCAAAATTCTTTTAATTAGTACGCTAGTATTGAATCAGATGTTTTTATGTTTTTAGTGAAATTTGAAATTGGTTTAATGTTGGATATCCTACCCCTTCTAGTACTACCATGGGAGTCATAGTAGTTGCTAGTTACTAGAGGAGGGACGGGGGTATGGGGGTATGTTACCACAAGTTAAGGTGTCTGATACCCAGGGTATCAGATTTCCTCTGTGATTATGGCTGGAAATGTACCTCTGTGATAATGGCTGGAAAGCACGTCTGCCCATGAGCATTCCTGTTCTTGCCATTTAAAGAGGATATTCTCCCAAATTAAGTCCAAAACGCTCCAGTGCTTTCCATTTTCAGGTGTATATCAACCTCAAGCACTTGCCAAAATGAGAGCTCAAACACATCATATCAGTCCAATCCATCAAAGAGCTATCTTGGATATTTAGCAGCAGGAGTTGGAGTGTCTCTTGTTACTTTGCTTGGGTTGAAAAAAGAAGTTTATGGTATGTCTTCGTTTAAAGCACTTACGACTAAATTACCAGACTAATTTGTTCCTGATAATCAATCCTCTGCTGCATCTCTGTCTCGTTTTTTTATTATTTTGCAGGATCCTGTTACAACTTCACTTTTCTATTTTTAACTTATAACCTCCTCTTATACATGCTCCGTTTCAGAGACTCAGACTGCTGTAAAATGTCGAATTAGACAAATTTTAGTTTGGGTATATGGAAGCACCATGCTAAGTTCAAAGTTTTGGGGTCTAAAATGGGGTAATAATGGGGAAATTGTAGTAAATAACTTGGCTTTCTTTACTCAGCCCCCAGGTCTCTAAAGTAAACTTCAAGCTCTTTAGTATAAAATCTGCAGAGAGGGCAATGTTTTTCTATAAAAAAAAACAAAGATAATAAATAAATAAGGTAAATGTGAAAACCATTGATTACTGATACAGTCATTGACTAGGTAATGCAATATCATGAAAAGGCCTTTGCCTCGACAGATCACGGATAAATTGTTAATAATAACTAAATAACCTCTAATTAATTTACAAATTTTTCACTAGCATCGGACAACTAGCCCAATAATAACAATCTTTAGAGATTTTTAAAGATATCAAAATAATTGTACTGTGCGGAGTAATAATCTACTATAAAATTAAGCTGTTGATCTGTTATTATTTGACATTTATGACAGTTATTATTTTATTTCGTGTGTGACAAGCTCTAGGAAGTTTGGCTTTAATCGATAAATAAGCCTTATGCCCTTTTTTGTTAGCAAAATCCGTTTCAACCAACGACAGTTCAGCTGTAAAAAAGAAGCTCAGTGGAGGACAGTTCAAAGAGGGCCTACCAGTGTATCGGGCTGATGAAGTGGCAAAGCACGACATGCCAGAGAATCGAATTTGGGTCACCTATAAGCGTGGAGTCTATGATATAACCAGTTTCGTTGCTAAACATCCAGGTATGTTGGATTCGTGTTTTTCCTCTGGAATTTATGGGTAATCGATAAATTGTTATTATTGAATGAAAAGCTGAATTGTTTCAAGTTCTCTTACAGTCCGTTCTATTTCAACTCCATATTCTTGGTCATTCAACAAATGACAACGATTGCCCCTTCCGATTCTGGCCTAATAGAGTATGCCTAATTAATAAATATCATCTGGCCCTACCGCTCATCAAATTTCACAGGAATCGGATTAGCTTCCGTTTTCGAATGCCGTCTATTTTTATGACTCCGGCGATCCTTGCCCGGTCGGCGTTTCTTCGACGATTCAAGCAAACTTCGAACTTGCTAGCTCATCGAATTTTTGTTCTCCACAGTGCTTGTTTAATGTATTTGTATTTTGGTGTAAAATTAAAAACTTGAACTTGAACTTGAACTTGAACGAAGTTCGACGGTCAGAGTTTGAAGGAAAAAAGAAACTGTGACCAGCGACCAAAAACGGTATTAAAATAGAGACCTTTGAAGGTAACTTCAGACTTCGATCAAAAACGCAACTATTGTCTGTTAAAAACTTACCCGTCTCACAAGATCCTTTTATCCCGCCATAGATGATTGGAAAAGGCATTTTTTGTTTTTGTTTTCAACTCTTTGCATCTTTACTTTCAATTTTTTTCCTTTACTATTCTATTCTTAATTTAACTTTTCCATTAACATTTTCACCTTTACTTTTTAGGATAAATGAAACGATTAAAAATAAAAAATCAATGAAAAGCATTCAAACAAAATCATTGTAACATGGAAAACTAGCTAAAAAACAAAAACTAACCAAAAAAAGAAAACAAAGGAGCACAGCCCACACCGAGGGTACATTGTGTCGAGTCTTCTTTGAAAGACCATAGCTGGTACTTCAGTCTCTCCAGCCCAACGTTAAAAGAGTATTAGTGCACGACTGTGTACATCGAGAATAAGTGTAAACCAGGAACCATATATTTATTTATTTATTTATTCATTTATTTCCCTCAGAACTGAGGAGTACAAAATAATGGATAAAACAGAACTATCCCTAATCGGGAAAACTTAAACAAACATAAAAATAATTAATCTTTGTACTTTATGAAATTGTACTTCAGTTTGAAGTAGAACGAATATTTCAGTTCAGTCTGTAATAAGCGGAAAATGTTTGTTTAAGTTTACTTTACAACAAATTAACTTAAACACATCAAGCCATTAATCTTGTTGAAGGCTGTCTACCACTATACTTTAACCGACACGACTAGATGACCTGATAAATGGAAAAAGCGCGGAGGGTTCGTATAAGAAGTGAGACAGATTCCAAACATCTTCCATATTCGTGTGACGGTTCATCGTCCTAGCTTACGTGGAAGTGCCCAAACAAGTGAAAGCTGGACGGGCCGACAGACATTACGATCACACTCACGAGAGTGCAGCTGAAAAGAAGTCCAGCTCCTTCCCGATAAGCTTCTTGTCCAAACGCATTATCCTCGTGCCGATCTGGTCGCTATGGAGGATTTGATTACACTAGGCACCAGGTCAAATGTGAAGAACATTAGGATCATTTTTTTTCCTTAGGCGGAGAGAAGATTCTAATGGCAGCCGGCGGCCCTACTGAACCTTTCTGGAGCCTTTACGCTGTTCATCTTGCCTCACATGTCATGGAGATGATGGAGCAATACCGGATAGGTAAGAGATCCAGAGCGTGTTCCACCCTCGTACAAATAGTAACTATTAGTTACTAAATCCGTTCCAACCTCAAGAAAAGTTACTACGCTGACCGTTCCAGCCTTGTCGAAATAGTAACCAACAGTAACTATTTGCTTACCACGCTCGGGGGCGGGGTAAGCGTAGTAACCACGAATCTCTGTCACGTGATTGGTCAGATTCACCCGTGTCATGGTATTCCTGGAAAATAGAAAAGTCGTTCCAGCCTTGACGACAAAAGGGCAGAATTTGTGACGTTATGCGTGGTAACTACGGTAAGTAGGATGGAACACGCTCCCAGCAAGATCCACACAGATTCCACAAATGCTTGATTTTTTGGTAGACTTTGCCAAGCTTCGGCGGAACTAAACGTCTGACATGTGTTAGATCAGTCATACACAAATCCGGCTCAAGTTGGCTGAAATGAAGTGAAATTCCCTCACTTTAGCAGTTTTGAGAAGAATGAGGGCACTACACACTACACACAATCAGTCGTCTTCCTTACGGGGCACCCCGAACCAGTGTTTAATACTTTAAAAAATGGTTTTAATGCGGCTTGCTTATCGTTTGAAAATCTGGGCACCTGCTGAGTGTGCAAAATTTAAAAATTTGCTGAAGGCTAGACTGGGCTAGGTATCTTTTCCTTTTCATTTAAGGGTCAATAGTTACCTAAAGATTCCCTTGCCGTAGAAAGCTTCTGCAATAAAATGAAAAACCTTTTTTGTTCGGTGGATTGAAATTATATTATTGTACGTCCTTTTGTCTCTTTTCTCAAACGCTGTTAAAATCGCCAGTAAAGACATCATCAAGCACTGTAGTTAGCATTCTAGTAAGTGCATTAAGTGCTTATTTGGAATTTTGTTTTTTACTGAATGTTTACCTTATTAATCCGCTGTGACCATGGGTGCTCTAGTGACTTATGCAGTTCCAGTCCCGACCTTCTCTGGTTTTCACATTTTCCTATGGATACTACAGTGGCCATGGGTCGAGTACTTGACGCCCTAGCAGCTGTTCGTACGGTTCACTCACGCCCGCCATTCTCTTGCCTACTCTCACAGTGACCACGGTCCAGCCAGACTATCCAAAATCATCTTGGGTCGGATGACTAACCGGATTCTAAGGTCTTGCAGTTTTGTTTTAAATCATTCTTCTAAACATACAAATAAGTATTCAAATAATGTATACAACGGATACGTCAGTTACAAACAGGTTTGTTTCCTTCCCCGACGTTGACGCTGAAGATTGATAGCCTGACGAGGACCCTTGCAAAGAAGGGCCGAAATATCGCTGATGAAGCATCGTAGCTGACTTATCCGTTGTATACATTATTTGAATATATGTTTCAAAGTCAGCTTGGGCTCAAGGAATATTTATCCTATAAATAAATTCAAAAACTTCATCTCTATCACATTTCATATCTGGGTGAGATCCCTCCCACAGCGACCACATCTGAACCGTGAATATTTGAGCTGTGGCCATTTTGAGCAGTTTGTCCTTATCGGTTTGATCGTGGGAATTATTATATTTTTTTTTTAAGGATTTTTTTTTTCAAACCCGTAGCCGTAATTTAACTTATTTTTATGGCACTTGTAGCCTCTGGCTCAAGTGCCATATACCGATCACAATTCCGTCTGTCGGTCTGTCGGTCTGTCGGTCGGTCCGAGTTTTTTGTCCCACATATCCGAGTTAGGGTACTTCCAGATGTGCTAGGACATTAAAACTTGGCAGGCATATCAGGGACCCGACCAAACTAACCTGGAAATAATCAGTTTCCCGATCCGACCATATGCGGGGGAGTGCGGGGCGCTGGAAACTTGAAAATTTAGGGCATTTTGTCACACTTTTTCGAGTTAGGGTACTTCCAGATGAGCTAGGACAATGAAACTTGGCAGGAATATCAGGGACCTGACCAAAGTAACCTGGAAATAATACGTTTCCCGATCCGACCATATGCGGGGGAGTTGGGGCGCTGGAAACTTGAAAATTTAGGGCATTTTGTCACACTTTTTCGAGTGAGGGTACTTCCAGATGAGCTAGGACAATGAAACTTGGCAGGAATATCAGGGACCCGACCAAACTAACCAGTTTCCCGATCCGACCATATGCGGGGAAGTGGGGGCGCTGGAAACTTGAAAATTTAGGGCATTTTGTCACACTTTTTCGAGTGAGGGTACTTCCAGATGAGCTAGGACAATGAAACTTGGCAGGAATATCAGGGACCCGACCAAACTAACCTGGAAATAATCAGTTTCCCGATCCGACCATATGCGGGGAAGTGGGGGCGCTGGAAACTTGAAAATTTAGGGCATTTTGTCACACTTTTTCGAGTTAGGGTACTTCCAGTTGTGCTAGGACCATCAAACTTGGCAGGCCTATCAGAGACCCGACCAAACAAACTTATAAATAATCAGTTTTCTGATCCGACCATTTGGGGGGGGGGGGGTGAAGGGCAGGGGAATCCGGGAAATTGAGAAGTGTGTAACTTTCGAACGGATGATCGGATTGCAATGAAACTTCATAACTGAATAGAATATATATCTGTAATGTCCCGTTTAAAGTCTTGACCGGATTCGGTAGCCAGGGGGGAGTTGGGGGGGGGGGGGGGGGAGACCGGAAATTTCAAGAAACGGTTAGAATGGAGGGATCGGAGTGAAACTTGCTGGGAAGAACAAGCATCTGCGCTAGATAAGTCCTTTAGACCATTGTACTGGATCCGGACAGTTATGGGGGGGGGGGGGTCCCCGGAATTCCGGTGATGGTGGTTTTGGGGATTTTCACGATGAAACTTGGCAGGCATATCAGGGACCCAATCAAACTGACTTCAAAATAAAAATTTTGTCGATCAGATAATGGTGGGGGGAGTGGAGGGAGGGGAATCCGCAGGGGAATCCGGGAAATTGAGAAGTTTGTAACTTTCGAACGGATGATCGGATTGTAATGAAACTTCATAACTGAATAGAAAATATATTTGTAATGTCCCGTTTAAAGTCTTGACCGGATTCGGTAGCCAGGGGGGAGTTGGGGGGGGGGAGACCGGAAATTTCAAGAAACGGTTAGAATGGAGGGATCGGAGTGAAACTTGCTGGAAGAACAAGCATCTGCTCTAGATAAGTCCTTTAGACCATTGTACTGGATCCGGACACTTATGGGGGGGGGGGGCCCGGAATTCCGGTGATGGTGGTTTTTGGGATTTTCACGATGAAACTTGGCAGGCATGTCAGGGACCCAATCAAACTGACTTCAAAATAAAAATTTTGTCGATCAGATAATGGTGGGGGGAGTGGAGGGAGGGGAATCCGCAGGGGAATCCGGGAAATTGAGAAGTGTGTAACTTTCGAACGGATGATCGGATTGTAATGAAACTTCATAACTGAATAGAATATATATTTGTAATGTCCCGTTTAAAGTCTTGACCGGATTCGGCAGCCAGGGGGGAGTTGGGGGGGGGGGAGACCGGAAATTTCAAGAAACGGTTAGAATGGAGGGATCGGAGTGAAACTTGCTGGGAAGAACAAGCATCTGCTCTAGATAAGTCCTTTAGACCATTGTACTGGATCCGGACACTTATGGGGGGGGGTCCCGGAATTCCGGTGATGGTGGGTTTGGGGATTTTCACGATGAAACTTGGCAGGCATATCAGGGACCCAATCAAACTGACTTCAAAATAAAAATTTTGTCGATCAGATAATGGTGGGGGGAGTGGAGGGAGGGGAATCCGAAATTTTCAGTCATGCGTAATTTTGGAATGCGTGATCGGATTCGAGTGAAATTTAAGAATTGAACAGAGGACATTTCTCCGATGATTTTTTTCATATCCGGACCGGATCCGGCAACTATTGGGGGGGGGGGGGAATACGTGACCCGTTTAGAATGGAGGGACCGGGATGGAACTTTGTGGGAAGAACAAACAGATGCTCTAGGTAAGTCATTTGCTGAATCGGATTGGCTACGTGCACCGCGGGGGAGCTGGGGGGGGGGGGGTGGACTGGTAATCTCGGGAAACGGTTAGAATCATGGTATCGGAGTGAAACTTGCTGGGAAGAACAAACATCTGGTCCATGTAAATCTTTTACATAATTTGACTGGATCCGGAAACTTGAGGGGGGGAGGAGGGGGTTTCCCGGAATTCCGTTTTTTGGGGGATTTTCACGACGAAACTTGGAAGGCATATCAGGGACCCGGTCAAACTGACTTGGAATAAAAAAAAAATCCTCGATATGATAATCTTGGGGGGGGGGGGAGTTGAGGGAGGGGAATCCGGAATATTGAGTCATGCGTAACTTTGGAACGGGTGATCGGATTCGAGTGAAATTTAATAATTAAACAGAGGACATTTTTCTCTTATGACCTTTTTCATTTCCGGACCGAATCCGGCAATAATTGGGGGGAGGGCGGAAAATACTTGAGCCGCTTAGACTGGTGTGATCTGGATCGAACTTCGTGGGAATGACAAACATATTCTCTGGATTGATCATTTACAGAACCGGATTGGCTCCGGTTATTGTGGGTGGAGTTGGAGGAGGGGGGGAGGGGGGGTCTGGGATTCCGGTGATCGCGCGTTAAGGTAATTCCATATGTGCTAGGACGATGAAACTTCGCTGGGATATTGGAGACTCAACAACATTTGCTTAGAAATTGCTAAGTCCCAAATCCGATTATTCCTTAAAGTACCAATCTTGACCGCAAAGTAAAAAAAATACTTTTAAGCAATATATGCATTTTCGTGATGCCCATCAGCCCATTAGCAGTTTTGCCTCAAGGGTTTTGCTTACAAATGAAGTTCCAGCTCCCTTAGAGCGCGCATCTCAACCGCAAAGTCGAAACTTACTTTTGATCAATCAAATCATCTTGACCCATGCAAGTGCCATATGAGCTTACAGCTCTTGTTGTTTAGTGTTTTCTTATGTTTCTTTTTACTCTTGTGCTGCAGTTAGGCCCTAGGGCAGTGCGTAATAAATTCATTCGTTCGTTCATTCATGATCTAACCTTACGGCACAACTAGAAACTAACAAAACTAAAATTAAATTAAGGTGTAAATCACATCACTTTGTGTGAACGGTCAAAAAAAAAATAAAAAAAAATGGTACCAAGAAGCTAAAAAACTATCAAGTTCAACTCCCACTAGAACCCATAAACAGTAGCTTTGTTCCTACTCCATTTGCTATGTCTCGGTTATTTTTTTTTATTTTTAAGAATAAGTTAATCGTGCCAGGATCCATCTTTTTATGGCACTTGCCGCCTTTGGCTCAAGTACCATGTAGCGATCGTAATTCCGTCTGTCGGTCGGGCGGTCTGTCCCGCAATTGGACAGCTAGTGAATTGATGTCGATTGCCTCAGGGGATTTGCTTACAGTTGAATTTCTACCGCCTTTAAAGTGCGCAGCCAAGTTCAAAAATAAAGTACTTTTTACCAAACGATACATTCTCGTGATTTCTAAGGGTCCATTATCATTCTTATCTCAAGGTTTTTGCTTACAAGGGATCAGAACAACCCCACAAAAAGGCAAATTCCATATTTCATCCTCTGAACCAGCCTTGCAAGTGCCATATGAGCTTCTAGCTCTTGTTATATTACCTAAAAAAAAAGAAAAAAAAATCACATTTCGTACTTTTTTCGGCTACTCCTCCATCCCTCAGTGACGTTAATTTTAATCTATTTTGTACCCACTTTTAACTATTTACGTCACTTAACTTGAAAATAAGCCCATATTGCATTTACTATTCTTCCCCCTAAGACTTTCGCTTTGATTTTTTTTTTTTTATCTGTCCTTCAAACCTCATACCATCACAATCACACATTAAAAGTTCTACTCTCAACCAAAACTACTGTAAATTATGAGGTAAAAGAAATATACGAGAAAGATTTTACATACCATACTTTTAAGGGGAGAAACAAAAGAAAGGGATAAATATATATAAAACATTTTCAACTCCACACAATATTTAAATTGAACTATAATACGTAAAATACATTTTTGGAAACAAACTTCACTAATTTATTTTATCACTATCATAATTATCTACAAATATTTTGTTAGTTTCATCCTTCAAAAACAAAAAGTAATTTACTGGAAATATTACAAAAAAACACGAAATACCCACGACTGCAAGGGGCTCTTCCCATCCTTAAAACTAAATAACAACATCACTATACATGGGATCGTGGGAATTATTGGTGTCGGCCGTGGTTAAGGCCTGAACACACGCATAAGGTGATGGACGCAGGGGCGTCACGACTGGGGGGGGGGGGGGAGCCCCCCCCCAATGCTGTCGGCCAGTCGGTAAAAAATGACCGAGTCGGCGCGAAGCGCCACGATTTTTCGTCAAAACAGTTGATTTTTTTCATGAAAACAGTCGGTTTTTCTGAAAATTTGTCGATTTTTCGTCTAAATAGTCGGTTTTTCTGAAAATCAGTCGATTTTTTTTTAAAAACTGTCATTTTTTGTTGTTGAAAACAGTCGTTTTTTTCTGCAGAAACAGTCGGTAAAAATTACCAGCCAGTCGGTAAATGCCTCGTTCCCCCCCCCCCCCCCCCCCCCCTAAAACATTTTGGCTAGTGAGGCCTCTGGATTGACGTATAATCTTCTTGCAGGGAATTTGCACGAAGACGATGCAGTTGCTGAGGTGTCCGAAGAGGACGACCCGTATGCCAAGGACCCTTTACGAAACAAGCTATTGATTCCTCGCTCGGGAAAGCCTTGTAACGCGGAGACACCTGCGGACATCTTAGCTAAGGAGTTCCTAACCCCGAAGTAAGTGACCTGCAGCTTCTTGGGCACTTCTGCTGGTGTGTTAAGATTTGTGGTAAAGTCATCGGTTCATAACAGAGGCTTGACGGCTTTAGTCGTCGGTGGTCATGCTAAGAGTGCCGCAGACTTTCCGGCCGGGCTTTCTGCACTTTCATCGCGCTAAAAATTTGGATCGTTTTACTTCGGCAGATAAATGAAATGCTAAACATTACCGTAGTTAACCCTTGGAAATCGGTGGCGCAGAGGTCATTGACGGTTCCTCTCCGTCCATCACGAAGCTGTGCGGCTGCACTGATGGCTTCCCGTTGTGGCGTGAGGGATAATACAGTTGCTGGGGGTTGTTTTTTTTTGTGGTGGAAAGACAAGTCTATCGCCCATCCCTCTTCCTTTCTCAACGGGCTTGGGACCATCTCTGGCGGGATTACTTATATTCAAATAATGGCTAAAAAACGGCTAGTCAGCTATGGTGGTTTGGCAGCGATATTTCGGCCCTTCTTTTATTATTTCCGAAAAACGGTAAGCGAAAGCTTCTCGCTATAAGGGTCCTCAACAGGCTGTTAAACTTCAGGGACTTGTAGAAATCATAGCAAAATAACACTAGGAAGTATCGCCAAACCTATGCTTCCATGCATCGCAAACGGGCCTTACTCGTATTTACTCGCTTGCTGCATTCAAAGCGAGACAAACTTGCGGGTTTAAAAAATTCTAGTAAAGCTGTGGTGCGGTTTGCAGAAATCGAGGAAACAGGAGAGATTGCATCTTTTGTTTGCTGTATTCGGAACATGAAGTTATCGGAGCCAGCGCGTGAACGGCTGATCGCAGTAGGGAACGACTGGTTTCAGCAGAGCAAAATAACACTAGGAAGTAGCGCCTATGCTTTCGATTCATCAGAAATGGGCCTTACTCGAAGCGCTGCCCACTACGCTCAGCCTCTCAGGACATTCAAAGCGAGACAAACTTGCGGATTGGAAAATTCCTAGTACAGCTAAGAGGCCGCCTGCAAACATCGAGAAAACAGGGGAGGTTGTATCTTTTTTTTGCTGTGATAATAAATCTAAAGTTATCGGAGCCAGCGCTGGTGCACGACTGATTGAGTTTCAATATGGACGTTATCTATCGCTATTGGTGCTTGTATCGTGTGGTATTCGATTGTGTTACACTTTTTTAAGTCTTGACACTACTCTCTAGTGTTATTTTGCTCAGGATTACAGTAGGGACGTTCTCTATCACTAGCGGTGCTACTATCACTGCTAATCCAGTATGTGTCCCTTTTCTCAAGTCTTGGGGCTACTCTCTAGTGTTATTTTGCAGTGGGAAGAAACGAACCTGCAGTAAATAAATGAAGCTTCTACCGACTACAAGTATCCTATTTTCGCAGTCACTTTTTAGAACAAGACCAAAGGTTTCGAGGGGTAAATATTCTTTGAGCCCAAGCTGACTTTGAAACATTTATTCAAACAATGTTTACAACGGGTACGTCAGCTACGATTCTTCATCAGCGATATTTTGGCCCTTTTTGGCAAGGGTCCTCGTCAGGCTGTCAATCCTCTAGTTCAACTTCGGGGAAAGGTTTGTTTCCTTCACTGTTTTGATTCAAACATTGTTTGAATAAAGGTTTCGATGGGATCCCAAAAATCTAATATTTGATCCAAACAGTTGGGTCTTGTCTTCGCCAGATCTAAGTCTTTGCCAGGCTAATCATCAGAGAAAACCAAGTTCAGATATACCTCTATAAGCCGTATCTATTTTGACGGTACTGACCGAAACTTCCTGCTTTACTTCTGCCAAATTTCCGGTTTCGCCCGAATTTCGAGCGAACTACTAGTCCAGCAAAAAAAAGAGAAGAAAATTCAGAAACGAATCTAGCGGACCCTAGAAAGAACATCTAATTAACTTTAAATAACACTTCGACCTAAAAAAAAAATCCAGTTAAAACCGGATACCGGACTAATTATATGTCCGGGTAGTAAATGATTGTCATATACAGACTCAGCGTTTCTTCTTACCCCTAAAACTGTCATCTAATCAACTTCAGATAAAACTTTCGCTTTTAACAAACTTGCCGGTTTTGGCCGGATTCCTGGCGAACTAGTTGTCCGGTGAGAAAATGGTTTTCACCATCGTGTTCAGCATGTCTTCTTACCCTTAAGACGAACATTTAATCAACTTCAAGTGAAACTTTTACTTTTAACCAACTTTCCGGTTTTTGCCGGATTCTGGACGAACTACTTGTCCGGCAAGAAAATGGTTTTCACCATCGTATTTAGCGTGTCTCCTTACCCCTAAATCGAATATTTAATCAACTTCAAATGAAACTTTTACTTTTACCCAACTTTCCGGTTTTTGCCGGATTCCGGACGAACTACTTCTCCGACAAGAAAATGTTTTCACCATCGTACTCAGCATGTCTTCTTACCCTATAATCGACTATCACATTAGCTGTTTAAAAATATTTTGTTTGTCCCTTAATTTGAAACCCCTCCCCTGCCCTCAAATATAGGGCTACATGGCCCATCTTCGAAATTGACCTGTACTTTGACCCAAAGGATCCTCGCACCAAGTTTCATCAAAATATCTCAATCCCCTCGAGAGTTCTCGTGCGGACAGACGTCATAGTTATCCCTCCACTTACGTTTTGGGATCCCAAAAAGATGCAGGGAAATACGCCATTTTTGCTGCTCAATTGGGGTGATCACATGGAAGGTTTTTACGACATTTTGATTAACTTGGGTTTTAATCAAGATTCTACAAGGATGTTTTTAAGTGGGGTTTGGCAACAGAATTGTTGATCCTTGGAACACCCTTACCAAAGATGCGGTTAATGCTGAATCGATCAATAGTTTCAAGTGCATTGTTGATGGGATTTTCAACTCTGATCAGTTCGACTACTCAACATTTCTTAGAGTTATTTAGAGGCGAAAGCATTTTCTCTTGCTTTGTATAATGAGATAAGGGCCTGAGGTTTAAATTCTTGCGGGGTTGCTTAAAACGCAATTGTCTTTCTAGCGACGTGTTCTACGTGCGGAATCATCTTCCTGTTCCAATAGTAGACCCATCTTCTTACGAACTAGAAATCACCGGCCTAGAAGTTCAGGAGAAAACCTTGACCCTGAACGACCTGAAGCAAATGCCCAAACATAAAGTGGTTGCAACTATCATGTGTGCTGGAAACAGACGCTCCGAGATGAACAAGGTAGCCACGTATTCAGTGTAAGCATTACTAACATTAACTTCTGTTAGAGGGGGGGGGGGGGGGATCTGAAAAGTAACTCTTACCAGGGTAATGGCGCTTGATCTTTTTTCTTTCGAAAAGCTTGTCCTTCATATGATAGTAAGAAAGTAAGCAGGTAATTAATTTAATAATCACCATCTGTTTTTGGGATCCCAAAACGTAAATGGAAGGATACCTATGACTTCGTAATATTTGTCCGTCCATTCGTCTGTCTGTCTGTCTGTCCGTCTGTTAGCACGATAACTCTCGAAGGGGTGTCTGTCTGTCTGTTAGCACGATAACTCTCGAAGGGGTTGAGATATTTTGTCAAACTTGGCATGATCCGAGGACTCTTTGGGTCATAGTACAGGTCAAGTTCGAAGATATTTTTTAAAAGCTAATGCGATAGTCGAATCAGGAGTGTAAAGGAGACATGCTGAATCCGAATATGAAAACTATTTTCTCGCCGGACAAGTTCGCCCGGAATCGGTCAAAAATTGGAAAATTTGTGAAAAGTGAAAGTTTAGTCCGAAGTTGCTTAGAGGCTCGATGTAGACTTAAAGTTTAACTGAAAAGCCAACATATTTTTGTATCATTTAACTGAACACACTGAAGTATTTGGATTATTTTCAGCGATTTTGTTTTCACCATATGCCCTAGTAATGACTCAGCATCTCTACGCCCGTCCCCACAAGATTTGGAGAGCAACAGCGGTTAGTGCTGCATGTTCTTTAACGTCCGTTAATCGGTTAAATAAGTTCCATCTGATTTTGGTATCACAAAACGTAATTGGGGGGATACCTATGACATCGCAAAAGTTTTCTTTCTGTAAGCACGATAACACTCGAAGGAAACGAGATATTTTGATGAAACTTGGTGTGAGGACTCTTTGGGTCAAGGGAGAAGTCGAGTTCGTAGATGAGCTCTTTAGCTCAACATTTAGGGGTGTAGGAGGGGTTTCAAATTAAGGGGCGAAATTTTTTAAACAGCTAATGAGATAGTCGATTTAGGGGTAAGAAGACAGTAGTTTGTAGTTTGCCCAGAATCCGGCCGAAACCGGAAATTTTTGTAAAAGTAAAAGTTTTATACAGGCTAAAGTTGATTAGATGTTTGATTTAGGGGTAAGAAGACATGCTGATCATTTATATGAAAATCATTTTCTTGTCGGATAAGGAGTTCGCACGGAATTTGTCCGAAACCGGAAAATTTGATAAAAGTAAAAGTTTTATCTGAAGTTGATTAGATGTTCGATTTAGGGGAGAAAAGACATGCTGAATCCGCTTTTGACAATCATTTTCTATCCGGACATATATTTCGCCCGGAATCCGGCTGAAACCGGAAAATTTGTTAAAAGTCGATGTTTTATCTGAACTTGATTAGATGTTCGATGTAGTGGTAAAGTGATACACTGAATTCGTTTTGAGCTTTAGTTTTTGCCGGAGTAGTAGTTCGCCCGGAATCCGGCTGAAACCGCAGAGTTGGCAGAAGGAAGGCAGGAAGATTTGATCAGTTTCGTCAAAGTAGATATGCCGTATAGCCTAGGGGTAAATACACACATGCCGAATCCATATCTGAACTTGGTTTTTCAGATGATTAGCCATTGACCTTCTTCTGTTTCTAAATCTTAATAGTAAAAATGTTCAAGAAGTCTGGCGAAGACCTGATATCTACGAGACCAAATTGTCTGGGTCAGATATTAAATTATATATAGCCTTATATATAGCCCCTATAGCCTAATTTATGTTTTATTTTGTTGACCAGGTTGGTCAAATTGGTTGTTAATGTCTGTTAGGAGCCCAATTATTTAGGACTACACTGTAAAAAAAAATCTTGCAGTATTTACTACTGGGATTAATCTTGTCGCTGAAACGAGATCTCTATTTCGGATTAATTTTATCTCATTAGACATGAGATTAATCCCAGTAGCAAATACTGCAGTTAACTTTAATCCTTACACGGAGAAACTTTTTACAGTGTTTACTTTGACACCATTACCAAGAATAAATAAGGGAAGAATTGAGAACTCACATAATCCCGATGTCAGCATCCTAGATCTCTTTTCGTCCGATATTATTTACTGGGGGTGGAGCCTGGGTGGAGCTTCGCGTGTTGCCTCTTGCAGTATTAAATGTTACCTCCAGAGCAAAAGTGATGAAGCAGTCAGAAAAGGCGGGAAGTTCAAACAGTGCAGATTCTGAGGATTATATAAATGGAAACTCCTTTTCAATCTCGGGTCAGATTTGCATTATGAAGCTTATGTTGTCACCACCCTTCACAAGGACGGTGAAGCCCAAGGGAATGCGGCATTTGATGACTCTGGGGAACAATTAAGCAACTTGAACGCTGAAGCATAGATCTGACATGCATGCATTTAGTTCAGATTCAATAGGACTGGTGTGAACATTAGTAATTTTATTTTGGTCTTCTCAGGACTGTAAAGAATCGCTTCTAGAAAAGGTATTAAGCTTGGACATTATTTAACTGTCGAAATGTACTCAATGAGTTACTATGTTTTGTTTTTAAGTTGTACTCTACACGAAATTTAGTTCATATCATTTTCTCGTGTAGTTGCGAAAAACAGTATAAAGTCCTAATTTTAATTAACGATTGCTGAGTGTAGGATATCTTTCAAGACGTATCAGTTTGTGATAACAACTTATTCTTGGTCAAAAAGGTATATCATTATCTCGGATAGTTGCACTTTACATCTGCCCACATTTGTCATTGTCTATGCCTTTTCGTAATGTTTTTTTTTTTTTATTATCATGATTTTACATCATTCAAGTTGGAATTTGGGCATAGCTGGCGAATTGTACTCAAAGAGTTGTTATGTTTTGTTTTTAAGTTGTACTCTGTACACAAAATTCAGTTCATAACATTTCTCGATTAGTTGCGAAAAACGTTGGCTTGAAGTATTTCCTAATTTAAAATTTTAATTTATTACTGAAAATGATAATTGCACGGTACCATTCAAAACGTCTACATTTGAGATACCCATTTATTATTTTTGGTCAAAATGTATATCATTATCTCGGGTAGTTGGCTAAATGTTTCACTATCTATCCTATTGACAGTCTTTTTTTTCATCACTAAGAATCTGCCATAGAGATTGCATGAATGTTTGGAAGCGTGTCCCTTCCTTCTTTAAACTTATAGTGTTCAGTCCAAATCGGTCCTTTTCTGCCTTTATTTTCGTCATCCTTGAATGTAGAATTGCACGACTTCTATCATCTCACTGTACTTTAGCCCCTTGTCTCGTCTTTTAAACTAGTGGTAGCAGCGATTTGTTGAAAGAAGAAGGGCAAAATGTCGGCCTCTTTCTGTTTAATTTGAATTTGGCGCACTTCCTTGACGCGAAGCATGGCGATCAGAAGAAATAGCGCCAATATTTACTCTGTGGTCTGGACACGCGCCGAATAGGCTCCACCCCCGGTACTTGAGGATCGGGCAGAAAACAACGTCCCATGATTCTAGTCTTCTCAATTCTTCCCTTATTTATTCTTGCCATTACTAAGGATCTTTCCGATTCCGGATCGAAGGGGCACAAGGAACTTTTACTGAAGCTTTAATCCTCATCCGTTGTAGGTCAAAGAGGTGAAAGGTTTGGCGTGGGCCGCTGGTGCCGTTGGTAATGCAGAATGGAGTGGACCACGACTGATCGATGTCCTTGAATCTCTTGGGTTCGACCCAAAGAAAACCAAAGCTTCGCATATCCAGGTAACGACTTAACATGAAACTCCCGTACGAAAAAACCCCCCTTCCCCCACCTCATTCTGGTTGTTAGCGCGCTCGTTTCGGTCGGAGGTTTGGGTCTCGATAGTGCGTAAAGCTTGGTTTGAGATGGGATTAGTGACGCGACCCCTGTAAATCCAGCTTCAAATGGGTACCTAGAGAAATCTAGGGAAGGTGACAGGAAGGGTGTGCAAAAATACCAGGATAGGTTACCACCAATCGCCCATTGCAGTTCCTGGCTGAGGGCAGAGAGTCGGAGACCAGCACCGCCAGTAAGGCGTGTCAAGGCTGATGTTGATACCTTTACTTTACCTTACACTCAACACCCCCCCTCAGAAACTCCTATACAAAGAAAGGAAAAAAATGTCAGTAACTTGCATAACGGTGTATCGCATTGCTTAATAGTGTTTTAACAGGACTCCGAACGTGAGAACCCCCTAGGCACCTTTTATTGTTCACGGTTTGTACTGGAACTATTTGGGCTTACCGGAATTGTGGTTCTGAACAATTGTGGTCAGCAGTATTTGTACCTTGAACAATTGTGGTTCCGATCTACAATTCGCGAGCCATTCTTAGATTAATATATAAGCCAGGGTGTTCGCGCTAGTGTCGCAGTCGTAGTCTTCGTCTGAAGTGCAATAGTTCGTATCGGATTAACCCATGTACAGTTGATGATTATATTGGATTGTACAGTGCGGTGAGTGAATAAAACTACATATATATCACACTCTCTGTTACTGCGTTATCGCCTCTTGACTAAGGAGAACCTGACTCGCCTCCTCGCTACCCATATAACTATATACCGGTGTACGGTATACTTGCACAACTTCCCATGTGTAGAGACGTCGTGCATACACTGCTGCGAGAGTAGCATTGACCTCTCGAACGCTTCTTCTGGCCTTCTCGCGGCCACGCAACCGGCCTTCTCGTCCTCTGTCGGATTTGTTTAAATTTTATTTGTAGAAGTGATTATTATTCATAAATGAACCTGAGCCTGGAGCAGAATCGCGCATAGTGGGGGCAGCTGACGAAGCCACACCCAAGTTCCCTCAGCTTCCTCCACTTCCTTAATTAATAATAGTAATGCACTGCATCAAAAAGGCTTTCGCCTCTATACTGAGCAGAGTTACAAACGTTATCTTTAATCAGCTTGAAACTGCTAATCGGTTCGTTGTTACCCGGCATTAAACAGAAAAGTCATTGCTCGATTTTGACTAATAGACGCGCCCTCTCGGATAGGACTTCGAGTGATGACTTATGTAACAAGACCAAAGGTTCCGATGGGATCCCAAAAATCTAATATTTGATCCAGACAATAGGGCCTTGTCTTCGCCAGATCCAGTCTTCGCCAGGCTAATCATTAAATACCTCTATAAGCCATATCTATTTTGACGATACTGACCGTAACTTCCTGCTTCACTTCTGCCAAATGTCCGCTTTCGGCCGAATTCCGAGCGAACTAATTGTCCAACAAAAAAAGAAAATTCAGAATCGAATTGAGCGTATATCCTTATCTCTATAAAGAATATCTAATCAACTTCAAATAAAACTTTAACTTATAACAGAAGTCCGGTTACAACCGGATTCCGGACGAATTATGTCCGGGTAAAAAATGGAGGTCATATACAGAATCAGCGCCTCTTCTTACCCCTAAATCTTTCATCTAATCAACTTCAAAGTTCAAATAAAACTTTTGCTTTTAACAAATTTTCCGGTTTTGGCCGGATTCCGTGCGAACTAGTTGTCCGGATAGAAAATGCTTTTCACATAAGTGTTGAGCATGTCTTTTTACCCCTAAATCGAACATTCAGTCAACTTCAAATGAAACTTTTACTTTTTAACCAACTTTCCGGTTTTTGCCGGATTCCGGACGAACTACTTGTCTAGTGAGCAAATAGTTTTCTCCATCGTGTTCAGCATGTCTTCGTACCCCATAATCGACTATCATATTAGCTGTTTTAAAATATTTTGTTTGCCCCTTAATTTGAACCCCCTCCCCCACCCCTAAATGTAGGGCTACACAGCCCATCAAAGAACTTGACCTTACCATTGACCCAAAGAATCCTCACACCAAGTTTCATCAAAATATCTCATTCCCTTCGAGAGTTGCCGTGCTTACTGACTGACGGACGGACGGAAAACTTTTGCGATGTCATAGGTATCCCTCCACTCACGTTTTGGGATCCCAAAAAGACCATTGATTTGATTCACCTTAACGAACCCCTGCGGCCCTTTTCTTATTGATTCTGGTTAGTTTGTTTGTGTTGATTTATTAAGTTTTTTTTATCGTTTTGTTTTTCTTCATAATACTCCGTACTTTGTGTTTTAAAATTTACCAGTAATAAAGTTCATTCGTTATTTCATAATTGAAAATTCGTAAGTACAATATTCGAAGATGAGTCAATCATATGCATTATATTACGAAACGGCTATACGTTTCCTTCTTGAATGTTTGCTTGGTCCTCCTGCCTGCATTTTTTCCGAAATTGGCCAGATTTTTCTTTATATCTTACCTTGACACTATATTTCGATTTTCTGGTCAGAAACTTCTTGGCCTTTGCATAGACTGCTGTTTAATAATTTAGGACTGGAATCAAAACAAGGCTCCTGCCTCAGAACAGGGATCCTGACCGAAGGAAGAAGAAAACCAAAAAAAACATGGATCCCGACTTTTTCGTTTTTCGACGCGGTGGAGCTATTTGGGCATGTATTAACAATCATTATTCTTTCAGTTCGAAAGTCTGGATCTAGACCCAGCTAGCGCCCCTTACGGTGCCTCCTTACCGATGAGAATAGCCCTTACCAGTGAGGTCATCCTAGCCTACGAGATGAATGGTGAACTATACCACGTGATTGTGGATTCGCAGTCAGCGTGATTGTGCCCGGTGTTGTTGGATCCTGACCGATGGAAGAAGAAAACCAAAAGAACATGGCTCCTGACTTTTTCGTTTTTTGGCGCGGCGGAGTTATTTGGGCATGCAATAATATTAATTATTCTTTCAGTTCGAAGGTCTCGATCTGGACCCAGCTAGCGCCCCTTACGGTGCCTCCATACCAATGAGAATAGCCCTTACCAGTGATGTCATCCTGGCCTACGAGATGAACGGTGAACCTATACCACGTGATCATGGATACCCAGTCAGAGTGATTGTACCCGGTGTTGTGGGAGCTAGAAATGTCAAATGGTTAGGTATGATTCTGAACTTAAGCAAATCGCTCAGTTTGCCATATTTCAGGTCAGCGCTTCCAAGCGGACTTTCTGAAAGTCTCCCACTGTGTCATTATCAATAGTAATGACAAACGTATAGAAAATCAGCAATCTGCTCCCCGAGCAATGGAAGTTTTGCACTGTCTTTGCAGTAGAGAGTGGACAACAAATGCTCTGCTCATTACCCTACAGGTCCATATTTTACTATCTCTCAAGTGATGAGAACGAGACGAAGGGTGACTTTCAGAAACTAGTCCGTTGGGACTTTGTTTGATGCGCACGGCGTCTAGTAGGCTATAGTCATTAACAATAACGAGAAGTTCGATTCATGTCTCCCCTCAACTTGATGAACGGGATGAACTTACGATGGACTTAATTTGACCATACTTGAACGTAAGTTAAACCCTAAAACAGTTTCCGTTATGAACCGAACATAGTCACTAATATCAACATTAATGATTAGCTTTCCTTCACCTTTCGTTCCACTCCTCCATATTATTATCTTGAAAAAATCCTAGCAAGGACAAAACGCGTTGTCAGTTCACCAATTTAACTTCCAGTTGAAGTTATGTCAGTCATTAATCCTTGAGCCCATGCTGACTGGGAATCATATATTAAACAATGACTAAAAACGGAAAGTCTGCTACGATGTCTATCAGCAATACTTTTGCCCTTCTTCGGAAGGGTCCTCGTCAGGGTGTTGGGGGACTGGAAGAAACGAAATATTGGTGACGAACATCAGACCTGACTTTCTGTTTTTAGCCATTGTTAAAAGTTTAACTGAAAAGGGCATAGATGAGACAGCCTTGTTATCCCTCACATATTCACTTAAAGAGGCTTGAAGACCCGGTGAAAATGCATTACTTCGTTGCTCCGCTATTCATGAATAATCAGTTTTCAAATAGTGGAATTTCCCTGTCAGATTTGTGGTACTACCTGTGTCTCATGCTTGACGAAAAAGATTTCTGAAATTATTTTGCTCAGGCACTAAGCAGTGTTCACCAAGCTTATCACCGCCCCTTGAAAAGCCGCGTGTCTGTTCAGATTCAAATATTCCGCGTCATAGTAGAATTTGCGCTGTGGGTACAGCCGTAGATACTCTGAACCTCACTACGAATGCAGATAGTGGAAAATCAAAAAATCTTTTAGCAGAATCCAAATAACTCAGTATATTCAACTAAATGATACAAAAATAAGTTTGCTTTTCCGTTAAACTTTAATAGATGTCAATCAATCAGGAATTTAATTTGAAAACCGGTGCCGGGCACAGCCAGTAATTGATTTTCACTCGGTGCAAAAACAAATATACCATATGTATAGTCATATGTCCAATATCAAAACTTAACAATCGGTAACCTAAATTCAGTTACTGACAGGTAAAAAAGTTTAAAAAGCAGTTTTGCAGAACTTAATTCCGTCGTTCAGTCATGCTACCTGTATTACAATATTTTACGAACAAGGAATGAGGATGAAACTCTTCTCGTAACGTTCGTGAAAACTCGCAGTGGTGGATGGGTAGGAACCGCCATCCCTTTTACGTTTTCAATTAGGTTTTCTTTACCTTTTTAGTGGAGTGTTCCTTGGAACAGTCCACTATTGCGAGCGCTGTAGCAGCTATCGGTTTCCGGTTTTCGATTTTCACCGTTTTTTGTGGAGCTCATAGCTCGTGACAAGTATCAGGTTCAAACTTGTTACACTGGTAAGTATTCGGGTCTATATAGTTGTGCCTTTTAGGGGTCCCCCCCACACCCACCCGGTTCAGGGGCAAATGGGCCCAGATTGCCCAGTGAATAATGTTCATAACTTGACCAGACCTGGATATAGGACGATGAAATTCCTTGTACTTGTACATCATAGGGCTGGGAAATTACTTTCAAATCTGGACCATGGGCACAGATTGCCCATTTCTTTATGTTTTTAACTTGACTATAACTGGAGATAGGGCGATGAAATTCGCATGTGCTTTTGGATCATATAGGGTTGGTAATATAAATGTGGAGTTGAACCCCCCCCCCCCCCCCCCTCCCCTTCATGGGCAAGTGGGCCGAGTTTTCCCATGAGTAAAGTTTTTTAAAAGCTTTTTTAACTGGGGGTTATTCCAATATTTGTTCTTCTTTCATTTTCTCTCTCTCTCTCTCTCTCTCTCGTTTATAAATTTCAAAGCCGGCTTACATTTACAGGTCGGATCATAATCTCCGACGAAGAAAGCAAAAGTCATTGGCAACAGAATGACTACAAAGGTTTTAGCCCCAGTACAGAATTTGCAACTGCAGATTGGAAATCCGCTCCAGCTATTCAGGACCTGCCAGTCATCTCCGCAATTTGCAACCTTAATGATGGAGATCGTGTGAAATTGACGGATGGGAAACTTACTTTAAAAGGTTAGTGGCGTAGAGCTTTGCCACCCCGATCCAGCGTTGGTGGCTGTCCCGGGGGCACCCGGGCCCTCTGTCTTTGCAAGCGCATGCGTGTGCTGCATCTACCTGCTCTCTGTCCGTTTCCCGTCAAAAAGACCAGATAGACCAGGGGTTCCTAACCTTTTCCGTACCGCGTACCCCTAATTAAGGTTCAAAAAGTTTGCCTACCCCTTTTTGAAGAATCATTGTTCTACTATTCTACTACGATGTGTCAAGATCAGAACGCCAAAAACAAAACTGGTCAAGGGTCGGAAAGACACTTGCGATGTTTCTCTCAACGTTTTTAAGCCAAAACTCTAATTTCTTGACGAAAGTAGACATTTTTGATAGTGCAAAACGGTATTCATTCAGCATTCAAGTAGTGTGGATCGCGTCACAAGCGTGCTTATCGCGAACTTCTCTGTGGATATACCTGTTTATCTTGACCCATTTTGGACTGATGCCGAGTCGTGAGTGATATTTGCTTATCATGGACAATTGGAATACCGGGACGCTTTATTACTGTCCAGTTTTGAACTTCTTTCAGCACAATCTCGATGAGGGGTTAGACCATCCGTCGATTGTGACGTACGCCAGTGACTTTTTCGAGTCTGCGGACGTTCTTGACTCTAAGAAACTTTTATACGGTAAATGTTTCCCGGACGAGCTGACGCCTCGTCGTATAGGCCCCAATGCCAAGAGTAGTTCACTGTCGGACATTATCGCAGCCCTCACTCGTTGCTGTGCAGAAGGTATCGACACTCCAGACTTTGTGATCAAATCCCCCTCGGAAGTCCCTAGTATTCCGGCGCCAGCTAACTCCATCCTTACCGCTAAAGTTAACCAGTGCCTCGATCAGCTGAAATCGCTTGCGAACTCCAATGGCCCTACAACGTCTATAAATAGTCATTTGGTCCCGGATAGTAAGGCTACTGATCGTAAACCCTCGTACGCGGTCGTCCTTAAAAATCCACCTCCAGAACTAAGAGACCCCTTCTCGCAAGGAAAAGCTCGATTCTTTCCCCGGACATGGTGGAATTCTATTGGTAAAATCCGATCCATTACGGAAAAGATGGGTTGTTGTCACGCGGGATAAAGTATGTGCCGACTCACTCGCCGCCTCTGCTGTAGCGAGCTATCCGAACATTGTTGCAAAAGTGATTGATCGCAAACCGCTAGGAGTCATCAGGGGACTTCCCGATAGTGTTTCCAGCAGTATACTCGTCTCCACCATTCCCGGTCTTGTAGAGGCGATCCAGATCGGCTCTTCTCATACATTCCGATTAGAGTTCCGGGATTGCGCTGCGCTGAAATCCGCCATCGCTACAGGTCTCCGAGTGGGTTACGAGTCATTCAGAATATCGGAATATAAAGCACTGCCCAGACGGTGTATTAAATGCCAAAGTATCCATCATTCGGTAGCTCAGTTCCCAAGTGCCCCAGATGAGATGAAGTGCTCCAAATGTTCCGGATGCCACTCCAGTACTAAAGACAGTCCTTGCTTAGAGGCACCGAAATGCGCCAACTGCGGCGAAGCTCATGTTTCTTATAGCATGAAATGCCAAGTGATCAAGCGCGCCCTGGCCTCCGCTCCAAAATGATTCAGGCCACTAATTTAAGTTTTGCTTCGCTTAACATTAACGGCACCAAAGACAAAGATTTTTTGATCAGTGAACTATTAGCCCATGATGTTCTCTTCTTGCAAGAACATCTTTTGACTAAATCAAACGTGTCTAGCCTAAAGCGTTCCCCTGCCCACCATTTTTTTTTCGCGCGAGGCCAGGAAAACTAAAGGCCGCCCATCTGGTGGTCTCGCAATTTTCCTCAGTTCCCCAGCAAAACCTTCTGTGATTCATAGTGATAATAACATCCTAGCGATCCAGTGCGATAATACTGCCTTCATAAACGTTTACTTTCCGTGCGATCGACGGTCTATAGCATCGTTCACTTCTTTCGCGAAATGTTGCTTCAATTTAAAGTCTCTGCTCGAAAGTCTGTCTTCAATAAACGTGAATTGGGTTTCAGCCGGTGACCTGAACTGTGACATTCTTGGGAATTCCGATAGGTCAACCCCTTTTTTAGAATCACTTCCGAGTAGATATCATGTGGCCGAAAAGAACCTCCCTTTCACATATATCCACAACAGAGGCTGCTCAAAATCGAATCTGGATCATGTGATCGCTTCCAGTTCCGGTTTAATATCATCGATTGTCAGGGTAGACGAAGAGAAAATCGACGACGATCACCTTATTCTCAGCTGTGATGTGTCTTGTGAGCTATCTGGCCAAACGCTTCCGGCTCACCCGAAGTGGCTTACGAAGCAGAATTGGGATCGTGCCAATATCCCCCTATACCTTGCTACGCTAACTGCATTACTGTCGACCATTAAAGTGCCTTATCACCTGCTGCAGACTTCGGTATCCTGGCCTTCAAGTAGGATTGACCTTAATTCCTATTATTATCAAATTGTTAGTTGTCTTAAATCTGCAGCTAAAAGCCTGTTGATAAAGTTCGGATTGGAACTAGGACCTAATTGGAACGTGGATCCCGAAGTAAGGCGTGCAAAGCAAAAAGCCAAATTTTGGCTGCGTATGTGGATATCGTGTGACCGGCCCTCGTCCGGCGCTGTGTTCTCAGTGAAGCAAAAGTGTAAACGTGAATATAAGGCTAGTCTGAAGAGAGCCCGTTTGAATGCGTGGCCGGGCCCACCGATAAGGCCTCGTGGAATAAGGTTATAAATAGTGAGAAATGTTCCCCATCTCTCCTATCTTGTCTCCAGCTAGCTAATTTTTTCGATCATTATCAGCGCGTGTTCACTGTTTTCAATAGTTTTCTTCAAACTTTTTATTGTAATTTACTTAAAGCGCTATTACCATGCCGTCTCCTTCAGGCTCATGTGCATCCTGTAGCAATGTCTGACATTCGCCAGGCTTTAAGAAAAATTAAGCGTTCAAATAACCTTGATGCTGATGGCCTTTCTTACCGATTTTTTGCTCATGACTGTCCCGCCCTACTTGACCATCTACAAATACTTTACAAAACGCTACATCAAGTCATTCGTTCCGTACTTTACTGATTATTTTAACCAAGCAACGCTAAATGAAGAATTCTGATATATTTTATTTAATCTCTATGTATTTCCGTAGTTACACACATTTGCGTTGAAATATTTAGTGCGGTATGATTTATGTATTGACTCGTGTGTTTGACGTACCTGCGCTAGCTAACGCTATTTTGGTAAAATAAAGCATTCATTCATTCATTCATTCATTCAAATACTTTTCCAGTGTTGCCTAGCGCAATCACTTGTTCCTGATAGCTTTCTTTGTGGTCGCGTAACGTCCATCCTAACACGACGTAAGGACCCTACGTCATGTGCAAATTATCGTCCGATTACCGTGTCGTGTTTTTTAAGTAAGCTGCTTGAACATTTATTATTACCTGAAATAGAGTCGAAATTTGAGTTTACGCCTTTTCAGTTTGGTTTCCGGAGAGGTATGGGTTGCTCCCATGCCCATGATTTTCTAAGCCGACTCATGATAGATGCCGTAACGAGAACGACTTTGTATTGTCTTACTGTTGACATTTCAGGGGCTTTTGACAATATTGTGCATTATCAGGCTCTATTTTCCCTTACGTCTTCAGGTGTTAATCCTTCCCTAGTACGTTTATTGTCTTTTTCGTATTCAAAGTCCGAAATTCGAGTGACTTGGAATGGCAAACATCTGACCCGGTAAAAATTAATAAGGGAGTCCGGGAAGGAGCCGTGTTGTCTCTTAGTATATTTAAATGTGTCCTTGCATCGTGCCTGCGTCCCCTTAAATGTTCAGTTTTTTATGGTGATACTGGTTTGTCTCACGTTGCATATGCTGATGATGTTCTGCTTGTTGCCCGGACTCGCCGCGGATTGCTTGCTAACCTTAGTGTTTTAACGAATGAACTGTCTAAGATTGGATTATCAGTTAATGGATCTAAATCTGAATTTATTTGTTTTAATAGCCCTTATAAGGTCGCTCCACTTGTTGCTGGGGTTGCAGTTCTACCATGTTCTTCTTCCGTTAGTTGGCTTG
This sequence comes from Branchinecta sandiegonensis, assembly GCA_030848855.1. Classification (NCBI taxonomy): domain Eukaryota; kingdom Metazoa; phylum Arthropoda; class Branchiopoda; order Anostraca; family Branchinectidae; genus Branchinecta; species Branchinecta sandiegonensis. The sequence goes on along the minus strand of JAUPMV010000001.1, from coordinate 24,828,503 downwards.
GTCTGTCTTTCGGCCCAACGCTTTCCACTACGTGTTCATCCCTTGTGAAGAGAGCCGTAAAAAGCCTACGCGTGGCTTACGGGAAAATATCCCCAAACAAAAGCCGTTATAACCGCAATGGTCTTTGTACGCTTTACAACGCTTATTGCGCCCCTTGGCTTCTGTTTTTAGTCGGCATGGCTCATCTGTTTCGTAAAAAAGATCGCCAGACTCTGCGAGTGGCTTATTTCATATATTGCGAATTCCTCCTCGGGCTCCCTAGATGGCACCGAAACAGAAAAGTCATTGCTCGATTTGGAGTAATAGATGTGCCCTCTCGGATTCAGACTTCGAGTGAAGACCTATGTAAAAAGACCATTAATTTGATTCATGCTTACGACCCTCTGCGGACATTCTTTATTATTGATGCTGGTTAGCTATTTCATGTTGTTTCGTTAGTTTGTTAGTTTGTTTGTTGTTGTTTGTCTTTTTTTTTCCTTATTTATCGTTTTACTTCTTTCATAATACTCCGTATTTTATGTTTTGCACTTTTACGGGTAATAAAGTTCATTCATTCATTCATTCATACGTCAGCTGAATTTTATTGGAGCTATATTTCGTCCCTTCTTGGTAAGTTTTACCACAAGTTAGTATTTCCAAACTTGAGCGGCTTTGAGTCTGATGAGGACCCTTGCCAAGAAGGGCCGAAGTATAGCTCCAATAAAATTCAGCTGACGTACCCGTTTTGTACTATTAAATATGATTCGCAGTCAGCTTGGGCTGAAGGAATATTTAAAGTAGACATTTTCGAATTCAGGGATTTGGGACCTTCGCGTACCCCTGACGAGGGTCTTGCGTACCCCGGTTGGGAACTACTGGGATAGACAATAGTTGGTTCAGTCGTCTGATAATGGTCGAGATCTCTTGCCAACGATTTTTTCTTAATTAAGCAGGATAATAATGCAGGTAAATAACGGAATCATCAAACCTCTCTTTCCTTACTGTAAACATAATAAGTGTCTACGACTCCTCCGCTCAGTGACGTTAAAATTCTTAAACCAGAAAGAACAAGACCAAAGGTTTCGATGGGATCCGAAAAATCTGAATTTATTCGGCTTCTTTATCCAGTCAATCGGATCTCGTAGATTTCCTGTCTTCGCCTGATCCCGTAAACACGTTGTTTTTCCCCAACTCAAAGGGGTTAGATTACGACCGGAATACCAATGTAGCCGTAAGTTTGTGAAGGGATTCCCACGCTGATAGGTTCGGGCGCGTTTGGCGAGGGATACAGAACCTCTTTAAGGTACGAAAAAGCCCGAAGGATCGCACAGAATTGTTTTTCGTTCATGTCTTTAACGAGTTTAAAGCTGCAAGTAAAAGCTGTTAGTTTATATTTATACAGTTAATAAACCAACACGTATAGACGCTGAAATAGTACTAAATTTGAAGTCAAAGAGCCGATGCCGACGCTTTGGAAGAAACTTTGTTTAACAAAAAGATCGTTATAGTAATTGTCCCATGCCACAATTATCCCCTTTTTTTACAACAATAATTTCCCCCAGTGTATTTTTTTCTTTGTTTTTCTTAATTGTTTGCTTGGGCACTTTATCATCTTACGTTTTTGACAGTACAAAACGGATACGTCAGCTGAATTTATTAGTGCCATATTCTGGCCCTTCTTGGCAAGGGTCCTCTTCAGGCTCAAAGCCGCTCAAGTTTGAAAAACGAACTTGGTTTTCCACAATTAAAGTTCGTTTTTTTCAGCTAACGTATCCGTTTTGCACTTTCAAATATGTTTCGCAGTCAGCTTGGACTGAAGGAATAATCATCTTACGTAGTCATCTGGGTTGTCTGTGATGTAGTTTATTTTACTTTTTACACTCCTAGTACTTTTCGAAGGATATTGAACAATAATAGTTGCGTTTTGCAGATACCATTGTATCTGTTACCACGGTCTAAAGTCGTTTTTGTAGTTACCGTGGTATCTGATACCACGGTCAAAATGCGCTTTTGCAGTTACCGTTTTACCGTTTTTGCAGTTATCGAGGTATCTGATATTAAGATACCACGGTTTGACCGTCGAAACTGATCGTGGTATCTGCAAAATCATCTCACTTTCATCAAATTTTGTCAAATTGGTGTGAAAGAAGTTTGGCTCTTATCAGGTTTTCTTTTGGGATGACTTCGAAAAGTGCAATTTTGGCAATAGTCGCTTTTACAGAGCAGTCGTTTATCAGGCTACTGCAGAAACGACTAATTACAGGTCCAGTTACCGTGGTATCCGATCCCATGGTATTTGCAAAAACGCAATTAATAATAGTAATCGTTTTTAGGGTACGCTTGGAGTGGGGGAGGAAGGAAGATAGCTCGAGTCGACATCACAGCCGACCAAGGCAAAACGTGGCATGTAGCCAAACACGCCCCTGGTGACGCGTCAGGACAAACGGAGGGTTGGGCTTGGACTCTGTGGACCGCTGATGTACCAGTAAATGTAAGTCATACCGATGGTCCATAATAAGTTTTTCATTATTTATTTTGTCCACAGAAGGCTAATGAATTATATTAGAACGTGGTACCTTCTTAAAGGAAATGGAACTGAACTATCCGAGGTGGGAGGCTTCAGAAATTATCGCGTTAAAATGCCCTTGACAATCGCGACCGATGATTGAACAATCTTCGGTCCTTGTCACTAGATGCCTCCTCCGTCGAACCACAAGTTGTTTTTGGGTATTTTTGAGTTGTGTGCTCTCTTCTAGGGGAGTGCTAAGGCCTATCGTGTATTGGAGCGGTCTTGTCCCCCCCCCCCCTCCATTATTCAGGTTCATTTTTGTCTATTGCCTGGTATGGCGCGGATGTCAAGGTCAAAGTTATTTTTATTAACGAACGTAAATCATGTCATAGAACCAAACCGCTGCTGAGAGCAGAGTCAGTTCAATTCAGTTCAGTTAAAAATGAAATTCAGCTTATTCTCAAATTACCTCGCGGACGAAGCCGAAAATTAGATTTTCTTTATGCATAGCTTAGTACAATGACATATCTGAAATATTAAAAATTAACTCTGGCTAAAAACATCCTCTGTCTCAAGGAACAATCAGTAAACAATTAGAGGGCTATTCGATTTGCAATCCTAATAACAAACAAAATATAAACGGTTTATCTAAGGAGGTCATAAGGCGTATTCTCGCCGTTCCCCGAGGACTCCTCGGGGAATCGAAGGGAACGGCAAGAATAGAGGGAGTCACTCCTCGCGGACTCCGCGTACAGAAACAGCGAGAACACGGTGAATGCTTCTAAAATGGATTTTGTTGGAAAAAAAAATATGCAGTTCACGAAATTAGTCTGGATTCACTGTATTTTTGGTTTTCTCTATTCTGATTGTTTTTAATTAATTTTTTATTACACCAACACCAGCAAAAATTGATTCCCCTCCGAATCTGAAAGGGGTTCTTTTTGATGATGGTGATGCTAATCGGAGCATTCCCCTTCCGTGGGGACTCGCGAGAATACGGGGAGTGAGTCCCCGTGACAAACAAAAACGCGGGGATTCCTCAAGTGGAGTCCTCGGGGAACGGCGAGAATCCGCCTATAATGGTCTTCTTTTAACATTTAGCCCTAAACTGCAACGTTCAAAACGTTAAAAGAAGCATACCACTGCTGGACAGAAGCGTGTTCAGCACTTACATCAGTAGCATGTGTTCACGTTGCTTACATGGAATCGGAACCATTGAAAGTTTTGTATCTTTTGAAGGCAAAAGGCGGTGAGGAAGTTGAAGTATGGGCAAAGGCTGTCGATGACTCTTATAATTCTCAGCCAGAGAAGTTCGAGCACATCTGGAACATTCGAGGTGTCCTCAATAATGCTTATCACAAAGTCAGAGCAACAGTTGAAAAGTGTTGAACCCGGACCATAACAGTTCATAACGGCAAGTACAACGGCAACAGTGCACGTTCAGAACGAATGTCTTAAAACTTGAAGAGCCCATGATTTTTCAGTAACACGGTTGGAAGCATAAGCTTCAGTGTTGCAAGCTTCTTCTTTCCCTAATGTGATGAACCCTGGACCGTAAAGGATCATTTACACGGCAGGTATTTTTCCCCGGAGACGAGAGCGGAAAGTGTTCACACGGTACCCGGGTATTTTTCAAGGGAGAGTACTGTTATGTGGCAATAGATTCCAAGGTTGTAAGGCTCAGGATATCTCTCTACAAGGGACAACAACACGTGTCCATTTGGATCACTTTTATAAGGACATAATCAAAATTATTGCTCGAAATCAGATTTTGTTGTTGCTGACGTCGAAGAATACCCTTCGACAAACAAATACCCGGTAAAAAGTTCGCGAAATTGAAGTCCAAAATACCCGGGGATTGGTTGCTGTTGCGGGGAAAAATACCCGCGGAGTACGGGTAAAAACCCTCCGTGTAAACGTAGCTTAACAGTTCATAACGGCAAGTACTACGGCAACATATGTTTTAAGACTCGTGAAGGGCCCATGGTTTTCTAGTAACTGCTCACGCTTCTGAATCTTTTATGCTTCACTGTTGCAAGCCTCTTCTACTCCGATCGGGTTGTACTTTCGCATTCTGTCCTATACTATGCCACCGTCTCAAAGGAATCTTTTAGTGGTACTGAATTAAACCACGCTGCTTCGCAAAAAATATGACAGTAAGCTGCCCTAGAGAATCGAGACTGATGGTCGAAAAATCTTGGGCCCTTGTCGTGAACTAGATGGCGCTTCTGTCGAATCATAAGTTTTGTTTTTGCGTTTTGTGGTGCCTTCCAGGGGGGCTGCTGCAACCTTCCAGTGGCGTATGCATGCTATAGGAGCTGGTTGGTAATCACCATGGTTACCTTAGAGCACGTATCCACACCCAACAGGTTGCGTATATATTCACCTGAATCAAGAAAATTGAATAACATAATGAGGAGAAATATGAAAATTTTCCCCATTAGCCTATAATAGTTCGGCATTTCACTGTGTAGTCTCCGCGTGGCATTGTAGTCCGCATAGAGCGCGGCTGATCTTATTTGGCACAAATAAGACTTCGACTGACCCCGCTACGATGCTGTTTCGAATTCCGCCGCGTCACTTCTGTCAAACGAAGCTCAGTCACCAGTATCTGATACCGCGAGGTCTTTAAAAGATATATCTCAAGGGATAAAAAAATACGAACCATCCAAGGATAGAAATCGTTGAGTTTGATCGTATCACTGGAGGTTGTAGAACATGAAAAATTGTAGTTTATTCCTATCGGTGAATATATTTGATCCATATGTATAGAGCCGGTCGCGTTTACATTTATAAACCGTCCTAGGCACAATCAAATCCTATGTTAGGTCCTCATCATATGACGTTACGATTTACGTCACGACAGTATGGTAATACGACATAATTTGTACGACACCGAATATTCTTGAATTTTAGCTTGTTTTAAGTCAGCATAGCTCAGTTTAGCTAAGTCTAGCTTAGCATAAGCCCTAGCTAAAGGCTTAGTCTGCAGATCTCCTATGACGTCATAAAAGAGACGTATCATTGGATGTATTTTATCCTAAGCGCGGTGCGTACCTTTTGAGGATCTTTTATCCTCAGATTTGTGTCAGTACTTGCTAGCTCACTCGCGGTCTTTGCGGACTACCATGTCACGCCGAGTCTACGCAAGTCATACAGTATGTGAACGTCTGCTAACAGTGAACGAAAAACTAAAACCCAAACCAGGTATTTTTTCCTATAAATGCTAGTAATAATCACTCAGGCTTTTGCCGTTTTTTGAATATTCTGGTGATTCACGGATGAAAGTGACTCAGCTGACACCTCGTTTGCTTTTTATAATTTGAAAAGTTTGCCACAAGAAGTGCATCTTCAGTGGAGAAGATGGCGATCCGAACCTGCAGATGCCTCCAAAAGAGGAAGGACCTTTTTAATAAATTCAAAATCGAAGAAAGTTAATTGAATTTCTACTTCAAGTTTGTGCCTGAAATGGCTGGTTGTTAGCTGATATCAAGTTTGTTATTTTTCTTTTCCGTTTTACTTTTTTATATGTAAGTAAGAAAGCCAAGGTAGTAGAACAGTTAAAAAAGTGTTCAAATAAGCATACCTCTAATCTAGCATAGCCTATTTATACGTGCTCCAAAGTCATTGGGAATTGTGGCATGTCGCCGAAAGGTTGCTCTTCTAGAGCGTGTTCCACCCTTCTAACAATAGTTACTATTTCCGTCACATCGTCACGAAAAGTTACTACGCTGACCGTTCTAGCCTTCTCGAAATACTAACTAATAGTTACTATTTGCTTACCATGCTCCGGAGCGTAGTAAGCGTAGTAACTACGCATCTCTGTAACGTGATCGGTCGGATTCGCCCATGGCATGATATCCTGCTGGAAAATAGAAAAATCGTTTCAGCCTTGACGGCAAAAAGCCAGAATTCGTGACGTCATGCGTAGTAACTACGGTAAGTAGGGTGGAACACGTTCCTACAGTATTGAGGTTTCTTAGAAGAGTGTCACTGGGAGTGGAAGTGAAGTTCGGACAGAGTGAGAGACTTAAACAGACAAAGGTGTAAAAGGGACTTTCTACTTTGAATCTCAGTTTGGATACTGGTGGGCGAAACGTCGCCTTACTTTCGTCGTATAAGCTAGAGGGAATAAATATGTTAAGACATGGAGCTCCCATTTGAGGCCGCTCACATGGAAAGTTCAGCTAATAACGGCAATAGCATCGAATAAGGAAAAGCGCTTAAGTCTCATATACGAAGCAAATCACATCGCTACAATCATGAGATGAATGCCTGGGCTTTGCAAAATTGCCGCGAAATTCTGATCGCTTGCAAGATAAGATCAAGGGAGCGGTAACCAATCGTATCCCTGTGAATACGGTTCAGAGCGCTAAGGCTGTGTTCTACGGAATTTATTATCATTTATAAAGATACAAGGAGGAGCCAGCTTTTTAATGTGGAGTTATTATAATCTTTAGAATGAAAATAATAATGGCTCTGAGAGACGATACAGATTCTGCCCTTCCTTAAAGGACACCTGAACGATGAAACCATACTTGAACACACCATGGAGAATGCATTTACAGACATGGCCACGGAGAGTATTCTTCTCCTGAGCGTGACGTTTTCAAAATAGGGATGTTCGTTTCTGGAAGGTTTGCACATGCAGACTCCAAGACAAAAAGCGCAATTCATTCAAATCTTGTACAGCGCTGGCCGGATCGTATTGGAATTTCTTCTAGATATACGTTTGGGCTTAACTGGTTAAAAAATATTCCAGAAGAAGGGTTGATTGGAGACATTTGTTCATTTCTAAAATTGTTCGGTAGTGAAATAAGGACAGATGCAAAACGGAGCAAAAATCATAGCTTGGAAACACTATTTCGTATTTGGATTGGGTTTTCTGCAGGCAATGTTAACGGAAGTCATACAGATAGGGATGATTCTTGGTACTCTTCATTCAGGTCTCCTTTAGGGAATTCCTGCAGAATAGATACTTACCATCACTCCTAACCATCATAATTATTGTAACGAATGTAACCCGTGTGGAACGACAATGACCAGAGGGAGGAGCCAATTTTTGAATCCTGCGGAACTGTCGAAATAACATAAATGTAACGATCGTAAGTGATAATTGTGGCTTAAAATTCATATTTGAAGCCAATCACAGCGATACAATCGTGCCATCTGTATCCTGATGGTGCGGACACAAGATCGGATTTCTTTCTGGCCGTGTTCTTTTCAGTTTCATCATTAGGACTCCATATAGAATGATGATGGTGCGGAAAATTCTGACAGGAGTTTCAGGCTGCGACCGCCCGACTCTGGTCGTTTATCTGCGGCGTAAGAGCATGGGCGTTAGCTGAGGACCCGTCAGGCTATTGTGGGTCCTCCACTGGCAACCGTAAGCTGTCGGAAGCGATCGTAACGTGTCGTCAGCGGCCATATATTTTGGCGGTTTTCAGCCAATGAGCGCAAGCCGGGTTCGGACGAGCACGGTTACGACGGACTTACGATTCCCGGTGGAGGACCCACTTGTTTGAGGTTAATGTCCTCCCTTAGTTATTGTTTTTTGTCGTGCGTTTGCCAGTTTAGGCCAGCCTCCCGATGAAAAATTTGTAGCCTCCGTAGTTGTATGATAGTGTACGAAAAAGTTGCATGTATTGATATGTAATAGTAAAGAGTACTATCATTTAATGTGTCTTAGACTGGGCCAATCTTAAGAAGTAGTATCCAGTAGCATCTTGTCTTGCTAATAGTAGCATGCAGTAGAATGCACTAACACGGTAGCCTTGACATAGAAGCATGTAGTAGCATCAGTTCATACTGCATGCTACTTTTTCGTACAACTTCATACTACTATTCTGAGATAAATTTTTCATCAGGCTAGCGTTCTCTCAAGAAGAGCTTTTCGTTCAGAGTTGTGCCTTAAGGGTTATTTATGTTCACAAAGAGATGTCGTTCACCGCAGGGACAGGTCACTGAATGGAAGTCCTGTGCAACTTTCGGGAACTTGTACGCCCCCTTATCTATCACTGGCTCTTTTGATTGATCAGCTGTCAAGTCACTCTGGGGATTTGATCCACATTAGTGTCAGAACTCCACTTGGGTACTCAGGAGAGCAGTGGCGAAGTAAATATTTTTTTTTACTATTATTTCATCCAGCTCTGATCCCCTTGACTACCCCTACCCTTGTCGATACTCTTGATGACTAACTCTCCTTGCCGATGCAAAATCGCCGGGTACCTAGCGGAAGAGCCAGAAGCGGTATAACAGCTGCTCCCGAAGATCGCCGTGATTGTTTGACACAGGATCTGAGTTGTTGAGTTTGAGTCGTTACGGAGACGTTTACTCCTTCCCTAAGGAGCACTGGCGTGTTTTGGACTTAGTCATACGGTGTATTACCGACAGTGATAATATTCATATCAGACCAACTTGAAAACCCTACTAATGTGGTGGTTGGAAGATACTTTGGGGGCGCGAGTGTTCCCGACACGCTCCGGAATTTCCCAATGTGTGCACATGACTTCCACTGGATGAGGTTGTTGTTCATGCCGTTTACGTGTGTACGAGAACTTCTCGTGATTGGACAAAGCCAGGCCCTAATTCGCCTTATTCCAGTTTAGCGCTCCAAGTGGACTGGTTTCTGTTCATCCCTCAGTTACGTTTTCGATCGAAGTTTGAGGTTACCTTAAAACTCAAAGGTTTCTTTTAAATACCGTTTGTGGTCGCCGGTCACAGTTTCTTTGTCCTTAAAACTCTCACCGTTGTACTTTGTGATCTAGCAAGTTTGAAGTTTGCAAGAAATGATGATGAAACGGCGACCGGACAAGAATCGCCGGAGTCGTAAAACACTAAATAAGCAAACGGTGAACTCGATGGCGTTACCAGTACCAGCTAGTCTCGCACAAAGACCTCGCACCCAAGTTGAAATCAGTTCAACTTTCGAGGGTACTAGCCAATCAGATTATTTTGGGGAATATTGAGGAATATTCTGATTGGCTAGTTTCGAACGAGAAAGTGAATTTAGGTCATTGTTCTTCCGTTTGACGTGGTTCATTGCAGCGTTAGCCAATCGGAACATACTTGAGAATTCCCCTAAGTAATGTGATAGGCTAGTACCCTGAAAAGTTGAACTGATTTCAACTTGGGTGCGAGACTAGCTGGTACCCGAAACTGGCACCAGAATCGATTGCGAACGGCAGAAACCCAGCTAATTCTCGGTCTCAGAGCGATTTCCGGAACTGGCTGGTACCGAGTATTAGTGAAAACCCGCTGTAAATGGGCCTTAAGCAACCAGCTAACTAGTGTCTCGTATTCAATACTTCTAAAGATAGTAAAAAGTCGGATCCATAAGGCAGTGGGTAACTTTAATTTTCTACTACTGAGACATATGCAAAACCTCCACTAACTGGGAAGCAGGTTGCAGATTTTCTACTCTTCAACCTATGGATCTATTCTACTATGTCTGTGACAAGCGCCGATGTTGAGATATACGGGGATTACAGAAACTAGTCCGCTTGGAACCACTGAATTGGAACATGGCGAATTGTTCGGAAGGGAGCGAATTTTTGCTTCTGATTAGTGGCCGCAGGTCTCAGAATTCTGCGATTTTTCATAGATTTTCGACTTCTTAGACAACTCGAGCGAGAATACTGTTGATGACGACTAACTCTTCGTGCCTACGAAGAAGCGCCGTGTGCATAGAGAAAAGCCAGAAACGTCGCCACAACCAACGTTGTTTTGATTCATTTAACATAGTTTTTCAGTCAATTTTAAGGATTCGGTTGGATGACGTTTCTCATTCTTCCCGAGGCTCACTGGCGTGTTTTGGGCTTAGTCATATAGCCTGTTGTGCGACGGCTCCGTCCGAGAAAAGTGGCAACACTGCTGCTGATTTTCAAGTCTGGGTCCTCTCTAAATACTCTTGATGACTAATTCTCCTTGCCGATGCGAGCAAAATCGCCGCGTACCTAGCGGAAGAGCCGGAAGCGGCACCACAGCTGTACCCAGCGATCGCCGTGATTGACTGACACAGGATTTGAGTTGTTGTGTTTGAGTCGTTAGCGAGACGTTTCCTCGTTCTTCCTGAGGATCACTGGCGTGTTTTGGACTTAGTCATATAGAGTATAAAGAAGAGATGATGAGTTCTTGTATACTTCGGCATGTTTTTGTTAATATTTGGTCTGAATAATATTTGGTCTGAAGTCAAATCAAAGTGATCCAGGTTAAGTGGTGCAAGTAGGCTATGGACAGTTCATTTAAAAGCTTTAGTTTTTTTTTACTCATTTTAATTCTTGGTGGGTTATTATGTAAGTGGTGTCATTTCAAGTGTGGTGTCATCATCAATTGTTGTTTGTTACCTAACCTGCTGTGATGCGGCTTTTGGTAAATAAACTTTTTGGAACTGCGAACCCAGGCTTGGTAGGTTTCACAAATACTATTTATTGAATTTGCAACGTCAAAAGCTAAAGATATGTCAATATCTTTTATTCTCCTCTTTGGAAGCCTCTGCCACCGAGAATAGTTCTGGCCAGATTCCCCCCCCCCTCCCAGATTCTGGCCAGATTCTTCGATCTGTTGGATTAGATATTTTCTGGGATGATAACGGATGATAATTATTCAGTTTGTAAATAATGTTTCTCGTATATTTAATGAGAGTAGTAATTCATGTTTGAAAGGGCCAGCATAAATATTCATTGATTTGGGGAGTTTGATGAATATGGGAATTGTTTAAATTTCGATCGATTAATTGTAAGTTAATTAGTATTCGAGTGGGGAGTTTTTCGCAGTCAGCTTGGGCTGAAGGAATATTTAAGGAACTATACGTTGAGAGGTATAGGATTTTTGACTTTCGAGACTGAATTATTGGCGTTTCGTAGTTTTCTGGGTCGATTATGGAACAAAATTCAATTTGGAAATGAGATCTTGATCATTAAAGCTTCAATCAGAAAAGGACATCTCGCACCCTATTGGTCAGTTCCTGCATCTTCGTTATAACCAACCAATAGGATGCGACACTCCTGTCCCCTACCAGATTCTGTCCAGTCCAGAATTTCCAGATTTCTTTTCTGGCCAGAAAAAAATCTGGCCAGGAAAGTTACCTGAGCAGTGAGAACTTACCTTTAGGCGGACATATATTGTTCGCGTACGAAAATTCATTTTCGCTGTTGGTCATTATTCAAGGACCTTAAGCACGAAGCTATTATTTTTTTTGTTTTTTGCAGAAGAATTGATATGAAAAAGGTTGACATTGATGAATCTCTCCTGTATCGTGAATCTGTCAACCGTCGCTCCAAGCCAAACAGATTTTTTTAGTATTTTAGTAGCAGAAATACTCCTTCAGTCCCAGATGAATGGAAATCGAAAAAAAAACACTTCGGCCCTTCTTGGCTTCGTTCCTCTTCAGTTTGAAGCATTTCATAAAGTTTGCCTGGATTGGATTTCGAAATCTTTGCTTAGCCTACTCAAGATTCTTCGATCATTAATGTGTTAAGCCATTTCGGTGTGGTATATGTAGGAAGAATGGATGAAAAAGCTCGCTGAAAACTTAATCGGGAAACGATTTTTTACGAATAATAAAATTATATAAAAATTAGCACCTGTTTTACTTTTTTCGTGGATATAAAATATAATATGTCGTTTTTGGGGTCCCAAAACGTAAGTGGAGGGATACCTATGACATCGCAAAAGTTGTCCGTCTGTCAGTCCGTACGATAACTCTCGAGGGGATTGAGATATTTTGATGAAACTTGGTGGGAGGATCCCTTGGCTTAAAGTACAGGTCAAGTTCGAAAATGGGCTCTGTAGACCTATATTTTGAGAGTGGGGGAGGGTTTTCATATGAAGATAGTTGATTTAGGGGTAAGGAGACATGCTGAATCCGAATATGGAAGTTATTTTCTCACCGGACAAGTAGTTCACCTGGAATCCGGCAAAAACCGGACAGAGAATTTGTCGACCAATTTTCGGCTATAGCAGTCCCTCCCCTTTCTTCCCACTAGACTTCCCACTTCGAAACGAATAGGTACGGCCAACACCTCTTCTGCCCTCCAATCACTCCAAACTGATCTCAACCACGTGTGCTCCGGGGTCAAAAGATGGTTGCTGGAGTTCAACACTGAAAAATGCAAGGTCATACACTTCGGACACAACAACGCCAAGCAACAGTACCTCGTGACCCAAAACCCTGTTAGTCACCACACACTGGAGCATGTTCAGGCGGAGAGAGATCTTGGCGTTATTGTTGACTCCCAGTTGAAATTCAGCACCCACTCACAGAACATTTCAGCCAATATATGCTAGCAGAGCAAACACAGCATTACCAGCAGAAGTAAACACGTGATCACCAAGCTCTACAAAGGATTCGTAAGACCCAGATTGGAGGTGGGAACCATACTGGCCACCCCCCGATTCCAACGAAGGGCCCGAGCAAACCCCCCGAAACGAAGGGCCCGAGCACCCCCCGAGCAAATCCAACGAAGGGCCACTAAGCTGATCGCCGGTATTGAAAACAAGCCCTACAGTGAGCGGCTGAGGGAACTCAACCACCCCTCCTTAGTCTACAGGCGGAAACGAGGGAATATGATCCAGGCACACAAACTCCTCTCAACCAATCAAGAAAACGAGTTCCTGTAGATTGACCCCTCCCACATAGCACGAGGACACCCAAAACGTATCCGCAAACTTCACGCAAGGACTGGAGCAAGATGCAACTTCTTCTCGAACCGGATCGTGAACATCTGGAACAACCTCAAGGAGGACACTAATGCTGCTGAATCGACAGAAGCATTCAAACGCCGTTTGGATGCTGAGTGGAGAGACAGACCGTGGAGATTTGACTGGGATGCACCAGAATCTTCCACTAGACTGTGACCAACCACAGACGCAACAGTCATCACAAGGAGTGATTCAACAGGATCAAAAGTCCTTAATTCACTCCAAGCTGTGATTTAAGGTAATTTAAGGTAGTATAGCTCTGCGCGTGGATGATGACATAATCTATGAATGTTGAAGAGAGCTAGTGTAATCGAAGGTCGAAGGGTTGGTATATGTTGTTCCAGCCTAGTAGAGGTTGATATGTTGTTCAAGCTTAGTATGAGGATCCATTGGCAAAGTACAGGTCAAGTTGGGTCCTTTAGTCCTATATTTAGAGGCAGAGGAGGGTTATGAATTTACGGTAAAAACATGTATGTTTTATGAGCTAATAAGGCATTCGTTGAAGGGGTAAAGAGGTCCACTGAATCCATATCTGAATTTAGTTTTCTTGCTGGACAAATGGTTCATTACGAATTCGGCTGAAACTTGAAATTTGGTTGAAGCTCAAAGTTGTTTCTGAAATCGATTAGTGATTCGGTATTGGGGCAATGAGACATGCTGAATCCATTTTTGAACTTTATTTTAACAGTAAAAATATTCAAGGAATCTGACGAAGACTGGATGGCGAAGACATGACCCAATTGTTTGAATCAAATGTTAGATTTTTGGTATCCCATCGAAACCTTTGGTCTTGTTCCACTTGAAATGAGAATTGGATCTAATTGCCATTTTTACTTGGTTATTCTTTGTCAGTTATTTAATTTGCCTGCGAAGCCTGCATTTGTGAAAGTTAACAGGGGAGCCAAAACAATTTTTTTGGAAAAACTAGAAATAAAAAAGAATAAGAGCCTCGCGCGGGAATTCCTAGATCCGAAACAGGTGTTCACAGATAGCTTTCATTACAACCCTCCGCAAAGCCGCACTGTGAATCGTTTCTGAAAGTTAATAGGGGAGCCAAAAAGATCTTTTTGAAAACAAGAAATAAAAAGAATAAGAGCCCCGGTATTGTCTGGAAAGTGCCATAGAGGCAACTGATTGGAGAGACACAACAAATATGCAAATGTAGGAAGAAAAGGGAAAGTTATTGACAGTTGTGAATGGGATGAAAGAGATATTTGAAATGTAAAGAGGACATCTAGAAAGCAAACTTAGAGCATCTAGGAAGTAAATTTGAAGAACAATAAATTTAGTTATCATCATTATCATGAAAATCTGGAAGGGTTGGCTGACTATGCGGAATTCCTGGACATTTGGGAATCTGGAAGGTGAAGCCTGACATTTACAATCCTCCGCAAAGCCGTACTGCGAAACTCGCGTACGGACCCCGACTGGTATTTTATCTTGTTATCTATTGACGTATGCTACGTTGAAACATCGTCTGTGTCTTGGGCAATGATCGTGGGGTGGGGGTAGTTCAGTTGCTACCATCTTTGGTTGCTACAGACAGTGGACAAGTTAAAAGTTGAAGACAAGAAGAAATTGTTGCATTCGTAAATGCCAGCTGCTGTTAAGTTTGCGTTTTCGTTTGCGAGGTGGAAAGATTGGACTCTTGGCATAAGGTAAGCAAGAAAGGTTGATAGAACACTGAGACATACTGTACGCCAGTTTGTGGAGAGTATGTCGGCTGACGTAAAAGGGTTTTTTTTGTCGTGAGTTAGCTTTTTGTAAGTTTTTGTAGCAATGGCTTCGGCCTGCTCAGCAATCAATAAATCTACCTATCTCGTCATGGTAGACCTTTTTTGTATCCTACTAACTTTTGTCTTTAAATAATAAATATTCCTTCAGCCCAAGCTGACTGCGAATCATGTTTGATGGTGGAAAACGGATACGTCAGCTGAATTTTATTGGAGCTATATTTCGGCCCTTCTTGGCAAGGGTCCTCTTCAGGCTCAAAACCGCTCAAGCTGGAAAGACGAACTTGTGGGAAACACCACAAGTTCGGTGTAAAATTCAGCTGACGTATCCGTTTTCCACCATCAAATAGTCTTTAAATAAACTTTTTATTTGTAATTATAAACTCTATTTCAGCCAAGGGTCGTATATCGTAGCATACAAAAGAAGACGAAAGGTTTTGGTGGGATCCCAGAAATTTAGATATTTATTAGACTTCTTGATCCAGTCAATCAAGTTTTATAGATTTCCGGTCTTCTCCAGACCTCTAATCATGTTATTTATCAAAAAGCAACAGCTAAAAAATGTACATAAATTTTAACCGTAGCGGTTTTTACTATGGTTAAAGGACTAATCCGCTGAAAAAAACAACAAGATCAGTTCTGAATTCAGCATGTATGTTTACCCGTATGTCACATCTCTAATCGACCTAGAATTTGTTATTACTTTTACTAAATCTTGGGGTTCAGTCGAGTTCCGGGTGAATTACTGATCGGCAAGAAGATAAAGGTAAAAAACAACTTCAGCATTAACTTCAGAAAGCAAATATTCCTTCAGCCACAACTTCAGAATTAAGAACTAATATCCAGTTTTATCCGGGTTCTGCGTGTATTTATACCCCATTAAATCGAGTCTGTATACGACTTCAAACAAAGAAAAGATCCTTCCAACAAATAGGAGAAACAAAAAACGAGATTTTCGGTATTTTTCGGTTTTTCGAGGGATAAATGTAAGTTCAAATATATCGGCTGCTCTTCCGGCATCTGTCTAATGCGAAGAACAAACTAAATTACATATTCTAACACAACAGCAACAGAGGAACCGACGCGGACTCGACAGAACGTAATAGATGACCAGAAGAGCGATGCGGACTGCGACAAAGACAAAATAAAAATATTCGAATGTACAGGCTTAGAAGGTGTGTGGACAGTTCTATGATTTTACAGTTATTTGGTGTGTATGTACAGCTTTGTGATTATTTACAAATGTTTTCCCGAGATAGCGCAAAAGCTTTCACTCGGAGTTCCAGCCAGTTCTTATCCACATACTTTTACCCAAACTTTTACCCAAAGCAAGCGAACTTACGCCCAAGTTGTTAAGGTTGTAGTGGACAATGTGCCAGCTCATCTTTCAGACCCATTGGCAAGAAAAGGTCATCTCGATGCAATGGAAGGGAACGATGAGATAACTGAACTACGAACAGCAAACCAAAATAGCCGTTGGATTGTTCAAACAAGGGACCCGTCATCTGCTTCTCGCTTAGCCAAAGCACTCGCCGAAACGATGCCTGAAGCCGAGACTCGAATCGTTGAACCGAAGTTCGTTGGCATCATTCGTAACCTACCGGACAATGTGTCCGCAACCGATATTGCAAGTCTTGTTCCGAAAGTAGTGGAAACTTCCCGAATAGGGAGCTCCCAAGCTTACAAGATTTACTTTGCCGACAAGTCTTCTCTCGACAAAGCCATTGCTGCTGGTGTCCGCATAGGATATGAAGTCGTTAGAATTTCCGAGTTCGTCAGACTGCCAAGACGTTGTAGCAAATGTCAGTCGCCCAACCATCTCAAAAAGAGCTGCCCCCTTCCCAACGGAACACAGAGGTGTGCTCGATGCTCAGAAGACCATGAGAATTCACGAGCTAATCCTTGTTCAAAACCCCCCAAATGTGCCAACTGTGGTGCGAGTCATGTCTCTTTTAGCTTGCGTTGTCCTGAGCTCCGAAAAGCCGCTGAGAATGTCAGAAAATGATGGATTCTCAGAAAACAATCAAACTTGGAAGTCTGAACATAAATGGAACGAAGGATAAAGACCTGTTGATCGAAGACCTTCTTACCAATAATGATGTCGTTTTTTTACAAGAGCATTTATTGACTCAGGCTTCGTCCAGCTCCCTTCGCCGCTCCCAAGATCATTATATCTTTATCCAGGCAGCAAAGAAGACAAATGGAAGACCCTCAGGTGGTCTTGCTACCTTCCTTCGGACCTCTGTTGGCCCTGTCCCGGTTTGCACTTATTCAGATCAAAATATCCTAGCGACGCAGATCAATGGCACTGTTCTGATAAATGTCTACTTCCCCTGCGAAAGAAAGGACAAAAAATCGCTTGAGGCATTTTCGAGCGCTTGCAACAAACTGGAAGCTGTCCTTCAAGATTGTGCGAAGAAGAAGAAAACCTGGATTTTAGCTGGCGATTTAAACTGCAACTTGCTCATCGATAGTACTCGGAGCAGCCTATTCCTGTCAGCACTCCCGACTGGATATATGGTTGTGCCTAAAAACCTTGGGCACACGTATATCCATAATATAGGCGGCACCACGTCCAATCTGGACCACGTCATTGTCTCTGATCCTTCTTTGGTAACCGACATAGTGCATGTTGATGAAGAAAAGATCGATGACGATCATCTCATCGTGACATGCAACATCAACCTACAAGGGGCTTGGAAGAACATACAATCTAGTAGGACTTCAAACTGGTATACGCGACGTGACTGGAAACATGCCAACCATCTCCTTTTTTGCCAAACACTTACCTTTCTCCTGGCCTCAATCAAAATCCCTTTCCACCTACTTCAGACTTCAGTACCTTCCAGAACAACACAAACTGATCTGAACTGTTACTATCAACAAGTAGTATGGTGTATGCGTCGAGCGGAGGATTTATCCGTCCCGCTTGAGAAAATCCGTCGAGGTACACGGAAACCATTTTGGAAAATCAACCCTGAGATAAAAAAGCTAAAAAATTCAGCAAAACTTTGGTTGAGAATATGGATCGCCTGCGGCCGGCCTACATCCGGCGCAGTTTCCAAGCTAAAAGTAAAGACAAAAAGGGAATACAAATCCTGTCTAAGGAAGACTCGCCTGAACGCAGCCAATGCCCCACAGAATAAGGAGGCCTGGGAGAACGTCATTCGCTCGGACAAATGTAATCCGGAGGTACCTTCCATCCTCTCTTGTTTGGACTGGTTGTCCCACTATACAAGATTGTTTTCTGTCTGCAATGAAAAGGTATCTTCCGTCTTTTCAGTCTACACTGACCGTTACTTGTCACCCAAATTAAAACAGCATGAAGTTTTCCCCATTACAATATCTGCCATCCAGAATGCATTGAAAACCATGAAGAAAAAGAAGAACCCGGATAGAGATGGCATTTCCCATGAGCATTTAAAGTACGATTTACCAGCTATTAATAACCACCTCCAGCTATTATTCCAGATGATCCTGTCAACATCCACCTTACCGGAGAGTTTTCTTCTCGGTACGATTACCCCCGTCTTAAAAAGAGGCAAAGATGCAAATCACTGCAGCTCTTACAGACCAATTACCGTTTCATGCATCCTCAGCAAAATTTTCGAATACACTTTGGCACCAGAAATTATTTCCAAATGTGACTTTGGAAGCCTACAGTATGGTTTCAGAAAACGAATTGGATGCTCCCATGCCCATAAGTCTCTGATCCAAATTCTAAAGCAAGCATCAGCAAAGAGAGAGACAGTTCATCTTTGTGCAATTGACATCGCTGGAGCTTTTGACAACGTTAACCACGTCCAGGCTCTAGTGTCTTTGATGGAAAACGGCGTAAATAGGTCGATTATATTAGCCTTAAGATCGTGGTACTCCAAATGCAAGCTGGTAGTCAAATGGCAAGACAGGCTGAGTGACCCTATTACAGTGAAAAAGGGAGTTCCACAGGGCAGGGTCCTATCGCCACAGGTTTTTAAATGTGCGA
Organism: Branchinecta sandiegonensis; assembly: GCA_030848855.1. NCBI lineage: Eukaryota > Metazoa > Arthropoda > Branchiopoda > Anostraca > Branchinectidae > Branchinecta > Branchinecta sandiegonensis. Next base: position 24,809,596 of record JAUPMV010000001.1, on the reverse strand, counting down.
TTGCTCAGTGCCTAAGAAAGCTTACGCCAACTTTTAACTTCCGTGGAATTGATGTTAGCTACCTGGCCTATGCCGACGACGTCCTCCTTATCAGCCGATCCAGAAAGGGCCTTGAAACAAACGTTGCTAGCCTGAACCAATCCCTGGGCAAGATTGGCCTATCAGTCAACGCTAGTAAATGTCAGTACGTTTGTTTCAATGCTCCTGCTACTCCTCGGAAACCCTCTCTGAATGTTGGAGGCAATGTTCTCATAACTGAGGAAAAAATTCGATGGCTAGGGATTACAATTGGGCAAACTATGCGAAAGGTTTGCGAGGAAGCAGTCAAATCAGCCGCTAAAGGAATCAGATTTGGTTACTGCAAAATTGTGCCGAACCGTTCCAGGTATAGCAGACCTGGGCTTGGGAAATTATATACTGCCTTTTGCGCACCGTATGTTAACTTCCTTGCTGGATTGCATTTTATACTTAGAAGAAAGGACCTTCAACGCCTACGCTCGACATACTTCAGATATCTGAGATTTCTTCTCTACCTACCACGGCGCACGCGGAACCGCTACCTGATCCGCCGTTTGTTGCTTTCCGACCCATTGTTGACGCTCGAAGCCCTCTCCTCTAATTTGTGTTCTCCGATTGGAAACTTACCTGTCCACGACCCCATCAATGTGATTCTAAATTAGTGAAAATATTTTTGAGTGTTTTGTGATTATTTTATATTTCTTTGTCCTTTTTACTGCACTTACGCCCTTGGGCAGTGCGTCATAAATCCTTCATTCATTCATTCATTCACATTACTACACACGTTCCACTATCCACAAAATCTTTCATACGACTGGCCCAAGAAGATAAAAATGTATCCACCCTTTCGAGAGTTATTGTACTAACGGACGGACGGACAGACTGACGACTCCCATCCTCTGACGTTTTGGAATCCCAAAAAACGAACTAACATCGAAGCCCGTTCGGGACAAACCTCGGAGGAGGGAGGGCCCCTCACAGCAAGGCGTCTGAAGATGGTATCAGCAGTTCGTCATATCTACAACACAGATTTCGCTAGGGTGGAGTAAGAAGGGTTGTGAAGTAAGAGGCGCAGGAGCCTCATTTTGGCTTTGAATTCATTAATGTTCTTTTTTTTGTGTTTATGGTGAAAAACATCTTCATCCTTTCTCCGCAGGGATGATGAAGGCGGCCGCAATACTAGACAAGTCTTTTTGTCCGAGCATTCACTGAGAGAAACCAGAGCAAAATAACACCAACACCTACTCTCTAGTGACTAGTGTGTGTAATTTCGCCAAGTCTTGGCCTACTCCCTAGTGTTATTTTGAGAGAGAAACCTTTTCTCTTCAAGATATGACGGATTGTTTAGTCGAACTGATTTAAAACCTCCCAAGAAATCATTGAAACATATAGACATTATCAAGTAGACATTTTTTTTATATTTTTTGTTTGCTGCTTTTAACTCCTGTTTTTTTTCTTCTGGGGGAAAGCCGACATATTAGCGGTTTTGATTACTTTGCTTATTCCAGGAACCTTGTGGCTTATGTCACAACGTGGATTGGGCTGGTCATGGCCGGTCTGATTGGTTGGAAGGACGCATTTTACGGTAAGTTTCTAGCTTCTTTCTGGACCTTACGTGAGAGGAAAGATATGTTCTAGTGTTTGTACGTCCCAAGCCAGAAACCAACCTAGATATGTAGTAGAGTAGCTACACATATTCTGAACTATAGCTATTTGGCATGAGAGCACTGACTTGTAGTCTCCAGCTTTTGGGATCCCAAAACGTAAGTGGAGGGATACCTATGACATCGCAAAAGTTTTCCGTCTGTCCGTCCGTCTGTGAGCACGATAACTCACGAAAGGAATGAGAAATTTTTATGAAACTTGATGCGAGGATTCTTTGGATCAAGGGAAAGGCTGAGTTCGTAGATGGGCTCTGTAGCTCTACATTCAGGGGTGGGGGAGCGGGTTCAAATTAAGGGGCAAACAAAATATATTTTAAAAGCTAATGAGATAGTCGATTAAGGGGTAAGAAGACATGCTGAAGTCTGAACAGGAACATGAAAGCCATTTTCTTGCCGGACAAGTAGTTCGTCCGGAATCCGGCCAAAATCGTAAAGTTTGTTAAAAAAGTAATAGTTTTTCTTGAAGTTGATTAGATGTTCTATAAAACTTAAGTGAAAATCATTTTCTACCCGGACAAGTAGTTCGCCCGGAGTCCGGCCAGAACCGGAAAATTTGTTAAAACAAACGTTTTATTTATAGCTTATTAGATGTCCGATCTAAGGGTAAGCAGAGCCGGAAGGGTAAGCAGAGACGGGTTTCAGCCGGATGCTGAATCCGTACATGACAATCGTTTTTTACTCGGACATATAGTTCGCCCGGAGTCCGGCTGAAACCGGAAAGTTTGTTTTAAGTTGAAGTTTTATTTGAAGTTGATTATGTGTTCGATATAGGGGTAAGGAGATACGCTGAATTTGTGTTGGGGCTTTTTCTTTGTTCCGGAACTCGTCCGAAAGCGGAAATTTGGCAGAAGTAAGGCAGGAAGTTTCGATCCATTTCGTCGAAATAGAAATGACTGATAGGGGTAAACACACTTGCTGAATCCATATCTGAACTTGGTTTTCTCAGATTATTTGCTATTTGGCCTCAACCTGTTTTAATAGTAAAAATGTCTGGCGATGACTGGATCTGGCGAAGACAAGACCCAATTGTCTGGACCAAATATTAAATTTTTCGGATCCCATAGAAACCTTTCGTCTGTTCCTATAGGGCTCTATTTTGACATCCCTTCTTTCCTCAACAGTGCAGCGCTAGACTAACCAGATTCTGTCGGTAGGCAAAACAATCGTCACTAGGAAATGGAGGAAGCTCACAACATTAGATGAGTTTTTGCTAATTCTCCAGTTGACAAATTTACCGCTATAAGCCGTTTTTTCGGCATCGCATCCCGTTCTGCCGGCGATAGAAAAGCTTATTTGGCATTCTCCAGTATTACATGAAAGATTCGAATTTCCAGCCTAATAACGAAGTCAGGTCAGTTGGACGGAGCTCCAACCTCAGTCCACTGGTCGGTTCCCGATGAAAAATTTATCTCAAAATAGTATTATGAAGTAGTACGAAGAAGTTGCATGCAGTACAAACGATGCTACTACATGCTTCTACCTCAAGGCTACCGTGTTACTGCATACTACTATATGGTACTATTAGCAAGACTGGATGTTACTATGACAGGACAGGGTGCTACTGGATACTACTACATAAAATTGGACCAGTCTGAGGCACATTAAATGATAGTATTTTTTGCTATTACATAGTATTACATGCAACGTTTTCGTACTACTACCATGCTACTACGCAGGCTACAAATTTTTCATCGGGTTAGCCAACCAGCAAACCTCGACGAAAGAGACGGCTTAGTGGGAAATCCTGCAGGTCGGTTAACTTGACGACGGTTAAAAACGCAGCTGTTGACAAGTTAAAAACAGAAAACGCTAGGAATGCGACGATTGTTTTGTAGTACTGTACTTATTGTTTGTAGTTCATGTTGTAACAGCCGCCATCGAGAAAAGAATTCAAGCCAAGCAAGTTTCGAAACTCGTTCTCCCTCTCTAAAGCGTGTTATGAAGTCACCCTCTCTCGATTATTTTACTAGCGTGTTTAAAGCCCTTGAAAGCCCTTGAAATCCCCTGAAAAAAAAATCCAGCTTTGAGTTTTGCTTAGTGCAGTACTACCCTCGGTTGTGGTATGTCATCTAGGTTGACTAAAGGACACCGACACTAGATACTGTTTCTGCTCAAATGTTCTGAGACAGTTGACCATCACAATAAGTTATGCTTGCAGAAAATTACACACGGCTTCGACTGTTTTCAGCCTCTTTCCGAGTCCCCTGCCCTGGATGACAACCTTGGCAAACTTTGTATGGCCTGTCTTCGGACGAATAAGCTCTTCGGAAAAATGATCGGGCGCCGGGTGCGTAACGTAAAGAGAACAAACGTGGCAGGCATAATAATCAGTGAATTGCTAATAGAGGACACAGGATACACTTACGAAATGAAAAATCTGGCAACGAGAAAGGGTGGAAATAAGACTGAAGTAGAATTAACTACTATCATAAGTAACACGTGTCTTTTAAAGGACTCGTTGTACGTATGCCAATGAAACCTACTTCTGTAATTGCTCCATTAAAGCGGGCCACAAAAAATGGTCTTTCTACCACACACACAATGCTAACCATCCCTTCTGTCACTATGAATGTTCAAAACCACTAAAAACACCGTAAAACAGTCAGCAATTAATCTCCTAGGTTTGAAATAACTCTGTCTGGACTAAATCTCAGCCGATTATCACGGACAGCTGTTATTGCACGTAGGGAGCCAAGGGTCAAAATAATAATTTCCATCTCATGCTCCAACTGTTTGTTACAAATACAAATAAATTATAACACCAAGACCAGTGTGGTACCTCTGAAGACATAAACAAATTATCAGTTAGGTCTTATAATTCTTTGCTAATCAGTCTTGGAAAAGTCCTCCATCTAGAAAAGAAGACTTTGTGCGTGGGTTTTTTCTCGAGCCAAAACAGCAACTCGTCAATCGAGTTCAAATCTAAACAAACCCGTGGCATGCAATCAAGGAGAGAAGGGAAACAGAATGTATGGATTAGGTCTTTAAATAGTAAACCTGGAGACCCTACTTTCGTATGTTACATTCTAAACCCGCTAACGACACGTCAATAATTTTCGCACTTGCCGCGTTTCATTGTTTTCCATGCGTATCCTGCTCCCGACGAGTATACGCTTGCTTGCTGTTGGTGCGTAGAACCAGTCATCTGAATTGGTCCGTGTTTTGCTATAAGTCAACGGGTCTCGAGAAAGGCTTAAAACCGCCATAGTCGTGGATAATTTGTTAAAATAATGGCCTAGTTTTATACTGTCCAGTTATTTTTGAGTATTGGAACAAAAAGAGCAAATAGTGCGAGGTGTGCTTTCAGGATAAATAAGATCGTTACGCAATCTGGCGATCATCTGCATCAGGAAATTCAGTTATTGTTGGCTATTGAAAACCCCTTTGAAACCTTCGGTCTTGCTTTTTCCTGGATGTTGGACTGGAATGCAGTAACTAAATCCCCGGTGAACCTTTCATAAGAATATGAAGCCTTTCTTTTTCAGCTCGACTTTTAGCTTCAGAGCCGATAAAGGAATCTCGACCCCCGAAAGTACCCCATAAGATACCAGGAGAATTTAGGGAAGATCTACCTACTTTCCAAGCCTCGGAAGTGGCAAAACATGCGGATTTTGACAAAGAAATATGGGTCGTCTTCAAGCATGGAGTATACGACATTACGAAATACGAAGATCGCCACCCAGGTAAGTCAGAATTTGAGCGTTCTAATTGTTACCGGATTAACAGGCTAAGCGCCTCGTCCAGCCATAAATGCTGATGTTTACAGCCCTTCTAACAAAACGACATCACTCTTAAAGGACGCGTCGTACTGTATACAGTGATTCATTTTACTTCTTCCGTTCTCGTTCCCGGGATTCTATACTTCATAAGCGTATCCAAAGTATATCCTATATCCTCGATTAGCGTTACACCGATAATCACGCTTGTTCTCTTTACGTGACACATCCGCTTCCGATTGTCATTTCAGAGAAGCTTTGAGCGTGTCCTCGGAAACGAACGAAAATGCTGAATTAATTCAGCATTTTATGCAGCATTTCGCTTTCGGACTTAAATTTTCGCTCAGTTAATGCAGCATTCATTCAGCATAAAATTCATCGAAAAATTCATCGAAGATGCTAAATTTTACGCTGAATTTTCAAGAAGAAACTGGGGAGCTGGCGATTAAGGCTAAATTTCGGAATTTGAAGTGTCAGAGAAGAAATAAAGAACGTGTCCGAAAGTTTTTAGTGTTGTAAATGCTGCATTTAATGCTGCATATAAGGTAAGAGCTTTCGGACGAAAATAAAAATAAAAATGCAGCATTAAATGCAGCATTACAGTCCTGAAAGCTTTCGGACACACTCTTTATTGATTGGTCTGAAGACCGGTTAATCAAATTTTGCAAGTTTGTCATCCAGTGCAAAGGACATGGAAAGAGGCTTGTGTAATCTTGTGTAATTTTCTCTAGGTGTAGCTAAGTTTTAAAGTAGTCAACGATCTCAGAAAATCTTAGCAGACACACTATGTAGTGCGAGGTGTCCTTCAACGTGAAGAGTTTCTTGTCCTGGTCACATACAAAAAGGACTGGCTAATTAACCGTGCTTTCATTGGGGATATCAAAACGTTGAGAATAACAATTAAGACGAAGATATTCATTAATTTTTTATGTTCGAAAATTTCAGGGAAAACTGAACATGCTGCCCGGATGTTCTGCGAGAAGCTTGTCTGTTGGTTTGAAAGCGTTTCGATTTTCGGTTCCGACAGGAGTAGCGCTAAAGGAATCTTCACACGATTAGCAGTCCATAATAATATAATATAACTTTTCTCGATCAGGTATGTAATACACATCTTCCCATGTCCCAGAGGTGCTAAATTATGACAAGTGAGTTTTGTGGAGGTTGAACGATATCGTATCAGCCTCCAGAGAGGATGATACGAAGCCGCATCTACCCCTGCAGAAGTTCATCGAGCAATTCTTCCCAAATACTAAAGAGTAGAACCAAATAAATAAAAGACATCAGTTTCAGATAGAATAGTAGAACAAATAGACCCAGATTTCTCAGTGTGTTGTATTCGTGACCTGACAATGAGCAGGCCTTTCAAGTTCAAATTTGTTTACTTGTCGGCATTGTGGTCTAGATATGTCTTTTAGGGGGTCGCATCCCCCAAATCCCTTCCGGTTCAAGGTAGATAGATAGATAGAAAGTTTATAGTAAAAATCGACTATCGTTGTTATAAACCAAATTTGTGATTAGTGTCAAAAAAAAAAAAAAAAAAAAAAAAAAAAAGTTGAAACAAATTTTGCGTGCCCAGCCAACCAACATGGGTCATGCCTTGTTACAACTTGTCAACTATAACAAACATCTTACGAACATCTTACAACAACAGCTTACTTTTCCCTTGCTTCCCGAAATGTAGCTATGGAGCAGTTATCACCGTCTTTCTTCTTGAATTTGCTCTAAGTTTTCAAGATTCAACGCGCCATTCAGTGTTACCACTTTTGTTCGGACGGAACATGTGACTTCTGGCCACAACATGTGACACTCTGGCGCCTATGAAACTAGGTCCTTTTCACCAACAGTCAACGAGAAATCTCGCTTTATCACCTTCATAATTATGCGCATCAGTACGGTAATAATAATAGTCCAAGAAACAAATCCTATCCAAATGTTTCATCCTTTTTTGTTTTTTCTTTTTTTTTGTTATTTTCTCGGTGTGGTCTAAATATTTCATCTTTTGATTGGTCGAGACAGGTTCCTCCTTCCGTGGCCCCGCCTACCGCATGTTCGACCATCCGTTTTGGGCCGACTGTCATAGCGGTTTTTAAAGGGCCTACAAAGTCGGTCGACCATGTACGGTCGAGCATGGATGGTCGAAAATGAGCATGATGTCATAATGGATTATTTTAACGGGCCTACAGAGTCGGTCGGCCATGTACGGTCGATCATGGATGGTCGAAAATGAGCATGACGTCCTGTAGCCATCCATCTATAGCCGTCCTGTGCCACCTGTAGCACTATAGTGCTAATTGCAGCACTATTTTTGCCTATGTAGCACCGTAGCACGATCAGGGTAAAAAGTAGCACTATTTCGGAAAATCTGGAAAAAGTAGCACGTTAGTGCTACAATTTTGGGGGAATAAAATTATTAGGACCAGAGTCAGCAAGTGAAGTTCATGTTCAAGTTCAAGTTTTTTTATTTTTCAACATTCACAAATAAGTAAATAAAAAGCAACACTTTCGCGCTTGAGAAAAGACCTATGAGGGTTTGCATTCGCGCGAAAGTCCACATAACTACTTACCTATATAAAGAAAAATAAATAAATAAATTCAATCTCTCTGTCATCAATACTCAACTCCCCCTCCCCCCCATTCTTCCCTCCCAACCTCACCTTACCCCCCCCCCCCCCTTCCCACCCTTACCTCCCTAGCCCACCCTTCTTCCCCTAATCACCCTACCACCCATAAAAAATTTAACATTTTTGCCCCAGAAAATAATCTTTTAATTTCTTTCTAAACTGAGGTATGTGTTCCGCCGCCCTAATGATCACTGGTAGTTCATTCCATACAGATGGACCCAGGTTCATTGAAAATGAAGACCGGGTACCATGACGTAAATCCACAACTATATCATCACTATGCCTTGTTCCATAATTATGCAGGTCACTATCTGTTTGGTAAAAACTGTTTAAGATATCGGGGGCTAATCCATTCATGCACTGAAACACAAATACTGCAGCCTGGTAATCTCTTATCTGACCGACATTAAGGAGCTTCAGGGACGTAAAACAAGCACAAGTGTCATGCACATCCTGGAGGTATCTACCGATTGTTCTAACAGCTTTATTTGTAGAACTTGCACTCTTCTATAGTTGCATAAGAAGTTGCTGCTCCATAGGAGGCAGCCGTAGGAGATATATGGATAAACCAACGAAAAATATATAGTTAGAAGTATCCTCTGTGGGAGAAAGTGCTGCAGACGTCGAAGTATGCCAACCCCACGGGCGATTTTTGATGAAATAGCGTCACTGTGACATTTCCATGACAGGTGGCAATCAAGATAAAAACCAAGGTAGCGGAGATGATCAACTTGTTGAACTGGTTTACCACACAAAGTTACCAGGCCAGACACATCCAGTGGTGTACCAACTCTACAGCACGTCATTAAAAATGTCTTGCGCACATTTACACACAGTAGACTTAATGAAGTGAAAACCTCAAGCTTTTCCAATGCAAGGTTCGCTTTTCTCACCAGCTCCTCCACAGATGAGGCAAACACAGTTGAAACGGTATCATCAGCAAAAGAGGTAAGACACACATCTTTCAGGTAAAGACGCATCAGATCAACATAGATAAGGTAAAGCAGCGGACCCAACACTGAACCTTGTGGTACTCCACACCTCACTGGAAATGCTGGTGAGCTCACGTCACTCAACACTACCTTGAGAGATCTCCCTGTGAGATAGCTTTCAAACCACTTTAAGCACTTTCCACGGACACCCAACGACTCCATTCGACTTAGTAGCGTTTGAAAATCAAATGTATCGAATGCTTTGCGAATATCTATAAATATAGACATTGGTGTTTCGCCACTGTCCATACCACTATTAACTGAATCCACAAGATGTTGCAAAGCATTCGTCGTCGAGTGCCCTTTGCGTTGGGTCTCACTCAGTAAACTATTAGCCTGTAGTAATCTGTATAGACGTTTATGAACCACTTTTTCTAGTAATTTAGAAAATAATGGAAGAATAGAAATCGGTTTCCAATTCACAGTTTCCTTGTTAGGGCCACCTTTATGAAGTGGTATCACTTTCGCAAGTTTTAGCTGATCAGGGAAACTGCCCTTTTCAAGTGACAGATTTATGAGGAAAAGCAGGCACGGTAGAATATAATGCATAATTGCCTTAAACGCTCGAAGAGATAAACCGTCCACTCCAGCAGACTTTGATTTCAGAGATTTTACTATTTGAAGCAGTTCATCACTTGTACACGGATCAAACGCTAATTCCAAACTCTCACCTCTATTATCACATATGATATGTTCTTGAACTTGTTGACATCTATTGTTTACACTATTTTGCACTTCACAACCAATATTAGAGAAAAAATTACCAAACTTATTTACAATTCCACTCTAATCTTCACGGACGAACCCCTCAAGTTGTACTTCATCCCCCCCAGTATCAGCACTCCCACCAGTTACTTCTTTAATCAGTTCCCACGTTTCTTTCATATTTCCTTTACTATTTGAAAACTTACTATCATAATATTCAGCCATCGCTTTGCGCCGTAATTTGTTCACTAAATTACGTTGCTTTTTAAACAACTCAAATGAATCATCACTTTTATCATCTAGATATCTTTGATAAAACTCAATCCTTACCTTTCTTTCTTCCAGTATTTCACTTGTTATCCATGGTTTACGGGGTTTAAAAAGGTATTTTAAGGGATTTAAAAAGACTGGAGGAGGGTCTTCTGCTGAGCTTTTCTAGTTGGATAAGTTATCTTAAATGGGAATTTCAACTCCTGTTGAAGCAACTTGATTTTTCCACAGGAAAAGAAAACTCGTCGCCAATTTCAAATTGTGCTTGAGGTGTGGATTTTAATGGAGGTAGTCAGAGGTGGACATGTGATACTACTGACAGCTTAATGCAATAATTTAAGTTTTGTTGGTTAAAGAAATGGTAAAAAAAAATCATGATACAAGAGTATCTGAGTGAAGTGGACAGGTGGATTCAGGTACAAGAGGGTGACCTTAGGCTTAGGTTAGCGCCTTTCAGGACTATACTTACTTGCTAAAAACAAGTCTGTCATCTTCCGTAAATTTCTTGTATACTTGCTTTCTTGATCAGATTGTAGCTGGAGCCCATGTCTGTCTTAGAAATGCTGTAATCTTTGTGCGATCGAAAACGCGACTAAAAGTTCATTAATCAGCAACAAGCAAGATTACGCGAAAATTAAGTATTTAGCAAAAATTTTGTGTAGCATTTATGTAGCACCCTGTTCTCGAGAAAAATAGCACACTTTGGACAGGAGCAGGTGGCAACCCTGAAGATAGGATCTTGGTTAACTGCCTAGGTTGAGAAGCTGTGTACTGCATGGTTTTTGCTAACCATGTTTTCGCGAGGAACTGCTCAAGTGGAAGGAGGCAGGGAGGAAAGAACAAGAGGCCTGTCCCTCATCGTGCGTTGTTAACTCGACTTGTACTAGAGCCGAGATCGTGCATGCGAATGATTTGAAACTCGTGCCCAACCAAGTTACCATACCAATAGTAGGAACGGCGGTGCATCGTTCCCCCTTTTAATTGTGTTGCTCCTGGTGGAGCGTTCTCGATTGTAGTTCGTCGTTCCCGTGGTTAGTACGCGTTCCTTTTTGGTACGCATTCCTCCTGTAATGTTTCCATCCGTTCCTTTCCCGTTTATAGTCGAGCCCCAGTCTTAGCACAGGGGCGCAATACGAGCTGTAAATTGAGAGATTAAGTTTTGTTCGTCTTAGGTGGCAAGGCCATCCTTGGTGAAGCTGCGGGTCGTTCCGTTGAGACATCCTGGAAAGTTTACGCCTTCCACCTGGAGCCACGTGTTCTAAGAATACTGCAAAAATATCGGATTGGTAAGTTTCACAGTGCATCCGTGTTTCCCTGCTACTTTTCCGATTCACGACTATGCTTTTATTATTATCTAAGGAACATGTATCATCGACCAAAACTATGACTTTGACTAACACACTACATGGTTACTCTAGTTGACGAAACCCGGCACCTATCCATTCATTCTGTCCCTCCCTCCCCGATGAAAAATTTATCTGAAAATAGCAGTACGAAGTTGTACGAAACCGATGCTACTACATGCTTCTACTTCAAGGCTACCGTGTTACGGCATACTACTGCAAGCTACTATTAGCAAGACTGGATGCTACAATGGCACGACAGGGTGCTACTGGATACTACTACATAAGATTGGACTAGTCTGAGGCACATTAAATGATAGTATTCTTTGCTACTACATAGTATTACATGTAACTTTTTCGTACAACTACCATACAACTACGCAGGCTAAAAATTCTTCATCGGGTCGGGAGCTGCCCCCCCCCCCCAAAGAAAAATGGAACTTGTGGAAAAACCAAGCTCTTGGAAAAAACAAATTTTTCAAAAAGTTCATTTTTCCAGCTTGAGCGGCTTTAACCGTGAAGAGGAACCTTGGAGAAGTTTCATAACAAGATAACACGAGGATGCGCGGTTTCAACAGATAATGCGTAACAGATAACACTTAGGATGTTATCTGTTGTGTTCGAAAACGTTATGCATGGAATGTTATGCATAACAAGCTTTGTTAGGAAGAGCCAAAAAAGCATCTACTGACTGTATTCGTTATCGTCATGATGTCGGAAAACTCGGCAGATACTTTTTGGCGGTTTATCGGTTCTTCCTGATGGTAACGCTTATTATGCATAACATTTTGAAACACAACAGATAACATCCGAAGTGTTATCTGTTACGCATTGTCTGTTGAAACCGTGCATCCTCGTGTTATCTGTTATGAAACTTCTGACAGTGCAAGAAGGGCCGAAATATAGCTACAATAAAATTCAGCTGACGTTTTGCACTACCAAATATGATTTGCAGTCAGCTTGGGCTGAAGGAATTTTAAAGCACAACTCTTACTAGAAATGATCTTTTCGGTATAAAATGGATCAGAAAACACGAAATTCACGAATTTAAGTTTAAAGGAGAGAAACTAAAAACGACTAATAAATTCAAGTATCTTGGTTTTATACTGACCCCTAACGGAAGTTGGAGTACACATGTGAAGGAAATGGTGACACGGGGGCGAGTAGCTACCGCAGCAATATTTCAAAATCCAACATTGATGGGAATAAAAACATTAAAGATACACAGACACATTTTTACTTCGAAAATAATGCCGGTATTCCATTATGGTGCTGAACTGTGGGGTTTTGAGACAGCTCCACAGATTGAAACCCTACAGCTACAGTACTATAAGAGAGTCTACAAGCTACAAGCCCAAGCTACCTTGGGCTATTTACAATGCGAAAGCAAAGACTTGGCCAAATCCTACAATTTTGGCTAAAAATTATTCACATGCCTGAGAATAGACTACTAAAATCTGCTTATAATGAGCTTCTTCTAATGGGAAAAAAAAGGTCATGGCCATTCCAAGTTAAAGCCCTCCTAGATTCGGTGGGACTATCGTGTGCTTGGAACAATGGATTTGGACCCACATCGGAACCAGCATCTCTGTTAAAAGAAGTGTTAAGAGTATTAGAAGATCATGAAATACAGAAATGGGCATGTATTGTTAGTGAGGCGGTGACACTAACAAATTATAAACTGGTTAAAGAGAGTTTTGGACCAGAATTTTACATGAAGCTCAACCTACCAAAAACTTACCTCACGCTCTGGATCCAGTTGCGAGCGAACTGTCTGCCAGTACACGGGAAAAGTAAGTTTGACAAGAAAAAAAGTGTTTCCCCCAGTACGAACAGCCCCTGCCCACTCTGCGGTGAAGGCGATGATGACCTAGCCCATTTGGTTGCACTGTGCCGCGAACTCTCGTTTTTAAGGGAATCTTGCTGGGGGGGAAGGGAGATACTGTTTCCTGATATACTGAAGAGCACATCTCCAGGAGCAATTAGTGCATTATGTAGATTTGTGTTGCAAATTATTAAAGTAAAAGTTGACCGGGCGAGTGCAGTTATTAGAAGCGAAGTATTAATTGAGAAGCGATATTAGAAGTAATTATGAAGTTTTTTGTTTTGTTGTATGTATATGGCCCTAAGGCTTTAAATACAATATTATTAATACCATTACTTTCCACCTGAAACTAGCGATTCTCTTGTTAGCGCTTGTCCATTACATCCAGCCTCCCTGCTCTCCGACGCGGCGGCTGGGCGCAAAAGATTTGAAAACTGAACGTGCCTTGGGTAAAAAGTGGGAAAACTAAGCAAATAAGAGAAGTAATAAACAGAAGATTATCACATCCTTATGTGTGAAAGAGTTGTCAGCGGACAATGAAGATTCCGGTAAACTTTTCGTTGGGTGACGGGAAAACTCGGCAAGGCCGAAAAAGCGCTAAAAATTCATAGTTACGAAACGAACCAATGGAGAAAGGTGGGGATTTTTGAAGCTTATAATTCCAAATAGGAGCTAAGTATGTTATAAAAGGCAGAATAAGCAAGAAAGGTCCTTTAACTTATAAATAGTATGTATAAGGTCTTGGTAGTAGGGATAGACGGGCGGGAACACTCCTGTCTAGTAGTACATTCAGCTGTAGATGTAGTCAGTCCCCTCCTTTTTTGGAACTCTACCTAGTTCGTGAACGATCTTTGAAACAACTTCGAACGTTTGTCTTTCTGAGACTTCTGTTTATATAAATCTTGCTACTAGTGAAGATGATGTACTGGTTTGTTTTAGTTTTCCTGGATTTGACGGTGATACATTCGTAGGTAATCTAGCCGAAAACACCTCGGTTCCCATGTCGGACGTCGAGGACAATGCGGACCCATACGTAGCAGATCCCCAGCGGGACAGTAGACTTGTTGTCCATTCACATAAGCCCTTCTGTGCTGAACCCCCAACGGATGTGCTGATTAGCCAGTATCTGACCCCCAAGTAAGTAGCGGACCTCCCCCTATTTTTTTCTAATATAGAATACAGCTCATCCCAACGTTATTCGATATGGGACGAGTTAGGAAACCCTTCTGCCCCTTACCTATGACGGATGCGCGGATTCGTCAGTACCCGACCTCCGAGCAAGTAGCAGACCCCCTCTCCCACTTGCGGACATTATTCTTATGGAATAGATCGGTGTTCAAGATGGGAAGGGTTGGGAACTCCGCGAAGAGCCCTCGGCGTGTTTGCTAATTCGCCAGTAGGCTACCTGACTCCCAAGTAAGTAGCAGACCCTTCACCTTACGCGTTCTAGAGAAAGAACTTCAGTCGGAACCATGGCTTGTCAGTTCTGCTGGCTGGGCAAGAAAGCTTGATGTCTTTATTAATTAGTTCCCGCATCGCATTAACGGTGCATATTGGCCAATTATGACATAAGAGTCCTGGACCCTTAACGAGGGTTTGGTGAGATTCCGGAACAGCTTTCCAGCGAATGAAGCAAATCATGCCCGATTCCTGGAACTGCTTTTCGCTTTCGCTCTGTTAGTTATCGCGAACACACACCGAGAGCTGAAACCGCCGATAAAATTTTGAATTCCTAACTTTTATAATAAATAATTGGAAATCTGCTTCATTGGATCCGTCCATTCTCGTCATCCTTAATGACGCTTACCTTATTTTTTCCAGACTTTCGATTTTTTGCCGGTGTGTTCAACTTTCCGCGAACCTTCGGTTTCTGAACTTTCTGAAATCAGTTTCAAAGAAGGCTGCTTCGGTTTCCAAGCCACAAAATAAGTGGTTGAAAGCTCGGCAACAGCGCGGAAACCATTGAAAAGTAATTCCGATTTTACCTTCCAGCTGGCGAAAACCCTTATACTCTGCAAAAGTTTAAAGCACAACTCTTTACCATTACTGCCCACGTGAAATTAGCGATTTTCTGGTTAGGCTTTGCCAAGAAGGGCCGAAATATCTCCGAAGTAATTCCAGTTGGCTAGTGTAGCTCCACTAAGCAGGATTTGCGGTGCTGAAATACAGTAGCTGCATGCTTATTTGAACACTTCTTTAACTGTTTCACTACCCTGGCTTTGTTACTTGCTTTCAGAAATTGAGTTAAATTCTATTTTATTTTGAATTAAAGAAAGGGTGTTTCTTCTTTTATTTGACGCGTCTGTGGGTTCGAACCGCCATCTTCTTGTTTGAAGGTGCGTTTCCCTTGTCAAGTATTCAGACTGTGAAAGGAAAACCAGGTGGCAGTTGAGTGACCTAACAGCAATTTTATGGCACTTGCCCTTCGGCCAAGTGCCATATAGCGATCACAGTTTCTGTCCGTCCGTCGGTCGGTCGGTCCAGGTTTTGCTAGTTCGGGCACTTCCACATAAGCTAGGACGATGAAACTTAGCAGGCATATCAGGGACCCCAAAATGATTTAAGTTGGAAATAGTCACTGCCCGAATCCGAGCATCTGGGGGGGAGTGGAGGGAGGAGGAATCCGTAAAAGTGAGGTATTTTTAACTTACGAACGGGTGATCTGACCTTAATGAAATTTGATCTGTAGAAAGACCTCGTGTCTCAGACGCCCCATTTTAAATCTCGGCCGGATCCGGTGACATTGGGGGGAGTTGGAGGGGGGAACCGGGAATCTTTGGAACACGCTTAGAGTGGAGGGTTCGGGATGAAACTTGGTGGGAAGAACAAGCACAAGTCCTGGATACGTGATTGACATAAACGGACCGGATCCGGTTACTGCGGGGGAGTTAGGGGAATCCGAATTTCTAGTGATCCCGCGAGTTCGGTACTTCCTGATGTGCTAGGACGACGAAACTAGGCAGGCTTGTCAGGGATCCGACTGTATTGACTTGATAATGTAGTTTCCCCGTTCCGACCATCGTAGGGGGAGTTGAGGGATGGGGAATCCGAAATCTAGTGGCAAGCTCAGATATCGAATGGGTGATCGGATTCAGATGAAAATTGATATTTGTTACACCTCGTGCCTCAGACGTTCCATTTTAACTCCGGACCGGATCCGGTGACATTAGGGGGAGTTGGAGGGTGGAACCGGAAATATTTAGAAACGCTTAGAGTGGAGGGATCGGGATGAAACTTGGTGGGAAGAAAAGCAGCATTAGCCCTAGATACGTAATTGACAGAACCAGATTGTGTCGGGGCTCTGAGGGGGGGAGCTGGAGGAGGTTTCCCAGCATTCCGGTGATCGCGAGTTAGGATACTTCCAGATGTGCTGATGACGATAAGACTTGGCATGCATATTAGTGATCCCGACCAAATACACTTAAGGACAAGACTCATTGCCCTATTAAAACTTCCATTCCTGGATCAGACAGTTTTTCGAGGAGTTTAGGGAGGGGGAATCCGGAAAATACTGACTTCCGTAGGTTGCGAACAAATGGTCCGATTCAAGTGAAACTTTATGGGTGATAAGAACTGATGACCTAGATAGGCAAAGCATGTGTCCAAACCCCATGCGGCCATGGTTGGGGGGGTTGGGGGAGTTGGGGGGGGGGGGGGGGGAGGGGGTCTGAAAACTTTGTGACATGCACCAAAAACAAACGGAGGGGTCGAATGGGATGCAAGTTGGACAGTACCAAGTTTATGCGGCCTAGATTTGTCATTTGGTGTCCGAACCGGATCCGACATAATTAGGAGGAGGATGAAGCGGAAACCGGAAATTTATAGATATGCTCTGATTCGAGTTAAACTTGATGGACGGGAAGAGGAGATGTTAGAGATGCGAAGTTTATGTGTCCGAGTCGTATTCGGCCACAGTGGGGGGACTTGGCCGGAAATGTTGTGGCTCGCATAGGGGTCAAACGAGTGGACTGATTTGAATGAAACTTGGAAAGCAGAGAGACCGTATTCCCTAGATGGCATAGTTTAGGGTCAGGGCCGGATCCGAGCACGGTGAGGAGGGGTACCAGATTTTCGGGAAAAATGCTCAGATTTACCTTCTCTTTTCTCGCACCACCTACTCGTAACAAGTGCCATATGAGCTCGTAGCTCTTGTTTTTAAATACAGCGGTGCATGATGAAGACATGAATTGCCGCATTTTGCAGTAAAAATATGCCTGGTTTGGGTTTTTAGCCTTTTCTTCGGTGGTGACCGTTCACTGTTCGGGGACGTTCACATAAGCTTACATCTACTGTAGGCTACGTATCCCATCGTCACATTTTTCAGATGGCCATTCACAAGTCAGCTCGTTATAAATATATGCACGTTTTTCCAGTGAATTGTTCTACGTCCGGAACCACCTACCCGTTCCCCTGGTTGAACCCTCTGAGTACGAACTGAAGGTGACTGGAATGGAGATTCAAGAGAAGTTGTTCACGCTAGATGAGCTGAAGAGCTTCCCAAAGCAGAAATTCATTACGACAATTATGTGCGAGGGAAACCGAAGAGCTGAAATGAGCCAGGTCAGTTTTGTTTATCTTTCGGGTTCACAGTTCGCGGTGGTGGGGCCAAAAGTTAAGAAGCCTTTATAGTGTACCCGATTTGTCGCGTCCCGCAGTCGGAGAAGAGCGAATCCGATCATGAAAGGATTCGAATCCGAATCCGAACTTAACCAAAATCAAATCATGTACATCGGTTATAGCTTAAAAATCAGTGATGTGGTTTCGAAGGTGGTGGATAAGGCTAGGTCTTGAATAGGGTCACTGGGACCTTGTGGATAGCGTGGAAGTCCTCTGAAGAGCGGCGGGCTTGACCTTAGGTTTCACTCTCAGAAATCAGTCAACAAACGAGGGGTAGGGATGTCCTAGGTAGCCTAGGGCCCAGACGCACTCTTCTCTTTCTCTCTTGATTTAATAAACGTATACTCAGCTACTATTTAAAAAAAAGTCTCCAACAAGATGGTAATGTTAAGATGGCTACCGGAACTGATGATGCTGATGACCTAGCATCATCCAGGTAACAAACAATGTCACAAAGACGATTAGAGATAGACGCCATCTATCGTTTACACCTTAGTTGGGAATAATAACGGAATTGGATGGGGCCCTCTGAGCCACCACAGTCACGAGGTGACAAAAAGCCCTGATACCTAAGGTAATCGGATAACTTGATAGGTTACAAAAGATGGTTGGTGGCGGAGACCAAAAAGTTGGATTGCCTAGCCCATTGTGTAAAAATTGGAATGGAAGCTGAAAGGATGTAGACTAGAAGTTTTAGCGGATTCGTAAGATTGAGGATTTGGAATCCGAATCCAGCCTGACAAGCAGAAGATTCGAATTCGGATTCGACTTCATGCCGGCCAAAAGGACGAATTCGCCCATCTCTGGCCGCAGTCGGATCAACTGGGATGACGTAGGTGTGTGTTTGGGGGGGGGGAGGGGGGAGAGAGAGACAGATGTATAAACGTCGCTGTCCAATAGTTATCTTACTTTTTTGTGTTTCTTTCTGTATGTTTTTAATTTTTCATTATTTATGTATTATGACGCATATTAGATCATCATCGTTCCTAAGGTTTATTCTCGCTGTTCCCTGAGGACTCTTTTTGAGCGAGTCCCCGTGTTTTTGTTTATCCGATTATCATCATTATCATCACGAAAGGTCTCCCTTTGGGACTTGGCGAGGAGTCGATTTTGGAAGTTGTTGTTCTTGTTTCTTATGGCACTTGCAGCTTCGCTCAAGTGCCATATACAGATCACTTTTCGGTCGGTCGGTCGGTCGGTCAGTCGGTTAGGCCACTCTTCTCGAGTTAGGTTACTTCCGGAAGGGCTAGGACAATGAAACTTGGCAGTCATATCAGGGACCCGAACAAGCTAACTTGGAAATAGTCACTTCACCGGTCCGACTACCGTGGGGGGAATGGAGGGAAGGGGAATCCGGAATCTTGAGGAATGTTTAACTGTGGAACGGGTTATCGGATCTTCACGAAACTTGATATTTGGAAAAACCTCGTGTCTCGGGATGTCCTATTTCAAGACCGGACCGGATCCGATCAGTGGGGGGAAGTCGGAGGGGGAACCGGTAACCTTGTGACACGCTTAGAATATACCGATTGGGAAGAATTTTGCTGGGAAGGACAAGCACAAGAACTAAATACATCAGTGATAGAATCGGATCGGATTTGGGCACTGTGCTAGCTAGCTAGAGAGGGGGGTCCGGAATTCCGGTAATCGCGAGTTAAGGTACTGCCAGATGTGCCAGAACGATGAAACTTGGCTTGAACATTAGAGACTTGACATGATTGTCTTAGAAATAGTCATTTACCGACCCGAATATCGTGGGGGAGTGGAGAGAGGGGAATTCGGACACTTGAGGCATATATAACTTTTGAACACGTGATGTGATCTTAACGAAACTTGATATTGGAAAGACTTCGGGTCTCGGATGTCCCATTTCAAGTCCGGACCGGATCCGTTGAATATGGGGGGGGGGGGGGTCGGAGGGGGGGAACCGCAAATCTTGTGACACGCTTAGAGTAGAACTTGGTGAGAAGAACAAGCACAAGAACTAGAATCATCAGTGATAGAACCGGAACGGGTTGGGGCACTCTGATAGGAGCTAGGGGGGGGGGGGGGGGGGAATTCCAGTGAACGCGAGTTAAGGTGCATCCAGATTTCGATGAAACTTGGCTTGGACATTAGAGACTTGACAAGATTGGCTTAGAAATTGTGACTTCTCAGATCTCAGAGATAACCGCAAAACACAAAAAATACTTTTAAGCAAAGTATACATTTTAATCATCTCCATGAGCCCATGATCATTTTTGTCTCAACGATTTTGCTCAAACATTAATTTTTAGCACCCTTGACGTGCGTATCTTAACCGAAACTGAAAAAATACTTTTGACCTAATGATATATATTGAGGATCCGCAAGGGTCCGTGATCATTTTTGCCTCAAGGGTTTTGCTTACAAGTGAGTTCCTTAAAGTACGAACAATAATTTTTAGCAAAATATACAATTCATCATCCAACGATGAGCTTATCATCATTTGTGCTTTAGAGTGTTTATTACAGATGAATCTCTTGCTCCCTTAAAGTTCGCATCTTAATCGAAAAGTCAAAAAAATACTTTTTACCAAATCATGTATATGCTTGATCCCAAATTCCGCGTTTTTTCTCGGAATCCGGGACCTTCTGCGGAATCCGGGCGCCTTTTTTGCCTCTTCGTTGC
The DNA here is from genome assembly GCA_030848855.1 of Branchinecta sandiegonensis. Lineage (NCBI taxonomy): Eukaryota > Metazoa > Arthropoda > Branchiopoda > Anostraca > Branchinectidae > Branchinecta > Branchinecta sandiegonensis. The sequence continues at coordinate 24,789,176 of JAUPMV010000001.1, read as the reverse complement.
CTTAAAATCCTGTAGTTTGTGTAGCAGCAAAAAATGAATGTGTAATTTTTATAGTAGCTATAAGAAACTGAAATAGAAAACATTGTAACGGCCGCTTTGATGAACTGTGTTTACACACGGGATTATTACTAATATAGACGGATGTGTCGGTGTAGAACTGAGCCCGTTCGGTTCAGTCAGTTTTACCAGGTCAGTCTCTTTCTTCAGACCAGAGCATCCAAGGGTACATTTCTTCGTATTTTAGGTTAAGAAAATCAGAGGGACTATATGGGGCACTTCTGCCGTTGGAAACGCCGAGTGGAGTGGTGTTCGGCTTTTGGACGTCTTGAAGTTACTGCGATGGAACCCAGAAACCACCAAAGTAGCACACATTCAGGTACCTTTCTCGACATTTCTGGATAGACGTTCTGTATGTGTTCGAATAATACATTAAAGGTAGCCTATGTTACTTTGGACATCGCTTAATTTCGGACGGTGTCATAGAACATTCAGACCTAACAAATAATTTCTAATACAGTACTGGGTACAAACAGTACTTTAAGTAGAATAGTTTCAAAGTAAAACCAAAAGCTGTTCTTTCTCGTAATCTTTTGATTTTTTCGCTTAATAGCTCTTTGACCTTCCCGCCCGATGTATCCCAACAAAAGAAAAATAATATTGAAAAAGAAACAGGAAAACCGGATTGGAGAGTTTCATTTGACTCTTTAAGAAAGCCCTCTGCTTATGTTTTGTTTGTCGGACTAACACTTTCTTAGTTTACTGTTTCTATAAGACTGTTCTAAATGTAAGAAACAAAACTATCACTATCATGTTTGGTACACCATCTTTCCACCATGTGTATTTCCAACTTGCAAAGGCTGTGATGACTATTTTTAGATAATCAAGCAAACTTTGGCAATCGAGCCACTGGTCAAGAAATTAGCCCGCCGGGAATATTTCCACACGGGAGGTTGATCTTCCGACAACGTAAAGAGCGTTCCGTTGGAATCGGCTGGTTTTCCTATGAGGTGTGGTGGGTTTCAAGTGTATAAATTAATCAACTTTTTTTAGTAGTGGTATAATAAAATTTGGTTTTCCATCGTAGACTCTAAGTTCTGCTGATGGTCATTTGAACAGAAGGCATAACTTTGGCAAAAATAACACACATCCACCTTATTCATCAGATTGTTTCATATTTTACATTTGACGGCTAGAAAATGAACATAATTCCATTATCGAGGTTGAGCGGTTTGAGCCTGAACAGGACCCTCCGTTTACCGCTGTCCGTGTGCGGCTCCGTGTACCCGCTCGCCACAACATTTGCGATTCCACTCGGAATCCGCACAGACGAGGGTGGGGAAGGGGTGGGCGGGGTCAGGTATGGGAAATCCCTGTTACACAATACTGTTATGAAAGACTCACAAGTATCACATTTGTATTTTAGCTCCCACCCGAGCAAAGCTGGCACCTGGATCTGCCATTGGCCATCAGATTATTGTAGGTGGCCGGTGCGAGGTGGAAGAAGGCATTTGTTTCCGTAATTCGCGTCTTGTAGAGACGAAGATTAGGAAACCGGATCAGACGCCTCACTTGTCTTTCCCTTGTAGTTGGAGGGACGAGATAAGGATCCTTCTGGTGTCCCCTACGGCTGCTCAGTGCCTCTTAAAACAGCTCTAAACAGCGATATCTTATTGGCCTATGAGATGAACGGGGAGCCAATACCACGTGACCACGGTTACCCAATCAGAGCGGTTGTACCCGGAGTAGCTGGAGCAAGAAATGTGAAGTGGCTATGTAAGTATTCTGTTATATCATTTCTTTCCACTGTTATATCATTTCTTTCCACCTTCTTCCGTGGTGACGATAAAACTACTGCCGTGTGTGGTGAAGATAAAACTATTGCCGCAAGCTTTCTTCTTGTTCTTCTTTCGACGTATGTTTGTTGTTTTAAAATTCTCGGGTTAGTCTTTGTATTTGTGTTTGTTTAGTTGTTAATTAGGTAAAAAAAATTTAATCAATCAAAATTACGAGGCGCAATTTTCTTATGCCACTGGCATGTCTGTCGCTTCTATGCAACTTGAAGTTTACAGTTGTCAGAAAAATTGTACCCTTACCTTACCTTACATTGACGGAAACCTTGTACACGTTAGAAGGTGAATTTCAGAGTATTCAGTCATGTCTTGGTAATTTTGGGAGAGGGTGGGTCCAGATTCCTCCTTCGTCAGCATGTGTCACATGTTGGTGCACCTGTCTCAACCAGGAAGTCGAAGCTCCTTCGCATTGGTGCAGCATCATACGGCTGAAAGCACGTTACTTTATACGGATTCTGTCATTCGGTCCCCTGCCGATGAAATCCTTGATCGATAATATTGAGCTTCTAGTCGTCCGCCATGTGTGAGATCAAGGGAACAGGACTGAATTTAATCCTGGCCTTACAGACACAGATTCCAGGCCTCAACACGTTTCGCTGGTTCCAAAGTCTTTTCTCGTCTGGTCGCGAAGACACAGTTTCGTTCGTTTTTGCAAAATCATTTTTCTCAAAGAGAGACAGAGACACTTATATTGATGAGAGAGCCAAGGTGTTTGAAGTTCTTTACTGTTTCTATCGTATATTGGCCTAAAAAGATGTTTGAGAGAGAGAGAGAGAGACGGGTTTAATGCAAACAACCGGCAGTGAGACACTGAAAGGGTTGTACAAAAAAAAAGGAACATGAATAAGCACTAGATAATTGTTCTAGCCATGAACGGCAGTGCCGAGCGGCGGTAGCGCTCCGTGTTACATTTCACCAGTTCAAGGCTTGCCCGCTGGCGAGTTTCGTACTGATGGATTTCTTCGGAGCGTTTTGGGAGCAGGGCCCGGAACCGGGCTGACTGTGATAGATTTTGACCAAATTTCATACAGGCCAGAAGTCTTCTACCGTCGAGTCTTTCCAGTTTTAGTTCAAGTAGTGCCTGCTCATACCCACGATAACCACTTCCAGTGATCAGTTTGCAGGCTCTCTTTTGGATTTTCTCAATGGCCTGTGACTGCTGGTTATCGAGGGATGAGTGCCACACAACAGACATGTATTCCAAGACTGGGCGAACGTAGGATACATAAGCTTTGAGCTTAATTTCTCGCTCCAGCCCAGCCTTGCGAAGGGCGTGCAGCATGAACAACCGTCTAGACCCATTCTTGGTTATTTCTTCGGTGTTTCTGGCCCATTTGATAGAGTCTTCAAGGCTAATAACCCCGAGAATTGACAGGGTTTTTTCGCACTGGATGCCACAGTCTTCTATTTCTTGCCTAAGGCGGCCTCACGATTCTCTTCCGTAGCCAACGACAATTGCTTGCGTTTTATTTCTGTTGATTTTCATTTTATTTTCACATGCCCAGTTTTCGAGTACACTGAGAAGTTCTCTGATCGAGCCTTCTGGGTCATCAGAGGTTACTATTATTGATAGGTCGTCAACATACTGGAAACATGTGTAATTCTGTATGATTTCTGGAATACTGTTGACGAACAGAGTAAATAAAAGTGGGCCGAGTTTGGTTCCCTGAGGCACACCACAATCGACTCTGTTCTCTTCCGATAAGATGTTTGAAACTAACGCTAGTGTCAGCGGTGGATTGATGGTAATATGCTTGGTCTTCAGATTGCTGATTCGTGTCACTCCGATGAGACTCCCTTGACGACTTCAGTTGAGAGTTTAGCCATCATGGCTTAGGAACCACCGAGGACCCCGTTGTCGGCGGTATAATCGAGGATAGTCAAAGAAAACTAATGGCTTATTTGCACGCTAATGTGATTTCTCGTAGCTCCTCATTATCCAGTCGATGACGAAATATTGCTGGGTTACTTACAACAGGCATCATGACCGTACACTGTACTCTTTGTAAAAATAGAATCGACAGTTCGCCATTGTCTGGATTCAGGCCCTCGTCTGGTTATCGTAAGCTTCGAAAACCAGAATGGTTTTCTATGGCATTACGTAGTTTTCAGGGCAGGGCTCATCAAAATTAAACTATACTGTCAGAAATTTCAAAACAGATGACTAAAGTTGCGCAGTTTCAACAGACAACACTTGGGATGTAATCTGTTGTGATTTTTGAAACGTTATGCTTTATAAATAAAATAGAAAAACGAGATTTTCGGGTTTTTTTTTTCTTGATCAGATTTTTGGATTGGGCCGTTTTCTGGGTGAAAGCTTTTGCGATTTCCCAGACGGATGGTAAATTGTAAGTATAAACAGAACTCAGAACTGTAAATAATCACAGATATGTACATATACACTTTGAACACGCACATTTTATCTTTCGTTATTTTACTTTTATCTGCATGTCGTTCATTCCGCATCGTTCTTCTGGTTTTTAGTTACATATCATCTTATTGTTTGTTTGTTCCGCATCGTTTTCTTGTTGTTATTGTGGTGGATTTTATGATTTAGTTTTGTTTCTTTCGCTGAGGACGGTTTGCCGGAAGTGCAACCGAAATATCCGAAATTGTATTTATCCCTCGCACATCATCTTGGAGGGGTAACTAGCTGATCAAGAAAAAACCCCGAAAATCTCGTTTTCTATTTTTTTTGAAATGAATGGTCAGCTTGGCTTCAAACCATATATATGTTATGCTTTATAATGCTATGTATCAAGTGTTGCCAGGTAGAGCCGAAAAAGCACCTGCTGACTTTTCCGATATCATGACGACAAACAAAAAATTCAGCAGATGCTTTTTCGGTAGTTTTCCGGCTATTCCTGCGAATGCTTTTATGCATAAAATAAAGCATAACGTTTTCAAAATCACAACAGACTACATCCCAAGTGTTGTCTGTTGAAACTGCGCATCCTTGTGTTATCTGTTATGAAACTTCTGACAGTGGAGTAACCAGTTGCTATATGGAGTACGGATTCGTCAGATAAGATTTACACAGTTTGCACCTCAATGATGTAGCATAAGTTTTTGTTTTTCAGCGAAAATTGTTCTCTCAGACCACGAGTCTAATACCCACTGGCAGCAAAAGGACTACGGGAGCGTCTGGCAGAAAGAAGAACACGTTTCGACGAGTTTGGATTTAGCACCAGCTGTTCAAGAAATGCCAGTGACGTCTGCCATTTGTAACGTGAGAGATGGCGACACCGTCAAGCTAGTGGATGGCAAATTGAAGTTAAAAGGTAAGCTAAGAGTCGTAGGGTAGCTAATCAGCCATATTTTGATCAATTCAGTTCCATCTATTTATAACGTGTAAAAAAAACAAGTGATTAGAGATTTCGTCTGGTAAAAATAAATATTGAATCCATATCTGAGGTTTGTTTCTCGCGGAAAACGGAAATCCTGGAAAGAACAGAAGCCCCCGTTTAACCTGAAGATAAAGATCGGGCTGCATTAGAATATTCTGCGAATTTTCAGCTAGAACTAGTATTCCTGCCGGTGGGACTCTGGACTTTATTGGAAATGGATCGGAATCTGAAAATCTCTATGGATATACAACAACTATTTAATTGTTTTCGATCGCATCCGACGTCAGAACACGTAGATTATGTTTTTCGTAATCGGTTACATTCAGCAGAACAAGAACGGAGTACACGAAAGAACACTAAAGAATGGAAGTTTGGTTGAATCCCTGTCTAACTTTTGGGATCCCAGAACGTAATTGTATGGTACCTATGACTTCGTAAAAGTTATCCGTCCGTTCGTCTGTTAAGCAAGATAACTCTCGAATGAGCTGAGATATAATATTTTGTTGAAACTTGGTATAAGGATTCTTCGTACCAAAGTAAAAAGTTCGTAGATGGGCTTTCTAGCCCTATATTTCGGGGTGGGGATTTAGATTATGGGGCTGTAAAAAATATATCTTGAAGCAAATAAAATGGTCGCTTTAGGGGCAAGAAGATCCGCTGAATCCATATAAAAGTCGAAGTTTTATCTGAGTTTGATTAGAGGTTCAATGTTGGGGTAGAAGAGACATGCTGAATCCACATCTGTAGATCATTTCCAAATAGTTCGCATGGAATCCGGTCGATAGCGGAAATGTAGTAAAAGTGAAAGTTTATATGAAGTTGATTAAAGGTATTATACGGTGGTCAGGAAACATACCGAGTCCGTTTTTGGGATCCCAAAACGCAAGTGGAGGGATCCTATGACATCGCAAAAGTTGTCCGTCTGTCCGTCTGTCCTAATGGATCTTTTGGGGGATTCTGGAAATCTGTCAGACTCGATTACAGTCCTTACTATGAAGTTAAAAATATTAAGTTTTGGGATCCCATCGAGCGTCCTGGATATTAATATAGCCTAATACTTTTTAGAATATTTGTTTGATTCAGTTGACGTTCATGATACGGCCGAGGTCCCGACACAACCAAAATTACAAGTAGAATACCTAATTTGAATTTCATCAATGGCGTATTTTTAATTTTATACGAAAGTGAACGATTGAAAATCAAAGAAATTGTTAAATACGTGGCTGCAAGATGAAATCCCAAATCTAGCTACTCATCTTTGTTTATCTGCAGCAGACAGTTTTATGATAGTGTAGCTGCTATATTTTAAAATTACATAGAGCTACCAAAAGTTTGAATGTCTTTCATAACTGTAAAAAATCACTTTGAGGTGCATCACGGTGGCGCAAATGCTCAGGCACAAAATAACCAATGGATCTACGCTATCAACAGTTTGTTTTCTCATCATCGTGGTTTTCATTATGTTTTCATTATTTCATTATTCATTATTCATTATATGTTTTCATTCATCATTCAGATTCGAATTTTGGGCATAGCTGGCGAAAATACTCATAGAGTTCTTATGTTTTGCTTTTAAGTTGCGCCCTCTACACAAAATTTAGTTCATGCCATTTTCTCGGATAGTTCCGAAAAACAGTTGGCTTGAATTATTTCCTAATTTTAAAATAAGGATTGATTATTGAAACTGATAATTTTAAGATATCGTTCGCCTAAACGTCAAAACTTATATCATTATCTCAGGTAGTTGGCTAAATTTTTCATTATCTATCCTGTTAACAGTATTTTTTTTCGTCTGCCATAGATATTAAATGATTTTTTTTTATGGCAAAAAAAGTAAATCTTTATTCTCACTTCTCCAGAGACGGATAATCTAACTGACGTTCTAAGCCTAGAGTGCAAACATTTGGAAGTATGCCCCTTCCTTCTTTAAGCTTGCACTATATTTTTAGTCCAAAATACTGTCGGTCCTTTTCTGCCTTTATTTGCGTCATCCTTGAATGTAGGATTGCACAACTTCTATCATCTCAGTGTACTTTAGCCCCTTATCTCGTCTTTTGAACTATTGGTAGCTGCGATTTGTTGGAAGGAAAAGGGCAAAACATAGACCTTTTTTTGTTTAATTTCAATTCGGCTTTCTTGGCGCGAAGTACGGCGATCAGAAGAACCAGCGTGAATAATTACTCTGTGGTCGCGACAGGCACTGGGTAGGCTCCAGCCCCAGTAAACAGTGTTGGAAAAAAAGAAGCGTCGCATGATTCAAGTCTTCTCAATTCTTCCCGGAATTATTCTTGATAAAACTAGGGAGTAGTGCCAAGGTCAATACCTTCCGTGCATTTCAAACTGGCCTTACCCGTAGCGCCGGTCACTACGTTCGGGAAATTCAAAGCGAGACGGAAACCTCAGGTTGGGAAACCTCAGGTTGGGAAACCTCAAGTTGGGAAACCTCGAGTACATCTAAGATGTCGTTTGCACACATCGAGGAAACAGGGAAGGGTTGCATCTTTTTTTCTGCTGTGTTCCGAATATTATATTATCGGAGCCAGCGCTGTTAGACTACTGATTGAGTTTCAGTATGGACGTTCTCTTTCGCTAGTGGTGCTAGTGACGCTGCTATTCTAGTGCGTCACTTTTTTCCCCGTCTTGGCACTACTCCCTATTGTTATATATCTCTGTATTCCAGGCTATGCTTTCTGTGGCGGAGGAAGGAAAGTTCTACGCGTCGAACTCACCGCTGACTGTGGCGACACTTGGCACGCTGCCCAACGTGAACCCCTACACGAGGTTGAAAATAGCATATGGACACTATGGACTGCTGATCTCCCAATTGACGTAAGTCAGTGTTTTTCCCGTCATGACATAAGGCGTATTCTCGCCGTTCCCCGCGGACTCCTCGGGGAATCGAAGGGAACGGCGAGAATAGAGGGAGTCACTCCACGCGGACTCCGCGTACAGAAACAGCGAGAATACGGGGAATGCTTCTAAAATGGATTTTGTTCGAAAAATGAATATGCAGCTGAAAAAATTAGTCTAGATCCACTTTATTTTTGGTTTTGTTTGATTCTTTTTAATTAACTTTACATAGCACCTACAACAGCAAAAATTGATTCCCCTCCAAATTTGAAAGGGAGTCCTTTTCGATGATGGTGATGATAATCGGAGCATTCCCCGTCCGTGGGGACTCGCAAGAATACGGGGAGTGAGTCCCCGGGACAAAAAAAAACGCGGGGACTCACTCAAGTGGAGTCCTCGGGGAACGGCGAGAATACACCTATAAGTTCTTAAAGAAGAGACAAGATTTCTTCTTAAAGCACCTCCAGCACTCTTAACTATTTACCTAATGGTTTAATACTTAAAAATTTGGCTTTTAACAAATTACCCACAGCTTTGGCTCTTTTAAGCTAAAACAAAAAGCTCAAAAAAGTGTTTCCTTTTGAGCTAAAAGAATTTAAATAACCGTTTTTTCTGACGACGGAGCTACTTATTTAACAGTCGTCGGGAGAATGATCCGCGTTGAAAATAGCGAAACAAGGCAAGAGTGAAAGTCATCGAGTTGTTGTTGTTGATTGGGGGGGGGGGGAGTCCGACTCCAGCTTCACCCAGACGCATACACTATAAGAACTGAACGTATTCACTTGAAAGGGAAAAAAAATTGAGAACTAAACACATAGAATAGGGTCCCACTCGTAATAATTCAACATATCTACTGGGCCTTACGTTATAAGGGTAAAACACGTTTTCCGCAAAACAGTCTTTTACAAAAAAAGACAAAAAATACTGAGCACACAATGATGAACCTAACAGGAGTTATATCGTAACAAATTTATATTCATCAAATTTGTCCAAATATCGGCATAAACTCTCAGTTTTAGGTTGATTTCTATTCTTAAGATGCTTAGAACAAAAGACCAACCCGACTAAAGCATCAAACGTCCGTTTTTCCGTAGAAGCCGAGTATCTTCTCACAGGTCTTTCTTCTTTTCGTCACACAAAGCTGGCAACCAAGTCTTCGCCCGTTATTGCTTTGTTTCCAAAGGCTGTTTTGCTGTTTTTATCGCACTTGACCTTCTGCCAAGTGCCATAGAGCGATTGCAGTTTCTGTCCGTCCGTCGGTCTATCTGTCTTTCAGTCGCTCTGTTTGTCGGTCGGTCCGGTTTTGCTAGTTCGGGCACTTCCACACAAGCTGGGATGAGGCAACATGGCAGGCAAATCAGGGACTCGGAAAGATTTACTAAGAAATAGCAATTTCCCCAATCCGACCGTCTGTGGGGGTGTGGAGAGGGGAAATCCGGAAAATTGAGGTATGGATAACTTTCGAACGGGTGATCGGATTTTCATGGAACATGATATTTGGAAAGACCGCGTGTCTCAGACGACCCACTTCAAATGCGGCCTGGATCCGGTGACTTTGGGGGGAATTGGAGGGGGAAACCGAAAATTTAGGGAAACATGAGTATGGAGGGATCGGGACTTGGTGGGAAGAACAAGTCCTAGATCCATCATTGATATCCATCATTGACATAACCGGACCGGATTCGAGCATTGTGAGGGGGTCGTGGGGGGACAGAATTTTGGTGATCCCGCTAGTTCGGTACTTCTGATCTACTAGGACTTGGTAAGTGGAAAGATACTTGCGAGGGAGTTGGAGGGGCGTACGGGAAATCTCGTGACGTATAACAACCATAAGCCTTAGATACGTTCTTGAAAGAACCAGGTCACATCGGGCTCTTTTGGGGGAGTTGGAGGGGGTTTCTCGGAATTCTAATGATCGCGAGTTTGGATACTTACAGATGTGCTAAGGACGATGAAACTTGGCAGGCGTACTAGTGACTCGACCAAATAGACTTAAGGGACCGATACAATGGCTTAGGAAGACTTCCGTTCCCGGGCCCGCCATTTTGGAGGGAGTTTACCCGATGAAAAATTATCTCAAAATAGTATTATGAAGCTATACGAAAACTACATACTACTAAAGGAAGACTGGATGCTACTGGAGCAAGGCGTCCAGAGGGTCCAGAAACTTGCACAAAACCAAACGAATTGGCCAAATGTGATGCAAGTTGGACAGTACCGGGCTTATGCGGTCTAGATATTTTATTTGCCATCCAGACAGATCCGGCCACGATGGTAGGAAGATGAAGCGGGAACTGGAAATTTTCAGATGTGCTCCGTATCGTGATGAACCTGATGAATGGGAAGAAGAGATCTCAGAGATGCGAAGTTTATCTGTCTCAGTCGTATTCGGCCACAGTGGGGGGAGCTGGAGTGAGAGTCCCGGAATTTGTCTGGCTCGCTTAGGTCAAACGAGTGGATCGATTTGAATGAATTTGAAAAGTAGAGAGGTTATGTTCCCTAGATGACATATTTTAGGGTCCGGACAGGATCTGAGCACCGTGGGGGGGGGGGGGGGGGTAATATTCAGATCTTAGAGAAACTTGATAGGGGGTTAGGGTAGATGCTAGATGATACATATGGGTCCAAACGAGATTCGGCCGTGGTAGGGGGGGGATTACCAGAAGTAGTGTGGCACGTATATCGCCTTATATTTCCTATATTTGCCCTAGGTGATTCGAGATGAACGCCGGAAATGCTCAGACTCGTGTGAAACTAGATATCCTATTTCTAGCTCTGATCCTATCGGGATTGAAGGGGGTAGTTTGTGACGTTTTCATCTTCTTTCTCGCACCACCTACTCGTAGCCTACAAGTGCCATAGGAACTCGCAGCTCTTGTTAAGGTTTACTGCTGCTTTTACAAGACTCTTGCAATGATATACCCAAGTCTTGCTCTACATCTGCGCAACGTAAAGGCAAAGAACGCAACATCAAACAAGGTAATAAGACAGCGAACCGATGGCCAACTAGGGTCTCAAACTCAAAACCCACAATAAAATTTGTATCAGTAAGCAAATGCTACGGGGTAGAAAATAAATCTGTAAAAGTGATAAGATGATGAATGAATACTAAGCAAGAACTGAGAAAAAAATCAATGGGTATAGTTACTGGCTCGGTTTCTTCAAAGCTTTCACCTGAAATCAAATTTGTCGCATGGCCTATATTGAAAGGCGTTCCACAGCCTTTAATACCGGCACTTTTCAGGCTGCTCCTGGTGAGGAGGTCGAGATTTGGGTGAAAGCAGTAGACGACTGCTTCAACTCTCAACCAGAGAAATTCAGAAATATCTGGAATATGCGCGGGGTCGTCTGCAATGCCTACAACCAAGTGAAAGTTAAAATATCTACGTAGATGTTCGTTTGAGGGGGGGGGGGGGCAAAGAAAAAAGGTAGGTCTACGATGTAGAGATATAGATAGTTATATATATTATTAATTCGACATCAACAACCCTTATACTAACGATTTGAAATAAATTGGATACACAAAACGATGCAAACCACTGTAAAAAAAGGTGGCCCGAACAATGGGTGCTGAACAATGCTACATGCTGGCTAGGCCTGTGAGTGTAACGCTTGGGGCGATAGGCGGTCTGGGGTCGTAGATCTTCTATCGGTAAGCAGGTAAAAGTGGATGAGTAGATTGGGAGCCAAGAATTTTGGCGTAAGGATGCTGGATCGAGTAGTCATGTAAAACTTGAATATCAGTTTTTCCTCACGTCAGTGAAGCAACCAGGGGCGTCGCTATGAGGGGATGGAGGGTGTTACCACCCCCCTCGAAGAAAGAAAAAAGCTAGAATGGGCGCTCGCAGAGCGCCCGACCACAAGAATTGAGGTAAAGTGGGCGCTTGCAGGGTACCCGACCACACAAATCCAGCTAAACTGGGTGCTCAGCCAGGAAGCTAAATGGAGGACTGGCAGTGCGCCTGAAAAAGTCAGTAGGGCTAGTTCATGGTTACAAGAAACTAGGTTAACATCAGCTTGGACATTGGCGGCGCTGGGTTCTCGTGCGTTTGAGACTTAAGGAACTGCATTCTTAGTCGCATGTTTCGAGCTTGCCAGATTGACATAGAGAGGCGGGCTATTTCTAGTCATTCGGACAAGAACAGATTTCTTAATCATGTTTTGTCAGAACTAGAAGTATGATTGACAAATTTGAGCTTCTGAGACCGACAAAAGACGGTTGTCAAATCATGGATTTCGTCCTGCAGCGCACAGTTCAACAGGATCTGGTGTGTAACAATATCTCTCGATTCAAGCAAGAATCAGGCTGATTTTGCTTGTGGCGTACCTTTTCAAGAATTTGTTAGTTTCATCCAAAGATACTTTGTATTTAACAGAAAATAATTTTAGAATAAGAATTGTCCTCCAGTGCGACGTTTAAAAATAATCGACTTTGTCAGCATTGAGAGAAGATGCTATGACGGGCCGGATTACTGTAACACGTCATTTGATTTTTATTTGTTTTCAACTGTAAATTCAGAACAAGTCTGTTCTGTTTCAAGTTTTTTTTCTCTGGATGAACAGTAGTTCTTTTTCGGAAAGGGACGAATTTCCAGCCAAATGTCTCATATTAATCTGGATTCGTCTTAAACAAAGATAGACTGGCAGATCCGTGCTAAGTGCCCCTTACTTTCATTTGGGATCCGAAAAGACATTCTGATCATACCGGATTCCACAATATTTGCCTGGGGCTCCTTTTGTACTAGGCTCTATTTACTGGAAGGTCGCATCCTTTCATTTGTCTTTTAGGCTTGAAATTTCGAGACTTGGGCCACATGTTTTCCCGAAAAGGGCATACCTTACTTCAAAAATGTAGACTGCGGCGCTCATTTTCATTGTCTGATATGCAGCCATTAGAAACTGCTGCGGGTCGGACTACTGCGGAAGGGAATTCTTCCTATTACGAATGACGTTCACCTTAACCGTATAATACCAGCTTTAATGTTTCTTTAAATTCGTATAATTCCCCGCATGTGCAGCTATTGTTTCTAACTAGCATGACGCGGCACATCTGCCAGTCGTATATTTTGACGTAGTCACCTCCCATGCCCAATCCCTTCAAACCGCCCCTGAGCTCTTGAGATACGACTAGGCTTCTTCAACGCTGGCAGGTATCACGAGTTTTATTATTACATATGCGACGAAATGCTGAAACGGGCGGTAAGGCGCCGACAGGCGCCTTGCCATACCCCCCCCCCCCTTCTCGAGTTTTGGCTAGCGACGCCCCTGGAAGCAACTAGGAACAGATCTAGAGTAAGTACCAAGTTTTATTTTAATCTAGACTCGCTAATTATTTATAGACTACGACCCTCTGATTTTTAACTTTATACTATAACCTAGCAGTTCTGAATCGAGTAATTTCATATTTTTCTTACATTATTATACTATAGCCTTCCCCTCTATAGAGGACTTTATAATCTGTAAGATACAATGAGCTAGCCCAATTAAGAGTTTTTGGCTTTTCTGAGTTTAGTGTAGTACAGCCTACCTTTGAAGGTTTTATATTTTAATTTTGAGTACACCATAAACTACTTTTAAGAGTTTTACTTTTTCGGATCCCAAAACGTAAGTGGAGGGATACCTATGACATCGCAAAAATTGTCCGTCTGTCCGTTTGTTAGCACGATAACTATCGAAGGGGTTGAGATATTTTGTTCAAATTTGGCACGGTCACTCTTTGGGTCAAAGTACAGGTCAAGTTCGAAGACGGGCTCTGTAGCTCTATATTTAGGGGTGGGGGAGTGGTTTCAAATGAAGGGGCAAAAATAATATTTTTTAAAAGCTATTGAGATGATTGATTTGGAGGTAAGGAGACATGCTGAATCCGAGTATGAAAGTTATTTTCTTTCCAGACAAGTAGTTCACCCGGAATCCGGCAAAACCGGAGACAAAATCTGTCGACCAGTTTTCGGCTATAGCAGTCCTACCCCTTTATTCTCAAACTAGTATAGCGCTGCGCGTGGATGCCGGAATTCATTTGTTTATTCTGTGTGACGTCGGAGAGATATAGTGTAATCGAAGGTCGAAGTGGGATGTTCTTCAATGAGGATTCACTGATGAAGTACAGGTCAAGTTCGTAGATGGGTCCTTTAGTCCTATCTGTAGAGGAAGAGGAGGGTTTTCGAATTTACGGTAAGAACATGTATGTCTTATAAGCTATTCATTGAGGGGTAAGGAGGCCCGCTAAATCCACATCTGAACGGTTCATCACGACTTCGGCTGATACTGGAAATTGGTTGAAGCTCAAAACTGTTTCTGGAATCGATTAGAGATTCGGTATCGGGGCAAGGAGACATGCTGAATCCATTTTTGAACTTTGTTTTAACAGTAAAAACATTCAAGGAATCTGACGAAGACTGAACGGCGAAGACATGACCCAATCGTTTGAATCAAATGTTAGATTTTTGGGATCCCATCGAAACCTTTGGTCTTGTTGCTAATTGAGGCTAATTGAGGTCTATCAGAGCCTAGCGCTTTAGAGATCTTACTTTTCACTATTACCTCCACCCACAGAAACAAATCTTTAGAGATTTTCTCTTTTTCTAAGATACCCTTAGATACGTAATGGAAGCAACTGCCATTTAGTGATCGCAATTTCTGTCCTTCCGTCGGCCTGTCGCTCGGTCTGTACGGGTTTTGCTAGTTCGGGCACTTCCACATAGGCTAGGACGACGGAATTGAGGTATTTATAACATTCGAACGGGTGATCTGATCTTAATGAAACTTGTTATTCGGAAAGACCTCGTCTCTCAGACGAACCACTTCAGATCCGGACCGGATCTGGTGACTTTGGGGGGAGTTGGGGGCAGGAAATCTTGGGAAACGCTTAGAGTGAGAGGATGGGGATGATAGAGGATGAAACTTAGTGGGAAGAACAAGCACAAGTCCTAGATACATTATTGACATAGTCAGACCGAATTCAGACACTGGGGGGTGTAGTTCGGGGGGGGGGGGGGGGTGGAAAACTGGTGATTCCGCGAGTTCTGTACTAGTAGGTGTGTTATATTGCTGTCTTAGGGAATATGTACGGTTCTTACAGCGGGAATATATGAGAAGGTTTCTAAGGGATTAGGTACAAGGACTGGCAGATAATTCGAATTGTATTATATTTTATCACTAGTTACAACACTCAGTACATCGATAATCATCCACTACCAAAACACACCGATTCTCCGGGTCTTTCATAATCCAGTAGTACACTGTTTTAAATACTAATATCATGTCACATTTATAATAGTCCCACTTTTACCGCTGACACATCTCCTCGAATTTATCTTTAAATAGTCTTTTTTTTTACCACAAGGTACATTATCATCCCTCACCAAACTATAACCACATCAACCCAAAAAATAGTTCATCGAATATAGAGCTACCACTTCGGTAAAGCCGTTTGGTCTCAAAGCTTTTTCGTTTTCAGGATCGTTGGGCTACTGTACTCCTTCAGGTTTCGTTCTAGAAAGGAAAACTACGTTCTGATGTGGGGGAGATAAAGTTTACCCACCTTCTTCGATAAGTACTACTTGAAAAGGTTTAACAGAACATGTTTCCTTTGTGATTGTAATTTTCCTCGGACAGAAAGGAGTGGAACCAAAAGCGCATAGGCGAGTCATTCATGTTTACCATAGAGCGGTTCGTCTAATGATGTGAGGATGCTTCAGCACTTAGGGGTTCCAGCATATAACATCTGGGCATGTGTCAGTAGTGGTTGTTTTTGCTGTGAAGCGTTTACCGGTGCCACCAGTTTACATTTTATTAGAGCTATATTTCGAACCTTCTTGGTAAGGGTCCTCTTCAGATTCATCGCTCATTGAATATAGCTCTAATAAAATTTGGCTGACTTACCCGTTTTGCATCGTCAAATATTATTATTATTATTACTGTATTGGGACAACAAAAAATGTATAGGTATGAGGAGAACCCCCCCCCCCCCCAAAAAAAAAAAAAGATAAAACAAAAATAAACAGAATCGACTCACAGATACGATCTGGCACTTTTCATATGCACTCTTTACAGTTCTAGCCATTGTTTAGTACTGAAGCCCTTATAGTATGAGCAATCCAAAACTTGAAAGAAAAACACAACTGATTCTGAAATCTATATTATTCATTATTAAGAAAAAAATACTTTATATGCGATCCCAGTAAATATCTGTCGTAGAAAAACTGATCATCTTATGATATTTTACAATCCGATGATTGGTCTTATCGGTCGATTATCTTAGTGCTCAGGATCGATAACCGAATTCGATTTTTTTTTTCGATTGAGATGAATGTTACCCGCCGATTGTAGAATCGTTTTCCCAAATTTAAATTTTTCGATTGGGATTAATTAGGCACGTTGGGCGTATGATGAGTACCGCGGGAGGCGTTTTTTTTTCTAATTTAAGTAGCAGGAGCTCATATGAGTTTAAAAAGTCGATAGTTTGAGGTATAGTTACAACAGTTCTTCCCCAAAATCGAAGCTCGTGAGAGAAATGAACACCGTAATCAACATCATCATCATTTGGTAAGTAATTTACCTTGCTGAGTTCTGGCTTAACTTTTCTAAGGGGCTAATGAGGGACAGTATGAAGTGGTGGCCTATTCACTTATTGTAATGTAATGTAATGTTTATTTTTCGCACATTGTACAGGAAAGAGAAATGATGGTAGTATAAAAAAGAAATAAAGTAGAAAAGACACAGAAATAGATCACACAACAGAGAAAAACAAAGGACAAATCACAGAGGGAAAAATTACGCTTGTAGTTCAAAAATGTCAAAGAACAATCCCTTGCCAATCATGGCCACTCTTACTGCATTTTACTCGTTGACAAAGCTCATCGAGCTTTCGAATCGGGTCAACGATACCGTATTCCTTCATCATGTAGGTAGTGCGCGTCTAAGAAGGAAGACGAAAAAAGTATTTTGCGAATTTAAAGTAAATCCGTTTAATTTTTAGTCGGTCCGTATCATTTAATGTTTCAGAAAATGGAGCTATACGTAGAACATGGGGTAACGCAACACTGTTATATAATTTTGCTAATAGACTTCGGTTTAGATGGAACTGGGTTGAAACAGTTGGACCATAAGACCGAGGAATGTTGCTTTCCACGTTCTCAACAATAAATGCTTAAGTTTGTTTCAGCGTCTTACCAATCGAAATACCCAGGTACATCAGTTTATCATATAGTATATTGCAGCGTCTTACCAAGCAAAATGAAAAAAAACATCATCTGCATAACACAGGATACACATTTCTAGTCCCTTATGAATACAACACGATGGGAAGTTTGATTGGGCAGATGTCGTAGCGTTGCTATATATAACAAGTGAAGTGATGGCATCCTGCTTAACCCCAATCCGGACTGTTAATTCATCAGATAGTGCGGTCTTCCCCGGGATTCTTATTTTAGCTTTCATGTGACGATACATATTCAGCAATGGTCTAACAGTTACAGGAGAAGGACCTCGCTCGAGTAGTTCATGCATTAGTCAAGTTTTTGTCACCTATCTACCAAGGCCTTTGTTCGTTTGGCCGTTTTTGGCACGAAGCGGTTACTCCTCACTGTTCTTTTGACCGTTTTTGGACCAATGCTTTTCTCCTTTCTGCTCAGGCCTGCGGAGAAATGAGATTGGCAACTCCGACTTTAGTTGACCAGTCTGCTCAGGAGAACGGCGCCAGACTACTCATTACCAGGAAATGACAAAATTAGCAGAAAGGACAGAGCTTGGGAGAGAGGCCTTCTCTTTTGGCAAAAAACGCGACTATTGCTTGTGGGTGCAGAAGCGAGTCGAAAGCTCGACTTACATCGTAAGTACCAATTGCGAGCGGCTGCTTTATCAGATCAGCATCGTGTAAAATATTAGATGAGCATTTCAGGGCGTGAAAGCAGCCGAGTTTTGGCTGAAATCCAAACTGAAAAGCTGGCATGGAACAAATGGACCGAAGGCTCTCAATTATTAACAGTTCAAATATTTTTACAAAAACGTTAGAAACAGGGATAGGCAGGATAATTGGCGAAATCAAACCTATACAAAATACATCAGGGACAAAACCTGTACAAAAAACCATCTGATATAGTAAAGATAAATGCATAATAAGCTTTTCCGGCCCATTTAAAAAATGGAACGAGCACAATTGTGCTCGTTTCCGAAGATTTTCGCGTGGGGAGAAAACGCTTGAACTTATATTTACAAACATAGCCCAGTTCTACGAGCCTCCATCTGTTCTACCAGCCGTAGGTATGAGTGACCATGATACTCTAATCTGGAAACCGGGTAACACAGTGCTAATCAGAGACAAGAAGGTCATCACATATCGTCCTTTTACTTCCGAGCGAGTTGCCTGTTTCAAGGACTGGTTACAGCGTAAGAACTGGAGCGACGTCCTGAAGCTGAGTGATGGCAACCAAATGGTGTCATCACTTACTTCCGAACTCTACAGGAAGTATACTGAGTTATTCCCGGAAAAGTCTATTGTATGCAAACCACAAGGCAAACCATGGGTGTCCAAAGAGATGAAAGAGTTGATGATAGTTCGTGATAGTTTCTGGGAATGGGGCATGAAGAGTGAAGCAAGACGGCTTCGGAACAGGATTGTGAGTGCAACCCGCAAAGCGCGCAAAGAGTACGGAGAAAGGTGCGTAAATAAGCTCATGTGGTCGGATCCGCCCAAGTTCCACAAAAGAGTCCAAGAAATATTGGGACGTGAGCAGAAGCCGCTGACAATTTATGATGAGTCGGGTAATTTATTGTCAACTGATAACATAAACGATAATTTTGCTGCAATTTGCCGGTTTCACCCACCTCTTGATTCGTTGCCTGATTTGCCTGAAGTGTCTGAAATCCTAATTATTCAGCCCCAAGCAGTGCTGGAAAAGCTAAAAAAGCTTGATACACGAAAAAGTGGTTACCCCGAAGAAATTCCAGGTTCCCTTATTGTAGAGTGTGCTGTGGATATCAGTCCTGTGCTTACTGCCTGCTTTAATCAGTGTTGTATCGACGGGGTATTTCCAGATTGTTTCAAGAACGCATACATTACACCCATACCTAAACAGAAGAAATCACAATCTGTGTCTAATCTACGTCCGATTTCCAAGACACCGGTTTTATCTAAAGTCTTTGAAAGCTTTATTTTTGAACTTTATTGGATGATATTGAGGAAAAAATTGACCCTCAACAATTCGGTTTTAGGTCCGGTTTCAGCACAACTCATTATTTAATTCTTTTGATTGATACAATTTTAAAGCACCTTGAGTTACCGGATTCATATGCTGAAATTTTATTGAGTGATATAATTAAAGCGTTTGACAGTTTAGATCATAAAGTTGCGATTCGCGAAGCAAAAGAGATGGGGGCCAGTACATTTATTCTCCGGATGATTGCAAGCTTTCTGTCGGGTAGAAAACAAAGTGTTATGCTCACAAAAGATAAAATTTCCGAGTTTGTTCGATTTTTTTGTGGTGCACCACAGGGAACGAAACTCGGGCCGATTCTGTTTATTATTGTTTTTAATCGAGTTTTAATTGAAATTTCGAACCGTTATAAGTTCGCTGACGATTTGAGTGGTGTTGCTTTGAGGAATTTGAACCCATATTCTGTTGATTTATCTATTTCACAAATTTTCAGTATTTTAGCACATGACCTTAATGAGGTTAAATTAGCTGTAAGCCGCCCAAAGAGTTTTATTATGCGAATGTCGTTTCTGAAGAGGAAATTGCAAGACCTTGAAGATGTTGGTCTTTGTGAACGGAACGTAGCGAAAATACTCGTCGTTACGATCGATGATGACCTAAGATGGCACTCTCATGTTGACCAGATCATTTACAAGTGTTCTTTACTCCTTCGTTCGTTTTCAGTTCTCCGCCGGTTTGCGTTGCCTAAAAACAATAATGAGGTCTATTTATTGTACTTATATCAGACCTAGTGCAGAATACACATGTCCAGTTTGGCATCCCGGACTATCAGCATCGCAATCTGATAAGTTGGAAGTGATCCATAAAAGGGCTATTCGAATTATCCTTGGGATCTGACGACCCTGAACGAGCGAAGGCATAAGCTGACCATGGATTTTGGTTTGAAATGCCTCTGCTCAGAAAAACATCGGGATATTTTACCGGAGTTCGAAAACGGGAAGTGGACCCGGTACACGAGGGCAGACAAAGTCCTTGGGCCTTCAAAAACTTAAGCCCCCGCCAACGAAATCATCCGAGAGGTACCTGAATTCATTTGTCCCTTATTTTATTAAGCATTTTAACTCGACAATCTTTGAATGTATTGTATTATGATTGTAATCCGCTGTAATGTTGACAATCCGAGGCTAGCTGTATGCTCTTGTGGAGAAATAAAACGATTCTTATTCTAATTATTAGAAGGAGCACTTGCCATTCATTTTTCAGATAGCTTAGACCAAGATTTCACCTATGGTTGTTCTTGTTTATACAGCGCATCTGGTAGCAATTCGTCGTTGGACCTGTGAGCGGTGTAATTTTAACGCACCTCCCCGATGAGAGCATAGAGGGGAAGGTAACGCTTATAGTGCGAGCACACGACCAGGTTCTGGCGGTACCGGTCTTGAGTTCCTGCCTTATTTTCGCCACCCTCATCACTCCAATATGGAAAAGTTGAGATTCTTTCAACTGACTTCGCACTATCATAGAAAAGTTTCTACAAGATAATACAGGAAAAAATTTTATGAACTGTTCTTTCTTTTCAGAAAATGTTCTCCACACAACAAATTATCTCAGTCGATGATGTAGAGGAGACGATGACAAACGCCGAGGCCTCAACTTCGGAAACAATTACCCCCGTTTCACCATCTTTGAAACGGCCAACGCCTAGCTACCCGTCAGCAACAGATCAGTTTATAGCCAGTTCCGTTGAGTCTCTTATACTCCAATCAATTGAACTGCAGTATTTCAGGTTCCCCAGCATTTTAGAGTGTGAAATAGCAGAGATTGATTTTGGCAACAAAGGGGAAAGCTTTACACTTAGATATGGGACGCCACTAGTAGGTCCTTATCTATGGAATGTTTACTTATTTTTCACCACCGATAGTATTTTAATCTGGAAGGGCTCCCACTTTCTCAAAAAAAAATAATCATAAATTTTTTGTGTACTATGAACATGAACGTACCCAGGAGCCAAAAAGTAAAATTCGAAGGAATTAAGCTCAGTTTTCCCTCCCCATCTCTCCTTCTCAACCTCTTTGAGGTGAAGGCTCTTCCAGACAACTGCTTTTCGCACTACATTGGTTTGGGCGTGTATAATAATAAAATTGTCGTCATCAACTATTCAAAATGCAACTTTCTTACATGTCATACTATTTACAGTGAAATAGTATATACAATTTTTCAAATATTCCTCATGGGTATGGGTACCAAATCAGAAGTTTGCACATATTGACGAGAAAACGTGTAAAACTTGTTGGCTCATAACACGTGACGTAGCAGATGGTTTTAATCAAATTATTCAGCTCATACCCTACAACTTTAAAAGGGGGAATTTTGTTAATCTGGGTTATTTCACACTGCAAAATGTTGAGACCACCTGTATCAAAGTAGTTCTATTTCAAGAATTTTTGCAATATGTAAGAACTGAGGGGAGGGTTTTAAAGTCAGTCGTCATACGTGGCTTCTCAAATCGGATGAGAGTACTAATTGACACGTCAGGAATTGGGCTAGGCAAACATCTATTTAAATATACTCGGCTGGTGAACTGTCCTACTCCGAGGAGTTTTTATGAATGAGGTAAAGTATAAAATACATAACATCGAATGAAATGCTACAACAACGAATTATTTATTTACAATACTTTACACAAAAATGTATGACGTATTCGGCTCTTCGTTTTAGACTTGGCCTCCCTTTTCGACAGCAGAGGATTGAAGAGGGAAGGCTGAATCGAACACCAGCGACTTTAACAGCATCTTGTTCAGGAACCCAACAGAAGTGACGGAATGGCAGCGGCTAAAATTTTTAAAAACTTTACAAAATCGGGGAGGGGGATGTGAAAGTTGAGATTAAGGTAATGGGTAAAGGGAAATTCTGTAGAACAACATTAACGAATCTAACACTGTCTGTCAATGGAAATGATGAGAGAATCAGATATATAAATAGTAACAAAAAAAGTTTACCAAGCCTCCTGACAATTCCGAGTACTCTACTCTACTTCTAGTTAATTGTAAGTTTTCTGCGTGTGTGTGTGTCTTTATTTGATTTCATTTTATTGTTTTACATAAGACTCTTTTCCATCGTCCCTACTGTGTTTAAAAACAAGTGTAGGTATCAACTGCAATCCATAGGAGTTAATTGAACGCATCAGGAGCTAGTGGTTGACACAGATCCGACACCATCTTCGTAAAACCTACTATTGCTTGATCTGGGCAATTCAACAAGGCTCAGTAGATTCGTGCCAGCGTTCGCATGCCGATATCATGAAGATGATGGATCGAGACCATCCCACAACATTTTTGTTAGTGTCTTTAGTTTAATCGGTCCACTTCGGAGAACCAAGCTTGATCTGGGCTATTCTGCAAGGATAAAAGTGCCGTGCCGGAGTTCACAGGCCTACAAGTCGAATGTTACAGCACTTTTGGACACGTCTTTTGGTCTAGCAATGGGTCCAGGGCACTAATGGTCCAAAGTAACCCTACTAATGTGTTTATTTTCTAGGAGAGATCTGAGGACAACTACAATCACTCCTTTTCTAACATATCTGAAGTATTGTCAGAAAGGTATTGTCAGAAAGGTATCTTTCCAAAAGAAAATCAACAGCTTCCCCTCGAATGCCCTGGAAAAGCAAGGATTTGAACGACGGTTCAATCAGAGGCTTGACGTCAGCGAAGTATCAACGGATAGTCACATCAGTATTAGCACGCTGATGAGCGTGGACAAGCGCTTCAAGTCAGTATGAATTACATTTGTACGAAATCATACGACATAATTTGCGCCATTTATTCCAATTCTCTTCCGGGCGACGCTATAGAGCATCACTCGACATGTTGCATGGGCGGATGCCAGCATTATTCTTTTTTCTCCATTTCCGCAGCCTTTTTTAATTTTACCTGTTCAATATCCGACCTGTACCCGGTCCCAAACCGGAACCCGATCCTTTCCAATCCTCTTTCCTAGCATTTGGTAAGTTTTTTTTAGCCAGTAGCATGCTATAGTCATCCTGGCTGCTCTGCTTCAAAACCTCGCATATTACCAACCACAAGGTCACGTCACCTTTTTGGGATCCCAAAACGTAAGTGGAGGGATACCTATGATGTTGCAACAGTTGTCCGACTGTCCATCTTTCTGCCCATCTGCACGATAATTCTCGAAAAGAATGAGATATTTTAATGAAACTTGGTGTGAGGATCCTTTGGGTCAAGGGAAAGCTCGAGTTTGCAGATGGGCTCCGTAGCCCTACATTTAGTGGGGGGGGGGGGGGGGGTTAATTAAGGGGCCAAGAAAATATTTTTATACAGCTAATGAGAAGTCGTATGAAAACATGCTGAACACGGGCCAAAATCAGAAAGTTTGTTAGAAGTAAAGTTTTATTTGGAGTTGATAGATGTTCGATCTAGGGTAAGAAGACATGCTGAACATTGATGTGAAAATCATTTACTACCCGGACAAGTGGTTCGGCCAGAATCCAGCCAAACCGGAAAATTTGTTAAAAGCAAAAGTTGTATTTGTAGTTGATTATTTCGGGGTAAGAAGAGATGCTGAACCAGTACATGACAATCAGTTTTTACCAGGACATAATAGTTCAACCGGATTTCGGCTGAAACCGGAAAATTTGTTATAAGTTAAATTTTTAGTTGAAGTTGATTAGATGTTGGATAGAGGGGTAAGGAGATACGTTGAATTCGTTTTTGAACTTTATTTCTTCGCCCGGATTCCGGCTGAAACCGGAAAGTTTGTTATAAGTAAAAATTTTATTTGAAGTTGATTAGATGTTGGAGATACGCTTAATTCGTTTTTGAGCTTTATTTTTTAGCCGGACAAGTAGTTCCGAAATTGCGCCAAAACCGGATAGTTGGCAGAAGTAAGGCGGGAAGTTTCGATCTATTTCGTCAGAATAGATATGACTTATAGGGGTAAACACACATGCTGAATCTATATCTGAAATTAGAGATGATTAGCTATTTGGCCTTGATCTATTTCTAAATTTTAACAGTAAAGATGTTGAAGGAGTCTGGCGAAGACAAGACCTAATTGTCTGGATCAAATATTAAACTTTTAGGATCCCATCGAAACCTTTGGTCTTGTTTATAGGGTTGGGTTGAGAGTTCGTGTCTTATTTATTTCACAAGTTGCTCCTAACTTGTGTGTAAGTTCGAACGAGCGCTGTAGCAGCTTTCGGCTTTAGGTTTTCGGTTTTCACCGTTTTCTGTGGAACTCATAACTCGTGAACCAGTGCATGTATCAAGTTCAAACTTGGTACACTTGTGGGTATTGTGGTCTAGTGTTTTTTTTGCCACCCTCCTCCCCACCCAGCCGGTTCAGGGTCAAATGGTTCCAGATTGTCCAGTGAATAATGTTCATAACTTGACAAAAGCTGGACGCTGGACGTAATTCCTTGTACTTGTAGATCCTAGGGCTTGGAAATTACTTTTGAAGTTGCACTTCTCCCACCCACCCCATTCATTGGCAACTGGGCCCAGATTGTTCGAGAGTAAAGTTCGTGACCCGTGACAGGAATCAACAGGCAACAAGTTGAAGCTTGGTAGACTCGTGAGCATTGGGGTCTCTTTTTGCTTTTTGGGGGGTTCAACCCCCCCCCCCCCCACTCCCACTTGGTTCAGGGGCTATTGGGCCGAGGTTGCTCATTTTTGTGTTTTTAACTTGACAGTAACTGGAGACTTTTTAACTTGACGGTGACTGGAGATTGGGCGATGAAAATCCTTGTGCTTTTAGATCTTCGAGATGGGAACGGATATGTAGAGTTGAACAACCCTTCACGTTCATGGGTAAGTGAGCCCAGATTGTTCATGAGTTAAGTTTTGGACCCGTGACTGGAATCAAACTCTAAGCTGGTTTAGTTGAAGATAGATAGGTCTACATACGCATTTTGATGAGTCCCGACCTACCCCCCTCCCGTTCATAAGCTTGTGGGCCCAAATTGCCCATGAGTTAAGTCTTTGACCCGTGACCTATTGCTATAGACGCATCCTCCTATGCCTGACCGCCCGTCTGTCACCACGCTTCCCGGTCGCGCAGACCCGACGCGGGATCCAGAAATCGGCGGCGTCCGTCCGAGCGCAAGGTAGTAAGGGGGGTCCGGAATCCGTCCGACCAAGTGGAACCGCACGCGATTGGCTGTGAGGAGTGATCTATTTTGTCTACTGAATTGGACATTGACATACCACTGGCTATAATTTCGCCCTATCGGTGGAATTTTAAAGTTTGGCTAATGGAAAGGTGTTGACAGATCTTCTGCTAGGTGAGGATCAGATTACACCATATTTCAACCTGCATGTAATATTTGCTACCCACTAATGGGTTTCTTAGAACTAAAGGGTAGACCACAACACAAGGGGTTTCCCAAGTCAGATATATGGTGTCCAGACAGGTATATGACAATAATGAAATGAGCCTGTCAAGTGAATTTCAGGGTAAATGGAAGGAATAGAATAATAACAAGTGAACCGTTAACCGTCGTGCGCCGTTAAGTATACAGAAGAACATATAGTTGGAGTTCAACATTATTTAGGAAGGACATTTTAGGAATGAGTAGATTCTGACAATCCAAACTAGAACCTAAAGTGATTTTGATTGCAAGGAATGGCCAATCAGATTAGAATGGAAGAATGCAGAGGTAAGTGGAATCCAGGTCCAATGGTGGCATGGACATCACCATCAGATGGATTCAGCTCAAATTCTTTTTGAGCCTGGCCTCCAGGACAGATTGAAACTTAAACAAATTGTATCACGGGACGAGGGAGTGTACGAAAATATAATAGTTATGTATTTTCCTCAAATTAGCCAACAGTGATTTCCAGGTTTCAGGATCGGTGGCAATAGACTACGAAGAGTTACGCCATTGATATGCGTCATCAAATGAAATATGGGGAAAAGAGCGATGCTGGCTTTTTGAAACCAAAAGCCCCCGGATATGGGATCTTTTCTTGGTCGAGCGAGAAAAGAGTATATACAGCCTCTTGACTTCAAAGAAACTTGGATTAAATTACGCCCCTTACAAAACCTGCGTACTACAAATCTCGGGAGTGAAGGTAATTCCTAGATTTGTATACGATAAAAACAGCATCGTCTCGCGACAGGAAGTATTAATCGCTGGGTCTTTCCAATCTTTTTGAAGATTTACAGCATGGTGATATTTCGTGGGTAATTGTCCCGTACTTTGCTAGTTGTAAGATCAAATCTTGGAAGTGTGGCAAATTTCTGCTCCAAGAAACAGAGGTCCAAGGTAAAGTTCTGGAAAAAACATGCAAGGAATGAAACAAATCTTCCTTGCAACCTGATCGGCTTGGCCTATTATTACGGCCAGGAGCACGAAGAATATGGCAAGATTTCGATCGAAATTAAACGGGAAATCTTGACCATTCTTCAGTCATGCCAGTGTATTCGTTTCCGATTTGGAATTCAACCTTTAAATCCGCATCTAAATCCATCAAGAATTGGTCGGTATGTTCGCACAGGGAAGGCCAAGCAGTATTAAACGTCTGACCTCAACCCTGTTAAAACAAATCAAGATCTTATTGACCTTTTCAGTTCTTGATAGTTTGCCTTTTCGGAACGAGTAATTTCTAAAATCTAATTAAATGCTGTAATACAGCTCAATAGATCGTTTCTATTTTAAAATAATTATATTTAGTCAGATCCTGTCTGTGTTAGAAACCTGTCAAAATGTTAGATCTAATTAGGTGCTGTGACACAGCTATAAATAAAGTTTTTTCTTTAAGACCAATCTGTTAATAGTCTAATAGTGTAAGTTTCCACTCGTCTCAGAATCCGTCAAGCTCCAAAGAATCAGGTAAGTCTGTCTAATCAGGGTCGTGCGAGGGCGGTTTTTACCTGAAGCTAGGCAGGCAGGTTAACCCTTTGGATGCACCTGAGGGTTAGTGTAGGCTGAACATTTTACAGCGAACGTGAGAGGATATTTTACTGAGCCAGGTATAAAAACACTGTTTTTATGTGTAGAAAGAAAATAGTTGCTGGTTTAACTGGAGTTCAATTTTGCAGACTTAATTGACTCATTAGTGGCAGAGTGAGGAAACAGTTTGTATAACATAGCCTACAGCCTAAAATTCAGTAATATTTTTGGTATTGACTTATTGTTATTTTTAGTAAGAACACATTTGTTGAGACTAATTGATTAGTAGTTACTTATTTACTCGTTAGTGCTAAAAAAAGATTTTTTCCTTAGGTTATGCAACTCAACCAAAGGGTGAAAATTCACTAAAAAAAAAAAATATTGACTTGTTTTTATTTTAGTAATAAAACATTTGTTGGGACTAGAGATTAGTAGAGTTATTTATTTGGTCATCAGTACGAGTGGAATTACCGACCAAGAGTCAAGGATTCTCTATAACGACGGGCGCTAGCATAGCTAATTGGTTTTCTCTTTCCAGTTGGAAGACAGTTATTTTATGAAAACAAAAGGCCAACCAATAAAGATGATCGAAAAAGACAAAACAACTGACTTCAGCTGTGTTCAAGAAAAGAGTGGACCAACATGAAAAACGAGGATACCCTTGCAGAAGCAATTCGAGGTAATAAGATTTTGTTTTCAAACATTTTTTTTTTAATTCCGATATTTACTACCGAATACCGAGTACACCGATAAGACACTATTTCACATTAACTATCACTACAAAACGGGGTTAATGTTTTAAAAGAAATCTTAAATAAGCTACTCATTACAGCTTCACTAAAAAAATCGTCAAATAATACATGATCATTACACAAATCAGTAATTGTATCAACTGAAACACGACGTAAACGAAGCAAATCAAATACTAAACAATGAAAACCATAGGATTGGATTGACTCGTCTTGAATGACATGCATGTTTTGAGTAATATACTTAACCGAGAACAAAACTTGCGATATAATTCCACTGTCGATAATCTTGGCCGTAAGAGTCTAGAATTTGCAGATGATCCTTTTCAGCCAATAAGATCGCAGTCCAATTTCCAATGGCAATACTCGACGAACTTGTATTATCAATAAAATCTGCTTGATAACTTTTAACGTTTAGTGACAGTAAATAATCACAAAGTAGGCAATCCGTCCGCACAAGCCGTGCAACCGGATCCGTTTTCAGTATCGACAATACTTGCTCTGTACTAACGGTATTAAAGCGGACAGAAAATGTCTCCGTCCGGACCAGTTGCAAGGAAAGTTTCCTGAAACCCATTCACAGCTAAAGTCACAGAGGAAGAGAGAGCCGTATTAAAGGTCATATCCAGTCGTAACGTCCCTTCTTTGATGAGGGCTAAATCTGCCGAACCACTAATGTCAAAGCACAGAAAAGCAGTTAATTTTTTCCATCGTTGTAGGAGATTCCGTTCTGAAATTGGGGTTGTCAACAGATCCGCGCTGTGCCATTTCGTAAAATAAACGATAATTACGGTCGGGAAAGGTTAAACTGTAAAGGGGAAGTCCGTTTACTTTGAGATTGAGAGCATTTAACCCAAAGAATTCAAATTTAAACTGACTGCACGGTAGTCCCTCATTTGACAAGATGAGTTAAGTATTCTACTAGAAGCTTACTGGGCAGTTGACCAAAGCTTGTAAGATTACTATCGGAAGTATCTAATACCCGAGGGTATATTCCTGCCCGACCAACTCATTTTGGGGAACATCAACTTTACTAAACTTCCGCTTGCTTTCAGCTTCTCAATAGCCAAACTCAGAGAAATGAGTGTGCATACTTTCCGTACATGCAACGTGACGTCCAGGATGGTCACCTCACAATCTGTGACAGAAGTAGCCGTCTTTCGGAGCACAAATTTCGAGGGTTTTGAAAAAATTTCAAATCAAAAATTTCATCCAACTCTCCATCTTCGCTTGAAAAAAAATAATATACTGCTTCCCCCAGAAAATTTCGTAGAATAAGGCGTCCTCAGCGTGTAGGACGAAAAGGCAATATAAGGGGTGAGATTGTTCCCTGAACTTGCAAGAGTTTCGTTAATGTCGACTTACGTATTCTGAAATAGTGAATTCAGGACACCTCTGTGATTTACTGCCACAGCGGCTTCTCTGTCTGCAGATTTGAGCACTTTCAGTTTGACATCTAGCACAGAATCATGAAGATCCATAAAAGAATTTTCGTTTGTTGTAAAGCGAAAGTGAACGATAGAGCCAGACAATACGGGTGTGACAGGACAGATACGTTCACAGTAGGCTGACTTGACTAAGACATCACAATTTGGACTGGAAAAGCAGTCAAGGGCGGAAGATATTGATGGGACGCTATCTGTGTGTCGGTAGAAAACTCTATTTACTGAATGCCGAGAAAATCAGCTTTGCGAACTGTCGTTTTTATGGCACTTGCCCTTCGGCCAAGTGCCATATAGCGATCGCAATTTATGTCCGTCCGTCGGTCTGTCGGTCCTGGTTTTGCTAGTTCGGGTACTTCCACATAAGCTAGGACGATGAAACTTAGCATGCACATCAGGGACCCCAAATGATTAAGTTGGAAATAGTCACTTTCCCGATCCGAACATCGTGGGGGGAGCGGAGGGATGGGGAATCCGGAATATTTTGGAATTTATAATTTTCCAACGGGTGATCGGATCTCAATGAAACTTGATATTTGGAAAGAGCTCGTGCCCCAGACGGTCCGATTAAAATCTGAACCGGATCCGGTGACTCTGGGGGGAGGTGGAGGGGGGGAAATCTTGGGAAACGCTTGGAGTGGAGGGATTGGGATGAAACTTGGTGGGAAGAATGAGCATGAGTCCTAGATAAGTCATTGACTTAACCGGACCGCATCCGGTCACTATCTGGGATTTGGGGGGGGGGTCGGATTTCTAGTGATCCCCTGAGTTTTGTACTTCCTGATGTGCTAGGACGATGAAACTTGGCAGACGTGTCAGGGACCCAAACAGTATGACTTGAGAATAGTCGTTTCTTGATCCTATCATCTCGGAGGGGGGTGGAGGGAGGGGGAGTCGAGGAAAGTGAGATATTTTTAACTTACAAACGGGTGATCGGATTTTAATGAAACATATATAGAAAGATTTCGTGTCTCAGATTCCCCATTTTAAATCCGGACCGGATCCGGTGGCAGTGCGAGGAGTTGAAGGGGGAATCCGAAAAAAATAGGAAGTGAGGAATTTTTAACTTACGAACGGGTGATTGGATCTTGATGAGATATACAATGACCTATTGTCTCGCACGTTTCATTTTCAATTCAGACTGGATCCGGTCACACTGAGGTGAGTTACGTGAGTCCGGGAAAGTAGTCACTAGGCAAAAGGTAGCAATCCCGGTTTTGCTAGTTCAAGCACTTCCAGACAAGCTAGGACGATGAAACTTGGTATATTTTCTGTTTTTTATGGCACTTGCTTTAAAAACCGCCAAAACGCTCCTCTGAGAAATTTGGAAATGCTCATTCTGTTTCTTGCTATGCGAATTCAGTTTTTAACCTTTTGATTGCATCAGAAATTAAACCGCCAAAACGCTCCTCTGAGAAATTTGGAAATGCTCATTCTGTTTCTTGCTATGCGAATTCAGTTTTTAACCTTTTGATTGCATCAGAAATTTTCCAAAAAATGTGTTGCATTTTGGAATCGAACCAAAAAGTCTGGTATCAGCTTTACGTCAAACTAGTTGGGACTCCAGGTTGACGAAAACATTCAAAGACAGAAATAAAGACAAGCTGACAGAATAGAAAAAGAACGGAAAAGTTAAGACACAGAGAAAGAACACGGTAGTTGCAAATTTTGACCTGTAGAAGTTGGCAATAAACGAATAAAAATTTAATTGTTGTTATTGTTGTCAGATCTGAAGTAGAGTGCACACATAGTCCGAATTCGCAGTCTGGTGCGGTTCCGGAATTTTGACGCATCGCATGCGGATTCCATCCGATCATTTCGTTCCGATATGAGTAGAAAATATTTGTCTTTTTCCGGAGCGAATTTTTAACGCATGCGAAATATTACCGAACTGTGTGTGCACGTAGCTTAAGTATAGGTTCCAACGAAATACGAAAGAGCTGCAAAACCCTGCTCATTGTGAACGTTCGGTGGACGAAAATTTGAACGTTCACGCATGTGCACGTTCGTAACAAGTGCCATATGAGCTCGTAGCTCTTGTTTCACTGGTCTCGCCTTCAGCTTGGCTCGGGGTAAACTGATATTTTTACGTTGTTTTGCTCTTTTTAAACTCAATCCGCTGTGTCTTATTTACTCTGTTATATTTTTATGGCACTTGTGCCAAGTGCATATAGCGATCACAATTTCTGCCCGTCCGTCGATCCGGTTTTCGCTAGTTCGGGCACTTCCACATAAAGTTAGGACGATGAAACTTGGCAGGCGTATCAGGGACCCCAAATGATTAAGTTAGAAATAGTCAGTAGGATGAAGCTCCCTGCTCCCCGAAAGTGGTGTATTTTTTATTTAAAAGAAAGTTTGCCATTTGCTTTTCACAAACAACTGGTTTTGACTTTTATCTGTTAAGTAATGAGATTTATAGATCCTTTTTTTAGAGCCACTGCTACCGCGTAATTGTTCTTGAGACTCTCCTGCTGCACCGCACCGGTGTTCTGTTCCCCTATCCTCAGAAAACATATACCCATGGACCTTTAAGGTGTAAGTTGTGTTAACATTTCTATAGATACTGAAAATGTTATTATTTTTAACAAAATTCAAGAGCATATGCCTTTGAACGGTAAATAGGCCACTAGATTGTTGTATTATTGTCTCCCCCCACATGCGGGGGAGTGGGGGGCGCTGGAAACTTGAAAATTTAGGGTATTTTGTCACACTTTTTCGAATTCCAGATGTGCTAGGACCATGAAACTTGGCAGGCCCGACCAAACAAACCAAACAAACTTAGAAATAGTCAGTTTTCATATCCGACCAATTTGGGGGGGAGTGGAGGGCAGGGGAATCCGGAAAATAGATTATATATCTGTGATGTCCTGTTTAAAGTCTTGACCGGATTCGGTAGCCAGGGGGGAGTTTGGGGGGGGGGAGACCGGAAATTTCAAGGTACGGTTAGAATGGAGGGGTCGGAGTGAAACTTGCTGGGAAGAACAAGCATCTGCTCTAGATAAGTCGTTTAGACAATTGTAGTGGATCCGGATGCTTGGGGGGGGGGGGGTCCCGGAATTCCGGTGATGGCGGTTTTGGGGATTCACGATGAAAATTGGCAGGCAATCAGGGACCCGGTCAAACTGACTTCAAAATAAAAACTTTTTCGATCTGATAAAGGTGGGGGGAGTGGAGGGAGGGGAATCCGGAATATTCAGTCATGCGTAACTTTGGAACGGGTGATCGGATTCGAATGAAATTTAAGAATTGAACAGAGGACATTTCTCTGGTACAGATGCTCTAGGTAAATCATTTACTGAATCGGATTGGCTACGGGCACCCTGGGGGAGCTGGGGGGGGGGGGGGCGGAAATCTCGAGAAACGGTTAGAATGGAGGTATCGGAGTGGAACTTGCTGGGAAGAACAAACATCTGCTCCATGTAAATCTTTTACACAATTTGACTGGATCCTGACACTCGAGGGGGGGGGGGGGGTCCCGGCATTCCGGTTTTTGGGATTTTCACGACGAAACTTTCAGGCATATCATGGACCCGGTCAAACTGACTTGGAATAAAAAAAAAAATCCTCGATACGATAATCTTGGGGGGGGGGGGGGAGTTGAGGGAGGGGAATCTGGAATATTGGCTAGCGTAACTTTGGAATGGGTGATCGGATTCGGGTGAAATTTAATAATTGAACAGAGGATATTTCTCTCTGTTGTGCGGGCGGAAACTACTTGACCCGCTTAGACTGGTGTGATCGGGATCGAACTTCCTGGGAATAACAAACAGATGCTGTGGATTAATCATTTACAGAACCGGATTGGCTCCGGGTATTTAGGGTGGAGTTGGAGGGGGGGGGGTCTGGGATTCCGGGGATCGCGAGTTACGGTACTTCCAGATGTGCTAGGACTATGAAACTTCGCTGGATTATTAGAACATTTGCTTAGAAATTGCTACTTCCCAAATCCGATTATTCCTTAAAGTACCAATCTTGACCGCAAAGTAAAAAAAAAATACTTTTATGCGATTTATGCATTTTCATGATGCCCATCGGCCCATTAGCATTTTTGCCTCAAGGGTTTTGCTTACAAATGAAGTTCCAGGTCCCTTAGAGTGCGCATCTCAACCGCAAAGTCGAAACTTACTTTTGATCAATCAAATCATCTTAACCCATGCAAGTGCCATATGAGCTTACAGCTCTTGTTTATGTAGGTTCGGCGTCGTTTCGCTTAAAAGCCTTTATGGTTGTTCATTCTGTTTGCTGTAGTTTCGAACCTGAAACGACGGAGCTCAAACAGCAAACAACCTCGCAGACGTAGTTTGGTGTAGTCGGACTTTTCGGAAAAAAGAACTCAGTAAAACGCAAGCATGACAAAACAAGAGCCAAACTACAAACTTTGATGAAACAAGTGAATCCAGAGAAAACGCATTTTAGGGTGACCGATATATGATGCGAATTTACAGTCCACAAATCTAAAAGCTCTTCTGACCGACCTTCCAGATGTGTGCTCAGATCATCGAATATTATTAAACTGTACAGAGGTAAATTTTACAATATCTCTAAGCCTTGACTAAACTGTACATATGGGCACTCGTGTGCCTCATAGACTCAAATTGAGTTTGTGATGGGCAATAACAATAAATTATTTCCTTTGGGGGAGTGATTCACAACTGGTCGGCACCAGCAATTAATCGTGCAAGCATGATCGATTTTCTCGACTGACTCGGGCCAGCAACTATGGCTTGGAATGTTGTTTCTAGCTGGAACATAATGCTTCTGTCAATGATACAGTTAGGCTAAGAATGGGTCCAACTCTTGCCTTTTTGTAGCCCACTCTTTCGTTTACAACAGCAATACATCAAACACTCATATTTATTCTGTTAATTCTTTTTATTCTTGCTGATAGATTCATTTGATTAAATAGTGCCCGAGGGGGGTGGTGTGAACGCCGTCCAGTCGAATATGCATCTTGTCTGAAACGCCAGATATCGTCGGAGTCGGAGTTGATCTACATTGTATAAAACTAGAGCTTTTGAAAGAATAGTACGAAACCTTGATTTACTAACTCACCTTTAGGCACTGACTTTGGACATTTCCGTACCGTTAAATATTTTTCACAAAATGTCTTTGGCGCCATATATACGTTACAGTTACAGAAGATTTCGGTGATGCAATAATCAATTCTACAAACCAGTCACTTCCGAATTCGTTTTTCGTGCGTCCTGGCTCATTTTTGACGTTACTTCTGCGTAAATGTTCATATTCTGGCCCATCGAAATTTGAAAAATCGATACTAGGCCGTAGGGCTGGTGAGCAAAAATCAACCACAATATTTTTAGTATAAAACACACAAAATAAGCTGTCAGTGTCTATCACATATAGTTGGATGCGGGGGCGTTGTTGAGCGGACGTTGTCGGCCGGCGTAAAAGTTAACTAGCTGGTTCAAAATGCTTCCGCCATAATACTTTTCGAGATGGACAGAATCGCCGTGCCCGCTGTGACATCGCCATTAAGCATGACGTGGTGTTTTTTTTTTTTTTAAATAAGGCTGTTTTTCGTTGATGATTGTACACGATGACAAATTTGAGTCTTTGGACAAACGTGATACTATCTTTTCATTACTGGTAGATGAAAAGGTTTTGTATTTTCTCAAATTCATCAGTGATCTAGAAAAATAACAATCATTAATTTAAATAACTCTGATATAGTGTTGGGTGTTGTTTCAGCGCACTTCTCGTGAAAATGAGTGATTTAAGGAGTCGTGAAAAATTCTTGTTTTATCGAAGGCATTTTAAGATCTTAGACACTACAAGATTATGGTTTGAACAAATCTGGAGGTGGGCTTGATGAACGATAACTTTGTCGGCTTCCATCCAGGGAATACGATCGTTTTATTTTTTGGCTTTTTGTAAGGAGACATCATGTCGTAAGTGATTCTCGCTTTAGCCACATGGAAAAGGAACTGTCGGCAGGTGCGTGACTACTGGGGCTCCAGTCCAGATTTTTCGTCAAAACAGTTGATTTTTTTCATGAAAATAGTCATATTTTCTGAAAATCAGTCGATTTTTCGTCAAAACAATCGGTTTTGCTGAAAATCAGTCGATGTTTTTAAAAAATGTAGTTTTTTCTTGAAAACAGTCGTTTTTTCTGCAAAAACAGTCGGTAAAAATTACCAGCTAGTCGGTAAATATACCCGAAACACTTTGTCTAGTAACTCCTCTGACTGTCGGTATATGTCGTGAAATTCGACTGGAATTCTACCATTGCCTGGGATTATGTGCCGATAGGGACCACTATCTTCGATCGAAAAAAAAATCAAGGTAATCTTTTTGCATACAGTAAGCTCTGGTCCAAACTAACTCCGAAACTAGGGTCTGTCGGGTCGTCTGGGTTACATATGAAATGCCTATCCGAGTGAAAAGTTAACCTACCGTCCACAGCACTCTCGAAGAAGTTGTATGTCTCTTGTTACGGCACCAGTCGAACGATATGGCTGGCGATTTGAAGCATCAAGTAATACGATGATCCTGGCGTGGACAGTTCACTTCTAAATTGTACAAAAGTCGAACGTCGAAAACACTACGCTAATACAGCCGAGCAAAGATAAATACGGCAATAATCCCTTAAGTTTTTACAGTGGTCGTGGTCGTGGTCTAGTAAAAATACCTTGCCCCTTAAGATATATTTTGGCTGATGATACTCTGCTGGTAATCGTAGGCTTTAGGCAATCATAAATGAGTGAGACGAGATTTTGAAGCAACAGACTAGTCAGACTAAATCAATTCTGGTTCCTTCGCGTACCCCTTGCAAGGGTCTCGCGTACCCCTTGGGGCACGCGTACCACCGGTTGGGTACCACTGTCTTAAGAGGCAAGGTATTTTTACTGACCGACAGAAACGAGTGCACCCCTCCCAAACCAAGAGCGAACGCTTTTAAATGGACAAGCGTGGAATCATCCCAACTAACAAAATAGCTAGTGAGTGAGCTAGAACGGAATCCGAGGATGAGGCCGAAAATAACTGTTGTTACGAAAAATCGCGGCGCTTAGCGCAAAATATTTTTTTTTAATCGTCTGGCCAACCTTTTGGGGGGGGGAGGGGTGTTGTCAACTTGTGCGTGACGCCTCAAATTACAAGACCTAGTTCAAAATCAGGGAAACAATGTTGATTCCAAAACAGCTAGCCTACAGCCGTAAAATCTGTTCATATGTCAAACAATATTGTTTGAAGAAGAATCGAAGACGTTGCAAGTGATATTGTCATTCAGGTTGCTAAATGAGCCAACGAAAAAGTTTGCGATTCAGCTTGATGAAAGCACGGAGAAAATCAGAACCAAACACAGAAACAGCTAAAAAAAACATTGCCGTTAATGACGACTAGCCGAGCTTCAAGAAAATATTAGCTACAAAACAGCCTCTAGTGATTGCCTCATTGATTTTGTATATATTTCTTTACGTGTATGCCTTACCATTTATGATAATTAATATCGTCTTTTTCACGTTCTGAAAAAGGGGGTGCGCAATCTTTTCGAATCTTGATTAGGGGTACGCGGAACGGAAAAGGTTGGGAATCACTGATTTAGACCACGTACCACTGTAAAAACTTAAGGGATTATTGCCCCCAAAATAAGGAATATAGTTACTTAGCACTCTAAATCTATGGTCTCTTGTTTGAAATCCGCAGTATACAAAAATCATAATAGTGTGTGTCGACCAATGAGCTTGTCGGAAACATTAAAATTCAGTTACGTCCCAAGAAGACTGGCAAGTGGACAAAATTGTTGCTTTATTCTATAAGCTGGACATTTCAGAACAAAACTAGATGAAAGGACAACTGAATCGTTAAAAATGAATCTCACAATGATTCAACGTTCAGAGCATTTTACTGAACATTTTGATAGATCATTAGTAAAACGAACCTTAGAATCCCACCCTCGGTTTAATGAAATCTATTCCTAAGTTTGAAAAGTGAAACTAGTCAGGTTAATTTGATACATTAAGGAGTATAGACATTCAGTCCTCTAAATCCATGGTCCCTTTTTGTAATCCACAGTATGCACAAAATCATAGCGGTATTTTTTGACCACTGAGCTTGTCGGGAACACTGAAATCAAGGTGCGTCTCAAGAAACAAACGTGACAATTATACAGACTGGCGGTTCAATTCTCTATGCCTCACTATATAAAATAAACATATCGATATTTTCGACTATGGAAATAGCGAGTGGGACTGTACCACGTCTCAAGAAGACTATGACATAAGTAAAAGTTTAGACAGTATGCACCGTATATGAACCCACCCTCGGTTGTTGTATGAATTCGGTTCCCGAAGCTTGAAACTTACGCCAGGTTGATTATAAATATTAAGGACTCTAGGCAATCAAAACTCCATCAAACACGAGACCATGGATTTACTGAGTGGGTAACCCACATGAAAAATTAACGATTAGCGTGTTTCCGACCAATGAGCTTGTCGGAACACTGAAATCCACGTACATCTCAAGAAGAGTGTAGCAAATGTACAAAATTGTGTGCTCAATTCCCTGTCATCCACAGGATAAATTAAAGATATCGCGTATTTTCGGCCAATGATCTTGTCGGAAACTGTTAAATCCGGGTATGTCCCAAGAAGAACGTGGCAATTGTACATGATTGTGTACTTTACGCCACAAATTGGACAGCACAGAAAAAAATAAGCTGAAAGGCCCACTGAACCATGAAAGTGGCGCCTCAAGATGATTCAACGGTCTTACTCAGCGATCAAAAAACAGCATTCCATTGATCAATGTGACAAAACATTAGCAAATTTCTTGTAGAAACTCATCATCGAGGTATGGAAATCTTTTTTGAACCTTGGGAATGTGAAATCATCAGGTTACACACGAGAAGCATACACACAGTAAATACAGTAAATATATAAGTTGGACAGTATTTCTTGACATCCAAAAGGGTATACCTTGTGTATTTAAAGTCTGCGCTCCCTCATTAATTCAAAACTACCCTCATTAGCGAAGCATAGAGATTTACATGGAAACCGAGAGTTGTCGAGCCTGCGGCTGTCGGAGGATGGGAAAAACCATCTCTGGATAGGATTCGCACTGTGGGGTTGTAATGGTGGAGGGACCTAGACCAAGGAGGTAGTCTTGTTAGGCAGGTATATGTGTGCTAGGTATACTAGATCTGTTTCCGTCGAACGACATCCAAAAGGTTATATCTTATGCATTTAAAGCCTGCGCACCCACGTCGGTTCGAACGACGCTCATTATTAAAACATAGAGATTTACATGGAGACCGAGAGTGGTCTAGCCTAGGGCTGTCGTACAATGGGAAAAAACATCTCTGGATAGGATTCGAACTGTGGGGTGGTGAAGTGGAGGGACTTACAACAAGGACTTAGTTTACTAGTCAAGTCTAAGTGTATTTGGCAGACTAGGTCTAGGTATACTCCCAGATGTTCTATTTATCGATTTCTATTTACGGACTCTCATAGAGAAAGTCAAATAATTTATTTATAACTTTCTGTTTTCGGATTTGTTTGTGGAAAACCCAAAGAAACTAATTTTAAATCTCTATTTATAGACGTTTGAGTAAGTGTTGGGTAGAGATAAACAGTCTCCCCGTATATAAGTCCAGGTCCAAAGCTCAATAAATCATCAGTCTGTTCGATCATTAGTCCATAGTGGAGGTACTGTGTGAGCCCAATTTCATGTGGGAGAGTTACGACGAACCGACAGGATACGAGCTTCGTTCGGGATGGTTCATCCTCATACACTTACCAACAGACTTTATGGGGAGATCAAAGTGTATGATCGAGTATTATAGACCTATTCCAGAAGAACCAACATCGTGTGACGTGACAAGAGAAATTCGTTACTTCCGACCTCGGAACATTTTCAACCATGGTGAAGTAACTGAGCTGCCGATATCCTTAGGATTTAGAACGGACCCACATTCACAAGGTGCCTGTATACAATGTACCGATCTATCACTCGTTCAAACTACCATGGATATCTTCAAGGATGTTTTCGAAGACTCCAACTTTACGCAGTTTGCCGATAGGACAACCTCGGGTATTTGGCTGCATCCGTGTACCAGACTATTTTACTGGAAAACAGATGAAATCCATAGGTTCAAGCACGAGGTCTCAGCTGGATCACAATCTGAACTGTACGACTCCGTTCTTTTGAGTCGTGGCGAATATTATGTGATTAGTTTAAAAAGCTATTGCTTTTATGAAGTGATAGTAGATCAACTTAATATCAAAGACACTTTGCTGGAACTTTTGCTGTTTACTAAATGGCAAAAAATTAGAGCTCTGTTGAATGATGAGTGTTTAGATATAAAGGGACAATGTAGAAATCCGTGTTGGTTTAGTGAGTTATGTACAAAATGCAAGAAATTTGTGAGTGATGTTAATTTGTGTTTGAAAAATACTGGTTTGGTTTTTTATTGGGGATGAGTATACGGACCTGTTGTCGTGTTTCAGTTCGAATTGATTTCAACATGTATATTTTACAATAGAGAAATCTATGATGACCGTTTTAATAGCTACTAAACTAGCTTTGTCAAGCCAGCCATTGATCGTAAATTTAGCTCGTCGCGAATACGGAAGACGGGGAAAATTCATGTTTCGACGGTTAGTTCGTCGTGAGTCCAGTCGACGACTTAAATTAAGGAAGGGCCCTATGAAATTGTCTCCCTTTCCAATGAAATATTGTGGACTTTTCAATGCTTAGATTAGTGAACTTCCTTTAGTTTTAAAATAAAAATAAAGTTTTTTCATCATATACTCTACGTCTTGTTGCCGATCTTCTGAACAAAAGGCGTAACTGTGGCAAAAATAACACACGGCAGATGTTTACATTTCACGGCTAGACAGTCAATACGGTTCGGTTGGAGGTTACTGTGATTATGACAAGAGGTATGTAAACAAGGGATACAATCGCCGAGATCTGGTTTGACTGAACACACATTGCATTAATTTTGAGAGACTATAGCCTCGCAGAAATGACATATGTAACTTTCTTGATTCATTGTTGAACACTTACTAAATTTAGTCAATACACAAAACATCCTTTTATCGTGAAAAAACCCTTAAAGCATTCGTCATATGCGGTTTCCTTAAAGCACTCTTCACAGGGCCTCCTTAAAGCACTCCTCCTACCCCATCGCGTGTGGTGTCGCTTAACCGGGCTGCAATCCGGACCCCGGGGCGCACCGGCGGAAGCTCCCTATGTCGGTGCGGCATTCTCGCCCGCCCTCCGGTCGAAATCCGGACCCCCGCGCACTCGGACGGAGGCTCCTGGATTCCCGGTCCGCGACCGGAGCTTACGTGGTTATGGGCGGAGGGGTAGCGAAAGGGAAGCGCCTTGGCTTGGTAACAGACGGACGGTTGGACATAGGGAAATGAATCTGCTACCATACGCCTATAATCTACTGCCGGAAATTGTATGGTACTATAGCAAAATTTTCCGGCAGAAAGGAAGATTTAACAAAATGTTAGCTTGTCAGGGTACAGTCGTTGGAAGCTTCCCATTTTAGCGAAAGTTAAAATGAAAAGCCGAATATGTGAACTTTAATATACGAAATTAAAACAAAGGAATAATCTCAAATGATGCATTTCAGTTAGTTTACACAAAATTTCGCCTGCGGCGCATTTTGTAGTATTCTTAATCTGGAAGAACGGTGCTTCATTTAGTGGCGTTTTAGGATTGAAATTCGTGGGGGTCTGAAACACGTTAAAAGCTAAAACTTGTATGGTAGGTATAGCTAAATTTTTCCGGGCGCTTAGTTTAACTTGTTCCTGGTACAGTCGTTGGAAGCTTCGCTTTTTAGCGAAAGTTAAAATGAAAAGCCAAATATGTGAACTTCAATATACGAAATTACAGTTTTACCCCGGTTCTATTCGGTGCTAGCGGGAATTTTTTGGTCCGTCGGCACAAACCAGACGTCCCCCCCACCCCCCAAAGGTAAAAGGCTAGTGACGCCCCTGCCCTTATTACTCGATTTGTTGAGCATTAGCCAAGAGAAGAAGCGCTTTTTCGTCAGTCCTTTTTAAGACGATCTTGAATGTCTTGACCATTTCCAAAATCTGTAAGTGTGTTTGCTGCAAAGCAAGTAGCGTTCGGGAGAATATTCTTCTTGGCAAGTGATAAAATGAAACGAAAGATTTTAAGGCCCATTCACAACGGGTTTTAGCTAATACTCGGTACATGCCAGTTCAGGAAATCGCTAGGACCGAGAATTGGCTGAGTTTCTGCCGTTTGCAATTGACATAGGTGCAACTTTCGGTTACCAGCTAGTCTCGGACCCAAGTTGGAATCAGCTCAACTTTTGAGGGTACTAGCCAATCAGATTACTTAGGGGAAGACTCAGGAATATTCCGATTGGCTAATGCTGAACCACGTCAGACCGAATAACGATGGCCTAAACTCACTTTTTTGTGTTTAAGACAGCAAGGAGTGGATATGATTTTATTTATTGGGCCTGGTTCGAAACTAGCCAACCAGAATATTTCTTAGTATTCCCTAAAAGAATCTGATTCGTTAGTACCCTCAAAAGTTGAACTGATTTCAACTTGGGTCCGACACTGGCTGATCCCCACGGTCAGCGTAGTAACTTTTCGTGAGGTTGGGATGTAAATACTAACTATTGTTAGAAGGGTCGAACACGCTCAAAGTTACCGCCGCAGGCCAGATTTTTTTAAGTTAGCTTTTTCTTGCCAAATTTGCCCCCCCCCCCCCCTGCGTCGCCCCTGACTATTACTCCCTGGGAGGCTGGTCACACGAGCTTACAACTTTACGATTTCATTTTCATGGAAAGATAGCTCCTATGGTAGTAATTTCTCGACCAGTTCCTTTCTGACTCCAAGTTCTGTATAGCCTGATAGTTTTAGCTTCCCAAGACACGAGTACTCGACGAGTCTAGCACTAACAGCGACGGAGGCTAGATTCCTCGACCGGTTGATTAGTAATAGCTCCATGACACTTGTTACTCGACCGGTGGAGTACTTTTAGCATTTGAATTCCAGGTCCGGGGACGATAGATATTTGCCTTTATAGAGAGATTGCACCTTACCCGAAGAAAACGGACATTGCTAAAACCATCATTACTGGAGCATAAAACGAAAAAAAATATTAGAAGATACAGGACTTTTGACTTTGAAACTCAATCCTCGGCCTTTGGTAACCGTTCTGAGCCAGTGAGTTGCTGAAAAGGTTAATCTGGCTTCTTCTTGTTGGTATAATAAAACTTTTGCAAAAGAGTTTTCTTAATAATGAGAGTTTGAAGACTTCTAAGTTTGTAAACAAAGACGGAGTCTCGCGTCCTATTGCTCAGTTATGACTCGTTCGACGTCCGACCAGTAGGAAGCACGATTTGCTTTTGTGTGGAAAATTTAAAGGCTTCCAGCTCTCATTTCTGATGAAACTTTTCTATAAAGCTGAAATTATACATTACCTTAAATTACCTTAAATTGCACTTGCAAGCAATAAGGATGTTGCATCCCGATGAGTAGCTTGCGGATGATGATGGTGCTATGATCTGGTTGCTGCTTCCGGTGCGTACCAGTCCTTTTTCCAGGGCTGTCCGCGCCAGTGCTCGTCGAGTCGCTTTTTGAAACCTTCGGGTGTTTCGCTGGTGACAGTTGGTTCGGACAAGCTGTTCCATAGAGGAACAGCTCAGTTACTGAAGAAGTGCTGGCGAACACGAGAGGTGTTGGACCTTCTGGACAGTTTCCGGGAGTGGCCCCTAGTCCATGAGTGGTTCCAAGGAGCCAGCGAACTGTTTCCAACATTTTACAGGCTCAGAATACTTATCAAACATGAATAAATCTCTCTCA
The DNA here is from genome assembly GCA_030848855.1 of Branchinecta sandiegonensis. Classification (NCBI taxonomy): domain Eukaryota; kingdom Metazoa; phylum Arthropoda; class Branchiopoda; order Anostraca; family Branchinectidae; genus Branchinecta; species Branchinecta sandiegonensis. Next base: position 24,746,056 of record JAUPMV010000001.1, on the reverse strand, counting down.
AATTCGGAAGTCCCGCTACCTCGAAATGTTATGCCACCAAAAAGGAGAAACAGCCCAACAACACTTCCTCTTCGGAATGCCCGTCAAACACAGTGAAAAATCAAAGACTCTCAGCAATCTGCCGAAAGTTAAAACTACCTTGCAACTTGCAGCAAATCGCCCAAGCCCCCCCCCCCCCCCCCCACTCCCGATACGAAAAGAAGTGACGACATCAGATGACGAAAATCGTTCTATCGCGCGACATTCTCAGTAATCAGACGAGAAGAAGAACAGAAAGGTGGAAAGGGATTGGCTCCAAGCCAGACCCAAAGCCAATTTGAAGTCGAAGGAAGGAAGGTTAAATTACACCTTTTCTGCCCTTTACCTTTTTCGTCGGATAGGCTGCCATCTCTCTATAGAGAGCAATTTCTCTAAAGAGAGATTGCACCCTATCAGATGAAAACGGATATTGCTACACCATCATCACGTGCTCGTTAAAAAAGATTTGACATTGTGAGGTATAGGACTTTCAACTTTGAAATGAAATTATCGGCTTTTGATCATCATTCTGAGTAGACCCCGAAGCCACGACGATTAACGGCGCACCGCCACAGAAAAAATACCGGCGCGCCATAGCTGGCGCCGTTGTATGGGTGGCGCGCCGCCGCCGATTAATTTCGGCGTGTGTTATTTTCTTTTTTGCGCCTTGTGCCTTGCTGTTGCTGCACATTTTCTTGGTATTATTTTCATACCCTCCTCTGTGAGTGATCTTCGTAACACAGCGTAGGAAACGATCAAACGAAGGAAATAAGCGGGAAGTTCAAACTTGGTCTTTCTAAATGCGGTATTCTCGCTGTTCCCCTTTTGAGGGGACCCACTAACGGGGAATGCTCAGATTATGACCACCATCATCAGAAAGGACTCCCTTCAGATTCGGAGGGGAATCAATTTTTGCTGGTGTTGGTGCAATGTAAAATTAATTAGAAACAGTCAGAAGAAACAGAATCAAAAATTAAGCGGATCCAGACTAATTTCGTCAAGAGAACTGCATATTTTTTTTTTCGAACAAAATCCATTTGGAAGCATTCCGCGTGTTCTCGCTGTTTCTGCATGCGGAGTCCACGTGGAGTGACTCCCTCTATTCTCACCGTTCCCTTCGATTCCCCGAGGAGTCCTCGGGGAACGGCGAGAATACGCCTTAAGCGGTAAATTCAATCTTCGACTTTCGAGAGGAAATTACTTATGATCGACGATAATATTACCACTGGACTGACTGAGGATACTTGAAGGTTCGTTTCTCTTTCTTGGTAGATCTGTGAAGGAGTAAGTAGGCTTCATCAGTGGCAGTAGCAGTGCATATTGAGTGAGTGAATGTCAGTCTAATGGGCTGGGATCCTGACAAGATGTTACCAGTTAGACTAGGACTATGGTTAGTCACTGGTCATAGCCCATAGGTCACAGGTCACTAACAAACTAATTTGGGTGGTTACTGTAGGCTTACTGCTGACTGATTACTTTTTTTTTAAGTTTTACCGAAAAGGGGCGGGATATGACAACCTAGTTACCCATCACTTATTCACTTAAATTGGCTTGTAGACCCGCTGAAAATGCGTTACTTCGTTGTCCCGCTATTAACGCATGACTGATTTTCAAATAGTGGAATTTCCGTGTGATTTGTGGTAGCTCTATGTGCCTGTATTTTTGTTCTGTTCCTTACCCCTGGTTCAAACTGCTGCGATTTCGCTCAAAATTCTGCGTCATGCGACATACGACACAAATCATGCGACAAGCAAGGCAGAACTTTGCGTTTTGTCGCAGTGTCGGATGCGTTAAAATATTTCAACTGACCCGACATAACGCGTGCGATTTTGGGAGGGAAAAGAAAAGAAACAAGAGCTGTAAGCTCATATGGCACTTGCATGGGTCAAGATGATTTGATTGATCAAAAGTAAGTTTCGACTTTGCGGTTGAGATGCGCGCTCTAAGGGAGCTGGAACTTCATTTGTAAGCAAAACCCTTGAGGCAAAACTGCTAATGGGCTGATGGGCATCAAGAAAATGCATATATTGCATAAAAGTAATTTTTTTACTTTGTGGTCAAGATTGGTACTTTAAGGAATAATCGGATTTGGGACGTAGCAATTTCTAAGCAAACGTTGTTGAGTCTCCAATATTCCAGCGAAGTTTCATCGTCCTAGCACATCTGGAAGTACCTTAACGCGCGATCACCGGAATCCCAGACCCCCCCCACTCCTCCAACTCCACCCACATTAACCGGAGCCAATCCGGTTCTGTAAATGATTAATCCAGAGCATCTGTTCGTCATTCCCACAAAGTTCGATCCAGATCACACCAGTCTAAGCGGGTCAAGTATTTTCCGCCCTCCCCCAAATTATTGCCGGATTCGGTCTGGAAATGAAAAAGGTCATAAGAGAAAAATGTCCTCTGTTTAATTATTAAATTTCACTCGAATCCGATCACCCGTTCCAAAGTTACGCATGACTCAATATTCCGGATTCCCCTCCCTCAACTCCCCCCCCCCCCCCCAAGATTATCATATCAAGGATTTTTTTTTATTCCAAGTCAGTTTGACCGGGTCCCTGATATGCCTTCCAAGTTTCGTCGTGAAAATCCCCCCAAAAACGGAATTCCGGGAAAACCCCTCCCCCCCCCCCCTTCAAGTTTCCGGATCCAGTCAAATTATGTAAAAGATTTACATGGACCAGATGTTTGTTCTTCCCAGCAAGTTTCAATCCGATACCATCATTCTAACCTTTTCCCGAGATTTTCGGTCCCCCCCCCCAGCTCCCCCGCGGTGCACGTAGCCAATCCGATTCAGCAAATGACTTACCTAGAGCATCTATTCGTTCTTCCCACAAAGTTCCATCCCGGTCCCTCAATTCTAAACGGGTCACGTATCCCCCCCCCCAATAGTTGCCGGATCCGGTCCGGATATGAAAAAAATCATCGGAGAATTGTCCTCTGTTCAATTCTTAAATTTCACTCGAATCCGATCACCCATTCCAAAATTACGCATGACTGAAAATTTCGGATTCCCCTCCCTCCACTCCCCCACCATTATCTGATCGACAAAATTTGTATTTTGAAGTCAGTTTGATTGGGTCCCTGATATGCCTGCCAAGTTTCATCGTGAAAATCCCCAAAACCACCATCACCGGAATTCCGGGACCCCCCCCCCCCATAAGTGTCCGGATCCAGTACAATGGTCTAAAGGACTTATCTAGAGCAGATGCTTGTTCTTCCCAGCAAGTTTCACTCCGATCCCTCCATTCTAACCGTTTCTTGAAATTTCCGGTCTCCCCCCCCCCAACTCCCCCCTGGCTGCCGAATCCGGTCAAGACTTTAAACGGGAAATTACAAATATATATTCTATTCAGTTATGAAGTTTCGTAACAATCCGATCATCCGTTCGAAAGTTACAAACTTCTCGATTTCCCGGATTCCCCTGCGGATTCCCCTCCCTCCACTCCCCCCACCATTACCTGATCGACAAAATTTGTATTTTGAAGTCAGTTTGATTGGGTCCCTGATATGCCTGCCAAGTTTCATCGTGAAAATCCCCAAAACCACCATCACCGGAATTCCGGGACCCCCCCCCCCCCATAAGTGTCCGGATCCAGTACAATGGTCTAAAGGACTTATCTAGAGCAGATGCTTGTTCTTCCCAGCAAGTTTCACTCCGATCCCTCCATTCTAACCGTTTCTTGAAATTTCCGGTCTCCCCCCCCCCCAACTCCCCCCTGGCTACCGAATCCGGTCATGACTTTAAACGGGACATTACAGATATATATTCTATTCAGTTATGAAGTTTCATTATAATCCGATCATCCGTTCGAAAGTTACACACTTCTAAATTTCCCGGATTCCCCTGCCCTCCACCCCCCCCCCCCCCCGAATGGTCGGATCAGAAAACTGATTATTTATAATTTTGTTTGGTCGGGTCTCTGATAGGCCTGCCAAGTTTGATGGTCCTAGCACAACTGGAAGTACCCTAACTCGAAAAAGTGTGACAAAATGCCCTAAATTTTCAAGTTTCCAGCGCCCCCACTTCCCCGCATATGGTCGGATCGGGAAAACTGATTATTTTCAGGTTAGTTTGGTCGGGTCCCTGATATTCCTGCCAAGTTTCATTGTCCTAGCTCATCTGGAAGTACCCTCACTCGAAAAAGTGTGACAAAATGCCCTAAATTTTCAAGTTTCCAGCGCCCCAACTCCCCCGCATAAGGTCGGATCGGTAAACTTATTATTTCCAGGTTACTTTGGTCAGGTCCCTGATATTCCTGCCAAGTTTCATTGTCCTAGCTCATCTGGAAGTACCCTAACTCGAAAAAGTGTGACAGAATGCCCTAAATTTTCAAGTTTCGAGCGCCCCCACTCCCCCGCATATGGTCGGATCGGGAAACTGATTATTTCCAGGTTCGTTTGGTCGGGTCCCTGATATTCCTGCCAAGTTTCATTGTCCTAGCTCATCTAGAAGTACCCTAACTCGGAAAAAAGTGACAAAATGCCCTAAATTTTCAAGTTTCCAGCGCCCCGCACTCCCCCGCATATGGTCGGATCGGGAAACTGATTATTTCGAGGTTAGTTTGGTCGGGCCCCTGACATGCCTGCCAAGTTTCATTGTCCTAGCACATCTGGAAGTACCCTAACTCGGATATGTGGGACAAAAAACTCGGACCGACCGACAGACCGACAGACGGAATTGTGATCGGTATATGGCACTTGAGCCAGAGGCTACAAGTGCCATAAAAACAAAGATTAGTTAATATTCAAGACTAAAAATTGCTCTACCTTGTCTGACTGTAATCCTAGGATGGCTGAATGCAAAACATCTTCTGAATAGACTTTTGTTAACCTGTTGTGAGCAAGATGACATGTAGGGTTTGGCTGAAAATTTGCTAATAAGTGGGTGGGCATTCAGATGGATAATCTCCCAGCATCTTCAGAGGTCGTTTCCTCAAGGGCTTCTTTGTCCTTTTGCAGAATAATCTCGACCAAAAATTTCGTTTTCCTCTTGCGTCTGCGTGGTGGTGGGAACGTGCATGCGATTCTGTCGCACACCGGAACATCAAAAAAAAATCGTGCAGTATGAACCTAGGGTTACGAGAAAGATTTATGTTGCTTGTTTTGTTCAAGCACTAAGCAATCTTCACCAACCTCACCGCTGCCCACTGAAAAGCCGTGTTTTTGTTGAGATTAAAATTTCTCGCGTCATAGTAGAATTTATGCTGTGGGGACAGCCGCAGATATTCTGAACGTCATAACTAGAGCAGATAGTGGAGAATAGAAAAATCCCTTTGCAGAATCCAAATAATTCACTGTATTCATTTATATGACACAAAAATAAGTTGGCTTTTCAGTTAAACTTTAATTTATACAGACAGGACCATTCCTGTCATGGAGCCTCTAAATACTCTACATGCGGAGACCGGTACGTAACTGACCCTGAAAGAATATTGTACAGGGAACTGTCTCTTTAGGGACCCGTTCCAAATTTAAATGTTGAAACTATGTGATGGTAGAGTAAAGCGCAGTAAATGTACAGGAGGTTTATCGAAATTCGTATTCTATGAACTGAAAATTGGCCTCAAAATGTTAAAAGCAAACTTCAGGGCAGCTCTAACTAGGTCCCACCCGTGAAGATTAAGAAGAAACATCTTAATGGTCTAGGACCTAATTAGAAGAGCACAGAAAATTTCTTGTTAAAGCACTCGTGAAATCATTTCCTGCTTTTCACCTTATTTATACTAGTCTTTTAGACGGCAAATATAGTTATCACAGAAATGATTTTCTTAGTGGACCAACGAGAGGGCTAACTGTTGCTCTGAAAATGTACTAAAAAGAACTGTTCTCTTGTTGCGGATATTTCGAAAATTGTGTTCAGGATAAGATTATTAAACTAATCTGTTTAATTTTTGCTGGCAAATAATTTTCGCTTTCATTGGTAGCAAACGAACAGACATCCTATCTGAATTTCTTTAACTTGCTGCTAGACTTTTCGAAAGGGTCCACATCGCTTGACCACATGTTGTGGCAGATTAATTAAGCGATTCGAAATGATGTCAAGTGAATGTCATCTTGCAGTATGGTCAATGTATTGTCGATGTTTGATGTTCCCTGGTGCTTGGTGTCTTAGATTATTTTATATTATTTCAAGTTTTGTATGTTTAGCAGATAGGCTGATAATGGAAATTATTTTTTTGTAGCCTACTGACAAGAAATCGTAAAAAGTAAAAGCCGCTGCTCACCTTTGACCTCCTAGGGTGCTTTGTTTCTGTTATTTGTCGATACAGCCTTGACTATGCAAAATTAGTGCAACAACTTTATGCCCCGAGAAAGCTGAAATTATAGTGCTAAAAGTTGGGAAAAGGGCGCGAAACAGCGGCGCGCCGCCACCGGAAATGAAATCGGCGCTGCTTCGGGGTCTAATTCTGAGCCAGGGACTTGGTGGAAAAGATAATTGGTCTATTCCTTAATCGTAGAATTCCATTTTTACAAACGAGTTCTGATTGAAGTAAGAGCTTGAAGGCTTCAAAGTTTGAATACCAAAACAAAGACTCAAATCTTATTGGTCGGTTGTGATGTGTCATTCAAAAACCAACCATTAGGAGGCAGGATTCGTTTCTGTAGTGACAGTTTCAAGCCTTCAAACTCTCATTTTTGATTAAACTTTTCTATAAAGCACGATTACGGTATAAAATTAAGAAAGACAGGGAATTGTCTCCAGCTATTTACAAGCTTATAATAGTAATAAAAGATGTATAATTTGGTTTTGGTGTATAATTTGGTATCAAAGTCGAAAGCCCTGTACTTCACAATGTTAAATCAGGAGGACACAGAGACAAAAAAGGGAGACGTCAACCATCTTGGGGTTGGTTCTTTTTGAGCCCCAGAACCCATTTGAAAAGGGTGGTAGACCTCGCAAAATTGCCAGAACCCAATTGCAATTGGGTGGTCTACTGCGGAAAATACCGAAGAACCAATTGAAATTGGGTGGTCTACCTCGAATAATCCAGTTTTTTTTCCGAAAAGGACCCAAAAATGTGTGAAAAAATCCCAAATTATTCCTATTTTTTTTTTTAAATGACCCAGAAAAGCCAAAAAATTCACATTTTTCTTGGTTCGCGGTCGAGCTAAAGCACGAATTAAAAGCCATGTTTTTCCGGTGAGTGGAGCAAGACACTGGTGACGGTGACATTGTATATACCCAGAATCATATCGCTTTCGACGGAGGGCCAAAGACAGCATTGGCTGTCACTGATATGGTTGCGATATTGATATCAAGAGGTCCAATAGAGTAGAGAATGACCTCAAGTGTGTGAATTGACAGGCCGCTTTAGACCTCTTGTCTGTTACGTCGACCGATGGTGGTAGCGGGTTGCTATCCCGACTGATTATCGCTATTTTGCCCTACCGGATTTGATTTTGAAGCCAACTTTGGCTGCTTCAAACTCGAGGATGGCCTCGAGGATGGCCTACTTTCAGCTCTTCCATATTTCCGCTAATCATTGCGATGTCGTCGGAGAAGTAAAAAGCGGAAAGCATTCTGCTGATGTCCAGCAGCTGTTGCGTATCCTTGTCTAACACTACTGTTAATATTGAATGGAAGGAATTTCTTCTGTTGGCCATTAGTAAGCTCTCGTACACAGACGGAATAGGCTGGATAGCTTCGCTGGAAGGCAGGCAGTTCACGGATCAGCCACAAATGCAGAATTGAAGACAGCGCAGGCCGTATCATTGTTTTGCCTGAAGTCGCGAGGTTTTTCAAACAACATTCAAACTAGAAAGATCTGTTCAGTGGTCGAACGTTTGTTGTTGTGTTTTATTTAATTCTTTTACTTTATTTCACATACTCCGCTTTTCAAATGGCGGGTCAGAAATAAATTACTTACTTACTTACTAGGCATGGATATATTCGAGCATTGACTATGCTTGAGGCTCGCTGCAACAGTAGCATGGCAAATAATTTGTTGGGGACTGAGGGCAATGTTATTTCTTGTGGTTGTGAACCGGGAGAATTAGTCTATGCCTTGATTCCATCAAAGCTCTGCTGAACTACGCCAATTAAGCTCCTGAGGGAGCTTAGGTGTGAATTAGTAGGTACTAGGTATGAGCTGCTAAAACTCATACTTCCAGTCTTTAGTTGCCCACTCTATGTCCATGTCCAGCCTTCTTGGACGCTTCGGCAAGGAGGGCAGAGACTATTGCTTCGGACAGTTCATTCTAGGGTTTGGCAACTCTGTTGGTGTAGAAGCTTTTTCTGGCCCTGGTGCTAACAGACCGTTTGAACAGCTTCTTTGAGTGTCCTCGGGTGGACTGTGGGGGCCTAGGTGGCTTGATAGGATCTTAGCAGATGCTGAACTTAGTGCAGGTACGGCAGTCTTCAGCAGCTCTGCTCCTGTCTTCCATGATCTCGTCCTCGGTAAAAGGTTCTTCGTGGCTGATTGAAGTGGCGGTGGCAAGGGGCAACACCGGCACCGTGATATCGACGTCGAAGTCAACATCCGAGAGCACTCTGCCAGTAGGTGTTTTCGCGAGCGGTCGATGAGGACGTGGTCACGTCGCCAATCACACAGTTGAACAGTTCAGTTGATCTTGGAGGGCGGATGTAAATTTCTTCTGTTGACCATGAACGAGCTCTCAGAGTCGCTATACAGTTCCCGGAAGAGGCTCATTCGCTTTGCTGGCCTGGAAGGCATGCAGTTTTTGGGATCAGCCACAAAGAATGGTGATCGACTGAGTCAAACGCAGATTCGAAGTGGACGTCATATAAGTATTTTGGATGAACTCCCGGGCTTTTTTCGCCAACCGTCTTAGAATGGTGAAGATGTTCACCATTCAATGTTCAAATGTTCAATCTTGGTTCAATGGTGATCGTCTCGGCATGGGGACGTCTCCGAGCATGGAGGATACTGGAGGCTTCTGTTACAGTATAATGGCAAAATTATTTGTTGCATGGGGACTGATACAGCTTGCAGCGGCTTTGTTTCGCGGTAGATGTTGCGCAGTGGCTCTTGTACCCCTTACGATTGTAAGCCGGGAGGACCAGTCAATGCCTTTTTTCTAGCAAGGCAGAGACCGACAGCCTTCGGTAGCTTTGCTCGTGTTCTTCTTGAACTCGTCCTTGGTGAACGGTTCTTCATTGCACGGTGAACTTTTGGTGGCGGCAGCCTCCAAGAATAGTTGAAGATCAGCTAGGTCGGAGGACAGACACTCCAAAAGAGTGACAAGTCGATCCTCCCATTCGACGAAGCAGGCTGGCTGCTCGCTTATCCGGCGGAGCTTTAACAGAGCCAATTCCTCTGTTTTCTTGGGCGAACAACTCAAGAACTTCTTGAGGATCAAATATCTCCTCAAAAGGAAATTAATGATGACAACTTCATAGTCTGCTATTGGCCGAGTCGTTCACGTGCAAATTAGATAGTGCGTACAGGGAAGGCAAAAAGCTTTGCTGATCGAAGACCTTTGTGGCACAGACCAGTGTGACAAGCTATTCCTAAACAGACAATGTGGATTATAGTATGGATGGTTGGCAATTCGGCAGCTCGTTGTGGTGCAACATTTGAAGTCTTCGAAGATGTTCTGCCTTTAGAGCATGTCCAGCCACAGCAGCAGATCGTGTCTTTCTTCGGAAATGGGACGATACATAACATTTCGTTACCGGTCCATCGTCTCGGATGAAGGGTTTGGTTCCTTCTTTAGGCTGATCTTCACTATTGTTGCCCCTGCTGCAGAAGAATTGTCCTGCGGGACAGGCTGGACAGGAGACACGGGTGATAATTTGCTTGAACTTCTGGACAATGTGATCAGAACCTACGACACAACCATCATAGCTGGTAGGTGGCAAACTATGAATCCCTGCCGAGAGCATTTCTCCATTGTTTGCAGTATTCCTCTTCCGACTGGCCATCAACATTCATTTTGTAGTGGCTGATAAGCACAATGCTCTGTTTATATAGCGCTATTTCAGTGCGATGGAAAGCGAGCTTTTTCCCTTTCGAGTTTTGGCACTTCATTTCGGGGTAGTATTCAAAGAGGTTGATTTCAGCTTGTTTGCAGCTCTTTTCTCGGAGCCGATCATTCGTGTGGGGGTGGAGGGAGGAGAATCCGTGCATTTCTCTTGTACGAGTTATCTGACCTTGGCGAAACTGGATAGTTCCTATATATGATATGTCTTTTATTTATTAACTTTTGAACGAGTTATCCGATTTCGCTGACTCTTGATAAAGGACGAGAGCACATGTCCCAGATGGTTTAGACTTTGTTTCAGTTTTGACTTGATCCAGAAACTGTTGGGGAAGTTAGAGGGAGGGGGGGGGTACCGGAAATCTTATGGCACGCTTGGATTCGAAGAATCGGAAAGGGACTTGGGGGGGGGGGGGGGGGGGTAGGACAAGCATAAACCCTAGATGTATCATTCATAGAACAGGACCGGATCTGGATAATGTGGGGAGAGCTGTAGGAAACCTTTCTTGCGAGTTAGGGTACTTCCAGATGGGCCAGGGCGATATAGCTTCTCAGGCTTATTAAGATCCTCGAAAAACTGGTTGTAATTTACCTGATGTGACCAACTAAGGGGAGTTGCAGGAGGAAGAATCCGGAATCATATGACAAGCTTAAGTTGCAATAACAACGGGTTGCCCAATCTTGATGGAACTTGACAATTGGCAAACGGACAGTTCTCAGATACTGCGTTTCATTTCCGGACTGGATCCGGCAGCTCAGGAATCGAACAGAGGGATCAGGATAGGACTTGGCATCAAGGTCAAACAGAAGCTATACGGTTCTACCATTGCTGCACATCCGGAACGGAGCCAGAAATTGTGGGGGGGGGGAGACGAAGGGGATATCGCGGAAATCTTGTAAGTTGCACAATCTTCTCGAACCTGATTCGGAAGAAGCTTGAAAGTTGGAGAGAAACAGGCTCTATATTCCCTGTTTATAATTCCTTACTGGACCCGGCCGGTAGGGGGGGGGGGGGAATCTTTTGACATGCATTACTCTCAAACAAGCGGTGCAGTTCGGGTGGAACTTGATAACTGGCGAGTTCAAATGTACTTGAGGTTCAATTGGTCCAGTTACAGGTCAGGACCAGAGTCGGACACTATGCGGCGCTACGCTGCCGATACACGATTTCGTTTTCCTGACAGGATTTTCTTCCCCTTCATGAAACGATGGAAAAATCTCAACTTTTCGCTATGGAACTGACGATGGTCTCGACAATCCTGGCAGGAGTGGCAAGAATTGGCAAGGATCCTGATTGTGTCTCCGCAGCATAAATTTAAAAGCCCCAGGAACAGCACATCTAGATTGCGCTCGCGATTTAGAGTAAAATGAGTGGTCACATGGATAGAAAAAATTCCATAAAAAGCGTGGTCCAAAGTCACATTTGAGTCACTGCCTTTTGAAAATGGGTGGTCCTATTTCAGACTTCGCCAAATCCCGTTTGTAATTGGGTTGTCCTATTTCGCACTTCGCTTAATAACTTTTAATGGGTGGTGGTGTCCTGTCCAATTTAGAAATAGTCCCTTTTTTAGGCATGACGTCTCTCTTTTTTGTCTCTGTGTCCTCCCAGTGTTCTTCTTCTTCTTCTTTTCAGTGTGGCATCGGATCGGAGTTGTCCACTTTGCCTTTTCACGTCTGGGCAATGATAGCTTGTTCACACGGGACCGAAATAAGCGCGTAAACAGCGGCTGATCTGTTCAGACGACGGATCGACTGTTTAGGGTTGACGGGAGAATTAAAAAGAAAAACCTAATTCCGAATATTCTTTTTGTTTGTAACAAAATATATAAAATTTAAAAAAAACATCTTGTGAGTTAGTCAAAGTCAAATCTAGTTGACTTGTAGTCTTTATACCAGGAAAAAGTCACAAACTGAATATTGATAGATTTAAGGCGATTCAGCAATTTTAAGAAAGCAAATAAAAATAATTTAAAGATTTTCATTTTTGAAGGAGAACCTAAAATATAATTAACAATACAGATATAAATAATATGAGAACAGTATGCAATCATTTACTGATATTCAGTTACACTTCAGTGAAGGTTGATTGAAAAAGTTATTCAAATTATTATTTTTTTTTTAAGAAAAACAACGAAAATAAATGTTAGACATAAACAGAACATACGCTGTTGTAATTAGAAAATTATTCTACCTTTTTTTTGCAATCTTTTAGTAATCCTGAGATGCTTAGTGTAAAAGCAAGTTATGTTCACATCAGTGTGACAGAATTTGAACTGGATTGACCTAAACCTCACCAAGTTTGAACTATTTCTCCTAATTACGGTCTGTTTACTGTCCCTAGAGTCATCAAAGGTTACATTCCAAAGGATTTAGTTTATCCCGATCGGAGACCGCGATGAAAATAAGCGCCTATTTGGAAAATCAGTGGCTGATTTTTGGATTTTTTTCAACCGCTATTTACGCGCGTAAATCAGCCGCTGATCGAGAATCGGCCGCTGTTTCAGCCCCGTGTGAACGAGCTATGAACGAGCTATGAAGCTTCAGAAAGCTACAGTGTTAAATTACTCTTTTTCTAACCCTATCCGTTTTCGTTGGGGCAGGCTGCAATCTCTCTACAAAAGTTCGTTCTTTGCCTCTATGACGATCAGTCGCGGTACCGCGAAGTTTGATTGGTTTCGAAAATGCTTGGTTTCAAAATCAGTTACTTTTTTAAACATGACGGTACCAGCAGGTTGTGATTGTGATTCTCTGACCTCAAAGAAGTGCAAGACATGTTTACGTCCTCATGTTTCATAGCATCTCTGGTACTTGGTAAGTTCTTTCTGTTTTATAATTTTGGCAGGCCTAGTCGGCAGTGAAATCTTAAAAATTCAGTCACCTAAATCCTGATTTATTCAATACAGCCTACACTAAGCTGGTTGTAAGTATGAGCTGTATTTTTAACATCAGGAATGTTCTATAGTTTGACAGGCAGGCAGAGGCTTTACTAGCTAAAATGTTTTTTTGGGGGGGATGAGGCATTTACCGGCTGGCTGGTAAATTTTACCGATTTTTCGTGCAGAAAAATCTACTGTTTTCAACAAAAAAAATGACATTTTTGAAAAAAATCGACTGATTTTCAGAAAAACTAACTGATTTTCAGAAAAAACGACTACTTTGACGGAAAATCGACCGATTTTCAGAAAAAAAGCCTGTTTTCATGAAAAAAATCAACCATTTTGACGAAAAACCACGGCGCTTCACGCCGTCTTGGTTATTTTTTACTGAATGGCTGGTTTTTACCGACTGCCGGTTTTTACAATTGCAGGCAGGGGCCTCTCAAGCCTTTCTTTATTGGGGGATGAACCTGGTAAATTGACAGAATTGGTACCTGTTTTTGACGGTATAATTTTTTTCTAAAAACACAGTGAGCTGCCTTCAGAAAGCTACAATGTAAAAATTTCATAATATGTAGCCTACATAATCAAGTCTGAAGAGAAAATTTGGCTAGTTTTCATGCTCCATTCATGCTCCTCTCCTTTCTCAGGGATGTGCCGCGACTAGCCTTTTATCTTTGGGGGACGTCCAGTTTTGCTGACGGGACTCAAAAATATGCTGACAAAAAAACCTGCTGTTGCATAGCGTCAACGTCACTAATGGCTGTATAATAATGTATTTAAAGCCTTAGGGCCATATACAAACAATTAAATATAAAACTTCATAATAAATACTGTTATCACACTACATAAACTAAACTGCACTCGCCCGATCAACTTTTATTTTAACACTATTCAGTACGAATCTGCATACTGCTCTAATTGCACCTGGAGATGTGCTCTTCATGATATCCGGAAACAGTATCTCCCTATCCCCCCCAGCAAGATTCACTTAAAACGAGAGCTCGCGACACTGTGCAACCAAGTGGGCTAGGTCATCGTCGCCCTCGCCGCAAAGGGAACAGAGGCTGTTCGTACTGGGGGATACTCTTTTTCTCTTGTCAAACTTACTTTTCCCGTGTACTGGCAGACAGTTTGCTTGCAACTGGATCCAGAGAGTCAGGTAAGTTTTTGGGAGGTTCAGCTTCATGTAAAATTCTGGCCCAAAACTCTCTTTAACCATTTTATAATTTGCTAGTGTCTCCGATTCACTAACGATACCTGTCCATTTCTGTATTTCTTGGTCTTCTAATATTCTTAACACTTCTTTTAACAGAGATGGTAGTTCCGATGTGGGCCCTAAGCCATTTTTCTAAGCACTGGATAGTCCCATGGAATCTAGGAGGGCTTTGATCTGGAATGGCCATGACCTTTTTTTCCCCATTAGAAGAAGCTCAATATATGCTGATTTGAGCAGTCTTTCCTCAGGCATCTGGATAAGTTTTGACCAAAATTGTAGGATTTGGCCTAGTCTCTGTTTTCTCATTGAAAATAGTCTAGGTCCTCTTTTAATGCTTGCGAATGGGTTATGGGATGTAGCCTGTAGACTCTCTTGAAGTACTGTAGCTGTAGGGTTTCGATCTGTGGAGCTGTCTCAAAACCCCATAATTCAGCACCATAGTGGAATACCGGCATTATTTTGGAAGTAAAAATATGTCCATGGATTTTTAATGTTTTTATTCCCATCAGTGTCTGATTTTGAAATATTGCTGCGGATGCTACTCGCCCCCGTGTTACCATTTCCTTTATATGTGTATTCCAACTTCCATTAGGGGTCAGCGTAAAACGAAGATATTTAAATTTATTCGTCGTTTTTTATTTTCTCTCCTTTAAAGATAAATTCGTGAATCTCCTCGTTACTTAACTTTGATGTAAAAGTAACTATCTCTGTTTTACTACTGTTAAGGACTAATTTTTTCATATCCAGGTATTCCGCCACCAAATCTGACAGGATTTGTAGGTCATTCGCTGGTTTCGCCACCAGCGCTGTATCGTCGGCGAATAGAAGCAGTGAAAACGCCTTATTCCCTAGGGTTACTGTCGGAGCCCATCTTTTTCCCAAGAACTCTCGATCAAATCATTAATAAATATCCCAAACAGCTTTGGAGATAAAATACTTCCTTGTTTCCACCTTTTCTATTCTCGAAACTTTGTGACATTCCTTTGTCTACTATTTTAACTATCCCCTTCGTTGCCGTGTACATGCTAACTAACAGTTTCACAAAAATTACCGGTAAACCTATTTTTAATAATTCCATTCCAAGCAATAGCCTATTTACTGTATCAAAAGCTTTTTGTAGATCTAAAAATGCGACAAAAAATTTCTTATTTCTCTTTCCATATTTTTCTATCAGTGTTTTCAAAACGAACATACGGTCAGACGTGCTATAACTTCTTCTAAATCCCCCTTGTTCTTATTGTATTACCTTATAAAATTCAAGCCATCTCCCTAACCTTTTATCTATTATTTTTTCAAACACCTTGCTTAATGCCGACATTAGCGCAATCTGCCTGTAATTGCTATGAATCAAGAGGTTTCCCTTCTTAAATAATTGCAAAACAACGGATGTTTTCCATGTCGCTCGCCACTCCTGGGACTGGAGAATCCGGTTAAATAAACACACAATCAACGCTACAAAAACTGAGGGAAATGCTTTATACATTCGTGATGGAATGCCGTCTACTCCCGGGGCACTTCCTCCTTTCGTTTGTATTATCGCTTGTTCCACATCATATTCTTTTATTTCTTCTAATATCTCATAATGTTTTTTCTTTTTGTGGGAACACATTCTCTTCTTTACTAGTTTCCATTTCTTCCTTCAAATCAAGTATATTTCCACAGTCTCCCTCCCACTCTTCGAAATACTCCGGCCATGAATCAAGGCTAGGGCCCTCTTTAGTTTTTCGTTTAGTTTTTGTTGATTCTCTTACTTTCTTCCAAAACTCCCAGCCTGTAGATTTTTTATATGACGCCTCCACCTCTTATTCATCTTTCTTCCGTTCTTCTATTTTTTTTTGTTTTATTAACTTCTTATATTCCCTCCTCTCTGTTCTATACCGCTTCATTAATTCTTCTCATCTGGCTGACTATTTTCTATCCTATTAACCAACTCTAGAGTTTTAACCACTTCGTCTTTTTTATCTTGGCATTCCTTATCAAAGAATTGCCGTTTTTTAAGTTTTTGACGTTTGCTTATCACTGGCTCAGCCGCTACTTGTATCAGGGAACGTAACTCATCTAGTATTACATCTACTTCTCTTTTATCATCTTTAAGAGCTTCTAACCTATCTTATCACCTCTTTTTTTGTTAATGCTTTTTCTAATTCTGTTTCTTCGTCCCTACTCCACTCACTGCGTAACTGCAACATATCTGATACTTCTTTATGAGTTCCTCTTGTCTTTTCGCGATTTGGGTAGTATCGTAACCGATTTTTCGTCGTCTTTTCTAATACCATTTCAGTTTTAACCGGGAGCTGATCAGATCCAGGCCAGTGCAGGACCTCCACATCTTTCACGCAAATAGCGAGGCAAACATCCACCAGTACATAATCGATAACGCTACCTCGAAGCCCAGCCAAGCACGTAAACTCACCCCTGCCTTTATCATTACCGAACCTTCCGTTTCCGATGACCAAACCAACTTCAGCGTAGAGTGCCAGGAGTCTCCTACCCCAAACATTTAATGATCTATTCTCGTCCATACTGTTTCTTGGTATCTTGTAGGCATCTGGGACTAAACATGGAATATCTGGAATAGAAATATCATTTAGTTCTGGTTTATTTCCAGTATATGCATTAAAGTCACCCATTATTAGAAAAATGGTCATGTGGATAACGCGTACGCAATCCTTGCTCTTCACTTTCTAGGATAGACCACGTGTCTTCCTTCTCATACTTGCTATTTTGTGGCGGTATGTAAACAGATCCTGCTGTAATATACTTTCCTTCTGGCATTTCTGCCCTAAACCATACCAGATTTTCCGAATTACTATTTACTCTCGAATAACTACGAAATGATTTTTTCCTCAATAGCACTATAACTCCTCCGTAAAATCGGTTATTCTTTGCTCTATCCCTACCTACATCTTCTACTAAATAATTATCAAATAAAGGCACATTTGATCTATCGTGCCATGTCTCAATTAATGTCAAAAAATCCAACTTAGTTATCTCTTCCTCTACACTTGCAAGTTTATTTTGAAGTCCTTGCACATTCCACGCTGCAAAGGATCTCGTTATCATATGGCCCTGGGCATCCTAGCCTGAAGACACTGAATCACTTCTTTCGTCGTTTAGGGTAAAGGGGTCATGGGTTTGGTTACTAAGGGGCGGAAAGTTTAGACGATAATAATCCTGATTACCACTGTTTTGACTATGACCGCCTCTTTGGTAGCTTCGCACTCTTCTCCCCCTTGTTCTCTCTTCAGCGGTTGTTGTCATCTGTCGAGTGTTGCGGCTGTCAGAACGGAACCTGTCGTCTGGACTGATGATTTCTCCTATCTTTCTGTGTGTGCCACGGCTAGCGTTGTTGCCGTTTGTAGCGATTTCTGAAGCTTCGTTTAACCTGGACGGAGGGTTCTGAGGGATTTGGGGCTGCGGGTTTGCGACCACAGTGTTGGTAGACGAATTTCTGTCGCTTTCGTAGTCTGCTTCGTCAGCTGATAACATAACCATAATGCTCTATTGGTTTGGATGACTGAATATCTGAGGGTCTCTTTTCTTCTAATTATTTTCATCCTCATGAATCTGGACACAGACAATGGTCCATCCAGTAAATGCAATTCATGCAGCTTCCCATTGCTAAACCAATGCTGAGGCACTGTGTCTGTACCACAGGGAATGTCGAACTGAAAGCATTATACACAGAAGCTTGGAATAACTGTAATACTGGCACAGTGATGGATGGTTTATACCCAGAAAATGGAAAGAACGATGGATTTTTTTTTTGCTAATGGGCTATCATAATTGCGAAGAAAGGATCATGAAACTGTGGGTGAGGAAAACAAGAAAATTATGTCTGTTGTATTTTATATACTCGTATGCAAAGACTACCTTGTTAATAAATTACAAGTGTGGTACCAAGAACAAAAAAGCACAAGAACATCCGTCTCCCGATCTCTGTAATACGACCATGCAGAGTCGAATAGTTTCCCGATGGCCTGCCCGATGCAAACGAGTGGAGGGTAGAAGCTACGTGGAAAATCACAATTTGTTACCCCCACCAACAGTTATATGACAGTAGAGCCCTGAGAAGGGGTCGTGCCACAAGCATATATCCGCAGAATAAGCGACAAAACTTGCACAACAAACCCTAGACAAAATCCTTCAATACTCAACTCGAGAAGGAATCCCTTTGTCAGCAGAAAAGACAAAAGCCATAGTGTTCCACAGAAAGAAAACCATCATCATCCCAACGTTAGTTCCCAAGGAGAAGACGCTCGAAATCTCAACAACAGTCCGAGTCCTAGGAATCCTGTTCGACCAGAAGTGGACTTGGAAGCAACGCATCATGGGAATAAAAGCATCCTCAATCAGTAGACTTTCAATTATGAAGCGGATGGCAGGCTCCACGTCGGGATCGAGTACCAAACCTCTGCTAGAATTCTACAAACTGTTCGATGAAAATTGTGGAAACCCTCAATTTTTCAGCCATAAGGATAGCATTCGGTCTGCTTCTCGAAAATCCAGTTCCATGGTCCCCTCCACATAGTCCACAAAGTTCTGACGGAAGCCAACGACAGTCCATGTTCACTCCAGCAACCACCCTCAGCAACACGATTCAAAGAGATGACACCTGATTGGAAAACGTTGCCATTTAAAAGCATATCACCCCACTTAGAGACAACACCGTGGAAAATGAACCCTCTCCATGTCTCCCACTCAATGATAGATGAACATAAACAAAACCCACCAGCACAAATGATAGTCCAGATATTCTTGAGCCTAAAATCATCGACATACTGTGGACACCTAGAAGTTTATACAGACGGATCATTGAAAGAGGGGAAAACTGGAGCTGGGGCGTTCATCCTAGCCCATAACCTGAAGCTACTAGCAAGACTTCCCGATGGATCATCAGCACTGTCAGCAGAGATCAAAGCCATTGAGATTGCTCTGGCATACATCCAACACAATCCCCCACAGATGAAAAAGGTTGTAGTCTTCAGCGACTCACGAAGCTCACTGGAGCTAATCTCCAAGCTACACTGGGAGGCAAAAGACACTGACCTGGCCGAAATCCGAAACATGCTACAATCACTGAACAACCAAAACGTGGAGGTGAAGTTCCAGCAAATACCAAGCCATTAGGACACTAAAGGGAACGAGTGCGCAGACAAAGTCGCGGGGATGGCCACCGAATGCCATCCACCCATCCAGCAAAGCCGCAAACCCCTTAGAGACGTGCTTAGAACAGAACCCAGAAGATACTGCAAAACCCGACTCCGGTGCAACCATCCCCATTCAAGTCCAGAGCAACCAGCGTTGCCTACCACCGACTATGAGCAGCAGCCGTGATGCTAAACAGAGAGAAACACCGCTGTAACCTGTCAGCAACCTGTCTATGCCGATTCTGCCTCCTCTGGGAGGAATCCCCCAAACACATCCTCTTCGATTGCAGTAATCTGACAGGACAAAGAAGAAAATTGATATCAACCTTCCGAGCAAATGGACTGACACCATCCATTGAATCAATCAGCCATAAATGTCCTCTCACCAAACCACTAATATCATCAGTCTTTGCTGAGATCTCCCAGTTCCTAAACAGCATTCAATTAACCCTATAGATGGGTTCGGTCGGCATGACGCGTCCGACCACGTCGAAACCGAAGTCAAGTTTGTGAAGAAAGAATAAGTCGCAGAGGGTCAGTGGATCCCGCCGACTATAACCAGTGGAAGAAGAAGAAGTGTCGAGATAAGAGACTATTGGTTGTCTATCATTGTGATGTCACATGTGACGCGCTGCAGAGGCGGCATGCACGTCGGCTACGGTCTTTCCATCTGAAGAGGGAAGTAGAGGGGCGTCCACTCGGAAGTATCCATAATGGGTGCATAGGACCAAAAATTGGAGTTTTATTGGCTTATTTGTTCTTGGTGGTACTAACTACATAGCAAGTTGAGTTTTTTTTTCCCATTTTAGTCCCAACGATTTTCACAGTAATAATTCTGGGGAATTTGACACTACTGTTTTAATGAAACCAAAAGGATTAAAATAGCTTAGTCCTGATCAGACCTACTTATTACTTTCCTCATGAAGTGACAAGGCTTTCGTCATTCGGCTTGTTTGTATTGTTTCTATACACTTACTAGCAAAATAGGGTCCACGTGGGAGACACTTGAGTCGACAGCCACCCGCCCATAAAAAAAATGCTGTATTGTTTACAGGAAAAAACGAATGCTGTGACAAGTGGATGGGGCAGCTACAACATGAATCCACCCGTAGGCTACGTCGGAAACCTACTTAACATCAACCAACAAATTTGTATTAGATCAGCTTGAGATACAGATTGCATTCTTTCGTTTCAGACTACCTTCAAGAGTGCGGTTGCAAAGAAAGCTACCAGAAATTCCTGAAGGAATGTCCAGACCTCGCCGAAAAGAGAGCTGTGTTGGCCAGAGGAATTGTTGGATCATCCCATGTTGGAAGCTCACTCTTAGACATTGTCGATGACTACTGTGAAACTCAAGAAATCGGTAAGTTTTTTACGCACAGTCTGAGGTAAATGAATCGTGGAACAGTTTGCCAGTACAAGTTGTTGATTCAGGTAGTATCCAAACGTTTAAGCGTGGTTTAGTCGACACCCCATTTTACTCAGTTCCTTTTGTAGTTTGAAAATTTGGTTTA
Source organism: Branchinecta sandiegonensis (assembly GCA_030848855.1). Classification (NCBI taxonomy): domain Eukaryota; kingdom Metazoa; phylum Arthropoda; class Branchiopoda; order Anostraca; family Branchinectidae; genus Branchinecta; species Branchinecta sandiegonensis. Next base: position 24,725,332 of record JAUPMV010000001.1, on the reverse strand, counting down.
CTTTTGTAGTGTGTCAGTTTCTGTGTACAAAGTGCATCTAATCCGTTTGTACTTGTGTACTAATGGCGACAAGCTAAAAGCTTAACACCAAATGTAATAATAAATTAATTATTTCCTCAAGATACCTTAAAGCAAAAGTAGCAGTACATACAGTTTCTATTCCAGTATTCCTCTTCTGTGCTGGGTTTCTCAGAGATTACTAATCCGTCCCAGCTCTTTCAGCTTCGATTGGCCTCCTTAGTTTTGAAAAACTTGCATAACCTGTATTTCCGACCAATGAGCTGCTCGGAAGCACTAAGCGGGGATCAGGTCTGCCTCGGAAAGAGCGAACCACGGGAAATCTTGAAATCAGCAGTGCTGTTAGGGTAGATACAAGTGTCATAAGAAATATTGTTGGACAACTACCCCCAATCCTTTCCCACACCCCCTAGCTCCATAACTGAGTAGAGTCACCTATTTCACCAGTCTACCACAAACACCTATTTTGGGGATACCCTACGCCGCGCGGGGTATATCCAATGTTCGGCATACCCTATGCCCAACGCTGGATACACTATACCAAATCCTTGGGTAACTGTGGATAGCCCAACCCTGACCGGCTCAACTATTTCATTGGGATGGGGTACCCAGCATTTGCCATAGAATATCCCAAAATCATGGGTCTTTGGTGTTCTGCTACTCTGCATTTGCCTGTTTCCGAGGCAAAAAAAAAACTAGTGGGTCAAACACTTCATGAAGTATTCTCTACTGTATGCTATTATTCTCCTCGGTTTACTAAACTTATGTTGTTGTTTTTTTAGTGCGACTTGCCTTTAAGGAGTTACCAGCTCAGCTCTTTGCTGGTGTACGAAGGAATGACAGTGTATCTACTATAGTAAAACATCTGGTGAAGCTTGTCCCAAAGGTGAGACTTGCTTTGATTAATTTATTAACGACCAGTAATTAATCCTATACGCATAATTCATCTTCACGATAAAAGGGTTTAGAAATGTCCTTTTTTGAAAATACCAGTACTTGCCCCGTGAAACTAGCGAGTTTCTTGTTGGTGCTTATTTCGCTCTCCGAAGCGAAAGCTCGACGCAAAATATTTGAAAATTGCGCGTCCTCGTTAAAAAGCTGGGAAAGCCAAGCAAAACAAAAGGGGTCCGAAACACCAGAGCCTCGTTTTTGTTGCAATAGGTGGCATCGGTTGCAATAGGCGCATCGCTGCTGCAGCAGTTCTTTGCTTCTGCACAAGATGCGTTTTTGGATTCATTGCCTGCACGATTTCTTCTTGGTTGAAACATCACCTTGCAGGGAAGCACGGACTTGGTCGGTAAGCAAGTCCGCGATCCTCAAGAAGCGCTTCCGTCTTCCTCGTAAGCACTGCAGTGCAAAACGAATATAAAAAGAATCAGACCGGAAGCGGCCGAGAAGTGGACCTGCAGCGTGCAACAGAAACGAGGCTCAGGCTTCATATGCCTCCCAGAACGAAAAAAATGAAGGTTTTAATGCTTTTATTTTTGAAAAAGTTGTCTGTGGACCTTGACAAATGTTCTCGTACGCTCTGACCCTTGTCAAGGTTCCGTGTAACCAGTATGGAAGAAGAATTCTACATTTACACTTCATATGTGTGTCTTATTTCCTCTGTACCGCAAAATATACTTGTCGGAAATCCAGCACGGCTGAAGAGTCTAACGGTTTAAAACGATAGACAATAAACGTACCGCACCACATCCTGAAAACTAAACGAACTTCAAGAAACAAGTTTGTGAAAGGTAAAGGTCATGCCTAATAACATGAACTCGCTGGAGAGCGAAGCCACCGCAGCAGCTCCCAGTGACTGTAGCAACAAAATGTCAGTGAGCGCTGCAGGATTTTGAATCTGCATGTTTTCCAACAAAAAATAACTACTTCCCGAACAAATTTTAGGTTTTAAAATGGCTCATCCCCGAAATTGTGAGCCCAAACCTCAAAGTAAACAGAGCGTAAAACAAAAGGCGCCGCAGGGGAAAATTTTGGAATTCCTTATGATCAGAGTGCATTTTTGGATAACAAATGAAAGTAATGGCCACCTATCGTAGACCAGCTCATAGTGTTTGGTTACGATACATTTCAAACAGTGTGAGACATTTAACTGAAAACTGGTACATGACAGTGCTTCAACTCGACCCTCTCCAGATAAAATGACCATCCTAAACAAAACTGAAACAGAGTAGCCTTTGCTGCACCCCACGTTAAACATAGATTTAAAACTTCTCCTATCGTTTTACAAAATGAAGAAGCTGGGGTTGAGTGGAAAAGCGTGTTTGCTGACCCTCTCCCCTTCATACTCTTAATAGTTTGTGCTCCTTCGGGGTGGTACCCACACTTAAATTTCCAAGGGGGCCCTCAGCTATCCAGGAAGAAATCACAAAGTAATACTTGACGCCTTGTTACAAAGATAGTGTCTCTCTTGATGTTCAGAGTTCACAGACACAACTAACCCAGACTCCAGTGCTGCCAAGTGTGACACTTTTGCTGCTTTTTGACACTTTTTGTCTCTGCACTGTCAGAAGTTTCATAACAGATTGCGCATAATACTTTCAAGAATAACACCTTTTCACTTAGAAAAAAAGTGTTATGACCAATTTATACTATTTCGTGCCCAGATCTCCAACAACACCTTCAATAGGTAAAAATACTACACTGTCAGAAGTTACATAACGATAACAGCAGGATGCGCGGTTTCAACAGATAACACTTTGGGGTGTTATATGTTATGTTTCTTTCGTTCCCGTTAGCATTTTTACCAATTGAAGGTGTTGTTGGAGATCTAGGCACGAAATAGTGTAAACTTAATTGGTCACAACACTTTCTTTCTAAGTGAAAAGGTGTTATTCTTGAAAGTGTTATGCACAATCTGTTATGAAACTTCTGACAGTGTGAGTGACATCGTGACACTTTTTCTCTTAAAGTGACACCTTTCTTTACGAATGACACTTTTTAGGTCGGATTTTTTTTATTTACTTTACTAAAGTGACGGTTTGACGATGCAAAACGGATAAGTCAGATACATTTTATTAGAACTATATTTCGGCCCTTCTTGGCAAGGGTCCTATTCAGGCTCAAGCTGGGAAATGACCAATAATAATAATAAAAGCCCAGTGGCCATATACATAACACAACAATAGTACACATTACAAAAAAGAACAGCAACATTATTTTTCTACGGCTATGAAGCCTCGCTACTAAGCTTGGTCGCTCTTAGCTTCAGCGCTCCCTCGATAAATTCGCACACCTTTGTTATAACCCTTTCCGAAATGCTATTCAGGATATCCGGAAGAAGCAAAACACTCCCCTTAAAATAAGATCCCCTTAACTCCGAAAGCTCCTGGCATCGATTGAGAAAGTGGTCCATGTTTTCCTCTGCCCCTGCTTTGCAAAGTTGGCAATTATACCTGACATCTGGACCAGTCCTATGCCTATCATACACTCTAAATCTACCAAACAGGGGGAGGGAATTAGCTCTAGCCTGGATCCACAACTTCAAAACTTTTTGAGGTGGATTCGTCAAATATGATTCGCAGTCAACTTGGGCTGAAGGACTATTTACTAAAGTGACGGATTACCGCCCCCAAAATACTGCCAAAACATGTACTTTACTTTGATTTTGTACACAATAACAGTTTGAAACCTTAAATTAGGCTCATTTCCGATCAAATTTTGTCACAAAACTGTGATGTAACAGTTAAGAAATGTTTTAAAAATGTTGTTACAAATTTAGTTATTGCCAATTTTGCGCGTGTGCGGCGGAATGCACAGAAAAAATCGACTGTCAAAAAGCACCTTTTTGTCAGCAATTGTGACACTTTTATAAGTCGAGTTCTTGGCAACCCTGCCAGGCTCAGGCGCGCCTTGAAGACATTTGATCCTCGAAGAATGGGCTTTTAAATACAGATATATAAATATCTGTATTTAAAAACTATTTAGCCGTTACAGAATAAAAATCATACCAAAACAATCTCACTTTTTCTCGCATTCATAACTTAATATCACCTACCGACTTTCTACTAAACTATCACTTTTTCTCTCATATTGCCAAAACAAACTATTGAAGTAGGAGACATGGAGTACCCCTTCTATTAGAAAGCTTCTCACACCTCAAGAATATCTCGGATTCAGGAATATCTGAAGATTATCCCGGACTAAAAGGGTTCAATTTTCATCAGTGATCTTGGTCAACTGATATGGCGCAACCAGATATCATAATTCTGATGGGAGACTGATTTTTTTTTGCGATTTTTCTGTTTTTCCTGGGTAGCTGTAAGCCCCTTTGGAAGACCAGGGGGGGGGGCAGCTCCCCCCCCCCCCTCCAAATGACGCCCCTGCCAAGGGGCATAGAAAGAGGCTAAAAACAGCCGAAACCTTGGTTAGTTTTTTCTAGGCATAGCTAAGTTTAGTGAACTGTCTCAGGACATCTTAGCAGAAGCATTAGGCAGTGCGATGTGTCCTTTAAAGTTTAACTGAAAGGCAAACTGATTTTTTTGTCATTTAACTGGATTCTGCAAAGTGATTTTTTTTTTTCTACTATCTCTCTAGTTCTGACATTCAGAATATCTGCGGACGTCCCCTCAGCGTAAATTCTACTATGACGCGGGAAATTTTAATCTCAACACAAACGCGGCTTTTTAGTTGACAGTGGTGAAATTGGTGAAGATTGCTTAGTTTCTGAAAAAAAAAAAAATCATAAACCTTTCTCGTAAGGCATACAACAAAAATACAAGCGCATAGAGATACCACAAATCACATGGAAATTCCACTATTTGAAAATCGATTATTCGTGAGTAGCGGAACAACGAGGTAACGCATTTTCAGCGGGTCTTCAAGCCAATTTAAGTGAATAAGTGATAGGTAACTAGATTGTCCTATCCCTTTTCGGTTAAACTTTAAATTGCACGACGATCCAAGGCTAACGAGTAACTGTATTAGTGATTCGGGAAAGAAAAGTGTAGGGTATTTGATTTTGTTTTGTTTTACCATTTGCCATTTTTTTTTTCAGAGAAGTTCGGTAGTTGAAAAGGTCGATGGAGGGTACCGCTATTCAACGGGACTTCCGAAGCGCGCCAACGGTAAGGATTACTCAGATTCTAGCAATTTTTTTGCACCATTTAAAAAAAAAATTCTTCAAATATTGCCCATAGGCCGCAACATGCCGAAATTTTGTTTACGCGTCAAGATAAATATACAAAAGTGAAAACATAACAGTGGTGAAACATGTACTTCAAGACCAACTTAGCGTTATTATTTATTACTAACATTATTCCGACATCAGCGCACTCGATACCTGCCATGGATTAAGCGTAGTAGTTCAGTTCAGCCCAGTTTAGTCGAATACAAATACAAAATGTAGGCCAACATAAATCAACTTCATCCCAAGTAATTCTAAATTTTTTTTTGGTTTCGCCACCACAATAGAGGTCCCTATGGCGGAAGGGCACCTCTCCGTGTGGGTTGAGCTGTTCTGGTGTGGTTTTGTTTAGTCTTTTTTTTTTCACTTTTTTCACCATGCAGTAATGTTTTATTAAAACTGACTGAAAACGGAAAGTCAGCTAAGATGTTTGACAGCGATATTCGGCCCTTCTTTGGTAGGCCCTTCTTCAGGCTGTTGGGATCACATTGACGAATGACTTGAAGTGGGCGGCTCATATTTGTTCGATTATTAGGCTAGCACGTCTCTGTCTCTCCTCGAACTGTTTTCCAAATTTTCATGCCCAAGCTCACATGTTCTCCGCCTTTACATTGCTTTCATCCCTTCACTGCTTAAGTATGCTTTTGTCTGGTTTGGCACTTTAGCCTGACGGTAGATGAGTCTGATAGGCTTGAAACTATTCAGAAGAGAGCCTTAAGTCCTTCTCCTGAATGAATTCCTCCTCACAACCTTAGCATCCCGACGTATTACTCTTTGTACCCATTTCGGGAAAAATCGGCGTTCCCACCCCATTTTTCGGCACCTCTTTCCAGCCCCATATTGTCCGCCAAAACTACCAAAAGCACAAAACGTTCCGGTTCTGAACCCCGTCTGTACGAGAACCGAGCTTTACAGAAAGAGCGTTTGTCGAAGTTTTGAACAAGTAACAAACGTATGCCCCACAATGTTTTAACTGTTTAGTGTTTTATTTTGATTCGCTATTTGTTGACTATTTATTGCATTGTTATGTATAATCATCTTATTAGGGTGTTATGTAATTGTGATGTACCTGACAAAAACGGCAGGTTCGGCAATCCACTGCTGTAAAAGTTCGTTTTACAATAAAGTATCAGTATCAATTTTCAGTATTCAACTAAAACTCAGCTAGGATATGTGTATAATTAAATTCCTTGTAGATCGGAGGAAAGGATCAACACCCGTTAAATTATCTCAGCGTCCTTTTATGTCAAATTTTAGGCTTATTCAGTTTTTGTTTCTGATACCGTAGGCTATGTTTGAAGCTTTGAATTTTTCCGTTGTAATTTTTTGTATTTTTATTTTATTGGGGATTTTTTCAAGGTCGGAAAACTCCGAGCTCTCTTGTCATTTTGGTGTAATTGTTATTCTGCAACCATTGAATTGACTGAACTCCTTGGGCAGACGATAAGATATTCCTTTCATTACTCTAATGGTTATTTTTGTTTACAGTCCCTTTTAGAAACGAAGCAGAGACTGTCAGTGATGCGTGGAGGTCCACAAACGGAATACCACTTGCAATTACCGCAACTGAAGAAAGATCGCGTGCGAAAAGTGGATGTGGAGAGGAAATTGATCTGCCGGTAATTATCTAAATTGAAATTCGAAGAATGAAAGTCTGATCACCCCCGTCGCACTTTAAAGCACACATGACATTCTTTGTGCCTAGTTTTGTGGCCCTTTTTAACTCAACTTGACTTAAAATGTGTCGTCCTTTTGTTTATTGTATAATGTGTTTATTTGCTAACAAGGTACCTGACGAAAAAATATCACATTTGGCAATTTGCTATGATAAGCCATATTTTTGAATTAAAGTTTTATTCTATTCTGTTATTCTATTCTATTCTATTCTATTTGTAGCTTTCAGCTTATTCGTCCTTCACTTGTTTTTATGGCACTTGCCCTTCGGCCAAGTGCCATATAGCGATCGCAGTTTCTGTCCGTCTGTCGGCCGGTCCGGGTTTTGCTAGTTCCCCATAAGCTAGGACGATGAAACTTGGCAGGCATATCAGGGACCCGAAAAAAGTAACTTGGAAACAGTAGTTTTCCTGATCCGACCATCGGGGGCGTGGGGAGGAGGGGTGGAGGGAGGGGGAATCCGGAATCTTGAGGTATTTATACTTTAGAACGGGTGATCGGATCTTAATGAAACTTGATATTTGGAAAGACCTCGTGTCACAGGCGACCCACTTCAAATCCGTCATTTGGCGGCTGAACCGGATCCGACCAAGGTAGAGGATGATGAAGCGGGATCCGGAAATTTGTAGATATGCACCGATTTAGATTAAAACTTGATAAATGGGAAGAGAAGATGTTAGAGATGCGAAGTTTAAGTGTCCGAGTCGTATTGGGCCACAGTGGGGGAGTTGGAGGGGGAGTCCCGGAAATGTTGTGGCTCGCATAGAGGTTGAACGAGCGGAGTGATTTGAATGAAACTTGGAAAGTAGAGAGATCCTCTGCCTTAGATGACATATTTTAGGGTCCGGACCGGATCGGAGCGCGGTAGGGAGGGGTACCCGAATTTCCGGAAAAATGCTCAGATTTACTTTCTCGTCTCTCACACCATCTACTCGTGAAAAGTGCCATATGGGCTCGTGGTTCCTCCAGACTCTCATGCGTTGTCGGGTTTAAGCCTGATCAGGTCAGATCTTTTGCTTATCAACGGGGGGGGGGGGGGGGGGAGACCGATTGCTTTTCGGGTTATAGCAGAAATTATATGAAAGTGACTGAAAATATATAAATGGAGTAGAGGCTAAGAATGAATGGGGATAGTTACTGGCACGTATGCTTTCAGTTTCATTTGCAAGTAGACTACGAAGGATTGGGAATCCCGCAAGCAGTGTGCTGGACGATAATGCTTATTTTTGGGTAGCGGAGTCAGAAGCTCCACGGCCGTGATTTCCAGTCCTCGTCCAGTCGCGTATTTAAAGCACAACTCTTATTAGAAAGGCTTTTTCGCATACCAAGGTTTCGTTTTAGGTTCTGTTGATTTCATTTTTACCGACTGTCTAGAATCATGTCTTAGCTTTTATTCTTACTTTATAGAATCTTGTTACCTGAAACATTTTCTTCGCAATTTCCATTTTTCTATTAGCTACTTTTTTCCGGACCTGCCCCCAGACTGGAGGCAGGTTGGGGCATGGCTGGGTCAGCTCTGGACCCCAGGAAGGACTTTCAAGAAAGTTCTATACACATTTTTTTCATTTGGTTCGTTGCCTCAATTCAGTTCCATTTGTTAGCTTCCATTTGGGAAAACTGTACAAGTATACCGTCCCTTTATCAACATCTGTTTTTATAATCGGGATATGCTGTTATTCGCTGTGCCTGATTATGAATTTTTTTTTCCGGAGTTGGTCGTAAAGACTTTCTGAGCCTTTTTACTGACTTTTTTCCTTCCCTGGTCCGATTTTTTCTTCTTTTATTTTTTTTCTTTTTTTCCCTGTCCGAACCTGCCCCTTGCGCTTTTTTGACAAAAATAAATTGATAACTCTCAAATTGTTTTATCAATTACGGTAACTCATTTTTGATATGATAGAGCCAATCTTAAACTACCTAAATAAAAGTCACCAACGATGTAAGTGGGTTCGGATCTACCAAAATGAGGTGCCAGCCCCATGACGTTCTTTCGTCAAAAAAAGGTGACACTAACATCGGTTTGCTACAGGTTTGCTATGATCGCATGAGTGAAACTGCAGGAATTTTTGGCAGAAAAAGCGTGTAAGGGTGACAGCTTTAAAAAACAATTTCGCGTAATTTTAATTTCAATAGTTAAGTTTGCAGAGCCGATGTCCGGATCTGCCCTTATGACGGACTTGCCCCCCCCCCCTCTCCCCGACGAATAAGTGAATGAATGAAATGATCTTTTCACGGTAAACTATAAGTTCAGAAATATCGTTTCCGAAAACACCAAACACAAAAATGTGAAATTAGCGATTTTCTTGTTGATGCTTGTCGACTCTGTCCATACTTTCCGCTCTCCGAAGCTGTGGCTAGACGCGGAATACTTGAAAAACGTGCGTGCCGTGTTTAACAAGACCAAAGGTTTCGATGGGATCCCAAAATTCTATATTTGACCAGACAATTGGGTCTTGTCTTAGCCAGATCCATTGCTCGCCAGACTCCTTGAACATTTTTACTATTAAAATTTAGAAACAGAAGCCAAATAGCTAATCATCCGAGAAAATCAAGTTCAGATATGGATTCAGCATGTGACCCCTATAAGTCATATTTATTTTGACGAAACGGGTCGAAACATCTGGCTTACTTCTGCCAATTTTCCGGTTTCGTCCGAATTCCGGAACTACTTGTCCGACGAAAAAATAAAGCTCAGAAATCAATTCAGCAATTCTTCTTACACCCATATCTTCGATCTTATCAGCTTGAAATAAAAATTTAACTTATAACAACTTTCTGGTTTCAGCCCTATTCCGGGCGAACTATATGTCCGGGTAAAAAATGATCGTCATATACGGGTTCAGCATCTTTTCTTACCCCTAGATCGGTCATCTGATCAGCTACAAAAAAAAGTTTTGTTTTTAACAAATTTTCCGGTTTTGGCCGGATTTCGGACGAGCTACTTGTCCGGGTAGAAAATGATTTTTACATAAGTGTTCAGCATGTCTTCTTACCCCTAAACCGAACATCTAATCAACATCAAAGAAAACTTTTACTTTTAACAGACTTTCCGGTTTTAGCCGGATTCCGGGCGAACTACCTGTCCGACAGGAAAATGGTTTTCATAGATCGTGTTCAGCATGTCTTCTTACCTCCTAATCGACTATCTCATCAGCTATTATGTTAAAATGTTCTGTTTGTCCCTTAATTCGACCCCCCTCCCCCACCCCTAAATGTAGGGCTACATAGCCCATCTACAAACTCGATCTTTCCCTTGGTCCAAAGAATCCTCACACCAAGCTTCATCAGAATATCTCATTCCCTTCGAGAGTTATCGTGCTTACAGACGGACGGATGGACAACTTTTGCGATGTCATAGGTATCCCTCCATTTACGTTTTGGGGTCCCAAAAAGTGGAAAAACCAAGCAAAAGAAAAGGAGTCCGAGACACAATATAAATTAGTCGGATACCAAGTCATATAAAAACTAAAACACATTTTGAAGCTTGTCATGCACTTATTTTTGAAAGGTTTGACCTTGCGGCTTTCGGTGAAGATTTTGCTCCGTGACTCATCTGCTAAACAATCGTGGATGCAAAAACGAAGCAACGGCGAAGGGCGGGGACTTCTGAACCTTACAAGTCCATACGGGAGCTATACTGTAAAAAAAAATCTTTCAGTATTTACTACTGGGATTAATCTTGTCTCTGCTGAGATAAGATTTGCTCTAATTCGGATTAATCTTATCCCAGTAGAGATAAGATTAATCGCAGTAGCAAACACTGCAGTCAAAGTTATCCTTACTCGGAAACACTTTTTACAGTGTAGGGGTAAGAGGCATAAACGAGAGGGGTCCTTCGATGTTTTCTTGTAGGCAACGGTTGCCGAATTCTTCCCAGAATGATTTACTTGATGGGAGAAAGATTTTTGTCGCACCAGAATTGAGGAAAACTTCTGTTTAGCTTTATCCTTATGCAGGCGATTACACTTCAGTAAGCAGAACAAAAATACAATCTCTGGAAGATAAAGTTTTGTTTTTAATCCTTTTAGGCGTTTGTCGACTCATTGATGAACAACTTCGAGTTCCATGAAACGTTGGCTGATAAAATCAACAGAGTTCGTCGCGTTGACGGATCGGATGATGTCAAGAACCAATCGAATTTCAGTGATATTGCATCTCAGATCCTGCGTAAGTTTACCTGTTTTCATTTGTCAATTTGCTAATACTGCCCTATACAATCGTTTTTCCTTCTGTCTGTCGGTCCGGTGATATTAACAGAAGGTGAGTCTGATTTGGTCTCAGGATTTCAGGTCGAATGTCAGGTCAACTAAAGAAGAGTTGGAGAATTCTTCTAATACCTTTTGTAAATATAATATTCTTTTGAACAACTAATTTTTGTAATGGTTTATTTGTTGTCCAGAATGGCTAGGACGGTCAAACATGCCTGGCAATGGTGATAGTAAAAATAGGATTTTTTTCAATAACTAATTTTTTTTTAATAGTTTATCTGTTATCCAAAAGGTGATCTTACTAGAGTTGCTCGGAAATCTTCATTTCCCGGATCCGGCCATTCCCTGGGGTAGGATGAGAGGGGATCACGAACCGCTGAAGAAGGGATCGGTCAGGGCCTTGGGGACTCAGGGACTCGCTGAACCCTCCACATCTTCCTCATTGACTTCGCGGGCCCAATCTTGGCACATACCGGAAAAACGCGAACAGCTCAGCTGAGCTCCAAAATTTGAAGTCAAAGTTATCTTCCCTGCATTGATTTTTAATGACTAAAGGTTATTGTTGTTTTGTTTTTGTAGCTCAGTTTAGTTCAATGGGTTTATTAAAAAATAAGAAGATAAATCACACATAATCAAAACACTCAGTCCATTCCTGGACGCCGAGAACCACAATCCTTACATTTTGAACATAATACGCAGAGTGGTCACTGCTCCTACTCTCAGACACAACCTTACCTCTGAATTTACAAAATAACTAACCAATATCCTTTTTACCTTCCTGCACCTTACCCCAGGGGAAACCACCCCATCATATCGTTGTTTTCATTAGATTTTTTCCCCATACTCCATATCTTTCTCCTTTGTGTTGTTGATTGGTAATGAAATATTTGATTCATTCATTCGTCCTTTAGCATCCCTATCCGTCGGAGAACCGTCAGTTCCGAAGAGACCCGGAAGCCCGACCAAGTTGGGAGATGTTCTTCATAAGAAGTAAGTCAACATTTTTCTTCTCTCGTGAGTGAGATGCGTGTCTTGGGGGAGTCCAGTAGTTTTCTAAAAATTTCTCTAGGGAGCTATTTACCTTAAATCGCACTTGCCAGCGGCAAGGCTGTGTAGCCTGCTGATGTCGGCGGTAGTTACCATGGGGAATTGGATCCCTGTGTCTAGTTTTCCGGGACACCTCTTTTATATTATTAAAAAAAAACGGCAACGTTTAGGTTCTTTAATTTGAAAAACACTTATTTTTCAACACAACAGATTCATGGGAGGAAGTGGCTGTTAAATATTATGCGGAGTAGCGATTTTCTTAGTATAAGAAACCTGGCGAGGTTCCTGAGAGTGGCCAGTCTTCACAGGGAAAAGTGTTTGAGTGGGGCTTAGTGTAGTAGTGTGGCCGTTTATTTTTGTATTTACATGTTGTTATTTATGTGTCATATCATATCATATCATCCTAGGTGTTGTCTGTTACGCACTGTCTGTTGAAACCGTGCATCCTTCTTTTGTATGTTATGGAACTTCTGGCAGTGTAGAACGGGTCTACAAACGCCTGATTTTTATTATGGACTGCACTGTCAGAAGATTCATAAAATTCCAAAAGTTTCATAAGAATTTCCAAAAAACGGCAAGGTTCCGGTCTTTTAATTTACAAAACACTTCATAACAATATATGTCGATCAGGGGGGGGGGGGGGGGGCGGCAGGGATACGAGCTCGTTAGCTCGGCCCCATTTTAAGCACTGAAAATATGTAGATAATCGTTGTGTTTTGCAGATACCATGGTATCTGATACCATCGTAACTGGATCTGCAATTAGTCGTTTTTGCAGTTACCGTGGTATCTGATATTGCTGTGCCAATTTGTGCAAATACGGCAATCGCCGAAATTGCGCTTTCGAAGTCATCCCCCCCAAAATACTGATATTCAGTCACATCACTAAGTGCAAAACTTCTTTCCCACCAATTTATCAAAAATTGATGAAATTGAGATGACTTTTTCGGATACTACGATAAGTTACCACGGTCGATTTTTTCATTTATCGTCACGATATCGCAAAAATCAGTAGATGCTTTTTCGACAGTTTTTCGGCTTTTCCTGACGATGCTTGTAAAGCATAACATTTAGAGCGTGTTCCATCCTACTTACCGTAGTTACCACGCATGACGTCACACATTCTGTCCTTTTGTCGTCAAGGCTGGAACGATTTTTCTATTTTCCAGCGGAATATCATGCCTCGGGTGAATCCGACCAATCACGTGACAGAGATTCGTGTTTACTACGCTTACCACGCTCCCGAGCGTGGTAAGCAAATAGTTACTATTAGTTACTATTTCGAGAAGGCTGGAACTGTCAGCGTAGTAACTGTTCGTGAGGTTGGAACGGATTTAGTAACTAATAGTTACTATTGGTACGAGGGTGGAACACGCTCTTAATGCACAACGATTCCAGTATCACAACAGAGAACACCCCAAGTGTTGTCTTTTGAAACCGCGCATCCTTGTGTGATATGTTATAAATTATATATTTTATTTGTAACCCGCCAAATACACAAGGTGGTAGCGGAGTAAAGAGAACAACGAAAACAACACAAGATAAATAACAGTATAAACACACACAACTTATACATAATTTCTAACTGGGCCTGAAAAATTCGTGAAAAACATCATGTACTCGATGACCAGGATGACGAGATGTACATAGTATATAGTATCATTATTATTATTATGAACACGTGTACTATTGTGTGCCATGTAGAACAAGTGTACCAATTTTTTTTTGTAAAGGAAGATTTTGAGCATTGAGAATATCTTTTACAAAGAATACCGCTACAGAATCGATGAGAGAAAATTACCGCGTGTACATATTTGTGAGTTTGCAGAACCACAAAGACCGATCTTTTTTTGCTTTCAGAAACCACTCGAGAAAAGGCGGTAAAAAATGCGATGCTCCTCCCACCTGCACCCCCAATGAAGTCCTCATCACTTTTATTCAAATCCCTCCAGCTCCAAGTGGACCTCTGGAGAAACCACGAGACTCTGGGTTGAATACCCCTGAGTTCGATGCTCCAAAGGATGACCGAACGCCGAACGGGTTTGATCAGCTCATGTCTGCTCCTATTCTGTCAAACGCTCAGCAGAAGAAAGAACTGAATAGTTCGTCCTTACGGGGAAATGTTGGATCCGACCAAAGGTGTTCGATCGAACAAGGATTGTCCTCCATAACTGTACCTGATATTCCGATCGGAATGAGTAACCACGTGCCTAGGCTGTTTGAAACTCCCGCCAACCAAGAACCAAAGCAGAATACACCCAACTTGGGAACTTTAAGTGGTGCTTCTGGGACTAGTGATATGCGGACCCCCGCGGGAAATCAGTTTGAATTTCCCGCCTTGCAGCAAGCTAGCAGTGGTCAAGACAGGCTAGGGAACGGACCAGTTTCAACGGAGGGTCTTGGATCGAAAAATCAAAATGCGAATGTGTTGGAACCTAGGACCACACAAAACCAAACTTCGTCAGTAACGCAGACCAACCATGGTATCTTGAGACCAACACGGTATCTTGAGTATCCGCAGACCAACCATGCTGAAAAGCAAGTGACCGAATTTGAAGTTCCCGCCAGACCAGACGGGCGCAATGTCCGAAATATCCTGGATCTTGACACTGGTGCTTTAACGACTGAGGTTGACAAAGACCTGGCTCAGGCCCAGGCTGCGCTTCCGGATTTTAACTTGGATACCCAGGATAGTTTATTTGCCAGTTTCAGAAAGGATGTTTTCACGGAGCCAGAAATGAGTTTGTCTGCAATGTTTGAGCCGGAGACAAAAGATGGCAGTGGTGGGAGTGCGAAGAGGAAGTCATTCGGAAAGGATTCTATTGGTGAGCATTTTTGTGCGTCTTTCTATAATTGGCCCGATAGGTTAAAGGGGCTCAGTGCTCCAAGCGGATTGGTCCCTGTTTGTTTCCCTTGGATCTTTAGGCGTTTTTCCGGATACCACACAGTATATTTGGCTCGAAAACAGTGTTTCCGCGGTCGTTTTGTGTGGCCTACAAGTGTGTTACAACCAACAAGATTTGTGTGGCTGAATTCGAAAAAACAACTGTCGAGGTGATTTTCGGTTTTGTGGCTCAAATTTGGCGGGAAACTTAGATTTGTCAGCAAAATAAAACTAAAATACAAATCAACTAGTTTATCAAGCATATTGACATAAAACTGAGGATAATATCTGCACATAATGGTAAAGACGTAAGCCTGAACCACCATTTATTTAGACTTTATCTGGACTTTTTTTTTTAAGTACTCCTTGATCCCAAGCTGACTGGGAAACATTTATTCAAACAATGCATAACACGGATACGTCAGCGACAATGCTTTGGCAGCGATATTTCTGCCATAGATGTTCTTTCAGCCCAAGCTGACTGCGAATCATATTTGACGGGGCAAAACGGATAAGTCAGCTACATTTTATTCGAGCTATATTTCGGCCCCTCTTGGCAAGGGTCCTCTTCAGGCTCAAACCGCTCAAGCTGGAAAATAAACTTGTGGAAAAACATTTAGAGATTCTTCCTTAAAAATCTGCTTTTGTGAACTTCTTCTTTGAAAGTTGGATGAAGGATGATGGAGGAAGGATGAAGTGTGATTTGATTCTGGACTCGGCTACTGTTTTTGTTGTTTGATTGGGTCGTCGAAAGGGTAGAGATTCTTCTGCATTTTGGTTTTGGCGTCACCTGTTTCTTCTTCTTCTTTCCAGCTAAGATGGATACTTGTTGGCGTCATGGATGGGCAATTAGTTCCGTACTTCGGTGATAGATGTTCTTTCAGCCCAAGCTGACTGCGAATCATGTTTGACGGGGCAAAACTGTTACTGTTTTTGTTGTTCGACTGGGTCGTCGAAAGGCAGTAGCCCAAAACAGTAGTAAACAAAAACAGTAGCCGAGTCCAGAATCAAATCACGGCACCAGCTTTAACTTCATCCAACTTTCAGAGAAGAAGTTCACAAGAGCAGATATTTAAGGAAGAATATCCACTTGTTTTTCCACAAGTTTATTTTCCAGCTTGAGCGGCTTGAGCCTGAAGAGGACCCTTGCCAAGAAGGGCTCTACCCTTTCGACGACCCAGTCGAACAACAAAAGCAGTAGCCGAGTCCAGAATCAAATCACAGCACCAGCTTTAACTTCATCCAACTTTCGAAGAAGAAGTTCACAAAAGCAGATATTTAAGGAAGAATCTTTAATTGTTTTTCCACAAGTTTATTTTCCAGCTTGAGCCTGAAGAGGACCCTTGCCAAGAGGGGCCGAAATATAGCTCGAATAAAATTTAGCTGACTTATCCGTTTTGCCCCGTCAAATATGATATTTCTGCCCGTCTTGGCAAGAGTCCTCGTCAGGCTGTCGAACTTCAGGATCAACATTGGGGAAGGAACGAACGTGCAAAAATAACTGAACCTTCTACTAACTATAAATATCCTATTCGGTGAAATTACTTTAAATACCATTGCACTTTAGGGAAAAAGAGCTAGGGCTACGATTTAATTTTTTACACGGCTGCTATTGACCCTTGCCAACAAGGGCCGAAATATCGCTGCTAAAGCAGTTTGAATATGTTTGAATACCTTTTTTTTTCACTTTCAGACATTTGAAATTACTGCCAAAAACAGACAAAATATCTTGTCTGCGATTTTCAGTTTGTAGCTAAAATGTCTGGCACACAATCGTCTTTCCGCGGCAGTCACTCCCACAGTGGTTACACAATAGGTCCGCAAGTTTATGAACGGAAAATATTAAAGGGTAGCCCTAGTGCAAAATTCTTGTTGTCAGAGAGGTTAGCTCCATTTTTCTGCCGGAATATAATTAAACACATATCCTAGCAGAGTTTTAGGTAAACCTTGATGATCGTGATTATCGTGGGGTGACTATAGGAACTAAAACGTATTCGACTTATATAGAATAGACTGAAGTAGTTGTTGTTGTAGTCTGACGAAACAATGCCTCCACAACGTTTGTCTGAAAGACTTTTTTTGTATAGAGACTATTTATATTTTATTTATAACACGCCGAATACAAGGGGTGATAGCGGAGTAAAGAGGACAACGAAAAACAACACAAGATAAATAACAGTATAAACACACAAAATTTAGACATAATTTCCAACAGTGCCTGAAAAAATTCATGAAAAATCTCATGTACTCGTCGATGACCAGGATGACGAGATGTGCATAGTAGTGACGCTGACGTTTTCTCTAGTGAACGAATGACATCTTGGACGCCGAACTTCTGAACAAATTTGTGGTTGCGACAAATTAGACTGTACAAGAACTTATTGAAAGCATTGAGACAGTCGCCTCTTAAGACTCTAGATTTAAGCAGCTGCTTATTTGGTCGTTGAAGGACTAAAAAAGATTGCATTTTGGTGAACAGAAAAAGTATCAGTCGTGTTTTTACAGATAGCGCGGTTTACAGCCGTTTTTACAGTTACCACGTACCACGGTCCGACTGTAGTAACTGCATACGACACCATTTGCACCACCTCCGAGACAGGCCTAATGTTTTGTCAAAGTGGTAGGAAAGAAGTTTCAAGTATTTGTTTTGGGTTGACTGTTATAAGCGCAAATTCGGCAATTATTGTTTCTGCAAAGCAACTGTGTATAGTATTGCCAGATACCGGTAACTGCAAAAACGACAAAATGTAGGTCCAGTACCGTGGTGTCAGATACCATGGTGTCTGCAAAAACGCAAATATTGTAGTTATATTGTTCTAGGTTTGTAGGTGCATTGTCTCTAAATGAGTGAAGTAAGAGAACAGCCGCATTTCAGCAATGTATTTATTCTTTTCTTTTGTTTGGAAATCAACCACCGAAAAACATCATTTTCACTTTACTAACCCCTCCGTCTTCCTAGGCTCGGAATTCTGGGATAGCATAAACGTTACTATGAACGAGGTGAACAAGCAACTTGAGGGTGCCTCCTCTGACACCGTCGTCGGAACCCAGGAACCCACTCCATTAGCTGGATTCGTGCCCTTTCAGCCTTCGCTTCCAACTACCGAAGCAGGAAGCGTCTTTCTACCAGCCGTTCCTGGTGCACCTGGTTCCGTCGGATCTCCCCTTCTATCTGCGCAACATGAAATAACTGCAGTTTCACCTCAGGGAGTTGTACCAGTCGTTAAACCAGTTTTCGCTGACTCTGCGCAGAAGCGACGTACGCCGCGTCGTGTTAAGCCGACGTTCGTACGAAAACCGTCGAGTAGCCATATAAGAACGCTTGATTTTGGTGCGTCGCCAATGAAGAAAACCGGAAAGACGCCGAAAAAAGCACTGTCAAAAATTGTTCCGGATTCTTTTGGTCTGCCACCAAGTGTAGTTCCTCAGGCTTTGTCTGGCATAACTGAGGTAAGCCATGTGACTGACCAGAAAGGCTGCTTGACCGATGTTGGTGGAAAAACTTCGAGGCATGAGGAGACATTTAGTAGAGTCGACAACCCAGGACAGTGGGTACCTGGTGAACCTCAACAAGGACAAGTTGTAGAAGGTGCAGCCCAGAGTATAGCAGTGGTTGCCTTTAAGAGTAGTGCTAAACTTGCAAACGGTTTGGTAGCACCAGGACCTAGTTTGTCCCCAGGAATTATTGAGAGCCGAGGAAACCTGACCCGAATAAGCGAACCAAGCGAGCCAGGGCAGGTAGCACCTGGAGCATGCGGGTCAACTGCTTCAGGTGCTGGTCAAGGGTCAACTAGCGGAGCTAGTTCCAGAGAAGAGACATTGAATGGTGTACCACTAACCGAGATCAATGCAACCCATCAAAACGGAGGTTTTACAGGACCTATTGGTTCCTCTAGAGGTGCTGAAGCGCCTATCTCTTCGTTAGGAGATGGTGTCAAGAAAATGTCCTGGGACGAAAAGCTCAGAGCTAGTCTGGCCGAGTCAGACAAGGGGGTAGTACCCCATTATAAGGGAATGAAAGCTGTAAGGTATACGCCCAATAAACAGCAGAAAGGGGCGAAAGAGAAAAAAGAAACGAAGACGAAGGCAAAGTCAAAGCAAAAGGAGACAAAGGCGGTGGCTAAGCCGAAAGGTTGGTAACTTACGTTTCTTAACTCAGGGGGTTTGCATAGATTGATTGTAGATGAAAAGTCTACAAACACATAAACGACCAGTCCTCGAGGTATCGCGAACTTTAAAAGATGGGCCACAATATCCCAGCGAATTTTTTACAATATCTACCCTACCCTGCGAGACTAGCCAAGTTCCTTCTTCCCTCCCCCAAAGTTATGCGCGTAGGTTTGTACATGAGTTTAATTAAGACATTTAAATTAATCGGCGGAAGTTACGACAGCTTTCAATTCACCATCATACATAAATAATGTTAATTTATTTCCTTAATAGCTTGTATTCTACATGCTAGTATTGGAGCTAGCATGCGAGCATTGGCGTCCAAGCTTGCATATCACGATTCCTCCAGAATGTAGAAGTGGAGTTTTGCAAATAGCGTTGTTGGGCCTAACACAATACCTTACCGAGATGCAGTTAATACTGAATCGGTTAATAGTTTCAGGTGCATTCTAGATAAGATTTGTTATGGCACTTGTAGCTTCGCTGTGTGCCGATCACTTTTCGGTCGGTCGGCCTGTAGGCCACTGTTCTCGAGTTAGGGTACTTCCAGAAGTGCTAGGACGATGAAACTTGGCAGGCATATTAGAGACCCGACCAAACTAACTTGGAAATAGTCAGTTCCCCGATCTGACCACCGCGGGGGTAGTGGAGGGAGGGGGAATTCGGAATCTTGAGGTGGAACGGGTGATCGGATCTTAATGAAACTTGATATTTGGAAAGACGTTGTGTCTCAGATGTCCTATTTCAAGCCCGGACCGGATCCGATGAATGGGGGGGGGGTCGGAGGGGGGAACCGGAAATCTTGCGACACGCTTAGAGTAGAGCGATTGGAATGAAACTTGGTGGGAAGAACAAGCATAAGCCCTAGATACATCAGTGGTAGAACCGGGCCGGATTGGGCACTGTGGGGGGACTTAGAGGGGGGGGGGGGGTCAGGAATTCCGGTGATCGCGAGTTAACTTACTTACAGTTGTTCTAGGACGACGAAACTTGGCTTGAACATTAAGAGACTTGACAAGATTGACTTAGAATAGTCACTTCACCGATCCGACCATCGTGGGGGGAGTGGAGGGAGAGGAAATCCTGAATCTGGAGGTATGGTATAACTTTCGAACGGGTGATCGGATCTTAATGAAACTTGATATTTGGAAAGACCTTGGGTCTCAAATGTCCGTTTCAAGTCTGGAACGGATACGATGAATGTGGGGGGGGGGGATCGGAGGGGGGAACCGGAAATCCTGCGACACGCTTAGAGTAGAGCGATTGGGATGAAACTTGGTGGGAAGAACAAGCATAAGTCTTAGATACGTCAGTGACAGAACCTGACCGGACTCAGTCCTGCAGGGGGATTTTGAGGCGGAGGGTCTAGATTTCCGATGATTGCCAGTTAAGGTACTTCCAGATTATTAATTTTTTCAGGGATTCCCTGACAATTTGTATGCCCGAAGAGTTAATTTGAGCACTGTTTTAGATGAGTCAGGCCAAGTGGCATACTTCATGAATTGTTGCAATGACGAATTTATTGACCATATATATATACATTTAGTGTGATTATGTGACGTAAAGGTCAAATTCGGCGCATGCGCTGTGAAAGTTACTTTTCATGAATAAAACTCTCTCTCTTTCATGATCGGATTTTCCCATCTGTATTTGAACATCGCGTAACTTTGAACGTCGTCGAAAGATATAAGTTAAATCTAGCCAAAACTAGTGCACACTCGTGACTGGAAACAACAGTTTTATTTTATTTTTTATGGCACTTGCAGCTCCGCTCTAGTGCCATATACCGATCATTTTTCGGTATGTCTGTCAAGCCACTGATCTCGAGTTGGGGTACTTCCAGAAGTGCTAGGACGATGAAACTTGGCAGGCGTATTAGGGACCCTACCAAACTAACTTGGAAATAGTCACTTCCCCGATTCAACTACCGTTGGGGGAGTGGAGGGAGGGGGAATCCTGAATAGTGACGTATTTTTAACTTTTTGAACGGGGAATTGGGTCTTAATGAAACTTGATATTTGGAAAGACCTCCTGTCTCAGATGTCACACTTCAAGTCCGGAATGGATCCGGTGACTTTGGGGGGAGTTGGAGGGGGGGGGGGGGCCGTGTGACATGTTCAGAGTGGATGGATCGGGATGAAACTTGGTGGGAAGAACAAGCACAAGCCCCAGATTCATAGTTGACAAGACCGGATCGGATCCGAGCCCTGTGGGGGGAGTTCGAGGGAGGGTTCCGGAATTCCGGTGATCCCGAGTTAAGATGCTTACACATGTGCTAGAACGATGAGACTTGGCAGGCATGTAAGGGACTCGACAATTTTAACTTAAATACAGTCGTTTCTCCGATTTGACCATCGTGGGGGGAGTGGAGCGAGGGGGAATCCGGAATCTTGAGACATGTTCAACTTTTGAACGGGTGATCGGACCTTAATGAAACTTGATATTCAGAAAGAACTCTTGTCTCATATGTCCCATTTCAAGTGCGGACAGGATCCGATCATTGTGGGGGAGTCTGGGGTGGGGGAACCGGAAATTTTGTGACACGTTTAGAGTGTGCGATTGGGATGACACTTGGTGGTAAGAGTAAACGTAAGCCCTAGATACACCAGTAACAGAACCGGACCGGATTCGGGCACTCTCGGGGGAGTTGGAGGGTGGTTCGGAATACCGGTGATCGCGATTTAAGGTACTTCCATATGTACTAGTAAGACGAAACTTGGCTTGAACATTAAAGACTTGACAAGATTTTCCTACAAACGATCCCAACAAACCACGAATTGGCAAATTCCTACTTTCATCCTTTTACCAAGCCTTGCAAGTGTCATATGAGCTTCCAGCTTTTGTTTTACTTTTTTTTTGTCCTGTTATGGGTAGGCCAGAAAGTCTATCCGAAACTCAGGCCACAAATGGTTTATTATCTCAATCCCCCAGTTCATAATTGAGAGCAAAACATCACTCTAAAAATACAATTGATGAAACATCACTCTGTAACCACAACTGATGAAAACATCACTGATTCTACCACTTTGTATCGCGTTCGTACCTTAAAACCTGTCTAACCTTCCTGTCAACTGAAGATACCTGGACAGTTCTTTTAAGCGAGCTTTTCTTACCATCTCGTGGAAATCGACACTCAGAGAGTGGAATGCATCCAGTTGTTGCCTTGCATGTCCAAGATGGGCACTCTTGAACAAAGTGTGTATTTGTCTGTCCGTTTATTCCACAATGGGTCGGCTACATATTGGAGCCCCAGTTTTTCATTTGAATTACGTTTTCCTAAGGTTTCCAATTCCAATAACAACCTGGATGATTCCCCGGATTTCATCTCTTTTCATGGCGACTAGCCTTTTCAGTGCCTCTTTGTTTGTGCCTCTTAAACAGTAGCCTAAGTAAGATAAGGTCAGATTAAAGCCACACTTTCTAATATTTTTTATTCAGTTGCTTTTGCACGATCCAACGCAGAATTATGACATCGGAAATATTGCAGCAGTTTTGTGTAGCTTTCAGTAGCGTTTAAGGTGTCACGACAGAAGAAACAGAACACTCAAAAATAAAAAATATGCAAAATTAAAACGAATCTGGTTTAATTTTATTTTTTTATTTTTTTATAATTCATCATCTGGCCGAGGCCATAAAAGACGGAGTATGGAAAAATGTGTCGAAAGACAGTTCAAACACTTGGCTCTCAGCAGAAATTAAGTTCTTAATTTCTCACTCCCATTTGACTGTTTCGAAGGTATAAAACAAAATTAAGGTAGTCCAAAATTTAGAGAAGTTCCGAAGGATCACAAATCAGCTGTAGGCAGCGAATGGTATAGTCCAGACGAACATGGGCGACTTTGTATGGCAATTGAAGGCTCCGGCTCGTATGCCATCTTGCGATCGTAGAGTTTGTCCCTCGTTCCAACTTTTGCTAGTTCGGGCGCTTGCACATATGCTAGGGCCTAGGACGACAGCTTTCGACGAATATAAAAGATCTGGTCCTACGTGGGGAAGTGGAATGCGGGATCTTGTGACCTGCGTAATTTGCGAAAGAATGACCCGATTCGAATCAGCTTGATTCGTGTTAATAAAACAGTATATTGCTATTTATGTGTCCGAGCCGCAACCAACCACGGTGGAGCAGTTTCGGGGGGGGGGGGGGATTTCATGACAGGCGAAGAGGCAAAACGGATTGAGAGATTGAGATGAAACTTCGACTGTTAAAGTTCGTGGGTTATCGATGTATCATTTTGAAATTTGGACCGAATACGACCTCGTTAGTGGTGGGGTGGGAGGTGGGAAAGGGTAGGGAGATATCAGACATTTTTCTGCAAGTGCTCCAAGACAAGTGAAACTGTTGGAGGGATACCGCACATTTCCCTGATCACAGGACTTGTTTTTGAAATTGTCTTTTCTCTTTCAGCTCCTCGTAAGCCAAGAAAATTCAAGACCTTCGAAAACAAATTCGTCCACTATGAAAGCGAGGTGTCAAGCTCGGACGGCGAAGCAGGTGACTTCAACCCGACGATAACAGATTCTACTCAAAAGAGTGGTCAACTCATCGAAGAACTACTAGAGACCCCTGCAAAAGCCGACCCCACCCCCTTACCCGCCCCACAGCCTGCAAAAACAGGGGCTAAAAAACGGGTAGTTAAACAACCGAAAAAGAACCCTGCTGCTCGGGAAAGGGGGGTAAAAAAGAGAGAGGTGAAAGGAAAAATACCCGAAGCCTCAGATTCTGAAAATGTTGTGATCTCTAGGAAAACTAACGGCATGACCCCCAAAAAGGCAGTGCTGGGTTTGGACACTGAAGCCTCCGCTCCACCCACTGTCGTTACTGCTGTGCCTGGGGGCAAACCTGTGCAAGGAACACCATCGACGCCTACGCCGTCAGATTACACCCGGAATGGGGCAAGCCCACATACATCCTTTGAAAGTGCTGTTCCGAACTGCGAGCTTTTGCAAGAGCCGCCTTTCACTCCTTCTGAATACATTCGGAAGGCGCTGGGTCCACCCGCTCACACCGATAGTGCTGCTCCTGTTGGTGAACCTGTGCCTGAAACACCGTTTACACCCAGCGAGTTTTTCCGAAAGGCGTTAGGGACCAATTACTCTGAGAGCGAGGCGCAAGTACCCATCAACGCAGGGCCCCCACTTGACAAATTTGTTGCCCCTTCGTCCTTGTCGGGGACTTCTGCCGGGGCACAGAGTGAAACCATTACGCTCTATACCCAAACGTCTCAGCCTAAAGCAATGATTCGTTTTGTATCTACCGAGAGTTTCGATATATTCGACTATAAAACGCCGGTCAAAAACTTCTCGGATTCAATACCCCCTACCCCGGGTCGGAACCTTGAACATTCAAGTTCGTTTAGTCCGTTTTCCTTAACCACCGGATTTGGGACACTACCCGTCCTCGAGAGTCCTTTCTTCGATGGCCCACCCCCTACCCCCCAACTTCTTGCAACACCGGACTCAAAGGGTAGTTGGAGTAGCAATGTTCTGAATACCCCACGGGTAGCTGAACTGCAGACTATGCTTATGCATAATATAAGTCCTACCCAGGTTGTCATAGGGGGCTATTTTACGCCTTCTGGCGAAAGAGGGCCAATCAGGCTTGAGGACGAAGTAACTCCACAGAGGTGTGATGAAAGTCTTGACACTGCCGAGAATGCGCTGATCAACATTGGGAACAGTTTAGAGCAAGAGATGGCCGCTAGGAGTAAGAAGGACTTGATGCAGGAGTTAGAAAACGCTTCCAAAGACATTCCAGTGGCACCTAGGAAGATCGGGCCGGAGCCCAAAATGCATGAGCAATGTCCGAAAAAGCAACGCAAAGCTCCACAAGTAAAGAAAAATGCCAAAACGAGGGAACGCCCCAAGTCGGCAGATGCGCCGAAAACTCGACCAGCATCCGCGAAGCCCTCGAAAAAGAAGCAGAGTGCTTCAAAGGGTCGACAAACGATACCAGATAGCCCCACCTCCCCTGAACCGCCACTTGGACTGACCTTGAAACCGAAGAATGAAGCTTCCAATTGTAAGAGAGGGAACATGGGTAGTTTGACTTCAGCCACCCTATCGAAGAAGGTCCAAAAGTCATCGGAAGCGGCCGCCCAGCTGCTAAGAAGTGCGATGACCCCCAGCAGGTGTCACGAAGAAACCTTGATGGCTGTCGACGTTCCCTTCAAAGACTTCTCCCTGCAGATCGATTCCCCGCTTGTTTTCCACGACGAGCAAAGCTTGGGGAGCCAAAAATCCCCCCACCCTTCTTCGTTCCTCACCCATAGTACTGAGATAAGCTCCGAGAGTAGTCAGTACCCAAGCCCGCCGAAACCGAGTCCTCCCCGGCAAACTCGAGCTACCCGATCTCGCCCGGCTAAAGAGTTCTTTGAGCTTGACATGGACGCCCCTCCAAACGTTGTCGTGACCAAAGTAATGCGGAGGGACAAGGTGGGGCGAGACCTGGACCTTTGTGAGGCTAACCTCAAAGCTGGGTATGAGGGTGAGGTTGACCCAGACGTTGAGGCGGATGTGGTGTTATCGACCAGTTGCAGCAGGCGCTGCAGTGCCTCAGCGAACAACAGCCTGTCAGGGTTTCGAAGTGGGCGATCTTCCGCCAATGATAGCAAAGCACGTGCACTGTCAGCTAATGGCAGTCTTCCAGGTGGGGAGCACGTAAGATCTTCGTTGGAGAAGCGCCGGTCATCAGTTAGCGATAGCAGAACACGGGCAGTTTCAGCAAATGGCAGTCTTTCAGCGGTTGACCACGAAGTACTTTCTACCAGCCAGAGAAGGACTTCTTCAGAGGACCGGAGGTCGCCGGCAAGTAAAATGTTGTCGCAAGAATTGATCGCGAAGAAAGGTTTACCAGAACTTTCATCTAATGAAAGGAGGGTTTCCTTCGAAGCTGAGAAATTGGATGGTGTTGCTAGTCCCCCAAGGCGGAGGAATAACAGCTATTTGGTGAGCTCGAGCGACGAAGAGGCTGATGCTGCTCCGCTACCGGTTGCTTCAAAGAAGAAGAAACCACCGAACAAGAAAGCCCCCAAGAAGAAGAGGTCTCAAACCCCAACCGCTGCTGAGGTTACAAACCCCTCGACAGAATTGGTAACTGCCTGCGTAGAAAATGTTGAACAGCCAGAGCAGCCTGTCGCTTTGAGCAGCTTAAAACCGCCGGGGCAGCAGCTCGAAGTGCAGTCTCAGGGGATGGTAGTTACCTCTCAGGAGCCTGAAGCACGAGAGGATCAGCAGTTATCAGCAAAGAAGAAGGAAAAGCCACCAGCGATGTCGCAGCCTGTCCATGTTGTTGAGAGCAAAATTCCCACACCCCTGCCGAATCAAGCCGACAGTGTTCTATCAAAAACGGTCTACGTTCCATCCCCTCGTAAGCGAGACGGGGTGACTGCTTTAAGCGCCTCTCATGCGTGGAATCTCTACGAATCAGCGCCTACTACAACCGAGGTTGGCCACCTGACGCACTCAGTAGATCTACAGGAGGCTTCTATTGTAACCAAGGCCCAAACAGGCGCCTCAACACACTCTGCGGATCCGTTTGAGGTTGAAATGAAGATACTACCCCTTAATCCCTTACCCGAAGCTCGACTTGAAGATCCAAGAATCCGGCACCCTCCCTGTGAAGTGAACCTTACCCCGTTACGATACGAAAGAGATAGTAACACTCCAGCCACCTTCGTTTGTTTAAGAATCCCTACCCCAAAGAAGCATTTGTATGGTCGCACTCGCTATGTAGAAACTCCAGCGCCAAGAATGGACAAAGCCCCCTCAACCCGGTCTGTGAACGATGATAGCCCCCCTTTAGAGACCTTCCTCCCTCAGCGGCCGTCTGTCCTGACGCCGCGAGCCCAGCAGCCGGATTTAGAACTATCCGGTAATGAATCCGAGCTTGATGTCTCAGACGCACTAGTGATAGAATGCAATGGGCTTACCAACACGTCCGTGAATCAGACAACTATTGTTGGGGAAACGGCGCATGATTTCGAACAGTCTATGACCCTGTCACCGGTGCTTCTTTCGGAGGGGCCTAACGCCTCAAAGAAGTGTGATCGAGGTTTTAAGGGGGCGGTAAAGGATTTCGAGAGGCGCAGGGAGTCAGTGGCTTTCATGGCTTCGACTCCGGCTAGGTCTGGCATTTGCAGGAGTCAACCCTCGAAGGGACTGAAAGCTAAGAACTCCACCTTGAACAAATGCGAGCCTTCTGGTAAGGCGCGTGAAATGTGCGGTGACATTGAGAGCCTGGTAAAGTCCAGAAAGGAAGCTGAGCCCGTAAGCTCAAAAGGAGACGCAGGTCAATCACGAGATGCGGTGAAACAGTGTGTTGATGGTCGCTATCATTCAGAAACTTTGAAGAAACCAGGTCACGACCGATCGATTGAATACCCTGGTCGGTCTAACAGTTTGAAAGATGCCGATCACGCGAACCCGCGTCTACTGGAAAGCACGAGGAGACACGCTGACCAACCAAAAGCCTCCGTGACGACGTCGCTCGATGAAACCCACCTATCAGACTACAAAAGGAATCAGGTGGACCAGCTAAATTCCTCCAAAAAGCGCCCGCAAGCAAATCTCAGCCAGTCAGAAATCTCGGTTAGAAATACCGATTGGCCAGAAAGCTCCGGAAACGCGATACAAGATCTGAAAGCTGAAGGCTCTAGAAAACGAAAGAGAGACGATGAGAAAGCCTCAGACCACTCAAAAGGTCCCAAAATGCCAAGAAAAGATAGGTTTGACGAATCGGAACTCTCTGTGAAACTGGCAGACGAATCAGAAACCTTCAAGAAACCCCTGCTCATTGGAGATTCGCGATCTGTGTTTATGCGGCGAACTAATTATACAACAGTGAAATCAGAGAAAAGAACAAGTGTTGAAGGTGTAAAAGGAGCTACCATGGTACCCGTGTCCTTCCAACCCCTCGGCTCCAGGGCACCGCCTGTTAACCTACCTAGCTATGAAGAAATACCATCTGAGCCGGCGAACTGCCAGCAACTTCGTAAACCGACAAGAGTAAGCAATCGCGTGGATCCCGTGCGCGAAAGGATACCATCACCTGAGGAGCTGGTACTACCTTCTCCATTAAAGAAGTTGATAAATCGTCTGAGTTCGTCCAATGTCAATGTGGAAATGATGTCGCCAAGAAAAGTGGCGGAAGGCCTGAAGTCCCTACAACCTCCCCTTCCCCCCTCTCCGAAAAGAACACCCTTAAAGTGCTCTTCAAACCCACGAGGACAGCGCAATTCAAAGAAACGGTCAATGCTCAAAGTCGATCCTCGGTTGCCCGAACCTGTTGTAACAGTCCACGTTACAAAACCGACTATGGATATTCAACGGGAACTGAAATACACGTCAGCTTCTTTACCAGTTGTAAAGAGGCATGTGATGTCGGGATTGTCGATCGTATCAGGCGACTTGTTCGATAGTGAAAGTGCGTCGGCTAGTAGAGTAGAACAGCGCGGGATATCGGATTTTGAATTCGGTTCTGCGAGTGAGAATTCTTTAGACTCACTCGACTTGGCTCTTAGATAGGGTGTGTCTCACCCGAATAATGTATAGACAGTTGCAGCTACCACAAATCCCTGATTTTTGGAAACCTTATGCATAATCCCAAATGACCTGCGGGTGCCCTAACCCTGATGATAAACGGATGCTGATTGGTCGATTCCTAAATTTTACGTCAGTGGATTAGGGTATCCAGTGTTAGGCGTAGGGTATGTGAAATGGCAGGCATACCCGAGTATTTGGCATTGGGTAACCCAACAGCAAGGTTTGTGGTAGACTGGAGAGTTACAAAACGATGAACGGAATACATCTGGTTTCGTATTAGCCTGATTTAAGACGTGAAAGTGCTCCGTTGGCATAGAAGTTGCCGTTGCTGTGATTGATCCGAAAAGCTTGAAAGCTCGATTTGTAAAATCTTTTTTCTGAATTACCACAAGGAAGTCTTTGATGTGGTCAAATATGTTGTAAAAACTGCGATGCGTGTTGGTAACGTGGCGTTAGTGATGAATGATAGCTACACGCTTAGGATTGTGTTCCTTGAAACAAAAATATGTCTACAAGGTTTTGTGCTTTCATAGCTTCAGCAAGGTTCGGGAAAGCTCTGTTACAATCTTTCCCCCTTCGTTCACGCCTTACCCTCCGCCACTCAACAACAGAGACTAAGCGGTCGAAAATGTGGCTGGCATTGAAGCGGCGTGATAGGAAGTGCTAAGTGCGTGCGAGTCAGCGCGGAAAACCCGACTATCTGTCTACGTTGCCACTGCGCATAGTTGTTCGGGAATGGATGAAGAATATACCAGCCCCTTGTTGGAGACCTAGCATCGATGGAGAGTAGAGCGAGTTGATTTGAAGGATAATTTTGTAGCCGTTTTTGTATGTATTACGTGGTAATGATCTCAGTGTGTCAACTTTTTGTACTTGAGTTTTCTAATGTAATCGGTTTCTTACTAAACGGCAATATTTAGAAATGCACATTGACTTTTCAGTGATAGAGATGAGGAATACCCCGAACTGCGTACTAGACAGGCAATACCAAATTTTCGGTTACAAAGCTTAGATTTTTCGGAGAAAAACTTTTGGGCAAAGAACTGTCATCGCACAAGTTTTGTTCGGGATTAAAGGAGTTTTTTCCACGGTTCCAGAAGGAGTCTCTGGCTCGACAACAGCGTTTGTGCGGTGTGATCTACAAGTGGCCTATGTTTCGGCGACCAGCAAGGTTTTTGACAAACAAATGTTGCGTTTGAAGTTACCTTCAGACTCAAAGGTCTCTATTTAAATACCGTTTTTGGTCGCTTGTCACAGTTTCTTTGTCCTTTAAACTCTAACCGTCGAATTTCGAGCTAGCATGTTCGAAGTTTGCTTGAAACGTTGAAGAAACAGCTACCGCTCAAGGAGTCGTAAAACACAAGCAAACGGTGAACTTTGACGGCGTTTGAAAACGGAAAACCGGCGAACAAAACTTCGATCAAAAACGCAACCAATAAAAACAACTAACATTTGGGAGACAAACCTTGATTGGAACTTCAAGGATAGTGTCCTTCATTTAAACTTTAAGGGTACAACCCTTCAGTTGAAGTTTAAGGAACTACTTTCTTCGCCCTATTTAACGGAATGTTTAGTGCAGCGTGTTAGCAGTCTTCGGGTCAAAAGTTTTATTTGCCGTTGATGAAAACTTTGTTGCGAAAATCTTTCCGATGACTCGGCAGGTTTGTCCCAAAGGTTTTCTTGGCCATCACTGCGAGGGTGTTCCACCTTTCTAACAATAGTAAGCATTAGTTACTAGTTTCGATACAACCTCGTAAAAAGTTACTACGCTGACCGTTCCAACCTTCTCGAAATAGTAACTATTTGCTTACCATGCTCGGAAGCGTAGTAAGCGTGGTAACTACGCATCTTTGTAACGTGATCGGTCGGATTCGCCCGTGGCTTGATATTCTGCTGGAAAATAGGAAAACGTTCCAGCGTTGACGGCAAAAAGGCATATTTCGTGACGTCATGCGTAGTAACTATGGTAAGCAGGGTGGAACACGCTCTATACTACACGCTTCGCTTCGTAGTGAAAATCTTTTCTGGTTACATTTGACGGTGAAAAACGGATAAGTCAGCTAAATTTTATTCGAGCAATATTTCGGCCCTTCTTGGCAAGGGTCCTCTTCAGGCTCAAGCCGCTCAAGCTGGTGCAAATAAACTTTGAAGTTTATTTTCCAGCTTAAGCGGCTTGAGCCTGAAGAGGACCCTTGCCAAGAAGGGCCGAAATATTGCTCGAATAAAATGTAGCTGACTTATCCGTTTTGCACCGTCAAATATGATTCGCAGTCAGCTTGGGCCGTAGGAACATCTATCTTTTCTGGTTGCTCAGCACTTTTGCCGAGTGGTCAGAAAAGATGTTTCCTACGAAGCGGGGCGTTCCATAGATGACGAAAAAAAGCTTTTGAGCCAAGAAGTGTCGAGTAACCAGAAAAATGTTTCACTACGAAGCGAAGCGTACCATGGAGTGATGGCCAAGAAAACTTTTGGGACAAACAGTGCCGCGATTCATCCGAAAAGATTTTCGCAATGAACCAAATCATTTCGTTAAATAGGGCGAAGAAAGTAGCTCCTTAAAGTTCAACTGAAGGGTTGTACCCTTAAAGTTTAAATGAAGGACACTATCCTTAAAGTTCCAATCAAGGGTTGTCTCCCAAAAGCCTAACTGAAGGGAAAGCTCCTTAAAGGGTAACTGAAGGACAGAATTAAAATACAAATGAATGGTTACGACTGAAGGGTGTTCTCCTGAAAGTTGAAATACTCCTTGAGCTCAAGCTACCTCAGCCATAAACATATATCTCCTTGAAGCTGAACTGAAACTTTTTGGCTCAAAATTTGCACTTGTCATTGTTCTATGGCACGCTTCGCTTTGTAGGGGAAATCTTTTCTGGTTACTCAACGCTTTACGGCTCTAAGTTTTTTCCTTGTCGTCTATGGAACGCCTCGCTTTGTAGCGAAAATCTTTTCTGATGACACCACCTTTCGGCTCGATAATTTTTCTTTGCCATCATTCTATGGTAGGCCTACGCTTCTGCTTCGTAACTAAAATCATTTTCTGGTGATTTAGCACTTTCGGGGCGAATGTTTTTTCTTCGCCATTGTTCTGTGGAAGAATGTCGAAAACTGAAAGTCCATAAAGTTTAACTGAAGGACACAATTAAAGTAAAACTGAAGGGTTGTTACCCTTAACCTCAATCGAAGATAGAAAAATTTAACTGAAGAGATGTCCCTTCAAAGTTGAATCGAAGGATATTAATAGAGTTGAGATGAAAAGTAATAAGAGAATCGCTAGTTTCAGGTGGAAAGTAATTGTATTTTCGAAAACATTTTTTCTGATCCATTTCATAGGGAAAAGATCATTTCTAGTAAGAGTTGTGCTTTAAGGACAGATCTCCTAAAAGATCAACTATAGGGTTGTATTGATCTAGACGCTTTAAATTTATTCTGAAGGCAAGACTCCTTCGAGTTCAAGCGAAGGGCACTAATCGTTAAGATTCATTTTGCGGCACTCTTCCTTAAAGTTGAACTTAAAAGTTATCCCGTCGACGATTAGTTGAAGGGCATAGCTCCTTAAAGTTCAAATAAAGGGTTGTCCTCTTAAAGTTGACCAGAATAACACAATTAAAGTACAAGTGAAGCGTCGTACACTTAATGTCTAACTGAAGAGCATATATGAAGTGCAGCTGAAGGGTTTTACCCTTAAAGTTCAGCTCATAAAGTTTGTTTCAGTTGTCTAAAAATCGTTAGAACGTCAAAATAATGTTAAAACTTAATTGAAGGGCATATGTCTTTTGTGTTCGTTTGAAGCGTGATCAAAGTATGAACTTGGGGGCACCAGGGGGTTTTCAGCTCGTGCCGCTGGCTACCTTTCGGTAAGTTTAGTAAGATAATGCGTAATAGAGATAATTCTGGTTACTTAGCACGTTTTGGCCCAAAAGTTTATCTTTACCATCATTCTATGGAACCCTTGCCAAGAAGGACCGAAATATCGCTCAAATCAAACTCGGCTGACGCGTCAGTTTAGCGAAGTCAACGATCTAGAGCTTCCTACGGAGCTAAACAAAAATAAACATAAATATCTATTTAATCAAGTAAACAAGTTCTAACAAACAAGGAAAAATACGATAGTATGCGACAGCCGCAAATAGACTGACTAGACGGTGAAACACAGAAATTTGACTACAGCGCATTTCACACTTAGAATCTCAAGTGGAATTTGAAATCGACTGTCATTTCGTTCCAAAAACAATTCCGCTTTAGACGAACCCTTACGTGGCTTAATAGTATACATTCCCTTCAAGGTTACGTCGCCCTCTCTCGTAGGAGTGCGCTGACAGAGAGAGATGCACAGCTTTCATCCTGACAAAAGTACTTGGTAGGATTCAGAAGTTGCGTTTTTGACCTAAGTTTTCGTTGGCCGTTGGCTTAGCCGGTTGCTTAATTTCCGTTTTCAAGCACCGTTCGAGTTCACCGTTTGCTTAATTAATGTTTTTAGGCGACAAGGGGCGGCAATCGTCTACTAAAACAGTTCGAGCTTGAAGGTAACTTGAAGCTTCGTTCAAAAACGCAACTATATTCCGACACAAATTTCTCGTATTTTGCAATCCTGTGTGCCCTCGTTTCACACCTCTTTGAGCGCGTCACTGTGATATTTCAGTTGAAGAAAGAATTTCTTGGTGAAAATTTGAGAAAGAAGACCGGAAACAAACATACTTGGAACTGAACCCTGGTCCATTGTGTTAGTACGCAAAACCCAACGTCAGATCTACCCAGTTGTGATTTCCGGCGCGATAAACTTTCTTCGATAAGCCCCAAAATAATTTTGCGCCTAAAATGCTATGTAATTAATGTCTAAGTTTGTATACTATTTTTAATGGCTTACAATCTCCAGCCGTCAACATCTTCAATGAATATCGTCTCTGATTACACTGTCAGAAGTTTCGTATCAGGTAACAGAAGGATGCGTAGTTTCAACTGATAACATTTGGGACGTTAGCTGTTATGTTCTCAAATGATACGCATTGCACGTTTTGAGTAGCAAGCATTGCCAGGAAGAGCCGAAAAAGCATGTGCCGACTTTCATGAAGACAGACAAAAAGTCAGCAGTTTATCCAGTAGTGTTCGGCTCTTCTTGTATTAATAACGTTTAAATTGCGTAACGTCTGAAAACACAACAGCTAACATCCTAAATGTTATCTGTTGAAACCGAGCATCCTCGTGTTATCTGTTATGAAAACTCTGACAGTGTATTTTTTACGGTTCATGCCCCGGATTGAACCAATCAGTAACAAAGGGAAGGGGCGAGGCTTAACTGTGAAAATAAACTCTATTGGAAGATTGGGCGTGAACAGTGAACAAAATCACGAACATGATTAGGCCACTGAGAAATAAAATAATGGAATAGTGTCGGGTTCCAGTTCTGCTTTAAGCCGTCAAGTCACCAGACAAAATGGTTCGGTTGTGTACAATTTGAACAAGACTCTCACATGCCCTGTGTGTAGAGGGCACTGGTAGTTACCGAAAGGTCGCGGTTCCGAATCCCACGCAAGAAACATTTTTACTTCACATTTCACATACTCAGAAACAACTGGGTCCGATCAGCAGGGATATCACGTCGATTGTTCACTGCTAAATGTCTTTTGGTGATTACACATGTGACCTGACGTCGTACGTCTGCATCACATTAGGCCAGAATTCATACGGACTCGTCACTTTCATTGTTCTGCAAAAAAGAAAAAAAAATTAAGGACGACAAAGAAACAGAGATACTAGTCCAGACTGGTGGCGAAAAAGATACTGAAACCTTCTGAGTTCCATAGCGTCTTGATACTGAGACAATCTGAATTACCGCCGACATAGGCTTTTGTGCTAAAGATCTACTCATAATTATTGCACCACGGCAAGAGATGAGCGTCGACAGATTCCTAGTATGGGTACTTCCCTGTCTTCAAGATTTCCGTTCCTTTCTGTTCCTACATTTGAAACTTTGTGACCCTCCACATAAAAACTGGCGGACTCATCCAGGTCATCATAGAAACAACGATTCGGTCTTTGGTCTTGTAGCCACAGCCAGAAGAGGGCCTTTGCCAAGAACGTCCGAACCATGAATCTCAGTTGACTTCTCCTTTAGCCCCAACGAATGTTCCCTTACCTGGCACCAATAAAAGAAAACTCTGCTATGTGTTCTTTTTTCGTGTTAATGCTACGAAGAAAAGGAAATGGTGTTTTCGTTTGTAGTCTGAATTCTGTTGGCGTCTGATCTATGACGAAGTGTTGTCCACCCTTGATTCTGGTGTACAGCAAGTGCCCGGTTCGGCGGTGTCCGGTCGGTGGCGGTACCGGTTACTACGTGTTAGAATACTAGAATCAGAAAGGGAGTAGCTCTGCCAAGCAGCGACAGAAGTGAGCAAGTGAGCACCGCAACACATGTTTAAAGATGAATTGCTTAGTTTATGGACGGCATGGCTGGTTTCGACCGGTGCTGGGTCGGTGACGGGAAAGAGTATACAGGAAGTGTCGGCGAGTGAGTAACCCTCCGATCAATGGTATAATTTGACTTTTTCAAATAAATACTATTATTATTATGATTCGCAGTCAGCCTGGTCTGGGGGAATATTTATGACCTGGTTGGCAATTTTTGTTTATAATGTATGTTTTGTATTTTATTTATGTATGTCGATGTATTTTTTTGTTCGAGTCCAATGCTACGAAGAAAAGGAAATGGCTTTTATTTTGTTTTATAGTCCGAATTCTGTTGGCGTCTGATCTATGACGAGGCATTGTCCACTCTTGATTTTGGTGTACAGCAAGTGCCCAGTTCCGCGGCGCCCGGTCGATGGCGGTACCGATTGCAGCGTAATCGAATACTAAAATCAGTGTGTTTAACGATGAATCGCTTAATTTATCGGCTACACGGTCGGTTTCGACCGGTGCTGGGTCCGTGCCGGAAAAGGGTATGACATGGAGTGTCGGGGGGTGGGTAACCCCCCGATCTATGGTATAATCCGACTTTTTGAAATAAATACTATTATTAATATAATGCGCAGTCAGCCTCGTCGGCTATTTTTTTTTTGCTAATACTCTATAAAACTTAGTCGGAAACACGCCAGTGAACATCGGGTAGAACAAGAAAGGTCACCCAGGCGAATCCTCTAAACTGATTCAAATCACGTGGAAACCAACCAGAAACGTTCGCTGTCGTGACGTTTCTGGCTCTTCGCTGGGCAAACGGTGATTCTTTGTCGAAAAGACGAGTGAAGCTGCTTTCACATTGGCGCGTCGCGATGCATTGCGTATGAGTTTATCTTGCGTTGCGTAAGTTGCTTAGCATATCTTTCACACCTACGCGAGAAGCTTTCACGCTGGATATGTATTGACGTTTACCTTCCTCTGTTTCTTCTGCTGAAGTTTTGTTTCTTTCATCCGTAGTAAGTTTTTCTTCATCATTAGTAGGTTTTTCTCCAGTCATTCTTCAAAAACTTCTATTTTCCCTGAAAAATCTGGTGCCTACGCGTCGACGCAACGCAAAATTAGAACTTGGTTCTATTCTTGCGTTGCGTTTAATTCGTCTGCGCTGGGTCGACGCAAGCGTGACGCAGAGGTTGCTTTGCTCACTGTGAAAGGCTTAAAGAAAGCGGCTCTAGTCATCAAAAGTATTGTTTCAGCTTTGAAAGCACCGCGTGCGTAATTTTGCGGTTTTTGCATTCCAGTTTCTGTGGAAAGAAACAAATTAACAATAATATATAAGAAGCTAACAATAATGAGTCGTAGTTTAATGTAAATAAACTTACCCATACCTTGGTTGAGGAGAGCGTGTGTCACCTCGGAGATGGACAACAGAGGACTCCTGTCCGGCCGATCGTAACCCCCGAGGATAAGGGGGCCACCACTGACGGCACTGATGATCCCGCTGTCATCTCGGTAACATGGCTGCCAAGAAAACAGATCGTTAGCTGATTTAAGGAGGGTTTTCGCGAGATCTCGGAATCAGTTTCCGACGAGCGAACCGCATCGCGAAAACTGTGGGAAAGCGATTCCTGGGATAACTCGAGGGATAACTTTTTACTTTTCCTCTGGACTGATCGCAAAAACGCATGGAAAGCTGATATCGCGGGGGAAATGTTGAATTACGAACGTTTTCGAATACATATGGTTCACTTAACGGTTCTCATATTCTTTATATTCTAACGCTTGCCATTTTTTTTCTTTATTAGGGATACTTGCACTGTTTTTTCTCCACACCTTCGAAATTCCCGCCGAAACATTCAACTTTCCGCGGAGCTTTCCACTAACCTCGTGGAATCACTTTCCGGGAAAGCTGCTTCGGTTTCCAAAGCTCGAAAACCCGGTTGGTAAGTTAGGCAACTTTCCGAAGTAGCGCGAAAACCACTGGAAATTGATTCCGACTTTGCCTTCCAGCTCGCGAAAATACTCCTATAATTAATTGCTTAGCATAACCTACCATATCTGAGACGCGACTTTCTAGTTACTCATCACCTATTTACTTGAAAAGTGCATGACTTGGTTGCTCTGCTATTCGCATAATCGATTTTGATCGAATGAACTCTTTATTCGGATTTGAGGTGAATGTATGGACTTGTACCTATAGGCGCATTCTCGCCGTTCCCCGAGGACTCCTCGGGGAATCGAAGGGAACGGCGAGAATAGAGGGAGTTACTCCACGCGGACTCCGCGTACAGACACTGCGAGAACACGGGGAATGCTTCCAAAATGGATTCTGTTCGAAAAAAAAAATGTGCAGTTGAAAAAATTAGTCTGGTTCCACCTTCTTCTTTTTTTTTTATTCTGAATGTTTTTAGTTATTTTTACATTGCACCAACACCAGCAAAAATTGATTCCCCTCCGAATCTAAAAGGGAGTCCTTTTTGATGATGATGATGATAATCGGAGCGTTCCCCGTCCGTGGGGACTCGCGAGAATACGGGGAGTGAGTCCCCGGGACAAACAGAAACGCGGGGACTCCTCAAGTGGAGTCTTCGGGGAACGGCGAGAATACGCCTTATATGCTTGAAATTTAGCAACTGCTACGATAAATAATTGCACAAAAATTAAAACTTTTTGGGTCACAGGCAATAGAGGCTTTCTTCAGAAGTGGCCTTACTGTTTGGAATTCAACATTTCCTGAGCTTCGCTTCATCACACATTGAAATGCAGGCTTTTGTTGTAATCCGAATTATCCGCGTCGACGTGAACTTTGTCTTGTCGGACCAGCAGTGACTACTAAATCCCAAGATGAAGAAAAAAATATCCCTTCCCAGAGTCGAAACAATCAAGTGTATTCACATCCAAGAAATAAAAATACGCTGGCTTTTCAGTAACGCATTTTTATCGGGTTTTCCTATTTAAGTTAATAAGTGATGGGTCTCAGCCCCATTTGGTTCAACTTTAAAGGGTAAAATGAAAACCGAAAATACCCATTTAGGTGTTTCTAGGAGCCCTAAGTAAGCCAACTGGTATTTAGTCACTCAAGTGGAAGAAAATGGCATTTTTTCAAAGTTAAGTAACGTTCAAACAAGCGCACCTCTGTTGCAATCCGAGATAATTTGCAAGAAGGGGTTCCGAAGCTTTAACTGCGAATGCGCCTCCATGGGGATTTAATTCTACACTGGTAGCAAGGTTGATACTAAGCGTGATCACGGAAGATTGTGCGACCCTGGTACTAGAAAAGCTTCTACAACCCTATACACTACCACAGAGGCGCCATTTCAATAAGCCTTAGATGGGGGGGGGGGAGGCTTCCATCCCAGGTTCCTTCGTCCACCGTAGTACTAGAAAAGCTTTTACAACGTCATTCGAATATCACAGAGGCCTCATTTCAGTAAGCCCTAAGGGGGGGGGGGGGGAGATCAACTTTAACTACTATAACCCACTAGGAAAGCTTCTAAAGCCCCAATTCCCTGTCACAGAAGCGCCATTCCAGGAAACATTAAAGGGGGATTTATTTTGGATCCCCCAAATTGCTTTGCATTTTGCGCGTACTTCGGGGCCAAAAGTAGTAGCCTGCCAAGATAGAAGATTGTGTGCCCCTCCGAAATCTAGGTGGCCTGTGCCCCCCCCCAAAAAAAAAAAATAAAAAAATAATAAATAAATGGCGCCTCTGAACTATCATAACAGAAAACGATGAAAGGGCACTCACTGTGACTGTGCTATGTGCTGGTGCGATGCTGCATACTGTGAATACGCATAAGCTGGGTGATACTGACTCGGCCATACCTCTGAACCCGCCTCGGGGTAGAAATACCCGGATGCGCCAATGGCCGGTACCCTGCCTGCTGAGTTCCACTTGCAAGGGTCTTTTGATTCTTCTGGGGTGTACTTCTTGTCTTCAGAGTAGGAATGTCCATCCGTCTGTCCGCTGCTGGAACCCCACATCAAAACAGTCTGTCGCGTATCGTTAGCGTCTTCGCGTTTACTCGAATCAGTTCGAGGGGTGTACTTTGAACTCTGTCCGGGTGAGCTATTATATAGCTGCATCGTACTATCGTAACTAGGAGCAAAATACCCGTTGTGAGCGTAGTAGTCTGAGTAGTAACTACAACCCGTACCTAAACCGCGATATTGAAACAAATTGTCCGTGGGGAGAAATCGGTTTTCAAACGATCCATATAGCCCCTGTAAGTTTGGTAAGGGTGGTTGTTGGTAGGGGTACAACCCACTTTCACTCGGGTATGCCCCTGGGTAGGTAGTTGGGTAGGTGGGAGGGACAGACCAGGTGTTGACAGTGGAGTCGCTGGAGTATTCATCGGGGGATTTTCGCCGCGTCTTGCAGGTGGAAAGGAAATCGCGAAGCTGGGTTTTATACCTTCGCCCAATTTTCTGGGTAGGGGCAGGGATTTCTTGGTCGAGGAGGAAGTTGCTAGTCAGCCCGGCGTCTAAGTAGGAGACTTTGAAGTCCATGGTCCGCTTTCCAAGAAGATCTCGTCCTTCTTCTTCCCTAAAAATGTATTTTTTATCAAAACGAGACTGCGGCAAAACTTCTCCTCTGAAAGAGTCATAGACGACTGGAGTTCCTATCCGAGTTCACAGTGTCAGCAACTTCTCCTGAAGCTTTCAACAAGTCACTGGACAACGAGTGGTCATTTAACGACACGAAATACTGCTGGGACGACTCAGACCAGGAACGGATGTCAGAACGGACCAACACAGATCAATTGGACGTTAATGGCTCCGAAATGCGAATTACGGTAATTTATACTTAATATTTATATTTATTTCTGTAAGAGGAACTCTACCTGGCACTTAGTTTGTCTGGGACGGATGATGGTTTGTATGAAGAAGACCTGAACCTGGTGCTATTCCATTATTTTCTTTCTCAATAACAAAGGGCACCACCAGTCCGACTATTTTTAAATTCCTTTCACATTTGTTTTCATGGTTTTGCTCTCTTGCCAAATCTAATTTCCACGCACCGCCCGTCACGTCGTTTGTAATTGGTTCAGTCGGAGCTACGGACTGTACTAACCAACAAGAGAAAATGTTTGTTGGCGATTTGAGTCAAAATTGCGAAAATAGCTATTACAATAGCTATCACTAGGCGAACCCCCCCCCCTTCGGCCAAAAAAAACTGGCGAAAAAAATACCTGGCAAGAAGCAGGGCCTAATTGTGAAAAGACTTTGCATGGGAGAACGATTTGGCAAAAGCACTTGGTTTCTCGTCGTTACTAGGAACTAGTATGAAATATTCGTACAGTTAACGATCTACTAACAAATTTCCGTACAAACTAACTTCCAAACACTTAGAACTAACAACTTTATAATGGGTTTCGGCAACAACAAAAATAAACGGCAACCCTCTCCCACCCCCGCGGGTTCCAAGAACCCCTTGCGACCCCCCCTCCCCGCGAATGCAAATATATAGGAAACTAGAAAAAAATAATAAAAATGCAGTTTGTACCGCGAGCACTTAACGAACACTGTGTGTTTGTGTGTGTGGGGGGGGGGGGGGGGTTACCGGGGGGTTTCCCCAGGGCGGTTGGAGGATGGCGGGGGGTTATTTCTGGGAGAGTTTAACAGTAAGCTCAAAGAAATAAAAGCTCGACAGGCGGGATTTGGTCCCACGACCTTCGCTTCAAGTCCCGCACACGATGATTAGAGTTACATGTCGGCCCTTCTTGGCAAGGGTCCTCTTCAGGCTTAGAATAATGCTGATCGAGAATTACATACGCAATAGATGTAATCTATTACTGTATATATTACTGTTATATAAGTAAGGGATTCTCACTTTCTGTTTTTTCTTATGTTGACATTTTATTTTAGTCTATCGATATTCCCATCTTTGTATATTTTTATTTTTTCTTTATATAGTTATTTGTGTTTAATTTCACTGCGCCTTGGCCTTGCTTTCGGTTAGATGTATGATTATTTAGGGGATGAGATATTATTGGGTATGATTCGTCATGTTGAAAGTTATTTTTGTTTTTTATATTTGTCGTGTGCGCTCGAGCTCTGCTCTCAGCAGCGGAAAGTATTAAAGATGTGTTTGTTTTATAAACAAAGATAATCTTGAACATTGAGGCTCAAGACGCTCAAAATGGAAAATGAACTTGTGAAAAAATGAAATGGACCCTTGCCAAAAAGGGCCGAAATATAGCTCTAACAACATTCAGCTGACGTACTGTATCCGTTTTGCACTGTCAACTACAATCCGCAGTTCAGCTTGGGCAGAAGGAATATTGGTCTTTCGGTCCTCTACGCTGTTTCCAGGTCAAAGACACCTTTCCCCATCTTAAACAACCCCTCTTA
This sequence comes from Branchinecta sandiegonensis, assembly GCA_030848855.1. Lineage (NCBI taxonomy): Eukaryota > Metazoa > Arthropoda > Branchiopoda > Anostraca > Branchinectidae > Branchinecta > Branchinecta sandiegonensis. The sequence continues at coordinate 24,683,920 of JAUPMV010000001.1, read as the reverse complement.
CTTATTCTGAATTTTCTGTTATCTTTAGCTCCCGTGTGAGATTGTAAGGTACGTCCAGGGTTCGCTCTTAATTCTCCGCCCTTCGCCATTGTTTCATTTTGCATATGCGGCTTTTAGCGCTTTCACGACCGAGCCTAGTTTGTCAATCACGGATCGCAAACTTCCCCGGAAGCTTCAAGGTTTGTCGACAATTCTTTCAAAATAAGTACGTGAGAAGAATGTGTTTTTGTTTCAGAATTCAGTTTAGGCCGATAGGTCTAGCTTGTGTTGTGGACTCCTTTCCATTTATGGAAATAAACAATTTTGCTGTCCACCGTTGGCTTGGGAAGCTCCTCAAGCAGACCATGGAGTATCCGGAGCGGTTTTTGGAGTAAGGATATTCTCATTTTGGCTTTTATATTGTGTGTCGAGTTGTTTTTTTATATTTTATTTTGTTTTCCCGCCATCGCCTCATGGCATTTGGGGAATAAATTATTTCGTTCATTTACTTACATGAGGGGTCGGTGCGTGGAAATAATGAAGTCCGGTTTGCTATTCTTGTATACCAGGCGAGAGGAAGTCTGTAGCCACTGCCACTGGAGGTCTTTGGATTGTAGACGGTAGGCGATGAGTCCAGAGGCTCCGGTTTTCAAAACTGGAAAGAGAAACAAAATTCAGTGCTGGGAATCGTACAACTGAGCTTCAAACGTATTTTGAATTATCCGCGCCTTTTCCCATTTATTACGCCATCTAGCAGAGTTGAGTAAAGTTGGCAGCAATGCATCTTGATTGAAGCGTTACCAGTCAGTTGGTAGATAGCCTTCAACCAGATTAATGGCTTGAAATATTTAAGTGGATTTGTTATAAATTGAAGGTGAACCCTTTCGGGTTATTACAGTAATTATACAATTAAAATACGTATCGGTGTTATAAACATTAAATTCAAGTACTAATTCATAAAGTACAAAGATTCATTATGTTATTTTTAGGGTTCCTGACTACACTTATTTCCGATGTGTATCTGTAAATAGTTGTTACAGTGAACATTCTTTAATGTTAGACTGGAGAGATTGCCGTGACAGATAGACTCTTCCCAACAAATCCGGTCTTTGAGCAGATGGCGTTCAAACTAAACAAACGAACCGTCCCAAATTCGTCAAAACGTTACTCGAAACTTATCCTAAATGACGAAGTATTATATTCAAATTGATTCAAAGCTCGTTATCTTTCCTTTCAATTTGACTCTTACATAAGCAAGAAGAAAAACCGGGGTAGTGAAAAACTGAGAGAAATGTTCAACGACGCATACTTCTACTATAAATTCAAGTATACAATTAGATCCTATCCTATATTTAGCTGAAAATAAAAAGTTCCCGAGTTTTTAGTAAAATAAACTATCCGAGTTAACCAACCGGAATGATGATTGGTTTGCTTGTATTGTTACTTATAAATTGTCCTGTTTTACGTTCTCTCGTAGTCGTGCAGCGGTAAAAACGAGGAATTTTAAATTAGTTTAGGTGGCCAAAATGGAACAGAAAAAAGTTTGTTTCTGGTAATTTAATTCTCGGTACAAGGAGCGAGCACGATAAAAGAACAAGAGCTGGAAGCTCATATGGCACTTGCAAGGCTGGGTCAGAGGATGAAAGTAGGAATTCGTTAATTCGTGGGTTTGTTGTGATCATTAGTAATCAAAACCCTTCAGATAAGAATGATCATGGGCCCTTGGAAATCAATAAAATGTACCGTTCGTAAAAGCTATTTTAATTTTTGCATTTGGCTGTGATGGTGCGCACTTTAAGGGCTCTAGAAATTCATCTGTAATGAAAACCCTTGAGGCAAAAATGATCATGGGCTAATTGGTGATCATGAAAATGTATTTTTGCTTAAAAGTATTTTTTGTACATTCCGGTTAGGATTAGCGCTTTAAGGAATGGTCGGACCTGATAAGTGACAATTTCTAAGCCAATCTTGTCAAGTCTCTTTAGTTCAATGCCAAGTTTCATCGTCCTATAGCATCTAGAAGTACCATAGTTCGCGATCACGGGAATTCCAGATCCACTCCCCAAACTCCCCCCACAGTGCCCGACCCGGTCCGGTTCTGTCACTGATATATCTAGGGCTTGTGCTTGTTGTTCCAACCATGTTTCATCCCGATCGCTCCACTCTAAGCGTGTCACAAGATTTCCAGTTCTCCCCTCCACCCACCCCCATTATTTGTACAGTTCGGACTTTAAATAGGACATTTGAGACACGAGGTCTTTCCAAATCTAAAGTTTCATTCAGATCCGATCACCCGTTCAAAACTTATGTATACCTTGTGCTTGTTTTTCCCACCGAGTTTCATCCCAATCGCTCCACTCTAAGTGTGTCACAAGATTTCCGGTTCCCCCCTCCGGCTCCTCCCCACATTCATCGGATCCGGGACTTGAAATGGTACATCCGAGACACGAGGTCTTTCCAGATATTAAGTTTCATAAAGGTCCAATCACCCGTTCCAAAGTTATACATACCTCAAAATTACGGATTCCCCTTCCCTACACTCCCCCCAGGGGGGTCGGATCGCGGACTTGACAAGTTCTTAGTTAGTTTGGTCGGTTCCCTGATTTGCCTGCCAAGTTGCATCGTCCTAGCACCTCTGGAAGTGCCCTAACTCGAGAACAGTGGCCTGACGGACCGACAGACAGACGGAAAAGTGATCGGTATATCGCACTTGAGCGAAGCTGCAAGTGCCATAAAAACAAACAGAAACAGACTTTTATATTGTTCGACGATCTAACCGACTCGTACACAGCTATCGAATCTGCAGTCACCAGTTACGAAAGTTCAATATTTGAAACATGATGAAAAGTGAATACTTATAGAGATTGGTAGTGTTTGTGACAAATTTCCGTTATTTCTTTTTTTTTGTGATGGGTGCGCGATAAATATATACAAATATCTAGAGACTTTAATGCACAAAAGCCAACAGAGCCATCGTTCCAAAAAAAAACAAGAAAAATGTCTAAAACTTGAACACTGTGCCTATATTTGGAACTGAGGGATATACAATTTCCTCTTTGTGCTAATCCTATGCAGAGGAACCTTCCAAACAGTTGAATAGCCTGGAAACCATTGTCTTTTGTTCTCTTAACAATCCACTCACTTCCACGCACTCCCTCTCCAAAAATACTCACTTAACTCCACTCACTCTCCCGCAAAATTTATCTATAGGCTGCACGTACCGTCTCTACAAACTTTTTTTTACAAAAGTACTACCGTCTTTAGACTAGGGTCTGTGAAAATAATCTATGAATGTATGAATCATCTGTGAACAATTAGCAATGGCAGATTTGTGATTTTAGATCTTAATGAACTTGTGAACAGTTAATGCTTCGTAAAAGTTTGGATGCCTTCTTTCATTTTTGTTTTCTGTACGTCACAAAAAGTTGCTATTGAGTACAGGAATGTTTGATCCTGAAAGCTTGTCTTGCCCTGACGGTGGTCCACGAGAGATGATGGATTTGAGTGAAGCAAGAGCTTTTTAAACTGGAAGTAAGAAGTCCCATTTATGTACAAAGGAGGGTTCTATGAGAACAGTCACTATTTCATACGTTCACTATTTCAATCGAAACTGAAATACACTAAGAAAATGTGCTTTCTCCCGCCTCAAGAATGCGGTCGTACAGAATCTCAGTCCCGAAGCTATGCTGTTTTTTTCTATCTTCATAGACAAGTTTTTCTAAACTCGATAAAAACTCAACTACAGCAGCATCAGACCCGCCTTCCGTTATCTAAAGGTCGATTAATCACGCTCTTTAAGCTTCTTTGGACAGCTAGCAGCTACCGGTGTGTCCCACCGTCTAGAGCCCATGTAGGGTAAGCAAAATAAAAAATTAGGAACTTCTGCGCCATAGAGTAGGTAAGACTGAAGAGTTAGATAGTGTACAGTAGAGATATGTTAAGGTACGTACACCCGCAGTTCGATAAGACTTCTCTTACGAAAATCCGCAAGGGAAACTCGCGTCACTATACAAATTTTTCCATTTTTTTCCGTAAGCTGGTCTACTACTGGAAGAAGAGACATATTACTCATTAGAGAGCTTATCGTTCTGAGACTGGCAAACGAATAAATGAAAATAAGGTAACAAATAAAGAACGACAATAACGGTTGTATTTGAAAAAGCCCGAGGGCCATATACAACTACAAACTGTTTATACACAGATACGTAAATATCCCTAAAACAAATCTACAAAAAACTTTCTGAATTCTAAAGCTCTGTTCACAAATCTTCATATCTTATCAATTGGGCGGAATTTATTGTATTTATTGCTATACAGGGCAGAGGGCAATGGAAAAAATTGAACAACCCAAAACTAAACCAAATGGTAAACTTACTACAATTTCGTTATTATACCTGATCCACACAGTTTAAAAGATATGTCCCATTTTTACCCGAAATCATGCAATTTGACCATATTCCACCCCCCCCCCCCCTCCGCCCGCGTTCCTTATGATTTTTCCCACATTAGGTAATTTAGTGCTTAGTTAAGACCACTTTTACTTTGATTTTGTCACCTGTTGACCAAAGATTTCTAGAAACTCTTACTAAGAATGATATTATCACGATTAAAGGGTCAACCTATCGTTTTGAGATTATAAATACTAGCCCGGTGAATTAGCGATATTCTTGTTCGCGCTGTAAACTCTGTCCAAACTTCTCCAAAGCAGAGGCTCGAAGCAAAGTATTTAAAAAATTGCGTGCTCCGAGGTTGAAAATTAGGAAAACCCAAGCAAGAGAAAATGAGTTCAAAATGAAAAACAAAATGTTCTCTTGCCCTTATTTTTGTCCAGGTTTCGGTGGCCCTTGAAGTTTTCAACGAAGTATGCGCTGCTTGACTGACAAACCACGCTTGGCCAAAAAGCACTAAAATGTATGAGATGCAAAATATCAAAGGGTTCAAGTAACTACACTGTAAAATGTTTCTCCGAGTAAGGATTAAAGTTAACAGCAGTATTTGCTACTGGGATTTCTGAAGCTTACAATTCCATATGGGTAGTAAGGGAAAATATAAACGGCAGACTAAAGCCCCCTTCACACTGACTTAAGAAGCTTAAGTGGGTTGTTCACGTTAAGAATCTTAAGTCAACTTATGGTTCTTACGTGATACGTAACGTAGGAGATTTTTACTGATTTTTACTAATTGAACTGATCAAATACTAATTATTTATTCTTCTTTTAAACCGCTAAGAGAAACAACACAGTAGAGTATAGACTTGCAAAGCAAAATGGAACAAAGCTGAAATCGGATGTTGTTTTCTTTTCCTTGAGACCGACAGTGAGACCGATGTGTCCGGAAGCTGGAATCGTGACATCAGGCGTTTCATTTCTCTTCGTGATATTCTTTTCTTCCTTCCCATTCTGAGACGGCCCTCTTGGCGCTATCAGCTCTGCCACAGCTAGCAAATGAGAGGTTAGCGTGTCTAGGCTGGAAGTTACTTTGTTCTCTGTAATTTGATACGTTTTTTCTTTCCTGCTACTGTTTGAAACTGGCCGTCCGGTCTGCCTGCACGTTACGGGTTTTGTGTAATGAAATTAATTAGTGGGATTGGCTCGCTGTGACGATAATACTCTAATTTGCAGCTTCAGTAACAACTCATTCGCACTACTGGCAGTTGCACGCAAAATTTGTGTGACAAGTTTTAATTATAATAATAAAATACTTTTATTCCGCCAAAATGACGTCAATTCTGATTGTTTATGCTATATTGACAGCCAGTAATTACGAAAATATGAGGAAGAAATGACAACGTTGCTACACTATCAGTAGTTTCATAACAGATACCACGAGGATGCGCGGTTTCAACAGATAATGCGTAACAGATAACACTTCGGATGTTATCCGTTGTGTTTGAAAACGTTATGCATGAACTGTTATGCATAACAAACTTTGTTAGGAAGAGCCAAAAAACCATCTACTGACTTCATTCCCTATCCTCATGATGTCGGAAAACTCAGTAGATACTTTAGGGCGTTTTTTCGGATCTTCATTTTGAAACACAACAGATAACATCCGAAGTGTTATCTGTAACGCATTATCTGTTGAAACCGCGCATCCTCGTGTTATCTGTTATGAAACTTCTGACAGTGTATGTGGGTAAGAAATGACCTTCTGAGAAAAATTAGGCCATACAAATAAAATAGGTATCCATTCAAAGTATCTCTGCTATACTCGTTCGTCTTTATTTCATTCTTAGGTAGGCTAGGACACACTCTAACTTTATATTACATATTTCGTGAGAATACAGTAGGCTACCTCTAAAGGTTCCGTTCAGGTAACTAAGCCCATTAATTCTTTTTCTCAACTAACATTGCGTATTTTCAATCTTAACTTCTCATTTTCACAGGGCGTCTTGGAACGATGATTTAGCAAACTGTTTTGATCTGAACATGATAGAACCCTCGAGTCCCGAACTCAACATGAGGATTTGAAAAGAATATTAAAAGAGGGCTGGGACATAATTAACTTTCAAACAAAACGAGATAAATTGGAAGTTCATGTTAGATTCTACTCACGTTCTTGGTGGGAGCTCGATACATAAGCTAGGTCATCAGGATGGACTAGGTCATAACCGCCCATTGCTGTTAGCTCTGTGTCACTGTAGCCAAGCATTGACCGCCCTCTGGAAGAAAAAACGTAGATGCAAAGGGTGGTCATCCTGATTACAAGATTTAAGTAAAGCAATACTTTTAATACTGAGCCACTTTTCTTCTTAACAGATCCGCCGCTTCTTTCCGGAATAGCTGAATCCGTTCTAATTTGTCAGATGGATTCCAGTCGGAGTCCGTCCCAACAACCTTTCACTCGATGGCACGCCTGTGCAATTTTTGTTTACATTTAACAACCCCCTTACACTGTCTCCAATTAAGGAGGATTAAAGTTAACTGCAGTATTTGCTACTGGGATTAATCTTATCTATACTGAGATAAGATTAATCCGAATTAGAGATAAGATTAACTGTTTAGAGACACGATTAATCCCAGTAGCACTGCAAGTGTATATCGCCGGCTTTTTGAGGAATGGTCCGTCCGGACTAAAAATGTACCCTCATTATTTTCGAGGACCCCACTCGGGAGCTCTAGAGAGCAGTGGCACAGCATAGTGTTTTTCTATTTTATAGTTTTTTTACCAGCAAAGGACGTGAGATCCCTTTAACTACGCTGCACTCCTGGTGATTAACGAGACTCATAAGAATCCTAGGCGATCAAATTTACAACCCTGCTAATACGACAACGGGCAACTCCTTGGGTCTAGCCAATAGTCCCGGAGAAAGGCTCGTTGGCTATCAGTGCTTTCCGTCAGGCTTTCCAGATTCTGGGGACATCTTTACGAATCCCTTGTCTACCTCGGAAAGTCCGGACATTACTGAGGACGTTCCCATTATTTTTCCTGCAGTACTGTCACCAACCCCACACTGGAACTCGCGAGAGCACTGGTGTAGCAACCTCAGTCGCCTTGAATCTAAAAAAATACGATGCCGAAAGCCTACTGGCTACCCTCTACTCCTTGCCACTGGACGTGTAGGCACAGTTTATTTTAGTACCCTTTCTATAGTTTTGTTTTAGTTTTAGTTTCAGTTTCAGTTTAGTTTATTCATAAAAAATAAAAACACCATTAACTCTTTGTGGCCCCACCATAAGGCCTAACATAAGGCCTGGCAATGGGCGGGGCTTATGGCAACGGGCGGTGTTTATAGCAATGGGCGGGCTTATTAGTACGGTTTAAAGGACCTGTCTTACCTATAATAATAATGCAACCTGTTTCCATAATCACTCCATATATTTCTAAACCGGGAGACCCCAATTTCATGCGGTACATTCTAACCCCTCTAACAAAACCACGCTGATTTTCCCACTTGCCGTGTTTTGGTACCTTCGATGTGTATCACGTTATCGACGGTTGTCTGCGAGAATTTTTTCCACAGAATTGTTTTTCTGTTTTCGCCACAAGTCTCGGAGGCTTAAAACAGCTTTAAAATGTTTTAAAGTATTCAAATATTTTCAAATACTGTAAGTTGAAGAGTAAATAGTGCAAGGGGTCCTTTAAGGTTTGGATTGTGTCTGTGACAGATGTAAATGTTGTTCTATTGTTTTATGATTACCATGACCGCTAGGTTTTTGCGTAATAAACTATTATTAGTACTATCCTAATATGTTGTAATTTAGTTGTTGTGTTGTTTTAGCTAATGTAGATCTATTCTGCCTTCTTTTCTTTTTTACTTCATTTAAGACGATTTTTTGTCATACAAATGGGAAATAAATTTATCACCATCATCATCAGAGCGATAACAATACTCAAAGACTAACTTTATGATTACTTAGGGCTGTAATTATAGCTCTTGCTGAAGAGCCTTTTGAAAGCTGAGCCAGACCTGACAGACCCCACATTAGGTCCATTGCCAATCAAGTTCAAGGTTCAAGGTTCTCAAGATTTGAATTTAAACTTCTGAATAAAATGGCCGAAGATCAAAGCCGATAGACGCAAGGTCGATTGACAAAAACCCGAAGGTACTTTGAGTAGGAGTACTTCAAAAGGTATTTGTTTATACCACGGTCGTATCTATCAGTATGACTGATGACTATAATGTAACGAGTGGCCCGCAAGCTCTGGGAAAATTCCAGATCTTCCCGAAATATTGGCATAGGCCTCGGATCTTGCCCTGGTGAGACCCCCGCACTAGTAACAAGCTGCTCAAAAATTTTAGTCCGAAATCGCAATGTTCCTTCAGTATCGCCATCCGTGTTGTACAGTCCAGTACCATACTATCAATCACTGGCAAAATTCGCTTCTCCAGTCAGTGGGGGCGTTACTGATAGATCTGAGGATTGCTATAAATAAAAGAGAAAAAAAACTTAAAAGCCGGTTTGCTTCTTTAAGTAATAATGTCGTGCCATTGTTCTCAAATAGTTCTTCATTCTTCATTTAGGATTATAGTGTTTTTATGAGGTCTGGTATATGCGTACGACGCTATGTATTGTTGTAATTTATTTGCATATTCTTGTGTTTTTCACTATGTAGTGTACTTGCCGATTTCGGCGGAACAAATAAAATAAATAAAATCTCCTTTGTGTGTTTGAGGGAATTAGTCCCTTACAGGTTCGCCTCTGGGCATTGAAGATTTAGTTTGTTTAAAGCGGGCCACAAAAAATGGTCTTTCTACCGCACTTTCTAACGACCCCTACTGTCACTATGAATGTTCCAAACCACTAAAACACCGTAAAACAATGAGCAAATTAAAAAAAAAAAAAAAATTTCCTAGGTTTGAAATAACTCTTTCTGGACTAAATCTCAGCTGATTATCCGGGACAGCTGTTATGGCACGTAGGGAGCCAAGGATCAAAATAATAATTTCCATCTAATGCTTCAACTGTTTATTACAAATTCAAATAAGTTATAAAACCAAGACCAGTGTGGTACCTCTGAAGACATACAAAAGTTATCAGTTAGGTCTTATAATTCTTTGCTAATCAGTCCTGGAAATTCCGCCATCTAGAAAAGAAGACGTTGTGCGTGGGTTTTTTCTCGAGCCAAAACAGCAACACGGCAATCGAGTTCAAATCTAAAACAAACCCGTGGCATGCGATCCATAAGAGAAGGTAAACTGAATGTTTGGATTTCTTCATTTATTCACTCATTCAATAAGGATCACAGAAACGGCATCTTAGGAGTGGTCACGACCATGGCCGTATCCAGGGGCATTAGAGGGCTCGAACCCCCACCCCCCGAAACATACACAAATAAACGTTTTTTTTTAAAGCTTTAATCCCTGATATAATACCCTTTTTTACTTTCAGGTCTGACCCACCGGTAGAGTCCTCCCCCCCGAAATAAATTCCTGGATACGGACCTGGTCACGACTGACTTCTTCGTAAACCAAAGCAAGCGATCGACTTGACGCCACAGAGCCCATCTTGACCTAATGTCTAATTACCTCATTATGAGAAAATCGCTTGATTGTAACTGCGGAACTGGCGGGACAAAATGTTTAAAATCCCATCAATTTCAATTCGACTCAAAGGTGGTTTTGAATTGGCAGATTTGGCGCCAAAAACCATCGAGACGCCAGAAGTCTTGAACACGTTTAGGCAAAATAGGCAAATGTGGATCACTTCGCACTACAAATGCTGTAGACACATCTTTGGGGGGGGGGGCACTGACACGTTTCGCCCTCGATTTCGCTCTTCTTAAAAAGTAATAAAAATGTCCTCAACGTCCCATCTGAGCTTCCCCGCACATCACGATTTTCCCGCTTTTGAAATTATTATCCCCCTTCATACCCCGATATTCTATCGGTAAGTAAATAAATAGATAAATTGACTGCTCTAAGATTTATCATGGGCCCCGAAAGACGTCCAAAGTATGGCCAAACCCGACCACTGTAAATCCCAGCCTAAGCTAGGGAATGCCGGTTACACCCCAGCTATGAAAGGGCTCACACTTTCGTTCCATTCGCAGGATCGTACAGTTGGTCTCATAGGATTCTTATCGCCTTATATGGTAACCAGGGATAGAGGATCGCCAAAGGGATTACGATGTAGGTAGGGGATTACGTTTTTGGCGCCAAATCTGCCAATTCAAAACCACCTTTGAGTTACCAAATGGGGTTCTTGACAATAGCGATAGTAAAATGATTCGAGTGGCTTGAACTGTCATCCCTCAAAGCAGAGGCGTTACTAGCCAAAATGTTTGGGGGGGGCAAGGCATTTACCGACTGTTTTTGCACAAAAAAACGACTGTTTCAAGAAAAAAATGACAGTTTTGAAAAAAGTCGACTGATTTTCAGAAAAACCGACTGTTTTCATGAAAAAAATCAACTGTTTTGACGAAAAATCGCCAAAAGCCTCTGCTTTGAGGGATGACAGTTCAAGCCACTCGAATCATTTTACTATCGCTATTGTCAAGAACCCCATTTGGTAACTCAAAGGTGGTTTTGAATTGGCAGATTTGGCGCCAAAAACCATCGAGACGCCAGAAGTCTTGAACACGTTTAGGCAAAATAGGCAAATGTGGATCACTTCGCACTACAAATGCTGTAGACACATCTTTGGGGGGGGGGCACTGACACGTTTCGCCCTCGATTTCGCTCTTCTTAAAAAGTAATAAAAATGTCCTCAACGTCCCATCTGAGCTTCCCTGCACATCACGATTTTCCCGCTTTTGAAATTATTATCCCCCTTCATACCCCGATATTCTATCGGTAAGTAAATAAATAGATAAATTGACTGCTCTAAGATTTATCATGGGCCCCGAAAGACGTCCCAAGTATGGCCAAACCCGACCACTGTAAATCCCAGCCTAAGCTAGGGAATGCCGGTTACACCCCAGCTATGAAAGGGCTCACACTTTCGTTCCATTCGCAGGATCGTACAGTTGGTCTCATAGGATTCTTATCGCCTTATATGGTAACCAGGGATAGAGGATCGCCAAAGGGATTACGATGTAGGTTTCTGAGTTTCAAAAATGCTGTCACTGCCCTCTTGAGTTACCAAATGGGGTTCTTGACAATAGCGATAGTAAAATGATTCGAGTGGCTTGAACTGTCATCCCTCAAAGCAGAGGCGTTACTAGCCAAAATGTTTGGGGGGGGCAAGGCATTTACCGACTGTTTTTGCACAAAAAAACGACTGTTTCAAGAAAAAAATGACAGTTTTGAAAAAAGTCGACTGATTTTCAGAAAAACCGACTGTTTTCATGAAAAAAAATCAACTGTTTTGACGAAAAATCGTGGCGCTTCGCGCCAAGTCGGTTGTTTTTACCGACTGACCGACAAGATTGGGGGAGGGTGTCCCCCCCCCCCCCCCCCAGTCATTAGGCCCCTTCCTCAAAGGAGCTGGTTACAGGTTATATTTCCCACAATCTGCACAAGCCTGCTACAGGGAAAGTTCTGGTAATCCACACGTCACACTTTCTTACGTTTAAATACTTCGCACTCGGGGCAAAAATCGTAAGTAACATAAGTAAAACTTGAGTAACAAAAATAAAATAATTATAACTAATAATAAAAGCTTGAGTAACAAAATTGATCCAGATAACAGCGAGGGAATGCAAATCTGAAAGAAAACCGACATTAGGATTGCGTATCTTCCGGGTCTAATGGAATCGAAAAAGAAAGTAAAACAAAAAAATTAACACTGTGTGGCATAAGATTTTTGATTTTGAAACTTAACTGTCGGCGTCTGGTAATTATTCTGAACCTGTCAGTTTGTGGAAACGTTTATCCATTCATTCTTGACTGTTTAATTACGATTTTGGAGCAAAGTTTAATCAAAAATGAGATCTTGAAGGTTTACAATAAAAACAAGTCTCGCATCCCCCCAGTCGATAAGACAACCGACCGCCGACCTCGGAGTCAAAAACTTCTTCATCAGTATTCAGCTCTGTTTAGTTGGGATAGTACAGTCAGTCTAGCATCAAATATGACTTGACCGCAAACAAATTGCAACAGAAATGATTTTTACACCATCTTGTAGAGAAAAAAAACTGTACAAAATATCAAAAGTTGAGAAACATACACTGTCAGAAGTTTCATAACAGATAACACGAGGGTGCGCGGTTTCAACAGATAATGCGTAACAGATAACACTTCGAATGTTATCTGTTGTGTTTCAAAATGTTATGCATAATAAGTGTTATCATCAGGAAGAACCGAAAAACCGCCAAAAGTATCTGCTGGGTTTTCTGACATCATGACGGTGAGGAATAAAGTCAGTAGATGCTTTTTTGGCTCTTCCTAACAAAGCATGTTATGCATAACATTTCATGCATAAAGTTTTCAAACACAACTGATAACATCCTCGTGTTATCTGTTACGCATTATCTGTTGAAACCGCGCATCCTCGTGTTATCTGTTATGGAACTTCTGACAGTGTAGCGGGGTGCAAATTTGTGTTTTTTAGCGTCTTATTTTTTATTTTTTGTTTTCAGCTGAGATTTCTATTTTCTTAAGGCTTAGTGTTTACTTCATGGGAAACACGTTTCTGATGTGGTTTTATGTGCTGAACTCGACTATCATATCAAGTTTAAGATACTGTCAACCGAAAGCGCTTCACATTTATCATCATACAAGAAATTCGCGATTCAGTTTCAGCACAATCGTTTAACCGCATATGAATCGCAACGGAAATGATTAAAACATTTTGTAGAGACAAATAAACTGTTCGATGTGTCAAAAGTTGGAAACCTATCTCAAGGAAAAGCTCGTGTTTCATAGTGTTTTCTAAACAAAATTCGAGCTAGTATTTTCGATTTTCTAAAAGCTTACTGTTTTCTTCGTAGGATACATGTTTTAATGTAATTTTCTGTTATAAATTCGAATATCGTATCAGATTCAAGGTATGTTCAGCCTAAAACTGTTTCACATTCATCACCATACAAGACATCCTTTTCAAACTCTTATTATTTTTGACCGTGCAAAACGGTAAAATGTAGCTGACATCCGTTTTGCACCGTCAAATATGATTCGCAGTCAGCTTGGGCTGAAAGAATAGCTAACTCTTATTATTTATCGAATGGATACTACCATGTCAAGTAGAATTCTTCAAAATAATCCTGTTCGTCAATTTTCAATTGTTAATTAAACTCGAATCACAGGTAACAAAAATCACATTGGTAAAAGGCTGAGAAAGTTAATCCCTTCCAGTCCAGTGCAATGGATGTGCACATTTTGTCCCACACTTTACTTACACATTATCTAGAGTGCTATAAGAGGGTTTTCGCGAGATTCCGGAATCACCTTCCGGTGACCGAAGAGCATCTCCAGAACTGTGGGAAAGCGATTCCTGGAATCACTTTCTACTTCCCCCTGGACCGATCTCGAAAACGCATGGAAAGCTGAAATCGCCGGGAAGGTCCCAAACCTTTCAGAATAAATATGGTCCACTGGACGTTTCTTCCATTATCATGTAATCGAACGACGTCATCCTCAATGACGCACACATTTTTTTTTTTCATTTGTTAGTGAGACTGTTTTTCCATCACTATCAAGCCTCCCAGTGAAGCATTCAGTTTCCCGCGGAGCTTTCCAATAACTTTCTGGAATCACTGTCGACGAAAGCTGCTTCGGTTTCCAAGCAGCCCGAAAACCCCTGAAAAGAGATTCCGACTTGCTTTCCCGATCGCGAATACCCTCTTTATATTTTGTCTCATTCGAATCGAGAGTCTGGTCTTCAACGCATACAGATATTTAGGACGGAGGGGATCAAACCTAGAATCTTAACCTTAGAATCCCTAGACGACAGGCAGGTTAGCAAAACCGTCAATCGTCATGGACCATTCGAAATTTTCACAAAAATGCTAAACGGTAAACGTGGTATACGGCAACATGGGGGAATCTGTTTCAGTTCCAAATTTCACGCGAAGAGACCGCACAGTATCAACAAGTACCACAGTACCCTTCCCCTGAAAGAAAAGGTCCACCAACGAATGGAAACCGATGACGCTCGTGCCCTGCACAAATCTCCGTAAGACTAGATTCCAGGAAAACCCACGACCTGTCCCCAAGAAGAACCTTGAGCCCCTTAAGACTATGAACGATGCGAGAATAACTTTTGAACATAGTAACTGTGAAAAAGCTCATTAAGAGCGTAATAATCAGAGATTGCAACATACACTCCTGCCACCATGGGGACCAAAAAACCAAGGACTCAGCTCCTTAGAGCCTGAAAGAGCTAGAGGCCCTAAACTGAAGAATCAAAAGGGAAGCTGAGACTAAAGTTGCGTTTTTTTTGGATTCACTTCTGTTTCGTCAAAGTTTGTAGTTTGGCTCTTGTTTTGTCTTACTTGCGTTTTATTAAGTTCTTGTTTCCGAAAAGTCAAACTACGTCTGTGAGGTAGTTTGTAGTTTGAGCTCCGTAGTTTCAGATTCGAAACTACAGCAAGTGGAATGGACAAATAAAACGGCTTTTAAGAGAAACTACGCCGAAACTACATCCAAAAAAACGCAACTTAAGATTGACGCAGCTTTCGTAAAGCTCATAGATGTGGGACTGATCACGCCAGCGCAGGCAGCCATCATACGGTTCCCTTACAAACTAGTCTCAAAAGACGAGCGAAGCTTGCTGAGCCTACTTGCTAGAGGGAACCGTCGACCCAAATTTGTCGCTAGAAGAGATGCCGCAGGGTAACATTTTTCGAAAAGAACATCAGCCAACACCGGGCGAGGACGATTTTTAAGATTACATATATGTAGGCTCTATACATATATTATAAATATATATATATATATTAAAGATTATTAACTGGTATGTATATAGAACGATTAATAATTGGTGCTACCCGTAAAACCCGGTATCAAGTTTGTATCCCTGGATAACTACGACTACCGGGTAAGCCTCTCAACTTTCGATATATTGTACAGTTTCTCAATTTTCGATATGTTGTACAGTTTTTTTTTCTCTACAAGATAGTGTAAAAATCATTTCTGTTGCAAATTGTTTGCGATCAAGCCTTACATTGACTGTAGTTATTCGCCAGATTCCAATTCAGCGCTTCAAAGCGGATTAGTTTCTGAACGTCCACCATTTTCTCATTATCAACATTTTTGACAAATTTAGGAAAAAATAAGGTTCTGATCAATACCTTATGGATCCATCTTTATATTATTACTTTATTTTATTATTTTTGTTAGGATTTATTGCAGATTTAAACTGTAAAAATATTTTGTCATTGAGTTTAAGGTAAAATTACTAACAACCATTGCACGTACGAATTTTTACTCGCCACACCACAGTTCTTTTCTAATGTATTTGTAGTTCAGCGTCATGAATAAAAAAAGAAAAAACTTAAAAAAATCGAACACTGTCTCATTATCAACACAAGTGTTGAGAATAAGACAATGATGGACTTTCAGAAACTAGTCCTATTACTTTAGTCCTACAACCATAAGGTTCTGCCTAATACCTTCTGGGTCCATAATTTACTATCTCCCCGCTTGAAGCGCTGAACTAGTATAGTATAAGACGAATTACACCTACTGTCTATGATAGCGCATTGCCGCTATCACTGGGGGGAACATGTACCCCTAAAAAAATGCCCGACTCGAACCCGACCAGTCGACCACTGAAAAGCTGGCTTACTTCAGAGCATTTTTTTATGACACGACCAGACGTGTATCGTTAGATGGCTGCCAAATGACTTCCAAGTCTTTTAATTTGCCTGAATAAATTAGCCCTTTGTTCATAATTACTGTCGAAATAGATTATTCTTTTTGAGTCCGCTCTTCGACGATATGTGAAGCGCCACAAAAAAATGTTGATTGCTCTCTACTGTTTTGTGAGGAAGTGGCCTGAAGCCTGTTTGCTTACTTTTTGTTGATCAGACAATTAATTATCGCATCCGTGAGCTTCTCGTTGTGCCTTTCTACGATCAGAAAAATCCAAAGTAGAGTTGTGGTTAAAGTTTGTTTTGGAGAGGAAGTGTATTTTAAGTTTAATCTAACCGGGAAAGTTTTTAAGTCGTTGGATCCAACTAAGGGCAAACTGTCTTCCAATTCAGAGCAGGCAGAAGGTTTTTGAGAGAGGTAGTGTGGTTCCTGATGCGAGGTATGCTTGTCCACTTCGTTAGAAGGAGGAATAAAATTTGGACCATTTCCTCCGTAGATGCCCGAAGCTTTCTGATTTATGAAATTTTTTTCTAGATGGTGTAATTTTGTCACTTCCCGAAATTTTGAGTAATACTAACCCTACTGTTATTACTCGAGTGGGCGTGTATATAGATAAGTGTTTAGAATCAAGTTGTTTTGTTTTCGTTTTTTTTGTGTATACGGCCCTTGGGCTTTTGAAATACACTGATCTATCTATCTATCTTTTATACACACACTTTCAATAGTTTACTTTACAGCATAGGCGGAAAAACTTTACTGAAGATTTATTTTTCAAATTTGGCTAAAGCAGTTTTAGAAACCTTTTGAAGACTACTGTCCGTCAGAGCCCTTAAAGTTTAACTGAATAGCCAACTTATTTTTGTATCACTCAACTGAACACACTGAAATATTTAGATTGTCATAAGCGATGTTTTTTAATTTTTCAATATGCCCTAGTAGTGACGTTCAGTATATCTTCGGCCGTCCCCCAACGGAAAGTTCTACTAAGGCACGGGAGATTTGAATCTCAACAGAAAAGCTGCCTTACAGGCAGGTCACAGGTTCATTTCAGGTCGCAGTAGTGAGACTGGTGAATACTGTGGCCCAAACATATATGGACGAATGCCTATCACTTCATTGTCACCTATCACCTCATTTGTCATTTTTATTTTGGTGGACCGTTTTCGTCAAGCATGCAACAGAGGCGCAAGTGCATAGAGGTACCACAAATCCGATAAGGAAAGTTTACTATGTGAGAATAGATTATTCGTGAATATTGGAGCAACGAAGTAACAAATTTTGATCGGGTCTTGAAGCTTATTTAAGTGAATAAGTGATGGGTAATCACCGCCCTTATCGGTTAAACTTTAAAGGACCCATGACAATATTTTGTTTGTCAGCTGTTGGAATCCCAAAACGTAAATGTCCGTCCGTTCGTCTGTCATCACGATAATTCCCGAAGGGAATGAAATATTTTGATGAAACTTGGTATGAGATTCTTTGGTTCAATGTTGAGTTCGTAGATGTGCTCTATAGCCCTATATTTAGGGGTGTGGGAGGGTGTTCAAATTAAGGGGCGAACAAAATATTTTTCAGCAGCTAATAAGATGGTCGATTTAGGGGTAAGAAGACATGCCGAACACGAATATGAAAATCATTTTCTCACCGGACAAATAAGTTCGCCCGGAATCCGGCAAAAACAGGAAAATTTATTGAAGGTCAAAGTTTTATTTGAAGTTGATTAGATGTTCGAATTTGGGGTAGGGAGACATGCTGAACATTTATATGAAAACCATTATCTTGCCGTTCGCCCGGAATCCGGCCAAACCCGGAAAATCTGTTAAAAGTAAAAGTTTCATCTGAAGTTGATCAGAGATTCGATATAAAGGATAAGAAGATATGCTGAAATCGTTTTTGAGCTTTAGTTTTTTGCCGGGCAATTAGTTTGCTTGAGTCCGGTCGAAACCGGAAATCTGACAGAAGTAGTCTAAGGCAGTCAATTTTGGTCAATTTCGTCAAACCAGATATCACGTGGTAAACACACATGCTGAATCCATATCTGAAACTTAGTTTTCTCATATGATTAGCCATTGGCCTTAATCTGTTTCTAAATTTTGATAGTCAAAATGTTCAAGGTGTCTGGCGAAGACCGGATATCTACAAGACCAAATTGTCTGGATCAAATATTACATTGTTGGGATCCCAACGAAAACCTTTGTTACTTGCGGTTTAGGAACCCAATAGAAACTTTATCTTGAAAGAGTTAACTTTATCTCGTAAAGAGTTTAATAATAAGAACAGATTTCCGTTTTGTTTTTTGTTTTCATTTTATTTATTTATTTAACTTCATAATCCACCTTTACGGCATATCACAAAAACAAAAGAAACAAACAAGAAAAACAAACAAACAAACAAAACGGAAAACACGAACGCTCTCGTCACAAAATTCAGCACAAAATTCAGCTAAACGCTAGCCTCCATCGAATACAGACTTATTCAATGCGGTCCAAGCGGGAATCGAGATTTGTAGCCAAATGGAGCATATAGCGCAAGTAAGTGTGTTTTTCGTCATGTTTTGGTTTGCCTGCTCTATCTACTTGGCCCATGGACCTTTTGTTGTGCTAAAGTTTAATCGAACAGGACTTATATACGACAGTCTTGTTACCTTATCACTGATTCAATTAAATATTCTTGAAGCCCCCACGAAAATGCGTTACTTCGTTACTCCACTATTCATAGAATCGAAGAAGAAACTTTTGGGATCCCAAAACGTAAGTGGAAGGATACCTATGACATCGCAAAAGTCGTAAATTGAAGGATGGATACCTATGACTTTAATTCATAAAAGTTGTCTGTCGGTCCGTTCGTCTGTCAGCACGATAACTCTCGAAGGGAATGAGAGATTTTGATGAAACTTGGTGTGAGGATTCTTTGGGTCAAGGGTAAGGTCAAGTTGATAGATGGGCTCTGTAGCCCCACATTTAGGGGTGGAAGAGGGACTGAAGGGGCAAACAAAATATTTTTAAACAGCTAATGTGATAGTCGATTATGGAGTAAGAAGACATGCTGAACAAGATGATGAAAACCATTTTCTCGCCGGACAAGTAGTTCGAAGTTTGTGAAAAGTAAAAGTTTTATTTGAAGTTGATTAGATGGTGGATTTAGGGGTAAGAAGACAAACCGAACACTTATTCGAAAAGCATTTTCTACCCGGACAACTAGTTCGCCCAAAATCCGGCCAAAACAGGAAAATTTGTTAAAGCAAAAGTTTTATTTTAAGTTGATTAGATGACAGATTTAGGGGTAAGAAGAGACGCTGAGTCTGTTATGACAAATATTTTTTACGCGGGCATATAATTCGTCCGGAATCCGGTTGAAACCGGAAGTTCTTATAAGTTACAGTTTTATTTGAAGTTGATTAGATGTTCTTATACGGATAAGAATATACGCTGAATTCGTTTCTGAACTTTCTTTTTTTTTTGCTGGACAGGTATTTCGCTCGGAATTTGGCCGAAACCGGAAATTTGGCAGAAGTAAAGCAGGAAGTTTCGGTCAGTGTCGTCAAAATAGATATGGCTTAGAGAGGTATATCTGAACTTCGGTTTTCTCAGATGAATAGCCTGGTGAAGACAAGACCCAATTGTCTGGATCAATTATTAGATTTTTTGGATCCCATTGAAACCTTTGGTCTTGTTCTTTCGGATCTGTGGTACCTGTAGGCACTTGTACCTAGCCCTATGCTTGAAACGTCAGCAATTCCAACAGTATACGACTGCCGAAAAATAAATCTGTTTTGGGTCGCATGCAATAGCGGGCTTTCTTTTTTGCTTTATCAGCAGTTGAAAGACTAGCTTTTGTTAAAATTAAAATTCTCCGCGTCGGGATGAACTTTGTCTTATCAGTATAGCTTCTGAAAGTCACCCCTAGAGCCCAAGATGAAAAAACAAAAAAATCCTTTGGCAATAATTCAGTATTTTCAAATCCAAAATATAAAAGTAAGCAGGCTTTGCAGTTATACTACAACTTATGTGTTATATCTGCATTTCAATTCTTCGTGAAAATGAAACTCCACTGGGGCTGAGGTAATACTCTTGATGATTAACTCTTCTTGCCGATGCAAAATCGCCCTGTACCTAGCGGAAGAGCCGAAAGCGGTAGCACAGCTGCTCCCAAACATCACCGTGATTGGTTAACACAGGATTGAATTGTTGAGTAGTCGTTAGTGCTACGTTTTCTCGTTCTTCCTGAGGATCACTGGCGTGTTTTGGACTTAGTCATATAGAGTAGACGGGGTGATCCGACCGGGAGCTAGCAACCGCGTCAAACCTTAATGGCCCGTTTTTCAAACAGATGGAGTGCGTCCGAACTGAACCCGAAAACAAAAGGGTTGTCACAAAGCGATAGCCCAGTCCCGGGTACTAAATTTGCCGAGCCATTACCATCATCAAGGGTTTGTGTTTATTGACGAGATATTTGTTGTTAGGTGGGTCGTTCTAATGACAGAGGCGAATGGTTTTGAGGTAGCTATTAGCCTAAACGATTAGCCTTAATTGGTTTAATGGTCTCGGTTTGTGACAGGTCAGGTTTGGTTGAAAAATAAATAGCCTACTGAATTATCATTCACCTTACTTAAAGGTGAAAATGATCTGACTATGAGAAGTACGGAAATTGCAAGGGTTGTAACATATTTTGTCGTCTTTTCTTCATGAGTTGCAAATCAATGTATTGAGTTATAATTTTGCACTTTTCCTTTGTTTAAGTTTTCGGTTTTTGCTTTAGTTCTAGCGTTCTGGTATTTTTATTTTATTTTCCCTTGACTTTTTTTTAATATTGATCTCTGATTTCAGTATTTGAGTCGGTATTTACTTATTTTTGCCTTCGTTATTTTCGGGGCAAATTGTAGGTCCTATGGATCTCAGTAACAAGTGCGACCGTAAGTGAAACCCAGTGAATAACAATGTAAAGTGGGCTTGACTTCAAAACAACGAGCCGCAGAAACGACAGGACCCCTGTTCTAATTTTCGCTGTCGTTTAGAGACAAGAACTCTGTTCTGGCGTTTTTGAGGTTCGGAGCCTTGTTTTGCGATTGTTATCTGCATTGCATTCTTCGTTTATTAGTACTTTTTTGTTCTTTTTCAGACTTCTTGCGTAAATAGCAAAACCCCGTTTTGCTGGAAAACCGAGTATTTCCAGCAGCTGATACCATGATAGCCGATCTGGGCTTCTGGGGTTTATACAGTGTGCCGATGGTTCGCGGTAAAGCCTTGTACGCAGACCACAAAGACCAAAACTTCCAACGAAATAGTTTATTATAGAACGAGTAAATATAACTTTAAAATTATGTAATTCTCGCGCGTTCTTGTGCAACACCATTCACTTGTTTGTCTTCTAGTGTGTACTAGTTTGTTATTGTTTTGTTTTGTTTTTATTCATAAGTTTATAATGAATAGGAAACGCTTTGAAGTCGTATAGATGAAAGCTGACAGAAATCTAGCCTACTAACGGATTAGTCTTAGCTTTTTTTTTCCTTTGTTCTTTTGAATTTGTTCTTTTGTTTTGTTGTGAATGTATAGTTTAGTGGCGTATTTTCGTTTTAGGTTGTAGCCGTGAAATGCCGTATGTCGGTTTATTTACGAATAAAGTACCTACCTACCTGCCTTGCTCATTGTTTCGTTATTCTTTTTTTCATTTGTGTACTTGTGGAATATTATTTCACTAGAATGTGACAGCTACACAAATTTCTGTAGGATGTTATTATAACCAGACGAAACAGACGATCTGCTAATTAAGCTTGACAAAGTTCTTCATTTTCCCCTGAAGACGGTTAAAAATGTTGTACTTATTAGGCTTTATATTTAGTTCGTATTTTTGAGTATTTGGTCAATTACCAAGCTGACAGCAAACCATGTTTGTTGTTGCTCATTTCTTCCCTTGCTTAATTTTCTTTTATGTTTGGAAGAAACAATCAATTTGATTGATCTTTTGTCTGATGAATCATTTGGCAACGGTAGCCAGGACGGTTTTGGCACATTTTTCAAAACGTCAGTAGAGTACCGGAAGCTTTTTATCTGCGGCTCATTCAGAATGACGGCAAAAAACCTCCTATCTGCATGAGAAGGTTGTGTGAAATAAAATGTGATGAGTTGATTAAGGGGTATTAAACTTCCCCTAGACAATAAAAGCTTTATGTCGGTATCAAACTCGTCCAAAAAAAGTCAGAGAGTCAAATCGAGTAGCTGATTATTACCAAAAAGGTTCTCGAGACAGATATGTTAAAGAAAGGCACACATTATCTTATTTATTTTTAAACCATGTTATGACATTTGTGGATCAAAAAACAAAAAAGAAGACAAAGATACATTTCAATAGTTGCATTTATGGAGATACCTTTGTATCTGATACCACGGTACCTGGATCTGCATTTTGTCTGCAGTTACCGTGGTATCTGATACTACGGTTGCTTTGCAAAAACAACAATTGCCGAAATTGCGCTTTTCGAGTCACCACAAAAGAAAAACTGATATCCAGTCACACAACTAAGTGGCAAACTTCTTTCCCACCAATTTGAAAAAATGCTAGGCTCTACTGTTGATGCTGTTGACAAAAAATCAACGAAGAAACCAACGAAAATGGGGTTTGTAAAGGCCAACGAATATACTGAAATAAAAGGCGAATATTTTGGGAGGAAAACCGCCTCCCTTCTTCAGCAAGTTATACTGTTATTCGCAGGTATTCGTAAGTGGCTCGCTGTCTTTATTTTAGGCTTTCAATTCTTCCAATTTTGTCTTAATTTTCGGTTTCTTGTTGGTTTTCTGCTTTGTTTTGGTTTCCTTGGTTGTTGATCTTCCTCCTCTTTTTGGCATTTTTCCGCGAAATTTTCTATCTGCGCTGAAGAAGGGAGGCGTTTGTCCTCCCCAAATATTCGCCTTTTATTTCAGTATATTCATTGGCCTTTGTAAACCCGATTTTCGTTGGTTCTTCGTTGATTTTTTGTGTCCGGGCTTAAGAATTTACGAATGCACTTATGGAAGTAGGTTGCATTGGCATTATAGGCCCGACGGGTCCTTTAACGATTCAGTAGCATAATTTCATTTCCTTTGCGGCCTAGAACATTCCCCCTCCCCCTCTCCCCAGGTAAAGGTCAATACTCGTCTGTCTACCTATCGCGTGACCGAAATCGGACAGAACCGGGAAGGTAATTGCCCGGATCAATACACACCGTCTGTTCTCCGCACGCGATTGTCAGGTTTTAATGTTGCCAGAACTTCTGATATAGTTAGTTTGAGGTCATAAAAAAGCAGTTGGTTGGATGTCAATTTTTGACAGTTCTATTCTTATGACGATGACTCTTATCTCATGTGAAGTGGTATTACAGCCAGAAATGCTTGTTGGGGTCATTGGTAATTCTTTTAATTTATTTTCCTCTTATCCCTTTGAAGTTTTTGAAAGAAACCACACATATATTCGAATCTGTTCTGAAATGATGCACGTTTTGGTTTCTTTTTAGGTTTTGCCTGTGAGTGTTTTATGTATTGATTGTAAGCACAGTAAGTAAGTAAGTAAGTAATTTATTTATAACCCGCCATTTAAAGGAGTAAATGAAAGAAACAAAAAAAACCCATAAAACACACAGAAAAAGACACTTAGTTCTCAATCTTCGGCCAGGAAGCAGTGGATAACGTCGTGCGTCGTACTCTGTTGTCCATGATTTCGTATAGTGACGAGGAAACATTCAAAGTAACACTTGCATCTTGAATTTTTAACTTCTCCGTCAATGTATGGTTGTGACCAGGGCCGTATCCAGGGGGGGGGGAGGTAGGGGGTTCGCCCCCCCCCCCCCGAAACATACAAAAATAACCATTTGTTATAGGCTTTTCCCTCCGATCTTATCTTTTATGTACTTTTTTGTCCGACCCGCAGGCAGCCCCTCCCAAAAGGCATCCCCCCACCCCTTCTGAAATAAATTCCTGGATACGGGCCTGGTTATGACATAATTTCGACAAGGTGCAGCAGGCAGTATGTTGCAATTAGAAGGATCGGTTGTCACTACGATCTACGGATACAATTGCACACTGACTTACAAGTTGTTTCTCGTTCTTGTTGTTCTTTCTTTTTTTCCTTGCATTTACTCCGTCTTCGTCTCTTGTGCTCCTTATAACGGGTTCAAAACTGAATAGGGCGAATTCATTTGAAGCAAAATTTATCGCAGTTGGAAGCATTGGTTCTTACAAACATATATAGGGGAGCTCGGGATAAAAACCTGATGTAGGAAAAATCTGAAAAAATACCAGATATTCTCTCAGAGATACTACACGTTTCACGACAAAATGGTATAAATCCGTCGGCCTAGCTAGAAAAGGAAAATTAGTGTCCCGATCAACCCCGAGCTCCACAACAGAAGTTGGTATACTAACCTGTAAGATATTTCTCTTCGTTCTCTTCTTTCTTTTTCTTACATTTACTCCATCTGCGTGTCTTGTGCTTATGTTTTCTAACTTTTCTGCTAAACATTTTCATCATCACTACCTAAATAAAAATATATCCGAAGACATGCGCCTTTGTGCCGCCTCTTTGTGCTGTTTTTGTTTTTAATAAAAGAAAATTTACTTCTGATTCGTTATTTCTACATACTTTTCTAAGGAATTGAAGGTAGAAATGCTGGTAGGTCAGGCGAACCGATTTTCCTAGCGGTTGGAAACGAAAACACGCGTGAGGCAGGGATTAAGACGTCCCAAAAGGAGCCAATCACAGTAAAAGGGCGAAAATCAATGTTTAAACGGATCGTACGCATCACAAAAAACTTGAACTTTCGGGGAAAGAACGAATCGAGCAGTTCGAAAAAAGAGGATTTAAGCAAGTCGTATTAAGGATGTAAATCAATTTTAATCGGATGTGCAAAATCGCGTGAAATCTGCAGAAAATCGAAATCGGCTTACCTTTGGTCCATGGAGATAGTTGCCAAATCCAGCCTATGTTTGCTTTTGAACATCGAATCCTTGTGTGGCAGTTCGAGGAGTGAGGGAGGCCCAAAGGGGGTGCAGACCGCAAACAGGGCTAAGGGTGGCTCCTCGGTCTTTCTGTTCTGACCCTGCAATACCTTCATTCGGCCTCGGACGTCTAGCCGCTAGAAACGTAAGAGCCAATCAATTTGTGGAGGAGATTGGTAGTTTATTGCTGGCAGAGGCGTCAAGTACGGGGGGAGGGGGACTCAGTCCCGGTAAAAAAAAAATGAAACTGCTTGGAGCGCCGCGATTTCTCTTAAAAACTGTAAACTGTTCTTATACAGTAGATTTTTCATAGAAACAGCCGGTTTTCCTAAAACATGGTAATTGTTTCTTAAAAACAGTCGATTTTATGAAAAATTAGTCAGTAAGTACATTATAGTCCCGCATCCCCACAGCATTTAGGCTAGTAACGACTCTTATTCTTGGACCACACAGAGATTTTTCGTGATTTCACTGAAAAGAGAAGACAAGGTTCCGTTTTATCAAGAACAAACAATCCAATAGAACCTCCGTCTTTGGTCCCATGCAGTTATTATGGATTGCCTACCTCGACAAAACTGAGCTGAGCTAGAAGTACTTGCTCCGAGACTTGCTCGAGCTTTGAGTTGATACCCGTCTACTTCCCTCTTCGCCGCTGCGCATATCAGAGAAGAGTGCAGGAGGCGCACTCACCCGCTCTGCAGCGATTCCAGGCAACTAATCGGCTTTTACTTTGGAAATTTCCTCTCCGGGCTTTACTGCGATATAGCTGTTTGTAGATGTAACGAACTGTGATGCTCCAAGTAGCTCCTACCCTTCACTCGCTCGCATCGGGCAGGGCATTGGGATCTATTCGACTACGCATGGTCGTATTGCAGAGATAGGAAGTGCTTCTTTATTCTTGATTTTTTTTTTTTTTAATCAAAATATAGCTGAACAGCCCAATTCCCATGAAAATCCTGGACCTACGAGTCCTAATCCAATCTTCAGCTTCTCCTCGACACACTCCTCTCAGTTTTGGGTTATCATCAATACCAGCCAAGATTTCAGGCCCGAAATATTCTTTCCCTACATAGCAACCATTTTCGAGCTAGAACAGATATAAAAAAAAGGAAATATTGGAAAACTTCGCAAGGCTACAGGCTGATGCGTAAAAATCACAGATGTTGCATTTGAACTGGATAATTCCTCATGGGCGGCGACCCACTCGTCTACAACCAAGAACAAATAATCACAAGAACCTTGGTCTCCCTATCTCTGTAAGACGACCATGCGAAGTCGAATTTATTCTGATACCCTACCCAGTGCAAACGAGCGGAGAAGGAGCTACTCAGAACATCATAATTCGTTACCTCTAAAAACAGCTATGTCGCAAGTAGAACCCTGCAGAAGAATACGAACTTCGTCCTTTCACAGCTGATTGGTGATCTACCATTGTGATTCCACGTCTAACTCGCTCCAGAACGGGTTCTCCACCCCTGCAGACATCCTACAGTTTCTCATCTAGTATGCGCAGCGGCGAAGAGAGAAGTAGATGGGTATCAACTCAAACCTCACAGCAAGTACTTCAAGCCAGTTCTAGCTTCGCTCAGTTTTATCGGGGTATCCAAAGTCGCTGCATGGGACCAAAGACGGAGGTTCTATTGGATTATTTTTTCCTGCTACAACTGAGAAGAGGACCAACTGGAAGGTAAGCTGCCAGCTGCCATGATCCAGTCGAGAAGAGGAATAATGAAATGATGATTCACTATGCTCACGGAAGGAAACTAAGAATCCCGGCGTCGCAGTACCACATCCAGGTTGTTAGCAAAGGGATTCTCAACTTGTGAGTGAAAGCGAATGTAGTCTGCATATAGTGTGAGGAAAAAGTTGCACACAGGGAGGAATTGGTTTTATGCACGAAACAGCGTAATTTAAGACACTCAGACAAACGAAATAGAAACGATGACTATATAGGGGTGGGCAATATGATTTCTAAAAAAAATTCCATACTGCCCATAAGCCTATGTCTTTAAAGCACAACTCTTACAAGAAATGATTTTTTACGACGAAATGGCTCAGAAATGTCGTTTTCGATAACACCATTATACTATCACGCGAAATGAGCGATATTCTTGTTAGCGGTTGTCCACTCCAGCCTTCCCGCTCTCCGACGCGGAGGCTTGACGCAAAATATTTGAAAACTTAATGCGCCGTGGTTAAAAAGTGGAAACCAAGCAAATTAAAGTAGAAGATAGACCTGATGGTCTACCATGTCTTCCAGATTCAACTTCAACATTTTGAAGCTTTTCGTGTTCTTATGTATGTCGATGGACCTTGAAGCTTTCGGCAAAGTTTGCGTTGCGTGACAGGCAAAACTCAGCTGGGCCGAAAAAGCGATACAAACGAACCAATCAAATGGCGATAGGCGGGGATTTCAGAAGTTTGTAATTCCATAAGGGAGCTAGGGATAGTCTTATATAAAAGGCAGAATAGGGATCCCTTAAAACCCTAGTTCTTTTTCAACTGTCTATAACTTACTAGAAACCCGGACGTATTATCGAGAAGACATCGAAACCGGACAGTGAAAGACCGCTCTAGCACCATGCTGTTCTCGGGTCTTAGAACATCGATTAGTCCAAGACCGGAATCGGCTCCTAATTGGTTGTCCCAGGACAACTGTCTCTGAAGCTCCTCCCTGTCCTCAGAGTGGACTAATTCGTAGACAGATTGGTGGACGACATCAGACTGGAAAAATCGGAATCGGTAATTAGCTAATGCTCCCTTGAGGCATTAAGATAAATGCTGATGCATTGTCAAGGGAATGGCCACTCCTGTTAATGGAGAGGAAGAATGCCAGCTGAGTTTGTAGGGTGCTACACTGTCGGGACTTTAATATCATTTCCCTCATGGATGCGAATTCTTGTGTTGCATGTTAATACGGCTGTAGAAAATATAAAACTTAAAAAGATCATAATAGTCACAAGAAGACAGTGAAAGTAAGCTGTGATGACTTTAATGAGGAACAATCCACTCTTGCGGCCATCTGCTGCTGGTTTTCACTGTTTTTGTGGAGTTCATAACTGAACCATGATCGGTATAAAGTTTAAGCTTGGTGTACGTGTTTGCATAAGGGTCTAATTGTGCCTTTGCGGTTCTCACCCCGAAAGCCTACCCGGTCCAGGGGTAACTGGGCCGAGAATGCCCAGCGACATTAGATCTTAACTTGGATCATGGTTGGAGTTGGACGTTCAGATTTTGTGTACCTACTGTTTTTACTCTGCGACGTCTCTCATTCGTGCAATACTTTTGAAATCAGAACAGAGCGTGTTCATGATGAAATCTTTGCCTTGGTGAACGACTGGCTTTTCGAAAGAAATAGATAAGACATCCTTGTATTTTTAGTTTGAATCATGATTATTTTAGCAAGGTATGACCTAGTATGGTTGGCTGTTTGGCTGGGTGGCTAGGGGAAGGAAGTGGTTCTTTTTAAAGATGTTGTATTTAGTATATTTACCAAGTAAGCTGGTTCTGGGTAAGTGAGGGAAATTAGCACTTCTGATGGCTATAACAGAAGTCTTACCAACTTCTACCTTTTAGAGGTCGACTTCCTTGTTAGAGCTTCTACTTTCAGTATTTGAGAAAAACCGCCCAATGCACCACTGCGGAGGTGGGTCCGTTATCGTATCCGCCTCGAAAAAAAGTCATTTCATAATATACTACCTGAGGAGCATAAAAAAATGTGGATTACATACCTGTTCTAGAAACATTATAATAGTTTTCTCGCCCATTTCGCGCCAGATCACTCTACTCCTTTAAAGCTAAAAGGTTTGGGTTCATCAAAAAACATATTTAATAACGGTATCAGCTAATCCCGTCTAGGAATCAGATGCAAATTGAGCAAATTAATAGAGCCATCGCCGGCCTCCCATGCCATTTACTTATGCCTTCGAAAGGTATCAGCCTATATCAGAGATCTCAAGTAAGCTCATTCATCACTCAAATTTAACGAGGAACCAATTGGCAATTACCATTTTCATCATTTTTCATTCACAACTTGCTCCAAACATTCGTCATCGGCTGTAAGTGGCATTCTGAGTTGTGTCTATATCGGAAGAGCGCTGCAGGAATCCTCGCATTGATTAACCCGCTTGGCCTCAACGCGCTTGCGCGGAACCGAGATGAATCAATCAGGAAGTATAACTTACGACTCCCACTTTGCATACTTCGGTATTTCTAAAGCTTAGTGCGCTATCGATTTATAGAGCGCCTTGCGTCGCGCGATATAGCGCTCGTAAATTCGCAGCGCGCCTCGTAATTCAACGCCGAACTGACAGACGAGAATGAAGATGTCGATGGTACTACTCGGCATTGCCTTCTAAGATAAGATGAATGTTGATGGTATGTCAGAAGAACGCAGATTGCGGTGGCGATGCAGTTCAAAACAGCGACGATTACGACAAAAATGATCCGATCTACAATGTATTTCTATTGTTCTCCTGGAACTGTATATGTAGATGACCTCTCCTTTTAGAAGTTTGCCGTAGAAATGTAAAAAGTAAAGTACAGCATGTCATAGATGGTATTTGTGATGAAGCATCTGCAGACCAGATAGATGTAAACACAGAAAAATCAATAGTCCTAACAATCTCTCTTCAAAAAAGTGTACACGAATTTTATCCTCCAATCCCCAGTTAACAGCATGTTAAAGAAATAAAACAGCTGGGTGTCCACAGACCAATGACATGAAGTGGAAAAAGCACTTAGATTCGAATCTAAAGAAGGACAACATGGGGCTTCGGGAACTCAAACTTCTTTCCCGACATGGTGTCCCTTCCGAACATCTATTGTGCATTTACTTCTCGTTCATTCGCCCAGTCCTAGAATACTGCTGTCTTGCACGACATTTTGGTGTGACTCCCGATGACACCTAAAGCAAATGAGACGGTATGTAAACCGTATTTCTAGGTTTTCATGTGAGGATACAATACCGAGCTCTGCTAATAACTCCTAAATCTCTGAAAAGCTCCTTCCATCTATTTTCTAAAAAAAAAACATAATCTGAGAACCCTGTCTCAACGTCGTGAATCTTTGCGCTTGAAGTTTGGTGGGCAGACTCTTCTGAACCCAGTCCTTCGCGACATCCTGCCCCCAGATGGGCGAATCCGATCATGAACGGATTCGGATCCGAATCCAGGGCTAAGTACGAATCCGATTCCGAATCCGAGTCCACCATTTCCTGCTGAGGATACGAATCCGACGGTAACAAAGATCAAATCACGTACATAGGTAACAGCTTAAAAATCACAGGTGACTAAAAAGCACTGATACCTAAAGCAAATGAGACGGTATGTAGACCATATTTCTAGGTTCTCATGTGTGCTTGTTACAGTATGCCTTAACCATAGTGTGTACAAACTGGGAATCTTAAGATTCAAGGTTTGGAATCCGACTCCAGCCTGACAAGCAGAAGATTCGAATCCGGCCAAAAGGACGAATCTTGGGTTCGAATCCGAAACACTCTCCACCTACCCCCTGACTTCGCTACAGGAAGAGCGAGGCCTCAGAGACAAGCTTCCGACCGAGTCCCTACCCTTGAACCAGTTTTTTGCCGACATGTAAGATACCAGAAAAGTTTTGTCCCCCCCCCCCCCTCTGTTTCCCTAGGTATTAGAAATTAACAGGTTACTGTTTTACCCGTGTTGTCTGTTACCCCAATCTTTATATTTTAACATAGTTTGTCTTCAGTTTTTTATATGTAATTTGACCAAGTTCCATTCTATGTTGATTATTTTGGTTAGCCTTTAATTTATATTTGACATTACCACCTGCCATTCGGCCAGTCCGTAATTGTTGTTGCAATAAAACTGAATTGAACTGATTGTACCGTCAGTAACTGTGATAACAGATAACACAAATTTGAGCATCATTGTCTCAAATATTATGAGCATGCACAGTTTGGATGCGGAAACATGTGTTATCTGTTATCAAGCTACAAACAATGATAACTGAATTTAAGAATCCTCCAGAGCGCGAAAAACTTTGGTAGCAGGAAACGAATGACAAAACAAAATCAATATTTAAAGGAAAACTGAATAATTCATTATTCTTTGGAATTTCCCGCGACTTGGATAGGTGATGTTTATTGTTAGTAAGGAAGTTATACACCTAGTGTGGCATTACAGTAGGTTTATTTAAATTTCTGCCATTTACCGGTCTGTTACTAATTATTTTATTTCTACACTATTTCTGTCATTATCTACACAGCTATATTTATATGAAAAGAAGAAGAGATTCCAGCTTTTGCGAGACTTGCTTGAACAGGAGCCCAAGACTCCCTAGATGGCACCGAGAGAAAATAGTCATTGCTAGATTTGGACTAATAGACGTGCTAAATATTCTTTGAGCCCAAGCTGATTACAGGTTTGTTTCCTTCCCCGACATTGACCCAGAGGATTGACAGCCTGACGAGGACCCTTGCCAAGAAGGGCCGAAATATCGCTGATGAAGAATCGTAGCTGACGCATCCGTTGTAAACATAAATGTTAAATATAAATAGACGTGCCCTCTCGGATTCAGACTTCGGGTGATGACCTATGTAAAAAGACCAATAAATTGATTCACGCGGATTTCACGCTTCCGACCCTCTGCGGACATTCTTTCTTACTGATGTTGGTTAGCTTGTTCATAATGAGCGTGTTCCACCTTTCTAATAACAGTTACTATTAGTTACTATTTCCGTTCCATCCTCACGAAAGGTTACTACGCTGACCGTTCCAACCTTCTCGAAATAGTAACTAATAGTTACTGTTTGCTTACCATGCTCGGGAGTGTAGTAAGCGTAGTAACTACGCATCTCTGTAACGCGATTGGTCGTATTCGCCTGTGGCATGATACCCTGCTAGAAAATAGAAAAAATGTTCCAGCCTTGACGGCAAAAAGCCAGGATTCGTGACGTCATGCGTAGTAACTACGGTAAGTAGGATGGAACACGCTCAATGTTTTGTTAGTTTTTATCCTTTTGTTTCTTTCATAATACTCCGTATTTTCTGTTTTACACTTTACGGGTAATAAAGTTCATTCATTCATTCATTCACTCATACCTCATCGCGGCAAAGTTGAGAATTACAGCCCCTACTTCGATCTCGACGAATTCCGTAACAGTATTCCAATAAAACATATGATTTGGTATGATATTTGTTGAAAAAAGTCCATCGGAAGAACACAAAGGAAAATAAAGTCAGAACAAGAAGTTACATCGGGTTTTAAGCCGGTGCGAAAAAGTGGTTCTTAACTAGATAATTCAGTAATTCTAGATAAGGAATACTAGACTAGATACTTCCAATCCTCTATCTGACTAAGTCGGAAAGACGCCAGTGAACCTCTGGAAGAACGCGAAACGTCACCCAAATGAATCCTAAAAACTGATTCCCATCCTATGCAAATCAATAAACAACGTTTGTTGCCGCCAGGTTGCAGTGACAGTTCCTGCTTTTCGCTTAGCACATGGTAATCCTTCATCGACACGAAGCGTTAGTCATCAAGAGTATTCAGTAGACCTTTAAAACAGTAAGATATAGAGGTTACTATAGATGTCTTTGTCTGCGATCACGGAAAGTTTCTTTGGCTCAACTGTGGCTTGTGGCCCCCAAGTGCTTCTGCGACCAATAAGGTTTTTGTGGTTAGAATTTGAAAAACTGCTGTCGAGGTGATTTTCAATTTGTGGCTATAGTTTGACAGGAAATCCAATTCAGTACCAAATCAATGTCTAAATAATGAAAACAGGTACTTCATCGAGCATGTAGTAATAAAACTCAAGATTCCAGTTGTACAGGATGGTAAGTACGGAAGTCTGAAGTACTATTTACCGAGATATTATCTGGATTTTCTTTTGATTTTCAGACACTTAACACTCCCGCCAAAAAAGAGACTAAACGGCGTTTGTGAGAAGTACTACTTGCGTGTCGAATGAGTGGCACATACTTATTTGTCCGCGGCAAACACTAAAAAATGCGTGGCACTATTTGCCACGGAATAACACCTTAAAGTTTAAGTGAAAAAGGCATAGACAGGACAATCTTGTTTATTACTTAAAGAGACTTGAAGATCCGATGAGAATGCGTTACTTCGTTGCTCCGCTATTAACAAATAATCAATTTTCAAATAGTGGAATTTCCCTGTCACCTTTGTCGCATGCTTGGCGAAAAATTATGAAATTTGTTTGTTCAGGCACTAAGCAGTGTTCACCAAGCTAATCACCGCCCACTGAAAAGCCGCGTTTGTGTTCAGATTCAAATGTTCGGCGTTATAGTAGAATTTGCGCTGTGGAGACAGCCGTAAATACTCTGGACCTCACTACGAGAGCAGACAGTGGAAAATGAAAAATCTCTTAGCAGAATCTAAATAACTCAGTATGTCCAACTAAATGATACGTTTGCTTTTCAGTTAAACTTTAACGACGCCACTTGTTCTGTCGCAAACAAAAACCGACCGGCCAAGCCAAACAAAAAAAAATCGATCACCTTAATCCCTCCAACAATTAATTTTCATTACGGTGGGGTAAACAGGGCCCAGAACACCGGCGCCCTTTCTAGTTATGGTCAATTAATCCGATCCCACCGGCCAACATCCCTTCAGCCCAGTCCCAAACACCCCGGTAGTAGTTTATGGGGTAAATAGTAATTTGGGAGTAAATTACGGAGTGACCAGATGCCCTCATATTCTTGACATGGGGCTTGAGGTGACGAATGCACGGGAGGTCATCACAGCGGATGCCTGTACTGTAAGAACTTTATACAAACATTTGACAGATTGGTGCGCATCCTTCTGTCAAGCATGAATGAATGAATTTATGACATGACTTAGGCCTAGACCTTGCGGCATTTTACAACTACAGACGAACTAAGATAACACATTTAAAATACTATAAGTCACATAGTTATGTATAAACAATTTAGATAACAAAAAAAACAGCAAAAATTTTAATATTGTGAAATTAAATCAAGTTTTTAGGTACAGATGGAGTGCAGTTAAAGTAATGAAAAATAAACAATCCTACATATACAAACAGAATCACTGCACATCAGTCAAGGCCGTATCCAGGGGGGGGGGGGGTTAGGGGGTTGACCCCCCCCCCCCCGAAACATGCAAAAATAATAATTTTATATGCTTTTCCCTCTGATCTATGTCTTTTTTTGTACTTTTTAGTCGGACCCGCAGGCAACCCCCCCCCCCCCCCGAAATAAATTCCTGGATACGGGCCTGACATCAGTAAACGGGAACATCAGAGATTTCCACGAATGAACACAATTTCAGTACAGCTTATATGGAACCCGTCTAGTAGGCGACTTGCTCATCAACTAGCAATAGAAGCACATAACTCCATTTTTTGTTGTTTTATTTTAACCCGCAAAGTGCAATGCAGCGGAATACAGTACCGAAAAAGAAAATGAAGCAAATAACACAACAAAAACGAAAATTACCGCAGTAAAGAGAAAGACATTGATCCGCGTGGATCCTTTTTGCCATCATTTCTATGAAGCAACAAATTTACTTACTGCCCTCGCAGCAAATCACTGGCAAATTTGAAAAAGAAACCTTAAAGTTCAACTGAAAAACCAGCTTCTTTTACCGTACGTTACCGTAGCTACTACGCATGACATCAAGGAGTTCTTCGCGTCAAGGCTGGAGCAAATTTGTATATTTTCGGTAAAATATCGTGCCATGGGCTAATCGGCCAATCACGTCACAGAGATTCCTAGTTACCACACTTACTACGCTTCCGAGCGTGGTAAGCAAATAGCACAGCTATTGTATGAATGAATGAATTTATTAACAATAAAGCCAAAGGGCCATGGCGGGAAACATAACGCAATAGCATAAAACAAAATATCATACACTCCGAAAACAAACCAAAAATCAACTTCTATAAAAATAGTTCACGGTGAGTCATAGCTCGCTTCAGGAATCTACCCAGCCTTCGGAGCTCACCAAAACACAAAACACAAACACTTGAACCAAATCCTTTTCCTCCCAAGCCTCCCGACCAAACACTTCCTTTCTTAATTCTTTCAACTCCTCACGATAACATATCAAATGTACCGCATCCTCTCCTTCAATACCACACATTGGACAAAAATATGGACCAATACCTTTCCTATGTCTACCAATACATTTTCTCCGCATCCCCACCGGAAGAGCGTCCGCCCTAAGACTAACCATCCACCTCAATTCTGCCCCCCCCCCAATCCCGACTTAACTTAGCTACCTTACCTAGGGGGTAACTTGGTCCCACTCCATCACACCACAGACCCCCAAAACCACAATCCTCCAATATTTTTTATTATATATTATACATATAGTATATTATATTATATAATATTATACAGTGTATAAGCTATGGCAAATAGTTACTATTTCGAGAAGGTTGGGACGGTTATAGCATAGTTTCAGAGGTTGGAACGAAACCAGTAACTTAATAGTTACTATTGTAACTATTCCAAGGGTGGACTCAATTTAACTTACCTGATGGAATCCTAGGTAACTTTCTATGCTGTGAGTTGCGAAAAACACCTCCCCATCACTGCAGAGTATAAGAAGGAATCCGTTCAACGCCTGAAAGACATTCATAAATAAATAAAAACATCACCAGTTTAGGCAAAAACGGAGTAAAGTAAAGGAAGGAAAAATACAATAGATTATAAATACAACAAAGTTATTATTACTTTTTTATGGAAGACGCAGAAATTCTTTGCCTAATCCAACATCTTACTTCGACATTCCTCACACGCCGTTTTCCCAAATTCCTACCATAAACCTATCCCTTTCGAACATCTCAATCCAGTCGACCTCATAAAGTCCGGCTCAGCCATTAATATTTTTAATCGACTGTATGCATATTAATCGACTGTATGCATATTACCCCTTTATCCCAAAAACCAATATTGCTTTGTCTCCACAGCGGGGAGTCGCCTATAACACCTCGCGTTAATAATCCACCTAATTCCGCAAAGCGGCAGGCGGGCGGAGGAGGAAAGGGTTGGGTCCGCGTGATTTACAGCGTGGGCGCGTGGACAGTGACGGGGAAATTATTTCAGATCTCCTTGCCGACAGTTAGCATCGACTGCATGTCTGCGTTCAAGGCGGCAGAGTGATTCCCAACAACTGTATCACGCATGAGGAATGACTTTGCAGCCTACAAATAAGTCGAGCCTTATCGGAGTACGCTCGACTCTACCAAGAATAATTATTTGTTCTTCACTCTACACAGTGAAAAGAACTAAGCGACAGCAAAAAAATTGGAAAGTTTTCTTGGTTATATTTCTTTATTTCTGGAATCAACAATTACATATGTAACCTGTCAGATGCCAATATATACTTCAAAGCGCACATTTCAGTAGATATACTTTCGGTTCCAATATTCTAAGTTTGAAACTATGCTAATTTTTTTTTTAAACTACAGAACCACCCCGGCTGTTTTAGCCTCGCAAGGCCTCCCTAGCTTTGATGAGAAACAGGGAGAAATATGCGTGATGGTTTGTCTGACCAAACAGCTCCTCGGGAGCCTGATCCGCTTCGAAACGAGGCAGTGATAGAAGAACAAGTACTTTGATTTTGCACTTAAGTAAGCTAGTACTTGAATTACAAGTAGCCTACTTGAAGTACTTCCAACACTGATTAAATACTTTATCATATAGGCCTTTTCAAAAATGTATGCTTGCTTGGGTTGCGTTAACGTAAACGTAAACATGGGACTTGATTGTCATTCCTGCGTTGCGTAGATTTTCCGCGCGCAAAGAATGTGTTACGTCTTCACAAACGCAATGCGAGATCTTCCTAGCTCTGTTTACCCATTTCTCGCTGATATAGTACTCTTGATGACTAACTCTACGTACCGATGAAGAATCCCCGTGTACCCAGTGGAAGAGCCGGAAGCGTCACCACAACTGTCCCAACGAACGCCATCTACTGGTTGACACGTGATTTGAGTCATCGTTCGGGCGACGTTTCTCGTTCCGAGGTTCACTGGTGTGTTTTGGACTTAGTCATAACATTTGGAGAAGAAGTGCATTTAAACTTTTAAAGTACCCCTCGCACTATTTACCCTTCAACTTACAGCATTTTAAAATATTTGAATACTTTAAAACTATGCTGTGCTTTCAACAAATAACCCACGGTTTTGGCTGTTTTTAAGCCTTTCCCGAGACCCGCTAACTTGTAGCGAAAACAGCGAAACAATTTACATAACCGGTTTTTCTGATGGAAAAATTTCTCGCAGACAACCGTCGACGGCGTGGTCCACATCGAAGGTAGCAAAATACGGCAAATGAGAAAATCAGCGTGGTTTTGTAAGAGGGGTTAGAATGTACCGTACGAGATTGGGGTCTCCGGGTTTAGAAACATACGAAGTGATTATGGAAGTAGGTTGTATTAGTATTATAGGTAAGACAGGTCCTTTAATTTCAATCTTCCCGGTTTTAAGTCGTTGGATCCAACTAAGGGTAAATTGTCTTCCAGTCCAGGGCAGAAGGTTTTTGAGAGGGTAGTGTGGTTCTTAATGGGAGGTATGCTTCCTCACTTTGTAAGGAGGAGGATAAAGATTTGGACCATTTTCTTCGTAAATGCCCGAACCTTTCTGATTTAAGAAAATCTTATTTAAATTGTGTTCTTTTGTCATTTCCTGAAATTTTGAGTAATGTTAACCCCACCGTCATTACTGGAGTGGATGTTTATATAGATAAATGTTTAGAATTAAGAAGAAGTCTGAGCGTTTAAGTTGTATTTTTACTGTTATTTTACGAAAATGACCCTTGGGCTTTTGAAATACACTGATCTATCTATCTATCCACAGAGTATACTGTTGATGTTTAAATCCTCATGCCGGTGAAGAATCACCGTTTGCCTAGCGAAGAGACAGAAAAGTCACCACAACAAAGGTTGTTTTATTGCGGATATTCCAACTTTTTTATTTTTATATCGTTTGAAAAACTAAGAAATCAGATTTCGTACTTTTTGAGGCTACTCCTCCATCCCTAAGTGACGTTAATTTTAATCTATTTTTACCCACTTTTAACTATTCACGTCACCTAACTTTTGAAAATAAACCCATATTTTATTTACTATTCTTCCCCCCTAATATTTGGAAATTATTTTCTCATTTAAAATTTTTGAAATAATTTGTGTAACTACAAACAACAACAGTTTTCTTTAAACAACTAAATCTAAAGTATTAAACATTTGTAAACAGTAAAATTACATTAAGAATATAACTTTATAGCACATAAAAAATAAACATGAAAACCTTGTGCGTCTTGAGCCTGAAAAGGGCTCTTGCCAATAAAATGCAGCTGACGTATCCGTTTTGCACTGTTAAATCGGTTTACATGGATTTGAGTCAATTTTACAATTCTTTTGGGTGACTCTTCTCATTCTTCCGAAGAATCAGTGGCGTGTTTCAGACTGTACAGCGTATTCCACCCTTCTAACAATAGTAACTATTAGTTATTATGTTCGTTCAAAAATCGTGAAAAGTTACACTCTGACCGCTCCAGCCTTCTCGAAACGTAAAAATTTACCTACCGCGCTCGAGAGCGTTGTTTGCGTGGTGGCGACGATCTCTGTGACGTGATTGGTGCGATCAGCCCGCTGCACGAAATTTGCCTTGACGCCAAGAAGCCAGGATTCGTGACGTCATGCGTAGTAACTACGGTAAGTAGGGTGGAACACGCTCGCAGAGTATTTTCCTATGAGCACCCAGAGAGAACTGGGGACCCTTCCGTCATGCCGTAACCTTTACCCCCTATCGTTTTCACTAACTGAAACACGTGTCAATAACTTATCAACTTTCCGAACGTGTGCACCTTTAATTCAACAACAAAGGAAACTGAAAGTGCCGGAAGAGGGAAAACAAAATAGTTTGAAATGTAATTATATCTTGTTGACACCCTAAATCAACTGGGCTGTTTTATTGATTACCAGTTATTTTTTTTATTGTTTGAAATGAGCCAGTCGCCGAAAAGGTTTTGAGACCTGAAGGAATTATCAAGCTTTCTTTAAAATCTTATCAAATTGGCCTTATTCTAATTTTTCATTTTTCAAACGTCACTAACCCTTCGATGATGAGTAGAACGCACGACGTCACAGAAATTGCAAAACAGCCAATCGGGATTAGAAACGGATTATTTATTTAATAGGCTACATT
The DNA here is from genome assembly GCA_030848855.1 of Branchinecta sandiegonensis. Taxonomy (NCBI): domain Eukaryota; kingdom Metazoa; phylum Arthropoda; class Branchiopoda; order Anostraca; family Branchinectidae; genus Branchinecta; species Branchinecta sandiegonensis. Next base: position 24,644,661 of record JAUPMV010000001.1, on the reverse strand, counting down.
TTTTTTGTGGCAGAAAAGCGTTTATCTAAACTATCTGTTCTGATAAAGCACATCTTACTGAAATAACAGAGGTGGTGTCAACGAATCCAAAATTCGCCGTCGACAAAAATAATGTCCAAAACTCCTAGGGATCTTCGCAGAGCGGAGGCTGAGCACAGTATCTTAGACTCATAAGTGTAACGCTGCAATCGTGTTGACTACCTTCTATGTCCATTTTTCCGCATCAAGGGGTTCTCAGCGTCACGGAGGTTCGCACATTTTTCTGCTGATTGAAGATAAATAAGAATCCTAGCAGACACAACTTGATAACCCTACTAATGCGACAGCCCTTTTACAGCTCCCATTTGGCTTTTATCCCCTGAACCATTAGGTTAAGAAACTTACTTGCAAAGTTCCATCACCGTCGAGCAAGGGAGGATCTAGGCCATTCAGGGTATCTCTTGATCGGTATGTCATCTCGTGTGGGGTATGGTGAAGACCCATTTCTATCTTGGCTTTCTGAATCGCAACTGTAAGAATATTCGAAATCATATCTCTGACGTAAGAAATTGCGCTGGTAGAAATAATTCGATCGGACCGGAACCCAGCTGCGAAATTTCACACTGAATTTCCATGTAAGTTCAGCGCTCCAAGTGGATTAGTCTCTGACCCTCCTTCCTTACCTCATTATCATCATCCACCACATAGAGATAGTACAAAGACCCAGAAATATCGAACATAAAAGAGAAACTTGTCACTATTTAAACTGAAGGGGTTCTCAGCGTCACGGAGGTTCGCACATTTTTCTGCTGATTGAAGATAAATAAACACGTATCCTGGTGGAGTCTTCATTAAACATTGTTGATGATGATCATAATTGGGGGTTTAATAGAAATTAAACCGCATGGTGGCTCTGAACTGGAGTACGGAGAATAGCTAATAAAAAAATAAAAAAACAGATGTCTCCTGACATTATTTGGGGTCTAGTATAGCTTGTTAATTAGGTCGTCTCTTTGCGAGATGATAGCGGGAGTGGATCCGATTTGTGTTGGGCGATTTCTGATAGCGAAATATAGGACCAAGTATCGATATCAAAACGTAAATGTATAAATTTTAATAAAAAAGACAGTTTACTTTTTCCTTTATCTTCTAACTAATTTAAATAGTCTAACATAACTATATCTTATACATCCAAAGTTGGAGCAATATATTCTTCGTAATTGAAATTTTGATCAAAGATGATGCAAAATGCTAAGTGTCGGCAATTTACGTTCTAAAATTTCAGCGTAAGGAGGCGTATATGAGAGCGAAAAATCATCCCAAAATATCGATACATCGAAATGGAAAAAATCGATATACCAAAATCTAAATATTGTCCAACACTAGATGTGATAGAGCATTCAAGAGATGATACACATTCATTCTGAACGGCCAATCAGCTCTTGTCACCACATGACAGATAATATTCACGTAAGTATTGCATATACCCGCTCGGCAGTTTTTTTCAGGATATCACCTGTTTGAGAATTTCCGGTGTAGGTCAATTACGAAGCGGATGGAATAAATGATAGGGTTTGAACAGAGCATTTGTAAAATACCGTCACAACGGGAGTCCTTTCATCATACCAGGAAGAACTGAGACGAAGAATATGTCTAACTATAAGCCACTATGAAGCAAGAAACTAAAAGAAAACTGGGATGAAGTCCATCTCCTGAGTGATTGTCTAATTGACAAACCTTTCGCAATGAAGAGATTATCTCACGCGAGGGGGGGGGGGTCCTGACGTTTCCTGGCGTATTCGAGATAGAAGAAAGACTAAAAAAGTTTGACGACCTTTGTCGAAGAATAATTCATTAGTCAAAATAGGAAGTTTATCTTTTTATCAAATCTGTTGTGTGGTCATTTAGTTTAATAAGCTAATTGGATTGTTTGCTAAGTTAGAAAAATAGAGACTTTAGATCTCTACAGTCTACCGGGGGACGAGTATTCAGGTTACAAGAAAGTTTAGTTGTAAGAACAACCTTCTTTTTTTAGAAGGGCAAGAATTAACTAACCAATCATTTCAGTAATTAGGATAAATTAATAACGGGTCGTGTTGTTTTACACAAAGATCGAGGAGATTTGAGAGGAAAAAGTACACTTAAAGTGGGTTTGAAAAGGGAGGAAGTGAGGGATTTGAATACTTGTATGTTGGCAGGTGGAACCGGCCCAGTGGCAGGCTGCCACTGGGTGAAATAAGAGGGTATATTAGGACTGAAGATTTTGACCGTTTTCTCTGTAGATGCCCAAAGCTTTCTGATTTAAGAAAAATTTATTTAGATGGTGTTACTTTGTCACTTCCTAAAATTCTGAGTGATGTTAACCCTACCATCATTACTCGAGTGTGTGTGTATATAGAAAAATGTTTCGAATTAAAAATAAGTCTGAGCCTCGGTCTGAGCCTTTGGGCTTTTGAAATATATTGATCTATCTATCTATCTATTAAGATGTGAAAGGTCGGTACGGCCCGTACTCATATTCAATGTGTGGCTGTATGAATGATAACCAAAAATATTTGCTGTTTGAATGTGAGAGTTTGTGTGAACTTATAAATATTTGGAGTAAATGAAACAGGAGCGAAATGTGGAGGCCTACCATCATGTGGAATAGTTGTTTTAACAATACAAATTACTGTGCGAGGTTCCTCTGGGTACCCCTTGCCCATAGGTGTCTCTAAAGGTACATGTATTTTGTTCTTGGTTTTGTTTTTGTGTTTAATTTCTATGTTTGCCATCGCCATTGGTTTTTAGTGTAACAAGTTTTTATCTTATTATTCAGTTAAACACAAGGCCTAAACAGAAGATCCTGACAATTTCGAACCACTGCTACAACCGGTCTCTAACTTCGCTGATCCGACCGCACAATTTGAGGAGTTCACTATTTTCTGTCAAAAACGTCATGCATTCGTCAAACCATGAAGGGTTCGAAATTCTAATTACATACACCGGTCTCTTGCTTGACGACATGTAACAACTCGCCTGACATATAATAAGTAAGGTAATAAGTGGGTATGTTGTGAAATACGTGGACAGTTTGATTGAAGGCGAACCCAGGCCTCAGGTGACTTCACATACCAAATGTCACAGAAAAACAAAATTGAGAAAAGGGCCGCAATTCCGCTTGTCAAACTTCGATTCGTATGCATTTTTTGGTTGGCAGACGAGATGAAACTGAGGATCAGTAATATCAGAGCTAATGCGGTGCGGCAACCGAATAAAAAGCTTATCAAAGAATGACAGGAACGAAACGGAAGTTATTTGAACAAATAAGATGGTAGCAACAATGCCTGATGACTAGTACGGTGTGTTTTTTTATCTTGTAATTAATTTCAACATTTAAAAGAAGTACGTTATTTATATAAAATTTTTGTTTGGAGACGCTAATAGTATGAGCAATATTGTTGACTTGAAACTTAATCCCAAGGCCGTATTCAGGGAGTTAGGGGAATAGACCCCCCCCCCAAAAAAAAAAAAAATATACAAAATAATCATTTGTATAGGTAGTTTCTATAATTAATAACACTTTTTTATCCTCTGTTCCATGTTCTTGTTTTACTGTAAGGTGTGGATTAGGTCTATTCCCCGTGGAGCCCCCCCCCCAATAAATTCCTGGATCCTTGCTTGACTCCAGTTTTGGCGTACACCTAAAGTTAAAAATTCAATTAGAAATTCAACGAGGAAAAAAGCGATCTGATTAGCCACACGTTATAACACAGGATTCGCATCATCTCGTTCTAGCCAACCTGGAATTACCGAACCCCAAAAGCCTGGGTAAATGACAGACAAGACATTACTATCACTACGGGTTTCTGTTGGCCAATTTAGTAGGGTAGCCCTTACGCCTATAAGCCTATAAGGGATCCCAAAAAGAAGCTCTGCTCAAAAATTTGCCTGCGGTCTCCTGTGTTTTAGGCTGAGGATTTTGGGGTTTGGGCCGCACTCAAAGTTAGAACGTTTATGGGGGTAGTTGAATTTTGCCAGAAAAAGGGCCGATTTCAGAATGATTAGTACCCTCTTTTGGCGGTTTATATCGAGATGATACGATTACGTCCTGGACCTTATTTGGTGGACAGGACAGGGGCAGAGGCGTTACTAGCCAAAATGTTTGGGGGGGGGGGCAAGGTATTTACTGACTGGCTGGTCATTTTTACCGACTGTTTTTGCAGATAAAAACGACCATTACTGAAAAAAACGGACACCGTGTGACGAAAAATCGGCTGATTTTAAGTAAAACTACTATTTTAAGAACAAATCGACTATTTTTAAGAGAAACCGGCCATTTTTATAAAAAAAAATCGACTGTTTTTACGAAAAATTGCAGCGCTTCGCGCCGACTCGGCGATATATACTAGGCCCCCCTAGTCGTGACGCCCCTGGACATGGGTGCCATTTTGGTACGGAAGGCAGCAGGGGCGGGACACCGGCCATGGCCCCCTAGATCTAAAAATCTTGCTATTTGGTGCTATTTTGTGGGTGCTAAATAGGTTTAAAAGGGCGAAACGCAAAGCAATAACTATACTTTAGGGTATAACCAAAGCTACTTTAAATTTACCTCCCCCCCCCCACAAGAGAATAGAATTTTTAGCCTGTGTAGTAAGCCCGGGACTGGGGCCAAAATTGTATCTTTGCCCCCCCCCCCCCCCTTGTTTACTGAAATGGTAAAACTGGGGCTGGGCATTTAGACCTTAGGCCGACAAAAGAGCAGTATGGTACACTGCCAGATTATTAAAACTATACAACAAAAAGTGGGACGGTGAACAGTTTGAGCTAGATAAACAACTTGCAAAATCAAGTTGTGATTAAAGAAGTGAAGTTGATAATCTCCTTTGAGACCAAGTAATTTTTATGGTAATTTTTTGTTCCGCGAAAACTTATCCGTGCCAATTTTACATTCGTGTTGTCTGCACAAAATGTGTCGAAATTGCAATACCATAATAACATAGTTTGAACACTGTCTCATGAGAAAATGGTAATTATACCTCGTCAAGTTTTGCTAATAATATGTAGCAAATGACGAGACAGTTAGTAAAGTTGGCACAAGTACTCCGTTTTTTTTTTACTACGTGACTACAAGACCAGGTGAAATTACGCGCATTTCAAGTAGAAATAGTTTATTTATGGTCTCTTTTTACTGTAATAGCATACTTGACCACTAAACTGTATTGTGGAAGCGATACATTTATTTTAATACTTGTGATTCCGTACTGTACAGAAACATTTTTTGAAAGACATGGTAAACTGTCAGGCCTACCTTCTGTTTTTGGATTTCTTTAATTTTGCTTGGTTTTCCAAGTTTTTAACCACGGCGCGTTCAATTTTCAAATATTTTGCGTCCAGCCGCCGCATTGGAGAGCAGGAAGTCTGGATAGAATCAAACAAGAAAATCGTTTTAACAACATTGTTATATGAATAACACCTTTTCACTTAGAAATAAAGTGTTATGACCAATTAAGTTTACACTATTTCGTGCCTAGATCTCCAACAACACCTTCAATTGGTGAAAATACTAACGGGAACGAAATAAGTATAACATATAACATCCCAAAGTGTTATCTGTTGAAACCGCGCATCCTGCTGTTGTCGTTATGTAACTTCTGACAGTGTAGTATTTTTACCTATTGAAGGTGCTGTTGGAGATCTGGGCACGAAATAGTATAAACTTAATTGGTCATACCACTTTTTTTCTAAGTGAAAAGGTGTTATTCTTGAAAGTGTTATGCCCAATCTGTTCTGAAACTTCTGACAGTGAAGAAAATCGCTAATTTCGCATGGGAAGAAATGGTGTTTTCAAAAACCGATTTTTCTGAGCCACTTCATCGTAAAAAGGCTATTTCTAGTAAGAGCTGTGGTTAAAAAAAAAAAAATCGAGTCTTCAACCTGTCATTCTCTGGATCACTTCCTTCCGCATCGAGGAAAAATGTACCGCTTGGTTTTTACCCCCCGAATGGTACATTTTCACCTTTCCGGATGTATGATAACCATCGCTCAAAACGTCAGTGCAGAGAGGAAACAGACAACCGCCTGTAACTGTCAAGTGTAAGTTATTATCCAGATCAACATTTTCATAGCGTTCATTTCTACATCTGCTAAACTTCAGCGGAAATTTGACTATGGACCGTAAAAAGCAGAAGACTAATTTCAGACCGGTACTTCGTCCCATCATCCGCATACAATAAATCCCTGTATACCTGACGTGGGGTTTGTGGTCACTGTAGGCATCGGCGTCAGGGATGGGGGGGAGGGGGGAGTCAGTTATTCAAGTTTAACTGGATTAATGAGTTCAAATTAGAGTCAACGTAAACACTGATCATTTTAAGGAATTTGTTAAAAATGTAAAATGTAAACGAGTATTCAATCAATCAATCAATCAATTTTATTTCAACCCTAATAGCACTAGGATAACACAGGCGGGAATTGGAAAAACAGACACTCACTAACAATACAAATAAAACACAAACTAACAAACAATAAATACGAAACGAACATAAATCGTACAGTTAAAATGTTTAGTGAAATACGGAGCGAATGAATTTATGGATCTTTCTGAAGTTTTCGTAGGCGGGGGAACAAGCTTGGGTTTCGGGTCGTTCTTTGCTTCATATTCATGTTCTACTGTAAGTTTTCGATGTTAGTACCTAGACCTTGTAGCCAATTCTGGAGCAAAATAAGTTTTATTTTGTCTTAATGTATATGACAGATAATTTGTCTGTAATTTGAACAATTACATAACTAATAACTGACATAACAAACATTTTAGACGAGAACGTAATCTGTTTCATGACAAATTGTGAGTAACTTCGTGACCGGGAACGGAGTCGCTACATAGATCAGCTGACCAAGAGAATTGACCGCAGACGAATCGTACAGTGTTCTCCCCAGGGGCGTCACTAGCCTTTTACCTTTGGGGGGGGGGCGTCCGGTGTGTGCGGGACTAAACGATTTGCCGACAGAACACACCATTGCCGCTTCGCAAGCGCCGCAGGCGAAATTTTTTTAATCTGCCTTTTTTCGGAAACATTTTTCTATACCTACCACAAAAATTCTAGCTTTAAACGTGTTTCAAACCCCCAAGAATGTCAATCCTAAAACGCCAACTACATGGAACACCAATCTTCCAACAGAGAATACTATCCCAAAAGTTTTAAGTTTCGTCGGCACATCGGCTTCTACTTAGATGTAAGAAATAACGATCTTTACAGTCTTGTCGGGCGAAACACAGAAGAAATCGAATTCTGAATGCTTTTGTCGGGCGTCGGTATTCATTCGGCACATCGGATTATTTTTCTACAAAAGGAAACAAATTTTGTAAACATTTGTCGGGCGCAAATTTTAAGCTTCGCCCTTTAGCTAAATTTGAAACGAAATGGCGAATGTGTGAATTTAAATATACGAAATTACAATAAAGGAACAATCTTAACTGAAACAGTAAAATTAGTTTTACACAAATTTCGCCTGCGGACCCGATAAATATGGTTTCTTGCGTGTAAAAAGAACCCAATGTGTCGGAGAGAGTACCGACGCCCGAAATAGCCATACAGCATTTGATTTCTTCTGTGGTTTGCCCGACTGGAATGTACAGAAGCTGATTTCTGACGGGTAAAAATAACCCGTTGTGCCGATGAGACCTGAACTTCCCGGGTGCACCCGACAAAGTTTGCAGAATTTGATTTCTTACGTACAAATAGAATCCGATGTGCCGATGAGTCGACCGACGTCCAACAAAGGCGACCGACGCCCAACAAAAGCATACAAATTTTAATTCTTCTGTATCCGATGTGTGCTTCTGTATGCCGACGACAATACCGAGGCCCGACAAAAGCATACAGAATTCATTTTCTTCTGTGTTTTTGCCCGACAAATATTTGTAGGATTTTGTTTCTTGCGTATAAAAAGAACTCGATGTGCCGACGAGTCGACCGATGCTCGACAAAAGCATACAAAATTCTATTTCTTCTGGGTTTGCCGGCACTCCGCGCCTACAAACAAGTGTTCTCAAGACCTTCGGGGGGAGCCCCCCCCCCCCAAAGTGACGCCCCTGGTTCTTCCCGGTGGGACTTGGACATGAGTCCCTTTTTCAGTAAAGGACCCATCTTGCTTCTTTTTCCTCATATATTATCCCTAGCTCAACTCATAAGTTCTGAAATCCCGAATTTCGCGTTTCGTTGTGTACCTTCGACTTGATAGCGCTTTTCCGGCCGAGCCGAGTTTTACCTTTTTTGCACGCAAACGTCGCAGAGTGTTGTTTTTTAGTTTTGGAAACGGTAGGTATTCAAGTCTATCTTCTGTCTTGGACTTGTTTTCCCATTTCTAAGCACGGCGCTATCAGTTTTAAATGTTTTGCGTCAAGCCGCCAGGTCAGAGCTCGGGAAGCCTGGATAGAGTTGACAATCACTAACAAGAAAATAGCTAATTTCACGTGGGAAGTTAGGTACTTTCGAAAAACGATATTCCTGAACCATTTCATCGCGCAAATATCATTTCTAGTTGGAGCTATGCTTTAAGGTGGTGTAATTGTTTTGTTTACGTTTTTAGTGTAGTTTTATGTACCATTTTAAGCGGATCGTGCGATAATAGGATGATTTTCACACGCACGTTCGAATAACTAATCTGAAATGTTACAATAATTTATTATACCTTAGAACAAGGGGGAGCTACTCCTTTGAATATATGTTTAAACTTCGAGGCAGGGGAGCGACTCCACTCCCCTTGGACACATAATTACCTATATTATCCACAAGCATAAATAATTTCATTCAAATGGTCGATGATGCATGACTTAGATCTGAAGGAACCGACTCGGGTGAGTTCGAAAAAAAAGATAAATTAAACGCCAATAATAATCATCTTGTCCACCTTAAGGCCGTCTTACGACATTGACCTATTAAAATTTTCATTTCGTCCTTATTATTTGTATTATATTATTCTGTATCTGTAATTTATTGTCATCATATTTTGAATGCTATGGATTATATGCCCTAAGATCGAGAAATGTCGTGATTTTAATTTTAACTAAATAAAGTTTGATTTTTTTCTCCTCTTGTCTCGTAATTTTGGCGGAAAAAGCTTTATAATTATGTTAAAATCTCTAAAGTTATCTAAATATTAATTTAGTAGGAGGACTATCCCTTTTATTCTCAGTTAATGGAAGTAGCAACCGAGTTCCCAGAGCTCCTGACTTTTTTCGTTGCCATGGGAACCGGGTTAAACAGAAAACAAGTGAAAATTGCAATTAAGTCCGTCCGTCCGATTTTTATCAGCGGTCGTCCGGCTTCCGTATGTCGTTACTGACTTCCACTGTTAGTTCCCAAATGACACTTAATCTTGGTCCGAATCTTTTAACAAGTTGCGTTAGCTCGTGCTCTCGGAAGTTAGATTGAGTTTTTTGATAAAACCGCCAACTCGCGGAATTTTACAGCTTATCTGATTACGATTCGCAAATCGATGGGTTATATAGTATTTACTTCATGTAAGACGGTGGGTAAATTTTTCGGAAGCTGTTCTGCGCAAATCACAAGCTTGTCACAAACTTGGTTTCTTGTGTGCCCGTCACAACCTTGGCTTCTGGGTTCGTATTATTTGCTGAGCGTGTGTTTCCCTTGTTGTGTTAAACTTTAACTGAAAAGAAAGCTTATTTTTCCATCTGATATTTGTATACATTGAAACATTTTGACCCATCTAAAAGATTTTGCACTTCTTTTTTCACCCGGGGCCTTAGTACTGACGTTCAAAATGTGCGCTGCAAAGAGGACAAGGGCGTCCTTATTTTTCGACAATGGCTTACCTTTGTAGTTGGTATTTAAAGCATAGACGGACAGGTGCATAGAGGTACCATAATCCATACCATGCCCCACCCTCCCCAAACATTTTGGCTAGCAACGACTCTGGTACACGGACTTTAAAGCCCTCTTGCTCATCCTGCCTTTTATTATATACCTAGCTCCCTTATGGAACCAACAGCTACTAAAGTCCCCACCTTTCTTCATTGTGACGTTTTCTGCCTACGAAACTGTATCGCTTTTTGGCCGTGCCGAGCTTTGCCCGTCATCCAACGCAAACTTTGCCGGACTGTTCAATTTCCGCTGTCAACTCTTCCCCTATGAGGGTATGAGTGCTTGAAAGTGTTGTTTTCCATTTTTTAAAGACATGGTAGACCATCAAATCTATGTTCTGCTTTTGAATTCTTTTGGTTTGCTTAGTTTTCCAGCTGTTTAACCATGGCACACTTCGTTTTCAAACGTTTTGCGCCCAGCCACCGAGTCGAAGATCAGGAAGGCTGGATAGAGTCGACAAGTACTAACAAGAAAATCGCTAATTTTGCGTGGAAAGTAATGGTATTTTCGGAAAACAATATTTCTGATCCATTTCATGGTGAAAATAAAAGTTGTGCTTTAAGGATCTAGATCTCCACTGCAGCGACAGGTCCTGCAGACAATAAAACTGTTTAACTTCATAGGTGTTCCGCGTCCCAGTGCAGATTTCAGCAGAATGGTAGGCTACTTCTCTTTATATTAAAGTCCACATAAAAACCCGGTCGTACTCATCCTGGTCTAAGACTTTACTTAAAAAAAATTCCTGGTTCAAGCAGAATTTTGCTACTTCCAAGCAAGATTTTTGCAACCCAAGTTCTCTGGGCAAACCACGATAAATTACGTCCGTTGGTGCTCGATCAGGGCGTTTATCGGTGTTAAATGCGGGTCCAAATTATCACCAAAACATCGACCCTTTAAGGAAAAGAGGCAAATCCTCGGTTTGGGTTTTTTACTTTTTCCCACCCGTAACCGCGGCGCCAGCCTACAAAGTAATTTTAAACTTGAGCTATAAACAACCAGGTTCTCTATAATTATGTTATTAAGTAGAAGTCGAAAACAATGCCCTCTTCTACTTTCAACTTGGCTGCTAGTTTTTTTGTATGCAAAAGATACTTCAGGTTCTGCGATGCGTAAAAAAAGTGAATCAAAAGTCATACCTTCTGTTTGCTCTCAAATACTGCCTAAAGAGCAAAAATAAACAGATAACAACAGATAACAGCAAAAATAAACAGATAACACAGTCGATCCATAGGAATGACTTTCAGGACGATAGAAAGAAGTGATTCTGGTTTAACTGAATTGTTTAGGTTTATTTTATTTTACGTCCATTATCTGGCCTTCTAAACAAATAGTAACTGTGGAAAATTTCTTGGAGTTAAAGCTGGTGGTGCGATTTCATTTTCGACTGGAGGAACTTTACATCCCATATTAACTAAGATATTAACTATTACGAAGATAAAAGACCATGCCAAACAAAGCGGACTTCATCTAAATTAATCTATTTATTTCTAAATTTTTGCGCTTTTGAACATATCGCAAAATAAGACTCCCCCCCCCCCCCGGCGAAGAAAAAACACCACAACTTCTAGATCTGAGTTATACTCAGGTAATCCAACAGCTTAAATACCTTTTCAATCATGGCTGTTCCTCGCAGGATTAAATAGAACCCCGCTGAGAACCTGCTGTGATGGTGAAAACCTCATGCGGAGAGTACCTTAATACTTGAGATATCGTCCGTAAAAGAGCCTTGTGTAATAATCGTATTAACAGGATGGTATCATACCTGAGAAGGGTTACCAACTTAAAGCACCCGAGTCCTGTAATGGTTTAGCAGTTGTAAGTTGTAACGCAGGAAAAGTAGTATATAATAAGAAGAAATTAATACCATAGGCTGTTTTTTTTTACTGGGAGCTAGCTGGGGTCTTGATTGTAAAGACGGTTTGGGCGATTCTGGTTCCTTGACGTCAGAGAGGTGTTTTGAGATTTATTTATTTATTTTTATTTTTTTTTGGAGGGGAGTAAAATAGTGGGAGCTAGCTCGGGTCTTCACTGTAAAGACGCTTTTGGCGACTCTCGTTCTTGATATCATAAAACTGTGTTTGAGATTTTTTTGTTTTGGGGGAGAGGGGTAGTCCATTGTTTGTTTCTTGGGTTACTGAATTGCGACTACAGTTTCGTCTTGTTCAGGCCATAGATCATTGATTAAGTAACGTATCCATTTCGATTACTGATTAGCCAACAAATTAACTGCGATCTGCGTTTGTGAAAAGAAGCTGCTTAAAAAGTAACTAAACAATGGTGATTTAAAATATGCTTATAGACGTATTCGTATAGAACTCCTATGTTTTCTTAATATAGGTTAAATATTTTATGCATTAGCAAATCTTTACATTTCATAATTTAGCCTGAACTGGGTTCCATAAAATGTACAAATTAGCTGAGACACATCCGTAATGTTGTTATTTTAATCAATAAAAATCGACTAGCGTATACTGTGACTAGGGAATCTTGACGTACGATGTTTCTATAATCTCGCACCTGATATAGTTCTGGACTTCGCCTAATAACGAAACCTTAAAGCACCAGTTGCAGTAGATACATTTTCTATTCCGATATTCCAAAATAAGTGACTCCTTGAAACCGTGCTGGTTTCCCCAAATATTACAAACTCGTATCGGCTGTTTTCAACCTCGCTTAGACCCCTTGGTTTTGACACGGAGAAATTCGCACAGCAAGTATAGCTGCCGAATCACCTCCTCGGAAGCGAGAAGTGGAACTGTGATCTTGTTCGAAAGTTGCCGAACACGGAAAATGTACGAACCAATATTTCAACGTGGACAAATATTATATAGGAAATTCGGAGTCACGGGATGAGTGGAAAGATCAGGGACTCAGAGTTAATTAGGGATATAAGTCTGACGGTTCCTTTAAGCTTTTGCTTCGTTGTGATTCGTGATCCGCGCAGTCTGGTCGTTCTTCTGATTTTTTTTTATTTCTCTTTTTTTTTTAATTTGTCTTACTCTGTCATTGTTGCCTGTGTGTTTTACTCGGTGTTTTAGACATGTAAACAATGCCACTAACAATAATAATAATAATAATAATTTATTTGTAACCCATTGCACAAAAACAATTAGAAGATAGTGGGGTAAAAATCATGCATATGTCCTTTTCGGCCAAGAAATACAGGGATGAGTCAAAATCGGCCCTAAAACAAATCGTTGTTAAAATTTAATAAGAGACCTATTGTGAGTCGGCACACAAGCTTCCATTCTTCAGGCTGAAAGCAAATGAGATGAATAATATTGTAAACAATATTCAAAATATCAATAATTGTAGAATTCTAGAACCAAAAAATACGGTCGATCAGATAAATATTCTTGTAGAAAACAAAGCCAAGAACCTATCATTAAGCAAACTAAAAATTAACAAACTTCCGTATGTTTCAGTAACCAGCACCAGTTAGGCACTACTTTTCGCCCCCAGCGACCAAAAAAAAAATAGTATGAGTTGCTAGAATTTACTGATTATTGCGTATTTAAATCTCAACAACGGGGCATACACCCAACCATGGTTTATGATCCCCTCATTTTTCAGTTTAGTTAGTTATTACCGTTTGCTCAGGTACAAAAAGGAGCCGCCGATGTTTTGTCTAAATAATGTGACCGCTTCAGCTCGATTAAATTTTGTGGGTTTAGGAAAAAAGCACACCGGCCAAATAATTCATAGCAGGATGAGCTTGGAACAGATGTAGCCTACCATACTGTCAAAAGCTTCATAACATTTAACAGTTGGATAAAGCAAACGGACGAGCTTTCAATTTTTCGCATCGTCACTTCTCCATCTAGCAAGTTATACATTTGAATCACTGAACATATCTATTACCGACATTTCTACTCCATTCATAATAATCTTCATGGGTCAGACAACCCCTGACACCTACAGAAAAAAGGGTCTCAGTTCCCTCGACAACTTTAAAGTCTTTGATTCATGTGGGCCGAGAAGGTGGGAGACACCATCATTATGCGATGGGTCGGATTTTTACGAACACAGTTACCTTTGTTTTCCCAAAAATTCCTCACGGCAGCCAACGTTATCCACAAATTACTTGAACACAATTCACTCCTGAACGCCAATCCGCCATTGCTAATTAACTATTCATTGATCTCCTGACGCTTGTTAAAAGATTACTAGAACCTTCGAGAAGATCGAGTGGCGCGTAAGAGGCTTAAACCACCTAAATATATCACCCTGTGGACGTTTAGATATGTCGGAAGAAGAAATAATCGGCCAGTTTGACATTTTTTTTATATAGGAAGGAGGCTGAATATTATTTAGCTAAGTTGCAGAATCTTCAAGAAATCACTATAACGAATTTAGTATAATTTACGGCGTCTGTTTGTTGTGATCTAGTTTACATCCTTATTTCTTTGGACTTACAGGAATTAACAAGAAAAAACAGAAAACAAAATACTTAAAGAACCGATCATACAAATAATTAGTTAGATTTTTCTTCAAATTTTCCATATGCCTGCTATGGTAAAAACGTTTTGTTAGATCCATAGTCAAACTATGATCTCAGCCTCCCCGTGTCGGGCGCTTCCGACCCGCGCCGCTAGATGACCCAGCGGTCGGAACGAGTCGTGGCTTCATCTCGGGTCCTGGGTGGGGGGGGGGGTCTAGACTTTGCAAGTGCTAGAATGCTTATGATATAATACCTTTAAAATATGTTACAAAATGTCATTATTTGTGCTGTATAGCTTGTGTAAAATTTATTTTTCATATAAAGGTTTTGAAATAATGCGTTTTGCTTTAACTGCTTCCTTAACTGATTCATCAATACTGTCAATATTTTTGTTGACCTTTTATTGATGAGTTAACCTCTGCAGGCACTCACAATTAGGCACTCAAGAAGTAAGGTTAACCATTCTGAAACACACACCTCATATATATTCAGAGATGAATGTCATGATGACTATTTCGTAAAAAAATATCATTTCCTTTTATCTAGGCGTTATTTTTTTATATTCAAGCAACCAAAAGACTGGCCAGTTATGCACAAGCTACTAACGAAACGCCAATCATCACTCACTGCTCGATGTGTTAGTATAACCAGGGACCCATAAATTTCCTGTAATGACTCGCCATTCAGGGGGCTTGTCAATAAAAGATTTCTGATGCGCTCTTGACCGAGCGTCAGATAGTTCGAGAAATACCCACGGGGATAAAATACCCGACTATCCAGATAGACAGAATTTTTCGCAGCTGTTGTGCTGAACTAGGAATATTTCTCTGTAATGGAAGAGTATCCTGGATCTTTTGTCCTAGCTTAGGTACCTGGTGGTATGCTGAATAGTCCCAACAAGTTTTGTCTATCTGAGCAAGAACGCCGATTCGACCCAAGCGGAATTTTTGGAAACTAGATGAGGCTCGGGCAACATAGCAACATAGAAGCATAGGAAATGACAAGCCCCCTGAATGGCGAGTCATTACAGGAAATTTATCGGTCCATGATTCCACTGGTAGCGAATAAATATTCCGTACACAAATTTGGAAATATGCCAGAGTTCTTTTAAAAGAAGACACACGATTTGTTGAAGTTATGAAGCATTTCCGTTCTGACTTGGGGATACTTTTTAGCTAACAGTAAGCTAACGTTCAAACCATGTTCAATTTTATATTTACAGAAAAGTAATATTTAAAGGCTCAAACACCAAAGTTTATGTGACATAAACAGACAGTTTGTCATCACGTATGTGGTGAAATTACGCATATTTCTGTATATGTGACGAAACCTCTGACAGTGCAATAACCGAGCTTGCCTCTTCGTCTGGACATGTGAAGATAATTTAGTTCATTTGGAATCTGGAAACAGAATCGAAGCTAACACCTTCAAAATACAATATTTCTGCTTACATCACGACCGTGATGCTGTTGATGAGTCTATCATCTATCAATTTTCGTATGGTATGGACATTTCTTAGACACTTATTGATCACCGAATGAATAAAAGGGTTTGTTAAAAAAAATACTCTTCAGTGCCAAGAGACAAAGCCGACCTGGAAGAAAACGGCCTCAAAATACTACGTTCCTACTTAAACCATCTCTTCTCTCGGTCTATCGATGTCTGCAGGCCTTTCCCCGTCTAGATTAAACAGCAATGAGTAAACTGCAAATGCAATAGCTTCCCTGAGATTGCTGATGACCTACCAGTGTTTGCACGGTGCCGCGACTCCGAGATGACAAATTTCCCTCCTTGAAAATCCTGTTAAGTAGCAACGGCATACTTTTGGGGGGTTTCAGATATCACCTCGTCAGCAGTTCATCGGAGGAAATATCATTAATGTGTTAAAAACACGCACACACAAAAGCAGAAGTCTGTGAGACAAAAAAAAGAATGGACGTAGATTAGAAAGACAAGAAAGATCCCTTGTAAGTTTTATCGGGGTATTTTCTTCTGCACAAGTTTTTGGGTTACAACAGATTATGATCGTACCATTCATTACCCGGTAGTAAAACAAAGTAGATAGATGATTCAGCCTGATTATCCTATATTGACACGAATGGCTCGACAAACAGTAATTAAAAATTCAGTTTTTGCTGACTTCCAGCGAATCATTATCGACTTTGTAGGAAAACAACGCTGACAGATTGTATTTAAGCACCTAAAGTTTGCTTGGATGAACAATCCACTGGGATCGACTAAAACCAGGAAGGGAAGGGAACGCGAGAAAAGCAGGAAAGCATACTAAAACCAGGAAGGGCATACTAAAACGAGGAAGGAATTCAAGGCTGCGAAAAAAGGGAACGCTGCACTTTCCTCTGTTTAGTATTCTTCGAGGGGTCGGCAACTTTTCAAACTCAAAGTTCACCATCCCTTCCTCGTTTTAGTATCCTGACATGGGTTCAGTGAGGGGTCAGCAACTATTAAAACTGTAATTCACCTTTTCATTTCTAGTTCAGACGGATACTAAAACAACGGATACTACAGGATAATAAAACGAGGAAGGGAAGGTGAACTTTGAATTCGGAAAGTTGCCGACCCCTCAAAGAATACTAAACAGAGGAAGGGAAAGGTGCGGCTTTCCAGTTTTGAATTCTGGCGATAGCCTTCCTGGTTTTAGTATGCCTTCCTCCTTTTCTCGCGTTCCCTTCCCTTCCTGGTTTTAGTCGATCCCCAATCCACTCTTGCGACCGCCCCAGTAAGTAAGTAAGTAAGTAAGTAATTTATTTATGACCCGCCATTTTGAAAAGGCGGAGTAAATGAAGAAAGTATATAAAAATAAAAAACACACAAACACTCAAAAAAGACACTTAATTTTCAATCGTCGGTGAGGAAGCAGTGGATGACGTCGTGCGCTGGTTGGGCCCTGTTCTCCATGATTTTTGAAAGCGATGATGAAACATCCAAAAGGGTAACACTTGCATCTTGAATTTTCAATTTCTCTGTCAATGTATGGTTATTAAAATAACATGATCTCATCTTTTTAATCTCCTTCTTTCGCAGAACATGAGTGACGCCAGAACGAAATAGTATAGAAGGTGCGCAGAAGGTGCTGTACAAGTTTACCAAAGCTTTACGATTATAGCGCCCCCGGTTGGGTACGATGCGTCCATAGGCGCTACGGATTGATAAGTCGATTTTCGGATTGATCCAGTCGATTTTCGGTCTTCCGGTTTCACCGTTTTTTCGAAGTACTCGTAACTCTTGAACCAAGAGAGGTATAAGAATAGAAAAAAATACACTTATAATGTCTCTTGCTCCATCCTTACCTTGAAAATATGCTTTCGTTCTCAGGTAACTAACAGCCAATCGGAGTATCGAGAGGCGATCCAGCTTTGACAGAATCGACGATTCATACGGTAGGAGAGATGCAAGCATGTCCAGTTCTCCATTTAACCGTTCTCTGTGTCTCTTGCTGGGATTGCTTTTCCCTCCCGATTCTTTTGTTGAGGGCTTCAAGCTGAAAGAAAATATCGAGTTCATGATGGTGATGATGACAAATTTTATTACGCATTGAAACAACGACGACAATAGCGCAGTATGTCTACAAAATATATCCCAAACGGATGAGTCACCTTCGATGGACTGAAGGAGTCTTTAGTGCAGTAGGCTAAAGAAAAATGAAAAAAAACAACAAAAAAATACGCTTCAAGTTCTCGATAACGGGGTGGTCACGGCGTCACGACTGGGGGGGGAGGGGGGTACGCCCCCCCCCCCCCCCCCAATGCTGTCGGCCAGTCAGTAAAAAATAACAGAGTCGGCGCGAAGCGCCGCGATTTTTCGTCAAAACAGTTGATTTTTTTCATGAAAACAGTCGGTTTTTCTGAAAATTGGTCGATTTTTCGTCAAAATAGTCGTTTTTTCTGAAAATCAGTGGACTTTTCTGAATATCAGTCGATTTATTTTCAAAACTGTCATTTTTTGTTGTTACCAGTTACTAGTTACCAGCCATTCGGTAAATGCCTCGCCCCCCCCCAAACATTTTGGCTAGTGACGCCTCTGGTGGTAGAGTAGTACTGTTAAGAAACACAATCAATAATCGATTAATAAAACAGCATAAGCACTGCTTGCGAGAATATATATATATATATATATATCTGTATTGAAAAACCCAAAGGCCATATACAGTTTAAACAGACAACTCATAGGAAACTAAACAAAATAACAAACTAAGAAACAGCACTTCTCAAGTCGAGTGCTTTTTGCACAAAATTACCTAAAGAAACAATCACTCTTGGTGACGTAGAACGTAAGATACCAAGAAGCTGCCCACCAGTCCGAGAAAACAATGAACCCCTTAAGTGCGAAAACTCCTGGCACCTGAAAAGAAAATGATCCAAACCATCCCCATCATGATTGCAAAGAGGACAAAAATGTACTCCATCCGGACACCTAGAATTCCACGAATTACCACCACATAGCGGTAAACAATTTGCTCGCACCCGAACCAAACACTTCAAAAACTTAAAAGGTATTCCTACCTTGAAATAAAATTCACTACCGAAAGACTCTTATATGCTATTACATCTCACCCTAAAATAAGCAAAAAAAAGTACTGGAGGGTGAAACCATGTACCAAAACAAAACACAACCAAAAACAGAAATGAAAAAAGCACTAATCTGGCCTAAAGAATAGCCTAATTTCTCTAAATCTAGTGGAACTGTGTTATCATTACATTTCTCAGTAACCAAAGCTCAACAACTAGTCTCGCTAGTTTTTACCAGGCGCTATGTAGTAGCATTGTCAACCCGCTAGAAATCAACAAGCGAAAAATGAGCCAATCAGACGGTCTCTTTACCGCGTTCTCCTGACTCGGAGTCGCTTTAACTGACAGTAAAATAGTTTAACTGGAAGCATTTGCAATGTCTCGAATCTAGATCATGCCCATCCCAATCGCTAGTTCAAAACACGACTCGATACGACCTTGGCATCCCCTTGCGGCACCATTCGGAAAGTACAATGCTGGACTCTCAACGTGCAAGACAGAGCAAAATAATAGTAGCGCCAAGACCTGAGAAAAAGTGAAACACACTCGACTAGCAGTGACAATAGCTCCAGTAGCGATGCAGAAGGTCCCTACTGAAACTTAACAAGTA
Source organism: Branchinecta sandiegonensis (assembly GCA_030848855.1). Taxonomy (NCBI): domain Eukaryota; kingdom Metazoa; phylum Arthropoda; class Branchiopoda; order Anostraca; family Branchinectidae; genus Branchinecta; species Branchinecta sandiegonensis. The sequence goes on along the minus strand of JAUPMV010000001.1, from coordinate 24,625,236 downwards.
GTGCACCAGCGCTGGCTCCGATAACTCTATATTCCGAACACGGCAAAAAAAATAAGACAGCCTCCCCTGTGTTTCGAGGGAGTTTCGTCCCCTCGTTTGTTCGTTTATATAACTCGGAGCGCTTTTGAACGTTAATTTTTATGTTATTTGTATTTTATTAATCGTAGTCTAGCATGTTATTGACCATATTTATTATAAGACGTCGGTATAAATGTCGCAAAATTGTATATACTTGTAGATTGTTCTGTTATGACGTTATGTTTTGACGTAAAAACAACCCATCGGCTTGTCCGTTATCTGTTTTTTAGATTATATTGAATTGAATTGAATTGAATGTGTACTAAACGCATCTCAGCTGTACTAGGGAATTTCTAACCCGCAAGTTTGTTTCGTTTTGAATGTCCCGAGCATAGTGGGCGGCGCAGCGAGGAAAGCCCGTTTCCGTTGAATGGAAAGCATAGATCTTGGCGCTACTCCCTAATGTTATTTTGCTCTGGATAGGAACTCTCAACACGACAATAAAGGAAAAGGAAACATGAAAATATTTTTATTTTGTGAGGAACAGATAAAAAAAAAATCCTAGCATCCAACAATTTTGATAGTTTGTTTCGACGTGTTTCTACCATTCCTTCCTAACAACAACATTTCTAAGACGGAAAGATGTATCCTCTAAGCTGTCGTCTGGCCTACTGAATCGACCGAATAATTGGCATAAAGAGCAAGTAAGAAAGTAATTCATTTATAACCCGCCATTTCAGAAGCGGAGTGAATAAAAGAAATAAAATACAGTTAAAAAGACACACACAATATTTAAGGAGGGTTTTTGCGAGCTGGAAAGCAACGTCGGTTTTCGCGCTACTTCGGAAAGTTGCCGAACTTTCCCAACCGAAGCAGCTTTCCCGGAAAATGATTCCACGAGGTTAGTGGAAAGCTCCGAGGAAAGTTGATTGTTTCGGCGGGAATTTCAAAGGTATGGCGAAAAAACAGTGCAAGTATCACTAATAAATAAAGAAAAATGGCAAGCGCTATTAGCGTGACTTCGATGGAATGTAAAAGAATCAAAGAACCGTTAAGTGAACCATACTTATTCCAAACAGTTTATAATTCAATATTTTCCTGCCGATATCAACTTTCCAGGAGTTTTCGCGATCAGTCCAGCGGGAAAGTGGAAAGTTATTCCAGGAATCGCTTTCCCACAGTTTTCGCGATGCGCTTCGCTCGCCGGAAATTGATTCCGAGATCTCGCGAAAACCCGGCCTGGAGTAGGTTCTTTTTTTTGTTAGTTACGAATAATGTTGACTGGAGCTAGGAGGTTACTGAAAAGAAATGGTACAATAGCGTTTACAACAATCAATCCTGTCGATTGGTATTGGTTCCTCCCCAGTCTTCTGCGACATCAATCCACTCTTTTAACACGTATCTGATGGAGGATCGGAATACGCTTGATGGGGCTACGATGTAACAAAATATTAAAGCACACCTCACACTATTTATTATTTATGTTCCAATGTTCAAAACTATTTTAATACTGTCAAATCTAGGCTCTGCTTTGGCTTTTTTCAGCCTTTTCCCAGGTCCATTGATTTCTAGCAGAAACTCGGCAAAATTCAGAGAACCGGTTTACCCATTAATAGCATGATACGCGAACACACTTATCGGGAGCGCAATGCGCATGGAAGATAGTGGATCGTGGCAAGTGCAAAGAATAGTGAGATATCGTTAGCGGGCTTCAGAATGTAACATATAAAGTCTGATTATCCGAGGCACCGGGCTTAAGACTGATGAATGCAATTACGGAAGTAGGTTGGATCGGCATTCTAGACACGATGGGTCCTTTAAGAGTACGTCAGCTAATCTCTAATTCGCGTAGACAGGTGAGATCTTGGTGATGCTTGTATAAGTGGTGATTCTTGTTGGAGGCAAAAGCATAAGCAGGACTTGTAAGCCAAGCTGTCACTACAAAGTGGAATCTACCGTAAATTTTCCTCTCCATTTACTTCGGTTCACTTCTATCCGTTTTATTTGGAAAGTCGCTGAGGGGCATCGTCTTGGTCAGTTATTCATTCATGGAATTTCATAACTATTTCGTTTACATGGTCCTTCCACCATCTCTCTTTTAATAGAGCGCTGTTCATGCCAATTACTTCGGTTCGTTTCTATCCACTGTCTGGAAAGCGGCCGAGAGAGCGGCCACAAAGAGACTGTGGTTCAAACCAGTTTATACGCGACCGTTTGTGTGGCCCACAAGTTGTTGTTTGTTGTTTGAAGGTTGACGGTTGGGCGAATTAAATTAATCGCCCGTACACGTGCGCATCCTCTATGTCTTTATTCACTTCTTTTGACCAAGTGTGGCTTTCTGGCCTCGTCACAATTATAATCTAAACTGAGGTCTTCTGGCCTTGTCAAACTTTCTAAGATTTGTGGGGGTTCGACAAAGACGTCGTACGGAGTATAAGGCTCACAAGTCTCTTTCAGCGAGCTACAACGTTTTTGTGCCGTTTTTTGACGTTTTTTTTACAAACAAATGTTTTTTTGACAAACTAATTTCGAGATGATTTTCGATTTTCTGGCTTCAGTTCGGTGGGGAATTAGTATTTAGTGAAAAAACCAAGTTCAAATCTAAAAAATGGCTATTTTATCAAGCGGAGAGACACAAACAGAAGATGCTTTTAAAAGGGTAAGGGTGATGGTCTATACTGAGGTTTTATCAGGGTATTATTTTTAACTTGGGAAGAATATTTCCGATCAACGCACTTGGGAAAGCCGTTGTAATCTGGCAGATTCACAAATCTAAGCGGGACTGGAACCCATACATCCAGCCAAGCCCGGGACTTACCGGCCGAGATTGACCAGATACATGTGTTCTTTGCTGAAAGAAAGCATTCAAGACTAAAACCCTGAATAAATAATATACAAACTAACCGTGATGTTAGCTATTACTTTTTTTTGTGTCTGATGTTTGAAAAGACTCCTTTATTTGTTCAATTTTTTTTTACCGACTGTAACGGAACATGAAGATTAGTAGGGGTTGTTATTTATTCGGTTCATTTTTTCGCATTTAGTAAAACGAACTGCAAAGGTTTTAGGCTGTTACACTGTCAGTAGTTTCAAAACAGATAACACGAGGATGCGCGGTTTCAACATATAATGCGTAACAGATAACGCTTCGGATATTATCTGTTGTGTTTGAAAACGTTATGTATGAAGTGTTATGCGTAACAAGCTTTGTTAGGAAGAGCCAAAAAAGCATCTACTTTCCGTCATGATGTCAGAAAACTCAGCAGACACTTTTTGGCGGGTTTTCGGTTCTTCCTGATGGTAACGCTTATTATGCATAACATTTTGAAACACAACAGATAACATCCGAAGTATTATCTGTCACGCATTATCTGTTGAAACCGCGCAGCCTCGTGTTATCTGTTAGGAAACTTCTGACAGTGTAGGTTTTATTCAAACGTACTACGGGAGTCGACCAAAGGTAAAACAGAACTAAAGTCGGTCGATTGAGTCGGGGGAAGACTCTTTTACTGTAGTGAACCAAAGCCTGGCCCTGGACCAGTAGCCTACATCAGTTAGCTCAAGATGCGGAGAAAAAACAAGTAAGTAGGTAAGTAAACAATTCATTTATAACCCGGCATTTCGAAAAAGCGGAGTAAATGACCTGTCGCAATCCCGGGAAATTGTTGGTGATTATAAAAGCCGAGAATATACATAGAAAAGGAGGTGAACGGATAAGGAAATAAACTAGGAGTATTGCAGATCAAAAAGGGCTCCGAAATGTCTCCATAACATTGGTAAGCATCTGAATAGAAAGGAGCGTGAGAAACATTAATACAATGTTAAAGGAGAAAGAAGACTAGGATTAAAGAAACTTCAGAAGAGATAGTCTGTGCTCCCGCACGAATTGCATGCTGTAGCTAATGTGATTGTTAGGTGGCTTGATGTAGTGAAAATGTATGACTCTTTGAGGGGCCGTGGTATTTGAACCATGCGTATCAAAACGCCGCTGAAGAAGTTAGATAGGTCGTAGGAGAAAACGGGGATCATTACTGTAAGTACTGCATTTCGATTGATAAGTAGTGTTGAGTTCCGCTAATTCAGGACAGTAAAACTGAAAGGTATTGTGCATGACAGCAAACGGTTCCAGAAAACTGAAAAATTGTCCCCTCGAACAAGTAGCTTTGCGCGATTATACCCTCTAATTATCTTTAGCTGATGTCCTATCGTTCAGACATCATTAAGTCATTTGTCACTAGACAAACAAAGATATTATTTTCGCATAGGTAGATTTAAGTAGTGGCGCCTGGGATCCGGAAGCAAGTGGCCCATCGAAGTCTAGTCTCCTTAGCGAGACAATGCGTCACAAGGAGGGTTTTTGCGAGATTCTGGAATCCCTTTCCAGCGAGTAAAGCACATAGCGAAAACTGCAAGAATCCGATTCAATTGCTCTTCACTTTTCTCGCTAGATATTCTTGACGACTTACTCTTCGCACTGATGAAGAATCGCCGTGTGCCTCGTGAACCCGATGAAATTTTTTCGAGAAGTAGTCTTATGGAGTTGTACGAAAAAGTAGCATGCAGTAGTAGTTGTTGCCACTGCATTCTACTACTCGCAAACTGGATGCTACTACAGCAAGATTGGATGCTATCGGATATTACTACTTAAGATTAGCCCAGTCGAAGGCATGTTGAATCAAAGTATTCCATACTACTACATATCACCATACGCAACTTTTTCGTACAACTACCATACAACTACACAGAGAAAGAATTTTTCATCGGGAAGAGCCAAAAACGTCACTGGCGCGACAAGCGACAAACGTTGTTAATTGGTTGACTTAGGATTTGAATCAAGTTTGAGGATTCCTTTGGGCGACGTTTCTCGTTCTCCCCGAGGTTCACTGGCGTGTTTTGGGATTAGCTGTATAGAGTACTGATCTTGAATGATCTTGAAAAGACACGGGTTGCGTTTTTGCGGATACCATGGTATGTGATCCCGCGGTAACTTGACCTGCATTTTGTAGTTGAAAATTACCATGATATCAATACTGAGGGTGCTTTGCAAAGAAGACATTTGCCGAATATGCGGTTTTAGAAGACATCACAAAAGAAATACTGATATCCACTCACATCACATGTCCCAAACTTCTTTCCCGCCAATTTAAAAAAATACTAGGCTCTTTTGTTGGTGATGATGAAAGTGAGATGAATTTTTCAAGATCGGCCCACGCAAACTGGCCAAATACACCGGTGACTGCAAAAAAGCATTTTGACCGTGTTCTCAGATACCACGGTAGCTCCGAAAAGACTTTAGACCTGGGGTATCAGATAGCATGCACTGTCAGAATTTTCATAACAGATGGCGTATAACACTTTCAAGAATAACACCTTTTCACTTAGAAATAAATTGTTATGACCAATTAAGTTTACACCATTTCGTGCCTAGATCTCCAATAATACCTTCAATTGGTAAAAATAGTAACGGGAACGAAAGAAACATTACAGATAACATCGCAAAGTGTTATCTGTTGAAACCGCGCATCCTTCTGTTGTCGTTATGTAACTTCTGACAGTGTAGTATTTTTACCTATTGAAGGTGTTGTTGGAGATCTAGGCACGAAATAGTATAAACTTAATTGGTCATAACACTTTATTTCTAAGTGAAAAGGTGTTCTTCTTGAAAGTGTTATGCGCAATCTGTTATGAAACTTCTGACAGTGTGGTATCTGCAAAAACGCGACTACTGAAACTGCCGAGAAAACACTGAAATCCACTGCTTTCAGAATAAATAAATCGAGTTATGGTTCAGTGGACGTTCTTACAGAGTTATCCGAATTTCCAACAAAGTCATCCTTAGTGACGCATGCCTTATTTTCGGCACTTTCTCAAAATTTCTGCCGAAGCATTCAACTTTCCGCGGAGCTATCCAATAACTTTCTGGAATCATTTTCCGAGAAAGCGGTTTCCAAAGCGAGAAAATAGAAGCGGAAAGTTTTGCAACTTGCCGAAGCAGCCGACTTTGCTTTCCAGCTCGCGAAAACCTTCCTAGAATCCTTGTCTATGGTCAGGGAAGAAGCTTCAAACCAACTTCGGCATCGAAGGGGAACTTAGGCAAACTGAGTGTCAAACCAAACACTAGATCCTCCGACAAGATTGACTTCGAAATGGTCGCTTCCCAGATCCGGCCGTCTTTGAGGGAGTGGAGGGAAGGGACGGGGCATGCGTCACCGAAGCCTCTCCATTCCAGAGGCTAGTGCCGACGGTTTAGTTGCTTGAGTTTCTGTACAGGGACAGGTAGCAAGCACATCGGTCAACCCCCCTCCTTTCCCAAAAGAGCTTGGCACCGATTAAAAAGTTCGGTTCGCACGGCAAAAAAACAAAACAGAATGGTTCTCTGTTAGTCTGGAGCGTTAAAATATTGGAACATATACTGTATCCGCTTTAAAAAAAAAGTTCTGAGTATAAAGAACCATCAAGATGAAGAATGTCTCCTTAAAGGACCCTTCTCGCGTATTCTGCCTTTTATATTATCCCTAGATCCCTTATGGAATTATCAGCTTCTGATACCCCCGCCTAACACCATTGTTTCTTTTGTACCTAAAAATTTTGAGCGCTTTTGAGTTTTGCCAGTCATGCAACAAAAAAACTTGAAGGTCCGAGGACAACTTTCATAGGGACAAAGGAAGCTTCAAGGCGTTGTTTTTCGTTTTGGAATACATGTTAGGCCATCCGTTCTATATTCTGTTTTGGACTTCTTTTGTCTTGTTTGTTTTTTTCCTTTGATGAAACTTGGTGTCAGGGTTCAAAACTCGGCTAGGCCCAAAAAGCCGTAGGTAACAAACGAGGCGGGGATTTCAGAATCTTTTAGTCCCATAAGGAAGCTAGGGATAATATGAAATGCAGAATAGGCAAGAGGGGTCCTATAAGTGTATTAAGTGTTAAAAACAAAACAAAAAACAACAAAAATCTATTGCTGTTCTACAGCACTTTTCATTTCTGTGTATAAGTCAAGGGGGCTAAATGGACAGTAGTCAGATCTTCAAAAACGCTAAGAGGCATTGTTAAATGTGTTATCTGTTAAAAACATATAACAACATCACGTCTTTCCGATTACGCTAATTTCGTTTCAAGCTTATTAATTGGCCCCATTCCAGTAACAGATATATCTGGCTAATAGCGAAACCATGTTTTGGTAGTAGATCTCACCGTTTAGGAATTATACATCCTTCAACAATAATTGTTCTGTGCATATGCTGCAATTATAAGTGCTACACCACAATTCTGTGACATGGCTTCAGTCTCGACGAAAAGACGCCAGTCTACGCTTCAGGTGGTTATATCACCGGTCATGGATTACACCACACCACATCAAAACGCGATTTTATATGATACAAGCTATAATTTTGGAGGGCTGCGCTACAGTTTGGAGAACTAGTACAAGCATAGAGAAGATGACGGGTGTAGCACTGCGCTAGACTTTATTGATGATGTGATGATTTTTTTGCTACCGATGCCAATCGTCAAAGAGAGCAAGGCTCCGCCCTCATTCATTACAAAAATTTCCAAATTATTTTATTCCATTTTTAGAAGATTGTGTTTACGCGAATTCTATTACATTTCTATCCGCCAGGGGTTTCCGTTGACAGGGTATTTTGGTTAATTTTATTATTTTATTTATTATTTTTTATTATATAATATATGATCTGTTGATACGACGGCATGATTTTATAATTGATTTTCATTATTTTCTACTTATGTTCATTCTTCAACTACAGCTGTCGGCTGTTTATATTATTTTGTCTCAATTACAAACATTTCAAGTGACTACTCAGTTTAATTAACGATGTCCACGTTTCTAAATCGTAATAAGAACGAAAGGTAGAGATTGTTCATGAATAAAGGAACTGAACATTGTCAACCCAATACTACAAGCAAGCGTCAACATCTTATCACTTCACGAGGGCAGCCAGGGAAGTTAGACAACCGTCTTATCACAAGCCTGATACCTCTATGGCAACGGTAGCAGGAAGGTTTTTTGCCCCTCGAAGCTAGCGCTCCGAATAACAATTTTTCTTTCCGTTGTGGATGATTAATTTTTTCTTCAACAAGGGGAGTCTCTAACTTCATGTGTATAAGGGGTTTTTATCTCAACTCAAGCATTCATTCACAGGTAAAAGGTATAATTTTCTGCCAACGCAATTATTCGTCGCTGATTCTGAAAGCTGAAACAGTAGCTTCTGGAAGTCCTTGTATGACTTCATGTGTAATTTCTAGTCCGTAAATTAGGAACCAAATAGAGGAGACGATTGGAGGGATGCAGAGGGAGCCACATTTGAATCAATCATCTAATGAGTAAGTAGCCTAAATAGAAGTAATTTAATTCATCCAAAAATTCACAAGGAATCGACACGCAGTGCACATAAAATAAAATATGAATAGCGTTAGGTCATGTCTCCGAACAAGGTCGTATCCAGCGGGTAGGGGGTTCACCCCCCCCCCCCCCGAAATACTGGACTGGATAATGGCTGTCTCGTTTTACTGTTAGGTATGGATTAGGTCCAACTCGCTGGGAAATCCCCCTCCGAAACCTAATCCCCGATACATGAAAATAAGCAAATAAATACAAGCAAATAAATATTAGAATAATAATAATTATAATAATATTATATTAAATATTCCTTAAACCAATATCTACTGCTAACCAAACATACTTTTAAGAGAAGAATAAAAAGTTTATACTGGAATCTGGTTACAAGAACGATTGGTACAAAAAAAAAAAATTTATCCTTATTTTTTCTGGCCTCACTCCACTTATGCCACCCACTGAAGATTGTTCCTTTTTTTCGTTGTAAGTTCACTTTTGTCATCAATAGGAGTCTTATTTTTTATTTATTGTCCATTAGTCGAGCTTGTCTCCCCATTTGGGCAAGTTGATAAAACTGGTCCTAAAATAAAACTAAAACTGAAAGTAAGTCCTGGATACGGACCTGTCCCCGAATAACAATTTTTTCTTTCCGTTGTGGATGATACATTTTTTCTTCAACAACATAGTAGCTCCTGCGAGAGCTCCTGTAAGTTCTTGTATGATTTCATACATAATTTTCTGGTTTGCAAACAGGAACCAAATAGAAACAACAAATAAAACATCTAGTAAGTAAGCAAGTAAAGGTATATACCCGAATATTCAACATGTAATTTATAAATCAAAAGAAAAACATGAACATTCTCTGCCGAGATTCAACCACTTTCCATGAAAATCTCGTTCTTTTCTTCTTTTTTTTTATAATCAAAACCTGGACATACTAGTGCTAACCAATCTGCAGCTTTTATCCGAAATTCGCGATTATCAAGTTGCAATTTTCTCGTATAAATATCTGAATCAGCTGCTTATCCCTGCTTTTGAAAATCTTTTTACTTATAATAGAGATAGTCATTATCATAATACAAGAAATACGGATAATTTAACTCATGAGTTTAGAAGCACATCTTGGACCTCTTTTGTAATTCGCCATTATGGTCCTTCTGTTTGGAATATATTGCCCGAGTGAGTGAAAAATGCGCCTAGTCTCCTGCTTTCGAGTCACGGACAAAGAAGTTCCTTTTGTCTCAGGAATGAAATTGGTGAGAAACCCGATCCTGGTTGTCCATTCTATTCAAGGTATTGTTCTCCGATTTTCTTTATTTGTTGTTGTCTCATCTTCTTCTTGTCTTTTCATCTTTATCATTCATTAGTTGATTTCTTAGTGTGTGAGTAGCTCGGTATGAATGTAGTGAATAACTATAAATGAATAACCTCGCTTGCCCTTCCAAGCTTCATTGTCTTTCTTGGCAGGCGAAAGGCAAATAGTGTCTGTTTTTCTTAATAAATGTATCTCTACTCTACTCTACTCTACTCATAGAAAGATTTTAAATTAAAATTTATTTCTTAATTTGAAATTAAGAACTGCGGAACTAAGAATGATGAACTACAAACAAACAAGAGCACCGGGGTACTAAACCGGGTACTAAACCCAGAGGAAACTGAAGTAGGGTACCAAATCGTTAACGAACCACAGAAAGTAAGATTAGGTATGTTGGTAAAACTTGGCTGTCTTCTTATTTTCTTGTTGGGACAAAGCAAGCCCGCTCATGTTTTTGTCCGCTGAATAGGTTGAAAAGGGCAAAATACATAGTTTTTCATTCCTGAACCCGATTAATGTGCTTGTCACTGTGTAGAAATTTTAAGTCTATTTAGTGTTTTTTTTTATCTATATGAAAAGAATGATGTCATGTTTAGTTACATTGTTTTGTTTAAGTGTTTTAATATGTATATTTTACTTTTGTAATTCATACTCCGCTGTTACGCAAAAAGCGGGTCATAAATAAATAAAATAAATAAATAGCAATGACTTGACTTTAGGATATAATCTAAAACTACTCTAAATTCTCCGGTAAATGAGTAATTAAACTATGATCCTGGGACTGAAGCCCAAAATTGGTCTTTCCCCCCCCCCTTCCCCAGCGATTACTGAAGAAAGAAACCCAGAAAGTGTCTCAAATGAAAAGTATTTACCCTACATGCCGCTATGGTGGACTTGGTCTGGTAAGACCTGCGCAGAGCAAACTTGATGTTCAAGCACCATTTTCGTTTATTCATGTTTTTCTCTCTTTCTTTTTGTTGATTTTGTCTGTCGTTGTTTTTTGTGTTTGGTCCTTACTCCTCCCCTCCCTACTTGGTCCTTAGTTGAATAAACGACAATCAATTACCTTATATAACCAACTGTTGCGGATTCAGTTCGGGTAAAGTTGTAAATCGTCCGACACCTTTCTTGTAATTTTTTTTTATTTTTTCATGCACGGCTGCTGGCCCCCTTGGAAAGCTAGGGATGGGTAATTTTCCATACCAAATGACGTCCCTCCAGAGCAAGAGGGACATCCTCTACGATGAAACATTTCCAGACATCCCAGAGCAGAGGCGTTACTAGCCAAAATGTTTGGGGGAGGGCAAGGTATCTATCGACTGGCTGGTCATATTTATCGACTGTTTTTGAAAGAAAAACGACGTTTTTACGAAAAAATGACTGTTTTGAGGAAAAACCGACTGATTTCGAGAAAACCGACTGTTTTTAATAAAAAAAATCGAGTAATTTTACGAAAACCGACTGTTTCGAAGAAAAATCGAGGCGCTTCATGCCGACTCGGCTATTTTTTACCGACTGGCTTACAACATTAGGGAGGGGGCGTCCCCCCCCCCCATACGTGACGGCCGTGTCCCAGAGACTAGTATTAGAGATAGGACAATTTCTAAGAAGGGTATAATGTAATTATACGTGAGTAATGTAACAAGCGATTCCAGTTTAAGGTTTTATCCATCACACTATCACATTACAATGTTTGGAAATAAGCAGTCAATCTTCAGAAATACATTCACCAGCTTTCATTGGATACGATTGTGCCCACCCACAATCTCAATAAACACGATTTGTACTGATTTCGAGAAAACCGACTGTTTTTGCGCCTATGGGCGCATCGTCCCAAACCGGGGGCGCTATAATCGTAAAGCTTTGGGTAATTTGTACAGCACCTTCTGCGCTCCTTCTATACTATTTCGTTCTGGCGTCACTCATGTTCTGCGAAAGAAGGAGATTAAAAAGATGAGATCATGTTATTTTAAATATGCAAAGCACCTCCTCCACTTGTCGAAATTATGTCATAACCATACATTGACGGAGAAATTCAAAATTCAAGACGCAAGTGTTACCCTTTTGGATGTTTCGTCATCACTTTCAAAACTCATGGACAACAAGGCCCAACCAGCACACGATGTCGTCCACTGCTTCCTGACCGAAGATTAAAAATTAAGTGTCTTTTTCTGTGTGTATATATGTGTTTTGTTTATTTTCTTTACTTTTGTCATTTACTCCGCCTTTTAAAAATGGCGGGTCATAAATAAATTACTTACTTACTTACTTACTTACTAAAAAATGACCATGTGTTCTGCTTGGCTCTGACTGAAACCACCGTGGACGAATTTAATTTCGCCCTGTAGTACTTAAAATTCCGGTCACCATTTTCTGACTCGGTACTTTTGAGGCGCTTTTTGGCCAACAGCTATCCGCCACAATAGCCAATAAATCAGAAATCCCACCAAGCAAATTTAAAGAACTACTACCATTATGATGTCTCCTTTTGAACTCCATTAAAACCAAGAGGCGGGGCTTTGCCCATCCGACTAGGATCTAAAGGTGTGAATGAAAGAATTCTTCGGTATGGTAATCGGATTATTACATTTTAGGAGGCGTTAGAGTCACATAAACATAACGTGTGCAACGTAATCGCAGACTAGGTTTTGCTAGCTGTGAAGCAGAGCAAAATAAGACTAGACTGTAGCGCCAAGGCTTGAAAAACTGACACACACTCGAATAACAGCGACACTAGCACCACTAGCGATAGAGAATGTCCGTACTATAATTCAATCAGTCTTGCACCAGCACTGGCTCCAATAACTTCATATTCTGAACACAGCAACAAACTATATAGCCTGCCCTAGTTCCACAATGAGCGCAAATCGCATCTTAGCTTTGCTAGAAATTTCTAAGCCCGCAAGCTTGTCTCGCTTTAAATGGCACAAGAATAATCGGTGGTGCTACGAGTATGGCCCATTGGCGAAGCATAGGAAGCATGGGTCTTGGCGCTACTCCCTAGTGTTATTTTGCTCTGCTGTGAAATCGCAAGGATATTTAGAGAAGCCAATTGCCAGTTGGGGTAGTGGGGTTGCTTGGCTTTCCATGCTAAGTGGGGGGGGGGGAGTCCGGGTCGGGAAATTATGCTTTCGTGATCTCCGTTTCTTCCCAGGTTTCTTTATAGTCATCATATTAGCAACATTTACATTTGTCCCGGTGACGAATATAAATAATGATGTAAAATAAAGAAATAACGTAAATATAATATAATAATATACATAAATAACCTAGCTTTTGTGTCTAATTGAACACCCAATCTGAGCTTTTCATCTCGCTCGGGGTAAGAACTGATGAAGCTGACATTAGAACATAAATAAAGATTTATAATCAAACAACTTTATTTTACCAAGCTAGAAGAATTTGCAGAAGCAGACAAAGCTATGTGAAATATTTACAAAAGTCATTGCAAAAAAAGACAAACAATTAATTTATATACTTTGCGAGAAATAAATATGAAACTTAGCAGATCGAATCTTCGTGTCAAGACTGATGTCAAGTTCGGAGATGGGCTTATGTACCTCAACATCTGGGGCGAGAGAGGGGCGGAGAAATTGAGGAATGGAAATATTTATTTGATCAAATGTATGAGAAGGTCAACATAAGGGTGAACGGAGAGACATGTGTCATATCACGGAAAATAAACCGTTACACCCTAAGTAAGTAAGTAACAAGTAATTTAAGCTGACGTATCCGTTGTATACATTATTTGAATAAAAGTAATTTATTTTTCACCCGCCATTCTGGAAAGCGGAGTACAGCAAAGAACAGAAATAATAAAAGCATATAACATAATTTAATTCTTAGGCTACACTGTCAGAAGTTTCATAACAGATAACGCGAGGATGCGCGGTTTCAACAGATAATGTGTAACAGATAACTCTTCGGATGTTATCTGTTGTGTTTGAAAACGTCATGTATGAAATGTTGTGCATAACAATCTTTTTTAGGAAGAGCCAGAAAAGCATCTACTGACGTCATTCCTTATCGTCCTGATGTCGGAAAACTCAACAGATACTTTTTGGCATTTTTTCGGTTCTTCCTTATGGTAATACGCTTAGTATGCATAACATTTTGAAACATAACAGATAACATCCGAAGTGTTATATTTTACGCATTATCTGTTGAAACCGCGCATCCGAAGTGTTATCTGTTACGAAATTTCTCACAGTATATGAAACAGGATAAAAGATCATGCGCTGGTAGGCTTTCTTAAACTTAACATAGACTTTAGGTTCGAAGGGCATTTTACAAACTTCCACGTAAGGTTGGGGCTCGTAGTTTCAGGATACTGTGAACTAACACCAACCCACCCCCAACAAATTTCATCTCAAATGCGAAAGAGCCCGGCACTCAAGGAGGGCCGAATTTGAGGACATTGAAATATTTGCTCTATAGGGCAGCGGTTCCTGACCGGTGGTACGCGTACCCAAACGGGTACGCGAGACCCTTCGCAAGGGGTACGCGAAGGTACCAACATCGGTTTAGCCTGTAGCTTCAAATTCTCTCCTCACTCATTCGAAGACATTGTAATTGATATTGTCATTCAGGTTGCGAATTAAGCTAACGAAAACGTGTGTGCTGCAGCTGGATGAAAGCACGGAGAACATTAAAACCAAACACAGATACAGGCTGACTCTAAAAAAAATTGCCGTTAATGACGTCGAGCCGAGATTTGACAAAACCTTAGTTGTAAAGCATCCTCAAGTGTCTCATTGATTTTTTATATATTTCAGCAACATGTATGCCTTATGATTTATGATAATAAATATCGTCTTTCTCACGTTCTGAAAAGGGGGTACGCAACCTTTTCGAACATTGATTAGGGGTACGCGGTATGGAAAAGGGATAATGCATAGAGCATTATAAAACTCAAAAATGTCGACATCCCATCTTTTAATCCGGCACTATATGTAAATCTAGAGTTTTTGATAGGGATAGGACTGGTTCAGATGTCAGGTATAGTTGCCAACTTCACAAATCTGGCGAAGAAAGGATAAAATTTTAGTGTTTTCCTGATATCCTGATTCCTGAATAGCACCACGGAAAGGGTTATTATCAATGTACACTGTAAAAAAAAATCTTGTAGTATTTGCTACTGGGATTAATCTTGTCTCTAAAAAGATAATCTTATCTCTAATCCGGATTAATCTTATCTCAGTAAAGATAAGATTAATCCCAGTAGCAAATACTGCAGTTAACTTTAATCCTTACTCGGACAAACTTTTTACAGTGTATGTGATTATGTGGACAGAGCGCTGAAGCTAAGAGCCATTAGGTGTAGTAGCGAGGCTCCGTTGCCGCATGCAAGTATTGCCTTTTAGTAATGCGTTTTTGTTTTGTTTTTTGTATAGCCCTTGGCCTTCTGAAATACACTTATTATTATTAGTGTGCAATTGATGAAACACCGAAAGCATCGATAACCTCACCAACTCAAACCAGAGACGAGGAATAACAACATGGCACCAAAGTAAGACAGAAACTCACCGAAACCGACTAAAATCCAAACGTCTTCATGCGCGTTATACCTGTTACAATATCTGCCTCTTTCGCATGACTAAAGTTTAGGGTCCCTGTTCTACTCTACAGCGACGAACTGCTGAATCAACCTGAAATAGTCCTTTTTACTAAACCACATCACGCAACCCCTAAGATCGTTATCGCATGGACGCACGCACTACACTATTAGACCCGAGCATGCATGTACTAAAAGGGGTATTTTTGGAAACGTAACCTATTATCTACATCACGAGAGTGTTGAAGTGCTAATACGCCGCCAAAATATGGGATTATCACGGCATGTATGCACAAGGTGAATTAATTGATTTTTCGCTTCTTCTTTTTTCATTACTAACAAAATCTGCTGGTGAAGGAATTGATGGAAACACGTGAACGTAGAATTTTTTAGGGGCGGGTTTTTTGTTTACGACCGTCGAACTTGAACCGAGGAAGGACTTAAAAAGCGAACAGATTCAAAACCTCCAAAATGCCTTAAAAGGACCCGCCTTTAAATGCTTCACCCTAGGTCCCAAACCTGAATTGCAATTCCAACCAACAAGACTTGTTCCCGCTATAAATTAAGGAAGAAGTAGACTAATCCTACAACGAAATCACAACCAAGAGCACAGAAATTTAGGATTTTCTTTTTTTTCGAGATGTTACGATCTTTTACGATTCAGATGTTACGATCTTTACATTCAGTTTTTACCAGAACTGAGTGATTGAACGAAATTCCGAGATCAATCACCACCCTTAGCAACCCTGCTTGCAGCTTCAGCCGCAGAGGAAAGGTGTGACTATTAGAAAATAAACCTATTGTTTTAGCTAGCCTGGACCTAGGTCGAGGTTTAACATTAATCATAGGCACGACGGACGGAGGCAATAAACCCTTCCAAACAAGCCTCGAGTTCACTAGCGGTTGACCCAAGAGAAATGCAAACCGACAGAACCTAATGAAATCTCGGGCCGTACCCACTAGACCGAAAAATACTTTGGAGCCAATTGGAAATATTTATGTTCCAAGTTGAGTTATACCCTGCGTGCGTGGGACCACGTGCTCTTAATCCTGATTACTTGTTCCATCGGCTAATATCTCTCGCGCTTACGTTGACATCGCATGTCTAAGCGCCATATAATCCACACCACCACTCTCGCTATTGTACGGGGTCGTTTGGGATATATGAAGATAAGGCCTCGTTTTTGTTAATTACCGTATTATTTCTGAACCTGTCCGGTTCGGCCAAAATTCCGGGCGAGTCTGAGGCTTGCCCAAAGGTGTGATGCTATGAGCGGCGCAACATTGAAATTGGATATGTAGATCTCCTTCGTTATTTCATCCGTACTTTGAGTTTGTGTATTTGGCAAGCACGGCGTCCGGATTTCGGATCATGAAGCTTGTCGAGGGAACGGGAGTATCGCACGGAAAACCTGATTTCAAATCAGTTAATCAATTTTATTAAAACCAGAATAGCACTCGGCTAGCATAGGCGGAAACTGTAGAAACACTTAGGAACCCCATAGCGAACAATACAATACACGAACCGACGCGAACAAACAAAAAAGAAAATTAGAGGAACGCAAAAGATGAAACAGAATTAAAGGCAACGCGTACTTATGATAGTATTTCATTCCATTTCATTCAATCTCGTTCCCGAGATTCTACACTTCATAAGTGTATTCTATCTCGTCTATTAGCACTACACTGATTATCACGCTTGCCACGTTTTTTCTCTTTATTTTAAGTACCCCGGCTCGCGATCATTGTTTGGTCCAAAGGGGTTGTGAAAATTTTTCCAAGATTTTCATCCGAGGCAAGAGCGAAGACTAAAGTAGTGAAGGGCTAGCAAGTAAATCTACAGACTAAAAATACACATGAACGTAAGTTGCGGATGGTTTACTTTCTTTACTATCTGGCCCAGAGATAATAAAGATGCTAGTATATTCTATACTTTTATTTGGACGTCTTCCTTCATCCCAAAAACGTTTACCACTATCTTCGGCTTTAGTCAACTATCCATCTAAGAAGGAGCAATACTTCACAGACGTTTTTCTGCTACTGAGAAATGTATGTTCAAGAGATAATCTATCTTTTTCTTCGTGGAATTTGTCCGACAGCTCTCAGATACCAGTTTTTCGCAAAAAAGAACCCCGCTAAAACTGGTAAAAGTCGGTCTGCGGACAGCTGAATATAAACAGAAACCAAAATCTGGCGCAAGAACGGTAGCTACGGTGCTACGGTAGCCCCCCTCCCAGTTTGTCAGTCTATTCTTAAAGTTTAACTGAAAAGCAAGCTTATTTTTGCATCAGATGATACACTGAAAATATTTTGACCCATCTAAGAGATTTTGTATTTTTTTTCACCCGAGGCTCTAGTAATACCGTTTAGAACGTTTGCTGCTTGTACGACAACCCAAAATTCATCTAGATGCGGAGAATTTGAATTCGTCATTTCCAGGATGAAAGACGCTCAGCCTGGAAAAGTTAAGGCGGAAGAAAGTAGGAAAATGATGTCTTGCAAAGAATCTGCCATTTTTGTTTATTTTTCGGCAGTGGCTTACCTTTGTATTTCAACCATAGAGGGACAAGCGCATAGAGTTAGCCTACCACAAATCCGAAAAAATAAGTTCATTCGATGAAATCGATATCTGTGGATAGGACAAACGGAGAAACACATTTTTATCGTGTTGTGTATTCAAGCGAATAAGTGATATGTAACTAGACTGTTGAAACTCAGCCCTGAAATTTTAAATACTCCTTCAGCACAAACTGACACGGAATCATACGTAAAAAGTACTAAAATTGGGTAAGTCAGCTAGGACATACTTCAGCGATATTTCGGCTAAATATTCCTTCAGCCCAAGCTGACTGCGAATCATATTTGATAGTGCAAAACGGATACGTCAGCTGAGTTTTACTGGAGCTATATTTCGGCCCTTCTTGGAAAGGGTCCTCTTCAGGCTCAAAAACCGCTCAAGTTGGAAAAACGAACACAAGTGTTTCCACAAGTGTTTCGGTTTTTCCCACAAGTTCGTTTTTCCAACTGCGGTTTTTGAGCCTGAAGAGGACCCTTGCCAAGAAGGGCCGACATATAGCTCTAATAAAATTCAGCACGTATCTGTTTTGCACTGTCAAATATTGTAAAATAATTATTATAAGAAAATATCATAATTATTATACCAAAATTTTATTAAAGGTTAACTTCAGACATCGACGTTGGTATCGGAAAATAACACCTAGACGGTCATTGAAAATAACCTATCCGAGCCGAAGGCGAGGTAGGTTCTGCAAAATATCTACCGAGCCGAAGGCGAGGTTGATATTTTTAAATGGCCATCGAGGTTATCATTCAGATATCAACCGAGATGGAGGTGTGTTAACTGTTATAACTTTTTCGAACAGAAATCATCTCTGGAGGCTGATATGACTTATATCATCCTCTCCGGAGGCTGATATGACTTATAACATCCTCTGTGGAGGCTGATATGACTCATATCATCGTCTCCGGAGGCTGATATGACTTATAATATCCTCTCTGGAGGCTGATATGACTTATAACCTCCTCTCTGGAGGCTGATATGACTGCAAGTCCACCAAGAGCACGAGAAATACTGCATTGGCGATCACACTCGTTCATTGGACTCGGAAACAAATCCAGACAGAAGAAATATTGAGAGTAACCACATTAAAACACTGCTCAAAAGCCCTCAAAATTAACCAATAGATACTCAATTTCAATCGCTGTGAACCGATGGACCTTAAAGGACCTTCGTACTTATTCTGCCGTTTATACTATGATTTGCTCCCATTTCAGGAACTACACAATTTCGTTTTGCGCCTACGACATTTTAGCGCTTTTTCGGCTGATTTGAGTTTATCAGCAGGCAGAGCTAACTTCCTCTAAAGTTTGAAAGTCCGCTAGCCACTCTTTCAAAAATAAGGGCATGAGAAGCTTCTCACTTTGGAAAACTTGGTAGGCAAATCGTTCTATCTTGTGTTTCTGACTCCTTTTCTTTTGTTTGGCTTTTCCTACTCGTTAACCACGGCACGTACAGTTTTCAAATATTTTGCGCCGACCCTTTGCTTCGCAGAGCGGTAGGTCTAGACAGAGTCAACAGAGACAATATTACAAATTTTCGAAAAATCACAATTCTAGTAAGATTTGTGCTTTAAGGAGATTAATCTGTGCTTTTCCTTTTTTTCATCACTGTTCTTCTTAATCTTTTTCACATGCTTTAGTTGTTCTTAAGTGTTTCTCCAGGTTTTGCCCACGTTAGCAGAGTGCTATTACGGTTGCATGAAAATTGATCGACTGAGATGTTTCAGACAACTTGGACTAAACTCATACCACCTCCCACGTTCACGACCTTCATGACTGTTACCATCTTCGAACTCCAGGTGCGGTGAGGTCAAGATTCTGGTGAACTTACAAGAATGATTCAGTGGTCACCCCCAAATAAGGTCATGCAAAATATCGTGGACTGAGTCTTTACAGTAGAAGACACGCATTTGTCTTGCATGTCTATCAGGGCACGCAACAGACGGACATTGGACCCGACAATCCAAGATTTGTCAGTCTGTGAGAGAGCCATGAACATCGTCAGTTAAGACAGACGAAACCGCGGGTCCGTCTTCGTCCGACAAGCAAGTTGTGTGTGTGCCGCTTTTAGTGCAGAGAGAGATTAAGTGATTTTCTTGTCGCAAGTGTGTCAGTTGTCCTTTGTGTGAACAAGGACTTCGGTAAAGATTCTTGTCGAATCCTTCTGAAGATTCCTGCCGAAAAGCACAATGGACGTGAGGAAGTTACACAAGTCTAGAGATTCAGTAACGTGACAGTTAAAAGAAAGCTCTGCTTGGAAGCTGTTGACAGCTTAATCGAAGTTTGTGAGCTACATTTGGTAAAGATGGAATACCAAACTACCATGGCGATCTTGACACAACCCGGGCAAAGGTTCCCATTCATCACAAAGTGGATTTTAAGAGGTTGTGGACCAACCTGACCGCCTGCATGACTGTGGTACGATTGCTCGAAGATAAGACGGCAAACAGATATTTCAGCTCCAATCACACCGACAGGCCAGAAACAATAAGGAACAAAGCGTTCCCTGCAATTTTGACGTGAAAAAAGACTGAATGAACATCGTGGTCTTGCTCTAGGGTGAAAAGGAAACTCCTGTTATCCCAAAATGTATTTGACCACCCTAACCGCCAACAACACTGCGGTCAGCCTGATCAAAGACACAACGAAGGCAAAAGCACACAAAAATAAAAAAACAATACATTCCCTGTAAGTTTATATAGTTACTGTTGATATTATTATATGACTAGTATAATGTTATCTCTTATATACTGATATTGTCTGTCCTGACCGAATGGTTAGAACACTGAGCTCGAAAGCGAAGGGTCGCTGGTTCGAGTCTCGTTGGCGCCTAACGTTTGCTTTGGGGCGGGGGCTAGTGGCGTAACACTGCAAGACAAGATAATGTCCACCCAGTTTTAAATTGGTACCGGGAGAAATATGGGGAAGGTGGCAGGAAGGATGTGCGAAAGCACCAGGATGGTTAGCCCCCCACCGCCCATTGCACTTCCTGGGCAGAGAATCGGAGATCAGCACCGCCAGTTAGGCCCGTATAGGCTGATGCTGATAACTTTACCTTTGTTTACCTTTATTACAAGTAGGCTATAGCTGGCGAATTAATAGAAGTATTCAATATTTCTAATTTATTTGAAAGTTACATATTTGTGTGCATCACGTCACAGTATATTTTAGTGCGCAGAGAACGTTCGTAACAAATCAAACATCAAGTTCAAACCGGCCAAGGTAGTGCTGTCGTACAATTACGGTTTGAAAGGGTATTTGAAAAAGGCCACAGTGATATACCCTCAAAGAAGAATAATTGTAATATCTACAATGAAAAACAACAAGCTGAAACAGCAGAATGCGTGTGAAAATGTCTGTGTGTGATATGTGAAAACAGCAGAGCTGCTGAAACTAAATACGTAAATCTGAAATAATTTCTGAGAAAATGTTGACATCGTAAGAAAAAATAACCTCGAGATCGAATTGCTGCTGGGTAGGTTTCATGGTCATAGATTAGCATGACAGAACTGTCACATATTTGACAAGCGCTGCAGATAAGAACCTCTCATAAAGACAGTGCTTGGGTAATAACTCCGAATAACGTAAACAAATCCCATACCCAGAATTAACACCATGATATATTGCACATGTTTAGGTTTGGTTTGGAGAAGGAGTGTTGAAGACCAGATAATGACCGTTCTTCAAAAAGAACTTGCAAGAATACCATCCCGTCTTCACGTTTGAGCCGTTCACCATCTGCCATATGAAGAAAAAGTGCGTGGGATTCCGGTGTGTTTTGAATGTTCACTTAACTGGACAGAAGAAACTGCTGAATTACATATAATAGTTAAAAGACTCGTGTTGAAATGCCACCTTGCTAATGACAAATTCCTACATTTAATGTTCTTTGGGATTTCTGAATGAGAAAAATAAGAGAACCTGAGAGTTGAGTTGTAGTGCAAGTTCAGTCCTATTTATGTAATAGTTCAATGGGTCTTGAGCAGCCTTAGTTTGACCATTTCTTCTATTCATAGACTAATGGATAAGTTAAGCTTCTGACGGAAACACTTTCATTACAGTTAAATTGTGAATGAATATTACACCTACATGAACTTGAATGATTATTACATTTACACTTTATGTCGTGAATGACGAACGTTGGTAAGTAAGAATGGATGAATGAATGCATTGTTTCAGCATTGCTGTCACACGAAAAAAGTAGAAGTAAAAAAATAAATAAAAAACGCTGAATTCTCCTTCCGCTAATTTGGTGGAAAACGAAAAAACAGGCAAACAATAGACAATTCGCTTAGCGGCGATTTTCAGAAACCCATTCCTTCGGTGTTGAGGAACCATCCAAATTTTATGCCGCAGCCGTTCTGAGGCCAACTTTGACCTATGATACAGCAATGACACGAAGAATCTTTTTAAAGACCCAATGACAATTTCACCGTCTGATACATGCTCCACAACCTTACACCCACACCTAAATCGCGACTACTAGAATAAAATCAGGAAATATTCCAGCTCTCAAGCCTATATTGGCCAAAACAGAAATGGTCAGCTAATCCAGTTATTATATTAACAATTACATAAAAAGCTTTGTAGCGGTGTATATCTTTGTAGATATACAAAGTAGTATTTTTTGTAGAATTGTTTAATATTCTCCACATAAGTTTTGACGACACGAGAAGCCCAGTCAGTTTTTCATATACAGTCCCTTTCATATACATAATGAAAACCCTAAGTTAGGCAGATCTGCTGTGAGACATCGTTCTAAATAAATCATCAACGAACCCCATAGCTAGCCGACAAAATTAGCCGTCGGGATCAGCTTGGTCGTGCTTTACTCCATATCACCTTCTTTCTCATTTTTTTGTCCATACATTTTTTGTATTACTCCGATTATTCTCAATTGTGGAATTATAGATTATCGATATGTTATGATTTATTCTAGGTGTTACAGTTAACTCCCCACTCTACACCTCAGCTGGAATCAGGTTCTTTAATTTCAGGTGCCGACGGGGAGTTCAAATTACGAAGTTACTCAAAGAGAGGCTATTCGGCTTAGACCTTTGGGGAGACAATTTGAATCACACTGAACTCTAGTCGGGATGTTCCGCACTTTCTATGTCCGTCGGCAAAAACTGTGATTCGGTTTAATTCCCTGTCTGGACTTTTTAATAACGGAACCGCTCCTTCTACGTCACCAAGATGGACTCCTACTCGGATCTGCGAGTTTAAGTCATCAAAAGCAGCTTGTGCCGATGAAAGCGAAGAAACCCGGCCGGAAAAGAGTATCTGCTTAGTTAGAGTATCAGCTCTTTCTAACTAGTTATTTAAAAATGTATTTGTTTGCACTGCTTACTCTTGTGCTGGTCGCACGTGACGTTGGGTATTGTAGTTGCGGCTTGAATGGGTTAATCTAGACATAGTCAACGTTAGACTACTTCCGATTCAACCCCTTTGACATCATGATTTGTTTTTCGGCTGATTTATGGTCGTCCTTTAGGCACTCAGTAAACAAAAGAATGTTGTTAATTTCTCAGTTATTATCTGCGGGTTGATAAGTAATTCAGATGATCAATCAATTTAGCTCAACCAAATATTACACACAGTCGGCTTGGGCTGAATGACTACTAAAACAAACTGACCTTTTGCCATTCCTCCTCCTTCTCTTCGTGGCATACACAGTTCCCAAGTGACTCATATTCCTCAAAACTGGTAGGGGGTTGCACCAAAGGGCTACACACACACGACACACATATAGATCACGCAAGCTAACCTCTCACGAGAGCATCGAAATACATGCAAACTAGTAGTTTATTATCAAACTGTGCATGTTCATTCGATGATTCTCAGTCATGCAACTACGGTAAGCCAGAAGCCCCGAGACTCGCAAAGGTAGACCGATACACCTGAGCGAAATATCAACAACCGTCTTTGATAAATCGTTAATACTGCTGCAAAGGCGGAGCCAGCCCGGAAAAGACCGCCCCGTCAGCCAATCAGCGAGTCGTGTTCCAGCAGTTTCCATATAAGTACTGTGCTGGACGGAACTGTACGCCATGGGAAAGTGAGGAGGGGCTACGAGTTATGCGGTACAGTTGATTGTTTTTTTCCCTATCGGAAAATCACAGTAGGTTTTGTTTGATTCATTGACATGGAGACGGACTGGCTTTTTTGATGGTTGGATTATTCCCACATTATTGCAGGAGGAAATGTCGTGGTTTTCGGGACAATGGGCGTTTACTTGAAAGATACAATTCAGAATGTCATCAAGTTCCGTTTCAAGAGAATTAAATCAGGATGTATGTCATACTTGTTCATGGATGCCTCAAACCGCTCGTTGACATGACAACGATGAAATTCAACTTGACGTATTCAGCTTCCAGAAGGGAAAATTCGAAGAGAAACCAATGCCTGCTAAAAATTAGTCATCAATGAAAGGTCCATTTTGATCGAGATTGTGATTCCCTATCATGAAAAAACGACCCTTCTTCAAGTATAACAAAGATGCTAAGTAGAATGTTTGATTACTTCCACAGCTACTGTATTTAATTAGTTTGAGTAATCTTCCCTGTCATGTTTGACGAGTACCACCTCGTTCTGTCGAGTATTTTCGGTATTTCTTATATCCACGATCTGAGTATTGATAAAAGACAAGTATTTTCTAAAACACTTGACGTAGGGTATTTAGTTCCAAAAGTGAAAATCCGAGGAGAAACCTCGGATTCAAGTGCCTGCTAAAACGTAATCATCAATCAAACTTCCAGTTTCATTCCCTGTCCTGAGAAAATACGACCCTTCTTAAAGAAGAGTAGCACTCTACAACGTCCCATAAAGACCCCAAGTAGCATATTTTGTTTTTAACGTTTGAATGTTTTTAGAAAGAACGAAAGAACGAGCATCAATGCAACCTATGATAATTCGTTTCGCCTGGTTACAGACTGGCGATGGCCCTTGTCAAGTGGGGCCGAAAAATCGCTAGAACAACTTAGTTGACTTATCAACTTAGTGCCACCACATATTACTCGCAGTCATTACATGGAATTGCAAGATTTGATAAGTCAGATATTTGGGCGAAAGTAAGGGGCCCAAACTAAGTGACTTTGCAATATGATCAGAATTGGTTAGTATTGTTTTTTTTTATTTCGTTTTACTTTTCGCTCCATTCATTCATTATTTCGTTCATTCGTTTCGTATATCATTAATTCCTCGATTCATTCTTTCGTCGAAATTCGTCTTTCCACGACATCTAGACCCCGGCGCCGCGCCGAATATCGGTGGCGTTACGCTGAAATTTAAACAGCTAAAACGCGCCCACGAAACGGTGGCGAGCAGATCGCTGACGATGATACATCGGCGGCGGTGATTCGCTTGTGTGTCGGCGCCTCCGTACCATTTTTGGTACATTGTTGTGCTTGTGATGTACTACGAAAATCATTATACAGTTCTGACGAAATTGTCATTGAGCGTACAAAAATAGAAAAAACGAGATTTTCGGGTTTGTTTCCTTAATCAGCCAGTTATCCCTCTAAGATGATGTGCGAGGGATAAACAAAATGTCGGATAATTCGGTTGCACTTCCGGCAAACCGTCCATTTTCCGACATTTTATTTATCCCTCCTACATTATCTTAGAGTTATAACCAGTTGATCAAGAAAAAATCCCGAAAATCTCGTTTTTTCTATTTTTGTTTGCAATGAATGGTCAGCTTGGCTTCAAACCTTATATTCATTGAGCTTTACACTCCGGAGTTTATTTTTGTGCTACAGATTCTGCGAAGAAGGTAAGCATAAATTGTATTCTGGTAAGTACTTCCGTCCAACGCATGGCACCGAAGATGAATTCAGGCTAAAGATTTTTTATTCGAATTTTTGCTTGAACTTGTTCTAAGAGACTTAATGTTGCCCGATGCCCAAGCCAGCCTTCAAATAAGATAATTCAATCCCTCAACTCAACGTCGTAATACCAACCAAGTTCATGAACACATTTTTCTACCAGCTAGACAGTGACATTTCAGTAAAGCAGCCACTGCAGTCAGGTCAGGCTCCAGTCGAGGTGTTTCTAGGTTCTTACTGATGAGTAATGGAGTAATTGGTGAGTAATTGGAGGATTGTATTGTAAAAGAAATAACAAACATGAACTAGTTTATGTCGAATAAACAAGTGCCTAACAGTCCGTCCGTCGTTCGGCAGTTGCTTCCAGAGGATCATAACCCGATTTTAGGAGAAAATATGGGCTATACCCCTTTTGAGGCGATTTTATAACTTTTCAGGGTCCTCAAAACAGCATGCAAAATTTTAGCATGTGTTTATTTTAAATGCAGAACAATTATTCCAAGGGTTGGAATCCTAGCTTTCCTACATATAAATCTTTTGCACAAGTTTCATATCTGTTAAAACTTTCGGAAGCTAAAATAACTGAAGAACGACCGGATTTGAGGTTCTAAAGTGCGGGAAACGCCGATCAGTCGGCGGCGCGCCCTTTTACCTATGACCGCCGCTGACTCTTCGAACCGGCGTGGCGTCGGGGTCTAACGACAGCGTCCCGCCAAGCTTCTTAAAGTTTAACTGTAAAGGGATGAGGTAGAACAATCTAGTTACCCATCACTTATTCATTTAAATAGGCTTGAAGTCCCGATGAAAATGCGTTACTTCGTTTCTCTTCTATTCACGAATAATCGATTTTTAAAAAGTGGGCTTTCCCCGTCGGATTTGTCGTACCTCTATGCGCTTGTTTGTGTTATATGCTTGACGAAAAAGATTTATGAAAATATGTGTATTCAGGCACAAAGCAGTCATCACTAAGCTCACAACTGACAACGGAAAAGTCGGATTTGGTTAGAGATTCAAATTTTCCGCGTCACAGTAGAATCTCCGCTGTGGGGACGGCCGTAGATATTCTGAACGTCCCTATTAGAGCAGATAGTGGAAAATTGAAAAATCACTTAGCAAAATATGAATAACTCGTGTATTCAATTAAAGGATACAAAAATAAGTTGGCTTTTCAGTTAAACTTTAAGCAAAAGAAGCTCAGCGACGAAAACAATCCGAAAACAAAACAATAAAACAAAAAAGATAGGAGCTTGTGAGGTCATTTTTTTTTTCGGTCATTTTTTTTTTATTTGCGTATCCTCTCTTTTCACAAGTGGGAACGAGAAGTCACTCCCGAAAACTACAGCACTCAACTTGGGTTAGAGATAATTTCTTTCTGACCATAGTAATTCCTTTACGGAATGCTATGACAGAAGACACTGTCACCAGTAAAACCTCCGAATCCTCCAAGAAGCAGCTGGAAAAGGACTGGAAATCACAGCCCTGAAGGGGCTGTGAAGTGGGCCGGGGGAAAGGGTGTACAGCAGGTGTCGGGGAGTGGGTAACCCTTCGTTGCGCTCCTGAGTAGGCCATCTGAAAAATTCTAATTCTTGTTGCCTGCAAGTGCAATTAAGGTAATTCCAAGGTAATTTTCTTAGCCTACTCCCCTAAAGCATGTAGTTCTAGCGCTTAAACTGAGCCTACTTGCTACTGGCACTCATGGCCAGTATTTCCGCTGTCTCTCCCGTTCTGGCGGACCTGGTCAGGCGAGATTTAGCAACTACGTTTCTGTCATTCTGGCAAGCTCTAAACATACGGCTGACATTCGGACAAGCCTAAAGCATACGACTGAGAGTACGATTCACTTAGGCATTGGGAGGTTGTCGCCCTTTATTTAAAGGATTTAGTAGCCGTTTACTTTTCCGAAGCCACCACCTAACTTAAGATTTTTAAAACCGGATTTTGGACTTCTGATGATCTCTAGGCCTACCGGGGTTTTCGACGTTGAAAGTGGACCAGAGCTCGAGATAAGTACGTACATTATGTACTGATATTGGGGTTCGGTATACTTATACCAAATAATTTCGGAAAGATATTCCTGATTTGGCGTAATTCCAAATATTCCGGTTATTATACCGAATAGTTACGGACTGAACTGATATTCGGTATAATTTCCCCCAAAGTTAGAACTTAGTTCGAGATGAGATAAGATAACTACCGATTCCCGGCTATTAAACCGGATATATTATCTAATCCCGACAATTATACGAATAATTATGGATCTATAACCTATTCCGGATTCCGTATAACTACCGAATTCCATTAACTATACCAAATAATTCTACTATAAAAAAATACCGAATAATTTTACGAACTTTTCGGCCTTCCGCTGCTGCACCCCCTCACCCCGTTGCGACGCCCCTGCTATCTATTGTTCTCATCATTTTGTAACTATTTTTAACATCATTTTTCTGCTCTCCTTACTTTCCAACTTCCTTTACCCCCAGAGATATCACCCCTTGCGCCATTCGTCTCTTCACTTGATTCTTGTTCATACCCAGCCAAAACACTTGACAGGGGGATCTATCTAACTGATACCGCGAGGTGGGGGTAGCCACTGCGGGTATTGATCCTGTCAGTTATAATGGATTCCCTGCCGAGATCGAGTCCAAATATCCATCAATCAGCATGTGAAATATCGAGGATTCACGCAAGCGATATCGAATTATTTGGGACTATCAGATCCGATAGCCTGCATACTATTTGGGAGCAGGTCGATTTGCGGTTTGGTGTAGATGGAAAATGATCGGATGAAACTTGCAAGTCAGCTTAGCATAGTAAACTACCTGTTTATAACCTTAGCAGCTTAGTCGCATTGAACTAGTTTCCCACGCTCATTTAGAAGGGCATTTTTTTGCCCGAATTTGTCAGTTTTCGTCTTGCTTGGTGGTATCAACTATCGAAAGTCCTACTTATGATAGTAATCCATTCTACTTCAGTAATATTTCCATCCACTCTCGTTCCAGATTCTTCAGTTCATAAGTGTATCTCACGTCCTATATTAGCAATACACTGATTATCACGCTTGCGACGTTTGTTCTCTTGACGTGACGTACCATACGCCTGATCACTGTTTCCGGGGAGTTTATTCGTCAGAAGACCGGTTATAAAGTTTTGCCCAGATTCTCAGACAAGCCAAGGGACATGGAGAGAGCCTAGAAACAGCCGGAGTCGGGTTAATTTTCTGTAATAATAGCTTAGTTGTATAAAGTGGTCAACTCTCCCAGAACATCTGAGCAGCAACACTATGTAGTGCTAGGTGTCCTTTAACATGTTATTTTGTTGTATTGCATTAGAAAGATTGAAAAGTAATTTACAACCAATTTGAGTGTTTGTAGTGTTCTGTTCCATTTTGTTCACATCTGGTTTGATTCTTTGCCTCGCTAATGCCATAGAGAGGTGAACACGTGATCTTTCTTTGCTGCATTACTTTCGCCTTATTCCAGTTTAACGCTCCAAGTGAACTAGTTTCTATTAGCCCCTCATTGTCTCATATTCAACTCTTGTGTAGGCATAGTAAACAAGACCAAAGGTTTCAATGGGATCCCAAACATTTAATTTTTTATCCAGACAATTGCGTCTCATAGACATCCGGTCTTCGCCAGACTCCTTGAACATTTTTACTATTAAAATTAGAAACAGATTAATGTCAATGGTTCGTCATCTTCAGTTCAGGTAAGAATTCAGCCTGTGTGTCTACCCATATACGTCATATCTACTTTGACGAAACTGATATAAACTTCCTGCCTTTTTTCTGCCAAATGTCCGGTTTCGGCCGGATTCCCGACGAACCACTTGTCCGGCAAAAATCTAAACCTCAAAACGAATTCAGCATTATTATCTCCTTACCACCATGTCGAAACTCAAATCAACTGCAGATAAATCTTTTTAAAATTTTCCGGTTTCCGCCGGATGCCGGGCGAACTATGTGTCCAAAATTTCAGATGTGACATTCTAAGCCCTCTAACGCTCCCGACGAGTGTTCGTGTATCATGCTGTTGTTGCGTAAAACCGGTTATCT
Source organism: Branchinecta sandiegonensis (assembly GCA_030848855.1). Lineage (NCBI taxonomy): Eukaryota > Metazoa > Arthropoda > Branchiopoda > Anostraca > Branchinectidae > Branchinecta > Branchinecta sandiegonensis. The sequence continues at coordinate 24,595,539 of JAUPMV010000001.1, read as the reverse complement.
GAATTTTGCCGAGTTTTTGCTAGAAGTCAATGGGCCTGGGAAAAGGCTTAATACAGCCAAAGCCGTGAATAATTTGTTCAAAAGCAGAGTCTAGTTTAACAGTACTCAAATGCTCAAATAGTTTAAATACTGGAACATAAACACTAAATAGTGCGAGGTCTGCTTTCAGGATGATAATTTTTTGGTTTTGCTCGGAAAATTAGTCTGCCGCACTTAGGTTTGCCCCACTGCTGATCCTTCATCCGTCAAATGCAGCTGGCAGCGGTGATGCTGAGCCCGTAAATCTCTGGTCGAAGCCGGACATATTTAAGGGGAGATCAGTCAGGGTCTGGTTCCGGTCAGTGGGCTCACATCTGTAGTATAATCGCCCTTTTATGGGCAATTTGTGTCAGTTCTCTCTCTCGTCTGTCCCCCAAACGGATAAACATGAACATCACCCCCCGCAGGGGTTCGTTGGAAGGGATGCCACAATATTTGTCAGCGTTGTTGATATGATATAGTTTGTTTGACGTAATTCTTTGTTTCGAACTCATTCTGTCACGTCATTGTTTATTTCAATCAACCCACTGATGAGAAACGCGGCAGAGGCTGTAAAACAAGTATAGTGGAACTTTTTGTTATGCTATTTTAAATTAGGATCTAGATACTCGGAGCATGCTCCCAACTCCGGACTAACTTTCTTACGTTAGATCGATCCACGATGCATAAGTGTGAATTGTTCACAAATACCTGTACAGTACCGGCTAATTGAATGAACAAACAATACATAAGAAAGCACTCATTGGCCGTTGCCCGAAAATATAAGACTGTCAGATGAACAAAATATTTTTAAAAGGCTCTAAAAAATACTTGTTAACTGACAATTATACTCCGCTCTTTAATTTTATTTGTGATTTTTTAAGACTGGTTAAAAGATATGCATGCATAGCTGTTTTTATCTATTTGTTATTTAAAAAAAAGCTTGTCGCTAAGCAATGCATGCTTTGTAATGTATGTAAGCTTTATCGTCCTTGTCCTAATGTCTCGTCATTGGTGTGTGTGCCCGTCTGTGTTCAGTTTTTAAGGCCTTAGGTTAGAATTTTATTGTCTATCTACACACGCACATATGTAATAATATAACTTGTGATACCTGCAACAGAGATGGGCGAATCCGAATCCGGATTCGGATTCGAATCCAGGATTCGTCCTTTTGGTCGGATTCGAATCTTCTGCTTGTCAGGCCGGATTCGGATTCAGACTCGGATTCCAAACCCTCAATCTTACGAATCCGCTCAAATTCCTCGACTTCAACCTTCCAGTCTCCGTTTTCCCAATTTTTACACAGTGTGCTTAGGCAATCCAACTTTTCCGTCTCCACCACCAACCATCCTCAGTAATCTATCACGTTATCTAATTACCTTAGCTATCAGTGCTTTTTGTCACCTCTGATTTTAAACCATAAATGATTTGATTTTTAGTTAAGGTCGGATTAGAATCTGGATTCGGTTCCGGATTCGAATCCTCAGCATGAATGGTGGATTCGGATTCGGAATCGGATTCGTACCTAGCCCTGGATTCGGATTCGAATCCTTTCAAGATCGGATTCGCCCATCTCTGACCTGCAAGCGTTGAAAACTAAAGAAGCCTAGCCGTATCTCCGAGCTCAGGGGCGGTTTGATGGGCTTGGGCGTCGGAGGTCACTATATCAAAATACACGACTGGCAGATGTCCGGCCGGCGGTTTCAAGTAGAAACAAAAGCCAAGTAACACAACACCACGTGCGGGAAATGTACGGATTTAAAGAAAACAAAGTTAGTATTATACGGTTAAGTTGAACGTCATTCGTAATAAGAGGAATTCACTTCCGCAGTAGCCCGACTAGCAGCAGAATGAAAATGAGCGAATCATGCGAAATTTCCGAAGTAAGCTATGACTTTTTCTATGACTGTCTCTGTTGAAGGCAAATCCAGAATTATTTGAGACATTTAGCTAGATAATCGACCCTTTCCGAAAAAGATCATTCAGAGAAAAACTTGAAACAGAGCAGACTTGTTCTGAATTTATAATTAAAAAACACGAAATAAAAATCAAACGAAGCGTTGCAAAAATCAGGCCCGTCATTACATCTTCTCTCATTGCTGACGAAGTCGATTTATTTTAAACGTCGAACTCTAGGAAAATTCTTATCACCAAATATTTTCTGTTAAAATACAAAGTATCTTTTCATGAAAACTAACACATTCTTGAAAAGGTAGGCCACAAGCAAAATCACCCTGACTTTTACTTGAAACGAGAGATATTGGTACGCAACAGATCGTGCCAAAACTTGGGTTAAAACTTTGCGCTGCAGGAAAAAATTCATGATTTGACAAACGTCTTTTGTCGGTCACGGAAGCTCAAATTTGACAACCGTACTTCTAATTCTGACAAAATATGATTAAAAAATCTCTTCATATCCGAATGACTAGAAATACACCGCTTCTTTATGTCAATCTGGCAAGTTCGAACACGCGACTGAGAATCATCGTCATCATCATCATCAATTTCTTAAGTCTCAAACGCTCGAAAATCCTGATCCGCCTGTGTCCAAGCTGACGACAACCCAGTTTCTTGGTAATCTTGAACTAACCTTACTGACTTTTTCCAGGCGCACGCCCCCCCCCCCCCCATTTAGCTTTCTTGGGTGAGCGCCCAGTTTAGCTGAATTTGTGTGGTCGGTCACACTACGAGCGCCCACTTTAGCTCAATTTTTGTGGTCGGGCGCGCTGCGGGCGCCCACTTTAGCTTTTTTCCTTCTTCGAGGGGCGGGGGGGGGGGGGGGTGCTACCACCACCACCCCATAGCGACGCCCCTGACTACATTATATATTTGTATATGGTTTAGATTTACCTGTAATTAAACATTTATTATTGACATTATCTGTCTACCAAACGGGAAAATGGAGGAATGAAACACAGGAATGGCTGTATCTGTTGTTCTTCCCATACAAAGAGGGTAATTTCTCTTGAAAGGTTAATAACATTACTGAAGACGACTTTGTTTATTTTCTGTGGCTGAACTACAGTGAAAATTACCTGTGCAGTGCTATAGGCTTGCTCGAGTGAATTGACAGCTGTAAAACTTCGAGTCGTATTTTCTCACTTCGTAAGCAACTCATTTGCAGTCGTAAAACTCAAATTATTGATGCAAATTACTTCTAAATTTTCACAGCTCCTAGCTAACCATAGTGAAGGGTGAATTATTTTTTACATGGTATAATCTGCCCATGTTCGCGAGATGAAACAGAAGCTGTGATCTAATTCAGACAAGATTGCTAGTAAAAGAACGTGTAGTGTCGGACGTAGCAGTTGTTGAGAAGTTTGCCGCGAGCAGATGAAAAGCTGGCTTTTTTTTTGTTTAAACGAATAAGGCTAAGTTCTGAAGCTGGTTTTTAGGCACAGACGCATTTTACTGTTTTAAAGAGTTTAAAGTTTAACTGAAAAGCTAGCATGGCGAATCTAAATAGCCTACAGAAAATGGCAGCAGATCTTTGTGAACCATTAAAAATGTGTCCGTGTTTGTACAGATGGGACAACGAAATAGGCAAGGGGTTGCCCACCCCCCGGCACCTGCTGGACAAACTTTCTCAACACCGGCCGAAACCAGTGGTACCGACCATGAATTAAGCGATTCCGCTTCTATGCGGACTGATTTTAATGTACGACGTGGCAACCTGTGTTGGCTGGTGTCAACCCGCGCATTTGCTGTAGAGTTTGTTTGTAGACTAAAAATCGAGGGTGTCGAAACCCCTCGAACATAGGTATTTTTTCGTTTAAAGTGTTTTAATTATGTAGACTGGTTAGTTTTTGTTTTAAAAGTGTTTTTTTTAGTTAGTATATTAATTATGTAGCACTTGAGCAAGAGGCAGCAAGTACCATGCAAATTGGTTGGTTTAAAAAGAATTCTGCAGGACAGGACAAGCTTTGAACAAAAATTGGCTTTGTATGAACTGTGAGAAGATATGGCAGAGTTAAGCACTAGTCACAGAAAAACGGACAGACCAGCGATTCCATCGGCAACCCTTACTCTTGTTTGGGAACTCAAAAAGACGCTCTGATCACAAATGTTTCCGACAATTTCGTCTCCAGCTCCATTCATAATATACCATTTCTCTAGTTTGTGGGAGGGCGCACTATTTACCGGGGTCTTCGGATTTGAAAAACTTTTAAAGCTAGAATTTCTAAGGGAAATAGTCGATGCGGCTCTCAACTTATTATGGCCTTAGGCAGCCTAAGGTAGCTAGAAGCTACTGCCAGTGCTTCGCTCTCTCCGGTATTAATGCTAAAATAATTTAAAGCACGAATTGTCAGTTTCTAGGATTCGGCAGAATTTCTGAGAGAATCGGTAAAAATTTTGTCTCCCCAACCCCCAACGAAAATTCACTTGCGACGCAAGATAGTATAAGTGAATGTTCACTTAATCAGTCTTAAGTGTTTGTGAAATAATGATAAAGTATTTTATTTTTTTGATTTTTAGAGATTGTTGGTTAGATATTTTATGGGTCGAAGAGCCCCGAAGAAGGGAACATATAAAATATAATAGAGGAAACCTATGGATGAAGGGCTCCTTGAAACAGGAAGATCAAGTTTAATTTCAAATAGGTTTTAAAGGAAATTAAAATAAACTGCCCAGAAATCGACAAAAATAAAAAATGATATCTAGACCGAAAGGAAATTTAAAACAGATCTTACAATTTGAAAAGTAAATACCAGTATTGTAGTTTAAAATCTTAAAAATACTTGTATGCAAATAGTGAAAATACGAAAATAACAATTATGAGTAGAAATTATTAAAGAAAACTTTTCGACTGTTAAATGGAAATTAATATTTTTTATTGTAAAATGGAAATTTGAAGAATAATTAAATAGTTGAAATAGAGGTTGAGTTTAAATTTAAATTTGTATAATTATTTTTTTTTGGAGTGAGTCTAACAGAGTAGGTCTGAGATCCGACATTCTAATTACACATTAATCATTCACTTAAATAGGCTTGAAAACCCGGTAAAAATGCGTTACTTCGTTTTTCTGTCATCCGCAGATAATCGATTTCATCAAATGAACTTGTTCTTTCGGATTTGTGGTACCATATTTGCTTGTCCGCAGTACACACTATTTGAATAAATGTCCCTCTACGTTTGAAACATTTACCAATTAATGTAAGCCATTGCCGAAAACTAAAATAAAAATGCATGATTCCTTGCAAGACATATCTTAACATATGTTCCTACTTCGAAAAGGCGTAAATTTTCCGAGCTTCACACATGTCTCACTGGAAATGCAGGCCTTTGTTGAAATTCAAATTCTCCGCGTCCCGGTGAATTCTGGGCTGTCGTGCAGGCAGCGAACACTCTCAATGTCATTACTAGAGCCCCGGGTGAAAAAACACAAATCACTTAGATGGGTCTCAATGTTCAGTGTATTCAAATATCAAATGTAAAAATAAGCTGACCTTTCAGTTGAATTTTAATGAGATAATAACTTTTCTCCAACAGGTATCTAATGTACATCTTCCTATGTCCCATTGGTAGTTATATCACGAAAATAAATTTTTTGGAGGTTGATACGAAGCCGTATCAACCTCCGCAGAAGTTCGTCGAGCACTTTTCCTCAACTACTGAAAGTAGAACCTGATATCCAAAAATTCAATAAAAGACATCACTTTCAGAATGAAAAACAAGAAACACTAAAAAATATACAGAAAAAAAATGTTAAAAACATTATAGAAAAAAAAATGTTCAGAAACTGGAAGACTACGTTGCTTTCCTAGCCTCTTAAAAATCACATTCTCACTGAAAATGCAACTTGTCAACTGAACAACATGACTTCCAACTTACTTCAACTTATGTTCCTCTATTCTCGAAAAGGCAGCTATTGAGCAATTACAACAGTCTTTTTCTTGATTTATTCTGATCAGACAGTCCATAACAAAAACTCCAGTGTTGCCACTTTTTCTGATAATACCTAAGACTTTTGGCCGGAAAAAACTATGACATTTTGGCACCTACGAAACTAGGTCCTTTCCACCAACTATTATCGAGAAATCTTGCTTAAACAATCAATCAAGTTTATTATCCAAATAGCTTGCAACTAGAAGAGGAATAAAATCATCTTCATAATTACACGCGTCAACTTTTATGCTCCATTTCTATATTTACTGGTAAGGAACCGGTCACAGACTTCTTGCTCGCTTTGTCGAAGAAACGAACATGTATGACAAATCGCATAAGGCTGCGACCAGTGGCAACACCGGTTTAAGCTTGATTAATTATATCTATCTAAGAGCCCGCCGCTAGATGGCATCTGCTTCGCCACAACTGAAAACAGATGGTGTTGGATGAGGTTGTATTGTTGTAAAACAAAAAATGCCCCGGTCACAACAGTAGTTATTGTCAAATTTCTACAGTCGGCTAGGGTTGCTATTTCATTAAGCAAAAATTCCCTACAAAAGTAGCAAATAAGTATTATCAAAGAAGACAAAAATTATGTTCGAAAAGGTTATAATACTTAACATACCTCCATCTCAATTGATATCGGAATAACAAGCTCGAAGGCCATTTAAAAATATCAACCTCGCTGCGCTCGGCAGATATTTTTCATAACCTGCCTCGCCTTCGGCTCGGACAGGTTATTTTCAATAGCCGTCTCGTTGTTATAATCCGATAGCAACCTCGATGTTGGAAGTTAACCTTTAGTAACGTCAGAATGGCGGAGGAGTCGTAGCCCAAGAAGTAAAAAATAGGAAAAAAGTAAGAAAATATGCTATGCGGCTTTAAAAACAGGCACTAATTATGCTTTATTTGCGTTGGTTTTGTGTTTGTCATTAGTTTTGTGGGGGGTACCTAGTCCTCCGATTCTGCTCAGTATTAGGCGATGGTAAGGGTCTAACATCAGTGATTTTTTTTAAAGAAAGTATGGACCTTTTTGATTGGATTGATGAATGTGACGGCAATAAAATCAACTACCTGCGAAGTGTCCTTTAAGGCTAGCAAACTACTTCAATAATCAACCTGCAGACGGATAATCTCATTATCAAGCATCCTTCAGAGCACATGTGCCTCGAAGCCAAATACCCCTCTCCTTCCACGTCTGTCATTGGTAAGACACATAAAATAGCGTATCTTATTAATACTGGAATTATACTCATGCATATCTGATCGGAAAAACAAAATACATAATTACAATTGTGTCATGTGTTCTGAGTGACATGAACTGAAGAAACCTGCGTTACAAAAAGTCGTAAGTCTTAAGTTATAATAATAGACTTCCGAGGGGTTGCAAACTAGTAAACAAGTTCTATTTCCCTTCACACATCATCGCAATTTTCGACAGTCAAAGCTAACATATTTAAAGTTGCTTACTTTAAATAGGCTACCGTAAATTTCTCCTTGTCTTCTCCGTTAGTTTGAATAATACCAAAGCATTAAGTAAATTTAAAGTCAAAGAATCGATGACGAGGCTTTGGAAGAAACATGATTATCTTTAAAACATGACCAAGGGTTTCAATGGGATCGCGAAGGGAATATTTCTTGGACTTCTTTGTCCAGACAATCGTGTCGAAAAAATTCGAGGTATTAGCCAGGTCTCGTCAACATGTCATTTTGAAAACAAAACTGAAGCTCTCGAAATTCCGGTTTTGCCGGATTCCGGCTGAACACCAGCCATGCAGGAAAAGAAAAATAAACTACGCTGACCCAACGTGTTTTCTCCCCTCTATTTCGACACTCTAACCCGACTTCCGACAAAAGCTTTTACTTCTCACATTTTTCCAGTTTTGCCAGAATCCAGACGGGCTACGAAAACAAATTCCATATACGGATTCTGCATGTCTCCTTACATCTAATTCGACAGTTTGTTTAGCATGAACAGAATGCCCAAAAGACCTGTCGTACATTAATCTAAAACACTAGAACTGGATTTAAGGCTACCTGGCCCATCTCTGAACTTGACTTGTACCTTGACCCAAAGGACCCTTAAACTTTCAATAAAATAGCTCAGCTTTTCGAAAGTTTTCGTGCTAACAGACAGACAGACAGACGGGCAAACTTGACGAAGTCGTAGGTATCCCGTAACTGCGCTTTGGGATAACTGCGTTGTGGGAACAATGTATTCCCATTCTACAAACAACATTGATTTCATCCAATGTTCTTTAGGATCCCTCAAAGTTAGTTACGGGATACCCATGACTTCGTAAAGCTTATCCGTCCGTCTGTCCGTCTGTTAGTGTTAGCACGATGACTTTCGAACTTTTTCGTTCAAACTTGCGGAGGAACCTTTGAATCAAAAGTACAAGTCAAGTCTCCGTCTAGTTCTATATTTAGGAGTTGGTGAGAGGTTAAAAAAGGATAGGTTATGAAGTCTTAGGTTAAGCGATGAAACAAGTATTTATTTTCAAGCTAATGTGGCAGCCGATTCAGATGCAAGCAGAAGTTTGGTAAAAGTAAAACTTTATTCCGAAGCCGATTAGAGCGTCGATGTAGAGGTAGGAATGCATGCTGAATCAATACATGAACATTATTTTCTCGCTCGACAAGGGTTTTGCCTAAAATACAAAAAGTTAATTCTGAACTTGATTAATACTGCTTTGATCTGAACGTTGGAATAGATACGTTGAATCCAAGTGTGTTCTTAGTTTTCCTCAGCGGATCAGTTGTTTGAATTTAGACGAGAATTGACATTTCGAGGAGGGGAAGGGCTTAGAAATTTACGGGCTTACCAATAACTGGTAAGTAAGTAGAATTATTCTCCGACAAAATTCGTTGTACGAGGTTACTGTACCTGAGAAACTGGTTATAAAACTATTCGTTATTGCTTCGGATGGATAGTCCGGTCAGAGCCTGGTCAAAACCGGACGTTTACGAATGAACCTGATTGTCTAATTTGGTTTTTGTTGGAAAGTAATGCCTAATGAATCTGTTTAAGTGGTCTATCAGGATGATATGAAATATTTCCCAGGTTCGACAGAGACCGATTGTATAAAAAAAAAACTTTCGCATGCAAACCAGTTAAGGTTCAAGTAGCTCAAGTGCCGATCTCCTGATACACCGCCCTCGACCGGGAGCGCGATGCGAAGTTGGGGACAAATCATCCGACGCTTCCCGTGCTTTCGCTAGATTTCTCTATGTGCCCATTTGAAGCTGGGTGGACTTTTGGCTTGTCTTACTGGAAACGCCATTAACCCTCGCACTAAACCAAACGGTCGGCATCGCCGAGACTCGAACCAGCGACCCTTCGCTTGATAGTTCAGCGCGCCAACCCATTCGGTCACGGACCGACGCCCGATTGACTGCATCAGAAAAATCAACAAGTATTCCACTGTGGGATGGATCGAAACTTTTGGTCTTGTTTTTATTTTTTGATTGCATTTTTAAATTTTCAAGCTGCTACGTAAATTGATTGTGATGTAGTTTTGTCAACAAAAGTAGTAGTGAACTCAAGCGAGAATCCGTAACCTTCGGCTCCATATACCGATGCTCTTAACAGTTGAGCTATCAAGGGGCATGCGAACAAAGTTGGCAAACCACTACAATCGCTAGTTAGAAACAGGATACAGGAACAGTGATCTCGCTAGAGGCAAATTTGTCTAAACAGTTATATTCCCATTATCATGTTTACCCGTTCACAAGCATGCCTAGCCAAGCACGGATGTCTGCACTGTCAGAAGTTTCCTAACAGACAACACAAGGATGCGCGGTTTGGACACTTCGAACACTTGGGATTATTTACTATGATTTTGCAAACGTTATGCATTAAACGTCATGAACAAGTATCTCCAGGAAGAGCCGAAAAACGGCGAAAAAGCATATGCTGACTAATCCGATATGCTGACGACACAGAAAAAGTCTGCAGATGTTTTCCGGGGCTCTTCTTGTATCAATAACATTTTAATGCGTAACGTTTGAAAACATAACAGCTAATATCCTAAGTGTTATCTGTTGAAACTGCGCATCCTTGCGTTATCTGTAACGGAACTTCTGACAGTGTAGGCACGTGCCTAGCACCACCCATGCCAAAGCACAGATTCTTGGGCCGGGCACGGAATTCTGAGCTTTAGAACTCGGTCCATGGCCAAGTTTGGGCACGTGCCTAGGCATTTGTGCTTGGGTAGGAGTACTTGTGAACGCGGCTTTAATGTTAGATACTGATGTGATCATGGAACCGTATGATGGGACTTCAAGGGACTTCGTTAGTCCCTTTGAAAAGTCCCTTGTCAAAGTTCCATCATCACATTCATCACATAATATCACTTTTTTGTGGTCTATACACTCTCAGAAGTTTCATAACAGATTGCGCATAACACTTTCAAGAATAACACCTTTTCACTTAGAAAAAAAGTGTTATGACCAATTAAGTTTATACTACTTCGTGCCCAGATCTCCAACAACACCTTCAATAGGTAAAAATACTACACTGCCAGAAGTTACATAATGACAACAGCAGGATGCGCGGTTTCAACAGATAACACTTTGGGATGTTATATGTTATGTTTCTTTCGTTCCCGTTAGTATTTTGTATTGACAACCTTGCAGCCTCAAGTATCCTATTTATTTGTATATCCCTTACCATTTATGACAATAAAAGACGTATTTTTGGCTTTCTGATCTTGACAGATCCTGGTAGAATAGTGGAACAATAATTCTTCAAATATTGGTACGCAACCTTACGGAAAAGGTTGAGAATCACTGTTCTAGTCTATCTTGAGTTAAACAAAACAACAATAATAATAAAGACAACTAATTTTCAATGGTTAGAAGATTTCTTGCAGAGCTATCATCATTTTCGAAATGACAGTCAGCAATGTATGCAAAATTACTAAATTACTCTATTCAAGCTGTATAATGACGTGTTTTTTGAAGTTCTCAGATTGTCAAGACACACGACTAAAAATTGTCATACGACTATTGTTATACGACCAAAAACTGTGAAGACATACGATTTAAGCAAAAACGGATTAAGCATGTCTCCTTACCTCTTTGTATCGAATAACCGATCAACTTGAAACAAGATCAAAGGTTTCGCTGGGATCCAAAAGGTGACTATTTGCCGGACTTCCTGATACAGATGATCATAAATACATCAATGTATCCTATAAAACATATAAACGGTGACTCATTCCAACTGAATCTCATTTTCAAAAGGGTATGCGGACAAGCGCAATAGGCCAATTCGATCAGTCGTCATTACGTTGTCACATTCTGCCAATTTTATTCCGGTAAATGTCGGATTGGATTCGGTTGCTTGTTTAAAGGACCTGTCTTACCTATAATACCAATGCAACCTACTTCCATAATCACTTCATACGGAAGTTTTTCTATCAGAAAAAACGGTTTTGTAAATTGTTTCCCTGTTTTCGCTACACGTTAACGAGTCTCGGAAAAGGCTTAAAACAGCCAAAACCGTGGGTTATTTGTTGAAGGCACAGCCTAGTTTTAAAGTATCCATGTATTTTAACATACTGTAAGTTGAAGAGTAAATAGTGCGAGGGGTCCTTTAACAACTTCCCTCACCTAATGGGGCAAGACGCCTAGCAGTAGCAGCTCTGCGCAAAGTGAATGCGGAGCTAAAGTAAAAGATCAGGTGACTCCAAGAGGTGAATCGCGAACGTCTATCGAAATGTGCTAACCTTCACTGTATGCTGTCGAGAATTTTCAGTCTTACAAAACAAAAATTCAGTCACTGACTTCAAATTAACTTCTCGCGTCTTAACGTCTATCAAATTTCCGGATTTCGGCAAATCCCGGCAGAATTACTTCTCTGATGAGAAAACAAATTCAGACGTGGATTCAGCATCTATTTTTAATTTCTCATTGACATGAAAAAACAAAAAATTACGTTAGCTAAATTTCCGGTTTGGGCCGGATTCCGGTGAACTAAATTGTCTGGCGACAAAATTGGTTTCAGAGCTAGATCCAGTATATCAGATTACCTGTACATCGACCACTTCATTAGCTTCAAAATATTTTTCGCCCCTTAATCTGAAACCCCTCCCCCACCACTACATATTCAGCTGTGAAGACTATCTACGAACCTAACCTCTACTTTCACCCAAAGGATCCTCACAATAAGTTTGAACCAAACATCTCAAAACCTTTTGAGAGCTAGCGTGCTAACAAACAGATGGACGGACAAACCTGACGAAGTCCCCAACGTTTTCGGATCCCACAAACTTACACTTTCACCGAATTCCCGTTTTCTTCGAATTCGGGGCGAGTTATTTTCGGCAATAAACTAAGTTCAGATATGGATCAACATGTCTCCTTACCTCTGAAATGACTATTTTATTAGCTTTAAACAAACATTGTTTCGCCCTTAATTTGGAACCCGCTTCCCTGTCTCTAAATATAGGTTTATACAGACCATTACGAACTTGGCCTGGCGGGACCTTACCGAAAAACTCCTCACACCATGTTTGAACAAAATATATAAACCCCTTCTCCAATCATCGGGTTATCAGCCGGACAGACGGACTGACAACTTTTACAAAGTCGTGCGTATTCCGTCACCAAAGTTTTGGGATCCCAAAAAGAGGAAGTACAATAAGTTTCGAACCCCTTGTCAGTTTTAGGGACTGGGTTAGGGAAGACAGTTCAATCGCATGACCTCTGGGCGGTGCATTCAGAGGCAGAGAATCGAATTAACGATTATAATGCTTGAGATAATCAAGCTACATTTGAGGAGAGATATAATAGGGCTAATATTTTTTAAATGGCGGATATCAAAAGTATTTTTAAGTGTAATAATCCGTCCGGGAGCATCGTATCGTAATTTGTGTCTCAATGACTGCCATGTTCGGGATGATACTTCTTGTTGGTTAGGATGAGCAAGCAGGAATGCGTAATTAACAGCCTAGCGCCGATTCGAAAAATAAACAATAAACTTCAACCCAATTTTCTCTTTTAGACATTATTTACCATCACAGTAATTTATGGAATTCCAATTATTAGTCATGAATTGTTCTGTAAAGAGTGAAACAATTATGATCTGAATAATACTTGTATGATAGATAGAGAGGTATTTATTAACTGTATAAGCCCTAGAGGGGCTTATATAATAGGGCTAATACAAAAAATACAAAACAATACAAAAAATACAAAATACAGGACTCAGATACAAAAAATAAAACAACAAAAAAATCCAAATAAATAAAAAATTTATAAAAATCAATTTCCAACAATAGAAACCAATAAGCAACCCTTCCTTCCTTCCTAAACCAACAACACCAACAATAATCAAGGTCTCTATTTGCCATACATTTTTAACCAACCTTCCCAATTCTTAATCCCCTAAAAATTCGCATCCCTCAAAATAGCATCCACCCATTCCTCCCTTGTCAAACACCCCGATTATATTTCCTGACCTCAACTAAAAACACATGAAACGCAGTAAATCTTCTTTACTTTCTCTACACATCTTACAAAAGTAGGGACTAACATTCGGCCTCCCCCTTCCCAAAAACCGGGTTCCGATTCTCCCCCCCCCCCCACCAAACATCCCCCCGGATATAACAGCCCCACCACCCCTCCCCCTGCGAAAACTCCCCGGCACCAACGGAAACGCCTCTAACACTTGTAGATAATATCAAAAGTACAGTATGCTTATGTTTCGTATCCTAGTGTTGAATGGTGTGGGGTCAAGACAATTTTCCCGCGCGTCGGTTCACACAAAGGTAAGTTCGCCTGAAAAACCTGTCACTAAGCCAAAATTCTCCGACAGTTCATTATGAATCTTCGTATTAATAATTCTTTCTTGGTTTCACTCCACACGTCAGTTGATCCACGAAAATCCGTCAATTCGACCGCACGACACTTTCTCCACGCGTCAGTTTGTCCACGGGTCAGTTGGCTCACCGTCAGTTCGTCTACCGTCAGTATTAATTAGTATAGTGCGTGACTAGTGTGCGGGTGATATATTGCGCACTCCTCCTGCACTCCTCCACCCGAACTGTCCTTTTATGGAACTGCCTCTTTGAACCAGCTGTCACCATTATATGTTAGCTTTTTATGTTTTTCAGTCGTTTCGCGTAAACGTTTTGTAGACAAAAAGAGTCAAACATCGCCGAAAAAGCATCTGCTGACTTTTGTGTTTGTTATCATGATCGGAAGAGTCAGCGGCTGCTTTTCCAGCTCTTTCTGGCCATGCTTGTTATGCATAAGGTTTTAGTCATAAGCTTGAGAAGCATCTAACATCTAACATCCTAAGTGTTATTTGCTGAAACTATGCATCCTTGTGTTATCTGTTATGTAACTGCAGAGGGATTGCAGTCTGTTGAAAAGGAAACAAACGCAACATAATTCTGACCATTCGAGTAGCCAATTTTGTAGAAGACGCGCCGAATTCTCGTACAGAGTTTTTAGCAAGGAAACAGAAAATGCCATTTTTCGACTAGCTGCCCGTCACGCAAACGTATGTAGTGCCAAGAGTATCTGCCGTGACCAAACAGTTTTAAAATTCAGCCACAGAAGAATGTCACGATTCTCAGAGCGACCTGAGCCCTCTGCGTGATAACTAAGAAATGCATTTTTCTATGAATTACATGCTTTCGTGTGTTGATTGCCGACAGGGCGAACATAAAATCAGCTGAAAGCAAAAACTGATAGCACGGGTGCTTTAACGATATTTTGCTCACCAGTTCGGGTTAACGAAACCTGTTACCAGTATTAATACTGTTGGGATACGACCACAATATATTATAGCAGTCCTTTTGAAGCCTTTAAACGTAGTGGGTTTACAATTGCCAACAACCCTCATAAAACCGTAACACGCAAAATACGCACCAAACAACTAGAGACAGTGATATGTGGACGAAATTCCCGACTTAATAACTGCCTTGAACTCATTCTAGCAAACTCTAAACATACGACTGAGAGTACGATTCTCGTAGGCTGGGGGGTGAGTTACCCCTCACCCCCCTTGAAGCGCCCGCGCCCACAAGAAGGCAGTTGTGCCCAGGTTTTGTTTGACATTTTCCCAACTTTGATTTCTAGAATGGATCGACTTTCACATTTTTGTAACCGCAATTTTCAAACCGAAAAATATCAAAACACATGTCATTTTAACTGACCTTGATTCAACCTCGTCAAAGCAAAGTCTAGTACACGCCTAACCTAAAAAAAGAACTGTCACTTTGCAAATGCCCTGCAGCCTCGCCCGGTGCGGTCACAAAAAGTAGATTTACCGTTTATGAAACTTTAATAGCCTAGCGCCTAGCTTTAGACATTTTGATGCGTAGGGGGCGTTCCCAAAAGCACTAATTTTGGGGAGAGTCTGATTGAACTGTCCGTCATGCCGGCTCTGTACAAACAGATATGCCTCTGGGAACTTGTAATTAAAACTTCGTACTAAATTCAGTTCTTACTAAAGTCTATCTCCTGGTTTAATTGGGTGCACATACCGTCTGTGGTAGAAACTCAAATTGATAAGCTTCAATGAGCTGATCTCAGTTAATTCGCGGGATAGTTCTAGAAACACCTCAGGACAAATGGGTGCCTGTCTGTTAAACTGGGTGGAGGTCCCAGCTAGGACCTATGGTTGTACAAATTAAGTTCTTACTCGAGTTTTTCTCCTGGACTTTGTTATGTTTTTATGTGTTGTAGTTCTTGTCAGTTTATTTAAATGGCCGTTGGCTGAAATAAAGGCATATTATAGAGCGACCAATAGCCACCCCACTCCCCCTTCCACCCTACTTACCGTAGTTACTGTGCATGATATCACGGATCGTGGCTTCTTGGCGTCAAGGCTGGAACGAATTTTCCTATTTTCGGCAAAATATCGTGCCGCGGGCTGATCGGGTCAATCACGTCCAGAGATAGTAGTTACCATGCTAACTACGCTTCCGAGCGTGGTAGGCAAATAGTTACTGTTAGCTAGTATTCCGAGAAGGCTGGAACGGTCAGCGTAGTATTCTTTCATGAGGTTGGAACGAAAGTAGTAGCTAATAGTTACTGTTGTTAGAAGGGTATTGATACTACGACTCAAAATGGACGGATCACAACGGACCGTCTCAAATCGAGTAGCTAAAACAGCAGCCGCGTTGGAAATGAAATCTTAGCACTAGTTTTCCTCCACAGCAATTTCTAAGAAGTAATGACCCAAAAAAGGATATTGATATATTTTTTCTCGAACAGGTATATAAGGCATATCGTCCTACGTACCACAGCTAGTTACCCGATGAAAAATTTATCTCAAATTAGTACTATGAAGTAGTACGAAAAAGTTGCATGCGGTACTAACGATGCTACTACATGCTTCTACTTCAAGGCTACCGTGTTACTGCATACTACTATATGCAACTATTAGCAAGACTGGATGCTACTATGGCAAGACAGGGTGCTACTAGATACTACTACATAAGATTGGCCCAGTCTGAGGCACATTAAATGATAGTATTCTTTGCTATTACATAGTATTACATGCAACGTTTTCGTACTACTACCATACTACTACGCAGGCTACACATTTTTCATCGGGTATATTTTGGCAATGTTCACTGACTTTCGTCGAGTGATAAGATTACTTTAATATCTACCACTAGATAATATCCACCTCGACAAAAAATGTTTCTGTTCGACAAAAAGCAAAGCTAGTCTCTAAAAAGGTACTCTGAAAAAAATCAGACGAATGAAAGATTAACGCAGAGTAAAAGTAAACACACAGTTAATGGTTCTGTTCGAAAAAATCAAAAAAATTACAACAGTTAATCCTCCATCTCGCTTGATTCCGGAATAACAATCTTGACGGCCATTTTAAGAAATTAGGAAGTCCCGAAGTCCCTTAAATGATTAAGTTTTTGTTTTGCTAAATCACCAAAAAGGGGCACCAAATCGGTCAAATAGTCTAGAAGCCGCGGATCTTTACGTCCGCCCACCAGCAATCCTTGTTTGAGTAAAAGTTCAAGTAAAAGTTTTGTCTGAATTCGTTAAAGTGTCGAAATAGGGGAAAAAAAACATGAACACAGAACACAATAGGTTTTGTTTCGGAAATCTTGTGATGGGCGTAGATGCCGAAAGGGTGGACGGAATTTGGGTAGGCAGAACGCCCTAGTTTGACCATTGAATAAAAAAAAATCCAGCGAAAAATTGTCTTCGTTCAGATTGTGTCCAGCACAACTTTTTGTCATGCTTGCGATTTGCAGAAGGCACTAACCCCTCGCACTCTCCGTCGTGACTCATCATAGTTATGTCGAGGTCAGATTAACAAGTCAGAGACCCCCCCCCCTAGATTTTGACTGGTACGGCGAAGCCACGCCAGTTAAAATTTGTCAAATTCCCCTGAACTTGAGGATTTTAGGGAATCTACCGGGTTATTGCTCAGGGAACCTACCCGAATTTTGCTCAGGGGATCTACCAAAATCTAGCTCAAGGAATCTACGAAACTTGTCTCAGGGAATTTACTGGAGGCTGGGTCAGGGGATCTACCGGACTTTGCCCCACGGAATCTACTAGAATTTTGGAATCTGCCGGAATTTTGTTCAGGGAATCTACAGAAATCTTGCTCAAGGAATCTACCGGAACTTGTCTTGGGAAATTTACTGGAGTCTGGACCAGGGAATTTACCGGAATTTGCTCCACAGAATCTCCCAGAATTTGTCTCAGGGAATCCAACGGGATTTTAGTGCTTACCGGATAAGGATAGACTCACAGCTTGCCAGGATGACCCCGGCACACAACTTTACCAGAGTGATTCTTGCAGATAGACGACACAGCGTACCGGAACGTCATCGGGTGATTCCGGTAATCTCCTAAGTTTCTGGAGCTTTCAAGAATTAGGCAACCTACTGAACTTTCCATAATTACCAGCTACAAATACTGTTCCAGGAATATTATCACGGTACCGTCTACTCCAGTTTTGACAGCTTTCTCGGCTCTTTTCCGGTGATAAGCCGAGAAAAGTTAAAAAACGAGTTAGCCTTGTTCGGACACGATCTCGAAAGTCGCCAGGAGAGCCTCGAAACAAACAAAAAGTTTGAAGATACATTCGAAGTCTCTCGTCTCTTACCAGGAGTCTGGAAAGCGTTCAAGCTCGCTAAGACAATACTTCACCTGTTACTTCAGCAAAAGGGGAAAGACTTTTTACAAGACTTTTTAGCTTTTAAGCAAGATCAAAAATGGCTGACCAGCCAGCGTCTGTTTCTAATCGCATCGATCTAGGTGACGAATGTGAACAAATGGAAAACGCTAAAAATGCAGCGAATAAATGTGTAGGGTGGTGTGAAGGTCGAACAATTTTCAGTTTTAACTGACAATCTTGAAGTTTAACCGAATAGGCTGAGATCCACAGTCTAGTAACATATCACTTATTCACTTAAAATTCCCAAAACCCGTTAAAAATGCGTTACTTCGTTTCTCCGTTATCCAGGGATAATCGATTTCATAACTATTCTTTCGGATTTGTAGTGCCTCTATGTGCTTGTTGCTCTACGCTTAGAATATTTACCAACTAGAAATGTAAGCCATTGCCGGAAAATAAAATAAAAATATCCGATTCATTGCAAGACACATCCGAAAATCATTTTCCAAACAGGCGTAACTTCTCCGATATCGCTGAAAATGCAGGATTTTGTTCAAATTTAAACTCTCCGGGTCTAGATGAATTTTGATTTGTCATACAAGCAGCGCACACTGAACGTTATTACCAGAGCCCCTGG
This sequence comes from Branchinecta sandiegonensis, assembly GCA_030848855.1. Lineage (NCBI taxonomy): Eukaryota > Metazoa > Arthropoda > Branchiopoda > Anostraca > Branchinectidae > Branchinecta > Branchinecta sandiegonensis. The sequence continues at coordinate 24,576,882 of JAUPMV010000001.1, read as the reverse complement.
TGTAAAAATGCAAAATCCCTCAGATAAGTCAAAAGATTTCAGTGCATTCAGACATCAGCTTAAAAAATAAGCTGCCTTTTCAGTTAAACTTTAAGGAGCCTATTTTATTGTTGTTTGTAGCGCATAATCAAAGCCAGAAAAAAACAGTATTCTAGAGTGTCTGCAGAGATGGTCACTACGGAGAATTTTCGGTAAAACCTCGAAAAATTCCGGTAAAACTTCAAAAAATTCCGGTAAAATTCTGAAGCCCCCCCCCCCCCCCCCCCCCCATCAGGAAGGTGTCGGGACGCCCCTGTTTGCAACCACTCTTGGCCGACTAAGGTACATAAACCTAATAGTTCCTCAACATTCCAAAATGTCCGCCAGCCAGCAATCCTTGTTTTTCCATGACAAATAAACAGTGAATAAACCAATTTTCGTTAGAAGAAAAACGCAAAATTCTCGCAATTTAGAGAAACAGTTAATGATCGGCATGGTGCCCTTCCATTTAAGAATTCGACTTAATTTGCAACATTTCGATTTCCTTCCTGAAGGATTTTTTTTAGCACAGTTTATGATAGCCTACTTGGGTAGGGTTTGCCAAACGCCCAAAATGTGCCGAAAAATTCCGTGTATAAAGACGGAATTTTGGAATGCTGAGGAACGAAGACAATTTTTCGCTGGACTTTTTTTCTTTATCTATCTATAATGGTGAAACTAGGGTCTTCTGCCTACCCAAACCCCGTCCATCCATTCGGCATTTACGTGCGCCACAAGATTTCCGAAACAAAACCGAATGTGTATATTTTCTTATGTGAAACATTTTCTGACATTATTCTTATGATCTATTCTTTTCCAAGCAGAGAAACAAAACAGATAGGTTGATTCAACATGCTAGCTTACGCCACTATCGACACTCTAAACCGCTTATAGATCAAGGAATTGTCAGAAATAACCAAAATTCCTGATGCTGCGGATTCCGGCCGAATATCAGTTTGGTGGGGAAATAAGTTTAATTATCCAAATCTAGCATGTTTCCTTACCCCTATTTCGACACTTTACCGAGTTCAGATAAAGCCTTTACTTGAACAAATCTTCCGGTTTTGTCGGATTCCCGACGAACTACTTGTCCGGCGCATGGATTTAGCATGTATTTTTGCCCCTATTTCCAATCTTTAATGGACTTCAGAAGATACTTTTACTTCTGCCAAATACATCGAGCCACAACTTCAGATAAAACTTTTACTTTTATCTAATTTTCCGGTCTTGGCTGGATTCCGGGCGAACTACTTGTCCGACGAGGAAGTTTCAGATTTGGATTCAGCATGTCACCTTATCTAAAATCGACTATTCATTAACTGGAAAAATATTTGCCCCTTACTTTGAAACCCCCACCCCTAAAAATACGGCTACGGGATCCATATACGAAATTGACCTGCACTTTAATAGAAACGATCCCCACCCAAAATTTGAACAAAATATGTCAACCCCTTCGACAACTATCGTGCCAACAGACAGATAGACAGACAGACGGAGGGACAAACTTTACCAAGTCATAGGTATCCCGACCCCGACACTAGCGTTTTGGGATCCCGAAAGCACGCCACATGACAGATAATTCACACTTCCCAAAGCAAAACCCGGATTTGCCGCGCAAGCGCCATCTAAGAAATCGCTCCTACTGCCATTTCACTGACAGATGGCATGGCATACGTTTCCATGAGAGTTTTTTTTAGCACCAGCAACAGCACACCACCAAGATCAAAACAACTTGGAAAATGTTTTCCAAAACCATTTCTTCTGCCTCAAAAAAACTGCTACCACCATGCCAGGTATTTTAGTTGAATTTACTGACACATGGTGCGAACTGTGACTTTTGCTACAGTAGAAATATGCTATTTTTGAAAGATTTTTGCTCTAGAAACTCCCTAACATTTCTTAGCCGAGCCTCCAACAGTCCAACCCCTGGTTCACACTGCTGCGATTTTGTGCAAAATTCTGCATCATGTGGCCAACAACACAAATCATGTGACAAGCAATGCAGAACTTTGTGCAGTGTCGGATGCCTTGACAAATTTCAACTGATACGACATAGGCTAACGCGCAGGTGATTTCTTAAGGAAATAAACAAAAATTTAGTTAGTTTGCAAGACAAACAGTTGCTTTACCTTGTTCTGATCATAGTCCTAGGATGGCTGAATAAGTCAACCACAAACCCCTGATTTTTGGATACCCTATGCCAAACGCTGGATATGTCTAGCGTTTGGCATACCGTATGCCTGATGGTTGATACACTATGCCAGGTGCTGGATATTGTAACCCAGTAAAATATTGATGATTTGAGTGAAGCTAAAAACTCAATCAATCAGAACTCCTTTATATTGATGTAGGTCAAGGTTAGGTTACCAACAGGTATTCACAGGGTATTCAGCGTTTGGCATAGGTATCCAGCGTTAGACATAGGCTATGCCAAATGCTAGATATACCCAGCGTTCGGCATGGGTGTCCAAAAATCAGGGATTTGGGGTAGACTGGGCTGAATGCAGAATATCTTCTGAATAAACTTGTATTAACCTGTTCCGAACAAGATGGCTTAAAGAAAGGTTTTGACCAGTCAACCACAAACCCCTGATTTTAGGATACTCTATGCCAAACGCTGGGTATGTCCAGGGTATGTCTAGCGTTTGGCATACCCTATGCCTGATGGTGGATACACTATGCCAGGTGCTGGATACTGTAAGCCAGTAAAATATTGATGATTTGAGTGAAGCTAACAAATCAACCAATCAGAACTCCTTTTTTACATTGAGGTAGGTGGGGTTGAGTTACCAACAGGTATCCAGCGTTTGGCATAGGGTATCCAACGTTAGGCATAGGCTATGCCAAATGCTAGAGATACCCAGAGTTTGTCATAGGATATAAAAAAAATCAGGGAGTTGTAGTAGACTGGTTTTGACTGAAAATTTTCCATTAATGGGTGGTATTCAGAAAGTTAATCTCCCCACATCTTCAGAGGTCATTTCCTCAAGGGCTCATTTGTCCTTTTGCAGAATGAACGCAAGTTTTTTTTTCTTTTGTGTCTGCGTGCTGGTGGAAGGTTCATGCGATTCTGTCGCATGTCAGAACATCAAAGAAAAAATCACGTTGCATCCAGCAGTGTAAACCAAGGGCAAGAAACTACCTTTCACAAAATTTAGTGTAGGCTACTGGACTCTGGAGACTTTTTTTTAATAGATTCTGATAGAATTTACTAGCCTAACACAATATTTATTTTCCCATCACCACATGGGCATCACCCTACTGTCAATCGGTGTTGTGCCAAGTATTTATAGTTTTTACTTAGGCCTAAGTACAAGTACCAAGTACAGCAGGAAATTTTTACTTAAGTGTAAGTATTAAGTACTTTACAAAAAAAATCTACTTAAGTAATGAGTAATTTTATAAAAGTACTTAAGTACTCAAGTATTTAGGTAGGCTTATTATGGTAGGCTTGCAACTGATAAAAATTCAAGGACCAAACAGCACATATTTCCGATGTGAGGGGATATATCAAGTCAAGTTTTGGGGATCCCTAAACGTAGTGACAGGACACCTATATAACTTCATAAAGTGTGTCTGTCCGTCTGTCTATCTGTTAGTATGTTAACTCCCAAAATTTCCAGCTTGGGAACATATTTTTTTTTTACCAGAAATCGGGATTTGTACTAGATTCAAATGAAATTTACTAGATTATATATTTTACTAGATCTAGCAAATTTTACAGCCGGTGTCAATGCTACCCTGTTACTTTATTTTTTCAAGTGCCATATACCGATCACAATTCCGTCTGTCGGTCGGTCCGAGTTTTTTGTCCCACATATCCGAGTTAGGGTACTTCCAGATGTGCTAGGACAATGAAACTTGGCAGGCATATCAACTAACCTGGAAATAATCAGTTTCCCGATCCGACCATATGCGGGGGAGTGCGGGGCGCTGGAAACTTGAAAATTTAGGGCATTTTGTCACTTTTTTCCGAGTTAGGGTACTTCTAGATGAGCTAGGACAATGAAACTTGGCAGGAATATCAGGGACCCGACCAAACGAACCTGGAAATAATCAGTTTCTCGATCCGACCATATGCGGGGGAGTTGGGGCGCTGGAAATTTGAAAATTTAGGGCATTTTGTCACACTTTTTCGAGTGAGGGTACTTCCAGATGAGCTAGGACAATGAAACTTGGCAGGAATATCAGGGACCTGACCAAAGTAACCTGGAAATAATAAGTTTCCCGATCCGACCATATGCGGGGGAGTTGGGGCGCTGGAAACTTGAAAATTTAGGGCATTTTGTCACACTTTTTCGAGTGAGGGTACTTCCAGATGAGCTAGGACAATGAAACTTGGCAGGAATATCAGGGACCCGACCAAACTAACCTGGAAATAATCAGTTTCCCGATCCGACCATATGCGGGGAAGTGGTGGCGCTGGAAACTTGAAAATTTAGGGCATTTTGTCACACTTTTTCGAGTTAGGGTACAGTTGTGCTAGGACCATCAAACTTGGCAGGCATATCAGAGACCCGACCAAACAAACTTATAAATAATCAGTTTCCTGATCCGACCATTTGGGGGGGGGGAGGGTGGAGGACAGGGGAATCCGGGAAATTGAGAAGTGTGTAACTTTCGAACGGATGATCGGATTGTAATGAAACTTCATAACTAAATAGAATATATATCTGTAATGTCCCGTTTAAAGTCTTGACCAGATTCGGTAGCCAGGGGGGAGTTGGGGGAGGGGGGGACCGGAAATTTCAAGAAACGGTTAGAATGGAGGGATTGGAGTGAAACTTGCTGGGAAGAACAAGCATCTGCTCTAGATAAGTCCTTCAGACCATTGTACTGGATCCGGACACTTATGGGGGGGGGGGGGGGGTCCCGGAATTCCGGTGATAGTGGTTTTGGGGATTTTCACGATGAAACTTGGCAGGCATATCAGGGACCCAATCAAACTGACTTCAAAATAAAAATTTTGTCGATCAGATAATGGCGGGGGGAGTGGAGGGAGGGGAATCCGCAGGGGAATCCGGGAAATTGAGAAGTGTGTAACTTTCGAACGGATGATCGGATTGTAATGAAACTTCATAACTGAATAGAATATATATTTGTAATGTCCCGTTTAAAGTCTTGACCGGATTCAGTAGCCAGGGGGGAGTTGGGGGGGGGGGGACCGGAAATTTCAAGAAACGGTTAGAATGGAGGGATCGGAGTGAAACTTGCTGGGAAGAACAAGCATCTGCTCTAGATAAGTCCTTTAGACCATTGTACTGGATCCGGACACTTAGGGGGGGGGGGGGTCCCGGAATTCCGGTGATGGTGGTTTTGGGGATTTTCACGATGAAACTTGGCAGGCATATCAGGGACCCAATCAAACTGACTTCAAAATAAAAATTTTGTCGATCAGATAATGGTGGGGGGGAGTGGAGGGAGGGGAATCCGAAATTTTCAGTCATGCGTAATTTTGGAATGGGTGATCGGATTCGAGTGAAATTTAAGAATTGAACAGAGGACATTTCTCCGATGATTTTTTTCATATGATATGATATGATATGATATATATTTACACAAAAAGCCCGAGGGCCATGGCAATACCAGATCCGGCAACTATTGGGGGGGGGGGGAATACGTGACCCGTTTAGAATGGAGGGACCGGGATAGAACTTTGTGGGAAGAACAAACAGATGCTCTAGGTAAGTCATTTGCTGAATCGGATTGGCTACGTGCACCGCGGGGGAGCTGGGGGGGGGGGGTCGGACCGGAAATATCGGGAAACGGTTAGAATGATGGTATCGGAGTGAAACTTGCTGGGAAGAACAAAAATCTGGTCCATGTAAATCTTTTACATAATTTGACTGGATCCGGAAACTTGAGGGGGGGGGAGGAGGGGGTTTCCCGGAATTCCGTTTTTTGGGGGATTTTCACGACGAAACTTGGAAGGCGTATCAGGGACCCGGTCAAACTGACTTGGAATAAAAAAAAATCCTCGATATGATAATCTTGGGGGGGGGAGTTGAGGGAGGGGAATCCGGAATATTGAGTCATGCGTAACTTTGCAACGGGTGATCGGATTCGAGTGAAATTTAATAATTAAACAGAGGACATTTTTCTCTTGTGACCTTTTTCATTTCCTTACCGAATCCGCCAATAATTGGGGGGATGGCGGAAAATACTTGACCCGCTTAGACTGGTGTGATCTGGATCGAACTTCGTGGGAATGACAAACAGATGCTCTGGATTAATCATTTACAGAACCGGATTGGCCCCGGTTATTGTGGGTGGAGTTGGAGGAGGGGGGGGGGGTCTGGGATTCTGGTGATCGCGCGTTAAGGTACTTCCAGATGTGCTAGGACGATGAAACTTCGCTGGAATATTGGGAATTGCTACGGAATTGCTGGAATTGCTACGTCCCAAATCCGATTATTCCTTAAAGTACCAATCTTGACCGCAAAGTAAAAAAATACTTTTAAGCAATATATGCATTTTCGTGATGCCCATCAGCCCATTAGCAGTTTTGCCTCAAGGGTTTTGCTTACAAATGAAGTTCCAGCTCCCTTAGAGCGCGCATCTCAACCGCAAAGTCGAAACTTACTTTTGATCAATCAAATCATCTTGACCCATGCAAGTGCCATATGAGCTTACAGCTCTTGTTATATGGCAGTTAGACTGAAAATGACACCTTCCTTGCACCATTTGAAGGTAGGCTAGGACACCCAACCTTGAATTACATAACCTCAAAATTGGCCTAAAAGTATGTGAAGGTAGTTTGTTTGCAGTCTTTTAGCAAGGTGTCAAATGTCAAGATGCAAAATCCAATGACGTATGACCAAGTTAGGAGTGTAGGCTAGGAAAATTTTGTTTTTAACATTCTCCGACCAGTTTCAAGGTCATGTAATTTGAGGTTTGCAACCTCTGCTGTAAACTAAAACCCGTACATAGAAGCTGCTGCATGTTTTCTAGATATCACTTTTAGTTTTCCCTTTCCAGCGGGGTTTGGAATGCAGGTTATTTTATGCCAAAGCTTGTCACTATCATTTTGTTGCTTCATTTCCCAAATTCAGTTTAAGAGCTGTAAGGGGGTAATATGCCGTAGTTCCAGGGCATGGTGCCCCAAAGTACGTGCATCGGTGCTCATACCATGGAGCACTGTGCCCTCAAATTGAGGATTTGTGAATATCTGGGTCACCCTAACCAATTAAAAATAAAATGGTCATTCAGAATTTTGTTTAGATTAGGCTAGGTTAGGGTTGTCCCCGCATTTTCAATAGCCTAACTGGTGTTAGGCAGAGGCTGTTCCAAACTGTAATTGGGACTGGAAGCTGTTGCTTCTGGAATTCGTAGTTGTGGACCAGACTTTCTGGAGTATTTTCCTGAGCAGGAGGATCACCTACTCAGGTGAAAGGGATTCCTTGAAGATAATTTTTTGAGGAAGAGACAACAGCAGCTACAAAATTTGTTCACGTATTCTGTAGCTGTTCTGTCAGACTAGTGTCTGTTAGGTTTAGCAGAAAGAAAGCACATTAAATTATAATCAAGCAATGTTACATAACATACTATGCAGATAAAACGGTATTTTAAAGTTTTGTATTTTCTGCTAGCTTCACACAAAAGGAATCTGCGGAAGCACATCTTTGCTCAAATGGAGCAATGCTTTTGACTTCGTAAGTTAAAAATTATATGATAAGCTTTATCTTTGTGAGAAAGGCATGCCTAAGAACTCTGCATATGTCTGTGATGGTTAGTAGTATAACTGTGGGCCGTGGAAAGAGTTACATATTCAAAAGAGTTTCTTGCAATTGGACTGTTGTTGGCTATTCGTTAAGCTTATAAACTTGTCTCAGTATGTTAGTCTACGAACAAGCTGAAATATATTTTATTTGCAGGTTTCCTTCTTCCAAAACCAGACAAACAGTCTAGTCACAGAAGCAACCTTTGAACCCAGTCGAGTGAGTAAATTTCAGTTAGGCCTATTAATGTCTAGGCCTAGTTGTTCATCATTCAACCTTCTTATCTCTGGAAGGAGTATCAGTCTCAGACCAACCCCCTAATCTAGATAAATGAGGCAGCTGTCTGCAACCAAGTACAAATAAGCCACTAGAACCTCGGTCTTTCGTCTCATGTATTAGCCGCGTTTTTTGTAAACAAACCGTTCTCCGTTCTCTATCCCGTTCTCCTATAAGCTGTTTTTAGTAGAACGCCGTAGTGCCATTGTCCGTTTTTAGCAGAACGGAGAACGAGTTGTGTCTCATTATACATTCCGTTCTGCTGGATGATCAACGGAATAGGAACCTCAGTTCTGCATACCGTTCTCATCCCGTTCTGCTATGTGTCGGGAACAGGTCCTTCAGCAAAATGGATAAAAGTACCCATTTTTTTACGAAATTAATGAAGAAGAAAAAGGTGTCAGGAAATGGACATTCCTATTTTCATTCGAAAATTTGTGGGCAATGTTAACAACGGAGTAAACTTGTTAAACCTTTGACATGAGTAAACAGGACATAATGTAGTCTTAAGGAGTACGTACTACAATGTTAGAATAGAGATGGTGGCATCTAGGAAAGAAAGAAGGGAGATAGGTGCTTTAAAAGCAAGGGTAAAAGTTAAAACAGGAGAGGAAAGCGGGAAATAAGGATGAAATAGACTAAAAATCAGTCCTCTTCTCAGGTTTCTGAACCACAGAGTAGCCTTTGCTGCAACCCACATTAAACATAGATTTAAAAAACATTCTTACCGTTACAAGAAAAACAAACTGTGGGTGAATGGAAAAGCCACTGAGTGTTTGCTGACCCTCAGGCCCACAAGGGGGCCAGCTATCCAGGAAAAAAAATGCAGAAAGTGGTCCATGTTACAAAGATCAACACACGACTGACCCAGGCTCAAACGCTCGTTGGAGACATTCGATACTCCAACAATGGGTCATTATCTCGGATTAAAAAGTGTTCACTTTTCATGAGTAACCTTGGTCAACTGATATGACGCAACCAAATTTCACAAATTCTGATGAGAAACTGTTTTTCCAGGATATTTTTCCTGGGTAGATAGCTCTGAGCTACCTTGGAAAGCCAAGGGTCAGCTGCCCCCCCCCCCACCCACCCCCACCTGCTTCACCCAAATGACGCCCCTGGAAATCGTATGCAAATGCTGATTTTACTTACTAACCCCTCAGTTTAAAATCGGTGCAATAGGCGTTTTTTGTAACGACCTCAACGGAGAACGAGTTTGAAACTCATTGAACAGAAATCGGGCTTACAGGCAGAACGGAGAACGGCGTAAGGAAAACGGAGTTTTACAAAAAAATCGGCTATTGACTATAGATACCCGACAAAACTGAGCAGAGCTAGAGCTACTTGCTGAGGTTGGAGTTGACGCCCGTGTACTTCCCACTTAACTGCTGCGCATTAACAGGAGAAGATCGTAGCAGCCGTGTAAGACCCACCTCTGCAGTGATGTCACAGTGTTAAAGAACCAATAGTCGCTTTCTCTCGACTTTTCTTCTCTGGGGCTCTACTGTAAAGTACTTTGTAGAGGTAATAGTTCTGTTTTTGCAGATACCATGGTATATGTTACCACGGCAACTGGATCTGCAATTAGTCGTTTTTGCAGTAACGGTGGTATCTGATATCGTTTGCTCTGCAAAAACGACAATTGCCGAAATTGCGCTTTTCGAAGTCATCACAAAAGAAAAACTGATATTTAGTCACATCAATAAGTGCCAAACTTCTTTCCCATCAGTTTGAAAAAAAATTGATGAAAGTGAGATGCCTTTTTCAGATACCACGAAAACTGCAAAAAACTCTTTTGACCATGGTATCAGATACCACGATAACTGCAAAAACGCAACCAATGAATTGTGATGCTCCGCGTAGCTCCTCCTCCGCATGGTGGTGACAGAGATCGGAAGACGGACGTTCTTTTCCTTATTTGTTCTTGCTGCAACCAACCAGGAAATGCATATAGATAAGAAGCTGGTTCTGAAAACCTCAACAAACAGACTTTCAGTTCTTAATGTATTTAATTCGAGTGCCCTAGCTTTTGACCGAAAGAACAGTTGCCTTGTGAGAAATTTACCTTCAGAAGTTGTCATCTACAGCAGAAACCGTAGCATGGATGCTGATGCCACACAACATATAATTTCGCCTACCCTAATCAAGAACATATAATCCAAAGATCCTCCGTCTTTGGTCCCATGCAGCGACTACGGATACCCCGACATAACTGAGCAGAGCTAGAGGTACTCGCTGTGAACTTTTTGTTGCTACCAGCCTACTTCCCTCTTCGCTGCTGCGCATACCAGATGACGACGTCACAGTGGTGGACAACCAGTCAGCTGTAAAGGACGACTCACACGGCAAATTTCTTCTTCGGGGATCTACCGAGATATAGCTGTTCGTGCGAATTATGATGGTCCGCCTAGCTCCTAGCCTGCGCTCGTTTGGATCGGGTCGGGTATCGAGAGTATATTCGACTCCGCATAGTCGTGTTACAGAGATAGGGAGACGGAGGGTCTTGTGATTGTTTGTTCTTCATGCAGCCTTCAAAGAACTGAACATGTGTTTACTTCTGAGATCTAAAAGAAGCAAACTAATTCGATTGGTGTGAAATGTGCGAAGGGTTTGCAGATTGTAAATGGTCTTGTAAAATCTGTAAAGTGGCAGTCCAAAAAAGCTATTCAGTTAATGTATAAAGCATAGTAGCACTTGGTACTGTTTCTTTCAAATGTCTTTAACTGCATCCTTTTACATCCTTACTACAGGCTTTTGAGAGAGTGAGATTTTCAACATGAACAGGTTACGACTTGAGCGTCAGAGCGATGGTAAAAGTGCAAAGGATTTTGTAACGGAAATGTCTGATGAGGTTGTAGCAGAGGCGTCACGTATGGGGGGGGGGGCGCCCCCCCCCCCCCAATGTTGTCGGTAAAAAAATAACCAAGTCGGCGCGAAGTGCCGCGATTTTTCGTAAATACCGTTGATTAAAACAGCCGAATTTTCGTCAAAACAGTCGGTTTTTTCTTAAAAAACAGCCGGTTTTCTGAAAAGCAGTCGATTTTTCGTAAAAAAACGTCGTTTTATTCTTTAAAACAGTAGTTTTACAGTCGGTAAACATTTTGGCTAGTAACGCCTCTGGGTTCTAGTACTCGGAAAAAGGAGCTATTCACTTTGGTCGTGTTCAACCCTGTATACTATAATAACTACTCATGACGTCATGGCTTCTAGCTTCTTAGCCTCAAGACTGGAGTGCATTTTCTGTTTTCGGCAAAATATGCGCTGAATCGCTCTAATAGTGCCATAGAGATCATAGTTACCAGGCTTTTTACGCTCCCGAGCGGGTCAAGTAAATAGTTACTATTTCGAGTAGGTTGGAACGGTCAACGTAGTAACTTCTCACGAGGTTAGAACGAAAATAGTAACTACACTGTCAGAAGTTTCATAACAGATAACAGAAGGATGCGCGGTCTCAACAGACACTGCGTAACAGACAACACTTGGGATGTTACCTGTTGTGTTGGAAAATGTTATACATGAAATTTTATGCTTAACAAGCATTGCCAAGAAGAGCTAAAAAACAGCCAAAAAAGCATCTACTGCCTTTTTTGTGTGTCGTCAAATTCAGAAGACGCTTTTTGGCAATTTTTCGGCTCTTCGTCGATCCTGATGTCAACGCTTGTTATGCATAACATTTTCAAACACAATAGATAACATCCCAAATGTTGTCTGTTACGCAGTGTCTGTTGAAACCGCGCATCCTTCTGTTATCTGTTATGAAACTTCTGGCAGTGTAATAGTTACTACAGTTATAGCACAAGAAGAGTGGAAAACGCTTTGTTTAAAGCATAGACAGCACTTCTTTCAAATATTTTAAACTACATCCTCCAGCGAAGTATTTTCGAAGATGCAGGCAATTCGAGGGTGCTATTAGACATGTGAAAGAAGAGTTAACACAGGTATCCCATAATTACTGAGAAGTTTACTTACATTTTAGCCATACAAACTTCATCTCATCGAAGATGGTCCTTCCAGTCAACTAACAGTGACACGTGATGACGCCCTGAAAATGTATAAAGACATGCAAGTCATCAGACGTATGGAAACAGCAGCTGGTAACATGTACAAGGAAAAAATTATCAGAGGCTTCTGCCACTTGTACTCGGGACAGGTAAGATGGCCCAGCAATGAATTGCCGTCCAAGCCAAAGTTCGATAGAAAAGAGTTATACGCCTGTCTTAGAACATCTTATTTGCAACTGGGTATTAATATAAATATCAGTAAAAGCTCTCATATTCGAATATCAAATGAACGGTAATTTCATTAATTGCATAAGAAACTATACTGAATCTTAAATACTTTCCCTAAAATACTCATAACACTTAGCCTACCACTAAGTTCTTTAATGGACACGAACTGGTCTTGCGGATGAAATGAAATGATGATTTAATCCGTAATATCTGTAAATACACAAAAATAGCTTTGGATATGTCAGTACAAATAAAGACACTTCAAGCACTATCAATCAACTCGACAGGTCAATATTACTTATCTGATAACATTAAAATTTCATAAATAAAATACATCGTTGGAAAATGTTACACATGAAATTTTATGCTTAACAAGCATTGCCAAGAAGAGCTAAAAAACAGCCTTAAAACATGGACACGAACAGCTAATTTCGATGTTGCCATAAGGGGTTCTGTAACAATTTGTAAATACAAGCTAGGTTGCGTCCCACAGACTATCATTACAGCTCTGCTATTATTTTCATGTGATTGGGAGATTAGCTCCTCCCTCTTGCCATTTCTGTTCCACAATAGTTACGAATATTAAAATTTTCTTTTGATGGTCGGGAGCATCATATGTGATAAGAACTATAGGCTACATTCAGCATGAGGTACAACCTGTATTTACTGCAACTTATGCCCTCTTGCTTGTTCTGCCGTTTTATGGCACTTGCAGCGTCGCTCAAGTGCCATATACCGATCACTTTTCGGTCGGTCTGTCAGGCTAATCATCTCGAGTTAGGGTACTTCCGGAAGTGCTAGGATGATGAAGCTTGGCAAGCATATTAGGGAACCGACCAAAGTAACTTGGAAATAATCACTTCCCAGCTTCGACCACCGTGGGGGAGTGGAGGGAGGGGGAATCCGGAATATTTACGTATTTTTAACTTTTCTAACGGGGAATCGGATCTCAATGAAACTTGATATTTGGAAAGACCTCCTGTCTCAGATGTCACACTTCAGGTCCGGAATGGATCCGGTGACTTTGGGGGGAGTTCGAGGGGGGAAACCGGAAATCGTGTGACATGTTCAGAGTGGACGGGTCGGGATGAAACTTGTTGGAAAGAACAAGCACAAGCCCCAGATACGTAGTTGACAAGACCGGAACGGATCCGAGCACTGTGGGGGGAGTTGGAGGGATGGTTCCGGAATTCCGGTGATCCCGAGATAATATGCTTACACATGTGCTAGGACGATGAAACTTGGCAGGCATATCATGGACTCGACAGTTTTAACTTAAGAACAGTCGATTCTCCGATTTAACCATCGAGGGAGGAATGAGGGAGGGGGAATCCGGAATCTTGAGAAATGTCAAACTTTTCAACGGGTGATCGGATCTTACTAAAACTTGACATTCGGAAATAACTCATGTCTCAGATGTCCCATTTCAAGCGCGGACAGGATCCGATCAATATGGGGGATTCGGGAGGGGGGGGGGCGGAAATTTTGTGACACGCTTAGAGTGTAGCGATTGGGATGATACTCGGTGGGAAGAACTAGCGTAAGCCCTTGATACATCAGTGGCAGAACCGGACCGGATTCAGGCACTCTGGGGGGAGTTGGAGAGGGAGGGGTGGAATTCCCAGATCCGAACATCCCTTAATGTACTCATATTCACCGCAAGTACAAAAAATACTTTTGACCAAACCATATGTATTCATGATCGTAAAGGGCCCTGATCATTTTTGCCTCAAGTGTTTTGATTACAGATGAATTTCTAGCGCCCTTAAAGTGCGCATCATCACAGCCAAGTGCAAAAAAATCCTTTTTTACCAAATGGTACATTCTCGTGATTTCCAAGGGTCACACCGTCGTCGTTCTTATCTCAAGGGTTTTGCTTACGAATGGTCACAACAAACCCACAAATTGGCAAATTCCTACTTTCATCCTTTTAGCAAGCCTTACAAGTACCATATGAGCTTCCCGCTCTTGTTTATTATGCCTAGTACGGAATTATAAGCTTCTGTCTGGGATCCCCACCTTTCACCATTGTTTCCTTTTCTACCTACGACTTTTTAGCGCTTTTTCGGTCGAGCCGAGTTTTGCCAGTTTCGTAACGCAAGCTTCGCCGACAACTCTTTCACACATATGGAAATGAAAAGCTTCAAAGTTTTTTTTTTTTTTTTTTATTATTATTTTGGAAGACATGGTAGGCCTTGTTTTCTGTTGTGTACTTCTTGCTTGGTTTTATTTTATTTTTATTTCTATTTTTTATCCGAAAACGTAAGTGACGGGATACATATGATTTCGTAAAAGTTATCCGTCTGTCTGTCCGTCCGTCTGTTAGCAACGATAACTCTCGAAGGGGTTGATATATTTTATTCAAACTGGCATGAATACTTTTTGGGTCACAGCACAGTTCAAGTTCAAAGATGGGCTCTGTAGTCCTACATTAGGGGTGGAGGAGCAGGGGTTAAGGGCAAATGAAATATTTTTTAAAAGCTAATGATTTAGTCGATTTGGGGCAAGGAGACATGCTGGGTCCGAATATGAAAATTATTTTCTCGTCGGACAAGTAGTTTACCAGGAATTTGTCAAAAACCAGAAAATTTGTGAAAAGAATAAGTTTAATCTTGATCATAGAGGTTCGATTTAGCGTTAAGGCTGAACCCGATATGAAATTTATTTTCTTGCCGTACAAGGGGTCCACCTGGAATCCGGCAAAACCGGAGTTATTTAATCTGAAGTTGAATAGAGGTTTGATTTAAGGGTAAGGAGACATGCTGAATCCGAATATGAAAATTATTTTCTTGCCCAAAAGTAGTTGGCCCGGATTCTGGACACAACGGGAAATTTAGCATGAAGTTTTAAAACCCAATGACATGGTCGATAGCATATAGAGTGAGGAGACATGCTGTTGCGATTTCGAACATACTAAAAGATCGATTAGAGATTCGGTATCGGGGTAAGGATCCATGCTGAATCCAGTTTTGAACTTTATTAAATATTTCTTCAGGCCAAGCTTGAACTTTGCTTCCTTGACGGATAAGCTGGCAAAATTTGCCAAAACCCGTGGTGGTCAAGTTGTTCTGAAGTCGACTAGAGATGAGATATTGCAGTAAACATGCATGCTCAATCCATATCTGAACTTGGTTATAAGTTATAGCAAAATGTTAGATGGTTTTGGCAAAGACCGGAAATCCACAAGATTCGCTTGTCTGGATCAAGTAGTAATGTTTGGGATCCATCGAAACCTTTGGTGTCAGTTTTCAAACATTTTATGTCCGGCAGCCGCGTCAGAGAGCGGGAAGGCTGGATTGAGTCGATAAGCGCTAACAAGAAACTCGCCAATTTAACGTTGCAAGTAATGGTATTTTCGAAAAATGATTTTTTTGGGCCATTTCATCGTGAAAAGGTCGATTTCTGTTTGTTCATTCTTTCTTTTTCTCGTTGTGCTTTAACAAACTGAATTATTCTTTCTAGGAAGCTTGTGCCGTCGGCGCTAAGGCCGCTCTTGAGCCACAGGACGCCGTCATTACCGCCTACCGAGCCCACGGCTGGACCTACATGATGGGAGTGTCTGTCTTAGGAGTGCTTGCTGAGCTCACAGGCAGAAGCAGCGGTGTACAGCGAGGAAAGGGCGGTTCCATGCACATGTACACCAAGAATTTCTATGGTGGCAATGGAATCGTTGGTGCACAGGTATTGAATTGTTAATCTATAGTACTAACGTTATTCCGTAATCGCTCCATTCATTCTTTAAACCCGAGACACGTATTTACATGCTGTATATTCTAAATCCCCTGACAACACCACACTGACTTTTACACCTTCCTTGTTTTGCTACTTTCGATGCGTGTCAAGCTTCTGGCGAATCTTTAGGAGAAGCTCAGTCGTCAAAAAAAAACGGCTATGTAATTTTTTTCATGTTTTTGCTAGAAGTCAATGGGCTGGAAACAGAGTTGTAGTAGTTCAAAGCCGTGGGTATTTGCTGAAAGCAGAGCCTTGTTTGAAAGTATTCAACTATTACAAAAATTGGAACGTATATAGCAAATACCTTTAAAGACGGCCTCAAAATACTTTATTTCTGCTTGAAGCCAAATGCACTCTCTGTATTGGGATCCATGCAAGCTTTTTCTTCCATTGAAGTTTCGACAACTGTGCCGCACACAACTGCACAAATATTTTAAATCCTCCAGGTCATTCATAGCAGTCTCTAACCCCTGTGCTCATCGCCACTCACTGTTTTGTCGCCGGGATTCTCAAATTCCTTCCATTACTCTTCTGAATAATTGGTAATGATACATTTGTGAGTTTTAGATACCAGCGGGCAAACAGTTCAGCATCACCAATATTTTGAATATACTGTTTCATTTTTATTGAGCGTGTTCCACCCTACCTACCGTAGTTACTACGCTTGACGACACGAATTCTGGCTTCTTGGCTCAAGGTTGGAACGCAATTTTCTATTTTCAGTAAAATGTCGTGCCACGGGCTAATCCGGCCAATCACTTTACAGAAATCCAGTTACTACGCTCCTCAGCGTGGTAAGCAAATAGTTACTGTTAGTTACTATTTCGAAAAGGTTGGAACGGTCAGCGTAGTAACTTTTCATGAGGTTGGAACGAAAATAATAACCAACAGTTATTAAGTTAGAAGGGTGGAACACGCTCATTATATTCGTGGTTCAAAGTTGGTTGTTATTTAGGAGAAGAATATTTGACGCCTGAAATCTTGTCTCATCTTTATCTTGAACCAGAAGAGGGGCTGGGTTTCCGTGAAGCAAAAGTTGGAGATTTTATTCTCCAGCTTTTTATGGAGATTATTTTATGATTATCTTTATGGAGAAGAAGTGCTGGTTAGGTAAGAACTTTTATGATTAATTGGGTAATGGATGATAAATAAGAAAATATGAGGAACAGGTAGCATAGTAACTTTTCATGAGGTTGGAACGAAAATTGTAATTAATAGTTACTAATGTTCGAAGGGTGGAACATGCGCATTATCTTTGTGGTTCAAAACTGGTTGCTATTTAGGAGAAGAATATTTGACGCCTGAAATCTTGTCTCATCTTTATCTTGAACCAGAATTGGGTATGGGTTTCCGTGAAGCAAAAGCTGGAGATTTTATTCTCCAGTTTTTTTATGGAGATTGTTTTATTATTATTTTATGGAGAAGAAGAAGAACTTTTATGATTAATTAACTGTAATGGACGATAAAAGAAAATAAGAGGAACAGCTTGGATGCGAAAAGATGCGGAAGGAACAAATCAAACAAACCCGCGGCGGGGAGAGAACATGTGGACCAACATGTTTCTGAATGAATGATAAGCGGTTTAATTGAGCATAAGCCATGCAGCTCGCCAAGTTCAGATGCTATGACTGGGAGTGACAATTTGTTGATGATATTACATTCTTGTACCAAATTGCCGAAAAGGTGGAATTGACCGGAAATAAGAGATGCAAAAGTCGCTAATATATTCTTTTTTTTTCTTCAACAGAGGTAGGCTACAGTCCAGAAGACTGTATCGACATTGTCGAAAAAGAGACGCGACTACACCATTACACTTCTCTGTCTAACTATTTATTTTACTTTCTGGCCCTGTGAAATGCTGGGTGAAAGCTTCTGCGCTTTCCCAGGGAATTGTAAAATAGTTGGTAACTTGTAAATAGACACAGAACTCAGAATTGTAAAATAATCATAGATTTGTATATACGCACATTTTAATATTCGTTATTTTATTTGCATTTGTATGTCGTTCAGTCCGCATCGTCTGGTTTTTAGTTACATGTCGTCTTATGGTTTGCTGGTTCCGCATCGCTTTTCTGTTGGTATTGTGTTGGATCGTATGATTTATTTTTTTTATTTTTTTTGCTGAGGACGGTTTGCGGGACGTGCAACCGAAACATCCGAAATTATATTTATCCCTCGCACGTCATCTTAGAGGGATAACTAGCTGATCAAGAAAAAAAAACCCGAAAATCACGGTTTTCTATTTCTCTCAGGCCCCCTTAGGCGCTGGCATTGCCTTTGCCGCGAAATACCTGGAAAACAAGGGTGTTTGCCTCACCCTGTATGGAGATGGCGCTGCTAACCAAGGTCAACTCTACGAAGCCTTCAACATGGCAAAACTCTGGAATCTCCCCTGCATTTTCATTTGCGAAAATAACGGCTATGGCATGGGTACCAGTATGGAACGATCCTCCGCCAGTACGAATTACTACACGCGAGGAGACTACGTCCCAGGCATTTGGGTGAGACTTATATTTTTTCTACTTATGTTGATTAGTAATCTACCTCCCATCCAGTTAAAACTAGAGAGTAGCGCCAAGACTTGGAAAAAGTGACACACATTCGAATAGAAGCGACACTAGCACCCCTAGAGATAGAGAACGTCCCTACGGAAGCTTAATGAGTCTCGCACCAGTGCCTGGCTACAGTAACTTCAGATCTTGGACAGAGAAAAACAAATATACAACTTCCTGTTTCCCCGATGTGTGCATACCGCATCTTAGCTATGCGAGAAATGTTCTAACCCGCAAGTTTGTCTCGCTTTGTATCTCTCGAGCGTAATGGGTGGCGCTATGAGTAAAGCCCATTTCTGATGTATGGAAAGCATAGGTCTTGGCGCTACTCCCGTCGTAGAATAAAGCGATACTAGTGTTTTGAAATAGCGTCTTTAAAAATTCCCTTGTTAGCTCGCGACGGAATATTGACTTCTATAAAAGTATTTAGAAACGTATTATGATTAAAGGACCTGTCTTACCTATAATACTAACGCAACCTACTTCCATAATCCACTCCATATATTTCTAAACCCGGAGACCCCAACTCCGTACGGTACATTCTAATCCCTCTAACAAAACCACACGGATTTTCTCACTTGCCTTGTTTGCTACCTTCGATGTGTGTCACGCTGTCGACGATTATCTGCTAGAAGTTTTTCCATCAGAAAAACCGGTCATGTAAATTGATTCCCTGTTTTCGCTATAAGTCAGCGGGTCTCGGAAAAGGCTTAAAACAGCCAAAACCACGGGTCATTTCTTGAAAGCACAGCCTAGTTTTAAAGTATTCAAATATTTTAAATACTGTAAGTTGAAGAGTAAATAGTGCGAGGGGTCCTTTAAGTAAGTAAAGTGGGTCCTCCACTGGAAATCGTAAGCTGTCGGAAGCGGCCATTTTGGCAGTTTTCAGCCAATAAGAGCACGTCGGGTCCGGACGAGCACGGTTATGATGGACTTGCGATTGTAAGTGGATGACCCACTTAAAATAAAATTCGGTCGAGACTTCACTGATTGCAAAATAGGTTAGATTAAAATTGCTCTCAGCCGGATGAGCGAAGACACAAATTCGACTTTAGAGATAACGAGGGGATATTTACTTCTTATTTGACGGTACAAAACGGATCAGTCAGCTACATTTTATTAGAGCTATATTTCGGCCCTTCTTGGCAAGGGTTTTTGCTGGTTCTTTGCTGTTCTGTTAACAGCAAAAACAGCAGCCGTGTCCAGAATGAAATTACAGTACCAGCTTTAACTCCAATTAATTTTCAGAGAAGACGTTCATAAAATCAGATATTTAAGGAAGAATCTTTAACTGTTTTTCCACAGGTTCATTTTCCAGCTTGAGCGGCTTGAGCCTGAAGAGGACCCTTGCCAAGAAGGGCCGAAATATAGCTCTAAGAAAATGTAGCTGACTTATCCGTTTTGCACCGTCAAATATGATTCGCAGTCAGCTTGGGCTGACGGACTATCTATTTACTTCTGTTTACTGCAGGACAATGGTTGCAAGCGTATAGTGAGTAGAATATAAATTTAGTCAAGACAATTGCATATAAATAATATTTATCACATATCATTTCACCGAATAAAAAGGATGGAGTAAAGAGGAAAAAAATAAAAAATATAGCCGCGATTGAACTGAGTTAACACTGCACAAGATTGTGCGGAGCTGACATCGGTTCATGCGAGGCCTGCCCAAGACTGAATAATAGTCGCGGTTTTTGCCAGACGACATCAAAGGCCTCTATCGTAAGTACTCTGTCCTCTTTGCTAATTTGACCGTTTTTGGAGTATTCAATCTCCTTTCTCCGCTGTCCTGGCAGGAAGGAAAGGGCTTGGTCCAAAAACAGTCAAAAGAGCACTAAGGAGTAAGCGTTTGGTGCAAAATCGGGAAAATGATCCAAGGCCTTGGTAGATACTTGACAAAAAACGCGTCTAATTCATGACGGGAAAGATTACGTCGAAGGGAAAATCAGGTGCAAATGATTTTCGAAAAAAAAGTGTAAAAACCGTCACAGTTCGGCGAATGTAATAACCCATGTAGTGACGAAGTTGTCTGACTTCTGTCATGTTTCAGGTTGACGGTATGGATGTTTTGGCCGTCCGCGAAGCTACCCGGTTCGCCGCTGAGCAGTGCCGACAAGGTAAAGGTCCCGTCGTAATGGAGTATGCCACCTATAGATACCAAGGACATTCCATGTCAGACCCTGGCACCAGTTACAGGTATGCTACATTTTTCGTGTCCGCACTTAGATTTAGAGTTGACAAAACTACATTTGTGGGGTTGCAGTGGGCTACCTCTAGCTCTTGGTCTAAAGGTGCGAGGATTTATGCGCCAGTCCTAAAAGGATAGGAACCAAACTGCCTGGATTTAAACTGTCTTTGTCAACCTCAGTGGTTGTATTTACCGATTTCATGACATGGGAAGTGGACATCGAAGGTGGTGGGTTCCAATCCCACTCGTGGTGCACTTTAGTTCACTAAACAATTTACTTTTTCAACCTGTCGTACAATCCCTCTGTAAAAGGAAATCCTGAAAACAAATACAGGAAAAGAAAAATATTTGAAACAAAACCAACCATCCGAACGAAATAGACGCAATAATGAAAAGATAGTGATTGTCCTTAAAGCACACATGCCAGTAACTATACCCATTCATTCTTTGTCTCCAATCCCGTTGTGTATTTTCTGTCATTAAATTCTCATTTTCATAGAATTTATGTTCTACCCGGAATCGTAATTGGTATTTTGTTTCATCATTATTATTTGTTATTATTCTGTGCGTGGGGTAAGCGAGAAACTTTGACCGAAACTCAGACCGCAAGCGTCTATTGTCTTTATCCCCCGAAAAGCACAGTATGAATAAGCGCACTATTTGGGCCTGATCAGGATCGAACCCGACCAAGATATGAAAATCTGGCTTTAATTTAGCACTATTATATTGAAAACGAATAATATATATTTTCTAAGATGTCTGTGGTTTGATCTGTATGAAGCGTGTGTAATGTTGTGGCTACAGTATATGCATAGTCTTGTGTTTGCCCCTTAGTGTTTTCTATTCAGACAGTGGCTAAATCTGTTTTAGCCATTGTTTGAATAAACATTTCTCAGTCAGCTTGGGCTCAAGGAGTATTCTACTCGTCGATTTCGGTGAAAAGAAATAAAACAATAATAATAATGTCTCATTCCGCCCCTAGGTCGAGGGAAGAAATTCAGGAAGTCCGGCAGACACGGGACCCTATCACAGGCTTCAAGGACCGCATCGTCAATGCCGAGCTAGTCACAGCTGAAGAACTTAAAGACATCGACTTGGAAGTCCGTCAAATCGTCGACGAAGCTGTTAAACGCGCCAAGTCCGATCCGGAAATCGGTATGGACGAATTGGCGGCGGATATCTACTCGAAACCTATCACCGATACCGTCCGCGGGTTGACATCCTTTGATACACTCACTCACAAGCGTGTCGGTCCCGCCGTGAATTTCAACTGAGCCCCGTGTGATGTATATTTGTAAATCTGTTTTTGTTGTGCCTCAACACAGGCGAAATTGATAAAAGATTAAATGTATAAAAACAGATTTTGTAGGGTACCTAGGTCCTCCTCCCCCGGTGTCCTAGACAATCAGCATCCCCTCCTATAAAGAGTCGAGTACGAATATGTCTGAAACATGTACCTTCTATGGGGGCCAATGGCCTACTTTCTGCATTAACCTGTATTACCTGTAATGAAACCTACTCTCGCAATCGCTCCATTATTTTTAAACCCGGATTTCCTACGCTACATTGCCGCCTCCCTAACGACACGCACTGATTTTCTCACTTGATTTGATTCGCTACCTTCGATGTCGACGGTTGTTTCCGAGAATTTTTTTCATCAGACAAACCGGCTATGAAAATTTGTCCCTGTTTTTGGAATCCCAAAACGTAAGTGGAGGGATACCTATGACATCGCAAAAGTTGTCCGTCTGTCTGTCTGTGATCATGGTAACTCTCGAAGGGAATGAGGTGTTTTGATGAAACTTGGTGGGAGGATCCTTTGGGGCAAGGGAAAGGTCGAGTTCGTAGATGGGCTCTGTAGCCCTACATTTAGGGATGGGGGAGGGCTTCAATTAAGGGACAAACAAATTGTTTTTAAACAGCTAATGAGATAGTCGATTAAGGGGTAAGAAGACATTCTGAACACGAATATGAAAACCATTTTCTCGCCGGCCAAGTAGTTTGCCCGGAATCCGGCCAAAACGGGAAAGTTTGTTAAAAGTGAAAGTTTTATTTGGAGTTGATTGGATGTTCGATTTAGAGGTAAGAAGATATGCTGAACACTCATGTGAAAACCATTTTCTACCCGGACAAGTAGTTCGGCCGAAATCCGGCCAAAACCAGAAAATTGTTAAAAGTTAAAGTTTTATTTGTAGTTGATTAGATATTGGATTTAGGGGTAAGAAGAGATGCTGAATCCGTGTATGACAGTCATTTTTTACCCGAACATATAGTTCGCCCGGAATCCGGCTGGAACCCAAAAATTTGTTATAAGTTAAATTTTTTAATTAAAGTTCATTAGATGTTCGATATAGGGGAAAGAAGATGCACTGGGTTCGATTTTTAGCTTTCTTTTTTTCGCCGGACAAGTAGTTCTGGAATTCGGCCGAGATCGGGAAGTTGGCAGAAATAAGGCAGGAAGTTTTCGTAAAAACAGCTGACTTATAGGGATAAACACACATGCTGAATCCATATCTGAACTTGGTATTCTCAGATGATTAGCTATTTGGCCTTAATCTGTTTCTGAATTTTAATAGTAAAACTGTTCAAGGAGTCTGGCGAAGACAAGACCCAATTGTCTGGATCAAATATTGTACTTTTGGGATCCCATGGGAGCCTTTGGTCTTGTTGCTAGAAGCCTACTGGCCTTACAGGCTTAAAACATCCAAAGTTGTGGGTTGCTTGTTGAAAGCAGATCTCAGTTATAAAGTATTCAACTATTCTAAAATGCTGGAATAAAATGAGTAAATAGTGTGGGGGTTCTTTAAGAAAGTTCTTTGTTCAAAGATGCCTGAGGCATTTCTTCAGCTGTGTTCTCGGATGCTATAGATAATACAAAAAAGGTTTTTTTTTACCGAAAATGACGATACACTTAAGGATCAAATACAATATAATAGAAATACAATCCATGTCCCGGCGTTCCTAATCTTAAAATCCAAAACCAAATAAATCTGTAATATTGAAAGAAAATGGTGGATTACAAATGGGAAGTTGAAAAAATGCAAGCAGTGAGGAAGTCAAATTCTGACTAAGGCCTCTCGAAACTCGTGAAAAGTTACTACGCTGACCGTTCAGACCTTCTCAAAATAGTAACTAACTGCTTGCCACGCTCGGGAGGGTTGTCAGCGTGGTAACTACGATCTCTGCGACACGATTAGGCCGTGGCAGGATATTTTGACAAAAATAGAGAAATTCATTCCAGCCTTGACGCCAAGAAGCCAGAATCCCTGACGTCATGCGTAGTAACTACGGTAAGTAGGGTGGAACACGCCATAGACTTGATCCTAATACGTCCTTCATAAAATCCGATGACGAATGGCGCCAGACGCGCTAGAGGAACAATAACAATCACACGTGAGATGGGGGGATGAGTTATCTGACGGGTGAATAAGCGATTAGGCTTTCGCTTCATATCGAGTCGCGCATTAGCCCCGTTGAAACGTCAGCCAGCACTCATCACCGAAGTCGGAAGCCAGAAATGACAAACTTATGACGCTTGACAGAACAGAGTTGGATAAAGCAAAAAGAGGGGAAGAGGCATTTTAAACAGTTTTAAACATGGTTAGGCTTAAGAGGAATATAGCAAAACAAACCTGGATAAACGTAAGGAAAGAAGTAATGTGTCCTTGTTCTCTTTACGATAGCGCACCTAGCGGCCAAAAAAGAACTAATCCGAGAGGAATTTTATGATGGGCGTATGACGGGCAAGAACAGCCAGGCTTCGTCGTCCAGATTTTTCTTCTGGATTCCAGAAATCCGTTTTTGCCCTTAAGTTGAAGCCAGTCCAAACATGTCTGGAAGTCTGGGGTATTGGCCAACCCACATTCCGAAATCTGAAAGGCATCATTGAAGCAACACACTAGAGAGGCATAATAAATATGTGAATGAATGGAATAGGAGAAAAAGGAGGAGTGATTGACGGTTGTGACTGGAAGGAAGAAGATACCTAAAGGGGACATCTAGGAAATGTTTAAAGTTTAACTGAAAAGGGTTAAGGTGGGACAATCTAGTTACCCATCACTTATTCACTTAAATAGGCTCGAAGACCCGATGAAAATGCGTTACTTCGTTGCTCCGCTGTTCACGAATAGTCAGTTTCAATATACTGGAATTTCCCTGTCGGATTTGTGGTACGTCTATGTGTCTACCTGTGTTTTATGCTTGATGAAAAATATTGACAAAAATTTGTGTTCAGGCACTAAGTAGTCTTCACACCAAGATCACCATTGGCCGCTGAAAAGTCGCATTTGTTTTGAGACTCAAATTTTCCGCGTCATAGTAGAATTTGCGTTGTGGGGACCGCTTTAGATATTCTGAACGTCACTACTAGAGCAAATAGTGGAAAATCAAAAAATCCCTCAGCAGAATCCAAATAATGCAGTGTGTTCAGTTGAATGATACAAACATAAGTTGGCTTTTTAGTTAAACTTTAAAGGACACCTCGCCGCTGCATAGTGTTTCTGCTCAGATGTTCTAAGATAGTTGACCACTTTACAACCCAGCTATGCTTACAGAAAATTACACACGGCTTCGGCTGTTTTTAGCCTCTTTCCATGCTCCTGCCTTGGATGACAATCTTGGCAAAATTTGAATAGGCTAACCGGTTTTTGAACGGAGACAGCTCCCCGGGAACAATGTTCGGGCCCCTGATACGTGAAGATCTCGGTAAAATTCAGAAAACCGGTTTTAATCATCAACAGCATTTAGTTAAGTTCAGTTCAATTTTATTAAATTCAAAATAAACGAAAAAAATAATTTTCGACCCCTACAAAGCTCCATGGCCCGATACCAGGGGCGTCCTGGGGCGGTTTTAAAGGCAAATCTACGGAGTGACTATCTCTGCAGAAACTCTAGAATACTGTTGTTTTCTGACTTTAATATGCGTTACAAACGACAGTAAACAAAATATGTGCTCGTTAAAGTTTGACTGAAAAGGCAGGTTATTTTTTCATCTGATATTTAAATACACTGAAATATTTTGATTCATCTGAGATATTCTGTATTTTTCCACCCAGTGCTCGAGTAATACCGCTGCTCGCATGACAAATCAAAATTCATTCGACGCGGAGAATTTGAATTTAAACAAAGGCATTTGCAGGTCTAAAGGTGCGACATCTGAGAAATTACGCGTGTAGAAAAGTACAAAATGATTTTAGGATATTTTCTGATGTTTATTTTTCGGCAATGGCTCACATTTCTAGTTGGCAAATATTTCAAGCGTAGAGGGATAATCACATAGAGGTACCACAACTCCGAAAGAATTGCACTGTCAGAAGTTTCATAACAGATTGCGCGTAACACTTTCAAGAAAAACACCTTTTCACTTAGAAAAAAAGTGTTATGACCAATTAAGTTTATACTATTTCGTGCCCAGATCTCCAACAACACCTTCAACAGGTAAAAATACTACACTGTCAAAAGTTACATAACGACAACAGCAGGATGCGCGGTTTCAACAGATAAAACTTTGGGATGTTATTTGTTATGTTTCTTTCGTTCCCGGTAGTATTTTTACCAATTGAAGGTGTTGTTGGAGATCTAGGCACGAAATAGTGTTAATTGGTCATAACACTTTATTTCTAAGTGAAAAGGTGGTATTCTTGAAAGTGTTATGCGCAATCTGTTATGAAACTTCTGACAGTGTGGTTCATTCTGTGAAATCGATTATCCCAGGATAACTGACAAATGAAGTAACGCATTTTTATCGGGTTTTCAGGCATATTTAACTAAGTGATATGTAACTAGACTGTTGGATCTCGCCGTATTCGTTTGAACTTAAGATTGTCAAAACTAAAACGTCTTCGACCTTCAACCCTCCCTACAGATTTATTCGTCGCGTTTCTTTGGGCGTTTTACGATCTATCCACAACACATCTAATGTCATATTTGATGGTTCTCTTCAGGCTCAAAACCGCTCAAACGAACTTGTGGGAGAACAAACTAAAGATCCTAGCTTAGCGTTAAATATTTGACTTCGTGAATCCCTTTGTGAGAGTTGCTTGGAGTTAAAAAGGTTGCTGTGATTTTATTTTGGGCACGGCTGCTGTTTTTGCTGCTCGATTGGGTCATTGATCGGGTGGAGATCTTTGTGCATTTAGGTTGACTTTCGTTTTGTTGTAGAGAAGAGCTTGGGGTATGAATTTCCTTTCGCTGATGATGCCGTTCAATGTTTCTGGTAGTTAGTATTCGCCTGTGTCTCTGTTGATCCCTGAAGGGTTTCTCATAATTTCAACGGCTTCTCTTATAAGGAGGGTTTTCGCGAGATCTCGGAATTACTTTCCAGCGAGCGAAGTGCATCGCGAAAACTGTTGGAAAGTGATTCCTGGAATCACTTTCCACTTTCCCGCTGGACCGATCGCGAAAACGCATGGAAAGCTGATATCGCCGAGAAAATGTTGAATTAAAAAAAATTTCGAATAAATATGGTTCACTTAACGGTTCTTTGATTCTCCTATATTCCATCGAAGTCACCTTAATTACGATTGCCATTTTTTCTATTTATTAGTGACACTTGCACTGTTTTTTCTCCACACCTTTGAAATTCCCGCCGAAAGATTCAACTTCCCGCGGAGCTTTCCACTAACCTCGTGGAATCACTTTCCGTGAAAGCTGCTTCGGTTTCCAAAGCGCGAAAACCGGGTTGGAAATTTCGGCAACTTTCCGAAGTAGCGCGAAAACCATTGGAAAGTGATTCCGACTTCGCTTTCCAGCTCGCGAAAACCCTCCTATAGTTTGATGAAGTCCGGTTCATGTTGTAAGAATCTGGGCCTGTCCAAACTGTACAACGTGGGTTGGGTTTTCGAAAACGTGTTCTGCCAGTGCCGATTTGAAGATGTAGTTTGGGCGGTGTCCATTGGAAAGACATGCTCCTTTTGGTGTTCCGTGAGGCTCTTTTCAAACGTCCTCTCTGCAGGGGCGTCCCGAAGGGCGCAGCGCCCCCCCCCCTACGTTTCGGGCATTCGGTCAAATGTTCGCCGAAGGCGAACATTCGGTCAAAATGGGCATCGCGGCGAAGCCGTGATGCCCATTTCATAAAATCGTTTGTCCCCGCATTTCGAAATTGGGTGATTCAACGTGTTTACTGGTTCCCCTTAATTTACCGAATTTTCTAATTCATCCAACTTTTGTTCACTCCGCATCGATTTCACCACATTCGGTCTGTCCCTTCGTTAATTTCGGTGTTTCAACCTGTTTATTTGGTCTCATTCGTTAGCGAATTCGGTGACTCACCGGACTTTCCGTATTTGTTCAGTCGCATTCGGTCAGTCCATTTCATAATTCGGTCATTCATCAGATTCATTTGGTTCTGATTCATGACCGACTTCGATAATTCATCCAACTTTTGTTCAGTCCGTATCGATTTCTTTACCGAATTCGGTAATTCGGTCGCATTCGGTCAATCCATTCCATAATTCGGTCATTGATCAGATTCATTTGGTTCTGATCCGTAACCGAATACGATAACCGAATACGATAATTCATCGAACTTTTGTTCAGTCCGCATCGATTTCGCCGCATTCGGTCCGTCCCTGCGTAAATTCGGTGATTTAACCTGTTTATTTGGTCTCATTCTCTACCGAATTCGGTCGCATTCGGTTAGTCCATTTCATAATTAAATTCGGTGAGATCCTTTTGGTTCTGATTCGTTACCAAATACGGTAATTAACCGGATTTTTCTTTAGTCGGTTTCTACTAGACTGTTTTAGGTGGTTCTAACAAGAGTTTTATTCCATTACGATATTCGGTTGTAATACCGCTCTTGATCTGTTGGTTGTTTTTTTGGTAAGTTTTTCGGTATACTACGAATTCATTATTTGCTTCAACCCAGTTACTGAGTTCGGTAATTTAAGTGGCATTTATTTATTTCTCGTTCTTTACCATTTACGGTAGCTTCAGCTGGTTGCTGTTCATTTTTTTACTTCTCAGGATTGCAGTAATTCAGGAATAAGCACGTCTCTTGACGTGAAAACTAGCCTACTTTTGTTTGCTGTTAATTCCGAACAAATGTATTTTGTATCCACTTCACCCTGGATTGCCCCTTTCGTTGCCAGACAACTCTGGGTTGAATAAGTAATCTTGGGATCGCAGAAAGGCACTTTTATCATCAGTGTTTCCACAAAATTTCGCCCGCGGCGCATTTCGCAGTCTTCACTAATTAGACAATGGTTGCCTCGTTTAGTTGGCGTTTGAGGCTTCAAATTTTGGGAGGCTTGAACTATGTTAAAAGCTAGAACTTGCATGGGAAATATTTAAATGTTGCCAGAAAAAAAGGCGGATTAAAAAAGTTTCACCTGCGGCGCTTTAATTAATCGTGGGCACAGTCCTTTACGACGTTGTCGCTATGCAGCACAACGTTTTTACGATTATTTCAAGTCCTGTTGGCAAAACTGGAAAGGTCTTCCAAAGGTAAAAGGCTAGTGACGGCGTTGCCTATCTACGGAAGAAAAAAAAACAGAAGCGGAAAAGCGTGAAAACGTGCCAATTTTTCTCTTTAGACTTGTTTGTATATACTCAGCAACATTTTACGTTGTAGCTTCATGAAGCAACTCGCTGTGTTTTTTCATTTTTTTTTTAATAAATACAGTACAAAATCAGGTACCGATTCGGTCAATTTTACTCAGGTGCGCCCCCCCAATGAAGAAAGGCTCGGGACGCCCCTGCCTCTCTGTCCTGCCGACATAGCGCAGTCGCAGGGTATCCAATAGATATCTCGTTGGTTCTGGTTCGGGACTTGATCTTTGCCGGTGTTTAGGTAGGACGGTAAAATGTTTTGAGTCCGGTGAAATGTTTCTATTGAACTTTTAAAGGCTTACCGACGAAACGTCCCCATGACAAAACGTCCCCTGGCGAAATGTCCCCGTGAAAAAATGTCCCCATGACAAAACGTCCCTTGACATAACGTCCCCGTGACAAAACGACGCGTCTCAAAACGTCCCCGTTACAAAACGTCCCCGTGACTAAATGTCCCCATGACAAAATGTCCCCACGGCAAAACGTCCCCGTGGCGAAACATCCCCAAGCATAGACTTTAAAGTTCGCCTCGATCTTCAGGTGCATGATAGAGGTAAAACAACTTCACGGTGTGCATTACAGATGTGGGAACATTCCTCGTAAGCAGGAAAGATCGGACATAGGACGGGGTGCTTCATAAATGTATTGTTTTCAGTTGAAATATGTAGTGTAATATGCCCTGCAATTGACTCGTAACTGATCAGTTCTAGGTCGTTTGAAGCAGCATGCACAATCTGAGAAGCACCAATATGCCCCTCAGAGAAAGGGGAAGCCAGCTGTGGTCAAACAAGGAAAATGCAAAAATAAGCGTAGTGCCGTTTGCTGGATAAAATGACATGAGAAGCGAGGAAACGAAAGCGGATGGAATGATTAGTCAGGTAGAGAGACATAGTAAATCTAGCTTAGATGGGTTTGATCCTTTAATAATAAATATCACCAAATAAAATATCGAACAAAAGCGAGATCAATGAGTTATACCGCAGCGTAAACTAACCCGCAAATAAACCAATTAAATAAAAGAGAAAAGGAAAACTGACAAACTACTAAATCTATGCGCTTTCTTTAAGAAATGGCTATAGCCGGGAGCAACACGTTGAATTGTTTCTTGACTATCGGTTAAATGCTGAAGTAGTCAATCCATCGTGGCTTTCAAAAGTTTATGTTCCAAGAATATATTTTGTCTGAACCGATGACGCAGTCAGTAATCTCATAGGCCTAGCCATCCCTCACCGATGAAAAACAAAAATTCTATGGCCGGGGACGTTTCGCCAGGGGACGTTTCGATCGGGGACGTTTCGCCACGAGGACGTTTTGTCGTGGGGACGTTTCGCCGTGGGGACGTTTCGCCGTGGGGACGTTTCGCCAATGGGACGTTTTGTCACGGGGACGTTTCGCCAGGGGACGTTTCGAATGGGACGTTCTGCCGACAACCCCTTTTTAAATTCCTGGACAGTTTATTCAGTGAGTCCTTGAGTGTACGGGAGGTACCTCGTTCAACACCATGAACAAAACAAAAAATTGCAAAAAGTGCGTTGCGTCCCAAAAAGAATACATTCTAACATTATAATCCTACATTACAATCCATACATTCTAACATTATAATCGTACTTATGATTCAACCATCCATTCGGACTTTTTTTTAAGGTACCATAATGCTCGTCGATATGTTAAGAATTCTCCAATGACCCCTACCCTCCCCCGACTTCCGAGGCTATTATACTCCCGCTTCCGTCACACACACACGTAGACTTCCGTTCAAGACCATGAACAAAAAAAATGCAAAAAGGGCGTTGCGTCCCAAAAAGAATGCGATTTGGCGACCTTCTCGAGACGTTAGAAACAATCTGCTCCAAGAATGGTAGAGATACGGTGTCCAGTCTTCGCTTCCTGTTTCTAACACTGTGAGCAGTTTTGCTCCAAATGTGAAATGACAAACAGACTGGGTTTGCTCGTTTTCATCATTGTTGGATGTTCGCTCTTTGAAGGTAGAAAATCCATGTCACTAGTAAATTAGTTCATGAATTTAAAAAGGTAAAAAAAAACTTTCACTAGTAACTTGGTTCATAATAAATATTCCTTGAGCCCAAGCTGACTTTGAAACATGTATTCAAATAATGTAGACAATGGATACGTCAGCTACGGCTCCATCAGCGATATACGGCCCTTCTTGGCAAGGGTCCTCGTCAGACTGTCAATCTTCAGGGTCAACGTCGGGGAAGGAAAGAAACTTGTAAACCTGTAAACGGATTACGGGTTTGTTTCTTGACGAGGACGAGGACTCTTGCCAAGAAGGGTCGAAATATCGCTGACGAAGCATCATAGCTGACGTATCCGTTGTATACATTATTTGAATACATTGGGGTCATAAATTCAATAAACAAAGTGACCACCAATTTGCCCGAATGGAGAGACAAGCTCAATTGTTGGGAACTAAAAGATAAATTAAATTGGTTACACAAGACCTTATGAATGAATGAAGGATCTATGACGCACTGCCCAAGGGCGTAGGTGGAGTAGAAAAGGAAATATGAAGTAGAACATTGAAGCTTAATTGTGATTTATACAAGTATCTACAAGAGTGATATGGGTCTTGAAGCGTGAAGAGGCTTCCAACATGAGAACACAAGACTTGCCTTGCGCTCGCGTATCTCCTGGTTCACACTGCTGTGTTATTACACTGTAAAAAAAATCTTGCAGTATTTGCTACTGGGATTAACCTTGTCTCTATTGAGATACAATTATTAATCTTATCCCATTACAGATATGATCAACCCCAGCAGCAAGTACTGCAGTTAACTTTAATCCTTACTCGGAGAAACTTTTTACAGTGTAGCGATACAATAGAATCGCACGAATGTTCACACCGAAACGCAGACGCAGAAGGAAACTGACCTTTTCTGTTGAGATCATTCTGCGAGAGGACAAATAAACCTTCGGGGAGATGACCTCTGAGGACAGAATGGACAGTCCATTACCGGGGAATTTTCCGTGAAACCCTTATGTCATCTGGTCCAGAACGGTTTATTGGAGGTTTGATCAGAATTAAGAAGTTTTTTTTTTAAAGGTAAAGCAACTGATCAAATAAACTAATGGGAAATAAACTAATCTCTGTCTGTGAAATTGCTAGCTCTGGCGAGGACATAATGTAAAGTTCAGCGGGGTTTATGTATAATTATGGATTGATATTCAAAATATATTACTTTCTACATCTTCTCCACGGATTTATCTGTATGAATATTAATGTAGGTTTGCATTCTCTAGGGGCTGGGTTGGGCTAACGTCAAAGCAAAATGGACTTAAATCTCATCGACCAAGTGCCATATACCTATCGCAATTCCGTCTGTCTGTCTGTCGGTCGGTCCCACGATTGCGAGCTAGGGTAATCCAGATGTGCTAGGACGATGAAACTTGGCAGTCGTATCAAGGACTCGACCAGATTAACTTGGAAATAGTCACTTGCCCGATCCGACCATCGTTGGGGGAGGGGGGAAGCGGAATCCGGAGTTTAGTGGCACATACAACTTTCGAGCGGGTGATCGAATCTGAATGAAACTTGATATTTGGAAATACCTCGTGTCTCAGATGTCCCATTTCAAGTCCGGGCCGGATCCGATGTCTGTCCGGGAAGTCGGAGGGGGGAAAATCAATAGTTGCATTTTTTGCCTTTCCTCCGTAGGTCGGTTAACCTACCTACTTGCCACTATTGACCGTTTTTTCGTCTCGCCGGTCGGTTCGACTGAGCTCTAAAAAACGGCTTATAAGAAAAAATGGCGTCTTCCAGTCGCAGGCGCCTATCTCTCCAATGAGAATTCTGAATTTCGCGCCGTGCCAAGAGCGTAGGTCTGTGGGATGGAGCTCAGAGCTCAGTCCACAGGTCGGTTAACCGACCGACGAACGGCGACGAAAAAACAGATTATAAAGTCGGTTACCCGAAGAAAGAAAACGGCTTATAGAGAGAAATCTCGCAAGTCGGTTCACTGGATGACGGCAAGAAACGCAACTAATGTTCAAAGTCCGCCGCTCAAACCCCTCAGCTAAGCCGACAGTAACTGAGGCAGCAGGTAGGATAAGGAATAACATCCCTCGTTTCTAGCGTCAACAGGAAGGCCGACAGCTAGCGAAGCAGTACTTCAGATTCTACCGAACAAGGAAGAGATCGTTGTCCAGGCCGGTGACGACGTCACTATCACTTGCATAGGTGATCAGTACCTATCATGGGAGTACTCAACACATGCCTACAGTGTGAGTGATCTTTGTTACAGTCTTACCTATCGTCTTAGCGTTTCTTACCTATTAGCCTTACCTCGCTCTACGACCCTGACCATTCTATGCATTCTCATTTGCAAGAATTTGAAGTTCGGGTCGGTTTTATCTACACTAACGGCAAAACGCCGAGTTTTTCTATTGTCCATGTTTGGCTCTTTTCGTGGCGGATCAGGCTCCCGCTTACTTTTGCCGAAGAGCTCTTTGTTTAGAAATAGCGACCATGCAATTCTTACCGCGCTTTTCACAAGAGGATCGGCAAGGCTGAAAACAGCCAGTTTGTAATCTTCGAGAAACTCAAATGAGTTTCAAATGAGTCACGGATATTAAAATGTTGGGATAGTATATGTATGTACCGCGGCAAGTGTTTTAACTAGACTAGTAGAAATGCCTTTGTACTATTTTTATTAATAGTAAACAACAGACGCAAGCCTCTTTAAGACTCTTTCTAGCATAGTAATCAACTTGTCGTTTCCAGAATGTCCGTCAACTGCAGTTTTGAGAGAGTCAATTAATCATCATCGAGAGAAGAAGGGCCCAGAGAGATCCATGGTCTATTATAGTACCAAGACCAAGAATAGTATTGTTTAGAATATTAGTATAACTATTTGTTCTTGCAAGGACATCCGTCAAATAGTAAGCACTCTGTAGCAAAGACGCCTTAGAACACTACACGTAGCTTTACCATGCATTCAGACTGAAAAAGGTCAAGTCCCGAAACAGAGCAAAATACCAGGTTCAGTACAAGTATTTTTCTGAAACATAAACCAATTTTCCTCCCAGTATCCAGACCAGCTTCGCCATGACATCGACAACCGACTTCAGATAGACTCTTACTCCAACGATGGAACTGACTACCCTTCGGAGTACACCCACGTGTCTACCGTCAGAATCCTCAATGCCACGTACTTGGACACAGGCTATGTCACGTGTCTCAACGAGGATGATGAAGTCAGTCGAATCTATGTGTATGTTAGAGGTAAGCTTTAAAACGTGCATGTAAAATAATACTTGGTAGTGATTTCAAACTATGAGGCGAGACTAGAAACACTTGACATTTTGACACTAAGTCAACGGAGGCATGAACTTGTCATGAGCTTTGGCAAGAAGACGCTGGCGTCAAAGGGATCGACTAAAAAGGGGCACGGCACGGCACGACATGGCGCAGAGGCACGATTAATAAAAAGAGATTAGTAGGCTAAGTAGGCTAAGTAGACAAGTAAGTGAGAGTCCGTAACTCCAGAGCCTAAAAGAAGGCACGTTAGAACATTGGTTCTACCTCTCACTCTGAAGCCTGAAAGGGCCCTTTTAGTTTTCGTGCCTCTTTTTAGTACTCATGCCTCCTACACTATGTCGAGCCGTGCCGTGCCGTGCCTCTTTTTAGTCGATCCCGGCGTCAAATCTACACCGATACATGCTTCTTCAATATGCCAATAGTGACCGACGAGGAATTTTGGCAAAATATCGCTACGCTGCGCGCTACACCAAACTCGTCACAGAGATTGTAGCTACCACGCTTACTACGCTCCCGAGAGCGGTAAGCAAAAAGTTACCATTTCGAGGGGGTGGGAACGGTCATAACTTTTCAGAGGTTGGAATAAAAATTCACTGTTGTAAAGAGTGGAATACGCTCTCGATCACACCGGTTTGCACACTGAAATGCTTCTTTGGCAGCATTTATTCGATAAATGAAAGACTTCAGAAAAAAAGAAATTCTGTGAAGTACACTGCACCCTTGGTTTGAATACTAATAGGTGGCAGGAACTTCATCTAAGTCGGTTTTCCATGCTCCCGCAAACAGTCGCTCGTAAAGAGCGTTTCCACAATCTTTTGTGCGTCCCACAAGTGTGTTTCCGCGACCAATAAGATTTGTGTGGCTCGTTTTGTGGTGGGAAATGCAAATCTAGCAGGAAAAATGTCAGAACAATAAAATTAACTAATTTCTCTAGCATGTAGACAGGTTTGAAATTACCGCCGCAAAAATAGTCAAAACGACGATTCCGTGCTGACTTGACTGTGTGGCACACAATCGTGTTTCCGCGACAAATACTCAGAAGAGTGCGACCCAAAACTGTGTCACGGAAAAACACCTCTAAAGCTGCTAAGAGTATAGGCGTTTTCCACGATCTCGCAAAGTGTTTGTGGCTCTAAGTTTGTGGATAAAGGCGTTCTACCACGGAAAAATAAAGCTCAAAAACGAATTCAGCATATCTCCTTACCCAAAACCTTAACTTTTAACAAATTTTCCGGTTTCAGCGGGTTCCGGGCGAACGGATTATGGATGTCCGGGTAGAAAATGATTTTGTCATATATTGATTCTTACCCCTAATTCCTAATCCCCTTCTTATCCCTAAATCGAACATCTAATGAACTTCAGGTAAAACGTATACTTTTAACAAATTTGCCGGTTTTAGCCGGATTCCGGGCGAACTACTTTTCCGGCGAGAAAATGGTTTTCATATACGTGTCAGCATGTACGTCGTGAAACTTCTGACAGTGTAGCTTTCCTCTGTTCTTGAGTTTTAGATCCAGAGCACAGATGAGGGAGATATCCTCGAGAGGTTTCTATTAGCGAATTACAAACAATTTGTTTAGAGGCGAAGTTGAATGGTACAAAGATAAAAGTCACCGAGACGAGGAGTCTTCTTACCTCTTTTGTCTTTTAGATCCCAAGCACCTCTGGTCAATCGTTCCAACCCCATCATCCAGCAGGCTTCTAGGTGCTACAGTCGGTGGCCGAGTTATCATCCCTTGTCGTCCGACAGATCCCGCTGTGGCAGTTTTACTGAAAGAATCCAGCGTTCAGGTAAATACGTTCAAATCAACAGACGAAGTTCCTTTGGAGTCAAGGATATTGACTCCACCAGAAACATCGACGGCGTTTTAAAAAAAAAGGTGACAAGCGATGTTTTGCTAAATACTGAGTTTTTAGCAGTGCCTATCCGCACTTGTATCCTGCATGTTTGGTAGAAATTTCAGCCAAATCGGAACAACCGCTACACTGTCAGAAGTTTCATAACGGATAACACGAGGATGCGCGGTTTCAACAGGTAATGCGTAACAGATAACACTTCGGATGTTATCTCTTGTGTTTGAAAAGGTTATGCATAAAATAGTATGCATAACAAGCTTTGTTAGGTAGAGCCGAAAAAGCATCAACTGACTTTATTCCTTATCGCCATGATGTCGAAAACTCAACAGATACTTTTTGGCGGTTTTCCTGATGGTAACGCTTATTATGTATAATATTTTGAAACACAGCAGATAACATCCAATGCGTTATCTGTTACGCATTGTCTGTTGAAACCGCGCATCCTCATGTTATCTGTCATGAAACTCCTGACAGTGTACGGAGACAGCTGCAGAGTATTCTCAAAAGTTACGCTTCGAGTTTTTTTTTTTTTTTTTTTAAATGGCGCTTATCTCAATCTGGAAAAATATCGTCGATTTATTGCATTTGGAAGTCAATCGGAAAACTACTTGTAATGTTGTTTCACGCTGACGTTGCTCTCGGGCCAACGCTTCCGTTTCCGGGGAAAATCCGGTTCTTCCCGGAAAAGTCGTCAAAGCCATGGCCTGGCACGCTCAGCAGGCGCAAGACTGAAGGTTTCGGTGGGGTTTGGAGTTCCCTTGGGGAACACACGGGTGTATTATTTGACTAAAAGAATTATTTGTAGCGAATACACACACTTTAATGGTGCGAACTGTTAGCTGACTGCCCTCTCACAGCAGCTTAATAGGAGGAAAGGAACGGTGCATCTTTCCTCTTTTTAGTATTCTTGCCTGCTGATGCTGCTTTCCCCAGTTTAGTATGCCTTTTCTGTTTTTTTACCCGTTCCCGTTTTTCAATAGTCACAATGCCTTTCATTTTCCGTTTTTAGTTATTTTGGTCCCATTAAGAGATTTTTTCCAGTCCAGTCTATACCTGATCCACTTTTGCCAGGAAAAAAAGAGGAAACTGAGCATATACACGACCTTGCATGACAGGGGGTAGCCCATACAGCAATTTTCCTGTTAAACAACCGACTCGGTTAAATAAGTACTCCAATCGCACCCTGCATTATCTTTCTTCTACACTGTCAGGAGTTTCACAACAGATAACACGAGGATGCGCGGTTTCAACAGATAATGCGTAACAGATAACACTTCGGATGCTATCTGTTATGTTTGAAAACGTTATACATGAAATGTTATGCATAACAAGCTTTGTTAGGAAGAGCCAAAAAAGCATCTACTGACTTTATTCCTTATCGTCATGATGTCGGAAAACTCAGCAGATACTTTTCGGCGGTTTTTCGGTTCTTCCTGATGGTAACGATTATTGTACATAACATTTTGAAACACAACAGATAACATCCGAAGTGTTGTCTGTTACGCATTATCTGTTGAAACCGCGAATCCTCGTGTTATCTGTTATGAAACTTCTGACAGTGTAGTTACAGCCTGACGTGGTCCCCTGACCAAAAGAGCCGAAACATCGCTAAAACAAATCTTAGCTGACCTATTAAACCCCTTCGTCACCTATCCTTCACAAATGGACTCCAACGTCAACCACGGTTATTTCGGCAAAACCCCATGCGCCAATGGCTCGTGGTCTATCGTTGTCGCAGAGCAAGGACAATATGATATACCTGTCCAGGGAAACTATGGAGGTACCCAGTTCAGGCCTCCACCACTTCTCAACCATCCGAGTCCGCATCAAGCATTACCTCGGACCTTTTCAACCTCAGCTCCCAATGTTGCTCCAGGTTCTCCCGCCGACCATACATTACACATTATATAGGATATTAAAGCTAGGCGATCCTCTTACTTTCGTTTTTGTAAATTTCTTCTTTTTCTCCCTCCTTGGCATAGAAATTCTAAAATTATTACTAAGTACTAGCTACCGGATATGACGGAGAAATTGTCTGTTCTCCGCAGAAAACTGTCCGAAACAACGTACGCGCGCCTGTCGCCCTCTCATTGACTTATTCGTCTGTTTGACTCTTAAGTAGATTTTGTTTGTATGTGCTGTCTTTTACCTAATTATGTCTTCATATTATCTCTTGTACTCCACTGTTTTCGTCCTGTACGATTTGTGGGTTAAAAATAAATTATTATTATTATTATATTGTACATTACGCCCACCCGCTCAGCAGATTTCGCAGCCTGCCAGTTACCATCCATGGATGCAGATTCCAGGTTAGATGACGTAAGCAGCTGCAGCTCGACCTCAGGCATACCAGATATCGCCCGAAACGAGCGAGTAACAGAGCAACCTGCCATACCAACAAGTTCGGCGAGTTTGTAAGCTAATGTGCTGCAGACTTGGTTCAGATAATCCTGGACACCTCTTTTCTATGTATGCACTAATCAACGATCAGTCAATAGGAAAGAAAGGTTGAAGAACTGGAAATTCATGTCCACCAAGGGAAGACTGATATCGCTGCGGTGACGGTAACTTGGATTCACTCAGCTGACATGGCGGTAATTGATGGTTACAGTACGTATATTTTACCACGATGTGATGCAGATGGGAATCCTGTCCAGCACGGAGGAGGCCTAGGTCCAGTCTGCAAGTCTGCAACGAATCCTGCAACCGGCTACTTCCAGCTGTCTTCGGCTGTATATTTACGGTGTGGTATACTATCCACCAAACAGACCGCTCAAGAAGGACTTAGTAAGATACTTACAGGATTGCATAGGCTGGTTCCGGAGCAAGTACCCATATTGCGCCCTGCTTGTCGGTGGGACTTGAATAACATTAGTCCGAAGTGGGTCTCTGAGACACTAAGCAGGTAGTACAAGAAAAACAAATATTCTGGACATTCACAAACTGCGGTGAATTTTTCCAAGACCCTTTCACTATTCATCCATGGATCGCAGTGACAATCTCATTGTTACTCCTTGAACCAAACGGATTCAAGCCTCCGAAACATTACAAAACCTTCAAATACAGACCAGTAACTACCGATGCTATTGGTCGATACAAATCATGGTTGGTAAACCTAAACTGGAAAGATGATGAAGCCTGATGATGCCAACGCATTGACTGACCTTTTTCTTCAGTTGCTGTGTGAGGGATATGATGCTTTCTTTCATGAAAGCTGAAAACTGTAAATTTTCGTGGTAAACCGTGGGTAACTGATGAGATAAGACGCCTTACCAAACAGAGGGATCGGCTCTATGCGAACGGGAAGAAAGAAGATGCAAAGAAAATAGACAAGATAGTAGTCAGGAAGTGTCGGGATGCGCGTAAACAACATGGTATGAGCATCACTAAGAAACTTTTCCGAAGCGACCCCAAGACTTTCACCGCACCATCCAAAAATTTATGGGAAGAAACATTAAGCAAAAGAAGCTTCTCCGGGATGATGGTGAACCGGTCTCTCCTGAAGAGATCAACTCATGCTTTGCTGATATTTGCCGAAAACACGGCACTCAGCTTCCACCGCATAAAGAAGAGGTGGTTCGAATCGCAACGACTCCTCCACAGCATGTGGAAGTTCAGCTAAGTAAGATGATCTTAATAAGGCCAGCACACCAAATGAACCCAGCAAAGATTATCGTCCCCTGTGCAAAAGCATTCGCTGCTCCGCTTGCTGCTATAGTCTTTGATAGAAGAAATTTACCCGTCAGCTTTTCAACAAGCTTTCATCACCCCCATTCCAAAAATGTTGAACCCTACTGGCCTTACGAATCTGAGTCCAACTTCTAAACCAACGATTTTTTCAAAGGTCTTCGAAGGTTTCCTATTTCGCTGGCTGTACAGTGACATAGAAGACTCTCGAATTGAATTGAATTGAATCTAGACATTCGCCAATTTGGCTTTAGGCCTAGCCACAGCACCATCCATTATCTCGCACTCCTACTTGACGAAGTCCTTAAGCATCTCGAAAAAGGCAAACTCTTACGTAGACCTCCGGCCACCAAGTTTTGAATCCTCGACACCACAGGACCATCCTTCCGGACTTCGCTACACCCTCTCATGGACCTACCACTCGAAGCAAGAACGACCGAAACCTAAGCTTGTTCACCCACCTACGAAATCTTCAGAAAGATACCTAAATTCATTCGTTCCGTATTTCACTAAACATTTTAACTGTACTTGATTTATGTTCGTTTTGTAGTTATTGTTTGTTAGTTTGTGTTTTATTTCTATTGTTAGTGAATGTTTGTTTTTCCGATTCCCGCCCGTGTTAGCCTAGTTTTATTAGGGTTGACGTAAAATTTGAAAGACTTATATTCGTTTAGCATTGATTCGCAGTTCGGTGTGGGTCGAAAGTACTAACTAGTTTCGTTGATTTTCATTCCGGTTTAAATCTAAACCGGATTCCGTCTGGGTTTTCAAGCCATCCGGAAACTAAAAGATCATGAAACGCCATCAAAGTCATCAAACGCTTCCAAGTCGAGAGTCGACATATTTGGGCAGAACAGCAGTACAACCGAATATTCAACAATACAGTTGTTCCAATGGGGTCCCGTCAGTACCGCAACACGTCAGTTGACATAAACGTCAGTTCGCTACAGAATTCCGTCAGTACGCCAACATTTTCCGACAGTTCGCCTACACGTCAGTTGACACTCAAAAATCCGTCAGTAGACCAACACGTCAGTTGACCAACACGTCAGTAGATCAACAAGTCAGTAGACCAACGCGTCAGTTGACCAACACGTCAGTAGCCCAACACGTCAGTAGACCTATACGTCAGTTCACCTAATCCTAAAATCCGACAGTTCACCTACACGTCAGTACGTCAACCGTCAGTTCGCCTACCGTCACTTCACAAAAACGTCAGTAGACATAAACGTCAGTTGGCATAAACGTCAGTTGGCAAAAACGTCAGTTGGCATAAACGTCAGTTCGCATAAACATCAGTTCGCTGAAATTTTCCGACAGTTCGCTCACATATTGTTCTCGATGGGATAATTACGGAAGCTCGCCCAGGGGATTGATAAGAGGAGCCGACAATTTCCATTTCAATGAGGGCAAAAAGTAAGTCAGGAGTCTCTCGTCAGATCTGATAGTTTTGATTTGCGTTACGAAAGAAAGAAGATGGTTGGAAGGCACCAGGGAAGTGAATGAAGACACTCGGTTCTGATAAATGTATTTTGAAGAGAGCTAGTTTACAACTTCAAGAGAAAAATACTAATTGCTGGGCAACTAAAACACAATAATATATTAAAAAATGCTTCGATTATTTAGTCAGGTATGAGTACTCCACATTTCCAAATAGCAAATGAATACAAATTTTCAAATATATTTATATGGACAATCGATGACTAGAAATTTATGAACATGGAAAATAAAGACACGGAACACAATCATCTTCAAAGAACGGAGGAATTAAGGATACGCACTAATTACTATAGGTGCAAAAAGGGTTTCTGCCGATCAAGTGTGGCCCGGCAGAGTGGGTTTCAGACCCACGTCTTTGAAGGGCATCGGCACATCCAGCGCATAGTCTATGCCCGCAAATGAAAGAATGATTCGACGATGAGAGGGTAGTTGACGCCAAGGACGAGATCGACACTGAAGAAGGAACTGATGCTAATGAGATACCAGACACTATGGACGGAGTCAATACTGAAGAGGTTGAGTAGGCAGCCGACGAGGACGTAGTAAAGGCTGAGGACTGACTAGATGCTGGTGTCAATGCGACGAATGGTACTTCAGACGGAGTTTCTGGTACATGAACCCTCTACGCATAATCCATGCACCACATTTTAATCGGCTTTGAGGTTACAGTCTCGAAAAGGGCTTACATTTTTACTATGATTCGCGACCGCGTAAGTCCCAAGAGATTTCTTTCCGCCATCCCGTGTGGATTACACTTATAGCTGAGGCCTATCGCCGCTAACTTTGTTTTATCTGTCCCAGCTTCTGTATTTTCGTCTTCCTCGACTCACAAAACTATATGATAGATAGTACTTCATTCAGGTGGGCTCTAAGCTTCAGGGATTCGGTGAAATAGGAAGCTAAAAATTTCCTTGTGATGTTGTCTGACATGACCTAGCGATCCTTCTTACAGATCTGTTGCCAGAATGTTCATCAATTTTACACAATACAGGGAAGAACAAGCATAAGCATTAGATACCTTCTTGACAGAACCAGATCATATCAGGGCTCTTTGGAGGGAGTTGGAGGGGGGGGGGGAGTCCCGGAATTCCGGTGATCGCGAGTTCGCGATCACCCATTACAAATTGTCTTAAAGAACCCCTCTTGCTTATTCTGCCTTTTGTAATATACCTAGCTCCCATACAGAATTATAAGCTTCTAAAATTCCACCTTTCTCCATTGTTTCGTTTTGTGTCTACGAAATTTAGCGCTTCTTTGGGCTTGCCGAGTTTTGACCGGACCACAACGAAACGTTTGCCGGGATCTTCAACCTCTGCTGACAACTCTTTCACACATAAGGATCTGAGAAGCTCTTGTTTCTTGCTTTTTTATTTGCTTAGTTTTCACACTTTTTAACCACGGCGCGATCAGTTTTCAAATGTGTTGCGCCCAGCCGCCGCGTCGGAGGCCAGGAAGGCTGGACATAGTCGACAAGCGCTAACAAGAAAATCGCTAATTTCAGGTGGACAGTAAGAGTACATTCGAAAATATTCTTCTCTGGTCCATTTCATAGGAAAAAAATCATTTCTAGTAAGAGTTGTGCTTTAAGAACCCGAAGTAATGCTCTAGGAAGACTTCGGTCCATTTTTCGGGGAGTTGAGGGAGGGAGAATCCGGAAATGACTTCCGTCGGCTGCGAACGGATGGTCCGATTCAATTGAAACTTTATGGGTGATACGAACCTAGATTTGCAAAGAATGTGTCCGAACCTCATGCGGCCATGGTTGGGGGGGGGGGGGAAACTTTGTGACATGCACAAAAACTAAACGTATGGGCCGAATGGAATGCAAGCTTGGACATGCAGTGCCAAGTTTATGCGGACTAGATTTGTCATTTGGCGTCCGAACCGGATCCGACCAAGATAGGAGGAGGATGAAGCTGGAACTGGAAATTTGCAGATATGCTCTGATTCGAGCTAAACTTGATGGACGGGAAGAGGAGATGTTAAAGATGCGAAGTTTATGGGTCCAAGTCGTATTCGGCCACAGTGGGGGACTTGGGGAGGGAGCCCCGGAAATGTTGAAACTTGGGAAGTAGAGAGATCGTATGCCTTACATGAAATATTTTAGGGTCCGAACCGGATCCGAGCAAGGTGAGGAGGGTTAGCGGAATATCCGGAACAAACGCTAAAGAGTTTTTTTTCTCGTTTCTCACACCAACTATTCGTAACAAGTGCCATAGGAGCTCGTAGCTCTTGTTTTAAGAGGATCTAGTGGGAGCACCGGCCGAGAGAGAAGTAATTCGTCCCTCACTGTTTCCGGTACCCTTTCGACAAAGATTGAGATTCACTGGCACTTTTTGGTCCTTCCCTTGGGATGGTT
Source organism: Branchinecta sandiegonensis (assembly GCA_030848855.1). Taxonomy (NCBI): domain Eukaryota; kingdom Metazoa; phylum Arthropoda; class Branchiopoda; order Anostraca; family Branchinectidae; genus Branchinecta; species Branchinecta sandiegonensis. Next base: position 24,532,935 of record JAUPMV010000001.1, on the reverse strand, counting down.
GTTAAGCCCTTAAATGCGTTTAATTATACGTTTCACCTTACATTTTTCAGTTTCAGTATGACTAGCCCCGGTAAAAACCTTCGCAACAGCTTGTACTGATGGGATTACTTTGCATCTGTTCTTTCTTTAGTGACTTTACCTGCCGCGTCTGATTGCGAGCTCCCGGCCATTCTGAACTAATTTTATCTGCGCAAATGTCGGCTTCCTTTTACTAATCCCCTGTGTTTTCGTCCCTCTGCCTAATTGCTTTCGGTGCCCTAGTCGGCTTTGAACAATAGCCCGATATGAATCTTTAGGCGGAGTGACGGATTATGTAGGCGAACTGACGTTTATGTCAACTGACGTTTATGTCAACTGACGTTTATGTCAACTGACGTTTATGCCAACTGACGTTTATGTCAACTGACGTTTATGTCAACTGACGGTACGCGAACTCACGTGTAGGGGAACTGACGTGTAGATGAACTGTCGGATTTTAGGATCAGGTGAACTGACGTATAGGTCTACTGACGTGTAGGTCTACTGACGTGTTGGTCTACTGACTTGTTGGTCAACTGACGTGTTGGTCTACTGACGTGTTGATCAACTGACGTGTTGGTCTACTGACGTGTAGGGGAACTGACGTGTAGCGCAACTGACGTGTGGGCGAACTGTCGGATTTTTGGTTTATGCGAACTGACGTGTTGCGGTAGTGACAGCGACCCGTTCCAATGGGAGGTTTTAAAGTCGTATGTACGCTCGCTCCTTACTTGCGTAACGACGCTCTTTACGTGTGTAGGTGTTGGGAACTGGCTTAAGATCGGCACCTGTACTGCAAAAAGTTCTCCTTTTTCGGACTTTAGGAGTTGTGCGTCAACGATTTCGGACACTTTTATCCGTAACCCGGAGAATCTAATTCCGAATTCAAAGAGTTATAATCCGATGAATGACTAAAAGGCTAGAATGCAAAATACTGCAGTATCATCTGCAGTATTTTGCATTCTAGCGTTTTCGTCCTGCATCGGATTATTCGGATTTTAATTCTCCGAATTACGAATAAAAATGTCCGAAATCGGTGACGCACAGCTACTAAAGTCCGATAAGGGAGAGACTTTTTACAGTGCCCTACGCGAACCTCTACTGATTCGCATATGAGAGTTTACTTTTCGTTTGCATAAAACTGCCTGAATGACTGTTACCATACGACCTTCTCCCATTAGGTGTATCCAAGCAGACGACATAAATGGGTTGCCTACAATCCAAGAGAGGGATTCATCATCAGTTCCTACAATTTCGACCACGACACTGAGTTCGAATGCATTGCGCAGCTTCCCCGACTAGGAAAGACCGAATCATTCACGTTCCACGTAAAAGTTGGCAAGTATTAAATACTTGTATTGGGGGGGAGGGGGGAGTAGTAGTATCCAAGTTTTATCAACAAGCAAAGTCTAAATCGATCAGTAGGTGGTCTGTTTCGAAAACCTACCGATCCACTCCATACGTAGCTCAGATTTAAATTGATTAAAACTACCCAGTTCCTTTGTACCTGTACCAAGCTTATTCCAAAGCTTTGACGCTACAAATGGTTGCCGAATGGATGGCAGTAGTTATCTAACTAAGCAATGTGACGTTCAGCGCAGCTTGAACTCCACGACAATCTATCATGGGCCCTTGATAGTACGTATACGACTGCGAAACGACAAGGAGTTCGGGATGTAACTTGGTGATTTTAAATACGGACAGAGTGAAAACAAAATATATATGGGTAAAGCAAAGTCAGAGCGACCCGAGATCTATTTCTCAGTCAACCTGTAGAGAAGGAAAGCCGAGGCTTCGCCTGACATTTCTTGTCGTGATATGAATTTCTGGAGATAAGGATTTCTGAAGATAAGGTTAACCCGAGCGGTATTCTTCGAGGGGTTGGGTTCGTGGCTGTGGAGGGGCAAGTTTGGCCGGTTGTCCTAGGTTCTACATACGGTAAACACTTGTTGTAGAAAACACATTGGTGAACTCGGCACACATTATTTATTTCAGTCACTGAATATACTCCAGGCACTGAACTCCTCCAAAACTAAGACTAACTAAGTAGCTCTACGAGTACCAACTCCTGGCTTGTATATCTTTCCTTAAAGTTTAACTGAAAAGCCAACTTATTTGTGTCATTTAATTGAACACAATGAATTATTTGGATTCTGCAAAGGGATTTTTTTTATTTTCCACTATCTGCTCTAGTTATGACGTTAAGAATATCTGCGGCTGTCCCCACAACGTAAATTCTACTATGACGCGGGAAATTTTAACCTCAACACAAACGCGGCTTTTCAGTGGGCAGTGGTGAGATAAGTGAAGATTGCTTAGTGCCTGAATAAAAAAAAAATCGTAAATCTTTCTCGTAAGGCATACAACAAATCTACAAGCGCATAGAGGTACCACAAATCACACAGAAATTCCACTATTTAAAAATCGATTATTCGTGAATAGCGGAACAACGAAGTAACACATTGTCAGCGGGTCTTCAAGCCAATTTATGTGAAGACGTGATGGGAAACTAGATTGTCCTATCCCAACCCTTTTCGGTTAAACTTTAACCGTGGTTATGCTTACCTTAATCGTGTACACATTTAGCAATCCTAAACGTACGTGAACCCATTAGGCTGTTGCTTACCTTAATTATGTAAACATTAGCCATTCGACACCTACGCTAGACCATAATTCCTCACTCGTCATCCAAACCTTAATCGTGGTGACGTCTGCTGAGGGAGTTGTTACTTGCAGATCATTACATACTAATTATATGAACATCCATTAAACAACTTACTAAGTGTTAAGTTAACATTCGTTACATCTCTTTAATTGCCCGCAGCTGCTTCAGCGCTCCACGCGGATTGGTATCTGCTGTCCTTCCTCCCCTACTTTAACAGCATCCATTACACATAGTACAATAGAGAGTACAATAGAACCGTAACTTAATGAAAAGAAAGGGAAGCTTTTATTTTTTGAACTGACGAAAAGTCTCATCTTTAGGTAGATTCGAACCTTTGTTCAGCTGAAAGAACATAGTTATTCACATATCTTAGCGGAATTTTAGTTAAACGCTGATGATCATTGGAGGACTCATAGTGACTAAACCGAACAGGAATATGGAGAACTCGAGTAACATTTATTTCCCCTCCAGATCATAAAAAACGCAAAGTCGCGAACAAACAAACTTCACCGCGTGCCAGTGCAGAAGAGATCACCTTCATCAGCCAAGAGCCCATCGCCCTTCCCGAAGACTCCTTTGGCGACATGCTACCCATTTTTACCTCCGAGCTGCTAGCAGCCGAATCTACAATCGAGCAGCGTCAGCATGACCTACACCAAACCGACCACCAGCATGAATACCAGCAGGACAGCAGCCTGACCGCTGAAGCGGGGGTCATCCCTCATCCAAGCATCCGAGTCCTTGATCAGCAGGGGCCCTACCTCAGTGATGACGTCAACGCCGGGTTGCACCACTCCTGGAGCAGTCCACATCCAGTCGATTCGGATGCCACAGTTCCCCCTTATGTTCCCCCAGCGCCGGAGTATGTCGACTACACACTACCAGAAAGCGAAAGTGCCACACTCTACGACGAGATTACAAGTGAGGCAACCATCCAGTCAGGGGCCGTCCAACCGGCTAGGCACGAGGTGGCCGACGATATGGCCCACGTAGTTAGCGATCAACCGCAACAAACTGGAGGTTTGCCAGAGGAAACCACTGTCGAAAGTAGTACAGCAGAAGAGAAGACTGAAGCCACTGATGCACTAACTGACCCCACATATGAGTTCACAGTGACAACAGTGACTGAAGCAGTGGTAACTGAGGCGTTCTTCGACAAGACTACACAGTCTGACACTGTAGCAGAAACAACGACGGAAGCTATCAGCGGCGGGATTGACAGAGGCGATCAGGACTATGAATACGATGACTATGATTATCAAAACAACGGCCCACTTCAACTTCCGTTCACCACTACTGTCCTTCCCACCACTTCCCTTATTGTGACTCCCTCTGAAGAGATCATCAGTGAACTCGAAGACATGATCATACCTGATGATCAAGTCGACGACTTCCTGAAATTCACCGTAGCGACAACGACGATCCGGATCCCAACAACAACCGTTGACCCGAACCCAATCAGAGTCACGCCCGCATCCACATCGGACGGAAATGGCGAAGCTGACGAGCCGGTGATCGACAAAAAGTATGCCTTCACTGTCGGCCCAGAGCCTCAACTTTCGACTGACGTCACCGTGGAGGCCACGCCATCGGAAGAATTGCTGCAGCACAGTGACACAGCCTTGCGGCTAAACGAAGAACAAATCGCTGGAAGCCGCGCCCCATACCCCGAGCCACCAGGATTGATTCTCCCACAGTCAACACGACCGCCTTCTGTACCATCAACCACCGAGTCCCTGAGAACAACAGTGCCAGTGACTAGCAGAGTATCAACAAATTCAGATGAGATCAAAGCAACCCGTGGATGTGCGAACGCCCAGACACAGTCGAGTGGCAGACGCTATGGCTGCAACAACGGAGCTCAGTATACGAACGGACAACCAGCAACCAGGGCTTCTTACAGCCAACCTCTTAGCAGATCCCAGAACGGACAGACTGGTGCTTCCAACGGGCGAGCTTCCAATGGGCACTCCCACCAACAGCCACACACTAACGGACAAGTTGGGTGTCAAAAGTGTTCCAATGGGAATTCCGGTGTTCCGTCAAGCATCAGGCTCCCGAATCTTCAGACAAAAGTGACCATTTTGAACGACAAGCCGACCAAACTCGGAGGAACAATCGAGCTCGAGTGTCATATGACGGTTCCAGAAGATGTTGATGCAATGATTACATGGTCCCTGCCTCAAAACATCGAAAGACAGGTTAGTATGACTATTTTCTTTTTGGCTTCATTCGAAGAATTAAAGATGCTCTAAGAACATCCTGTTGAATCAGGGGACTCGCTTTCACCAAGATTAATCTTTGTCACGGTCATTTGTCGAATGAAAGATTTTCTCCGTGGCTGCCCCTCCCCCCCACCCCCCAATCAAAAATGTCAATTCAAAACTTTACCTGCGGGCAAGCCTGCAACAATCGGCTGAATCACTTTCGGGTTTGCTTCTATCAATGCTTATGTCGTTGAAGTTGAAAACACTAGTTGCAATCGAAGATGGCTTTCATCAGATGAAGTAATGATTAGGCTCTATAAAAGAAAAATGGTTTAAAAGTGATCCTGTTATCCTGCTAATTCCCTGGCACAAGTTTTTGCGTTCCGAAGTACAAGCAGTTCAGTCGCTGCAGTCTAATAATCGAGATGAGGACTCGCTCAGCTCGGCCACTTTTATATGTATATTATCACCTTTATAAGGCCTAAAGCCAAGCTGATCATTCATAATGAATGAACACAAAACGAGACTTTTGTATTCAATAATAAGCTCTTTTAGACGCTAAGCTGGGTATAAATAGAATTTCGGATATTTCGGCTGCGCTTCCGGCAACCGTTATTTGTCAAGACAACAATACCAACAGAAGACCGACGCGGACTCCAAATTCACATCTTTTTTCTAGCTTAGTTGATTCTTCACTGAAGACGTGCAAAAGATATACTAGAAACTGTAGTTACTCTCTTAACAAACTGGATGTTTGTTCAGCGTTTTCTATCAATAGAAAACCCGAAAATCTCTTTTTGTGTTTTTTCTTTCTTACATTATCTGCGTAGGCTATTTATAAAAGGTATTTACTCAAGAAAACTTAACGGTTGAAAAGAAAACTACACGGTTGACACTCAAGTCCAACCTTAGCAACTGGAAACACTAGTTGTTATAAAACTTCTTGTCTTCCTAAACTTTTGGCCTGGTCCTAAGAGATTCTTATTTTTTAGAGACAACAAATCACTCCTCTCAACGTTTACCCAGAAGGCAGCGGCATGAAGACCTTGAAGATTGGCTTAACAATCCTGAACGTCCGACGGGGCGACGAGGGACCATATGTTTGCTTGCCCAGCATTGCGTCACAGAACACACGACCAGCGCAACTCGTTGGTCCAACTGCCACGAATGGGTATTCTAACGGTCGCAATGGTAAGAACTTGTGGTGTGATTAAACTGCATGCTACCGGATATCACGGAGAAATCGTATGTTCTTCACATAAATCTGTCCGAAACGGCGTACGCGCATTTCTCGCCCTCTCATGGGCTTATTCGTCTGTTTGACTCCTAAGTAGATTTTGTTTGTATGTGTTGTGTTTTCCCTAATTGTTTTCATATTATCTTCTGTACTCCACTGTTTTCGTCTTGTCCGATTTGTGGGTTGATAATAAATTATTATTAATATTATTATAAATTTACTTTCACGACAAGATGTCCGCTACAGCACAATACAAAATAACATGAATCGAGGGGGAGGGGGGGGGGAGTCACATCTAGATCCCAAGTGCCAACAAGTATACCAAATTTTCAATTTAGTACTCTCAGAGCTCTCGGGTTCTGAATGTCAGGGTATAATGGATACGTATTCACGTTTCTAGGCCACGCTTCAAGAACGGAGTATGTGCTTTCATCCTGTCCTGAAGACAGCCTGACACATTTATATAAGCCGGACACAACATCACGTCAGACTAGATCAGATTCACATACGCTTTACATCTTCCCTATCTTTGTATATCATTGTGCAATACATTATTTATACTTTCTTACGTAAGTTATCTTGCTAATACTGCCTCCACCCTGGTCATTAATTTAATGTTACCTCTTCGGAAGAACCATCCCGCTATAAAAATTGCTAATTCTTCTTTAGTTGACTTAGCTGTTCCTTCTAATATCTCTGTTTGATGAAATTTTGGATCTTTCCTCAGAAATCAGTGAAAAACTGAAAACCAAAAGCCGATGAAACGACGACAATAGTGGAAGGTCCATATCGGCCAAACCACAAAAAAAAACAGATCTTAACAACAAACTTGACAAAAAAACATAAGCTAAAAATTAAAAGTGGCGCTCAAATATGCGTAAGAAGATATATAGGATATGGAACATCATACAAATAGTAACCACTCCTGTCACAGTAGATGCTATCGCTTTTTATTTTTCTCGAAACTATCACGGTAAACTCCAAATTTGCCGTGAGTCGTCAATATGTACAAAATACTAACACTGTATCGCCCAACAAAGATTACAATTTTTCACGAATGACGGCACAAAACTTTTTTTTTTCGCCACACATGGTCACATTTTGTTTGTTCACAACTGAGGCCGCTCTTGCTTCTGATGGTGGTGGAAGTATACATGGATAGGGCTCTCAAGCATTTTCTTACAAGAAGCCAAGCACAGTTTCAAGCTACAGGACTCAAGGTTAAATTTGTGGACGAACTAAATTATAAGAGATTTTAGCTGATCTTGACATAATCAGTAGGGCACGCTTCTCTATTTTTTTGATCCGATAAGCCTGATCCTCAGTAAGGTCTGTATTCTAGCCCCGGGCGTATTAAAGAACCCGTCTTGTCTATAGTGCCTAGAACACCCTATTTCCGTGACTGTATTCACTAAGCGCACCTCGCACTAAATACTCTTATGTTCCAAATAATCAATGCTATCTGAATACTGTACATTTAAGCTCTGCTTCTAACAAATTATCCAAGACTTTTGCTTTTCCTTTTGGAGGAGCCTTTTCCCAAACCCGTTGACTTCTAGCAAAAACTCGGCAAGATTCAGATAACCGGTTTTAAGCATCAGAAGCGCGATACGCGAACACTCGTTTGGAAGCATAATGCATATAGAAAATCGTGAACCAGTGCAAAGGTTAGTTTAGGGTCGTTAGCGGGTTTAAATGTAACATATGAAATTTGGGTGTCCAGGTTTAAAAATTAAGAACTGCAATCAAGAAAAAGGTTGCATCGGCACTATAGGTGTTGCGGCTCCTATAAGGTCAGAAATCCAAATTTTATATGTTACGTTCTAAGCCCGCTAACGATCCCTCACTAATCTTTATACTTGTCACGATTCACTATTTTCCATGCGCATTCTGCTCCCGAGACTGTTCGCGTATCACTCCATTGATGCGTAAAACCGGTTATCTGAATTCCACCAAGTTTCTGATAGAAGTCAATGGGCCGGCGAGGGTCTTCAAACAGCCAAAGCCGTGGATAATTTGTCAAGAGCAGAGCCTAGTTTTACTGTATTAAAATAGTTTTAAATATCGGAACATAAACAGTAAATAGTGGGAGGTGTACTTAAAGAAACGTAAGGTCTTTTTCAGGGAACCTATTCTTAGCAAGTTATTTCAACACAAGAAGGAAGTTGTGTCACGCTTTGCAATTTCCTTCGTTAGCGGTCCCACTTTAGATCATTTGGTACAGGCTAATTAAACCAAGGAGTTTAATTGGTCCACAGGCACAGTTCAAATATTGGCTCTTCTTTCAGGAATGAAATTGTAAGTAAGAGAATGCTTTAACAAACGCCAACTACTCAACCAACAACCAGTGTTGCCACCGGCAGTAAAATTTTACTAGATCTAGTAAACAAATCTAGTAAACATAGAGGATCTAGTAAACTTCATTTTAATCTAGTAAAAAATCCCAGTTTCTAGTAAAAAAAAAAAAAACATGGTCCAAGCTAGAAGTTGTGTCATCTTTCATAAAATCTGAAAAATGTAAAACAATATTAGGATCGACTCTTGCTTCTCACTCTCTGCAGCTGCTGCTGGCCCGAGCGACAGTTCTCAGTTTCGTCTGTTAACCACAAGGATCGGAATAAGCTTTTAGACCATTATGTCAAGTCTTTTGTCCATGACGAAAACGAATGAACCCACTGTTTCCAAGAAAGTCGACTGTTTTTAAGAGAATTTGACCTGTTCTAAGAAAAAATTGACTGTTTCTAGAAAAATTGCGGCGGTTCGCGCCGTTTTTTTTCCGATTGGCCGACAACACTGGAAGGGGCGCCCCCTCCATTTGTGATGTCTCTGCTCTTATTGACCAAGTCCGCGGTCCGATATGTTTTCGATGCTTTCTTTACAGACCAGAAGTGTGACTCTAAGTTGAACTGTCTTTGGATGTATGATTTCCAAAGAAACTGCGAATTGCTGTTAACAATTTGTTAAGCTAATTATTTATTGTGTAAATGTGGTACATAGGCGATACCATAGGAACGCGTGTCGTGGCGACAGCCGGGAAATTTTTTACTGAGTTAGTAAATTTTATTCGAATCTAGTAAAAAAAATTCTCCGGAGTTAGTAGACTTAATTTTGGCCGGGTGCCTAAAACCACCTATGCTTGCCACCAAACAAAACCTAGGTTATCTTTTTTTAGGTCACTCTGCTTCAAGGACAAACGGTCATTATGGTAATGGCAACGGGGTCCAAATCGTTCAAGGACCGAGACCTATCATCGAGGACAAAACAAAAGGACGACCCTCCGTCGGTGGTAGCTTTATTCTGGAATGCTCTGCCCAAAATACACGACCCGATACAACGCTGGAACTGGTATGGAAGATCCCATACGCTGTGGAAAAGGTGAGTTTGTCAAGCCCATCAGAGGGGAAACAAAAATTGCGGGCCCGATTTTTGCGTTTCTAGTTTAGCAGCGTCACTTAGTACCAGAACCGACCCCCCCCCCCCCCCCCCCGAAAAAAAGAAAACCCTGTTATGCTTTCTAGTAAGTATCTTCAAGGTCATCCATGAATGAATGAATTTATTACACACAGCCCATAGCACCACGGCGGAAAGACAATAAAATAACACTCGGGAATTGGACAGTGGAAACGGATACGTCAGCTGCGTTTTGTTAGAGCTTAATCTAAACACCAATGAGAAAACCCACACTCCAACAAGCGTTACCGGTGCTCCATGGCCTGCCTGAGAGCCATGCAAGCCGACGAAAGCCAGAAACTTTTTCATCGCCGTGATGGTAACTTGATCCTCCATTTCTATTTTTTCTCGACCAAAAGTCTGTTCTCTCAAAACTTGTAGCTCGACGCACAGACCCACTAAATGAAATCCCTTATGAGCCGCACATAGGGTAAAATTAAGGACCTGAACTCCGAGGGGTTGCTCTCTCTCCGCCACCGGTGTACACCTCGGCACGGCACCAGCACGGCACCGGCGCAGCACCGGCACGGCACCGGCACGGCACCGCGGCACCGGCACGATACCGCGGGGCCATCGACAAATTTTCTGCAGATTACTGTTCGCCATCTGGCGCCCAATAACGAAGGTACTTGAACGAAAGAATTATTAAAAATATGCTGCCGAAGAAGTAGATACGAGGACGATTCTGTTGACCAAACGCGCCAAGTAGTCAACCATGTTTCTGTGCTGGTGTTGGGCGATATTTGGATTTTTCGATATGTCGATATTTTCACTTTCGATATTCGATAATCAATATATCGATATTTTTGCTTTCGATATTCAATAATCGATGTATCGATATTTTCACTTTCGATATTCGATAATCGATATTTTCGCTTTCGATATTCGATAATCGATATTGATATTTGCTTACCGTGTTTCGTTATAGGAAACGTCTCGTTTCGCCAAAATCTAAGGACAAAATTTTCATTAAATAGCATCTTGGATCATCTCAAACTCCGAATAAAAAAGAAATGAATTAGGGAAAACATATTGCTCCAGTTTCGGATCTATAAGTGTAGCTTAGGTTGGATCATTTACAATAATTACGAATGAACAAATATCGTTTTCGTTTTCGATATTTACGTTTCGATATCGATATTTGGTCCTATATATCGATCTATCGATATCCGGTATATCGCATCTTGGATCATCTCAACTCCGACTAAATAAGAAATGAATTACGGAAAACATATTGCTCCAATTTCGGATGCATAAGTGTAGGTTAGGTTGGATTATTTACAATAATTACGAATGAACAAATATAGTTTTCGATATCGATATTTACGTTTCGATATGATATTTGGTCCGATATATCGGTCTATCGATATCCGATATATCTCATCTTGGATCATCTCGAACTCCGAATAAATAAGAAATGAATTAGGGAAAACATATTGCTCCAGTTTCGTATATATAAGTGTAGGTTAGGTTAGATTATTTGCAATATTTATGAATGAACCAATATCGTTTTCGATATCGATATTTACGTTTCGATATCGATATTTGGTCCGATATATCGATATATCGTTATTGATATCGAATATCGCTCAACTGAGTCAGCTTAAGTGTATTTTGCTTCTGGTGAAGGTAATTCAGTGGCGACCAAACTTGTTTTCATATGTGTAGGATGTGCTAAGAATGAAACTTGGCAGGCATATTTAACTTGGAGAAAGTCAATTTCCCCATCAGACTCTCTGGGAGTGCAAGAGAGGTATGCTTATTTGAACGTTCGTTGACTTCGAACTTTGCCATTTTCATGAACTTGCTAAATACATGTACCAGTTAGCCTAAGTAGGTAATTAAGGATTGAAAAGATTGGTTCATAAATTCTCATTTTATAGAGCCAACCACATTCCTTGAAGTGCTCATCTTCAGGGGCGTCACGACTGGGGGGGGGGGGGGAGGGGGGGACGCCCCCCCCCCAATGCTGTCGGGCAGTCGGTAAAAAATAACCGAGTCGGCGCGAAGCGCCGCGATTTTTCGTCAAAACAGTTGATTTTTTTCATGAATAGTCGTTTTTCTGAAAACTGGTCGATTTTTCGTCAAAATAGTCGGTTTTTCTGAAAATCAGGGGACTTTTCTGAAAAACAGTCGATTTTTTTCAAAACTGTCATTTTTTGTTGTTGAAAACAGTCGTTTTTTCTGCAGAAACAGTCGGTAAAAATTATCAGCCAGTCGGAAAATGCCTCGTCCCCCCCCCAAACATTTTGGCTAGTGACGCCTCTGCTCATCTTCATAAAGTACAGAAAATACTTTGGAGCAAAACATATATTTTCATGATCCCCATGAACCCATGACCATTTGTGAAACAAGGGTTTTGCTTCAAAATGAATTTCCAGCTCCGTTAAAGGACCCCTCGCACTATTCACTCTTCAACTTACAGTATTTTAAAGTATTTGAATACTTTAACTATGCTGTAGTTTCAATAAAATATAACCAACTGTTTTGGCTGTTTTAAGCCTTTTCCGAGACCCGTTGACTTGTAGCGAAACAGGGAAACAATTTGCATAACCAGTTTTCCTGATGGAAAACAACCGTCACGCAACCGTCTCGAACCGTCGACAGTGTGATACACATCGAAGGTAGCAAAACACGGCAAGTGAGCGAATCAGCGAGGTTTTGTTAGAGGGGTAGAATGTACCGCACGAAACGTGGGTCTCCGGGTTTAGAAATATATGTAGTGGTTACGGAAGTAGGTTGCATTAGTATTATAGGTAAGACATGTCCTTTAAAGTGCACATCTTAACGAAAAAGTGAAAAAAATACTTTTAACCAAACGATAAATATTCATGATGCCAATGGGCCATGATAATTTTTGCTTCAGGGGTATTGCTTACAAATGAATTCCTTAAAGTCCAAAAAGTAGTTTGAGCAAAATATACAATTTCGTGATCCCCATGAGCCCATAATCCCTTTTACCTAAAGGGTTTTGCTTTCAGATGAATTTCTAGTGTCCTTAAAGTGCAAAAATAAAATACTTTTTACCAGATCATTCTCTTGATTTCCAAGGGCCCATGATCATTCTTATTTCAAGGGTATCGCTTATAATTAAACAGAAGAAACCCAAGAATTTGGAAATTCCCAAATTTCATCCTCTGACCCAGTCTTGCAAGTACCGTATGAGCTTCTAGCTCTTGTATTCAACCCAAGCTCATGAACATTGTAGACTTGCTTCATTCTTGGCCAATATCTGATGAAATTTGTTTACATGAGTTTCAGAGTTTCCAGAGTTTCAGCGAGCTTCGGTAGTGTTATTTCTGTTCGAGATTATTTAACTAAGAGATCGTCTGGGCGCGTCTTCAATACGGTTGCTCTGCCTCAAGTCCTTTTATTTTCTAGTTGGCTTCCTTATTTTTCTAATTCTAATATTGCGCATATTAAAACTACTTTTTTTAATTTTGGTAAATTTTTGTGTCGACTTTCAAAATTCCATTCTACTTCATCTGCTATAAATTTGTACCATTTGAAAGATCCACTTCAAATTATGCGAAAAAAGCAACAAAAATTTCTGTTTAAAATGTCTTCTCTTACTCATAACCTATATTTAGCGGTTAAAGAGTTACTGTAGTTCTACGCGTGTGTATAATTTTGTTTTTTTTGTATTTTTAGTATGGTTTGGCCAGATTGTTTTTTAGCAGTATTACATGTTAGGCCAATTTGTATGTATTTACTTCACTTTATACTCTCCGATCTTGGAGGTCAATAAAATATTTGAATTTGAATTGAATTTGAATGTACATCAGAAATCATGGTTTGTCGCAATATTTTTCCCGCGGCACGGCTCGGCACCGCGGCACCGGCACGGCACCAGCTCGGCACCGCGGCACTGGCAAGGCACCGCGGCACGCGCCACTTGGTGTACATCGTTTTTGGGAGTGAGCAACCCCTCGCTGAACTCCACCCTATAAAATTTCTTCTTTCCTCAAATGGTCAAAATGACGTCTATTTGATGAAATTAGGCAAGGGCAACCATGAAAAATCCTTTGTCGGTTCGCGAGATTTCTCAAGCAGGCTGTAAGCATCGATAGCAACGGGATCGAATTCCTACTTTTTTAATCAACCGCCACTAACTTCAATTCTTCCAGAGTGGTCGGTCCCAGATAGTCAATCAACCTAACCGTGTTGGGAGAGCCGTATCCACGATGACCGTGTCAAACCTCCAACTCTCGGACAAGGGTAGCTACACATGCGTGGCAGAAGAAATTCACAATGAAACCGGAAGTCTTATGAGCGAATCCGGTGGCGGATCCGTGCAGCTTAGATAAGGGACCTTCTAAACGCACACGGCTTCTTCTTACGCTGTCAGAAGTTCATAGCAGATAACACAAGGAACAGATACACTGAATAGATACAGATACACTTTGGACGTGATCTGTTATGATTTTGCAAACGTTATACATAAGAAGCATTGCCAGGAGACCCGAAAAAGAAAATCCTGATTTTTTCGATACCATGATGACAAACAAAAAAGTCAACAGATGTTCTTTCGGCTCTTCTTGTATGCATAAACGTTGTGATACGTAACGTTTGAAAAATAAAACCGCTAACAGACTAAGTGTTATCTGCTGGGACCGCGCATCCTTGTATTATCTGTTATGAAACTTCTACCAGTGCAGCAGTGATCGATCCCCTTCTTAAGCAATAAGCCACTTCACTTCTCCCGAAAATGATCAGTACCCAGAAATGTCAGGTTAAAGTAACTCAAGTTCTTATCCCAGTTCCACGCTCCAATCAGACTAGTTTCTGCAATTCCCCATTGTCTCATTCTCAACACTAATGACAGAAAAATAGTAAAATATACATACATAAGGTAGTGAGCAGAAAGTAATAGCTTTCACTTCTCTACTCCATAGATAGTGCAGAACTTCCCTTGCTCGGGGAGAAGATTGCAGATTATACTCATCAAGTTGTGGAACTATCTGTGGGCAAGGGCTTGAAGTGAGGCACGGGGGGAGGGGGTACAGAAAATAGTCTGCTTGGAAGCGATGAACTGGAGTATGGTGAATTATCAGCTGGACAAAGCAATGCAAAGATTGTGACTCAATTTATTTGCAACGCTTAATAAGTTGACGACCAAGAATCGCTATGTACTGGGCTGGGCGCGTATTTGAACAGTTGTTAAACTGTTTTTTAAAGTAATTTTTTTCACTGTTTTGTAGTTAGATAGACCAAATATAAGCTGAAATATATTATTCGTGCACAGTTCGCTTACGAATGGAACAGATCAGGCCCCATCGCCGTCTCTGAAGTACTCGCAGTGGAAGAGCGTATGGGGCCAGGGGGGGGGGGTAGGAAATCTGTTTTAAGGGACCTGTCGTGCCTATAATACCAATGCAACTAATTCCGTAACATCGCTCATTAGTTCTTAAACACGGAGATCCAGATTTCCTTTGTTACATTCTGAACCCGCTAAAGACACCTCACTAATCTTTGCAATTGCCGCGATTCTCTAGTTTCCAGCGGCATATACTTCGAACGAGTGTCTATTGATGCGTAAAACCGGCTTTCTGAATTTTGCCGAGATCTTGCTAGAAATCGGTGGGCCTGGGAAAAGGCTTAAAGCTGGCAATGCCGTGGATAATTTTGTAAAAGCAGAGCCTAGCTTAACAGTATTCAGATAGCTTTGAATGTTGGAACATACACAGTAAATAGTGAGAGGTGTGCTTTAAAATGGGCCTGAATAGAGAAGAATAAAGTCATACACTGGTCATACACGGCCTTACGAGGAATTCAGGATATTGTGGGTAAGTATTGTCAAGAATCTTTACTCGTTTCCTCTTGCGGTGATTTAGACGAGAATATAATCCAGTTCGGGTCAAATTGTCAATGACTCCGTCAACTGAGAACGGAGTTACTACACTCAGTGCTTCCACTCCTCCCGATTTCTCGGGAGATCTCCCGAGTGTTTTGGACATCTCCCGACAAAAAGTTTCTCCCGATAATCTCCCGATTTTCCTAATCTTGCCAAAATTACAATAAGGTCACAATTCTTGGATTTCACAGTCGGGTTTATACCAAAATCTCTTTATTTCAGCGGAGAAATGGAAGAGTTGCGAAATTTTCGCCTGCGGCGCATGTTTGCAACATTATTTGCCTTTGTGCAAAAACATGGTCGGGTAAAATTCTGGTCACTGCCATTTTATTATGTATCTCCCAAAAGATGAGCGATCATAAATGCTTCCCAAAACTTCGCCTGCGGCGCCTTTCATACTTTTCTTCATTTGTTGGACGGGTACGTAATTTAGGTGGGGTTTTAGACAGTTTTAGGCTGAGAAAATTGTAAACTAGAAACCTATTTGGGAAATAGCTGAATTTTGGCACAGAAAAAAAGCCGAATTTAAAATTTTGCCGGAGGCGATGGCTTTAACATAGTCTGTGGAAACCTCGCTCTTCGGTTTAAAATATTTTTGGAAATCCTCGAGATCTTAGGGTTTGATCAACGTTAAAACCCAGAATTTGCATGGGAAGCAGTTGTGCGAAATGTGAACTTCAAGAATTTTGCATGGAACTCTCAATTTATTCTCGTCGTGTGTACAGAAGTTAGAAACTGCTGCTGCAATGGTGTCGAGTAAGACATAGTACACCTAGTCACTTCATTTTTGCAATTAAAAATTTGAAATAATTCAAACTGTAAGTTCAAACTGTAAGTTTCAAGGATTCGGTAGAATTTCTGGCAGATTCGTGAAATTTTTTTGGCTTCCCCCTCCCCAAAAGGAAAATGAACTTGCAACGCCCCTGATGACAAAGATGTCTGATGGATGCTTTTGACAACTAAGGGCTCAAAGGTCATTATCAGAAGCCCTGGGAAGCTTGAAGAGTTTACGTCGGTTCGACACAATTTACATTAAATAGCTGGATAACTCCTCTAATTTCAGTCTGTTGACTGTCCCCAGGGTGTAAACGGTAGGGTTACCAAAGATTTTCAGTTTCCTCACCGACGAACGTACCCATTTCATAAACCTACGCAGAAAATTCGACTAATTTTCAGTCGAGAAAGCCCCACTGTTTCTCAAATTTGCAATGTTTGGGGCCCCAGCTCTTATGGAAACGCAAAGAGAAATTTAAGTAGATCTCAAAGCACCAAGAACCTTTTTCCTTTGAATTTAGAGGTGCGAATGGAAACACCAGCCTTGCTATCAAACCGGTTTATGTGTAGCATTTGCGCATCGAAATCATGAGTATGACGAATAAAATGAGTATTTTTACGTGCTAACAAGTTGAATGCAGTTAGTCAATGACTTTTTTGTAACAAAGCTAACCATAAAATTGCTTTTTAAGACATAACCACTGTTTTAAAAACTCCCGAATTTTTCACCGATTTCTTAAGAATGTCTCCCGATAGTCTCCCGATAATCTCCCGATTTTTTCGGAGCGGTTACTGATTTTCAGAAAAAGAAAGTGGAAGCACTGACTACACTATCAGAGGTTTCGTAGCAGATAACACAAGGATGCAACACTTGTGATGTTACGTACTATGATTTTTCAAACATTATGCATTAAACGTTACGCATGATAAGCGTTGTCAGGAAGAGTAAAAAAAACGCTGAAAAAGCATTTGCTTACTTCTCCGATATTATGATGTCCCGCGCTGTTTTGGCTCTTCTTGTATGCATAGCGTTTCAGTGCATAACGTTGAAAATCATAACCGCTAAGATCCTATGTGTTATCTGTTAAAACTGCGCATCCTTGTGTTCTCTGTTATGAAACTTCTATTAGTGTACACAAAAGAAGTGGTAACGAGCACTGGCTGCACCAACTGCTCAACAGCAGGTTTTTGATATCCGAAAACGTAAGTGGAGGGATACCTATGATACCTATGTCGCTAGTGGTGCTAGTGTCGCTGCTATTCGAGTGTATCCGTTTTTCTCGACTTCGGCACTTCTCCCTAGCAGAGAAAAATAACAGTAGAGAGTGTATTAGAAATTTTCTAAGCACGCAAGTTCGTCTCGCTTTGAATGTCCCGAGCATAGTGGGCGGCGTTACGATTAAGGACCGTTTCCGATGCTTGGAAAGCATAGGTCTCGGCGTTACTGTCTATGGTTATTTTGCTCTGGGTAGAACCAATAACTACTATTACTTGCCCACTAAGTAGTAGAACATCGGTCTCTACCTTCTCGCTAAGCATCCTCGTTCCGACTATGGAATTATAGAACAGAATGATCTTGAAGTTTAACGGAAAACTCATCTAAGGGAATTTTTGTTTTTGCACCCGAGGATCGAGTAATAACGTTCTCTGTATGCGCTGCTTAAATGACAACCAAAATTCACCAAGAAGCGGAAAATTTGAATCTCGACAAATGGATCCATTTCCAGCAGAGGTGGTGGACTCGGACTCTGGACTTGTCTCGAGACACCTTTTTCTGGGACTCGGACTCGTCTCGGACTCGTTCTTTGTGGAGGAGGACTCGGACTCGTCTCGTCTCGAAATCCGGCCGAGTCACCCGAGTCCAAGAGACGTCTCGGACAGCAAATTCAAAATGAAATTGACATTTCCGGTGACCAATTTAAGAGATTGGGCAAGGGATGGTTATGTCGTAACCTTTGCAAGTAGGATTAAGTAAAGTAATACCTTGGAGGTCTAAGGATTCATATTAGGAACCGGAGGTAACAAGGTTGTAAAGGCTTTTGACAAAAACAAAACGTATTGTTAGCACTCGGGGCGTGACTCGGTCTCGAGACACCTTTTTCGCGGACTCGGTCTCGTCTCGTCTCGAACGATTTTTTTCGCGCACTCGGACTCGTCAGCGTCACTTCGGTCTCGGTCTTGTCTCGGACTCGATCACAGCGGACTCGCAGCACCTCTGATTTCCGGGGTTAAAAGTTACGTCTGTAGAAAGTGGGGAAATGATGTTAAGATATGTCTTGCAAGGAATCTGACATTTTTGTTTAATTTTTCGGACATGGCGTACATTTATAGTTGGTAAATATGTTTCAAGCGTAAAGAGACACGCACATGGAAGTACACACATCCGAAAGAATGAGTTCATTCGATGAAATCGATTGTCTGTGGATAACGGAGAAACGAAGAAGCATATTCTTAGCCGTTTTTCAGGCCTATTCAAGTGAATAGGCATAAGTGATGTGTAACTAGATTGTCGGACCTCATCCCTGTTCAGTGAAAGTTTAACAATGCAGTTTCACGAAAGTGCGAATTAGTTTATTTCCCCAACAATCCCAATGGGCCATGATGAGAATAACCAAGAATATAATAAAAAATAACACTCATACATTCAAATCACAATATTATACACACTGAAGACAAACCACTATATCAAACAAGTTTAACTTTAAGAAAGCTGACACGCCACAAGAGATGCTGGAAAACTAATTCGTTGCGTCGCGGTTACTTTGGATACAGCGCGGCTTTTTGATCCAATAACCCCATCCTTACCAATGTTAGTGTCAATATTTGAAAGATATTTTCTTTGTATATTCTTCCGTAAAACCCATGTGTAAAACCCATTTTTACGATGCCGTAAATGGCCATCGTATCACCAAACAACGCAAGCGCCATCTTTTTGCAAGAGCAAAGTATTTCAAACCGGTTAGATGGCGTCCTGATGACCCACTTTTTAGTGAAGACGAAAAATGTTGCCAATAAGTGGCCAATGGCGGGTCCACAAACACATCTGCCATCTATTGGTAAAGAACAAAGCATTTCCAAACTTATCAGATGGCATGCGCGAGTCTCACAAAAGTCTGAGAACTCATTACTAGTAGATCAATATTGCGATGTGAATGAATAATTCAAACACAGTTGTACCCTTTTTCTGCAAAAATCAGGACATAGCCTAATAAAAATAAGGATCCTACTGAATCAACCATCAATTAAAGGCGTTGCATCGTAAGCATTATAGCATTTGCAACGTCTAGAACCCCCCCGCCACTCAAGGCCCATGGGGAGGCTGGGAGTCGTAGTTTGAAGCGATCTAACAAAACATTTTTTTTAGCATTTATATGTAAAATGTATAGAAAAATCAGACTAGACTATTTTTATCGATTTTTTTTTGTATTTTGTAAAGAAGAAAGGATGTAACCCTGATCACAATAAACACACGCCATAAATTATACTATATTCGTTATAGTGATTTTTTGAAGATTCTGAAATTTAGTTGAATAATTTTTCAGCTTCCGAGACAAAAAAAAATGCGAAACTGGCCTATGATTTCCTCTTGTGACATATTTAAACGTTAACAGAATATCTCTATAAATATACTTGGTTGTATTAATCCTCTTATTCGCCACTCAATCTTCTCGAAAGATTAGTACTTCTATTAACCTCGGCGGGAGATCACTGAATAAATAATGAGCAATGGCCACCTTGCTTTAAAAAGTGAATTGTGTTCCAGTAATTTGTGCAGAACAAAACGATTATTTGTGCGATCCTACAGGAGCATTGGTACGTTTATCGCTGGACAATGCGATTTAGGGTAAGGTGTATGTCGGGTGGTCAAATCGTCCTTGATACGACCTTGCAACTGGTTCAAAATTCCGCGCTGTAAGCACATTTTTTTCTGACGCCCAACAGAATCGCAGGAATGTTCACGCCGCAACGTAGAGATAGCGGGAAATTTATCCTTTGTGTCACGATCGCTTTCAGGGGGCGACAAAACCGTCAGAGATATGACCTCTGAAGACCTTGGGCACAACCCACGACGACAGTAGAGGTTTGCTTCTTTGAACGCTAGTTAAGTTTTAACAGGGTCATTTTATTAGCAGCTAAAAAGTTCAAGGGGAATTGTACATAAATATTGTTGGTTTTTAATTTGTTGGGTTTGAGAATTTTTGTTTGTTCCAAATTTAAGGTCAATTCATCACACGAACCTGTTTTTGGGATCCCAAAACGTAAGTGAGGGGACATCGCATACGACATCGCAAAATTTGTCCGTCTGTCCGGTGTCTGTTTGTCCGTCTGTATGCACGATAACTCTCGAAGGGAATGTGATATTTTGATGAAACCTGGTGTGAGGATTCTTTGGGTCAAGAGTAAGGTCTAGTTCGTAGATGGTCTTTGTAGCCCTATATTTACGGGTGAGGGAGGGGGTTTAAATTAAGAGGCAAGCAAAATATTTTTAAACAGCTAATGTGATAGTCGATTATGAGGTAAGAAGACATGTTGAACACGATGGTGAAAACCATTTTCTCGCCGGATATGTCGTTCGCCCGGAATCCCGCCAAAACCGGAAAGTTTGTTAAAAGTAAAAGTTTTATTTGAAGTTGATTAGATGTTCGGTTCTTGAGTAAGAAGAAATGCTGAAAAGTTATGTGAAAAGCATTTTCTACCCGGGCCACTTGTTCACCCGGAATCCGGCCAAAACCGGAAAATTGTTAAAAGCAAAAGTTTTTGACGTTGATTAGCTGACAGATTTAGGGGTAAGAATAAGTTTTATTTGAAGTTGATTAGATGTTCTTTATAGGAATGAGGAGATACACTGAATTCGTTTCTGAACTTTTTTTTTTTGCTGGATAACTCGGACAAGTAGTTAGCTTGGAATCCGGCCCAAACCGGAAAATTTGTAAAAAGCAAAAGTTGTATTTGTAGTTGATTAGATGTCCGATTTAGCGGCAAGAAGAGGTGCTGAATTCACATATGACAATAATTTTTTAGCCGGACATATAGTTCGTCATTGAAGTTGATTAGATGTTCTTTATAGGGATAAGGAGATACGCTGTATTTCGTTTCTGAACTTTTCTTTTTTTGCTTGGAATACGGCCCAAACCGGAAAATTTGTAAAACGCAAAAGTTGCATTTAAAGATGATTAGATGTCCGATTTAGGGACACGAAGAGATGCGGAAATCGCCGGGAATGCTGCTAAAAATACTTGCAAGGAATTTGGCAAAAAAAGACCTTTGTGAAGTCGATTTAAGATGATATATTAGAATAAATATGCTTGTTGAATCCATATCTGAACTTGGTGTCCACATTTGATTAGTTGTTTGGCCTCCTTAAAACTCCAAAACGGTAAAAAAAAATGTAAGCGGTTGATTATCGATAAATAGCATAAATGTCAAAGGGGTCTGGCAAAGACTCGGAAATGTACTAGATTCGATTGTCTGGATCAGGAAGTCTAATAATATTAAATTTTTTGGGGATTGGTCCTTTGGTCCTGTTTGTTAAAGTTATATGCGGTGATGAGTAAGTTTTTTTTTTTTTTGGGGGGGGGGGGTCGGAAGAAAGCGAAGTATGTGGAAGACTGGACTTCATGTTCTAGACTGGAAGAAATTAAACCCTTAACGCGGCAGTTGCGGTATTGGTGCATAGTTATGTTTTGGTAGTTCGGACAAAACAAAACAAAAAAGAGTAAAAAAATCAACTCCTAAGAGGGTCTTCGAGGACCTTAGGGTCTTCGTTTACTGTTTAAACTCAATTGACGTTCAAAAAAGCATACCATTTGGGTATTTTGGGTCAAACTTTAAATATCATCTAGTCCAAACCGGGTTAATTTACCCCGCCGACAATTTCTATTCAACCAACGTAGGATTAAAACACTTTCTTACAGGAAAAGGAAGAGCAACTTTTAGATCTGTAGAATCGACAAATTTTTCACTCCGGAAAAATGCTGTCGGACCAGCTCCAATGCTCTCTATGACCAAGTCCAAGACACGCCAGTGAACCACGGGGAAGAACGAGAAACGTCGCCCGACCGATGACTCAAATCTTCTGTTAACCAATCAGCGGCGTTCGTTGGGGGCAGCTGTGATGACGCTGCCGGCTCTTCGCCAGGCACACGGCGATTCTTCATCGACACGAAGAGTTAGTCATCAAGAGTATTTTTCAACGTTTCTGACGCGGCGACAAGCCGCAACGTTCTGCGTCGAAAGAACTCGTGTTCTTGCCCGTTGCCAAGAAAACGGTACCGCCTTAAGCCCCGTTCACAAGCATGCCTAGCCAAGCACAGATGTCTAGACACGCGACTAACATCACCATTCATACCCATGCCTAGGCACAAATTTGGGACAGGCATGAAGTTCTAGTCTCAAGCAGCCAGCATCGACTGTTTTTACGAAAAATCGCGGCGCTTTGCGCCGACTCTGCTGTTTTTTACAGACTGGTCAACAACATTCGGGGGGGGGGGGCCTAATCGTGAAGACTCCGAGTCTCTATAACTCGGCTTGGGCACGTGCCTAACCATCTGCGCTTGGCTAGGCATGTGTGGGAACGCGGCTTTACAGGACAGTTTGTACGCACGAAACACAAGTTCTTTAATTAACCTGCTGAGCAATGTGAGCTCAGCTGCCCCTCAACCGGGCCCCTCATCCAAAAAGGCTTAATTAGACTTCAAGACCAGCAAGTCGACCAAATTTCAACTTGAAACCTGTCATAGTTCGCGAGTTATGAGCTCAACTAAAATCAGTGAAAGCCTAACATCAGAAGTCAACCAGAGCGGCCGCAAACGTGCATTGTCCATGCTGGATAATGCATGGCTCCGAAGACCAGACGACGAATTCAAAATGTAGGGAATACACAAAGCACAGAGAACCAAGTTGTTCCCGTGGGACAAACGCGCCCCCAGCGTAAAAGTTGGGACCATCCGTCTTCTATAACTGGCTGGTTTATAGGCCAATCTAGCCTATAAATGAAACGAATGAGATGTATCAGGAACTCATCCTGTCAATAACCCATTGTCCCCCTTTTCCCCATTACCATTCGAATATGTTCTCATTGAGTAGGGAGGGCAGACCTGACCTTACAGATCTGAGGGTTCGGCAACTCCTTTTTAGAGACAATTGCATCCGAACAGGCTGTCGAAACTAAAGCATTTCAACAAAAATACGACAAGTAACCCTTCAGGCCGAGCTGGCTGTCGACTCACGCTCGGGGTGCTAAGCCCACTTGTCAACTTCAGACTTTTAGTTGTAAAGATTGAAAACTCAGATTTCTTAGTTATTGAAGAGCCTGAAGAAGAGTTTTCCTAAGATGGCCAATCTCTCGCCAATACAGAGTACAAAACATTAAAATACCATGTAAACAGAAATTACGTAAAAAAAACCTACCATGTAAACAGAAACTCAGAGTATGTTGCGTATTTGTCTTCTTTAGTTGAATATTTAATTCTTTTAATGACGTGGCAAATAAACAAAGAAACAAAAAGTATACGCTTATGGTTCAAATCCTGACATTTCCTAATCTTGAAAGATACAAATCTATATCAAATTTACAGTTTGATATAATCAGAAACAGCATATTCTAAAGACCTCTTTGCGATGAGTAAAATAAACTATAGTAGCCTACTACAAGAAAAGCCAGGCCTAAGAAAATTTCTGCTGCCTCCTTCTTCTACCATGGAACAAACTCTTGTACTTTCGGCAGCATGGGAGATGTCAGCCCTTCGCGATAAACCTTCTACCGTGTCCAAGATTGATTCATTGTCGGTAGCGGATTACAACTGAGATTACTTTTCCGGATTTATTCCGTACGTTCTACGAATTCTATCAGGTTCGATTTAAGGGAGGTTCATACCTTATTCATTCATGTCTTACTGTTAGAAGACTTAGTCTGATTGTCCTTCGAGCACCTGGGTTGCAATGCCCCTCCCTCTCCATCTGAGTGGCTTAACAGATTTAGGTATGGCTATTCGAACAGTTACTTTGAACTTCGTTGTGGGCAAAATGGTAGAATGGAGTTCCCAGGAGCCCTTAATTACCTACTTTGGCTAAATGGTAGTTTAATTTCGTATGTCACAGCAAGTGTATGAAAATTACTCTGTTCAAAGTCAACAAACGTTCAAATAAGCATACCTCTTGTAGATAGGCAGATCATTATTTTTACAGACTAAACCTGTCGAACTAAAAACATGTTGTGGCTTACGCCAAAATTGTTTGGTAACATTATAAATAACTAAACAAGAGCTAGAAGCTCATATCATAAATAAATTACTTACTTACTTACTTATATGGCAGGATGACAGTAGGAATTTGCCAATTCATGGGGCAGTTGTGATAATTTGTAAGCAAAACCCTCGAGATAAAAATCATCGTGGGCCCTTTGAAATCAAGAGACTGTATGGTTTGATAAAAAGCATTTTATTTTTGCACTTGGCTGTGATGATCCGTATTTTAAAGGCGCTGGAAATCCATCTGTAAGGCAAAAATTATGATGGGCTCATCGGGATCATGTATATTTTTCTCAACAGTATTCTTTTGTACTTTAAGGAATTCACTTGTAATCAAAAGTATTTTTTCCACTTTTCGGTTAAGATGCACACTATAAGGGTGCTAGAAATTCGTTTCTAAGCAAAACCCTTGGGGCAAAAAATGATCATGGGTTCATGGGGTCACGAGAATGTATATTTTGCTTAAAAGTATTTTTATAGGTTGCGGTTAGGATAAGTACTTTAAGGGATGGTTGGATTTGGGAAGTGACAATTTCTAAGCCAATATTGTCGAGTCTCTAACGGTCCTGCCAAGTTTCATTTTACATCTTGATTATTTAGATGTACATTTCATTTTACATCTGGAAGTAACTGAACTCGCCGCCGGAATTCCGGACACCCCCTTCTAACTTCCCCCAAAGTGCCCGAGTCCGGTCCGGTTCTGTCACTGATGCATCTAGGACAAGTGCTTGTTCTTCCCAACAAATTTCATCCCAATCGCTCTACTCTAAGCGTGTCACAAAATTTCCGGTTTTTCCTCCGGCCCCTCCCACATTCATCTGATCCGGTCCGGAATTGAAATGGGACATCTGAGACACGAGATAAATATCAAGTTTTATTAAGATCCGATCACCCGTTCGAAAGTTATACATACCTCAAGATTCAGGATTCCCCCTCCCTCCACTCCCCCACGATGGTCGGATCGGGAAATTGACTATTTCCAGGTTAATCTGGTTTCATTGTCCAAAGTTGGTCCAAGTTTCATTGTCCTAGCCCACCTGGAAGTAACTTGATTCCGGGTAGTCAGAGTTCTGGAACCCCCCTCCAAATCCTCCCACAGAGCGCAAATCCTGTCCAGTTCTGTCAATGATGTACCTAGGGCTTGTGCTTGTTATTCCCACCAAGTCTCATCCGATCGCTCCACTCTAAGCGTGACAGAAGATCTCCCGTTCCCCCTCCAATCCTCCTCACCCCCACATTCATCAGATTCTGTCCGGACTTGAAATGAGACATCTGAGACACGAGGTCTTTCCAGATATCAAGTCTTATTAAAATCCGATCACCCGTTCGAAAGCTATGCATTCCACCAAATTCCGGATTCCGCCTCCTCCCCCTCCCCCCCACAACGGTCGAATTGGGTAAGTGACTATTTCCAGGTTAGTTCAGTGGGGTCTCGAAAATAGCGGATCTAACCGACCGACAGACCGACGGAAAAATGATCGGTATATGGCACTTGGCTGGGAGGCAAGTGCCACAAAAACGTATGCTCAAAACTCTCAGTTACGCTTCACTGTGTAAAATAAAAGAAGTAGGGACAACACCATTCGCAAACCTCTGGTGGGCATACCCAATTGATTGTAATTTCTCCAACGCAGCAGCTACTGTTACTTAAAGATCGAATTTTATCCAAGAGCTTCAAGAGAATTTTATTCAAGAGCCTTTTCAAGAGCGGGACCAATGTCCCTCCCTCGATAATTGACTGCTGTAGTGGTCTGCGAACTATGTTCATAAGTCCCTCTCTAGTTCAGTGGTTGATGAGCAGTAGCCTTGTAAGCCAAAGGTCGTGGGTTCAAGTCCCGCCTGAGGGGCACTTCTTTCTTTCAGTTCACTACACTGTAAAAAGTCTCTCCTACATCAGACTTCAGTGGTTCCACATCCCAGATTTCGGTGATTTTTATCGGAGAGTTAAATCCGAATTCGGAGAGTTAAAATCCGACAAAGGATTAAAACGCTAGAATGCAAAATACTGCAGATTAAGTTATCCGAATCTGCAGTATATTGCATTCTAGTGTTTTCATCCTGTATCGGATTTTAACTCTCCGAGCTCGGATTTTAACTCTCCAAATTCGGACTAAAAATCGCCGAAATCGGTGATGTGCAACCACTAAAGTCCGATGTATAGTAGGAGAGACTTTTTACAGTGTACTTCTAATAAGTTACCTTACAAATGAGCCTACAGCATCACAATAAACTATTATTATACTATTTTCATAAGGTATTTAAAGAATAATAAACCGAATAGTAAACTATATTTACAAAAGTCAAATTATATTACAACAGTTTATTTAAGAAAGGCAAGGTTACTATCACAAAAAAATAGGTTGTCTTCTACCCAATCAACTAATTAAATAAAATAATCGAACAATTCCGTTGACGACAAGCTAGATACCGACTTGTCACACAACCGAAGGTCGAGTCCAAAAGGCAAACTTAGAAGATGATTGAAGAGCTGATCCTTGGGCAAGCGCAGAAATACCAAGACCAGTTTCAAATCAGTTGACAAGGATCAAAGATTACAATTATGCGTGTCTTGTCTTCTTTTGTCAAACTGTGCTGCAAATACCTCGGCTAGATCCCGCAGAGAGGCGAACATAAAGTTTATATTTTCATTTGTATAAACAAAGACTGACGATTACATGGTCCGGTCACCAGCAGGGACCTCTCCTGGACCATTGGCACCCAACTCACAAAACTGCGTATAGAGAGATTGCAGGCTACCCAATGAAAACATATTTTTTTTACCATCGAAAAGAGTAAAAAAAGGAATTTGACATTATGAGAACTAGGATTTTCGACTTTGTGACTGATTTATTGGCGTTTTGTCTGAGCCTGTGTTGGAAACGTTCTCGGTCCTCTCTTGACTGTTTAACCATAGTATTGGACCAATGATTAACAAAAGCAAAAGTTAAAAAATAAACTGTAGTCTCGCATCCTAATATTCTGGTCGTCTTTTGCAACTTGGAGTCAACGCCTGGCTTCAGAATGGTCACTACTGCAAACATTGACTCAGACCCGTTTTCGCTGGACTCGGCAATCATCAGAGAACAAATATTATTTTACTATTTTGAAGTTGGTTTTTTTTTAGTTAAAGGACAGGTCCTACTTGATTATAATTCAGTAGCTACATCAGTTTTATTTTCAGTCATTCTTCCCTTCATATGTATACCCTATCTCATGTATTAGCAATACACTGATAATCACACTTGCCACGTTTGTTCTCTTTACGTGACGTATTCCGAGGAGCTTACTCGTCCGGAGAACGGTCATGCAAATTTTTCCAAGATTGTCATCCAAGGCAAGGGAGCTAGCAACAGATGAATCCGTGTGTAATTTTCTGTAAGCACAGCTTAGTTGTGAAGTGGTCAACTATCACAGAAGCAGAAACACTACCTAGTGCGAGGTGTCCTTTAACAAGCCAGCATAATCTACAATATCATCAACAACTACCCTTCTCTAGCGCCGAAGTTATTTGCCAAAAGACCCAGTCCAGGAAATACCATTATCACCCCCAGACAAAGGCCATAACAAGATTGAAAAGGGTTGGCCGAAATGCAGCCTTTCCATTAGCGAACCCGATTCACCCCGTTTTCACAGCCCCCTACCGAGTCGCATCGCTCGATTATTTACGCTTGACAAACTCCAGGGCTGTTTTCAAAGGGGGCAAGCTGTCAAAACAATGTAAACTGGTGGCACAGATCGACCAGCCTTGCCAGAAAGTTAGATATCGTTTTTAAGACGAAGAATAATTGGTAAATATTTAGGGGGTGTGGATTTTGACAAGCATCAATCACAGAGGGAGCTGGGGCGTCATTCGGTGGGCTTGTTTAGTAATCAAATTCAGTTTTAATATTACACAAGGAAGGACGTTGATCGCTTGTATTTTTTTTGTCAGTTTACTAGTATTGTAGGTTTTATATTTCTTAAAGTTTATTTTCTCTTTCCTTTTCTTTTCTCCTTGCTGTGCTTGGAATGTTTCCTTTGAAAATAGCATACAAAAGAGACTTAACCCCACCCATTGCCAGGACTTATGGTGTGACTAGAAGAATTATTGACGTTACTATTGTGCAGATAAACTAAACTAGACTATCTAATAGACTAGTTCTCAACACACGCTTCATTGTCTGCCTGCTTGGAAGAAGCCACGTCTAATCTGGTAGAATAGTCTACCCATGTTTCTCCTGCTATCGTTATGTCAAATGTAAGTTTATCTTTGATTTGCATTGTACGAGCTCCTGCTGATGAATGAAGTTGATTGACTGGTGATAGAAGAACTACAATCCAAATAGTTGGGGTACTTGTGACAGCATATATCGTGATTTCACTGTCTTTTGGGGACCTATTCTACCCAGGATGATTTCCTCAGAAGAAACTAGAGGCGCATTCTCACCGTTCCCCGAGGACTCCACTTGAGGAGTCCCCGCGTTTTTGTTTGTCCCGGGGACTCAGTCTCCGTATTCTCGCGAGACCCCACGGACGGGGAATGCTCCGATTATCATCGCCATCATCAAAAAGGACTGCCTTTCAAACTCAGAGGGGAATCAATTTTTGCTGGTGTTGGTGGAATGTAAAATTAATTGAAAACAATCAGAATAAACAAAACCAAAAATAAAGTGGATCCAGACTACTTTTGTCAACTGCGTATTTACTTTTAGAACAAAATCCATTTTGGAAGCATTCCCCGTGTTCTCGTTGTTTTCCGTACGCGGAGTCCGTGTGGAGTGACTCCCTCTCTTCTCGCTGTTCCCTTCGATTACCCGAGGAGTCCTCGGGGAACGGCGAGAATACGTCTTAGAACAGGTGCGCTACGAGAAGGAATCGAAACAACATATTTATGTCTTAGGTACTGACAGTGGCGTTACCCAGTCCCCAGCACTTCATGTACACCCTTTCCCGGCACCGGCTGGCATCAACTCAGTACTGATCGAAACCAGCGGTGCCGGCATAAATTAGGCGATTCATCCTTAAAGCACAACTCTTACTAGAAATGATCTTTTCACTATGAAATGGACCAGAAAAAACTTTTTTCGAATATAGGCTACCATGACTCTCCAGTCTCCACCTGAATTTAGCGATTTTCTTGTTAGCGCCTGTCAACTCTATCCAGCATTCCTGCTCTCCGACGCGGCGGCTGGGTGCAAAACATTTGAAAACTGAACGAGCCGTGGTTAAGAAGACGGGAAACTAAGCAAATAAAAAAGTAAAAACAGAAGATTCTCACATCATTATGTGTGAAAGAGTTGTCAGTGGACGTTGAAGATTCCTGCAACTTGATGTTGTGTGACGGGCAAAACTCGACACGGCCGAAAAAGAGCTCAAAATTCATATTCACGAAACGAAATGATGGAGAAAGATAGGGATTTAAAAGCTTGTAACTATATAAGGGAGGTATATTATAAAAGGCAGAATAAGCAAGAGGGGTCCTTTAAACATGCTGATTTTAATGTTCGAACACTTGGCAACTGTTGTCGGCACGGGCCGGGCACCGCGGAACCGGGCTTTTGCTGTACACCAAATCAAAAATGGACAATCCCGCGAATTCTGGAATCGATACCATTTTGGATTCTTATGAGACTCGGCATATCTGCCCCTCTCGATTTTGGAATAGACGGCATTTTGAAGTTTTACATAAATTTTGGAACAAATGGCATTCGGAGAAATTCGTAGAAACTCGGCTAAATCTACATAGCTGGTGTCGAAATAGGAATCAACCGTATTCTGTTGATTTGGAATCAACGGCATTCTGCAATTTTTCAGACTTAAACTACCCCGTTTTCCAGGTGGATAGAGCAATTAAGAAGAGTCGCAGTGCTCGGCTCGTTTGTGACAAGTTTCAGAATGGGTTTCGAGTTCCGCCATGCTAATCCGCAATAAAAACACTTTCCGATTTCTGCCATCTGCCCACCTGCAATCAAGCTGATGCTTGTTCATTCGAAAGATCCTTTAAGCGGCTTACGCTTATTCAGCTCGCATGTAAAAATAGATAGCAAGAAGAAGTTGAAAATGGTGGAACTACACTGTCAGAGGTTTCATAACAGATTGCGCAAAACACTTTCAAGAATAACACCTTTTCACTTAGAAATAAAGTGTTATGACCAATTAAGTTTACACTATTTCGTGCCTAGATCTCCAACAACACCTTCTATTGGTAAAAACACTAACGGGAACGAAAGAAACATAATAGATAACATCCCAAAGTGTTAACTTCCGACAGTGTAGTATTTTTGCCTATTGAAGGTGTTGTTGGAGATCTAAGCACGAAATAGTATAAACTTAATTGGTCATAACACTTTATTTCTAAGTGAAAAGGTGTTATTCTTGAAAGTGTTACGCGCAATCTGTTACGAAACTTCTGACAGTGTAAAGCCTAACGAAGGAGCAATCGCACTACCTTATTGTTTTCATATATTTTCTAGGTAGGCTGATACGTCACAAGTACCTACGACGCAGAAATATAACGTCTGCTCATTACTCAATTTGTTGTACCCAAGGTCGTATCCAGGGGGGGGGGGGGCAGGAAATTTGAATTATTTCACTTAGATCCGTTTAGTTTAGTGAAGATACTAAGAACACAGACGCCCCTTGGATTGGAAATAATTGGAATACAGTTGAGTGAATCATTTTGACTCTGCTAATTGCGTTCTGATTTTTGGGATCCCAAAACGTGAGTGGAGCGATACATATGACATCGCAAAACGTTGTCCGTCTGTCTGTCTCTCCGTCTGTTAGCACGATAACTCTCGAAGGGAATGAGGTGTTTTGATGAAACTTGGTGAAAGGATTTTTTGGGTCAAGGGTCAAGTCAAGTTCGTAGATTGGCTCTGTAGCCCTACATTTAGGGGTGGGGGTTCAAATTAAGGGGCAAACAAAATATTTTTAAACAGCTAATGTGATAGTGGGTTGTGGGGTAAGAAGACATGTTGAACACGATGGTGATAACCATTTTCTCGCCTGACAAGTAGTTCGTCCGGAATCCGGCAAAAACGGAAAGTTGGTTAAAAGTAAAAGTTTCATTTGAAGTTAATCAAATGTTCGGTTTAGGGATAAGAAGGCATGCTGAACACTTTTGTGAAAAGCATTTTCTACCCGGACAACTAGTTCACCTGGAATCCGGCCAGAACCAGAAAATTTGTTAAAAGCAAAAGTTTTATTTGAAATTGATTAGATGACAGATTTATGGGTAAGAAGAGACGCTGAGTCTGCAGATGACAATCATTTTTAACTCGGACATATAATTCGTCATTCGTCCGGAATCCGGTTGTAACCGGAATATTTTATACGTTAAAGTTTTATTTGAAGTTACTTAGATGTTCCTTACAGAGATAAGGATATCCGCTGAATTCGTTTCTGAATTTCCTTTTTTTACTGGACAATTAGTTCGCTCGGAATTCGGCCGAAAGCTTAAATTTGGCAGAAGCAAAGCAGGAAGTTTCGGTCAGTATCGTCAAAATAGACATGACTTATAGAGGTATATGTGAACTTGGTTTTCTCTGGTCACTAGCCTTGTGAAGACAAGACCCAATTGTCTGGATCAAATATATTTGGGATCCCATCGAAACCTTTGGTCTTGTTTCACCTTGGGCTCAGTCACGTTCAGAATATGTACTGTTGGCCCAACAAGACAAACCCCGAGGCGGAGAATTTGAATTTCAACAAAAGCGTGCATTTCAATGGCTAGTGAAGCGATGCTCAGGAAATGTTTAATTCCAGATCGTAATGTCCCTCCTAAAGAAAGCCCTGCTATTGCTGGTGAC
This sequence comes from Branchinecta sandiegonensis, assembly GCA_030848855.1. NCBI lineage: Eukaryota > Metazoa > Arthropoda > Branchiopoda > Anostraca > Branchinectidae > Branchinecta > Branchinecta sandiegonensis. The sequence goes on along the minus strand of JAUPMV010000001.1, from coordinate 24,500,691 downwards.
CCAGAAAAGATTTAATTTTCAGCAATCGTTTAGCCTACCACTGTAGTTCCTAAAGCGTTGAGGTACAAGCATGTCAAGCACGTCCGTGTTCTGTTTTTGGTTTTCATTTATATATTATAACAGGTCAGTGATGACGAGTTGATGAGTAACTGTATAGATCTTAAAATGTGCATTATGCTTGACGTAATACCCAAATTTGGCATTGCCATGATATTGGTTGTTTGAAATAAATTCGTTATGTATGTATGTATGTTAAGGTAGAAGTCGACCACAAAATAGTTTATTCGACGGAAATATATTATTATATGAGTCAGCGGAGCAAGGATGTAACGCATTTTTATCGGGTCTTCAAGCCTATTTAAGTGAATAAGTAATGGGCAGGGCCGTATCCAAGGGGGGTGTTAGGGGGTTCAAATCCCCTCCGAAATATACAAAATAATCGTTTTTTATAGGCTTTAACTTCTGATGTATGTCTTTTTGTAATTTTTGGTGTGGACTAGGTCTGACCCGCCGTTAAAACCCCCTCCGAAATAAATTCCTGGATACGGCCGTGGTAATGGGTAACTAGACTGTAGGATCTCAGGCGTATTCAGTTGAAGTAAAAAAAAAAGTTTGACCAGGATTAAAAAGTCAAGGGCTAGATCCGGACTTTATGTTTGCCTTTACTCCAGACATGTGGAAACCCTGCTATCCTGGCTACCCGCCTTTCCAAGAAGCCAACCGAAGTCTGGCAGTTCTTTCTTCATAACTCTAAAGTCCCCCAAGGTGTCGGAAACAATGTTTACCAGCTGCCTCTTCGTGCACCGCCTTCGTTTATCCAGATGTTCCAAGGAAACCAGACACTAAAACCACTTCCACAATTATCAGACTCCAGATCCGGTAGTTTACGACAAAACAGACCCATATACAACCCCCACAAATGACACCCTAGCCACCCACAGCCGACCCTTTTATTTACAGCGGGTAGCAAGGGTTTGACACCAGGCATGTGTCTTTAAAAAGTAAAGGATCACTTTACTGGTTAACCGCCTACCGCGGGTATTTATGGCCCTCACAGGACCCAGAATGGGCCCACACAATTAGCAAAATAGGCCTACTGCAGAGCAGAAACGGATTCCGGATGAACAGATCGGAAGAACCATCTTCCAACTTTTCCAAAGTTGTGAGCTCACTGTAAAAAGTCTCTCCTAAATCGGACTTTTGGTGGCTGCACATCACCAAATTCGGTGATTTTATTCCAAATTTGGAGACTTAAAATCCGAACTGGAAGAGTTAAAATCCGATACTGGATTAAATCGTTAGAATGCAAAATACTGCAGATTAAGTAATCCTAATCTGCAATATTTTGCATTCAGCGTTTTAGTCCTGTATCGGATTTTAACTCTCCGAACTCGGATTTTAACTCCCTGAGTTCGGAACAAAATTCGCCGAATTCGGTGATGTGCAACCACTTAAGTCCGATGTAGGAGAAACTTTTTACAGTGCTCTGCTGGTATCTCCGTGTTGCACAAACTCGGTTGGATACACTGTAAACATAAAACTCATCGCTTTCGGATAACTTAAACTGAAGTACTTTGCATTCTAGCGTTTTAATCCTCCATCGGATTTTAACTATCCGAAGTCGGAATAAAAATATCCATTTGGTGATGCACAGTCCGATATAGGTGATTCTTTTTACAGTGTATCACCTGTTAGGGAAATACTTCATTCGTGGATAAACCGACACACGGCATTTCACAGTTGCAACTTCGGCAATATTACGCTGCGTTTTTTGGGGAAGTATTCTCGGTGTAGTTTAACTCGAGGTTTCATTGCAGTTTGTCGTACTTTTGTTTCAGTTATGAAAGTACAATATGTGGAATGGACAACTAAAACGGTAGGCATAGCCTACTCTTCCAGGAGCTGTACGTATTCCAAATACGTTTCCCTTTTGGCGGGACTCCCAAGAATGTTCCGAAAATACTTTCCGAAACAGCTGCAACAGTTCAGAGAGCGCGAAAAAAAACTGCTGAAATCTCAGAAATACCTTGTAGGAACAAGAAAAAGGAAGGAAAGTAATCCCGGACTAAACAGACGGACAGATAAACTTCAATTCTCCTTATTCTAGTTTAGCGTCATCTTCTACCATACCATGCAATGCGATGCATCTACTTTTCCCTCGTTCATTCGTACACAAACTACTGTGCGATCGTCTACGCCAATGCCTTCAAGACCCATCTTCGCCCCCTTCAAGTGCTACAAAATAAAGCCATGCGAACCCTTATGAGCTACATACCTGCACCGTCGTCCATCCCAGATTCATCCCCAACAAAGAGCGCTTACACATACCAGGGACCCATAAATTTCCTGTAATGACTCGCCATTCAGGGGGCATGTCATTTCCTATGCTTCAATGTTGCTATGTTGCCCGAGCCTCGCCTAGTTTCCAAAAATCCCGCTTGGGTCGAATCGGCTTTCTTGCTCAGATAGACAAAATTTTTTGAGACTATTCAGCATGACACCAGGTACCTAAGCCAGGACAAAAGATCCAGGATTCTCTTCCATTACAGAGAAATATTCCTAGTTCAGCACAACAGCTGCGAAAATATTGGTCTATCTGGATAGTCGGGTATTTTATACCCGTGGGTATTTCTCGAACTATCTGACGCTCGGTCAAGAGCGCATCAGAAATCTCTTGTTGATAAGCCCCCTGAATGGCGAGTCATTAAAGGAAATTTATGGGTCCCTGCACATACCTAAATATTTTACCTACTACACTACTCATACCATTTGTGACAGTGTTGTTTGCAGTGAAGGTAGCGAAAAGTTACTTCCATCTCTCCTGCAAATGTCCGACCTGCTTCCCCTGGAACCGCCTCATCAGTCCATGACTAGACAAGCATCAAGTGCTCATCAGCCTTTGGTCAGATGTGAGCGATCCCGGTTTTCTTTGAAGTATAGTTTGGCTAAAAATTACAACAAATACAAAAATAATATCAAAGGATTGTCTCCGGGTAGAATAAAAAATATATTCAAAGAATTTCTAATTAGTAAGTATTAAAGTAAAACCGTTGTATTAAAAGTATATTAATTATAGATTATTATTATTTATCTAGTTTAGGGTTGGGAGGGATCTGTATTGGTTTTGTGATGTTGGATGCGCCCCTCTTGTTAGTTCTAGTTATTTATTAATTAATTAACGTTATCGATTATTTTATTGTTTATTGCGAGTTTGAACTGGTGAGTAAGATTGTTTTTCTTGTATTTTGAAGAAGGTAATTGTTTTCATTTATCACTCCCGTGCCACTCGTGCTTTGCCCTTTGCCGGGAGTATTTGTTGATTATCCTTTGAGCCCAAGCTGACTCTGAAACATTTATTCAAACAATGTTGACAACGGATACGTCAGCCACGATTCTTCGTCAGCGATATTTCGGCCCTTCTTGGCAAGGCTCCTCGTCCGGCTGTTAATCCCCTGGGTCAACGTCGAGAAGGAAACAAACCTGTAATCCAACGGATACGTCAGCGACGATTCTTCGTCAGCTTACAGGTTTGTTTCCTTCTCCGACGTTGACCCAGAGGATTGACAGCCTGACGAGGACCCTTGCCAAGAAGGGCTGAAATATCGCTGATGAAGAATCGTGGCTGACGTATCCGTTGTAAACGTTGTTTGAATAAATATTTGTTAATTTACGTGTGTACAGTTAATGAAAATAATAAACGAACCTGAACCTGAAAGCGCTCCAAGCGGACTGGTTTCAGAAAGTCCCCAACTGTCTCTCTATCATCCCTTGTGACGAAGAGATAGTACAATATAGATCCATAGTGTAATTAACAGGAAAATGATAGCTTTCGCTTTCTACTAGTTTACTGTATCTGTGGACAAGTGCCGATAATGAGAAACTGGGAGACTAACAGAAACTATTCCGCTTGAAAGCGCTGAACTGGAATACGACGAATTGAGCATATTAAGTATTGTAGTACGTATATATTCACTGTACAGTTTCTTTAAACAGAAAATAAATAAAAGAGAAAATAAGAATAAATAAATTATTAGAGACACTGCGAATCTGGATAGTATGGTTCTTAAGCCCGGAGACCCGAAATTTATTATGCTACATTCTAACCCGCTAACAACACCTCACTGATTTTCACAATGCGTATTAAGCTCTCGACGAGTGCTCGGTATCATACTCTTGAGGCGTAACACCGGTTATCTGAATTTTGCCGTGTTCTTGCTAGAAGTTAATGGGCCTGGGAAAAGACTTAACCCCCAAAAGCCGTGTATAATTTGTTAAAAGCAGAGCGTAGTTTTACGGTGTTTAACTGGTTTTGGATATTGGAACAGAAACTGTTAATAGTGCGAGATGTGCTTAAGGTTAATCAACCGTCCAAAGAAGCACAGCACTACAATATCCAGTAGTCGAGGTTGTATCGCCATTCGGGCAAGTCCAGATTTTGCTATGAATTTTTGAAAAATAAAACTGAAACCAGTGTTATACACCATTCAGGATTTGAACCTAGGAGCGTGTTCCACCCCTTAACAATAGTAACTATTAGTTACTATTTTCGTTACATCCTCGTAAAAAGTTACTACGCTGACCGTTCCAACCTTCTTAAACTAGTAACTAATAGCAAGTATTTGCTTACCACGCTCGGGAGCGTAGTAAGCGTGGAAACTAAGTTATCTGCGACGTCATTGGCCCGATTAGCCCGCGGCACGATATTTTGACGAAAACATAAAAATGCACTCAAGCCTTGACGCCAGGATTCGTGACGTCATGCGTAGTAACTACGGGGCGTAGAGTGGAAGACGCTCTAGAAGGCGACTTTGCTCACAACTATTTGTAACTTGTCCCTTCGAAACTTACCTTGGTACACGAACAGCAGGCGTGCGATCTGCTAAGCATTAAGAAGAACGGTAGCCCATCGTCAGAAGCCACCAGCCAAGTAAAGCAGCATGCTTTTTATCTCATTCGGGTCACTGAAATAACAACATATTATATCATAAAAAAGCTGTCGCCTCGACCCTGATGAAAAATGTGTGGCCTGTCTAGTTGTACGAAATGTTGCATGTGTTGGTAACCTAAGTAGTAGTACGAAATACTCTGACGTGCTTCAGATTGGGATAACTTTGAGCAGTAGCCTACTATCCAGTAGCATTTCTCGAAGAAATGGGGAATATCCTACAGAGCAGAGTAAAAACATGGTATCGACGAAGCTATTATTCAATTCAACTTCTTATTGATTTTATTCCATTAATCAGCACAAAAAATTATGTTTTCACAATGAAAAGTCTCAGAAATATCGTTTTACTTTTCAAGTGAACTTAGGAATTTTCTTGTAGGATTTATCGACTCTATCCAGCCTCCCCTCTACGACTCGGCGGCTGGACGCAAAATGTTTGAAAACTGAACGCGCCGGGATTGAAAAGTGTGAAAACCAAGCAAAACAAAAGAAAACCAAAACAGAAGACAGACCAGACGGTCTACAATGTCTTCCAAGAAGAAAGACACAACTTTGAAGCTTTTCATGTCCTCATGTGTGAAAAAGAATCGGCGAACCTTAAAGCTTTCGGCAAAGTTTGTCTTGCGTGACTGGCAAAACTCGGCACGGGTGAAAAGGCGCTAAAAGTGCAAAACGAAACAATGGTGATAGGCGGGGTTTCCAGAAGCTTACAATTCCACAAGGGAGCTAGGGATAATATAAAAGGCAGAATGAGTAAGAGGGGTCCTTTACCGCATCTTCAGCAAAGCTGTTTTAAGGTCCAACAAGTTTTGTTTCCAGACCTCCACTTCTATACTTCCTTGCCGGAGCGTGACTTTGCAAACTTGAACGCATTTCCAATATGATTACGTTCAGTGCTAAAATTTTATAATATCTAGTATTTTAAGTGGTCTTAATTTCCGTTCCATCGATTTCTCATTTCAACTTCCTCTACAAAATCCACACACGATGAAGGGTAATAAAGGGTCTACTGTTAGGGTTTGTCTGATGTACCACATTTAATTGCGTACACGAGACCTTTTGAGTAGGACCCCACAAAATGGATCTATCCACTCGTGTTTGGCTGTAAAATTCTCCCACATTTTATGTAGATCTTAACATAGCTGTAAACCCCAATTGACAGGTATTTGCACCACAGTGCGGTTGTTGTTTTCTCGAGTAGAATGGACAGCGTATGCTAATGATGTTGCTGCAATAGGAAAAATTATGGGGCTTATGCTTGTTCAAGGCCCTTAGCCAAGCAAGAGCTGAACAACTATTCAGTTTGTCTATTTGCACACTGCAGCGAAAAAAGAGGACATGTTCTGACTTTCTTCTTCTTCTTCATTAGCCTTGTCCTGGCGCATTTATTCTTCTTCTTCTTTGACAAATTTCGATGTCCATGTCTTTGTTTTGCAACGTTAAAATCATTGGCGAACAAGCTGGCTCGGACTTGCTCCAAAATTTGTCCATAATCCATAACTCGGTTGACGAACAAACCTCCAACTTTTTGGTGGTTTTCAGTGATGTTTGAACAAGGTTGGACCTGAACAAATTTTCGAGAAAGTAGCATTTGACTTCGTCTTCTTTATTTTATCCTTTGCGTATTCAGTCTTTTACCAGCTTCGATCTGATGACTGGTTAGGTAAATAAGAAAACTATTAGTGAATTCAGTACCTCTCCCAGAGTCTTTGTTCAGTGTGTGTTTTGCCCGTCCGGTTCCGAGTCGTATTTTCTTTCTCATCTTCTTATTAAGTCTGTGTATGGTGTTAACTTCCATATCTTTACCTATCTGTATGTGGATATTTATTTCCTCTTTGTTGCCAATCTTTGGCTTTTGCTATTGTGGCAATTATTCAACAAACTTTAATAACAGTAACTCCATTGAAAGCAATTTCACACACAATGGGTATTGGTGGGTCTAGGGGACCTCTGCCCAAATGAAAACTCATACCCTCATACTGTCACCAGCGGGTTTAGTGAATGCAGGGAAATTCCTTACTAACAAACTACCACAAATCACAAAAATACGCTCGAAATGTTTTTTCAGCATTTTGTATCACCTTGACACGGAAGCACCCTCTAAAAAGTAGTCTCCCAACGTTTAATCGCAGCCCTTCCTTCAGGCCCGTATCCAGGAATTAATTTCGGGGGGGGGGGGGGGGGGGGCGAGGGTTGCCTTCCGGGGGGGGGGGGGGGGGGTGCCCGCGGGTCGGACAAAAAAGACATAGATCAGAGGGAAAGCCTATAAAAAATGATCATTTTTGCATGTTTCGGGGGGGGGGGGGGTTGAACCCCCTAACTTATCTGACTTACCCGTTTTGCACCGTCAAATATGATTCGCAGTCAGCTTGGGCGGCTGAAGGAACATCTACCCCCCCCCCCCCCCCCGGATACGGCCCTGCCTTCCTTCTCGCACACATTGCGCTCGCCAACCCCAATTATGCATTTCCCCTTGTCATTCTCACGATTGCTTGGCTATTGGGTAGGGCGAAAACACCCAAGCCTTCGTGTAGGTTGCCAAAGAACTTCGAATGAAAAAGTCATAAGAAGAAAAGACACTGTGACATACCCACGCCACTATATAACCATGCCATGGCCTATTGAATCCAAATTTCGCAGCGCCAAGCCCACCAGGGTTCCATCAGTATTGTTGAATCGAATTCCGGGCTCCGATCCTTGCATTTTTGTGGCTGGTTTTCAACGACAAAGCTGAAATACCACGAGGGTTTTTTCATGAATGAATCTGGTGGTAAGTTAATTGAGAATGAAATTTAAAGGATCTGTGTCTTGGCGGGTTTTCTTTGCGGTATAAACAGCGACATACTGTACGATATAGAAGACGGAACTGATACGACAATACAACTAACTGAGAGAGTCTGAAAGGGTTTAACAGAGATTTTTAATTCAAATTCAGTTGACTTATTTAACAGGGAAGATTTTAGAAGTTCAATTAAACTAACTTTAAAGGACCTGGAAGGGTTGAACAGGGAAGATTTACTCTACATTAAAGTAACATCGATTTAAAAGATCTCTGTGTCGGGTTTTGTGTTTTACGATGTAAACCGTAACATACGGCACGACGTGGATGGCAGGCTTGATGGCAGAGGAAAGTCGGATTCTGGCAGGGCTGAACAGGGAGGAAAGGTTAACAGCTTGTTGTGAATCAGCCCACCCTTAGTATAGAGGAAGGGACCATTTTCTGAGAGAATGCAAGCAACTTTCGGATCCTTGGGTGGGAGCGGTACATCTAAGGATCCCTTACATTCCATAGACCCTAAGATTAGAAACAAAAAATACAAACAGAAAAAAATGGCATTAAATAATTAAAATGTAAGATGTAACGAGCTAGGTCAAGTGTAAGTTTTTTTTCGTTTATGAGTTAGACCTAGCCAATCTTGAATTTTTCATAATTATAACAGAATTGAAGTTTTGTGTGTGCTTTAAGGGCCTGAAGATCCCAAGAATAATTGGTTACTCAACTACAATCACGTTATCACTTCAAACTCCCAACCCCGCAGTCCAGACCAGGGCTAATTCAGATTCAGGTGCCAAATTAACTGGCTAGATGCAAACCCTTACTATTGAGGTTTACATATCGTCGCTGGTAGCAGACAACTTTACATATTCAATATATTTTTGACAGATTTACTGGCCTTCGGTTCACGGGAGATTTTTAAGTGATGCGAAAATATCAAGTTACAAGCAAGCCGCATTTTTTGTTCAAGTTAAAAGAACATGTTGTTAAATCACGATTCAACATACCAGAACGTCTGGCCTTAATATAGTACAATACTAGCACTCAGTACTTCATTCGAACGTTTGTTCAGGCTTGAACAATGGTCGCGAGTTGGCCCGGCTGCCACTTACTTGTGTTTTCCCGTTTCCATTATGAAGAATTTTCTGCTTTTTACAGAACTGAAATAAAAGGTTAACACGATGAGAAAAAAGATAGCTGAATACCCAATCAAGCTTTTTTTTTTTACCCACCGGCGTTCTATCTTTCACGACGATGGACATGTCGATCATCATTACTTTCTGCTGATTATGTAATTTTAATTAAATCAAATCTATAAAGCTAGTGGGTTAAGTTACATCTTTCATTTACTCCACTTTTTCAAAAGGACGGGTTATGAGTAAATTACTTACTTATAGTCTGAAAATGGACGTTCATGATGTCACATCTGTCCTGGTTATCTTGGTCGTACTTTAATTATTTTGTGTTAAAAAACAAAAACACAAAATCAGCTGATCGTCTACCAATTAGCTCTGTTGCAAGTTGGCTGCAACAAGTAATTAAATGGTAACCAAATATAATTGTTTTTTAATTGTTTTCAGCTATTTAACAAAAATGAAGACAAGTTACCACAAAAATATTATTTTGATTAGAAAAAGAAGAGGTATATGAAGTAGAGAGTTAAAGGAAAAAAATACACTTGTGTCCAGTGGCGCCATTTTATTAAAGTTTTTTTTTTTTTTTTGGGGGGGGGGGGCAATTTTATTCCCACATTCCAGACTCAAAATTAAATTACTCTTTTTGGGGTAAATGTAAAGCAGTTTTGGAATTAACGTCATTGCTCTGCATTTTGCATTCTGAAACCTAGTAAAGGGCAAAAAAAGCCCCGAGATCGACGATTTTTGCCCCTCAGAAATCTAGGGGGACTTGACTCCTCCACCCCCCACCCCTCCAGATGGCGCCTCTGCCTCTGCCACGTGAGAAGAGGGATTAGAACAAGAGCTGTAAGCTCATATGGCACTTGCATGTGTCAAGATGATTTGATTGATCAAGAGTAAGTTTCGACTTTGCGGTTGAGATGCGCGCTATAAGGGAGCTGGAACTTCATTTGTAAGCAAAACCCTTGAGGCAAAACTGCTAATGGGCTGATGGGCATCACGAAAATGCATATATTGCTTAAAAGTATTTTTTTTACTTTGCGGTCAAGATTGGTACTTTAAGGAATAATCGGAATTGGGAAGTAGCAATTTCTAAGCAAATGTTGTTGAGTCTCCAATATTCCAGCGAAGTTTCATCGTCCTAGCACATCTGGAAGTACCTTAACGCGCATCACCGGAATCCCAGACCCCCCTCCCCCTCCTCCAACTCCACCCACAATAACCGGAGCCAATCCTGTTCTGTAAATGATTAATCCAGAGCATCTGTTTGTCATTCCCACGAAGTTCGATCCAGATCACACCAGTCTAAGCGGGTCAAGTATTTTCCGCCCTCCCCCCGATAATTGCCGGATTCGGTCCGGAAATGAAAAAGGTCACAAGAGAAAAATGTCCTCTGTTTAATTATTAAATTTCACTCGAATCCGATCACCCGTTCCAAAGTTACGCATGACTCAATATTCCGGATTCCCCTCCCTCAACTCCCCCCCCCAAGATTATCATATCGAGGATTTTTTTTTTTTTATTCCAAGTCAGTTTGACCGGGTCCCTGATATGCCTTCCAAGTTTCGTCGTGAAAATCCCCCAAAAACGGAATTCCGGGATACCCCTCCTCCCCCCCCCCTTAAGTGTCCGGATCCAGTCAAATTATGTAAAAGATTTATATGGACCAGATGTTTGTTCTTCCCAGCAAGTTTCACTCCGATACCATCATTCTAACCGTTTCTCGAGATTTCCGGTCCACCCCCCCACCCCACCCCACCCAGCTCCCCCGCGGTGCACGTAGCCAATCCGATTCAGCAAATGACTTACCTAGAGCATCTGTTTGTTCTTCCCACAAAGTTCCATCCCGAGCCCTCCATTCTAAACGGGGCACGTATTTCCCCCCCCCCCCAATAGTTGCCGGATCCGGTCCGGATATGAAAAAAATCATCGGAGAAATGTCCTCTGTTGAATTCTTAAATTTCACTCGAATCCGATCAACCATTCCAAAATTACGCATGACTGAAAATTTCGGATTCCCCTCCCTCCACTCCCCCCACCATTATCTGATCGACAAAATTTTTATTTTGAAGTCAGTTTGATTGGGTCCCTGATATGCCTGCCAAGTTTCATCGTGAAAATCCCCAAAACCACCATCACCGGAATTCCGGGACCCCCCCCCCCATAAGTGTCCGGATCAAGTACAATGGCCTAAAGGACTTACCTAGAGCAGATGCTTGTTCTTCCCAGCAAGTTTCACTCCGATCCCTCCATTCTAACCGTTTCTTGAAATTTCCGGTCTCCCCCCCCAACTCCCCCCTGGCTACCGAATCCGGTCAAGACTTTAAACGGGACATTACAGATATATATTCTGTTCAGTTATGAAGTTTCATTACAATCCGATCATCCGTTCGAAAGTTACACACTTCTCAATTTCCCGGATTCCCCTGCGGATTCCCCTCCCTCCACTCCCCCACCATTATCTGATCGACAATATTTTTATTTTGAAGTCAGTTTGATTGGGTCCCTGATATGCCTGCCAAGTTTCATCGTGAAAATCCAAAAAACCACCATCACCGGAATTCCGGCCCCCCCCCCATAAGTGTCCGGATCCAGTACAATGGTCTAAAGGACTTATCTAGAGCAGATGCTTGTTCTTCCCAGCAAGTTTCACTCCGATCCCTCCATTCTAACTGTTTCTTGAAATTTCCGGTCTCCCCCCCCCCAACTCCCCCCTGGCTACCGAATCCGGTCAAGACTTTAAACGGGACATTACAGATATATATTCTCTTCAGTTATGAAGTTTCATTACAATCCGATCATCCGTTCGAAAGTTACACACTTCTCAGTTTCCCGGATTCCCCTGCCCTCCACCCCCCCCCCCCAAAATGGTCGGATCAGAAAACTGATTATTCCTAATTTTGTTTGGTCGGGTCTCTGATATGCCTGCCAAGTTTCATGGTCCTAGCACAACTGGAAGTACCCTAACTCGAAAAAGTGTGACAAAATGCCCTAAATTTTCAAGTTTCCAGCGCCCCGCACTCCCCCCCATATGGTCGGATCGGGAAACTGATTATTTCCAGGTTAGTTTGGTCGGGTCCGTGATATTCCTGCCAAGTTTCATTGTCCTAGCTCATCTGGAAGTACCCTCACTCGAAAAAGTGTGACAAAACGCCCTAAATTTTCAAGTTTCCAGCGCCCCAACTCCCCCGCATATGGTCGGATCGGGAAACTTATTATTTCCAGGTTACTTTGGTCAGGTCCCTGATATTCCTGCCAAGTTTCATTGTCCTAGCTCATCTGGAAGTACCCTAACTCGAAAAAGTGTGACAAAATGCCCTAAATTTTCAAGTTTCGAGCGCCCCACTCCCCCGCATATGGTCGGATCGGGAAACTGATTATTTCCAGGTTCGTTTGGTCGGGTCCCTGATATTCCTGCCAAGTTTCATTGTCCTAGCTCATCTAGAAGTACCCTAACTCAGAAAAAAGTGACAAAATGCCCTAAATTTGCAAGTTTCCAGCGCCCCGCACTCCCCCCCATATGGTCGGATCGGGAAACTGATTATTTCCAGGTTAGTTTGGTCGGGTCCCTGATATGCCTGCCAAGTTTCATTGTCCTAGCACATCTGGAAGTACCCTAACTCGGATATGTGGGACAAAAAAAATCGGACCGACCGACAGACCGACAGACGGAATTGTGATCGGTATATGGCACTTGAGCCAGAGGCTGCAAGTGCCATAAAAAGGGGCGAAGTCTAACAGTATAACAGAATGGTCATGTTTTGTCAAACTCAAAGGTAAGCCCCACCTCGCACTATTTATTCAAAACTATTTGAATAGTATAAAACTAGCACCCGTTTTTCACAAATTATCCACGGCTTTGGGTGTTTTAAGCCTTTTCCCAGACCCATTGAATTCTAGCAAAAAAAAGCAAGATTCAGAAAACCGGTTTTACGTATCATTGGCATGATCCGCGAACACTCGTCGGAAGCATAATGCGCATGGAAACTAGTGAATCGTGACAAGTGCAAAGATTAGTGAGGTGTCGTTAGCGGGTTCAGAATGCAACATATGAAAGTTGGGTGCCCGGGCTTAAGAACTAATGAACGCAGTTACGGCAGTAAATTGCATTGGTATTATAGCACGAAGGGTCCTTCAAGATCATTTATGCCTGCCTCATGTCCCGCCAACTTTCTCATACACTATCTTAGTTTAAATGGAACCAGTTCAAGTAAATACGCGAACTCTTCCCACCTTCATTGTCGAGAGGTTGCGGACTGGGATTCCTGCCAGGATGTTTGCACCATCATCAGTTCCGTAAGGAAAAGACAATATCTGTGCAGAAAATCGGCCAGGGAAACCTGGTCGTTTGTCCGAATTATTAGATTTCCCGAAAGGGAACTGGCCTAGTAACTGGGGCATGGCTACACTTTAACACGAGCGAAAGGAGCTAATCAGTGCTTATCGAACTCTAATCTGTCATTGCAAGATACAGTAGAGATACGATTATTTGAAAAGTAACTTGAATCTGAATAGCACATTTTTGGGCTAAATGGTAGAATATCCAAATTACCTACTCAGTTTTTTTCAGGGACCCTTAATTAGCTACTTACGTTAGCTGGTAATTTACTTTTATCACAGCAAGTGTCCGGAAGTGGCATTATTCAAAGTCAACAAACATTAAAATAAGCATATCTCTGATTCAACGAGTTCGAAGAGTGGCTGGACATGAGAAGCTCGGGAATTTCACATCCATTCTGGTATGTTGCTAAAGTCCGTAACAAAACCTGGATTGTTTAACCTACAGTAAGTTTCAAAATTTACTTTGAACAAGCCGACCCTCTGTTGTTGTCCATGAACAAGACCAGACTAGACTTCATGCACCGAAATTCCATCCTTAATAGCATTTAATTTCGAGCAAGATAAATAATAAAAATTAAAGAAGAAGAAGCAAATTAAAAGATTGTATTTAAAGCTTGCCAACATGCCGTTTCAAATTATTCCCGTATGGTTCGGTGTGCTAATTGAAGGAATTTGGAATCCCGGTGTAACAGAGCAACAGAGCAGAGTGGCGGATGTGAGGAAAGGGGCCTGATATTTGTACAGTTACGTCATTGTTTGATAGAAGAAAAGCTTCCTTGTATAACCCAACGACAGCAGATTCGGTTTCAAGAAGAAACAGCGTATTCTGAGGCCGTCTTTAAGCAGAGACAACCTAGACGAGTAATCGCGACGAATTTGAAAGTCAAGAATTACCCTTTACATGAATTGCTGATTACCACAGCCATAAACCCATGGCTGTTTATGTCATCTCAAATGGCATGCGTCAAAGTGCGCCGAATGTATGCGACCCGAACAAAAATGATCCCAACCATAAAGTCGCGTCGGCGCTGTGTCCCTTTTGCTCGCCCGGAGCAGGGAATTCGTCTCGGATTAGTCAAAGCCATCAATATTGCTGCTCGGCGGAGTGCTCTTTCGCATACCGCTCTTCGCTGTTCTCACGGGTTCTCAGATGCTCCAGCAGTCTTAACCTGGAGCTCCGAAGAGCAACATGGTCCTGGAGAGTTCTTGACATATTATAGGATTGCGACAGTAAAAAATGAACAACTTGGTGCTACTCCTGTTATTTTCAAGTGCCTTGTGCTTAGATATTCCTCAGGACTGTAGAACAGAGGGGAGCGACCTGACATGCAAGCTAAGGACTGTAAATAGTGACATCGATTTGTCCAACTTCAGTGCAATACCATCGGACTTGGAAGGAACGTTGAGCATTCATTGCAGCCCGACATTCCATTATATGAGCTCAGTGATTCCTGGAAATTTTGTGCACCTGACACGACTGAAGAACCTTGTGATTGAGCACTGCAAGCTTGCTACCATCCCTTCTTCGACCTTTCTTGGCCTTAGCAGCTTGACCCATTTGGTGATCCGACCTCGAAACTCTGACTGGTCGAATGCAGTAGTTCTTCACGTATTTGTCAACAGTCTTGACGGACTTGCGAAGCTTGATGAACTGGAAATCACGCATTCAAACCTAGCACAGTTCCCTGGTCCAGCTTATTGCAGTATGAGCAGTCTTCGATCGCTCAACATCAGTTATAATGCGATCACAAGCACAGAAGATGTGGGCGGAAGTGAAACGTTAGATTGCGAACCTCATTTGAAGACTTTGGATTTCTCGAACAATAACCTGTCGGTCTTAAAGCCGTTCTCGTTCAAGAATTTCCGCCAATTAACCAGCCTCGTGTTATCCGATAATGGCATAGTCATGTTGGACGGTGAGGCTTTCAGAGGCTCAGACTACATCGAGACACTTGACTTATCGAGGAATCAGATAAGCTCTCTACCATCTAGTCTGTTTGAAAACTTTAAAAACCTACAAGACGTGAATCTATCAAATAACATGATTGTGGCTGTCCCTTCGAAGCTATTAGCGAAACAGGATAAGCTCCTTGTGCTTGACTTATCACAGAACCAATTGACGTCGCATTGGCTTCAGCAGGACTGCCTGAAGGGACTGCAGCGGCTGGTTATTTTGAAGCTGTCAAATAATCGGCTGACACATATTGACTCGCAGCTATTCAACGACTTGCAGAACCTGCAGGTGTTGCAGCTCGACAACAATGCCATTGAAAGCCTACCAACATCAGCCTTTTCAAGCCTGAGTAACTTGCATACCCTATCCATTTCGAATAATAGATTGACGAGGCTAGATGCTCGCTCTCTTCAAGGACTTCCGATCCTAACGAGCCTTTACTTGGACAGAAATGGACTTTCCTACATGCACCCCAACCTCTTCCGGAACCTGACGAACCTTCAAGAGTTAAGCTTAAGTGGAAACAAGTTGAAAGAGATCCCCTCTGCCGTGAAAGAACTTACTCGTCTAAGAACCCTTGACCTTGCTGACAATATCATCGAAGAGCTAAGAAACTCTTCTTTCCCTGGAATTTCTGGCCTTTTTGCGATGAAGCTGAGTGGCAATCGGATCCGTTTGATTGAAAAAGAAGCGTTTGAGCCTTTGACCGGTCTAAAGATCCTGAACCTCGCAAAGAACTTGATCTCAAACATTGAACCAGGAGTGTTCGATCCACTTAATACGCTCGAAGCGCTTCGGGTTGATAGTAATCAGCTAGTGAATATAAATGGAATTTTTAACAACCTACCGAGGCTCTCGTGGCTGAACATATCAGAGAATAGGATCGAAGTGTTTGACTATGCATTTATTCCGAAAGGTCTTCAGTGGCTCGACCTTCACAGTAACCGTATTGCCGAACTCGGTAACTTCTACAAACTCCAGGACACCATGATTGAATACTTGGACGCGAGCTTTAACAAGATCAAAGCCGTCTTCCCCATCAGCATCCCTAACAGTGTGCACCATGCTTGCCTAAACGACAACGAAATCTCATTAGTGGACTTACACACCTTTTCTGACAAACAGAATTTGACTAGAGTTGATTTGTTTGCTAATCAAATACAGAAATTGGATACGGCTGCACTACAAGTGGGAAATGGCGCCCAAAAGGCTGAGTATTACGTGGCTGGAAATCCTTTTGTATGCGACTGTGACATGGAGTGGCTTCAAAAAGTGGGCACGACTTCAACATACCCACGCCTTGCTGACATTGAGAACGTATATTGTCGATTAACAAACCGACCTGAACACCAGTACATGCCCATTAGCCAAATCGACAGCAGTCAGTTCTTGTGTCAGTACAAGACGCACTGTTTCTCGCTATGTCACTGTTGTGAGTTTGAGGCATGCGACTGTGAGATGAGCTGCCCGAGCAACTGCACATGCTCTCACGACTCAGCCTGGTCCTCCAACATTGTGGACTGCACCAACGCTCCGTACACCACAATCCCCAACCGCATTCCAATGGATGCCTCGGAAGTGCACCTTGACGGCAATCACTTAACGTCTCTTACAAGCCATGTTTTTCTTGGCCGGAAAAACCTAAGGGCTCTCTTTATGAACAGCTCTCGTATCGATCACATCCCTAGGAATCTATTTGCGGGATTGCGGCGCCTCACTGAACTTCATCTCGAAGACAATGCCATCAAGAGGTTGGACGGTTACGAGTTCGAACCTCTCGAGAGTCTCAGATTCTTATATCTCCAAAACAACAGAATCTCTTACATTGCGAACAACACCTTCACGTATCTTCGTCAGTTGGAAGTGCTGCGTCTTGATGGCAATTTGCTCACGAGTTTTCAAGTGTGGCACTTGTCACGAAATCCGTACTTGGTGGAGATCTATCTCACAGGCAATCCTTGGAAATGCGAGTGTGACTTCTTAGTCGATTTCCAAGAGTGGACGACTTCTAACAGGGCGAGGATTCCTAGTTTCGAGGAGATCGAGTGCAAAGAAGGCAACGAGATCTATGTTCTGCAGAAGAACATCACGAACTGCATAAGCGTTGTTGAGCACCAGCACACCAGCAAAGCACCAAGTGTCAGCCGGATTGACTTTGATTATATTTCATACTTGGTAATTGGTGTTAGCTTGGCTGCTATCCTCCTTGTCCTCCTCTGCTGTGTCTTCTATCATCGAAACGAAATATACTTCCGCTGTTATTCGTGGTTCAATTTACGAGTTTCAAAAACGGACAGATGTTCCGACGACAGTGAAAAGTTATACGACGCCTACGTCAGCTACAGTATAAAAGACGAGAACTTCCTCTCAGACAAGTTCTGCAAACAGCTAGAGGGTTGTGTGAGGTCGTATCGACTGTGCCTGCACCATAGAGACTTACCCGTTACTGCATACGGCGCTGAGGCAATTTATGCTGCAACCAGTGCAGCGCGGAAGGTTATAATAGTGATGAGTAGTAACTATATACAGAGTGAATGGTACCGGCCGGGGATCCGGTCACTCATGCGTGAAATGGTGCGGGAACATCCGCACCAAATTATAGTGATACAGTTGGACCGAATAAGCGATAGCGACATCGATTCCGATATTCGCCAACTGCTTAAATCGGCCATCGTGATACGGTGGAAGGACAGCAATTTCTGGTCCCGTCTGCGGTACCACCTACCAGAAGTCAGCCTGGGGAGCAGATCCTCCACCTCCCCATACCATATCCATCCTGTACGTCATCATCATCATTACGAAGCCGTGAAAAGTTTACAGCGACACCAGCATCATCACCACTTTCATCAGCAATGGGCGTGATTTGCAGGTGGGTGTTACTCAATTCAACTCACCGCATTACCATTTAGCGGGTCTTGTTAGTATTCATGACTGTAAGTTGCTCGAAGAATATCTTTCGTATAATTATGTGCCAGCGTTTTACAAGAACTCAAATCGCTTATGCTATGCTTCATTCATTACGTGTTATATTAGATATTCACTTTTTTCAAGAGCGGATCAAGTTTGATCAGAGCTCAGAGTTAATAGTAGTAGTCAAGCGGTTCGCTTGTGCATGCTCAAATCATCGGGCTAAATTATACGAGGCTATTTAAAGACAAGAAAATCAAATTGAATTTTCAAAGTGAAAAACTCCTTCGGGTGCTTAATGAGATACATGCATTGTAATTGGAGTTTCTCTAATTAGCGACTTACGAAGAACAACACCATGTGTTAATTGGTTCACAAAATTCCAAAGTCAGTCTTCGCATTTTCTCTCCGATGAAGATTCCCTTGATTCCAAGCTGTTTTTTGCATCCTCTGCACCTTAAAATGGAATTTTAAGACTCATTTGAGCACACGAATTGTTTCGATGGATGAAGGGCAAGGACCGTAACAATCATAAATACTCTTTCAGCTTAAGCTGACTGGGAATCATATGTGAAAATGAAAAAAAAAATCAAAATATCCTAGCTGAACCCCATTGCCGTGTTCAATAACCCTTGTACAACCCGAGGTACAACCAAGAATAAATAAGGGAAGAATTGAGAACTCACATAACCTCGATGTCAGCATCCTGGATCTCTTTTGGTCCGATCTTATGTATCGCGGGTGGAGCCTGGGTGGAGCTCCGCATGTTGCCTCTTGCAGTATTAAGTGTTACCTCCAGCGCAAAAGTGATGAAGCAGTCAGAAAAGGCGGGAAGTTCAAACAGTGCTGATTCTGAGGATTAAATGAATGGACACTAATTTTCAATCTCGGGTCAGATTTGCAATATGAAGCTTGTGTTATCACGACCCTTCACAAAGACGGTGAAGCGCAAGGGAATGCGGCATTGATGACTCGAGGGATCAATTAAGCAACTTGAAGGTTGAAGGGTAGACCTAACCTGCATGCAGTTAGTTCAGATTCAATAGGATCTGTGTGAACATTAGTAAATTTATTTTTTTCTTCTCAGGACTGTACAGAATCGCTTCTAGAAAAGGTATTAAGCTTGGACAGTTTAGGGTATTTAGCTGTCGAAATGTACTCAATGAGTTACTATGTCTTGTTTTTAAGTTGTACTCTCGTGTAGTTGCGAAAAACAGTAGGCTCTAAAGTCCTGATTTTCAACTAATGATTGCTGAGTGTAAGATATCTTTCAAGACGTGTCAATTTGTGATAACAAACAACTTATTATTCTTGGTCAGAAATGTATATCATTATCTTGGATAGTTGCACTTTACATCTGCCTAAATTTGTCATTGTCTATGCTATTAACAGTCCGCCTTTTCGTCATGTTTTTTTTTTCATTATCATGTTTTTACATTAATTCAAATTCGAACTTGGGCATAGCTGGCGAACTGTACTCAAAGAGTTGTTATATTTTGTTTTTAAGTTGTACTCTGTACACAAAGATCAGTTCCTAACAGTTATAGGTTAGTTGCGAAAAACAGTTGGCTTGAAGGACTTCCTAATTTTAAATTTTAATTGATTACTGAAAAAGATTATTGTATGGTATCATTCAAAACGTCTACATTTGAGATAACAACTTATTAATTTTGGTCAAAATATATATCATTATCTCGGGTAGCTGGCTAAATATTTCACTATCTATCCTATTACTGTAACAGTCTTTTTTTCATCACTAACAATCTGCCATAGATATTACACGAATGATTTGTGTGAAAAAAAGTAAATCTTTCTTCCCCACTTCTCCAGAGACGGATATTCTAACTGACTTTCTAAGCCTAGAGTAAACACTTTTGGAAGCATGTCCCTTCCTTCTTTAAACTTTTTGTGTTCAGTCCAACGGCCCTTTTCTGCCTTTATTTTCGTCATCCTTGAATGTAGGATTGCACGACTTCTATCATCTCGCTGTACTTTAGCCCCTTATCTCGTCTTTTAAACTAGTGGTAGCTGCGATTTGCTGGAGGGAGAAGGGCAAAATGTCGGCCTCTTTCTGTTTGATTTGAATTCGGCGCACTTTCTTGACGCGAAGTACGGCGATCAGAAGAAATAGCACCAATAATTACTCTGTGGTCGGGACAGGCGCCAAATAGGCTCCACCCCCGCTACTTGAGAATCGGGTAGAAAACAACGTCGCATGATTCAAGTCTTCTCAATTCTTCCCTTATTTATTCTTGGTACAACCCTGTTTGTAGGCTACCCTATGCTTTTTCTGAGATACTGTCGTGACAAATGTTACTTCTTGAAGGTCAATTCTACTTCGAACAGCAAATTACAGCAAAATAACAGCTATAGCTAAACGATAAAACAAAAGCCCGAAACACGGCTTTTGAACATTTCCAAATACGAGTCACAAACCAACCTCCGGGCTCTTGGAGACTGCTCGTAAAAATTGCAAATCGGAAAATTATTGCCGTCTATAGAAGAAGAAGAAGTTTATGGACTCAAAGCCCTTGGATCGAATGGCGGAATAAGTGATCCCGAATGGCCCAACTAACGGGTTCATGGTTTCCAGATTTTATGACTTTTCATGTTAACAACTGTCGACCTCTTAAGGCACCCAGTGCTTTGTGACGGGTGCTTTGCTCATAGCCAGCTAGCAACTAACTGAGGAGTAACCGAAAAACAGACTAAAATTTTATATATAAAAGATTTGAATCCGGAAAAATCAGCTAGGACATACTTCAGCGATATTTTGGCCCTTCTTGGCAAGGGTCCTTTTTAGATTCAAGCTGGAAAATGAACCTGCAAAGCAAGCTAGGACATACTTCAGCGATATTTTGGCCCTTCTTGGCAAGGGTCCTTTTTAGATTCAAGCTGGAAAATGAACCTGCAAACCAAACTAAGGCTGACTTAGGTTTGCCAATTTGTACTTTAATAAGTGTTTCAGAGAAGATTAGAGCCGGACAATCAGCTAAAATATTCTTTAGCAATTCGTACTTTAGTAAGTGTTTCAGAGAAGATTTGAGCCGGACAAATCAGCTTTAGCAATGTCTCGGCCGTTCTTGGCAAGGATCCTCTTCGGGCTGTAGGCTAGCTGAAAGGAACGAACCTACAAATCAAAACTAAAAACTAATTTTTTTTCTAAAAACTAAAAACTAAGTTTTCTGCGATAATTCTTACTCTATTAAAATACTTGAGAGAAGATTCGAACCGAAAAAATCAGCTAGGATAGGGGATTCTTCTAGGATATTCTTTAGTGAAATTTCGGCTTTTCTTGTCAAGAGTCCTCGTCAGGCCGTAGCTGGAAGAAATAAACCCGACAATCAAAACTAAATTTTCCGGGATGACTTTGCTATACCGATTCACACTCAGTAAATCTTTCGGAGAAGACTTGAACCGGATATTCTTTAGCGATATTTCGGCCCTTCTTGGCAAGGGTCCTCGCCAGGCTGTAACTAGAAGAAACGAATCCTGAAATCAAAACTAAACTTTCCAGGCTGTCTTTGCTGTGCCAATTTGTACTTTCGTAAATATTTTGTTCTTAGAAGAGCTACACTGTAAAAAAAAATCTTGCAGTATTTGCTACTGGGATTAATCTTGTGTCTACTGAGATATGATTATCTCTATTTCGGATTCATCTTATCCCAGCAGAGATAAGATTAATCCCAGTAGCAAATTTCGCAGTTAACTTTAATTCTTACTTGGAGAAACTTTTTACAGTGTAGGGAGAGAAAGACCTGGCAAATTTGTAATGCCTCACACCTCGCCTCTTATGAAATCGGCGGATGGTATCCCTGATCCGACGCGCTCAAAACCAGCCGGTCTACTTTACATAAAACTCGGCGTCACTGACAAAGAACTTCTCCAAATGTTTATGATAATTAAGTCTTTCACTGAAATGACCTATTCAGTCACTGATTGGGATGCAACCGTAAATGGTCGATGTCTGCACAGTCCGCACTAACTATAGGTTGCCCTGTAAATTCTCGATAAATCAAAATGTTTGGGGTCGTAAGGAAGTGTGAGAAAATACTTTTGACGGGACAATAGTTGAAAAATTCCATGATTTGTTGCTCGGTGGAGGGGCTGGTATTCCAAATTTGCTGATCTCAAAGGCGCCAAATGATTATTAGACATCACCACCAGGTGCTAGATATGCGAAAGATTTTACGGGGATTTGTTATCGCTATTGTTCTCTTTTCCATCTACTTAAAGGCCGTGTCAAAACCAAGAATTTTGTCGAATCTAGTCCCCAGCTTTTGCTTCATACAAGCCCAACCTCTGCTGTGGGCCAGCGTCAAGACTTGAGAGATAGAACATTCCAATCCTAGATATAAAAAAGCTTTGAGCAAGAATGAAAATAGAAATGAAAAAAGACATGCAAATATTTGTAACGCAAGATGGTTCAAAAGACAAAGTAGGCACTGACCAATGGGCCCCTCTACTTTAAGGAGTCTCGCAGTAACTTATGAGAAATAGTAGTGATTTGGCGTTGGAAGAGAATTACAACCAATCGTTGATTTTGTTTTGAATCATTATTATTATTTTTTTAAATACTGGCTGGTCGAATTAAAACGTTTTTAGAGACTATTTCTGGGGGGTCTCCGAAAACTACTGCAGTGGTTGTACTCCGGCAATGGACTCAAACTTCTTTCAAGAAATAATTATTACGAATATTAATCATTATGAAAGAAATATTATTATGAATAATAACCATAATGAAACAAGTTTCTTTCCTAATGAACAGCGTTTCTCGAGGCATAACCAACAGCTCATCAGAATTCAAAACTGGAATAAAATACCCCGGGGTCACGTCCTTTAAATGACTAAGCGACAGTAAAGTTCGACAGAATTGAAACACCAATAAACCTGCCAGTGGGGTTCCACCAAGAGTCCAAGATCATGACTTGCCATCCGCACATTTCATTGATTGAAGGTTTAGAATTCATCATTAATTCCAAAAAAATCCCATCGAGGCCATAGGCAAGCTATTCATCCTTGTTAATGCCCCATTCGTTCTCATTAAATAGTATCGAGTCAGAAGTCGAGAGAAATGCTTAGCCCGCGCACGCCTGTAAAGTGCTCCGTCACAAATCAGACAGGTTTTAATTTTTAGTTTCGTGTTCAATTTGCCTACTTCCTCCGGGTTCATTTTGTTCTCTTGTTTTTCCCAACGGCGATTTAGGTTTCTTTTGGTGCCATCCTGAGACTCAATGAGCGTATTCCATCCTACTTACCGTAGTTACCACGCATGACGTCACAAATTCTGCCTTTTTGTCGTCAAGGCTGGAACGATTTTTCTATTTTCCAGCGGAATATCACGCCTCGGGTGAATCCGACCAATCACGTGACAGAGATTCGTGGTTACTACGCTTACCACACTCGCTGGAACGGTCAGCGTAGTAACTTTTCGTGAGGTTGGAACGGATTTAGTAACTAATAGTTACTATTGGTACGAGGGTGGAACACGCTCAATGAAGATGAACGTTATGCTGAATACTTCTTTTTGCGACTGTAAGGAACCGCTTTTAACGAATGGAATCCATACAACGGACTTTAACTGTGACAACTAAACCAGAAAATAATTTTCGAATTAATGTCAAGCCTAATGGCAGAGCCTCATTTAGAAAACTGATTGTCGTTATTGAATGGATGAATGGATTTATTGACGCAGTACACTTGACATAGTAAAAATAAATGGACTACAAAAAGGAAAGATAGAACAAAATAAAGAAACAGCGAGAGGAGAAATCTAAGTATACTACAATGGAAGCTAAAAAGAAGATTACTACGAGGTAATATATAGAGGGAATTGTTCTTACTAGCAGAAGCGGCACAACGAGTTCGAGGACCGAGAACGGTATATCTTTCACTAATCAACGAGTTTCTACTCCATGTTAGTTGGCCTAAGCAGAACTTTTGGAATCGATAAAAGCACGACCGGATGGAACGCATATTCCGATCTGTCAATTATAAGTACTGAACTGGAACTTGCCTTTCAGTTCACTATTGCTAAGGAACTTTTAATTATTTTCCTAACTAGGCGACTTTGGGTGAAGAACGCGAAGAGAACACAAAATTTTCGTCGTCAAAAGTATTATAATTGACACACGAAATTGCAACCCTGTGTTAAAACCTTATCAAAGTTACCTTATCTTTTCATAAAACATGTCAACTTAAAACCAATTAAAACCTTTTTAGTGTTATGTTTTGACGTGGAACTTGACGACTTGAAAAGACGCAAAGTAACAGCACAAATATTCTAGGCACAGTTTTAATATTGATGCGCTTCCAGGTGTTAAACACAATCAATCTTCATACAGTGTAGAAATTACGAGCTTGCTTTTGAGTTTTCCCTTTCTGAATTTTTTGTTTCTTATCTACTATTTTTATTTTGTTTTCTACTTTTTCTAGCTTGTGTGTCTTTTTTTTCATACCTTTGAAGCGTCTTTTCTAATTTCCATGTTTCTTACTTTTTGAGGTACGACTCCTCCTCTAATCGGTAATTTTTCTTGATTTTAGCATTTTTAACGCTATCTAACTCAGTTAAATAATTCAGTCTCCACTTCTTTAAAGCTATATTTTACTCTATGAATTTTCTCATACTATTCCATATGATATAATATGACATTTGTTGCGCTAAAAACTCAAAGGGCAGATATATTTTTTTTTTTGTAATCTTACTTATGTCCATATTTTCATTTCATATTCATCAACAAATTTTTCTATGTTCTCCAGCACTCGTAATTACACGCCTTTGTATCTGCTCGTGTGTCTTAAAGCAAGTTATTTTTTCCACTGCTTACAGTTACTCCAAGATGATCCAGCGTGGGTAAAAAATTATTTGCCTCATCATTATTTTCGTTTTGTTTTCTGGTTCACTCATCCAGCTAGTCTCTACAGTGGAACTAATTGATACTAGCTCACATGACTACAGACCGTTTCAAACAGAAGCCCAAACTTCGAAACCATGATTTATTTCCGGACCAACGTAATTATTTCAATTTCTCACCTACTTTTACGCTCACACACCTGTCAATCAAAAGCCTGGGAGTTGCTACGACTGAGATTTAATACTTTCTGCAACACATACCTCCCATCCGTAATATTACTGTCATGTTTCATATTCAAGTGTCAATCACAGTGTCGGTATTCTCATGGAAATGCAACAACTGCTCCGCCTTATGCCCTCCTTTGTGTGTCACTTTTCTTCCTTAAAGGACACCTGAATGAAGAGTACGAAGTATCATCCCTATTTGTATGACTTCCGCTAACATTGCCTGCAGACAACCCAATCCAAGTACGAAATAGTGTTTCCAAGCTATGATTTTTGCTCCATTTTGCATCTGTCCTTATTTCAGTACCGAACAATTTTAGAAATGAACAAATGTCTCCAATCAACCCTTCTTCTGGAATATTTTTTTAACCAGTCAAGCCCAAACGTATATCTAGAAGAAATTCCAATACGATCTGGCCAGCGCTGTACAAGATTTGAATGAATTGCGCTTTTTGTCTTGGAGTCTGCATGTGCAAACCTCCAGAAACGAACATCCATATTTTGAAAAGAACACCTGAAACTACGTAGTATTTTTGCTAAGATGTTCACTGAGATGTTGATTACTTTACACTTAGCTATGCTTATAGAAAATTACGCAAGGCTTCGGCTGCTTTTAGCCTCTTTCCGTGTCCTTACCCTGGATGGAAAACTTGGCAAACTTTGCATAACCGGTCTTCGGACCAATTGTAAACTTCTCAGGGAATTATCGGGAGCCTGCTACGTCACGTAAAGAGAACAAACATGGCAAGCGTGATGATCAGTGTAATGCTAATAGAGGATATAGGATATACTTGAGACGTGTAGAATCTCGGCAACGAGAAAGGATAGAAATACTACTAACGGAGACTGTATTACTATCATAAGTACGACGCGTCCTTTAAGGAGTTACTTGAGATGGCAGACTATAGGAAGAAACCATTCCCAGTCTATACGAATGACTTCAATATAAATTAGAATTACTACATTTTCTTTCTGCGTAATGCTGAAACCAGTCAACACTACTCAGAATTATGAGGAACTGAATCAATCCTTATGAGAACAAGTTACTCAATCCCAACCACTCACAAATTATTCAGCGGGAAAGGCTTCTCACTACTTACTTGGACTCCGTTTCTTCATGAAAACATAGCTGGTTGTTTGGCAGAATCATACAAAAAATAATCAAATTATTAAAAAAAAAAAATATTTGATGCCCATTATCTAGTTGTAATGTTACATTGGCCTTATTCCACCCTACTTACCGTAGTAACTACGCATGACGTCGCGGCTTCTGGCTTCTTGTGGTCAAGGCTGGAACGAATTTTTCTACTTTCTTCAAAATGTCGCGCCACGCAACGAGCTAATCGCGCCAGTCGCGTCACAGAGATCGCAGTTACTGTAATCGGAGTTACGCTCCCGAGCGTGGTTAGCAAATAGTTAATATTTCGAGAAGGTGGAACGGTCAGCGTAGTGACTTTTCAGGAGGCTGGTACGAAAATACTTACAAATAGTTAAAGGGTCAAACACGCTCATTGTATCCATATGCTAGCTAAATGCTTGTCTATATTCTCTGATTTCCTGGTTAGATCTACTTTGAGCTTGCCTATAAAGCCGCGTTCACAAGCATGCCTAGCCAAGCACAGATGCCGAAGCACGTGCCAAAGCTTAGAAGTGCTACCGAATCGCTTCACTATGCTACGGCACTCGTACCAAGTCCAGGTCTGAAGTTCCCTGTTTGAAATGATCGAGTACTTCTGATGTAACTCCTTGAAAAATCATTTCCTTCTCGCTAGGACGAGGGAAACTACCAAAACTTTTGAGAGTAAAGTTTGTTTTTTGCTAAATTGCCAAAAAGTTAAACCTGTGAACTCACGAAGGGCCCTTGAACTCTATGCCCGGACCTTCCTACAAGTAACAACAGTTGTCCAAGCTACTAACTATTTTAATTACAATTAGTTACTGTTTGGAGAGGGGCATCCAGATTTGTGGTTTACCACTCTAGCGGATGCTATATTACATTTATTTATAACCTGCATTTAGCCCAAGTTGACTAAGTGTAGCGGATGTCACATTACATCGTTTGCCCCCGGGGTGTGCGATGACTCAGAGTGCCGAGTGGAATGAATATGGTTTTGATTTTCAGTGTGCTGGGGATGCGCGCAGAGAGAAGTGTCAATATTTTTGTTGAAATTAGATTTAATAAACTGGAATAATCCAATAGTTTTGGTAACAATCCAGCGCAACGGCCTGAAGGGGAGCCTTGTTAAGAATGGCCCAACTATCGGCGAATATAATTTCAGCTGTCTAATGCGCTTGTCAACACCGAAGCCATTAAAGAAGATAAAACTGATAATAATTTTTAGTGAGACCAAAAGGCCGTGGAACAGAAAGAATTTACAAATTCTTAGTAGAGAAAATAAGAGCTGAAGTGCTTTGCAAGAAGTTACTCAGATGTTATAGCCCGCTTGTGTCTGCTTGGCACAAAGATGTGTCGAATATGTTTGAAGTGTACTTCTTAAAATACTTTTTGCTAAACGATTCGTGCTACTTCAGGCTAAACTTATGACCAGTTTAATTGAGGTACAAGCAAGAGAAAAATCAGGTTCTTTAATTGCCCTTCGTTCATAGAAGCAATAACAAACAATCGAAAACAATGCAAACAATGGCCAGAAGAGAACCTCGGTCATTAGCTCTAACGAGGAGTGCATCAACAAAAGAAAGATGTACCAAAGCGTTTATTTTATACATTATTTTCTGAATCACACAAAGTAAGGTTCATCGCAGAGCAAAATAACACTAGGGAGCAGCGCCAGGACTTGAAAAATGTAACACACACTCGATTAGCAGTGACACTAGCGCCACTGGCGATAAAGAACGTCCCCACTGAAACTCATCCAGTCGTGCACCAGCGTTAGCTCCGATAACTTCACATTGTGAACACAGCGAAAAAAAGATACAACCTCCTCTGTTTCCTCGATGCGAGCAGACCGCATCTTAGCTTTCCTAGAAATTCCTAAATTCGCAAGTTTGTCTCGCTTTAAATGCCGCAAGCGTAGTGGGCCGCGCTACCAGTATGGGCCATTTGCGAAGCATGGAAAGTATAGAACTTGAATGTACTCCCTAGTGTTATTTTGCTCTGGTTTATCGGAAGCTGCGAAATGCCGTCAAGTTAAATCACGTAATATTATATTCGTTCACTCAAGGTATTCGGAAACTGAAACTTTTCACTAGTATAATGAGTCGACCGATATTTTGATGTTCCATCCCACACTTTAGGAAAGGACCCCTTGTACTTATACTGCATTTTAAACTATCCCTAGATCCCTTATAAGCTTCATAAATCCCCGCCCTTAGCCATTGTTTCGTTTTGTACCAATGACTTTTATCTTTTTTTCGGACGAGCCGAGTTGCCAGTCAAACAGCCCAGACTTCATCGAAATCCTTCTTAAGAAATCCTTCTTAAGTCCGCCGAACTCTTTCAAACATCAGGAATGAAAAGCTTCAAAATTTTGTTTTTCATTTTGGAAGACTTTGTAGGGCAACATGTCCAAACCATGTCTCAGACTCGTTTCTTGTAATTAGCTTTCCGTGAAGCCGGAATTCCTAAATCCCTTCCGGAAATTCCTTAAAATCATCTTTAGATTATTAGCAATAAACATATTCATGAGTTTTCTTTTGTCACATTACAAACAGTTACTTCTTCGAAATTTGTAATGTTTTCTTCCATTTTTATTTTATTTTTTTGCTTGAAATATGTTGCTTAGAAACTTGCCTCATCTTTATGGTGTGCCACGGCAGAGCGTGGGTTTGAATGATCAAAATCTAAGCATCAAGTCCAGATTCCTAAGCTGTAGAACTTGGGTATTCGTTGATAAATATTCCTTGAGCCCAAGCTGACTTTGAAACATTTATTCAAATAATGTATCCAACGGATACGTCAGCTACAATGCTTCATCAGCGATATTTTGGCCCTTCTTGGCAAGGGTCCTCGTCAGGACCCTTGTCAGGACTGATGTTGGACCTGAAGATTGACAGCCTGACGAGGACCCTTGCCAAGAAAGGCCGAAATATCGCTGATGAAGCATCGTAGCTGACGTATCCGTTGTATACATTATTTGAATAAACTGGGTATTCGTATTTTACGATACGAAGAACACAACCGAACGACCCTGACGACATTGCTGCATGACTGAGACCCCGTGGGTTGAAAACGGTAGTGATCACATGGGTAAACTATATCGATAAATACGTAATTTACTAAAAAAATGACGAAGTCGGCCATACCGGCCTTTATTTGCTTAACTAAAAAAAAACTTGTTCTTTACTTTAGAAGATTCATCACAATTAAAATGATATTGTGAATTGTACGCATGTCTGATAATTCTAAGATTAGTGTTGGGTGATGTTCGATATCGATAACGAAATATTGATATATCGGACCAAATATCGATATCGAACATCGAAACGTAAATATCGATATCGAAAACGATATTTCTTCCTTCGCATTTATTGTAAATAATCCAACACATTAAGTTACATTAATAAATCCGAAATTCGAGAAATATGTTCTTCCTTGTTCAGTTTTTATTTATTCGATGTTTGAGTTTAGGCCAGATGCTTTTTAACTACAAAATTGCTCTTAAATTTTGGCGAAACGAGACGTCTACTATAGCGGAACATGCTACCAAAATGTCAATATCGATATCTCGATTATCGAATATCGAAAATATCGATATATCGAAAAATCCAAATATCGCCCAACACTATCTAAGATACTGAGTTGAGGCAAGATGCTTTTTAACAACAAATTTGCTCTTAAATTTTAGCGAAACGAAACGTCTACTATAGCGAAACATGGTACCAAAATATCGACATTGATATCTCGATTATCGAATATCGAAAGTGAAAATATCGATATTTCGACATATCGAAAAATCAAAATATCGTCCAACACTAGCTAAGATACCAGGGAAGAGAACAACATCGATTTAGTTCAAGAATCCCTCGGCAGCGTTTATCCCTATTGGAGCAACGCTTCAACAGACAAACCTGAACTATATTTAAAGATAAACAAACGGAGAGCCATTACGCTGTTGGCACTTGGAAAACAATGGACATGTATTAACTGCAATAATGGACCTTGTAAGTGTCTCCGTGATTACCAAACTTGGGATGGAATACCAGGAGGTATATCGCGAAAGGAGATAGAGTAATAACAGTGTAAGAGCGAAGGCTATAACAGCAAGAAGACTTCAGTTAATTGCATACATTGTCCTAAACAGATTGAAAGTAAGTATTTTCAGTAGCCCTTATTACAAACGAGATTACAAAAGAAATGTGTTAACATAAAGAACCGTTTTTTACGCCTTTGGTAAAAGTTACAACCCAAGCTTCCGGAAAGATGTTTAGAACTACCGGCCCTAGGTAGAAGTAAATTTCCTAAAGTAAATTTATTTCCTCAGCTTCTACGTACATCACGGACTTTCTCGTCTTCTGTATCACTTTCAGTCTTTGTCAAGTGAATTATGTTGTTTTGTTATCGTCTATGTAGGCTACTCCGTTGTTCGGTACTTGTCAAGACGTTCATGAATGAATGAATTTATTACGCACTGCCCTAGAGCTTAAGTGCAGTAAAAGAGAAAAAAGATAAGAAAACGCGAACAACAACACACACAAAAAAAAAGACAAAAATGCACACAATTACAAAATAGCATGATCTGATTTTCTTGATTTTTAAAGACAGCAAGGTATACTTCGTAACTTGTATATTCCCCAAACAACGAAAAAACTCGTTAGAATGTGTCCTACTCATATAAAAATTATAGAGCTGGTAATAGAACACCTTTATAAATTCCAAGAGAAAACAGTAAGCTCTCACTTCATTCTTTCAAAACACCAAATATAAAAAAGGTCTGGAATACTTTTCGTCAGACCAAACAAAAATAAATCTTACTTTATGCATGCATCCCTTTTGAGAAAAATAGGCAACCCTGAACTATTTGCAAACAGAGTATCACAGCGGATCTCTAAATTAATAACTATGAAGTCCATCATAACAGAAATATTTACATTAACCATCATAACAGAAATATTTACATTAATTTTACATTACATTAATAAGATTTTAGCTAGGTATGAATTTCAAAACCCTCGGTTGACAGCCGAGTGCAGCTTAAATGCTGTGCCTGCTATTCATAACAACACATTTTGTTCACTTCTTTAGTATTCATCACATAGTATTGCCTAATCGAGTTTGTCGTGCGTTCGAATTTCGTCTGGTCGAGCTGGTCTTTTCAATGCCCCTCCAGAAATCAAACTCACGAACCACCAAACTTAGTTTTCGGGGAACATTTTCGGAACGTATTTTTTGGGAACATTTTCGGACCGTATTTTTCTTTGAAAATCCTCATCTTACCATTCGTTCGGAATACGTAAGTACTCTCTGTTGACATCAAACTCAGCAGGGTCTTTTTCAAACAAGTTTGTAGATTGGAATTCATGTGCTGAAGATGATGAATAGTAGTAGTAGTAGTAGTAGAATAGTTTTATTACAACAAACACAAATAAACAAATCCATAGCACAAATGAAAGTGCTGCTTATGAAGATGTGATACTGTACCACACAACAGCGAAGAACAGTTGCAGGGTGAAACCATGTACCATACAAAACCACTTAGTTGTTAAACACGTAAAATAAAACGGCATGTCATAATCCCGAAGCAACGAAAAATTACAGATGTATCATATGTAGATATATGTATCTATAACATATAATATACATTTTATTAAGTTCACTTTCTCGAATGCGACCATTTCTGGGGTAAAATGTTTAATATTTCACATTATAATGTTCTGTCTAGGAAATATGATTTAGTATTTAATGTGTTGAATACGATCATTTTACTAGTCAGAAGAAATATTAACGAAACTCAACAGTTTTCAGGACGACGTCAATCCCGATTCATTTTACATTAGCCTTACAATCTGCTCCTTTTCGTGTTTTCCGGGCCGGGATCGACTAAAAGAGGCATGTCACGACACAGCATGGCGCAGAAGGCACGAGTAATAAAAATATTAGCAAGTAGTATAAGTAGACCAGTAAGTGAGAGTTCGTAACTCTAAAGTCTAGAAGAAGGCACGTTAGAACGTTGTTTATGCCCCACACTGTGCAGCCTGAAAGGGTCCTTTTAGTTTTCGTGCCTCTTTTTAGTACTCGTGCCGTGCCTCTTTTTAGCTCCCGCTTTTAGTCTGTCTGCAGCTTTTTTTCTCTTACTAAAGTTGAGCACAATATTTTTAGATTGGCCTAATGATGGTTTTTCTGTTTTGTTGTACCTCTTTGTGGGTGGCTTTAGTTGGTCGTTCGTTCAACCAATAATTATTATGCACATACTTTTGGAAAGGTTTTCCCTCAGAGTTCACGATCCCGACACCAAAAAAAATGTTGACACCTAATTTTGTTACGAAAGGGTAAAGGGCGGTTTTGGCCGTTTGGTTTGGCGGTTTTGGCCGTTTGTGATATGACATCGCTAAAGTAAGTTATATGTTGACTTGGTGCGCACCACGGCCTCATCGGTGTTTTTTCATTGAGTGTTTTCGGTTGTTGTGTCTTAATTAGCACATAACTTTATTTTTCTTTCATTACTCCACTATAACCCTGTAAACTGAATAAATTATAATTACTAATATAGTCTAAGTCTTAAATCCCACGATTCAAAACACAATACATTACGCATTTCTCCAGTTACTTAAATTTCAAAGGTTTTTAAATTTCAATGTACAAACTTCAACTTAAAATACTGGGTCTTTGTCACATGATGGGTTCAGAGGTTAAAATGCCTCAAGTATCTTTTGTATTCTTTCTTGCTCAAAAGTCGAAACCCAGTCTTGCCTAGATTCTAATTTGCCAAAACGACGCATTCTTTACATGAGAAGTCCTAATGGGCAAAGCTGTAAATCTTGAGATGTGGAATAAAGGATCTCTAGCTTTCTGTAAAAAGGCACGAAGTACATCCACGACAGTTGAAAGTTCCAGCACTAGCATCACTCACAAAAGGTAGCAGGCTTAGACGAGAGATACAAGATTGGAGAGCGAGATTTTTGAGCAAATGAGGAAAGAGGAGAATTTGGTTACAGATGTGGGAAAGAAAATTTTGGTGACCTTCGTCGGCTCGGGAGGTTATTCAAGCAGGCTATGGAGCATCGTGGGCGTTTTGGGGGGAAGTGTTTTCTTTTTCTGGAGCATATATCAAGTTATGATTGCTTTATTTTCTATTATTTGTTTTTCCGCCATGACTCCGCGGGGTTTAGTGGGGCTCAGTTTATTCAGTCATTCATGTTGGAATGTGGTTTTTTTTCTGTCTGTCTTATTGTTGAAGAGCAGCATTTTGGAGAGCAGGGGGACCGAAATCCCGGAAAAAAGGTGAATTTCTTGACTTTCAGACATATGGGAGGCTGAAATTTAGCGAAAAAGTTACTGTTTAAAAGACATTTCGGTGTCGTCCAGTTTCAATTGAGGCACGATTTTGTTCTTGGAGACTGGTCGCTTTCTGAGCGGGCCTGGCCATTTGGCTACAGCTGATATATACTTATGCTCATGCAGCTTACACATGCTCATTTACCCGTACGGCACTTTACCTCCTTGTTCAGAGGAAAAGAAATTCACACGGCCAATCTTTTTTATTTAACACACAAAACCCATTTTATTTTGCTTGTCATAGCTACAAAAAGGTAATTTAAAAAATACACTTTTCGTTCTCACAACGTAAATCTTACAGCGTTGCGTGTTCACACTCATTTCGAAACTGGGATATATTTTTCCTGCTGCATCAGTCGCCAACACGAGTCTACGAGTCTCCAATCCTTTAGCAGCAGTTTAAATATTACGAATGTCCAAAGGTATTTCAAGCGCCTACAGTCCGCTCAGTTAATGAGGTTGGTATTCTGGAAATGCTGCGAAAAGGTTCCCGTTTTTTTTTCAGGAACTCCAGATAATCATAACAAGAAAAATTCCGCCGGGGAATAAACTGAACATGTGACCTGGCCTGGTTCCGCCAATTAGTCAAAGTTTGTCAGTATGATTTATCTCTTCTGCATACCTGACAATTTTCGTTGAAAGTTAACATGTTAATGTTGTTTGTTTATGTCAGCAAAGCAAAATCAATCACGAAGCTAAGTAGCGGGTTTTGCTTCAAACACAAAAATATGTTTGTCATTTAGTGGTGAAGTAGATAAGATAATGTTTGTTTGTTTAATGAAGTTTCATCACAGTTTGAGTCCCTCGTTGAGTCCAGGGAAATACTAAGAATATCTTGAGGTTTGGACGGTTCAGAAAAGGAGTCTAACGGCAGATCCGTTCTGTGAATTTGTGTCCCGAACAAAACTACTTTTATATCTGTGATTTTACCATCACGTTATTGTAGTCATTCAGTTGTCATCTGCCAGAAAACTTCCATCAAAATCAGTTTGGTTGAGGATAGCTTAATCCCCCACCTTCCGAGATATCCTTAGCCTACATGTTTGATATTTTAATACTTTTATTCGTGATTTGTTCGTTTGTTACTGGGGTGACAACTGACAACGGATCACAGAGAAAAAGTACAATCAAAAATAGAAATTGACTCCTCTCCAGTACCGACTCCCGACTGTATAGGCATATAAGCAGTAAAACGACTCATCTTTTTCCTTTTCTTTTTTGTTCCCAATATAATCTTGATGTGATTAAATTATTGAGTCCTGCCACAAACAAATCTGTATGGATTTTCAAATGGCGGATCTGTTATGATGCTGTTTTTTTTTATTTGTAATTCCATTGTTACATTAAATCTTTGTCTCTCTTGTTTCTCGTCAGGGGAGGGGAAGCAAATCAACCCTTCGAACCTGAACCAGCCTTTAAACTAACTACATCAGAAGACACATTCCTGTCGGGAATCGGACTTGACCGGTAGTCAATTTGATTTGCAACGAAGTCCTATATCAGGTATCAGGAACTACACCACTTTCCTAATTTTAATTTGTTTTTCAGGCGTGTCAGTGTGGGAGGAAGACCTACCAAGGAACGAAGACATTTGGTTGACACCAAAATGCGTATGGCTTCAATTCTTGTGTGGATTTATCTAGTCGTTGAATTGTTCATTTTGTAAAATATCCTGGCAGTATTATCGTACCGCTGCCTTTTACTTTGTGTTTTCATACGTTGTTTTGTCGAAGCATTTTTTCCATTATAGATACAGCGTCTACAAACTCTACTGTAAAGAATTAGGCTGGAGTGAGTCCTAAGAATTTGCCATTCCAGTTCAGCTCTTCCAAGCGGACTAGTTTCTCAAACCCCCTATCGTCTTATTATCAACACTTTTTTCAGACATAAAATTATTTACTACACAGAATTATTTACATATTTACTACATTATTAAAAGCTCAGTGTATTTTTTTCCTTTTCTTTGTCTTGTACTGCGCTATTTCCCTCTTCTTAAGTGCGTAAATAAAATTTCATCATCATCATCATCATAGTAAAATCCACAAGTTAATGAGTAGAAAATCTGCAATCTGCCTCACGAGCAATGGAAGTTTTGCACTATATATATATAATATAATAATAATAATACAAATTTTGGAGGAGAAAGTAAAGCAGTGGCGCTTGTTGGGGGGGGGGGGCAGGAGTGGCCATGCCCCTCCTGAATTCGAAAGGGGCCAAAAATACGAGTTTTTTTGTTTATATTCGTTGTTGCTTGACATGCTGACATAAAGGCATTTACCAAGTCGTAAATTTCACACTGCATCGCACAGTTTGTAATCTGGTTTTGAACCAAAATCTTTGTATTTAGCAGAAAACAGGCTTATTTTTTTATTTTTTGCACGCGGCGCTCAGTTTCAACATAGTTTGGTGTTTGTGAGATGTTTTAAGATGTCAACCCCATATCCGAACTCAAAAGATTTCATGAATCAAGATCTGCTTCTCGAGATCGCGACAAATCTCGATAGGGTTTCGATCGAAAGCCTCAGAGAGTCTAAAGTCGCTTATTCTTTCATATGGATAGGCCTCAAACTCCAGCTCTCAGCATGCTCCAATGAACATTTTTATTTGTGAAGGATCTTTGAACAATGCATGACCCTTGCATATGTTCACTAAGGTATATTTTAAAACTGCTTTAATTAAAAAAAACAGCAAATTAAAAACAGTAATTATATTTGCGTTTGAGTAAAAAAAAAAAAATCGAGGATGGGGGCCAGAATGGATGTTTGACCCCCCCCCCCCCCCCCCGAGGTTTACTGAAATGGCACCACTGAAGTAAAGGCTATCAAGTTCTGTTCATTACCTTATGGATCTCTCCATCACAAACGTCGATATGAGACAATGTGTGGGTATAGTACCCACCCTTGACGGTGCGAGCGAAACCAGTTCACAGCGAATACACAAAGCACAGGGTCGGTGGAGCAACAGCCCAACACAAATGTGAAAAAGTGACTAAATGAGACCAACCTAATTCCCTCGCCCATCATTCATTCCCTTCAAGTCATAGCCCCTAGTCTGGTGGGGAAGGGGACAACATAGTCCAGCCCTGGATTAACCTAACCCAGCGTTAGGAACCTAAGTCTGACGTGGGTGTACACTAGCACTACATGGGAATACCCTGCAAGTTCAGGTAAATCTTTTTGTTTCTCAAAGCACATTTCGCACTACCTACTCTTTATGTTCTAATACTCAGAACTATTTGAATACTGCAAAACTAAGCTCTGCTTTTAACAAATTATCCACGGCTTTGGCTGTTTAAGCCTTTTCCGAGACTCATTGATTTCTAGCAAAATCTTGGCAAAATTCAGATAATCGGTTTTACGAATCAGTAGCTTGATACGCGAACACTCTTCGGGAGCATAATGCATATGGAAAATAGTGAATCATGGCAAGTGCAAAGTTTGGTCAGGTGTCGTTGGTGAGTTCAGAATGCAACATATGAAGTAGGATGCATTGGCATTGTAGGTACAACGGGTCCTTTAATACGTTCTCGAGGATGGTATGAGCGGCCTGCGCGTAGCTGCCTCTTCGAAAGAGAGGGAAGTGCGTCGGAGCTATAACCAAACTTGCACGATCTATCTTATCAGTTTTTAGTTTTACCAAGCTCCTCTTGTTTGCTATTCATTACAATGAAAAGTATAATGAAAGTGTACATTATGGTGAAATAGAAGTAAAACAATTCAGCGTGACAGTTGAATAGAAATGATGTTTACCCTACGTAAACTAAAATACGAATATACGGAAATACGGAAAGGAAATAAGAGGCAATAAAACCAGGAGAAATTAAAAACAGACTATATTAGTTTCCCGAGAAATTAATTGCAACTCCCCTTCATTATTTATCATTTCTAGTGGTAGCAGAAGAATGCGACTCTCCCCTATGTCATCACATGCGTGCAGTGCGTGGGAAACCTTAATTATTGTCAAGAACGCGGAAAAAACGAAACAATAAAACATCTGTAACGTGAGACAGACGAAATTTATGCGGGTTGGAAAAATTTGAGACATTGGTGGTGCACGACATGACAGCGTCAATGGAGTTAATTCATATGGCAGTAAAAGGGGGACAAACTATACATGCGATAGGAATGATCACTGAGGACACGACTGTACATTTTCTTTCCCACAACCTAAGCCAACATATTACTCGCAAAACTGAAAATCGAGTTCATCCTTTACAACTAGTCCACCAGTCTCTACCGCTCAGTAATTCGGTAGGTCATTGTAGGCATTGGTAGGCATTGACTATCTTCGTGAACACACCAATAAATAATACTCGTACTGAAGCAGGAATTACAGAAAACCTCGAAGGAAATAGATAACTAAATATTTAGCCAAGTGAGCTAAATGTCTTTCTCTTTGTCTGTCTGTCTTGTCGAGTTCGATTTTGAGCTTGTCCGTCTGATCTCGCCACGAGACAACGCCGCGGTCGTACTCCTGATTTAAATAAGCGGTGCTCGAACGCTCCTGAGTATAATGAACGCTCCTTTAAGCTTAATTTTTCTTCCCCCCACGACAGTAGCTCGGACCTGAGAGTAGACGGTGGGTTAGTTTGTTGCCAGAATGTAAAAGATCTCCTACAGTTCTTCGAGTTCCTCGCAATTTTAACGGAAATAATAAGAAAACCAGATTATGCGGGCTGAAATTCATAAACCTGAAAGGATGCTATAATTCTTTCACAAAAAGTGACCAATAAGAAAGTGGACAGTTAAAGGACCCCTCGCACTATTTACTCTTCAACTTACAGTATTTTAATATATTTGAATACTTTAAAACTAGGCTGTGCTTTTCCGAGATCCTTTGCCTTATTCGAAAACAGGAAAACAATTTACATAACCGGTTTTTCTATGGAAATACTCCTCGTAGACGTCTGTCGACAGCGTGATACACATCGAAGGTACAGAAAAACGGCAAATGAGAAAATCAGCGTGATTTTGTTAGAGGGGCTACAATGTACCGGACGAAATTGGGTTCTCCGGGTTTACAAATATATGGAGTGATTATGGAAGTAGGTTGCGTTAGTATTATAGGTAAGACAGGTCCTTTAAAGCCAGGCTTCTCTTTCCAAACTCCCAGATATCTCGGACTCCCGGACTGTCTAGCCAACCCTTTCGGATTTTCATGGTAACGATGATAGCCAATTTTGCTGTTCTTCGACACTCTTCACATTCCCTTTCTTCCCAATCATAACTGTCAATCACTCTTCTGGTTTCTCTCACCCCAGCCAAGAAGAAAAGTCTGGAGTAAGAAGCCTGGAACAGACAAACAACTGGACCTGTACACTGCACACGTGCATAAACTTTTCTTTCAGTGTGCAGAACTGAAGTACGAATTGAGAAAGTATCCTAAGCCTACGCCTGCACTTATTCAAAGACAGTAAGAGGTCAAAAAATGTCTCGAAAAAATTTAAGTAATGACCGTTTAAATGTTACGTTTCGACAAAAGATAACCGATGCGGAGTGCCGGGTAACAACAAATACGTTCGCGTAACGTTGAATACAAGGATGCGCAAACATGTGTTAAATTTTGCAGTTCATAAGGACCT
Organism: Branchinecta sandiegonensis; assembly: GCA_030848855.1. Lineage (NCBI taxonomy): Eukaryota > Metazoa > Arthropoda > Branchiopoda > Anostraca > Branchinectidae > Branchinecta > Branchinecta sandiegonensis. Next base: position 24,461,521 of record JAUPMV010000001.1, on the reverse strand, counting down.
GTCGCACCTATAATGCCAATGCCTACTTTCGTAACATCATTCACTGATATCTAAATCTTCCATGATACATTCTGTACCCGCTAACGACATCTCACTAATCTTTCCACTTGCCGCGATCCATTAGTTTCCATGCGCATTATGCTCCTGACGAGTGTTAGCGTATCATGCTACTGATGCGTAAAACCGGTTTTCTGAATTTTCCCAAGATCTTGCTAGAAGTCGGTGCGCCTGTGAAAAGGATTGAAACAGCCGTGGATAATTTTTTCAAACCAGAGCCTAGCTTTACAGTACTCAGATAGCTATGAATATTGGAACTTACAAAGTAAACAGTGCAGGCGATTCCTCGCTTCGAGTTTTTCCGCATTTTAGTTTTATGTGCAAGAATATATCCAGCCAAATAGTTAGAAACTAATTAGTACAGGAGTTCAACGCTTCATCCCGGAAAGCTTACGTTTTCGAGCTCTTGTAACATGTGACACATTTGGTCAACTGTTAATTGTTATGTCGGATGCCGAGGATATTTCTGTACGACCCTTTTAAGTTTTGAGACAAAATGTCTGTTATGACCCTTGTAAACGCTGTTTCACGAAAAGGTTGCTTACCTTCAAGTAAGCTTCCTGTGCCTTTAATTATTTCTGAGCGATCAAGATTTTCCCCTAAAAATATTATTACTAAATACTGGAACAAATATGAATCTTGTTTTAAGTCTGTCGCTCATAAAATTAAAACCTAAAATTAAAGCTGTGCTTATTAACGAATATTAATTTGAGAGTAGCTCCCGGCCGTTTAGCTATCGGATAAATAATAATAATAATTATAAAAATTAAAATTTTGGTATATATTTTTTTGGTGTGAGATAGAGTGATAAATGTGATGGCATCCGTTTCTTCTGGGTTTGTTTGGTTATCCCGTTTGTCGCCCGGCTTTCGAGCCAGTCTCCCTGCTGCGGACGTTGTGTAAATAGTGTTAAATATGTATATTCAAATGAACTTGAACATAACAGACGAATTCTTATATAACACGGAACACAAGGATGCACAAACATGCGTAGAATGTTACCAAGGTTCTGACAGTGTTGTCAATTATTCTCTTCAAGTTTAATTTGTCCATACTAGGTAGTCTCAAACTTTTTTGTCCAACAATAATCCAACCAAATACTTCGGAACAAATTAGTGCATGAGTTCGCAGCTTCATCCTTGAAAGATCACGCTATCGGAACTAACTTGGCATATTTCACACGATATTATGATCTTGTAACAGGAGACAAATAAACTTTAACCCTCATTGGTAAATTGAGCTTTTGCGCTTCATTTATATAGAAATTAGCCAGGATCATTCCGGAACACGTTCATAGCTGTGTAACCGACTACAATATATTTCGAATTTTATCCCGAAAATCATTAAAGCAGACCACAAAAAATAGTCTTTCTACCAATAATGATAACCAGCCCTACAGCCACTATTAATGTTCGAAACCGCAATAAAACACCGTCAAACAGTGAGCAATTAAAATAAACAAACCGAATTTCCTAGGTTTGAAATAATTCGGTCTGGACTAAATCTCAGCCGATTATCCGAGACAGCAGTTACGGCACGTAGGGAGCCAAGGATCAACATAATAATTTTCATCTAATGCTCCAACTGTTTATTACAAATAAAAATAAATTAAAAAACCAAGACCAGTACGGTACTCCTGAAGACATAAAAAAATAATCAATTTAGTCTTATAATTCTTTGCTAATCAAACGTGGAAGATTTTGTCGTCTGGAAAAGAAGACTTTCTGCGTGGTTTTTTCCTGGAGCCAAATAGGGCAATCAAGTTCAAATCTAAATAAACTGGTGGCTTCCGATCAGTAAGACAAGGTAAATAGAATGTTTGGATAAGGTCTTTAAGTAGTGCAGTATTAGTAGAGACCTACGCCTATGATCAAGTTTGGGGAAAAAACAGTAGCCTATCGCTGTCCGTCATCTTAAAGCGGCTTGTTTGGAGTCCTTACGACATGAAATACAAAAGTTGCAAGCACAAACAATCCAGCAGAACCTCCGTCTTTGGTCCCATGCAGCGACTATGAATCGCATCATAAAACTGAGCAACAAAAATTGCAAGAACAAACAATCCAACAGAACCTCCGTCTTTGGTCCCTTGCAGCGACTATAGGCGTATTCTCGCCGTTCCTCGAGGACTCCACTTGAGGAGTCCCCGCGTTTTTGTTTGTCCCGGGAAATCACTACCCGTATTCTCGCGAGTCCCCACGGACGGGGAATGCTCCGATTATCATCACCATCATCAAAAAGGACTCCCTTTCAAATTCGGAGGGGAATCAATTTTTGCTGTTGTAGGTGCTATGTAAAATTAATTAAAAAGAATCAGAATAAAGAAAACCAAAAATAAAGTGGATCTAGACTAATTTTTTCAGCTACATATTCATTTTTCGAACAAAATCCTTTTTAGAAGCATTCCCCGTATTCTCGCTGTTTCTGTACGCGGAGTCCGCGTGGAGTGACTCCCTCTATTCTCGCCTTTCCCTTCGATTCCCCGAGGAGTCCTCGGGGAACGGCGAGAATACGCCTTATGAATCGCATCATAAAACTGAGCGGAGCTAGAGGTACATGCTTTGAGGTTTTAGTTGGTACCCGTCTACTTCCCTCTTCGCCGCTGCGCCTACCTACCAGATGAAAACCGTAGGATGCCTGCAGGGGTGGAGAACCCGAAGTTAGACGTGACATCGCAGTGGTAGACAACCAATCAGTTGTAAAGGACGACTCGGACGGCGCTCATATTCTTCTGCGGAGTTGTACTACGTTATAGCTGTTGGCTGCCGTAACAAATTATGAAGTTCTGCATAGCTCCTCTTTCGCACGTTTGTATCGGGTAGGGTATAAGAATATATTCGACTTCGCATGGTCGCATGACAGAGATAGGGACGGAGGTTCTTCTGATTATTTGTTCTTGGTACTGTTGATGTTCAAGAACTCGGAGAGGTTGCACGAAATGTGTACTGCAGTCTAAAGATCAAGAAATACGAGAATGGCATTGGAGACATTGAGGGAAAACTGACAAATATTCACTAGGATGAACCTATTACATGCTGATATAAAAAATTAACGGCTTTCCACACAATTACCAGCAGTACCAGCCAAAATTTCAGACATGAAACATTCCTGTTCTACATAGCAAACTCTTACGAATAAGAACAGAAGTAAAAATGAAAGGAGGCAGAGAAATATTTGCAAGTATGAGCTTGTTGGATATTATATTTGACGGTGAAAAACGGACAAGTCAGCTATATTTTATTAGAGCTATATGCCGGCCCTTCTTGGCAAGGGCCCTTTTCAGGCTCAAGCTGGAAAATGAACTGAAAGTGCCGCTCAAGCTAGAAAATGAACTGAAAGTTGCCAAGAAAGGCCGAAATATAGTTCTATTAAAATGTAGCTGGCGTATTCGTTTGACATTGTCAAAATTATGAACTTGTTGTATTTAAAATCAAATAGATTGCATTGCTAATTATTTATTGGTGGTTCATAATACTCGTGGAAGGAAATCAAGAATCCCGGCGTCGCCAAAATGCATCCAGGTAGTGAATAGAGGAGTCGAGCAAAAACTTGAAGGAAGTTTATGTATTTGCTTTTTTTCTGTTTTTAGGATCCCAAAACGTAAGTGTAGGGATACATATGACATCGCAAAAGTTGTCCGTCCTTCTTTCCGCACGATAACTCTCGAGGGGATTGAGATATTTTGATAACACTTGGCGGGAGGATCCTTTGGGCCAGAGTACAGGTCAAGTTTGAAGATGGGCTCTGTAGCCCTATATCTGAGGGAGGGGGAGGGGTTTCAAATTGAGGGGCAAATTTTTTTTTTTTGAAAGCTATTGTGATAGTTGATTTTGCGGTAAGGAGACATGATTAGTTCGAATATGAGATTCGTTTTCTCGCCGGACAAATAGTTCACCCGGAATCCGGCAAAAACCGGAAAATTTGTTTATTATGAAGTTGATTAGAGGTTTGAATTAGGGGCAAGGAAGTGTGCTGAGTCTGAATATGAACATAATTTTCTCGCCAGACAATTAGTTCGGACGGAATCCGGCCAAAACCGGAGAATTTGTTAAAAGTATTAAATTTGATAAGATGTTCGATTTGCGGTAAGAAGACATGCTGAATTCGTATATGACAATCGTTTTCTGACCGGACGTATAGATCGCTCGGAATCCGGCTGAAACCGGAAAATTTGTTAAAGTAAAAGTTTAATCTGAAGTTGATTAGAGGTTGGATATAGGGTAAGGAGACATGCTGAATTCGTTTTTGAGCGTTATTTTTTTTGCCAGACAAGTAGTTTGTCCGGAATCCGGCAGAAACCGGAAGTTGGGCAGAAGTAAGGAAGGAAGGAGATACGACGCGAGCTTTAGGGTAAACCATCTGCTGAATCCATATCTGAATACTTGACAGCGCAAGACGGATATCTGAATATCTCTGAACTTGGTGAAATTCAGCTGGCGTATCCGTTTTGCACTGTCAAATACGAACTTGGTCTTCTCCGATTATTTTCATTGGCCTTAATCTGTTTGTAAATTTTAAAAGTAAAAATGTTTAAGAAGTCTGTTGAAGACCGAATATCTACAAGACCGAACTGTCAGGAGCAAATATTACAATTTTGGGATCCCATCGAAACCTTTGGTCTTGTTTTTTGTGTGGAAGTAAATTGATTCGGTAGCAGGATAGGCTACACAGAGACTACTTGCGTTTAAAACAGCGTACTTCAAGGCCCCCCTTAAATATACCAACTAGTATGTCGTCAGTTTGTTTCTCAGTCGCTAATCAACACCTGAATCTCAAACACTTAATTTTCAGAAATTTCATCATTGTCATCCAAATACGAATCGTACTTCAGTTCTGGAACCGATAGGTAGGTTTTGGGTCAATAGGTAGGATACGTGCGATCACCTTGGGATCAAATTTAAAGTACCTAATATGTCTCTCTCAATTTCCTTGTCGAACTCTCATTCATTTGCATTGTCATTAGGCTTAACCAGTGGTGTAATTTAGGGGGAGAGCCCCCCTCCGAAATTCTGGGTTCAATTTTCTACAACAGACAGGCAAATGGATGAAGTGGTTCAAGGAGCACAATCAACGAAATTTTCGTTGAGAAATAGTTTTCAAAATGATTATTTTTTTTTTCAAATGAACAAAAGGTCCAAAAAGGTACCAGTAACGGTGTTTTATTCGGAGCGGCAGTCCTGAGAACGATACAGAATATACCGACGGTGTTTTTTTTCAAAAGGTATAGGAAGCGACATTTTTCAAAATTTTACAGGAACAGCGAAAACCCTTTCACCTTTAGGCGAGGAAGGGCTTAAAAGTCTCAGACAGAAAACTCAGTATCTCCGTAGCGGTTGTTCCGATTTTCCTGGATTTTCTAGTAGAGATGCAGGATACAGCCACGGATAAGCTGATAACTCAATTTTAAAGGACCCGTCGTACCTATAATGCCAATGCATCCTACTTTCGTAATCGCATTCATTACTGTTAACTCTGGAGACCCAAATTTCATGTTACATTTTAAGCCTGCCAACGATACCTCACTAATCTTTGCAATTGCGACGATCCACTATTTCCCATGCGCATTATCTCCGTGAGTGTTCGCGTATTGATGCGTAAAACCGGTTCTCTGAATTTTGCCGAGTTTTTGCTGGAAGTCAATGGATCTGCGAAATGACTTAAGATAGCCAAAGACGTGCATAACTGAGAAGTGCATAACTGAGCCCAAATGCACAAAAAAGGCTTAAAACAGTCAAAGCCATGGATAATTTGTTAAAAGCAGAGCCTAGTTTTACAATATTGAAATAATTTCAAAAAGGTCACATAAACAGTAAATAGTGCGAGGTGTCCTTGAAGACAAAATATCGCTACTAACCCTTGGGAAAAAACGCCGTTGCTGTGTTAAATGGTCTACCACAGCAAACGCACAGCACACTAGAGATTATGTACCCGATTACGTCTTAAAACTTTGATCCTACCCGATATTTGGACTGGCTTTGCTTGGGCACGATCCGCTTTTTTGGGAAATGAATCCGCATTCCGGTGTAATATCGGGCTTTCCCTACCCCAAACCCAATATATAAGGTGCCAAAAGTCTGTATGGAATCTAGGTTACAGGAGACTCAAGACCACTTTAAAACATAGATTGCGTTTAAAAAAAAATCACCAAAAAGGGCCAGTAGAAATCAATACCAAAATTCCAACTTTTTGTTGCTACTGTACTTTTTGGTATCTACGCCGTTTGTTTTTGACATTTAAGCTTATTACGGCACTTGTAAACCCCTGTTCCGTCTGTCTATCGGTCGGTCCGATAATCGCAAGTTAGGGTAGTGTAGTTTCAGAGGACCGGGAAGTTTTGTGACATTAGCCCACACCCCCAGCTGCAGGCGATGCCACCAAAAAGAAGAAACAGCCCAACACATCCTCTTCGACTGCCCGTCAAACGCCGTGGAAAATCAATAGCTCTCAGCGATCTGCCGAAAGATAAAACTACCTTTCAACTTGCAACAAATCGTCAGAGCTCCCCCCCCCCCCCTACTCCCGATACGGAAAGAAGTGACGATCTACAAACAGATTATGAAAAACGTTCTATCGCACAACGTTCAACAGCAATTAGATCAGAACAAGAAAAGAAAGGTGAAAAAGGATTGGCTCCAAGCCAGACCCAAAGCCAGTTCGAAGTTGAAGGAAGGATATTTATCAGTCACGTCTAACTAGTCAGAGCCTTGATAGTCAATGATAAAGACTTTCCTTTCTATTCTTATGAGTTCGTCGAACGAGGGATCCGATTCAGGAAGGAACTTGATAGCTAGCATGTCCTAAATGTTCAGTTGAAAGCTATGAACACGTCTTGAAGGTCCTGTTTTCCTTGCAGGACACTGCAGGGCGCAATCAGAAGGGGGTTCCGCAGTTTAATCAGAAAAGGGCTTCTGTCTTCAGGAAGAAGAAGAAGAAAAGCGAAAGAACAGAGGTGCTGCCCTTCCTCGTTTTCCCAACCAGCAGGTCCGGTCCGGATTCTGCCACAGTGGTTGGAGTTAAAGGGAGACCCCGGAAATCTTGTAACACAATTAGGGTGAGAGATTGGGCCAGAACTTGGCGGAGAGGACTGACACGTGGTTCCGGAGAGTTAGACGGGGATCTCGGAAGAACCATCCGACCTTGAAAGCGGAATTATCCGAACATTCTGTTTCCCTTCTCTTACTGATCGCCAGCTTCTCTTACTGATCCAGATGATGAAATTTTCCCTGTTTGATTAGCAAATAATTATAAGACTTAATTGATTGTTTTTTTTATGCCTTCAGAAGTACCACACTACTTTCGGTTTTTAAATTTATTTGTACATGTAACAGTCGGAAATGGAAATTGGATGGAAATTATTAGTTTGATCCTTGGCTCCCTACGTGCCATGATACATCCGTCAAGCCTTGAATTATTACAAATCTAGGAAACCTTTTTCTTTCTTTTTTTGCTCATTGTTTGACGGTGCTATTTGTGGTTTTGGATATTCATAGTGGCAGTAGGGATGGTTATTTTGTGTGTGGTAGAAAGAGCATTTTTTGTGGCCCGCTTTAACTGATACACTGTAAAAGACTCTCCGCTTTCAGATAACTTAATCTATAGTATTTTGCATTCTAGAGTTTTAATCTTCCATCGAATTTAACTAATCTAACTCGAAATAAAGACTCCGAACTCGGTATTACACAATTACTAAAGTCCGATGTCGGAGAGACTTTTTACAGTACACTGTAAAAAAAAATCTTGCAGTATTTGCTACTGGGATTAATCTTGTCTTTATTGAAATAAGATTATCCCTAATTCGGATTAATGTTATCCCAATAGAGATAAGATTAATCCCAGTAGCAAATACTGCATCCTTATTTGGAGAAACTTTTTACAGTATATGCACAAATTAACTACCCTTGCAAGTGTCATACATGCCTTATTGTTTGGCACTCAATTTTCTATAATCATGTGCAGATTTCCTTTGGAAAAACACTTTCAAAAATGGTAAATTTTTCGGGACATTTTTCTGGATCTGGCAATCACGACCAACGCGCACATGTGTTCACTATAGGAAACATGAAAAATATAACCCACATGGCAGGACTGTCACTTCAGAACGACGGCGCATTTGTCTACGACTGTCAGTTTCTAACCACAGTTCTAGCTGTCAAAGATCAGGGACCTGGCCGGATGATTGCGGGATCGGTTACTCCAAAGTGTAGACAAATTTGTGGGACAGAACACGTGGCCAGGGCACGGACGAACAACCGGATGCAATACGCGGGTTATTGGAAACGCTAGACATATTTATTGGTGAGGATTGATTTTCCACCAGCCCTTGTATAAGACAAGTTAAACACACCACGTCGCCAAAGTTTGATGGCACGACTGATGGAATTGAAGGTTTTCTTTCCATGCAAAGTTTATTTGATTACATTTATTTAGTTAACTGATTCGCATTTGATGGAACTATATGTAGACTTTATCGTGAATAAACTGATAATACCATTTCACAACTACAACCAAATAACCCTAACCATAAATATAACCAATATAGCTCTAACCATACAATCACCGCACACAAAAGAAGAAAGAAAACAAGAGCTGTAAGCTCATATGGCACTTGCATGTGTCAAGATGATTTGATTGATCAAGAGTAAGTTTCGACTTTGCGGTTGAGATGCGCGCTATAAGGGAGCTGGAACTTCATTTGTAAGCAAAACCCTTGAGGCAAAACTGCTAATGGGCTGATGGGCATCACGAAAATGCATATATTGCTTAAAAGTATTTTTTTTTACTTTGCGGTCAAGATTGGTACTTTAAGGAATAATCGGATTTGGGAAGTAGCAATTTCTAAGCAAATGTTGTTGAGTCTCCAATATTCCAGCGAAGTTTCATCGTCCTAGCACATCTGGAAGTACCTTAACGCGCGATCACCGGAATCCCAGACCCCCCTCCCCCTCCTCCAACTCCACCCACAATAACCGGAGCCAATCCTGTTCTGTAAATGATTAATCCAGAGCATCTGTTTGTCATTCCCACGAATTTCGATCCAGATCACACCAGTCTAAGCGGGTCAAGTATTTTCCGCCCTCCCCCCGATAATTGCCGGATTCGGTCCGGAAATGAAAAAGGTCACAAGAGAAAAATGTCCTCTGTTCAATTATTAAATTTCACTCGAATCCGATCACCCGTTCCAAAGTTACGCATGACTCAATATTCCGGATTCCCCTCCCTCAACTCCCCCCCCCCTCAAGATTATCATATCGAGGATTTTTTTTTTTATTCCAAGTCAGTTTGACCGGGTCCCTGATATGCCTTCCAAGTTTCGTCGTGAAAATCCCCCAAAAAACGGAATTCCGGGATACCCCTCCTCCCCACCCCCCCCTCAAGTGTCCGGATCCAGTCAAATTATGTAAAAGATTTACATGGACCAGATGTTTGTTCTTCCCAGCAAGTTTCACTCCGATACCATCATTCTAACCGTTTCTCGAGATTTCCGGTCCACCCCCCCCCCCCCCACCCCACCCAGCTCCCCCGCGGTGCACGTAGCCAATCCGATTCAGCAAATGACTTACCTAGAGCATCTGTTTGTTCTTCCCACAAAGTTCCATCCCGATCCCTCCATTCTAAACGGGGCACGTATTTCCCCCCCCCCCCCCCCCAATAGTTGCCGGATCCGGTCCGGATATGAAAAAAATCATCGGAGAAATGTCCTCTGTTGAATTCTTAAATTTCACTCGAATCCGATCAACCATTCTAAAATTACGCATGACTGAAAATTTCGGATTCCCCTCCCTCCACTCCCCCCACCATTATCTGATCGACAAAATTTTTATTTTGAAGTCAGTTTGATTGGGTCCCTGATATGCCTGCCAAGTTTCATCGTGAAAGTCCCCAAAACCACCATCACCGGAATTCCGGGACCCCCCCCCCCCCATAAGTGTCCGGATCAAGTACAATGGCCTAAAGGACTTATCTAGAGCAGATGCTTGTTCTTCCCAGCAAGTTTCACTCCGATCCCTCCACTCTAACCGTTTCTTGAAATTTCCGGTCTCCCCCCCCCCCCCAACTCCCCCCTGGCTACCGAATCCGGTCAAGACTTTAAACGGGACATTACTATGAAGTTTCATTACAATCCGATCATCCGTTCGAAAGTTACACACTTCTCAATTTCCCGGATTCCCCTGCGGATTCCCCTCCCTCCACTCCCCCACCATTATCTGATCAACAATATTTTTATTTTGAAGTCAGTTTGATTGGGTCCCTGATATGCCTGCCAAGTTTCATCGTGAAAATCCAAAAAACCACCATCACCGGAATTCCGCCCCCCCCCCCCCCCCATAAGTGTCCGGATCCAGTACAATGGTCTAAAGGACTTATCTAGAGCAGATGCTTGTTCTTCCCAGCAAGTTTCACTCCGATCCCTCCATTCTAACCGTTTCTTGAAATTTCCGGTCTCCCCCCCCCCAACTCCCCCCTGGCTACCGAATCCGGTCAAGACTTTAAACGGGACATTACAGATATATATTCTCTTCAGTTATGAAGTTTCATTACAATCCGATCATCCGTTCGAAAGTTACACACTTCTCAGTTTCCCGGATTCCCCTGCCCTCCACCCCCCCCCCCCCCAAAAAAAAATGGTCGGATCAGAAAACTGATTATTCCTAATTTTCTTTGGTCGGGTCTCTGATATGCCTGCCGAGTTTCATGGTCCTAGCACAACTGGAAGTACCCTAACTCGAAAAAGTGTGACAAAATGCCCTAAATTTTCAAGTTTCCAGCGCCCCGCACTCCCCCCCATATGGTCGGATCGGGAAACTGATTATTTCCAGGTTAGTTTGGTCGGGTCCGTGATATTCCTGCCAAGTTTCATTGTCCTAGCTCATCTGGAAGTACCCTCACTCGAAAAAGTGTGACAAAATGCCCTAAATTTTCAAGTTTCGAGCGCCCCCACTCCCCCGCATATGGTCGGATCGGGAAACTGATTATTTCCAGGTTCGTTTGGTCGGGTCCCTGATATTCCTGCCAAGTTTCATTGTCCTAGCTCATCTAGAAGTACCCTAACTCAGAAAAAAGTGACAAAATGCCCTAAATTTGCAAGTTTCCAGCGCCCCGCACTCCCCCCCATATGGTCGGATCGGGAAACTGATTATTTCCAGGTTAGTTTGGTCGGGTCCCTGATATGCCTGCCAAGTTTCATTGTCCTAGCACATCTGGAAGTACCCTAACTCGGATATGTGGGACAAAAAAACTCGGACCGACCGACAGACCGACAGACCGACAGACCGACAGACGGAATTGTGATCGGTATATGGCACTTGAGCCAGAGGCTGCAAGTGCCATAAAAAAACTGAGAATAATTCGGGGATAAATTTATATAATCCTTAACCATCAACCCGTTACGGGCAGTGCTCACTTAGGGTTAAGTTAGTTTACAGTGTATGATTTGTTTTTTATTAAAAAACTGAACTGAACTGAACCATGGTGGGGAGATAGCCTCGCTGATAGACTCGACCTCGGACTCGACTTCCATGCCCTGAATGTTGGATCTGAAATTATTTTTGTCCTTGAGATCTATTCCTTTCTGTACGACAGATTTTTTGTTTCCACATTCGGGCAGTGTACAACAAAGCGGGCGGCTTGCATTGTCAGATTGTGTTGCCGAATTGTGTTACAGCACCTTTAAAGGCTACATTTTTGCAAAACATGACAATAAACATTGTTTGCAACGTTACTTGTAGCTACAAAATAATACTTAAAAAGTCATAATGTATTTATACTGCAACATCAACAGATAGTGTGTTATCTCATACTTGTTAAATTGCGGAAATGTTATGAAACTTCTAAAATTGAGTCAAAGGTTTCAGTGGTTTATTGGGGTTGTATTTATTTTGGTTTGCTGTTGTCGTGGGAAGGGGTTCAATTCCCGAAGGTGCTCGTTTTCTATATTCCTCTAGACCTTCTTTTATTTTATTCCTTAATCGGGACGGGACTTATTCAATTTTACTACTATTGTTATTACTGTTATTGACAGAAAATTTTGATAGTATTATATTGTTTTACGTACAAACGTTTCACGCTACAGAAGAAGCGAAAGTTTCTAGGGAGGCAATTAATTACATTTTAAAGCTCCTGATATAACTGGGAAACTCCAAGAGCTTTATGATAGATTATCTGCCAAAGCCGGCGCAAAAAAGGACGAATTGCAAGAGTCCGTTTTTATGGCACTTGTAGCCTCTGGCTCAAGTGCCATATGCCGATCACAATTCCGTCTGTCGGTCGGTCCGAGTTTTTTGTCCCACATATCCGAGTTGGGGTACTTCCAGATGTGCTAGGACAATGAAACTTGGCAGGCATATAAGGGACCCGACCAAACTAACCTGGAAATAATCAGTTTCCCGATCCGACCATATGCCCCCCGAGTGCGGGGCGCTGAAACTTGAAAATTTAGGGCATTTTGTCACTTTTTTCCGAGTTAGGGTACTTCTAGTTGAGCTAGGACAATGAAACTTGGCAGGAATGTCAGGGACCCGACCAAACGAACCTGAAAATAATCAGTTTCCCGATCCGACCATATGCGGGGGAGTGGGGGCGCTCGAAACTTGAAAATTTAGGGCTTTTTGTCACACTTTTTCGAGTTAGGGTACTTCCAGATGAGCTAGGACAATGAAACTTGGAAGGAATATCAGGGACCTGACCAAAGTAACCTGGAAATAATAAGTTTCCCGATCCGACCATATGCGGGGGAGTTGGGGCGCTGGAAACTTGAAAATTTAGGGCATTTTGTCACACTTTTTCGAGTGAGGGTACTTCCAGATGAGCTAGGACAATGAAACTTGGCAGGAATATCAGGGACCCGACCAAACTAACCTGGAAATAATCAGTTTCCCGATCCGACCATATGCGGGGAAGTGGGGGCGCTGGAAACTTGAAAATTTAGGGCATTTTGTCACACTTTTTCGAGTGAGGGTACTTCCAGATGAGCTAGGACCATCAAACTTGGCAGGCCTATTAAGAGACCCGACCAAACAAACTTATAAATAATCAGTTTTCTGATCCGACCATTTGGGGGGGGGGGGGGGGGTGGAGGGCAGGGGAATCCGGGAAATTGAGAAGTGTGTAACTTTCGAACAGATGATCGGATTGTAATGAAACTTCATAACTGAATAGAATATATATCTGTAATGTCCCGTTTAAAGTCTTGACCGGATTCGGTAGCCAGGGGGGAGTTGGGGGGGGGGGGAGACCGGAAATTTCAAGAAACGGTTAGAATGGAGGGATCGGAGTGAAACTTGCTGGGAAGAACAAGCATCTGCTCTAGATAAGTCCTTTAGACCATTGTACTGGATCCGGACACTTATGGGGGGGGGGGGGGGGTCCCGGAATTCCGGTGATGGTGGTTTTGGGGATTTTCACGATGAAACTTGGCAGGCATATCAGGGACCCAATCAAACTGACTTCAAAATAAAAATTTTGTCGATCAGATAATGGTGGGGGGAGTGGAGGGAGAGGAATCCGCAGGGGAATCCGGGAAATTGAGAAGTTTGTAACTTTCGAACGGATGATCGAATTGTAATGAAACTTCATAACTGAATAGAATATATATTTGTAATGTCCCGTTTAAAGTCTTGACCGGATTCGGTAGCCAGGGGGGAGTTGGGGGGGGGGGGAGACCGGAAATTTCAAGAAACGGTTAGAATGGAGGGATCGGAGTGAAACTTGCTGGGAAGAACAAGCATCTGCTCTAGATAAGTCCTTTAGACCATTGTACTGGATCCGGACACTTATGGGGGGGGGGGGGGTCCCGGAATTCCGGTGATGGTGGTTTTGGGGATTTTCACGATGAAACTTGACAGGCATATCAGGGACCCAATCAAACTGACTTCAAAATAAAAATTTTGTCGATCAGATCATGGTGGGGGGAGTGGAGGGAGGGGAATCCGCAGGGGAATCCGGGAAATTGAGAAGTGTGTAACTTTTGAACGGATGATCGGACTGTAATGAAACTTCATAACTGAATATAATATATATTTGAAATGTCCCGTTGAAAGTCTTGGCCGGATTCGGCAGCCAGGGGGGAGTTGGGGGGGGGGGGGAGACCGGAAATTTCAAGAAACGGTTAGAATGGAGGGATCGGAGCGAAACTTGCTGGGAAGAACAAGCATCTGCTCTAGATAAGTCCTTTAGACCATTGTACTGGATCCGGACACTTATGGGGGGGGTCCCGGAATTCCGGTGATGGTGGTTTTGGGGATTTTCACGATGAAACTTGGCAGGCATATCAGGGACCCAATCAAACTGACTTCAAAATAAAAATTTTGTCGATCAGATAATGGTGGGGGGAGTGGAGGGAGGGGAATCCGAAATTTTCAGTCATGCGTAATTTTGGAATGGGTGATCGGATTCGAGTGAAATTTAAGAATTGAACAGAGGACATTTCTCCGATGATTTTTTATGGCACTTGTTTCATATCCGGACCGGATCCGGCAACTATTGGGGGGGGGGAATACGTGACCCGTTTAGAATGGAGGGACCGGGATGGAACTCTGTGGGAAGAACAAACAGATGCTCTAGGTAAGTCATTTGCTGAATCGGATTGGCTACGTGCACCGCGGGGGGGGGGGGCGGAAATCTCGGGAAACGGTTAGAATGATGGTATCGGAGTGAAACTTGATGGGAAGAACAAACATCTGGTCCATGTAAATCTTTTACATAATTTGACTGGATCCGGAAACTTGAAGGGGGGGAGGAGGGGGTTTCCCGGAATTCCGTTTTGGGGGGATTTTCACGACGAAACTTGGAAGGCATATCAGGGACCCGGTCAAACTGACTTGGAATAAAAAAAAATCCTCGATATGATGATCTTGGGGGGGGGGGAGTTGAGGGAGGGGAATCCGGAATATTGAGTCATGCGTAACTTTGGAACGGGTGATCGGATTCGAGTGAAATTTAATAATTAAACAAAGGACATTTTTCTCTTATGACCTTTTTCATTTCCGGACCGAATCCGGCAATAATTGGGGGGAGGGCGGAAAATACTTGACCCGCTTAGACTGGTGTGATCTGGATCGAACTTCGTGGGAATGACAAACAGATGCTCTGGATTAATCATTTACAGAACCGGATTGGCTCCGGTTATTGTGGGTGGAGTTGGAGGAGGGGGGGGGGTCTGGGATTCCGGTGATCGCGCGTTAAGGTACTTCCAGATGTGCTAGGACGATGACACTTCGCTGGAATATTGGAGACTCAACAACATTTGCTTAGAAATTGCTACGTCCCAAATCCGATTATTCCTTAAAGTACCAATCTTGACCGCAAAGTAAAAAAAATACTTTTAAGCAATATATGCATTTTCGTGATGCCCATCAGCCCATTAGCAGTTTTGCCTCAAGGGTTTTGCTTACAAATGAAGTTCCAGCTCCCTTAGAGCGCGCATCTCAACCGCAAAGCCGAAACTTACTTTTGATCAATCAAATCATCTTGACCCATGCAAGTGCCATATGAGCTTACAGCTCTTGTTTACTTTTCTTCTCCTTCTTCCTTGCACGTTGAGAGACAGGAGACCTGTCCTGAGCCTCGTTTTGTTGCACGCTGCAGGTCCACTCCTCGGCCTCTTCCGGGCTGGTTCTTACTACACTCGATTTTGCACAGCAGGGCTTCCGCGGAAGACGGCAGGATCGCGGACTTGCTTACCGACCAAGTCCGTCCTTCCCTGCAAGGTGCTGCTTCAACCAAGAAGAAATCTTGCAGGCAGTGAATCCAAAAACGCATTTTGTGCAGAAGCAAAGAAGTGCTGTAGCAGCGATGCGGCAGCATTATTGCAACAAAAACGAGGCTCTGGTGCAATTCTTCTTCTTCCTTAACTAATTTCGACGTTCGGAGCTTTTTTTGGCAACGTTATTGACGAACAAGGATCCGACTTTTTGGACTTTTCATAATATTGACTTGATATTTCCCTCTTTCAGAATCGCTTTACCTGGTTCTCAGTGATAGGATTCTCCAGTGGCAACAACCTGCCTCTCTATCCAGGCGACTGAGATGAGCTTAGCCATTTCAATAAACGAGAGCATCTATTATATACGAAAAGTCACAATGGTAGCAAACTGAATGACGTCACCTTCCTAGATTAAAGTGCGAACAAACGATCAGGATTTCCCGGCCGGATTTCATGCAGTTTCATCATCAAGTTGAAAAAAACTTTTCCTTAGGATGGTGCCGAAAATCTGGACTGGAATTCCAGTCCGGGAGCTCCCTATCCCGATCGTGTGTTCGCACTATTTTTTTCCCCCACCTCCACTCCTCTCAGTGACGCAACTTTCTTTATTATTACAACTGAAATTTCTTATCATTATACCTACACTTTACTCTTACACTAAATTCAAATTATTACTTATTTCCTACTTTAAATAATTATCATTCTTTTAATATTATTTGGGCAGTTAAAACTATTACAATCAATCTATAACATTCACATTAAAATAATGGCTCAACCGGTATCACAGGGTGCCCTTCCAGCATGGGCGACCGTGACCAAAGTTATCAAAAATAAAATAAACAACCTTTTTTTTACGGCTCTTCATCACTTAACTAAATATCATTCGAACCTCCCAAACCACCCAATAAATAACCTAAAAATAAAATACTCCATATAATATTTCATTATTTTATTACATTACAACATTTCAAAACAACTATCGAACAAAACATCATAAGCACTATTAAAGACAGCCTCAAAATATGCTATTCCTGGTTAAAAAGTTCTAGTATGGGACACCTCTTACTAGAAATGATATTTCCTCGGCAAAATGGCTTGAATCCGTTTTATGCCTCATTTGAGTATTTACTTCGTGTTGGCACTTGTCGACTCTATCCTAGCTTCCCGCCTAAGCAGGGCTCGACTCAAAATATATTGTTAGCGCCGTGGTTAAAAATTACAATGACCTTTATCGTACACTGCATAGGCTGCGAGGCGATGTAGTGCGCCCGTCATGTTCATCACTCGTAATTTTATCAATATGTTATGTCGTTTTCCATATTTGGCTAAATTCTGTTTATTCACTAAAATGTCGGCTATTAAGATCTGAAAACAGCCTTAACCAAGTTCTTTGTTTGATTATTTTTTTAGCAGAGCCTGTCTCTGCAGGATTGACATGATAAACCGAGTGTTTGCTACTGTCCTCGTTGTGTGTTAGATGTCATGTTTCGTGTTCTATATTTTTATGGCACTTGCCCGTCGGCCAAGTGCCCTATGGCGATCGCAATTTCTGTCCGTCCGTCGGTCGGTCTGTCCAGGTTTTGCTAGTTCGGGCACTTCCACACAAGCTAGGACGATGAAACTTGGCAGACGTATTAGGGACCCCAAAAGATTGAGTTGGAGATAGTCACTTCCCCGATCCGAGCATCGTGGGGGGAGAGGGAATCTGGAATCTAGAGGTATTTACAACTCTTGAACGGGTAACCCGATCTTGATGAAACTTGATATTTGGAAGGACCCCGTGTCTTAGATGACCCAATTTAAATCCGAACCGGATCCGGTGACTTTGGGGGGAGCTGGATTCGAGGAATCGGAAATCTTGGAAAACAATTAGAGTGGAGGGATCGGAATAAAACTTGGTGGGAACAACAAGCACAACTCCTGGACACATCGTTGGCATAACCGGACCAGATTCGGGCACTGTGAGGGGTCCAGGGGGGGGGGGGGGGGGGGTCCGGAATTTCGGTGATAGTTGATGGTGCAAAACGGATACCTCAGCTGAATTTTATTGGAGCTATATTTCGGCCTTCGAAGTCAGCTTGGGCTGAAGGAATATTTATTTCTGTGATCCTGCTAGTTCAATACTTCCGGATGTGCTAGGATGATGAAGCTTGGAAGGCGTGTCAGGGACCCGAACAGATTGACTTGATAATAGTAGTTTCCTGGATCCGACCACCATGGGGGGAGTGGAGGGATGGGGAGCCCGGAATCTGGTGACATGCATAGCTTTTGAACGGGTGGTCGGAATAGAATGAAACTTGGCAGCTGGAAAGAGCTATCGTCTCAGATATTCCATGTCATGTCCTGGTCGAATCAGATACTTGTGGGGGGGGGGGGGAGTGAAGGGGGGGGGGACCGTAAATCTCGTGAAAATCTTAGATTTGAGGGATTGGGATGGAACTTGGTGAGAAGAACAAGCAAGATACGTAATTGACAGAAGCACATCGTATCGGGGTTCTGTGGGGGAGTTGGAGGGTGTTTCCCGGAATGCCGGTAATGGCCAGTTAGGATAGTTCCAGCTATTCTAAGAATGATGAAACTTTGCAGGCCTATTAATGACTTAAGGACCGACATAATGCCTTAGGAAAACTTGTCTTACTGGATCCGACCATCTTTGGGGAGCTGAGGGAAGGGGAAATCACTGGCACTGGCTTCCGTGAGTTGCGAACGGGTGGTCCGGCCGATTCGAGTGAAACTTTATGGGTGATAAGAACTGATGACCTAGACAAGCAAAACATGCGTCCGTTTCACGTTTAGGAGAGTTGGACGGGGGGGGGGGGGTACAGAACGGGATGCAAGTTGGACAGCTCTGAGTTAATGTGGCCTCGCTTTGTTCTTTAGTGTCTGGATCGGATCTGGTCATGGTAGGGGAGGGGGGTGAAGTGGAAACCGGGAATTTGCGGATAGGCTATGGTTTTCCAGTCAAACTTGTTTAGGAGATGTCAGAGATGTGACGTTTATGTTTCCGATTCGTATTCAGCCACAGTGGGGGGAGTTGGGAGGGGATTCCCGGAAACGTTTTGGCTCGCATAGGGGTCAAACAAGAGGAGCAATTTTATAAACTTGGGATGTAGAGAGCTCACATGCCCTAGATGACATTAGGGTCCGAATTGGATCCGACCACGCTGGGGGAGGGGGGGGGGGGCTACCGGAAGTTCCCAAAAACGCTCAGATTTGAGTGAAACTTGATAGGTGGTAAGAGAAAATGCTTCAGATGATCCATTTAGTAGTCCGAAGTCCGAACCAGATTCGGAGTCGGTAGGGAAAGTTGGAGTGGGGTATCGGAAACCGGCCGGAAACGTGTGGCATGCGTCCAAACGAGTGGATCTTTAAGGTTGAAACTTGGAAGGTAGAAAAGTCATTTGCCCTAGGTGATCCGAGGCGACGGAAATGCTCAGACTTTAGTGAAAGTAGATCTCGGATTTCTAGGTCCGAACCGCATTTTTAGATGGCTGGGTATCTTGGTTTCTCGTCTACTTTTTAGGTACCACCTAATCGTATAAAGTTCCATATGAGCTCGTAGCTCTTGTTTGTTATGTTTAGTCTATAATCATGACCCTTGGCTGAAATGAAGGTGTAGTAATAACAGAATAATAAAAAGTAAAATAATGAATAATAATAAAAAGTGTGAACAGCCAAGAAAAATAAATGGTTTCGGCAAAACTTGCGCTACTTGGCAAACAAACTCGGCTTGGCCGAACAAGCGCTGATTAATTGTAAGTTCAGAAGGAAACAATGCGGCGAAAGGTGGCGACTTCCGAAGCTTATAATTCAATAGGGAGCTAGGTATAATATAAAGTACGAGTGGTTCATTAAAAAGAACAAAATAGCCACCAGTGAGTGCTACTGCACTCATGTTCTGCAATACGCAAGCTAAAGGAAGCTTGTCCTTTGCTGATCGCGAAGAATATAATCCCTTATCTCATTCCCTGTCTGTTGGAGATCTCTTTAAGGACCCCTCTTGCTCATTCTGAGTTTTAGGTTACCTCTAGCTCCCTTATGGAGTTATAGGCTTCTGAAATCCTCGCATTTCGACACTGCTTCCTTTTATACCTACGACTTTTTAGCGCTTTTTCGGTCGAGCCGAGTTTTCAGTCACGAGTACTTCAAAGTGTTGTTTTTCTTTTTGGAAGACATGGTAGACCACCAGGTCTTTCTTCTGTTTTTTCCTTCTTTTGTTTTGCTTCATTTTCCCACTTTTTAACCACGGCGCATTCAGTTTTCAAACATTTTGCGTTCAGGCGCCGCGTCCGAGAGCTAATCTCACGTGGAAAGTATTGGTGTTGTCGAAAAACGATATTGATGGGTTATTTCAATTTCATCATGAAAAGATCATTTCTAGTAAGAGAAATTTAACACACTTTATATCTTTAACACACTCTATATCGCACAACTGTAGCCTCAGCAAAGTATTGATATCTGATTTGTAGCCTGGCGGCTGTATTCATGAGGTCGCCTAGAGCGGCGCGGAGAGTCCAGCGTACCATTGTAGCATCAGATGAACCGCAACAGTAGTTGCAAATATCATGGTATCTGATGCCACGGTGTAAAATCGTTATTCAGTTATTGTGGTATCAGATACCACGGTCAAAAGGCCTTTTTGTAGTTATCGTGGTATCTGGCCAGTTACTATGGTATCTTATATTCAGATATCCCGGCCCCGACACTGGTAACTGATCGTGGTATCTGAAAAAATTCATCTCACTTTCATCATCACCAACACAAGAGCCCAAGTTTTTGTAAAATTAGTGGGAAAGAAGTCTGGCACTTGTGTTGTAAATGGATATCAGTTTTTTCTTTTGGGATGACTTCTAAAAAGCGCAAATTTCGGCAATTGTCGTTTTGCAAAGCAACCGTAGGTACCACGGTAACTGCAAAAACGACAAAATGCAGATCGGCGTACCGTGGTATCACATACCATGGTACCTGCAAAAACGCAACTACTGCTTCTTTGTTCTCAATACCGCGACGTCGTGGATTTCAAATTCCTCCCATGCCTCATCGCTTAACGAATAATCAATGGATGGCCTGTTTATAAATTTGAGGTTTCAACCCGATATTTTGTTTCAGATTTATGTATTATTATTGTCACTGGATAGGGGTGGGGGTAAAGAAAAGGCAAAAGACACGATTGTTCCCCTAAACGGAAGGGTTATATAATTTATATTTGACGATGCAAAACGGATACGTCAGTTACATTTTATTAGAGCTATGTTTCGGCCCTTCTTGGCAAGGGTCCTCTCCAGGCTCAAGCCGCTCAAGCTGGAAAACAATGTTTTGATGGACGAATGATAAAAACAAAATGGTCTGAACCGAACTGAATTGAATTTAAGCATAACGAATTATCAGTGAATAGTTAGTAGTGATTTGATTTTCGATATCATCCATCGTCGCGAATATATCGAATGTTTAATTTGTCATCTATCAGGCGAGTCGGGGCTATAGCACAGTCGACAAAAAAGGCGGTAGAAATGGCCGGAACGGCATTCTGCATCCTCGCGAATTGCCTTTAAAAGTGGATTTTCGGAGACTTCTAACCTTGCAACAAAACAAAGTATCTCTTTCCGTCTCATAACATCAAAAGATTCAATTTCATTTTCTAAACATTTGACTAGCAGAGTAACGTCGATTATTTGAAAAGGAGATGACGGGATATATTGTTAAAACAAACTTTTAGTTTACGCATCGTCGTCTCAAGATAAGTTATCAAAAAGTGGGAGACAATATAGTTGCAATTACAGTTGCTCACTTATTTAAACTTCTTTATTGTAAATAAAAGAGGAATTGTAAATAAAAGATTTATTGTAATTTGTTGTAAAAGATGTTATTGTAATTGTAAGTAAAAGAGTTTCTTTCAGTCCAGGGACAGGATTGCAGGTTCGCGTTTTCCAGTCCGACAACAGCCTGACGAGGACCCTTGCCAGGAAGGGCCACTAGCTGACTTCCATTTTTAGCTATTGTTTTAATATATGTTTCTCAGTCAGATTGGGCTCAAGGAGTATTTTTCCTCTTTATTGTGTAAGTCGTTTTATCACAAGCTCACAATTTTATTACTGCAATTATTATCATGCTCACGAGATTTTACAAGTAGGGCTAATCAGAAAAACTGATATACAACTGCAGCAAAACCGCCAAACTCGTCAAAATTCAATTGTGAGTAACACGATGCAAATGAAACCACCACTTGAAAAAGAAAAACATGTTCCAAAATTCGTAGAAGAAACTGAACAACTCCATAAATGGGTAAACGAGCGTGCGAAGACGCCGAGTACTTCGAGAAATGAATTGAGAATTGAGAGAACATGCGCCACAAAAAAGTAAATACATTATGTTTGTTTTGACCATTTTTGAAAGTGTTTTTGCAAAGGAAATTGCACATGATTATAGAAAATTGAGTGCCAAAACATCTGAATGAGCCATTGGATTAAATTACGTCCCTATAAACTGCCAGAAGTTTCATAAGATGCGCACAAGGATGCGCGGTTTCAATAGACAATACTTTGAATGTAATCTGTTGTCGCGACAAACGTCATGCATGAAATGTTATGCATAGCAAGCATTGCCAGGAAGAGCCGAAAAACCGCCAAAAAAGTATCTGATGACTTTTTTGTTTGTCGTCATGATATTGGAAAATTCAGCAGATGAATTGGCGGTTTTTCGGCTCTTCCTGGCATTGCATGTTTTACATAACATTTCATGCATAATGCTTGTCGCGACAACAGATAGCATCTCAAGTGTTATCTGTTGAAACCGCGCTTCCTTGTGTTGTCAGTTATGAAACTTCTAACAGTGTAGTAAACTTGATTTTAGTTGTTTGCCAAAACGTAAGTGGAGGGATACCTATGACATCGCTAATGTTGTCCTCTGTCAGCACGATAACCTTCGAAGGGAATGAGGTATTTTGATGAAACTTGGTGTGAGGCTGAGGATTCTTTTGGGTCAAGCGAAAGGCCGAGTTCGTAGATGGGCTTTGTAGCCCTACATTTAGGGGTGGGCTAATGAGGTAATGAGATAGTGATTAAGGAGTAAGAAGACATGCTGAACACGATTTTGAAAACCATTTTCTCGCCGGACAAGTCTTTCGCCCGGAATCAGGCCAAAATCGGAAAAGTTGTTGTAAGTAAAAGTTTTATTTGAAGTTGATCAAATGTTCGATTTAGGGGTAAGAAGACATGCTGAATACTTATGTGAAAATCATTTTCTGCACGGACAAGCAGTTGACCTAGAATCCGGCCATAACCGGAAAATTTGTTAAAAGCTAAAGTTTTATTTGAAGTTGATTAGATGTCCAGTTTAGGGGTCAGGAGAGATGCTGAATCAATATATGACAATCATTTTCACCTGTACGTATAGTTCGCCCGGAATCCGGCTGAACCCGGAAAATTTGTCATAAGTTAGAAATTTTTTTGAAGTTGATTAAATGTTCGATATAAGGGTAAGGAGATACGCTGAATTCGTTTGAGCTTTATCTTTTTGCCGGACAAGCAGTTGGCCCGGGATTTGGACGAAACCGGAAATTTGGCAGAAGTAAGGCAGGAAGTTTCGATCAGTTTCGTCAAAACAGATATGACTTATAGGGGTAAACACACATGCACTCGGTTTTCTCAGATGATAAACTATTTGGTGTTAATCTGTTTCTAAATTTTAATAGTAAATATGAGTCTGGCGAAGACAAAACCCAATTGTCGGTATCAAATATTACATTTTTGGGATCCAATCGAAACCTTTGGTCTTGTTATTTTGTGTGAGAGGGCTACGAAAAGGTACGAAAGTATTACAGATGGATGTAATGACACATGTGATATTATATGCTGAAAACATGTGGTTCATATAAGATTCGGCGTTTAACTTCCTAAGGGCGTCTAAGCATTTTTTTTCTAGGAGGTAATGGGTAGGGACCCAAAACGGTCGAAGCTCATGAAACCATGATTCCACTGTCTTTATACTCGACTAAAGTGGGGGAAGGAAGGAGGGCAGAACAGGGTACATAGCGAGAAGATTATTTTCTATATCATGCGATTGAGTTGATTGAAAAGTTGGGGAGAGAGAATAACGGCGATTGAAAGTTACCTCTTAATTCTTGAAGCTTCTGACAAACTTCTACTAAGCATTCCTGATTAACTCTAATTAACGCAAGCAAGTCAGCTACAAATCCGCTTCAACGTCTCCATTGATTCTGTGGAGTTTCAAACTCGATCATCAAACTAAAAAGAGTATACAAAAAGTACCAATAGTATTTCGAAAAAGTGAACTAATTATTTGTAAGTCAAACGCTTTTCCAATACTTGAAGTAAAACTGAAGCCCAGACGTCATTCCGTTACTTTTTGTTTCGAAAGAATAAGCATCATTCACCAGCGCTCGCCCTACCCATGCCCAGCCGTTCCATGCAATCCAGCAGTTCCAACCGTCCCATGGCGCATCTTTTCGCATTAGAGCCCTACACAACATAAGAAGCAAATGACAGGAATGTAGTCTGTCGAGAATTAATAAAACGTAAATCACATGAAACAAAGTTTTTAAATATTCGCTCCTTCGTTACTTATCGCTTCTCTCGTTGTACATGAAGCCGGGTTTCTCATTACGTGATCACACCCAAGTCGTATGATTAGTTAATATGGCAAAGCTCTGCCAAGAAGAACCTCGTAAAACTACTATTTAATGTTTACCTCAGCCAATTATGTAGTGAGGTAGACAAGAGAAAGCCAAAATGATTATTAATTAGAACAGTGGGCTATTAACTCGTTGATCTGACGCGAAAATCCAAATATAACTCGGCACTCAAACCCACGACGAAACACGGCAAAAGTAATGCAGATATATGGTCTCAGCTAAGGAAATCTTGTCTGAAGAGTTTCTCAGCCAATGAATTTGTCGACCAACAGCAGTGTGCGAATCATGGTTGCCACGTGTCACGCGATAGAGTGAATTGTCACTCTATTTTATTTTTGTCACTCTTGTCCTACGTAGGACATAAAATTCACTCTATTTCAGAAATGTCCAGAGGTGTCATTTTCCAGCAGTGATTCCGACCAAAAGTGACTATTTGCCGTTTTTTTCAAAGACACTAAAGTAAGATTTGTAATTTTTGCAGCATTGATTCTCAACAGAAGTGCCCGTTTCCCATTTTTCCATGAAAACAAAATTTCACTCCCAAATCACTCTCTGTTTTCGAGCAAAAGTCACTTTCTAATATTTTTCGATGTGGCAAGCCTGGTGCGAATACGAGCTGCGTCCTGTCATGCCGAAGTTGTCATTAGTGTTCTCTATTTTCGAGATCTAAAAAAGCTAGTGGCGGATACCTATGACCTCGTGAACTTTGTCCGTCCGTCCCTCTGTTGAGACAATAACTCTCAAAGCGGTTTTTTTTTTTTAAACTGGACAAACTGCTAGTCTGCTGAGAAACAAAGTTAGAGACATAGATTCAGCATGTATGCTCACAAAGACACCCCAAGATCTGCAAAACCTCCTAAATATCCTTAAGGAATATCTAGACAAAAAGAAGCTAAACCTGAACGTTAAGAAAACCGAAGTCGTAATTTTTCTGGAAAGACTAAAAAGCAAGATGACAATTGCGTCAAATTTTACTTCAATGGGATAGAGTTGCAGCAGAAAACAAGTTTTAAGTATCTAGGAATGATCCTTCCCAGTAAGCGGGGTGGGGTGGAAAGATCATATATTTAAAGATCATATATGGTTAAACGAGGGAAAGCAGTGGCATGGGCGACTTTGAGAAATCCCAGTGTTTCAGGCATAAAAGAGCTTAAGATGCAAAAACAAATTTTCACGATTAAAGTCTTCCTACAATCGGGCGCAGAACTTTGATTACGGCGCAGATCTTCGGGATTTCGAGGCGGCAGCGCAAATAGAATCGCTTCAGCTGCAGCACTATAAGAGAATTCTTGGAGTGCACATTACCACTCCTACACAGGCTTTGAAAGGAGACCTTGGAATATTTTCGCTAAGGAAGTACAGGTTAGTCCAGATTATTAGGGTTTGGATCAAGCTAGTTCAGTTGCCAGATGAAAGGCTGCTGAAAGGTGCGTATTCATTTTTGTTACAAGAAAGGAGAGCAAGATCGTGGTCGATTCAAGTAAAAGCTCTCTTAGACCACGCAGGATTATCTTATGCATGGAATGAGGGCTTAGGCCCGACACAAGATCAGGGAGACATTTTAAGGAAGTATGAAAAGATAATTGAAGACCAAGAAATCCAAGATTGGCACATTAAACTCCAAACTTCAGAATTTCTTAAGTTGTATGCTGAAATAAAAGATGTGTTTGGTTTTGAATGTTATTTTAAGCTAGGACTAGATCCTGCTACATTAAAAACTTGGTTCCAGCTCCGATCTAACAGTCTGCCGATCCTCAGTAAAAATAAACTTTTCAATAGGAGGAAAGCTGGCACGGGAGAGACTTACCTTTGCCCTCTATGCAAGTTGCAGGAGGAAGATTTGAACCACTTCCTCTTAGAGTGCCAAGAGCTTTCGCATTTGAGAGTAACATTTGTTGGGGGTGGTTGGTATCGCTTCCCCGTATCCTGAAATCTACGAACCCCAAACGTATCGTAGATGTTTGTAAATATGTGACTAAAGGATTTAGTCTCAGGAAGGAAAGTTTAGCTTAGTTTACGTAGCATAGTATTTCTAGAGGTGTAATAGTTTATTTGCGAAGTGTATTAAATCTTTTATGGCCTTTCGGTTCAATAAACAAGCATCATTATTATTATTATTATATACAAGATCCTCATACACAAGATTCTCCGTCTTCACGCTACTTGACAATTACTGTACTAGCGTCATCCTCAGCGGAAGCAAATGACAGCGATCGACCAAGGTGAATATTGGTTTCTGCTCAGGGAACCGGAGATATCAGGGAAATGTCCGATTTATATCATTACAATACGTGTTTCAGACGAGCTTCACGAGGATTGTCGCTTCCTGGAAAGCAAGGTCGCAAACACTTTCCTACGGTTTTCGCGCTGGAAAGCTGCCGACCTTTCACCGGTTTTCGCGCTTTGGAAACCAAAGTAGCTTTCTCGGAAAGGAATTCTAGAAATTTAGTGGAAAGCTCCACGGAAAGTTGAATGCTTCGGCGGGAACTTTGGAAGTGTGAAAAAACACGGCAACCGTCACTAACGAACGGAAAAAAAACGGCAAGTGTCGTCAAGGATGAATTCGTTGAAACAATAAGAATCGAAGGAATGTCGCGACAAAACCTGCTTTTTCAGAGGCGCATGCTCTATATTCAGTACACTGAGCCACTGGCTACTGTTATTACTCAAAGTTAAACTGAAAAACCAGCTTATTTTTATATCTTGGATTTCAACGCACTAAATTATTTTGACTCTGCAAAGGGATTTTTTCATCTTGGGCTCCGGTAGTGATGCTAAGAATATACACTGCTGGCCAACAAGACTCAAGAAGACAAGACAAACAAGACACGTTCAGCCTCGACGCGGCAAATTCGAATTTAAAAAGCGTGCATTTCAGTGGCTCCAGAAGCGGAGCTGCGGGACTGTTCAATACCAGATTGCAGGGCCGAATCCAGGAAGGGGGGGGGTCCCCCGGAGCACATACAAATAATCGATTTTGCTAGGCTTAAACCTCTGATCTATGTCTTTTTTTGTAATTTTTGGTCCGACACACGAGAAACCCTCCCCCCCCCCCCCACACGCTAAAATATATTCCTGGATACGGACTTGCCAGATTGTAAAGTAATTTCTGAGGAAAGCCCGCTACCGAGTGCACAAAAATTGGCAATTGTTTATGGTTGTAGTTGGTAAACATTTCAAGCATAAAGCGTACCACAACACTGTCAGAAGTTTCATAACAGATTGCGCATAACACTTTCAAGAATAACACCTTTTCACTTAGAAATAAAGTGTTATGACCAATTAAGTTTACAGTATTTCGTGCCTAGATCTCCAACAACACCTTCAATTGGTAAAAGTACTAACGGGAACGAAAGAAACATAACATATAACATCCCAAAGTGTTATCTTTGGAAACCGCGGATCCTGCTGTTGTCGTTATGTAACTTCTGACAGTGTAGTATTTTTACCTATTGAAGGTGTTGTTGGAAATCTGGGCACGAAATAGTATAAACTTAATTGGTCATAACGCTTTTTTTTCTAAGTGAAAAGGTGTTATTCTTGAAAGTGTTATGCGCAATCTGTTACGAAACTTTTGACAGTGAATGTGAAAGAAAAGTTCATTCGACAAAAATCGATTATCCGAAGAGCGGAGCAACGAAGTAACGCATTTTCATCACGTTTTCAAGCCCATTCAAGTGAGTCAGTGATGGGTAACTAGACTATCGTATAGCCTTATTCGGCTAAACTTTAAGTAACTTAACGCAACAACTCAGCTTGAATTGGGTTTCTGAAAATCTGTCTGCGACTTGCGGTTTCTGTGGTCGAAGCCGAGATGTTCTCCGGTGCATTTCGTCTTTTTTATGCTCCAGTAGCGACAAAACGATTAAAAATGGTTAGTTAGCGACGGTGACAGTTTTATTTCCGGGTTAGCCACAAAAGCTAGCCAGATGAAAGACAAGAGAAGAGCGTGTCCTATCGACCCCAAAAATCATTCAAGGTGAACTGGGAATAAGTATTTCATGCAGAAGTATTCCATGTTTGGCTGATTGATTGATTTATTTTAGGCTACTAAAGGTCCTATTCAGGCTCAAGAGCAAAATAGCACTAGGGAGTAGCGTCAAGACCTATGCTTTCCTTGCTTCGCAAACGGGCCATACACATAGCGCCGCCCAATACGCTAGCGACATTTAAAGCAAGACAAAATTGCGGATTTAGGAATTCCTAGTAAAGCTAAGATGCGGTCTGCATACAGCGAAGAAAGAGGGGAGGTTGTACCTGTTTTTTGCTGTTTCCAGAATATTGGAGCCAGCGCTGGTGCATGACCGATTGACTTTCAGTAGGGACGTTCACTATCGCTAGTTTTGCTAGTGTCGCTGCTATTCGATTGTGTAACTTTTTTAAGTCTTGGCACTACTCTCTAGTGTTATGCTGCTCTGGTTGCGACTGGTCGCAGGATTCTGCGATTTGTCACAGATTTTAGCTTCTCCGACACAGTGAGCCAGAATTCTGTGATCGGTCCTTACCAGTAAATACAAAAACTAAGCAAAAAATCTTACGCATATAATCATGAAGGTTATAAAGCGAGATTTATTGTTAAAGAAATGCTTATTCTGCCTTTCATAATATACCTAGCTCCCTTACTGAATTATATGCTTCCCAAACCTCAACTTTCTCCATTGTTTCGTTTTCTGCCTACGAATGTTCAGCAACTTTTCGTCCGTGCCGACTTTTGCCCATCAAACAACGCAAAGCTTGACGGAATTTTCTATGTCGGCTTACAACTCCTTCACATATAAGGATACCAGAATCTTTGTTTTTGACTTCTTTTATTTGCTTAGTTTTCCAGCTTTTTAACCACGGCAAGTTTATTTTTCAAATGTTTTGCTCCCAGCCGTCGCGTCGGAGAGCAGGATGGCTGGACAGAGTCGACAAGCGCTAACAAGAGAATCACTAATTTCACGTGGAAAGTAATGATATTTTTTAAAACGTTTTTTCTGATCCGTTTCATAGGGAAAATATCATTTCTAGTAAGAGTTGTGCTTTAACAGTTGGTAAAAAGGACTCCGTTTCGTGGGCGTCAGAATGTCACAGGTTTTTGCGGCCAAAACTCACAGGTTCCGTCAGAGAGAAGTGGCAACACTGGGCTCAAGCTAGAACGAAGAACCTTGCTAAGAAGGGCCGAAGTATCGACAGAATAAACCTCAACTCGATTTTCCGCTTATCGCCATCAAAAATGTGACCTAGTAAGTTGGCTAGAATTACGGAAGCTTTTACAATAACCAGTTTTCAGAGATAATCTAAAATAAGAGGGATGAAAATAGTGGGCGTGGTTTAAACAAACTGAACTGTGTAAACAAAATTGCCTCGAGCGAGATCAATGTTCCTGTAGCCCGTTCCTAACTGGTGATTATAGTGGTTCGCGAATCAGAAGCCCATTAACAGCTTATTTGGTAAGACGGGTAAGTCCAAGGTCCAAATCCTGCTCGAGTTTCTCAGTTCACTAAACAGTTTACTGGGTGTGGGTTAAGGGGACGGGGCAAACGCATTTTTTTTTTATATTTTATTGTTTTGGTGTTGACAGATTTTGATGTGGGTAATGAATACCATTTTATGCTTCTTTTTAACTGAATTCTGTCTTCCTTTTTTTTCTTGAGATGGGCTAGATAGCTCCCGATAATTTAACAACTTTATTAGACAGCTACTTACAGCCTAAAACAATAGCATGGAAGCACACTTGACTGTCTGGTTTCTGAATAATTTATTGGTCCAAATCGTACATTGTTCAGTATTTCCTCGTATGATCCGCCAACCTACCTTGTGTTAACTCTGTACCCGCTCGAAAGAATAACATGGAATAACCCGATCATTACAAAGGATGATGAATATTATATAATTATTACGATATATATACCCTGAAACTTGCGAACAAATCCGAAATATCGCGGACGAACGAGTCATTTTTTATTATGTATTTATGTCCTAGTTTCAGGACCTCTGCAGTAAAATATAGGTCTGGTAGGCTACTGCAGTTGGTTTAACAATATAAAGAGAATGGGGCGCTTCCTAGCTACGGAACGTAGATTCTTGGAGCTGGAAATCATAAAAGATTTTGAAAAAAAAAGTTCTATAGGACATTTTTATGTTTTTGCCTTTTGTTTTTGTGACTAATTGTTTCCATAGACCGCGGGCTGCTTGGCAATAAATTTATTCACCGTGAATCACTAACACCAGAAACCCAGTGTTGTGCAGAAATTTGTAGCCTGCGTAGTTGTATGGTAGTTATACGAAAAAGTTGCATGTAATACTATGGAATAGCAAATAATACTATTATTTCATGTGCCTCAGACTGGTCCAGTCTTATGTTGAGAATCCAGTAGCATCCTATCTTGCCATAGTAGCATCCAGTCTTGCTAATAGTAGCATGTAGTAGTATGCAGTAACACGGTAGCCTTGAAGTAGAAGCATGTAGTAGCATCAGTGAGTACTACATGCTACTTTTTCGTACAACTTCGTACTACTATTTTTAGATAAATTTTTCATCGGGTATACAGACTCCTGAATTAGTTGATAACTTGTTGTTGATTACGTAGTATTGTATTGTATTGTGTAGCTTTTCCTTATTTTTCCTACTCCATTTTTTGTGTATTTTTGTGTATTGTACACGGATCTGCAAGCAGGCCGATATAGCTTATCTCGACTGGGTGAGTCTCTACGACTAAGTTCAAAACGCCGGTGAACCTTGCCAGTGAACCTCGGGAAGAACGAGAAACGTCGCCCGAACGACTACTCAAATCATGCGTCAACCTGGCGTTCGTTAGGGACAGCTGTGGTGACGCTTCCGGCTCTTCCACTAAGTACACGGCGATTCTTTATCCGCGCGATGAGTCAGTCATCAAGAGTATCTGAAACGCTCTCTTGAAAAGGAGACGCAACTTGATTAGGGGCAACACAACTTCTATTAACACAAACTGCAAAACTCTATTATGTGCCAAAATCAAATCTTGAGTCTTCTCCGAATGATTTATTCGATGAGCTAAATTAAAAATTCTCTACAGAGTCAACGACCCAACCGAGCAGCAAAAACAGCAGCCATGTCGAAAATGGAATAATAGCACCAGCCACGACTCTCACTAGCTCCGTCGAAGTAAATCACCCGGTACTTCGTCCAGTCTGTGCCTCGGGCTATAGGAAAGCCCGAAAGGGCCTGTTGGGGCATCCAAAAAAAATCTTCACTTTAAATTTATCTATAGCCTAAATATTTTTTCCGAATAAAGAAGGACAACTGCTAGCTGCTGGAACTTTCATTTATTTTATCATAGGCTTGTTTTTTCTAGCCCTGCCTGATAAAGGCTCTTACCGAGTAATCATTAGATTAAATCTTCATTAATGAATGCGTCTAATGCAGTCAAACATGATTCGCAGTCAGTTTGGATTCAAATACCCCTGTTATATAAAAAATATTATAAAATTAAGAATATTATATAATGCTACAGATTACAATTGGGCCTGAATGCCTAATAAGGAATAAGATCGGAAAATAATAAAATCGTCGCCACGGCCTGGCCTTGACAGACAGACAAAAAATATGGGACAAAATCCCTCCAGCTCCCCCTTGGTTCTTAAGGAAAGATAAGACATTCTTTGACATCGCTTGACAATAAGCGTCACCGAACCTGAATAGCTGGTCCAATCAAACTGTCAATATCGTTCCAGTCATCTAAGAAGCATAGCAGACATAAATGCTACGAAAGGGAAGTCATCGACGGCACGTAACGGCAGAAGAAGAGGTCTATCTCCTTCTGCCTCAAGTCAAATCTACCTCTAGAGAAGTTGATATTAAGTCATGTCAACCTATAAATTTTTGTGTTATCATAACATTACCTGTGTAATACAAACTACCTATGGGAATTATGATGATATGCGTGGTTAATGGTCAACTGTTAATCGTTATGTTCGAAAGTTATAACAGTTAACATACATCCATGTCGGTTGATAAAGCTAGATTTTTTCTTGGCCGATGAAAAAAAAATTATATGTCAAAACATAAAATATCAAAAAAGTATGAACCGTGATCCAACTTGGAGATCAATCAGGAAATTGTCATAACTTAATATTAACATAACAATATTAAGGAACAAGTCTCATTTTTTTCCAATCTTTTCTTACTGGCGATTGAATAGCTAGTAGGTGTTTACGACTTCTCTTCCACTCACTGATGTTAAAAATCTTTATCAAAAATCAAAAGGAGAACCATGATACCATTAACAATGGAACAACTAAAGCACAACTCTTACTAGAAATGATCTTTTCACGATACAATGGCTCAGAAATTTAATTTTTCGAAAATACCAGTACTTCCCATGTGAAAGTCGTGACTTTCTTGATAGCGCTTGTCGACTCTTTCCAGCCTTCCCGCTCTCCGACGCGGCGGCTGGAGACAACATACTTGAAAACTCAACGCTACGCGGTTAAAAGCGGAAAACCGCCAAACAAAAGAAGTCGAGAACATAAAAAAAGATTTGATGTTGTATCATGTCCTCCAAAATGAAAAACAGCACTTTGAAGTTTCTCATGTCCTTATGTGTGAAAGAGAAGTCGACAGACCCCAAAGCTGTCGTTCGAAGTTCGCGTTAGGCTCGGCTCGACCGAAAAAGCAGTACAAAGTCATAGGTACGAAAATAAACAATGGTGTAAGGCGCGGAACACAGAAGCTTATCAGCGTGCTTCAAACTACTTACCGTAGTTACTACGCATGACGTCACGAATTCTGACTTTTTGGCGTCAAGCTTTGAACGTATTTTTCTATTCTCAGTAAAATACTGTGCCAAGGCCGGCCAATTATATTACATAGATACATAGGTACCATGCTTACTGCGCTCCCGAGCGTGGTAAGCAAATAGTTACTATTAGTTACTATTTCGAGAAGGTTGAAACGGTCAGCGTAGTAACTTTTCACGAGCTTGGAACGAAAATAGTAACTAATAGTTATTACTGTTAGAAGGGTGGAACATGCTCTATACTTCCAAGACTGAGCTACGGATAATACAAAAGTCAAAACAGATAGATGGGTCTCATAGGTCCCTTAAAGCATAAGTCGCAGTAAATACAGGTTCTGACATACGCGACGGAAAATCCGGCCGGAATTGTTCGCGCATAAGTGATCCAGGGATAATATAAAGAGTAGAATAAGCAAGAAGGGTCTTCTTGTAAGTGGGAAAACGAGTAAAATAAACAAAAACAAAATCCAAAAACTATTGAAAACAACTTAAACTTCGCCAAGATGTGCCTTGCCGTCGCAACAGTTCGCAAGACAATCGACGAACTCTGCTTCGCTGCGAGTCTGCTATGTCAGGACGGACAGGAATAGAATCCTGTCACAACCAATGTCCTTCGCATTCGTAATCCGTCACTGCGATAAGTACGATTGTCGTGCGCTATCGGCCGCATTGATTCGAATTTACGCGTCCAAGCAGAATGTACATGGAGCTAAGAAAGTCAGCCAAATATTGGCTCATTATCTCTCTGTCCGTCTAAGTAAGCAGGCGTTATCTACTAGAGTTGATTTCTCTGACAGGTAAATAAGAGCAAAGCGGGGAAATAGGTCAAAGAAACTTGATGTCCGCTCGTTTTGACTCGTTTTTGACGTTGCAGTAATCTTTTGAATGTTTTTCATTAAAGTAAGTAAGGAAGTAAATAATTTTTCACCCACCATTAAAGTAAAATGAAATAAATAAAAACAAATAAATACATTGATGTTGATTATACAAATACATTGATTTTGATTCTTGATAATTTTTAGTTATTGTAAAAAGTGAAGGAGTTAATTTAACGAAACAGTAAAATTAAGATTACAAGTATAGTAAAGAGAAAGAATTTTAAAAGTAAAAATGGAAGAAGTATGTTCCACAATCCACACTTGTGCTCTAAGGACGAGAACAAAAAACCGGCTCATCCGCCCATGGTCTTATAAATAAACATATTTCCCCAAAAAAGAAAAACAGAATGGTAAAAGATTCATTGCTCACAACAAACGCCCAAAAGCAAGGTTGCCAAGGTTGGTGAATTATCGCCAAATTTGATGATTTTTGCCTCTTCACTAATTGGTGATTTTGGAGATTTTGCTTAGAGAAGGAGATTTTTCCAGAAATATGATGATTTCAGTATATGACAAGAAATATAAAAGGATCGGCAGCCGCGTAGCATCCCATTACCTATTTTTGTATTTAGTTTTTATTTCCAGTCCAATAAGGAGTTCGGAAAACAACGGATTGTGTTGTCAGTTTAAAAAGAAGTCGAAAAGTAAACTCACAAGCAATCTAAAACGGTCACTAGCCATTCGCTAAATAGCCTAATAAAATCCCAAGGTTAAATTAGTCGTTTAATTTTTTTTTTCCTTCGAAAAAAGTTGCAGTTCACTTTTTTGTTATCAGCATCAATGGTACATTTAATAAACATTTACAGCTAAGACTGGGTGTACAACGTCATAGGGAATGTACTTATATATTTATAGACCCTTATATATTTATGTTTCATAAATATATAAGGGTCGGAGAAGTGCCTCGGGGTAGCCTAGCCCATAGTGGCAGGCGCTTATAGGGGGTGTTTTGTTTTATTTGCATTTATTTTGCATGTATTTGGCATGGCCGTTGGTTCTTAGGAAAATTTAAATATTTTCCTATCTAACGGCATTTGACAGACGGATGGGAGCATAATGATAGTTAAAGTTTAATCGAATAGATCTGAGATCCGACATTCTAGTTACACATCACTTATTCACTCAAATGGGCCTGGAAACCAGATAAAAATGTGTTACTTCGTTTGTCCGCTATACACAGATAACCGATTTCATCGAACGAACTGATTCTTTCGGATTTCTGTTACCTCTGTGTGCTTGCCCCTCTATCCTTGATTTTTCAAATACAAAGGTAAGCCATTGCAGAAAAATGAAGTAAAAATGGCAGATTCTTTGCAAGACATATATTAACACCATTTCCCTACTCTCTTCAGCCGTGACTTTCCGAGCTTAGCGTCTTTAACCCAGGGCAGGCGTTTTTAGAAATTAATATTCTCCGTTTATGGACTCAGGGTGAATGCTGGGATGTCGTGCAAGCAGTGCACATTCTGAACGTTGTTACTGGAGCCTCTGGTGAAAAAAGACATAATCCCTTCGATGAGTCAAAGTATTTTAGTGTATTCAAATATCAGATGTAAAAAGAAGCTGCCTTTTCAGTTAAACTTTAAAGAAAGAACCAGGTACCCATACTCCTCGAATTTTCCTTTACGCTTCCGAGAAGAATAAAAGCATCATCTGGTCGATTATTGCGGCTCTATCCCGACCTTTTCCGTGTTCTAAGTAGCCAAACGTAAGGCTTTTCCAATAATTTTCATGGTTTGCTACACTGGCGCTAAATTAATGCCAAACTCATGCTCTATTCGGTCGTTAGGTTTGGGAGCAAGGGACTTTGGTTTCAAGTATGGGGTTTGGGAAGTAAAGTATTTTGATGACCTCCGAAAATGGGTGGATTCTTAAAGTTTAACCGAATAGGGAGATCTGACTGTCAAATTGCACATCACGTATTCACTTGAATAGGCGTGAAAATCCGATAGAGATGCGTCACTTCGATTGTCCGTTATCCACAGCTAACGGATTTCATCAGATGAACTTATTCTTTCGGGTTTGTGTATCTATATGTGCTGCTTGTCCCTTTATCCTCGAAATATTTACCAACTACAAATGTAAGGCATTGCCGAAAACTAAAATAAAAATACTCGATTCCTGGCAAGTCATATCTTAACATCATCGTCGACAGGCTTCAAATTCTCCAAAACTTAAATTCTCCACGTCTTGACGAATTTTGGTTTGTCGTGCATGCAGCGCACACTCTGAATGTTATTACTACAACCCCGGGTGGAAAAAACGCAAAATCCTGCAGATGAGTCAAAATATCTGAAAGTATCTAAGTATCAGATGTAAAAATTAGCTGCCTTTTCCTTAAACTTTAAATGTAGCTATGACCCGCCGAGAAATATTCTGGAGATATTGATTTTTGCTTTGTTTTTATTTTCCTTCGCCGTATTCAATATTTTTTTTTCCCGCAATGGTCCAGGCTTTTTGGGGAATAAATCCAAATTTATTCTTTCATATGCTTTAACAAGTCCAGGAAGGACTTCATCCTAACCGCCTATACTATCCAATTTTGAATTACAAAAGCCGTAGAGATGATGAAACTGTATGATAAACTGGACAAGAAAAGGTAAATAGTGCAGTATGAAAGAAAGGAAAACAATTACAGTGAGATTACGATAACGAGTGGAATGCGGAAGATAAAAAAAAGATAATAGGTCATAAAACAGCTTAAAAAACTTCTTCATAGATGGCAAACGGATAATTGGTCAAGGGCATAAATGTGAATCACACCAGGTGAGAAGGCAACACGGTATGCGCACCACAGGGGGTGCAAGTAAATTTTTGGAGTAAATGAACGAGGGGTGGATGAAGAATGGATAGAATATCAAACAGTTGGCGGCATTATTTTTGTTTGTCTGTGCTTATTTTTCATGTATTTGCAATGGCCTTTGGCTCATAGTGTAAGTGTAAGAGTAACAAAATGGGTACCCTCACAGTGACGACTTGTCGTGATTGGGTAGTAAAACGGTGTTTGTACCGAGGTTTGTACATTCTTTGAAGGCTTCAACGAAACTGAACTTCTGAAATGGAGGTATGCATGGTTTATATATACTTGAGTGGACCAGGTCTGCCAGCAACTCTGTAAAAGAATGGCAGAGGAAGAATTTTGTTTTTTGTTTCGATCGACTTGGTAGGCCAACAGGTAAATCTTCTGTGTTCAGAGTCCTTTCTGTTTGACTTTTCCCACCTTCTAACCACGGCGCGAACAGTTTTGAAATACTCAGCTCCAGGTCGAACCTCGCTTCCAGAGAGTGCTGGACAGAGTCGACAAACAATTAAGAAAATCACTAATTTGACGGTAATTTTATAATATTGGCATTTACGGAAAATATACTTCTGAACCATCTTATTGTGAAGAGAATCATTTCAGGTCAGATTTGTGCTTTAAAACAAAATACGGCTACCTCTCCATCGCGATCATCCTTAACAAACTACCACAATTGACGTTCTTCTCGGTCCATATTTGCTTATAACACCACGTATATCTTTCATTTAAAGAAAACAAATTACTGGTTAAATAAGGCTAGCCAAGACGGATTTGACACGTTATCGGGACCAGGTGTGTTGCTCGGCACACCAGGAATTTGTTTGTGTTAGATCCAAGCCTGGCTTAGCTATAAATTGGTTTCATGGGCATTTTTGTTCACCTGGACATCGACATGTTACACCAAGATTCAAAACGAACCTGAAAGCTGAGTCTGACAATGGATTCATTTTTTTTTTTTAATGTGACTTCGTTTTATTTTTTTTCTGTCGTTTGGTGACCTGACCAGTTTACTGCTCAAGACTTTATACAAGTATGATCCTTCGATATCGTTGTATTATTCGTGGAGATGAGAGGATGTTGAATATTCCTTCCCCCCAAGCTTATTATTATTATTATTCGACAGTGCAAAACGGATACGTCAGCTGAATTTATCAGAGCTCGGCGCTTCTTCGCAAGGGTCCTCTTCAGGCTCAAGCTGGAAAATGAACTTCTAGAAAAAAACACAGAAGTTAATTTCCGGCTTGAGCCTGAAGAAGACCCTTGCCAAGAAGGGCCCAAATATAGGTCTAATAAAATTCAGCTGACGTATCCGTTGCACTGTCAAAAACGAAATGGCTTTCCTCATAAGTACCTGACCCAATGCAAATTTAACACGAAAAAATCAAACAAAGTAGAAAAGGAAAGGGAAGCGAAAAGAAACTATAATAGAAGAAAGAGCAAAATGATGAACTAACGAAAAAAACAAAACGTGAGCGGTCCTCCGTCATTGTGTTGTAACTTTTTTCGAACAGGTATGTAATGCATATCCTCCTATGACCCACGGTCAGTTATTTTACGATAATCTTCCCACAAAAGTTAGCGGTAGATATGAGAGGATGATATAGATCATTACAGCCTCCAGAGAGGATGTTATAAATCATATCAGCCTCCGGAGAGGATGATATGAGTCATTTCAGCCTCCGTAGAGGATGTTATAAGTCATATCAGCCTCCGAAGAGGATGATATAAGTCATATCAGCCCCCAGAGATGATTTCTGTTCGAAAAAGGTATAACAGTTAACACACCTCCATCTCGGTTGATATCTGAATGACAACCTCGATGGCCATTTCGCCTTCGGCTCGGATAGGTTATTTTCAATGACCGTCTCGTTGTTATTTTCCGATACCAACCTCGATGTCTGAAGTTAACCTTTATTATACTTGACTTGAATGTTGATAGTTTCATTTTCAGTTTGTTTATTTACCAAAAAAACAAGTTACACTTTAGATGAATTCCCCACTAAGTGGGCACTTCCCGTAACGGTTGACAGTATTCATCCATTTGTCACAAGAAAAGGAAATACAAGGAAAAAAGAAGGGAAAAGAAGACAAAAGTAAATTATTCAAACAAAATATGAAGATCTGTTGGGTCTAATTCAATGTTTTCTAAGAAGAAACTTGCTTTTGAACTTGCTGCTGGCATTTTTCAAATTATTTGACAGATACTTCCATATTTTCGATCCGGTAAATCTGATTTAAAAACCAGACAATGTGAGACATCTTGCTACTGTAACTAGGTTTGATGCATTTTGAGTATCCTGTTGACGAATATCATCGTTCCTTCAAAAAACCGACACAAGTGACTCAGGGTCAATGAATGTTCTTAGTTTCGTTATTTTTTATTTATTTTTTAATTTGAGTTTTAAATTAGTACTCATTATGTAGACGCCTGTGCGTAGGCGATGATAACTTCTCTGCTTTAAGATTTGCAACTCTATTTTCGCGTACAACGACATACTTTAGTTTTACTGTTAGGAAGTTCAGTGTTTCGGATAAATAAATAAATTACCGCTAAGCACAGGGAGCTGTCGGGGTCAGCCTTCCTACAAATCAACCCCTTCTTCTGTTCTAGTTTTAATGTAGGCTATGTGTATGGCTATTAACTATTTTTCTTTCTTCTTTATTTATTTCACTTCACATACTTTCCTGTTCGGAATTTAGATCCAAAATAAGTAATTATTATTCTTGTGGAGTAGATAAATAATAAAACAAAAGGTTTTGTTTGCAATCCCATAGACTTTACCGACGAATCGTTGTTGTTTACGACGCAAGAAAAACAATTTCTTGGTATGGTGTGGGTTAACGATACCGACTAAAAGAGGGAAAGGAAAGGTAGCCTATGGTACAGGAGGAGAGACCAACAAAAAAGGGAAAGAGTACTAAAAGGAGAAAGCTGCGGTTTACCAAAAAACCCTTATTTTCGATAAATACTTCTTGAGCTGAAGCTGACTGGGAAACATACATTAGAACAACGGCAAACAAGTGCACAAGCGCTCAAACGTGGAGTGTGAAAGTAAAATGTTTATCACATCTTATTTACAAACAGCGTTAGAACCAAGACATTTCACACCCCCAGTAACCAAACAAGTACTGAAATAACTTATTTTGAAATCATCCCAGCTTTAATGTAAATAAACCGCATATATTAGTTCAAAGAGATCTTGAAGATCTTGCAAGAGCAATTCCAATTTCAATACTGAATGTCTTGCCAGACAGTCCGACCCTTCAAACCTCTTTTCAGTTAGCAAGGTAATAACAAGTGCAATACACCCAATTGTAGCAGCCTAATCCCCCTTCGTCACAGCCCATCAAAATGCGTATCTAGACCTGTATATCATCAAGTATACAAGCTTAGAGTTTGATTCCAGTCACGGGGTCCAAAACATAACTCATGAGGAATTTTGGCCCACTTGTCAATGAACGTGGATGGTAGTTCAACTCAATATATACATCCCCAGATCTAAAATCTGGGCCCAGTTGCCCATGAACAGGGTAGGTGGGGGAGATGCAAATTTGAAAGTAATTTCCCAGCCCCAGGATCTTTCAAGTACAAGGAATTTCATCGTCTATGTCCAGCTCTGGTTAGTTAGGAACATTATTCACTGGGCAATCTGGGCCCAATTGCCCCTGAACCGGGTGGGTGTGGGACCCTCAAAAGGCACAAACAGAACTTGATACCTGCATTGTTTTATAAGTTATGAGCTTCAGAAAAACGGTGGAAACCGGAAACCGAAATCGAAAGCTGTTATAGCTCTCGCAAGAGTGGAGTATTCATAAATGAACACTCCTATAAAACGGAACATCGTAGCTGACTTCCCTTTTTAGCCATTATTATAATCATACCTTTATTTTGGAATACCATATGCCAAACACTTCCTACCCTAACCCAGTCAAATATTGATGCTTCAGAAATCAACTAACCCCTTTCCAGTAAAGTAGGTCAGGGTTAGGGTACTCACATTTTGCCAGCATTTCGCAATAGAGTATCCAGTATCTGGACTTAGCCCTACACGTCGTTTGTCATAGGGTGGAATGTCTCAAAATCAGGGATTTGTGGTAGACTGGAAAGCTGCAGAAGGAAAGCCCCGAAAACATGTTTCCTCTCGAACTTTCCTCTTTTTGTAGCTCCGGTGTATATACAAAACGGCATCACTTGTTCACTCCCGCCCAAGACTAAAAGAAGGAAGGAATGGTGAATCTTTCCTCTTTTTAAAGCGCTTGCCTCCTGGTTCAGCTTTGTCCTTTTTAGTCTGCCTTTCCCTTTCCTAAATCCTAATACCTACTATCTACTCCTTTAGCAATCTTTCCTCCTGCACCACGCCTTTCTGTTTCTTTCCCTGTCTCAGTCCAACCTTCGGTTGACGGCTTTTGGAGATATGCTTGTTTTGACGCAAGACAGTGTTGATGTTAAATTCAAAACGACTGCGAATTCTCGTTAACATCCAGGCGTGTAGTCGCTCGATTCAACAGTATCATGAGTACCCATCTTAGGGTTATTTTTAATTGCAAATAGCAGCTTAAAATTGTTACATCAATACTACAGCCTGGGTGAGTGACAGTCACACACACTTCGTTTCCATAAACGTACGCCTACGGTAAACTTGACCACTCAAAGTGTTTCATTAACTTACAGCATTCTTCAAAAATTTGCTTTATTCCTGATGTCACGGACATCAGGGAGCTTGATATCATATCCATTGAGAAAAAGTCCTCTGGGACCTGGGAGTTGCTCGCATGCTACCAGAAAACGACCATTGGATTAAGGCATAGGGGGGCATCCACCTTTCCATGACTTATTTCCAAGCTGTGATCTGGGAATGCATCGAAGAATTCAGACCGTTTCTAAATAATGACTAACAGAAATGCCTCCGGCCTTTTCTTATAGAATATAATTTATAAGAATCCGACAATTATGACTGGTGATACACTTTCGATCCTAAACAAAAGCTTTCACGTTTCTTTAGATAAAAAAGAAAAGTCCAAATTCCTCACGACACCTTTCACCTTCATGACTAAGCAGGATTTCTGACTTAGGTTTGTAGGTGCTTAAGCACTACGCTATGTGTGACAACTACAACAAGACTGACTAAGATGACTACGAGAAGTTGAGTTTGAAAAAAAATCCTACTATTGATTCTGAGTTGCTTCAAATACACTGAACAGACTTTTCAAATGCAAACACCGTAGTTGTGGTCAATGGTGTTCACTTCCTATTGTCATACCAGTTACGTAGTAGAAATACTTTAGTTTATTTATGACCCAAAAATTTTTCACAACAAAAAACAGTGGAGTTAATAAGAAGATATAAACAAGAGCTAGAAGCTCATGTGGCACTTGCAAGGGTGGGTCAGAGTATGAAAGTAGAAATTTGACAATTTGTGGTTTGTTGTGATCATTCGTAAGCAAAACCCTTGAGATTAGAATGATCATGGGCCCCTGGAAATCACGAGACTGTATTTTATGGTAAAAAAAATATTTTATTTAGCACTTAGCTGTGATGATGCGCACTTTAAGGGCGCTAGAAATTCATCCGTCATCGAAATCCTTGAGGCAAAATGAAGATGGCTCATCGGGACCAGGAAAATGTCTATGTCGCTCAAAAGTATTGTTTGTAGTTAAGAAATTCACTTATAAGCAAAACACTTGAGGCAAAATGATCATGAGCTCATGGGGCTGTATTACACAATGTAGGCTGTACTTTGCTTAAAAGTATTTTTTGTCCTTTGCAGTTAAGATGAGTACTTTCAGGGGTGGTCGGATCTGGGAAATGAAAAATTCTAAGCCTATGTAGTCAAGTCTCCAATGTTCAAGCCAGGTTTCATCGCCCTAGCGCATCTGGAAGTACTTCAACTTGCGATCACCGGAATTCCCGACCCCCTCCACTCAAACTCCCCCCAGAGTGCTCGACCACCTCTCCCACAAAGTTACATCCCGGTTGCTCCACTCTAAGCGTGTCAAAAGATTTCCAGTTCTTCCGTCCACCTCCCTCCCCCCCACATTCATCGGATCAGGTCTCGACTTGAAGTGGGGCATCTGAGATATGAGATCTTTCCAAATATCAAGTTTCATTAAGATCCGATCACCCGTTGCGAGGTTAGACATATCTTAAGTTCAGTTCAGTGCAGTCATACACAAATCATACACTGTCACCCTAAGTGAGCACTGCCCGTAACGAGTGACAGTATTCATTCATTTGTCAAGAAAAGAAAAAGGAAAGGAAAAAGAAAGGAAAAAGAAAAGAAAACAAACGTACATTAATAAAACAAAGACATAAAGAACTAACGGTAGAAAAAATTAGGATCTAATTCTATATTTTCCAACAAGAAAATTTTAATCTTACTCTTGAACTCTGGTATGCTATTAGCATTTTTCAGTGTATTTGGCAGATAATTCCATATTTTTGGACCGGTAAATTTGATTGAAAGACCAGATGACGTGTGACGTCTCGTTTCTGTAACTAGTTCCGATGCATGTTGAGTGTCATGTTGGTGAATTTCATCATCTCTTCGAAAAACCGACATAAACGACTCAGGTGCGGTATTCGTGCTTACTTTATATAAAGTTTCGGCAAATTTTTTTTCCCTAAGTCGAGCCACATTCAGCATCGTTTTATTAAAAACGGCTTAACACTCTGACGAGGCTCAATCTTGCAAATAGCACGTATAGCTTTATTCTGAAGAATTTGAACTTGCTTCCATTCTGACTTATAATTTGAAGCCCAAATGCTTGTTCCATATAAAAGATATGAGTGGAATAAACTGAAATACAGAATCAGTAATATTTTCTGGGGAAAAATAAATTTCAATCTATGGAGAACACCAGCAGCTCTTGACAGCTTCATACAAAGAAATTTAATGTGGATTGCCTAATCCAGCTTTTAACCAATTATTATCCCTAAATATTTAATGTGGTC
Source organism: Branchinecta sandiegonensis (assembly GCA_030848855.1). Lineage (NCBI taxonomy): Eukaryota > Metazoa > Arthropoda > Branchiopoda > Anostraca > Branchinectidae > Branchinecta > Branchinecta sandiegonensis. Next base: position 24,417,728 of record JAUPMV010000001.1, on the reverse strand, counting down.
AACCCGTTCAATTTCTTCGTGGTCTGCCGTATTTATCTTGCTGTCGTAAACTCGATCATTTCCATGTTTAAAATGATATATTTCGTCTTTTTGGGATCCCAAAACGTAAGTGGAGGGATACCTATGACATCGCAAAAGCTGTCCGTCCGTCCGTCTGTAAGCACGATAACTCTCGAAGGGAATGAGATATTTTGATGAAACTTGGTGTGAGGATTGTTTGGATCAAGAGTAAGGTCGAGTTCGTAGATGGGCTTTGTAGCCCTATATTTAGGGGTGGGGGAGGGGGTTTAAATTAAGGGGCAAGCAAAACATTTTCAAACAGCTAATGGGACAGTCTATTATGGGGTAAGAAGACATGCTGAACACGATGGTGGAAACCATTTTCTTGCCGGACAAGTAGTTGACCCGGAATCCGGCCAAAACCGGAAAAATTGTTAAAAGTAAAATTTTTATTTGAAGTTGATTGGATGTTCGATTTAAGTTTGAGAAGGCATGCGGAACACGATGGTGAAAACCATTTTTTCGCCTGACAAGTAGTTAGCCCGGAATCCGGCCAAAACCGTAAAATCTGTTAAAAGGAAAAGTTTTATTTGAAGTTAATTATATGTTCGGTTAAGGGGTAGGAAGACATGCTGAACATGATGGTGAAAATCATTTTCTCGCCGGGCAAGTAGTTCGCCCGGAGTCCATCCAAAACCGGAAAATTGTTAAAAGTATTTGTAGTTGATTAGATATCCGATTTAGGGGTAAGAAGAGATGCTGAATCCGTGTATGACAGTCATTTTGTACCCGGACATATAGTTCGCCCAGAATCCGGCTGGAACCGGAAAATTTGTTTTAGTTAAATTTTAATTTGAAGTTGATTAGATGTTCGATGTAGGGGAAAGAAGATACGCTGAGTTTGATTTTAGCTTCTTTTTTTGCCGGACAGGTAGTTCCGGAATTCGGCCGAAACCGGGAGATTCGCAGAAGTAAGGCAGGAAGTTTTCGTCAAAACAGATATGACTTATAGGGGTAGACACAAACATGCTGAATCCATATCTGAAATTGGTTTTCTCAGATGATTAGCTTTTTGGCCTTAACCTGTTTCTGAATTTTAATAGTAAAAATGTTCAAGGAGTCTGGCGAAGACTGGATCTCGCATAGACAAGACCCAATTGTCTGGATCAAATATTGAATTTTTGGGATCCCATCGAAACCTTTGGTCTTGTTTGTATTGAGGGGAAGCAACCGTCCTTCAAGGAATTCAGTTGCTGCCTGAAGGCTCACTTCAGCGTTTGTAACTAGTTGATCACGGTTTTTATGTGTGAGAAATAATACAGTGTCGTCCGCAAAATATATTATATAGGCAAAGAGGATATCAGCCGAAAGGTCATTCACATAAATTAAAAAAAAGTAGTGGTCCAAGAACCGATCCCTGGGGCACCCCAAAACTTACATCGAATGGATCTGATAAGATACCATTAGCAAGAATTTTACATTAGATTAGATTATTTTATTGCTAAATTACATAATAACCAATCATGATAGGTAACCGCCCATGAGAAGACATAACTGGACTGGCACTGGGCGGTTACCACAAACTACTTCCACTTAACTTAAACAATAACTTAATTTCATTTCAACATTAATTAATCATTTTTTTCCCATAAACCACACAAAAGAAAAAAAAAGAAGAAAAAAGAAAGATAAATAGATAAAGGTAATAAAAAAAGAAATAATAACTTGTACCCCCCTTGACTCCTCACCCCTCCAACAAAAATTTCTTTACTCTTTTTTTTAAACAATTGTTGGTGTTCAGCCGCCTTAACACTATCGTGGAGTGAATTCCAACGTCTGTTTGTTAAATATGACCGAATCCATTCAAGAACCGTCGACTTTTTCCCATATCCTTCTAATGTTTCAAGAAGGATGTCAAAATCAACGCAATCAAAGGCTTTTGTTAAATCCAGAAAAATCGCCAGGGAATATAAATCTTCATCTTGCGCTGCTCTTATCTTCATTATAAGATCCGTAATTGCGAGTTCAGTGGATCTGTTTTTCCGAAAACCATATTGTTTATCAGAAAGAATTTTATTAGCTTCAAAATATTCATACAGTCTTTTTGCAGCAAGCTTTTCTTACATTTTCGAAAAAATGGGAAGTAAGCTGATTGGTCGATAGTTGTCAATTACTGTTGGGTCTCCTCCTTTAAAGAGTGGGATTAATTTGGATTCCTTTAGTTTAGTAGGGAAAATACCTTCAGCAAGGCTTCTGTTTAGAAGGACCGTAAGAGGCTCAATGATTGCTGGTTGTATTTTTCTTATTAGTTGCAAAGAAAGTCCATCTAGGCCCGTTGACCTTGTTCCTTTAATTTCACAAATGCATTTTTTTACTTCGTCACATGTAACAGATGTAAATTTCTCCATTTCAGCCATTGTCTGTTGTTTCTTTAGTTTTGGGGATGTTACCTTTGTAATTACTGTTCTTTTTTATTTTGCATTCGACAGTTTATCTTTTATTTTTTGTCCCATATTTACAAAAAATGAACCAAGAAGACTTGAAATTTCTTCCGGAGATTTAACTGATTTTTATTCGATGCTCATTCAGGATTCCCCTTCCTCCGGTCCCCCACCATAATCGGAAAGCCAATCTCTAATGATCAAGCCAAGTTTCGTCCTCCTATCACATCTGGATGTACCTTAACTCGCAACCACCGGAGTTCCGCCCCCCCCCCCTCTAACTCCCCACAAAGTGCCCAAATCTGGACTGGTTCTGTCACTGACTATCTAGGGTTTGTGCATGCTCTTCCCACCAATTTTCATCCCAATCGCTCCACTCTAAGCGTGTCACAAGATTTATGGTTCCTCCCTCCGACTCCCCCCCCCCCCCACATTCATCAGATCCGGTCCGGACTTAAGATGGAACCTCTGAGACACGAAGTCTTCCCAAACATTGAGTTTATTAAGATCTGACCACCCCTTCCAAAGTTACACATACCTCAAGAATCCGGATTCCCCCTCTCTCCACGGAGGTCGGATCGGGGAAGTGACTATTTCCATCTTAATTTGGTCAGATTCCTGATACGGCTGCCAAGTTCCATCGTACTAGCACTTTTGAAAGTACACTAACTCGAGAACAGTGGACCGACAGACAGACAAACCGAAATGTGATCGGTATATGGCACTTGAGCGAACTACAAATGCCTTACAATTTACATAATATTAGAAACTAAAATTTAATTAAGGCGATGATGATGTTTGAACCTCGAACTGACACCAGCCAGTAACTTGTAAGTTGATTTAGTTGTCAACAGTTTGTCAATTAGTTGTCAGTTGTCAAAATCAACACCTCTGAAACTAAAACTTAAGCGGTGCTGATTTGGATCTTAATGCACTCCCCACACACTACAGAGGAAACTAAAAAAACTGAAATTCCGATTTTTATCAATTAAAAAAGCTACTAAAAATTTTACTGTCTTGGCTACTGGTCGCTAATCATTAGAAGATAGTGCTGGATACATTTACATTTCTTTTTATGTAAGTCAGGCGCCACTGATAGCCTCGGTGGTGCATTAGTAAGAGGAAATAATGACATTTTGAAGTATACTTTGTAGGTCAGACGACAAAAAACCATGGCTGAAATCGCCACAGCGACGAATGGGTACGGACAAGTCGGAAGTGAAAATCGTCATACAACAGTGGCATTACAGTGAAGTTGACCCTTGCTAGCTTAGTTTAAAGACGGTCTCAAAATAAGCTGTTTCTGTTTGAAACTAAATCTGGTCTGTTGTAAACCACCGCTACAAATACAAATGAGGAACAATAAATACTACTGCGAAACAAACCGCGATTCTGAATTCCCGCAACAACCCGTGAGTGAGGGGCATTGCCTTCTCGTAGGGTTGTTATTTGTATTGTTAGTTTTCAATTATATTTATTAAAATAAGCTGTGTGTCGATAAATAATCACAAATGTAATTTGGACTACCCAAATACTTCTAATTCTAAATACTTCTAAGCTAATCCAAGCACTGGAAAGGCCATTTATAAGTAATGAACTGAGAGACAAAAATGTTCCTCAGCCGGGATTTGGACCAAGGACCCTTCGTCCGACGTTAGAATCTTAGATTTCTAAAATTCCAAAAACTCGTTTCTGGTTCATTTGTCACGGTACAAGTCCCTTGTATAATGGGTCATCTATTAAATTAAATTAAATTTTATATGTAACCCGTCTAGGTAAAGACGGAGTATGGTAAAAAAATACAAGAGAGAAACAACATAACATCAACAACAACCAAAATAATTAAAATTCAGCAAACCGGACATCACGGAGCTCCAAGGGTGGTTACAGTTTTCCTTCGTCCTGCTGATGGATCTCATGTTAATTAATAAAATAATACAAAAGATCCATGTAAAATCTATTGGAAAGGCCACCATTGCCAGATCAATGTTCAACGCAGGTTCAACGTTATGATTATTTCCAAGATGACCATACATCAGCAGAGTCCTCTGAAGCAAGTCTTCAAAACCAAACCACAAACACCTTCCGCCACTGAACACTGTACAAACGTGCGCGAGGGAGGGAGGTGGGGAGGGTAATCATCTCACAAAATTTGACCACTTGCTTTCCAAACTTGGGAAAAATATTATTATCATTAGGCGACTAGCCCATTAACTTGTATGTGTTGGTAAAATGCCAAACATAGATGTCCTCGTTCCACCGAAGTTGTTAGGATTCCTCCTTAGGCCACTTTGTTTATGAATTAGCTTTTTATTAGCTCTCTGAAGCTGCTGTCTCGGCACGGAATACCTTCAGATCACCTTTTGCGAGTTTATACATCTTTTATACGGTCCTGCTTAGAATACTGTTCCCCCGTTTGGCATTATGGCTTGACGCAGGAGCAGTCAAACGTGATCGAGAGAGTTAAATTTCGAGCATTGTTGATAATTTCAAAAGCGCCAAAAATCCCATACTGTGCCCTCCTTGAACAGTTTGGCCTAGATTCCCTTGCTAGCCGTCGACAAAAGCTGTCGCTTGATTTTGGTACAGGGTTGCTGAACAGTACATCCCTTCGATCCATACTGCCCCCTGATTTCAAGCCACATCGAGAAAGACCCGCAAGAGCAGTGGCAGAAGCTGTACGTCTCATACAGCCTATTCAGGTGTCTCGAAACCGATATCGGAAAAGCTTTGTTCCCTCCTTTGTCAGGTTTTTTAACGCCAGTGCTAGTAAGAAATTGTGTACCTGAGCTTAACTCTTTTTATTAAATGTATTGGACGATTACTTTTATTTCAAATTAATTCGTAAGTGTTGACTGTAAATTGTATATATGTGTTTATTGACGACCAAACGAATATTCGGCTTGTCCGCTTCGCGTTTTAGAAATAAACTGAAATTGAAATTGGAAGGGAGGTATTTCAGAACTCAAACTTCAAATCTGTATGATCTTACATTCGAATAGCGATGGAAGCTTCCAGCCAGATAGTTTTCGAGTGAGCAAAATTCACTGGAAATCTTTGCTCTATTGTTCCTCAACCTAGTGGTTGATGGAGGGGGGGGGGGGGGGAGGGAGGGGCAAGGCATCAAAAGCTGAAACTAAGCCACAAGCCCAACGAATATTATGTGTATTGTGTAATTATTTGTTTTATTTATTTTCTTTCATTTACTCCGCTTTTTCGAAATGGCGGGTAATAAATAAATTATTTACTTACTTACTTACTTAATACATCAGGTTGAGATCTGGTTCATTTATTATCATCACTAAGTCTACAATATATATAGTGCACTGCCCAACAGAAAATTTTACTTAGAACATATTCACACACACCCAGCAGAGATTAGAGCACGATCAGTCCGGACTTAAAAAACAAGACCAAAGGTTCCGATGGGATCCCAAAAATTGAATATCTAATCCAGACAATTTGGTCTTGTAGATATCCGGTCCTTGAATATTTTTCCTTTTAAAATTTAGAAACAGAACAAGGCCAATGGCAATCATCTGAGAAAATCCAGTTCATATATGGATTCAGCATGTGTGTATTTCAGTGGCGCCATTTCAGTAAACCTCCGGGGGGGCCAAAAACCCATTTTGGACCCCCATCCTAGATTTTTTTTTGCTCAAACACAAAATTTTATTGCTTTTTCGGGGTGTTTGAGGCCTATTCATATGACAGAATGAGCGACTTTAGACCCTCTGAGGCTTTCGATCGAAATCCTATCGAGATTTGTCGCGATCTCGAGAAGTAGATCTGGATTCATGAAATCTTTTCGGTTCGGATATGTGGTTACGATCTTAAAACATCTGCCAAACACCGAATTATATAAAAAAAAATCAGCCTCTTTTCTGCTAAAATACAAAGAATTTGGCATAATTTTGGCATAACCCCTTTCAAATTCAGGGGGGCCATGGCCCCCCCCCCCAAATGGCGCTACTGGTGTATTTATACCTAGACTATACGTCATATCTACTTTGACGAAATTTATCAAATTTTCCTGCCTTACTTATGCCAAATCTCCGGTTTCGACCGGATTCCGGGCTAAGTACTTGTCCGGCAAAAACTAAAAAAAAACAAAATCAGCGTATCTCCCCCTATACCGAACATCTAATAGACTTTAGATAAACTTTTGAACTTTCAATAAATTTTCCGGTTTTAGCCAGATTTCAGGCGAAAGATATGTCCGGGTAGAAAATAATTGTCAAAAGCGGGTTCAGCATGTCTTATTACCCCTAAGTCGAACATCTAATCAACTTCAGATGAAAGTTTTACTTTTTAACAAATATTCTGGTTTCTGCCGAATTTCGGGCGAAGTACTTGTGAATATAAATATTCAGCATGTCTTCTTACATCTAACTGGAACATCTAATCAACTTTAAATAAACTTTTATTTTAAACAAACTTTCCGGTTTTGTCCGGATTCCGGGCGAACTACTTGTCCGTCCGGCGAGAAAATGGTTTCCTATTCGTATTCAACATGTCTTCTTACCCCTAAATCGACTATCTCATTAGGTGTTAAAAAAACGTTCACCCCTTAGTCTGGATCCCCTCCCCCACCCCTAAATGTTGAGCTACAGAGCTCATCTACGAACTTGACCTCTCCCTTGACCCAGAGAAGTTTCATCAAAATATCTCATTCCTTTCGAGAGTTATCGTGCTCACAGACGGACGGACAACTATTACGAAGTCATGGGTATCCCTCCCATTACGTTTTGGGATCCCACAAACAACTAACTACTGATTTAAATACAAACATAAATAGTCGAAAAAGATACAGCGAGTAAGCGCCGCCTTCCCCACCAATCAAAAAGTCCAACCTAAAATGTATATTAAAAAAATAACGGATATCACATGCCAATAAATTTGACCAAATTAACTTTCCAAGAGATGAGATTTTACTTAATTTTTAAGTGTAGATGTAGATAACCTGGAATAAAAAAGTATTGATTCCATATTTGTATCATTCAGTTTCTACTTTATATCTGTCATAAAGGGTTATCATTATTATTCTTTAATCTTGAAAAAGAAAATCCATATTGATAAGCCTGATTCAAGAAGACAAACAACAAGAGCTGTAAGCTCATATGGCACTTGTATGTGTCAAGATGATTTGATTGATCAAAAGTAAGTTTCGACTTTGCGGTTGAGATGCGCGCTATAAGGGAGCTGGAACTTCATTTGTAAGCAAAACCCTTGAGGCAAAACTGCTAATGGGCTGATGGGCATCACGAAAATGCATATATTGCTTAAAAGTATTTTTTTTACTTTGCGGTCAAGATTGGTACTTTAAGGAACAATCGGATTTTGGAAGTAGCAATTTCTAAGCAAATGTTGTTGAGTCTCCAATATTCCAGCGAAGTTTCATCATCCTAGCACATCTGGAAGTACCTTAACGCGCGATCACCGGAATCCCAGACCCCCCTCCCCCTCCTCCAACTCCACCCACAATAACCGGAGCCAATCCGGTTCTGTAAATGATTAATCCAGAGCATCTGTTTGTCATTCCCACGAAGTTCGATCCAGATCACACCAGTCTAAGCGGGTCAAGTATTTTCCGCCCTCCCCCCGATAATTGTCGGATTCGGTCCGGAAATGAAAAAGGTCACAAGAGAAAAATGTCCTCTATTTAATTATTAAATTTCACTCGAATCCGATCACCCGTTACAAATTTACGCATGACTCAATATTCCGGATTCCCCTCCCTCAACTCCCCCCCCCCAAGATTATCATATCGAGGATTTTTTTTTTTTTTTATTCCAAGTCAGTTTGACCGGGTCCCTGATATGCCTTCCAAGTTTGGTCGTGAAAATCCCCCAAAAAACGGAATTCCGGGATACCCCTCCTCCCCCCCCCCCTCAAGTGTCCGGATCCAGTCAAATTATGTAAAAGATTTACATGGACCAGATATTGTTCTTCCCAGCAAGTTTCACTCCGATACCATCATTCTAACCGTTTCTCGAGATTTCCGGTCCACCCCCCCCCCCCCCCCCCCACCCAGCTCCCCCGCGGTGCACGTAGCCAATCCGATTCAGCAAATGACTTACCTAGAGCATCTGTTTGTTCTTCCCACAAAGTTCCATCCCGATCCCTCCATTCTAAACGGGGCACGTATTTTCCGCCCCCCCCCCCAATAGTTGCCGGATCCGGTCCGGATATGAAAAAAATCATCGGAGAAATGTCCTCCGTTGAATTCTTAAATTTCACTCGAATCCGATCACCCATTCCAAAATTACGCATGACTGAAAATTTCGGATTCCCCTCCCTCCACTCCCCCCACCATTATCTGATCGACAAAATTTTTATTTTGAAGTCAGTTTGATTGGGTCCCTGATATGCCTGCCAAGTTTCATCGTGAAAACCACCATCACCGGAATTCCGGGACCCCCCCCCCCCCCATAAGTGTCCGGATCAAGTACAATGGTCTAAAGGACTTATCTAGAGCAGATGCTTGTTCTTCCCAGCAAGTTTCACTCCGATCCCTCCATTCTAACCGTTTCTTGAAATTTCCGGTCTCCCCCCCCCCCCAACTCCCCCCTGGCTACCGAATCCGGTCAAAACTTTAAACGGGACATTACAGATATATATTCTGTTCAGTTATGAAGTTTCATTACAATCCGATCATCCGTTCGAAAGTTACACACTTCTCAATTTCCCGGATTCCCCTGCGGATTCCCCTCCCTCCACTCCCCCACCATTATCTGATCGACAATATTTTTATTTTGAAGTCAGTTTGATTGGGTCCCTGATATGCCTGCCAAGTTTCACCGTGAAAATCCAAAAAAACACCATCACCGGAATTCCGGGCCACCCCCCCCCCCATAAGTGTCCGGATCCAGTACAATGGTCTAAAGGACTTATCTAGAGCAGATGCTTGTTCTTCCCAGCAAGTTTCACTCCGATCCCTCCATTCTAACCGTTTCTTGAAATTTCCGGTCTCCCCCCCCCAACTCCCCCCTGGCTACTGAATCCGGTCAAGACTTTAAACGGGACATTACAGATATATATTATGTTCAGTTATGAAGTTTCATTACAATCCGATCATCCGTTCGAAAGTTACACACTTCTCAATTTCCCGGATTCCCCTGCGGATTCCCCTCCCTCCACTCCCCCACCATTATCTGATCGACAATATTTTTATTTTGAAGTCAGTTTGATTGGGTCCCTGATATGCCTGCCAAGTTTCATCGTGAAAATCCAAAAAACCACCATCACCGGAATTCCGGCCCCCCCCCCCCCCATAAGTGTCCGGATCCAGTACAATGGTCTAAAGGACTTGTCTAGAGCAGATGCTTGTTCTTCCCAGCAAGTTTCACTCCGATCCCTCCATTCTAACCGTTTCTTGAAATTTCCGGTCTCCCCCCCCCCCCCAACTCCCCCCTGGCTACCGAATCCGGTCAAGACTTTAAACGGGACATTACAGATATATATTCTCTTCAGTTATGAAGTTTCATTACAATCCGATCATCCGTTCGAAAGTTACACACTTCTCAGTTTCCCGGATTCCCCTGCCCTCCAGCCCCCCCCCCCCAAAATGGTCGGATCGGAAAAGTGGTTATTCCTAATTTTGTTTGGTCGGGTCTCTGATATGCCTGCCAAGTTTCATGGTCCTAGCACAACTGGAAGTACCCTAACTCGAAAAAGTGTGACAAAATGCCCTAAATTTTCAAGTTTCCAGCGCCCCCACTTCCCCGCACATGGTCGGATCGGGAAACTGATTATTTCCAGGTTAGTTTGGTCGGGTCCCTGATATTTCTGCCAAGTTTCATTGTCCTAGCTCATCTGGAAGTACCCTCACTCGAAAAAGTGTGACAAAATGCCCTAAATTTTCAAGTTTCCAGCGCCCCAACTCCCCCGCATATGGTCGGATCGGGAAACTTATTATTTCCAGGTTACTTTGGTCAGGTCCCTGATATTCCTGCCAAGTTTCATTGTCCTAGCTCATCTGGAAGTATCCTAACTCGAAAAAGTGTGACAAAATGCCCTAAATTTTCAAGTTTCGAGCGCCCCCACTCCCCCGCATATGGTCGGATCGGGAAACTGATTATTTCCAGGTTCGTTTGGTCGGGTCCCTGATATTCCTGCCAAGTTTCATTGTCCTAGCTCATCTAGAAGTACCCTAACTCAGAAAAAAGTGACAAAATGCCCTAAATTTGCAAGTTTCCAGCGCCCCGCACTCCCCCCCATATGGTCGGATCGGGAAACTGATTATTTCCAGGTTAGTTTGGTCGGGTCCCTGATATGCCTGCCAAGTTTCATTGTCCTAGCACATCTGGAAGTACCCTAACTCGGATATGTGGGACAAAAAACTCGGACCGACCGACAGACCGACAGACGGAATTGTGATCGGTATATGGCACTTGAGCCAGAGGCTGCAAGTGCCATAAAAACAATAACATAACGATCATCACCTACCCACCTAGGAAATCAAACAGATTGGAATTGATCTTACCTCAGATGGATTGTAATAACTGCATAAATAGGGTACTCGCCCCCCTCAATAAGACCATTAGCCTACCTCAATCATTTTTTATAACTCAGGAGACGGAACGAATCATTGTCACACACACGCGTTGAGCCCCGGAAAGTCAATCCTGCTGCATCGGTCGAACAGTACACGCACTGTTCCAACCGAACATTTTACTAAGAACATTTCAATATTTTACTGGCCTAAGTAAATGGATTCAAAAGCCCCACTTATGCTTCTGGTCGCAAGGAAAATAAGAACTTCAGCTTTGCTAATTTGAAACCAAGAAATGAATTGCCAGATCTCCAATTTTCCCACCTTTCAGGATAGAGGTCAAATTCTTGCGGCGAGACGGAGCATTCCTAGGTTTTACCAAAGTTTTTGTTCTACTACGACTGCCTATTTAAAACAATGCCGTCTATGACAGGGATTTAATCATTCCGGATCCACCCCATTCCCTGCCCATTTTATGTAACTTGAAGCGACCCAAGAAACATATCGAACCCAGCCCGCAAAAAGATCGGTTTGTGTTTCCTTTAGTAGTTAGGTACGTAGGAAATTAAAACCACAAAGCTGCCGCTGTAACATGCGATACAGGGACTGAAAGCCACAGCACCTTACAGTGTTGCATTATCGGTTCTCGTTGTAGGAAGTTATACTGTCAGCCTTGTACTGAAGGCTGTGTCTTAAATCTGGGGGGACTTCCACTTCCGGCACCTGCTGTACAACCTTTCCCGGCACCGACCAAAATCAACAGTGCCGGCAACGGTGTCGGCCATAAATAAGGCGATTCATCTCTAAAACGCTTCTAAAAATGCTGGTTTTGATGTTCTAACACGCGGAACCGGTACCGGCACCGGCATGGCACCGGGCACTTGCTTTACACTAAAACTGACAGTGGGAAACCCCTCGGGCCAAAACAGCTCCACAAAAAAAATCCAAAACTGTTGGGTAGAAACTGACTCCTTTTTGGAGCTATACGATGCTGGAAATCGGTCGGGTTGGCTACGTCTTATATCTGAGGTTTCATAAAGCGTCAGGAAAGAGCTCTATAAAAACTCATCTATAAATGCTGGAATAGAAACTGACTCTTTGCGAGTACCGAGTGTTCCGAGTGTCAAACCTAAGTGTTCCAAGCTGATAGCAAATCATGTTTGGAAAAGCTAAGGTAGGTGCTAAGGTAAGCTAGGTGGCAAATTATGCTAGGACGTGCTAAGCGGATTAGTCAGCTGAAATTTTCGGCTGTTCTTGGCAAGGGTCGTGCCCAAAATTCCGAACTAATTCAAGAAAAATGAAAAAGAAATAAAAAAGGTGAATCCGAGAAAGAAAAAAAGTCCGAAAAGAAATAAAAAAGATTAAATCCGAAGCGATCGATCAACGATTTTGCAAGTTAAAGGCAGTAACTTCGTATCATTTGTCAATTTGACCCCCCCCCCCCCCTTCCGAATTAATATACAATTGTTGAGGTAAATAATCTTTCAGCCTAAGCTGACTGCGAATCATATTCGACATTGTAAAACGGATACGTCAGCTGAATTTTGATAGAACTGTATTTCGGCCCTTCTTGGTACGGGTCATCTTCATGCTCAAGCTGGGAAATGAACTTGTGGAAATATGTGGAGACGGAAGAGGAACCTTGCCCAGAAGGGCCGAAATATGGCTCTAAGAAAATTCAGCTGGCGTATCCGTTTTCCACTGTCAAATATAATTGCTGGAAGTTGGAATTAGGACGGCAGATTAAGGTAATCCATGATCTCCACCCGTCATCAGAATAGTTTTCTCCGAATCCAGAAATCCGATCAATATGAAATACTGACAAAGGTTCATTTTCCGTTTCAACACCGATTTTCTGTCAAAAAGTTGCACCACGAACTGCATTCCGGTTTCGTAAGTTGCTAGAGCTGAAACTTTCGAACAAACCCTGAACAGATGAAACTCGGAGATGAAATTCAGAAAATGTATATTACCAGTGTTTCACAAGAACGAGCTCCTACGCTGTCAGAAGTTTCATAGCAGATACCATAAGGATGCGCAGTTTCAACAGACAACACTTGGGATGTAAGCTCTTGTGATTTTGAAAACGTCAACAAGTATTGCCAGGAAGAGCCGAAAAAATCGCCGAAAAAGCATCTGCTGAAGTTTCTGGTAAAAACAAAAAGTCAGCAGATGTTTTTCGGTAATCTGTCGGCTCTTCTTGGCAATGCTTGTTATGCATAACATTTAATGCATAACGTTTTCAAACTCAAAACAGATTGCATCCCAAGTGTTCCCTGTTGCAACTGCGCATCCTTGTGTTATCCGTTATGAAACTTCTGACAGTGTGGGTTCAAATCCAGGCAGAGCAAAACTTTTCGTCCCTCAGTTGACTACTTTAATGGATGTAACTACTTGTCCACTCACTGTAGCCATGGTTTAGGTAAGACGGGTCCTTTATCGTAATTCAGAGGTAGATAGCCCCAATGTCGGAACCTCGCAGACAACCCTCATAGACAGATCATTTTCTATTACTCTCACGAAACGACTCGCTCTGCATTCCCTGTAACTCAGGAGATAAAACCCTCAGCTGAAACACAAGTCAAGAATGTTCTTCCACCAATAAACTGCCAACGAATCACCCCTTTGATCCTTATCCTGCTAAGACTTAGTGGAATGTTTACTCAGAAAATTTTCATCGCATCCTAATTGTTGTCTAATAATGTGACCCAAAGATTAGCCTAAGATAGAGCGTCGACAGCTAGGATAAACATACGATCATCCTTTTCAGACATGTGCGATGAGACCTTAGAAAGGACTTAAGGTAACTGAATAACAAGTGTCAATGAGACCTTAAAAACGACTTACGGTAAAACCTAGCCTAAAAAAAAAACTTAACCTAAAAGTAAGTAGCCCAAAAAGTAAAACATTACTCAGTTGTTTACTTTTCAATTTAAAAAAAAAAAAAACTATTTTCAATTACTACAATGATTTTCTTTTTAACTTTATAAGTAACATTGAATAGTATAAATAGTTAAAGAAATAATATTAAACAATAAACTCGACGGGTGACTGGAAAAGATCGAGAACAGTAGATGAATCGGATTTCATTGATGAATTGCAAGAAATAAATGCCAATCTTAATCCATCTGCTATAATTTATTACCGTAAAAAAAAGGACAAAATTATACTAATTTTTATTTAAAACATCGTAATCCATCTTCGCTTGCTCCAAGCTACGATAAGAAAAATAACTACGACGCGGCTTAAAAAAACCTAATCTCCTTTTTTGCATTCGTGGCGGCAAAATCCTCAGGAAAGGCAACAGGACCACCGGCAGCTATCGTCAATGTTTCGGTTGACCTTTAAATCTTGATTTTTTGCTAAAGGTGTAAAACATTTCTAAAATGGGAGGGTCACCTGATCGATACCGGGGCAAGGTGAGTTAAATTATCCACGGTTCATTTGCCCCGTATGCCGTTTTGCTGATTATGGTGATTGAAAACATTTACATTACTTTGTGCCATACGACAAACGCTGATTCATGACCTGCGCATTTAGGCGAGGTGTCACACACGCTTTCTGATCGCATGCTCGCGCAGATTCGAGTAACGATTTTGTCGAATTGTAAAAAAAAAGTTGACGTGTCAGACAATGGTGAGAAACCATCGGTCAGTAGGAATGATTTGTATGGACACAATTGCACCTTTTCTTTCTTCAAAATCCTAACACCAGCCAATGTTGTTCACAAAAGCAGAAATTAATTTCGCCCTTTAGAACAACAAGTGATCGTTTTTTGCCGCTCATTTATCATTATTCAGTTTGCCAAATAGCATTGCATACGAGGGGTTGCCCACTCTCGATTTTAGTGTACAGCAGGTGTCCGGTGCCGGCACTCGCTGACACCAGGCGGCCAAGGTTGCCTCGTCTTACAACTTAAAAATCAACATGTTTTAGAAGCAGAACCGCCTAATTTATTAGTGGGTAACCCCTGGATTGAATAGCTCAGGGTACACACCTTTTCTACTTAAAAATGTGGAAACAAAAATGACAGAGAAACCTAAAGACAAATTACTCAAAGAAAAAAATGTATAAAAAAAAATTCCTAAGGTCACGTAATTTATTAGCCGGATATCGAAGTCCCATGAAAATGGTAAAGTCAGATACGAAGTTGAAGTCACAGTCCCCTCCCTGTTTGCCATGTCACCAGCTCCCGCGGTCCTGCTTCAATCGAAGCCTGATTAGAATGAGTGATCATTACAAAGCCAAATCAGAGATCCGTCTCCAACAATGCGGGTGATTTAAGGCGTTCAAAAGTCACCGTCCTCAGTACCGAACCCACTGTAGCAAACAACCACCGTAGCAGTACTGGAAACGAATTAATTTATTACGCGGTTCAGCCTTTATTTCAGAAGTACAAACTAACAAAACTAAAACATTTAAAATAAACTGGAAACTGCATCACAAACAATCTAAATAAGAGAACAAAGAGTCCCACACAAAAATTCTTACCGAAAATATAATTTCTTTTTAGAGGGGAATGTTGATCGAATATCGTGTTAGTGGAAATTTTCTTGTCAGTTATTTTATTTTGTTTATTTTCTCCTCTAGTCTGTTCTGTCTTTCTTCTTCTTTTTCTCCTTCCTTTCTCTGTCTTGGTTCGTTTCCTTCAAAACGTGTTGACATATTACGTCAACTACTGCGAAGTGCTTTTGTGATTATTTGTTTCAATTCCATTCGATCTTTTACATTCTCTTGCTGGTCAACACGATTTCTAGTAGGCTGGCCTATATTTTTTAATATAGGAGTCCCTCTTCCGTTTAATTCAGTTTCTGGACTTTTCCGTTTCGCTGCATGCTACTGCTTACACTTGTTTTCCTTTTCATCTTCTTTTAAAAGAGAAGATTCTGAATGGTTTCGTTAAATGCTCTCATCGAAATCTCTACACTTCCTTATTTTTGTTTTACTTACTATCTTGCGTTTTCGTAATTTATACAAGTATAGTAGACTGTGATCCTCGAGGAATTAATTAGCTAAATTGACGTTATTATGTTTACACTTACTTCATTTTTTGTCCAAGAACGTTACGTTATTAGCATCCTTTTTCACCTATTTATCTGTTGTAGTTTTAGTCTCCCTACTGGTTTCTCTTCCAGTCTGCTATGCAAACCCAGTACATCATGACCGAATATGAAGTGTCACCCTGACATCAGTTTGTTATATTCACTAATTTGTGTAAGTTCAGCTTAAGGTTAATAGTGTCTTTTGTCCAGCAGATGAGGTGCAGCTCACATATAAGGCTAAACATGTTGGGGGTATGCCGCGCAGCCAATCAGAATTCCAAGAATACACATCGATTTATTGCGGCTGCTGCATCATAAGGATAATGTTGGTAATAAGTTATTTACTACCTGTTTATGACAAAACACAAAGGAGTCTCAAAAGATATGAACGAAAATATTCAAGCACACCTCTTACTAGAAATAGCTTTTCAGGATAGAATGGTCAGGAATTAGTGTTTTTCAAAAATACTCTATTATTGCCTCCTCAAATTAGTGATTCTCTTGTTAGCGCTTGCCGACTCTGACCAGCTTCACGGCAAAATACTTGTTTTTTCTCGCGAAAAATTTAAAAGAAATGCTCGTCGTGGTTAAATGCTGAAAAATCATAGCAACCAACAGGCGCGGACTGGTGACAAAATCGGGTTTTGCAGCGCCTGCTCGCTGACTTTTCAAGACAAAACAAACTTATTGTCTGGCAACCCGAAAAAACTTTGGCTATCGCTAGAAAAACAAGAAATGAAATAAACAGATTCACAAGAATTATGTAAAGAAGTAGATTTCAGAGCTCAGTAGACCACGTAAGTCGTCATTGGGTGTGTGAAACCAGTTAAAAGCACGAGGGGTCCTTTAAACTAAACAAAATAACGAAGCCACACTCTTTACACAGATACGGATTCTGTCATTTCAGGAAAAAAAATCTTCTTGGAACATAACACAGATAAGGAAGAAATAAAACCAAACTGCTGTTCTCGCAACACTTTTGTTGGCGTAGCCGAACAAATGTTACTGCAACATTTCACGTTGCCCAGGCAACGTAGGTCTAGTTTCGTGTTCAGACGAGAGAAGAAACCGCCAGACAAACGAACCCCTATCATATTCCTGAACCTATGAACCAGATCTGTGCTGATGGTGGCTGGTACCCCTCTTATACCTGAATGCGAGGAGGTTGCCACCGCAGCATCACTGTGGGGCGAACGATATACACCCTAATATACGCCAACGATGGCTTTGGAGGAACTAAGGTCTAAGGAACATATTTTTTGACCACTGGCATAGAACTGTGAACAGGCCTCCTCACCGAAGAACTAGGATGCCATAACCTGCCAGGGCAGGAGGTTGGTACGGTCAAGCCCAACAAGACCAAAGGTTTCGATGGGATCCCAGAAATTTAATATTTGATCCAGACAATTAAATATTTTTACATTAGAAATTTGGAACAGATCAAGGCTTATGGTGGGGTTGAAACCACTTTCGAAACTTAGCAAAATAAACGTTTTTGTTTTAGATTTTAACTTGTTATATATTTCTTTTTGGTACTGTTTTAGTAGACTACTGTCCGATCCGCAGGGAAGACCCCCTCCAAAATTATTTCCTGGATTAGCACCTGGCCTATAGTCTGTGTCAAAAGATGACCCTTGCGTAAAGTTGAGTTGACTTATCCGTTTTGCATTGTTCTGTTTAACAAGTAGAAATTTGGCAGGCATATCAGGGACCCGACCATACTAACTTGGAAATAATCAGTTTCCCCATCCGACTACTTGGGGGGGGGAGCTGAGGGAGGGGAATCCGGAAAATTGAGTGGTGCGTAACTTTTGAACGGTGATCGGACTCGAATGAAACATTATAACTGAATAATAGACATGCCTCTGACCGGGTTTGACAGCTGGGGGGGGGGGAACCGGGGGGAGACCGAAAATCTTGTGAAACGGTCAGACTCAGGGATCGGAGTGGAACTTGCTGGGAAGAACAAGCATCTGCTCTAGATAAATGGTTTACACAATCGGACTGGATCCGGACACTTGGTAGGGGTGGTTGTGGAGCATTTCCCGGAATTCTGGTGATGGTGGTTATGGGGATTTTCACGACGAAACTTTGTTATATCAGGGACACGACCAAACTGACTTATGATAGTAATTTTCTCGATCCGATCGTGGAGGCAGGGGGAATCCAGCGTATTGAGTTGTAGCGTAACTTTGGAACGGGTAATCTGATTCCAGTGAAATTTAATAACTGAACAGAGGTTAGGTCTCTGATTTTCTTTCTATGTGACAACTGTTTTGGGGGGGGACTACCGAAAATACGAGACCTAATTAGACTAGTGAGATCGGGATGGGTCTTTGTGTGAAACAAATAAGTTCTCTCGATCGATCATTTACAGACCCGGATTGGATCCGGGCACTGTGGGAGGATTTGGCGGTGGGGCGGGTCCGGAACTCCGGTGATCGCGTTTTAAGGCATTTCCAGATGTGCTAGGACGATGAAACTTGGCTGGAGTACTGGAGAATCGACAATACTCGCTTAGAAATCGTCTATTCCCAAATACGACCATTCCTTAAAGTAGATATCTTAACCGCAAAGTAAAAATATGCATTTTAGCAAAATAAACATTTGATTTATCCCCATGGGTCCATGATCATTTCCTCAAGGGTTTTGCTTACAAATTAATTTATAGCTCCCTCAAAGTTTGCATCTTAACTGCGAAGTCAAGAAAGTACGTTTGATCAAACGATACGTTTTGGCCCATGATCATTTGCGCCACAGCGGTTTTGCTTAAAAATAGAGTTCAGTACCCTTAAAGTGCGCATCTTAACCGAAAAGTGAAATTAAAAAAATCTTTTGACCAAACGATGTATATTAATCGTCCCCAAGGGCCCATTATCGTTTCTGAAGGGTTTGCTTACAGGTTAATTTCCAGCGCTCTTAAAGTGCGCATCATTACAGCCAAGTGCAAAAATAAAATTCTTTTTACCAAACGATACATTCTCGTGATTTCTAAGGGCCTTGATCATTCTCATCTCATGGATTTTGCTTGCAAACTACCAGAAAAAAACCCACGAATTTGCAAATTCTTAATTGCATCCTCTGAACCAGCCTTGCAAGTTCCATATGAGCTTACAGCCCTTGTTTCATGCGTTATTGACACTTTCGCAGAAGAAAAAGGTTTCTGGTGTAATTTTTTCTGGCAAATGATCATGGTTTCTGGCATATAAAGAGAGGAGTTAATTTTAGGCAGAGACAGTGTATTTTGAGCAGGGTTGCGACGTGTCGCACGATAGTATGAATTGTCACTCTATTTTATTTTTGTCACTGTTGTAGAAGCCTACGTAGGACTACGGAGCCTACGAATTAAGTTATGTCATTTTTGCAGCAGCGATTCCGACAGAAAGGGAATATCATACATTTTTTCTAGAAAATAAAATTCCACTCCCAATTCACTCTCTGTTTCCGACCAAAAGTCACTCACCAAATTTTTCGATGTGGCAATCCTGACTTTGAGTCCCCCTATGAGCCGGGGTTACGATTCAGTCTTCACTAAAGGATGGACATGAGCGGTAGCTCTTTCTCCTGTCTCCTTGGTTATTTTTTTTTTGTCTCAACGGAATCAGCGTATTTAAAATTTATAGCACACCTAGCACTATTACTGTTTATGTTCCAATATCCAAAACTATCTGAATATTATAAAGCTAGCTTCTGCTTTTAACAAATTATCCACGGTTTTGGCTGTTTCAAGCCTTTTCCTAGGCCCAGACTTCTAATAAAATCTCGGCCAAATTCAGATAGCCGGTTTTACGCATCAGTAGCATGAGACGCGAACACTCGTCGGGAGCATAACGCGCATGGAACCTAGTGAATTGTGGCAAGTGCAAAGATTAGTGCAGTGTCGTTAGCGGGTTCAGCGTGTAACATACGAAATTCGGGTATCCGGGTGTAAGAACTACTGAATGCTGTTGCGGAAGTAGGTGGCATTGGCATTATAGGTGCGACAGGTGCTTTAACTGAAAAGCGCGCTTATTTTTACATCTTGGATTTGGATACTCTGAATTCTTTTTGAGTCTGCTAAGGGAGCTTTTATTTTTTTTCATCTTGAGCTGTAATAGTGACGTTCAGAATATGCACTGCTATCCAAAACAAGACATAATAATTTGAATTTCAACAAAAGCATGTATTTCAGTGGCTAGTGAAGCGAATGCAGATTCTAAGCTGCTGAAGAATGCCCGCTCTTGCGCGTGACCTTTGTTTTTCGGCAAACGTCTATCATTTTAGTTGATGCATATATCAAGCACAGAGATATAAGCAGGCACAGAGATACAGTGGTCAAATACTAAAGAAAAAGTTCATTCGATGAAATCGATTATCAGAATAGCCTAGCAACGGAGCCTATTTAAGTGAAGAAGTGATGGGTTATTAGACTGTTGATCTAAGCCCTTTTTGGTTAAAATTGGAGGTTCCATTAAAAATTAAGCCCGTATACCTTGTCTCATCTCCACGCAGAAGATTCAAATTGGAGACGAAAAAGAAGCGCGAAATTTCACATCCCATAAAAGGATCGCTCATTCACCCGTGAAATGTCCCTCATTATGAGAACGGTAATTTTGAAATAGTTGTTTTAATTTTCTCTCACACACACAACCGTACATGACAGGATAATTATTTTTCTCGACACTCCAACTAACTTGCTCACAGCCGAAGGGTCACATTTTTCTAAATGTGAGGTCCCAAGCTCAATTCGTCCTAATCTTAGATGGTTACGGACTGAAGCAAAGAGATTCGAATCTCACTCAATATGACCAGTTCAACTGGAAGTTAAGGGGTGGCAAGTCTGTGCTATTGACAGTATACCATAGAAAATGGAGTAGTCCTACCAAAGGGATCGTGCCTAAATGAACCACAGGTACGACGCTTTGGCAGCGATATTCGACCATTCTTGGCAAGGGTCCTCGTCAGGCTGTCAAACGTCAGGGAAGACATTGGGGAATGGAAGAAACGACCCTTGCCAGGAGGAATAAATCAAACTTTAAATACTTTTGCTCGGCAGCGGTCGACTCGTCGGCACATCGGGCTCTTTTTACAAGCAAGAAATCAAATTCTGCAAACATTTGTCGGGCAAAACGCAGAAGAAATCCAATTCTGTATGCTTTTGTCGGCACATCGGGTCATTTTGATACAGAATAAATTAAATTTGTATGCTTTTGAAAGGCGTGGGTCGACTCGACTCTTCTTGGCAAGAGTCCTCGTCCGACTGTCAAACGTCAGGGACGACATTGGGGAATGGAACAAACGACCCTTGCCGAGGAGGGCATAAATATCGCTGGCCCAACTAGCTAACGTTTCCGTTTTTATCGGTTATTTGAGTTTATGTTTCCCAGTCAACTTGGGCTCAAAAAGTATTTGAATGAACCATTCTACAAAATTATTTTAAATGTGGCTATAAAACTATACAACATATTTACAATTTTCATTTCAAACACTTTAAGTTTCTTCTTGGGTACCCTGTTAGTTTAAGTAACACAAAACAAATCACTAAATTCAAAGTCAAAGACCCGATGGCGACGCTTGAACTTGGTTAATTTTACGAAAAATCAGCAATAATTTTCCCGTTTCAGCGATCTCTTCCACTTAAAAACAACAGCTGATAGCTGATATGGCACTTGTAAGAACAGTTGGCATGTTTGTCAGATACATTTTGCAGTTGTCAAAGCTAGATCTCTCTTCCGACATGCCTTTCGTCAGAAGACGGGCTTGAATCTGAAATGGTTGTCCCACTCATTGACAACTGTTTCAGAATAGAAGTTTTGCCGTACTCTGATTCCAATTCGCGTATAACTCAATCGATGGTAGAAGCAATACTCTAGCCGTGACAATTCTGTGCCCGAACTGGTTTTGACCAAAGTAGTTGGAAGGGTTTTCACGAGATTTCGATGGCCCCCGTTCGAGCTCCGCACATCGTTATCGGAATTGGTCCGGACCTGAAACGGAAGTTCTGAGACATTAGCTCTTGCCATTTGCCAAGTTCTACTCACATCCGATAACCCATTAGAAAGTTTTTCTTGCCACTAGATTCCTGGATTCCATGTCTCTCCATCCCCCACGATGATCAAATCGGGGAAGTGACTATTTCCAAGTCAATGTGGTCCGGTCCCTGATCAGACTGCAAAGTTTCCTCGTCATAGATAATCTGAAGTACAACCCCAAGTCGTGACCACCGGCATTCCGGAAACCCCCTCCAGTCCACCCACAATGCCCCGGGACGGTCTTATTCTATCAATAGTGTATCTAGGATTTATGCTCACTGTCCCCATCAAGTTCCATCCCGATCCATCGGCTCTAAATGTTTCACGAGATTTCCGGTGCCCCCTCCAGCTCCCCCCCCAGTTATCGGATCCAGTCCAGACTTGAGACTGAGCATGATTTTGAGTCTTGTCAAGTTTCATCCGTATATGACCACCCGTTCCAAAGTTATAATGTCACTGGATTAAGGATTCTCATCCCTCCACTTCTACCACGATGAACGAATCGGGGTAGGGACTATTTCAAAAGTCAGTCGGACCGGTCCCTAATATGGGTGCCAAGTTTCGTCGTCTTGGCACATCTGGCAGTACCTTAACTCGCCATCACCAGAATTCCGAGAAACTCTCTCTAATTCCCCGACTGTGACACGATCCGGTCCTCTTTTGTCAAGAATGTATCTAGTGTCTACGCATGTTCTTCCAACCAAATCCCATTTTGATCCCTCGACTCTAAGCGTTTCCGAGATTTTCGGTGCTCCCCTCCAGCTTCCCCCCCCCCTGGTTATCAGATCCGGCCCGGACTTGAAACTTTCTAGAAGTACCCTAACTCGTGATCACCGGAATTCCGGGAAACCCCACTCCAAATCCCCCCACCATGACACGATCCGGTCCTGTTTTATCAATAATGTGTCTAGGGTTTATGCTTGTTCTTCCCTCCAATCCCAAACTCTAGACTCTAAGCGTTTCAGGAGATTTCCGGTGACCCCCTCCAGCTATCGGATCCGGTCCGGATCTGAAACCGAATATCTGAGACAATTGTTCAACACACTTGTCAAGTTTTATACATGTCCGATTACCCGTTCAAAAGTTATGCATACTACTAGTTTCCGAATTCCCATCCCTCAACTCCCCCCACGATGGCCGTATTTTTTTTTTTTTTTTTTTTTTTTTTTTCCCGCGTAGCTTCTTTTTCATTTTCCTTGCTTTAGATCGAACTAAACCAAGTGGCTACGTCTCCACCTCCAACTCAGTGACGTTAATACAAAATTTACCCTACAGTTTACCCTACTTTAACGTCACTTACATTTTCGTCTTAAACCTATTATCTTTTTATACTTTATCAACTCAAAACTTAACTTCTCTTTTCAAACTTTTCATTTTTCTATTAAATATTCTCAAATAAACTCACTCCCTCTTTCAAAAAAACACTTCCTCCATAAAGTCTAAATCTACCCTTTTTTATTTTTTAACAATTTTTTAACGATGGCCGTATCGGGGAAGTGATTATTTCGGAGTTAATCTGGTTGGGTCCCTGGTACGCTTGCCAAGTTTCATCGTCCTAGCTTATGTGGAAACGTTTCACGAGGTTTCCGGTGCCCCCCCCCCTCCAGCACCCCCCACTTATCCGATTCGATTCGGATTTGAAACTGAACATATGAGATAATTCTTCTTGACACTAGTCAAGTTTCATACATGTCCGATTACCCGTTCCGAAGTCAAATAGTTTCCGGATTCCCCATCCCCCACTCCCCCACGATAGCCGGAATGGGGAAGTGATTGTTTTCAAGTTATCTGATCGGGTTCCTTATACGCCTGCCAAGTTTCATCGTCCTTGCTTATGTGGAAGTGCCCAAACTAGCAAAACCGGGCAAACCGACAGACATTACGATCGCTATATGGCACTTGAGTAGTCTATGATCGTAGTCTATGATCAAGTGCCATAGAGAAACAGTACACTTTTGATTCTTTGTTATTTTTATTGTTTGGTTGCAATTTTAGGCTATAATTTTACGTTGTCATCTAGACTGTCTGCGATGTGGTTTGTCGTCTATGTTCTATATTTTCTCTTCGGTCCTCCTCTAGTACATTTCGAGATAACAGTTACACCGTACGAATGTTTCATATCTCTTCTCTATTTCTTCCTTGCTCGAAATTACTTCCTATTTAGGAGATGAATGCTTTTCATCTTATCATGGACCTCAACAGGGGGTGCAACAGCACGCAACGAAAGGTGAAGATTTAATTAGGATTGAGAAGTCCAGGTTTCGATAAGGAGTTTAAAGCAGGCCACAAAAAATGGTCTTTATACCACACACACAATGCTAGCCATCCCTACTGTCACAAAGAATGTTCAAAACCACTAAATACACAGTAAAACAATGAGCAAATTAAAAAAAACCCACCAAATTTCCTAGGTTTGAAATAACTCTGTCTCGACTAAATCTCAGCCGATTATCCCGTACAGCTGATTTGGCACGTAGGGAGCCAAGGGTCAAAATAATAATTTCCATCTAATGCTCCAACTGTTTATTACAAATCCAAATAAATTATAAAACCAAGACCAGTGTGGTACCTCTGAAGACACACAAAAATTGTCAGTTAGGTATTGTAATTCTTTGCTAATCAATCCTGGAAAATTCCGAATCTAGAAAAGAAGACGTTGTGCGTGGGTTTTTTTTCGAGCCAAAACAGCAACTCGGCAATCGAGTTACAATCTAAACAACCCCGTGGCATGCGATCACTAAGAGAAGGTAATCAGAATGTTTGGATTAGGGCTTTAAGGTACCATACGAGACAAGTATAGCAAATTCGGAGAAGACCCGCTAGTGTACAATAGGACAAAAGACGGAACCATGAAAAATGTGTAGTGTCATCTCTACTCAAATGTGGGCAACGGCGTCGTCCCGAGCCCTAAACGCACTCTTTAACGTAAACCTTACGTAGGTGAGACCGAAATACTTAGTGATTAACAACATTTAATCGAAAAGAAAAATATTTTAATGAAGACTGGTCTAAAAAAAATATTTTGTGTAAAAGTATGTATATATTCGGTTTTGCATCGCTTCAACAAAGCTGTAGACTTTTTTTCACGGGTAGCTCTGGGCCCCCTTAGACAGCGAGGGGGAAGCTGCCCAACCCCCCAAATGAGGCCATCGTGTAGTGTATGTATGGAGTAGTTAATGAAGTAAAAGTGGAATGGAATGGCTCCGTTTGGTTTGCATGACCCTTTTTGGCCCCTTTGTAGCGGAGGAAAAAATAAATAAATAAAGATCTACAAAAGATACATCCAAAGGGACAACTGTCCAGTCCCTCTGTCCTATTATAAGAACTGCTCGAGTGGAATCGAACCAGCTATACGTAGTCGGCGCACGGCCCTAGACTTCGACCACCCTGTCTGCCTTTTTTCGGGATGATAGGATTAGCATACCCCAAACCGAGTCGTGTATTAAACCGAAACATCTGTTTCTTCAACGAGTGACAAACAGCCGAATTACAGCTATAGATGATTGCGCGCATCTATATTTGGGAATCATGTATGTTTAATAGTAGATTTAATCTTTTTAATTAACCCGAAGAAGCAGGCGTCCGTGACCGGAAAGGTGTGCTTCGTGTTATGAGGACTCTAGCAGTTTGTTTTATTAAATACAAAACATGTACAAAGTAAATAACCCCTACAAAGCTCCATGGTCCGTTGCATGGGGGGGGGGGGGGGGGACCGAAAAAGTAACAAAATAAATGTGTCTTTTCAAACTCGAAACAAAAAAAAACATTTTCTACCGCCTCACCCTCAAAGTGCACGTCCAGTTTCACAACGATATCCCAAAATCACTAAATTTCTACAGTAAACGAAGAAAAACCTCTGAGCTATTTCGCCCCACTGAACATTACGATAAAAAAATTTCCCCGAAACTGGTAAGAAATAATGCATGAATCTTCTCGAAATTGGTAAGAAATAATGCATTTTTTTTCTATTAATTAATAAATACATAAGAGCAAGAAGACAGATGAAGCGTGTCTTCTCACCCATCCGACGAACTTCTAATAAACTTCAGAGATTCTTTTTACTTTTACAATATTCCGGTTTTTTCGGATTCCGAGCGAACTACTTGTCCGGCAAGAAAATAATACTCAGTATGGGTCCAAATAAGGAACCTCGGACCAATCGATCGTAGGCTGGCAGTGGGGACGACACTGGGATTATATTTAGAATTCTCTTCACGTTATAGTTATGTTCTTTCATTACTTTTCAAAAAGGAAAGTCTAATGCGAATATCCCGGTTGTGCTGGGGTTCATTCTTCAGGGTGTCTAATTGTAAGACAATAGAAAAAGATCATCTTGTCTGGTAGTGTATAAAGTTATATTAATAGTTCGTAGCTAATAAGGTCGTCGACATGGTCACTCCATACATAGGTTACTCTAGTTTCAAGTGAGCTCAGAAAGTCAAGAGAAAATGAATCCATTGCAGTTGCCTTGGCCACCATTTCAGCCAAGTCTAGGCTCCTAAAAACAACATCTAAAAAAGATCTCTTCACAGATTATCCTTTTCATTCTCAAAGGTATAGATTCGTGTTCTAAAATAAGGAATGTGCACAAATGTTCAATTTATTAATGAATGTCCCGTCATGTTGGCGAATTAAAAGCTTTTATTCTTCGAGGGTGAATGTGAGATACCCTTCATCATTAAATTTCTAAGATGAAACTTTTTCACATCTGAAAGATCCATATCCTCGCTGAATTAAATGCCTACTAATTAATGTGCACAGCGAGCCGCAAACCCTCTTACACATTTCGCCACGGCTGTTCATTAAAAAATGGGCGGCTTTGGAGTATTTATGTAAGAAACGAATATCCTTTCGTCGGATGATAAGGAACAGATCCTTCAAATTCCCTTCCCGCCCCCTGTCCCAAGTTATGCATAAGCTCATGTCACTGATGCTATGATAAGTCTTAAGCCTCCCCTTTTAGAATGGGAATTGTTTAGAATGTAAATTCGTAAGGATATAGAAGATTAACAGTATAATATTTTAACGGGAATGAACATGTAAAATATCTCCTCAAATACAGGTCTAGTCGTGTCTTCATGCTTGTGGAAGGAGGAAGTGCAGAAGGTTTTATGGAGGAGACCAGGGCCCTAAGGAATGCCAGGATGACCAGTGACCAGAGGCGCAACGTATGGAGGGGGGGGGGGGGCTCCCTCAATGCTGTCGGCCAGTCAGGAAAACAAGAGCTAGAAGCTTATACGGCACTTGCAAAACTGGGTGAGAGGATGAAAGTAGTAATTTGCGTTTGTATTGATCATTTGTAAGCAAAACCCTTGGGATAATAAGGATGACGGACCCTTGGAAATCACGAGAATGTATCGTTTGGTAAAAGTATTTTTACCATTTTTGCAATTGGCTGTGATTGGCCATCTGCACCCCGAACTGTTCACTGATGCCGCCGTTAGGCAGCGATACTCCATTTCCGTTCAGTATGTTTAATCTTTATACTGTCGTGACTCTTTATTATTGTATAAACTCATGTTCATGACTCATCCGGCGAGAATGAGTCATCTTCTTCCGCGCTTCTTTTCCGGGCCTCGACCGGGGGGACCGTTTTTACTTAAAGGTTGTTTATTTTGTAAGTACAGTTCATACCAGAGAACAAAACCTTTTGTTTACTTACGGACCTTAGGTCATTATTATGAGTCTTGTACAAAGCTCCTTAGAGTGGGCTGGCCTGCAGGGCCTAGTGTATGATGGGTGGTTTATAGCCTATTGTGGTTCGGTACGCAAACCTTAGTGTGAATCGGCCGGTGGAATCAATAATGAACCCGTGAAGTCTGCACGTGCAGTAGGCCACCAGACGCCCTAGGCTATCCTGACTCCGATGACTGTATCTAAGGCCTACTACACACCCCTCGCCATAACATCAGGTTGAAAGTGCTTCTTCACATACAAATACAGTCGTCGTAATAATGGTTTCAGAAGTTGGATTGTGGATTTCCCCCCAGATCATCGTCGTAACAATGGTGATAAGAGTTTGATTTTGAATTTTCCCCGCAGCATCATCATACCACCGGTTTAAGAGTTGATTTCGGATTTTTTTTTTCGCACCATTGTTGTAAGAACACCATTGAATGAAAAATTTTGAATTGCGGAATAAATAATTTAAGAAAGTTTGCGCAGCTTCTATATTTATTTATTTATTTATGATCATGAGTGGTTAAATAAAATTGGACAGTTTAGTAGAAGCCTCGGGATCAAGAAATTACAAAATAAAATTTTGGAATTTTTTTTTCGAAGAACGTAAACTAAAAGTTTTGGATTTTTTTCGAAGAATGTAAACTAAATTTTTTGGGAATTTGTTTGTTTTGCTTGTTAGTTGGGATATGTTAGTTGGAAGTTTAATAGTAAGAATGGGGGATTTTCATAGGATTTTAGGGGGATAATAACTTTAAAATTAGATTTATTTACGCTATTACGCTTTTTTACTTTGATTTACGCTTTAAGTGCGCTAGTAATCCATCTGCAATCAAAACCCTTGAGGCAAAAATGATCCTGTTACCTTCAGGATCATGAATATACTATCACTATCAAAGAATATAGACTATATGCTTTGGTCAAAAGTATTTTTTTTTACTTTTCGGTTAAGATACGCACTTTACGGGTGCTAGAAATTCATTCTAAGCAAAACCCTTAAGGCAAAAATGTTCATGAGCTCATGGGGATTATGAAAATGAAGATTTTGCTTAAAATTATTTTTTGTACTTTGCGGTTAAGATGAGTACTTTAAGGAATGGTCGGATCTGGGAAGTGACAATTTCTAAACCAATCTTGTCAAGTCTCTAATGTTCAAGCCAAGTTTCATAGTCCTAGCACATTAGTACCTAAAATACCTCAAGATTCCGGATCCCGCCTCCCTCCACTCCCCCCACTATAGTCAAATCTGATAAACGACTATTCTAAGTTAAAATTGTCAAATCCCTGATATGCCGGCCAAGTTTCATCGTCCTCGCACATATGTCAGCGTCTTAACTCGGGATTGAGTCCAAAACAGACGATAGAACTGATGGCCTTCCAGGTCTCCCAAAATGAAAAGTAAATCTTTGAAGCTTCTCATGTTCTAATGTGTGATAGAGTTATCAGCGTACACTGATGCTTTTGACGACAATTTCTAAACCAATCTTGTCAAGTCTCTAATGTTCAAGCCAAGTTTCATCATCCTAGCACGTCTGTAAGTACCTTAAACCGTGATCACCGGAATTCCGGACCCCACCCCTTCCAACTCGACCCACAGTGCTCGGATCGGGTCCGGTCCTGTCAACTATTCAACAAGGGTTTGTGCTTGCTGTTCCCACCCAGTTTTATCCCGATCCGTCCACCCTGAACATGTCACACGATTTACGGTTCCCTTCCTCCACCTCCCCCCATAGTCACCAGATCCATTCCGGACTTGAAGTGTAACATCTCGAGACACGAGCTCGTTCCACATATCAAGCTTCATTAAAATCCGATTCCATGTTCAAAAGTTTACATACGCCAATTTTCCGGATTCCCTCTCCCTCCACTTCCCCCACGGTGGTCGGATTTGGGAAGTGACTATTTCCAAGTTAGTTTGGTCGGGTCCCTAACATACATGCCAAGTTTCATCGTCCTAGCAGTTCTGGAAGTACCATAACTGGAGAACAGTGGCCTAACAGACCGACCGAAAAGTGATCGGTATATGGCACTTGTGCGAAGCTGCAAGTGCCATACAAAATGAATCGGCACGAAGCGCCAAAACGTCGTCGACTTCTCTCATATACAAATTTAAGGTCATTTTTTCGTGAATCAGTCAATTTGTCTTAAAAACAGTACCCTAGTTTGTTTTATTACAAACAGAAAAAAGTATATAGGTAGATACTTTGTCCCCCCCCCCCACAAGTAACGCCTCTGGCGGTGACCATCCTCAATTCTGTCGGTTTTGACTTCTGAATTAGATCGATATTAGTGGACAAGGGGACTAGTGATATTACCAGTCGATAGAAATGATTATAACGAGCACAA
Source organism: Branchinecta sandiegonensis (assembly GCA_030848855.1). Taxonomy (NCBI): domain Eukaryota; kingdom Metazoa; phylum Arthropoda; class Branchiopoda; order Anostraca; family Branchinectidae; genus Branchinecta; species Branchinecta sandiegonensis. The sequence goes on along the minus strand of JAUPMV010000001.1, from coordinate 24,387,715 downwards.
TGGTACCTTTCTTTCCGTGTAATCAACACCATTCATAAAACACTGAGACAGAATCAAATCTTCATTCCAAGGTATCCATGCTCTTAATGTGAGCTCCCGTCGGAGGTGAAACAAGGTACTAAGCATTCCGAGCAGATAGAGTGGAAAGAAAAGAATCTATAGGCGGATTCTCGCCGTTCCCCGAGGACTCCACTTGAGGAGTCCCCGCGTTTTTGTTTGTCCCGGGGACTCACTCCCCGTATTCTCGCGAGTCCCCACGGCTGGGGAACGCTCCGATCATCATCACCACCATCAAAAAGGACTCCCTTTCAGATTTGGAGGGGGATGAATCTTTGCTGGTGTTGGTGCAATCGTCAACTGCATTTTTTTTTTGGAACAAAATCCATTTTAGAAGCATTGCCCGTGTTCTCGTTGTTTTCCGTAGGCGGAGTCCGCGTGGAGTGACTCCCTCTATTCTCGCCGTTCCCTTCGATTCCCCGAGGAGTCCTCGGGGAAAGGCGAGAATACGCCTTATGCAACTAAGTACATAAACTATCTCAATTAAAGACAGCAGACCGTGTACTCTCTGAACCAGCCGCATTTTCAGGCTACTCTACACCATTTAGTAGGATTGATCATGTTCAATTACGTCTTTTCTCCTTGAACTTATAGCTTTGTCTAAAAAACCTTACCTTATGGTACTGATGTCTTACCACTCTTACCAATATTACTAATGCTACCTACTTCCATAATCTCACCATCCGGGTTTCCACCCGGTGATCCGGATTTCATCCGAGACATTCTACCCCCCCCCCCCCCCCCACTTGAAAGAGCCATCGTACCTGTAATGCCAATGCAACCTATTCCCATAGTCGTTCCGTCCTCCTTAAACCCAGAGACTTGAATCTAATACTGTATATTGTACCCCCCCCCCCCCTCTACGCCATTTCACTGGTTTTTACGCTTAACTTATTTTGCTGTTTTCGATCGCGTTTCGATGTTTCTCGATCGCAAAAAAGGCAATGTGAATTTTTCTCTGTTTTTGCTAGAAGTCAAAGGTCCTGGAGAAAGACTTAAAACAGCCAAAGCCGAGGGTAAGCTGTTAAAAGGAGACCCGGGTTGAGCGTGTTGAACTGTTCTCGAATACTCAAACATAAACAGTAAATAGTGCGAGGTATGCTTTAACTACACCTCACTAATTTTGTCACTTGCCTAGTTTCGCTACCTTCGGTGCGTATCATGCTGTCGATTGCTGACTCTTCCGTTTTGAGTAGCCTAAGTTTTTACAGGTATACTTTTTATTTTTATTCATATACAAGCTAAAAGATTTTCTTTCTCTGATTTTCTTGTTAAAGCACAACTCTTACTAGAAATGGTCTTCTCACGATGAAACTGCTCAGAAATATCAGTTTCGAAAATATTGTTACTTGCCACGAAAAATTACCGGTTTTCTTGTTTCGACCCTATCCAGCCTTTATGCTCTCCGACGCGGCGTCTGGACGCAAAACATTGAAAACTGAACGCGCCCTCGATAAAAAGTTTGAAAATCAAGCAATACAAAAGAAGTCCGAAACAGAAGATAGACGTGATGGCCTTCCAGGTCTACCAAAATGAAAAACAAATCTTTTGAAGCTTCTCATGTTCTAATGTGTGACAGAGTTATCGGCGGACACTGATGCTTTCGGCGAAGCTTGCGTTGCGTGACTAGCAAAATTTGGCACGACCAAAAAGCGCTAATAAGTCGTAGGCATAAAAAGCAAAGAATGGCTAAATGCGAGGATTTCAGAAGATTGTGATTACATAAGGGTGCTCCGATAATATGAGAGGCAGAACTAGCAAGAGGGGTCCTTTAAGATCTATTATGAGCTTCCCATCTGGGAAACTCATAACAGATGGGGCTAAATGGGAGGGCCCTTCCCCCCCCCCCCCCTGGGAGGACCCCACGGTCCTCGTTTGAACTGACGACTAGGAAAGGGGTGATCTAGACCTTACAAATGCCAGGATGCATCAGACTGAACACTTTAAATCTGAGATGTTTGTGCAATCGCAATTTTTGAATCTATCTTAAGTTTAAGAGCCATTGCACAGCGTTGCCAGCTATTCACTGAAAATCATTTGAATTGACTGAAGATGGATTTTGCCAAGGAGTTTTCGAAACTGTTGGTCATTTTAGCCAAGATGAAAAAGAAAACAAATCAATAATATGCAAAGTTACGAACCACAATTAGCGGTTACCGTACGATAATGAAGAATATAGCACACCGTTTCACGGGAGGGGGGGGGGGGGGCTGAACCTTTTGAGGATTCTTTAAGAAGCTTGAGTGGTCTTTGAACGAATTCTAGAAAAATTTGATTACGGCAATGAATATAGCTTACCGTTTCATGCGCGTGTGTGTGTATGGGGGGGGGGGGGGGGTTGTCCTTCCTTTTCATCCCTGTCGTAACCTATTTGAAGAAAATAAAATAAAAAAAACACTTTGGTGTGGGGCTATGCCACCGTTACCCCCCCCCCCCCTACCCCCAAAAACAAAAGAGTATAAGATATACAACATCCGTTAACGACAATGACATGGAGACTAGGACCAGTTTCGAATAGCGAATCTTGTGGGCTTATCCAGTTAAAGCTCTTGAAAAAAACTCGGTATAGCAGTTTGTCGATCATCCCTTAGCAATCCATCACTTGGACAAGTCGAGACCGACCCAGATAACTTGGTTCATGGGAATACCAGAGTATGCAAACTCAAAGCTGAATGTTTGCATTAGGTGGCATGCATAGACTCGATCAATCCTATGAATCCCAACATTCATAAACACGTATCTCTCATTCCCTGACAACTGCAATGCCTTCGATGAGGTCTCAGGAGGTTGCGACTTTTCCCCAAGGCTACTCTGCAGTAGCCTATTAATATTACTGGAGTTCATTTCCCATATATACACTAGTGAATGACAGGTTTTATTTACCTATTTTAAACACAAAGGTGTTACAGATGGAGTGTAAAGAAAAAAAGAGGACTAGCCTAACAAACAGAGAATAAGAGTGTTAATCCATTTAGAATTACATATAAAAAATGTGTGCTATCAGGTTCGAACTGTATTTGAAGAATATTTTTTCTTTAATTCATAACTCATATTTATTGCTTTTATTCGTGTCTTTTATTGCTTTTTTTATTCTGTATTACTCCGCTGTATCGACGAAGAGGGTCACAAATAAAAATAAAATTTGGGGCGACCCTAAGCAGATATCAAAATAATCTGACATGTCAGCCTACAATTTGAAAAAGGAACAGAACAATATAAAAAAACACACATTGGATACAATTTTTTCTTTCCCTTTTATCCTGTGTAAATATGGTGCTTGTTAGTTTACGTTAACATGCGTAATATTAATTTGAACAGTTACTTTAAATAGTGCAGTTTTGGGCCAAATGGTAGAATGAAGATCCAAATTACCCATTCAGGTATTTTCCGAGGCCCTTAATTACCTACCTCGACCGACTGGTAGTTGACTGAAGTCACAGGAAGTGCATGAAAATGGCAAAGTTCGAACTCAACAAACGTTCAAATAAGTATACCTCTACTCTAGTTCTGTCAGTTCATGGCTGGGATGTGTGTAATAATAATTAATAAAAAGTAATAAATCACTCTCGCTGAAATAACATCCCTCTCCCTAAGATAAGAGAACTTTTAGATAGCATACCTGATGACACCCCTTCTTACTATTCATGATTCAATCCTTTCCATTTGGGCTCAACAGTAAACCAAGCGTGTAGGCGAAACCCATTTCATTCCTCCCCTTTTTAGGAAGTCAACCCATTACTAAAGAATATAAAATACGACCGGGGCGTTATAGACTGTCAAAGTTCGCAAAATTTGTGAAATCTTATCACGTACAAGACGACCGACGACATTCAGCCTAGGTCACGTAAGAAGAAAATTTTGTTTGCTCTGTGGGAATGTTGGAACCTGCAGAATTCGGATAGAGGTCAAACCCAGTGAGCCGGCATCCCGAGCGAACAAAGAAGCGAAAACAGTAACGGATTGCAGGTACCATTCAACGAAAACGCTATAAAATTGACAAAAGTCAACGGCTCCATTTGTGTCCCGGGTGGAGGATCAGTAAAAACAGACACTTGCTCAGCTCATGCCAGGGGAGGCCCGCGCTTCTTACTTAAAGCACCACTACGAGTGTTTATATTATAGTGTTTTAAAATAGTCTGCTTTCAACACATTACCAACGACATTGGCTGTTTTAAGACTTTGACCAGGCCGTTGACTTCTGACAGGAAAAAGCTTACATAGGCTAACCATTTTTTTTAACGAATGAGCTTAACAAGCATCGACATATTATTTTTTGTAACATATATTGTTTTATTTATCCTCGCGATATTTACAATAAAGTTATTCATTCATTCAATTTACGAATTTTATTCTCCGCAGTGCTTGTTTGATGTACAGTAGAGGTATGCTTATGTGAACGTTTGTTGACTTTGGACTTTGCCATTTTCATGCACTTGTTGTGACTAAAGTCAACTATGAGTTAGCCAAAGTAGGTAACTAAGGGCCTCTGAAAACACCTGAAAAGGTATTTTGGATCTTCATTCTACCATTCAGCCCAAAATTGCACTGTTAACATTTAAGTAACTATTCAGATTAACATACCTCTACTGTATTTGTAGTTTAGTGTCAAAAATTAAAAAAAAACTTGAACTTGAACTCCCAAACCATCGTTGGGAGCATGTTACGTATCGAAAAATGCAAAACATGGCAAGTTTGAAAATCTGGAGTTGTCTTGAAGGGGCTTAGTATATGCCGTACTAAACTAGGGTCCCCGGGCTTAAGAGTGGATGGAAGGATCACAGAACTAGGTTGAATTGGCATTATTGGTAAGACGTGCCCTTTAAATAATATTAGAGAAAAAAAGGTAGCGTCTAGGTCGGGTCATTTCCGAGCAGTTACTCTCTTGTTGGGCACCACTGGACAAGCATCCGTGGGCACCGAACACTTACTGTACAGCCAATTTGGGAGTGAGTAACCCTCGGCCATCTCCAGAGCTGTGGGTAGGTTATGATGACGACATGATATTACACTGTCAATGCGAGTGTATATCGTTGGTGGTATGTGGATATGCTAGTGGAAGCCTTGGAGGAGGAGCTCTGTCCGTCATAATAGCAGTCGGTTGGGTGAGTGTGCGCATTTGTTCGTTTACCCGGCTGAAAATCGAAATAAAAGCTTCGCTGAAAAGTCAAATTGTACTACGAGAAAACGAAATTAAAGTCATTATACAAATTCGAGCTTTTTAATCTCCCCTTTATCTTTAGTTGCCGTAGAAACAAAGACAGGATATTAGGCATAAGCAAATCCAACTGTGCATCACACGAGTAAGGAAGAAAATGAAAATGAAATAATACTTTTGAAAATTTTCTTGCGGAACGCATCAACTGTTTATAATGTGATATCTTAAGCTCATAAATGCAGTATTGTTAATTATATGCATAGATCAGTTATTATGTTCAAGAAAGAAACTCAGAATGCAAATAATAATGGGCGTTCTTCAGGTGGCCGGATAAGAATCCGGCAACCTGAAGGAAGTGAGTGGAGTCTCATCATTGTTATTTTCATAAAACTTTGGTGGAACAGAAAGTAGTAACGAAATAAAATAGTTATTTAAGGCGCAAACTATCAGTTACGGAAGGGACGGTGCCTCAAGTTAAAATTTCTCTGGCATAATATGGACAGGATTGACACAATGAAACTCCTCACAATGACGGGCCTGTTCCAATCTAAAGAGAGCCAAATATACGCCGAATATCTAAGAAAACGAGAAGTGGGTCTACATTCGGAACATAAATCCGTCTCCAAACCAAAAGCTGACAAGAGGAAAGATTCATGGAATCTGTTTATTTGTCCCACGTTGCGAAGTAGGGAGCTGCGAGGGAGAAATAATCGCCTACTAAGCCAAGTAGTAAGTAAGTAAGTAAGTAATTTATTTATGACCCGCCATTTTGAAAAGGCGGAGTAAATGACGAAAATAAAGAAAATAAACAAAACACATATATACACACAGAAAAAGACACTTAATTTTTAATCTTCGGTCAGGAAGCAGTGGAAGACATCGTGTGCTGGTTGGGCCTTGTTGTCCATGAGTTTTGAAAGTGATGACGAAACATCCAAAAGGGTAACACTTGCGTCTTGAATTTTGAATTTCTCCGTCAATGTATGGTTATGACATAATTTCGACAAGTGGAGCAGGTGCTTTGCATATTTAAAATAACATAGAAGCGATCTAACTTTTCAACTACATGGAATATCCTTTATCTAACAACGCATAAAGCGCTCAATTCAGCACCTCCCTTAATACGGAATAATATGATATCATATTAACTTATAACCTGCTTACCTGCAAAAATAAGAAAAAAGGCAACAAAGCACAGCTTAACACGATTGCATGACCCAATAAACTGGACATTCAACTATAAGGCAGAATTTACATTTCGAAACCTATCTGAAGGGTCACCCAAGGATGATGTCAAATAAACATTTTTTTCTGGATAAAATAGCACCGTTAGAAGACTGGTTTTGTTGAAGTTTGTACAAAAATTCTTTGTACCGTTGTATTTCTAAGTTATGGATATGGCCGTTGGCTTTTTCAGTTCATCTATACAGACGTATACGTACACTGCAAATAAATATATATACTTTTACAACACCCACAGACTGAGGGATTTCGCGGTTCTTGAACTTACAAGAGGAATCTGTCCTAGATAGTTTGTCCAAATTAAGAAAACATTAAATCGTGACATAATTAAACTATTCCAGCAATCTGGCTGGGTGTTCTATTGCCAGCCTCTGAAAGCGTCTTAGTTTCCTAAAAAAAAATGTTATTCAGTCTTCATTCAGTACAAACTGACAAAAATCTCCATCTTGCATTCATTCGAACAACAAATAACTCATACTCTCGTCCATACTTCCACAGGACAAAAGTACGAACTTAAAACGTTTTTTTTATTCCGTGTGTATTTTCTAAGGAGGCAGACTAAATCAGCCCTTATTTCTATTAAATATTTAAAGTCACCACCCCTAAAATTAACTTTTCACCCCACGTCTGCTATACATTTATAGGTCGGACAGCTTACTTAAACGATACAGAGGATTCAGTGAAGGTTGGCTTGGCTCCATCTGTTACCAAGATAAGTATAAGCTATAGACGACATCCAGTGACAATCTTATCCATATCGTGCGAACCAAACACATAATTGTTCTAGGACAATATCCCTAGCATACTATAATCTCCCGATTCCAAATCACGGCTATTTGTTCTCCCGGAGAGGACAGGATCATTATGGAAGGAGAGGAGCCTCATTTGGAAAAGGCAGGAAGTAAATCATAGAGAAGGCAACAATGAAACGAAATGTGATAAAGAGGAGGGCAAAGAAATACCTCAGTCCATCTTTATCAAAATGCTCCAGTTCCAGAAAAAAACACAGAAAAGAATGCAAAAGAAGAAAATTCAGTTAGGAGTCCGGGCAGAATAACAAACGATCGTGAAATTACTAAACGTCCGGGGTGCTGCGATCTACTTCTGCTGTTTCAAATTTCACTCGCTTTGGCCATGACCGGGTCTAGACAGTCAGAAACTATAGAATCTAGAACGAACAGAGGAAAAAGCGGTATAGGTGACCTACCCCCCTGCAAAAACCTCCCGGTACCAAACCCCCTGCCCCCCCCCCTCCCTGCAAATATGTATAAGAAATCAGAAAATCTTCTTAAAAACTGCAGTCTGACTGCGAGCACTCAAGGATTCTCCCTACACACGCGAGTAAAATGTAAACTTGTAACGACGGCAAGGTCGCCGCTCCCGGCTATATATAGGCTATTTTTCATTAAAAAAATATAAATATTTTATATGACTATTGAACGTGTGTGGTGGTGGTGGGGGGGGGGGGCTGGCCGGAGGGTTTGGTACCGGTTTTGCTAGTGTTTTTTGTCGGGCGGGGGGGGTATGACTGGGGGCTGGCTGGAACCCAGGAAAAAGATCCCGAAAAAGGACTTCTGTCGTATTTAAAGTCCATATCAAACCCTGGACAATACCCCAGCCAATCTTCAGCTTCTGCTTGACACAAACTCTTTTCTAGCCACCGCCAACCACGCCGGTCTGAACTCAGATCATGTGAGGATTTAAAAGTCAAACTGACTCCCTTATAAAGCTACTGCGCTGAATAGGACCCCTGAACCAACATCGGGGTCGTACACGTTTTTGTCAATTTGAATCTTTAAGGACATATTGTACATTCGATAGTAATTCCTTCTACTTCAGTAGTATTTCTGTCCATTGACGTTTCCACAGATTCTACAATTGATAAGTGTACCCTATCTCCTCTTTTATCATTACAATTATTATTATCTTTACGTAACATAGACAAGATAAGATAAGATTTGATTCGCGCTAAGAGAAAACGGTCATGGCAAATACATGTACAAAAAAAACACCAATAACTCCTATAGGCACCTATCCCTATGGGCTAGGGCTACCCTGAGGAACGTCACCAGCTGTTTTATACTTCCAAAACAGTTGTTCCCCATTACACCACACATCCATTCTTCATCCATTCCCCTTCCATTCACTCCAAAAATTTGTAACCTAAGTTCACTCAGACTTTCGCATTGACACAATAAATGTTTTAAATTCTCATCCATGCTACCACACATCCGACATGAATAAGGACCGGACCAGGCTCCCGATCATTGTTCCCTAGAAGCCCATTGGTCAAAAGACCGGTTATGCAAATTCTGCCAAGTTTGTCATCCATGCCAAGGGACATGAAACGAAGCAAAAACAGCAGAAGCCTTGTATAAAATTTTGTAAGCATAGCTAAGTTTTATAGTCGTCAACTATCTCAGAGCATCTCAGCAGAAACATATCGTTGGGCGAGATTTTCTTTAAAAACATTACGCTACTATCCCTGGGGGTAACTATTTCCTTTTCTCATTTCAAGCATGACACGTTCTTGTCCTACATGGGAACCAGTTTCGAGCAAGAAAGGATATAAAAAAAGGGCGCAAACGTTGAGTGTCAAAGAGTGGATCAAGTTCAGGTACCGAAGAAATCGCAGAACGATCGCCAAATGAGCTCAATCATCAATGGCCTAACTGTCAATTACTTTATCTGTCCTGTTATTGTGTTAAGCTAGTCCAGTTACCAGATGATAGGCTGCTCAAACGTGCGTATTCAGAAATGTTACAAGAAAAGAGAGATCGTGGCCGTTTCAAGTCATTTCTTGTGTAAGTATTAACATGTTCTAGTCAGTGTCATTCACAAGTATCACACAGTATTATTTCTTTTCTTGTCAGGCTCTCCAGTTTTTATAAATGACAACCAATTTCGAGCAATAAAAGTGACAAAAAAAAGTGCACAAGCGTTCAGACCTTTGAGTGGGAAAGAGTGAATCAAGTCCAAAAAAAATCGCATAAAGATTGACATATACGCTCATTCATCAATTACCGAACTGTTCAATTAATGTCAATTGGTTACAGCATCGGTATTTAGAGCCGAAGGTTATGGGTTCAAACTCCACTCGAGGAGCATTTTTATCTTTCAGTTCACTACTACTATTGTTTAGAAGGTATTCAGAATATTGAATATATATATGCAAAATAGCCGCTAAACTTGTAAAAATCGAATGTAAGTAGAATGATGGATCTTAAACCAAAACTTGAACAAGAAATGCATGTTCTAAAATTCGTAAAGAAACCGAACATTTCCATAAACGGTTAAACGAGCATGCCAAGACGCAAAAGTACTTTAGGAGTAAGTTAAGAATTGAGCTAACAGGCACCACAAAAAGTAGATACAGAATATCCGGCGAGAATTTATGCGCAAATTATGTTTGTTTTGACCATGTTTGAAAGTGTTTTTGCAAAGAAATCTGCAGGTGATTATACAAAACTGATTGCCAGAACATCTAAACGAACTATCGGGTTATTTTAGGTCCAAATAGTAAGACTGAGTTTCTGTGTAATATAGGATGATAATCTTGGTTATTCGCGGATGCACGATACCCTAAATGTTATATTTGTTAGAAACATGGGTCATCACAAGAAAACTGGGGGTTCAATCTCCCAAAGGATCTAGCTTCTTTCTAGGGAATGGGAAGGGGGAACCTGTATTTTCTTCTAGTAACTTTTTGGTTTATTACCATGTCGGTCTACAAGGTCTACGTTGTTTCTTTCCTCTCGTTTATACTCCAACCTTTAATGGGTTATAAGGCTTACTTGCTTACTTACTTGCTATGTTTGCTACCTTTCACATTGGAATTTCCACAACAGCTAGCAACCTAAATTTACCACTATTTAAAGACGATAAAAACTGAAGTCGATGAAGATTTGAATCAATATATTCCCCCTAACTAATTTTGAGGATCTCAATAATTACAATGGTCCAAACCCTAACTATGATTGATTACTCCGTAATTATAGCCGTCTGCCAGCGTCTTAGTTTTTATTTCCCTGCAGTAATTTGAAGATTGCACTTGACGATTTGTAAATATCTTTGTTACTTTTTTTCTGGGTTTCGAAGTTTTAATTGCTTTCGTCACGAACGGATCTGCTATTAAAATAGCTTACTAGAAAAATGACGTACGACACTGATAATTGAAGATGAGCAGGGGTTTTCGATCTTGATTTTGCAGAGCCGAGTGCACTCTTTCGTATTTTGCAGTTTTATTTCTTAAAAGTATCAATTATAATTTTTGCTCTAGCTTAAACGTAATTTTCGATCGTTACGTATGCAGATCGTGTGACTTCAGACTTTTTTAATTTACGATGAACAGAATGCAATAAAAAAAATACTGCCACCGAGAAGAACCCTACACGTGAATTGGTGGCGCATCCATGTGTTGCGTAATACGGCACAAACAGACTACATATTATATTACACACACTAACCGACAACAATAATATTTTAATCTAAAAAATAAATAAACGTCTAGAGACATATTTTCAAGTAAAAACTTCTTGTAATATTTTTGGATGATTTGCACTGTAAGAGCAACACTGGTTTTGTCCCGTTTTTTTTTGTTTTTCCTATGGAAAGTGGTGAGGGTCTAACCTGTGCGGTTTTTACGGAGAGTGTGGACCTTGGGCCGGATTGAGAAAATGACATTACATTTCGGAAAGCTCCGTAGAACTCTTGCCTGGGGCCAAAAAGGTCGGTTTTTGGCCAGAGCCTCAAGCCAGAGCCTACGATGTGCGAAGTGAAGTGGAGTTGTTTGGCCAATGTCAGAGCGGAGTGTCTGAAGTTGTAAGACCAAGCTTTCGTTTCATTAAACATTCATTAAACTTTCGAGTGGAAAGATCCTTTCTAGCAGGCAAGCAGGCAGGCACCAGTTTCAAACTGAAGGTGGACTCAAATCTGTAACTGACAAACATGTGCGACGGTTCCCCGGCCCCACATCCAATTTATCTTCTTTGAGGGATAAACAGAAAAAAATTGCTGAAATTAAAAAGTAGCATTTTTCCAAGGGTCCGAAAATGCTGCCATCCACTGTTTCTAAAAAGTTCTTTTCGTGATTTCATGTGGCATTCAATGGTATCAGATGTACCTGTTAAGCTTTAAAAGTTTTTCATTGATAAAGAAATTAGACCTTATCCTTTGCTCCTTAGTGGTGATATTAGAAAGTTGGCCTACGGCAAAAAAGTCAACTTTTTAACTAATACAGATGTAATTTTTTTTTTCAACGGCAATTGACAGACTGGTCAAAGTATATGCCCCCCCGTTATTTTTATTACAAAAATTCATTCATGAGATACACCAGTCTGAAAATCTCAAGGGGTTGACAACTTCAGTAGAAAGGTACACATTGAAACCAAAAATAGGCCGATCCCGATTGTTAGACATGTAGGGTACTTGTAAGCAAAAATCGGCTGTTAGACCAAAGTCATCTTCGGCGATGAGGGATTAGCAACTTTTGCTAGTTGTGTACCTATTATTTGTTTCCGGTGGACTTGATGTCTATCCAGGGAGAGGGACTTGTAAGTAAGAATCGGTTGCTAGAGGGGGTTCATGAGGGGCAAAGTTTGTTACCACAGTAACCTAGAATTAAGTGTTTACGCAACGGGTACAAATGATAATGTAAAACATTAAGGTACTTTCGTAATAATTAATAGTGTCATCTATGGTAGTTTGATCCTGAAAAGTTACAGATAACTTTATAAAACCAACTAGATAACATGAGATAGTGTTCCAAGTTTTCATCCGTCACGATGTCTACGGTTGAAAAGGATAAAGTTCGACTAGCTGCAAAGTCAATTTAGTCCCTTCTTCCGATATTCTTTTGTTGTTGTTCTTTCAACTAATAATTAAGGAACAGTCTTTACATACATAGTAATAGTCTTTGATCATGTGAATGTGATTACTGATTGTGTTCTTCTTGGAACATACCTCTTTGAGAGCTTCGATGGGTTGAAAACTACAGCAATTAACCGATAGCGAAGAAACAAAACCAAGGTGTTGCTCTCGCAACACTTTAGTCGGCGAAGCCGAACAAAGGTTGCCGCAACTAGAGGCCCTAAACTGAAGGATCGAAAGGGAAGCTAAGACGACTAAGATGGACGCAGCTTTCGTAAAGCTCATATATGTCCGACCGATCCCGCGAGCGGGAGCATCCATCTTAAAGTTCCCTAAGGTTGTTGAACCTACTTGCTAAAAGCAACCGTCGACCCAAATTTGTCGCTAGAAGAGATGCCACAGAGTAACATAGCTCGAAGAGAACATCCGCCAATACCGGGTGAGGACGATTTTAATAATTACATATATGTAGGCTCTATACACATATATTATAAGTATACATGTTAAAGATTATAAACTGGTATGTATATAGAACGATTAATAATTGGTGCTAACAGTAATACTTGGTATCGAGTTTATATCCCGGGATAACTACGACTATTGGGGAAGCTAATCTTAGACCTGTTCAGGCTAAGCTTAACTCACCCCACACATAGGCTTGAGTAGACAATTAAGGGCAGCCCGTTTTGTCTTAGGGTCGAAAACGGTTCGACAAGAAAAAGGATAGATTGCTCATATCGCAATTAAAATTCAGCTGAATTTTATACACAGTATCTGCCAACTCGAGAGCCTAACTAAGAGTGAAAAAAGGATGACTCTAAAGTTAGTGACGTCAACCAAATATAGAACAACTAAATAATTATTAATTGAATAATAAGTAATTATTAATAATGAATACTGTACAGCTACTTATTGGCCATTCATCACATCCTTTTGGGTCTCTATTCGGTCCAAAGTGCGAACAAGGGATAATGTAATAGGATTACGGAATTCTAGAATAGTGGTGAATGTGAAACACTATCGGTTGACCGTATCTTTAATCTGATGTGAGATTCAAGTTCAGCACATAAAACTACATCAGAAATGTGTTTCCCTTGATGTAAACACTAAGGCTTAAGGAAAATAAGAAATTCAGCTGAAAAATAAAAAATTAAATGGAAAATCCTAAAAATCAAGAATTTTGCACCCCGCTAGGTTTCTCAACTTTTGACATTGTTATACAGTTTTTTTTCTACAAGATGGTGCAAAAACCATTTTTGCTGCAATTTGTTTACGGTCAAACCTTACATTGACTGTACTATAAGTGGTCCAGTCCTCCATGGTCGGCACATACATGTCGCAGTGGGGAAATCTCGCCAAATACGGGGAATTTGATTTTTGAAAAGAACTGGAATTTCGACATGAAGAAAAGACAGTGATTGATTTCTCTAATTAACTCAGGCGACGTGGGCCATAATCCGATTCCATTGACGCTTTCAGAGGGAATCCAATTCCGTCCGGTTCTCAGACACGGAAAAAATCGACTAGAACTTTGAAAGACATCCTAGAATGCCTTCCTTTTTCTACACAGACCGAATTCAGGTAGCCGATCTCGACACTATTTCATTTCAGCAACGTTTTCAGCCACGTGCACACATCAATCCGATAAAGTTTCAAGTATGGCGCATGCGAAACTGATGTCACCAAATATTCCTTCAGCCCAAGCTGACTGCGAATCATATTTAATAGCTCAGCCTTATTTTAAAAGAGCCATCTTTCGGCCCTTCTTGACACGGGTCGTCTTCAGGCTCAAGCTGGAAAATTAACTTGCGGAAAAACAAGGAAAGATTCCAGCTTAAGTATCTGACTTTGTGAACTTCTTCGTGAAAATTACTTTGAGTTGAAGCTGGTGCTGCGATTTTACTTTGGATACGGCTGCTGTTTTAACATGCTGCTGGTTAACATCAAAGTATTTTTCTGCACTTAGCAGTTCATGTGTGCTGATTGTCCTGAGGCTTTGTCAAGCCAGTGAGTTACAGATTTAACATCCAAGTATTTTTCTGCACTTAGCAGTACATGTGAACTAAGCTACACTAATACAAACCTTGACGTGTTTCATGTTGTTTTGCAGGTTTGCAGAAAATCCTAAGCCACATTCTGTCACAGGCTGGTATTCAGATGTTCTTTTAGATGAAAAATCACTGTGAAGATTAGCTCAATTCCAAACAAATGAAAAATAGGGGAAGGACGTGGTTTCAAGAGAGGAATCACTCAGTGATTGAATGGAAAAAGGAATGCGCCTACTTTGTTTTTTTCTATACAGTAATTGCTCCTGCAGAGATGAAAACTGCAGACTAACTTGTGCTTGAAAGTGCTTGAAAAACATGCTGACGATGATCACTACAAGAAAACAAATGATCTCACTAATAAATGGTGAATGCAAACCTACTGTTGGCTTTTTACAAATATTCTGCCGCACATGGAGTCAAAGTTCAGTGACGTGAGTTGGACCTCTAGCCTCCTATTGGAGCATGTGAGGAAGCCTACATCAGATGAACCCCTTCTTTTCTCTGTTATTTTCTCAAGTGTTGTTGAACAATCACACTTCTAATAAGCCTTGAAAGCCCTAGTTGGGAAGCAAGATGCTAAGGCACATTCTATCCTTGGTTATGTGGAAGTTGTCAGAAGGGTCTGCAACTTCAGTGTGAGACCACGAAAAGACTTCCATGCCAACCAGACTTCTGTGCAGAAGTAATGTATTTCTGAACTTTGAAGTTGGTAATACAATTGCTATTGGTATGTATCCATATTTGAGTGAATTACATTTTTTTTTCAGTGATCGTATTCATTCTAGCTTTGTTCCTACCTGTAATGCTTATCCTTTTTCTTAAAACCTCATTTGTATCTTACTTTTTCAGTAAAATCCTCTTGCCCCCATTGACACAGCTTACTGAGCAAATGTTCACACCAACAGGAGCTGATAGCCCATTTGGTACTTGTAAGGGTAATTAACGTGTATTTCCGCCAAAGGTCTTACAGTCCAGGCATATAAATGCAATATCTGGGACATGTGCTCTCGCCAACTAATCAGCTCCATCTGGATCGGATCACGCGTTCGACTGTTATGCATATCACAAGATATGCAGGAACCCCCTCCGAATCCCCCCAAAGTTCCCGGATCCGGTCCGAATCTGCGAATGTACACGTGTGTGACTGTCCTGCCCGCAAACAGCCTCCGGGCTAGTCTCAGTGAGCTACAGATTTCCAATGCCCCCCCCCCCCCTCTTGCAACTCCCAAATAGTCGCCTGATCCGTTCGGAGTTCTGCATGGCACAAGAGTTCTACGTCATGTGCCCCTATTACCCTTTAAATCTCACTGGAATCCGATCACCGGCTCGCAACGTACATGGTTCACAAGATCTTGAATTCCACCTTCCTCGGGAAAATAAGGTTTCGTTGAGTATATATTGAAACAATGCATAAAACGGATACGTTAGCCACTATGCTTGGGCAGCGATTTTCGTCCGTTCTTGGCGCACCCGCAATTATTTATTGCAGGTTCGTTCCTTCCCCAACGTTGTCCCTGAAGTTCGACAGCCTGAGGAGGACCCTTGCCAAGAAGGTCCGCAATATCACTGCCACGGCATCGTAGCTGACGTTTCCGTTTTATGCATTGTTTTAATATATGTTTCCCAGTCAGCTTGGACTCGAGGAGCAGACCTCAATGAGCATTGTTAGCAACGAAACTCCAGCCTGCATGGAGCGATCAAAACAGATCCTGTGAAGATTGTTAAGTATCTAAATTATAAATAGATAAAACAATATCTCGAATACATTTTGTCATTTTCGAATACATTTGAGTCATTATCGAATACATTTGAGTCATTCTCGAAGACACACGTTCTCGGAACTGATAAAGAAAATTCAAAATCTCGAATACATTTTTGTAATTCTCGAGTACATTTTTCGCATTCTCGAGGACATTTTTTGTATTCTCGAATACATTTTATGATTCTCGAATACGTTTGCGCATTCTCGAAGCGCAATTTCCCGTAACCGATTCAGAAAATTCGTAATCTCTAAAACATTTTGTGATTCTCGTATACATTTTGCGCATTCTCGAATGCATTTTTCGTATTCTCAAAGACATTTTTTGCATTCTCGAAGACGCACTTTGCCGGGACAGATTCAGAAAATTCGTAATCTCGAACAAATTTTGTGATTCTTGGATACATTTTGCGCATTCTCCGATTTATTTTTCGTGTTCTCGAAGAAATAATTTGCCGGAATGGATTTTGGAAAGTAAAATTCTCGAATACATTTTTTGTCATTCTCGAATACTTTCATGTCATTCTCGAGTACCTAATTTCAGTTTTAATGTCAAATACTTTTTACAAATTCTCGAATACTTTTCATCTTTTCTCGAATACTTTTTCTAGTTTCTCGGAGACTTAAAAACAATCTCGAAGACTTTCCATGAACTCTTGAATACAAACACCGATTTCTCGAAGACATTTGAGGGATTTTCGAATACATTTCGGGGATTCTCGAATATATTTTCGACTCAAATCCATTCCAAACGTCGGGTCGTTGAGACAGTGGAGATTTGTTCTCTACCGTGATGTCGAGCGCTGTAGCAGCTTTCGGCTCTCGGGTTTCGGCTCATAACTCGTGAACCAGAGCATGTATCAAGTTCAAAGTTCGTATATTTGTGCGTGTTGTGGTCTAGTTGTGCCTTTGGGGGTCCCAACTCCCCCACCCACCCGATTCAGGGTCAATTTGCCCATTGATTAGAGTTCATAACCAGTGGACAATGACAGATATGAAGTTGAAAGCTGGTACAACTGTACGTACTGGAGTCTAGTTGTACTTAGTAAGGGTCCCACCCCCACAAACACCAGGTTCAAGGGCAATTGGGCCCAGATTGCAAGTTGAAACTTGGTACAAGTGTTGGCGCTGGGGTCTAGTTGTGCTTTTTGGGCCTTCCCCCCCACCCCACACAGCTAGTTCACGGGAAATTGAGCCCACATAGTGGAGTTCATAACTCGTGAACCATGACATGCATCAATTTGAAACTTGGTATTATTGTTGGGACTGAGATCCAGTTGTACTTTTTGTGGTCCCAAATCCCCACACTCACCCGGTTCTGGGGCAATCGGGTCCAAATTGCCCCGTGGGTAAGATCTAAACTTTACCACGGCTGGAGCTAGAATGACGAGCTTTCCTGTACCTATATCCTCCGGCTACGAAGAAAACCTTGAGACTGCACCTCCCCCACCCTCCCCGTTCATGGGCAACTGGGCCCGGATTGCCCGTGATTTGAGATTTTGGTAGCCGTTACGGGGTATCAAAATTTAAAACTGATATACTGGATGATATTGGGGTCTAGTATAAAGCTACCCCCCCCCACACACACACACACGCACGCCTTCACCATTCCTCGGTTTCAGGGGCAACTGTGCCAACAATGACCGGTACCAAGTAGAAACTTGGAACGATTGTTGTCGTTGCGGTCCAGATGTGTACGTTACTTTTTAGGAGGAGGGGGGTCCTGCCTCGAACATCCGGGCATTTCAGACACTACTAGGCGCAGATTCCCCGGTGACTAATTTGCGAAACATAGACCACAATTAGAGATACGACAATGAAATTCCATTTCTTTACGGTTTCTAGGCTCTTGAATATACTTTCGGAGTTTCACCTCCCCCACCCTTCCCGTTCTTTTGCAACTGGGCCCAGAATGCCCATGTGTTAAGTTCGTGAATGAGGACATTAATGAAATTAAAATCTCGTCTACTTGTACAGAGCACTTTTCGCAAGGTATTGCGTTTGTTTGATTTCATGTTTCACAAAGGGTTTGAGGTGACAATTATTCACGACATGTGTTTTCGCGTTAAGAAGGGATAAAATGGGATCTGAAACTTTATGACTTCGACATTAGTTAGTGTGTTTGAAAAAGGTACAAACGAAACACATTTCAAGATCGAAGAAAGTAAAGCCAGTAGTGTATTGGAACAAGCTGACGAAGCAAAACTGGAAAGACAAGGATGGACAATACTGTGATTGGAGACCGAACGGGAAGGGATTGTGTTCTCGCGTGGAAGGTGTCAGATGAGACACACTTTGAAAATTTAAAGCACAATGGACACTTCTAATGCTTTACTTTAGGCGTATTCTCGCCGTTCCCCGAGGACTCCTCGGGGGATCGAAGAGAACGGCGAGAATAGAGGGAGTCACTCCACGCGGACTCCGCGCACAGAAACAGCGAGAATACGGGGAATGCTTCTAAAATGGATTTTGTTCGAAAAATGAATATGCAGCTAAAAAAATTAGTCGAGATCCACTTTATTTTTGGTTTTCTTTATTCTGATTCTTTTTAATTAATTTACATAGCACCCACAACAGCAAAAATTGATTCCCCTCCGAATTTGAAAGGGAGTCCTTTTTGATGATGGTGATGATAATTGGAGCATTCCCCTTTCGTGGGGACTCGCGAGAATACGGGGAGTGAGTCCCCGGGACAAACAAAAACGCGGGGACTCCTCAAGTGGAGTCCTCGGGGAACGGCGAGAATACGCCTTTTCTATTAAATGCTTCACAAATAAACATTTCCGACTTCCTTTTGAAGGCGCTACGAAGATCGGCCGTTTTCTTGTTATCCCTTGTCTTTACCTCTCTGGCGTTTCGGAGATCCAAATCTTAGGAGCTGAGATTTCGTGGCAGGAAATTCAAAAACTCCCAGCAATGCTTGATAGAAAAGGATATATTTGAGATGTCACCAAAGACAAGCCGCGGATGCAGTTTACCTGATTGTTCTTGTGTTTCATCAGAAGTTCCATGTCTTAAAGTGACTATTAAAAAAGTTTCTTTGTGGAATAGTCTTGTGAAGCTTGATTAGCTTGCTTTATAAAATGTACCAGAATAAGCCTTTAAAAAATAACATAGCTACAAAAATCATTCAAAAACAAATAAGCTATTCAAATCTGAATTATACAAGCTGATTTATGATATATTTCAAGAAACATCACTTTTATCTTTGTCCAAACTAGTAAATTGAGCATGTACTGGACCAAAAATTACGCTCTGAAATATCACAGAGAGGAAACTGTTGAAAAAGCTGCTGATCTAGGGGGTAAGCATTGTTCCTGGGTTGTTACAGAGTGGGATTGGGGTAGTTTGATGTGCCCATTGAACTTTAAGACTTTGACATTAGGGTGTTCGAGCAAGGTAGCAAAAGTGTATTGGAACAAACTTACAGTACTCATAGCGAGCATAACTGATTGTATGAGAGATGGCCAGAGACGTGTTTGGAGATCCTTTGAGAGCTCGACTGTTGGTTTTACTGATAACTAATATTAAACGTTACGGGAAGGGAGAAATCTAATTCAGTTCAATTCAATCTTTTACACTCCACGTCTGAGCGCTCGCGCACTTGTTTCAGTTCACTGCTACTATTGCATGCCAAGCGTCAAATTTTGCAACTGAAATTTGCACCTGACTGGAAAATCGGACTGTGTGTTTGCGCATGCACCGCAAGATGTCTCTCCTACATCGGACTTAAATTACTGTCACCGAATTCGGAGATTTTTATTCCGAGTTCGGGCAGATATCTGGACCAAAATCGGACCGAATCTATACGGATATCATTGTAAAAATTCTCTCCTACATCCCACTTTAGTTACCGTTCTGTGAATCACCAAATTCCGAGATTTTTATTCCAAGTTCGGACCGAAATTTTGACGAAAATTGGACTGTGTTTGTGCACACTGCCTACCTTACAGCCAAAGAATGCGGTTTCATGGCAGGTTCACAACTTTTATTCATTTCACACTCCGTGGCATAGTTTTTGGGGATAAAGTATCTGAGGAGAAGAATACAGTTTTTGTTTTGTTCTGTATTTGCTCTGATGTTTTCTGTGCATTTACCTCTAAAACAACCAGAAGTACCAACAAAACTCTTTATCGCTTGTTATTTATTCTTTCTTATCATCTTCTAATAAAATAACCACGACTCAAACACAACAATCAGAATTAAAGGAAAAGCGCTTACTCAGTCATCAACCTTCAAACTTCCTACAACAGTGCTTGTTTAGAGGTGCAAACAGTCAGAAACAAGAATTTTCTAGAACGACTTAGTTCATTTTTACTGAAGTTCAAAGTACATTAAAAACATATAATTAGGTTAATATCTTCTTCGTTATATTCAAACACGATTTAGTTCGTTTATTTTAAAGTCTATTTTAAAATTTAAATATATTAAACATATAACGCTTGACATAGACCTGCACCTACACACTTACACACACACATATTTACCTCGTCGGACAATCAGAAGTGCCCGCAAATTTATTTCCCCTTCTTAGCCCTCATCAGCATGTTTACTTACCCCCCGCTATGTCAGAACGATTGTGCTACCGCCAGTTTTGAGTTACACACGCGCCCGTTACACAGAGGATTTGAGATAATTGATAAAATGATTGCAATAACATCCTCTCTAATCAATTGTGCTAAGAGGTTATTTACTGGAAAAATTATTATTGTGCAGTCTATCAAAACTGAATGATGAATGGTTTGCGATGCTCAAAAGGGGTTGGGACTATTTTTCTAGAGGGTTATTGTGTTGCGCTGGAATCGTAAATAAGGAGAGAGTTTGGTTTATCCTGAATTTGGCAAGAAAGCATAGGAGCTGTCTGGTGAAGATAGCGAAAAAAAAACAAAAAAAAGTGAAAGCAAAAAACCGTGCCGTTCACTAACAGGGACAAAGCAAAGATCGTGACAGTCAAAACCGCGCCATAAAAAGAATAGCGTCGGTCAACAACGTGAAGCAAAACCGAAAACAGCGTCTGGGCAAAAACCACAACGGTTAAACCGCGAAAGCAAAGACCACACCATTCACAACGGACACAGGGCAAAAACCGCGAAGGTCAACACCGAACCATAAAAAAAACAGCGACGGTCAAAACCGCGAAAGCACAGACCGCACCATACAAAAACGGCGACAGGGAAAAAACTACGAAGGTTAAAACGGCACCATGAATAAAGCAGCGACGGTCAAACCCTGACAGCAACCGCGCACTGCAAACAGCGACAGGGTAAAAACCGCGAAAGCAAAACCGCGCCACACAAAAACAGCGTCTGGTCAAAACCGAGACTGACGAAGTGCTAGTAGTCTCATGTCATTAGACTCGTGAGACGCAGGAACAGAGCAAAATAACATTAGGGAGTAGCGCCAAGACTTGAAAAAAGTGACACATTCGAATAGCAGCGACACTAGCACCATTAGCGATAGCGAACGTCCTTACTTAAACTCAATCTGTCGTGCACCAGCGCTGGCTCGAATAACTTCATGTTCTGAACACTGCAAAAAAAAATACAACCTCCCCTGATTCCTCGATGTATTCAGACCGCATCTTAGCTTTACTAGAAATTCCTAAATCAGCAATTTTGTCTCGCTTCAATGCCACAAACGTAGTGGGCGGCGCTATGAGTATAGCCCGTCTGCGAAGCAAGGAAAGCATAGGTTTTGACGCTACTCCCTAGTGTTATTTTGCATTGCGCAAAAATTACGACTAAAGGAGCGTAGCTTAGCTTTTCATTAGAGGATTTAAGGGAGAGCTGTAACCAGTGAAATGAGTTAATACAGGCGAGGTATTTCTTTAGTAACTGACTCGGGTTCTGAAGGGTAAAGTTTCTGAATGGGGGTCCATGAAGCTGAAATACAGATTATTATAAAGAAGTCCGGGTTTGAACCTGGTTTGAAGACGTACTTTAAGATGAAATTCCTGGCCGATGCAATATTGTAGTTTAATTCACATTTTGATTTGGTATACACAGTGACATGCAATTTACTATAAATGATGAAGTTTTGTCAGTGTGTAGCTGCGATTTGTAACTATTTTTAGAAACGTTCTTTGTTCTACCAAAACTCTAGATAAACTGAAAACAACCCTACCTTAGTTCCTCCTGTGCCGCCAGAGGCACCCAGGGCATCCAGAAAGAGCCTCCAGTCGTCCCTCATATGTGCTGCTGCCCAGACGTCTTCCCACTGGGGTTGGACTATCGAATTAAAGTCTTTTAGCGGGTATAAGTATTAGTAGTATAAGTACTATCATGATGTTAAGAAAAACACTATCGCAAAATCAAACAATAAAAATATAATAGCCGAAACCAAACCCTTGGATTTCTAGAAATCTCGGTTTGCCGATCATTACTTTTAAACGGGAAATCCGTTACACAAATTTCCCGACTTCAGTGCCTGAAGTGAAAGACAGCGAAGAATGGACAGTTCGAGAAAATACTAGCAAAGCAAAAGGCAAGCTTTTGATTGGATTCGATTACCCTTCTGAGAATCACTAATAAACCTACACAAAGGAAGTAAAACCAGCTCAAGGAAGCAGAAATCAAAACGTACAACAATATATCAACCAGCAAGTTTCAGAAGAAGAATAAAACCGTGATAAGTAAGTAAGTAAGTAAGTAATTTATTTGTAACCCACAATTCGAAAAAGCGGAGTAAACGGAAGAAAATAAATAAAACACATAAAGACACAGAAAAAGACACTAATTTTCAATCTTCGGCCAGGAAGCAGTGGAGAAGATCGTGCGCTGGTTGGGCTCTGTTGTCAATGATTTTTTATAGCGACGAAGAAACATTCAAAAGGGTAACACTTGCATCTTGAATTTTGAACTTCTCCGTCAATGTACGGTTATGCCATAATTTGGAGCAGGTGCTTTGCATATTTAAAATAACATGATCTCATCTTTTTAACCTCCTTCTTTCGCAGAACATGAGTGACACCAGAACGAAATAGTATAGAATGAGCGGTGCTGTACAATTTTCCCAAAGCTTTACGATTATAGCGCCCCCGGTTGGGGACGATGCGCCCATAGGCGGTACGGATAGCGGTTATCGGCAAATATAGTTCTCCGCTATCTGTCAATTTGACCCATTGCCATGCGAGTTGACATCCAATACTGATTTTTGCAACAACTTTTGCTCAATGTCGTCGCGTCGTGAACTTTCAGACAAAGTGATGGATCGTCTCATTTCCAAAAATGACGCTCTGGGTACAAATGCTTCCACAAATTTTCGCCCGTGGCGCATTCCATAAAGTTTCTATTAAGTCGAACGGCGCGTCCTTCTAACGAGGGGCCTAGATGGGGGCCACAGAAAGGGAGTTGTTGCGATAATTTTGAGCCCTTGGGGCAGGGAACAGAGAATTCTGACAGGAATCCTTAAACTAGGTTCACACGGTCCGTTAATATTCGCTTTAAAGTTTCACTGAAAAGCCAATTTATTTTTGTATCATTTAGTTGAATTCACTAAATTATTTGGATTCTGCTAAGAGGTTTTTTTTTGTTTTCCACTATGTGCTCTAGTGGTGACGTTCAGAATATCTACGGCCGTCCCCACAACGCAAATTCTACTATGCGCGGAAAACTTGAATCTCAATACAAACGCGGCTTTTCAGTGGCTAGTGATCAGCTCGCTGCAGGTAGCTCACTGCGTGATACTTTCTCGTTAATCGATTTCATCAAACATACAACAAAGGGACACGCGCACAGAGGTACCACAAATCCGACAGAGAAAGTCCACCATCTGAAAATCGATTATTCGTGAATCGCGGAGCAACGAAATAACGCATTTTCTTCGGGTGTACAAGACTACAGTGAATGAATGATAAGTAACTGGACTGTCCTATCTCAGCCTTTTTCGGTTAAATTTTAACCATCTTGTTCCTCAAATATAATGCTTCATACAGACATTTTGAGAATTCCACAGTTAAATTTGGCCTCCAGGATACGGGGAAACAAAACCAGACCGCTACGACAGAACTGCTCCCACCAAATGTTAAAACGTCTGACACTTAGGCAGGAAGTAATACCAAATTTTCCGTGTCTTACAAAGAAGGCAAAGTTATGTATCCGTCGGAAAATCATTGTTCCTCTTCAAACCTTTTCTCACTAAAAGAGTGGCAGATTATTTGAACAGAAACGGAACCAAATTCTCAAAAGCGACGGGAATGCTCAGAAAGATCATGCGAACAGTTTACAGCGGACACAAAAATTCCATTTACATGTAAACCATACTGTACAGCACGTGACACTCGGCTTGAAGGATTACTTATCCCCCCCCCCCCCACCCACTATTTGCTGTTTATGTTCCAGTATTTTAATTAGTCAAATAATTCTAAACCAGGCTCTGCTTTTAAGAAACTACGCACTGCTTTAGCTGTTTTAAGACCTTATCAAAGCCCGGTGGCTTCTAGCGAAAACAGGGACACATTTTAACAACCGTTTGGCAAACAACCGTCAACAGCATCATAGGTAGGTAGGACTAAGAAGGAAATATTTGGGAAAGTTTAGAGTGCTCCGTGGTCCTTACTTCTGTCCGATGTGTGGTAAAATGAACGAATGTATTTTCCATTTAATGTGTGAGTGTCAGGAGTTAAAAGACCTGAGGAAAGAAATATTTGGGGAAATGATTCGGGGGGAGGAAAGGTTTAAACAAATTTTGAAAAGTAGAAGTTTTAGAGATATCAGAAATTTGGGAAGATTCCTAAAGGTAGCCATGATTCACAGGGAAAGTTTTTTGTAAATAGTGGTTGAGGTTATGGTTTTGTTTTTGTGTTGTTTTGTTGTTTCCATGGCCCGAAGTGCTTTTCCGGAAATAAATCTTATCTTATCTTATCTTATACGAATCGAAGGTAGAGAAACAAGACAAGTCAGGAAATCAGTGAGATGTCGTTGAGGCGGGTCAGAATGTACCGTATGTAATCCGGGTCATCGGGATTAAGAATGGCTGGAACGATAATGGAAGTATGTTGCATTAGTATTATAGCTAAGACAGGCATTCGTATTATAGCTATAACGGATAGATGCGAAACTTCGCTACATTTTTATGGCACTTGCCTTCCGACCAAGTACCACATACTGATGACTTTTCCGTTGGTCCGGTGGTCGTGAGTTAGGGTACTTCCAGATGAGCTAGGACGATGAAACTTGGCAGGCGTATCAGGGACCCGACCAAACTGACTTGAGAATAGTGGTTTTCCCGATCCGACCACCGTGGGTGAAGTGAAAGGAGGGGGAATCCGGAACATTGAGGCATGCGTAACTTTCGAACGGGTAATCGGATATGAATGAAACTTGAAAAGTGGAAAGAACACTGTCTCACATGTCTCGTCTTATGTCCGGACAGGATCTGACAACTGTGGGGAGAGTTGGAGGGGGGTACCGGAAATATTGCGACACGCTTAAGAGTGGGGGGATCGGGATGAAATTTGATGGGCAGAACAATCACAGATGGAGGGTGTGGGGGGGGGGGGAAGAGGCAGGGGAAAACCGGGGTCTTGATGCAAGAATAACTTTCGAACGTGGCATATCGGACACACTTAAGATTTGACAGTTGGAAAGAACTCTGGTCACGGATGTCCCATTCGTCTCCGGACCGGATCCGATATCTCTGCGGGAGGGATTGGAGGGGGGCCCGAAATGTCGGGACAGGCTAAGATTGAAGGATCGGGATGAAGCTTGGTGAGAAGAACAAAGACAAGTTGTAAATACATTTTTGATAGAAACGGGGCAGATTGTCGAACTGTGGGGGAGTTATAGGGGTTTGCCCGGAATTCCGATGATGGTGAGTTAAGGTACTTACAGATGTACTTGGACAATGAGATTCGGCAGACGTATTAGGGACCTGATCAGATAAGACTTGTGGAAGCAGCCATTTTCCCGATCCGGCCATCTTCGGGGGAGTGGACGGATTTGGAATTGGGACTACTAGAATTTGTGTCACGTACAGTTTTTAAACGGCTGGTCGGATCCGAAGGTAATTTGATAGTTTAAAAGAGGAGTGTTTCTGATCTACCGATACACTTTTTTAATACCCAAGGGCCCATTTTACCTCAAGTATATGCTTGCAAATGAGATTCTAACCTGCGTATCTTAACTGTGAAGTGAAAAAAAAATACTTTTTACCAAAAAATACACTTTCATGATTATCAAGGGCCCAAGATCCTTTTTGCCTCAAGGGTTTTGCTTACAAATGACTTTCCAGCATACTTAAAACGTCAATCTTACCGCAAAGTTGAAAACACTTTTTAAGAACGATACAATTACAAGATCCCCAACGGCCCATGATCATCTGTGCCCCAGGTATTTTGCTCACAAATTCAGTTTTAGCCCCCTCAAAGTGCGCATCTCAGCTGCAAAATGTAAAAATAAAATACGTTCGAGCAAATGATACACTTTCATTACGCAAGGGTACATGGTACATCTTTTGTGTACCAGTGCTTTTGCTTACAAAATGGATTCCTCCTATCCCCCTTTGAAACTGCAAAGTGCATGGCATATTTTTGACTAAACTATACACTTTCACGAATCCATAAGGCCCATAATCGTCTGTGCCTCAAGACAGCGCAAATCTTAGCTGATATCTTTAGCTACTCCGTAAGCTTGCAAGTGCCCATATCAGCTTACAGCTCTTGTTTTATACTCCATATCCAAATGTCATCACGTTACAAAAGTAAGTAGTCTAAGTATTTTATTTGTAACCCGCCATTTTTAAAAAGCAGAGTAAGTGAAAGAAAAAAAAACACATAAAATAGCCTACATATTAAAAAGCTAAATTATCAATCTTTCAATTTTCAACCTTTCAACTGAGAACATAAACTCGAAAATCTAAAAGCACAACTCTTACTAGAAATGAGCTTTTCCCAAAGAAATATACCAGAAAAAAACGATTCTCGAAAACACAATTACTTTCCACCTGAAAATGGCGATTTTCTTGTTAGAGCTTGTCGACTCTATCCAGCCTTCCTGCTCTCCGAAGCGGCGGCTGAGCGCAAAACGTTTGAAAACTGAACGCGCCGTGGTTAAAAAGTTGTAAAACTAAGCAAATAAAAGAAGTCAAAATGAGAAGATTATCACATATCATATGTGAAAGAGTTGTTAGCGGGACATTTAAGATTCCGGCAAACTTTGCGTTGTCTGACGGGCAAAACTCGGCACAACCGAAAAAGCGCTAAAAGTTCTTATGCACAAAACGAAACAATGGAGAAAGGTGGGAATTTTAGAAGCTTATACTTACACAAGGTAGCTAGGTATATTATAAAAGGCAGAATAAGCAAGAGGGGTCCTGAAAGAATCGACAAAAATGTGAAGCAATATAAAATGACTCAAGACAAACGACTCGTCGCTAAACAAGAGCTGTAAGCTCATATGGCACTTGCATGTGTCAAGATGATTTGATTGATCAAAAGTAAGTTTCGACTTTGCGGTTGAGATGCGCGCTATAAGGGAGCTGGAACTTCATTTGTAAGCAAAACCCTTGAGGCAAAACTGCTAATGGGCTGATGGGCATCACGAAAATGCATATATTGCTTAAAAGTATTTTTTTTTTACTTTGCGGTCAAGATTGGTACTTTAAGGAATAATCGGATTTGGGAAGTAGCAATTTCTAAGCAAATGTTGTTGAGTCTCCAATATTCCAGCGAAGTTTCATCGTCCTAGCACATCTGGAAGTACCTTAACGCGCGATCACCGGAATCCCAGACCCCCCTCCCCCTCCTCCAACTCCACCCACAATAACCGGAGCCAATCCGGTTCTGTAAATGATTAATCCAGAGCATCTGTTTGTCATTCCCACGAAGTTCGATCCAGATCACACCAGTCTAAGCGGGTCAAGTATTTTCCGCCCTCCCCCCGATAATTGCCGGATTCGGTCCGGAAATGAAAAAGGTCACAAGAGAAAAATGTCCTCTATTTAATTATTAAATTTCACTCGAATCCGATCACCCATTCCAAAATTACGCATGACTGAAAATTTCGGATTCCCCTCCCTCCACTCCCCCCACCATTATCTGATCGACAAAATTTCCCTCCCCCTTGGCTACCGAATCCGGTCAAGACTTTAAACGGGACATTACAGATATATATTCTGTTCAGTTATGAAGTTTCATTACAATCCGATCATCCGTTCGAAAGTTACACACTTCTCAATTTCCCGGATTCCCCTGCGGATTCCCCTCCCTCCACTCCCCCACCATTATCTGATCGACAATATTTTTATTTTGAAGTCAGTTTGATTGGGTCCCTGATATGCCTGCCAAGTTTCATCGTGAAAATCCAAAAAACCACCATCACACGAATTCCGGGACCCCCCCCCCCCCCCCATAAGTGTCCGGATCCAGTACAATGGTCTAAAGGACTTATCTAGAGCAGATGCTTGTTCTTTCCAGCAAGTTTCACTCCGATCCCTCCATTCTAACCGTTTCTTGAAATTTCCGGTCTCCCCCCCCCCAACTCCCCCCTGGCTACCGAATCCGGTCAAGACTTTAAACGGGACATTATAGATATACATTCTCTTCAGTTATGAAGTTTCATTACAATCCGATCATCCGTTCGAAAGTTACACACTTCTCAGTTTCCCGGATTCCCCTGCCCTCCACCCCCCCCCCCCAAAATGGTCGGATCAGAAAAATGATTATTCCTAATTTTGTTTGGTCGGGTCTCTGATATGCCTGCCAAGTTTCATGGTCCTAGCACAACTGGAAGTACCCTAACTCGAAAAAGTGTGATAAAATGCCCTAAATTTTCAAGTTTCCAGCGCCCCCACTTCCCCGCACATGGTCGGATCGGGAAACTGATTATTTCCAGGTTAGTTTGGTCGGGTCCCTGATATTCCTGCCAAGTTTCATTGTGCTAGTTCATCTGGAAGTACCCTCACTCGAAAAAGTGTGACAAAATGCCCTAAATTTTCAAGTTTCCAGCGCCCCAACTCCCCCGCATATGGTCGGATCGGGAAACTTATTATTTCCAGGTTACTTTGGTCAGGTCCCTGATATTCCTGCCAAGTCTCATTGTCCTAGCTCATCTGGAAGTACCCTAACTCGAAAAAGTGTGACAAAATGCCCTAAATTTTTAAGTTTCGAGCGCCCCCACTCTCCCGCATATGGTCGGATCGGGAAACTGATTATTTCCAGGTTCGTTTGGTCGGGTCCCTGATATTCCTGCCAAGTTTCATTGTCCTAGCTCATCTAGAAGTACCCTAACTCAGAAAAAAGTGACAAAATGCCCTAAATTTGCAAGTTTCCAGCGCCCCGCACTCCCCCCCATATGGTCGGATCGGGAAACTGATTATTTCCAGGTTAGTTTGGTCGGGTCCCTGATATGCCTGCCAAGTTTCATTGTCCTAGCACATCTGGAAGTACCCTAACTCGGATATGTGGGACAAAAAACTCGGACCGACCGACAGACCGACAGACGGAATTGTGATCGGTATATGGCACTTGAGCCAGAGGCTGCAAGTGCCATAAAAATGCCATGAGTGACTTATTTCGCACTTAAATCCAAACTTTTAACTGCGAAAGACCAGACTACCACAGCAATCGAACGTCTCCCCGTCCACCTATACGTCTGGTATTGCCGAGGTCGCGATCAACAAAGGAGACCCACTCTCGATTTTAGTGTACAGCAAGTGCGCGGCACGGTGCACGCCGGTGCCGGGAAAGAGTGTACAGCTGGTGCCGGGGGAAATCAAAGCATCCATGCCAGTAACTACGCCCATTCATTCATTTTCTCATTTCCCGTTGTCTACTTTATGTCACGAAAGTAGTCTATTCTCACCTCTCCTATCTTGGTTCAGCAGAGAAGGATTATTTATTTTTATTTTCTTTTATTTACTCCGCTTTTTCGAAATGGCGGGTTAGAAATAAACTACTTGCTTATTACTTACTATTGGGACAACCCTCAAGCCTGCTCTTTCTTCGGTCTTGCCTCACCCCTTCTAGCATATCTCTCTCCCCAACCATTAAACGAGTAGTAATAAAGATATCACTATTTTTTTATTTTTTTTACATATATGTATGTATGTAAACAAATAGCTTGGTTTGCAGGACACATAACCTAAATGTGAGCAGGGGGTTTAGCAGGTTCCCAAGGACGGTTGAAGCAAGTAGTCAAAGAGATTACGTAGTAAGTGATTGCCAGAGGCAAAAGACAAAATATTTATTTAAAAAAAAGGGGAGGGTTTTTTACTACACAAGTCATACAGCGTGGGGGAACCACTGCTACTAGCATACCACTTTCACAGAATTCCTTTTCTACCAGAAATCGTCATCATTCTTCTCTATACAACAATACAACGTCTGCGGTTCAACTAAACATTCTTGCCTGATTTGGGTCAAATCAGGATCTAATCCTTATACTTCGGGAGTGTGGTAATTCATTTCATTTTAAATTTTTAAGCTCGCGCTTTTGTGTTGTTTTTGTGGCTGTCCAAAAATAAACTTCATGAAGTTTAAATAGTTAAGAAAGGAAGTTACGGAATGATATAATCTATAAAATATCTTTACGAAACAAACAAAAAAGTTTTCGTGTATAGAAAGTAAAGAAAATTTACATTGTGTTGACGAAACGCACAGGAAGTCCAAACATATTCTAGCTCTAATACCTCCTTATTTTCTATTGGCACGCTCGCCAGGTTTTCCATCGTCGGCTAATTAGGGTCTTCTAACAAGAAACTTCATCGGGGACATTTCTATTGTTCTTGGAATATGTCAAGTTCGCTGTCAAACGCATTAGGGAAGAATAGATGGCTCTGTCAACTTGTCAGTCAGAAGGGAATTGGCCGTAAGTGATTTCTGGTGTCGATTAATATAATTCCGGGACCTCGCAGAAAAAAGCTGGGGGTGGGAACGGATTTGCGTTTCCGGCGAAATTCTAATCCCACCACTTGGAAGGGAGGGGGGAAGAAACAAGAAATACGGAACCCTACCAATCATTCCAGCATGAGAAATTCAAACTGTCATCGAGAATCTTTTTACGCTGAGATAGAGCTGAAAGAAAATTCGCAAGCAAATTTTCCGGTTCGGTTCTTGTTTGACAATTCGATTTGTTTTTACGTTGTAAATCCGGGCAAAATGGAGCAGAGCCAGGATTTTGACATCGAAATAAAAACTGTCCCTGACTTTTCTTCTGTTTAGTAAAAGATACGATCCGGTAAGAAAGACTAGTACGACATGTTGCAAAATTATCAGGTAAGACGACCCATCGTCTGACAGGGCGATTTTCTTTTGCCTTCGGTCATGTCCTGTATTGTTTCACTACTCCTGCTTTTGAGACGTGCCAAAAGCTTGTAACGACTGTAATCGGGTTTTGGGAGATTGGGTGATCTTGGGTGATCTTACTAGTCTATCTAGACTAGTAAGAGCAGTTGGCCCCTATCACAGAACAAACGACCGCCAAAATCGTTAATGTTTTGCCAAAACGGTAAAAACTGGGCGCACAGTCGTTTTGGTAGGATTAGTGAATAGTTGTTGTTTGGTATAAACATGTTTTATTAACGTTTTAACGCCTTTTACGGCGAAATACTGATATTTTGGTCGGAAGTTAATCTGGTTTTGTTTGTAGACGGTTAAAGGAGATTAATTTACTCATTCGTTCGTTAAAAAATCGACCCAGATTTTCGGCTCGTTAAGTATGATATGATCTACTGATCATCTAAAAGGGCAGTTATCGGCAAGCAGCAGCAGCCTACAGTAATTGGGCTTAGAAATTAGGACGACAAACGCTTACTAAGACTGGTCGCCCTTTTTTACCAGTCTGTAAACCATGATAACGAAAAAAAACGGTCGCCAAGCACTACCGTCAAAACTAAGCCGCTGTGAAACAGGATACCCCCATTATCTTGCATCTTACCACGGTAATACAAGCACCACTAAAAGGTAACTCGATACACAGTCTGACCCATCCCACATCGCTCTATTGACAATACTTCGTTCACCTCAAAGAAATCATTGATCAGCTATTTGCCAACGAAAAAGACAAGACAGACAGATGAGTGACACTAGGTTTACATTCAGAGATTGTGAGAACTTTCGACAATGACAGAAGTCGCTCCCAGACCCCCCTTTGCTTTCTTGTCGGCATATCAAATTTCATATTTTCAAGGAATTTCAGGAGTCCAGACCCCCAATCTCCTGAAGTTTCTTGGTTGATCAATTGGTATGTCAGGGGAGTTAGCACTGATGGATTGGTGATTTGATTTCTACTTATTAAGGCGTATTGATAGATCTCAGCAAAACAGAGCAGAAATGAAACGATAAACCAGGAATAGATAGTTTGACCCTCCCGAGAATGTTCAACTCGTTGTAGAAATTAAAGCCGAAACAGAAGCAGCAAACGAATGTTTCTGTCACATTCGAGACGTTGAGGGTATGGCGATTATTGAGAGTCATGTTTTTGTTTAATTCAGTTTATTCAGATAAAACGACATAATTTACTTTTCTAGCCACGCCATAAGGCGTGACAATCGGTTGGGCCTTCATATCTTGTTTTCGAAGAAATAAACCAAACAGAACAAAAAAGAAGGAGGAAAGAGAAACAAGCTGAGTTACAAGTTGAACATTCTCGGGAGGCTCAAATTATCTATTCGTGATCTAGTTCCTGATGAAAGTCATTTTGCAGAAAAACTATCGGGCGATCAAGAGATTGGGGCGATCCCTGAGGACGGGATGTAACATAAGGAGTAGAGAGAAATACAGAAATACCATAAATGTGTCATTAGAGTAGAGAAGGATTACAGAGGAGTTTTCTGTTATTCTTTTTTTTTATGCGTTTTTTTTTGCGTTTGATGTTTTTTGTGATTAATTGTTGCATCGCTCTTGGTGCTGCTCAGCATCAATCTATCTATCTATCAATACGGCTTATTCAGGTATATAGAATCCGCCGCTTTTGTCTGTGGCAGGGAGCTGAAAATTTTGGGCATCGTGGCCTTGGTGTTATAAACCACTTAGAGTAGAAGAAAAGATGTTTAACGGTTAGAGACAATCCCACACTAAGGGGTTTCTTGCATTAAGATGCCCCTCAACCAAATTTTCAATCAAAATAAAACGCATGGGCTATTGTGAAGGAGTGATACGAATTCCGCAACGCAAACCAAAGATAAATTTCTATATTACTTATTACTATTTCTATGTTATCTGGATTTCTATATTATCTAGATCATCTGTTCCTGTCTTAATCCTGCAAACGCTAGAACGAGAATAGATAATTTTAACCCCCCGAATTTCCAATTTATCTTCCATCCTCAGGCTGAGGATACGTATATGGAGATTCCTGCAAAATAAGCATGGCGGGATACCAGAACAAGAATAGATAATTTGACCAGCACACCCGGAATCATTCCCAGTTTGTCCACTTTCATTCAGTACTTTCATTTTGTATCTAGTACTTTTATTAATATTATATATCTGACCAGTACTTACGTTTATGGAAAAGAAAACTTTCCGGAATTTAATTAACTGTATGAATTTAACTCTACGAAGTTTAAAAGGGGATAGTTAGTCATACGTCACGCTTGCTGGGTTTTCGGCGTTAATCACCCTTCAGCCGTTCTTGAGGTAAAAGGCCCACGCCATCTACACACTCTACAAGTTCGGTCAGGATTGTCTGCTGTCTCCAATCCATGTACGTATTGCCTGAGCTAGAACAACAAGAGCTAGAAGCTCATTTGGCACTTGTAAGAATGGGTAAGAGGATGAAAGTAGGAATTCGTCAATTCGTGGGTTTGTTGTGATCAATTGTAAGCAAAACCCTTGAGATAAGAATGATCACAGGCCCTTAGAAATCACGAGAATGTATCGTTCGTAATAAGTTATTTTATTTTTCAATCCGATTCAGTTCAGTTTATTTATAACCCATCCCAACAAAAGGAGGGCGAAGCGCCCTAAAGATGGAGTAATAAACAAAATAAACTTTGCTGTGATGATGCGCACTTTAAGGGCATTAGAAACTTATCTGAAATGGAAACTCTTGAAGCAAAAATGATCATGGGCCCTTGGAGGTCAAGAATATATATTATTTGCTCATCGGGATCATACAAAAGTATATTTTGCTAGAAATTATTGTTCGTACTTTAAGGAATTCACTTGTAAGCAAAATCCTTGAGACAAAAATGATCATGGGCCCTTGGAGGTCAAGAATATATACCGTTTGGTGTGATAGAAATCCATTTTTAAGCAAAACCCTTGAGGCAAAGATGATCATGGGCTCATGGTGATCATGAAAATGTATATTTTGCTTAAAAGTAATTGTTGTACTTTGCGGCTGGGATGGTCGGATCTCGGAAGTAATAGTTTTTAAGCCAATCTTGTCAAGTCTCTAATGTACAAGCCAAGTTCCATCGTCCCAGCACATCTGGAAGTACCTTAATTCACGACCACCGGAATTCCGGCCACAACTCCAACTCCCCCAGAGTGCCCGGAGCCATCCGGTTCTGTAAATGATTTATCTAGAGCATCTGTTTGTTATTTTCACAAAGTTCTATCCCGATCCCTCAAGTCTAAGCTGGTTAAGTATTTCCCGTCACCAGAGACATGTCCTCTATTCAAGTATAAAATTTCACTGGAATCCGATCACTCGTTGCAAAGTTACGCACGACTCGGTATTCCGGATTCCCCTCCCTCCACTGCCCCCACGATGATCGTATCGAGGAAATTTTAATTTTCAAGTCAGTTCGATCGGGTTCCTGATATGCCTGCCAAGTTTCGTCATGAAATCCCCAAAACCACCATCACCGGAATTCGCGGACCCCCCCCCCCCCAAAGTGTCCGGATCCAGTCCAATTGTGTAACAGATTTATCCAGAGCAGATGCTTGTTCTTGCCAGCAACTTTCACTCCAATCCCTCTATTCTAACCGTTTCTCAAGATTCCCCCCCCCCCCCCCAACTCTCCCACAGCTGTCAAATCCGGTCCGGACTTGAAATGGGACATCAGAGATACGTTACCTATATCAGTTAGTAAGTTTCATTCCAATCCGATCTCCCCTTCCAAAGTTCCAAATGACTCAATATTCCGGATTCCCCCTCCCTTCACTCTCCCCACGATGATCGGATCAAGGAAATTTTGTAATATACAAAATTTGTGTAAAATTAAAAACTTGAACTTGCACTTGAACTCACACTACATAGTGTTTCTGCTAAGATGTCATGAGATAGTTGACTACTTTAAAACCAAGCTATGCTTACAGCCAATTACACAACGCTTCCGTCGTTTTTAGCCTCTTACCACGTGCATTGCCTTGGATGACACACTTGGCAAAATTTGCATAACCGGTCTTCGAACCAATAAGCTTCTCCAAAGCAATGCTCGATAAGCCTGATACGTCACGTAGAAAGAACAAACGTGGCAAGCGTGACATTCGGTGTAATTCTAATTAGCCTTAACTCTTAAGTACGATGTGTCCTTTAACATGCTGTTAGTACCTCATTCCGCTGGTAGTCTACAACCGAGCTGCATCACGAACAAATTTCCATCCTTTTCCTGACATAATCCTTCCTTCCACTTCCTAATCTACAAAATACAAATGGGCAAATAACAGCTTTCCAAAGCCCCCCCCCCCCCTCAAATCTCGCAAAACAAGGCCCCAAACTCTGAGCTTGACATCAAAAGCGAACGCTAGCCATCCTCACCGAATTCCGTCCAAAACACAAAGGATAAATCGGGATCAAAGTTGACGAAAGAACAATAACACCACGGCCTTCGAAGCAGCAGGAGAGTCTTAATTAAAGCTTTTTTGCTAAAATCCGAAGACCTCTGATCGCACCAAGCGAGTCTGATTTGATTGCCGACTTCAAGAGCTGCTTAGTGGATTCCCTAATTAGTAGCGGCGTAGTTTCAAAATATTTTGGTTTAATATTCACAGCCGACATTAGCTTCACATAACAAGAGTTAAATGTGACAAAGTTAATATTAGAGAATAGGCAAGAACTACGTAGTCTTAGACGTTTCTTATTTTTTATTTCAAAAGCTTTACTTATCATATCACATTGTGTATGGGATTGTTTGGTCTCCTATGAATCAAGTATTGGGTTGAAATCCAGCAGTCCATCTTATTTTTTTTCTGTCAGCACTATTTCATAACCGCATACAGATTTACTAAGAACGGATCGGTCATAAGAGTCACTTTTCTCTCACCGGGCGAATTGTTCGGGCGGAATCCGGACAGAACAGAAATTACGGGTTTTTAGAAATGTAGTGTTCATATTTCTCATAGCGAATCAGAACATAAATCCTAATCCTTCAGGCCCGATGTTTTCTACAGGCTCGGTTAATCCCTTTTTTCTTTTTCTAAGTCTGTCCAGTGCTTATAAAATTTCTTTCCTTCATTCTTCACCTTTGCTTCATCCGAACCTACCATTATCACGACCAGCAGACCAGATTTCGGACGTCAAATATTCCTATTTTAAAAACCAACTGCGAGTAAGAAGTACAATAAAAATGAAAGAACGCTTTTAAAATATTCTTAGGAACGAAGGTCTACACAAGGACACTAAAAACTAATAAAGACATGACCTTACTAATTATTCCCTGTTGATTAATTTCGCTGATGGAAGGAATTTGAGAATCTCGGCCTCACGGAGCTACGTAACAGAGTGACAAACGGTGAACAAAGGGGTTAGATACTCTGCAATAGAGAACCTGGAGAAAGCGGATGTTAGAGCAATTGTTTCGCTGTTTATGAAGAAACAGCTTGCACGTAAACCAAAACACAGACCAGATTTGGTTTCGAGCAGAAAAAGGTTATGGCTTGAGTGCAAAAATGCGGATTTGCCACCAAATCAATAATTCGAATATGCTGCTACCAAACGAATACGTAGAATCTTACTGACAGAATGTCTTCCACCTCCTGACTCAGGAATAAACATATCACAGTGAGTTTGTGTCGATCTATGAGAAAAGAAATACATAGCAAACGAAAAGGTGACTCCGGTTTAGATGTGTTTACTCGGTTTATTTGTGTGTGCTTTCTTTATATTACTTTTCGTACTGTATTTACGTTATACTATCATTTATTTATATTAGTTTAGCATACATCTAGAAAGTAAGATATATGGAAAATATACCGAAATATACGGATAGGATTTATAATTTTAAATTAGAAAATATAGATATTCATAGTGTAGGCTTTGTTAATTGCGCAAGTGCGTAATGCAGGGGTTCTATCCTTCTGACTGATTTCATGATTTTTAACATCGATTTCATGATTTTTAACATCGAAAGAGAGGATGCAACGCAAAAAGAGAGAGAGGAAGAAACGATAGGCGACAGACAAAAATGGTTTTCACTTTCCACTGCCGGCGGCATGACAACAACAAGACCAAAGGTTTCGATGGGATCCCAAAAATGTAATATTTGATCCAGACAATGGTCTTGTAGATATCCAGTCTTCCTTGAACATTTTTACCAGTAAGATTTAGAAATAGAAGAAGGTCAGTGGCTAATCATCTACGAAAACCAAGTTCCGATATGGAATCACCATGTGTGTATTTACCCCTAGGCTATACGTCACATCTACTTTGTCGAAACTGATCAAATCTTTCTGCCTTACTTCTGCCAAATCTCCAGTTTCGACCGGATTCCTGGCAAACCACTTGTCCGGCAAAAACTAAAGCTCAAAAACGAATTCAGCGTATCACCTTACCCCTATATATACCGAACATCTAATCAACTTCAGATACTTTCACTTTTAACAAAATTTCCGGTTTCAGCCGGATTCCGGGCGAACTATAGGCTATGTCGGGTAGAAAATGATTGTCAAAGGTGGATTCAGCATGTCTTCTTACTCCTAAACTGAACATCTAATCAACTTCAGATAAAACTTTTACTTTTAAAAATTTTTCCAGTTTTGGACGGAATCCGGGCTAACTATTTGTCCGACAAGAAAACGATTTTAATACAAATGTTCAGCATGCCTTCTTACCCCTAAATCGAACATCTAATCAACTGTATATAAAACTTTTACTTTTGACAAACTTTCCGGTTTTGTCCGGATTCCGGGCGAAATACTTGTCCGGCGAGAAAATGGTTTTCATGTTCAGCATGTCTTCTTACCATTAAATCGACTATCTCATTAGCTGTTTAAAAAAAATGTTCGCCTCTTAATTTGAAACCCCTCCCCCACCCCTAAATGTTGAGCTACAGAGTCCATCTACGAACTCGACCTCTCCCTTGACCCAAAGAGTCCTCACCAAGTTTCATCAAAATATCTCGTTCACTTCGAGAGCTATAGTGCTTACAGACGGACAGACAGACGGACAACTTTTGCTATGTCATAGGTATCCCTCCATTTACGTTTTGGAATCCCAAAAAGATATCCCTGATAAATTTAGGTAGCGTATCTTCCTGCAGCTTATTAGCCATCGGCATCGTGGATATCCGTACGACTGGGAGCATTCTACGTATGTGTACGATTGCATTTCAATTCGCTTTTATCAGTATGGAATTCAGACTAGATTTAGGTGTCTATTAATCTAATTCAGCTTCGATAGTAAGGAAATAGAGCAAAAAACGCTAACAAAGAGAAAAGAAAAAAAAACATAATTACGAGTTGATCTTATTCGATTTGATCAGTTTGAAGAGCTCCATAAGGTTTGATTGTCCCTACAATTGTTAATAAATGTAATCGCGTCGTTTGCCTGGCTGGCCTCTCGTCTCTCTGTATCTATTTTCATAGACTCAAACTTATTTTCAACTATATATATAGCCTAAATCAGAACTTCATATACGGGTGTCCTTCCTTCTCCTTTTTCAGCACCTACTGTATCTACTTTTAACAGACGAAAAACAGCAAATTGGAAGGCAATCATACAAATACATAGAACGCTCCCAGTCGTCGGCATCTCAACGACTCCGATGTGGCTAATAAGGCGATTCCTGGTTGGGTTGCCGGTGTACATGATGTCGACAGAGTGCTAAATCCATTAAACAACTGACATTTGCCATGTCTCAACTGTCCGGGATTACCGTTTTTTAGAACTTCAAGTTGTGCATTTGCATTACTTAGTGTTTAAGATTAGGCTGCTTTGACAGGTGTTAAAGCTTCTTCAGCGGACGACATGCAAATATTGTCAACTCCTTCTATAGAGTTGTCAGAGGACTGATTTTTTGCTCTGTACCGCCATTTTCAGCGACCAGTCTATGCTCAAGTGCTTTAGCATGTCTTTTGCCGAACTGCAAGGGTTTGGAAGCTATTACAGTTTGGTGTATGGTCCCTGGTTCATTCAGACTGAGGTTTTGTGTCAGGTATAATTCTGGTTTTAAATTTTACTGACCTTTCATCGACCTTGGAGGTTTGTCACGCAAGCTATGGAACATCGAAGACCTTTTTTGGAGCAAGGATTTCTTTTGGTGTTTATACTGTGTTTTTTAGTGTTATTTTATTTTTATTTGTCACACAATGGCCTCGCGGGCTTTTGAGGAACAAATTCATCTTATTCTGAGATCATTATTCTCCAGGGAGAAACTTAAACTTTTGCATCTGTGGTAAACGCAATGCAATAAAAGCACTCATTAAGAAACAAGGGTAGCTAATTTTACCAAGGGAATCCTTTTCAAAATGCAAGATTTCATTTCGTTTGTTAAAACTCGTTTTATCTTTGTTTAAGGTAAAAAGAACAAAAGCTACGAGCTCATACGGCACTTAATACGAGTAGGTGGTGCAACAAAGCGGATGGAAGTGTCACAAAATACCCCCTTCAAAAACCCTAGGTTCGGACCTTGAAACAGGATATCTAGTTTCACTCGAGCCTGAGCATTTCTGGCAACGCCTCGGACCATCTAGGGCAAATTATTTCTCTACGTTCTAAGTTTAGATCCACTCGTTTGATCCCTGGACGTACACATGCGACTCTATTTCAGGTACCCCCTTCCCATCCCCCTCCACTGGTACCGGGTCCGGTCCGGACTTCACATGGAACATTTAAAGCGATAGTTCTTTCCACTTGTAAGTGTCATTTACATCCGATCACCCGTTCAAAAGTTATGCATGCCACTAGATTGATCCCTCCACTCCCCCACGATGGTTGGATCGTGGAAACGACTATTCTCAAGTCAGTCTGTTCGTATCCCTGATATATATGCCTACCAAGTTTCATCGTCCTAGTACCGAACTCGCGAGATCACCGAATTCCGGATCCCCCGAACTCCCCCCGCAATGACCAAAATCGGTGCGGTTATGTGAACGATGTACCTAGGACTTTTGCTTGTTCTCCCCAGATCCTTCCGTTCTAAGTGTTTCCCAAGATTTCCGGTCCCCCCCCCCCCCTTCCAACTCCAGTCACAGGATCAGGTCCGGATTTGAAGAGGGTCGCTCGAGACACGAGGTCTTTCCAGATATTAAGCTTCATTAAGATCCGATCACCCGATCAAAAGTTATACAAACCTCAATTTTCCGGATTCCCCCTCCCTCCCCCCCCCCAGATCGTCGGATCGAGGAAGCGACTATTTCCAAGTTATTCTGTCGGGTCCCTGATATGCTTGCCAAGTTTCATCGTCCTAGCTTATGTGGAAGTGCCCGAACTAGCAAAACCCAGACCGACCAACAGACAGACGGACGGACAGAAGTTATGATCGCTATATGGCACTTAAATGGCACTTATATGGCGCCATAAAAAGGGTAGGTGATTCTGCGAGGAATAAAGCTAAGTCTCGCACTTGGTCTTTGGGATTTTATAAGTAACTTACCCTTGGCGTTTTGTTTAGCTATTATTACCATGAAGTTATTTTTTAACGATGAGCATGGCCGACTATTCGATGAGGGTTTAGGAACGAGTATGACCCCCCCCCCCCCCCTAGGAAGGACAAGGAAGACTCTCCCCGGAAGTCAGTAATTTCCGGATTCCCCTTCTCTAAACTCCCTCAAAAATGGTCGGATCCAGGAACAGAAGATTTCCTCAGTTTTTGTGGTCTAAAATGTTGAAATTTTTAGACAACTGTTCATACTAATCTTCATGGCAACCTATGATTATAGTCTTACTTTCCCAATACATCCTAGTTTTCATGTTTCTCTTTCTAATTTTCTAACATAATGTACACGGTTTTCAAAAGATATAAAAACAATGACATAGCTAGACTTAAAAAAAAAAAATCTCTCCGCTTTCACGTAACTTAACCAGCAGTATTTTGCATTCTAGCGTTTTAATCCTCAATCGGAACAGGTATGTAGTGTATATCTTTCTATGTCCCACAGGTAGTTATATCATGACAATGAGTTTTGTAGAGGTTGATACGATATCGTAACAGCCTCCAAGGAGGATGATACGAAGCCGTATCAACCTTCACAGAAATTCATCGAGAACTTTTTCTCAACTACTGAAAAGTAGGACCTGACCTCCAAAAAATAAATAAAAGATATCACTTTCAGAAAGAAAACCAAAAAGACACTTAAAAATATAAAGAAAAAAAAATGAAAACCATAAGAGAAAAAATGTTAAAAACTGAAAGAAAATGTTGCTTTCCTGGCCAACAACCATGGGAAATACCGGTTACAATCACATTCCCAATGAAAATGCAACTTATCAACTGAAACAACATTACTTCCAGCTTACTTCAACTTATTTTCCTCCACTCTTCAAAAGGCATCTACTGACCAATTACACATTCTTTTTTCTTGATGTTTCTCTGATTAAACAGTCCATTTACCATTAATAAAAACTCCAGTGTTGCCACTTTCTCTGATGGAACCTGTTACTTTTGGCCGGAAAAAAAAAAACAATGACATTCTGGCACCTACGAAAATTCGTCCTTTTCACCAAGTATCAACGAGAAATCTCGCTTTGTCCTCTTCATAATCATACGCCTCAACTCTTATGCTTCATTTTTGTGTTTACTGATAAGGAACCGGTCGCAGAGCTCTTGCTCGCTTTGTCAAAGAAATGAAAATGTATGAC
This sequence comes from Branchinecta sandiegonensis, assembly GCA_030848855.1. NCBI lineage: Eukaryota > Metazoa > Arthropoda > Branchiopoda > Anostraca > Branchinectidae > Branchinecta > Branchinecta sandiegonensis. The sequence goes on along the minus strand of JAUPMV010000001.1, from coordinate 24,345,682 downwards.
AAATCGCAGAATTCTGCAACCAGTGGCAACACCGGTTTAAGGTTGATTAATTCTATCTCTCTAAGAGCATGCCTTGATTAATTCTATCCATCGAGCCCTCCGCTAGATGGCATGTGCTTCGCCACAAATGAAAAAGATGGTGTTGGATAAGGACTGGATTGTTATAAACTGAAATGCAAGGGTCACAACAGTAGTCATTTTCGCATTTCTATAGTAGGCTAAAGTTGCCATTTCACTAAACAAAAATTCCCTACAAAAGTAGCAACTAAGTACAACAAAAGAAGAATAAGTCCTACCTATAAAAATATTCTGTTCGAAAAAGTTTTAACAGTTAACATACCTCCATCTCGGTTCATATCAGAATAAAACCTCGATGTCCGAAGTTAACCTTTAGTAACTATCCGAATTTCGGATACAAATATCCGAATTCGGTGATGGACAATTACTAACGTCCGATGTAGGAGAGACTTTTTGGGATCCCAAAACGTAAGTGAAGGGATACCTATGACATCGCAAAAAATGTCCATCTGTCTGTGAGCCCGATAACTCTCGAACGGAATGAGATATTTTGATAAAACTGGGTGTAACGGTTCTTTGGTTCAAGGGTAAGGTCAAGTTGGTAGATGGGCTTTGCAGCCCTACATTTAGGGGTGGGGTTCAAATTAAGGGGCAAACAAAATACTTTTAAACAGCTATTGTGATAGCCGATTATAGGGGTAAGAAAACATGTTGAACACGACGGTGAAAATCTTTTTGTCATCTGACAAGTAGTTCGTCCGGAATCCGGCCAAAACCGGAAAAGTGTTAAAAGTAAAAGTTTTATTTGCAGTTGATTAGAATGATTAGATGTTCGATTTAAGAAGGCATGTTGAATGCGATGCTGAAAACCACTTTTTCACCGGACAAGTAGTTAGCCCGGAATCCGTCAAAAACCGGAAAGTTGGTTGAAAGTAAAAGTTTCATTTAAAAGTTGATTAAATGTTGGGTAAGAAGACTTGCTGAACACTTATGTGAAAAGCATTTTCTACCCGGACAACTAGTTCGCCCGGAATCCGGCCAAAACCGTAAAATTTGTTAAAGGCACAAGTTTTATTTGACGTTGATTAGGTGACAGATTTAGGGGTAAGAAGATACGCTGAGTCTGTATATGACAATAATTTTATACCCGGACATATACTTCGTTCGGAATCCGGTTGTAACCGGATTTTTTTATAAGTTAAAGTTTTGTTTGAAGTTGATTAGATGTTCTTTATAAAGATAAGGATATACGTTGACTATCTCGGAATTCGGCCAAAACCGGAAATTTGGCAGAAGTAAAGCAGGAAGTTTCGGTCAGTGTCGTCAAAATAGATCTAGCTTATAGAGGTGTATCTGAACTTGGTTTTCTCTGATGATTAGCCTGGCGAAGACTGGATCTGAAGAAGACAAGACCCAATTGTCTGGATCAAATATTAGGTTTTTGGGATCCCATCGATACCTTTGGTTTTGTTACAGTCTAGTTACGCATGAAAATAGCGAAAGCTTAATGGATAAATTGGTTTCGTGGTTAAAACTTGAAACTTAACTTATGTAAGAAAAAATGTTGGCTACTGTAATGGGATAGGCCTTTGAAAAGACGAGCGTGTATATACATAAATAATTTATATATAAAATGTATATAACATGTATAAATATATATTTCGTGATTACACCCTGAACCTTGTGTATAAAAACAAGAGCTGGAAGCTCATATGACACTTGCAAGGCTTGGTAAAAGGATGAAAGTAGAAATTCACTAATTCGTGGGTTTGTTGTGATCATTTGTAAGCAAAACCCTTGAGATAAGAATGACGATGTACCCTTGGAAGTCACGAGAATGTATCGTTTGGTATTTTTTTTGCACTTGGCTGTGATAATGCGCACTTTAAGGGTGCTAGAAATTATAAGGGCGCTAGAAATTCATCTGTAATCCAAACCCTTGAGGCAAAAATGATCCTGGGCCTATTAGGATATAGAATATGTATGGTTTGGTCAAAGTATTATTTTTTTACTTTTCGGTTAAGATGCGCCCTTTAAGGGTGCTAGAAATTCATTTCTAATCAGAACCCTTGAGGAAAACATGATCATGGGCTCATGGGGAGCATTCTGGATCCCCCTCGAACTCCCCCAGAATGACCGAATCCGGTCCGGTTCTGTCAATGATGTATCAATGGCTTTCTTCCCGCCAAGTGTAATCCCAACCGTTATATTATAAGATTGTCACGAAATTTCCGGTACCCCCCCTCCCCCCGACTCCCCCACATTTGTCGGATCCGGTCCGCACTTGAAATGGGACATCTGAGACTTGAGTTCTTTCCGAATATCAAGTTTCACTAAGATCAGATTCCACATTCAAAAGTTGGACATACCTCAAGATTCCGGATTCCCCCCCCCCCCCACTCCCCCCACGATGGTCAAATCGGAGAAACGACTGTTCTTCAGTTAAAATTATGGAGTCACTGATATGCCTGCCCCATGTGCTGTCCTAGCACATGTGTAGCCTAAGCATCTTAAGTCGGGATCCCCGGAATTCCGGAACCCTCCCTCTAACTCCCCCCACAGATTTCACATCCGGTCCGGTCTTGTCAACTGTGTATCTAGGGCTTGTGTTTGTTCTTCCCACCAAGTTTCATCACGATCCGTCCACTCTCAACATGTAACACGATTTCCGGTTCCCCCTCCAACTCCCCCCAAAGTCACCGGATCCATTCCAGACTTCAGTTGCGAAATCTGAGACACGAGGTCTTTCCAGATATCAAGTTTCATTATGATCTGATTCCCCGTTCAAAAATTATGAATACGTCAATATTCCGGAATCCCGCCCCCTCCACTCCCCCCACGGGGGTCGGATCGGGGAAGTGACTATTTCCAAATTAGTTCGGTCGGGCCACTAATACGCCCGTCAAGTTTCATCGTCCTAGCACATGTGTAAGCATCTTAAGTCGGGATCACCGGAATGGTGATCGTCACATGGAGGGAAGGAATGGAGGCGTCATTTCGTGAGAACCTAGGGGAGGCAACGGCGTCGTTCCTGACCATTAGCTCGGTTTTAAAGGTCAAAGCTTGGTGAAAGACCCCACTTTATTTATTTATTTATTTGTGACCCGCTTTTTTGGGTAACAGCGGAGTATGAATAAAATACACAAGTAAAATATACATATTAAAACACTTAAGCAAAACAATGTAAATAAACAAGACAACATTCTTTTAAGCGACTGCCTGTCATAATGATGTCATACACTTCTTTCTTTATTTTTTTTTTTATGATTTTTCAATTATAGCCCCCCCCCCCCCCTGAAATGACGCCTCTGTGATAGGCCCCTTCAGAAAAGCAGGTTTATTATTAAAAGCAGGTATATTGGCTACGTTTTTGGGATCCCGAAACGTAAGAGGAGGGATACCTATGGCATCGCAAAAGTTGTCCAACCGTCCGTCTGTCCGTCTGTGAGCACGCTAACTCTCGAAGGGAACGAGTTTGATGAGACTTGGTGTGAGGGTTCTTTGTGTCAAGGGTAAGGTCGAGTTCGTAGATGGGCTCTGTAGCCCTAGATTTAGGGGTGGGGAAGGGGGTTCAAATTAAGGGGCAAACAAGATATTTATAAACAGCTAGTGTGATAGTCGATTATGGGGTAAGAAGATATGCTGAACACGATGATGAAAACCATTTTCTCGCCGGACAAATAGTTCGTCCGGAATCCGGCAAAAACCGGAAAGTTTGTTAAAAGCAGAAGCTTTATTTGAAGTTGATTAGATGTTCGATTTAGGGGTAAGAAGACATGCTGAACACCTACGCGAAAATCATTTTCTACCCGGACAACTAGTTCGCCCGAAACTGGACGAAACCGGAAAATCTCGGAATCCCGGAAAATCGTCAAAATAGATATGGCTTATGGAGGTATATCTGAACTTGGTTGTCTCAGATGACTAGCTATTTGCTCAATTAGTCTGTTTCCAAATTTCAACAGTAAAATTGTTCAAGGATTCTAGCGAAGACTGGATCTGGCGAAGATAAGACCCAATTGTTTGCATCAAATGTTCAATTTTTGGGATCCCATCGAAACCTTTGGTCTTGTTCTTTCGGATTGCACCCACTTGCATCAATTAAAGCGAAATTTAAGCTTTTCAGGGCCACTTGTGAATTTTGCACCAAGGTTCGAATTGGTTCGACGAAAGTGGAGGCCGCGCCTATGCTGCAAAGCCGTTTCATCGCCGGTCCAAGAGGTGTAACCTCGAAGTGATGCCGATCTATCTGCATGATGATCATACGGTGAAGTATGTTTTACTGTCAAGTTTCTATAGGTAGCCACAGAACTTTAGAGTAATGAGTTTCTTTCCACCGCAGATCGTATTATACTTCGAAGTTTTCTCATCCCCAACAAAAATGATGAACAACTGGTCGAACTAGCCAGAAACGAACTAACCAAAAATTATGAACAACTGGCCCAACTAGCGCATTCTTTCTTGGCAGAAGGCTGAAAAACGGTGTGTCTTTTATGTGTTTACTTCTTTCTTTTACTTACTCCGCTTCTAAAAATATCGGGTTATAAATACATTACTTACTTATTTATTTATTTCCGCCAGCTTTGCGGAAAAGAGAAAGGTTGCTGTTTCACTTCCCGAAAGAGCTTTTGGAGGAAACGACAAGCTTGTTTTAGGGTTCTGTCCTTTCAGTTCCCGGAATCTTAAAGCACCCCTCGCACTTTTTACTGTTTATGGTCCAGTATTATCAATAGTCTAATACTTTAAAACTAGGCTATTATTCTAGCTGCTTTTAACAAACTACCCACAGCTTTGGCTGTTTTAAAATTTGTCCTCGCCCATAAATTTCTAGCAAGAACACGGCAAACTTCAGGTAACCGATATAACGCATCAATAGCATGATATGCGAACACTCGCGGGAGCATAATACGCATGGAAAATAGTGAAACGTGGCAAGTGCGATGATCGGTGAGCTTTCGTTAGCGGGATTAGAATGTAACATGTGAAATTCGGATCTCCGGGTATAAGAATTAACGGATGCAATTACGTAAATAGGTTACATTGGCATTGTAAGTAGGATTGGTCCTTCAAAGTTGAACTGAAAAGCCAGCTTATTTTTGTATCATTTAACTGAATACACTGCGTTATTTTTCACTATTTGCTCTGGTATGACGTTTGGAATATCTACGGCCGTCCTCACAACTCAAAATTCTACTATGACGCAGACAATTGTAATCTCTGTTCAAACGTGGCTTTTCAGTTGCCAGTGATCAGCTCGTGGAAGGTAGCTCACTGCGTGAAGACTTATTTTTCGTAAATCTTTTCGTCAAGCATTAAAAACAGGTACAAGCGCATGGAAGTACCACAAATCCGACAGGGAAATTGCATTAGATGAAAATTGATTATTCGTGAATAGCGGAGCAACGAAGTATCGCATTTTCATCGGGTCTTCAAGCCTATGTAAGTGAGTAAGTGATGGGTAACTAGATTATCTTATCTTATCCCTTTTCGGTTAAACTTTAAACGTGCTTTTTCTTCTTAAAACCAATTGGGCTCTGTATTTCTCTACAATCTTTTATATTATAAACTTCTCCTCCTATAGAAGTTTCATAAGCAATGAAAAATCGCACATAGGCTACGTTCGCTTCCTATTTTGCCTTTCCTTTTTTATTTATTTTCCTTCGCTGCAGTAGGATTTGACCAGGTGACTACGCTTCAATTTACCCTTAGGGGCGGACTTTTTTAACACACAAACTGACAATGACCGAACTATCTAATTCCAAAGATACGAGCAGATTATCCTGAGGTTTGGGAAGTTTCTTCTCTCTAAACCCCAGCATCGAGACATCTTACCACCCACTCCACTCCCAACAACCGTACGCCTCACCAAAATAAACTGGTCCCAGCAGCTTCGCGAACGAACCGCTATGCAAACTCGTTTGTACCTTTTTTTACGGATTTGCTAAACAAAGCCGAGTGATATTTTCTTTATTTTTGTGTTAGTTTGTTATTTAGTATAGTGAACCAACGCAAATTAGCTGTTAGCTGTCTAAATAAACCTATCTCTCTTTCTCTCTCTCATTCCTAATGCATGTAAACGTATCCTTCCAAAAAAGTTTCACACATTTTGAAAAAAACACGCAATCACTTCCTTTTTGTTTTGTTTTTGTCACATAGCATCTTTATTCTCCAGGTTAAGGTTCACTTATTCTTTTCACTAATTGTAAATTCTACAAATGTACTAATTTGTATAACTACAAATGTACACATTGTACATTTATTCTTTTCACAAATTGTAATTCTTCGTCACATGACCTGGCCAAGAGACTACGCTTCGACTTAGGCCTAGCCTCGGCGGCACCGACGGTCTACATTTTTCTGAACTTATAACTTATAATGACCGACGTATCTAATCAGTGTCATCTCCACTATAATTCCTCTCTCCTTTTCGTGTTTACATGATATTTAACAATTTAACCCTATTTGTCCTTAATCTAAAACCTTCCAACATGTTTCTTCACAAATTTCTTACTGTAAAATTAATTTACGAAAAAAAAGCAACTAGAATTTTTTTTTTTCATCATTTTAACTAATAAAAATTTTGTATCAACAATAAAATCTGCAACTGGAGCATGAAGGCTATCCTTCCGGTTTCGGTCCATCTCAATACTGAACAAACAAATAAAAAAAAATTATTGCGAGATACAGACTTTGCTTAATTCCTAAACCTAAAAAAAAAAAATTAAAACGATAACGCCCGAATGACCACAATGTAACTTTACAAAATCAGTTCCATGTGACGATTCTTCCTTAAAACTAAAAAAAAATCTCTCACAACATCAAAACACTACAAAAACTTCATTATTAGTAACCCCTAGTATTTTTAGTGGCTACTAAAATCTTTCAAATGACTTCTTTCTTTAAGCTTAATTATAAACTCTTATCTGTTTAAATTTCTATTACTTTTCAATCCAATGAGCATCAACATCCGATCTTGACTCTATTATTCCAGTTCACGCACCCTTTCAATACATCTCTAATTCTTTACTCAAACAATTCTCTGTTTGGGATTTTCCGTACATGCGTGCATCTCATACCATCATCCTAATCACTCTTCCTCTTAAGTTCTTGTAAAAACGACAATTTCTGAACTCCCGTTTTTAGAAGCCACCAAAAGAAACACTAACATCCACCCACATCACAAGTGCCAAACTTCTGTCCGACCAATTTGACAAAAAGCTATAAGCTCACGTGTTGGCGATGATGAAAGTGAGACGACTGTTTAAGATACCACAGTAACTGGCCAGATACTCAGTAACCGCCAAAACGACTTTTGACCGTGGTATCAAATACAATGAAATGGAAGATTTTTTATTATTAGGATTAGTTCCTTTTCTTTTTGTTATGTTTATTTTTTTTAGCTTGTGTATTTACTCCGTTATTGAAGCTCAGTGTGATTTTTTTCCTTTTCATTCTCTGTACTGCGCTATTTGCTTTCCCTTGTGTAGTGCGTAAATAAGATTTTATCATCATCAGTGATCTGCAAAAACGATTCTACTTAAAAAATTCAACTATTTTCTTCCTTCTTTCCCCATCTTCGCAACTCTTATTTCCTTGTTCTTTAAAACTTTTCCAACACATAATTCATCACTTCCTGATTAAAATTCACTTCCTTTGGGTTATTAATTTTCTCTAAGCCCTCTGCTCATTGCATGGAACTTTTTTCTCTCAATTTCGTCACGCCAGAATTCTGATTCTTTCCACGAGTTAATAAATCCTCAGTGAATAACTGGCAGCGGCATATTCATGATTTCTTTTTCGGTCAAACAGTTCTCCTTGCAAATATTATGAATGTCTTATTTAATATTTATTTTATTTTACTACTTGAAGCAGAGGCGTTACTAGCCAAAATGCTTGGGGGGGGACGAGGCATTTACTGACTGACTGGTAATTTTTACCGACTTTTTCTACAGAAAAAACGACTTTTTTCAGCAACAAAAATTACATTTTTTTAAAAAATCGACTGATTTTCAGAAAAACCGACTATTTTGACGAAAAATCGACCATTTTCCAGAAAAAAAGACTTTTTTCATGAAAAAAAATCGACTGTTTTGACGAAAAATCGCGGCGCTTCGCGCCGATTCGTATTTTCTACCGACTCGCCGGCAGCATTGGGGGGGGGGGGGGCGTCCCCCCCCCCTCCCCCCCCCCCCAGTCGTGACGCCCCTCACTTGAAGTGTGTTGCTATGAAGCAATCTTCCCGGAAGGTAACGGCAGGCAACAGTAATGGCTGGTTGTTCGACTAGCATTAACAAGTCCTAAGTTTAGATAACGTAGAGACGGCAAGGATTGATTTGTGTGAACAAAGACTAATCGTTGGACTAGGATTAACAATTCCAAGTTTGGATATGGACTTTTAAAACAAAGAAAATACTGAGAGGGATAGAAAATATGGCAAGGATAGAAAATAAAACAAAAAAGTGAATTTGGTTTCGATATCTTGTCTAGGTTTATTTCTAGTAGGTAATAAGTAAGTAATTTATTTTTCACTCGCCATTCTGTGTTATCCCTATGACAAAAGAAATAAAGAAACGTGATTTTCGGGGGTTTCCATAATCGGCTAGTTATCCCTCTAAGATGCTGTCAGAGTGATCAGTACAATTTTGGATATTTAGGTCGCACTTCCGACAAACCGTCCTCAGCGAAAAACAAACTAAACCATAAAATCTACCACAATACCAACAGAACAAGACCAAAGCTTTCGACGGAATCACACAAAGTATCGAAGAACCTTCATACCAAAGTTTGAACAAAATGTCTCATTCCCTTCAACATCGTGCTTACAGACGTACGGATAGACGGACAACTTTTACGAAGTCACAGGTATCCCCCCACTTACGTTTGGGGATCCCAAAAATGATGCGGAACCAACAATCCATAAAACGACATGTAACTAAAAACAAGAAGAACGATGCGGATTGAACGACATGCAAACAAAAGTAAAATAAAAAATATTAAAATATGGGTGTTTAAAAAGGCCAGTTCTGTGAAAGAGTTTATTTGAGTGTTTGGTAGTGATGGATTATAAGAATTGGCCTAATTCTGGGTGGAAGTTTATGCGCTTTCCAAGACGAATAGTTGTAAAAACAGTCAGTAAACTGTAAATAGATACAGAACACAGAACTGTAAATAATCACAGACTTGTACATATACACTTTTTAAACATGCACATTTTAATATTCGGTATTATACTTTTATTTGCATGGCGTCCAATCCGCATTGTTCTTCTTGTTTTTAGTTAGGCTACATGTCGGTTTATGGTATTTTGGTTTAGCATCGTTTTTCTGTTGGCCCTGTGGTGGATTACGATTTAGTTTGTTTTTCGCTGTGGACGGTTTGCCAGAAGTGCATCCCAAGTATCCGAAATTACATTTATCCCTCGCACATCATCTTAGGGGGATAACAAGCCGATTAAGGAAAACCCCGAAAATGACGTATCTCTGTTTCTTTTGTCATAGGTATAACAAAGAATGGCAGGTGAAAAATATATTACTTACTTATTACTTACTTACTTGGATCTGAACACACTGAATTAGTTCGACTCTGGTAAGGGATTTCTCATCTTTCCCTCGATCTTTCCAACTAGGGTTGTAGTAGTGACATTCAAATTACACACTTCTTGCCCGACAAGAGAAAATTCACCCAGCCACTGACAATCTGAATTTCAGCAGAAACGTGCATCTCAATGGCCAATTAAGCAACGCAAAGCAAATGTTCAATTCTAGATTGTTAGGTCACTTCCGAAGAAAGTCCACTATTACGTGTGACCCAAAAAATATTTATTTTTCGGCAATCCTTCACCTTAGTAGTTGTTAAACATTTCAAGCATAAAGGTGCAAGCACATAAAGGTACCACAAACCCGAAAGAAAAGTTCATTCGACGAAAATCAAACTGAACAAATAGAGTAAAATGAATGTATCTTCATGTAGTGTTAGCCCAACTCAATCGAAAATAACGTGCAACCGATTTCTAATATGATTTCTATAAAGATCGAAATGGACTTAGCGTCCTAAGACAAATATGTCTGATTATTCTTTATTTTGTCCCTTTTTCGGCAAGCTGCAATCTCTCTACAATAAGAGATGAACATATCTCTGCAGTTCTCAAGTCAAGCGACGTCTACATTTCGTCAATGGTCGATATATGTTAAAAGTGATTTAACAGCTTCGATTACGTCTCCGAACTTGACGGCCATAAATACTTCACAATGCAACTATCTGATTCTGTTTCTTTGTTGTATATCCACTATCCGTGACATCTACCTGTTGATTTATGAAACCGAAGTGGCCAGAACACAAAGACCTAATCAGGTTGGAATATCAAGGTATTGAATTGCCCATGTTTTGAATGGTGGGTTTCTACTGTCGAAAAAGTTTGTTTACGACGGAACTTTTTTTAAAGATTAGTTGTTTTTTTATCGTAGTTTGATCTGGGATGTTTCTTGGGAAGAATCGGACTTTTGGTAATTTACTGCCTGTGACTGAGCATATTTTGAGGAGCTAAAGCGACATCAAGTCTTTTTTTTCACTTTTAGAGATTTATAGGATATTATTTGACTGCGTTTAATCAGCTGAGATTTTTTACAGTATTATTCGTCCAAATATTCCTTCAGCCTAAACTAATTGCGAATCATATTGCAAAACGGATACGTCAACTGAATTTCATTAGAGCTATATTTCGGTTCTTGTTGGCAAGGAGCCTCTTCAGTCTCAAGCCGCTCAAGCTGGAAAATGCCAAAAACCAGCAAGTTCATACGATTTCCCAGGTTCAAGCTTGAGCGGCATGAGCCTGAAGAGGACCCTTGCAAAGAAGGGTCGAAATATCGCTAGAATTAATCTCAGCTGAACTCTCGGTTTAGCGCAGATAAATATGATTCAGAGTTGATAGTGCAAAACGGATACGTCAGCTGATTTTTTTTTTTTAATTCAGCTGACGTATCCGTTTGCACTATCAAATATGATTCGCAGTCAGCTGGGGCTGAGGAATATTTATCCTCCAAGTACGGAACTCCAATAGCCCAGAAGTGCCGACAAGTATCCATCCTAGCTGGAAAGAAGGGACAGGTGATAAACCAACTGAAGTTTTTAGTCAAATGCAGAGACAACGGATTAATCCCCACCTCGATGTTTCACCATATTGGACATCCTGACTCAAGGTCTTTGTGTGTGTTTTTTTTAAATCAGCTGACGTATCCGTTTTGCACTATCAAATATGATTCGCAGTCAGCTTGGGCTGAAGGAATATTCATAAATATGATTTGCTGTCACCTTGGGCTGAAGGTATACTTATTACTGTTTAAAGAACATATATTCAAATAATGCACAAAACCCAATGTTGACCCTGAAGTTCGACGTCCTGGCGAGAACCCTTGCCAAGAAGGGCCGAAATATCGCTGCCAAAGCATAGTAGCTGACGTATTTCGGTTTATGCATTATTTGAATGTCTGTTTCCCAGTCAGCTTGGGCTCAAGGAGTATTTATCTTTAAAGAAAGTAAACATATTTAATTATTTTTTCCTGTTTAGTGTTGTCATTCGTCTCTTTTACTTTCTTTTTCTTGTATTAATCCGCTGCACGCTTTACCGAAGTTATAACGGCACTCTCAGTCCTATTTCACCAATTTTGTTCTATTTTCTAGCTGTCCGAATGGGCTCCTACCGAAGGGTTACCTACTCCCCGGCACCTGCTGTACACCCTTTCCCAGCATCGGCCGGCACCAGCCGAAACCAGCGGTGCTGGAACCGGTGCCGGCCATATATTGGGCGATTCCGCTTCTAAATATTCTGAGTTTAGAATTCTAACACGCGGCAACCGGTGTCGGCACCAGGCACTTGCTGTAGACTAAAATCGAGAGTGGGCAACCCCTTGGGTCCTACTCCTTACTGGACAGAACCAGTATTGCCACTTTTTTCAGACGAAGCCTGTGACATTTGGCCGCAAAAACCAGTGACATTCTCTGGTGCGTGCGAAACTCAATTAAGCTGCTTTCACATTGACACCTAGAGCCTTTCACACTGAGCTACGCAACCTCTGCGTCACACTTGCGGGGATGCAGCGCAGAGCTTATGCAGACAAATGAACGCAACGCAAGAATAAAACCAAGTTGTATTCTTGCGTTGCGTCGACGCGTACGCATCCGATTTTTTAGTGAAAAAAAGAAGTTTTTGAAGAAAAACTGAAGAAAACCTGCTAATGATGAAGAAAAACTTACTGATGATGAAAGAAATGAAAATTCAGGAGAAGAAACCGAGAAAGGAAAACGTAAATACCCGTCCAGCGTGGAATCTTCTCGCATAGGTGTGAAAGATACGCTACGCAACCTGTGCGCTACGCATGATAAACGCATACGCAACGCATCGCTACAACGCGTCAGTGTGAAAGCGGCATTATTAACGAGAAACAGTTTTGTTAAGTTCATAGTCATATACTTTGATCACTATAAACTTTAATGTATCTTCCTCGTTCATGTCGGAACCGTAAGGAAGTTCAGAAGTTTCGGAGTGCAATAGATCACTGGAGAGGACATGGGCGTCTCTACAAAAAACATCTTCTCATCCAGCTTATCATCTAGCCTACATGATGTTTTCCGTGAATTCGTTCCGCCCAGTTAGAAATTCAGTCAAAACTGTCGTACTTTATGTTGCTTATAGTCCACTGTCGTCGTGTGAATTTCGTGGGTCATACATTACTTATATATGTATATATAATTATATGCTTATACGTTTTTGTACGGTCTTACCGGTCGCAGAATTCGGGCTAGCTTTGTTGAAGAAATCAAAAACCTGCGACAAATCGCAGAGTTCTTCGACCAGCGGCAACACTGGGAAATTCAGATTTTTCTTCGAGAGAAAGTTTTAAGTCCTGTTTCGTTAACATGTTAACGCTGCTTAACCGTGTTTTGTTTATTCAGTTATCACGACGGACTCTTAGTCCTCTTTAAAGAACCGCGAAACTTTGCTGTAAATTGGAGAGCAACGTATTCAGTCCTTTTTAAATCGTCAGGGTTTAAATAGGACAAAAAGAAAGACATTAAGGCGACATAGGAATGGTGTTGCGGAATGGTATAGAAACAAGTAGCGTCTCTAAAGTGTATTTCTCGACAAATTTACCGGCGACAGCCCAAAACAGGTAGCATACTATAACGTATGGTCATGGTGATTCCGAAAGAAAAGGAACCGGATTTACAATATATTTTAATCTAAAGATAAAAGGGCAAGCTAAAGCTTCACTTCCAACGATGTCTTTTAAACTATGTAGCGTTAACAGCTTTACCTAAAGTACTACCGGCGGTTCAGTCAAACTACTAAGTCGAAGGCCCGCAGGCGAAAACAAATCTACAAATAATAACATGCCCGCATATCAAATACACACGCACTGCTATTTTTACCTACTGCAAGAAACAGTCTGATTATAAAACGAACCAGATCCCAATGCACAAACTGTAAACAATAATTATTCGTCTAGTTATACCAATTTCGTAGGGGCGTATGGTCAGATTTGATTACATGGTTGTTTTTCCGATTCCCATAGGTAGACCATAATGTTATGCTAGCAGATGCTAAGAGTGAGTGACTCTGCTTTGAACAATATTCTAAGAACTGAGCCTATTCGAAAAAGCCATTACTGTGGTACTAATAGTTCCACTAGTCGAACTGGAAGTATAAAGCCCTTACCCTATTAGATTTAAAGTTTAGCCGAATAGGTCTGAGATCCAACCGTCTAGTTACACTTCACTCATTTACCTAAATAGGCTTGAAAACCCAATAAAAATGCGCTGCTTCGTTGGTCCACTATCCACAGATAATCGGTTTCATCGAATGAACCTCTACTTCTATGTGCTTGTCCCTCAATGCTTGGAATATTCAACATACTACAAAGGTAAGCCATTGCCAAAATAAGTAACAAAAAGACATATCATCACTTTCCTACTTTTGTTCCTCCGTAAATTTCTTGGCTTATCGTCCGTAACACATGGCTTTTGTTGAAATTCAAATTCTCTACGTCCGGGTGATTTTTGGGTTGTCGTGCAAGCAGTGCACGTTCTGAACGTTATTACTACATTGTCGGAAGTTTCATAACAGACGAGGACACGAGGATGCGCGGTTTCGACAGACAATGCGTAACAGATAACACTTCGGATGTTATCTGTTGTGTTTCAAAATGTTATGCATTTTTTGCATGTTATGCATTTTCCTACCATCAGGAAGAACCGAAAAACCGCCAAAAAGGATCTGCCGAGTTTTCCGACATAAGGACGATAAGGAGTAAAGTCAGCAGATGTTTTTTTGGCTCTTCCTAACAAAGCTTCCTACGCATAACACTTCATGCATAACGTTTTCAGACACAATAGATAACACTCGAAGTGTTCTCTGTTACGCATTATCTGTTGAAACCGCGCATCCTCGTGTTATCTGTTATGATACTTCTGACAGTGTAGAGCCCCGCAGCGAATGAAAAAATACAAAATCCCTTAGATAAGCATAAATAATTTAGTGCATTCACATATCAGATGTAAAAATTAGCTGCCTTTTCAGTTACACTTTAAAGATAAAGCAAAATCAGGAGAAGTAATACAGAATTAAATCGAGCGGATGCTCACCGATAGTCTTGGCGGGCACCAAGAGGCAGACAATCCTGGACCGCGTACAAGAATGTTTGGTATTGAACTTTATTTAAAGTTAGAAATATCATTTGATTTTATAAACTGTTCGATCCAGGTCCGGGCAAACCATTTACCCCTTTGTGGTGTTAATGTGCGGAATCATTGGAATTTTCCAGCTGATGCATGTGTTTGCTTGAAGAACCATTGGAAGAAACCTGACACAAAAATTTCGCAGATTTTAAAGCATCTGAAGACCTTTCAAAGCAATAAAAATAATGGTTGCTAACGTAAACTCAGCTTTAAGCTTTTTGGCAAGTTTTCAGATTCTATATTAGTACGACTCATCTAAGGTCTTTTCGAAGTATTAAAAATAATAATTGCTGTTGACATATGTGCTTTAAGCTTTCCGACAAGTTTTCAGATTAATTTGTAACTACAATGCATCTATTCGGCATCTCTTACTAGCTACGTGCGCCAGCAGCCATAAAGGGGCAGTAGGGGCATTATTACGGATTTAAACTGTAATAACTGTTAGAAATCATGTATTACTTTTAGACACCCAGGTCCGTTAAATCCCTTTCATTACTCTCATAAAGCTAATGAAAAGTTGTCATAAAAAGTTAATGGAAGCACATGAGTACACTTCACCATATCTGTTATTATCACAACACATAAAAGGGAAATATTACTATCTAATATGTACTTTTATTGTCATCCCCGTTTTATCTAGATTGTCTTATTCCAAGTCCCAAATAGGCGAATAAAAAAAAACTGAGCTGTCAATGTCAGAAGCTCGGCCAGAAGAAAGAATATATAAATTATCAGAGTTATCCTTCGCTCTTTATGAAGAAGAAGAAGAGCTGTCTTTAAGAGCGAATTGGTCTCAGCAGTGTGGGGGGGGGGGGTATTCCGAAGGATTTTAAGTTTTTGCGGCGATGTAGCTATCAACTGTCAATCTTAAGAAACACAAATTTACACATAAGTCTAGTTCTTCTTAAGTTCTTGTCCGTCATTATTGTTTGCATTTTTTTTTAAATTTGTAACATATCATTTATTTTTTCATCTGAACTATGTCTCGTCGTTTGGGAATAAAAGCAACATTTAACAAATGGTACTATAACTTATTCCTAACACCGTGGCACCAGCAAAACTTAATAATCTTTTAGGCTAATGTGTCTGATTAGGCTGATCGTCTGATGTGTCTGGGCCAAACTTAGTCTGATGTGTCTAGGCCAAACTGTCTGCTCATCAGTATGTTACATATCTATATATGTTATATGCACATGGCCCAAGCTTTTTCTTAATATGTTTATATCATAGAGACACTTCCCTCTATGGGATTTATATTCGTCCCCCCCCCCCCCCCTCGTCTGATGTGTCCAGGCATCTGATATCAGAATCAGAATCCTTTTTATTTGCCCAATATCTTTACACAAGGGAAAAAATAGCCTGGGAGGAGATCATCAGTATGTTACATATCGATGTGTTATTACTTTTCGTTATACGCACATGGCCGAAGCTTTTTCTTTACCTATCTATCTATCATAGTGACACTTCTCTCTCTGGGATTCATATTCGCTAACCCACCCACCCATGTGTCGGCATAATTCCCGACTCGAATCATCGCGATGGCATGCACCTATTTCCGCATTAAGTGACCTGTAATAAGCCCGACATCTAACGCCGACTATCTTATCTCGGTTTCAAGCAGGAAATACTTTTTCCAGAATACCGCCTTGGCGCGTGAAAAGATATAACCCCTAATTAGGGGTTCCCCTCCTCCAATTTCTCTCACCGTGATACACCATATGTCGGGTTCCGCCTATTTCAGACCAAACATGGTGGCCACAGACCTTCACGCTTTCAGAGCACTTAGAAAGAGCAGTAGCACGCAATTTACAATTTCTAAGATAAGCGTTTCAAATTCCCCCCACCACCAAAATTAGAAAACTACTACTCCCTTTTCTGATGTGTGAAGAAAAACGCCCGCTTTTAAAGCAAAACAAATTTCGATGTATATGTTTTATTCTCCTAAGATGAAAAGAACAGCGGAATACAAAGATGAAAACAAAAATGAGAACACATCACACAACAGATGCCAAAAGTGAATAACCATGTTGTTTAGGGAGGCAATGTCGGGTGTACAGGATATGCTTTTGTACCTTTTTTTACTTGGGCTAAAAGTTCTAGAGATACCTACTCCGGAAGTTTGTGACGTAAAATCAGCTTTATTATTTACAAAGGGGGTAAACAAAGGAGAAATCCTGCAAACCATTAGTTAGTAGTAGGAAAAGGGAGGGTGGATCTTTCTTCTTCAGAGCTGACGAAAGGACAGACAGAAATAAAGTAGGGTGATCGGTGAAAAACAGTAGGGTTCACTAAGTGCTGTTTGTGAATCAAATAACAATCTTTAGTTGATAATAAATATTGATAATAATCTTAGTGAATTTAAATGAAGCAACTATAGTCTACTTCAACCACGACTGCACAAGTCTGCTAAATGTCTCTTTTATTAAAACCATCGAAGCATCTCTCATTTTTACAATTCTTACTTTTTCAGCTACGATTTTCCTTCCACTCAGTAAAGTCAATTTTTATTTAATGCTTTTAAATTCCGCTAAATCTACTTCTTACTCAGTAAAGTTTTTTTTACTTAACGTTTAAATCCAGCTAAATCTACTTTTTGAGTTTTAATAAGTGCAAGTTTTTTTTTGCTTCATCCTTACGAATATTTCCTCATTTGATTACACTTGCTCGAAAGTAGTTGTAACTTAGGACAGGAATATTTATGCCTGAAACCTTGTCTCGAGCAGCTAACAACATATATTATGAAGACAACATAATAATGGTGGACTTGTTTGTGCTAGGCTAGGACTTGTTGCACTTTTAAGTTCTTTACCCTAATCTGACCTAGGTCGCATTAGGATAAAGAAGTCCAGGTTCGGATACGGACCTTAAGCCAAACTTCTGCAACCACATCTAACTTTCAAAACTACACCTCCCTCCACTTCAACTCTCAATCAATTTTCTCAGACCATTCTAAAAAAAAAAAAATCTGTTTTACCATCAATCTTCATTACTACCTCTGGTACTGTCTTAAACCACCCATGATCTTACTTGTAATTTTCTACTGGGTGCGATTCTGTGACCCAACATTATCTGTAATAATACTATACTACATATAACAATAATATCATCACTATCACCAAACATCCGCCCTTGGTGCTCTTCCTCCTTCCCTCTCCAGAATCTCTGTTTTCCAGCTATCTCTATGAGACCCTTCCCCCAAGGTCTCGTTAGAAGTAATTGTCAACCCTGTACATCCCCGGAATTCTTGTGAAATACTTGAAAAGATCGCGAAAGCATAATTGCTGGCTGATGTCAGCAGAAGAATGAAAAGGCTTTCAAACACAAAACATGACAAATAAACTGACATCAGCTCATTTCAGTTTCGGTTTGCAGAAGTTTAATCGGAAGAAGTTTGGCACTGTACCAACATTTCAAGTCGTTAGCTTAAACTAGGACCCGGTCCTGGTATGACCGTGGACAATCTAGTGGCACTTTTCGGAAGTACATAGCTGGGCGCTGTAAGAATAGTTCGTAGCAACAGAATCAAATAGAAGGAATAATATTTAGCTTGTGGACTCTTTAGAAATATCACAACAAGTGTACAGATGGCACTGGTAAAAAGTTAAATAGGGTTCAGATACAAAGTTAAAGGACCCCTCTTACTTATTCTGCCATTTATATTAGAATTAGCTTCTCGACGGAATTGAAAGCTTCGGATATCCACGCCTTTCGTCATAGTTTCGTTTTGAGCTCACGACTTCTTAGCGCTTTTTCGACTCATTTTTTTTTTCTTACTTCGACTTTCACTTCCTTCTCTTTGACTCCCAACTCTCAGCCATTCAACCAACGACTGAATGAGTTATACCCCCGCCCGCTCACTACGGGTCCGGCCTAACTCTGTCTGGACTAAATCTCAGCCGATTATCCCGGACAGCTGTTATGGCACGGGGGGGGGGGGGTCTTCCAAATTTCCTGAACTTCAGTACCTACGACAATAACAGTGTTACCCTAAAAAAAAAGTGTCATACAAAACTGGATCGTCAAACTGTTGTGGCCGAACCCGACCCGAGTTAGCCAATCAAGCAGCGCAAACTCCGCCGAAAGATATAAAGATAAGGGAGATAAGCTTCAATATTCTGTTCTTCATTTTGGACGACGTGGTGGGCCAACAAGTCTACTTTGAGCGTGTTCCATCCTACTTACCGTAGTTACCACGCATGACGTCACAAATTCTGCCTTTTTGTCGTCAAGGCTGGAACGATTTTTCTATTTTCCAGCGGAATATCATGCCACGGGTGAATCCGACCAATCACGTGACAGAGATTCGTGGTTACTACGCTTACCACGCTCCCGAGCGTGGTAAGCAAATAGTTACTATTAGTTACTATTTCGAGGAGGCTGGAACGGTCAGCGTAGTAACTTTTCGTGAGGTTGGAACGGATTTAGTAACTAATAGTTACTATTGGTACGAGGGTGGAACACGCTCTTTGTATTTCGGACTCATTTTCTTTTGCTTGGCTTTTCCTAATTTTAACCGACGCGCGCCCGGTTTTCAAATTATTTGGGTCGAACCTCTGCCTCACAGACCGGGAAGCCTGGACAAAGTCGACTTACGACTAGCACCATAAAGTTCACGAGGCAAGTACTGCAACTTTCGAAAAACGGTACTTGCTTCAAAAAATGCCAAGTCCCACCTGTACAGTAGCATCCAAACAAATCATAGGAAAAGAATTTGATTGGCTTTAAGCTGATATTAAAGGCGTATTCTCGCCGAGGCGAGAATAGATGGAGTCACTCCACGCGGACTCCGCGTACAGAAACAGCGAGAATACGGGGAATGCTTCTAAAATGGATTTTGTTCGAAAAATGAATATGCAGCTGAAAAAATTAGTCTAGATCCACTTCATTCTTGGTTTTCTTTATTCTGATTCTTTTTAATTAATTTTACATAGCATCTACAACAGCAAAAATTGATTCCCCACCGAATTTGAAAGGGAGTCCTTTTTGATGATGGTGATGATAATCTGAGCATTCCCCGTCCGTGGGGACTCGCGAGAATACGGGGAGTGAGTCCCCGGGACAAACAAAAACGCGGGGACTCCTCAAGTGGAGTCCTCGGGGAACGGCGAGAATACGCCTTAAGTTTATAATGTATCGTTCCGTTTTACTGCTTCCGGAGCGCAAAACAAGGTTGCTTAAAATTTAGGGAAACGCTGAAAGAACTGCACCACTACAGTAATTGTGCTTCTTTGAACGTTAGTCAACTTTGAAAAGTACCATTTTCATTTCATCACTTGCTGTGACAAAAGGAGGGTTTTCGCGAGATCCCGGAATCACTTTCCGACGAGCGGAGCGCATCGCGAAAACTGTGGGAAAGCGATTCCTGGAATAACTTTTCACTTTCCCGCTGGACTGATCGCGAAAACGAATGGAAAGCTGATATCGCCGAGAAAATGTTGAATTATAAAGTTTTTCGAATAAAAATGTTCACTTAACGGTTCTTTGATTCTCATGTATGTAGTGACACTTGCACTGTTTTTTCTCCACAGCTATGAAATTCCTGCAGAAACATTCAGCTTTCCGCGGAGCTTTCCACTGACCACGTGGAATCACTTTCCGGGAAAGCTGCTTCGGTTTCCAAAGCGCGAAAGCCGGGCCGCGAAAACCATTGGAAAGTGATTCCGACTTTGCTTTCGAGCTGGCGAAAACCCTCCTAAAAGTCACCTTTCACTCAGCCAAAGTAGCTAATTAAGAGCACCTGAATGAGCAGTCACAAGGAGCTTTCCACTGACCTCGTGGAATCACTTTCCGGGAAAGCTGCTTCGGTTTCCAAAGCGCGAAAACCGGGTTGGAAAGTTCGGCAACTTTCCGAAGCGGCACGAAAACCACTGGAAAGTGATTCCCACTTTGCTTTCGAGCTCGCGAAAACCCTCCTAACAGTCACCTTTCACTCAGCCAAAGTAGCTAATTAAGAGCACCTGAATGAGAAGTCACAAGGACGGAAAATGAAGTAATATTTACTTCATTTTCCTTTCTTGTGACTGCTCATCATTGAAGTTGTCACCTTGCTATTTTTTTTTATCCCAAAATATTAGTGACAGAATACCTGTGTTGTAATGTTTTTCGTTTTCTTTTCATCTTATACTCCATCTGTTTTCATTTGAGGGGAAATAAATACATACATACATATCTATGACTTCCTAAGGTCTGTTCGTCTATCCGACCTTCCGTCTGTCTGCCTGTTAGCACGATAACTCTCGAAGGTGTTGAGATATTTTGTTCAAACTTGGTGTGAAGATATTTAAAAGGTACAGTAGCCTTATCTTTAAGAGTGGAGGAGGGGGTTTCAAAATGAGGGGCGAAAAATATGAGACAAATAAGATAATTAGACAGTCGATAGAGCAGTAATTGGAAGCATGCTGAATCTATTTCTGAACATTGTTTTCTCGTACGACAAGTAGTTCTTTCGGCATCCGACCGAAGCCGGAAAATCCGGTAAAAGATTAATCCGAAGCTGATTAGAGGGTCGATTGAGGGATAAGAAGATATGCCGAATTCGAATTTGAACTTTCTTTGAACTCTATATCTGAATTTTGTTTTCGTGCTTGACAAGTAGTCTGTCCAGAATTCAGCGAGAACCGGAAACCGGCAAGATTTTTCTGAAATATGTTGACATATGTTGACACATATGTTGACACGAGTGTTGACATGGGGGTACATCCATGGAGGGACATCCGGAATCCGGCAAAACACGGAATCTCGGCAGCTGTTATAATTGCTTCAATCAAGCGGTTTAGAGTGTCTAAGAGCCAGAATATCCTCCGGTTATTCACTCATGCACTAAACTACAGTAGGCTGGAAACCAAAGTACAGCGGGAAAACATGACATACGAAAACTGAGTAAAGACCCTAAGCTTGAGAGAACATCATCATTTCTCTACAGGGAACCCTCCCGAAAATCAACGCTGCGATTTCTGCAGCCCCATAAATCAGGTCTTCTCAAGGCGCGGCGCTCTAATGATGATCTCTGCTTTTTCCTTTGTTTACAAAATTAATCACACCAAGGAACATTTTCCTGAAAAGACCGGCGAAATCATCAATGTTTACTCTTCTTTTGAAGCGGGACATTCTGCCGCCCCGGGGCCTCGCAATTCAGTACGGTGGATACCTTTTCGTAATTTCCGAGCGGCGCTGACTCAGCACTTCCAAAGAAAATGAGAAAGAGTAAATCCGCATGCCGGGAATAACTCCAACAGAAAGAAACAAGAGTTGGAAGCTGATATGACACTTGCAAGGCTAGGTAGCAGGTATTTCATTGAAGGGTCACATATATTCTGGAGTCCAGATATCCAAATGGAACATCTAGGATATGTGCTCTCGCCGGCTACCGCACCGGATCACGTGTTTGTGAGTTATGCATGTCACAAAATGTAAAGGATGTTAAAAGATGTCACTAGCTACTAACATCCTAGACACCGGCTCGAGCAGAAAGAAACAAGACTAAAGATTTCGATGGGACCTCGAAGCGGAATATTTGTAGGACTTCCTGATACAAACGATCGGGTTTTGCAGATTTGTGGTCTTTGCAAGATCCCACAAACATGTAAAGCATTCAAATAGGTCCCTTTCATTCCATGTCAAAACTTGGACTTCTAAACAATAATCTAAATATAGCCTTTTCTGGTCCTCTGTTCTAGTCACATGGTCAAGACCCGACAAGTATTTAGGCCTCAAACATAAAATAGCAAATAAGTTCGAGCAAGTAAGTTAAGAAAAACGAAACAAGACATAGACATCATCCAAGCCCCTATGCGACGTACCGTGTCAACTGACATACAGATGGACGGACGGAAAAGCTTTAGTCACATCAAGGTTTCCATCACTAACGTTTTGGGATCCCGTTAAGTGTCGCTAAGTAGCCTACACCAATCCGCTCTTTGCGGTCAAAACATCAGTGAGGGACTCTCACTCTGCATTTTGACAACCGAAAGAGCTTAATGCGTGTTCATTTTTTCATTGTCTATGATACTGGCAGAACGAAAAATTTCCAGGTATCAGGAGACAGGTGAATTTAAGCAGAAATCGCATTAAGCCTGTATTTAAACTTAACCGGATTGTGCGCAAGCCAGTGTAGCCTGCATAACTTTAAATTACGACATATACATAATATATTACCCTATGCTATAGCCTACAAGCATTCCCACAGCTGACTGTGAATGAAATAGAAAACCGTGATTTTCGGTTGATCAGCTAGTTATCCCTCTGCGAGGGATAAATATAACTTCGGATATTTTGGTTGCACTTCTCGCAAATTGTCCTCAGCGAAAAAAAAAATTAAATCCACCACAATACCAACAGAAAAACGACGCGGAACCAACAAACCATAAAACGACATGTAACTAAAAACCAGAAGAACGATGCGGATGCACTTTCTCGGGGAACTATTTGTAAATAATCACCAGATTGTTCAATATACACCTAATAACCGTAGAAAATTACAGAACTCTACACACACCATTTAAACACGCACATTTGAATATTCTTTATTTTCCTGTTGTCGTAATCCGCATCGTTCTGCGGTCATCTTACGGTTTTTTAAGTTCGCGTAATTTTCTTGCGCTGTTTTTGTATTAGAATATGTAATTTAATTGGCTTTGCCGCTGAAGACGGTTGCCGGAACCACACCCAAAACAATCGAGCTTGTATTTATTAATCGTTAAACAACTCAGAGGGAATAATTAGCTCATCAAATAAACCCTGAAAATCTCGTTTTTGTTTCTTGCAAAAGGGTCCAATGTCTTCATTCGCGAGAGATCTACAGTGCTGAGCCCCCCACTAAGTGAGCAACCCTCGGGAAATCTAGAGAAACGAAACAAATTTCCGGTTTCGTCAGCCTACAGTCAAACGGAGCAACTGAAACCCTCTTAATCGGCCCCCAAGGCCTTCCCTAACCGCCATTCGTTCCTTGATCCGGAAACTTTTATTCCCCCAAATTTATACAGGAGCTTCTCCTTTCGTCATGGACTTCACGCTAGATGTCACCCTTCGATTTAACAAGGCTGCTACAACAACAGATCAATTCCGAATTCGATATCGTAAATCAGAATTTCAACCAGCTGCTCCAGTTAAACTCTCATCCATGCGCGCGCTGTGACGAATTCTTTCATACCTCCCCGCTGGCTGTATGAAAACCGACGATTAAAGCTTCTTAGTCAGCTGTCTTTTTTCATTACCGTGTTCCCACTTCGTTCAATGAACGAGTGACGAAGCAGTAAGTACACAGTTCAAAGGCGTGCCGATAGACCCTTATCTACCTGCCTTCCCACCAAGTCTGATACAAAAATCCCGGCAAGTGTGTTCAGATTGCTTCGACAGTGGTTAGACCGGAATCGGGTTTTTCGCATCCGAGTGTCGAAGGCAAAAAGCGAATTGAGGTCAACTAGGGTATTATGATTCTTTCTTCTTCAATTCCTTAAGACTCTTCGCCTTTTGTCAAAACTGTCACCAAACAACTGGTCCGTGACCTTGATTTCTTGGCTCGTAGGCCGTTGCGCATTTCCTATAGAATTGACTAACTATTTTGTTCTGTCATTTTGAGCCTCAGTCACAATGCAGGACGCCTAGTAGGCTGAATCCACCGCCAAGATATTTTCACCTAAATCAGATTTTTTTTTTCACTGTACGAAAAATTTCATTCCGTCCTTTCTTTTTCCATTCCTTCCTTTGTTTTTAACACAAATCTAAAAAAAAGTTGTTTTTGTTTAATTGAGCTTTGAAGCTCACCTTTGAAGTTTTTACCCTCTCACTGAATTGTTCGAACGCAACTGCAAACGTAACTCTGAGTCACTAGGTCCAGGGGCGTCGCAAGGGGGGGGGGGTGCGGAGGCCCAAAACTTAACTAACATTGCTCGGTATTTTTTAGATAGCAGAACTGTTCAATATATTTACGGGGATGTTATACAGAACCCTAAATAGGCTATCTGTACAAATCTCTTCTGTATAATGATCGGGATTCGGTATAATTGCCAGTATTCTGTAGTTATCGCAAATTTGGTGAGAGAATTTACTGAAATCATTTGGTAATTTTTCGATGCCGGAACTATTCGGTATATTTATGGAGATTCCCTAGTTACACAAAATCCCGAATAACCTATTGGTTCAAAAATATTCGGTATCATGATTGGGATTCGGTAATTTATTCAGTATAGTTTCCAGGATTCGGAAGTTAACCACGAATCCTGACTTTGTTCCAGTTTTGACGAAAGTATACCGAATATGAATGTTGTTCGGTAGTCTTTCGATACCAAAACAGTTCGGTATAATAACCGGGATACGGTAGTTATACAGAATCCCGAACATGCTATCGGTCTAAACTTATTCAGTATAAAACTGGGATTCGGTAATTTAGTCGTTATAACTGCCAGGATTTGAAAGTTACCACGAACCTCGAAACTCAGAAGAGGTCAAGTGAAGCATTGGTCACAGACAAAAGGGATGATCTATGATATCATCGATAGTCTTTACTTTTATTTTGGATCCCAAAAAGAATATCTAATCATAAATATTTCGAAAAGTCCGCCTGCAGCACTTTTCGTAATATTATCTATTTGTGGAACTGCGCGTCATTTCACGGAGGTTTTAAGCCAGTTTTAGGATTGAGATTTCGAAACGTTAAAAGCTAGAATTTAGATGGAAATTAAATTTGGCAGGAAAAGCAAAAAAAAATTCGCCTGCAGCGCTCACTTTTTGTGATTATGGGTAGTATATTGACTATACTACAGTTGCTGCTGCTGCCAGAACGTCGCTCCATCCGGTTTCTGGAACTTCTTAGAGTCTCGTTATTTAATCAACGCCAAATGATAGAATTTGTAAGAGAAGCAGTTTTAGCCTATAGAAGAAAAAAAAAATGGTTTCGAAAATTTTCGCCTGCGGCGCTTGATTTAATTTTGTAGTGGCTATAATAGATAGGAGCTGTTACTGCAATCATGCCCGGCAATATATTCTCAGCTTCACCAGAACGCCGCCTTATAGTTGGATTATCGTCTTTCATGCTGGCCTTTATTGTTACTCTTCCTACGTAACCGTTTCTGTTCAATACTTTAAAGCTCGAATTCTTAGTTCTAGGATTCGGTAAAATTTTTGAAAGATTTAGTAAAATTTTGGCTCTGCACCCCCCACGAAAATGCACTTGCGACGCCCCTGCCTAGGTCAGAATAGGTATGGACAGTTTTTTTTTGTATGTCGATTAGTTACGGAGATAGATATATCAAGGTATTTTGAAATCTCAAGGACCATATACACAAAGATCAACCAAAAGTAACTTAAACACATAACCTTTTCCTATTTTCCAAACGTTTATGAATTTAAGCTCCAACTCGAGTAATCATGGTTTGGTAGGGCAGTATCCAGGGGAGGGATTAGGGGTTCAATCCCCCCCCCCCCCAAAAAAAAAAATACAAAAAAAATACAAAAATAATGTTTTTTGTAGGCCTCTGTTCTATATCTATTTTGTACTTCTGGGGATATCAAAACGTAAGTGGAGGGACATGACATCGCGAAAGTTGCCCGTCCATCTGTCTGTCCGTTTGTAAGCACGATCACTCTCGAAGGGAATGAATATTATGACGAAATTTGGTGAGAGGATTCTTTGGGTCAAGGGAAAGGTCGAGTTCGTAGATAGGCTTTGTAGCCTACATTTAGGTGTGGGGGAGGAGGTCCAAATAAAGGGGCTAACAAAATATTTTTAAACAACTAATAAGATAGTCGATAAAGGGGTACAAAGACATGCTGAACACGAATATGAAAACCATTTTCTTCCCGGACAAGTAATACATCCGGAATCCGGCCAAAACCGGAAGGTTTCTTAAAAGTAAAAATTTCTTTGAAGCTGATTAGATGTTCGATTTAGGGGGTAAGAAGGCATGCTGAAAATTTTTGTGAATATGATTTTCTACCCGGACAAGTAGCTAGCCCGGAATCCGGCCAAAACCGGAAAATTTGTTAAAAGCAAAAGCTTTATTTGTAGTTGATTAGATGTCCGATTTCGGGGTAACAAGAGATTCTGAATCCGTATATGACAATCGTTTTTGCCCCGACGTATAGTTCGCCCGGAATCCGGCTGAAACCGTAAAATTTGTTGTAAGTAAAAGCTTTATTTGAAGTTGATCAGATGTTCGATACAGGGGCAAAGAGATACGTTGAATTCAATTTTGAGCTTTATCTTTTTTTGCCGGAGTTTATTTGGTAGTCCCGCATTTCGGCCGAAACCGGAAATTTGGCAGAAGTAATGCAGGAAGTTTCGATGAGTTTCGTCAGAATTGATATGACTTATAGGGGTAAACACACATGCTGAATCAATATCTGAGCTTGGTTTTCTCAGGTGATTAGCTATTTGGCCTTAATCTGTTTCTAAATTTCAATAGTAAATATGTTCAAGTAGTCTGGAGAGGGCTGGAACTGGCGAATACAAGACCCAGTTGTTTGGATCAAATATTAAGTTTTTGGGATCCCATCGAAACCTTTGGTCTTGTCGGTATGGACTACGTCCAAACCGCCGGCAAACCCCCCTCCCCCAAATAAATTCCTGGATATGGAACTACTGGGCCCACAGTACTGCAGAATGCCAAGAAGCAAACAAATCAATCCCACATAAAGAAATTTCCCCAAAATCCGCAAGCGCCGGGCACCTACGGAGAAAATGGTCCCAACCTTCTTCCGAGCCTTCTTCCTCTTTACCGAGGGGCACGCATACCTCCCATCAGAAACTACACTACCTCTTTCAAAACCTTCTTCGTGCTCTAAATCGATTTACGGAAATAACGCAGGGAATTTCCATGAAATATAAAAGTAATTATTATTAAGTACAGTTTATGGTCATTTAAAACTATTAGGGACTATGCAAAATTGGGGTATTCAAAATCGAAACAAAGACGAATATTCCACTCGTTATCACCCTTCGTTACAAATTACCTCAACCAATAGGTGAAATTTCAAATTTGCCGTTCGTTCAGTTCTTTTGAGCCCGTTCGATTCCTTGCTTCCGTTCTGTATTTTCTTCTTAAGTTATTGCTGTTGATGGTAAATTATTTAAACGATGTCAACTTTTACTAGTTGTTTATTTATTCTATTTTCGTTGGCCATTACTTAGCTTTTGCTAGTATGGCAATTTTTCACTAAACGTTAGACCTTACGTCACGATTACAAAAATGTGATCGAATTTTAAGTATTCGAAAGCAACTTCACATGAAAATTTTTAAACGACTTTTTTTCCGTCTATAACAGTCCAAAAAAAGACAACTACTGAAAAGAAAAGTGATGGGCCTATGCCGAACAACTGAATCCATAAGTACATCACGCTCAAAAGAACGCAACCCAGCATTAATGATGCCATCTAGCAGCGACAATTTGCTGTCGCTAGGTTCGCAGGTTCGGACGATAGATGGCACTGAAACCTGACGATACCAACACGATACTCAACCATAACACGTTTCAGCTGAAACTCAGCCCATCTCCACAATGCAGAAACTGCGGCGAGGACGAAGAAACCCTTCAACACATCCTGTTGAAAGGATGCAACAGTGCAGGAGTACCAGCCCGATGACGTCGCAACTCAAGGTTCTATGCAACGAGCTCAGAATCCCCAGCTCCATGAGCACAATCACCGCAACGATATTCCCGAAGAAGACCGAGTACCAAATCTACAAAGCCCTAGTCAACGTCACCCTGGAGAAGAAAATCTACCACTAGAGGCGATTACAGTGGTAATCGGCCCTACCCAAAAGAAAGGTCGAAAGGGACCGACGACAACGTTGGACCCAGTGGCTCTACATTTTTTGGATTGGAAACTCGGCAATTATGTTTGCCAAAGCCTGGCCAAAGCTAACGACATGGTAGAAGAGATAAACCAGAAGGCGTAGCATCTGTCAGCGGTTTGCTTATTTGTTAGAACTCCAATCACAAAACCAAACTGTATTCAAACTTTCCGACGCAGACATGCAGTAAGATTTTTCTTTTTTTAAAAGCAGACACTCAAATGGCACTACCTCGAAATGTAAGCACCCCGACGCTACGCTAACATAACGTTACGCAGCAAAGTCACTAAATCAAATTTTTTAGTCACTACTAAACGGGACTACTGCAAAGTAACACGACGCCAGCACGACACTTCGCCAACACGACGGTAGGCTATCACACCGACAGAGCAAAATTTAGACACCCAATCCTAAGGAGTCCGTATATTGACCACCGACTAAAGATAACATCCAAATGACACCCCGTAAAAATGACAGCACGTTCCTGTGTCAACGCGACACTAGGCTAACACGCCCTTATGCCTTGAAGTCACTAAATCAACGATTTTCAATCCCTACGCCGAAACGAGACTTTCGCAAAAAGGAAATACGCCATAGCGATATTCCACCAACCAGAGCTGCTGTGAGTCCAGCAAACCCGAGTCCGAGACAAGTCACAGTCCTTGAAAAAAGCGTCTCGAGACGAGTCCAGAGTCCGAGTCGACCGGCTCTGTCACCAATACGATGCTACGCCACCACATCGGCGACCAACGTTTATTGAAGTTGAGGTGTAGTTATTAATACGAATTGTTATTGAGTGCTGGATATTTGTAGTGGTATAGGTGGAGTGCTCATTTATTTTCTATATTTTATACAACCAGCCTACCGAGTTTTTGAGACCCAGTTGTTGATCAAGATTATTTTTGTTTTTACAGTACCGTGTCCATTATCTGCGCAGGCTGGCAGGCTGTTTGGGCTTACATTCTGAATGAATCAAAACCAACCAATCAGTTTTAAGCCGAGGGGTTTCCCACTCTCGAATTTAGTGTACTGCAATTTCCCGGTGCCAAGGTGTCCGGTCGGTGCCAGCTTTGTTTTGTGTTAAAACATCAAAATCAGCTTGATAGAATCATGAGTTTAATGGGTTCATTAACAAATAAGAAGATAAATCACACATATCAAGACTCAGTCCATTCCTGGACGCCGAGAACCACAATCTTTATTATTTTAAAAATAATACGCTAATTGGTCACTGCTCCTACTCTCACACACAACCTTACCTCTCAATTTACAAAATAATTAACCAATTTCTTTTTTACCTTCCTGCACCTTACCCCAACTTACCGCTTATTTACCCAATTTACCGCTACCAATTTACCGCCTAATTTACCGCTGGTTTCGGCCGATGCCAGGAAAGAGTGTACAGCAGGTACCAGGGAGTGGGCAAACCCTCGTAAATTTCATTAATATATGATTAAGATTATTTTTGTTTGTATAGTACATTTTATATTATCTGTCTAAGCACGGCTTTAGGCTAGGATCTGCGCTAACATTTTAAACACGTAGAAATCTACCAATCAGTTTTAAGCTAGGCGACACACCGCGAACCCAGGAAGTCGCTTCACCATTAGTTCTCCGTAGCTGATGAAGGAAGTCGTACGCTTATCGGACCTTTATCGAAGACAATTTTCGGTGCTTTTAAGTCAACTAGAAATTAGAAGCCCAGCTTCTGGCAACGGTACAAACACTCAACTGCATGATGATTATCAGCCGAGAGCAATTATATTCTTCGCACGCCAAAAACTCATCGCTAAAGTAGCTAGATACAGTTTACTGACACCTGCATTGCTAAAGCACTTAAGTCTTGCCCTATTAGGAAAAGGACACTTAAACTGGAGAAAACGTACCTAAATTGATTTTGGTATTACACGCCTCCGGGTTTGTTTCCTCTGTTTCCGTTTTTTGTTTCATTTTGTTTTTTTTATTTTTTGTAGTAAATAATTGCTCGAAACGGAAAAGTCCGCTACCATGTTCTTCAGTGATATTTTGGCCCTTCTTGGCAACGAACCTCGGTTGGCCCGTCAGCCGTTTCTCTGTACGCTTGGGCAGGAGGACTATTTATCCTTTTTTTCTAAGCCGGTAGCAGATATATTTATTTATTTTCGTATTAAGGGACCCCCCCCGGTTTGTTGCTGCTGTTCAAATACAAAAGATCAGAAAATGCTATTTTAAGCATTCCAAGCACCTGCTTTATTTGTGCCATAGCCATAGCAAGGGCCGTATATAGGGGGCGGGCAGGATTAGGGTTTGGAGAGTACCCCCGGGTAGGCCCATCCAGCACATGACGTTTCTTCGCTGTTTTCCGACCGAAGACTGAACAAGTGCGCAAGCGCTCAGACGTGGAGTGTGAAAGTAAAATGTTTATCACATTAATATACAAACAGAGCTCTAGAACCAAGACATTTCACATCCCCAATAACCAAACAAGTATTGAAATACGAAATTTGTAATCATCCTACTTTAAAAGCTTTAAATGTATACAAACCGCAAGTATAAATCCAAAGAAATGTTGAAGATCTTGCGCGAATAGCTTGAGTTCCAACAATGGTCTGCCAGTCAGTCCGACCCTTTAAACCTCTTTTCCATTAGCAAGGTAATAACAAGTGCAATAAACCAAATCGTAGCAGCCTAAAACCCCTTTGTCACAATTCATTAAGAACGGCATATGACCATTCACCGATCATATGACAAAACAGTCCAGTTTCCAACTGTCCATTAAAGATTAAAGTACGTCGCGTCGTCTTATTTGTTGCTGTTACACCAAAATCCTGATCCATAGATATATCTCCCCAAATATACAAGAGTTGGACTTGAGACCTGTCATAGACAAACTTAAATCATGGGAAACCTCGGCACAGCTGCCCATGAACGGAAGGGGGGGGGGGGGGGGGTCGGGACCCATCAAAAGGCGTTTTACACCTCTTTTTCCTCAAGTATACTAGCTTAGAGTTTGATTCCAGTCACGGGTCAAAAACTTTTTTCATGGGTAATTTGGCCACTTGCCCATGAACGGGGACGGTGGGGGAGGGGGGTTCAACTCCACATATAAACCCCCACCCCGCAAAAAGTAAAAAAAGACCCCAATACTCACAAACCTACCAAATCTCAACTTGATACCTGTTGATTCCTGTCACGGGTGACAAACTTTACTCCTGGGCAATCTGGGGCCAGTTGCCCATGAACGGGGTGGGGGAGAGGGGGGGGATATGCAACTTTAAAAACAACATGTACAAGGAATTTCAGCGTCCTATGTACAGTTCTGGTCAAGTTATGAACATTATTCACTGGGAAATCTGGACCAATTTGCCCCTGAACCAGGTGGGGGTGGGATCTCCAAAAGGCATAACTAGAGCCCAATATCGACTAGTGTACCAAGTTTGAAATTGATACTTGCCCTGGTTCACGAGTTATGAGCTCCACAAAATACGGTGAAAACCGAAAGCCGAAAGCTGCTACAGCGCTCGCAATAGTGGATTGTTCCAAGGAACACTGCACTAAAAATTGTATTTTGCATGTGATTTTGTTGTATTTGTTTCTTTCTTTTACATACTCCGCTTTTGTAAATGGCGGGCCATAAAAAAATGTCCATTAAAATGTCCATTGTCGGAACTCAAACTATTCGTGCAAGATCTTCACCATTTCTTTGGATTTATACTTGCGGCTTGTTTACATTTAAAGCTTTTAAAGTAGGATGATTACAAATTAGGTTATTTCAGTACTTGTTTGGTTATTGAGGATGTGAAATGTCTTGGTTCGAAAGCTGTGTGTACAGTAGAGGTATGCTTATGTGAACACTTTTTTAACTGTTACACTACCTTGCTTTTGTCAATTGCATAATGAAAAAGTAAAATGGAAAAGAAAAAATACAAACTTAATATCAGTTAATTGCCAAGTATTTAAGAATTATCCTAGCACAAAGTTGAAATAGAAATTCAATACACTTTCTTTAATTTTGAATTTCAAAAAAATCCTCTTCCTCTTTTGACTACATCTGGAGGTTCGGACCGCCATCTTTTCCATTGAAGTTGCGTTACACTTGGCAAAATTTTCAAATTAACAAAGGAAATAAGCTGATACTTCAGTCACTTTCATCAGTGAATTAGCAAAATATTCAAAAGTGCAAATGGCGTGACTGGTTATCATCAGTATTTATTGAAAAAAATGCCTTGTTTGGGTTTTAGTTTTTTCTTCGGCGATCTTTCACATGTACCAGACGTTCACATAAGCATACCTCCACTGTATATAAAATTTGATGAACATTTTACTTTCACACTCCATGTCTGAGCCCTTGCGCACTTGTTTCTAATTCCTCAGTGTTCATCCAGAAGTATTCATCCAACCACAAAGCGAAAGCCCCGGCACAAAGAAAGCCAGCTGAAAGACAGTCCCCACAGTTTTTGGCTGCTTTTAATATTTGCGAGTTTTTTGCAAGGATTTTTTTTAGATAATCTTTTTGTCAGAAATTATTGCTAATTTTTTCGGCAAGACCAGAAGTGGTTATCGAACCACAAAGTGGGACCTCCGGCAAAAAAAAAAGATAGCTGGAGGATTCGCAAGTCCTCCCCCCTCAGTTTTTGGCTCTCTTGATATTTGTAAAAACAAACCCCTTCGTCTACTTCGCCGGCCTCAAAGTGACTCATGTCCCTTCCAAATGGCTTTACAAGGCAGCTAGAGTTCCCTATTTACAAGACACACTTAAAAGAAAGAGAATGCGGGCGGAAATGACATCTTGGAATGAGCCTCATGAGAGAAAAGAAAAGAACAACAAAACCAGTAATTCTATGGAAATAAGACGAGTAGGACGAAGTATGGCGGATGAGAGCAAATTGAATAGAAAGTACTAACAGTGCCAGACCATCAAATGCGCAGAGCAGGCACCTGCCGTCCCTACGTCTTTTTGTGGACACAGTTCAATTTCAGTTCATTTTTTTTTTTTTCAGTTCGATTTATTTATTAAAAAAAAAAACATACACTGTAATCTAGCTACACCCTAGGAACAGGTGACAGTATTCTTTCATTATTTAGAAAGAAAGACATGGAAAAAGAAAAGAGAAAAAGAAGAAGGGGGGAAAAGAAAACCAACGTAAATTAACTAAACAAAGCATAGAGAACTAACGGTAGAAAAAGTTAGGATCCAATTCGATATTTTCCAATAAGAAACTTTTAATCTTACGTTTGAACTCTGGTATGCTTTTACCATTTTTCAAGGTATTTGGCAAATAATTCCATATTTTCGGTCCAGTAAATTTGAATGCAAACCCAGATGACGTTAGACGTCTCGTTTCTGTAACTAATTCTGATGCAGGTCGAGTATCATGTTTGTGGATTTCACCATTCCTTCGAAAAACCGACACAAACGACTCAGGGGCGGTATTTGTGCTTACTTTGTGTTTATCTATTACAATAAGAAAACAAATGGAACAAAATATTACAAACACGGAGACAGACAAACAAAAACAAAAATTAGACGGGCAGTGATGTGCGGGGAGCTGAGATGGGAAGTAACCTGCTGGATTTTTTTTCTTCACTTAGGCACGAAAGTTTTAAAGGTAGGCTATGTCCGGAAGCTTGTTCCCGCAAAATTAAGTGTATTTTTTGCACTAAGGGGGTAAACAGGGTTCTTTGGTCTTGAAAGGAAATGACAATCAGGCTTGCTTAAATTGTTTCGGTGCAAACTACTTGTTTGTAAACTACGGCAGTGATGGCCATCTCCATCTACCGGTCGACTTACAAACTACGTAACCTCTTAGTAATATCTCTAATCCCTCTTAGTAATACCAGCCTCCTTAGAAATTGTGTTGTGTTTTTCCAAAATTAAACAAACATACCGGCTTTTTCAGCCACGCGCTCGGATGAGAAACACGGAAGAAATTGCATAATTGGTCTCTCTAATCAATAAGCTCAGAAAAAGAAAAATTGTCTAGTGTTGTCCTAGACAATTCTCCTCCAGAGCCCCCCTATTTTGTTTTCCTTCTTTCTCGTACCTTGTTTCCCTTGGTTTTCTGTCTTTTTTGTTTAAGTTGAAACCATAGGTTTTTATTTTTTTTCCTCTCCTCCCTTTTTCTTTATATGGGCTGCGGCTATTTAGTTGTTTCTGTTTCTTTTTATAATTAATATCGGTTATTTCCCCGCCCAAGCCCTTCCTGGCAGGAATGTTATATTAGTTGTGTATTTTTTTCTTAAAATGTTGTCCAATCCAATGAAACTGAAAACTGGAGCTTCTTTGGAAACATAATTGGGAGTCTGATCCGCTTCGACTAGAGCCAGACATGCAGATCTAAACTCGTTGTAGGCTGGTGGTGGATAAAATAACATTTGAAATCCCGGAAAAGATTAGACACAAAGGCTTACAGTAGATCAGAAATATAGGTAGCCTAAGACAGGTCCTAAGGAGCCCTCTTACTTTTTCTGCATTTTTATTATCCCAAGCTCCCTTATAGAATTATAAGCTTCTGAAATCCCCACTTTTCGCCGTTTTTTTGGCCTAGCCGAGTTTTACCCGTCAGGAAATGCAAACTTTGCCGAGAGCTTCAAGGTCCACCAAAAACTCTTTCATACATAAGAATATGAGGAGCTTCAAAGTAATGTTTTCATTTTGGAAGACATGGTAGACCCTCATGTCTAGCTTCTGATTTAGACTTCTTTCGTTTTACTTGGTTTTCCCGCTTTCAAACCACGGCGCGTTCATTTTCAAATATTTTGCGTCCAGCCGCCGCGTCGGAGAGCGTGAAGGCTGTATAGAGTCGAGAAGCGCTAAAGAAGAGTGAAAGAGAGAAAGAAGAGAAAATATGGTATTTTCGAAGAGATTCCTGAGCCACTTTATCGTGAGAAGATCATTCCTAGTAGGAGTTGTGCTTTAAGGGTGGAGAACACACGGGAGCAGTGAGCGACTGTGCGTCCACAAAGGGCTTGTGGGGAAGGACGAGTTCCCAAGTTGCCGCACTGGGGAATACGGCAACAGTTTCCTCCTTAAATTTATTCACATTTTAAGCTGTGAGTTTAAACTTAGTAGTCTGTTGTAGCCGGCATTCTAAAGAATTCATAAGTTATAAGAGGAGGAGCCTGCTCGTTGCTGTGACTACCCCGTCCGGAACGGAAATAACAACACCGCGGACAGACTTCACCATTCTAGCGGTAATTCCTGCTTAAAGGACCCCTCTTGCTTATTCTGCCTTTTACAATATACCAAGCTCCCTCATGGAATTATAAGCTTCTAAAATCCCCACATTTCTCCTTTGTTTCGTTTTGTCCCTACGAAGTTTTAGCGCTTTTTCGGTCGTACCGACATTTGCCCGTCACAAACATAAATTTTGCCGAAAACTCCAACGAACTCTTTCACAAATAAGGACATGAGATCTTCCGTTTTTGACTTCTTTTATTCGCTTAGTTAACCACGGCCGCACAGCGTGTTCAGTTTTCCAATGGTATTTTCAAAAAGTTTTTTCTGATCCATTTCATGTTGAAAAGGTCATTTCAGTTGTGCTTTAATAAAAAGTTACTGTCACTGATGATGTTCCCAACCATCATACGTAAACTGTAAGGATCGTGATTCTTGTGGTCCATTTCGAGCTAAATAACAGAACAGGATGACCGTAACTGACAATAACTCAGTAGAACGCAACCTTGGATTATTTTTAAGTATGTGATTGACAATTTTATTATTATCACTGAATAAGTCGAAACGCTATTTGGCCTCAAGCCACGTTTTGTTGTTCTGTCTTTCAAAATAAATGCTCTAACAACGCAATGCAACTCCCGAAAGCTCTGTCAGTCTTATCACGATACGAATTCCTCTCCAGTCCGGTTGTCCTTTTGTGGAACTCCATTAGCGGGGTGAAAGCGAGGGTGAAAGTAACGGCATAAACTACAGCTGCATTTAAGAAAGTGGTAGAACGAGACTGGAGAGACTTGACCTGGAAAGGACGTGACCTGGAAACAGATACTTCCAGACCACGAGCAATGGTGACGTCATGAGGAAGCTTATTGCGATTTAAGGTATTTCAGGCTAATGATGCTTCAAACATGTCTACATGACACGAAACAAAGAACCCGAATAGGCCTATTTCGTTTTTATTTCTTGTATTATGAATGGTAAGCTTGGCTTTAAGCGATATACTAGTCTACAAGACAACTTAAATCCTGGCTCCGCCTTCCGATCACCAGATACCCGAGGTTTCCGCGCAGTCAAGATTCAATTCAATTACATTCAACAGATCTACAGATCTTAATTTGCTCCGAAGTGCAAATTAAGGTAATTTATTTACAAATCAATTTCACTCTATTACAAAAAATACAACGAATGTTTTTTTGGTGTAGTAAACATAATAGTAAAAGGCCCTTTCGGGCTTTCATGAAGTCAAAGGTATTGACTACGTGTCATTCATGCGCAAATATCAATTTTTGGGCATGGTGCCTCAACGTCTGGACATGCGCCAGCGTATCGGCATGGTGCTCATACGTTGGGGCACCATGCCCTGCAGCAAGGGCATGGTACCCCCATACAAATCTGTTGAACTGAGAATCTGAAATGTAAATTTGCGTTCCTGCTCTTAAAAATCTACTGAACTGAGAATCAATAATGTAAATTGCTTTTCAAACAGATTCCCATGGGGTTTCATGCCCCTGCTGCAGGGCATGGTGCCCTAACGTATGAGCACCATGCCCAGATACTGGGGCACCATGCCCAAAACTTAAGGATTTGTGTATGACTGCTACGCCTAGTGTGTTGTTACAACAGTGTCGTTTACAAACTGTTGTTATACAACCATCGTGTTCTTATATTTTTCTATGTAGACTATGTGGTAATTTTTTGTATAATAAATTACTGGTAAACTTGATAAAAGAGTCAACAAGTCCAAAATAACAAAATAGAAATATCAGTTCGAACAGAGAACCCTTTTGGATATTCATGATAGCCTAATTATGACAGCTGATCTATAATTTCGTTGTGATTTCCTAGATGTCCGTAGACTGATTTACTAGATTGACTCATAATCGTAACTGTCAATTCCTCTTCTTTTTCTCTATCCCGTTCCTTCGTAAATCTCTTCTCTCCAGTACAATGCCTCTATGACACCTTTCCGGATTCCGGAATCTCGGAGGTCCAACATCCCGGACGTTTTGGCCTGGCGCCACCTTCCGGACCAATATCGACGTCATCGACTATATCGACATCGTGTGGAATAAACGAAGAGACAAATACACACTTTGTCCAACCGGATAAGGCAACAAATGGAAGCATTCCACTCTCTCAGTGTCAATTTCCATGATACAATAAAAAAGGTCGCCTAAAAGAACTATCCGGGTAGCCTATCTTCAATTGACAGGAAGAGTAGACAGGTTTTAAGGTAAGAATGCGATAAAAAGTGGTAGAATAGGCGATACTTCATCAATTGTGTTTATAGATCGATGTTTTCGACAATTGTGGTTTAGTCTGATGTTTTACCATCGATTGTGAACTCTGAGGGATTGAGATAATGGGTCATTCGTAGCCTGAGGTTTCGGCTAGATTTTCTAGCTTACCCTACAGAATAATAAAAAAAGAAATAACATTGACGGACTTCTGTAATCCGAAAAAAACATCTGAAAGATGAAGCCTGGCCTTTGTAGCATACTTACAAAACTAAAGACTAACCTTAGGCTCCTTATGCTGTGATCCTCTCAGTCTAAAGTGAAGCACCAACCAGTTGTAGAGTGAAGCCAAGTCCGTTTTTGTGCAACCCTGCCAGAAAGTAATCAAGTAAATCAGTTGCTTATCTGCTGGGTTCCATGGAATAATATCCAGTTAAATCATACAAAACTTACTTTCACTAAAGAAAAGCAAATCAGTATTTGACTATGAAAATGAAGGAAATATGGATTGTCCACCCAAGTTTTTATTCTGATTTCCGGTGTCAGAACTGCAGAAATCTTGCCATTTACGCTTTTCATCATAATAACTCGGGAACTGTACAAGGAAAACCTCCAGCATAAGTTCTACAGAAAGTTGAAACTGATGCAAGTGTAAGTGGTACAGCCTTTAAAATTAATAAGCAAAGATTATTTTTACACATAAAACAGCTTTCTTTTCTACACACCTCTGGCCAAAGGATAGGGACAAGTAAGAGGGTCTCAGAAAATGTGTCAAACAAAACTTGTTTTGTTTTTTGTATTTTTAGTATGGTTTGGCCAGATTGTTTTTGAGCAGTATTACATGTTGGGCCAATTTGTATGTATTTACTTCACTTTATACTCTCCGATCTTGGAGGTCAATAAAATATTTGAATTTGAATTTGAATTTGAACAGAACAGGACTAAGCCCATAGTCGGACTGGACTATAGTGGCCTTTAGGGGTCACAGACAGAGATGTCAGGTATAAGGAGGATGGGAGGAACGCCCAGAAAGCCCTTGTCCAATTTGCCAGTGCATTTCTGTCTGAGTATTTTTTATGTATAACAGTCATTTCTTCTTCGAAATAGTCAATATTTTCCTAACAATGGTTGATTTTCTTAAATATAATACAGGCCATTTTTTTTACAAAAAGTGGATTTTTTCATAATCAAATCAGCTGGTAAAATGAACAACCAGTTGAATATTCATTGAGCCCAAGCTGACTTTGAAACATATTACATATAAGTATTCAAATAATGCATAAAACGGATATAGCATATGTCAGCTACAGTGCTTTGGCAGGCCCTTCTGGCAAGGGTCCTCCTCCTCTGTCAATCTTCAGGGTCAATGTTGAAGAAGGTGTTTGTTCTGGTTTGTTCCTTGAAGCATTGTACCTGGCATATCCGTTTTATGCATTATTAGAATATACCTACCACTTGGCCCAATACTCCACCCCAATACTCCAATGGTTTTCCAGTACTCTTGAATAAATAAAGTTTGTAAATACTTATAGGCCTACTTTGAAATATTTATAGATAACTTTGAGTCTTAGATGTTAGAGAAGAATCACAGAGAAAAATAGTCTTTTCTCTAGAAAAAACAAACAAATATTAAACAACAACCACGCAAAAGTTTACCTACCTCATTTAAAGTATTCGTCACCAAATACAGCAGCACTGGACGCGACTGGACGGAACTAGCCTCTAAAATATCCGAAAGAATTAATCACCTTTAACGCATGTGTCACTTTATTCTAAACTGGCGCCTATCCTGTAAACAAATAGCACGTGAACGACCGGGACGCCATCTTTTTTCAGTAAGAAGTTTATAGAGAACTATAGAGAGCAGCAACAAAACTGCATCGAATTTCTGTTGAAATTAAAATTTCTCGAAAATATCAAAGAAAATCACTTTACTTTAGTAATTTGAAAAAGTTGTCTAAATTTTGTACCTAGCTATCAGAGGCGTTACTAGCTAAAATGTTTGGGGGGGGGGGGGGGGAGGCATTTACCGACTGGCTGGTAATTTGTACCTACTATTTTTGCAGAAAAAATGACTGTTTTCAAGAAAAAAATGACAGTTTAAAAACAAAGTCGACTAATTTTCAGAAAAAACGACTGTTTTGACAAAAATCAACTGATTTTCAGAAAAACAGACTGTTTTCAAGAAAATAATCAACTATTTTGACGAAAATCGCGGTTCTTCGCGCCAACTCGGTTGTTTTCATTAGGGGGACCGTCCCCCCTCCCCTCCCAGTCGTGACGCCCCTGCTAGCTATAATACACAGGGTAGCCTATATTTCACACAGTAATGGTGGAACACCCGACAACAAGTAGAGGCAGACACAGAAAGCGGGAAAAGGTGACCGATTCCAGGACCGAACTTGGACATGTTCACTTCAGACTTGGTGTTTTTGGCTTTGCTTTTGCTTTTGACTTGGCTTTTTAAATAGACAATTATTTGCCATTCTTCACGATGTTTTTCTATAGTCATTTGTGTCTATCCAATTAATGTTAAAAATTGCCAACTAGCTTTCTTTTCATTCCGGTAAACGCCAGTTAGAACTACTAGCTTTTACGATCACTGCCTAAATTCCCAAAACCCCTTCCCTTTCTCCACCTACCATACCATACCTTTCATAATCCCCGCTCAAGCAAACTATTACTCAATAGCCTACTTCAAATACCCCTAACCCCCCTTCCAGGGGCGTCGCAAGAGTATTTTCGTTGGGGGGGGGGGCGTGCAGAGACCAAATTTTTCCGAATTTTTAAGAAATTATATCGAATCCTAGAAACTGAAATTGGTACAAAGAGTAACACTAACGAGCAACACAAAAGATGATTGGACAGCTACTAGGCGTCGTTTTTGCGAAGCTCACTTCGACAGCATATTGTCGGGCACGATTCAAGTAGATGCTTTTATTTACTATGGGCAAGACAAAATTAAATCGAGCGCAGCAGGCGAAGTTTTGTAAGATTCAATTTGTTTTCTTTTCCTGCAAAATTTAACCACTTCCCGTACAAATTCTATCTTTTGCCGTGGATTAACCCCGCGACACCCCAAGACTTCCCAGAAACATTAAAACCGGTTGGAGCGACGTCCCGGAAGAGGCTTGTAGCTAATGCAGGCTACAAAATACTACCCATGACCTCATAAAATTAGCGCTGAGATTTTTTTTAAGTTCGATTTTTCACCAAGTCAAATATTTAACGCCAAGCTAGAATCTTTAGTTTGTTTTCCCACAAGTTCATTTTTCCAACTTGAGCGGCTTTGAGCCTGAAGAGGACCCTTGCCCAGAAGGGTCGAAATATAGCTCTAATAAAATTCAGCTGACGTATCTTAAATCCCAAGCCTAAAACTGGTGTAAAACCCCAGCTAAATGACGCGCCCTTCAACAAAATAAAGAATACCACGAAAGGCGCAGGAGGCAGAATTTTTGGAAATATTTATGATTAGAGCTTCTTTTGGGGATCCAAAATAAAAGTAAGGACTACCGATGAATTCATAGATCAGTCCTTTTGTCTGTGGCCAGGGCTTCACTTGACCTCTTCTCAATGCTTACAAATCCGATTTATGTCCAAACCTTCCCCTGCATGATTTTTTTTAAAACCTACAAAAGTACAAGGTTTTTGCACAGGACCATACAAAACGGACCGATTTCTCAAATACGTCCGTATTGCTAGAAATGTTTTCAAGCTCAAAACGTGTGTAAAATACGCTCGGATTTCAAAACACGCTTGGATTTTACGCAGTGTGTAACCCACCATGATTGTGAAATTCAATCAATCAATCAATCATTCAATCAATATATTTTAATTCATGACATTATACGTCACATAAATTAAAAGAAGGGATTTTTGTTCAAAGTTTGGTAACTACCTTTATGTGATTCTGGCAAGCTGACTGGTATTCTGACAAGATCAAAACCTACAGCTGAGAGAACGATTCTGTGCTGCATGTGGGTGGGGTGGGGGGGGGGGCAACTGATTTTCGGATTGAAATTTATAGTGGACCAAAGTTCGGAATTCCGGAGAAGCATATAGGGAAGCATATATTCGGGATTCGGTAAAATGTCGTCGAAATCGGACCGAAGTTAGGGGTTCGTGGTAACTACCGAATCTTGACAATTATACAGAATAAATTACCGAGTCCCAGTATACTTTACCTGCGCATTCGCACAGAGTTGTCTTTCGCCAGACCTGATGAATGTTCCGTTCATACCTCTGTTAAAGAACAAGTGCGGGAACCTAACAAGTTTTTTCGAAGCTGCTCGACCATCTGCTGTTGAAACATTCTATTGATTTTTTAAAGACATATTTTAATCAGTTTGGTTTTAAACAGCAGCATGGCACCGATTTTTGTCTTTTAAGCAAACTGCGTGTTATTATCTGGGTCTTGGAAGTCCTGTTTTCACTTGTTTTTCGATATACGTAAAGCTTTTGACCGTGTTAACCACGAATTTTTGTTTGAAAAGTTACGAATACGGGGTACGCCAAAGCTGCTGGTTGATTTCCTTTCAAATTGGTATGTTCAGCAGGAGTTTCATGTGAAGTGGGGGTCAAAATTGTCTGCTCCTTTTCGTGCAGCTAACGGAATTAAACAAGGGGGAATTATTTCACCTCTTTTATTTAATGTTTTTATAGATGATCTTTGTAAACAATTAATGGAGAACCGTGTAGGCTGTAACATCTCTGGTTTGTTTTGTAACTCGATCGCTTAAACTGACGACATGGTCCTAATGGAGCCGTCGGCGAACGTATTAAATCTCCTGTTGAAGATTTGCGCAAATTATGCAGCGACGGACGACATTATTTTCAATTCTGCGAAGTGGTTACATGATTTTATCCCGAAACATTTGAAATCCCTGATGTTTCCGGCTATTCGACTTGGTGATTCTGTTTTGAAGAGAGTACACAAAGTGAAGCACTTAGGTTATTTTTTAGATGATCCTGATGAAAAATTTGTAGCCTGCGTAGTTGTGTGGTAGTTGTACGAAAAATTTGCATGTAATACTATGTAATAGCAAAAATACCATCATTTAATGTGCCTCAGACTGGTCCAATCTTATGTAGTTGTATCCAGTAGCATCATGTCTTGCCATAGTAGCATCCAGTCTTGCTAGTAGTAGCATGCAGTAACACGGTAGCCTTGAAGTAGAAGCATGTAGTAGCATCAGTTAGTACTGCATGCTACTTTTTTCTACAACTTTGTACTACTATTTTGAGATAAGTTTTTCATCGGGATGACCTGTATGACGATTCAGCAATTTCGAGTCAGTATCGGGGTCTTTGCGCGCGTGCGAACAACTTAAATCGTAATTTTAAATTTTGTACTGTATCGGTGAGAATTCTTTTATTTAAAGGACCTGCCTTACCTACCTTACCTATAATACTAACACAACTTACTTCCATGATCACTCCATGTATTTCTAAACCCGGAGACCCCAATTTTGTACGGTACATTCTAACTCCTCTAACAAAACCACGCTGATTTTCTCACTTGCCGTGTTTTGCTACCTTCGATGTGTATCACGCTGTCGACGGTTGTCTGCGAGAAGTTTTTCCATCAGAAAAAACGGTTATGTAAGTTGTTTCCCTGTTTCCGCTACAAGTCAACGGGTCTCCGTTAAAGTATCCAAATATTTCAATACTGCAAGTTGAAGAGTAAATAGTACGAGGTGTCCTTTAAGACGTATTGCCCGCATTTAT
This sequence comes from Branchinecta sandiegonensis, assembly GCA_030848855.1. NCBI lineage: Eukaryota > Metazoa > Arthropoda > Branchiopoda > Anostraca > Branchinectidae > Branchinecta > Branchinecta sandiegonensis. The sequence continues at coordinate 24,302,027 of JAUPMV010000001.1, read as the reverse complement.
ACTGTCTCCCACTCTTTGATAACTACCTTGAGACGATGTTGCGTAAACTAAAAGTTTGTTTGAACAATGCATTCCGTCATCTCCTTTCATACAATCGACGTTACTCTGCTAGTCAAATGTTTTTAGAAAATGAAATTGAATCTTTTGATGTTATGAGACGGAAAGCGATAGTTAGTTTTGTTGCAAGGTTGGAAGTCTCCGAAAATCCACTCTTAAAGGCAATTCGTGAGTAGTAGCGCATCTTTTGTAATTAGAAACGTATACCAACGTTTCTAGTTACAAATGATGCGCTACTACTATTTCTTCTTTCACTCGCAAGCCTACATCAGAATTCACTATTTCTAATTTGTCCCCGTTCCGCGAAAATCCTTCCTCTCTCCATTCTATGTCTCTTTTTCCTTTCCAGTCAGGCAGTCCGTGATTTTGCTATTCCGCCACTCAAGATCTAATGAAGTCCTAGGCCGGAGGAAGTCTCGAATGCTGGGAAAAAAGTGATTAACTGCTAGTCACTTCGCCAGCTCAAGCCCTCGTGAACGGGGCCGCAGAGCAAATTAACTGAAGCATCAGTGAAGCCTGATTGAATTCCGAACAGTTCAACAGGCGAAAGTAAATTTCCGGACAGTTTCCGACAAAGAAGGGCAATTTTAGAGAGGGTCAGGAGACAAGAGGGAGGAAGGCGGGGCTAGCGGGGCCATTTCTCTCTTCTTATTATCTCAGAAATAACAGGTTTCAAGAAATATATATAAATATATATATTGAAGTAAACCTAATAAACCTAGCATTTGGTCCCTTTTCCAAAGGAGGAAAAGAGAAATCATATATTATTCCACGATCACTAAAATAATCTGGCATAGGCATTTTAATAGCTTTATTTAAATCTGATATTTTAGTGAAAAATATATCAAAGAAACGGAACTTCAAATAAAAGACGGTGGTTGACTCAATCAACTGAAAAACCCAAAATATTTCATTGTGCATTTTCGGCTGGGAAAGTGAGTTTTTGACTGGCAACTTGGATGTGGGTGGTAGACATTGCAAATGCTAGAATGCTTCGATTTAGCTCCTTTAAGCATGCCGTTTCTTGGGAACAATATGCAATAAGCTTTCTCTCGAATTCCGGTTCAGTAAAAATAGAAGTAAAAATAGAGCAAAACATCTGTTTATAAGGGAATTTATAAATCATTATAAACACACCCGTCATTTGGCCCACCCGTAAATTCGATCACCCGTAAGCTGGGTGGAACGATTTTTTTCTACCTCACGATAATTCAGATCATTTTCGGTCACCCTTATCTGTATTTAAACGAAACATGTAACACAACTACGTGAATTAAACCTGCCAAGAAAGCAAAGAAAAGTGCGGTTGACTATGGCATGCCATTGTCACTGATAACAGTTCATAAGGAAACAGCAGCGACAGATCAACTGAATATAACAATTATTTGCCGCATTTTACCTACAAAATAGTACAGAAATGGTATTTGCAGTAGTTACAAAGAACAATGGTGTCAGAAGTGAAATCCTGTAGTCCATGCTCTTCACATCGTTTAGTTTTGTTCTTAGATCCAATTAGACTAGATATGACTAGATATGGGGTTTTATTAGAAATAAAACAAGTAACTAAGACACCCTCCAGAAGCTTCCCTTGTTAAGATATTCTACACCCCCGCCCCCTCTTTGAAAAGTTGACAGACATAAACACTACAATAAAAAAATGACCTCACAGCAACAAATAAACGGAAGTGTTACCAAAGATCGAGAGTAAGCCTGATAAGTCTTTCTGCTAAACTTAATGTTTAGTCGTGACATCTCGCTTCATATCATTTCCAGTCCCTTCACGTCCCTTTTCTCAGAGACGGAGAGGGGGGGGGGGGGGGCTTGTCCCCTTGCCAATTAGAGACAGCTAATTGTGGGACCTTGACTCCCATAATTTCAGCAGAAGCGGTTTAATTTAAACCACGATCAAGTACAGGAAGGGGGAAGAAATTGTCACACTCGGCTTTGCGGCAAAAGCCACGATTATTACGGCAATTACCAAGCAGGCTTAAGGACTGAATGGGGGGAGGGGAGAGGACCTGACACTAATTGCTAGAGGGTTTCTTTGGAAATATTAAAAACCAGATAGGCACGACGAGGTTTAATTGCCAAGTCTGTATTGCAGTAACTGCAATACGTGAGCCCAAGGAACTGTCGCTGAAAACATAGAAACACTAGGAGCGGTGACTCAAAAGGAACGGTTTGGATAGGGAGGTTGGTTGGTCACCAATACTTGCGTGTTTACAGATACCATAGAATATAATACCTCGGTTTAAAGTCGTTTCTACAGTTACCGGGTATCTGGCCAGTTACCGTAGTATCTGATAGTCTATACCCCTCTCCCGACCGTTGTAACTGAGCGGAGTATCTGAAAAAGTTGTCTTATTTTCACCTTCACCAAGACAAGATCCTCGGTTTTTATGGCACTTGCCTTCCGGCTAAATGCCATGTACCGATCACTTTTCCTTCGGTCGGTCAGTCCAGTGATCGCAAGAGTAGAGGGAACTCTGAAGATACTACCGCATTTGCAATTGTCTGTCTGTCTGTCCTTTTGACTTTTTGGGTTTGGCAGTTGTCTCGGGGAGCACACTCCAGGATGCACATAGGTTGTCAGTCTGATCTCAGTCTTTCCAGGAATCCTGTTCTCGGGAGTGGCACCTGGCAGTGAAGTTAAACGAAGGCGGGACCTGGCACTTCTCTCCGGGAAGAGAAAAGAACCTGGCTAGTCTGTACGAAGGAGTGTTAGTTGGGAGTGGGGGTCGCTGTCACTACCGCAACACGTCAATTCGCATAAACATCAGTTCGCATAAACAAAAAATCCGACAGTTCGCACACACGTCAGTTGCGCTACACGTCAGTTCCTCTACACGTCAGTAAGCCAACACGTCAGTTGAACAACACGTCAGTAGACCAACACGTCAGTTGACCAACACGTCAGTAGACCTACACGTCAGTAGACCTATACGTCAGTTCACCTAATCCTAAAATCCGACAGTTCACCTTCACGTCAGTTCCCCTACACGTGAGTTCGCCTACCGTCAGTTGACATAAACGTCAGTTCGCCTGCATAATCCGTCACTCCTCCTAAAGATTCGTATCCGGCTATTAGTTCAAAGCCGACTAGGGCACCGAAAGCAATTAAGAAGAGGGACGAAAACACAGGAGATTAGTAAAAGGAAGCCGACATCTGCGCATATAAAATTAGTTCATAATGGCCGGGAGCTTGCAATCAGACGCGGCAGGTAAAGTCACTAAAGAAAGAATGTGACACTGGGTTGGTCATTAATAATTAATTAGCAGAAGCGATTTTATTCTTAGTTCAGAAAATAATATAAAAGACGTAAAAGAATATTCATTTCCCCTTGGAAACTAGGAATTTCTAGGAATATTTTTGTGGTGCAACAGCGGAAGTTTGTGGTAACGGCGAGCAGGAACGGAAGAGCGGTTTTGACGCAGAATAGATTGAGATGCGAATGAGAAATAAGCCAAGCAAAAGTTGTTGTGAAGAATCAGGAATTTTGTGATACCGATTTATCAATCAGTAAGTCAGCTAGAAACTACCAAACGAAAGACTACGATCCCCAATACGCCTTCGAAGGTTGAATATTGCCGCCGCTCGAACGCTACCCTATAATGTTCTCAAGTCGGACATAAACCGCCGGCCAGAGTATAAATAGTAATAATTACACAAGGGGCAATAAACATCATTATTACAAGAACAGATGAAAAGTAATTCCATCAGTACAAGCTGTTGCGAAGGTTTTTACCGGGGCAAGTCATACGGAAACTGAAAATATAAGCTGAAACGTATAATTAAACGCATTTAAAGGACCCCTCGCACTATTTACTCTTCAACTTACAGTATTTCAAAACATTTGAATACTTTAAGACTGGGCTGTGCTTTCAACAAATAACACACGGATTTTGCTGATTTAAGCCTTAAAACAGCGAAACAATTTACATAACCGTTTTTTCTGATGGAAAAACGTCTCGCAGACAGCCGTCGACAGCGTGATACACATCGAAGATAGCAAAACACGGCAAGTGAGAAAATCAGCGTGGTTTTGTTAGAGAGGTTTGAATGTAGCGTACGAAATTGGGGTCTTCGGGTTTAGAAATATATGGAGTGATTATGGAAGTAGATTGCTTTAGCATTATAGGTAAGACAGATCTACTAGGGCTTAACAACCATCCCAAGGTGAAGGACCAAAATGTGCCAGTTAATCTCAATCTTTGCCGAAAGGGTACCGGAAACAGCGAGGGACGAATTACTTCTCTCTTGGCCAGTGCTTCCACTAGATCCTCTTGAAACATATGGCACTTGTTACGAGTAGGTGGTGTGATAAACGAGAAAGTAACTCTTGAGCGTTTTTTCCGGATATTGCGCTACCCGCTCCTCACCTTGCTCGGATCCAGTCCGAACCCTAAAATATTTGATGTAAAGCATACGATCTCTTTACTTCCCAAGTTTCATTCAAATAACTCCACTCGTTTAACCCCTACGCGAGCCACAACATTTCCGGGACTCCCTCTCCAACTCCCCCCACTGTGGCCGAATACGACTTGGACTCATAAACTTCGCGTCTTTAACATCTCCTCTTCCCGTCCATCAAGTTTAACTCGATTCGGAGCATATCTGAAAATTTCCAGTTCCAGTTTCATCCTCCTCATACCTTGGTCGGATCCGGTTCGGACGCCAAATGACAAATCTAGGCCGCATAAACTTGGTACTGCATATCCAAGCTTGCATCACATTAGGCCCATACGTTGGGTTTTTGGGATCCCAAAACGTAAGTGGAGGGATACCTATGACATTGTAAAAGTTGTCCGTCTGTCGGTCTGTTAGCACGATAACTCTCGAAGGGAATGAGATATTTCGATGAAACTTGGTAAGGACTCTTTGAGTCAAGGGTAAGGTCAAGTTCGTAGAATAATATGCAATATGCACGTAATATGCAAAACATTTTCTCGTCCGACAAGTAGTTCGCCCGGAATCCGGCCAAAACCGGAAAGTTGGTTAAAAGTACAAGTTTCTTTTGAAGTTGATTAAATGTTCAGTTTCTGGGTAAGAAGTCATGCTGAACACGATGGTGAAAACCATATTCTCGCCGGACGAGTAGTTTGTCCGGAATCCGGCAAAAAACGGAAAGTTGCTTAAAAGTAAAAGTTTGATTTGAAGTTGCTTAAATGTTCGATTTAGGGGTAAGTAGAAATGCTGAACACTTATAAGAAAAGCATTTTCTACCCGGACAACTAGTTCGCCCGGAATCTGGCCAGAACCGGAAAATTTGTTAAAAGTAATAAGTATTATTTGAAGTTGATTAGATGACAGATTTAGGGGTAGAAAAGACGCCGAGTCTGTATATGACAATTGTTTTTAACCGGACATATAATTCGTCCGGAATCCGGTTGTAACCGTTTTTTTTTAGAAGCTAAAAGTTTATTTGAAATTGATTAGATGTTCTTTATAGGGATAAGTAGATACCGATTCTGAATTTTCTTTTTTTGCTGGACAAGTACTTCGCTCGGAATTCGGCCGAAACCGGAAATTTGGCAGAAGTAAAGCGGGAAGTTTTGGTCAGTATCGTCAAGATAGATATGGATTATAGAGGTATATCTGAAATTGGTTTTCTCTAATGATTAGCCTGGCGAAGACTGGATCTGGCGAAGACAAGACCCAGTTGTCTGGATCAAATATTAGATTTTTGGGATCCCATCGAAACCTTAGGTCTTGTTGTGCATGTCACAAAGTTACCGACCCCCCCCCCCATGGCCGCATGGGGTTCAGACACATTCTTTGCATATCTAGGTTCGTATCACCGGTTTCAATTGAATCGGACCATCTGTTCGCAACCTACGGAAGTCATTTCCGGATTCCCCCTCCCTCAACTCCCCGAAAAATGGACGGAAGTCTTCCTAGAGCATATGTTCGGGTTCTACTTCACCAAATCCTCTAAGTTTAAAGCCCACCTGAATAAAGTACTATCTATCATATAGTTTTGTGAGTCGAGAAAGACGAAAAGACAGAAGCTGGGACAGATAAAACAAACTTAGCGGCGACACGGGATGGCGGAAAGAAACCTCTTGGGACTTACGCGGTCGCAAATCATAAATGTAACCGCTTTTCGAGACTGAAACCTCAAAGCCGGTTAAAATGTGGTGCTATTTGGAAATGTGTCGTACTCATACCTGACTATTAATAATCGAAGCATTTCTTTTAATATATTCTTGTGTTTTAGTTGCCCAGCAATATTGGTGTTTTTCTCTTGAAGTTGTAAACTAGCTCTTTTCAGAATACATTTATCAGAACGAGTGTCTTCAATCGCTTTCCTGGTGTCTTCCAACCATCTTCTTTCTTTCGTAACGTAAATCAAAACTGTCAGATTTGACGAGACTCCAGACTTAATTTTTGACCTCATAGAAATGGAAACTGTCGGCTTCTCTTATCAATCCCCTGGGCGAGCTTCCGTAATTATCCTATCGAGAACAATATGTGAGCGAACTGTCGGAAAATTTCAGTGAACTGACGTTTATACGAACTGACGTTTATGCCAACTGACGTTTATGTCTACTGACGTTTTTTCCAACTGACGCTGTTGGTTGATGTACTGACGTGTAGATGAACTGTCGGATTTTAGGATTAGGTGAACTGACGTATAGGTCTACTGACGTGTTGAGCTAGCGACGTATTGGTCAACTGACGTGTTGGTCTACTGACGTGTTGGTCTACTGATGTGTTAGTCAACTGACGAGTTGGTCTACTGACGTGTTGGTCAACTGACGTGTTGGTCTACTGACGGATTTTTTAGGGTAAACTGACGTGTAGGCGAACTGTCGGAAAATGTTGGCGCACTGACGGAATTCTGTGGCGAACTGACGCTTATGTCAACTGATGTGTTGCGATACTGACGGGACCCCGGGAGTAGTAATCGAGATTGGTCTTGGGAATGGAGTTTGAGAAGTTACTTTACACTCTTGGAGTCTTTTTTCGGAGGGCTAGTATACCAAATATGGGGCCATAAAAGGAGAGCTGCCTATTTCCGAAGACATATGCAGAAGCAACACTGACTCTATAAATGAGGAGGGGGGTTGAACATTTGATTTTTCTGGTGTCCGTGTCCTATCTAAATACGCCATTCATAAAATACAAAGACGAAATGCCACCAGATGCAATAAAGAAACAATAATAGTCACATGTTAATTCTTGGTAAAAGTTATCTGAAGAGGAATAAGCGCTTACGCATTCAATCTCATACCGAGTTGCGCATTAGGTCTGTATAAAAGTCAACCATTCAGTCAACAATCCTTTGAAGCCAAAATTAACAAACTTGATGAAGTTTAATAGAACGGAGTTGTGCAGAGCACCCAAAGAGGCAGACACCTACACAATTTTAAACATGGATAGGCCTAAGAGGAATCGAAAGAGCCAAACGTACACCAAGAACTAACGTGCTATTGTTTACTTTATGCTAGCACAATCTTACGGCAACAAAAAAAAATTTAACTAATCTGGAAGGACTGTAATGAAGCGCGTATGTTGTCGTATCGTGCCAAACTTATTCGTTAATGTCATAGTATCGTGCCAACAATAATTTCAACCTTAAATGTAATCGTATCATTTGCTTTCCTACTTATCTCTTGACTGGTTGATTTGTACAAATCTTGTTGGGCATTGTACTTGTGACTTCCCGAATCTTCCAGTGTCTCCTTTTGCTTTTTTTTTGCAACGTGGAGCTCCATCTGTCATGCAAATGTTTATGTTCGGTGCTATGGTTCAGTCCTAACTCTCAAAGATTATCATTGGTTGTAAAACTGACGCATAGGAAAGTGTAATTGACAGGTCTCTATTCCTGAAAACATATGAAGAATATAATACTGGCTTTTTAAATGCATGAGGGAGATAATTTTAATATTGTAGACTTGTTCGTAGACTTAGGATCCCCAAAGGGCTATTAGTTTTGTGTGTACGGTATACGTGAATCTGCTACTAACCCATACATACATTCATCACTATTAACCGTGCGATTTGGATTGAAAGACTTAATAGACATGCCAGGGTTGCCAGTTGGTGTCTGATGTACAACTATTCAAATGAACACGTTTTCAAAATATTTCGCGCTTTCTTCGACATTAGATTATAAGGAAGCGAACATGTCAGCTTATTAATGGGATTATTCACTGAAAACCTTCATTTTAAAGAATTTGAGTAATATGCTTAAGTATTTTATTCAAATAAAAAAAATATTAGTTCCATACAAGGTAATTAGTTGACGTCTAAAACTCGAACTTTCCATCTTTCACGGATATTATGGTCTATGAAGAAAAATAGGCTATTAAGAATTTCTTTTAACTGTAAGTATAACTTGTAACTATGAGATGAATATAAACGCCTCGCTGAATAATATTTGAAGTGTTGTTTACAGTACACAAGATATTGTGATTATTCCTTTATGGCAGGTATTTCAGTATAAAGGCATTACCTCTCCGTCACTTATCCACTTCTTTTCTCCAGATTTCTTCCTAGTAAAAAAAAAAAATGGCACGACGGGAAACAAAGCAATTGACTACAGGATTCAGACATTTTTTTTTCGATCGAATAATCAAAACCGACTCTATTTAAACACTCAAACTGCTTGGTAAGCCTTTTTTATTGGTCCTTCCTTTAATAATAACAGGGCTCCTGTATTAAGGAAGAAGAAGGATAAGACCAGCAGAACAGAGATCCTGCCTTTCTCTTGTTTTTCACGGATTAATGTTTAACTGCTTGCCTCACCACCAGAAATTTTCATCCTTCATCACTGAAATCTTTCATGTTGTCAACTCAGTTTTGAAATCGTTCTTTATCACGTAGTAGTCTGTTCTTTGGTGACTATGCTTGTGAATTCTTCAACAAGGATCCTATTCATAACCGTTTTTGTCCACTCTTCAATCCATCAAGGTGTTAAAGTCAACCTCAGTTCCTCTTTTTTCAGGATTTATAAGCCACTAATATGACATCACACCACTACCTACACCGACAATAGACATCCTTTTTTTATAAGTCTATCACTATAGAAAGTGTTTGGGGGAATAATGAATTTATGCAACAACAGTATTTGAAGATTGCTCACTTACTCCATAACTTTTTACGATCTGAATGTCACATTCGAGCCTTAAAGTCTAACCGAAAAGGGCTGAGGTTGAACAATCTAATGACCCATCACTTAGTTTACTTAAAAGTGGCTTGCAGACCCGATGAAAATGCGTCTTTCCGCTGTTCAAAAATAATCAGTTCATATAGTGGAATTTCCCATTTTGTGTTATGAGAACGGCAATCGATATTCTGAACGTCATAATAAAACAGTGAAAAATAAAATATAAATCACCTAACATCATCAAATTAAATTACTATCAGGTAAATGACACAAAAGAAGTTAGCTTTTCAATGAAGCTTTAAATTCATAGGTTAACTATGTTGCCATAATGACAGTTGTCATTTTAAGCCCCTATCGAATTTTAAAGATGGTGAAAAAAGAAAGTGATAATGAGCAAAATTCTTTACTTTACTATTAGCTTTAAATTGTGTACTATTTGTTCCCTTCTGTAATCTTTCTGACATCTGACAGTTTTTCCTAGGAATAGAACTTGCGAGTACTTGTTTTGACGGTTCGTGTGAAGACCAACGCAGCATTAAGTGAGTATAAAAGCTTACGATGAAAATTTAGAGCTGGGAGGCCGATTAGCTAGAATAAGTAAAAACACTCCAGTGAGTACTATTGGTCTTCTTTTACCGTTTTTAGCTCCAAAACTACAATGTATCAGAAGCTTAATAAAGTTAAATAGTAAAAAGTTGGATAGAAATGAAATTGGCACAACTCTGTTTACGTTAATTGAACTCATCTTAAGACAAACGCACCTAGGCCAGAATTTGCTAGACTTCCTGGATTGCCACTATAACAAAATGAAGCCTTCCAGAGCTTGAACTGTTCCAGTGGTGAAGTGTGTATAATAATAGGCCATTCCTCATCTTCGTCCATCTACATCAGTGGTCCCAACCGGTGGTACGCGTACCCAAAGGGGTACGCGAGACCCTTGCAAGGGGTACACGAAGGTGCCAAAATCTGTTTAGTCTGTAGCTTCAAAATCTGGCCTCACTCATTCTTGATTGCCGAAAGCCTAATATCACTAGCAGAGGCACACTTAAAATGTTTTTTTGGGGGCAAGGTATTTTTACTGACCGGCAGGCCATTTTTACCGACTATTTAAGAAAACTGTTTTGTACGAAAAATCTGGTGCGAAGCTGACCACTTTGGAGGGAGGAAAATGCGTGACCTAAGCCTAATATCACTAGCAGAGGCACACTAAAATGTTTTTTGGGGGGCAAGGTATTTTTACTGACCGGCAGGCCATTTTTACCGACTATTTAAGAAAACTGTTTTGTACGAAAAATCGTGGCGCGAAGCCGACCACTTTGGAGGGAGGAAAATGCGTGACGCCTCTGATTACAAGCCCTAGTGAAAGTCAATGAAATAATGTTGATTCCGAAACAGCTAGCCTATACTGCCGTAAAAGCTGTTCCTGTGTCAAGCAAATATTGTTGAAAAAGAATCGTAGACGTCATGATGTTGTCATTCAGGTTGCAAATTGAGCTAACGAAAATTATTGCGATGCAGCTAGATGAAAGCACGGAGAACATCAAAACCAAACATTGAAACATGCTGACTGTAAAATATATTGCCGTTAATGACGTCGAGCCGAGATTTGACAAATTTTAGCTATAGCAGCCTCAATTGTTTTGTATATATTTCGACACATGCATGCTTTATCATTTATGATAATAAGTGTCGTCTTTTTTACGTTCTGAAAAAGGGGGTACACATTCTTTTCGAACCTTTGATTAGGGGTACGCGGTACGGAAAAGGTTGGGAACCACTGATCTACAGCATCACGAAAGACTGAAATTTGACTCCAAAGTCAGTGCCGGTGCCCGATTCGTTGATTGACAGGGGACTCGCAGGCTCTCATTTTTATGTCTTTAATGTCATACATCAACTGAAATAGATAATGTCGACTGTCAAATCAACGTCAACGTCGGTGCCCGGTTCGTTGATTGTCAGGGGACTCGCAGGCTCTAACTTTTATGTATGTAATGTCATACATCAAATGAAATAGATAATGTCGACTGTCATACCAGAAGTGAAAGAAATGAGTGTTCGATGATATTAAATAAATAGTTGCATGTTATAAACGAGGTGTCTACAGCAATGGGCCAATCTGAAGTGATTTTAATGATAACGAACAGACAATTCTTCTTTAACCAGTGTATTATACTAAGTTTTATATCCTGAAAACATTTACCACCCGCGAAGTGTCTACCCCATAAACTTTTTTTCAGTCTTGGGGGTGAAAGCAACTGGGATGTGAAAGCAAAAATCACCTTTTTTTTATTTTCACTTTATATTTTCGTCCTCGTTGAGAAAAGCGGAAGAAAAATTGCCCTTTCTGGTTTTTCTACTTGTAAATTTTATATGGAAATGCAATAATTCATCCTTATTGTAATATTTGACAACAAAATCGTCCTTTGTGTTTTTTCACTTGCGATTTTTCATCTCTGGAGCAAGTTTGTATAACGAAAATCATCCTTTCTTTTTTTTCTCACTTGATTTGTTCAATTTACGGAATAAATGACAACGAAACCCACATTTTCTATTTTTTGTTTGTCGATTTTAAGCTAAAAATAGTAGACCCATGGAAGTGTGCCCTTTTTCGACACTTCGGTTATTTAAGATTACTTGGCTTAGGTTAGTTCAGGTCCAGTCTTATCAGCTTGGATCAGATCACTTAGATTCAAATAGTTTTGCGCATATGTATGTTAAGTTGAAACGTTTTATACGGTTAAGGTTGTTTAGGATCACGTGAGTTATCTTAAGATAGACTTGGATCACTTATGTTAGCTTAGATTTTAGATGAATTGACGAATACGCTATGTTAGATGGATACGATCACTTCGATTAGCTGAAGTAGGCCAATACCATGTCGGTTACTTTGATTACGTTAGAAGACTTAGACCGATTTCCATTAAGAAGAAAACCATCGATTGACGTTGATCATGAACCAATTTGTCCATGACAGACACGTCTGCGACGTCAAAAAAATGTCTAATTAGGATTCATAATTTTTTTTTCTATCGAATAATCCACACCGACTCTATTCAAAGCACTAAAACGGCTTGTTACGCCTTTCTTTATTGGTCCTACCTTTAATAATAACAGGGCTCCTGTCTTAAGGAAAAAGAAGGATAAAACTAGCAGAACAGAGATCCTGCCCTTCTCTCGCTTTTCACGGATTAATATTTAACTGCTTGCCTCACCATCAGAAACTTTCATCCCTCATCTCTAAAATATTTCATAGTGTCAAATCAGTTTTGAAATTTTTCTTTGTCACGTATTAGTGTGTACTATGGTGACTATGCTTATAAATTTATCAACACGGACCCTCTTCGTAAACATTTTTGTCCACTCTTCAGATTTTAATCTTTCTGACATCTGATATTTTTTTTCTCCTGAAACACATCAATAATGGTTAAGAGGATAATCTTAGAAAACAGATGTTCAGATTCCGGTTGGAAGTAGGAATAGATTTTGCGAGTACGTATTTTGACGCTTAGTGTGCGGACCAACGCAGCATTGAGTGATTATGAATGCTTACGATGGATATTCACAGGTGGGAGGCCCGTTAGCTAAAATAAGTAAAAAAACACCCCAGTGAGTACTTTTGTTCTTCTTTTACCGTTTTTAGCCCCACAACTACAATGTAACAAAGTTAATTAACGCCGAAAAAAGTGTCAACAAAGGGTTTGTAAACTCGGTAATGAATACCGGGTTACCATCCCCTTTTTGTTTCAGCGATGGTAGACACTGAACTGAAAGGTGCAATAATATCTTGTTATATTTAATACAAAGTTAATTAACGTTGAAATAAGTGTCAACAAAGGGTTGGTGAACTCGGTAAGTTACGAACCCCAAGTTTAGATCCCCTCTTTGTTTTAGTGGTGGTAGACACTGAACTGAAAGGTGCAATAATATCTTGTTATATTTTTCCTAGATATATACATTGTGCAATGCTTAGTAAACCACTCTCTCTTAGTTACCTATATCCGCGAATCCAAACTAACGTTTAAACACAGTAGAAGTGATAAAAAATTATCTCTCACAGATCACGGGCAGGCATTACAGTTAATTATTAAAAAGCTGGATAGAAATGAAAGTGGCACAACTCTATTTACGTTAACTGAATTCATCTTAAAACATACTGCACCTAGCCCAAACTTCTGCTAGACTTCCTGGATTGACACTAAAACAGCATGAAGCTTGAATTGTTCCAGTGAAGTGTGTATAATAAAAGACCATTCCTCATCTTCTTCCATCTACATCATCGCGAATGGCTGAAATTTGAAGTCTAAATACAGGTCCAAAGTCAGGGTCGTTATCGGGTTCGTTGATTGACAGACGACTCGCAGGCTCTAATTTTTATGTCTGTAGTCAGACATCAATTGAAATGGATAATGTCGACTGTCAAACCAGAAGTGAAAGAAATGAGTGTTCAATGATATTAAAGAAATAGTTACATGCTATAAACGAGGTGTCTATAGCAACATGCCAAGCTAGAGCTATTTTATCAATAACGAACAGACCATAGTTCTTTAACCTGAGTATTATACAGAGTTTTATATCCTGAAAGTTAATATTTACCTCCTACGAGGTGTTTTTCCCATAAACTTGACAGATCGTTTTCATTCTCGTACTGGAAAGTGAAAGCAAAAACCTTTGTTTAGTGTCACTCTATTTTTTCATCTTTGTTGAGAAAAGCGAAAGAAAAATTGCCCTTCTTACTTTTGCTACTCGTAAATTTTTTTTCTGGAAATCCCATAGGAAAAGCATAGAAGCCTTCCTTTATACTTTTTGTAACTGCGATTTTTCAACGAAAATCATACTTTCTGTTTTTTCACTTGAGATTTTTCACCTTTGAAGTAAGTTTGGATTACGAAAATCATCCTTTCTTTTTTTTCTCACTTGATTTGTTCAAATGACAACGAAATGCTCATTTTCTATGTTGTCTTTTGTCGATTTAAAGCTAAAACGGTAAGCCCATGGAAGTGTGTTCTATTTTGACACATCGGTTGTATCAGATTACTTAGCCTAGGTTAGTTCAGGTCCAGTCTGATCAGCTTGGATCAGATCACTTAGATTCAAATAGTTTTGCGCATATGTATTTTACATTGAAACCTTTAACACGGTTGGTATTTCTAAACAATCCTGTTCAGACATTTCCCGCCTTCGTTTAACTTCTCTGCCAGGTGCCACTCCCGAGAACAGCATTCCTGGAAATATTATCCGACTAAGAATTTATTTATAGCCTGGAATTTGTTCCCAAAGACAACTGCCAAACCCAAAAAGTCAAAAGGTCTCCGACAGACATACAGACAACTGCAAATGTAGCATTGTCCTCAGACCTACCTCTACTCGCAAGTTAGGGTAGCCTACTTCCAGATGTGCTAGGAGGATGAAAATTGTCATCCGTATTAGGGACCCGACCAAACTAATTTGGAAACAGTCACTTTCCCGATCCGACCATCGTGGGGGTTGTAGAGGGAGGGGGAAGGGTATAACTTTTGAACGGGGACCGGATCTTAATGAGATTTGATATTTGGAAAGGTCGAATGTCTCAAATGTCCCACTTCGAAACACTTTGAAACACTTCGAAACACTTTGGGGGGAGTTGGATGGAAACAGCCGGAAATCGTATCGGGATTGGTAAGAAGAACAAACAAAAGCTCTCGAGACACAGCTAACAGGACCGGGAAGGATCCGTGCACTATGAGGGGAGTTGGAGGGGGTCCGGAATTACGGTCGTCCCGATATAAGGTACTTCCAGATGTGCTAAGACGATGAAACTTTACTGGCACAATACCGACCCGACAAGATTGACTTCGAAATAGTCACTTCCCAGATCAGACCATCCTGGGGGGGGGGGGAGGGGAATCGGAAACTTGAGACATGCACAACTTTCAAACCATGTTACCATGGCGCTAGGACGATGAAACTTTGCTGGCAAAACAAAGACCCGACAAGATTGACTTCGAAGTAGTCACTTCCCAGATCCGACCATCCTGGTGCACGGGGGGGGGGGGGGACTTGAGGCATGCACAACCTTCAAACTGTGGTACCATGATATCTGCAGAAGAGCAGCTAATAGTATGCAAGGGTTAGATGGTAAGAAACAGCACTAAATGACAACACAAAACGAGCTTACAAAGGTTTTTAGATGGGTGCTGCTTCAGCACAAGCAGCCTCAGTTTCTCATGTTTGTCATTTGTGCCTCAAGGGTTTTGCATACAAATGAATTCTTAGTCCCCCGTAACGTACAAAATATACTTTTTTAGCAAATTATTCATTTTAATGATCCGTAAGGGCCCATGATCATCTGTGCCTAGGTTTTTTTTTTTTTTTCCGCGTAGCTTCTTTTTCATTTGTCCTTGCTTTAGATCGAACTAAAACAAGTGGCTACGTCTCCACCTCCAACTCAGTGACGTTAATACAAAATTTACCCTACAGTTGACCCTACTTTAACGTCACTTACACTTTCGTCTTAAACTTATTATCTTTGTATACTTTATAAACTCAAAATTTAACTTCTCTTTTCAAACTTTTTATTTTTCTATTAAATATTCTCAAATAAACTCACTCCCTCTTTCAAAAAACACTTCCTCCATAAAGTCTAAATCTACCCTTTTTTATTTTTTAACAATAAAAAGTTTTTCCTAGGTTTTCTAAGCAAACAGTACATTTTTTGATCGGTAAGGGGTCCTGGTCATTTGTGCCTCAAGGGTATTCTCACCAGGGAACTCCTAGCCCCCACAAAGTGCGCATCATTACCGCAAAGGCAAACAAAACTTTCGAAACAAGAACTGAAAGCTTATATGGCACTTGTAATAATAGGTGAAATGTTGACGGGAGTTCTTTGCTTGGGAGTTATATACAGACTCGAATATCATTTTATTTCCGGATTCCCCATCCCTCTACTCCCCCCAGAATGGCCGAATTGGATGATTATTTCCAAGTTAATCTGATGGGGTTTCATGCATGTCCGATTACCCGTTCCAAACTTATGTATGTTACTAGTCTCTCAACTCCCCATGCCTCCGCTCCCCCACGATGGTCGGATCAAGGGGATGATTTTTTGGGTTTGTACAAATATTCAAACTGAAGGAACTGGAAGTTTCTATTTTGGAGTCCCAATCTGGAACAGTATCAAAATATAATTAGGCTACTTTATCTTATTTGGCCCAGAGTACAAAATGGAGACAGAAGTAGCTTACTTACTTGGGAAAAGGCAGAACACAATCAGATAAATGTTTAGTTTAGAATTTGTTCTGCCCACTTCTCGGTCTTATTTTAATCCTTAAACTGTGCCTGTTCCTGCATTCGACTCTAAACACAACAAGAACGGCGGTATTGGCTAGTGGGCGAGCCTTCCACCAAAGAGGACGTCGGATCGATACCACATCTGGACATTGCCCTTTTGCTCCCCTTTTGCTACTCTTGTTCCTAGTTTCCGGACTCTCGGATCCGGGGAAATTCAGATCGGGGATCCGGACTTGAAGTGTGACATCTGAGACAGGAGGCCTTTCCCAATATCAAGTGTCTTTAAGATCCGATCCCCGTTCAAAAGATAAAAATACGTCAATATTCTGGATTCTCCCTTCCTCCACTCCCCCAGAGTGGTTGAATCGGGGAATTGACTATTTCCAAGTTAGTTTGGTAGTGTCCCTAATACACTTGCCAAGTTTCATCGTCCGAGCACGTCTGGAAGTATCCTAACTCGAGATGAATGACCTGACAGACAGACCGAAAAGTGATCGGTATATGGCACTTGAGCGGAGCTGCAAGTGCCATAAAAACGATACGTTTTCATGATCTTCAAGGGCCTATGGACATTCGTGCATCAAGGGTATTGATTACAAAGGATTAAAATAAACCCACGAGTTGATAAATTCCCAGACATCCTCTGACCCAACTTTGCAAGTGCCGTATCAGCTTCTAGCTCTTGTTGTCAAGTTGGAGGGAAAGAAGTTCGGCACTAGTAATATGGGTGGGTACAAGTATTATAGTATTATAGCGAAGGGATCCCGACTCCGAATCATGTCTAATGGCCCTAAAATACTGATAGAATGTTTGATGGCCATTGTTGATGGAAGATCGTTCGTTAGCGGATTTTTCCTTGTCAGTTATTTCATCTATTTTTTTCATCTTCTAGTTTGTTACGTCTTCATTCTTTTTTTTCCTTCCTTTTTTCTGCTCTGTTTTGGTTTGTTTCCTTTAAGAGTTAAGAATAAGTCCCATCCATTGTCAGGTCTCATGTTAGGCCTTATGGTGAGGCCTTAAAGATTTCATGGTGTTCACTATTTTTATGAATAAACCTGAACTGAACTGAAATAGGTAAGTCAGGTAAGATTTGATCTAGTGATGCTCTGGCCCTTTAAAGGACCTCGTCAGGCCGTAGCTAGAAGAAACGAAAGATGAAAAAGCTAAGTGCATTCTCTGATGAATTGTTGTTGTAAACAGCCTTTCTGTCGCCTGCCGGTTTGGTATGCCGGAGCAAAAAGACTCAAAAATCCGCAAACTGATAATCGAAATAAAACTCGAAATTAGAATCTAGTCTCGCCAAAAATTACTGGAACAATAAAATTCAATCACTCTCGTCAAAGAACACTTGTTTCTCAAATATATTTGAAGGGATTCAATTTTTCGAAATCGAATAATTGGATTTCGATTTTTTTTTTGGCAACGCTGCTCTCAGTTTCCCAGGGCGTATTCCACCCTTCTAACAATAGTAACTAGTTTTTCCTATTTTCGTTCCGTCCTCGTAAAAAGTTACTACGCTGACCATTCCACCTTCTAGAAATAGTAACTAATAGTAACTATTTGCTTACCATGCTCGGGAGCGTAGTAAGCGAGGTAACTACACATCTCTGTAACGTGATTGGTCGGATTCGCCCGTGGCGTAATATTCTGCTGAAAAATAGAAAAATCGTTCCAGCCTTGACGGCAAAAAGCCAGAATTCATGACATCATGCGTAGTAACTACGGTAAGTAGGGTGGAACACGCTCTCAGAAATACTGCTGGTCGAACAGCTTTTACCCGTCACAGAAGAACATAGCAGGGGTTACGGAACCAATACCCAGTGAGAAAAATTCCCATACACAAGGCTGTATAGAGGACTCCGAATCGAGGATTACAGTTCCTTCCGTTAATATAAAATTGAAGACTTTATTCAGATTGAGAGATTCGTGTTTGGATAAGGACTTTTGAAGTAGAAAACAGAACTTATTTTCCAACGCAGGCGGTAGGGGTCTGGAATCTGTGACACATGGCCGCAAAAAATTTGAGACATTCTGGCGCCCTTAAAATTTGGTTATTTTTGTCAGTTTCAAAGAATAACTCTTATATTTTAAGGTTCCAATTTGCTCTTATAAGAGGAACTAATAATCGTAAAGAACAAAAATCTTTTTTCCGAAAAAAGTTGCCTACAAATTGTCCAAAATGCTTGAAATCGCAGAATTTGCGAAATTTTGGGCATAAGTGCGATTTCTTGTGACAATTTTTTCCCAGAATCTGGGGAGGAGTCGAAGACCTCTGACAAATCCCAGACCAGTGGCAACACTGGGTCCATACCACACCCCGTTCCAGAGATGATGCTATCGGTTGTCATGCGACAAGAAGGGGGGCTTAGCTCTACATAGCAGGGATGAGATTAAAAAAAAATATTTTACGATTTCCGCGATTTTTCGAAAATTTCAGGCATTATTCATCAAGAGAAAGATTCCCCAGGGAACAACTCTCAAATCTCCGCCCGCCTCCAAATTTCCACCTTGAATACGGTTTTCCAACTAAGCAACGACCAACATCTCGGAAAAATCCTAATCTCGCGAGCTTCCCAGCTAATAGACTCTTTCAAGCTAATTACCGTGACTTATTCTACTTCTAAGACTGGAAACGGGAGCAGAGGCGCCCCTTCCAAGATTAGCTGTTTCCCGGAATCTGCCGTGTTTCGACAGATGAAAAACTTATGTGGCACACAATAGTCGAAAGGGCTATAACCAAGGGCCCACGATGTTACGTCAATTATAGTAGAAATACGAATGATTTTTAGGTAGTTTATAAAGTTTTTCAGCTCCATCCTCAGTGGACCGACCTCGGGGCCCGGAACGCCGATGCCACCTCGGCCTTATTTAGTGTTCAGCGTCTTGCCGGTAGGTGCACTGTCAGAATTTTTATAACAGATAACACAAGGATGCGCACTTTCAATAGGGGCCGTAATCTGTTGAGATTTTAAAAACGTCATGCTTTATATGTTATGCATAACAGGCATTGCCAGGAAGACCCGAAAAACCACCGGAAAAGCATCTGCTGACTTTTTTTGTTTGTCGTCATGATCCCGGAAAAGTTCCCCGATTTTTCGGCTCTTCCTGCTAATATGCTTGTTATGCAAAACATTTAATGCATATCGTCGTCAAAATCACAACAGATTACATCCCAAGTGTTGTCCGGCATAACCCAGCAATTAACTATAGAGTAAGTTTAAGTTAATCCGAAAGTCGATCGGAACTTAGATTTGGGGGTAAGAAAGCATGCAAATTCATCTTCTTATTTCTTTCAGCCGGTTCATTTATATGGTCATAATCCGGGGAAAACCAATACTTTCACTTTTAGTCCATTTCCTGTCAATATAAAGATAATTAGACTGGATCCTATTGTTTGTTTTAGTACCGCTTAAAAGATACGATCAAGAAAAAGAAGAAAGCTATGTTCTGGAAAAGACATTGGCAGCATGGGGGCTGTTGAAAGAGCTGACAAAAGAAGGTATGGTAGGTAAATAGAGCAAAAATTGTAAATAAATATATGTTTTAACAGTAGTTACTAATTTTATTCCGTTGTTTTTTTTTTACTGGAAATTTAAAAAAAAACAAAAAAAAATTGTTTTTAAGGATTATAAAAATGCTCAATAACGCAAGGCCCAGTGAAGGTATTGATTTGATTATGATTATTATATAGTATCAGTGTATTTTAAAATATGTTAGTTAAATGATTTATATAGTGCTCAGTGTATTTTAAAATATGTTGGTTAAATGATTTTCTATTTATTAGTGATATTTTTTAGTTGAATATGTTAAAGATGGGAGCAGCCCCTTGCAGTCGTGGGCGTTTTGTTTTTTATCCTTTTGTACCGTTTCCAGTAAAGTAGTTAAATTTGAAGAGTTTGAGTGTATTTTGAGTAGCCGGAACGGAAGATGGAAATTTGTATATATAATGAAAATAATTTGTATATTTTGTCGTTTTGTCCTTTGTCCTTGTTTTTGTGCCAGTAAAACAGCTGGGGTTGATGACCTGATGTGTGAAGGTGTGTTTATTGAGGATCTTTTATTTTAATGTTTACAAATGTTTAATACCGTACTTTAGATTTAGTTGTTTAAAGAAAATTGTTGTTGTTTGTAGTTACACAAATTATTTAAAAAATTTAAAAGAGAGAATTAATGTCCAAATATTAGAGGGGAAGAATAGTAAATAAAATATAGGTTTATTTTCGAAAGTTAGGTGACGTGAATAGTTAAAAGTGGGTAAAAATAGATGAAAATTAACGTCACTGAGGGATGGAGGAGTAGCCACAAAAGTACGAAATCTGATTTCTTAGTTTTTCTAACGATATAAAAATAAGTAAATGAAAAAAGATGCTACGTGAGTAAAAAAAAAAAAAAAAAAAAAAAAGATACGATCAGAATGGGAAAATTTGGGAAAACAGAAAATCCTCCGATAATAATTATAAGGTGGTGTAAATATAGTTATAGATCATGTTGGATTAGAATATTCCATGAATGTTGGCATACCGATCGCCATCTGACCTCAATTTGGGTAACCTGACTTGGGGACAAATTAAATGTTTCCGGGTACAGCGACGACCGTAAATATACAAGACCCGAACGTTTGAAGTCCAGAAGATATCCCTTTTTCGGATCCCATGATAATATTAATAATAATAGTTTATTTGTAACCCACTGCACAAAACAATGCGATAGTGGAGTAAAAAAGAGAAAGAAACAGTTACACAACAGAAGAAACACAAGTACAACAAAATATACACAAACATCAACAGAACAAACGGATTAGCCCGTGACATCGAGTAAGCCGTTGATATACTTGTCCCGATAAATTATCATGAAGCTCCTGGGGTTTTGTCGTTATATCGGGAGCTTTGTATTTTCGGATTATTCTCCGATTTTTATGCGATATAGGCAAATAAAGCAGGTATTTACAGAATTTATAGCAACATCTACGTAGTTTACATGTCAATCTTTTTCAACAGAATAAAAGTTCCAGAAAGATAGAGTATAGAGTGATCATAATAAAACTGAATACAAAGAAACCAAAGCCTTTAGGTTATACTTAGACCGGTTTGACACAATCTTAGAGTATCCAAATCAATTTTTTTACAAGCTTCAGATATTGCAGACTGGCGGAAGACAAAATATTTTTACTCTTGCTTTTGGGAAACTTTGATCTTGTTCTTCTTATTATTTTTATTAGCGTCTGTCTTTGCACTGTTTGACGGGCTATGAACGAAACCCCTCTGATTATCATTATACGACAGTGACAGTTTATCGTCCACTAGCAGAGATACACCCAGCACTCCGACAAGAACCTGGCAACCACCGACGTCTTTTTTAGAGCCTTTTAACGACCCTTGGTTCGCCTTTTTTTTCTTTCTGTGATCCTTTGAAGTATCTAATTTCCGCTCAGCTAATGTAGTCCCAAGAAAAAGACAAGCTCAAAGGGACTATTATTGCCGTGGCAAGAGGGTAAACTCAACAATAATGGGACTAACGACCGGGTCTGGCAGTAGCTCTCGGTTGTTTACCTAAGAAACAATTCCTGCGGATGCGATATAGGCGTTCTAGATGAGAGAGACGAATGGCTTTTTCCTCTCATGGTCTGTCACGAAATATAATGAATGGAGTCCTAGCAGTCTGTGATACTTCTTACTCCTATACTCCTTTACTATATACTCCTATACTCCCGATACTCCTTTTTTTTCACAACACTTTTGCATTCGTGCCGTTTTCTTTATTTTTCTAAACTGCTGACAGATTTGTAGCCTGTGTTGTATGATACAACTTCATCCGTCAGTGTGTGTAGTAGTAGGAAATGCATTTAAAGGACGCCTCTTGCTTATTCTGCCTTTTATAATACTTAGCAACCATATGGAATTATAAGCTTCTAAAATCCCGACCTTTCTCCATTGTTTCGTTTCGTAATTACGAATTTTTAGCGCTTTTTCGGCCTTGCCGAGTTTTCCCGCCACCCAACGAAAAATTTGCCGGAATCTTCATTGTCCGCTGACGACAACTCTTTCATACATAAGGATGTGATAATCTTCTGTTTATTACTTCTTTTATCTGCTTAGTTTTCCCACTTTTTACCCAAGGCACGTTCAGTTTTCAAATCTTTTGCGCCCAGCCGCCGCGTCGGAGAGCAGGAAGGCTGGATATAATCGACAAGCGCTAACAAGAGAATCGCTAGATTCAGGTGAAAGTAATTGGTATTTTCGAAAACATTTTTTCTTATCCATTTTATAGGGAAAAGGTCATTTTCAAAGGTCAGTTTAGTAAGAGTTGTGTTTTAACTGTGGTTCGGACTGGGATAATCTTAAGCAGTGATACCCAGTAGCATCTAGCATGTCGTGGCATCAGTTACTGCTGCATGCTACTAGAGCTTACAACTTCAGGCGACTAATATTAATTTTCTATAGTTTTTCATCCTGATTTTTAGAGATCCGACAACAAAATTTCAACAACAACAACAACAAAATATCGATGGCTTAGAAAATAACAGAAGCTTTTGGAGCGGTCGAACAGCTTTTACATACTTAAACAAGAGCTAGAAGCTCATATGGCACTTGCAAAGTTGGGTCAGAGGATGACTGTGGGATTTTTTCAACTCGTGGGTTTGTTGTAATCCTTTCTGAGCATAGCCTTTGAGGCTCGAAAATTATTTCTTCGCCGGACAAATAGTTCGCCAGGAATCCGGCCAAAACCGGAAAATTTTTTAAAGTAAAAGTCTTACTTGAAGCTGACTAGATGTTCGATTATGGCTAAAAAGACATGTTGAATACGTCCACGAAAATTATTCCTTCGTCGGACTAATAGTTCACCCGAAATCCGGCCAAAACCGGAAATTTCTAAAAAAGTAAAATTCTCATCTGAAGTTTATTAGATGTTAGTTGTAGGAGTAAGGAGACCTGCTGAATTCACTTTTGAGCTTTAGGCTTTTGCAGGACAAATAGTTTCCCCGGAATCCGGCCGAATTTGGGAGAGGTAAGGCAGTAAGTTTTGATCAAATTCGTCAAAGTAGATATGCCCTATAGTGGTATGGTACATATGCTGAATCCTATCTGAACTTGGGTTTTCTCAGATAATTATCCATTAGCCTTAATCTGTTTCTAAATATTAATAGTAAAAACCTTTGGTCTTGTTTCTTTTCTACTCGTTCCCAGTTCTTTCTACCCTGTCTTTATCTTGGACACTTCTTAACAAAAATAGAAAAGGTGCTTATCATGATTATGGGATTAGATATAAATAAATAAAATAGTTACCTGAATTGCCTTAATTTGCACTTTGGTGCGAATCAAGATCAATCCTGATGTGTTGAGCTGCTTCGTCGTTGATGATAAACAGTATATTAAACGCCTCCTCCTTCGTACTTCGATATAGTTTGGATAAAGAACCGTCATTGGCAAGCACCCTTGAACATGTTTGCATGTAACTTATCCGGAATTGATATTTACGAATTTTCTTTACTCATGAAGAAAATAACGACAAGATTTTTGCTCTAACCAAGTCACGGATTATTACGCTCGTACCGTCATCATGTATACGCGAAGTTTCGGTAACAATGGCAGCTCTAGTCAAGGTATCAAGGTTCTAGTCATCAAGCTCTAGTCAAGGTATCAGGTATCAAGGTTCCTTCCTTTGTCAAGTTTTTAAACGCCTGTGCTAGTAAGTAATTGTGTACCTGAGGTTAACTCTTTTATTAAATGTATTGGAAGATTACTTTTATTTTAAATTATTTCATAAGTGTTGACTGTATACGATATATATTTATTGACGGCCAAACGAATATTCGGCTTGTCCGCTTCACGTTTTACAAATAAATTAATATTAAATTGAATTGAGGTACCCGCCTGCCTAGGGCGCTCACGCGAAAGAATAAAAATAGTATTGAGTTGATGTTGAAAGAAATTGCAGTGAAACTTTCTAATAGTTTTTCTAATATTTCTACATTTTAAAGCCGGGTTGTCGGGAGTAGATTTAAAGTGGATGGTGAGTTTAAGGGGGGAGGATTAGCTATTGGGAAGAAAGGAAGGTTTATATAAAAAAATAGGTTAAAGAATGGTCCTTACTTTTGCCCGATGTGTGAAAAGATGGATGAGGATGTGTTCCGCTTCATGTGTGAATGTGAAGGATTGAGTGAGGGTGGGAATTACTAGGGAGGAGTGGCTATTAGAAAAGATTGGAAGTACAAATATGGCGGATATCCGTAAGTTGGCTAGATTCCTCCGCGTTGGTTTGTCCCATGGACAGCGTTTTTTGTAATTTGTTGTGTTTTCTTTTTGTTTTGTTGCCATGACCCCATGGTTTTTATCGTGCAGTAAATTCATTCATTCAATCATATAGTTGTTACGGTGTCAGTTACAGACGTATATATCTAGTAGTAATAATAAAATACCGCAAAAAAGATAAAACAATGGGGTAGGAGCCGGGTTCGTTATCTGAAGTGATCCTGCCTCAGAACAGGGATCCTGACTTAAGATGAAGAAAACAAATAAAAAGGAACCCTGACTGTCGTTTATTTTTTTTAATGGCCGTAGAGGTTGTTGCAGTTCCGATAGCGACCGAGATGGAATTATCTTAACTATTAAAACTGTTTCGAACAGAATATTTTCTGTAAGTAGAACTTATTCTTCTTGGTTTTACTTTTTGCTACTGGGTAGGGTACCGATAGGGGATCGACTAAAAAGGGGCACGGCAGGGCACGGCATGGACTAGCAAGTGGTAGAAGTAGACAGGTAAGTGAGAGTTCGTAACTCCACCCTTAAAGAAGGCACGTTAGAGCGTTGTTCCTGCCCCTCACTCTGAATCCTGAAAATGCCATTTTAGTTTTCGTGCCTCTTTTTAGTCGATCGACCCCCGTAATAGTTCGCGAGTTCCAACTTGTGGGTCGTGTGTGTCGGTTTTTCGTAGCAATCATTCAAATATACATATGTGAGAGGCAAACATGCAGGAGAAAAAAACACACAACGCATCTGTAAAACTATGACCTACTTTCGTCATTCCCGGGGAACTCGGATTGGGAAGCCGAGAGGAACCACGAGAATAGAAGGAAACACTCCTGGGAACTCCAACGACGGAAAGTGACGAAAACACGTGGAATGACTCCGTATGGATTTTGTTCAAAAATCCCAAGAATCGATTTTTTTTTCCTAGTAAGACATTTTCAAACGACGCAAATCGTCTGCGAATATACGGTATGATGTATGTTT
Source organism: Branchinecta sandiegonensis (assembly GCA_030848855.1). Taxonomy (NCBI): domain Eukaryota; kingdom Metazoa; phylum Arthropoda; class Branchiopoda; order Anostraca; family Branchinectidae; genus Branchinecta; species Branchinecta sandiegonensis. Next base: position 24,276,358 of record JAUPMV010000001.1, on the reverse strand, counting down.
GCACAAAAAGCCAAAGAGCCATGGCAATAATTTGCCCTTAAAAATGTATTTACTTATATTCTTAATATACTGTGCAAATGCCTTATTATTAGGCTGCATGTAATAAATGAATTCATTTATTCATTCAATACAGTACAAAAACAAAACAAAAGAAAGACATCAACTATTCAGCAATTTCCAACCAAATAAACCCCTCTCGATGCTTCATCGAAAGCTTAAAGGACCTGTCTTACCTATAATACTAACGCAACCTACTTCCATAATCACTCCATATATTTCTAACCCCGGAGACCCCAATTTCGTAGGGTACATTCCAACCCCACTAACAAAACCACGCTGATTTTCTCACTTGCCGTATTTTGCTACCTTTGATGTGTATCATGCTACCGACGGTTGTCTGCGAGAAGTTTTTCCATCAGAAAAACTGGCTCTGTTAATTATTTACCTGTTTTCGCTATAAGTCAGCGGATCTCGAAAAAGGCTTAAAACAGCAAAAACCGTGGGTTGTTTGTTGAAAGCACAGCCTAGTTTCAAAGTATTCAAATATATTAAAATACTGTAAGTTGATCAGGAAACAGTGCGAGGGGTCCTTTAAAGAATCTTCTAAACTGGCCATCATGGTCCAAACAAGAGTTTGTTTATGTAACCTGTTTTCTAATCTAAGGATGCAAGTTCATTCTTGATATTTCAGGGATTGCCTTCACCGTGGGCCTTGAGCTAGTTCAGTGTACAACGAATTCTGAGCGCGGGGTGAAGGTAGATTATTCGCACGGAGTATGCTCGGAGTAAATTTTATGACAGCTTGTTGCTTGTCTATTGTTTTTAACCGATATAATTCAGAGGACGCGTATATTTATGGGCTGAGTAGGGGGTTTTCACATCATGATGTCGTGTAGGAACACAATACAGTTTTGTTAATAAGTAAGTATATTTCTGACCCGCTAAATGACTCTCAGCGAGTATTTCATGTAAATTAACCTATATTTATCCTTCTGAGACTATTGGGTTATCGCTTCGTCAATGGGCCCCGTTACCTGACTAAGCCATCAACCACTTGCCTTGTTTAAGTATGCTACTATTATTATTCTTATTACTAACCTGATAGCGGTTACTTGATGGGCGCCTACTGTACATTCGGTAAGTCCGAGGACGGAGGGGTTCGTTGAGGAATTCAGACTCACCTTGTAGATGTCAATCAACGAACCCGGCTCCGACCCCGACTTTGGACTTGGTAAAATTTCACTCCGACTGGATACACCCCGGCACCTGCCCTCGGCACAAATGAATCGGACGAATTTGAAATAGTGTTGGGCGATATTCGGATTTTTCGATACATCGATATTTTCACTTTCGATATCGATATATCGATATGTCGTTTGCATTTTTCGCTATAGTATATGTCTCGTGTCACCAAAATTGAAAAACTATATTGTCGTAAAAAAGTATCTTGCGTCATCTCAAACTTTGAATAACTAAAATCTTGATTACGAAAAACACATTGCTCCAATTTCGGATGTATAAATATAATTCATTTTAGATTATTTACATTAACTATAAATGTGCAAATGTCGGTTTTCGATATCGATATTTACGTTTCGATGTTCGATATAGATATTTGGTCCGATATATCGATATCGCATATCGCCCCACACTAACTTGAAATACAGGATTACTGACAGCTCTTTACAGACACAGACACGCCATAAACAAGACAAAAAGTTTCGATGGGATCCCAAAAGTTTTAATGTTTATCAGACTTCTTGATCCAGACAATCGAATCTTGTACATTTCCAAGTCTTCGCTAGACCCCTTTAACATTTTTGCTATTATCCATAATCAACCGCTTGAATATGTAGCCTACAACAAAAATGTTACCATTTTGAAGTTTTTTTTATGGGCAAACAACTAATCAAATGAGGGAAACAAGTTCAGATACGGATTCAACAAGCATATTTACTCCAATATCTCATATCTAATCGACCTCATAAAAGTATTTTAGAGCTGTGTTGTTGTTTTTCTACCAAATTCCTCGTATTTTAGCAGCATTCTCGGCGAACTGCATGCAGAGCAAAAGATCTGGTGACGCTGGAGCCGAACCTTGCAAATTTTGCCAGCTTATCCGTCAAGGAAATAAAGTTCAAAATTCGATAATTCCCCCGGGGGATCCCCCTCAAGTTCCAGTTCCTAACCCCCGATTTTTTTTTCAAGTGAGTAACCCCTCGCGTAGACCTGGGATTGGTTCACCAAGCACCTAGGACTGGCTCACACACACCTAGCACCTAGGATTGGCTCACCCAAGTGTCTAACCCCTCGAGTCCTCCTTTAACGGGTACACCCAATTCCTAACCCCTCGCGTGCACCTGGGATTGGTTCACGAGTACCTGGGACCAGCTCACCCCACCCCCTTCCCAGACAACTTTAGTACACCCACTGAGTAACCCCTCACTTATCCAGTACATCTTTTTTCCAGTGAGTAGCCCCTCCCTTACCAAGTAAACCTTTTTTCAGTGAGCAACCCCTCACTCACCCAGGTCACCCTTCTTTCAGTGAGTAGCCCCTCGCGTACCCTAGCAGTTCCCTCTTTGGTACACCATGAATCAACCCCCTCGCTTGGCCCACCCTAGTGTCTAACCCCTCGAGTACTCCTTTAACGGGTACACCCAATTCCTAACCCCTCGCGTGCACCTGGGATTGGTCACGAGTACCTGGGACCGGCTCACCCCACCCCCCTCCCCAAACAACTTTAGTACACCCAATGAGCAACCCCTCACTTATCCAGTACATCTTTTTTCCAGTAAGTAACCCCTCCCCTACCAAGTACACCTTTTTCAGTGAGCAACCCCTCACTTATTCCTACTACATTTCCTACAATCACACATAAGATGTCGCACACACTCTCGCTCTCCATACATCGGGCAGAAGTAAGGACCAATTCTCACAATCGGCCTACCCGTGTACCTCCTCCTATCTCCCAGCGGTAAAATATCAGCACGCATACTAATTAATAATTTCAATTCCTCCCTATCGAAACCCGCTATAAAATAAACACATTCACCCCATGTGTCTTTCGCCTCTGTATAAAACCTTAGAGACCCCCTTCGACCTTCGATGACGTCACTGCACATACAAATGATTGTCGGCCACGTCCGTAGAGCTATACTCATTTGAGAATAGAGGGGTAGGACCGCTATAGCCGAAAACTGGTCGACAAGTTTTGTGTCCGGTTTTCACTGGATTCCGGGTGAACTACTTGTCCGGCAACAAAATAACGTTCATATTCGGATTCAACATGTCTCTTTACCCCTAAATCAACTATCTCAATAGCTTCTACAAAATATTTTTTTTGCCCCTTAATCTGAAACCCCCTCCCTCACCCCTAAATGTAGAGCTACAGAGCCCATCTACGAACTTGACCTTGACCCAGAGAATCCTCACACCAAGTTTCATCAAAATGTCTCAGTCCCTTCGAGAGTCATCTTGCTCACAGACAGACGGACAGACGGACATTTTTGCGATGTCATAGGTATCCCTCCACTTACGTTTTGGGATCCCAAAAAGCCGTAAACGAGGTAGTAAGGGGTCAACTAAAAAGAGGCGCGGAAACTAAAAGGGCCATTTCAGACTTCAGAGTGAGGGGCAGGAACAATGTTCAAACGTGCCTTCTTTTAAGCTCTGGAGTTACGAGTTCTCGCTTATAGACTTGTCTATTTCTACTACTTGCTAATTTAATTTTATTACCCGTGCCTCGTGCGCCATGCCGTGCTTCTTTTTAGTCGATCCCTGTTATAACTGACGAAAAGAAAACCAGGCTACTGGGACCCCGAAAATTATATTATCACAACCACAATACCAGAAGTCTGTATTTTTGGTATACATGGGGCGTCCCGACACCTTCCCGATAGGGGAGGGGGGTGCGGCTTCAGAATTTTTCCGGAATTTTTCGAGGTTTTACCTGAAATTCCCCGGAGTGACCATCTCCGCAGAAACTCTAGAATACTGTTGTGTTCTGGCTTTGATCATGTGTTATAAACAGCAAAAAAAAAAAAAAAAAACAGGCTCGTTAAAGTTTAACTGAAAAGGCAGCTTAGTTTTAAATTTGATTTTTGAATACACTGAATATTTTGAAACATCTGAGGCTTTTTGTATTTTCCCATCCGGGGCTCCGGTAATACCGTTCTGAGTGTGCGCTGCTTGCACGACAAACCAAAACTCATCCAAACGCGGAGAATTTGAATTTGAACAAATCCTGCTTTTTCAGGGCTAAAGACGGGAAACTGGAGGAGTTACACCAGTAGGAAAATGATTTTAGGATATGTCTTGCAGTGAATTTGTTAATTTTGTTTTATTTTTCGGAAATGGCTTACATTTCTAGTTGGTAAATATTTCAAGCGATGTACCACAAAACCGAAAAACTAATTCTACCAGATCTATTATCCCTGGATAATCAGAATGGGGAAATGAAGTAACGTATTTTTATCGGTTTTTCGGAAATATTTAAGTGAATAAGTGATATGTTACTAGACTGCTGGACCTCAGCCCTGTTCCGTTAAACTTCAGGATTGTCAGTTAAGCCCAAAAAGAACTTCGACCCACCCTACACATTTATTCGTCGCGATTTCAGCGTTTTCCATTTGTCCACAACACACCCAATTTCACATTCGTCAACTAGATCGGTTTCACAGGCGATCAGTAACACACGTGGATCAGCCATTGTTGAACGCAAAGTGGTCTTAACCAACTTCATCTTGCTAAAAGTCGTTCCCCTTTTACTGAGGTAACAGGGATTATCGCAGCCAGCTTGAACGATTTCCATACTAGGGGTAAGACATCTTTCAATTCACGAAAGACTTTGAATATATCTTCAAACTCTTTTTTTTCGAGGCTCTCCCGGCTACTTTCGAGATCATGTCGGAACAAGGCTAACTCGTTTTTGAACTCTACTCGGCTTATCGCCAGAAAGGAGTCGAGAAAGCTGTCGAAACTGGAGTAGACGGTACCGTGATATTATTGATGGAACAGTATTTCTAGTTGGAAAATATGGGAATTTCAGTAGGTTACCTAATTCTTGAAAGCTACAGAAAAAAAAAAATTTCGTTTAACCACATGTTTTCATCACAATTAACCTACCCTCAAGCAACCTAAACGAATCTAACGACGAGAGTACTAGCAATTGTCCGCTTCAAGAGGACCCGAAAGTTAGGTTCCTGGATCAACAGCGGAATACAAAAAAAAAAATCATGGACCCTTGGTATCACGCAGTCACCCGGAATTAAATCACACTGCACAGACACAGTAAAGGAAACGGAAAGGCTGGGGGGCGTTACATATCTGGCTAATGGTCTAGCAAGAGCAAAAACGATGCTCTGTGCACCATTTTCCGTTATACACTTACGTAAATCAGTGAACGTCATCTTCACGACAACACAAAAACCTGGAAAACTCTCAGTCGCCTCTGTAGTGCAGATGTTTCCAGAAAAAGACTTTCCGCTGTCCCCGATTTACACAGTCATAAGGGACCCACCTAGAGAGTTTATGGGGACGTCTACCGTTGTTTCGGTTCTGTTTGGCGGATCTCTGACTATAAAAGGAAGTAACAGACGATGGGGCTCTTGCTATTGTGAACTGGAATCACCGCCCGTATTTCCAGCATGATCGATTCCGAGCGGAAAGTTGAAAGTTTCCATCATAACTCCCCCAAGGTCGAAGATTATTTTTATTAACTAATTTAAATATAATCTTAATACATTCCGCTGCTGAGAGCACAGCTCGAGCACTCATGATAAACAAATGGAAAAAAAATTCAACACGACGAATCCTTTCCATAGTCTCCTCGTCTCTACCGAAAACAAGTGGACCCAACCAGCTTATGTCCTTTTATCCTGTCTCCTTGCCGAAGGTTGAATTTGTGCTATCTTATGTGTTTTGTATTTGTTTTTATTTATTTATACTCCGCTTTCCAAAATAGCGGGTGAAAAATAAATTACTTACTTACTTGTACCCAGTCAAATAATCTGACTATGGTCAAGGCACGGTCACAATTAAACGTCATTATCTCTACAAGATATAGTCTACAAAAAAGAAGGAGAAAGCTTACTGCGAATCACGTATGATGACACTAGGTGGATCAGTCCGGTGAGATTTTATTTTAGTGACATGTTGGCACTTCCTGAGGTCTTGGAGTCGTAGCAAAAGTAGTGGCAATTTTTTTTTGTCCACAAGTTCGGTTTTCCAGCTTGAGCGGCTTTGTGCCTGAATAGGACCTTGCCAAGAAGGGACGAAATATAGCTCTAATAAAAGTTCAGGTGAAGTGTCCGTTTTGCATTGTCAAGTGTGATTCGCAGTCAACTTGGGCTGAAGGGAATATTTAGTGGCAAAAATGGTTTCGCATCACACTTCAGCAGCTCCTAGACCCCCCCCCCCCCCCCGATACTAATTTATAACTTAATTTAAAGTTACAGCAGGTTTCCTTTCGTCACACTGTTTGAAATGAGTAAATAAAACCATTTATTCATTTATTTCAGGATAATCACTAAAGGTCCTGGTACTTTTTACTGCGTCTTTTGTTCAGTTCTTCAAATAATGCTACTTCCATGAGAGGCAGTATATTATTCTTCCGAGAATCATTCTAATCCAGACTCAACTTGTTGTAAGTAGTATGGTCCCTTGCTCCAGCTTACGACCGCTTCATGTCTGCTCCCCTGGGTAGGATTAGACATAAATCAACGTCATTCCACCTAAATCTCATATGCTCAAGGGCATCCTTCTTTCCCGAAATAAGGTTGTCAGGAGTCTCTTTTAATACCCCTATCTCAGTGAAGCTTCGCTGAAGCCCCATTTTGACTCCAGGATCTTAGAAATACATCCACGTCAAGAAACTTGCCACTTTTATCACATGGTATATGACACTCCCAAGAGCCGTCTGTGGGCTCAACGAAAGTTTCGGATCTGAAGCGGAGGGGAGGGGGATTCTGTGAGATTAATAAGTAAACTTTTGTCCGCAAAAGAATAGCCAGTGGTTTAGAACTTCAAGATGAAAAATGAAACTTGGAATGAAGAAATGGAAAACAGCTGTAATGAGAGTTTGAAAAGTATTAAAAAATGTAAAATGGAAGAAAATATTGGTCTCTTCTATACCTTTAAGTAAGTAAGTAAGTAATTTGTTTACGAACCGCCATCTTGTAAAAGCGGAGTAAATGAAGAAAATAAATAAAACACATAAACACACAGAAAAAACCCTTAATTTTCAATCTTCGGCCAGGAAGCAGTGGATAACGTCGTGCGCTGGCTATGGGCCCTGTTATCCATGATTTTTGAAAGCGATGAGGAAACATCCAAAAGGGTAACACTTGCATCTTTGAGATACCCTTGGAGGAAATACTGTGCCACCCGAGTTTGGAGGGTGACTAGATAAACAGTTTTTCTAGTCCACCAATTTCAGCTCAGTGCTATAGGAAGTCAAGGGTTTGACCTCTGGTTTCCACGGAACTTATGTACCTCAGGCTGGATTGCTTAATATGATGTTGCATTTTGGAAAGTTTCATAAAACTCTCGTCTGTGCCTAAAAATGATGGTTTACGCTAGTTTCCGACCCACATGTGTTAAGCCGAGTGGAGTTTTATAGTCCGTGTCAAAGAGAGTTTTGAATGTAAGGGATTACTGTGAATGCACTGTCAGAAGTTTCATAACAGATTGCGCATAGCACTTTCAAGAATAACACCTTTTCACTAAGAAAAAAAGTGTTATGACCAATTAAGTTTATACTATTTCGTGCCCAGATCTCCAACAACACCTTCAATAGGTAAAAATACTACACTGTCAGAAGTTACATAACGACAACAGCAGGATGCGCGGTTTCAACAGATAACACTTTGGGATGTTACATGTTATGTTTCTTTCGTTCCCGTTAGTATTTTTACCGATTGAAGGTGTTGTTGGAGATCTAGGCACGAAATAGTGTAAACTTAATTGGTCATAACAACTTATTTCTAAGTGAAAAGGTGTTATTCTTCAAAGTGTTATGCGCAATCTGTTATGAAACTGCTGACAGTGTGGGCTGATTGTGTTTCCCATAAAGTATGTACTACGATGGTTACAGGCTTTTGTGTTATTGATATGTTTTGATCAGGTATTTTAAAGAGGGGAGCAGGGGTGGCCCGTTGCACTTAGGCCAGGGGGGTGAGACCCCCAATTTCAACGACTTCTGGATCACAATATACGGCTCGAAGTAGCCTACCGATTAAAATGCACTGTTGCCGCTTTGTGGCAAAGGTGCACATTCCCCAGTTTCAGCTTTCGCGAAAGAGGAAAGCTTCCAACGCCTGTATCCAGGACAAATTAAAGTAAGCGCCGCCGGCGATATTTTTTTAATATACTTTTTTCCGGTAGAATTTAACTATACTTAGCATATAAATTATAGCCTTTAATGTCTTTGAAATCTCAAAATTCCAGGCGTCATCGCGAAATAAATGACACACCGTTCTTCTAAATAGAAAATACCTCGAAATGCTCCCCAGGCGAAATTTTGTGAAACGCCGAGGAGCAGAGCGTCCTTTTTGCGATCCCAGTGGAAAGTAAAGTATACAAATAGTGGCAATCCAGAATAAAGTAGACACAGAGTAGATTTGTTTTTGATGTTAAAAGACATGCTTACTCAGAAACAAAACGAGGAAAGCAGGTTTGCTGGTGCATTTAAAAAAAATTAAAAATCCCGATTTTCGGACGTAACAAACTATTGTTCTTATCCCAACAGGGGTTTACAAATTCTGACTTGAAAAAAAGATCTCGATTCGCCGACAAGACTTAAGTTGTGTTTTTTCGGGTGTAGTTTCGCTGTTATAGTTTTGACGTACTTCTGTTTAGTTATGAAAGTTCCGAGTGCCATTTTATTTGTCTATTCGACATCTTTTACTTTCATAGCTAAAGCAAAAGTACGTGAGACTACAGTGAAACTACATTAAAGCACATCTGAAAGGTTTATATCTACCTCAATGTTCATCTGCAACCTTATCACCAACCTTGGTTGTACCCACCTCAACCTCGATCGCTTTGTAATCGATATTCTTTCACTGTCCCGGATACAATTGCTTAGGAAGGGTTTTGCGGGGTACCTGTCAGTTAAATTCTAATGGCTTTTCTATTGCTTTGAAAAGTAATTTTGACAGGCTAAAATCTGCAAGGCCTAAGAAAGACAGATACGCATCTATGCTAGTAAAACAGATTTTAAAACAAGGCGAATTGCTGCCAGTTCGGCAGCCTTCGTACGAGAAATAATCATGTCTCCGACCTAACGGAGTTCTGAAACCTAGTTTAAACGACTCGGCTTGCCTTTGACTGGGACGGAATTACCGCTGAAGCTGGTTAGGGCCAAAATTAACAATTTTTGTAAACGACTCGGGTTGTGTTTGACGAAAATGAGCGTCTCGGATCTCGGTGAAGCCAAGGTAAACGACTGATACGACTTTGCAAAAGGCAGGGGGGGGGGTGGAATCACCCCCACTCACCCCTCTTCGTGCCACCCCTGGAGGGGAGCAGCTCCTTGCAATTATGGGCGTTTTAAATTTTTTTTCCCATTTCCAGTAAATTAGTAAAGGCGTGTGTTAAGTACGGTAACATAAGGGAAAACCGGAAAGTTCTATTGTGTGACTACGAAGTATTAGAAACCTTCGTAACGTTTGACCTTGGTCTTTTGTCGTTTTATGTTTGTTGTTAATTTTTTTCGTCCCTTAATTTCAAACCTCTCCCCCTCCCTATATATACGGCTATAGGGCGTCTATGAACTCGACTTTTCCCTTGACGCAAAAAATCCTCACACCAAGTTTCATCAAAATATCTCATTCCCTTCGCGAGTTGTCGTGCTGATAGACAGACGGACGGACGGACAGACGAAAAACTTTTGCTGAGTCATAGGTATCCCTCCACTTACGTTTTGGGATCCCAATAAAAAGAGATTACCAAGTGCTAGAAGTTAACAAGTAAGTGAGAGTTCTTAACTCCAGAGCCTAAAAGAAGGCACGTTAGAACATTGGTTCTACCTCTCACTCTGAAGCCTGAAAGAGTCCTTTTAATTTCTGCATTGCGTAGACTAAACAGCAGAGTGGTACTGCCAGAGGCCTTACTAGCCAAAATGTTTGGGGGGAGGGGGGGCAAGGTATTTACCGACTGGCTGGTCATTTTACCGACTGTTTGGCAAAAAAAAACCCACTGTTTTCAAGATAAGCAACGAGAAAACGACTGACTTTCAGAAAAACGGACTATTTAAAAGATAAAACCTACTGTTTTAAAGAAAAAAAAACAGCAGCGCTTCGCGCCGAATCGGTTATTTTTTACCGACTGGCTGACAATATTCGGGGGGGGGGGGGCTCCCTACGTGACGCCCCTGGTTACTGTACCCAATTCTCAACTTTATTTTACAAATTTGGTTATTCAAAAATTTAATTTGGTATTGCATTAGAGTAACTGCACAACTTTTACATATTCCTTACCATGTCCAAGCCTTGCCCGACAAAAACTTTCCTACATGGGTCAGCAAACTAGCTATTCTCGCTCCACGGAACTATCCACTGGAGTTTGGTCCCACGTCTTCCTTTCCTGTACTTTCGGAGTTTGTATTTCCCAGGAAAATTCCAGTATTATAAATCTCGGTTATTCAGAACGAGGAAAGACATAAATATGGGGAAAGTAGGACAGATACGGATGGTAGAGGTTAGGCGGAGACGGGGGGCATAGTCAACGTTAGACTTCGAACGTGACTGAAGAGTCTGGCATACACCGGGGGACCAAAATACTTTCTCCTGACCATCGAGGCATTCTACCAAAGCTGGCGCCTATGCGCAAAGCACTCTGGTTCAGTGACCCCAGCGCTATGAACTTGAATTCCTTTGACAATTTTTTTTTAGTTTTGAAGTTCTAGTGCTATTCTCTTGAATATTTACTATTTTTAGGACTTGTGTAGTAAATCTGTTATGTTCCTTAATTTACTAGGATAAAGGATTAGGAATCGGTCGAGGGTATCACCCTTCAGTCGAGAATTCAGTGGTGGAGATTAAGGACATGTTCAGGGACACAGTAACAGGATTTCATAAAACGTATATCTACAAATACAAAGACTACAGAGATGCATACAAATGCAAGAGCTTTTGGAACAAGACCAAAGGTTTCGATGGGATCTCAAACGTCTAACATTTGATTCAAACAATTGGGTCATGTCTTCGCCATTCAGTCTTCGTCAGATTCCTTGAATATTTTTACTGTTAAAGGAAATTTCAAAAATGGATTCAGCATATGTCTCCTTGCCCCGATACCGAATCCCTAATCGATTTCAGAAACAACTTTGAGCTTCAACCAAATTTCCAGTTTCAGCCGAATTCGTGATGAAGAAACTAAAACGTCCAGCAAGAAACTAAGTTCACATATGGAATCAGCGGACCTCCTTACCCACTCAATGAATATCCGATTAGCTTATAAAACATGCATGTTTTTACCGGAAAATTCGAAATCCCTCCCCTGCCTCTAAAGGACCCATCTACGAACTTGACATGTACTTTACCAGTGAATCCTCATTGAACAACGCCCTCATTGGACATTATTTATCATTATTTATTCGACCTTCCATTACACTAGATCTCTCCGACGTCACACAGAATAAACAAATGAATGTCGGCATCCACGCGAAGAGCTATACTAGTTTGAGAATAAAGGGGTAGGGACTGCTGAGCCGAAAATTGGTCGACAAATTTTGTGTCCGGTTTTCGCCGGATTCCGGATGAACTACTTGTTCGGCAAGAAAAGAACTTTCATATTCGGATTCAACATGTCTCCTTACCCCTAAATCAACTATCTCAATAGCTTTAAAAAAAATTTGCCGCTTAATTTGAAACCCCCTCCCCCACCCTTAAATGTAGGGCTACAGAGCCCATCTACGAACTTGACCTTACCCTTAACCCAAAGAATCCTCACACCAAGTTTCATCAAAATATCTCATTCTCTTCGAGAGTTATCGTGCTCACAGACAGACGACAACTTTTGCGATGTCATAGGTATCCCTCCACTTACGTTTTGGGATCCCAAAACGTGATAAAATCGTGAATTCCTTTGACATTTTTTTTTACTTTTGAAGTTCCAGTGCTATTCTCTTGAATTTTTTTTTAGGACTTGCGTAATAAATCTATTACAGTCCTTAATTTAGGATAAAGGAATAGGAATCGGTCGGGGGTATAACCCTTCAGTCGAGCAAGAGATGCATACAAATGCAAGAGCTTTTGGAAAAAGAAGTGTGTAAGTAAGGGAAAGGGTTCTAGTCGGATCAGGTTCATTTTGGTTCCGACCACGGTCGCTTATCTGGTCCACGACCTCATTGCAACACTAAATGACAGAGAAGCTTGATCCTTCCGACCTGCAACTCCGTTCCCTCATGCGTCACTAGAAGATGTCCTGCTACAAAATCGTTCTCTATATTTTGCTCTTGAAGATATAGGAATAGAGTAATATGATATATTAGAAATATTGCTCATGCTCTAACTCCGAGGAGACAAATACAAGCCGATTCGCCTCCAACCAATCAATAAATTGGTGATTGGTGATTCGTGATATTACACATCATGCATTAAAATTAGACTAAAACAGGGCTATTCTTTATTAATATAGACAACTATTTCATCCATTCGGTGGCTCGGGGAAATAGCACAGTCGACCGAAAAAGCGGTAGAAATGTTCCCAAACCTTTTATTTATACTTTTTCTCCCACAAAAGGTGCAAAATATCGCCGAATATTTCTAGCTTAGAAGCTGATCCTACTATCTGCCTTAGCAGATAGCTTCCAGTTTTTTAGTGGAAAAGGCGATCCGCGTTTTTTTGAACCCTTGGAAACAGGGAATTCGTTTTTGAATTTTCCGCCAACGCGGCCTTAAATTTCGGCATTTCATTTCCTTCTGACACAGGTATCCGTTTAGTGTGAAAGCAATTTCTAATGAAATTAGGATTTCTGAGGGAAGCTTTTACGAAAATATAAATCCTCGTGATATATACATTATCACATTTCGTAAAGTGGTGGAGGGTCAGAATGGAGGAATGATTCCAAAAGTGCGAACTGAGACAAAGGTAGCTAGAAATCAAGGAAGACGACAATAAATTGATCAAAGGTGAGCTGAAACGCTAAAAAGGATGTTTTCAAACCCTAGTGCTCTTGCCCCGTATAATCTTTACAACAGTGAAAGGAAACCGGCATCCGTACTTAAAGCACACCTCGCCCGATTTCATGCTTGTGTTCCAATATCCGAAACTATGTGAATACTGTAAAACTAGGCCCTTAAGAAGTGATTCGCGGCTTTGGCTGTTTCAAGTATTTACCCAGACCCATTGACTTCTAGCAAAAACTAGGCAAATTCTGAAAATCGGTTTTACGCATCAACAGTATGATACTCGAGCACTCGTCGGGATGTGCATGGAAAACAGTGAATAATGGCAAGTGGAAAAATTAGTGAGGTGTCGCTAGCGGGTTCAGAATTTGGTTCTCCGGGTTTAACAATTAATGAATGCAGTTACGGAAGTAGGTTGCTTTGGTATTATAGGTACGACGGGTCCTTCAAGGTTCAATGAAAGATTGCCACAATATCAAAAGCTAAATAATAGCAAACAAATATGCACACAAAAATAGGTAGGCTAATAATATGTAAATAAGATTAACAAGTCTGTTCGTCTTTTCCGCGTCCAGAACTGAACCAGGACTAGTTTGGACATTGGATGACCAGAATTCGCTAAAGATTCGAAAGTATAAACAGGACCTTTGCCGAGAGCGACCAAAATATCGCAAAAATCCGACAAACCGACAAAACTTTACAGAACTTGATTTCTCATGTATAAAGAAATCCCGATTTGCAGATGAGACAAACTTTCGAGCTTCGGCCGACATAAGTGCACATTTGATTTCTAAGCCGCCGCGAAAAACGAGGAAAGGGAGGACCCCTGTTCTGCTGGTTTTAATTTTCTCCTTTCTTGAGACAGGAGCCCTGTTTTGATAACGGCAGAGGACTTTAGTCAGTCAGCTTAGGCTGAAGAAATTCTCAGTAATTTCCAATTTCACTTTCATGTCGGGAATCATGCCCATTAATCGTCACTCCTTATTTTGCACCGCTTTTGCTCTTGGTTTATTACTCAAACTTCAAATTAAGAAATGGCCCTCCAAACTAACCTATCCTTAGCCTCACAGTTCCTAATTTTGCAACGAAATTAGCTTCCACAAAATTATTCATGTCGAAAGTTAGATATTTCGTGTAGTTTTCCGAATTACTCCAGGGTCCCATAAAATCTACTAAGAATTCCTGCAGCTTTCACTGAATATCCATAACGTAAACAAATAGTTTTTGTCCCTGAAGCTAGTGTTGTAGGCGCGCCAACCAGGAATTCTAATAATATTATACAAAATTAAGCATTAACAATTCTAAATGTTGTTTAAAGCACTCCTCGCACTATTTACTGCTTATATTCCAATACACAAAACTGTTTGTATACAGTAGGGTCTGTTTTTAAAAAACTGTCCACGGCTTCGGCTGTTTTAAACCTTTTTCCCGGACCCAATGACTTCTAGCAGAACATTCGTCGGGAGCATAATGCGCATGAAAAACTGAATCGTGGCAAGTGCAAAGATTAGTGAGGTGTCGTTAGCGGGTTTAGAATGTAACATATGAAATTTGGGTCTCCAGGTTTAAGAGTTAATGAATGCAATTACGGAAGTAGTTTGTATTGGCAGTATAGGTGCGGCGGGTCCTTTAAGACTTTAAACTTAAGGTACACAATTCTACCTTATGCAGAAATTCTATAGTAAATTTGGTCAAAGATCTCGTTTGGGATCAACTCAACGGAAAAGGAAAGGAAATGCATGGTGCAGGAGGAATGACTACTAAAAGGGGAAGTGTATTCAGAACGGCAGTGTCTATCGATCCCCTATCTGGGAATCGGTACTCCACACGCTATTGTTCCCCGTTTGTCGGGGAATCGATCTGTCAGGATCTAATGTTCCCCGACAGATCGGGTCGGGGAATCTACTTGCCCAGGGCTAATCTTCCCCGCCAAGTCGGGGAATCGATGTGCCCTGGGCCAACATTCCCCGAGTAATCGGGGAATCGAAGTGCCCAGAGCTACTGTTCCCTCACAATCAAATAATCGATTTTGAGGTCGGGGAATCGAAGTGTGAGAGGCTAATGTTCCCCGACATGCAAATATTGATTTTGTTGAGTTGAGGTCGGGGAATCCGATTTCCAGGGGCTAATGTTCCCTCATAGCCAAATAATCGATTTTGATATCGGGGAATCGAAGTGTGAGGGGCCTCCCAACCAAAAAATCGATTTTGAGGTCGGGGAACCCATGTGCCAGGGGCTAATGTTCCCCGATAAGCAATTATGGTTTTTGAAGTCGGGGAATCGAAGTGTCATTGGCTAATGTTCCCCGACATGCAAACACTGACTTTGCTGAGTTGAGGTTTTGGGAATCCAAGTGCCATGCCATTTGATTATGCGGGAACAATAGCTGTCGATGCCTCAATTCCCCGACCTCAAAAACCATCATTGCTTATCGGGGAACATTAGCCCCTGGCAACTGGATTCTCAATCAACAATTCAACAAATTGGATTCAACAAATCAATATTTGCATGTCTGGGAACGTTAGCCCCTCACACTCCGATTCCCCGATCTCAAAATCGATTATATTATTATGAGGGAATGTTAGCCCCTGGCAATTGGATTCCCCGACCTCAAAAACCATAATTGCTTATCGAGGAACATTAGCCCCTGGGACTTGGATTCTCCGACCTCAAAATCAATTATTTGATTATGAGGGACCATTATCTCTGGACACTTCGATTCCCCGACCTCCAAAGCCATTATTGCTAAATCAATATTTGCATGTCGGGGAACATTAGCCCCTCACACTTCGGTTCCCCGATCTCAAAATCAATTATTTTCATGTCGGGGAACATTAGCCCCTGGCACTTGGATTCCCCGACCACAACTCAACAAAATCAATATTTGCATGTCGGGGAACATTAGCCCCTCACACTTCGATTCCCCGATCTCTAAATCGATTATTTGATTATGAGGGAACATTAGCTCTGGGCACTTCGATTCCCCGATTACTCGGGGAATGTTAGCTCAGGGCACATCGATTCCCCGACTTGGCGGGGAAGATTAGCCCTGGGCAAGTAGATTCCCCGACAAATGGGGAACAATAGCGTGTGGAGTACCGATTCCCAGATAGGGGAACGATAGACACTGCCGTTCAGAACGGGATAGACATACTAAAAAGAGGTAATCTACACGAGGAGTCAAGCAAGACCCGATCATCTGGATGGAGAAGCTCAACAAATATTCCGCTTTGTGATCCCATCGAAACCTTTGTTCTAGTTCCATCTCTACACAATTTTCCTCTCCAAATAAAGACTTGGAAAATTGCGGAACACGGATTAATTTCCGAGAACTATGCCGTAAATTCTTGTTCACTTGAGCCCGGTAAGGCGCCGGACTAGGATGGAAATGAGATTCGGGAACAGGTCATCTAAATTCCTAGAGAAAATTATTTCCAACATTCCATCCTTCCGCACGAGAAATGCTATCCTAGTCTGACGTAAAAAGGGGTTTTATGATCATATATAAGTCAGTCGCTTGACAAAGCGAGCAATCCTTGTAGTTTCGAACTTGACAGATAGTACTAATGTTAAATCAAGCCTCGTAAAAATTTAATGTTTATGTTTCAATAATAAAAGCTATTTGAACACTGTAAAACTAGGTTCTGCTTTCGACAAATTATCCACGGCTTTTTCTGTGTTAAGCCTCGTTCCAGGTCCGTCGACTTCTAGCAAAAACTCGGCAAAATTCAGACAACCGGTTTCACGCATTAATAGTATGATACACGAACACTCATCGGAAGCATAACGCGTATGGAAAATAGTAAATCGGAGATTAGTGGAAAGACTAGTGAGGTATCGTTGGCGGGCTTAAGAATGTGACATAGCAAATTTGGGTCTCCGGACGTAAGAATTAATGAATGCAGATACGGAAGTAGGCTGAACTGGCATTATATACATGACGGGTCCTTTAACGTAAAACCATGTTCAGTAAATCATTTGAAAACTTGTTTCACGGTCTTTCATTCTGGTTTCTGATGCCATGTCTTGGATTACTTGTAGCCGCGTGGAAGGTGGAAGGTGCGAAAAAGCACAGACGTGTGGGGCGATATTTCGATTTTCGATATTTCCCTGTCAATACTCGATCCAGCGATACTTCAGGACAATTTTTCGCTCTCTTAGTACTCTCGTTTCGATAAATATCAGAAGGAAAATTATATTTAAAGAGCACTGTGCACCATCTTATTAAAAATCGGATCACGAAAAATGTATGCTCCAATTTCATGGCGAAAATAATTGAACATGTCAAATATCATTTTCGGTATTTAAGTATCGCTATCGATATTTTGTCCGATATGTCGATGTCGTCAAACATCGAGGAACAGGTGGTGGTCGCAGTGCTGCCACTTTTCTTTGAAGAAACCTTTAAATGCAGCCGCATGAACCTGTGACATTCTGCTGCGTACGAAACTCGGTACTTTTAAGCAATTATTAACGAGAAATCTCGTTAATCAATTAATCAATTTATTTAATTCGTGATATTATACATCACGTATTAAAATTATAATAAAACAGCACTATTCTTTACTAAATATATACAATCACTTCATCCATTCGGTGGCTCGGGGCAATAGCACAGTCGAACGAAAAGGCGGTAGAAATGGCGGGAACGGCATTTTGCATTCTCGCGAATTGCTTTTAAAGGTGGATTTTCGGAGACTTCTAACCTTGCAACAGAACCAACTATCGCTTTCCGTCTCATAACACCAAAAGATTCAATTTCATTTTCTGAAAACATTTGACCAGCAGAGTAACGTCGATCATACGAAAGGTGATGGTGGAATGCATTGTTAAAACAAACTTTTAACTTAAGCACCGTCGTCTCATCAAAAAGTGGGAGACAATATAATTGCGTGTAATACATCTTAAATAAAAGAATTCTCACCGACACAGTACAAAATTTGAAATTACGAGTTAAATGGTTCGCACGCGCACAAAGACCCCGAGACTACCTCGAAATTGCTGAATCGTCATACAGGACATCGTCTAAAGAATAACCTAAATAATTCACTTTGTTTACCCCCTTCAAAATAAAATCAATAATAATCGTTAGTAAACTTCAGCTTCATAATCTTATCATACGCTTTTGCGTCTTTTAGGATCTTGCCGGTCGTGGAATTTCTGAATCGCTTTGTCTAAGAAGTCAAAAACCTGTGACAGACCGCAAAATTCTGGGACCAGTGGCAACGCAGGGTGGTCGGGTAAAATTCTGAAACCAGTGGCAACGCTGGGTAGTAAGTAAGTAAGTAATTTATTTATAACCCGCCATTTTGAAAAAGCGGAGTAAATAAAATAAAATAAATAAAACACATAAGCAAACAGAAAAAGATACTTAATTTTCAATCTTCGGCCAGGAGGCAGTGGATAACGTCGTGCGCTGGTTGGGCCCTGTTGTCCATGATTTTTTACAGCGACGAGGAAACATCCAAATCACAGGTGATACAGACGAAAAATGCGTACTTCAGAAAGGCTTGTACAACTGTGTCTCTCCAGTCTCTGATCCGATGAAATTAATGTATGTTTTTATGAGTGGTTCCCAAAATCACAACGACCTTCTTGCCCACTCTCACAATGCCCACGCTCAGAATGTCCACGACCAAATGCCCACGGTACAAAATGGCCAAAATTCAGTGAAGTTGAAGACTGTAGACCTCACTTATGGGCATTTTGAGCCGTATTTTGATCGTCGGCATTCTGAGCGCGGGCATTGTGAGAGTGGGCAAAAAGGTCATGTTGATTTTGGGAACCACCCCTCGTAAGAATCACGCCATAGAGATCGTAGTTTTCACTACGATCGTCTCGTAGTTTTCACGAGATTGGAGCGAAAAGCGAAACTAATACAGTCATCATTGTAAGAAGGGCGGAACACGGTCACCGTGGCCTACATGTTACGCAAGTTAGGAAACAGGTGTGTTCTATTCGAGTCCTTCGACGTATGTTTACGTCAAAGAAGTCTTTTGTTTACCCGACAAGTCATTCCCGCAATAGCTGAATCAGCTAATATCACTTGGAAAAACAGCTGAAAACGGATCCCTTTCCGGGAAGGATGCTATAATTTGTTATTCTTTGGAGACAAAAGCCTCCGAATAAAGCTGGAACTGAGATTTGGGAACAGCATCTGCGTTTTCCAGCAAAAAACGTTTCTAACACTTACATTATAGAAGGCCGCAACACTCTTTGTATGACAAAGTTTTGTGTGCTAGTATATTTGCATGTATAGTTGTGGTTGTTTTTGTATTTTCTTCCTTCCTTTTCTTTTTTGTACTTCATTGTTTTTGACAATCTGTGGTTAGTTAATAAATTATTATTGTTAAAGGCATGCAGGCATGCGGTATTACTAGTACAAAATCCATTTGTTTCCCTATTTATACACCTGGATTGTAAGTTTTGTAATATTATGCTGTCGGCCTGACTCAGAGAGAGCTTCATGATCTCATTTGTCCTTTCACAATGCCTCCTCTCCCTTCTGCGTTAGTGAATTCGGAAGCATTCTAGAATGGCAGCTACCATTTGAAAGTTGTACCATCTGAACGATAATACTACCATTAAAAGATCACCCACAGTCAATTCGCTTTTATTCCAGTCCATTCTGTTAGTCTCCCATTGTCTCGTAACCAACACTTGTTTAGACATAGTACGAAGTCGGATCCATAAGGTAGTGGGTAACTTTCTATTATGCTGACGACCTTATGCTAATTAGCCATACGAAAGGACGTCTAGCGTGAATGGTTTCTCAGGTTGCGTCGCTTTTTGAGAATATTGGTCTACGGCTGAATGTCGACAAGTGCGAATATCTGTATTTTAACGGTTCTCCTTCCCCTGGTCCACTAGATTACCAGGTATTTAAGATTCCCTGGGTATTTATTTAAGATTCCCTGGGTATTACAATAACGAGTTCCTTTCCCTCTTTCCGCGGTACTGCACTTATCGCGACATTAAAGGCCCATTCACAACGGGTTTTAGCTAATACTTGGTACCAGCCAGTTCCCGAAATCGCTCTGAGACCGAGAGCTGGGTTTCTGCCGTTCGCAATTAATATTGGGGCCATTTTCGGATACCAGCTAGTCTCGCACCAAGTTGAAATCATTTCAACTTTTGAGGGTACTAGCCAATCAGATTATTTTGGGGAATATTGAGGAATATTGTGATTGGCTAGTTTCGAACCAAGCCCACTAGATAAAATCACATCCACTCCTTGCTGTCTTGAAAACCGAAAGTGAATTTAGGTCATTGTTCTTCGGTCTGACGTGGTTCAGCGTTAGCCAGTCGGAACATACCTGCGTATTCCCGTAAGTAATGTGATTGGCTAGTACTCTGAAAAGTTGAACTGATTTCAACTTGGGTGCGAGACTAGCTGGTACCCGAAACTGGCTCCAATATCAATTGCGAGCGGCAGAAACCCAGCTAATTCTCGGCCTCAGAGCGATTTCCGGAACTGGTACCGAGTATTAGCTAAAACCCGTTGTGAATGGGCCTTAAGCGTAAGCTATAAATAGGGTACGCAAAGATTGTAGCAAATCGGGGCAAGTACAGAAGAACAGCTCTAGCAAAACTTCACGCTTCTTTTTGCGACCCGGCTGTGCTTTTCTCGGTTGGTCTGTTTGATATTTTTGATAAACGGGACCTATCCAGAAAAAGGATGGATTACTTCCGTTACTGTAAGTTTCTTCTGTATCTGCCCCGGTCCCATAGTAATTCTAAGATCATTAAATCTTACGGAGTTACTGACAGTTTGTCACGGCTGCAAGAATTGCACACTGGTTTCCGTCGGAAATTTAGACTTTTTTTTATTGATAGTTGGAGGCCTATTGTGTGTTTCGTATGTTATCCTACTAATGTCGTTTGTTCTTTTCTTGTTTCTATTTATCTTTACTCCCCTCTCTTTTGTTGTAAAACATTTTATGGGTTATAAATATACTTACTTACTTACTTTATACTGAAACATATGCCAAACCACCATTACCTGGGAAGGAGATTGCAGATTTTCTATTTGTCAACCTGTGGGTCTATTTTACTATGTCTGTCACTGATGTCGATGTTGAGGCGTAGGAGGATTAACACACTAGTCCGTTGGAATCGCTGAACCGGAATAAGGAGAATTTCTCGTCGCAAGTATGCAGAACGATAAAAGAGAAAAATAAAAAGGTATGGTGCCTGGTGTATGAATAAAAAGCAAAAATGCAAATGATTGACAATTTCGATTTCTATTAATAACGTATTATGAGGTTAACATATTATACATGCTCTAATTGCTTGTGGGCCTACTTTCCATGTTCCTTCTCTGATATTTTTTCAAACTTCCTGAGCAACTCCTCCTTTTGGGATCCCAAAACGTAAGTGGAGGGATACCTATGACATCGCAAAAGTTGTCCGTCTGTCTGTCTGTCCTTCTGTAAGCACGATAACTCTCGAAGGGAAAGAGATATTTTGATGAAACTTAGTGTGAGGACTCTTTGGGTCAAGGGAGAGATCGAGTTCGTAGATGGGCTCTGTAGCTCAACATTTAGGGGTGGGGGAGGAGTTTCAAATTAAGGGGTGAATATTTTTTTTTTAACAGCTAATGAGATAGTCGATTTAGGGGAAGAAGACATGTTGAACATGAATATGAAAAACATTTTCTCACCGGACAAGCAGCTCGTCCGGAATCCGGCCAAAACCGGAAAGTTTGTTAAAAGTAAAAGTTTTATATAAAGTTGATTAGATGTTCGATTCAGGGGTAAGAAGACATGCTGAACATTTATATGAAAATCATTTCCTTGTCTGACAAGTAGTTCGCCCAGAATTCGTCCGAAACCGGAAAATATGTAAAAAGTAAAAGTTTTATCTGAAGTTGATTAGATTGTAGATTTATGGGTAAGAAGACATGCTGAATCCGCTTTTGGAAGTCATTTTCTGCCCGGGCATAAAGTTCGTCCGGAATCCGGCTAAAACCGGAAAATTTGTTAAAAGTGAAAGTTTTATCTGAAGTTGATTAGATGTTCGATATAGGGGTAAGGTGATACGCTAAATTCGTTTTTGAGCTTAATTTTTTGCCGGACAATTAGTTCGCCCCGAATCCGGTCGAAACCGGAGATTTGGCAGACGTAAAGCAGAAAGCTTTGATCAGTTTCTTCAAAGTAGATATGATGTATAGCCTAGGGGTAAATATACACATGGTGAATCAATATCAGAACTTGGTTTTCACAGATGATTAGCCATTGGACTTCTTCTGTTTCTAAATCTTAACAGTAAAAATGTTCAAGGAGTCTGGCGAAGACCGGATATCTACATGACCAAATTGTCTGGATCAGATATTAAATTTTGGGATCCCATCGAAACCTTTGGTCTTGTTTTTTTAGACTTTTAAAGAGTGGGCGGTTTTTTATTATTCTCGAACTGTGACAGCTCAGCAGTTTCGGGCAAAATTCATCGTAAGCGTACATCAGTGTGTTCCGGACTATACCTGACTGCTTTGCGGTTTTCACATTTTTGAGACCGTATCGGCTCGTATTGTTGTCAGGCCATTCAGAACTCAATCTCCTCAAACGTCTAATCCTGAGGGATCCGGTCAGGTCAAGTCCTTCAAAACTGCTTCTTCACTATCAGTCTCAGTCACTCCCAGCAAGAACAAATAATCAGATAGAACCCCCGTCTCCCTATCTCTCTAATACGACCATGCGAAGTCGAGTATTTCCCCGCACCTTTTCTGCTGGAAACGAGTAGAGGTTACTATAGTAACCTCCGTAAGTTACTATAGTGCAACGTTTTTTGGTGACCATAACGTTTGTATTAATTTATTTCTCTGTCAGTTGTTCGATCTGAAGCAATAAATCAAAATTAGTTCTTACACGTGTGTTCAAGGACTTCCGTTAATGATATAGGCTATGGTTGCGGCTGACAAGGACTTTAGGATCCTTCCAACGAGGTGTTAGAACCGTTGCTCTGGGTATATTATATATAACTGCTATTGTCGGTATTATACTTCCACTTTTGCAGCTGTAACTCCGCCTCAACATGCGTCAGTTTCGAAATCACACGGGTAAAAAATGTTGACAGAAAGTGTCGGCGTGGTTGAAAACGACTAAACAGGAAGTATTGAATCCAAGATGTGTTTATTTACCACGGACATAAAGTGTTATACACTTTTCCTACACTTGTTCTAAAACTGTCTTACAGCACAAAACGCTGGGGAACCTGGGAAAACGTTAACAGAAACTGTCTAATGAGCAAAGACTGTTATGCCAAATCTGTTGAATCGCAGAAACGGACGGAAATAAAGTGTTCTACACTTCCTAAAACTGTCGGAAGATTAAAAAAAGGTTGGGGGCCGAGGGAAAATGTTAACAGAAAATGTTGAATGAGCAAGAACTGCTTTGCCAGGACTGTTGAAACGTAAAACGTTTATATACCACGGAAATAAAGTGTTTGCGCCATATGGAGATTGCGAATGGGAAAAGAAGTGTTGAATTTAGAGGAAAGTGTCGTAAAACTTTTTACAGTGTAGCTTCGCGGCACATCACGTTTCGTTACCTCTGCAAATACCTATATCGCTGTGAAGCCGCTTAGAGGAAAAGTAGAAGTCAAAGCTGATTGGTTCTCTGAACATATAACCTATCGGCAAAGCTCCTAGGTCATTCCCAACTCTTTCCTTACAGAACTTCTGGCACTTGGAACTTCCTAATGTTCCCTCACATACAATTAAGGGCCTCTCTCGAAGCCATAAATCACCGATGACCGGAATAGCGTGTTTCTACAGAAGTTTGGCCCCGTAATACCCTAGCCTTCGCTCAAGAGAGCTTTTCTTTCAGAGCTTTAAAGCACAAGTGACAGGAGCAATAAATCTTTTACACTTCGCCAACCCCTCCAGAATCTTTACAAGCATTCCCGAACCAGTCAAATTGCAATATCGCGAACTTTCCAGTTCTGCGAGCTGCACGGTTTTCGCACATTTCTTGCAAGTCCTCCATGCGTCAAATCCACTATCGCAGGTGTTCTAAACCCTCTCACAGCAGGGTTACTGGCAAATTGATGCCAAATTTCTTAATTTCTTTCAAAAAAAAGTGAGACTAAAAAAATTTTTCGTGCCTGGCTCGGGCTGTGCCACATTTTCCTGAAAGTCTTACTTTCAGAGAAAAATGTCAAAAGTAGCACCTTTGGGCAACCCGTGGCAACCCATCTCATTTAACTTTGATCGTGGCTTTTTGCTTACAGCATGAAGCGCAGAATAAACTTTCTTGCAGAAATCTTTTTGTGTGCTAAGGACGAAAATCGGTTTTGAGTCTGCCAATACACAGTAACTCGCGATTAAGTTTTCATTTTTCTCCCTCACAATGGGGTGAATTAATGCGAGTGGCTAGGGGTTGCATCTCCACTTAGCAACGTAAACAAACATTGTAATCAAACTTATTTCGTTATGTCGAATTGCTATTAAAGCACACCTCGCACTATTTACTGTTTACGTTCCAGCATTCAAAACTACTTAAATAATGTAAAACTATGGTCTGCTTTTAACAAATTATACACGGCTTTGGCTGTTATACTTTTTCCAGGTATATTGTCTTCTAGCAAAAACATGGCAAAATTCAGATAACCAGTTTTACGCACCAGTAGTATGATACCCGAATACTTGTCGGGAATATGATACACTTGGAAACTAGTGAAACACTGCAAGTGTAAAAATCAGCGAGGTGTCGTTAGCGGGTTAGAATGTAATATATGAAATTCGGATCTCCAGGCTTCAGAATTAAATGGATGTAATTACGGAAGAAGGTTGCATTTTGTTGTTGGTACGGCGGGTCCTTTATGTATTTTGAAAACAGTTTTCTGTGAATTGCGAGCGCTGTAGCAGCTTTCAGCTTTCGGTTTTCGGTTTTCACCAATTTGTGGAGCTCATCACTCGTGAACCAGTGCAAGTATCAAGTTCAAACTTGGTACACTTGTGGGTATTGGGGTCTAGTTGTTCCTTTTGGGGGTAAACCCCCCACACCCAATGGTTCAGGTGCAAATGGGCCCAGATTGCCCAGTGAATAATGTTCGTAACTTGACTAGAACTGGACATAGGACGATGAAATTTCTTGGACGCGTAGATCCTAGGGCTGGAAAATTGCTTTTAAAGTTGCACCTCCCCCACCCACCTCGTTCATGGGCAACTGGGCCCTTGCCCAGGAGTAAAGTTCGTTCCCCACTTGGTTCAGGGGCAACCCATTTTTTAATGTTTTTAACTTGACATTAACTGGAGATAAGGCCATGAAATTCTTTTGTGCTTTTAGATCATAGGGGTTGGGGAGAGTTGAGGGTTGAACCATCTCCACCATCCCAGTTCATTGGCAAGTGGGAACAAATTGCCCATAAAAAAAAGTTTTTGACCCATGACTGGAATCAAACTCAAAGCTGGCATACTTGAGGAAAATAGGTGTAAGTATGCATTTTGAAGGGTCCCGACAACCCCCCCCCCCTCCCGTTCATGGGCAGCTGGGCCCAGATTTCCCATGAGTTAAGTTCGTCAATGACAGGTCTCAAGTCCAACTCTTGTATATTAGGGAGATATATCTATGGATGAGGATTTGGTGTAACGGCAACAAATAAGACGACGCGACGTACGTTAATCTTCAATGGGGGTGTATCAGAGCACCAATCTCTGAAGTTGTATGGTATGGCCAAAGAGACATGGGGAGAAGAATTATATTTTAAGTTGGGATTGGGGCGGGGGGCAGAATTGAAGTGGATGGTGAGTCTTAGGGCGGATGCTCTTCCGGTGGGGATGCGGAGAAATTATATTGGTAGAGATAGGAAAGGTACTGGTCCTTATTTTTGTCCAATGTGTGGTATTGAAGGAGAGGATGCGGTACATTTGATATGTTATTGTGAGGAGTGGAAAGAATTAAGAAAGGAAGTGTTTGGTCGGGAGGCTTGGGAGGAAAGGGATTTGGTTTCAAGTATGGTAAGTAAGTGTTCTGGTGAGATCCGAAGGCTGGGTAGATTCCTGAAGCTAGCTATGGCCCACCGTGAACTATTTTTATAGAAGTTGATTTTTTGGTTTGTTGTTGGAGTGTATGATATCTTGTTTTTGTTATGTTTCCCGCCATGGCCCTAGTGCTTTATTGGGAATAAATTCATTCATTCATTCATTCTTTAATGAACAGTTGGAAACTTGACTGTCATGTCATATGATCGTTGATATGCCGTTCTTAATGAATTGTGACAAAGGGGGCATTCGGCTGCTACGATTTGGTTTATTACACTTGTTATTACCTTGCTAATGGAAAGACGTTTAAACGGTGGGACTGGCTAGCAGACAATTCAGTGTTGTAAGTAATGCTATTCGTGCAAGATCTTCAACATTTCTTTGGATTTATACTGGCGGTTTGTTCACATTTAAAGCTTTTAAAGTGGGATGATTTCAAATTAGGTTATTTCAATCCTTGTTTGGTTATTGGGGATGAGAAATACTTGGTTCTAAAGCTGTTTGTATATAAAATGTGATAAACATTTTACTTTTACACTCCACGTCTGAGCGCTTGCGCACTTGTTATCGGGGTTTCAGGCCGATTTAAGTGAATAAGTCATGTGTAACTAGACTGTCGGATTTCAGTCCTATCCGGTTAAACTCTATTAGCTCTTTAAACCTATAGTTAACTTGCAGTGAAAAGGTACCAAGAACAAATAATCAGATAGAACCTCTGTCTTTGGTAACATCCAGTGACTATGAATACCCCGACAAAGCTGAACGGACCTAGAAGCATTTACTATAGCTTTTTACCGGTCTACTATACTTCCGTCTTCGCGGTTGCTCATCGCAGAGAAAGAAAATGCAGGAGGCGTACTCCGACGCTCACCCGCTCTGGTGCGCGTCCAGAGAACCAATCAGTTTGACTTCTGCTTCTCCTCTACGCGGCTTCACAGCGATATACGTATTATAGAGGTAACGAAACGTAATGTATCGCGAAGCTAGTAAGCTAGTAACTTAATGACGTCCCAGGGTCACCGAAGACGGTAACGCCACCGGACGTCACTTGGAGGTCCCTTGGCCTAGTTGGCGTACTAGACGCCGTCCCGTTATAGAGACTTCAAAAACGCAGGCTAAAGCCTAGCAGCCTCACAACGTAAGGGGCAAAGAAAAGAATACCTTTAATCACACAAGAGCTAGAAGCTCATATGACGCTTGCAGGTTGTGTCAAAGGATAAAAGTGGGAATTGGTCACTTCGTAGGTTTGTTGTAATTCTTTGTAAGGAAAACTCTTGAAGCACGAATGATCACGAGCTCTTACTCATCATAAAATGTCTCGTTTGTAAATGTATCGGGATCACCACGGAAATGATTATTTGTTCTTGGTCCTGGTCTTGGTTCACGACCCTAATCTGTTTCTAAACTGAATAGTAAAAATGCTCAAGGAGTCTGGCGAAAGTCCCAATTATCCCAATTATATATTGTTGTAAGCTTGAAATATTTACCAACTAAAAATGTAAGCCTTCTTTCAACTTTCTACAGGCGTAACTTTTCCGAGCTTAAAGCACAATGGACACTTCTAATGCTTTATTTTGTATTAAATGCTCCACAAAAAAACATTTCCGACTTCCTTTATAAGGCGCTACGAAAATCGGCCGTTTTCTTGTTATCCCTTGTCTTTACCTCTCTGGCATTTCAGCGATCCAAATCTTAGGAGCTGGGATATCGTGGCAAGAAATTCAAAAACTTCCAGCAATGCTTGATAGAAAAGGATATATTTGAGATGTCACCAATAAGTCAAGCCGCAGATGCAGTTTAACTGATTGTTCTAGTGTTTCATTAGAAGTTCCATGTTTTAAGTGCCTATTAAAAGTTTTTCTTTGTGGAATAGTGTTGTTAAGCATAATTAAATTGCTTTATAAAATGTACCAGAATATGCAATAAGTTTATGAAAAATAACGTAACTACAAAAATCATTCTAAAACAAAAAGCCTATTCAAATCTGAATTAGACAAGCTGATTTATGCATAAAGAAATAAAGAGCTGCTAAGTGTTTAAGAAACATCACTTTTATCTTTGTCCAAGCTAGTAAATTGAGCATGTACTGGCCCAAAAAATTACGCTTTGAAATATCACAGAGAGGAAACTGCTGAAAAAGCTGCTGAGCTAGGGGGTAAGCATTGTTCCTAGGGTGTTACAGAGTGGGATTGGGGTAGTTTGATGTGCCCATTGAACTTTAACATCTTTAAACCTTGAAATGAAGGCCTTTGTTGAAATTCAAATTCTCCACTTTTGGGTGAATTTTAGGTTGTCTTGGAAGCTAACGTCATTACTAGAGCCCCGGGTGAAAATTTACAAAATCCCTTAGATGAAAAAAATGTTTCGTGTGTTCAGGTATCAGATGTAAAAATAAGCTGACCTTTCAGTTAAAATTTAACAAGCAGCTAGAACTGAAACGACTTATCGTGTTATATAATGCTTGCAGTCAGGCCCGTACGCGGGAATTTATTTCGAGGGGGGGGGGGGTGCCTGCCGGTCGGACAAAAAAGTGCAAAAAAGACATTGATCAGAGGGTAAAGTCTATGAAAATTGATTTTTTTTGTATATTTTTTTTTTTTTTTTTGGGGGGGGGGGGGGTGAACCCCCTACCCCCCCCCCCCCTGGATAAGGCCCTGCTTGCAGTGCATACCCTAACCAAACGCAACAGGCTAGGAAAGTAAGGCTGAATCGCGAGGAAAATCACCGGTGTCGCAAGGTGTACAGGGGACTCCGGTACTGCCTCCGTGCCTCAAACCTTGCCTCCGGTCACTTCTGCGTGCCTCACGGGGTTATTTTGTGTCCGCTAACGTAGGGATGTGTTTTGCTATTGAATGTGGATTCTGTTCCTGCAAAATCCTGGCATTCAAAAGTTTTAAGTCGCGTTAAACTCCATATGTTCTTACGAAGGGAAGGTATGACATGGAGAATCCCAGATCACTTTCAATTCCGCAATTTGCTTTTCGGTGACCGGCCCCTTCCTTCCACCAGAACGTTCTGAACTGAAGCGTGCCTCCGGTCCTCCGACCCTGCCTGCTTGTGTACACCCAATGTCCAATGATTTCACCCTCGGGAGGACTAGTGGAAGGGTCCTTTAACTGAGAGTCTGCCACTACATATCTCCTGGTTTTTACGCTCCCCATCGACTTCCCCCTAGTTCGGCAAGGTCTGTGACAAAACGGAAACTGAAGACCAATTCATGTGGTTCCTCACTCTCTTCCTTCAAAGTGAAAAGCTCAATGTCTTTTAAGAGCGTGGCAATATTTATCCCTCCTATCCGGAAATTCTGAAAGCGACGGACGTGTCCTTAGACTGCGGCAGAGATCACGCCACCCTAGATTAGCGTATCCGGATCGGCGCCTTTCCTTATCACGAGTTTTGCATATGGGCGTATCATCTAACTCTCTTTTTAGACTGAGGATTAAGCACGCCCCCTCGATTTTAGGAAGTCAGGGCAGCGAAGCATCTAAACGGTCAAATTAGGACTAGGAAGCGGTAGCAACCGGAAGACCTCAGAATTCCAAATAAAAAAGTATAACACTACGGCCGAAAGTGAGATAAGATATTTTACTCTGGGCGTCGTCCAACTTTGAACGGCACCGAAGAATATGATCGAAGACCCGGGGACCTCGGACGAAAAAAGCACAAGACTGACTCGGATGTCAGTGAGATGTCAGGTAAGTTATTAACATGGATGTCAGATAAGTTATTAACGGGGACAACAAAGATATTTTGCTTTGGACATCGCTCAACTTTAAATGGCACCGAAGAATATGACCAAAACTGGACCTAGAAAATATCCATGCAGTACTATTTTATGTCTCTTTTAGACGGAGGGTTAAGAACGCCCCCTCGATTTTAGGAAGCCAGGGACGCGAAGCAACTAAACGGCCTAATTAGGACTAGGAAGAAACCGGAAGACCTCAGGACATCGGATGAAAAAAAGCATAACCCTATAAGTCTTATGGGGACGTCAGTGAGATAAAGTTATCACAGGGGCAAAGATATTTTACTTTGGACGTCACCCAACTTTAAACGGCAGCGAAGAAAACGACTGACAACCTCAGGACTCCGGATGAAACAAGACCTAAGGTTTCGATGGGATCCCAAAAATCTAATATATGATCCGAGATATGATCAAGACAATTGGGTCTTGTCTTCGCCAAATCCAGTCTTGGCCAGGCTAATCATCAGAGAAAACCAAGTTCAGATATACCTCTATAAGCCATATCTATTTTGACCACACTGACCGAAACTTCCTGCTTTACATCTGCCAAATTTCCTGTTTCGGCCGAATTCCGAGCGAACTAATTGTCAATCTCTATAAAGAACATCTAATCAACTTCAAATAAAACTTTAACTAATAAAAAAAATCGACCGGAATCCGGACGAATGATATGTCCGGGAAAACATGATTGTAATATACAGACTCAGCGTATCTTCTTACCCCTAAATCTGTCACCTAATCAACTTCAAATAAAACTTTTGCTTTTAACAAGTTTTCCGGTTTTGGCCGAATTCCGGGCGAACTAGTTGTCCGGGTAGAAAATACTTTTCACATAAGTTTCAGCATGTCTTCTTACCCCGAAATCGAACATTTAGTCAACTTCATAATGAATTTTTTCCGGATTCCGGACGAACTACTTGTCCGGCGAGTAAATGGTTTTCACCGCCGTGTTTAGCATGTCTTTTTACCCCATAATCGGCTATCACATTAGCTGTTTAAAAATATTTTGTTTGCCCATTAATTTGAACCCCCACCCCTAAATGTAGGGCTACAAAGCCCATCGACGAACGTGACCTTACCCTTGAATCAAAGAACCCTTACACCAAGTTTCATCAAAATATCTCATTCCCTTCGAGAGTAATCGTGCTCACAGACAGACAGACAGACGGACAACTTTTGCGATGTCATAGATATCCCTCCACTCACGTTTTGGGATCCCAAAAAAGCACAACCCTAAGACTGACATGGATGTCAGTGAGATGTCAGGTAATTTATTAACGGTGACAACAAAGATATTTTGCTTTGGACATTGCTCAACTTTAAACGGCACCGAGGAATATGACCAAAACTGGACCTAGCAAATATTTATGCAGTAATATTGTATGTCTCTTTTTAGACGGAGGGTTAAGCACGCCCCCTCGGTTTTAGAAAGCCAGGGCCGCGAAGCCTCTAAACGGCCTAATTAGGACTAGGACATAAAACGAGGATCCTTCTTATAGAGGATTGCACGGACGTAAGCCTGGGTTCTGTTCCTGACATTTGAAAGATCTAGAAATTACAGCAGAACAAAAACAGACAAAACGGCGTTTCTGCGATTTTCCATTTGTGGGTACAGTGTGTGGCATAAACTTCTGTTTCCTCAATAAACACCATACATGTATAGCGCAGAACCGGCACAAAAACTCAATGAACATGCGTTACTCCACCTACGCTGCTATTTCAGAATAAGCATTTGAAACGAACAATCTCGTAGTAGCCCAATGATGGCAGGAATAAAACACTGAAATGAGAAACAAAGAACTCCCCAAACAAACTAAAAATAACTGAATAAATTCTTTTTATAGTAGGTAATAAAGAAGCGTCTTTGATATCCCTCGCTGGCCATTTAACAGAACGAAAAACAATTCTGCAGTAACTACATGTCAAAGTTTTGAAGGACGGTGATTTTATTATGCTGATGTATTGGCCAAAACTCTGGTCGAAAAGCAGGCCACAAATCGCCAATTGTCTCCATCCCCAACAAAAACAAGACCAAAGGTTTCGATGGGATCCCAAAAATTTAACCTGGATAAATGGGACTTGTAGATATCCGGTCTTCGCCAGACTCCTTGAAAATTTTTACTATTAAATTTAGAAACAGATTAAGGCGAATGGCTATTCGTCTTAGAACAACAAGTTCCGATTCGGATTCAGCATGAAGCTTACCCCTGTACTTGGCGAAATTGATCAAAACTTCTGTCAAATTTCCCTTTCCGGCTGGATTCCGGGAGAACTACTAGTCCGGCAAAAAACTAAAGCTCAAAAACGAATTCAGCATATCTCCTTACCTCAGTATCGAACCTCTAATCTACTTCAGATAAAACTTTCAACTTCTAACAAATTTTCAGAAAATAATTTTCGTATACATAATCAGCATGCCACCTTATCACTACACCGAACATATAAATCAACTACAAATAAAACTTTTACTCAAAACAAATTTTCCGGTTTCAGCCGGATTCCGGGCGAACTATATGTCAGGAAAGAAAATGATTGTCATATACGAATTCAGCATGTCTTCTAATCCCTAAACTGAACATCCAATCAACTTTAAATGAAACCTTTACTTTTAAAAATTTTCCCGGTTTTGGCCGGATTCCGGGCGAACCACTTGTCCTGCGAGAAAATGATTTTCATATACGTGTTCGCCATCTCTTCTTACCCCTAAATCTCATTAGGTGTTAAAACATGTTTTGTTCGTCCCTTAACTTGAACCTCCTCCCCCACCCCTAAATGCGGCTAAAGGTAGGGCTACAGAGCCCATCTTCGAACTCGACCTGTCCCTCGACCCAAAGAATCCTCACACCAAGTTTATTCAAAATATCTCATTCCCTTCGAGAGTTATCGTGCTGACAGGCGGACGAACAGACAGATAGTCTTTTACAAAATCATAGGTGTCCTTCCACTTACGTTTTGGGATCCCAAAAACGACATCAAACACTTGATGGCAAGCCATCACACTATGCTAGTTCCTTCAGGCAAGCCTTTCTCAGAACACTATGGTGGCCAATATAATACTCAAAGAGTGGAAAGTAAAGGATAATCATCGAATGGTTAACTTCAAACAATAACTGAATTATTTATAAGAATAAGGAAAGTAAGTGATGCTAGACAGATTAACTAGTTAAGTGAAGGATATTGTTCCTTCCGAAGTTCCTTCAGTATTTTTCAAGAGATAATTAGATTCGAGTATAAAGTTTTTGAGGAACATTATATTTTTATGGCACTTGCCCTTCGGCCAAGTGCAGAACAAAATAATACTAGGGAGTAGCGTCAAGACCTATGCTTTCCTTGCTTCGCAAACGGGCCATACTCGTAACGCAGCCCACTACGCCTGCGCATTTAAAGGGAGAAAAACTTGCGCGTTTAGAAATTCCTAGTGAAGCTAAGGTCTGCACACATCGAGGAAACAGAGGAGGTTGTATCTTTGTTTTTGCTGTGTTCAGAATATGAAGCTATTGGAGCCAGCGCGGGTGCACGACTGATTGAGCTTCAGTTCAATATCGCTAGTGATCTTAGTGTCGCTGCTCTACGAGTGTGTGTCACTTCTTTCAAGTCTTGGAGCCTAGTCTTATTCTGATCGCAATTCCGTCGGTCTGTATGTCGGTCGGTTGGTCCCACGATTGCGAGTTAGGGTACTTCCACATACTGCTAGGAAGATGAAACTTGGCAGGCATATCAGAGACCCGACCAGATTAAACTGGAAATAGTCACATGCTCAATCAGACGATCACGGTGGAGGAAGAATTTGGAATTTAGTGGCATGCGTAACTTTCGAGTGGGTGATCGGATCTCAATCAAACTTGATATTCCGAAAGATCTAGCGTCTCAGATGTCCCATTTCGAAGTCGGACCGGATCCGATGAATGGGGGGGGGGAGGGGGGATGACACTTGTGACTTGTGACACGCTTAGGGTGTAGTGATCGGGATGAAACTTGGTAGGAAGAACAAGCACAAGCCTTAGTTACATAACTGACAGAACTGGGCCAGATTTGGTTGCTGTGGGGGGAGTTGGAGGGGGGGGGGATTAAGAATTCCGGGGTTAAGGTACTTCCAGATGGGCTAGGATGATGAAATTTGGCAACCGTAGTTCCCCGACCGGATCATCGTGGGGGGGGAGAGGAGGGAGGGGGGGGGGAATCCGGAATCTTGAGAAGTGTATAAGTTTTTAACGGGGTTATCGGATCTCAGTGAAACTTGATAGACCTCGCGTCTCGGATATCCCATTTCAAGTCCGGATCAGATCCTATGAATGTAGGTGGTGGGGGAAGGGTTGGAGGGGGAAACCGAACATCTTGTGACACACTTAGAGTGGAGCGTTTGGGATGGAACTTGATGGGAAGAAAAAGAACAAGCCCTAGGTACATCAGTGACAAAACTGCACCGGATTCGGTGCAGTTCTGGCGTTTTGCCAGAATTGCGTTAATCCGCTGTTAAGGTGCTTCCAGGTGGGATGGGACGATGAAAATCGGCAGGCATATCAAGGAGCCAACCAGATTAACTTGGAAATAGTCAGTTCCCGATCCGACCATCGTGGGGGAGTGGAGGGTTGGGGATCGTTGGGGTGTGAATAACTTTTGAAGGGGTGATTGAATCTTAATGAAACCTAATATTAGACCTCGTTTCTCAGATAACCCATTTCAAGTCCGGACCGGATCCGATGAATTTGGCAGGGGGGGGGGGGGGGGGGGGCCGAACCGAAAATTTTGCGGTACGATTGGAGTGAAAGAATTGAGACGAAACTTCGTGTGAATAGCAAGCAAAGTCCTAGATCATTTACCGAACCAGACTGGATCCGGGCACTGTGGGGGGGGGGGGGGAGGTAATTCCAGTGATCCGGAGTTAAGGTACTTCAAGGCGGGCTAGGGCGATGAAACTTTGCATGCGTATCAAGTACCCGACCAGATTAAGTTGGAAATATTCAGTTCCACGATCAGACCTCCCGAAAGGACACATCGTAACCGCGAAGGGCAAAAACTAGTTTCGAGATAATGATATACGTTCCTGATCCCCCAAGGGCCAACGATCATTTCTGCTTCAAGGGTTGTTTAATATTAATTTTTAGCGCCAGACTGGATCCGGGCACTGTGGGGGGGGGGGTAATTTCAGTGATCAGGCGTTAAGGTACTTCCAGGCGGGCTAAGGCGATGAAACTTGGCATGCGTATCAAGGACCCGACCAGATTAAGTTGGAAACAGTCAGTTCCCCGATCAGACCTCCTGAAAGGACACATCATAATCGCGAAGGGCAAAAACTAGTTTCGAGCAAACGATATACGGTACGTTCCTGATCCCCCAAGGGCCCACGATCATTTCTGCTTCAAGGGTTGTTTCAGATTAATTTTTAGCGCCCTTATAGTGCGCATCCTAACCGCAAAGTGAAGAAATAATTTTGACCAAAAGATGATCATGACCTAAAAGGGCACATGATCATTTTTGCCTCAAGGGTTTTGCTTACAAATAAACTCCTTACAGTTCTTATCTTAACTGCAAAGCACAAGCAAAGTTTTGTGCAAACGATAAAATTTCACGATCTCAAAGGGCGCATGATCATTCCTGCCTTAAGGGTTTTTCTTACAATGAATTCTAGCACCGTTGAAGTGCGCATCATCACCGTAATGTGCAATAATATATATGTTTTTACCGACCGATACATTTTATGATGAGCAAGAGCTCGTGATCATTCGTGCTTCAAGAGTTTTTCTGACAAAGAATTACAATAAACCTACGAATTGACAAATTCCCACTCCATCCTCTGACACAGCCTACAACTGTCATATGAGGTTCTAGCTCTTGTGTGATTAAAGGTATTCTTTTCTTTGCCCCTTACTTTGTGAGGCTTCTTGGCTTTAGCCTGCATTTTTAAAGTCTCTAACCGGACGGCGTCTAGTACGCCAACTAGGCTAAGGGATTTCCAAGTGACACCGGTGGCGTTACCGTCTTCGGTGGCCCTGGGCCGTCACATAGATGCAAGTTGAAGACTCTGTTTTCCTATGTCTAAATTATGTTTTCCTCTACGCTTCCTATTACATCGACAACCCAAGAACGGGATAGTTTCAACTTCCCAAACAGTGGTCAAACATTCGCAGGAGTGTGGACGAACCCAATATCTGTACTGTAGCTTCCACTCATTTAAGCCTTCCACCCTAGCTAACGTTAAACAGTCCATCTCTCTAAGTTCTCCTCAGCTTTCCCGGCCATAAATTCTATCCCCGGATAATCCCTTATTTAACCAAACACCTTCTTGTCAGACATCCCCGATCCCCCAATCTTCTTTTGCATCTCTTTCTAAAAGTTACCCCCAGATTGTTTCAGAAACAAATGCTTCGTGAGGCTGCTATTACAGCAGATATTCTCAAACAGTAGCGCCACTGACACATACAGTGGAGGTATTTTACTCCAAAGCCTCCCAAAAGAAGAAAAAGAAAATTTGATTTAATTTAACTCTTCATATTAAAGAAAGCTAGAACACGTGGCTGACAAAACAAGGAAAATTCAAAGTGTTCCGAGAAGCCAACCCTACCATAGATGAGCAGTCAAAGCATTTATCACTCTAGAGCCCGAACACCCTTGTTCAGAACGAAAGTAGCTTTCCCCGGGTTGTCTATAGAACGTGTCTATGGATTAACATGCTATGCATAACAAGCATTGCCAGGGAAAACTGACTTTTTTGTCAAGGGGGTGGGGCTGACTTTTTGATTTGTCATCATCAAATCGGAAAAGTGAGCTGGTGCTTTTTAGTCGTTTTTTGGCTCTTCCTGACAATGCTTGTTATGTAGCATTTAATGCATAAAGTTTTCAAATTATCACAACAGATTACACCCCAAGTGTTGTCTGTTAAAACCGCGCATCCTTGTGTAATCTGTTATGAAACTTCTGACAGTGCATAGGCCCATTTTCCATCAGCCTAAGTAGAAGATACATTTATCAAAACCCTGATAGTGCAGTGACCGTACTCGTGGAACATTACATTCCGGAAGACTGCGTGACTACCTAAACAAGACCACAGGTGTCGATGGGATCCCAAAAATCTAATATTTGATTCAGACAATCGGGTCTTGTCTTCGCCGGATCCAGTCCTGGACAGGCTAATCATCAGAGGAAACCAAGTTCAGATATACCTCTATAAGACATATCTATTTTGACGATACTGACCGAGACTTCCTGCCGATTTCCGAACGAACGACTAGTCCAGCAGAAAAAGAAAATTCAGAAACAAATCCAGCGTATCTCCTTATCCCTATAAAGAACATCTAATCAACTTTGAATAAAAGTTTGACTTAAAAAAAAATCCGGCTACAACCGGATTCCAGAATAATTATATGTCCGGGTAAAAAACCATTGTCATGTACCGACTCAGCCTCTCTTCTTACCCCTTAATCTGTCATCCAATCGAACTTTTGCTTTTAACAAATTTTCCGGTTTTGGCCGGATTCCGGGCGAACTAGTTGTCCGGCGAGAAATGATTTTCATCATCGTGTTCAGCATGTCTTTTTACCCATAAATCAAACATATAATCAACTTCAAATCAAACTTTTACTTTTAACCAACTTTCCGGTTTTCGCCGGATTCCGGACGAACTACTTGTCCGGCGTGAAAATGGTTTTCACCATCGTACTCAGCATGCCTTCTTACCCCATAATCGACTATCATATTAGCTGTTTAAATTTTTTTTGTTTGTCCCTGAATTTGAACCCCCTCCCCCACCCCCAAATGTGGAGCTACATAGCCCATCTACGAACCTGACCTTACCATTGACTCAATGAATTCTCACACCAAGTTTCATCAGAATATCTCTTTGCCTTCGAGAGTTATCGTGCTTACAGACAGACGGACATTTTTTGCGATGTCATAGGTATCCCTGCACTTACGTTTTGGGATCCCAAAAAGGCAAGAAACATTACGCTATTTATATCGAAAGTAGGTGACACCTACCTGGCTCTTAGCCGATATTGTTCTAGAACAATTAGGTGCTGTAAGCTGCGTTCACGAGCATGCCTAGCCAAACACAGATGCCTAGGCATGGGCCCAAGCTTAGCCAGGCACCGAGTTCTAGAGCCTAGAACTCCGTGCCTGGCCCAAAATCTGTGCCTAGGCATGGGTGTGACCGATGATGCTAGAAACGTTCCTAGGCATCCGTGCTTGGCCAGGCATGCTCATGAACGGGTATTTAGACGTCTACAATTTTTAGAACATGTGTCAATAATATGCAGCGACTGCAGGGATGCAAAAATAGATACAAAACACTGGTCCTGGTGTTCGAATACGTAGTACGGATTTGGGGAACTACACTGACAGAAGTTTCATAACAGATAACACGAGGATGCGCGGTTTCAACAGATAATGCGTAACATATATGTTATCTGTTGTGTTTGAACACGTTATGCATGAAATGTTATTCATAACAAGCTTGGTTAGGAAGAGCAAAAAAAACATCTACTGACTTTATTCCTTCTCGTCATGATGTCGGAAAACGGTACTCGGTTCTTCCTGATGGTAACGCTTATTACGCACAAGATTCTGAAACACAACAGTTATCATCCGAAGCATTATCTTTTACGCATTATCTGCTGAAACCGCGCATCCTTGTGTTATCTGTTATGAAACTTCTGACAGTGTACTGAAAGCTGTAGTGTAATGTAAGCTGTAATGTCGGTCGAGTAGTCACATAAACAAGCTTTGTGATAATCTTCTAGCCGTACCCTAAAATTAAATTTGTAAGAAAAAAGGACGTTCAATGGCTTGTTTTCAACAAACCAGAATGTAAAAGCCTAGAACGATCTAACTCGTCAGTGCGAGTTGAATGTTAGCATTTGAACTGTATTGTTGAATTATAGCATAGGGTCCCAGGTCTTCAAAAATACCAACAAAGATATTTCAGTGTAATTTTGTCCGTTGATCACCGGTTTTCATTGATATCAGTGACTCGAAGTACAAGGAAAATGGGGAAAGCTGAGTCTACAGACGGGAGTTTTAAAGAACTGGTTAAAAGTTTTAAAGAAAACAAAACGAAATGTTCTGGTTAAAGTTTTTCTAAGGACAGACGAATGAAATTTTAAATCGATATTCCAAATTTTTCTCTTCGTTTAATAATGTTTATGACGCAGAAAAACGCATCTGTCTCGTTCTTCCCAACTCCATCTACAACTTCAGGCAAGACCAAATGTGACAAATGCCACTTGTCCATTTTGGAGGGAGCTGAAAAAAATGGAACTACGATGGGTGTCTGACTTCCAAAAAGGGATTTGTTTTTATTGTGAATAAACCAAAAGTAATATTGGGTTTTCAGGAGCATCTACATTTAAAAGCAGCTTCTGGGACCAGGCCTGTTGCAATCCAAAAATGCGCGAAGAGAAAATATTTTGTTGTCGCTCCCTTGTAAAATTTGTTTTTTGTTCTTGTCCCGTTGTGGATCTGTGGCGACGGGCGATATTTGCAATTATGCCAGATTCCGGACGAACTGCTTGTCCGACGAGAAAATAAAATTCTGGTATGGATACAAAATGCCTCCTAACCCCTAAATGAGCTGTCTTAAATTGCCATAACTTGAAACCTCGTTCCCACCCTCAAATATACAGTTACGGGGCCCATCTCCGAGCCTGACCTGTACCTTGACCAAGAGATCTTCGCGCAAAGTTCAAACAAGTATATACACGCCGAACCCGTTTGCAACAGACAGATCGACGCACGGGCAAGCTTTGCGGGGTCATAGGTAACCACCACTGTATCCTTCATCTCTTTATTATGGTTGTTATTGCTAATAGCAAAAAAAGGGCAAAGCCTCTATAAAATTCTATGAAAAATACCAACACCATACTTGTCCGTTCCAACATGCTCATCCAGTGCAGTTTTGAAAGTGTCGACTGATGGGCTGGCAACGAAACGGGACGGAAGTTGGTTCCGACGCAATTTCTAAGTGTCCATCTGCCGTCGTCTTTCTTGAACCGCTGAGAGTTTATGGGTTAAATCTCCCGTCTGCAACAGACAGATCGACGCACGGGCAAGCTTTGCGGGGTCATAGGTAATCACCACGATTTTGTTCATCTCTTTAAAAAGAATAAGAATAGAATTTTATTTTTCAAAAGTAGCTGTCACAGCATTTCCGCCGAAGTTGACCTTTTTGTCATACAAAATGAAGAATGCATAACAATTTGTAACGAATGATAAAAAAAAAAAACACACTAAAAGGGACTAACTTATCGGTTGTTGTACAACTCAACAAATGCTGGAACAAAACTCCTTCTATATCTTTCATGAAGAGGGGCCACAGGGGCTAGTTTGGGGATTTTCTGGGATTTATCTTGCTGGGGTCTAATACGTATAGGAGAATATTACGTAATGGGGGAACAGAGAGGGTTTTAATACCGAAGTCGATGCTAAGGCTGGTTCGTCTCTCTTCCAGGGTAGCCAGCTTGAACCTTTTTAGTAGGTAACTGTAAGGCACTTTACCCTCCCCGTTTACAATCATGAGGGCCCTTTTTTGAATGCTCTCGATACGGTATGTGTGTTCTGAAGAGAGCCCGAAGTGCCAAACAGGACAAGCGTATTCAAGAATAGGTCTGATAAAACTAAGGTAAATTTGGAGGAGGTCTTTCGAAGGGCAAGAAAATTTTCGAAGTAGTTTCAAGACAGCAATACATGGGGAGGCTTGTTTTAAAATATTTTTTATGTGGGCATCCCATTTTAAATCATTGGTTAAAGCAACTCCGAGTAGTTGAATCTTTTTAACGGAGATTTCTGGGGGAATGGGGTCAAGAAAGACTGGGGTAGAGTTAAAAAGTTGAATTTCGTTTGGCCATCCAGAATGGCCATTGCTGAGCTCTTGATATTTTGCCGGCAAACCTCAAGACGAAGGGTGGTCAACATATTTCCATCGGTCAGGGTACTCAGAAATAAGACTATTTATCATAATTAAGAATAAAATCGGACCTAGTAAAGTACCTTGGGGAACACCACAAAAAATAGGGAAGGGTTCAGAAAAAAACATTTTATTTGACAATTTTTGATCGATTTGTCAAAAAAGAAACTAAATTTGTATCAAAAAAGGACTAACTTTAAACTCTGAAAGCAACTTTTCAACAAGAATATTATGATCAATAAGTTCAAAAGCTTTCTGGAGATCAATTAATAGAAGATTTAACCATGTATCAGGGTTTTCAAGCTTTTATAAATTGAATCAAGTAAACTCACAAGGTAATGAGAGGTAGACGTTTCCTTCAGGTTCCCGAACTGTTTGAGGTCAATCAGTTCCAGGATTTTTGCCTTCAACCAATCGGCAAGAAAACTTTCATACATCTTTGAAAATGTCGGGGTTAGTGTAATTGGTCGCACTCCGGTGAAGTCATTTAGACCTCCCTTTTCTCAATCGAAGTAACATACCCTAACTTCCATCAAGACGGATAATTTCCCGATTTACTAATTTCATTAAAAATGCTTAACAGCGGAATAAATAATTTGTCTGGGAAATCTTTGATCAGAGCAGTTGGGATATCAATGGGGCAAATGCTAGTTTTTTAAGCTTCTTTATTTTACTAAAAATTTCATTAACTGTAACTAATGGAATATTTTCTACTGGTGTACTTGGGATTTTATGGCTATTTGAAAATGGGGGGGAAGTTTTGACTATTGCGGCCAAGTGCTTGTTGAGCTCATTTGCCGTCTGCAAAGGTGGCTCGTCCAAGTGGAAATCCAGGTTCTTATGCGCATGGCCACCAAGCTCCTTAGCTTTTCTAAACCACTGGCGGGGCTTACTTTCTTTAAGAACATTTAATTTGGTCCTTCCGGAATTGGAAGCAGCTCGTCTGATTTCTTTCTTTGTTATTTTACGCAAAGCAATTGCAGTATCTTTTTTTCCATGACGAAAAAGTTTTAATTTTTGTTGAATGAGTGATTTTATCTTTTCAGTGATATTAAGGTTTATCGTAAGAGCAAAACTTTTTTGTTACTTCAGGGAAAAAAGACGTG
The DNA here is from genome assembly GCA_030848855.1 of Branchinecta sandiegonensis. NCBI lineage: Eukaryota > Metazoa > Arthropoda > Branchiopoda > Anostraca > Branchinectidae > Branchinecta > Branchinecta sandiegonensis. The sequence goes on along the minus strand of JAUPMV010000001.1, from coordinate 24,234,495 downwards.
TATTGTTTCATTAATTTTGATTGAAACAGAGAAACCTTAGCATCAAGGGTCTCACAAGCTGTAACATCTTCCCAAGTCTCAGAAGAAATCCAAGTACCAAAGTCTAGAAGCCCTTGATATTTGATTATTATGGTTGCTATTGTTAATAGCAAAAAAAGGCGCAAAGACTCTAAAAAATTCTATGAAAATTACCAACACCATATTTGTCCGTTCCAACATGCTCATCCAGTGCAATTTTGAAAGTGTCGACTGATGGGCTGGCAACGAAATGGGACGGAGGTTGGTTCCGACGCAATTTCTAAATGTCCATCTGCCGTCGTCTTTCTTGAACCGCTGAGAGTTTATGGGTTAAATCGCTTATGGGTTAGAAATAGTATTCGCTACTACTACAGTAATATTTCGCGACATCCAAGCTTGCTTGCTTTAGACAGACACAGCAAAGCCGACGTTTACATTGCCACATCACTGACGATACTGTTTTTGCTATCATGCTGTAAATGAAATTGCCCCTCTTTTTCCCTTCTCAAATGAAGTTCTTTCTCTAAGTGAAGAAACTCGGATTGGAGGCAATACAAAGGAGGGATTTGCGAACAGTTGGCTCTTAAGCGGAGACAGACGAATGACAAAACCTAACCACCTGCGACAGAAAATAGAAAAAGGTTCCTACTTTTCTCAACTTAAAGTCGGAGAGCGGTCGTCAACTTGTGGCCACTAGGCTATAGGATATTTCAATCCGTAGTCGCTTAAAGGATCCGTTCTAGTAAGTAAGCCCACGCCAATTTCCTCAGCTCCAGCTGTGTATTTTCAGTCAGTAAGTTCTCATTTTCGGATTTATCTGATTAAGGATCGTAACTGTTATCTAGAAGTAACCAGATATACATAACGTACTTCTTCTGATATTCAAATTCTACTGCTTAATGTAGGCCTACCCGTTTCCTCACTGTTTCAGCAAAAACCTTGAACTCTCGTATCGCACCAACTAAGAAGGCTTCCAAACTCACGCGGATATAGTGAGATGATTCACTAATTCTTTTGACTTCATCAAGGTAACCACTCCAAGCAAGGCCGCTAATTATGGTGTGGAAAGGTTAAAATTAATGCGAGTTTCCCTTTTTAAACCCGGGGGAGGCCGAACCCCCCTGGTTTCGGCCTTGACTCTACCCTGTCCGTCGGTCCGGGTTTTGCTAGTTCGGGCACTTCCACATAAGCTAGGAAGATGAAACTTGGCAGGCACATCAGCGACCCGAAAAGATTAACTTGGAAACAGTTGTTTCCCAGATCCGACCATCGTGGGGGGAGTGGAGGGAGGGGGAATGGCGGATTTCACGACACGACTTAAATGACTTAACAACCTAACACAACGTACCCCCGGAAATTTCCGTTCCTATAGATCCGAACATTTTTTGGGAGTGACGGAAGGGAAATACGGAAATTGACTTCTGCAAATTGCGAACGAGTGGTCTGATTCGAGTGAAACTTAACGGGTGATAAGAATCAATGACGTAGAAATGTAAAACATGCGTTCGAACTACATGCGACCACGGTTGGGGGAATTGGGGGGGGGGGGAAACTTTATGACATGCACAAAAACCAAACGGATGGACGGAATGAGATGCAAGTTCGACAGTGCCGAGTATAAGCGGCCTAGATTTGTTATTTGGCGTCCGGGCCGTATTCGGCCACGGTGGGGGGAGCTGGAGAGGGAGATTGCCGGAAACTTTGAGGCTCGCATAGGGGTCAAACGGGTGCATCAATTTAAATGAAACTTGGAATGTAGATAGACCATATACCTCTAGATGACATATTTTAGGGTCCGAACCGGATCCGACAACGGTGGTGGGGAGGGGGTACCGGAATTTTCCAACGATGCTCAGATTCGAGTGTAACTTGATAGATGGTATAAAAGAAGATGCATTAGATGATCCATTTTTTAAGTCCCAACCAGATTCGGCCACGGTAGGGGGAGATGGAGGGAGTACCGGAAATCGTGTAGCACGTCTAGGGATCAAGCGAGTGGATTTATTGGGCTGAAGCTTGGAAGTTTGAACAGTCATGCGCATTTGCTACAGATAATCCGAGACGAGGCCGGGACTGCTCAGAATTGGGTGATATCCTATTTCTATTTCCAACCGCATTTTTGGGCGGCGGGTGTATTTTGTGACGTTCTCCTCTACTTTCTTGTACCGCCTACTCGTAACAAGTGCCATATGAGCTCGTAGCTCTTGTTTATGCCATGTCTTGGATTACTTGTAGCCGCGTGGAAGGTGCGGTTTAATCAAGGCTCTACAAAGCACAGTCATGTGGGGCGATATTGCGATTTACGATATATCGACAGCCGGAACTGACGCCGGAACGGCTCATAATTGAGTGAAACTAAATATCCTATTTCTTTTCCGAACCGCTTTTTATGGCACTTGCAGCCTCTGGCTCAAGTGCCATATACCGATCACAATTCCGTCTGTCGGTCGGTCCGAGTGAGACTTGGCAGGCATATCAGGGACCCGACCAAACTAACCTGGAAATAATCAGATTCCCGATCCGACCATATGCGGGGGAGTGGGGGCGCTGGAAACTTGAAAATTTAGGGCATTTTGTCACTTTTTTCCGAGTTAGGGTACTTCTAGATGAGCTAGGACAATGAAACTTGGCAGGAATATCAGGGACCCGACCAAACGAACCTGGAAATAATCAGTTTCCCGATCCGACCATATGCGGGGGAGTGGGGGCGCTCGAAACTTGAAAATTTAGGGCATTTTGTCACACTTTTTCGAGTTAGGGTACTTCCAGATGAGCTAGGACAATGAAACTTGGCAGGAATATCAGGGACCCGACCAAACTAACCTGGAAATAATCAGTTTCCCGATCCGACCATATGCGGGGAAGTGGGGGCGCTGGAAACTTGAAAATTTAGGGCATTTTGTCACACTTTTTCGAGTTAGGGTACTTCCAGTTGTGCTAGGACAATGAAACTTGGCAGGCATATCAGAGACCCGACCAAACAAACTTAGAAATAATCAGTTTTCTGATCCGACCATTTTGGGTGGGGGGTGGAGGGCAGGGGAATCCGGGAAATTGAGAAGTGTGTAACTTTCGAACGGATGATCGGATTTTAATGAAACTTCATAACTGAATAGAATATATATCTGTAATGTCCAGTTTAAAGTCTTGACCGGATTCGGGGGAGACCGGAAATTTCAAGAAACGGTTGGAATGGAGGGATCGGAGTGAAACTTGCTGGGAAGAACAAGCATCTGCTCTAGATAAGTCCTTTAGACCATTGTACTGGATCCGGACACTTATGGGGGGGGGGGGGGGGTCCCGGAATTCCGGTGATGGTGGTTATGGGGATTTTCACGATGAAACTTGGCATGCATATCAGGGACCCAATCAAACTGACTTCAAAATACAAATTTTGTCGATCAGATAATGGTGGGGGGAGTGGAGGGAGGGGAATCCGAAATTTTCAGTCATGCGTAATTTTGGAATGGGTGATCGGATTCGAGTGAAATTTAAGAACTGAACAGAGGACATTTCTCCGATGATTTTTTTCATATCCGGACCGGATCCGGCAACTATTGGGGGGGGGGGAGGGGGCGGAAAATACGTGCCCCGTTTAGAATGGAGGGATCGGGATGGAACTTTGTGGGAAGAACAAACAGATGCTCTAGGTGAGTCATTTGCTGAATCGGATTGGCTACGTGCACCGCGGGGGAGCTGGGGGGGGGGGGTGGACCGGAAATCTCGAGAAACGGTTAGAATGATGGTATCGGAGTGAAACTTGCTGGGAAGAACAAACATCTGGTCCATGTAAATCTTTTACATAATTTGACTGGATCCGGACACTTGAGGGGGGGGGAGGAGGGGGTTTCCCGGAATTCCGTTTTTTGGGAGATTTTCACGACGAAACTTGGAAGGCATATCAGGGACCCGGTCAAACTGACTTGGAATAAAAAAAAAAATCCTCGATATGATAATCTTGGGGGGGGGGGCGAGTTGAGGGAGGGGAATCCGGAATATTGTGTCATGATCGGATTCGAGTGAAATTTAATAATTAAACAGAGGACATTTTTCTCTGGTGACCTTTTTCATTTCCGGACCGAATCCGGCAATTATTGGGGGGAGGGCGGAAAATACTTGACCCGCTTAGACTGATGTGATCTGGATCGAACCTCGTGGGAATAACAAACAGATGCTCTGGATTAATCATTTACAGAACCGGATTGGCTCCGGTTATTGTGGGTGGAGTTGGAGGAGGGGGGGGGGGGGGGTCTGGGATTCCGGTGATCGCGCGTTAAGGTACTTCCAGATGTGCTAGGACGATGAAACTTCGCTAGAATATTGGAGACTCAACAACATTTTCTTAGAAATTGCTACTTCCCAAATCCGATTATTCCTTAAAGTACCAATCTTGACCGCAAAGTAAAAAAAATACTTTTAAGCAATATATGCATCTTCGTGATGCCCATCAGCCCATTAGCAGTTTTGCCTCAAGGGTTTTGCTTACAAATGAAGTTCCAGCTCCCTTAGAGTGCGCATCTCAACCGCAAAGTCGAAACTTACTTTTGATCAATCAAATCATCTTGACCCATGCAAGTGCCATATGAGCTTACAGCTCTTGTTTGGATGGCGGGTGTATTTTGTGATGTCTCATCTGGTTTCTTATGCCCCCTATTTGTAAAAACTGCATCAGATTCTGTGAACTTTTTCTTTTGAAGATCGTAAGTTTAAGTCTCGTTGCTAAACCGTTTTTTTTTTGTAATACACCGTCAAATAATCTTTCGTTCCATTCCGTTCCTTGCCAAAAATCGGCAAACCTGTTCTCCTTTTTTTGGCTGTAGGTGGTTTGTCTGTTCGTACCTATAAATTGCCCTTTTTGGTCGATTTGCTGCACACCGATGATTGAAAAAAGACTTATCGGCAAACTCGGACCTTATTTCTTATTTTGGTCTATTCTCGGTGTGGTCATAATCTCGAAGAGTAATTGAGGGGACACAGTGCAATGGCGATCGCAGTACTCCAGTATTAAAGGAACAGAAAACTTGACTCGGGGAGCTAGCTGACATACCAAGACTGTACCCTGAGTCGATATTGAGAGTAGGAAAAATTCTCGTTACGACCATAGCAGTTTCCGAGAATTCGACTTATGAGTTAGTAGAAAAAAAAGCAAAAGGTTTGTGTGCCGGGAGTAGGAATCGAACGCACGACCTCTAGACTACTATCCCGATGTGTTAGTCAATACGGCCAAAGGCGAACTTTTACAGTGCATAAGTGCATAATTACAGTGCACAAGGGGCAAGCTAGGGCCTGCCAGCTAGCTTTAGGAACACTAAGGAGGGGGTTCGAGCTAACAAAGAAGGGGGGTCCTGTGGACAATAAGTCCCTGTATCTTTATCTAAGCCCCCCAGGTCGGTTTGATGGCCGAAAGTTGCGTAGTCAAGTTTTCTGTGCCTTTAAGTATGTCTTTTAACATGAAAACTACTTCTTTTGCTGTAAATTCAGAGAAATCTACTTTGTACCTACTTTGTCGTGGATGACCACTATTTTTTTGACGGACAGATCTGTGATTTTACAGGTAGCCTTTCTTTTATTTGAGATCGCAAAAAGGCGCTCCACTCAATAGTGTTTCCGAAAATTTCCCTGCCCCGAGTTTCGTGGTATACTCTATCTGGAAGAACTGTGTTGCATTTAGTTGGCGTTTTAGGCTTGAAATTCTTGGGGTCTGAAACACACTAAAAGGTAGAACTTGTAGGTACAGATCAGATTCTTCCAGAAAAAGGCAGATTCAAAAGATTTCGCCTGCGGCGCTTAGTTTAACTTGTTCAGTCCTTAAACAATTAGTTTCACACGGAATTTTCTTTTCTTTTCTATTGGAGTAACATTATTTCGTTTAGTAGGCGTTTTAGGACTGAAATTGTTGGGGGTTTCAAACACATTAAAAGCTAGAATTTGTATGGAACGTATACTAAATTTTTCCAGAAAAAAGGAGATTTAAAAAATCTCGCCGGCGGCGCTTAGTTTAACTTGTTCTGGGTAAGCCGCTGGAAGCTTCACTTTTAACGAAGGCTGAAATAAAAAGCCGGATATGTGAATTTAAATATAAGAATTTACGTTAAAGGAATTATATCAACTGACCCATTACAATTAGTTTACACCGGTTCTATTCTTTGCTGGCGGGAAATGTATGTGTCTTATCGGCACATTTTTTAGTCCGTCGGCACAAACTGGACGCCCCCCCCCCCCCCAAGGTAAAAGGCTAGTGACGCCCCTGTTCCCAGGTAATGGTGGTCTGGCATATGACTCAGGATAGAAAGTTACCAACTACCTTATGGATCCGACTTGTTACTATGTCTACGTAAGTATTGACTATGAGGCAATGGGAGACTAACAGAGACTAGTCCACTTGTTGCGCCGAACTGGAATAAGGCGAATTAATGCTACTCTAGTTAGTGCTTGTCGACGGGGGCCGGCCTCGGCACAAAAATACTTTGTTTCTCTCGCGAAAATTTTTAAAACAAATGCGCGTCGTGGATAATATTGCTGAGAAATCCCAGAGAAATTTGCTCTAGCGCCGAATTTCCGCTGACGTCTCAAGACAAAACAAAAGTTATCGTCTGGCAAAATCTCGGCTAGCGCTGAATGCGAAAAACTCAAATTAAGTGATTCACAAGGATTCTGTAAAGAAGCATCTTGCAGAGGCTAGTAGGCCACGTATGCCGCACTGGGGATGAGAAAAAAACGAAAAGCCAGAGGGGACCCTCAATAATGGCAAGAACACATAATCACAAGAACCTTCGTCTCTCTATCTCTGTAATACGACCATGCGGAATCGAATACATTCCCGATACCCTTCCCTACACCAAAATTCGTTAACTCTACAATCCGCTATTCGGCATTAGAGCTCCGGAGAAGAATTTCAACGGATGTCTACCGTTGTGATGCCCTGTGTGTGACGCTGCATAGCGCCGGGTCCTACTCGCCTCCTACAGTTTTTCCTCTGATATGCGCTGCGGCGAAGAGGGAAGTAGACGGGTATCAACTCACAGCTCAGCAAGTATCTCTAGCTCCGCTCAGATATGTCGGGGTATTCATAGTCGCTGAATGGGACCAAAGATCTATTGGGTTCTGTGTTGCGAGAGCAACACTTTGGTTTTGTCCTAGTTTTTATGGCACTTGCAGCCTCTGGCTCAAGTGCCATATACCGATCACAATTCCGTCTGTCGGTCTGTCGGTCGGTCCGAGTTTTTTTGTCCCACATATCCGAGTTAGGGTACTTCCAGATGTGCTAGGACAATGAAACTTGGCAGGCATATCAGGGACCCGACCAAACTAACCTGGAAATAATCAGTTTCCCGATCCGACCATATGGGGGGGAGTGCGGGGCGCTGGAAACTTGCAAATTTAGGGCATTTTGTCACTTTTTTCTGAGTTAGGGTACTTCTAGATGAGCTAGGACAATGAAACTTGGCAGGAATATCAGGGACCCGACCAAACGAACCTGGAAATAATCAGTTTCCCGATCCGACCATATGCGGGGGAGTGGGGGCGCTCGAAACTTGAAAATTTAGTGCATTTTGTCACACTTTTTCGAGTGAGGGTACTTCCAGATGAGCTAGGACAATGAAACTTGGCAGGAATATCACGGACCCGACCAAACTAACCTGGAAATAATCAGTTTCCCGATCCGACCATATGGGGGGGGGGAGTGCGGGGCGCTGGAAACTTGCAAATTTAGGGCATTTTGTCACACTTTTTCGAGTTAGGGTACTTCCAGTTGTGCTAGGACCATGAAACTTGGCAGGCATATCAGAGACCCGACCAAACAAACTTAGAAATAACCAGTTTTCTAATCCGACCATTTTGGGGGGGGGGGGGGGGGGGGTGGAGGGCAGGGGAATCCGGGAAACTGAGAAGTGTGTAACTTTCGAACGGATGATCGGATTGTAATGAAACTTCATAACTGAAGAGAATATATATCTGTAATGTCCCGTTTAAAGTCTTGACCGGATTCGGTAGCTTGGGGGGAGTTGGGGGGGGGGAGACCGGAAATTTCAAGAAACGGTTAGAATGGAGGGATCGGAGTGAAACTTGCTGGGAAGAACAAGCATCTGCTCTAGATAAGTCCTTTAGACCATTGTACTGGATCCGGACACTTATGGGGGGGGGGGGGCGGAATTCCGGTGATGGTGGTTTTTTGGGTTTTCACGATGAAACTTGGCAGGCATATCAGGGACCCAATCAAACTGACTTCAAAATAAAAATAGTGTTGATCAGATAATGGTGGGGGAGTGGAGGGAGGGGAATCCGCAGGGGAATCCGGGAAATTGAGAAGTGTGTAACTTTCGAACGGATGATCGGATTGTAATGAAACTTCATAACTGAACAGAATATATATCTGTAATGTCCCGTTTAAAGTCTTGACCGGATTCGGTAGCCAGGGGGGAGTTGGGGGGGGGGGGAGACCGGAAATTTCAAGAAACGGTTAGAATGGAGGGATCGGAGTGAAACTTGCTGGGAAGAACAAGCATCTGCTCTAGATAAGTCCTTTAGGCCATTGTACTTGATCCGGACACTTATGGGGGGGGGGGGTCCCGGAATTCCGGTGATGGTGGTTTTGGGGACTTTCACGATGAAACTTGGCAGGCATATCAGGGACCCAATCAAACTGACTTCAAAATAAAAATTTTGTCGATCAGATAATGGTGGGGGGAGTGGAGGGAGGGGAATCCGAAATTTTCAGTCATGCGTAATTTTAGAATGGTTGATCGGATTCGAGTGAAATTTAAGAATTCAACAGAGGACATTTCTCCGATGATTTTTTTCATATCCGGACCGGATCCGGCAACTATTGGGGGGGGGGGGGGAAATACGTGCCCCGTTTAGAATGGAGGGATCGGGATGGAACTTTGTGGGAAGAACAAACAGATGCTCTAGGTAAGTCATTTGCTGAATCGGATTGGCTACGTGCACCGCGGGGGAGCTGGGTGGGGTGGGGGGGGGGGTGTGGACCGGAAATCTCGAGAAACGGTTAGAATGATGGTATCGGAGTGAAACTTGCTGGGAAGAACAAACATCTGGTCCATATAAATCTTTTACATAATTTGACTGGATCCGGACACTTGAGGGGGGGGGGGGAGGAGGGGTATCCCGGAATTCCGTTTTTGGGGGATTTTCACGACGAAACTTGGAAGGCATATCAGGGACCCGGTCAAACTGACTTGGAATAAAAAAAAAATCCTCGATATGATAATCTTGGGGGGGGGGAGTTGAGGGAGGGGAATCCGGAATATTGAGTCATGCGTAACTTTGGAACGGGTGATCGGATTCGAGTGAAATTTAATAATTAAACAGAGGAGATTTTTCTCTTGTGACCTTTTTCATTTCCAGACCGAATCCGTTAATTATCGGGGGGAGGGCGGAAAATACTTGACCCGCTTAGACTGGTGTGATCTGGATCGAACTTCGTGGGAATGACAAACAGATGCTCTGGATTAATCATTTACAGAACAGGATTGGCTCCGGTTATTGTGGGTGGAGTTGGAAGAGGGGGAGGGGGGTCTGGGATTCCGGTGATCGCGCGTTAAGGTACTTCCAGATGTGCTAGGACGATGAAACTTCGCTGGAATATTGGAGACTCAACAACATTTGCTTAGAAATTGCTACTTCCCAAATCCGATTATTCCTTAAAGTACCAATCTTGACCGCAAAGTAAAAAAAATACTTTTAAGCAATATATGCATTTTCGTGATGCCCATCAGCCCATTAGCAGTTTTGCCTCAAGGGTTTTGCTTACAAATGAAGTTCCAGCTCCCTTATAGCGCGCATCTCAACCGCAAAGTCGAAACTTACTCTTGATCAATCAAATCATCTTGACACATGCAAGTGCCATATGAGCTTACAGCTCTTGTTTTTTTTTTATCTTATGCGGAGATTTCATTTTATTCCTGGTAACTGGTAGGGGTCTAACCTATGTGTTTTGGAAAGTGTGGACCTCAGGCCGGATTGATGAATATGACATTACATTTTGGAAAGCTCCGTAGAACTCTTGCCTGGGGCCAATAAGGATGGTTTTTGCTTGCCCTCGAGCCAGAGCCTACGTTGTGCGAAGTGGTGTGGAGTTATATAGCCCATGTCAGAGAGGACTATCTGAAGTCGTGTAGCGAACCTTTCGTTTCATCAAACCATGTTTCTGCTTTCGAGTGGAAAGCTCCGTTCTAGCACGCAAGCAGGCAGGCACCAGTTTCAAATTGAGGATCGACTTAAATCTATACGTGTTAAAATATGCGGCAGTTACCCGGCCCCACAGCCAACATATCTTCTTTGAGTGATAAATAGAAAAATCTACAGAAACAAAAAAGTGGCTTTTTCCCACGGGTCCGAAAGTGCTGCCATCTATTGTTTCTATCCATGTCTGTTCGCGATTTCAGCTGAGTTTATCATTCGTTTTTTGCACTTGGGTTTGCTTTGCGGTAGAGAAATGGTATCAGATGTACCTCTTAAACTTTAAAAGTTCTCTCATTGCTAAAGAAACTAGAGCTTATCCTTTGCTCCTTTCTAAGTGGTGACGTTAGAAATTTGGCCTACGGCAAAAAAGTCAACTTTTGAACTAAGACAGGTAGAATTTTTTTTTTCGACGGCAATCGATAGCCGTTGATGAGCTGATCAAAGTATATGGTACACATATTTTGGTACAGAAATTCCTTCATCAGATACACCAGTTTGAAAATTTCAAGGGGTTGACAACTTCAGTAGTAAGATACACACTGAAACCAAAAATAGGCTATACCAGTTGTGAGACATGTAGGGGACTTGTAAGCAACAGTCGACTGTTAGCTCATAATCATCTTCGGCAATGAGGGGTTTGCAGCTTTTGCTATTCGGTGTACCTGTTATGTGTTTCCGGTGTATTCGATGGTAAGAATAATTTGGTTCCCAATGGTAAGATATGCAAGGGACTTGTAAGTAATAATCCGCTGTTATGCTACAATCATCTTCAGCGATGAGGGCTTTGCAAATTTTGCTAGCTGGTGTACCCATTATTTGTTTTCGGCGAACTTGATGTCTATCACGGGAGTGGGACTTGAAAGTAGGAATCGGTTAACGAGGGGCTAGAAATTTTTGCAAATGAGTACACACTGTATTCGATTTCTACAAATCTGACGGTAAGAAAGTTTGTCTCAGTGTTATATCGCTGTAACCTACGATTAACTGTTTACGCAACGGATACAAACGAAAATGTAAAACAATGAGGTAGTTTCATAATAATTAATAGTGTCATCTATGGTATTTTAATCCTGAAAAGTTACGGATAGCTTTATAACACCAACTAGATTATATAAGATATTTCCAAGTTTTCATCCGTCACGATGTCCACGATTGAAAAGGATAAAGTTCAGTTCAACTGACTGCAAAGTCAATTTAGTCCCTCTTCCGATATCATAAAGTTCAACTGACTACAACGTCAATTTACCGATATTCTTCTGATGTTGTTAGGGCAATCGATAGCCCTTGATGAGCTGATAAAAGTATATGACATCTATTTTTTGGTACAAGAATTCCTTCATGACATACACCAGCTTTGAAAGTTTCAAGGGGTTGACAACTTCAGTAGTAAGATACACACTGAAGCCAAATATAGGCCGATACCAGTTGTGAGACATGTAGGGGACTTGTAAGCAACAGTCGACGATTAGCTCATAATCATCTTCGGCAATGAGGGGTTTGCCGCTTTTCTAGTTGGTGTATCTGTTATTTATTTCCAATCAACCAATATCAATCAATCCGGTGTATTCGATGGTAAGAACAATTTGGTTCCCAATTGTAAGACATGCAAGGGACTTGTAAGTAATAATCGGCTGTTATGCTACAATCATCTTCAGCGATGAGGGGTTTGCAATTTTTGGTAGCTGATGTACCCATTATTTATTTCCGGTGAACTTGATCTCTATCACGGGAGAGGGACTTGTAAGTAGGATTCGGTTCACGAGGGTTTAGAAATTTGTGCAAAATGGTACAAATTGTATTCGGTTTCTATAAATCTGACGGTAAGAAAGTTTGTATCGATGGTCTATCGCTGTAACCTAGGATTAACTGTTTGCGCAACGGGTACAAACAATAATGCAAAACAATGAGGTAGTTTCGTAATAATTAATAGTGTCATCTATGGAATTTGATCCTGAAAAGTTACGCATAGCTTTATAATACCAACTAGATTATATAAGATATTGTTCCAAGCTTTCATCCGTAACGATGTCTGCGATTGAAAAGGATAAAGAATCTTAGATTCTTAGATCTTAGAACATATCGTTTTATAAGCTTCGATAAGTTGACAACTTCAGCATTTAGCCGACAGCGAAGAAACAAAACCAATGTGTTGCTCGTTTGTTCTTGGCAGTTGTTTGTGCTACTATTCTACGTTTATAATTGCCACATCACTGACGATACTGTTTTTGCTATCTTGCTGTAAATGAAACCGGCCCTCTTTTTCTCCTCTCAAATAAACTTCTTTCTCTAAGTGAAGAAACTCAGACTGGAGGCAATACAGAGGAGCGATCTGCGAACGGTTGGATCTTACGCTGAAACAGACAAAACCTAACCAACTGCGATAGGAAACTGGAAAATTCGCAGATTATACAAATATTTATTCTTCCCACGACATATACGTTTGAACATTAACGATAAACCCGAGCGCATCAAAATAAAAACAACTTTGTAAGGTACGCTACAGCACCCACAACCCTTATACGTTATCCCCCTTAACAAACAAAAGTTTGAACACCTTCATTACGGCAAGCTATCACACTTTTCAAACCTTTTGTTATGTAGGCCAGCTGTCATTTCATCAATGCAGTGATGCTTCAGTTATAAGCTGGCAGTGGTGTACTTAGCCAAAGCGTCCCTGATTCCTTGACCATAGGCTGGATCGACTTGGCTGAAGTTTCTGATTGCACGCTCCTGGTGAAGATACAAATTAAAACTTGAAGATCTTACAAAATGGGAAAGAAGGTAATAGAACAGTGAGCTGCCGCCAGAGGCGTTACTAGCCAAAATGCTTGGGGGGGGGGGGGGACGAGGCATTTACCGACTGGCTGGTAATTTTTACCGACTTTTTCTACAGAAAAAACGACTGTTTTCAGCAACAAAAATGACATTTTTGAAAAAAATCGACTGATTTTCAGAAAAAACGACTATTTTGACGAAAAATCAACCATTTTTCAGAAAAAACGACTTTTTTCATGAAAAACGACTTTTTTCATGAAAAAAATAAGACTGTTTTGACGAAAAATCGCGGCGCTTCGCGCCTATTCGTTTTTTTTTACCGACTCGCTGGCAGCATTGGGGGGGGGGGGGCGTCCCCCCCTTCCCCCCAGTCGTGACGCCCCTGGTTGCCGCTATTGAGCACTCTTGAGCAACTGCATGCCCGAGCTCATCGAGCTGGGACGCTGAAAAGCTCTTCAGTGAATATTTAAGTGTCTCTACCTGGCACTCCGCAGATCTCATGCGTAACAACCGATCAACTTTGTTGCTCCCTACTGATGCTCCCGTTATCTGATTGGCTATGTCTTCAATTACTGTTGAAATTAAGTATGCACGTATGCACATTTCACATGACTTTTCAAATCAGTCGTTTTTCTGAGCTTTGCAGACCCATAGGTTTGAGCCAGCAGACGCTTAAGACTGGATTAGGACTTAGGGATATTAGGATTAGGCATATTATCATAGGGTCTCGATACGGACTTCAGTGTCACCTCTTTTTTTTTTTTTTTGGGGGGGGGGGCATTGCCCCCCACCTGAATTTTAAAGGGACCGAAATCCAAGTTTTTTTTATATTCTTTGTTTTCTGACATAAAAGAATTGACCAAATCGTGAATTTCACACGGCATCGCTTAGTTTGTAATCTGGTTTTGAACCCAAATCTGTGCTTTTTAGCACAAAACAGGCTATTTTTTAAATATAATATAATTTGGTGTTGATATCTCTGTATTTTAGCGGAAAAGGTTGATTTTGTTTAAATATTTCGTCCTGTAAGGCAAGGTTTCAACATTATAAGCGTTGAGAATCACATTTATTTTTTTATAAAACAAATCTACTTTTTATTTATTTTATCATGGATGACCACTGCTTGTTTTGAAAAGGATTGCGTGGAATAAGACTGCCAGGGTACCAACTTCTGGCAAACTACCTCAATCCATTCGGGAGTTATCGCGGTCACAGAGGAAATCCTTGCTTTCGTCTGGGATTCCAAAAAGATGGTCTGGTCGTAAATGTTTCATCTAATTTTGCCTGCGGCGCCTTTCTTGGTTTTCTCTATTTATTCGGGGAGCGCAGCATGGAGGCATTAGGCATGGAATTCTGGGGTTTTAGGCATGGAATTCTGGGGTTTGAGCCACTTTAAAAGCTAGAATTAATTTGTGAGATGTTTACGATGTTAACCCCATATCCGAACTCAAAGGATTTCACGAATCCAGATCTACTTCTCAAGATCGCGACAAATCTCGATAGGGTTTCGATAAAGTAGCTTGTTCTGTCGTAAAGGCACGCCTCAAACTTCAGCTCACACTATAACTTCAGCTCACACTATTATGCTCCAGTGAACATTTTTATTTGTGAAGGATTTTGAACAACCTTATGATGTATTTAAAAACTGCTTTAATTTTACCCCCAAAAGGGAATTAAATTTTGTGTTTGAGTAAACAAATGTATGATGGGGCCCAAAATGGATCTTTGCCCCCCCCCCCCCCCCCTGAGGCCACTGACGGACTTTAAGGATCCAGTTGCCATCAAACCTTTCACAGGTCAAGAGGAAAGGGGATCGATACCCCGCAGTAAGCAACCTGAAAGAAGTTAATGTGTGCTCAATTTTGGCATTGTTAATGAAATTTTCGCGGAAGAAAAAATACATATATCACGAGATGATGGTGGGTTTACACACTGCGTAAAATCCGAGCGTATTTTACGCACGTATTTGAGCTTGAAAAGACTTATAGCAATACGGACGTATTCAGATACAAAACGGACCGATTTGTCAATTACGTCCGTACTGCTAGAGATTCAAGCCCAAATACTTGCGTAAAATACGCTCGGATGTCAAATATGCTTGGATTTTGCGCAGTGTGTAAATGCACCATGAGTCCGCAAACTGTACTCAAAGACCGGAGCAAGATGCAGCTCCTTCTCAAATCAGATGATGAATCTACGGAACAATCTTAAGGAGGACACAGTTGCTGAAGAGTCGACAGATGTCGTCAAATGCCAACTAGACATTGAGTGGAGGGACAAACCCTGGAAGTTTGATTGGGAAGCTCCAGAATCTTCCACCACAGAAACTATCCAACCAGATCTACAGCAATCATCACGAGGAGTATTCAACAGGATGGAAAATCCTTATTCACTCCAAGCTCTGATATAAAGCACATCTCGGATTATTTGCTGTTCATGTTCCAAAGTAAACAAGAGCTGCAAGCTCATATGGCACTTGAACGAGTAGGTGGTACAAGAAAGTAGATGAGAACGTCACAAAATACCCCGCCATCCAAAAATGCGGTTCGGACCTAGAAATAGGACATCTAGTTTCACTCAAGTCTGAGCATTTCCGGCATCGCCTCGGATCATCTAGGGCAAATGACTTTTCTACCTTCCAAGTTTCAACCAAATAGATACCCTGCAAACCGCGGCCGAATCTGGTTCGGACTCCTAAATGGATCATCTGAAGCATTTTCTCTTACCAATTATCAAGTTTCACTCAAATCTGAGCGTTTTGGGAAAATTTCTGGTAACCCTCCCCCCCCCCCTCTCCCCCACCGTGGTCGGATCCGGTTCCAACTCAAAAATATGCCATCTAGGGCGTGAATAGTGGGAAAATCACCGAGGTGTCGTTCGCGAGTTCAGAATGTATCATATGAAATTAGGGTCTGCGGGTTTAAGAATTAATGGTGCAATTATTGAAGTAGGTTGCATTGGCACTATAGGTAAGACGAGTCCTTTAAGATAGTGAAATACAGAGGATGAGTCTGGTTTAAGCAGAAATACGGTTCAAATCCCTTTCACTTGATAGGATAACTTCAACGCATTCGTCCGCTTGTTTAACTTGTTCCATTACACCTTATCGATAAACTTATCAGGCGAAAACTCACTTGAAATAACTGTCAAATGACAGGTATCATGGAAACTTGTCAAATTACAGATAGCCAGTTACTGAAAACTCTATAAAGGTCCTCAATAAAGGTACAACGTGCTGTCCTATTTTCACGTTCGATGCCAATTTCCTGCTTCGCTCCGAATTTTCGGAAAGTCAGCAATGATGTATCAAGAGATATAGCGGCCCTTCTTCGCAAGGGTCCTCATCAGGCTGTTGGAACTGCAGATTGCAGGTTCATTTCTTCCAGTAAAGCAACACGCTTTTAGCCACTGTTTAATATGTCTGTAACGCCTTCTGATAAACAAGCTGTCAACAGCACAATAGGACATCTCCGACCGACTACAGGCCCATTCACAACGGGTTTTAGCTTATACTCGGTACCAGCCAGTTCCGGAAATCGCTCTGAGACCGAGAAGTAACTGGGTTTCTGCCGTTCGCAATTTGTATTGGTGCCAGTCTCGGATACCAGCTAGTCTCGCAACCAAGTTGAAATCAGTTCACCTTTTGCTTTTGAGGGTACTAGCCAATCAGATTATTTTGGGGAATATTGAGGAATATTCTGATTGGCTAGTTTCGAACCAAGCCCAGTAGATAAAATCACATCCACTCCTTGCTGTCTTGAAAACCGAAACGGAATTTAGGTCATTCTTATTTCGGTTTGACGTGGTTCAGCATTAGCCAATCGGAACATTCCTGAGTATTCCCCTAAGTAATGTGATTGGCTAGTACCCTGAAAAGCTGAACTGATTTCAACTTGGGTGCGAGACTAGCTGGTACCCGAAACTGGCACCAATATCAATTGCGAATGGCAGAAACCCATGTAATTCTCGGTCTCAGAGCGATTTCCGGAACTGGCTGGTACAGAGTATTAGCTAAAACCCGTTGTGAATGGGCCTTAAAAAGCCCACAGAAAAGGCTTTTTACCCGGACAAGCCAGCATTCGACTTCTTTCTAGAACCAACGGCGTTTCAAGGAATCGATCAAACCCACAGGCCCACAAACCATCCATTTCGTTCAGCCATCAGATCCCGACGGCCGAAAAAGACATCTGGAATGGAGGTCCGGCAGTTCCCAAGGGACACAACCGTAGGAACCGTCCTCGGGCAAACAAAGAGATACAGCTTTTGAAAAGAAGGCACAATATTCGATAAAGCGAGCTTGGGAGAACATCCCGTGAAGTCTAGCAGTCCCAGATTTATTGATATTATTTATACACTCATCAACAAAAGAGTGTTGGCGTTGAGAAGTTTTTGGTGTTAAGAGCCAAGCGTGAAAACAATTTCTTCCCGATAAATAGTCGGAGAAAAAAAAATTCGACAGAGAAACCAGACGCATTAAAAAAGGACCGAATTTAACATAAAAACCAAAAACTACATTGTGAGAAGTATAATACTTAAAGGACCCGTCGTAACTACTAGACTAGTCCATTCTACTTCCGAAATACTCCCATCCGTTCTCATTCTCGGGACTATGCATTTCATAGGTGTATTTTATCCCACCTGTTGGCATAATACTGACTTCCGTAATTAGTAACAGACTTCCAATCACTGCTTTCAAGATATCAATTTGTGTCAGAGGACTTTCGCCCAGAGCTGGTGGACTCGGACTCTGGACTCGTCTCGAGACGCCTTTTTCAAGGACTCGGACTTGTCTCGGACTCGGATTTGCTGGACTCGCAGCAGCTCAGCTTTCGCCACGATTTGCCAGCCAAGGCAAGGAACATGCACTCTAATAGAAAAAACGCTCCACTTTCAGATAACTTAATTTGCAGTATTTCGCATTCTAGCATTTTAATCCTACATCGGGTTTTAACTCTCCGAACTCGGAATAAAAATCTTCGAATTCGGTCATGTACAATTACTGATGTCCGAAAAAGGAGAGGCTTTCAACAATGTGAAGAGGGGCTAAAAACAGCCGTGGCTGCAAGCAGAGCTGAATTTGAAAGTAGTCAATTAGCTTATAACATCTCAGCAAAAACATAATGCGAGGTGTCCTTCAAGAGAAGACGCGCGTCGATGTGTTAAATGGTTCGTTCGACCCACTGATAAAATTGCACTCGAAGATTTCGCTGGACTGCGGTAGCACTACCGACCTTTTGAAAAACGATTCGAAGAAAACTTTTTATATCGTCTTACAATTTCATCAAGAAACTGATACACAAAACTTCCGTTTTGACAGATTCTGGTCGCTTCTGACGACACGAAGCAACATTTGAAATAACCTCGTCTTTTTAACCGCGATGGACTATCCAGCCAGTTTCGAGTCCGGTGCAACTATTCCACAGCCACAGCACAGGTCATTGGCACTGGGGTCCCGGAAACAAACATAGCAATGACAAAAATGGTGAATTAGTGTTAGACAGATAGACACACAGAAAATGCCGCTTCGACGCATGCATATTTCAGCTCCAATAACGAATAGGATACCGTATTTGGGTAGTGCAGAAAACATCCACGCACATATCCGGCCAAGGTCCATCTGCTGGTATGGCCAAATGCTTCGCCTACCAGTCATCAGGGTCGTCAGACTTCAACCCAACCGTACACGGATACTCGACAGCGGGATCTATCCCACGGACTGGCTCAAGACATCACCCAATGGAAGCATCTGACAAATCCCAAGCCTAGCTCCCTCTACGATGAAAGCCTCTTCGGCAAGAGATTCAAGTCAACAGTAATTCAAGAAAGCGACTTCCCTTCGGGCACATCGCAAGTGTATCCGAATGCTGTATTTCTCCAGACAGACACCATGCTCTCTTCAATATATGATCCACAATACCGTGAAGTATCCCTCCCCCCAAGCAGGAGGACCTGACCCCAAATTCCGAATTTGAAACAGACCTTAGAAAAGCAAAGCAACTGACGAGGGAACCCATACGAAAGGGCAATTTCCGGAATAAGGTAACAACACGGGCGGGAGGGGGGGGGGGATAAACAGAGTAAGAAAAACAGGAAGGAGGAGAATGACATGAGATAATGAGGAGGTGCGTCGACAACTCGACACTTGTCAACTATCTGCAATTCCTCCAAATGCGAGGTGGTTACGCCCAAAATACGCCCAGCAGTAGAAATCATTTAATTTCAACTCTCACATACTTCACTTCGTTAGAATTACCCCATGATGGTTACATATGCCGAAGACCTTAGGCCTAGCCAGATGGCTGTTCAGTTAAAGCTTAGAGACAGAGGAGTAGAAATAAACAAATTGACGAAAGGCTCACAGTTTTTATTTGATTTTTAAAGGTAACAAGTCCCCTCCACAACTCCCCCTACTTTATGTCCTCCCTCTTTCACCTATTTATGCATCTCTTTTGGTAAGATAATATGTTTATTTAGTCGGGCGCAGAGTACACTATACATGGTACTACCACGGATGTACCTTTCTCTCAAGTAAATCCACACGCTGGCAAATAGTCTATCTCGGCTAGTGGACCCCGGGCTTGGTTGGATATGTGACTTTAAGCTACTCTAGGATGAGTGAGCCAAAGAAATGTGACACTCGCGTGTCTAGGGATAATCCCTAAGTGTTTGCAAAAACGGCGGCAACATACGAGAACTTTCAAATCCAACTTATTTGCATTGAAACAAATGGGAACTTTCAAATTCCAATTAATTTTGCTGCCCTGCAAACCAGCCAGATGGTGATACCGATTTTTTTCCAAACTCTCGAGAACTTTAATATTTGCCTGCCACACGGCTAGCTGAACAGCACTAATATTTGGATCAAACGTGAACTAAGGAGTTTTCAATTTGATGCAAGTCAAAGTGCCGGATCCGAAGTACGAAATTTAAAACAACTTCAAAGTCAAAAGGTACGAACTTTTTCGTTTAAAGCAAATAATTTCTGGCTCAAATTCGAAATATTCTTTCTCTTCTTTCGGGATCAAAAGGGGAAAGAAAACACCAGACCTTACTTAGGCATTTGCATAGTCTAACAGGTTCTTCCACAGCATTTGAAAGCAAAATACCAAATTGGAAAAGCAGGGTGGGTTGAAAAGTTCAAGGCTTGAAAGTGTTGGTAACATTAGCAAGGCTGATTCTTTCTCATATCATGTTTGTGGTTCTATGGTTTATTAGGAAAGATAGGCGATTTTCGCTTGGCTTTATCATAAAATCATTCGACAGGCGCTTCTTTCATTAAGCATTTACTCTGCTATCCTTGTCAGTTGTTGCACTTTTTTTTTATCGAAGTCTTGTTGGCCGTTGGCTAGACCGCTTGCTTAATTTCCTTTTTCGAAATGCCGTCGAGTTCACTGTTTCCTTGCATTTCTTCGACTCCGGCAATCCTTGCCCAGTCGCCGTTTCAACCAACTTGCAGGCAAACTTCGAGCTTGCTAGCTGACCGAGTTCGACGTTTAAAGTTGTAACGAAAGGAAGAAGAATAAAAATAGGTTATGCTATATACGTTGCTAGGTTATTAGGCATGGTTATTACATTGTTATTAGGCAGGACATGCAACTTTTTGCTTGTCTTTATTATAAAATCATTAGACAAGCAAAGCCTTTTTGAAGCTTACAGTGCTTGTCAACAGTTGCGTTTACGGTGGGAAATTTGTTGGCCACTGGCTTAGCCGGTTGCTTAATTTCCGTTTTCGAACGCGGTCGAAGTTCACTGTTTGCCTATTAGCTTTTTGTCGACTCCGGCGATCCATGTTACGCCACCGTTTCCTCCACCTTACTGGTAAACTTTTCACTTACTAGCTCACAGAGTAATACAAATTTGACGGAGGATAAATATTTGGAATTTATCCGCTAGACAAAAAAGATTAGTGCACAAAAACAAGATCAGATTTAGTGCCAAATGCTAAATTTCCTTTTTGCTTAAAGTCAACTTCGAGCTGACCAGGTACGGCGACAAGGGAACAGCGACCGGCGACCAAAATTGGTATTTAACCTCTAACTTCGATCGAAAAAGGAGTTGACAGGTTGTCACGACCTACAAAAACCTGAAGCTTACTCGACTCACTTCTAACCGTTTTTCCACACACATTTTCAGTTTCCCATTTTCTGTAACTGGGTCTGGACCACTTCTCTAATAACCTACATACTCGATCAAGACACTACTCGCCCAGTCTCTGATACTTTCAGTAGGCTACAGCTCTACAAGCATAGGATAATTATTCCTACTGACGACTGTCTCATGTTCGTGTCTGCCTCTTCTATACTTGATTTATATTATATGACCAAATAACTTTGCCATAGAAAGTAATTAGTTGAATTTAATAAATGTACTGTAACCAATCAGCAAGTCCCAGACAAGTATCGTACAAACCTCTGCGAGTAGCCTACTGTAATCTAAGAGTCCGGTACTCCAAACACTTCAGTTTTACTCTTATTTGTTATGGTAAGACCACGCTGATGTCATAACGTCTAAACTATCTTGGAGTGATAATTGCATCATCTCAAATTGCATCCTCAGGCTATCAGATGACGCCTTTCCATTGGCCGCTTACGGAGTGTGCAGACAAACGTCAATGGAGCCGATATAATTCAATTAACTGAACATGGAATCCCTGACGACAGGAAAAGCCATTGCCCGCTAGATCAGTGTTTATTGTCACTCTGTTAAAGCACAGATATTACTAGAAATCGCTTTTTCACGATAATTTGGTTTGTGTTTTTCAAAAATAGACATACTTGCCTCGGCAGATTAGGGGTTCTCTTGTTAGCGTTTGCCGACTTTGATCGTGTTTCGCGAAAAAACTCTTATTTTTTCTAGGGAAAAATTTAAAACAAATGCGCGGCGTGGTTAAATGCTGATAAATCGTAGGGAGCCGGTGCCGCGGTGTAGGGAACCGCGGCACCGTCAGCACGGCTGAAGACAAAACTAACTTATTGTCTGGCAACCCAGAGAAATCTTGGCTAGCGCTGAAAACATTCAAATAAAGTGATTCAGAAGGATTTTGTAAAGAGGGAGATTTCAGAGGTCAGTAGACCACGTTAGTCGCCGCTGGGGGTGTGAAAACCGTGAAAAGCAAGAGGAGTCCTTTAAGAGGATGTGCCGTTTAAAAGTTTTCAACAGCCCGTAAACTCCGCCAAAACTGCTTTAAGAGAACAGACACGTTGCACTCTGATATGCAGCACTACAACAAGCCACGCTGACCATCGTTAAGGACTTGTCTTACCTATAACCTCCTTCTGTAATCGCTCCATCTATTCTTACACCCTCCCGTACGGAAATAATTTAGAGGTTTTCAGCTGTAAAACTAACAGAAGTATTATGGGACGCTTTCAACACGTGTAATATTTACAGCTGTTTTAATCAGCTGTCTGTAAAACAGCTGTAAGTTGCTGTATCCTACTGTATTTAGCTGTAAGAATTACTTTCGTTTTTCCAACAGGTGTCGCCGAAACAGCTGTAAACACACAGAAGTATTATGGGACGTTTTCAACAGCTGTCCCAAACGCAGGTGGATATAGCTGTATGCAGTTGTAAACACACCAAAGTATTATCGGACGTTTTCAACAGGTGTCTCAAATATAGCTGTAGCGAGCTGTTTTCGAAGGTCCGTGTCCGTATGAAACACAGATGATACCAGCTGTGTCGTTGCTGCTATGTTGTATTGTATAGCTGCTTTCGACGGTTGCTTCTCTCCAACTCCAACTTATGCTTAATTTGCTGGGATTCAACTCAGTCAGGAATAATTACGAGTAATATCTGCATTCTGGTATATAGATGCAATTAAATTTTTTTCAAAATTATCGAATAAACGGCAGCACTAAACAAATTACCAGAAGACGCTTTAGCAGTATAGAGGGGGCTTCGACTGCGAAAGCTGCTTCTGAAATATTTTGCGCTTCAAAGAAAAGTGAAATTAGCAAAAACACGGATGACAGCTCTCAACTTCAAGCATTTTCACGGCTTTTAAAAGACAGTGTACATGACCCAAACACTGACATGCTGCTATGTCTCAAACACTGACAACTGTAAACGGCTGCTTACAACTAGAAACTGCTGTTCCCACCATCAGACAGGTGTATACAGCAACATCCCGCTGTGTCTCCAACGCGTATCCCGACTAGACGTAAGAACTACAGCTGTATACGCCACCAGACAGGTGTATAAAGTAACAGAATGCTGTGTCTCCTAAGCGTATCCGGACTAGACGTAAGAAGTACAGCTGGATACGACTGTTCGCAGCTACAAGCAGCTATAAACAGCTGCAACATCGACGTCTATCGCCAGTAGCTGCAAATTCAACAGTTGGAAGCAGGTGTTTCCAACTGAAATCAGCTGAAAACAACTGAAACAGGTCAGAACAGCTGGAAACGTCTGAATTATTTCCATATGGGCTGAGACCCGAATTTCAGACGGTACGCAATAACCATCAGAAAAACCCGTTATGCAATTTTGTCCATATTCTTGCTAGAACTCAACGGGCTTGGAAAAGACTTGAAACGGCTAAAGCAGCGGGTAATCTGTTGAAAGCACAGCCTAGTTTTAATGTATTCAACTATTCTATTGTTTCTGCTTCTGAGACAGTTGACTACTTTGAAACTTAGCTATGCTTACAGAAAATTACACAAGGCTTCGGCTGTTTTAACCTCTTTCCTTAAACCTCCCTTGCCTTAAACTTGGCAGAATCTGTATAACCGGTCAGCTGACCAATAAGCTTCTCTGAAAAAATGATCCGGAGACTAATAAGTCAAGTAAAGAAAACAAACTTAGCAAGCGTGTAATGTTAAAAGAGGAAATAGGATACACTTATTAAGTGTAGAATCTCGGAATGGAAACGAGATGGATGGAAATACTACTGAAGTTGAATGAATTAATATCATAAGTACGACGTGTCCTTTGAGAAGAGTAAATAGTGCAAGTTAGACCATAACAAATAAATTCGGTCATCCGAGAGCTAACAATAATATATTTTAAGTTACGATTAAATAGCGCGCTAACAGTGTCTTTTTTTCAGCAGGCTCAATTTAACTTTATGGTCTCTTAGATACTGAAAAATCGGATATTGGCACTTTTAGAATGGAAGTTGGATCGTGAACCCATAAAGAACTAGGTTGAATGCAGACATAGCAACGGACTGGAATGTTCTAGACGACTCATCACTCAACAAAATCCGTACCAAAACCTGAACATACTATAGTCCTACCCAATCTCCAAATTCTAATTGAAACAAACCCACCCTCTCTAGTGAGTTACCCTCAATACCAGCCAAGATTTCAGGCATAAATATGATCTCAGATAGCAATCGATTGTGAGCAAGAACCAATATAAAAACGAAATAACAAGTTGATAATTTGCAAGCATGGACATGCTGATATTTAAAAATCGCA
The DNA here is from genome assembly GCA_030848855.1 of Branchinecta sandiegonensis. Taxonomy (NCBI): domain Eukaryota; kingdom Metazoa; phylum Arthropoda; class Branchiopoda; order Anostraca; family Branchinectidae; genus Branchinecta; species Branchinecta sandiegonensis. The sequence continues at coordinate 24,210,076 of JAUPMV010000001.1, read as the reverse complement.
GATATCACAGTGCGCACCTTTCAGCGCCAGACAAGCACTGTTGCCATTAAAGTAGAACTGAGACATGACGCAGCTCCATCATTTTTATTCTCAACAATAAAGCGCCGTTCGCTAGTCCGGCTATTTTAAATTTTCTTTTAACAGTGGTGTTCATGCTTTTGTGTTGTGTCGTCTGTGATTGGTTGAGGAGGTACGGACTGTACAAATTAACCAGAGACAACGTTTTTGGCGATATTAGTCAAAATTGCGCATATTAAGTAATAAACCTTTCCCAGTGGAACGACAATACGAGAGTTAATGCATAGAAGCTGCAGGGGTGGCCCGATGGGGGGATGAGGGGGGGGGGGGGGGTCTCACCCCCCCCTGCCTTTTGTTAAGTCGTATCAGTCGTTTATTTTGGCCTTTTGCTAAGTCGTATCAGTCGTTTATTTTGGCCTCGCCGAGGTCCCGGGCATTCATTTTAATAAAAAAGAGTCGTTTAAAAATTTGTTAATTTTGTCTCTGCACAGCTTCAGTTGTAAGCCAGTCCCTAAAGACAAGTCGAGTCGTTTAAACCAGGTTTTGTAACCCCGATAGGTCGGAGACATGGGCAGCAATGCGGCTACCTGTTCTACTCCCATGGCCCTACTTCCACCTCACTTGGGTCTTTCAGATTTTAGCCTGTCAAAATTACAATAGGTTAGTTGTTAAAGTGAAGTATGACTGGGTACCACTGATATCCCTTATAGACCAAAAGCGAGAGACAAGGTTATGTGCATTGATTGTTGGTCATCTTTGGCTATAAGTGAAAAAAGACGGAATAGAATTTTTAAACAGAATGGAAAAGCCATCAGAAATCAAATGACAGGAGACCCGCGAAACAAGTGTGCCCAGAACAGATGGAAAAATGTCGGTTACAAAGAGAGGCTGAGGTGGGAACAACGCTTGAAAAGGACAAGGAAGATTTTAATATACACCCGGAATTCGTTTCCCAGGACAGGAGGGGTTTTTGCAGACGCTGGAATAGCTGATCCTAGTCGGGAGGCAAATTTTTGGCCTCTATGCTAGACGAGGCGTTACTGTCCAAAATGTTCGGGGGGGGAGCAAAAATATTCCTTCATCCCAAGCTGACTGCGAATCATATGTATTACTGCGGACTGCGAATCATAGCACTATCAAATATGGAAGGAGCAAGGTATTTACCGACTGGCTGGTAATTTTTACCGGCTTCTTTTGCGAAAAAAAACGACTGTTTTGATGAAAAATCGAGTGATTTAAAGAAAAACCGACCGAAAACTGATAGTTTTGAAGAAAAATCAACTATTTCCAAAAAAAAATTGACTGTTTTTACGAAAAATCGCGGCGCGGAGCTATTTTTTTTTACCGGCTGGCCGACAACATCGGGGGAGGGGATGTATCCACCCCCACCCTCCATACGTGACGCCCCTGTATACTGGTGTTAAAGCACATCTGAAAAGACTTCGTAAAATTCAGGACACTCATACAACTCGAAAATGACCTCTTGTATGTTTAAGTTATTCTGAAAGCAAACTTCTCGGCTTCATTTGCTGTGTATAGCATCTTCTGTCGCGTAGAATCAAATGCTGCAAACCAGTTTTAAGTTGCAATTCTTCAGACGTAGCTCACTGTAGCTTTACTTGCTCTAGTTTTCGACATGAAAGTACAGTGTGTCGAATGACAAATAAAACGGTACACGGTACTTTCCTAATGAAACAAAAGTACATCAAATCATCCGGAAAAAAACGCAGCTCAAGTCTCGTCGGCGAATCGGCGTCTTTTTCTATCTGTAAACTGCTGTCAGGCCAAGACCAAAAGTTCGTTACGTCCGTAAATCCGGATTTTTTTTTTTAATGCGCTGGCAAACCTGTTTTCCTCGTTTCGTTTCTGAGGAAGTGTGCTTTAAACGTGAAAATTACTTTTTTTGCTATTAGTTCAGAGCAAATCTACTTTCTTTTCTATGGGTACTATTTTGTCACTTTTTTCGATGGACAGAGTCGTGATTTCATAGCTATTCTTAACTTTTCATCGGGATCGCAAAAAGACGCTCTGCTCCTCGGCGTTTACGTCCATAAATCCAGATTGTTTTTTCTTTTAATGCACTGGCAAAGTAATTCGGAACAAATCTACTTTGTGTCTAATTTGTTTTCTATGGCCACTATTTTGTAACTTTTTCGACGGTCAGATTTGTGAGTACAAATCTATTTTTTCCTTTTCAATGGGATCGAAAAAAGACGGTCTGCTCCTCGGCGTTTCACAAAATTTCGCCTGCGGTGCTTGCTTTAATTTGTCCCGGGTACAGTCGTTGAAAGCTTTCCTGTTCAGCGAAAGTTCAAATGTAAAGCTGAGGCTATGAAGGTATGTATACAAAAATTTTGATTACAAGAAATAGTTTCAGCTGATGCATTGCAGCTAGTTTTACACCGGCTCTATATTTCTTAGTGGGGAATGTGCGACATTGCCACGTAGTCGCAACAGTTCATTTTTGTTGGTACGGCGAGTCGTATATTCCGATGAAGGAGTCGTTGCAATGAGGGGTCTCCCCCCCCCCCCTGGCCTGAGTGCTTCGGCCCACCCCTGAGAAGCTGATCCGTGTTTCCTAGCGAGGAATTTGAACTTGAACGAAGCAACTGCATGTACGTAGTGGTAAATGGGAACTAAAAGCTCTTCAGTGATCCTTTAAAATTCAAATGAAAAGAAAACTTATCAATGTATCATTTGACTTAATAGCCTGCACTGCATTATTTGGATTGTTTTAAGGGATTTTATTTTTATGACGTTCCGGATATCTACGGCCGTCCTCACAAAGCAAAATTCTACTATGATGCGGAATATTTGAATCTCAATACGAACGCAGCTTTTCAGTGGCCAGTGATCGTCTCGCGGAAGTGTTCACTGCGTGAACGCTTATTTTTCGTAAACCATTTTCGTCAAGCATAAAACACAGGTACAAGCAACAGAGGTACCACAAATCCGACAGGGGAATTCCACTAAATAAAAGACGATTATTCGTGAATAGCGAAGCAACGAAGTAACGCATTATCATGATTCAAGCCTCTTTAAATGAATAACTAGATCTAGGTAACTAGATCCTCAGTCCTTTTCGGTTAGGCTTTAAGACATTTTCAGTTTAACTTGAAACAATTTAGACTGGATTCCTGTTACGGCATGAGACTTCCAGTCTCCTCCCATGAGTCTCTTTGCGTGATGGATCGTCAGATGAACAGATTTCGGCCGAATCAAATTCCCTTCAGACTTTTCCGAAAAAGATTCTCGGGAAGACACAGTTCTTTGTCCTTTCATGTTCCCGTTCCAGAAGTGCCACCGGATCTCTTTATGTCCTTCCGGCCTATTGACCAAGTTGACACAACCGAAAAAAAAAACAAGAGAGACTCCTTATTATCCTAAAAGGTCCAAGATCCCCCCCCCCCCCCGGGACCCCAAACAGTAAAGGGTGACGCGACTAAGAAACCGGAATCTTTACTGACGACGATCTTAAAACGTTTTGCAGTTTTTCTCGCTTTGAGAACTGTTCGTTAGTGTGTTGTCGTCGAAGGTTTATATGGCACTTGTTGGTCGTCGATGAGCTCAAAGAAAATCATAAAAAAAAAAAAAAAAAAAAACATGAGGCTCGTACACCCTAGTACAGCGCTCACGTATATCAGTGTAAATTAACACGATACTTTTTCAAGTTGTGATAAATGTTCCTTTATGGCCAACGATGGTTTTGTATTCAGTTTTTTTTTCTGAAGTGCCTATCGACGATAACTGCTTACTCTATTTTCGTTCAAATATTTCTGTAGTTGTTAATTTTGGGTTTAGCGTCCCAGAGTCCTTCAAGCCCCTTTCTTTCTTTACTTTTGTTCAAGTCTTTTCTGTTGTTGATGTTTTAAGGGTAATAAGTCCCTTACAGGCTCGCCTCTGGGCATTTAAGAGTCTCGTTTTTTTGTTTGTTATAAACCCCTTGTAGTGCCCGGATGGCACTACACGGAAAAGTGAGCGGCAACTGGTTCGAGCGATATTTCATTATTTGTTTATTTTATTTGCAGGTTCATTTCTTCTACCGATAGCTAGATGAGCACCCTTGCCAAGAAGGGATGAAATGTAGTTGACTTTTTCCATTTTCAGACATAGTTTAATATATGCTTCCCAGTCAGCTTGGTCCGAAGGGGCATTGTATAGAAAATGTTGCTTATTGGAAATTTATATATTTATTTACTGGACTTATTTGGAATACATTTATTGGAAGTTCTATTTTTCTAACCATTACGGCTTTTGCGTGAATAAAATACCTATCCATCTATCTATATATAGCTGATTATAACTACACATAGCCATTTATTACATATAAAGTGCCAATTATGATTGTCACCCCCCGAGCAACAGAGATTTTCAACCGAAGAAAAGAGATGCGACTTTCACAAGATTCGCCGTCACAATCTTTCGCTGCAACAACACAATTCTTGTTCTGCAAAGCTCTTGATTAGATTAGATTAGATTTTATTTTACACATGTATACAAAACATTTTACAGCACCTGCTAAGAAAGCCCCAAAGGGTTTGTTGGCCGCAGGTGGCAGTCTTCTCTATTCTACATAATGTGGTAACACTACTTTTATATTATTATACATGCCATTCATACACGGTTCACACATATACAACAGTTGAAAGAGCTGAAGCAGGAAATTTATTTGGAGTGCTTGGAAAGGAAGGAATGCGTGGGGATTTTTAGGGGGGATAAAGGATACCATGAACCATTACGGCTTTTAGCGTGAATAAAATACCTATCCATCTATCTATCTACCTATAGCCATTTCTTACATACAAAGTGTCAATTATTTCTGATTGTCACCCCCGAGTAACAGGGATTTTCAACAGAAGAAGAAAGAGCGACTTTCACAAGTTTCGTCGTCACAAATCTATCGCTGAAACAACAAATTCTTGCTCTGCAAAGCTCTTGAACAGTTAAAAGAGCTGAAGCAGGAAATTTATTTGGAGTGCTTGGGAAGGAAGGAATGCGCGGAGATTATTTTGGGAGATAAAGGATTTGGGAAGTTTTGTTAATAAAAATTCTTTTAGCCCAATGTGACTGCGAATCATATTTGACACTGCAAAACGGATATGTCAGCTAAATTTTTTTAGAGCTATATTTCGGCCCTTCTTGGCAAAGCTCCTGTCCAGGCTCAAGCCGCTCGAGCTGCTTCCCTAGAAGGGCCGAAATGTAGCTCTAAAAAAATGTAGCTGACGTGTCCATTTTGCAGTGTCAAAGCTTTGTCGGTTTGGGTATGGCACATAGAGACAATATTTTGTAGATTTTTTTTGTTGGTTTCTGGTTTACGTTAAGGTGAGTCAGGAAGAAGGGTAGCTTACTGGATTATACTGTTAGAAAATTATTTATTTATTTACTGTATTTATTTGGGCTTTATTTATTGAAAGCTTGTTATTTTTGGTATCTTTGTATTGACCCATTAGGTCTTTTAACGTTAATAAACATAAATTTTCTCGAACAAGTTTGTAATGCATTTCTTCCTTTGTGTCAAAGGTTGGTATATCATGCATGACAATGATTGCTAACGAGGTGGATATGAAGCAGTAACCAAGAGGTGCATCGATGCTTCCTACCTCTATCTGTGATCGATAAACGGCTAAACTACCTTAAACTTGCCTTAGGCTAGGATTTTGTTAATAATTTACGAACAAATGAGAGTTAGTGAAGCGTCGTCTTCTTATGCCACTGGACGTCTGACGCTTTTTAACGCTTTTAAGTCTGACGCGATGTCTGACACTTTTAAGCAACACGAGGTTTATTTATAATTGTCAATAAAATTGTACCTTACCTTACCTAAAACAATTTTCGTTCTTCTGATAAATTTGTAACGCACCCTTGCTCGGCAATTTATTTCATGCTTGTCTGTTCAATTAAGCTTATTTACTGTTTATTTTTTCTATGTTCTTGTTTGTTACTCCATCTTTAGGGCGTCTCTAACTCTTTTTGTTGAAGTAGGTCATAAATAAACTGGATTGAACTGACTTAAAGGAAATAACACATAGACGCAAGATCCGAATGAAGGAAATAGTCGGAATCAGACTTGCAAATGTCCATAGAGCTCTAAGTTTTTATATATAAGATACAATCCGAGTAGCGCAACACAAGAGGACACTCGAGGAATCTGAAGAAACCACTTGCGCTCAGACGTGTGCGACGTAATTACTGCTCGTCAAGGGTAGTAAACAACTGGACAGACAACGAACAGTTTATTGGTTGTCTTGTCTTTGTTTTTTGTTTTTTTTTAGTGCGAGGTTACTTGCTAGGTGTCCCCTTTCCTGGGACCGGATGGTGGCTGTTATGATAGATAGATAGATATATAGTTTATATTGCTATAAGCAGCCCTATGGCCATGGCAAAAATTTAACAAACTAAAAAAAAAAAAACACTATCATATAATAATACTAATTTCCGTTTAATTTCTTTTACTTATTCCAAAAATTTACTTCTGTGTTCCATTGCTAGCCTCAAAAATCGCCCCATTTTCTTTATACCAGCAAAACACTCATCCTTAAAAATTCGTTTTAACCACTCTTCGTCAAATACGCATAGATCATACTCTTCTTTTCTCCAGTCACTCAGCTCAATACAATCGCAAAGCATGTGAATCACACTCTCAACCACGCACACACACATCGGGCAGAAGTAAGGACTGAACTTCTGTATACAGTTGTGTATGACCATGATTAAGTTGTGCTATTTAATTTTATCTTCTGGCAATCGAGCCTGCTCTCTGCCATGAAGCTATGTAAAAGTACTTGTTTTCCATTATTTGGATTTAAATGAACCTGAACTGGTACTTGCTAACGGAGAAAACTGCCATGTCCAAATCCTTGGCAACTTTCAAGACTCGTATATACAGGGAGCGGGGGAAAAAAAAAATTAAATACCAACGGGATTATAAATCCCGTTGAGTCAATCCTCAAAATTAACAAGAGAATAAATAAAAGAACATCCAACCAGGCAACCAACAATGACAGGAGCATAACAGATCCATCATGGACCTTGTTCGGATTAAGGTAACTGAAGTAAATAATCTAACAAAAAGACCACGGCAAAATCAACGAACGACGTGCACGCCTGCTCAGTGCAGAAGTCGCGAGGGATACAGGTTTGGATAAAGCTAAGGGCAATCCTGTCATTATCAAGGATTCACTTTCCCGTTAAATGAAGCAATCTCTGACAGAAACTGAACCAAGAAACGGGAGCGATACAATTCCTTCCAACACCAGTAGAACTATCTTAGCGAGGAGACACAGATGACCGAAACAACGGATTGCTTCATCAGAAGGTTAGAAAGAAGTGGCGTTTTTGCACATATCATGGTAGCCTTTCTGATACACGATCTAAAGTCGTTTTCGAAGTTACCGTGTTATCCGATACCACGAAGTTACTTATTACCTGGCCAGTTACCTAATATTTAGATATCACGGTCCCGAAAGAGCAATCAACCCTCTTTTGTTGATGAGTGTGTGGAAATAATAGTTGAGTTACCGTAGTATCAGAAACCACGATAACTTCAAAAACGACAAAATGCAGATCCAGTTACCGTGGTATCAGATACCATGATATCTGCGAAAACGCAAGTAGTTACTGGAAAGATGTGACCTGGAAAACTAGCTACAGGGATCCAGCTTCAACGTCCAGACCGTTAGCACAGGCAACGTCAACAGGCTATACAGCCCTGGCAAGTGCCTTTACTTAATTGGTTACTTAATTACTAGTTTGAAGATAAGGAAAACGAAAATCCGGCACGCACAAGAAGTCATGGAAAGCTTTTTCGACCGCACAGCTTTTCGGGATCACTTTCTACTCTCGCCGTCGATTCGCTTTCCAGACAATTTGCTTCGCCTCGGAAATTCGACGAACACCACAACAGCTCTAGAAATGATAGTTCTCTAATCACACAAAGTAATTTTCGATTACTTTCGGCTTAATTTTCTATCAAATATTAATTGTCTAATGCTCCCACAGCATGAATTGCTATTTGCGTAAGAAGAAACTAATGACAATTATTTTTTTTTCATTACGTTTTCATTACGTCGATATTAACTCTTAGTTACTATTTTCGTTCCAACCTTCTCGAAATAGTAACTAATAGTAGCTACTTGCTTACCATGCTCTGGAGCGTAGAAAGCGGGGTAACTACGGTCTCTGTCACGTGACTGGCCCGATTAGCCCATGGCCCGATATTTTGCCAAAAATAGAAAAATTCGTTCCAGCGTTGACGCCAAGAAGCCAAAATACGCGACGTCATGCGTAGTCACTATCGTAAGCAGGGTGTAATACGCTCTCGATCTCATTACTATTTTCCTAATAACTTTTTAAACGAATATGGACCGAATATTCCTTCACCCAAAGCTGACTGCGAATCATATTCGGCTGCACTGAACAGATACGTTATCCAAGTTTTATTATAGCAATACTTCGACCCTTCTTGGCAAGGGTCCTCTCCAGGCTCAAGTTAAACCAACACAGGTTTCGTTTTTCCAGCTTCCGTCTTCTAGTTTCTTGGCAAGGTTCTATGACACAAATCTGTGATGGTTTCGTTTTTCTAGTCTGAGACTGAAGTGGACCCTTGCCAAAAAGGGCTAACATATGGCTAGAACAAAACTTGGCTGACGTGTCCGTTTAGTACAGTAAAAAAGCCCCCCCCCCCACCCTTTACTGAGTTATGATTCTGACACTGAATGCATTCGTTTCTAAATTACAATCAGGATGATAAACGTTCCTGAAACGATTCCAGACTTTCAGCGGGGGTCATCCCAACACTGATGACAGTATGGACCGGAAGAGACCGGATCCGGTCTCTTTCGGACCGGAAGAGAGAAAAAAGGAGGACCAGGAAAAAAGGAAGAGAGGAAAAAGAGCGATATTTCCGCCCTTCTTGGCAAGCGCTCAAACTAGAAACACGAAACCATCACACGTTTCACTTTTCTATCATCAGCCATTAAGGGCCGAAATATCATATCAGTACAACAAAACTTTTCTGACGTATCAGTAAAAACTCCCCCTTTACTGAGTTACGATTCTGATTTCTACGTCATATGGCTTCGTTTCTACATTCCAACCAGGAAAGTAAACGCTCTCGAAACTTGGAACGATTCAAAACTTCCAGCGGGGGTCATTCCAAACACTGACATGAATAAAAAAAACGTCGGACTAACCTGGATAAACGGCTGTGCATTCTTCAAATGTCCGGCAATATTTTCTACGAGCCGTGTCCGCTCGGCCGGTCCCAAGACATTGTTCCAAAAAGCTTTGACCTGACTGAAGTTATCCTCCTCGCCGCTCTCATGTCTAGATAGAAGAGGAAAATTCTAAGGAAGACACGACGACAAGTCGACCGGAAAATTCCCGACCGGAAGATAAAAAAGAGAAGACCCGGAAAAAGGGAAGTGAGAAAAAGTGGAAAAGGGATTTCATATCAAAAAAAGGACGCTGGAAAAAGGGAAGTGATGAAAAACGAAAAGGAGAGCTCAATTTAAGGTAAACGAAGATATGTTTTTGTAAGCCCTGCAAAAACATCACCATTCCGTCAATGTATCATTACGTGAAAAAGAGCGGCTATATCTTCAGAAAATGAAAACGTACACGATCTTTCTTAGGTACTTCGGCTGTCTCTTGCTATCTGGCTGCAGGTGTACGAACCCTTACCTCGTTAATTGTTTGTCTGTCTTGCTTCTCTGTTCATTGCTTTGTTCAAAAGTTTAACTGAAAAGCCAACTTATTATTATACTGAATGCGCTGAATTGTTGGACTACAGGATGTTTTTTTTTTCACTCCGGCTACAGTAGTGACTATCCGAATATGCACTGCTGGACCCACAAGACAGTTCAAGCTCGACTCGGAGAATTTCAACTTCAACAAAAGCGTTCATGTCAATGGATAACGAAACGAGCCTCTCGAAATGTTGAAATCCAGATTTTAAGGTCACTTTTGAAGAAAACACGCTATTGGGCGTGACCCCAAAAAGATTTTATTTTTCGGCAATCGTTTACCGTTGTGCTTGCTAAATACTTCAAACATAGAGGTACAAGCTCAAAGAGGTACGACAAATCCTAAAGAAAAAGTTCATCCGATGAAAATCGAATATATGAAAAACCGGGTCTTCAAGCCTATATAAGTGATTAAGTGATGAGTGACAGGACTGTCGTATCTCAGCCCTATTCGATTAAACTTTAAATTTGTCCTGTAACGTGTAGATTATGGTCTCTGGCCGAAAGAAACTTGTTGTTATTTAATAACTTTTCTCGAACAGGTATGTAGTGTATATCTTCCCATGTCCCACAGGTACTTATATCATGACAATGAGTTTTGTAGAGGTTGATACGGTATCGTATCAGCCTCCAGAGAGGATGACAAGAAGCCGTATCAACCTCCGCAGAAGTTCATCGAGTACTTTTTCAACTACTGAAAAGTAGAACCTGACCTCCAAAAAATATATAAAAAACATCAATTCCAGAAAGAAAAAACCCCAAAATACTAAAGTAAGAAAGAAAAAAAAACACTGAAAAACACAAGAGAAAAAATTTTCAAAACCGAAAGAAAATGTTTTTTTCCGAGCCAACCATCCTGGGCCATACCTTGTTACAATCACATTCCCAATGAAAATGCAACTTGTCAAGTGAAACAACATTACTTCCAGCTTACTCACTTTTCTTGATGTTGCTCTGATTAAACAGTCCTTTAATAAAAACTTCAGTGCTGCCACTTTCTTTGATCGAACCAGTGACTTTTGGCCGGAAGAAAACAATGACATTCTGGCACCTACGAAACTTGGTCCTTTTCACCAACTATCAACGAGAAATCTCGCTTTATCCTCTTCATAATTAATCGCCTCAACTCTTATGCTTCATTTTTGTGTTTACTGATAAGGAGCCGGTCGCAGAGTTCTTGCTCGCTTTGTCAAAGAAACGAAAATGTATGACAAATCACAGAATTCTGCAACCAGTGACAACACCAGTTCAAGGTTGATTAATCCTATCTGTCTAAGAGCACGCCTTGATTACTTCTATCTATCGAGCCCGCCGCTAGATGGCATCTGCTTCGCCACAAAATGAAAATGATAGTGTTGGATAAGCATTGCATTGTTATAAACTGAAATGCACGGATCACAACAGTAGTCATTTTCACATTTGTATTGTAGGCTAGAGTTGCCATTTCACTAAAAGATTCCCTACAAAAGTAGCAAATAAGTACACAAAAGAGGAATAATTCCTATCTATATAAATATTCTGTTCGAAAAAGTTATAATAGTTAACATACATCCATCTCTGTTCATATCAGAATAACAAACTCGACGGCCATTTAAAAATATCAACCTCGCCTTCGGCTCGGTAGATATTTTCAGCTGAATTGTGTTAAAGCTATATTTCGGCCTTCTTGGCAAGGGTCCTGTTCAGGCTCAAGCTGTAAAATTAACTTGTAGAAAAACCAAGGTTTCGGTGGGATCCCAAAAATTTAATATCTCATCCAGACAATTTAGTCCTGTCTTCTCAGACTCCATAAGCAATTTTACTACAAATATTCAGAAACAGATTCAGGCCAAATAGCTAATCATCTGAGAAAACCAAGTTCAGATATGGATTCAGCATGTGTGTTTACCCCTATGTCATATCTGTTTTGACACAACTGATCAAAACTTTCTGGAACTACTTATCCGACAAAATAACAAAGCTCAAAAACGAATTCAGCGTATCTATCTATCTACCCTATATCGAACATCTAATCAACTTCAAATAAAGCTTTATCCTACCTCATGACAAATTTCCCGGTTTCAGTCGGATTCCGAGCGAACTATGCGTCCGGGTAAAAAACTATTGTCATATACGAATTCAGCATCTCTTATTACCCCTAAATCGGAATCTAATCAACTACAAATAAGACTTGTGCTTTTAACAAATTTTCCGGATTTGGCCGGATTCCGGGCGAACTACTTGTCGGGCGAGAAAAGGGTTTTAATAATCGTGTTCAGCATGTCTTTCTACTCCTAAATCGAACATCTAATCAACTTCAAATAAAACCTTTGCTTTTAAAAAATTTTCCGGTTTTGGCCGGATCCCTGGCGAACTACTTGTCCGGCAAGAAAATGGTTTTCATAATCGTGTCCAGCATGCCTTCTTACCCCATAATCGACTATCACATTAGCTGTTTAAAAGTATTTTGCTTGCCCCTTAATTTAAACCCCCTCCCCCACCCCTAAATGTAGGGCTACAATGCCCATCTACGAACTTGACCTTACTCTTGACCCAAAGAATCCTCACACCAAGTTTCATCAAAATATCTCATTCCCTTCGAGAGTTATCGTGCTTACAGACGGACGGACAGACAGACAACTTTTGCGATGTCGCAGGTATCCCTCCACTTACATTTTGGGATCCCAAACACTACAAGTCAAAAACCACCCCTCTTCCCCCCCCCCCCCGATGCCCCCGGTTCTTTCAAGGAAATTCAAATTGCCCTAGTCACTTAACTGATAGTTCTGTCAAAAATCCCCGAACAAATCACACGAGGACGTTACCATTCCATCCCTTACACTACCTTCTAACAGAGATTGGCGAATCCGAATCCAGAAGGATTCTTCATTTCGGCGGGATGCCTTCTGCTTGTCAGGCTGGGTTCAGATTCGGACTTCCGGACTAGAAACCCTAAATCTTACGGATCCGCTCTAGTTTCTAATCTTCATCCTTCCAGTTTACGTTTTTCCCATTTTTTACACACTGTGCTTAACCGAGCCCCAGATTCGTTTCTGTTTGCCGAGAGGAAACCCATACTAAGACAACCACATATAAAGCCCAGAAATATAGTTTACATCCCCGAATTTACCGTCTCATTTGCCTTATGCATCAGTGCTTTTTTGTCACCTCTGATTTTAAACTATAACCGATGTACATGATTTGATTTTTTTTAAGGTCGGATTCGAATCCTCAGCATGAAAAGGTGAATTCGAATACACATAAGTACATAGCCCTGGATTCGGATTCAATTCCTTCCATGATAGAATTCGCCCATCTATGCCCTCTGAATGAATGAATGCATTTTTCAAAAATGCATTACTAGACAACTAGTGGAGTGTGATAGAGGAAATAGAAAAAAACCTCTGGCTACACAGGCGGCTGATTCAGGAGTAGCTACAAAGGATGCGAAAATGGAGACCTTCCACTGCAGTTGCATGTTCGGAAAATACTAAATTTTACTAAGTTTACATTTGTAACTTGTCAGTCACCAGGGAGATAAGAACGATTCAAAGCCGACACCTCAAATCTGGTGAAAGCCCTTTGAAAAATTAAAGTAAAGCTGATAGCTCCGAATATAGCTCGCTGCCACTAGGTGAGGAATACACCGAGCCGTGGCCGCACTCCGCTGGAAATCTTCCTACATTTCTAGTAATTACAAGTGTCAAACACAGATTTGGAAGACCAAAGGAATTGCGCTCTTCAGTTTCTCAAGTGAATTACGAAAGGGAGAGTATTCGACGAAATAGATGAAGGCCAACGAAGTAACCAGATATAAAAAATTAAGATGATAGCATGTAAAAGGACCAATAAAGAGATCGGAAAAGGATGGGAGGAGGGAGGAGAGGACGGGAGAAGGGAGGGAGGAAGATGGGAGACGTACTAATCAAGTATAGGTGGTAATGATGATGAAAGATGAATGTTTTCTAACAGTGAAAAATTTGCTGCGTGACTTAGGGTTTGCGACGGATTACTGGGCCACTATCTTATATATGTAACAAATGATATAAGTAAGTAAGTAAGTAAGTAATTTATCTATGACCCGCCATTTTGAAAAAGCGGAGTAGATGAAGAAAATAAATAAAACACATAAACACAGAAAAAGACACATAATTTTCAATCTTCGGCCAGGAAGCAGTGGATAACGTCGTGCGCTGGTTGGGCCTGTTGTCCATGATTGTTAAAAGCGATGAGGGGACATCCGAAAGGATAACACTTGCATCTTGAATTTTTTAGCTTCTCCGTCAATATATGGTTATGACATAATCTCGACAAGTGGAGCAGGTTTTTTGCATATTTAAAATAACATGATCTCATCTTTTTAATCTCCTTCTTTCGCAGAACATGAGTAACACCAGAACGAAATAGTATAGAAGGAGCGCAGAAAGTGCTGTACAAATTTCCCAAAACTTTACGATTATAGCGCCCCCGGTTGGGGACGATGCGCCCATAGGCGCTACGGATTGACTTATAAACTTCTTGAACAACCGAAGATCAAAATTTTGACACTGAAGATTTGAATGTTATGCCGAGCCACCGCAGAGAGTCTGTTGATTTGACGATGAACGATCCAAGAGAGATAGAAGCTTTGGATGCATTCGAACCTTTTGACGAACGGTTGAAATGCAGCTACTCACATTTCGACAGGTTAACTTCAAGGCCGATTTTGAGAAGTTCTGACGACAGCTTACTTACATTTTTTTGTGAGTGTGGATCGGCTACGGCTTACTAAGAGCAAGTCGTCCGCGTAGGCTATGTAGCTGAAGGCCATGGTCTTTATGGTCAATTTTAAAGTGAAGAATCCTTTGGAAACTTTAAATGGTAAAATCCAGAACTTTCATAAAAAGGCTGACAACATTCTTCTTCATCACAACCTTTTTCCTTTTTTCACAAAAAAGCGCCCTGATTAGTTGGTTTATTTTGAGCTTTGTTTTTTTTTGCATGTACTTCGTTGTATATTTAGTAGGCTAATTTGTCTTTAACGGTCAGCTGTTTATTAGTATGTAAGTGTGTGTGAGTCTGACTGTCATGTTGTTGTTCCTTTTTATACATTACTCTTCAGTTTTGAAGGATTCAAATAAATAATAATAATAATAATAATTTATAAAACTAAGCAGGATGCAAAGAATCAAGACAAGGAGATATGGCCGATTTGAAGATGTAGGGAGATAAGACTCCCCCTTGGCGAACACCAGTTCGGACAGCCTATATTGCCTATATTGTTTATTATCTTAGTGTTTGTTTAGATATTTCTGTTGCTATGGCCCTCGGGTTTTCTGTGCGTTTAATTCATTCATTCGTGCATGCTCACCTGGCGACATCTCCAGTCAGAGTGAACTTGGAATCCAGATAAACCTTCAAATCTTTTGGCCCAGTGAAGCTGTTCGGGAAATAGTTAGGAGCTCCATCTTCGAAGTGGAAGGTCATTGGTCCATCCTTTTGGTAGTTGGATACTTTGGTGCGATATGGGCAGTTTACCGGCAGTTGGTTATAATTGGCGCCAAGACGGTGGCGGTGCGTATCTACGTAGGAGAAGAGGCGGCCCTAAAAAAAGAATTTAATTAAAGTTTCAGCGATAATGTATGCTAATTCCGCACTCTAATACCCCCCCCTAGTAGATCCACTCACACCCCAAATCCATTTTCTTTTAAATTCCTTCATTTCCGAAACAGAGCTCTTCGACGGTTTTTCAAGCTGCACGTCACTTGCCAATGTTTACAAGTTTTTATGAGCGTCACTGAGCGTGTTCCACCCTTCTAACAATAGTTGGTTACTATTTCCGTTCCATCCTCACGAAAAGCTACTACGCTGACCGTTCCAACCTTCTCGGAATAGTAACTAATAGTTACTATTTGCTTACCATGCTCGGGAGCGTAGTAAGCGTAGTAACTACGCATCTCTGTAACCTGATTGGTCGGATTCGCCTGTGGCTTGATATCCCGCTGGAAAATAGAAAAATCGTTCCAGCCTTGACCGGCTGGAAGCCAGAATTCGTGACGTCACGCGTAGTAACTACGGTAAATAGGGCGGAACACGCTCTATGTAAGCTTGTGTGGTTGCCGCTTCGTCACAATTCGAGCGCTTCCAGAGAAACCTCGTTGAAATTTCAACTTCGGACATAGATAGATAGATAGATCAATGTATTTCAAAAGCCCCAGGGCCATATACACAAAAAACAAAAGCAAAAATATAACTTAAACAATCAGACTCCTTCTTAATTCTAAACATTTGTCTATATACACGCCCACACGAGTAATAACGGTAGGGTTAGTCCTACTAAAAATTTCTGGAAGTGAAAAAATTACACCATCTAGATAAATTTTCCTTAAATCAAAAAGCTTCGGGCATCTACGGAGGAAATGGTCCAAATTTTCTTCCTCCTTCTCACAAAGTGGGCAAGCATACCTCCCATCAGGAACCACACGACCTCTCCCAAAAACCTTCTGCCTGCTCTGAATTGGAAGGCAGTTTGCCCTTATTTGGATCCAACGACTTAAAACTTTCCCGGGTAGATTAAACTTAAAATACACTTCCTCTCCAAAACAAACTTTAACCACTTGATAATGACTTAATGTTATAGAACTATTAACAATATCTGCCAACACTGGATTTCCAGAGCTTTGTTCCTAAAACTGTATTGGGGGATAGCTGATTTGGACACAGCCTATTCTGCACAGGTTTCTTCCGTTTTGGCAAGTGCCGAAATGATCGATTTAAAACGACGAAATGAATGTTAATTGTTTTAACCTTGGGTATTTTTGTTCTTTCACTACTTAATGTTGCTAGCTGTATGATGTGACGGAGATATCCGTTTGTTTCTCTAGATCATATTTTACTCCTCAATCTTTAGGGACAGAAATAAATAAACAAAATACTCCTTGCTGCCTGGCAAACCTGGAGATCGACTGAGTTGTTTCGATCCAAAAGTTCTAAAGATATAGGTGAATCCAGAGATGGTAGAATCTTGAATCCGAGATTCGTCCTTTTGGCCGGATTCGAATCTGCATTCGAATCTTCTGCTTGTGAGGCTGGATTCGGATTCGGACCCGGATTCCAAACCCTCAACAATAAATCTGCTAAAATTTCTAGTCTACATCCTTCCAGTTTCTGTTTTTCAAATTTGTACACATTGTGCTTAGGCGATCCAACTTTTCGGTTTCCACCACCAACCATCCTCAGTAATCTATCACGTTATCTTATTACCTTAACTGTCACTGCTTTTTGTCACCTCTGATTTTTAAACTATAACCTATGTTCGAATCCTCAGCACGAATGGTGGATTCGGATTCTGAATCGGATTCGTACCTAGCTCTGGATTCCGATTCCGATCCGAATCCTTTCATGATCGGATTCACCCATCTCTGGGTGAATCTCAAAATTATTTCCACACAGAAGTTTCCGGCTGAGCTCACGAGGTCACTGACTGGAATAGAATCATCGCTTCTTGGGACAGAACGGCCTTCTAACAATTTACATCCCTGTTCTGGAAGGACCATCTTCCAGCGTCTATTCGGTATTCGAGTTCACCGCTCCAAGCGGACTAGTTTCTGTAGGTGTCTCATTATCCACAATTGTGACAGAGAGATAGCAAAATACAGACCCACAAGTTAATGATTAGAAAATAATAGATTCCCTTCTTATACTAAAGACAGTGCAAAACTTCGAAAGTTGGCAGATTGTTTTTACCGGTGGAAGGTTACAAAACTGATCCCCCAGCAGGATTTCCGTTAAGCTATCATTTTTCTGTAGATGTTCTGCTTATCAACTTGTCAATTTATTTTACTATATCTTTGGACAATTGTTGATGATGAAAAATATACCCGATGCGTCGACGGGTCAACCGACGCCCGACAAATGTGTACAAAATTTTATTTTCTTCTGAATTTCTTATGTATAAAAAGAACCGTATGTGCCGACGAGAATACCGAGACCCGACAAAACCATACAGAATTCGATTTCTTCTGTCCGACAAATATTTGCAGAATTTAATTTCTTGCGTATGAAAAGTTCCCGATGTGCCGACGAGTCGACCGACGCCCGACAAAAGCATAAAAAAATTTAATTCTTCTGTGTTTGCCGGAGCTTCCGCGCATACAAACAAGTGAACTTACAGACGAGTCCGCCTAAAAGTTCTGAACTGGAATATGGCGAATTGCCCTCAGGTAGCACTGCTGCCATCTAGCCAGCTGGGAACTCACCTGAAGCATCTTGTCTGGCGACGGTTCAATACCCGGGATCATGTGTGACGGGCAGAAGGCAATCTGTTCCACCTCCGCGAAATAGTCCCTTGGATTTCTGTTAAGGACCATTTTTCCAACCGGAATCAAGGGGTATTCGCTCTGTGACCACACCTAGAAAAAAAAAAACTATTGGCGAACGGAAAAGGCATGGCCATTAGAGTATGGTTGAATTTCACGGACTAATTATCACTACGATCGTTACAATACTCTTGATGACTATCTCTCCTTGCCGATACAAAATCTCCAGCCTCTCCGGGTACCTAGCGGAAGAAGGCAGAAGTGGTGTCACACTGCTCCCAAAGATCGCCGTGATTCGCAGGATTTGAGTCGTTGAGTTTGACCCTTGGTTCACACTGATGCTTCGTATGCGACACGATTTTTTCTTTGATGTTCCGACGTGCGATAGAACCGCATGAGCCTTCCCACTACCACGCAGACGCAAATGGAAACCGAAATCTTTCGTTGAGATTATTCTGCAAAAGGACAAACAAACCCTTGGGGAAACAACCTCTGAAGATGCTGGGAGACTACCCATCTGAATACAACCCACCATTAGGAAATGTTCAGTCAAACCCAATATGTCATCTTATTCAAAACAGGTTAATACAAGTTTAATCAGAAGATATTTTGCATTCAGACATCCTTGGATTTCAGTCAAATCAAGGTAGAGCAATTTTTAGTCTTGAAAATTAACCAGTCTTTTTTTTTCTTTTCTTTCCCTCAAGAATCGCACGCGTTATGTCGGATCAGTTGAAATATGTCAACGCACCCGACACTGCGACAAAACGCAAAGTTCTGCGTTGCTTGTCGCACGATTTGTGTCGTATGTCGCATGACGCAAAATTTTGCGCGAAATCGTAGCAGTGTGAACCAGGGGTGAGTCGTTACGGAGACGCTTACTCCTTCCTGAGGATCACTGGCGTGTTTTGGCTTAGTCATATATAGTATTATGAGCGTAATTCACCCTCCAAACAATAGTAACTATTAGGTTCAAATAATACATAAAACGAAATACGTCAGCTACTATGCTTTGGCAGCGATATAGCATAGTAGCTGTTGCATTTCGTTCTATGTATTATTTGAACACATGTTTCCCAGTCAGCTTGGCCTCAAGGAGTATTTAGAAAACTATTAGTTACTATTTTCATTCTAACCTCGTGAAAAGTTACTACGCTGACCTCTCCAACTTTCTCGAAATAGTAACTATTTGCTTACACGCTCGGGAGCGTAGTAAGCCTGGTAACTACGAATCTCTGTGACGTGATTGCTACGATTAGCCCGTGGCATGATATTTCACCGAATAGAGAAAAGTGCGTTCCGGCCAGGTTCCAGCCTTGACGCCAAGAAGCTAAAATTCGCGACCTCATGCGTAATATGCTTACTACGGCAAGTAGGGTAGAAGACGCTCTATGTTATTATTTTCGTTCCACAGTCCCGCACGAGGGGGTGCCCACTGCCCGGCACCCGGTGTACACCTCGGGCACACCCGACACCTGGTGTGCACGATTTTCGAGAGTGGGCAACACCTCGGTCCCGCATGATACGAAAATCATCTCCTCCTCTTACCATTTCATTCTTCAAGAGTTACTATTTTTACAATACTTATGATGGTCGGAAGCATCATAAGTGATAATAACAATCTTGTATTATCGCTAATCCGTGGAGTCCTTTCGCACTATTTAATATACTATATATTTATTCTTTTCGTTCCAGCGAAGTAACTACTGCAATAACTAGCTGGCTCCTCCTTTTATTAATAATTCATAACAAACCTATGTCAGTGATGATATAACTAATAATACATGGTTGAAAAAGACCTTACAAATCTATCTTCAAATGTGTGTGTGTTGTTTTCTTACACCGCAATTTTTCGGTTTCTGACATTATACCTTAATTAATCCGCACTTCAAGTTCAAGTTCTTATTTATGGCACTTGCCTTCCGGCCAAGTGCCATATACCGATCACTTTTCCGTCGGTCGGTCAGTCCGGTGATCGCGAGTTAGGATACTTCCAGATGATGTGCTAGGACGATGAAACTTGGCAGGCATATTAGGGACCCGACCAAACTAACTTGGAAATAGTCCCTTGCCCAATCCGACCACCGTGGGGGGAGTCGGAGGAGGGAGAATCCGGAACATTCAAATACTCTTCAGGCTCAAGCCTGAAGAGGACCCTTGCCAAGAAGGGTCGAAATATAGCTCTATTAAAATGTAGCTGACTTATCTGTTTTGCACCGTCAAATATGATTCGCAGTCAGCTTGGGCTGAAGGAATATTTAGTGCCATATGAGCTTCCAGCTCTTGTTTTGTAAGATTTTCATGTAACGAGGGTGGCTAAAGTTGCTATTTCTCAAGATTTGTCAACCATCTATTGCATCCCAACCCTGGAAAATTGAGTAGTGCGTAACGTTAGAGCGGGAGATCGGACTTGAATGAAACTTAATAACAGAATAGATGACATTTCTCTGATATCTCAGCTGAAGTCCGGACCGGATTCGACAGCTATGGGGGAGTTCGGGGGGGGGGGAAGTATCGAAAAACGGTTAGAATAGAGGGCTCGGAGTGGAACTTGCTGTGAAGAACAAGCATCTGCTCTCGACAAATCATTTACACAATTTGACTGGATCCGGACACTTGGGGGGGGGGGGGGGGGGTCCGCAATTCCGGTGATGGTGGTTTTGTGGATTTTCACACCGAAACTTGGCAGGCATATCAAGGACCCGATCAAACTGGCTTGGAAATAAAATTTCCTCGATCCGATCATCGTGGGGGGAGTGAAGGGAGGGGGAATCCGGAATATTTGGCCATGCGTGACTCTGGAACCGGTGATCGGATTCCAGTGATATTTAATACTCGAACAAAGGACATATTTTCATGTCCGGACCGGATCCGACAACTATTGGGGGGGGGGGGGGGGGAATACGTGCGACCCGCTTAGACTGGAGAGATCGGGGTGGAACTTTGTGGGAATATCAAACAGGTGCTCTAGACAAATCATTTACAGAACCGGATTAACTCCGGGCACTGTCTGGGGAGTTGGAGGGGGGGGGGGGGTCCGGAATTCCGGTGATCGCGAGTTTAGTTACGTCCAGATGTGCTAGGACGATGAAATTTGGCGGGAATATTAGAGATTCGACAAGATTGACTTAGAAATCGTCACTTCCCAAATCCGACTATTCCTTAGAGTACCAATCTTGACCGCAAAGTAGGAACAAGACCAAAGGTTTCGATGGGATCCCAAAAATTCAATATCTGATCCAGACAACTGGGTCTTGTCTTCGCCAGATCCAGTCTTCGCCAGACTCCCTGAAAATTTGTACTACTAAAAATCAGAAACAGATTAAGGCCAAATAGCTAATCATCTGAGAAAACCAAGTTCAGATATAGATTCAGCATGTGTGTTTACCCCTATAAGTCATATCTGTTTTGACGAAAACTTCCTGCCACTTCTGCCAATTTCCCGGTTTCGGCCGAACTCCGGAACTACTTGTCCGGCGAAAAAAGAAAGCTCAAAAACGAACTCACGGTATCTTCTTTCCCCAATATCTAATCTAATCAACTTCAAATGAAAATTCAACTTATAACAAATTTTCCGACTCAAGCCGGATTCCGGTCGAACTATAGTTCGAACTGTGGTATGGTCGAACTATGGTATTGTAATGGAATACGCATGTGCCATGTGCCGATTCTCATACACGGATTCAGCATCTCTTCTTACCCCTAAATCGATATCTAATCAATTACAAATAAAGCATTAACTTTTAACAACTTTCCGGTTTTGGCCGGATTCCGAGCGAGCTCAATGACCGGGTAAAAAATTGTTTTCACATAAGTGTTCAGCATGTCTTCTTGCCCTAAATCGAACATATAATCAACTCCAAATAAAACTGTTAATTTTAACAAACTTTCCGCTTTTGGCCGGATTCCGGGCGAACTACTAGTCCGTCGAGAAAATGGTTTTCACCATCGTGTTCAGCATGTCTCCCTACTCTTAAACCGAACATCTAATCAACTTCAAATAAAATTTTTACTTTTAACAAACTTTCCGGCTTTGGCCGGATTCCGGGCGAACTAATTGTCCGATGACAAAATGGTTTTCACCATCGTGTTCAGCATGTCTTCTTACACAATAGTCAACTATCACATTAGATATTTCAAAATATTTTTTTTGCCCCTTAATTCCTCCCCCACCCCTAAATATAGGGCTACAAAGCCCATCTACGAACTTGACTTGTCCGATGACCCAAAGAATCCTCACACCAAGTTTCATCAAAATATCTCATTCCCTTCGAGAGTTATTGCGCTTACAGACGGACGGACAGACGGACGGACGGACGGACAACTCTTTCGATGTCATAGGTATCCCTCCACTTACGTTTAGGGATCCCAAAAATACTTACAAACATTTCATGATCCCCATGGGTCCATTATCATTTTTGCCCTAGGGTTTTGCTTATATTGAAGTTCTAGATCCCTTAAAGTGCGCATCTTAACCGAAAAGTGAAAAAAAAACTTTTGACCAAACGATATATATTAATGATCCCCAAGGGCCTGTTATCGTTTTTACCTCAAGGGTTTTGCTTATGGATGAATTTCTAGCGCCTTTAAAACTCGCATCATTACAGGCAAGTTCTAAAATAAAATACTTTTACCAAACGATACATTCTCGTGATTTTCAAGTCCATGATCATTCTTATCTCAGGGGTTCTGCTTACAGATGATCAGAAACAACCCACGAAAAGGCAAATTCTACATTTCATCCCTTGAACCAGCCTTGCAAGTTCCATATGCGCTTCCAGCTCTTGCTTGAGCGTGTTGCTTCTATGACACCCTTCCAGATTCGCTGATGTCTCGGGCTTTTGAACGGTCAAGCCAACCCTACCGGATTTTCATTATAGCTAATTTTGCTATTTCATTTAGTTCCACACAGATAAATGCGATAATGACTGGCGATATTTTCTTTTTCTTCTCCCTTAAGAGAGCCCTGTTGTACTATAATTATTCTCCTTCTTCCCTCGCGGAGTCACTCGCTTCTTCCTTGACAAAGGAAGATTTAACTTATTACCCAAACGACTGAGCTTAGCTGGACCACACGCTCCCCTTTTTGGACATATTGGATAAATTGCGTTCGCTCTTTTCTTGTCTCGACGCCAAATCCAGTCAAACAAGATCCTACAAGACGCTGATTGGCAGCGCCATCTAGTGTTGTCGCTCTCAAATAACTTCGTCGACTTCTGACCGCTAGATACCAGCGTCCGCCCACTAGCGAAAGGAAAATGAAGCACGTTTGTCCCGAATGCTATACAAAAGTGACGACTAACTCGCTGAGGTGTAACGAATGCGTCCAGTGGTTCCACGCTGGAGTTAACAGGTGTGCCCGAATCGATATAAAAGAATGGACACAGGACTGGATATGCCTAAACTGCCAAACATAAGTCCATATCCCCATACCTGTTCCGGTGGATGTATCAACCGTGTCACCACCCCCCTTGCTTGATGTTGACCCTGCTATCAGTATATCAGGGCCTTTGCCTTCCAGTGAGGCTGTGTTGAGATACGCGACGAAAATTCACTCTCTGACATGGGAACTTGAAAACTCAAATAAGCGTCTGAAAAAGAGCGAATCCGAGACCCTGCGTTTACGCGTACAGAGTATGAACCGTAACCATTCGTCCCCGTTACGTAATCAGAGGCTGGATTTTTCCTCGTCTAATGCCCTGAACGTTACTTTTGCCCAAAGAAATAAAAACGAGGATAACTGGACCCAAACAAATGATCAACCGAGCTCCGCTACTACCGAGGATTGCAGTAGAGCTATCGTCAGAGATTGTGGTGTACAAGTGCATCTGCCTAGCCCAGCGTCCGATTGTAAGACCAAGAGCACACAATGCGACTCCAAAGGAACTGATTTGGTCCATGTTTATTCCCAGTGTGAACCCGTTACTACCGAGGATTACAGTGAAGTCATCGTAAGAGATTGCGGTATACAAGTGAATTTCCCTAACTCCGCAGCCTCTTGGCAGTCCAAGAGCATTCAGTGCGACTCCGAGGGAACTGCCCCTGCTTATACCCAGTGTGAACCCTTTTCCTGTCCCGACTGTGAAAAGAAATGCGAAATTATTCTTGAACAGGAAACCACTATCAAATCGCTCGGATCAATGATTTCGATGCTTCAAAATAAACTGCAATTGTGTGACAGATCAAGTGAACCAAAAGCTGTCGAAGCTCCTAGCAAAAACCAAGAATGGACAACCACGATTGCGGCCAGTGATGAGAACGAACTCACTCAGTTGAATAGTTGCGGTAACTCGAAGCTTAATAATAATACACAGTTTGAAAGACCATGCAGGTTTTTTCAAAAAGTGACCAAAAAGGGGAACTTGAACATCGGCAAAAAAGAGAAACAAGAACGTGTTAAACCCTGTCGGTTCTTTCGCAAAGAGACTGGAAGCGGGAATTCTGATCCTGCTGATGGGAAACAAAAGCTTAGCACCAAAAGCGAGAAATTTAATGTTATATGTACGTTTCATTTGGCCGGCCACTGCAAGCGCAAAAATCGCTGCAAGTTCCTGCATATATGTCCGAAGTCTATGTCTAGTGTTTGTAAAAATAGTTCTTGTACTTTTGACCACGTTGACCTTTGCGCTAATTTGATATGTATGAATCGAGCATGCCAATTTGCACATGCGTCTACTCCAGTACCTGTGAAAACAACTATTGAGTCTGCATTTACAAGTTCAAAAAACTTGAACAGACGGGGGACGGAACAGGGGATGATTCGTGTGACTCCCACTTCCCCCCTCCCTCCACCTTACGCTTTCCTTTCCAACCGGTTTCAAGTACACTCTCGCCAGAAACCCTCTCAGGCGAGTCCTGAGTTGGAAATATGCCCAGGACATCAACCACGCATTATCTGGTGAGTCTACTGGACACTATGCTCAAGCACTTGGATGACCCAGAGCGCTGGCTAAACCTAATAGCAATAGACCTACGAAAGGCTTTCGACCTTGTGTGCCATAGTGTCCTTTTAAAGAAATTACTTAATGAATTTGGTGTCCATCCCTTTCTTGTGAAAATAATAGCTAGTTTCCTTTCTCATAGAGCCCAACGTACAAAGTATAAATCAACATTTTCTGATTCACTCCCGATTTTTTGTGGAGTACCCCAGGGTACCATTTTAGGTCCGCTACTTTTCCTTGTTATGGCTAATGAGTTAGCTAGGAGTTACCCAGACAGGCTTAAATACGTTGATGATCTGACTATTTTAGAAAAGTGCTTTAAGAACATCCAGAGCAGTGCAGCAACCATGATGAAAGATATCTGTGAAGAAGCAGAGTCTGACAAAATGATTGTTAATATGGATAAGTCTGTGATTTTAACCGTTTCTTTCCTTCAGGGCGTCCTGTCTTTCAACCCAGATATCCCCGAATCGTGTAGGGTTGGTGAACTGAAGCTGCTGGGAGTCACTATAACGTCAGATCTGAGGTGGCAACGACAGGTTGAAAATATGCTTAAAAAAGCTAACGCAGGGATAAGTTATCTTAAACTATTATCTCGTTACGGTGTTCCAGCCCTCCATTTGTTGCGAGTATATTTGTCATTTATCCGTCCGAATCTTGAATATTGCTGTCCTGTGTGGCATTTCGGGCTGACCCATGAACAGTCGGATTCGCTTGAGAGGATCCAATATAGAGCGTTACTCGTAGTATCTAAAGCGCCAAAAGTCCCATATATTGGTCTTTTGAGGGAATTTAAGTTAATATCCCTTTCTTCTCGTCGACTAGAGCTGTGTATGAAATTTGGTACATCTCTGGTTCAAAATCCTTCTCAGCGCGATATCCTTCCCCCTGATTTCGTCCCATCCCGTACCCGACTACCACGACAGGCGTCTGAACCTGTTCCCCGTCTGGAACCGATTTTAACTTTACGAACACGGTACGCTCAAAGTTTTGTCCCCGCGTTTGTTCGGTTGTACAACTCGGAACGTGTCTGAAATGGTTTGTTTTCTTTTGTGTTTATTTATGTAATGACATTAGCAACCTGACTATGTACCCTAATTGTATATATATTTATTAATAGGCTATTTATCAATCTTATTGACTTGAAAGCAACCAATCGGCTTGTCCGTTATTTGTTTTGAAATAAATTGAATTGAATTGAATTGAATTGAAAGTGTGTATTTTTTATTGATGAAATCTGACCAAATCAGTCAATCAATCAGTCGGTGCATCGCTCAAACCCGGAGCATCGAAAGCAAAAGTTATTTTTTCTATTTCAATATAGAGAACGTGTCAAATCACTCTTCGAAGTGTGTACCCAGCTCTCGACCCCCCTTAAAAAAAAAAAAAAGAACAATCCCTTCTATACACGCAGCGTATCTTCGAAGCACCAAGTCGTATCAAGGATTCCCAATCGCTCAGACTATAAGCTGATTCCAATTAAGCTATCGCCAGCACATTTTCTTGACATAATCTCTTATTACAGAGAGAAGAAGTCGAAATGTCCTTGACACCCGTCCAACGTGAAGAAAGCCTCCTAATAACAGTGGTTCCTTAGTTAAGATTTCAGTCTGAAGCAGTATTTTTATGGCACTTGCCTTTCCAAGTGCCATATCCTGATCGCTTTTCCGTCGGTCTGTCGGTCAGTACGGTGATCGCGAGTTAGAGTACTTCCAGATGTGCTAGGACGATGAAATTTGGCAGGCATATCAGGGACCCGACCAAACTAACTTGGAAATGGTCACTTCCCCGTTCCGACCATCATGGGGGGAGTGGAGGGAGGGGGAATCCTGAATCCTGAGGTATGCGTAACTTTGGAACGGGTGATCTGATTAAAAGAAAAACTTGATATTTGGAAAGACCTCATGTCTCGGATGTCCCATTTCAAGTCCGGACCGGATCCTATGAACGTGGGGTCGGGGGATCGGAGGGGGGAACCGGAAATTTTTTGACACGCTTAGAGTGGAGCGATCGGAACAAAACTTGATGGGAAGAACAAGCACAAGCCCTAGATACATCAGTGACAGAAACGGACCGGATTCGAGCACTGTAGGAGGAGTTTGAGAGGAGGGGGGGGGGGGGGGTCCGGAATTCTGGTGATGTCGAGTTAAGGTACTTCCAGATGTATTAGGACGATGAAACTGGCCTGAACATTAGAGACTTGACAAGATTGGCTTAGAAACAGTCAGTTCCCCGATCCGACCATCGCGGGGGGAGTGGAGGGAGGGGGAATCTTGAATCTTGAGGGATGTATGACTTTCGAACGGGTGATCGGATCTTAATGAAACTTGATATTTGGAAAAACCTCATGTCTCAAAATGGGGGGGGGGGGGAGAACCGGAAATATTGTGGCACGCTTAGAGTGGAGCGATCGGGATGAAACCTGGCGGGAAGAACAAGTACACCTAGATACATCAGTGACAGAACATCACCGGACTCGGGCACTATGGGGGAATTTGGGGAGGGGGGAATTCCGGTGATAACGAGTTAAGGCACTTCCAGATGTGCTAGGACGATGAAACTTGGCTTGAACGTTAGGGACTTGGCAAGATTGGCTTGGAAATTGTCACTTTTAAGATCCGACCTTCCAATACATTTTCGTGACTTCCACAGGCCCATGGTCACTCTTATCTCAAGGAAACCTACAAACTTACAAACCTACGAGTTGGCAAATTCCTTCTTTCATCGTCAATGCAATAACGTTTCAACGTCGGAACCGATGACGGTGCGGAGATCCTGTCAGGGATTCCAGTTTGTCGCCGCCCAGGGGTTAATCACTTTCAAAATGGCTGTACAGTGAGTGCGCGGTGCCCAGTCGGTGCCCACGGAGCTTTGTACAGTAGTGCCCAACAAGGGAGTAGCCCCCTCGATCGCCTCCCAACCCTGATCGTCTAGCTGAATCATAAGGCGGTACTTCTGTGCAACCCGGTCAAGACCAGAAAGTCCAATGGAATACTCTATATGACTAAGTCCAAAACACGCCAATGATCCTCGGGAAGAACGAGAAAACTTAGCACTAACGACTCAAACTCAACAACTCAATCTTGTGTTAACCAATCACGGCGATGTTTGGGAGCAGCTGTGATACCGCTTCCGGCTCTTTCGCTAGGTACAGGGCGATTTTGCATCGGCAAGAAGAGTTAGTCATCAAGAGTATACTGTCAGTTTAGTTTTCTCTGGGGAAGGTTCTCAGCGATCTATTTCCCGACAAAAAAAAAGAAAGAGTCGCTTCTTTCACTGACACACATTCCCAAGTTCTTTTTTTATTGCTGGCGTTCTCTTGGGAGATGGTACTGTAGGTGCACTGACAGAAGAATGTCAAGTGAAAGGTAAGGTAAAGTTTTACTGGAAACGGTAAAAACTACAATGGCATAGCCGGACATTCCAGTGGCGTAGAAAAATGACGCTCTCTCTAATTGATTTGTAACAAAAAATTATAAAATCTTAGCGCATTAACAATTATAACAAAATGAAACAGACATCAGCATGAGAATTTCAGGACAAGATAGTTAAAAGTTATTACAAATCAAATGCCAGGATGGATCGATTCAGTTTCTCTTCTTACATGAGAGGGAATAGTTGCGTTTTTGCAGATCCCATGGTATCTGATACCACGGTAACTGGATCTGCAATTAGTCGTTTTTGCACCGACAAATCCCAAAAGAAAAACTGATATCCAGTTACATCACTAAGTGCCGAACTTCTTTCCCACCGATTTGACAAAATTTGATGAAAGTGTATTGACTTTTCAGTTACCCCGATCAGTTACCACGGTCGGACCGTGGTCTATTCAGATACCACGATAACACCCCATATACCACGATAACAGCAAAAACGCCTTTTGATCGTGGTATCAGATACCACAGTAACTGCGAAAACGACTTTAGACCGTGGTATCAGATACCATGGTATCTGCAAAAACGCAACTAATGTGAACAACTGGACTGGAACAACTGCCCTGTTACAACACAACCAGCTCCAATTTTCACCAAATTCAGGTTGAACCACCGACTGGGTAGGCCAAAAAACTGGATACACTTTTTCCCTGTCGTCCTTACCAACTTGAAGGATCCGTCATACCAATACTACTGCTTCCGTCTATGTCCGCAATCGTTCCATACAGGTTGGACACACACTGGACACAACACTGCCGGAATTTCGAGCTTCGTATGTCAATTTTATCCACCCTATAGGCACTACGCTGATTTTTGCGTTTGCCAGAGTTGACTCTTTTCGAGGCAGCTTTTCGGCTGCGGATTGTTATGTCGGGGGCAATTGCTATAACTTTGCTGATAACTTGGTTGTGCTCGCTCCTACTTGTTTTGGTTTTGATATTGTTCTTCATATTTGTGACAGAGTTGCATCAGAGCAAGATATTGTGCATAATACTAAGAAAACTTTTATCATAGCGTTTCCAAAACCTGGTATTCTTGCCCTCCTCCCCCCCCCCCCCCCTGCAAAGCTGTACACAGAAATATGTCATATGTTGAACATTATCGGATTGACTTCTCAGTCTAATCTCCGGGACGATTTACATGTTCAACATTATTATGATGGGTAGCCTATGCAAGAGAGCAAACGTTCTAACTTTTAAGTTTCATAATATCTGATATTGCTGTTCAGACGCAACTAGTTCAGACATACCACTATATTTTTTTTTTGCAATATTAGTATGGTGATTAACCAGACTGCTAAGGCCATGCAGAATATTAAAGTGTGCTACAACAACGCATATCAGTCAGTTCTTTCGGCTTCCGCGTATTTGCAGTGTTAGCTCTACGCACGAGTCGAATCACTGTTACAAGTTTACTGAAATTCGACGGATTGCGCAAGTGTATCCATTGTCACGACTTAAAACGTGTGATAATGAGCTAATCGTGCTTGCCTCTAAACCTATATTTTTTTATTTACCCATTTGGCGGTCGTTAAAGGACAATTTTATGTTCTCTAGTGTTTTTCTTTTGTGGTATTTATGGCATTTGTGCTGAAATAAAGCTAATTGATTGATTGAGTTCAGGCTTCAGCTTATAGATTCCGAGGAGCTTATTGGTCGAAAACGCCGGTTATGCAAGTTTTTCTGTGTCTCTCGTCAACACGAAGGAGGATAAGAACCTGATGGCTTCATCAGATGGCAGCGCGCCGTCAACTGTAATTGGCCTTATTCTAGTTCCCCCCTAGTCCCTAGTAGTCCCCCATTGTCTCATAATCAACACTTGTGTAGATATAGCAAAAAGTCGGATCCAGAATGTAGTGGATGACTTTCACATTCTGCTGGTGGGGCATATGCAAAACCTCCATTACCTGGGCAGTAGATTGCACATTTTCAATCATAAACCCGTGAATCGATTCTACTATGTCTGTCAATTAGTGCTGATGGTGAGACATAGGGGGATTAACAGAAACTAGTCCGCTTGGAAGCGCTGAAAATATGGGGAAACTGTAGGAGTGAGATAAAGGGGACGCTGTGGGCCAAGTTATCTCTCCCTCACGATAATGATAGTAGTAATCCTCATTTCCAACCCCTAAATACTGGATGACAGAATCCATCTACTACCGCAATTCTTTCAAGGTACTGAGCTGACATATGGCGATACGGAAAAATATTTGCGATGTCCCAAGTTTCCTTACTGTCGTTTGGGACACCACAGAAAAAGAAAAAAAAGAAAAAAAAAGATAATCAGGTCTGTGCTAACTCCTTCAGTCTGGCAACAAACTTTCCAAAAAAGCTAGACGTACAGGCCTTTGACCTGAAAGATCGAGACGTCGAGCTTCGGGGGGGGGGGTTTCCTTTTTGTATGGAAGGATAGAAATCCCTCGGGTGTCGTATAAAATGAAAACTGAAACTAAAGAAGACGACAGCTGATCCGCGTTAAGCAAAGTTTTACCGTTCTTGTTTTACTGACGGCGAGGCGAACGTACTTGCGATGTCATTGGTTTCCTTACTATTGTTTGGGACCCCAACGAAAAAAAAAAATCCGGTCAGTAGTATCCCCCTCATTATGGCAGCAAACTTCCCAAAAGCTCGACGAGCATAGCTTTGACCTGAGAGACTGAGACGTCGAGCTGCGATGGGGAGGGGTGGGTGGGGTGAGGATGGAACATTTCCGCTTTCTCAGGAAAGGACAGAAATCCGTCGGGTGTCGTATAAAATGAAAATGAAACTAAAGAAGACAGACACTTTTCCGCGTTAAGCAAAGTTTTACCGACGGCGAGTTTACCGACTATCCTCAATATTGTGTTTGGAACCCTGACGAAAAAAAAGATAATCAGGTCAGTACTTTCCCCCTTCAGTATAGTAACAAACTTTCCAAAAAGCTAGACGAGCATAACTTTGACCTGAGAGACTGAGACGTCGAGCTGCGATGGGGGGGGGGGGGGATGGAACATTTCCGCTTTTTTATGGAAGGACAGAATTCCCTCGGGTGTCGTTTAAATGAAAAATGAAACTTTATCTTAAACGACGCTTTATCCGCGTTAAGCAAAGTTTTATCGACGGCGAGGCGAACATGCATGCAATGTCATAGGTATCCGCACTATTGTTTTCGAACCCCAACGAAAGAACATTTTCGCTTTCTTCGAGAAGAACAGCGATCCCTCAGGTGCCGTATAAAATGAAAAATGAAACTTTTAAAGAAGACGACAGTTGATCCGCGTTGGGCGAATTTTTACCGACTTGGCCGAGTTTTACCATTTTACTTTTGCCGACGGTGAGGCGAGCATACTTGCCATGTCACAGGTCTCCTCACTATCGTTGAGACCCCAACAAAAATAAAACAAAGACAATCAGGCCAGCACTATCCCCCCTCAGTCTGGCAACAAACTTTCCAATAAACTAGAGGAGCAGGGCTTTGACCTGAGGGACTGTCGAGTTGCGGGGGGGGGGGAGGATGGAACATTTCCGCTTTCTTCGAGAAGGATAGAAATCCTTCGAGTGTCATATCAAACGGAAAACGAAATTCAGCTTTTAAAGAAGACGACACTTGATCCTCGCTAAGCGACGTTTTACCAACTTGGCTGCAGCCAGAGATCCTGTGAATCGGTCATTTCGATTTATTCGTTTTGCTAAGAAGGGTAGAACAAGGGCAGGGACTGATCCAAAATGCACCAGATAAAACGAAAGTCAAGCAAAGATAATCGATATGCTAGGCAAGCAGGGATTTGACATAGGGGATTTAGACTTGGCTGGGGGGGGGGGGGGTCAAATAAATCAAATAGCTAGACAAGCAGGGCTTTGACATAGGGGATTTAGACTTTGCTGGGCGGGGGGGGGGGCTTTACCGTTTTCTTTAAAGAACACCTCGCGCTATTGATTATGTATGTACCAACATTCAAAACAATCTGAATATTGTAAGACTAAGCTCTGCTTTTAACAAATTGTCCATGGCTTTAAAGGCTTTTCCCAGACCCATTGACTTCTAGCAAAAACTTGGCAAAATTCAGAAAACCGGTTTTACGCATCAATAGCTTGACGAATATAAGGTTTGAAGCCAAGCTGACCATTCATTTCAAATAAAATAGAAAGAACGAGATTTTCGTGGTTTTTTTTTTACCAGCTAGTTACCGCTCCAAGATGATGTGCGAGGGATAAATACATTTGGATATTTCGGTTGCACTTCCGGCAAACCGTCCTAAAAAAATACCCGAAAATCTCGTTTTTTCTATTTAATTTGAATAGCATGATACGCAAACACTCGCCGCGAGCATGATGCGCATGTCGTTAGCGGGTTTAGAACGTGATACATGAATTTTGTATTTCAAAACAACAACATTCTAAAACTATCTGAATATTGTAAGACTAAGCTCTGGTTTTAACAAATTATCCATGGCTTTGGCTGTTCTAAGCCTTTTCCCAGACCCATTGACTTCTAGCAAAAACTTAGCAAAATTCAGAAAACCGGTTTTACGCATCAATAGCATGATACGCGAACACTCGTCTCGAGCATAATGCGCATGTTGTTAGCGGGTTCAGAATGTAATACATGTATTTTGGTTCTCCGGGTTTAAGAGTTAATGAATGCAGTTACGAAAGTAGGTTGCATTGTCATGATAGATACGAAGGGTCCTTAAAGAGAACTTGGGAATCCCTCGGGTGCCATACGAAACGAAAACAAAACTTAAAGGACTCCTCTTGCTTATTCAGCCTTTTATGATATACTCAGCTCCCATATGGAATCATAAGCTTCTAGAATCCCCAGCTTTCTCCATTATTTCGTTTCATAACTACGAATTGTTAGCGCTTTCTCGGCCTTCCCGAATTTTCCCGTAACCCAACGAAAAGATTGCCGGAATCTTTAACGTCAGCTGACAACTCTTTCACACATAAGGATGTTATAATCTTCTGTCTATTACTTCTTTTAGTTGCTTAGTTTTCCCACTTTTTAACCAAGGCACGTTCAGTTTTCAAATCTTTTGCGGCCAGCCGCCGCGTCGGAGAGCATGAAAGCTGGATATAGTCGACAAGCGCTAAGAAGAGAATCTCTAGTTTCAGTTGGAAAGTAATGGTATTTTCGAAAACGTTTTCTCAGATCCATTTCATAGGGAAAAGATCGTTTCTAGTAAGAGTTGTGCGTTAAATTCGAAAAGTTTATTCGCTCTGACAAAGCGAAACCTTATTGACCTAGTAACAACAAAAGAAACCTAGTAACAACAAGAGAAAAGACACTCTGCGTATTGTTTTCAATCTTTTCGCTCCGCAAAGGGGGGAAAGGAGCACTTAATCCCTAATGGAAACATATTCAACCAGGATCAGATAAAGCAAGAGGAAAGGTTTTTGCGGTACTCCAGTTTAGGGTATATTCTGGCTTTCTTGGTCCATTCAATTTCGGATTTCACGGAAAAGAAAGGAAATTGGCGATATACGAGTTTTCATGGCGCAAGCTGTAGCCCCAAATTATCTGATGCTGTATCCAGTGGCAGTTTTATCGTGCTCCGGTTGTACTAACGATATTACGTAAATGGAACGTTATACAAGGGACTTGTACCATGACAAATAAACCACAAGTAAATTTTTTGATAAAATTTAGAAGTCTAGGACTCCTATGTTGGATCCTGATAGGCGAACCAGGGCCCGAATGGCGGAGACCAAATAAATGAAAGAATTAATTTCATCAGGAAAGCGTCACTGAGATGGAAACATGTATAAGTAGTGAAATAAAAGACAAAAATACTCCTGCAGAGTAGAGTAGAGTTTTAGAGTTTTATTCATAAAAGGTAACTTTCCCAGCGCATGCGCCGGATTTGACATTTACGTCAAAAACAATCACACTAAATATATACATATATATAAATAATCAGTCAATTCATCATTTCAATAGTTTCAGTTTAGTTTATTCATAAAAAATAAAACACCATTAACTCATAAAATATGCCATTGGCCTCTGCAAAACTCATCTGAAAAAATTCTCATTGCAAATCATGCAAATTGTCAGGGAATCCTTGAAAACATTAATAAAATCACTTATTAGTAAATATATATATAAGAAAAAAAAATAGAAAGATTTATTCTTTCACATCATGTTCACCGAATTTATAAACGTATTTTCGTTGCAAACCAAGAAATTGACTACTACTCTACTACTCACTACTACTACTACTGTTGCAAGGTTAGAAGTATCCGAAAATCTACTTTTATAGGCAGTTTTCCAGAATACAGAATGCCGTTCCGGCCATTTCTACCGCCTTTTCCGTCGACAGTGCTATTGCCCCGAGCCACCGAATCGATGAAATGACTGTGTATATTTAGTAAAGAATAGTCCTGTTTTAGTGTAATTTTAATGTGTTGTGTAATACCACGAATTAAACAAATTGATTGACTGAAAAACCAAGAAATTCAAGCCGGGATTTGAACCCGGGACCCCCGCTCTCTAGGCAAGTATTGAGCTACCGAGCGGCTTGTTAACACAGTTAGCAAACCACTACAGTAGTCAGACAGAAGCCGGCCATAGGAGCCAAGATCCCACCTGAAGGCAAATTCGCCGAAGCAGCTCACACCAACTGATAATCAACAAAGACAAGAAAGGTTACTAAAACTACAAGTTTCAATTAGGTACATCTGTGAAAAAAGTTAAGTAACCTTAGACGCTGTGAAGTTCAGTCCACTACTTATAAGTGTACTAACGATCCTTTGAGAATATAATCTGAAGAAAGGATTTAGCATGTCTTCTCTCCCTTCAGACTCCAAATCCAGCAATCTTCTCAGACAATATGTAGCTTAACCAAATTTCGGTTTTCGCCGGATTCCGGCTGAGCTTTGGGTCAGATTCTACGAACGGAACAAGGGAAAAAACGCATATTCGGTAGGAATCGTATAATGCTTTTATCGGGTGTAAAGTTTCGATCCAGGGGTAAGGTAACATAGAAGATCGATCTTTAAAGCTTCGTTTTCCTACGAAATCAGAAGTTTAAACTTGAATCCGGCGAAAACGGGAAATTCGATAGTTCTAATAAATCTCTCAGTCAGGTTGTTCGGTGTTCCTATCGGTGCAAAGACTGATTTGTTTTACTACCGGATAAACGGGACCACCAGAATCGGATGTAAACCGGACATTTTGGAATCAACAAAATTCCTCCGTTGCTATTTATAGGGCTGTTTATATATAGGTTCAGATACGGGTTCATTAATTTCAAAAACACTTCGTAACAATGTATTTCAATCCAACAATGTATTTTAATGTCGTTAGTTTTGAATTAGTGGACGCTGGTCTGTACACTAACACCGTAATGACGCATTTGATTTGCAATTGTACATATATTGTTTCCATATTTATTCTCAGACAGACGAGGAACTAGCTATCGCCTACGTCGGCTGTAGTTTTCATAATAAATGACTGACTAGACTATTCCCTGGTTAAGGCTAGTGCTTCTACGGCGTGTCAGTATATACCTCCCCCCCCCCTCCAACAACGGACAAAACCCGTCCCATGGTTTATATACCGAGCTGTTGCTACGAAGCGCCCAGCTTTAAATAGACTTTTGGTTTTCCATATTTTAAGAATTCCTTTTATACGGAAAATGATGGAATACTGATCATTCTTGAGCCTCAAACAAATTTAAACCGTCCTGGTAACGGTTCTATTTAAACGACTAAAGGATTTCGGCATCATGCAACACCCAAGGGCCTGGAGATGTTACGCGGGCATTGGCAGAAATCTTTTGGCTCAACTTCTGGATTGGAAAATACAGTCATGGTAATCAGCAAAAAGTTTGACACCTAGTTTAACGTTGAATGCCAAGCAGAAATAGGGGAAGAGGTATATTTTAAGGCCTGGATTAAGTGGGTGGTTTAAGGATACTGATTAGTTGTCAGGCTGATTGTTTGCCACTGAAAAATCCGAGCAAGTAGCCTACTTGGGGATTATATAGGGACGCACTAGTCCTTATTTCTGGGACTTTGTTGCGACTGATGTCTGAATGCCGTGAGTTAGATGACCTATGGGTGGAGATATATGGGAGAGTAAGTAGAATAAACGACGAAGTGTGGAGTAGTAGTATGAGTGGAACTTGGAAGTATGGGTTTTCGCATTCTGAGATTGTCTCCCTTGACAAGGCGCGGAGCAAAAAGGAATGGAGGCTGAAATGGGATACCCTGGATTCCCAGACAGATAAGGTCAAGCGAATCATCCCAACCCAACACCCGACAGAATTCCCGAATTCATCCACACGGCAACTTCCGAAGAAACACTGAGCAATGCAATTTTAAGGTAAGAAACTGGTAAGGTTCCTGAAGGTAGCTTTGGCTCACAAAGAAAATTTCCTATATTAGTTTTCATTTAGTTAGTTTCCTTATTTGGTTCAAGTGCTTTTTCTTTTTCATTAACATCTTTGCGGCATAAGGCCTCAGACTCCTGTGTGAATAAAATATATTATTATTATTATAGGCTGTAAAATGGTAACTTTTCTCGAACAGGTATGCAATGGATATCTCCCTATGTCCCACAGGAACTTATATTATTACAATTACTTTTGTGGAGGTTGATACGACCTCGTATCACCCTCCAGAGAGGCTGATACGAAGCCGTATTCAGCCTCCGCAGATGTTCATCGAGCACTTTTTAAGCACTTAAAAAATTAAAAACATCTTACTCTCTCAGACAACCAGCCTATGCCCTGTATAGGTCATACCTTGTCACAATCGGATTTCCGATGAAAATACAGCTTGTCAACTGAAACAACATCCTACTATCTCCGGCCTGCTTTCCAAAAGCTAGTTATTCAGCACTGAAAAAATGAGAGAAAATCTTACTCTCTTAGACTACCAGCCTATGCCCTATATAGGTCATACCTTGCCACAGTCAGATTCCCAATGAAACTACAGCTTGTCAACTGAAAAAACATCCTACTATCCCTTGCTTTCCAAAAGCTAGTTATTCAGCATTGATCACTTGTCTTTGTTCTGGAATTTTCTTGTTCATAACAGCCAACACGTGATTTTGTTATTGTTTACAGTTCACTCTACGACCCCTAGAGTAGTCATTGTAGTAGATGTATAGTAGGCTTTCACGACGCTAGATGGCATCTGAATCACCAAAAAAGTAAAAGACTGTATTGTTTGAAACTTTTGGGCTTGCTTCCCAAAAGTAGTCATTTTAGTAAGTCTCCAGTGGGCTTACTTCACTATAGACTACGTCACTAAAATAAAATTCTCTACCCCATTAGCAAAAAAGTAGCATACAACACAAGAAGAATAAGTACTACCTGTAAAAATATTCTGTTCGAAAAAGATATAATAGTTAACATACCTCCATCTCGGTTGATATCGGTAAAACAGCCTCTACGGCTATTCACGGCCATTTTCTCGCCTTCGGCTCGGACAGGTTATTTTCAATGGCCGTCTCGTTGTTATTTTCCGATATCAACCTCGATGTCTGAGGTTAACCTTTATTATAGTATGAAATTTAAAAGTTCAAATATAGCTCTAGTTTTCACAGACTTTTTCTTGTTGTAGCCTACTATGTTTTTTTTTTTTTTTTTTTTCATGGTTGATCAGTTGAGGTTGGAAGTTTATGTATTTTATGAAAGTTTGTGTATTTATGAAAGTTTATGTATTTTTTTTTTATGTTTTTATTTATGTAAGTGCCAAAGGCTGCAAGTGCATTACAATATCTTATCTAAAGTGCACCTGAAACTGTTAATCGATTCAGCATTAACCGGATCTTCAGTAAAGCTTCTGTAATGTTTACGTATGCAAAAATTCTGTTTGCAAAACTCCACTTATAGGAGTTTAAAACCTTACAGCTCCCTGTGGCACCGATATTTTGTAAGCTTGAGCGCGTGCTCCCTATACTCCCTGCGCGCGTCTATACGATGATTCCCTAAAATTACGACGACTCCCTAAAATGACCCAAGCTCTCACCTCCACAACCGCTCGGAATTATGAAGCTTACCTTGGTGACTTACCTTTGCAAGCTTGAACGCATGCTCCCTATATACCCTACGCGCGTCTATAAGATGACTCCCTAAAATTATGACGACTCCCTAAAATGACCCAAGCTCTCACATCCACGACCGCTAGGAATTATGAAACTTCCTTTTCAAGCTTAAACGCGTGCTCCCTAAATACCCTGCGCGCGTCTATACGATGACTCCCTAAAATTATGACGACTCCCTAAAATGACCCAAGCTCTCACCTCCACAACCGCTCTGAATTATGAAACTTACCTTGGTGACGTCGAAAGGATTGAACGGGGCTTTCTCAGCCTGCTCAAAGGTCATGACCTGGATCTTAAGGGTCCACGAGGGGAATTGTCCAGAAGCGATGGAGTTGAAGAGGTCTCGTTGGGAGTAGTCGGGGTCGCTGCCGCTTAGCTCGCCGGCTGTATCGACGAGGAGGTTCTTAATGCCCTGGTCGGTCTGCAAGGGAAAAATAAATCTGATTCAGCTACTCCCTTATACCAATATGTACGTCCTACGCAACTTATCTCTTTGTTAAAGATGGTAGTTGTGTTTTTACAATTGTAAACCTGTAAGATTACAGGTTTGTTTCCTTCCCCGACGTTGGACCTGAAGATTGACAGCCTGACGAGGACCCTTGCCAAGAAAGGCCGAAATATCGCTGATGAAGAATCGTAGCTGACGTATCCGTTGTATGCATTATTTGAATAAATGTTCAAAGTCATCTTGGGCTCAAGGAATATTTTTTTACAATTATGTTATTTATCTTAATTATGTCAAACGCAAATGGCAATCCAGCGTTAGAATGTCGGATATAAGGTGTCAAGAAAAAAAATTTCATTGTTATTATTATTATCTTAGTCAAGTAGATTTATCTCAGGTCTCTACAAGAACGCCCATCCCCCGAATGACACCGTCCTAGTAACGATTGCTACTGGAAAACACGCTTTGCGCAGTTTTAAGGAATGATGACGATAAATATTCCATTCAAGTAATTTTTATGTAAACCCATCGCAGATAAAGGAAGAAGAAACGAATAACTTAACATTATGTTATCTTATTGTTTGGATCAGCTTTCCCGTTTAGCCCCGCACATAAAAAAAAGAAATAGCAAAACATTTATGGAAGGAGCCAGACATGACAAACAACAATGGCAATGAATTAGCAATATGATTTTATAAACAGATAAAGAAATACTAGCCTAAGGCGTCAACAACTGAACAAAAACAAACAAATACACAACAAACAACGAGAATTTTTCTATGAAAATTTTAACAAATAAATGGTAATAACAACACATTACATCATAAGGCTTTCGCCTCTGGGTTTACACGATCAAAGCTTTCGTCTCTGGGTTTAC
This sequence comes from Branchinecta sandiegonensis, assembly GCA_030848855.1. Classification (NCBI taxonomy): domain Eukaryota; kingdom Metazoa; phylum Arthropoda; class Branchiopoda; order Anostraca; family Branchinectidae; genus Branchinecta; species Branchinecta sandiegonensis. The sequence goes on along the minus strand of JAUPMV010000001.1, from coordinate 24,170,310 downwards.
AATCTGCTTCCTTTTTTTACAAGGTAATCAGTTCAAAGCAGAAATCACATTTTCTAGAACGCAGAGCTGTGTACAGAAAAGAACTACTGAACCACCTTCAGAAATCAATCGACGGTATTCGAAGAACCTACCCTAATAGTGGAATTATGCTGATGGGTGATTTCAACGCCCTGGACAAGCACTGGGTTAGCCAATCTCTGGACCTTAGACAAGAGGTAAAGATCCTGACGACAGAGAAGTCAACAATTGACCTAATCTTTACCGACGTCGGAGAGTCCTACGATGCCCCCGAACCCCGACCCAGCTTGGACAAGAGTACACATCTCTCAGTAATTGGAAGCCGAAAGATGGTAAACTGATAGTTACGAAAGTAACACATGTTTCTCGGCCTCTAACATTACACGGGAAAGAAGAGTTTTCACATCTATACAGACTCGCAGATTTCAATGATATGGTGGCAATATTCAGCACTGAAATAAAAATTGCCTACCATTCTTGTTTACCTGAGAAACACGTAACTCGTTCGAATGCAGACAAGCCCTGGGTTACGAGTCAGCTACAGAGACTAATGAAAAAACGAGACAGACTGCATCGGCTAGAACAGAGAGAAAAGTGGAAAAAAAAACTACGCAACCGCGTGGTCTACGCATGCAGATCAGCTGAAAAATCCTATGGCAAGAAGATTTCTGAAGTCTTGAAGTCTGACCCTGGAAATTTCCACAAAGTCGTTCGTGATCTAACAACTTCCACACAGGCGACATCTTTTCATATAAAAAAGGTGACGGTGCCCAGATAACTGCTGACGATCTAAACATCTGGTTTGACAACATCTGCAAAACAAACCCCCGTGCAGAAACAAGAAGCATTGTACCTGACATCGATGACATCCCAGTAGTCACGCCCACTGAAGTACTTAAAGTTCTTGAGAAAATACCCGCAAACAAAGCGACACATCCGGGCGACCCACCAGCAATCCTATTCAAAGAAAATGCCGTGTTGCTTGCAGAGCCTCCTGCAGCCATCATAAACCAGTCACTCATCATAGGTATTTTTCCTGAGGCGCTTAAAGAATCAGTCGTGATTCCTATCCCGAAAGTGAACAATCCTAAGGAACTTGGCGATTTACGACCAATTTCGCTCACACCACTTCTATCAAAGATCTACGAGACATTCCTAAATAAGTGGCTCCTGCAATGGCTGAGTGAAATGCTAGATCCTCGACAGTACGGGTTTCTTAGGAAGAACAGTACAAGCCATTACGTTGTTTACGTCGTCGAAATTATCTTGGCCCACTTGGAAAACTTCGAAGCTTTCGTGAATATTTTGCAAGGGGATGTCAGCAAAGCTTTCGACACATCTAGCCATGAAGAAATACTGATCGCCATGGAAAAGTTTCCTGCATTCCTGATCCTGATCGTGTCCAGCTTCCTGGCAGGCAGAAAGCAAAGGACAAAATACAAAGGAGAGCGCGGACTTGACATGCGGCATACCCCAAGGGACGAAATTAGGCCCCATGCTTTTCTTGTTGCTCTGCAACTTGATAGCAGAGTGGCAAAAAGACCGTGCCAAGTTCGCCGATGACCTTACTTTGATGCTCCTGCAGAGACTTCGCGAGTTGTTGGACACAGAAGCTGTAGTAAAAAAAAATGAAGACGACTATGCACAGAAGAAACTGAGCATCAATAGGAAGAAGTCTGCTATTACGATTGTATCGTTCCTGACACAAAATATACCTGAGATGCCGGATGTAGGGATCTTACTTAGACTTTGGTCTTCCCGCGCCTGGTGGCGCATAAGGCGAAAACTTCTGACCTCCAGGTGACTCGTTCGGTCATCGTGGTTCGACTCGACTTGGCTTCCTACTCGAGGTTTCTGCCAAGTGTGGAGCGCTGCCTACCCTTTGCACGCAGGCCAGAAGGTTTCCAGCACCAAGCGTCGTTGGGAAGTCTGCCCTCAGCCATCCGCACCATGTGACCCCAGTATCTCTCTTCTCTCCATCAGGACATCTGTCACCAAGCGCTGCTCATTTATAGCACGAATCTCAACATTGGTCATTCAATCGGACCAATGGATCTTGAGGATACGCCTGAGACAGATGTTCTCGAAGCCCAAGACTTCGCACAGTGACATTTTGTTGTATTCTTTCTTTTGTGTGGCAAAGCATGGAAACATCATCAGCAAAGTCAACATCGTATAGCTGACGGTCGTCACTCAACTTCACTCCACCACAGAAGTGACATGAACGCATCACAAAGTCTATCATGACAACGAACAGGAAAGGGGAGAGGATGCATCCCTGTCATACACCGGACTCAATGGCGAACCAATTGGTAAGGCCGTCCTCAGTCTGAACAGCACACATTTGGCTTTGTACAGTGCTTCAATTAGTACAACCAGTTTATCGGGTACGCTGTAATACCGTAGAATTTTCCAAATTGTGGTGCGGTGGACAGAATCAAATGCTTTGAGGAAATCAATGAATAGCATGATGAGCTCCATTTGCCATGTTCTGGATTCTTCGATAATCACGCGCAGCGTGAATATCAGATCGGTGCATGATCGGCCAGGTCTGAAGCCATGCTGCTCATCTCTTAAGAATTTGTCCATAGATTTCTGTACACGATTCAAAATTATCGTGCAAAGAATCTTGCTTCCAGCTGACTGAAGAGTTATGCCTCTCCAATTGCCACATGAGCGCCGGCTGCCTTCCTTGAATAGTTTCACGATCAGGCCTTTCTGTCAATCGCTCGGAACATCTTCCTTGGTCCACACACCCGACAAGAGATCAAATATAGGTTTCACAAGCTCCGACGTTGCACCTTTAAGCAGTTCAGGAACAACAGCATCGTGTCCGGCAGCTTTGCCATTCTTCAGTTTGCGGATTGTTGTCTCTACTTCTAAAATAGTGATTGGTTCCACGTCAATGTCTAGTTCAAACAGTGGCGTAGCAGGTACGTCGACAGGTGTGACTGGCGGTGGCTGATTTAGGACTTCTCGGAAATATTCTATCCACCTACTATTGATATCAGATTTGCTCGTCAAAAGACTGCCCTGTTTATATTCAATGGGTCCTTCTGAGGAAGTAAAATCAACTACTATTTCTTTCGTCAGCCGATACACCATCTTGCTGTCGCCTTTAGCTGCTGCTTTTTCTGCTTGTCTTGCCTTATCATCAATGTGTTTCCTCTTGTCAGCTCGCGTAGACCTCTTGACCTTTCTGTTTGCTTCCTTGTAAAGTCCATTTATTTCATCTCGATACTGTCTGTTTCCAGACGATATTGATTCAAGCTGCATTCTCTGTTTCTGCTGTCTTCTGTCAACACCCACGAGGTTTTGCTAACCCACTCTTCTTTCTTTTTCTTAGCATACCCAATCTCATCATCAGCAGCAGAATTGATAGTTTCAACTATAGTGCTCCACTGCTCGTCCAAAGACGGCATGGTATCATGCCCATCCGAGAGGGCTGCAAAGCGGTTGCGGAGGTCAGCTTGGTACTCAAGGCGAACTGGTAGTTCCTTGAGGCTTTGTATTTCATAGTTCTTCCGACTGTTTTGTACTTTCACCTCTTTTTTTCAGCTTCAATTTAAAAGAAGAAACAACTAGCTGGTGGTCAGAGTAGCAGTCTGCGCCCCTATACGTACGCACGTCTTTAAGGCAACGCCTTCTGAACCTTCTATCTGATTACGTGTGGTCCCATCAGGGGATACTCATGTATATTTGTGAATGATTTTGTGAGGAAACCAAGTTGCTCCTACGATCAGACTATAAGCGGCATAGAACTCAACCAGTCTGATTCCATTTTCATTAATCACACCCATACCATGCTTACCTAAAACGTTAGGAGAGCACGTCGGATCTGAGACAATCTTCGCGTTAAAATCACCACAAATGACCAGAAGATCATGTCCAGGTACATTGTTCACGACATCAGTTAATTCCGCGTAGAAATCGTCTTTTTCACTATTTTGGGCTTCGTAGCAAATACGATGTCTGTGATGTGATTGGCCGGATCAGCCCGCGGCACGATATTCTGACAAAATAGAAAAATACATTCCAGCCTTGGCGCCAAAAGCCAGGATTCGTGACGTCATGCGTAGTAACTACGGTAAGTAGGATGGAACACGCTCACGGCATCCCAAGAATGTGAAAACCGGACGACGACAGGTCACATTATCTTACTGTTGCGAGAGAGAAAATCGCGCTGCGAAATTGGGGCTTTCCTAGAAAGAATGTGTAACCAGGAAAAGTTAAAGGTGCATGAAATATGTCATCTTGACATGAATACGCTTCATGCTCGCCTACGCCAGTCAATTTCGTAGTTAAGAGAAGCGGAGTCAGAAGCACTGCCGTGGGAGTGGGGGCGGGCGCAGTCTTCGGCGCAAAAACGATTGACATTTCCACTTTTCCAAAACTCCCTGTTTTTCAGATTGGCTATGCCATACGTTGGGTACCCTAATGCTACCCTTATCTCATTAAAAAAGAAATCTGATTGGTCGTTTTTCTGAATTTCACCCCAATCATCAATATTGCCTTAGGTTAGTGTGCCCGATGTTTGGCACCTATAGAATCCCAACCTAGTATTCTTCTTTGAACTACAAAAACATAAGGTAGCAAGGAACGTTAAAACCGAAGTTCCGACACAAAAAAAAGGTATAGTTGTAAGTATCAGCCCACACAGGCCTAACTGGCGGTGCTAATCTCTGATTCTCAGCCTTCAGCCAGGACCTGCAATAAGCCTTCGGGGCGAGACACATCCTGGTGCTTTCGCACACCCTTCCTGTCACCATCCCCAGATCTCTCCAGATACCCATTTGAAGCTGGGTGGGCTTTTACTTGTCTTAAAGGGCTACACCACAAACCCCCACCCCAAATCAAACGGTAGCACCACCAAGACTCGAACCAGCGACACCTCGCTTACAAGTTTGGCGTACTAACCATTCAGACAGGAGGTTCCGGAAGTTCCGATATATGACACTAGAAACCCACATATTAGAATTCTCCCTTTTTATCACTTTTACAATTTAATTTTCGTATTTAGAAAATTAGAAATATAGGGTGTTTCCAAGCTGTGGGTATACCCCAACGTTTGACATGGCTTATTCAAAACTCAGGGATTTGTCGTGGACTGGAACATTTCGATCCAATCCGGACGAGGAAATGGGTTTTGGGGGGACAGTCTTGCGGAAACCTCGGCGGAAACAGTCTTGCGCCCTCTTACAATCGTGAACCGAAACCCGATTTTTAGACAGATTAATTCTAGCATTTGGTTTTTATGTCTCTTGCAATTGCAAAAGACACTAGTTGCGATTTTGCAGATACCATGGTATCTGTTACAACGGTAACTGGCTCTACAATTAGTCGTTTTTGCAGTTACGTGGTATCTGATACCACGGTCTAAAGTCGTTTTCGCAGTTACTGTGGTATCTGAATATCAGATACCACAGTACCTTGCCAGATACCACGGCAGTTACCACGGTAACTTAGGCCGTGGTATCAGATACCATGATATCTGCAAAAACGCTACTACTGAAATGCAAAAGTGCTTTGACCGCTTCGACGACCTCTTCTTGTTGTTTGGTTAAATAAATCTGACTGAACTGATTTAATATAAAAAAGTCTATTCGCAAAGAACAAAGTTAAAAGTTTAGAGTTGAAGGGGTGCTTGATTCTAAGCAATCTCTATATTCGCCGATGTCGTCATTTCTTCAGATTTCCATCCCGTGCATTACGAATTTGTCTTCTCTGCCGAGCTTCGACTTCTTTGTTACACAAATTGTCAATAAAAAAAACTGACACCTGAATGACACATATTCTCCGCAAACCACTTGGTGACAGCACGAAAAAAGAGCACCTCCCCCCCACACCGCGAATCACTTCCTATCCCTTGTTTCTCCTCCAGTCTCCACACTCTCAAAGGCAAACGACTGGGTTTACTTGAGCGAATGTCCCAGTTTACAGCCTGCTGGCACGTACATAAAGAAATCCCTAACAGCGAATGGACTAATAAACCGCGGAGTTTAGCTGAGTGCATAGTAAACCTGGTTTTGTAAATACTCTCAAGGACTGCAGTTAGGAAAAATGTTGTTCTGGGGATAAAAAACGCCAGCGTCGAGACGTAGATGACATTATATCTGATTTCGTAGAATCCTCTCAAGAGTTGCACTAAATAAATAGTTTGTTTCTGGTATAACATTGTGTTAGCATAGGTACTTACCATTCCGCGTCAAAAAAACCTGTCAACCCCCCCCCCCTCCGGTTCCAAAGTACCTGGGCGCCCCCCCCCCCTCGAATGGAAATATATAGGACTGCAAACAATTTAAAAAAAAATCTAGACACGACACTGTAAACAGACGGCGGCTCGCTGGCCGCTCGCCTCTATATATTGTAATTTTAATTAAAAAACAAAAATTTAGCACGTCTACAGACATGTCTAATAAAATGACTGTGTGTGTGTATGGGGAGGGGGGGGGGATTATGTCCGGACGGGGGGGGGTCCTTTTTTGTTTGGCCGGAACCTATTTAAGAAATTTAATCTGATTTCGTAATACTCGAGAGGCAAGAAAATCGGTAAGAAAATTAGTTAGTCGGATTCCGCCACCTCCTTCTCGGACAACTACCAGTACCGAGTTATTAGAATATAGAATATATTTACACATTTAACCATTTCTAGAGTTAAGTAGCCTACCGCACGACGGCTCCATTCGTTCACACCCCTTGTCACCATGTCACCAATTACCTCAAAAATCAATACAAATTTTAATTTTTCGGCCTTAGTACAGTTTATGATTGGCCGTCTGGTTTCGTGTATTCATTTTTTTTCTCTTCTTGTAATTTTGTGTCCCATCTCGATGAAAAATTTGTATTGAACATTGTTTGAATAAATGTTTCAAAGTCAGCTTGGGCTCAAAGAATATTTAAAAATTTGTAGCCTGCGTAGTTGTATGGTAGATGTACGAAAAAGTTGCATGTAGTAATATGTAATAGCAAAGAATACTATCATTTAATGTGCCTCACACTGGTCCAATCTTAAGTAGTAGTATCCAGTAGCATCCTGTCTTGCCATAGTAGCATCCAGTCTTGCTAATAATAGCCTGCAGTAACACGGTAGCCTTGAAGTAGAAGCGTGTAGTAGCATCAGTTAGTACGGCATGTTACTTTTTCGTACAACTTCGTACTACTATTTTGAGATAAATTTTTCATCGGGATATAATCAAATTAATCAGAAATTGCAATCCCTTCTTGTGTGTACATTAATTTGCTTCTTGTTGCCAATCATTTAGCTCTTTGTTATTGTGGCAATTTTTCATTGAAATTTAAAGGATACGTCGTACTTATGATAGTAATTCATTTACTTCGGTAATATTTCCATCCATTCTCGTTCCCGAGATTTTAGGTTCAGATTCATTTCTTGACATACTTAGTTCTACAAAAATACAAATTTACACAAATCCGCCAGGGCGTAAAGCACGAAAAGCCGGACCTTATAGGTCAAGTAATAACTGATCTCACTACAAATAGAAACAAAATAATAAAGATACAACATATGCACGCCAACCATTAAAACTCCACCCTAACGAAAAAAATAATAAAAAAGAAGAAGGGAATGCAGGAGACCTGGACGACCAACGCACCACAGTCGAATCAACTAACTAAAAATTTAAAAATATAAAACTACCAATCAATTAAGTTACAGGAGATGTGATTTTAGTGTATTTAGTCACCTCATTCCACTGTTAGCTTGCCACGTTTGTTCTCTTCACGGAATGTCAGTCCTAAGATCACTGTTTCCGAGACGCTTATTGGTCCGAAAACCGTTCTGCAAATTTTCCCAAATTTTGAAACACGGCAACCCGTATGGAAATAATTCAAGTCATCGTATTATGGGACGTTTTTCCAATCGTAAACAATCGAAAACGATCGTAAACAATTGTTTTTTTACAACTGGAAATAGTTTTTTACGACTGGAAACAGTGGTTTACAATTGCAAACGATTGGAAACAACTGGAAACAACTGTTTCCAATGGTAAAAAACAATTGTTTACGATCGTTTCCAATTGTTTTCAATTCTTTACGATTGGAAAAATGTCCCATAATACGACGACTTGAATTATTTCCATACGGGAAGGGACATGGAAAGAGGCTAAAAACAGCCAAAGCCTTGCGCAATTTTCTTTAAGCACACCTAGTTTTAAAGTAGTCAATGTGTCAGAAAATCTTAGCAGAAACTATTTAATGTAGTGTGCGGTGTCTTTTAAAGAGCTGCACTAAAGATATATTTTGTTTTTGGCATAACATACGTTAGCATCGGGATACTTATGACACTCGCGCTGCATCGTGTTGCTTCTCAGATGTTTCGAGATAGCTTACTACTTTGCAACTAAGCTATGCTTACAGAAAATTACACACGGCTTCGGCTGTTTTTAGCCTCTTTCCATGCCCCTGCCTTGGATGTCTATCTTGGCAAAATTAGCATAGCCAGTCTTCGGATGATTAAGATTCTCTGAAAAAATGAGCGTGCGCCTGATACGTCACGTAAAGCGAACAAACGAGGTAAGCGTGATGGTCAGTGTAGTACTAATAGAGGAGAGAGGATACGCTCACGAAGTGCAGAATCTCGGGAACGAGCATCAATGGAAATATAATAGTTGCGCTTTTTCAGATACCATGGTATCTGTTACCACGGTAACTGAATCTGCAATTAGTCGTTTCTGCAGTTCAAGGTTCAAGGTTCAAGGTTTAATTTACACTTCTTTATAAAATCAAAATAAATAGAGGGTCAAGCCGGGAACACAAGGTCGATTGACAAAAACCCGGTACAATATATAACAGACATATTTTACATATAACTAATTATATGAATAAATGTTAATAATTCCATGACTCACCACCAGACGGGAACCCGCCCCACAAACCCACCGACACTCGGTAAGATCAACCCGAAATCCCACAAAAAAAAAAACCAATGCGCAAGCGAGGGTTACCGATGGCCGGCAACTTATGTAGGCCCCAACCAAAACATATCAACATCATACAAATAAGAATTTACTTTATTTTTTATTATTTTTATCGATGATTCTTGAATTTATTTATAAGTATAGAATAAAGTTGTTTTTTTTTATTTGGAAGAGATTTACTGAAATCAATATATGGTAAATAAAGATGCCATGAACCCGTGATTGAAAAATATGGTGAGAACCGCGATCTCTCAGTGGTTAATTTAAGGTGCTGCATTTTCCACTTATGACGGGTTTCATAAGCATGGTCAGGTTGCTCAGGGAAAAAATTACTCGAACGAAAGTACGAAGGTAGTTCCGACCGGTCATATTTTACCTTAAATAAAAAAGAATGAAGAGTGAATAATTCTGAAACAGGCAAAATATTAGTTAACAAATATAGAGTTTCAGTTGTAGTTTTGTTAGGATAAGAAGAAGGGGACGGTAAATATTTTTGTAAAATTCGAAGAGCCCGGTTTTGAAGAGTCTGTATCGGTTGCACATGATATTTGAACGTTGCCAAATAAATCAACGGACAATACGTAAGATGCGAATGTATCAAAGCAAAATAAATCAGGCGTAGAATTTCATGCGGGAAAAAATGCTGAAACCTCCGCATTATACCAACTCCTTGTGCAACTTTAACCCGTGATCTATTACAATGTTCTTTATACGATAGGTTTTCATCAATAATTATGCCAAGATACCGGAGTGAAGTTACCCTTTGAATTTGAATATCTGTAGCCTGATCAGTTATTGTTGATATTCCTTTTGCTTTGTGTCCAATTCTGCTTTAAATGATTAATTTCGTTTTGGCGGCATTTAATGACAAACCATTAGCTTTTAGCCATACAATCAGTTGGGAAAACACGATTTGCAGCTTCTCTTTGACATCCGCTTCCGACTGTCCTGCAAGTGTTGATCCGGTATCATCAGCGAAAAGGACATTCAGACCATTGTTTTCTGTCGCTGATGGAAGGTCATTTATGTATATTAGGAGAAAGCAGTGGTCCCAGAATTGAACCCTGAGGGACACCAGTATTTGACAATAAGCATGGATCCGAAACTGTCTTATTAATAGTTGTTACTTGGGAGCGACCTGTTAGGTAAGATGCGATAAAATCGTGTGCTGATCCTCGTATCCCACCATAGCTTAATTTATATAACAATATTTCGTGACAAATCGTGTCGAATGCCTTCTCAAGGTCCAAAAAAATACTCGCCGGAATCAATTTTTTATCAAGACATTCGTGAATAAATTGGATCATAGTCAGGATGGCATCTTGCGTACTATGTCCCTTTCTAAACCCAAACTGATTTTTTGAAAAATAATCTTTCGAAGTAAGGAAATTATACACTCGATTATAAAAACATCGCTCCAGTAATTTAGAAAAACCCGAAAGGATAGATATTGGTTTATAATTCGTGCAGTTACTCCGGTCATCACTTTTGTACAGTTGTAACACCTTTACTTTCTTAAATGAATCAGGAAAAGTTCCCGATCTAAATGAAAGATTTATTAAATGACACATTACTTTATTAATACTCGGTAAAATAGCTTTCACAATATTCGTCGACGATTCATCAATCCCCGGGGAATTTCCACTCTTTAAAAGCTTACCAATATTAGCAAGCTCTTCCTCTGTTACCGGTGTTAAAAACATAGACTTTTCAGAAGGCTTTCCGAGGTATGCACGATAATCACATTGACCATGTGGCATATAATGATGGAGCTTGCTGGCTACCGACTGTACAATTGACGCGAAATGCGAGTTCATGTAGTTAGCTATTTCTAGCTCCCTTTCAATTATATTACCATGAGCGTCCTTTATTTCGGATGGTGTAGAACATGCTCGCGATCGATTCAAGCATGAATTTATTAGCTCCCAAGTTTTCGTTGGTGACTTACTTACTTCACTAAAAGAATCAAAATAATATTAGCGTTACGTCTTATTTTTGAAAGTAGGTTTTTGTAATTTTTGAAAGTTGTTTTATTTTCTTCACTTGGGAATAATAAAAAAGTTTTATAGAGAGCGTTTTTTTGTTTTATTTTATTGACGTCAAAAGGGAGGGAGATATCCAGGGTTGAATGGGTTGATCATATTTCCCTTTATGTTTTTTTTACTCTGGGCATGACACAGTGGTATATGATACACGGTTGCTCTGCAAAAACGACTATTGCCGAAGTTGCACTTTTCGAAGTCATCCCAAAAGAAAAACTGATTTCCAGTTACATCACTAAGTGTGAAGCTTCTTTCTCACCAATCTGACAAAATTTGATGAAAGTGAAATGACTTTTCAGATACCACGATCAGTTACCACGGTCGGACCGTGGAATCTGAATATCAGATACCCCGGTAACTGGCCAGATACTACGATAACTGCAAAAACGCCTTTTGACCGTGGTGTCAGATACCACGGTAACTGCGAAAACAACTTTAGAGCGTGGTATCAGATACCATGGTATCTCCAAAAACACAACTACTGAATTACTACCATAAGTACGACGCGTCTTTTATAGAAACTTCTGACAAATAATATGGCGAACTGAATCGACGACAATGTACGCTCTTTACCTTAAAGTGGAACTTGCAGTAGAAAACTTCTCCGGATGCGTTGACAAGCTTGAATGTGTGGGATCCGTAGCCGTTCATGTGCCGATATCCGTCGGGTAATCCCCTGTCGGAAAACAGGAAACTGACCTGATGCGTCGTTTCCGGTCGGAGTGAAATGAAGTCCCAGAACATGTCCGGATCCTGAAATCAATCAGTTTATTTAAAGGACTCCTTTTGCTTATTCTGCCTTTCATAATATCCTTAACTCCCTTCCGGCATTGTCAACTTCTGAAATCCCCACCTTCCACCAATTTTTCGTTTTTTACCTACGACATTTTAATGCTTTTTCGGCCGAGCCGTTCTGTCAGTCATGCAACGCAAACTTGCAGCAAGCTTCAAGATTCGCCGACAACTCTTTCATTCATCAGGACATGAGAATCTTCAAAGCATTATTTTCCTTTAGGAGAACATGGTAGGTAGACCATCATCTCTATTTTCTGTCTTGGACAGCTTAGTTTTTCCAATTTTTTTCCGTTTTTTTTTTTACCACGGCTCTTTCTGTTCTCAAATGTTTCCAGCCCCGCCACCGCTGAGAGAAGTAAGGCTGGATACAGTTGACAAGTGCTAACCAGAAAATCGCTGATTTCATGTGGAAAGTAATGGTATTTCCGGGTAACGATATTTCTGAGCCAGTTCACCGTGAAAGATCATTTCTAGTGTGAAATGTGCTTTAATTCGTGATCTTACGCACCACATGTTTAAAACTACACTAAGGGACTCTTCTTTAACCAGTATGTATAATTACTTTAATCGTTCGGTAGATCTGTTGCACCGGTGCTCTCTGCATCCCACTGTTTACGTCTGCCGTCGTTAAGCAACGCTACTCCATTTATTTCTCTGTAGTTTTATCTTTTATACTATTATCAACTCCTGACCTGCTCCTGACATATGTTACTTGCCAAGCCACGTTACATCGCGACACTCATATGACCGAGTCCATACACGCCAGTGAACCTCGGAAAGAACGAGAAACATCAACCAAACGATGACCCAAATTCTGTGTCAACCAATCAACGACATTCATTGGGGACAGCTTTAGTGACGCTTCCGGCTTTTCCGCTAGGTACGCAGCGATTCTTCATTCGCACGACGAGTTAGTCATCAAGAGTATTCGCTCATTTCCCGGGTGCTGACCAGCTAAAATAACAACACTCATATCTGTAATCTTTTGTAAGTATGAATAAGTATTTGTTTGAAAAAAATCATACGGACCATAGGTCATTAGTATGAGTCTGGCAGTAACACAGTGTACGGAATAGGCACTAGAAGTTGCCGGAGCAACGCCCTGCATTCTGGCGTATAGCCTTTGAAATGGTAATCTTCTAATGGTATCTGAATGCTGTATAAACCCCAAAACAAGACTTTTTGTAAAGACGGAAATTACACAAGGAAGTTCAACCGTGACAAATAAGACTGACATAAATTTGAATCAAATTTAGAAGTCTAGGACTGTTGGAGCCTTGGAGAAAGTTCAGAGCTTAATGGCAAGGACTCGTGGAGACCAACTCCTTAGTTTGACGAGTGTTAGGTTGCTATACAAGGGTTTGGTTTCTCCGGAAGGACATATGTTCCAGCGCGCGTCCAGCCGGTTTTGGGGTTCCGCTGGACAAAGGAACATCCTTGCTTCCGGGGCGGCGCGGAGGTTTTTGGGGCGCGCGACAGAAGGATATAGACTAGACAAGACCGATATCCACTCTCTTCCTTCGTTGCCGGGATCCAGAGCAGATCAAAAGATAAGTTTATATTTTATGTATAGTGTGTAATCAGTAACAATGTAGAGTTAATGTTATCTTCAATCTAGTTAGTTGGGTTCGTCTTATCCGGTCCTATACCACACATTAGGGATTTAGTATATCCCGCATTCGAAGATCCGCTCGTCCAGCCTACGCTACCATATTAGGTCTCTGACCCCGGCGGAGGTTTACGTTCACCAAGCTGGGAACCGCTCCAGTTAACCCTGGACATCCCAGTTAATATGAGGGAGGGTGCCTTTGAGATAGAAAGATTGACGGACATAAATCCAACTCGGGCCTTGTATAAACTCCATCGTAATGTAAAAAAAATTTCGATGACACGAGGAATTGAACTGTTTTGGCCCTGTGCTACTGTCCTTACTGGGCATGGCTCGTCTGTTTCGTAAGGCTCTACGAGTGACATATTTCAGATATTGCAAATTCCTCCTCGGGCTCCCTAGATGGCACCGAAACAGAAAAGTCATCGCTCGATTTGGTCTAATAGACATGCCCTCTCGGATTCGGACCTTTACAAAAGACCAAAGGTGTCGATGGAATCCCAAAAACATAATATGTAATGTAGATAAGTAGGATGGAAGACGCTCATAATGGCAGAGCTCCATAGTGATTAGGCTTGTCACTACTAAATTAGCAATAGATGGCGCGTCAATCACGATAACATAAACAACGAATGTCGACGTCCATGCTGCAGAGCTATCATGATTTGAGAATAAAGGTATAGCCGAAAATTGGTCGACAAATTTTGTTTTCGGTTTTCGCCAGATTACGGGTGAACTACTTGTCCGGGAAGAAAATAGTTTTCATATTCGGATTCAGCATGTCTCTTTACCCCTAAATCAACTATCTCATTACCTTTTAAAAATATTTTTTTGCCCCTTAATCTTAAACCACCTCCCCCACCCCTAAATGTAAGGCTACAAAGCCCATCTAAGAACTCGACCTTACCTTTGACCCAATGAACCCAAGATATCGAAATATCTCATTGCCGGACACCCATATACAGACTCAGCCTCTCTTCTTACCCCTTAATCTGTCATCTAATCGAACTTTTGCTTTTAACAAATTTTCCGGTTTTGGCCGGATTCCGAGCGAACTAGTTGTTCGACGAGAAAAATGGTTTTCACCATCGTGTTCAACACGTCTTCTTACCCCTAAATTGGACATTCAGATGAAACTTTTACTTTTAACCAACTTTTCGGGTTTCACCGGATTCCGGACGAACTACTTGTTCGTCGAAAAAATGGTTTTCACCATGGTTTTCAGTGTGTCTTCTTACTCCTAAATCCACCATTTTATCAACTTCAAATAAAACTTTTACTTCTAACCAACTTTCCGTTTTTTGCCGGATTCCGGACGAACTACTTGTCCGGAGAGAAAATGGTTTTCGCTATCGTGCTCAGCAAACCTTCTTACCTGATAATCGACTATCACATTAGCTGTTTAAAATATCTTGTTTGTCCCTTAATTTGCACCCCCACCCCTAAATGTAGAGCTACATAGCCCATCTACGAACTTGACCTTACCCTTGACTCAATGAATCCTCACACCAAGTTTCATCAAAATATCTCATTCCCTTCGAGAGTTATCGTACTCACAGGCAGACGGACATTTTTGCGATGTCTTAGGTATCCTTCCACTTACGTTTTGCGATCCCAAAAACACTATCAACCTGATTTATGTTTACGACCATCTGCGGCCCTTTTTCCTTATTGACGCTGGTTAACTAGTCCACGTTTTTTTTTTAAGTTTGGAAGTTGCGTTTGTATCTTTTTTTTTATTTATAATACTCAGTGCTTGTGTTTCTACAGGGTAATAACGTTCAGTCATTCATTCATTATCAGGATTACAATTCCTCTTGCCTGCTTTTCTCTGACGACTGTAGTGGTTTGCGAACTATCTTCCCTTGGTGGCCCAGTGGTAAGCGCACCGGCAACTCAAGCAGAATGTCGCAGGTTGAAGTCCGCTCCAAGAATTTTTGTCTTTACACAAGAATTGCCAACAAGCCGCTGTAGAGTCAACCTGACCCCTCCTACAAGGCGGGGCCACTTTTCACTTGTCACCATTTGTCTACACCCAGTGGAGGAGCCAACTCATATCCATCGGCCAATCCTACGCCTCGCAACCAACTCACTCTGGAATGTCAATCAACGAACCCGGCTCCGACCCCGATTTTGGACTTGGAAGTGACATTCTTTGGACCAGAATGTGCCTGCTTAAAGGACATCTGAACAATGAAACCATACTTGAACACACCATGGAAAATGCATTTACAGACATGGCCACGGAGAGCATTCTTCTCCTAAGCGTGACGTTTTCAAAATAGGGGTGTTCGTTTCTGGAGGTTTGCACATGCAGACTTCAAGACAAAAAGCGCAATTCATTCAAATCTTGTTCAGCGCTGGCCGGATCGTACTGGAATTTCTTCTAGAGATCTTTTGGCTTAACTGGTTAAATAATGATCCAGAAGGAGGGTTGATTGTAGACATTTATGCATTTCTAAAATTGTTCGGTACTGAAATAAGGACAGATGCAAAATGGAGCAAAAATCATAGCTTGGAAACACTACTTCGTATTTGGATTGGATTTTCTGCAGGCAATGTTAACGGAAGCCATACAGATAGGGATGATACTTGGTACTCTTCATTCAGGTCTCCTTTAAACCATGAAAAGTTTATATTTTTGGCGCTGACATTGAATGCTAAAACAAGAAATATTAACGATATAGTAGAGAAGGAGCCGTAATCAATAAAGTAAGAAACTGTCAAATAGTATTATGAGCGTGTTAAAAGAAAACTTTTGAGGGCATGGCATCAGGTTCTTGGTCAATATGAATTTAGGGTTTTCGCATAATCTGGTTATTTTTAATAAAGAAAAAATCATCCAGATATGAATTTCTAGAAACGGCATTAATTAATTAAAATCTGAGTAAGGTGAAAGTTGTTGTCAAGTGACGTTTCAAAGGTATTACTTTTACGACCATTTGGCAAATAAACACTATATTAAACCATTGTGTTTTGAGACATAAAACAATATCAATCACTTTGGGATCCCCCTGTGTTTTCGTCAAAGCCTTTAGTATGAATACATTTATTCTCCCTTGTCTTAACGAATTTGTTCTGACGAAGATTTGTGGGAATTACTCATTATTTTTCCAGTAAAAACCATAATGAATATTTGAAACCATAGTAATTAAAGACGGATAAAAACGGCATAAAGTATCATCTGTAAAAGGTTACGACAAAGTTTTACTCAATTACACTAAGCTAACGAGAGAGCTTGGACGGTAGGACATCAGCCCGCTATTTCTATGAAGGGTCTCCATCTAGTAAAATCCGAAATAAAGGACCGTTTTTATAATACCATGTAAGTTGTTAAAAATGATGAACAGTGACAATTAGTAAAATGAACAAATTTAGCCAATGCTGTTTCCAGTTCCTCACATAAATCAGAGCTGAAAAGGACAGACATTAAAAGGAAAACGCGGTTAGCAACACAAGAATACCAGCTTCTTGTTTTCTTTATTTAAAGTTTAACCGAAATGGCTGAGACCCGAAAGTCTACTTATCTATTAAGGACATGTCTTACCTATAATATCCTAACGCAACTTACTTCCGTAATCACTCCATATATTTCTAAACCCGGAGACCACAATTTCGCACGGTACATTCTAACCCCTCTAACAAAACCACGCTGATTTTCTCACTTGCCGTGTTCTGCTACCTTCGATGTGTATCACGCTGTCAACGGTTGTCCGCAAGGAGTTTTTCCATCAGAAAAACCGGTTATGTAAATTGTTTCCCTGTTTTCGCTATAAGTCAACGGGTCTCGGAAAAGGCTTACAACAGCCAAAACCATGGGTTATTTGCTGAAAGCACAGCCTAGTTTTAAAGTATTCAAATATTTTAAAGAGTTGAAGAGTAAACAGTGCGAGGGGTCCTTTAAAGTCGCTCAAGTTGGAAAGACGAACTTGTGGAAAAACCACCAGAAAGAAGGTCCGAAATATAGCTCTAATAAAATTCAGCTGACGTATCCGTTTTGCAGTATCAAATATGAAAAGGTATAGTTTGCTTAAACGTTTGTTTTTTTTTACTTTACGGTTAAGAGGAGTACTTTAAAGAATGATTGATTTTGGAACTGACAACTTCTAAGCCAATCTTGTTGAACCTCTAATTTTCCAGCCAAGTTTCATCGTCCTAGCACATCTGGAAGTACCTTAACTTGCGATCACCTGAATTCCGGACCTACCCCCCTCTAACTTCCCCCACAGTGGTCCGGACCTACCCCCCTCTAACTTCCCCCATCCGGTAATGTGAATGACTTAACTAGAGTGTTTATTTGTTATTCCGATCCCGATCTCTTCAGTCTAAGCACTCATGTATCCCCCCCCCCCCCCCCAACAATTGTCGGATACGGTCCGAACATGAACAAGAACATCAGAGACATGTCTTCCGTTCAGTTATTGAATTCCACTGGAATCCGATTACTCGTTCCAAAGTTACGCATGACTCAATATTCCGGGTTCCCGCTCCCTTCACTCTCTCCACGATAATCGTATCAAGAAAATGTGTATCTCCAAGTCAGCTTGATCGGGTCCCTGATACGCCAGCCAAGTTCTGTCGTGAAAATTCTCAAAACCGCAATCACCGGAATTCCGAGACCCCCCCCCCCTCCACCTCCTCCCCCAAAGTATCCGGATCCAGTCTAATTGTGTAAACGATTCATCTAGAGCAGATGCTTGTTCTTCCGAGCAAGTTTCACTCCGATCCCCCCATTCTAATCGTTTCCCGAGATTTCCGATTTTCCTCCCCCCCCCCCCCCCCCCCAACTCCCCCTGCAGCTGTCGAATCCGGTCCGGACTTCAGATGGGAAGTAAGACGAGAGAAGCTACAAATATCGACAAAGCGACACAGCAGTTCGATAACATGCATCACAGGCACGTCATTATGTTAAGTTTAACTGAAATCCAGCTTATTTTATTTGAATACCCTGAATTATTTTGACCCTGCTAAGCGATTTCTGATTTTTCATCCTCGGCTTGAGTAGTGACGTTCAGGATTTGCCTACTGGTCCGACAAGACACAATTCACACCGAAGCGGTGAATTCAAATTTCAACAAATGCTTGCATTTCAACGGCTAACAAAGCGAAGCTTGAGAACATCGGAAGGTCAATTCTGGCGAAAAGCCGCTAAAGCGTGGACCCAAACAGATTTATTTTTCGGCAATCGTTTACGTTTATACTTGCCAAACACACAGAGATCCAAGCATATAGAAGTATTAAAATGCGAAAAAAAAATATTCATTAGATGAAAATCGATTACATTAACAGCGGAGCAACAAAGCAGGGCATTTTCTTTGGGTCTTCGACCCTATTCAAGGGAGCAATAAAGTGACGGGTAACTAGACTGTCGTATCCCACCCTTAATCGGTTCAAATTTAAATTCTAATACTACTACTAGCCTACTATACCCCGGATAAAAATCAACGAGTCGAGATGCGCTGCTTGGAGAAGAAGCCGAACATTCTGTGACGGTTTTATAATAGTTGCGTTTTTGCTGATACCATGGTATCTGTTACCACGGTAACTGGATCTGCAATTAGTTGTTTTTGCATTAATCCTGGTATCTGATACACGGTGCTCTGCAAAAATGACTATTGCCGAAATTGCACTTTTCGAAGTCATCCCAAAAGAAAACAAGAGCTGTAAGCTCATATGGCACTTGCATGGGTCAAGAATGATTTGATTGATCAAAAGTAAGTTTCGACTTTGCGGTTGAGATGTACACTCTAAGGGAGCTGGAACTTCATTTGTAAGCAAAACCCTTGAGGCAAAACTGCTAATGGGCTGATGGGCATCACGAAAATGCATATATTGCTTAAAAGTATTTTTTTTACTTTGCGGTCAAGATTGGTACTTTAAGGAATAATCGGATTTGGGAAGTAGCAATTTCTAAGCAAATGTTGTTGAGTCTCCAATATTCCAGCGAAGTTTCATCGTCCTAGCACATCTGGAAGTACCTTAACGCGCGATCACCGGAATCCCAGACCCCCCCCTCCTCCAACTCCACCCACAATAACCGGAGCCAATCCGGTTCTGTAAATGATTAATCCAGAGCATCTGCTTGTCATTCCCACGAAGTTCGATCCAGATCACACCAGTCTAAGCGGGTCAAGTATTTTCCGCCCTCCCCCCCCAATAATTGCCGGATTCGGTCCGGAAATGAAAAAGGTCACCAGAGAAAAATGTCCTCTGTTTAATTATTAAGTTTCACTCGAATCCGATCACCCGTTCCAAAGTTACGCATGACTCAATATTCCGGATTCCCCTCCCTCAACTCCCCTCCCAAGATTATCATATCGAGGATTTTTTTTTATTCCTAAGTCAGTTTGACCGGGTCCCTGATATGCCTTCCAAGTTTCGTCGTGAAAATCCCCCAAAAAACGGAATTCCGGGAAACCCCCTCCTCCCCCCCCCCTCAAGTGTCCGGACCCAGTCAAATTATGTAAAAGATTTACATGGACCAGAAGTTTGTTCTTCCCAGCAAGTTTCACTCCGATACCATCATTCTAACCGTTTCTCGAGATTTCCGGTCCACCCCCCCCCCCCCCCCAGCTCCCCCGCGGTGCACGTAGCCAATCCGATTCAGCAAATGACTTACCTAGAGCATCTGTTTGTTCCATCCCGATCCCTCCATTCTAAACGGGTCACGTATTTCCCCCCCCCCCAATAGTTGCCGGATCCGGTCCGGATATGAAAAAAATCATCGGAGAAATGTCCTCTGTTCAATTCTTAAATTTCACTCGAATCCGATCACCCATTCCAAAATTACGCATGACTGAAAATTTCGGATTCCCCTTCCTCCACTCCCCCCACCATTATCTGATCGACAAAATTTTCATTTTGAAGTCAGTTTGATTGGGTCCCTGACATGCCTGCCAAGTTTCATCGTGAAAATCCCCAAAACCACCATCACCGGAATTCCGGGACCCCCCCCCCCCATAAGTGTCCGGATCCAGTACAATGGTCTAAAGGACTTATCTAGAGCAGATGCTTGTTCTTCCCAGCAAGTTTCACTCCGATCCCTCCATTCTAACCGTTTCTTGAAATTTCCGGTCTCCCCCCCCCCCAACTCCCCCCTGGCTACGGAATCCGGTCAAGATTTTAAACGGGACATTACAGATATATATTCTATTCAGTTATGAAGTTTCATTACAATCCGATCATCCGTTCGAAAGTTACACACTTCTCAATTTCCCGGATTCCCCTGCCCTCCACCCCCCCCCCCCAAAATGGTCGGATCAGAAAACTGATTATTTCTAAGTTTGTTTGGTCGGGTCTCTGATATGCCTGCCAAGTTTCATGGTCCTAGCACAACTGGAAGTACCCTAACTCGAAAAAGTGTGACAAAATGCCTTACATTTTCAAGTTTCCACCGCCTCCACTTCCCCGCATATGGTCGGATCGGGAAACTGATTATTTCCAGGTTATTTTGGTCGGGTCCCTGATATTCCTGCCAAGGTTCATTGTCCTAGCTCATCTGGAAGAACCCTCACTCGAAAAAGTGTGACAAAATGCCCTAAATTTTCAAGTTTCTAGCGCCCCAACTCCCCCGCATATGGTCGGATCGGGAAACTTATTATTTCCAGGTTACTTTGGTCAGGTCCCTGATATTCCTGCCAAGTTTCATTGTCCTAGCTCATCTGGAAGTACCCTAACTCGAAAAAGTGTGACAAAATGCCCTAAATTTTCAAGTTTCGAGCGCCCCCACTCCCCCGCATATGGTCGGATCGGGAAACTGATTATTTCCAGGTTCGTTTGGTCGGGTCCCTGATATTCCTGCAAAGTTTCATTGTCCTAGCTCATCTAGAAGTACCCTAACTCGGAAAAAAGTGTCAAAATGCCCTAAATTTCCAAGTTTCCAGCGCCCCGCACTCCCCCGCATATGTTCGGATCGGGAAACTGATTATTTCCAGGTTAGTTTGGTCGGGTCCCTGATATGCCTGCCAAGTTTCATTGTCCTAGCACATCTGGAAGTACCTTAACTCGGATAAGTGGGACAAAAAACTCGGACCGACCGACAGACCGACAGACGGAATTGTGATCGGTATATGGCACTTGAGCCAGAGGCTGCAAGTGCCATAAAAACAGATATCCAGTTAAATCACTAAGTGCTAAACTTCTTTTTGCCAATCTGACAAAATTTGATGAAAGTGAGATGACTTTTCAGATACCCCGGCCAGTTACCACGGTCGGACCGTAGTATCTGAATATCTGATACCACGATAACTGGCCAGATACCACGATAACTGCAAAACGCCTTTTGACTGTGGTATCAGATACCACGATAACTGCAAAAACAACTTTAGGGGTATCAGATACCATGGTATCTGCGAAAACGCAACTAATGCTTTCCCGACGTGGGACTAACCTTCAAATGAGTTTTGGGGTTCCTCTTTTGGGTGTGAATAAAGCTGGGGAAAAGAATCGGGTCTCGAATGAAGAAGATTGGTGTGTTGTTCCCGACGACATCCCAGTTACCTTCTTCCGTGTAAAACTTAAGAGAAAAGCCTCGGGGATCCCTGAAATTAAAAGACCAGTAATAAGAATGTGACAACATTTATTATACTTACAATAAATATTCCTTCAGCCCAAGCTGACTTCGAATCATATTTGACAGTGCAAAACGGATACGTCAGCTGAACTTTATCATAGTTATATTTCGCCCTTCTTGGCTCAAGCCGCGCTTCAGGCTCAAGCTGGAAAATGAACTTGTGGAATATTAGTTCTTGCAATGTCAAATTTAAAATAAATATTTATATGTATCATCATAAAAGGATTTCGCCTCTGTACATCTCGAAAGAAATGAAATAATCCTACAGACCAGAGTCAAAAACCTTATCTATAATAAATTTGAAGTTATTAACTGATTGAGCATTACACCAAAATCTTTGGCAAAGCTGTTCCAATCCAAAACTTCAATACGAAAGATTCCACTTGTACACATCCTAGCTGAAACGTTGGCTTAGAAAGCTTGAACACGTGCCCCCTACGACGACGGTCAATGCCAGCAGTGTATACGTCTAGGCTTGACCCGCCCCACACACTTCGTTCATAAATATTATCTCTTACCAAGTTGACTGAGAATCATATTTGACTGAACTCCAATGTTTTTCTCGTAGTTGTTGTTTTTCTTTCTTTTTTTTGTTTTGTTTATTACTCCACTTTTCTTGTTTGTTGTAGTGGTTTACAGGAAAAAAAAGAACAAAAAAAAAAACGGATATGTCAGTTAAGTTTTAATATAGCAATATTTCGACCGTTCTTGGCTCTTCAGACTCAAACTAGAACAAGACCAAAGGTGTCGATGGGATCCCAAAAATCCAATATTTGATCCAGACAATTGGGTCTTGTCTACGCCAGATCCAGTCTTCGCCAGACCCTTGAACATTTTTACTATTCAAATTCAGAAACAGATTAAGGGAAAAAAGATAATCATATGAGAAAACCAAGTTCAGATATGGATTCACCATGTTTGTGTTTACCCCTATAAGTCATATCTGTTTGGACGAAAACTTCCTGCCTTACTTCTTCGAATTTCCCAGTTACCTCCCCCACTACCTGTCCGGCAAAGAAAAAAAACTAAAACAGAACTCAGCGTATCTTCTTTCCCCTATATCCAACATCTAATCAACTTCAAATTAAAATTTAACTTAAAACAAATTTTCCGGTTCCAGCAGGATTCCGGGCGAACTGTATTTCCGGGTACAAAAATGACTGTCATACAGGGATTCAGCATCTCTTCTTACCCCTAAATCGGATATCTAATCAACTACGAAGACTTTTAACAATTCTCCGGTTTTGGCCGGATTCCCGGCGAACTACTTGCCCGGCGAGAAAATGATTTTCACCATCGTGTTCAGCATGTCTTACTACCCCTAAACCGAACATATAATTAACTGCAAATAAAACTTTTACTTTTAACACGTTTCCCGGTTTTGGCCGGATTCCGGGCTAACTACTTGTCCGGCGAGAAAATAGCTTTCACCATCGTGTTCAGCCTGTCTTCTTACACCTAAATCGAACATCCAATCAACTTCAAATAAAACTTTTACTTTTAACAAACTTTCCGGTTTTGGCCGGATTCCGGGCGAACTACTTGTCCGGCGAGAAAATGGTTTCCACCATAGTGTTCAGCATGTCTTCTTAACCCATAATCGACTGTCCCATTAGCTGTTTAAAAATATTTTGCTTACCTCTTAATTTAAACCCCCTCCCCCACCCCTAAATAAAGGGCTACAAAGCCCATCTACGAACTCGACCTTACTCTTGACCCAAACAATCCTCACACCAAGTTTCATCAAAATATCTCATTCCCTTCTCAAGTTTTCGTGCTTACAGACGAACGGACGGACGGACAGACGGACGGACGGACAACTTTTGCGATGTCATGGGTATCCCTCCACTTACGTTTTGGGATCCCAAAAACTACCAAAGGTTTCCTTTTTATGGCCCTTGCCATATAGCGATCGCAATGTCCGTCCGTCGGTCTATCTGTCGGTCGGTCCGGGTCGTGCTAGTTCGGCCACTTACACATTAGCTAGGACGAAGCTCAGCTAAGCTAAGCTCAGGCTCGAGTGAAACTTGATAGTTGGTAGGATAAGAAGCTTTAGATGATCAAGTTATGTGTCCGAACCAGATTCGGCCGCTGTTGGGGGAGTTGAAAAGGGGTACTGGAAATCGCGTGGTCATATCTGAGTCAAACGAGTAGATATATTGGGCCGAAACTTGGAAGGTAGAAAAGTCATTCACCCTAGATGTTCCGAGGCGATGCCGGAAATTTCCTGTAAATGATTAAACTCGAGTGAAACTAGCTATCCCATTTCTAGGTCCGAACCGTATTTTTGGATGGTGAGGGGAGTTGAAGGTGGTAATTTGTGACGTTCTCTTTTGGTTGATAAATATTAAGGGGAATAAATACATTCGGAAATACATAATTTTGCTTTTGAATCTGTTAATTCAAGTATTATGTAGTAAAGATAAGATCAATAATGAGGGTAGGGCGAGATCCCTGGACGCTCGGCTTGAGTTTTTATTAATTTATTTAGTTATTTATTTTATTTGTTGAAACCTAGGTATTGTGGGAGATCGGTGTGGACCTGAAGGTGAACTCTGAGGATGGAGCGGTAAGTAAAAATAAAACAAATTCTTCAATTGTTCTTTCTTTGTTTTATTTTAACAGTGAAGAGACTCGTTTATCTGTTGATTATTTTGGTATTAACCCCTATGAACGGGCCATGGAGCTTTTGTAGGCGTCGAAACTTACTTGTTCATTTGTTTTTTCATTTAATAAAACTGAAACTGAACTGGACTCATCTACTTTCATGTACTACCTACTCGAAACGAGGGTCATATGAGCTCGTAGCTCTATTTCTAAGTTGGTTTAGTTTTTCCAGCGTTGAGACTGAATAGGACCGTTGCCAAGAAGGCCATAATATCTCTAGAATTAAACTTAGCTGACGTATCCGTTTAGCGCAGCCCCCCACATTCCAGTTTCTAGTTTCGACTCGGCACCAATTCAGGTTCAGGTTCTTTAATTTCAAAAACACTTCATAACAATATATGTCGATCGCTGGGGCCGACAGGGATACGAGCTCGTTAGCTCGGCCCCATTTTAAACACTGACTGTATGTAGATAATATAAATGAGTCGTTCCTCTGTAATCATAAAAGAAAGAAAGACTCGTTCCATTCCGCATACTTACACACACGCCATACCAAACTCTCCACACGATAAAAAAAAATAATCACACCAAGTTGTGGCCTAAGCTGAAGGAACGCGAACTTTTTACTGAAACAAAATCAATAATTAAAGGACCACTCGCACTATTTGCTCTTCAACTTACAGTATTTTAAAATATTCGAATACTTTAAAACTAGGCTGTGCTTTCAACTAATAACCCACGGTTTTTACTGTTTTAAGCCTTTGTTGAGACCCGCTGACTTGCATCGAAAACAGGGAAAGGATTTACATAACCGTTTTTTCTGATGGAAAAACATCCCGCAGACAACCGTCGACAGCGTGATGCACATCGAAGGTAGAAAAACACGGAAAGTGAGAAAATAACTTGGTTTTGCTAGAAGGGTTAGAATGTACCGTGCGAAATTGGGGTCTCCGGGATTAGAAATATATAAAGTGATTATGGAAGTAGGTTGCGTTCGTATTATAGGTGAGACAGGTCCTTTAAGGGTTGGTGATTTACCGGGAAAAGAAATTTTATAGGAAAAAATAGGTTCCGATGTGTGGAAAGATGGATGAGGATGTGTTCCACTTTAGTTGTAAATTTGAAGGATTGAGTGATTTAGGGGTCGAAGTGTTTGGGGTGGGAATTCCTAGGAAGGAGTGGCTACTAGAAAAGATCGGAAGTACAAATATGGGGGATATCCGTAAGGTGGCTAGATTCCTCCGCGTTGGCTTGTCCCATAGAGAGCGTTTTTTGTAGTTTGTTGTGTTTTCTTTTTGTTTTGTTGCCATGACCCCATGAGTTTTTTCGTACAATAAATTCATTCATTCATGAACGGGAACGTATTATATTTCAATATCAGTATTCTGCCAACAGATGATTTTTATTTTCTTTTTCAAAGTTATCACCGATCGGTCCTGTTCAAAAAGGTCTTTGTACTTGTTCCAAACTCCAATAACTCTGTTCCTTATCCAAAACCGAGACCTCTCAGTGATGATTAGAGGCTGGCGTATTTTCGAAGCCGATCGGCTCTAATAAGCAGGCAGTACCATATCATCCAGAGTCATGAGTGTCACCAGATTTCACTCGAAAACGTTTAGTTGCTTTGTTTTGTTTCATTTTAGCTCGTACCTTCTTCTATATTTTACTACTGTTTTTCATAAACGGGTTACAAATAAATTATTACTATTACTCGGCCACAAAAAAAAATTTCCCAGACCCTTTCCAATTAAGGATGATCTGGTCTATGTATTTTAAACTCGATTCCACCAACTTGGCCTGCTTTGCTCCGCCGATTGGCGTAACTCAAATTTCTGACTGGAAATCCAATTATGTAAGAAAAATTCAGACAGAAGTCAGAAGAACTGGGGAAAAACACATTCGGAAAAACATGTTATGCTAAGAGCCCAATCACGCAAAACACTATTGCATTAGGATGCGCGTTGGAATGAAGAAATATGTGATTGGCTCTTATGTTCACTGTAAAAAAATCTTGCAGTATTTGCTACTGGGATGAATCTTGTCTCTACTAAGATAAGATTATCTCTAATCCGGCTTTCATCCCAGTAGAGATAAGATTAATCCCAGTAGCAAATACTGCAGTTAAGTTTAATCCTTACTCGGAGAAACATTTTACAGTGTTCTTCTTCCTAAAGATAAGGTGGGATGAAGCGGACACGTAAGAAGGGAATATCCGGATGAACTTTATGCTTTTAAGCTTAACTGTGACAAGAGACACATTTCTGGAGACAAAAGCGAGTTTTCGGTCCCGCCTCCAACATTAAAATCCTGAGTCATAGTTTATCTATGACCGGCCTTCCACTCGGACTATTTCCTACGGTATTTCTTTTATTTAGTTCTTCTTTAATACTTTGAGGCACCAATAATTTTCAGTCTATTGTACATATTTTCCCTTTTAAATACTTTATCTTTTATTACCTCGTTCTAAATTTATTATTAACGTTACTTACTTAGGACCTTCCAGAAGCCGAACCCATAATTATTCACAAAATTAAGAAGGTACAATCAACCAATTAACCAGGTCCATTAGGCAAGTCCTTTCTATTTTTACTTTCCGGTCTAAGCCTGGCTGCGACCGGAATAATGCTAGTGAAAAACCCACAGATAATCCTGATCAACAAACAAGTTATTTATATAGTATCTACACCGCTAAATACTCATCCAGCGCGTTTTCCTACCCCTATCTCGACACTAGGCTACAACCGATTTCCGACATTTCCGGTTTTGGCCGGATTACGGGTGAACTATTTGTGCGATTACAAAATAGGTACGAGATATGGATTCAGAATGTTTCATTACCCCCAAGTCGACTATCGCATTAGCTTTAGAAAATATGTATTTCTACCCTTAACTTCCCCCACCCAAAACTCCACAACCCAACTCCCCTCCCAACCCCAATTCCACCCAAAACATACAGCCCCCCCCCCCCTCCCTTATGTACAGCTATGAACAGCACCTATGAACCTGACCTGTACTTTGACAAAATGGATCCTCACACCAAATTGAAAAATATTTCAACCCTTTCGAGAGTTGTCATGCTAACAGACAGACTTTACAAAGTCATAGGTATCCAGTCACTAAAGATCTGAAAAAAAAAGAACAAAAGAACAAGAATAAGCGCAATTCACTCAAGATGGACGATTTAAGCTAGGAACATATAGTAGAGTAACTCCTTTTGATCACCCGCAATCAACGAAATTTATTGTTTAACATTGCTTTCGGACACAGAAGACCGTTTCAAATTCAGTAGCTCGGAAGGTTCTTTTATTTTTCTTCCGAACAAGCAACTCCCCAAGTACGGTACCCCACCATAAAATGGCTTCGCAGTGGATTTAGCTCGGTCTCTGAAAGACGACTCGGGCTGACTATGACTCAATTCGTGCCCGCTCTACAAGACTCGAAGTAGCCTACAAACGAAAAATGGTAACTTACACAACAATTTCATCTGCAATCCGGTTTTTCTTTTCGACATAAAAGTCAATCTTCCGGGTTTTTTGGGATCCCAAAACGTAAGTGGAGGGATACCTATGACATCGCAAAAGTTGTCCGTGTCTGTCTGTCTGTCCGCACGATAACTCTCGAAGGGATTGAGATATTTTGATGAAACTTGGTGGGAGGATTCTATGGGTCAAAGTACAGGTCAAGTTCGAAGATGGGCTGTGTAGCCCTATATTTGAGGGTGGGGGAGGGGGTTCAAATTAAGGGACAAACAAAATATTTTTAAACAGCTAATGTGAGAGTCGATTATGGGGTAAGAACACATGTTGAGCACGATAGTGAAAACCATTTTCTTGTCGGACAAGAAGTTCGTCCGGAATCCGGCAAAAACCGGAAAGTTTGTTAAAAGTAAAAGTTTCATTTGAAGTTGATTAAATGCTCGATTTAGGGGGTAAGGAGACATGCTGAATACGATGGTGAAAACCATTTTCTTGCCGGACAAGTAGTTCGGCCGGAATCCGGCGAAAACCGGAAAGTTGGTTAAAAGTAAAAGTTTCATTTGAAGTTGATTAAATGTTCGATTTAAGGGTAAAAAGACATGCTGAACACGATGATGAAAACCATTTTCTCGCCGGACAACTAGTTCGCCAGGAATCCGGCCAAAGCCGGAAAGTTTGTTTAAAGCGAAAGTTTTATCTGAAGTTGATTAGATGACAGATTTAGGGGTCAGAAGAGACGCTGAGTCTGTATATGACAATCATTTTTTACCCGTACATATAGTTAGTCCGGAATCCGGTTGTAACCGGAATTTTTCAAAGTTTAATTTAAAGTTGACTAGATGTTCTTTATAGGGATAAAGAGATCCGCTGGATTCGTTTCTGAATTTTCTTTTTTTTTTGCTGGACTAGTAATTCGCTCGGAATTCGGGCGAAACCGGAAATTTGGCAGAAGTAAAGCAGGAAGTTTCGGTCAGTATCGTCAAAATAGATATGGCTTATAGAGGTATATCTGAACACGGTTTTCTCTGATGATTAGTCTGGCGAAACTGGATCTGGCGAAGACAAGATCGAATTGTCTGGATCAATTATTAGATTTTTTGGATCCCATCAAAACCTTTGGTCTTGTTTTTTCCGACATAAGAGTGTAAAACATACCATGAGCAGTGTTGCCACTGGTCGCAGAATTCTGCGATTTGTCACAGGTTTTCGAGTTTTCCCCAGATTCACAGCTGTGACACCATTTGTCACAGAAAATCGCACTTTTGCTAAAAATGTCGCAGAAATTCTGCGACAAAGGGAGCCAGAATTCTGTGATTATTGAAACTGGCGACACCTTAATTCATATACAGCTGTCAATCTGTGTGGACGGATTAATGGATGCTTAATAATGTCAGTGTTGCTTCGGTATAGTAGTTCAATGCGTAGAATCGACTCTTTTTCGAAATTTACCGAGTGATGTATCGACTCTGTTTCGAATTTCAGCGAGCGATGTAATGGCTCAGACGCCTCAAATGAACCGCGGCCGCACTCTTTGCTGGCTCTGTGGCAGAAAGTCGGAACTACTAGCTCTGCCGAAGCAAAATTTTCAAAAGAGATATTTAGGCCCTTCTTGGCAAGGGTCCACTTGTCGCTCAAGGTACAAAACCCACCTGTTTTATCTAATTTTAATTACTTTAGTCAAGTAATTACATAGCAAACTTTCCGACAGTACTTATTCATTTACCTTTTTTTTTATCTCGAAGTCTACTTGTATGTTGTTTTCAATCAGTGAAAAAAAAATGAGTTCGAGTTGAAGACACGGCATCCTAAAGCTACGCGCACACACAGTCCCATAAGACTTTACACGTGAAACTTGCACGCGTCAGCCTGAATGCGATATGTCATGGGCGAAGAAAGAATCCGGTAACCGCCCTCGGAACAACGGACTGAGTGTGCACGTTGTTTAAGTGATCATAAAGGCGTATTCTCGCCGTTCCCCGAGGACTCCTCGGGGAATCAAGAGGGACAACGAGAATAGAGGGAGTTATTCGACGCGGACTCCGAGTAAGGAAAACAACGAGAACACGGGGAATGCTTACAAAACTGATTTTGTCCGAACAAAAAATACACAGTCGATGAAATTAGTCTAGATCCACTTTATTTTTGGTTTTGTTTATTCCGGTTGTTTTTAATTAATTTTACATTGCACCAACACCAGCAAAATTGAGTCCCCTCCGAATCTGAAAGGGAGTCCTTTTTGATGATGGTGGTGATAATCCGAGCCTTTCCCGCCCGTGGGGACTCACGAGAATACGGGGAGTGAGTCCCTGGGACAAACAAAAACGCAGGGACTCCTCAAAAGGAGTCCTCGGGGAACGGCAAGAATACGCCTATAGTAGAAAAGAATTATTCTGCAACTAGTCTGCTTATCTACACGAAAATAACACAGGACAGAACTATCAAGCCAGGACTGAAGAAGATTTATTTATTTTATGAACATGGCAGCTATATATTTTTGAAACCAACTATTTTTTATTCTTTTTTACTGAATCAATTCTTAGATTTTCACTCCTCTTTCCAGTTGAATAAGAAAGGGATGAACTATACAAAACCTGAAACGGAAACGAAATTTGCTGCCGTTTTAGCTGCAAAAATCCTTCATCTAAAAAGCGCACCGCTGAAATCAACGAGTTTTCTGCTCAAAGGACCAACTTTCGTTTGTCACAGATTGTCACAGATTTTTGCGGCCAAATGTCACAGGTTCAGCCTGAGAAAAGTGGCAACACTGACCATGAGCTAAATATTACAAATTTAATTCCTTCCATGACGTTACGAGAGCTTCCACGTTGCCTTAAACTCGATTTCGATCATCAATCAGAAAAAAAAACAAGGGGTTGTTTTACAGTTGAGGTATGCTTCTCTGAACACTTCTCTAGCTATTTCACTACCCTAGTTTTGTTACTTGTTTATGAAACAGTCAAATGGAAAAAAAAAATAACCTGATATCAGCTAATAGCCAAGTATTTCAAGGTTGTCTTGGCACAAACTAAGTTGAAATATTAGCAATTAGATCTTATTTTAGATTTACAAAATGTGCTTCTTCTTCCATCTTAGGTGACTGCTGAACTGAACCGCCATCTTCTTCGTTGAAGGTACGTTCCACTTGGCGAAAGACTCAGGTTATGCACTGTCAGAAGTTTCGTAACAGGTAACACAAGGAGGCACAGGTTCAACATACAACACTTGGGGTGTAATCTGTTGTGATTAAGAAAACGTTATGCCTTAAATGTTATGCATAACAAATATTGCATGATATCGGAGCTGATGCTTTTTGAGTGTTGTTTCGGCTCATCTTGGCAACACTTGTTATTTATTGCATAACGTTTTCAAAATCACAACAGATTGCATCCCAAGCGTGTCTATTGAAACTGCGCATCCTTGCGTTATCTGTTATGAAACGTCTGACAGTGTGAAAAGGTGGCAGTGATCAACAGCAAAATTTTCAAAAAAAAAGAGTCAAGCATGACAAAATCGTCCCATTACCGTTTCTTGTACCATAAGCAAAATCCTGGAATACGTCCTTCTTCCAGAAATAACTGAAAAATGTCGTTTTGGTTCAATGCAGCTTGGATTCCGTTCGAGTGCCAGTTCTGCGCACGCTCATCACATATTGACAAAAATGATGAAGCAGGCTACCCGCGAGAAGTCTGCTATTCATATATGTTCTATAGATATAGCTGGTGCTTTTGACAATATAACGCATTCTCAGGCCCTATTTTCTCTTATTACTTCTGGCGTGAATCTGTCTGTTGTCAGTCTGTTAAAATTTTGGTCTGGTCGTTCCTCAGTAAGGTTTAAATGGCAAGGTAGCTTGTCAGAGATTATTCCTGTCCAAACTGGTGTTCGCCAAGGGGGAGTCTTATCTCCCTACATTTTCAAATCGGCCATATCTTCTTGTCTCAATTCTTTACACCCTGCTTACTTTTATAAAGACCATGCCTTCAGCTACATAGCTAACGCGGACGACTTGCTCTTAGTAAGCCGTACCCGATCCACACTCACCAAAAATGTCTGTAAGCTGTCGTCGGGACGTCGTCAAAATCGGCCTTGAAGTTAACCTCTCAAAATGTGAGTACCTGCATTTCAACCCTTCGTCAAATCATTTGAATGCATCTAAAGCTTCTATCTCTCTTGGATCGTTCGTCGTCAAATCAACAGAATCTCTACGATGACTTGGCATAACATTCAAATCCTCGTTGTCAAAATTTTGCTCTTCGGTTGTTCAAGAAGTTTCTAGATCAATCCGTACCGCCTATGGGCGCATCGTCCCCAACCGGGGGCGCTATAATCGTAAAGCTTTGGGAAAATTGTACAGCACCTTCTGCGCTCCTTCTATACTATTTCGTTCTGGTGTCACTCATGTTCTGCGAAAGAAGGAGATCAGAAAAATGAGATCATTTTATTTTAAATATGCAAAGCACCTGCTCCACTTGTCGAAATTATGCCATAACCATACTTTGACGGAGAAGTTCAAAATTCAAGATGCAAGTGTTACCCTTTTGGATGTTCCTTCGTCGCTATCAAAAATCATTGACAACAGAGCCCAACCAGCGCACGACCTTCTACACTGCTTCCTGGCCGACGATTGAAATTAAGTGTCTTTTTGTGTATGTTTATGTGTTTTATTTATTTTCTACATTTACTCCGCTTTCTAAAAATGGCGGGTCAAAAATAAATTACTTACTTACTTACTTACTAAAACAGGATATGAACTGTTAGGCGACATTCAAATAAGCATACATCAACTTTACTGCTTGTGATCAGTTATTGGTTTTCGAGTCTGCTGTGTGCCCTCATGCAAACAAGTTCGACTAGCGATGACCAGTTTAAATATTCACTCAGCCAAAGTTGACTGCGAATCATATTTGACAGTGCAAAACGAATACATCAGCTGAATTTTATTAGAGCTATATTTCGACCATTCTTGGCAAGAGTCCTCTACAGGACCCTTACTAACATTTGACAGTTCAAAACGAATACGTCAGCTGAATTTGTAAAGCTACATTTCGCCCCTTGTTGGCAAGGGTAGCTCTAATAAAATTCAGCTGACGTATCCGTTTTGCACTGTCAAAGATAACCAGTTTAGCTAAGTGGAAACTTGTCCGAGTGATTATTTGCATAATAGTTATCAGGAATACCTAAGTAACGGCTAGTTTGCGCTGCCGGTAGACCGGGCTGTGCCTCAGAAGTTTGGTCCTAGAAGAGGGGTGCGTCGTTGGGCCACAGCACGTTAAGAGATAGGTTAAGTTTGAATATTATGTCAGCTAAATATCAAGTTGATGGCCTGGCCGTAGGTAGCTTCGTCGGGTATCCGCTATGGCCGGTACTGGATTATCCGCAGAAAATTAGCGTAGTGTCACGAAGTACGATATTTTCTGTCTCTCTCAAATCAAATTACAACGTGGACGCCATCTTATACGAAAGAGGTTAAAGACGTAATCGCAGTGATGCCCGCTAGGTTGCAGTACGCGTAAGCTAGCTGGTTACACTTATACTGTAAAAAAAATGTTCACTGTAAAAAAAATCTTGCAGTATTTGCTACTGGGATTAATCTTGTCTCTACTAAGATAAGATTACGTCTAATTTGGATTAATCTTACCCAGTAGAGATAAGATTAATCCCAGTCGCAAATACTGCAGTTAAGTTTAATCCTTACTCGGGGAAACTTTTACAGTGTACGATGAAGAGGGGAACAAATTTTATTCTTCAAATGTAGCCTACACCACTCTACGTAGTCTGTTTGTCTTTCCACCCCAAGCTGCCAATGATTGGTCGTTCAAGTGGCACGGTTCTGAACGTCTTAGGGGCAAAGCCACGAAGCCAAATTGCTATTAAGTGGCTACTTCCTACGAAGCCACTTGCTACCGACAGGTATTCGTTGAGTTCAGCTGGGGTCCCGTTTAGTCCAGTACAAAATTCGAACGACCTCAAGTTAAAGTTTAACCGAAAAGGGCTGGGATAGGACAATCTAGTTACCCATCACTTATTCACTCAAATTGGCTTGAAGACCCGCTGAAAATGCGTTACTTCGTTGTTTCGCCGACAGGTATTCGTTGAGTTCAGCTGGGGTCCCGTTTAGTCCAGTACAAAATTCGAACGACCTCAAGTTAAAGTTTAACCGAAAAGGGCTGGGATAGGACAATCTAGTTACCCATCACTTATTCACTCAAATTGGCTTGAAGACCCGCTGAAAATGCGTTACTTCGTTGTTTCGCTATTCACGAATAATGGATTTTCAAACAGTGGAATTTCCGTGTGATTTGTGGTACCCCTATGCGCTTGTATTTTTGTTGTACGCCTTACGAGAAAGATTTATAAATTTTTTTGTTTTTTTTTCTCAGGACTAAGCAATCTTTACCAATTTCACCACTGCCCATTGAAAAGCCGCGTTTGTGTTGAGATTAAAATTTTCCGCGTCATATTAGAGTTTTCTTTGTGGGGACGGCCGCATATGTTCTGAACGTCATAACTGAGTAGACCGTGGGAAATAAAAGTCCCTTTGCAGAATCCAACAATTCAGTGTATTCAATTAAATGACACATAAATAAGTTGGCTTTTCAGTTAAACTTTAATGCAATAGACTGAAATCCGGTTTCTCGAATGCGGCAGCGAATTTTCGAATCCGGTTGAAAACAGCTAATGACGAGGCATTACTGTGTTCGGCTGGGTTCTCATTTAGCCCGGCACCAAATACGTAGGAGCTTACTGCTAATGCAACAGACTGGAATCCGATTTCTCGAATGCGGCAGCGAATTTTCAAAACCGGTTGAGAACTTGCTACTGGCAGGGCTTCGATGGGCTCGCTTGAGTTCCCAATAGTCCGGTATGAAACTCGGACGAGCTCAATGCTAATGTAAATGTAAGACTGGAATCCTGTCTCCGGAGCGAGGAACCGAATTTTTCCGGCTGCGACATTCGGACACTCAGGAAATACGAACCAGCGAATCCTACCTGACAGTATCGGCGGATCCGCTCTCCCCACCGACAGTCGAGAATCGAGCGCCTAGAGGGGTCTGCTTTCCAACGTGGCTGAACACGCAAGCCTTGGTGTATTGTGTGATGTCGTGGGTCACCTCGAAGTAACCAAAGGCACCTGAAATGACAGAGCATTTTTGTTTAGATAAACAACGAATTACTCGCCACTTTGGCTGTTGAAAGATTTCGATGGGATCCAAAAACAATACAGACAATAATCGGGTCTGCCCAGATCTTCAGAATCCGTAAACTTGCAATTTAAACCTGCATATCCCTTATCGAGATCCATTATGTAATAGGTACTAGAGGTAATCGAAAAATATATCTAATAATTAGGATCATTCGTAAACTTCCGCCGATGATTCAAATCAAACTGTCCATACCCAAGGCACGAACAAAACGTTGTCCGATTCATCGTATCTATTTCCAGTTTAACAGCCTCCCAGCAAGTTTAACTGATGACTTTTATGACCCTGTATTTTTAAGCTATCCTTCTCCCCTCCTCCACAACTAGGGTAAAAAGACTAAGCCATTAAAAAAAAAAAACATGCGGTTTCAACGTGTGTTCTTACCCCGAACCAAAACTACAATAAGAATGGGAGTTAAACTCCAGTTAAACCAAATATTTGCCGGATTCCGAGCGAATTACTTGTTCCGCGAGAAATTAAACTTCAGATACGATCTCAGCATGTATTTTTACTCCGGTATCGAATCTTAATCGACTTCGATTTTTTTTTTTTTACCTAATTTCAGGTTTAGGCCGGATTCCGGGCGAAATATTTGTCGGGTGAGAATAGAAATTTCAGATACGGATTCAGTGGGTCTCCTTACCCCTTAATCGACCATAAGGCAGGTCCTTTAACACAACGGATTAACTACAGGCTATCAAGGCTATCAGTAGGTTTCAACAAGCTGTTCCTTAAATAATGTGATATTTTCAAACAGTCTGCGAAACCCCTGAATAAGATATGAATTCGTTTCTAGCTTAAGCTCGAAAGTTACACCACAGACCGTCTGACTTTGACGTACTTCAGAGATGAACGAAGAAACGGGAGAAAGGAAACACCCGAAGAAGATCTACACTCGAACGCTGGGATTGGTTCAGCTGATGCATCTACGTCATAATCGTAATAATACAATCGTAAGTCACGTCATAAGACGTCATAAGGATCAAAACAGCTTTGCTGGTAAACATTACTTTCACAGGACAATTCAATTCAATTCAATCTATTTCTAAAACGTGAAGCGGACAAGCCGAATATTCATTTGGTCGTCAATAAAAATATATATACAGTTTACAGTCAAAATTTATGAATTAATTTAAAAGAAAAGACAAGACAACGATTGTGTTGTAGACAAAAGGACTAGATGAGGTGAAGCTAAAAGGGCTCAAGGAGACAAACAAGGTCTTTCAGCGATATTTCGAACAATACAAAGACCGTGGGTTTAATCCGGTCTGACGAGCATTTTCACTTTACTGTTTACATCACACACAAGTGGTATTCAGTGGAGCCCATGCCTTCACGTCAGTGATAACAGAAGTAGGATCCCATACGTTCAGCCGTCATATTGACAACATTATTTTTGACAACATAGGGGGGCGTTTTATTTTTAAAACCCTTGAGTAACGTGCACAGAGACAGAGTTTCCAGTCGGATGCAATTTTCCTCCTTCGGTATGTATTTCGGACGCATGCTCCGGTCCGAAAATATCGGTCCGATGTGAGTAGAAAATACTCGACTTTTATCGGATCGAATTATGAATGAAATGAATGAAAAAATTTATTTCCCATCAAAATTGGCCCGAGGGGACCTAGACGGAGTAAACAAAATAGAAAAGAAGAGAAAAAACAACAACAACACGCAATACAACATATTAACATAACAACAATCTAAGAGGATACGAACATTAGCACGTAAATGAGTTGTATAAACCGTGGGATCTGTTTAATGAACTTTCAAACTTCTTTATTCTTGCCTCAATCGCAGTCACAGGATCGGCAAGATGGTATTTTGTACTGATTTTTGTATTCTTTGCCCATGGGGGGAGACTCAACAGATACTTGGCGTACCGATAATAATAAGATCTAATATTCTGACGTTGTGATTGTAGCATTATATGCCAAAGTGGTGCCAAAGCTATAATGTGTGGCAGAGCCACAGCATTGTAGAGACGTGCCAGAATATGTCGGTTATACACGCACTTACAAGAAACTAGGGTACCGTAACACTTCCGTACTTTCTCTGAAAAGTCGGTGACTAGACCAAGCCTTGTCGATTTTAGGTCTGAGTAGAAAGGCAGACCAAGATATGTGAGGCAACCTGTAGGGACAATATACTGGCTGCCAAGCTTAACAGAAATTTTATCAGCTTCTTTTTCCCCATTAAAGATAAGCACCTCGCTTTTCCTTTCATTGAAAGTTAGACCTATGCAAGAACGCACGGAAGTGATTCAGGAAGCAGAAGTAGTTAAAGTTGTTTAGAGCTGTGATCTGTACTACAGTATTTGTTTGTTACCTTGTAACGTTAAAGTGAACATTCACGCTACCAAAAGTTTAAAGTTTCAGATTATTTAAGTTATGAGTGTTATTTAAGGTTGAGGGAATGTCAAGAAGTGACTAAGTTGTAAACCCCTCGCCATTCAATCTTGCACCCTTCGGTGGCAAGGTAGTTCATGTCTTTATATCTCGTCAGTTTTGTATGAAAGAAGTTAGTAATAAAGTAACCTTCGGCTCGGAAGGATCTACCATTATTGCATTGGTAAACACGAGCGATAATTGTCTTCATAACCCGAACGGCTATGTACGGTTATTATGACACAAATAAAGAAATCGTCTTGACAAATTTAAACTCCATCTCTTTTGCTTGGCGTTTTCTCACTTTTTAAAGGACCCCTCTTGCTTATTCCGCCTTTTATAATATACCTAGCTCCTATCAGAATTATAAGCTTCTAAAATCCCCACCTTTCTCCATTGTTTCGTTTTGTGCCTACGAAACTTTAGCGCTTTTTTGGCCTTGCCGAGTTTTGCCCGGACCAAAACGGAACGTTTGCCGGGATCTTCAACTTCTGCTGACAACTCTTTCCCACATAAGGATCTGAGAAGCTTTTGTTTATTACTTCTTTTATTTGCTTAGTTTTCACACTTTTTAACCACGGCGCGATCAGTTTTCAATTGTTTTGCGCCCAGCCGCCGCATCGGAGAGCAGGAAGGCTGGACATAGTCGACAAGCGCTAACAAGAAAATCGCTAATTTTAGGTGAAAAGTAACGGTATTTTCGAAACTGTTTTTTCTGGTCCACTTCTAAGAGAAAAAATCATTTCTAGTAAGAGTTGTGCTTTAACCAAGGCACGCACAATTTCCAAATACTTTTAGTCGAGCAACTCGGAAAGCGCGAAGTAGATATTTCTGAATCATTTATCGTGGAAATATTATTTCTAGTAAAAGCGTCGAGCCTCCGCTTTGGAAAGCGTGAAGTCTGGACAGAGTCGACAAGCGTTAACAAGAAATCGCGAATTTAAAGGGGCAAGTGTTGACCATCTTTTTTCAACCATTTTATCGTGAAATTTTTTTTTTTTCGGAGTTGTACTTCACGAATTAGAAGGCTGATTTTTCTTTTAAACACAGTTAAAGTAAACAACCGTTTTATCTCGAACCAAAAGATAAGAGGCTAAATAGAATTTGTAGCACAGCACTTTCATCTGTGCAAACAAACTAAAATAAAAAGCTTTCTGGCTCTTGATTAGCCAGCCAGAAAATCGATATACAAAGAAAGGATCTGCTCCAGTTTTGGGATAAGATCGAATTACTATAAAACTTGTATAAAGAAAAGACAATCAGCCCTACCAAGGGCTGCTAGGCTTTTCTACCTGTGTCTGTACCCCCCCCCCCACACACACACACTCATTTCTGACTAGTTTCTACGGAGTAAGTGGCAGCTGGGGGGGGGGGGGGCAAAAGAGAGCGGCCGGGATCATATTGTTAGAAATTTATCTATTTATTGACCGGATTTATTTGGAGTATATTTGTCGGAAGCTAGTTACATTTTGTTTGCATTTCTGTGTCAACCGTGGTCCATTAGGGCTTTCAGCGTAACAAATATCATAGTGTAAAGCAGCGGAATAGGCTTTCGCCTCTAAATGATGTATCATAAAATCATATTATACTATACCATAGCAACATGTTTCAAGCAAGAACAGAAGTAAACATCAAAGGAGGCAATATTCGTAGGGAAGAACTTTGCTGGCATTTGTAACTAGTGGGCAATGGGGTCTGACAATTGTGAGTAGCAACCCGAGGAAGCATTTGTGCAGTATTACGATATCATAATACTTCCACTGAACGAAGAGGTTGCAGGCCTCATAGAATACAGAGAGGAGTTGGGTTCAAGCT
Source organism: Branchinecta sandiegonensis (assembly GCA_030848855.1). Classification (NCBI taxonomy): domain Eukaryota; kingdom Metazoa; phylum Arthropoda; class Branchiopoda; order Anostraca; family Branchinectidae; genus Branchinecta; species Branchinecta sandiegonensis. Next base: position 24,130,851 of record JAUPMV010000001.1, on the reverse strand, counting down.
ATCACACTGCCCAGATTACTGTTTGCACTGCCCTTATTTGTTGACACATGAGAAATCTTGCTAGATTTTCATCATGTTTCCAACAAAATCGTTTCTGAAGTTTAACTGAAAAGCCAAATTATTTTTGTATAATTTAGTTCAATCCACTGAATTATTCCGGTTCTTCTAAGGGATTTTCGACTATCTGCTCTACTAGTGACGTTCAAAATATCTACGGCCGTCCCCACAGCGTAAATTCTACTATGACGCGGAAAATTTGAATCTCAACACAAACGTGGCTCTTCAGATGGCAGTGGTGAGCTTGGTGAAGATTGCTTCGTGCCTGAACACAAATTTTTCGTAAATCTTTTTCGTCAAGCGTAGCGCACAACACAGGAACAAGCGCATAGAGATACCCCAAACCTGACAGGGAAAGTCCACTATACGAAAATCAATTATCCGTGAATAGCGGAGCACGCATTTTTATCGGGTCTTCAAGCCTCTTTAGGTGAATAAGTGATGGGTCACTAGATTAGCCAAACTCAGACCTTTTCGGCTACACTTAAACAATGTCTGGCCAATCATAATGGGTGTTTTTCAGAAAAGAAGCAGAAGATAACTGGCAAATCACGTTCTTGCTCTGCTCATTTCTATAGTGCAGGAACAACAAAATAAGGTTCCTTCCCTGGAATAACTTTATATATGCACTCATTTCTGACTCCACATTATATCCCAAACAAAGTCCGGGCAATGAAAATCCACCTTAACGAGGGGGGCGAAAATGACTTGATTCGTAAAAGTACCAGGCCTGTCACACGAAGGGTAAAGAAGGGCCAACTACTTTTTCTATTAAAAAACATGTTCTTAAAATAATAAGAAAATAATTAATGGTAATTGCTTTACAAGGACCCCTCTTGCTTATTTTGCCTTTTATAATATACTTAGCTCCGATATGAAATCATAAGCTTCTAAAACCCCTACCTTTCTCCATTGTTTCGTTTCGAAATTGCGATATTTTTAGCGCTTTTTCGGCCTTGCCGAGTTTTCCGTCACCCAACGAAAAGTTTGCCGGAATCTTCAACGTCCGCTGTCAACTCTTTCACACATAAGGATGTGATAATCTTCTGTTCATTACTTCTTTTATTTGCTTAGTTTTCCCACTTTTTAACCAAGGCACGTTCAGTTTTCAAATGTTTTGCGCCCAGCCACCGCGTCGGAGAGCAGGAAGGCTGGATATAGTCGACAAGAGCTAACAAGAGAATCGCTAGTTCCAGGTGGAAAGTATTGGTATTTCCGAAAACATTTTTTCTGATCCATTTCATAGGGAAAAGATCATTTCTAGTAAGAGTTGTGCTTTAACTAACCTGATCCCTTGGCGTGAACAACCCTCTCAGGGATTCTCTCACGGTCAAAGTGAGCCATCTCGTCCAAGTAGACATGGTCCTGAAGCAAGATCGGGCCCCTGGGACCAACGGTAAGTGAGGCAGTTTTGCTCCCTACAGGGGCCCCATGAGATGTTGTTATCTGATCTGCAGCCTAGAAACAAGTCTTTGTTACAATTTTTTCTATTTCCGAGACGATCACGATTTTTATTTAAACCGAACTTGAGACCTTAGTTCCACTTTTGCATCTTCAAAAGCGCTTATGGCATCCAAGAACGGTCGCCAATCGTCTCTCATATAATCCGCTGCCCCTTGTAATCTTCCCATGCGCCCATCATAAAACTCCTAGCAGATTGGCTCTTTTTTAGCCTCTATACGCGCTAGCCTAAAGTAAACCAGCTATGTTTGGCTATTTTCCATTCCTCTTAGGCCTAGCCAAATTTAAAACTGTTTAAAATGCATCTGCCACTATGTGTGCTCTACCCAACTATAGTTGCGTTTTTGCAGATACCATGGTATCTGATACCACGGTCTAAAGTCGTGTTTGCAGTTATTGTGGTATCTGATGCCACGGTCAGAAGGCGTTTTAGCAGTTATGGCGGTATCTGGCCAGTTACAGTGGTATCAGATATTCATACCACGGTCCGACCGTGGTAACACTAAGAAATAAAACACGGTAACACTAAGAAATAAAACACCCGGAATCTTGAGGCATGAATACCTTTCGAACGGATGATCGGATCTTGATGAAACTTTATATTTGGAAACAATTTTAGTCAAATTGGTGGGGAAGAAGTTTGGCACTTAGTGACGTGACTGAATATCAGTTTTTCTTTTGGGATGACTTCGAAAAGCACCAATTTCGGCTATTGTCGTTTTCGCAAAGCAACCGTATATCAGATACCACGGTTACTGCAAAAACGACTAATTGCAGATCCAGTTACCGTGGTAACAAATACCATGGTATCTGCAAAAACGCAACTTATGTTCTGTCAAACTCCATCAAGTTTGTCAATTCTGGCTTCCAACTTCAGTGCTGACTGCTGGTTGACTTTTCCACAGGGCTAATGCGCGACTTGGTACGAACCGAAAACCTTATCACTTATTCCCCCTTCAGATAACTTATACCAATATCTCACGTGGGACTGTTATTGTTTCTCTAGCGCATCTGGCGGCAATTCGACATTGGATTTGGCTGGTAGGTGCAGTGAAGAGTGCTCATTGGTTGCACTCTTCGTCTGGATCCCCTGGTTGTCAATCAACATATATCAAACCCAATGGCAGGTGTGTTTTTCTATCTAGTATACCATTCGCTCGAAAAAAAATTTGTGTTCGCATTTTGCGGCTCAGATGCGCCCTTTAAGGCGCTTAGAGCTGAATTTGGAAGCAAAAAATTTGGAACACAAATGATCATGGGCCCTTCGAGATCTTAAAAATGTCTATTTTTTTAATGTAGAGATTCTTTACAACTGTTTTTCCACTTTGCGATAACATTGGTGCTTTAAGTAGGCTATGTTGGAAAGTCATTTGTAAGGGTAAGCCTCGAGGCAAAAATTATCACGGACCGGATCCGATTACTCTGGGGGGAACGACTGGAAGGGGGACCGGAGATGTCGATACGGGCTTAGAGTGGGGGGACCGGGATGAAGGTTGGTGAGATGAACAAGGACAAGTTGTAAATACATTTTTGACAGAAACGGACCGGATTGGCGCACTGTGGGGAGGGGGAGAGTTAGAAGGGGTTTCCCAGAAGTTAGTTGAAGTACTTATAGATACACGTGGACGATGCAATTCGGCAGATGTACTGGGACCCGATCAAATTGACTTGGAAGCAGTCATTTTCCCGATCCGGCCATCGTATGGGGAGTGGAGGGAATTGGTCGGATCGGAAGGAAACTTGACAATTGACAAAATGTCGTGTTTCTAATCTAACGAACACTTTCATAATCCCCAAGGGCCCATGATCATTTGTACGTTAAACATATGCTTACACATGAGTTTTTAAGCCCCCTTAAAGTGCGTATTTTATCTGCAAAGTGAAAAAACTCTTTTGGCCAAAGATCCATTTTCGCGATGACCCGAGCTCTTTCCAACTGTTAAGTTTCATCTGTGTCCGATGCCCCGTTCGAAAGTTATGCTTGCCTAGCCCTCCTGATCCCGGATTGCACCTCTCTCCCCCCCCCCCTTCCGACGGTCGGATCGGGGAAATGACTTTTCTCAAGTCAATCTGATCGGGTCAATCTGATGCCTGACCAGTTTCATCGTTCTAGCACATCTGGAAGTACCTTAGCCCGTGATAACCGGAAATCCGGGACTACCTTCCAAACCCCCATCCCACAGTAGGCTACCCGGATCGGATCCGATCTTCCCGCCAAGTTTCATCCCGATCCCTCCACTCTAAGCGTTTCACGGTATTTCCGGCACACACCCCCACCCCCCTCCTACAGTTGACGGATCTGGTCCGGACGTTAAATGGGACATGTGAGGCATGTGTTCTTTCCCCTTACCAAGTTTCATTCAGATCCGATCACCCGTTCGAAAGTTACGCATGTCTCAATTTTCTGAATTCCCCTCACTCCACTCCCCCCACGATGGTCGAATAGGGAAAGTGACTATTTCCAAGTCAGTTTGGTCGGGTCCCTGATACGCCTGCCAAGTTTCATCGTCCTAGCACATCTGGAAGTACCCTAAATCGCGATCACCGGACGGACCGACGGACAGACAGACCGACGAAAAAGTGATCGGTATGTGGCCCTTGGCCGGAAGACAAGTGCCATAAAAACAGAGCTTTAAGCTTCTCGTGTCCTTATGTAAAAAGAGTTGTTTGCGGACGTTGAAGCTTTCGGCGAAGTTAGCGTTGCGTGATGGGTGAAATTCGGCTAAGCCGAAAAAACGCTAAAAAGCCGTGAGTACAAAAAGAAGAACGGCGAAAAGCGGGGATTGCAGAAGCTTATAATTCCACAAGGGAGCATGAAATAATAAAAAAGGCAGAATAAGCAAGAGGGGTCCTTTAAGATTGGCCCAGTGTGAGGTACATTAAATTCTGTACCACTGCATATCAGTACACGCAACTTTTTTTCTAGCATACATGCAACTACCATACAACTGCACAGAGAGTAAAATCTCAGCTGACTAATCCGTTAAGCACCATCAAATATGATTCGCATTCAGCCTGAGCTGAAGAAATATCCGATATTTGGGTACTTCAGGTGCAAAACACTACCGAGTAACCAGGGGCGTCCCGAGGGGGGGGGGGGGGTGCTCAAGGAACCTACCGAAATCTTGCTCAAGGAATCTGCCGGAACTTGACTCAGGGACTCTATCGGAACCAGAGATGGGCGAATCCGAACTCGGATTCGGATTTGAATCCAGGATTCGTCCTTTTGGCCGAATTCGAATCCGGATTCGAATTTTCAACTTGTCAAGCGGGATTCGGATTCGGACAGGGTTCCAAACCCTCAACCTTCCAAATCCGCTCAAATTTCTAGTCTACAATTTTCCAGTTTCCGTTTCCCAATTTTTACACATTGGGCTTAGGCAATCCAACTTTTTCTTATCTCCACCACCAGCCATCCTCAGTAATCTTATCACGTTATCGGATTACCTTAAATATCAGTGATTTTTGTCACCTCTGATTTTTAAACTATAACCTCCTGTATATGATTTGATTTTTGTTAAGGTCGGATTCGAATCTGGATTCGATTCCAGACAAGATTGCTAATGCAACAGCAAATAGTCTACAAAACCAGCCGACAACACTAGCCACCTTCCGAGACCTCCTTCGCCAGCGCCGAATAGGCACGAAACTACGACCCTTGCTGCCAATCTTCAGAGATGCAGATGACAACAGAGCCTATCTCAAAGTTAAGAGCATGGCACTGATTCTTCGTAAAGAACTTTTCCAGTGGAAGAAGACAGCGGACCCAAGATGCCGGCTTTGTAGCAACGCCACCGAAACTCTACAGCATCTGGTGCTCGAGTGCCCTCTAACGCAGAGCTCGCTAGCTGGTGCCGAAACTAACACGGGACAGCCGGAGGGCCAGTCTCTATCGGTGAGCTTAACGACTCAGTTCGCCTAGCCCGAGAAGAGCGACGAATCTTCAAGAAAATCATCGAATTCCTTCGAAGCATCGACGTCCTGTGAGCCATCGTGATCGACCCACAAAGAGTAACCCGGAGCAACCTACCCCAGGCCGAAAGGGTTCCGAAGGGTCGGAGCCCAAGAGCCAGAAGTTTTTGGATTGGATTGGATTCGAATCCTCAGCATGAAATGGTGGATTCGGATCCGGAATAGGATTCGTACTTAGCCCTGGATTCGGATTCCAATCCTTTCATGATCGAATTCATCCATCTCTGACCGGAACTCTCAAGGAATTTACTGGAGGTTGGATCAGGGGATCTACCGGAATCTGCCCCACGGAATCTACCAGAATTCGGCTCAGAAAATCCACCAAAATGTTGCTGCTAACGGATAAGTATAGACTCACAGCTTACCGGGATGACCCCGACACACAACTTAACAAAGTGATCCGTGAAGAAAGACAACCCACCGTACCAAAAAGCTCACCGGCGATGCCGGGAATCTCCTAAATTTCTATCTAGCTGTCTAAAATTAGGGAGCATACTGAAATTTACATCATTTCCGACTTCAAATACTGTTCCAGGAATAATACCACGGTACCGTCTACTCCAGTTTCGATAGCCTTCTCAACTCCTTTAAGCTGAGAGAGTTAACAAGAGCTGTAAGCTCATATGGCACTTGCATGTGTCAAGATGATTTGATTGATCAAGAGTAAGTTTCGACTTTGCGGTTGAGATGCGCGCTATAAGGGAGCTGGAACTCCATTTGTAAGCAAAACCCTTGAGGCAAAACTGCTAATGGGCTGATGGGCATCACGAAAATGCATATATTGCTTAAAAGTATTTTTTTTACTTTGCGGTCAAGATTGGTACTTTAAGGAATAATCGGATTTGGGAAGTAGCAATTTCTAAGCAAATGTTGTTGAGTCTCCAATATTCCAGCGAAGTTTCATCGTCCTAGCACATCAGGAAGTACCTTAACGCGCGATCACCGGAATCCCAGACCCCCCTCCCCCTCCTCCAACTCCACCCACAATAACCGGAGCCAATCCTGTTCTGTAAATGATTAATCCAGAGCATCTGTTTGTCATTCCCACGAAGTTCGATCCAGATCACACCAGTCTAAGCGGGTCAAGTATTTTCCGCCCTCCCCCCGATAATTGCCGGATTCGGTCCGGAAATGAAAAAGGTCACAAGAGAAAAATGTCCTCTGTTTAATTATTAAATTTCACTCGAATCCGATCACCCGTTCCAAAGTTACGCATGACTCAATATTCCGGATTCCCCTCCCTCAACTCCCCCCCCCCAAGATTATCATATCGAGGATTTTTTTTTTATTCCAAGTCAGTTTGACCGGGTCCCTGATATGCCCTCCAAGTTTCGTCGTGAAAATCCCCCAAAAACGGAATTCCGGGAGACCCCTCCCCCCCCCCCCCCTCAAGTGTCCGGATCCAGTCAAATTATGTAAAAGATTTATATGGACCAGATGTTTGTTCTTCCCAGCAAGTTTCACTCCGATACCATCATTCTAACCGTTTCTCGAGATTTCCGGTCCACCCCCCCCCCCCCACCCCACCCAGCTCCCCCGCGGTGCACGTAGCCAATCCGATTCAGCAAATGACTTACCTAGAGCATCTGTTTGTTCTTCCCACAAAGTTCCATCCCGATCCCTCCATTCTAAACGGGGCACGTATTTCCCCCCCCCCAATAGTTGCCGGATCCGGTCCGGATATGAAAAAAATCATCGGAGAAATGTCCTCTGTTGAATTCTTAAATTTCACTCGAATCCGATCAACCATTCCAAAATTACGCATGACTGAAAATTTCGGATTCCCCTCCCTCCACTCCCCCCACCTTTATCTGATCGACAAAATTTTTATTTTGAAGTCAGTTTGATTGGGTCCCTGATATGCCTGCCAAGTTTCATCGTGAAAATCCCCAAAACCACCATCACCGGAATTCCGGGACCCCCCCCCCCCCCCCATAAGTGTCCGGATCAAGTACAATGGCCTAAAGGACTTATCTAGAGCAGATGCTTGTTCTTCCCAGCAAGTTTCACTCCGATCCCTCCATTCTAACCGTTTCTTGAAATTTCCGGTCTCCCCCCCCCCCAACTCCCCCCTGGCTACCGAATCCGGTCAAGACTTTAAACGGGACATTACAGATATATATTCTGTTCAGTTATGAAGTTTCATTACAATCCGATCATCCGTTCGAAAGTTACACACTTCTCAATTTCCCGGATTCCCCTGCGGATTCCCCTCCCTCCACTCCCCCACCATTATCTGATCGACAATATTTTTATTTTGAAGTCAGTTTGATTGGGTCCCTGATATGCCTGCCAAGTTTCATCGTGAAAATCCAAAAAACCACCATCACCGGAATTCCGGGACCCCCCCCCATAAGTGTCCGGATCCAGTACAATGGTCTGAAGGACTTATCTAGAGCAGATGCTTGTTCTTCCCAGCAAGTTTCACTCCGATCCCTCCATTCTAACCGTTTCTTGAAATTTCCGGTCTCCCCCCCCCCCCAACTCCCCCCTGGCTACCGAATCCGGTCAAGACTTTAAACGGGACATTACAGATATATATTCTCTTCAGTTATGAAGTTTCATTGCAATCCGATCATCCGTTCGAAAGTTACACACTTCTCAGTTTCCCGGATTCCCCTGCCCTCCACCCCCCACCCCCAAAATGGTCGGATCAGAAAACTGATTATTCCTAATTTTGTTTGGTCGGGTCTCTGACATGCCTGCCAAGTTTCATGGTCCTAGCACAACTGGAAGTACCCTAACTCGAAAAAGTGTGACAAAATGCCCTAAATTTTCAAGTTTCCAGCGCCCCGCACTCCCCCCCATATGGTCGGATCGGGAAACTGATTATTTCCAGGTTAGTTTGGTCGGGTCCGTGATATTCCTGCCAAGTTTCATTGTCCTAGCTCATCTGGAAGTACCCTCACTCGAAAAAGTGTGACAAAATGCCCTAAATTTTCAAGTTTCCAGCGCCCCAGCTCCCCCGCATATGGTCGTATCGGGAAACTTATTATTTCCAGGTTACTTTGGTCAGGTCCCTGATATTCCTGCCAAGTTTCATTGTCCTAGCTCATCTGGAAGTACCCTAACTCGAAAAAGTGTGACAAAATGCCCTAAATTTTCAAGTTTCGAGCGCCCCCACTCCCCCGCATATGGTCGGATCGGGAAACTGATTATTTCCAGGTTCGTTTGGTCGGGTCCCTATATTCCTGCCAAGTTTCATTGTCCTAGCTCATCTAGAAGTACCCTAACTCAGAAAAAAAGTGACAAAATGCCCTAAATTTGCAAGTTTCCAGCGCCCCGCACTCCCCCCCATATGGTCGGATCGGGAAACTGATTATTTCCAGGTTAGTTTGGTCGGGTCCCTGATATGCCTGCCAAGTTTCATTGTCCTAGCACATCTGGAAGTACCTTAACTCGGATATGTGGGACAAAAAAACTCGGACCGACCGACAGACCGACAGACCGACAGACGGAATTGTGATCGGTATATGGCACTTGAGCCAGAGGCTGCAAGTGCCATAAAAACTAGTTAGCCTTGTTCCAATATGACCTCGAAAGTCGCCAGGAGAGCGCCAAAACAAACGAAAAGTTTGAAAACATGTATATTCAAAGATATATCTATACGAAGTCTTTCATGAACTGAGGAATGTCTTGCCACTAGTATGGAAAGTGTTAGAGCTGGCTAAGACAATCCCTGTTACCTCATCAAAAGGGGAAAGAATTTTTAGCAAGGTGAAGTTGGTTAAGACCAACATGTGTTCAACGATGGCTGACTATCGTCTTGAAGGTCTTTTACTAATCGCATGTGAAACTGATCTAGTTGACGAATGTGAAATTGGATGTGTGGATAAATGGAAAATGTTTAGAATGGGACGAATATTTGTGTAGGTGGGTTGAAGGTCGAAGATTTTTTAGTTTTAAGTGACAATCTTAACCCAATCCGGCTGAGATCCAACAGTCTAGTAACATATCACTTGGTTGAATATTCCTGAAAACTGATAAAAATGCGTTGTCAGTTTTCCAGGGATATCGATTTCACAGAATAAGCCTACAGGAGGGGTATCCAACCTTAGACAAGAATTTAAATTTCCAGAGAAGTCTTTCCTTCAGAATAACCTATCTGGCTTGAAAAGGAACCAACAGATATGACAAACATACTAGACTGAAGCTAATTGAATGGTTTACATATTGGACAAATAAATACTGCTTCAATCTTTCTAGTTAAACAGATTTTTCTTTTCAAACAATGTCCCTTCCTTCTAACCTTACCTCGACTGATTACAAAATGATGAAAAAGGTAGAGTTAGCAAAGTCAGTAGCCAGAAAATCCCTTTTCAAAGCAAACACGTCTTCAAGGGCCTCTTCCCCATTTAAATTATATATTTGTTTTATTTGGTTTTCACCATGAGACCCCGCATTGTGGGTCCTGGTTTGTCTATGTGGCTCGGACAATGGAGTCCTAGACTTCAAGAAAAAACTGTTTCTGGTTTATTGGTCATGGTCTTGGTCCCTTGTGTAAAGTGCCATCTATGTATTATTATATTAATTTCCCTGACATAGGGATTTGAACTGGTTAGACGGATTTTGCCTTCTGGCTGGATCACTGTTCCTATGGCCGGCTCTACCAGACAACTGTAGTGGTATTCACACTCTGTTCACAAGCCCCTCCGTAGCTCAAATGGTAAGAGCGCATGCCTTGTAAGCAGAGGGTCCTGGGTTCAAATCCAGGCTAAGGTGCATTTTTGTCGTTCAGTTCAGTTCTTATAAAATCTTTTCAAAGCAGCTTCAAAACAAAGAAAAGGCACACAGTTTGAATATTTCTGGACACATGACTGTTCAAAAAGTCATATTTTGCCTCTTGACTGTCAGGACAGCATGCAAAACTGAGGCTTTTCAAAACCCAAAACTGAGGTACAGTGTAAAATTGAGGTCAGGTACCCCTTGCCTCCTGTATGCTTTTGTATTTGTGGTACCTCTATGTGCTTGTCCCTCTACGCTTGAAACACTTGCAAAAAAAGAAATGTAAGCCATTGAAATAAATAAAATATCTGATTCGTTTCAAGACATATCCCTAAAATCACTTTCCTACTTTTCTACAGGCATAGCTTCTCTGATGTCGCATCTTTAGCCCTTGAAATGCAGACCTTCGTTTAAATTCAAATTATCTGCAAGTGGATGAATACTAATTGACCACAAATTTGGGAATTTTTGTTCCTGAATCAATGAAAATAGGAAGATCCACTCAGATTCATTCCATGGCACCCTTTTTTATTTCATTAATTTCTGTTAATTTCATAAGAATAGGGTGCTTTTATTCATTTCTGCAATTTTGCATAAGTAGGGTAGCCACAAAAACACCTAGTGGCAAAAATTGGCGATTTTTTTTGTAATGAATGCATGAATTGCTGTGAATTTTCCTTATCAGTTTTACCTATCTAAAACTTCTCCAAAAAATATTTAAAAAAATACCATTGCATTCAGGGCAAAATTGTCTGTTTTGTAAGGCCATCACTAAGATGTCCTAGCTATTTAATATTATTTCTTAATATTCAATGTAAATTTAGATGTAAAAAAAAGTAGCTGAACTTGCCTACAAAAATTTGTTGATACTAAAGAGGAAAAGTCAGCAGCCTATAACAGCAATAGGTCTATTGGACTGTAACCTTGATGAACATATTCATATTTTCTCATCTAACTCACTTGCTGGGGCTCCCCATGCACTCAAAACCAGCTCAAAATCACCCAGTTTCATAGAATTTCATTGAAGCACATAGTTCCAAGCTGCCCAAACCCAAAACCCTACAAAACCCTAAAGTCAATGGATGAACATAGGCATTTCCTTATGTCAAATACTGTTCTCTAAAGAAGATTTAAGATGCTTAGATGCAAGATAGAGAGGTGATTTTGGCCTCAAATCAAAGCTAAAAGATAGGAGAATCACATTCTGATCTTCAAAAGCTCAGGTTTGATTTTTTTTTTTTTTTTTTTAGTTGCTACCCTAGCGTAAGTGAAGAAGGACCTGTTCCCAATACTTTATGAATACAACAGAACAGGATAAGACCAGTATTCAGAACTGAGGTTCCTATCTGGTTCCTATTACATTGATCATCCAGTGCATCCAGCAGAACAGAATGAACAATGAGATACAGGATCACTTGGTATTTCCGTCATCTTTTCAATCTAGTAATACCAATCTCAAACTTTGAATGTCCCTGTGATACTTCACAGTTATCCAAAAAATGATAGAAATATCTTGAAAGAAAGATCTACTTTTCTTCTTTTTGTCCCAATATTTTTCCTTCTGACCTTTCTTGATAGTATTCCCGGATTAGTATAAATACAAAAACAACTCCAATACTTGAGCTGAGACCTATTTCCGTCATGGCAGATCTTCTTACTGAAAATTCTGATTCCCATTGGCTACTTAAAAGTCTTGAACCTGATTGGCTGGTTTTCATCTTTTTTTATACCTCAACAGCAACATTTTCAGCATCATCATCAGCACCATGTGCTTTCAAATTAAGTATGGCACATGTCCGGAAATAAAAACAGACGGAAATAGAGTGTGATCCTGTACAACTTGTTCTCCATTCTCCATTCTGCTAAAAACGGACAAACAGCATTCTACTAAAAAATGCTTATGGGAGAACGGGACAGAGAATGCTTTGTTTACAAAAAAACGGCTTATATTTCAGCCAAGGGAAAGGTCCCAATCCAAATGCCAAAACCAAGACACACAAAGTGCAGCCTGTTGACATCTGTGTCACTATGCTGTGTGGTTAATAGGATAGGCGAAAAAAAAAAAACTTACAGCTTTGCTATCTCTGTAGCTATTTAGCTGATTTGCGGCTGGGTCTCTTCCTGCCATTTTTATCTTCAGGATTTAACTCACTATGCTATAGCTGTAGATCACCCTGATGATTACAAAACAAACAGACAGAATTTCAGACAAAAACAGGCATCAACAAAAGTAAAGTCGAAGGACGTTTCGCTGCATAAGGTTACTAAAAATGAGGACTGGTTACTAAAGGCATATTCTCGTCGTTCCCCGAGGACTCCTCGGGGAATCAAGGGGAGCGGCGAGAATAGAGGGAGTCACTCCATGCGGATCCCGCGTACGGAAAACAACGGGAACACGGGGATGCTTCCAAAATGGATCTTGTTAAAAAAAAAAAAGTATGCAGTTGATGAAAATATGGTCTTGATGTACGTTTTTTTTTTCTTTATTCCAATTGTTTATTAACTAATTTTACATTGCATAACACAAGCAAAAATTGAATCTCCTCCGAATCTGAAAGGGAGTCCTTTCTGATGCTGTTGATGATAATTGGAGCATTCCTCGTCCGTGGGGACTCGCGAAAATACGGGGAGTGAGTCCCTGGGACAAACAAAAACGCAGAGACTCGAAAGGAGTCCTTGGGGAACGGCGATAACACGCCTTAAAAGCCATCACCGTCTTAAGCTCCAACAGTTCCCAGGGAAGCACTATGGGGATAACCAGGGACACCTCTAGCTGAATAATATTAGAAATGTCGTAGAAATATACAAAATTTAAATATTCAATCACATGTATACACCTTCCGGTCACTAGCCAACTAGTTGGCTTATGTAAGAAATTTCCTATAGGAAAAGCCGACGTTGCCGACTAGTTTGCTACGAGAAAAATTTGTATAGTATTTTTGTTTGTTTTCCAACTAGTTCACCACTGTCAGAAATTTCGTACAGGAAATCAAGCCTTGCCGACTAGTTCGCTACCATAAGAAAATTCGCATAGGAAATTCCACATTGCCAACTAGTTGGCTACAACAAGAAATCGTATAGGAGAAAACTTTCCATCCAACTAGGTCGATAATTTTCACACTCATATAGGGTCTTCAGAAAATATCCAACTAGTCAGATGAAATGAATCCGGACAGAAATTCCGGAAAACAATTTTTCGGAACAACTTTCAGTCTTAAGGGTCTCTGAGAATCTTTAACTAGTCGGACTGTGTGAACACGGATAGGAATTTCAGAAAATATCCAACTAGTCGGAACAGCTTTCAGTCTCGACAAAAATTTCGATCCCATCAGTTGGCTATGCCGCTATTTGCCACTTTATCTAATAACCAATGAACTAACAGCCATCTAAATGGATAAGCAATGTGTCTCTGTACAAATTTTCTTATTTTCTTGAATTAGTTTGATAATTCTGCATTCCTTGACGAAATTTCTTATTTTAGCCAACTAGTTGGATTCCGTATATTTATACGACAATTTGTAATGTTAATCCAACTAGAGTATGTCCGCCAACCCTCGGCCAACCACTTAAGGCGTATTCTCGCCGTTCCCCGAGGACTCCACTTGAGGAGTCCCCGCGTTTTTGTTTGTCCCGTGGACTCACTCCCCGTATTCTCGCGAGTCCCCACGGACGGGGAATGCTCCGATTATCGTCACCATCATCAAAAAGGACTCCCTTTCAAATTCGGAGGGGAATCATTTTTTGCTGTTGTAGGTGCTATGTAAAATTAATTGAAAAGAATCAGAATAAACAAAATAAAAAATAAAGTGGATCTAGACTAATTTTTTCAGCTGCATATTCATTTTTCGAACAAAATCCATTTTAAAAGCATTCCCCGTATTCTCGCTGTTTCTGTACGCGGAGTCCACGTGGAGTGACTCCCTCTATTCTCGCCGTTCCCTTCGATTCCCCGAGGAGTCCTCGGGGAACGGCGAGAATACGCCTTTATTCTCCGTTTTCTGAGTTTAGTAGGAAGATCACTACCTGAAGTCTTCTGTGAGAAGTTGATGTAAGTTAAGTTGTTTCCCTCTTGTCTGTTCTGCTGTGTGTTTAGAGTTTGGACTTTACTGTTGCTGTTGTTCTACATTCTACTCTGCTTTGTTTCTTGGACTTTGTGATTGGGCTACTAAGTTATTTAAATCATAGGATTGAAAGGTGAGAAGCTTTTCTTTGAGTCGATAAATCCTGCTTAGAATGTAGAAGAGGTACAGTATGCTTCTTGTAATAGCCTTGGGCTTGGCCACTACTTAATATTTTAGACCACCTTGATTTGTATTTCATTGTGTACCTCTATACCATCCATCTTTGTCCCTGGACAAGGAGATTTAAGGTAACTTATGATAAGTACAGGAGGGGTGTCAAACCTCAGACAAGATTTCAAAATTCGGATATCCACTATTCAGCTAAAGTAAAATTTAGTCATTTATATAATATAAGAAATGTATGTAGCTGATCATACTATACTACCAAAAGTTTGTAGCCAGTTAGTTGGCTACTCATGGTGTGCCCTATACAAACACTCTCAGTAGCCATCTAGTTGATCACACATGTCCCCCCAGAAACACTCTTAGTAGCCAACTAGTTGGCTAAACTTGTCCCCCCAGAAACACTTTCAGTAGCCACCTAGTTGGCTACACAAGTCCCCCCAGAAACACTCCCAGTAGTCAACTAGTTTGCTACACATGTCCCCCCAGAAACACTCTCAGTCAGCTCTCAGTAGCCAGTTAGTTGGCTACACATGTCCCCATACAAAATTTCTTAGAAGCAGCATATGTTGCTTCTGTGAAGTGTTTCTGGGAATATTCTTCTTCTCCAGATCGCATTGCAAAACTTTAACTTAAAAAAAAAAATTATTCCGGACGAACTACATGTCCGGATAAAAAAATTAGTGTCATATACAGATTAAGCGTCTCTTCTTACCCTTAAATATGTAATCTAATCAACGTAAAATAAAACTTTTGCTTTTCACACATTTTCCCTTTTGTCCGGGTTCCGGACGAACTAGTCGTCCGGGTAGAAAATGATTTTCACATAAGCGTTCAGCATGTCTTCTTATCCCTAAATCGAACATCTAATCAACTTCAAATAAAACTTTTGCTTTTAACAAACTTTCCGGTTTTCTCTGGATTCCGGACGAACTACTTGTCCGGCAAGAAAATGGTTTTCATCGTCGTGTTCAGCATGTCTTCTTCCCCCACAATCTACTATCACATTAGCTGTATATACATATTTTGTTTGCCCCTTAATTTGAACCCCCACCCCTAAATTAGGGCTACAGAGCCCATCTACGAACTTGACCTTACCCTTGACCCAAAGAACCCTCACACCAAGTTTCATCAAAATATCTCATTCTCTTCGAGAGTTATGGTGCTCACAGACGGATGCCAGATGGACAACTTTCGCGATGTCATAGGTATCCCTCCACTTATGTTTTGGGATCCCCCAAAAATGTCAGTTTCTGTGCTCTTGTGACCAGAACATAAGAACTAAAACATGCTCATATAATCCCCACACTCTTCCAAGCCCCATCGTTTATCTTGTCTTTTTAGTATTTATGTCGTCAGATCCTCGAAAGAAAAAATACAAATCCTTGACTTTCCTCCTGCTCATCAACGTTATCTGATGTACATTTTAGTAAGCCAATTTCTATGCTTAACAGAAGAAGAAGAACATTCCCAGAAACACTTTATAGAAGCCAAGTATGTCGCTTCTGAGAAAGTTTGTATGGGGACATGTGTAGCCAACTAACTGGCTGCTGAGAGTGTTTCTGGGGTGACATGTGTAGCCAACTAGTTGGCTACTGAGAGTGTTTCTGGGGGGACATGTGTAGCCAACTAACTGGCTACTGAGAGTGTTTCTGGGGGGACATGTGTAGCCAACTATTTGGCTACTGAGCGTGTTTCTGGGGGGACACGTGTAGCCAACTAGTTGGCTACTGAGAGTGTTTCTGGGGGGACATGTGTAGCCAACTAGTTGACTACTGAGAGTGTTTCTGGGGGGACATGTGTAGCCAACTAACTGGCTGCTGAGAGTGTTTCTGGGGGGACATGCATAGCCAATTAACTGGCTACTGAGAGTGTTTCTGGGGGACAAGTGTAGCCAACTAGTTGGATACTAAGCTTGTTTGTATTGGGCACACCAAGAGTAGCCAACTAACTGGCTACGAACTTTTATGTAGAATAGTATGATCAGCTACATACATTTCATTTATATATAAACTGATCAATCTTAAAATAGTTGAATGGTGGTGTCCCTCAAATTTCCAGAGAAGTCTTACCTTCATTCAGAATAATCTATCGGGCTTAAAAAGGAACCAACAAATATTACAAACATACTAGATTGAAGCTAATTGAATGGTTTACATATTGAATAAATAGATATTGCCCTGAAAACATCTGAATAGGTATTTTGAATCTTCATGGGGTACAATGACCAGGAACCAGCCGTGACGAAAAAACTGGCCACCATATTTCCTTAGACTTTAAAACTTACAATTATTTAGTTTTTCAACAAAGTGGATCAAAACAAACAAAAGGACTAGAAAGAAAATCTTTTCTTTTACTTGAACACCCAGCACTGTCAGACACATTGAATAAATTGCATTTTTTAAGGTGGCCGGTTTTCTGGTCTTTCATACATCAAGCTGATTTTTCGTGATAAAATCTTACATGGCAACACTGTGACAGAAAACTTTCCGTTTGTCATGATCAGCATTTAAACGCCCTTCTGCACCTGTATGATTCTTGAGAATCGAATGAGGATTGATTGACTTGTTGATTGTAAAGAGTTAGAGTAAGTTTCAAGGGCCGGTTACTGGTCACTGTACCCTACTACAAGGGGGGTATCCAACCTCAAATTTATATAACCTCCAACTTTGCCTGAAAATCTTACAAGGAAACTTCTGTACACTCCTAAACAGGTCCTAGGTTATTCAGGGTTTTCCTTCTTGACAGTCGTTAGGACTGCATTGAAGTTTCCTTTCAACCTATTTAGGCCAGGTTCAAGGCTGTATAAGTTCGAGGTTGGATACCGTTCCTGTACCATTTAGCCCAAAACTGAACTGTTCACATTTAAGTAACTGTTCAAATACAGTAAGCATACCTCTACTGTACAAATAATATAAATAAATAAGCACACCTCTACTGTAAGTTAACAGCTTCGGCTTTTTTGACAAAAATAATGAAATCAGTTCTTCTTCTGTGATTTAATATCAATTTCTTTGGTGCAGAGAAAATAAAAATCAAACTATCTGATATAGGCTACTTCCTTGTAATGCTTTATGGCTTATGACTCTTGCAGGACTCCTTTCCACTCATGGACCTCCTGATCTTCTGTACCAGTGACATTTATCATGTTTTCCTCTGGCCCTCCATCCTCATTCCACATATCTAACATGCCGAACATGCCTATATCTTAAACATACCTAAAATTTTTTTTTTTTTTTTTTTATTACAACTGCCATGCATGAATTTGGTTTAAGGATTCCAAGTATGCTTGTGGTCTCTTCTAGGTTAGGCATATAATTTTATTTTTCCAGAATCGGAATATTGTGGTTAACCCATGTTTCTATACACGAAATTCTCCCAGGTCCCCTTTTACTGCCTAACTGTAGGTCATCAGGTGTAAACTAACAATTCTTTTAAAATATCGTTGGTGGATTGTCTCCAGCTAGAGTGCAGTTCGGAATCCTCGTCCTCGGAAGTTCTCGAGTTAAGGTACTTCCAGATGTGCTAGGATGATGAAACTTGTCAGGCATATCAGGGACCCAACCAACCTAAGTTGAAAGTAGTCACTTCTGACCATTTTAGGGGAGGGGGAATCCGGAATATTGAGGTACGGTATTTATAACTTTGGGACGGGTGATCGGATCTTAATAAAACTTGATATTTGGAAAGACCTCGTGTCTTGGATTTCCCATTTCAGGTCTGGACCGGATCCAATGAATGTGGTGGTGGGGGGGGGGGGGGGTGGAGGGGGGAACCATAAATGCTGTGACACGCTTAGAGTGGAGCGGTCGGGATACTTCGTGGGAAGAACAAGCACAAGCCCTAGATACGTCGGTGATAGAACCGGACCGGATTCGGGCACTGTGGGGGGAGTTAGACGGAGGTCCAGAATTGGGGCGATCATAAGTTAAGGTACTTCCATATGTGCTAGGATGATGAAACTTGGCTTGAACACTTGAAACTTGACATCAGTTCCTGATCCAACCATCGTGGGTGGAGCGGAGGGAGGGGATCCTGAATCTTGAGGTATGTATGACTTTCGAACGGGTGATCGGATCTTAATGGAACTTGATATTTGGAAAGACCTCGCGTCTCAAATGTCCCATTTCAAGTCCGTACCGGATCCGATGAATGGAGAGGGGGGGGGTTGGAGGGGACAACCGGAAATCTTGTGACACGCTTACGAGTGGAGCGATCGGGATGAAACTTGGTGGGAAGAACAAGCGGGGTCCCTCAGGGTACAGTGCTAGGTCCATGGTGTTTGCTCCTAATGATTAACGATATAGCTGGCGTACTAGAGGAAAGATGGAAATACGTTGATGACCTTTTTCTGGTTGAAGTGGTATCTAAGTTGGATAAGAGTTCTGCTTTAAATTGCTTACGTCAAATATCTTCGGAGGCTAACGAAGTTAATATGATTGTAAACAAGGAGAAGTCAGCAATCCTTCCTATTTCTTTTTTAAAATCACCGCCCCAGTGTGAACCTCTGATTCCCAAAGAACTCCTTTGCAACTCAATGACTCTCCTAGGCGTGGTCATCTCTTCTGATCTCTCTTGGCATGAAAACACAAAATCAATTTTAAAGAAAACAAATGCAAGTATTTCAATGCTTAAAACATTGAAAAAATTTGGAGTGCCGAAAGAAAAACTCAAACTTATCTATTGCATGTTCATTCGGTCAATAACAGAATACGCCTGTCCCGTTTGGCACTTCGGACTTACAAAAGAAGAAGAAGATCAGATCGAGAGAGTTCAGAAGAGATGTCTTCAGATAATTTATGGTGGACCCAAGCTTCCATATTCTTACTACCTGAAAGAATTTAATCTTCAAACTTTGGCTAAAAGAAGGCAAAACCTTTCCCTAAGTTTTGGTCAAAAGCTTCTAAAACATCCTCTCCACAGCCGTCTTTTGCCTCCTCCATATGCTCCCGAACGAATACGCCTCCCGAGAGAAGCGGCTGTGAAGGTTCCAAAGTTGACACCTGTTTTTGCTAAAACAGACCGCTATCAAAAGAGCTTTGTGCCTAGTTTTGTGGCCCTTTTTAACTAAACTTGACTTAAAGTGTGTCTTCCTTTTGTTGATTGTGTAATGTGTTTATTTGCTAACAATGTACCTGACGAAAAAATATCGAATTCGGCAGTTTGCTATGATAAGCCATATTTTCGAACTAAAGTTTTATTCTCATTCTTCTTCTTCTACAAGCCTTAGTTAGAAGTATCATTGATAGATTCGGACTGGATTCGGGCACTGTGGGGGGAGTTGGATGAGGTCCGGAATTCTGGTGATCGCGAGTTAAGCTCGCGGTGTGCTAGGGTGTGCCAGGTGTGCTAGGGCGATGAAACTTGGCTTGAGCATTCCAGACTTGACAAGAAAATTGTCAGTTTCCCGATCCAACCATCCCTTAAAGTACTCATCTTAACTGTAAAGCAAAAACAATCTTTTGAGCTATCCCCATGATCACTTTTGCCTCAAGCGTTTTGTTTAGAAATTAATTTCTAGCTCCCTTAAAGTGCACATCTTAAACGCGAAGTAAAAATTGAACCTTTGATCAGACAATAGATTTCATGATCTCCGAGGGCCCATGATCTTTGTGCCGCAAGGGTTTTGCTTAAAAATGAATTTTTAAGCACTCTTACAGTGCGCATCTTAACCGGAAAGTAAAAAAAAATTAGTTTTACCAGACAAAATAGGCTATGTTCATGATCGTCATGGGCCCATAACCATTTTTGCCTCAAGGGTTTTGCTTACAAGTGCATTTCTTAAAGTACAAACAATACTTTTGAGCTAAATATACATTATCGTGATCTTGATGAGCCTGTCGTCATTTTTGCTTCAAGGATTTTGATTGCAGATGAATTTCTAGCGTCCTTAAAGTGCGCATCATCACAGCCAATTTAAAAATAAAATACGTTTTACCAAACGATATAGATGTAAAAAGCGAACTTTGCAACTGAAAAAATTAATGAAATATCCCCAAAATTGAAATATTCGGAGGCCTCTCGAAAATTGCGAATATTGCACAAAAATTGATAGGCTATATTTAGCAAAATGAAAAGTAGAGACAAAATGAAAAATATGACGAAAGTTCGCAGTTTTCGCAAGAAATGCAATTTTTGGGAGATTTGTGCCTCCCAGACTACTCAGTCATATCGGGAGGGAGCGAAGTCTTAGTCAAGGCTTGCATCTAGAGTTAATTAGAGCATGATTTCGAGACGATGGATACACACGATAAAAAAAGAAAGGGGCATTATTTGTGATTGGAGATTATATTTCATTTGATTAGTAGGTTGGGAAAAACGTGATCGGCATAGACCGCTGCTTCATATCTGAAGCCGGAAATTTAGATTCTTCTACTGATTGATTTGATAAACGTTGGCGTTGAATTAGAAATAACTTATCCATAATAACCAGAAACAGTAAGCTTAGCAGGCCTAATCAGAAGGGTTAATTACTTGTGAAACCTGTGTACATCAGGTGTCAATCAGGTATACTTACTAACTTTGAAGAACCAGTATCTCGGTCTGCCCCGTCACTGGGTGCTGGAGCTCTGTTGAGGGTATTCACGTGAACCATGTGACTTTATGTTACGTCTTTTTTTTCCACTGTCCACTATAATAATCAACAAGGTAATGAACAAGACCAAAGGTTTCGATGGGATCCCAAAAATTTTATTTGATCCAGACAATCGGGTCTTGTAGATACTCGGTTTTCGACAGACTTCTTAAACGTTTTTACTTTTAAAATTTAGAAACAGATTAAGGCCAATGGTAATCATCGGAGAAGATCAAGTTCAGATATGGATTCAGCATTTGTGTTTACCCTATAGCCTACGTCGTATCTACTTCGACGAAAAAACTTCCTTCCTGACGTCTGCCATATTTCCAGTATCGGCCGGATTCCGGACAAACAACTTGTCTGGCAAAAAACTAAAGCTCCAAAACGAATTCAGCATGTCGCCTTACCTTACCATTGCACCTCTAATCAACTTCAGATAAAACTTCTACTTGTAACAAATTATCCGGTTTCAGCCTGGCTGCGATCGATCTATACGTCCGGTGAGAAGATACGTGTTCAGCATGTCTTCTTATCCGCAAATCGAACATCTTATCAAATACGAATAAAACTTTTACTTAAATCAAATTGGGTGAACTACTTGTCCGGCTAGAAATTAATTTTCAT
This sequence comes from Branchinecta sandiegonensis, assembly GCA_030848855.1. Taxonomy (NCBI): domain Eukaryota; kingdom Metazoa; phylum Arthropoda; class Branchiopoda; order Anostraca; family Branchinectidae; genus Branchinecta; species Branchinecta sandiegonensis. The sequence goes on along the minus strand of JAUPMV010000001.1, from coordinate 24,109,191 downwards.
AATCGGATTCAGCATGTCTCATTACCCATAAATCGACTATTTGATTAGCTTTTAAAAAATATTCCCCCCCCCCTAATTTCACCCCCCCCCCCCCCCACCCGTAAATATAGGACTACAGAACCCATCTTCGAACTTGACTGTACTTTGACCCACAGAGTCCATGCCAAGTTTGAATCTAAACAACCCCTTCGAGAGTTATCGTGCTAGCAGACGGACAACTTTTACGAAGTCATAGGTACTTATTCCACTTACGTTTTGAGATCCTAAAAAGGAAAACATTCATACGCGAAACATTGGACCGGTCTCGATTTCAATGAAAGAGACTTCTTACTAGGTCTATTCGATATTCTTAATGGTGGACTCCGGGACCCGAAACTCACTCGTTTAGGGACTTGGCAACATCTTCAGCTTACGAAATTCCATGTTAAAAAACCTCTCGGCGTTGACAAACGCTTGAAAATCACTAAAAGCCGCTAGTCCCTTAAGCTTGATTGGTAAATTAATTCAAGACATCGCTCAGATATCTATGTTTTGTCACTGAAAATAACATTATTTAATTTCTTATTCTTACGAATTGCAAATATTACTTCCAGTCAAGCTAGAGTGGTGGATCAAAATATTGAGATTTTAGAGCATGTTCCATCCTACTTACCGTACTTACCACGCATGACGTCACGAATTCTGCCTTTTGTCGTCAAGGCTGGAACGATTTTTCTATTTTCCAGCGGAACATCATGCCACGGGTGAATCCGACCAATCACGTGACAGAGATTCGTGGTTACTACGCTTACCACGCTCCCGAGCGTGGTAAGCAAATAGTTACTGTTAGTTACTATTTCGAGAAGGCTGGAACGGTCAGCGTAGTAACTTTTCGTGAGGTTGGAACGGATTTAGTAACTAATAGTTACTATTGGTACGAGGGTGGAACACGCGCTTAGTTGTAGCAAGCCTGGAAATGTTCCTACTTGTTGGAACATTTCTGGTCAGTGATACGGGGCGAGAGAATTGGAGAAAAAGCATAATCTTGAGCGAGTCCCTCAGTTGCCGTCTGACACAGCAAAATTTGTAGAAACAACACACACAAGCTCAGAATCTTATTTTTCAGCTTTATTTTTAACTTTTCACAATTTTTCAGCGAATATTCGCGATTTTCGCAAGATAAAATTGAGGTATTGAAATTTTACATCTATACCCAACGATACATTCTCGTGATTTCCAAGGGCCCATGTTCATTTTTTTCTCAAGGGTTTTGCTTACAAGTGATGACAGCAACCCCACGAATTGGCAAATTGCTACTTTCATCCTCTGACCCAGCCTTGATAGTGCCATATGAGCTTAGAGCTCTTGTTTCGACTCATATCAGGTTTATATATTCTAGGTATTCTGATAAGAAATCGAGCAGATGATGAAGCAAGCAACAGTGAAACAGCTAGACTGTTGGTGCCCATTTCTTTTCAAAGAACCCTTTTATATCATTAATAAATATTAAGAATAGCCTAGGAGAGGGCCCTTCCTTGTTTGACCCCCTACACCACTGGATTGGACGAGGTAGTCCACTTTGAAATATGTTTACTATTGCTTTACATCCTCTATACATTTCAGAAATTAATTTTCAAATTTTCTTTGTAGCCTGATTCTAATTTATGCACAGTTCATTCCATCCACTTTATTGAATGCCTTTTCAAAGTCTATAAATGCAACATGAAGTTTTGCCTTGTCCTTATTTCTCAGTTTAAGTCTTAAAGGACCTGTCTTACCTATAATACTAACGGACCTACTTCCATAATCACTCCATATATTTCTAAACCCGGAGACCCCAATTTCGTACGGTACGGTACGTTCTAACCCCTCTAACAAAAATACGCTGATTTTCTCACTTGCCGTATTTTGCTATCTTCGATGTGTATCACGCTGTCGACGGTTGTCTGCGACACGTTTTCCCATCAGAAAAAACGGTTATGTAAATTTTTTCCCTGTTTTTCAGGTTGTCTCGAAAAAGGCTTAAAACAACCAAAACCGTGGGTTATTTGTTGAAAGCACAGCCTAGTTTTAAAGTATCCAAATATTTTAAAATACGGTACTGTAAGTTGAAGAGTAAATAGTGCGAGGGGTCCTTTAAGTACAAATGCCTGATCTGTTCCATCATACCCTTCCTGGGAAACTTCTTGTTCTTTTTTCACCGCATCATTACTTTACAGCCATTTTGCCAGTTTGCCAGTTTGCTATCCAAAATCTTTTCCCTAACTATACGCCAGTTTGCTATCCAAAATCTGTTCCCTAACTATACGCTTTCTTAAAGCACACTCACACTTTTTACTGTTTATGTTCCAATATACAGGACCAGTTAAATACTGCAGAACTAGGCTCGGCTTTTAACAAATTATACATGGCTTTATCTGTTGGCCTATAAGCTTTTTTCTAGGCCTTTTGACTTCTAGCAAGAACACAGCAAAATTCAGATAACCGGCTTTACGCGTCAGTAGTGCGATCCCCGGATACTAGTCGGAACATGATGCATGGGAAATAGTGAAATGCGGCAAGTGTGAAAATCAATCAGATGTCCTTGGGGGGGTTAGGGAGGTTAGAATGTAACATATGTAATTCGGGTCTCCGGGCTTGAGAATTAATAGATGAAGAAGTACTTGCATTGGCATTGTAGGTACAATGGGACCTTCAAAGATTGTAATCAGTAGAGATATTTTCCAAGCAGTGAGCCAATCTGCCAGTCGTATTAACTAGAAATCAGAACAGGCCAGTTCAAGCATAAGCTTTTCTCATTTATGTTAATTTCTCTTTGACGCCCTGCACATTTCAAGCTCTTCTTTTTCCCTCTTCACGGATTGAAGCATAATCTCCAGACTAGCTTTCGCCATGCTGCATTCCATGTCAAAGAATGGTTTGCTTTCTTTATTTAGCTTTAGTATTGTTTCTGTAAATTCATGGGTTAGTTCATTCATACTCTCTACATATATACAACAGTGAGCATAACAAATCGTCAACGAATAATCGGCATGGTGTCTAGATTTCAACTTTTAAGTAGTTAATTATTGAGAATACATGAAATTTCTTTTTTCTTTTTAATGTTCTTTCTTGCTCTTAATTTGTCACTGTGTAGGTAGGAATATGTGATCCCTGAAATCTTATCTCGTCCTGTCGATGACCCACAACATAGGGTGGGCTTGTATGCAGCAAAAGCCTCTTATTTGATTATGGTATCAAAGTCTCACGTTATAATGGCATGTCTAACGTTGACTTTTTAGCAAGAACTTGTGATAATACTTGTAATACCTGTTTTAGTGTAGTTTTAATATCTTGTAATATTATGAATTAAATAAATCGATTGATTGATTGAATAAAATCAAATAAAATCAAAGTCTGTGTATGGAGCTTAACCACCGCCCCTTCTCTTTTAGGTAACCATGTCAAACTCCTTGACCTCCCTGACAGCACAGTATACAGATTCGGAAGGGGAAGAAGACCGACCTGAAGCTGAAGATATGAGTTTAGGCACCCAGTCCTCACGGTCGACCCCTCCACAGTCTTCAAACTTCAACAGTCCCCAGTTAAGCAGGGATGGATCGAGACCGAAAATATCCCACTACGACCTTTCAGAAGGAGACGAACCAACCTCTGAAAGCGATGAAGATGAAGGTCTTGAGATGCACAAACCCCTCGCTGAAGCACCCATTGACGAGGGACCTAAGCGTGAAACAGAGGCGGATAAGTGGTTGCCGAAAGAAGTTACGAAACCGTGCTCTAAGGAATTGCAGGATACGATCAGCCGAATGTACCAACGAAAAATCCACACAGGCTATGACCACAATGCCCAAATCCAGAACTTAAAGTCGTTCAGGAATCCTAGTATTTACGAACGCCTCGTTCATTTCTTCGACATTAACGAGCTGGGCACAAACTACCCCCCTGAACTGTACGACCCACACATGTGGGGGAAAGGATCTTTCTATGAGGAACTATCACGAGCGCAGAAAGAGGAAATGGAGAAGCGGGAGAGAGAAAGAAAAGAGAAAGTGGCGAAAGTGCAAAAGGAATTGAGCAGCACGTCTGCCATAAAGCGAGCAGCTTCTCCCCCACCAGCAGACGACAAAAGAAGATCTAAATGGGACCAAGTGGGGCCATCTGTTGTTAGCTCCGCGTCTGGGACGAAGACTGCAATCTCTGCCTTTGGGTCGCTTAAGAAATCGAAATCGTAGGGCGTTGATTTCAGCATTAAAGGACTAAAAGATGTGAAGGCCTTGCAGCTTGGGTGACGAGAACTTAAGAACACTAAAGTAGCAGTTAGCCTCGAACTTTCACCCCTGACTGATTGAATTACTTGATAAGTGGAGAGGCCTTAGTTGTACTACATCTTGGTGAGTGTTTTTAAGCGTATTTACATTTTATTAAACTGATATTTGCTAAAGGTATGAATCGATGGTAGTGGCGTAAAAGAAAGTTCCCCCTCTCTCAGCTCACAGTGCTTTTCTGGCCAAAACCAAACTTTAATCGGGAATGTTCAGGCAATAACTGAATGCTTCATCAGTGCCGTCGACAGTCTTTGCAAGATTATTGCTTTTAGAAGGAAGTTGTATTGTTTCCAAGGTCAGCGTGTTGACTTGGATGCCAAGTTCAGTACCACATAATGATTACCACACTTTCAGAAGTTTGGTAACAGATGAAACATGTTTGCGCATCCTTGTGTTAAATGTTATGGGGAAATGTCTGTTATTTTAAATGTTACCTTTTCGCAAAATGTAACACTTAGAGGTCATAACTTACCGAAACGTAGTCTAACACTTGATAAGGTCGTTAAAGATTATCGTAATGTGTTAAGCATGAAATGTTACCTGTTATCAAATTTCTGGCAGTGTAGGCTAGCTTTTAACCTCGCTTGATTGCAGTTAATGCGCACCCTTTCATGTAATGGTAGTTGGCTAGCTGTGTGACCTAGGTATCAAAATCTTCAAAATCCTGTGGAACAGAAGAATCTCGCACCCCAACAGCAAATATCACATCGCCTGTTCCTCACTTTTGAAGTTTAACCGAAAAAGCCTGTGATCCGAGTATTTACTTAAGTAGGCTAGAAAACCCCATAGAAATGTTTTACTTCGTTTGTCTGTTCTCCACAGATAATCGACTGATTCGAATGAATATATTCTTCCGGATTTGTGGCACCTCTATGTGCTTGTCCCTCAACGCTTGAAATGTTCACCAACTACAATTGTAAGCCGTTGCCGGAAAATAAAATAAAAATGTCAGATTCCTGGCAAGACGTCACTTTCTACTTTCGACAGGCGTCACTTTTCCGAGATTAGCATCTTTAACCCTGGAAATTTAGGCCTTTGAAATTCAAATTCTCCTTGTCTGGGTGGTTTATGGTTGTTCACAAAATAAATCCCTAAAAAAAATACAAAATCCCGTAGGCGAGTCAAAATATTTATCTTTTTCTTTGTCATATTTTATAAACTGCTGGCCCGACAAGAAAAGTTTATTCAAACGCGGAGAATTTGGATTTCAGCAAAAGCGTGCATTTCATGAAGCGAAGCTGAGGGAGTGCTCTGTTCTAGATTGGAAGGTCAGTTCGGAAGAAAGCCCGCTGCGTATGACCCCAACATGAGTTGTTCTTCGGAAATTCTTTACAGTTGTAGTTGCTAAATGTTTCAAGCATAGAGGTACGACAAATCACAAAGAAAAAGTTCATTCGGTGAAATCCCATCATATCAATAGCGGAGCAACGAAGTAGCCTAACGTATTTTCAGCGGGTCTACGAACCTATTTAAGTGAAGATGATGGGTAACTATAGTGTCGCATCTCAGGCCTACTCGGCTAAGCTTTAAGCAGTTGTTCATCTACCACTAGTCGAGCGTCGACTGCGGTCATCATTAGTGGTGTCCACGGGCTGTAACAGGTTGTGACATATTTAGCAAGAAACGGGTCTTTTGACACATTTGCCAAACCGGTGACAGTTCGCGTCCAACGGAAGACCGATCACAGATGCGTTCACCGACTGGAAGAATTTCCTTTCCACCCTCTCTCCTTCTAAGAATATTTGTCTTACGAGCGAAATCTGGAGTGAATGCGTTGTGAGTTTCGGATTCAGTCTAAATTGTTGGTGAGAGAAGTATAAGCTGAAAAAGGTAGACTCTGGTGAGTTAGAAAGGTAGAGTTGGAACATCTTGGTTATAGATTCGATTTTAAGGACGGGCTCAAAATACTCCTGTTTGCATCTAAATGTTGGCTACCCTCAATTTCGTGATATGTGAACTTATCCTTCCACCAGAGTGTTAAACGATGTCAAAACTGAGGGTGATAGTGGACTAGGTTTTACGTTAACATATAAATAGTTTTATTTAACACGAAGACGACTCATAGCCCAAAGCCCTAAGCTAAGGAAAGGACGAGCTAATATACTCTGAACTCCACAAGTCAAGTTTCAACTGACGTGGACTTGGATTTAGCCGGATAAGATATAGTAAGGAGCAACTGACGTAGTTTAGGAGTTAGCAATATTCAACCGACGTGGACTTAAGTTTAGCAGGATGTGATGTAGCCTAGCGCTGAATCTTCACTTGTGCAATTAAATTCTAGGAAGTACCAGAGGATCATGTTCACTTCGCTATGTACATATAATTACAGTAGAGGTATGCTTATGTCAACAGTTACTTTAATGTGAACAGTGCAGTTTTGGGCTAAATGGTAAAATGGAGATCCAAGATATCCACACAGGTGTTTTCAGATGCCCCTAATTACCTACTTTGGCTGACTGGTAGTTAGCTTTAGACACAGCAAGTGCATGAAAAAGTCCACTGTCAACAAACGTTCACATAAGCATACCTCTACTGTAGTTAAGCGCTTGACATAGAGACCGATACAATACTATGCTTCGAAAACAGGCCATACTCATTTCACTGCCCACTACGCTTGCGGCATTCAAAGCGAGACAAACTTGCGGGTTCATAAATTTCTAGCTAAGGTGCGGTCTGTAAACATCGAGGAAACAGGGGAGGTTGTATCTTTTTTTGCTGTGCTCGAAATATTAAGCTATTGGAGCCAACGGTGGTGCAAGACTGATTGAGTTTCAGTTGGGACGATCTTTATTGCTAGTGGTGCTAGTGTTGCTGCTATTCCAGTGTGTCACTTTTTTATGGCACTTGCCCTTCGGCCAAGGGTCATATAGCAATCGCAGTTTCTGTCCGTCCCTCGGTCGGTCGGTCCGGGTTTTGCTAGTTTCAGCACTTCCGCATAAGGTAGGACGATGAAACTTGGCAGGCATATCAGAGACCCGAAATGATTAACTTGGAAACAGTCGTTTCCCCCATCCGACCTTCGTGGGGGGAGTGGAGGGAGGGGGAATCCAGAATCTTGAGGTATTTATAACTTTTGAACGGGTGATCGGATCTTGATAAAAATTGATATTTGGAAAGGCCTCTTGTCCAGGGTGATCCACTTTAAATCCGAACCGGCGACTTCGGGGGGAGTTGGAGGGGGGAAGGGGAAATCTTGGGAAACGCTTAGAGTGGAGGGATCTGGATGGAACTTGGTGGGGAGAACAGGCACAAGTCCTAGTTACTTCACTGACATAACTATTAATAAATAAATAACCGGACCGGATTCGGGCACTAGGGGGAGTTGGGGGGGGGGGTCTGATCATCCAGCGAGTTCGGTACTTTCCGATGTAGTTGGATGATGAAACTCGGCAGGAATATAAAGGATCCGAATAGACCGACTTAAGAATAGTCCCTTCAGCCCAAGCTGACTGCTTGAGCCTGAAGAGGACCCTTGCCAAGAATGGCCGAAATATAGCTCGAATAAAATGTAGCTGACTTTTCCGTTTTGCACCGTCAAATTAAGAATAGTCGTTTGCACGAACCGAACATCGTGGGAGGAGTGGATGGATGGGGAATCCGGAATCTAGTGGCATTTCTAACTTTTAAACGGGCGATTAGATTTGAATGAAACTTGGCAAGTGGAAAGAGCTATTGTCTCAGATGTTTCATGAATGCATCCGATACTTGGGGGGGGGGGGGCGGAATTGGAAGGGGGCGCCGAAACTTTTGTGAAACGCTTAGCGTCGAGGGATCGGGATAGAATTTCGTGGGAAGAACAAGCATAAGCATTAGATACATTCTTGACAGAACCAGATCATGTCGTGTGGCTCTTTGAGGGGAGTTGGAGGGGTTTCCCGGAATTCCGGTGGTCGCGAGTTAGGATACTTCCAGATGTGCTAAGCACGATAAAACTTGTCAAGCATATTTGTAACCCAACCAAGTAGACTTAAGGACTCGACACAATGCCCTAGGAAGACTTCCGACCCATTTTTCGGAGACTTGAGGGAGGGGGAATCCGGAATTTACTGAATCTGTCCGAACACCATGCGGCCATGGTTGGGGGAGCTGGGAGGGGGGGGGGGGGCGGAAACTTTGTGACATACACAAAGCCCGAACGGATGGGCAGAAAGGGATGCAAGTTGGACAGTACCAACTTTTATGCGGCCTAGATTTGTCATTTGGCGTCCGAACCGGATCCGACCAAGGTAGGAGGAGGATGAATTGGCAACCGAAAATGTATAAATATGCTCCGGTTCGAATTAAACTTGATGGACTGGAAGAGGAGATGTTAGAGATGCGAAGTTTATGTGTCCAAGTCGTGTTCGGGGAGTCCCGGAAATGTTGTGGCACGCTAGGGGTTTGGCTTGGATAGGGGTTAAAGAGTGGAGTGATTTGAATCAAACTTGGAAAGTAGAGAGATCGCATGCCTTAGATGACAGATTTTAGGGTCCGGACCGGATCCGAGCAAGGTGGGGAGGGGTGCCGGAATTTCCGAAAAAATGCTCAGATTTACTTTCTCGTTTCTCACACCACCTACTCGTATCAAGTGCCATATGAGCTTGTAGCTCTTGTTCAAGCCTTGGCGCTACTGCCTAGTGTTATTTTGCTCTGAGCACACCTCGCACTATTTACTATTAATGTTCCAAGATTCGAAACTATATGGATACTGTGAAACTAGGCGCTGCTTTAGTAAGTTATCGACGACTTTGGCTATTTTATGCCTTTTACCAGGCCAAATGGCTTCTAGCAAAAATTCGGCAAAATTGAGACTACCAGTTTTACGCACCAGTAGCATAATACGCGAAGACCCGTTGGGAGCATAATGCGCATGGAAAACAGTGAATCGTGGTCAGTGCAAAGATTAGTGAGGGGGTACAGAATGTAACGTATACAATTCAGATCTCCAGGTCAAGAATAAATAAATGCAATTATGGAAGTAGGTTGCATTGTCATTATAGGTACAACGGGTCGTATTGACAGTTTTTGGTCCAGTTTGCTACGTCATGGCGCAGACTTTAGTCTCAGACCAGCCGGAAGACCAACCCAAGCGGTACAGGCTGCAAAATAATAAAAGACTCAGACTACGCTAGGGAATGGGCTGATTTAGCGCTGATTTAAATCTGAAAAACATTAAACTCTTCAGTTTACTTTCCCGCGCAGATATGCGTAATTTAGTGAATGATCTAATCCTGGATCTTATCTCAGACAAAGTAAATCGGCATTGAGTGGAAGTGTTTTGGCAGTGAATAGCCCCAAAAAAACATAGATAGAATCTGTAAGCAATTCTTCTGTAAGTATCCTATATAGTAGTCTATATCTGCGTTCATTAACGGCAGAGTACTCGCTCACTATTCGACTCTACATTTTATTTATTTATTTATTGTTACGTTTGGCGTTAAGCCGCTTTTACATTGACGCGTCGTTGCGATGCCTTGCGTATGCATTTGTCTTGTGTTGCGAACAGGTTGCGTAGCGTATCTTTCACACCTGCGCGAGAAGCTTTCACGATGGATGCGAATTTACGTTTCCTTTCTCGTTTTTTTTTTATGAATTGTCGTTTCTTTCATCATTGGTAAGTTTTTCTTCATCATTAGTAGGTTTGTCTACAAAAACTTCCATGTTTTCCACGCGTCGTGCAACGCAAGAATAGAATTCTTTATTCTTGCATTGAATTTTATTTGTCTGCGTAAGCTCTGCGTTGCGTCGCCGCAAGCGTGACGCAGAGGTGTGCGTAGCTCAGTTTGAAAGGCTCAACGCGTCCGTGTGAAAGCGGCTTTAAGCTTTAGCTTTTTTTAGGAGTTTCTGGATTCACTGGTGACTGCTCACATTCCTAAACTTTCTGGCGAGATGTAATTTGCCACCGAGTTGGCTCCAGAAAGTTGTATTATTTTAAAGTTTTAGTGCAGTATCCATTGAATGAACGGAAAAAATTTTGATAGAAGGAACTGCCATTTAAATTAAGATACAACAAAACAGTAAATATAGAATGGGAAATTATCGACTATCCTCGCAGCAAGGAGGGACTGCCAGTGGCAGCCTGCCACACTGCCATATTTAGGCATATACGCTGTCTTTTATGCTTAAAGCGCTTTAACCGGCTTCCGGTTTTCACTGAATTTTAGGAGTTCGCGACTCTAACTACAATAGGTGCAAGTCGAAACTTGGTGTTTGTCTAAGCCTGGAATTCGGTCCTGCCGTTTGGGGCAGAAGACAAAAAAAAATTACGAAAGAACAAGTTAAGCTATCCCACAGGCTACCGTACAGCGTACAGGCAGATCCAGTAAGGTAGAACAAACAATATTTGACAGTGCAGAACGGATACGTCAGCTGAATTTTATTAGAGCTGTTTTTCGGCCCTTCTTGGCAAGGGTTCTCTTCAGGCTCAAGCCGCTCAAGCTGGTAATATGAACTTGGAGAAGTAATGTTTGTACAACAAGTTACAAGCCGAAATGTCTAATCAAATTCAGCTAACGTATCCGTTTTGCACTGTCAAATATGATTCGCAGTCACCTTGGGCTGAAGGAATATTCAAACATAATATCTTTGCCTGGAATCCCAACAAAGTTGTTTTTTCTAGATAAATCATGAAGGATACATCTTTAGTTCAGTTTACGAACTGTCGGTTAATTCAGAACCACAAATTAGTCGAAGAGGACCTCTGGGTTCAAAATGGGAGAGTCGTTGACGCCGAAAAGATGTTCTTCAATAACAAAAGAGCTGCTGTGGTGAGGGTGGATTGTAGGGGTAAAATTTTAGCCCCGGGATTCATAGACCTGGAGTTGAATGGGGGATGGGGCCTGGATTTTTCGGAATTTCGTGGAGACATAGTAGAGAAGATCGCTGTAGTTAGAAAGAAGGTTCTGGAGGCTGGAGTGACGTCATTCTGTCCAGCGATGATATCGTCAGCACCGGAAGTGTATAAACAGGTGAGCGATTTCTGCTTGTTATTCTTGTATCATATACAAGGAAGAACAAACAAGAAAGAACGGACAGATTATCTACACTGTAAAAAGTTTCTCCGAGTAAGGATTAAAGTTAACTTGCTACTGGGATTAATCTCATCTCTACTGAGATAAGATGAATCCGAATTGGAGATAAGATTATCTTTTTAGAGACAAGATTAATCTCAGTAGCAAAAACTGCAAGATTTTTTTTTAACAATGTACTGGAATTTTAGCGGTCAAAATGGAGCGCACGACAGGAACTCCTTTCAAGATTTTAAAACGTTGCGATAACAAAGTCACGAGCAAGGAGAGAAATTGCGAACCTGACATCTTCAGTGAAACCACAGGTTGCTTCTTCTAGATTTTCGTGTCATCTCGGGATTTCTCTGCGGGGATGTCTCGCACTTCATTAAAGGACACCTCGCACTCAGTGTTTCTATTGATCTCTCTGTTCCCAGTATTGTAGAATAGTTGAATACTTTATAACCAGGCTCTGCTGTCAGAAAATTACCCACGGCTTTGGATGTTTTAAGCCTCTCTTTAGGCCCATTGACTTTTAGCAGAAACAAGAAAACATTTACATAACCGACTTTTCTGACGAGCAACCTTCTCGCAAACAGTCATCGGAACAGCCCCCCCCCCCCCAATGTTGTCCGCAAGTCGGTAAAAAATAGCCGAGTCTGCGCAAAGCGCCGCGAATTTTCGTAAAAAGTTGATTTTTTCATGGAAACCGTCGATTTTTCTTCAAAACAGTCGACTTTTCGTAAAAATAGTCTATTTTCTCTTACAGTCGGTTTTTCCTAAAATCAGTCGATTTTTCGTCAAAACAGTCGTTTTTTTTGCAAAGCAGTCGGTAAAAATGACCAGCCACTCGGTAAAAACCTTGCCCCCCCCCCCCCCCCCCCCCCAAAAAAAAAAGGGTTTTGGCTTGTAACGCCTCTGTTCCGGATATATAAGAATTGAACGACTGGGTCTTGAAACCAAACAAATATGCAAGAGTCTCAAGCTAATGAGAAAATGGCGGTTTCGGTCAGAAAACAAACCAAGATTTTTTTTCAAGATGGCTTCCTAATCTGCCCCACCAGAAGCTGGAGGGGAAGGGCTGACGCTACTTTGAGGTTCATCAAAGGGAAACCACATCGCCAAGAGCCCTTCCTGAGACTGAGTAGTCTAAATATGTTGACGTCAAAAATCGCTCTTTTACTTCACTGCCAATCCGTGCACCATACGATTTTTCTCATTTTAGGTTTTACCCAAAATCAAGCCCGTGGCAGGTGGAAAAGATGGCGCCACCGTTCTGGGAGTGCATCTAGAAGGACCGTTCCTGAACGAACTCAAGAAAGGAGCCCACAATCCGTCAAACCTCGTCGCACCCCTAAATAATGTATGTTTAAAGTAACCCTAGAGAGAGAAGTTTATTCGTAAAAGGTATCCATCACAGCACAGCTTGTTCTCCGAATCTGAAAGGACCCGTCGAACTATTTACTCTTCTACTTACATATTTTAAAATATTGGAATAATTTAGAACTCGGCTGTGCTTTCAGCAAATAACCCACGGTTTTGGCAAACAGGGAAACAATTTACATAACCGATTTTTCTGATGGAAAACTTCTCGCAGACAACCGTCGACAGTGTGATGCATATCGAAGGGCTTACCGTCAAAACGTCCCCATGACAGAACGTCCCCGGCGACAAGTCCCCGTGACAAAACGTTCCCGTGACAAAACGTCCCCACGGCAAAATAGGAACCCGCTTCTAAATTATAGTATTTGGCGAAATTAAGAAGTCCTTGATTTTCTTTTTAGGATATTGAAGAAACATATGGAAGCCTAGATAATATTTCGATTGTTACGCTCGCACCGGAGTTAGATGGCGCGATCGATGCAGTTCGACTTCTAACGGACAGAGGGATCATAGTCTCTCTAGGTAAGTGAGACCTATTCCATTTCCTTGCAATGAAACAAATACAGAGTCACCTTTGGTCCCGAAGAGAAATCAGCGTAAAAACTAAGGTCTGCATATACAAAACGGCTGTCCGATCAGTCCTATTCTGTGGTGCTGAATCCGGGTCCATAAATTCAGCACAGGAGCGAGTATTGAAACTTTCGACCACCGATGCTTCTGTTACATCCTCAGAGTGAGATTTGCAGACAGAGTATCAAACACTGAAGTCCGCCGTCGCTGTACAAATATAGAAAGAGCCACAGCCGTCATCAAACCACTTCGCCAACGTTGGCTTGGTCCCGTCCTCCGGCGCCCACATGACCGCCTAGTCCAACAAGTTCTCCTAGCAGAACCCCGTCCCTCCTGGCGAAGGAGACCGGGAGGTCAGCTCAAGAATGGGTGGAAGACCGTCAAAAAGGACCTTTAGCCTGTAGGTGGTTTCCGCTGCTTCGGCAGAAGATGGGATGGCTAGTTTCGCCGATAGATTTCTGCTGGCTAGATTCCGCCCTGGAGCAGGGCAAGGTATTTACCGACTGGTTTTGCAGATAAAAACGACTCTTATCGAGAAAAAACGACTGTGTTGACGAAAAGTGCTGATTTTAAGAAAAACTAGACCTACGTTGCCTGGGCAACGTGAAGTGTTGCGAGAGCAACACTTTGGTTTTGTTTCTTTGCTGTCGGTTAAATGCTGAAGTTGTCAACTTATCAAAGCTTACAAAACGGTATGTTCTAAGAAGAACACAATCAGTAATCACATGATCAAAGGCTATTCCTCAGCGTTGTAAAAACAACAACAAAAGAACATCGGAAGAACGGACTAAACTGACTTTGCAGTCAGTTGAACTTTATCGTTTTCAATCGTAGACATCGTGACGGATGAAAACTTGGGACAATGTCTTATATAATCTAGTTGGTTTCATAAAGCTATGCGTAACTTTTCAGGATTAAAATACCATAGATGACACTATAAATTATTACGAAACTACCTCATTGTTTTAAATTATGTTTGTACCCGTTGCGTAAATAGTTAATCCTAGTTTACAGCGGTAGACCATCGATACAAACTTTCTTACCGTTAGATTTATAGAAATCGAATACGATGTGCACCAATTTGCACAAATTTCTAGCCGCTCGTGAACCGATTCGTACTTACAAGTCCCTCTCCCATGATAGACATCAAGTTCACCGAAAACAAATAGTGGGTAGGCTACACCAGCTAGCAAAAGTTGCAAACCCCTCATCGCTGAAGATGATAACAGGTGATTATTACTTACAAGTCCCTTTCCTATCTTACAATTGGGAGCCAAATTGTTCTTACCATCGAATACACCAGAAACAAATAATAGGTACACCAACTAGCAAAAGCTGCAAACCCCTCATCACTGAAGATGATTATGGTCTAACAGCCGACTGTTGCTTACAAGTCCCCTACATGTCTCACAATTGGGATCGGTCTAATTTTGGTTTCAGTGTGTACCTTACTACGGAAGTTGTCAACCCCTCTTAAACTTTCAAACTGTTATATCTCATGAAGGACTTTTTGTACCAAAAAATGAATGACATATACTTTGATCAGCTCACCAATATCTATCGACTGCCGTTGAAAAAAAAAATCTATCTGTATTAGTTCAAAAGTTGACTTTTTTGCCGTAGGCCAACTTTCTAATATCACCACTTAGAAAGGAGCAAAGGGTAAGCTCTAATTTCTTTAGCAGTGAGAGAACTTTTAAAGTTTAAGAGGCCCATCTGATCTCACTTCTCTTCCTCACTCCCAAGTGTAAGAAATGGAATGATAAACTCAGCTGAAATCGCGAACAGACATGGATAGAAACAATAGATGGCAGCACTTTCGGACCCGAGGGAAAATGACACTTTTTTGTTTCTGTAGATTTTTCTATTTATCACTCAAAGAAGATATGTTGGCTGTGGGGCCGGGTAACTGCCGCATATATTTAACATTTATAGATTTTAGTCCAATTTGAAACTGGTGCCTGCCTGCTTGCGTGCTAGAACGGAGCTTTCCACTCGAAAGCAGAAACATGGTTTGATGAAACGAAAGGTTCGCTACACAACTTCAGATAGTCCTCTCTGACATGGGCTATATAACTCCACTTCACTTCGCACACCGTAGGCTCTGGCTCGAGGACAAGCAAAAACCATCCTTATTGGCCCCAGGCAAGAGTTCTACGGAGCTTTCCAAAATGTAATGTCATATTCATCAATCCGGCCTAAGGTCCACACTTTCCGTAAAAACCGCACAGGTTAGACCCTTACCAGTTACTAGGAATAAAATGAAATCGGAGTCATAGGAAAAAATAAATAAATAAAAAAAAACCAGGACAAAACCCACAAATCGTACAATACGAAAACAGTGGAGTACAAAAGAAAAGATGAAGACATAATTAGGGAAAACACAACACATACATACAAAATCTACTTAAGAGTCAAACAGACGAATAAGCCCATGAGAGGGCGACAGACGTGCGTATATATATGAAAATACTAGAAGTACAGCAATAACAAACGCCTTGGCGTTCCTATTACGAAAACCTTCAACATATTATGTGCATAAATATATACGCTAGGCTGATTGCCTTGAGCGGCTTGAGCCTGAAGAGGACCCTTGCCAAGAAGGGCCTAAATATAGCTCGAATAAAATGTAGCTGACTTATCCGTTTTGCACCGTCAAATATGATTCGCAGTCAGCTTGGGCCGTAGGAACGTCTAAAACCAAAGTGTTGCTCTCGCAACACAACTACGATTTTTAAGAAAAAATCAACTATTTTTACGAGAAACCGACTGTTTTTAAAAATATTTGACTGTTTCCAAGAAAAAAATCGACTGTTTTTACGAAAAATCGGGGCGCCTCGCGCCGACTCGCTATTTTTTACCGACTGGCCGACAACATTCGCCCCCCCCCCCCTCCCCCTAGTCGTGACGCCCTTGGAGAATACTGTGAAACCACCGTTCGGCAACTCTGGATGCCGGGTGAGGCGGCAGTCGTCTGGTCCCATTACAAGTAAGCAAGTAGATAAGCAATGAAACAAATAAATATATGTAACAGACGACCATTGCAGAGAAATGAACTTTAGAAACACTACCCTTGTCTGATAAAATTACAATGCTGTACAAAAAAAATCGTGTGATCTATCCGTCTAACTGTTACGTAATTCTGACTATTGAAATATTCCTTTTTTGAAAAAGTATTAGTTATACAAAGAATTGTAGATAAATAAATACGCCTCGAGTCCAAGCTGACTGGGAAACATAAATTAGAACAATGGCTAAACACGGAAAGTCAGCTACGATGTTTAGAAAAAGTCGTGTGACCTGTCGGTCTAACTGTTACGTAATTGTGAGTTTGGAAAGGTTTAATAGCTATTGAAAAATTCCTTTTTTTTAAAGTATTAGTCACAAAGAATTGTAGATAAATAAATACGCCTCGAGTCCAAGCTGACTGAGAAACATAAACTAGAACAATGGCTGAAAACGGAAAGTCAGCTACGATGTTTAGAAAAAAGTCGTGTGACCTGTCGGTCTAACTGTTACGTAATTCTGAGTTTGGAAAGGTTTAATATAGCTATTGAAATATTCCTTTTTTGAAAAAAGTATTAGTTACAAAGAATTGTAGATAAATAAATACGCCTCGAGTTCAAGCTGACTGAGAAACATAAACTAGAACAATGGCTGAAAACGGAAAGTCAGCTACGATGTTTAGAAAAAAGTCGTGTGACCTGTCGGTCTAACTGTTACGTAATTCTGAGTTTGGAATAGCTATTGAAATATTCCTTTTTTGAGAAAAGTATTAGTTACAAAGAATTGTAGATCAATAAATACGCCTCGAAGCCAAGCTGGCTGGGAAACATAAATTAGAGCAATGGCTAAAAACGGAAAGTCAGCTACGATGTTTTGAAAAAAGTCGTGTGACCTGTCGGGCTAACTGTTACGTAATTCTGAGTTTGGAAAGGTTTAATATAGCTATTGAAATATTCCTTTTTTGAAAAAAGTATTAGTTACAAAGAATTGTAGATAAATAAATACGCCTCGAGTCCAAGCTGACTGTGAAACATAAATTAGAGCAATGGCTAAAAACGGAAAGTCAGCTACGATGTTTAGAAAAAAGTCGTGTGACCTGTCGGTCTAACTGTTACGTAATTCTGAGTTTGGAAAGGTTTAATATAGCTATTGAAAAATTCCTTTTTTTGAAAAAGTATTACTTACAAAGAATTGTAGATAAATAAATATGCACCGAGTCCAAGCTGGCTGGGAAGCGTAAATTAGAACAATGGCTGAAAACGGAAAGTCACCTGCGACGTTTAGAAAAAAGTCGTGTGGCCTGTCGGTCTAACTGTTACGTAATTCTGAGTTTGGAAAGGTTTAATAGCTATTGAAAAAATCCATTTTTTTTTTAAGTATTAGTTACAAAGAATTGTAGATAAATAAATACGCCTCGAGTCCAAGCTGGCTGGGAAACATAAATTAGAATAATGGTCAAAAACGGAAAGTCACCTACGATGTTTAGAAAAAAGTCATGTGACCTGTCGGTCTAACTGTTACGTAATTCTGAGTTTAGAAAGGTTTAATATAGCTATTGAAATATTCCTTTTTTGAAAAAAGTATTAGTTACAAAGAATTGTAGATAAATAAATACGCCTCGAGTCCAAGCTGACTGGGAAACATAAATTAGAGCAATGGCTAAAAACGGAAAGTCAGCTACGATGTTTAGAAAAAAGTCGTGTGACCTGTCGGTCTAACTGTTACGTAATTCTGAGTTTGGAATGGTTTAATATAGCTATTGAAAAATTCCTTTTTTTGAAAAAAGTATTAGTTACAAAGAATTGTAGATAAA
Source organism: Branchinecta sandiegonensis (assembly GCA_030848855.1). Lineage (NCBI taxonomy): Eukaryota > Metazoa > Arthropoda > Branchiopoda > Anostraca > Branchinectidae > Branchinecta > Branchinecta sandiegonensis. The sequence continues at coordinate 24,091,129 of JAUPMV010000001.1, read as the reverse complement.
TAAATGTGCCTCGAGTCCAAGCTGGCTGGGAAACGTAAATTAGAACAATGGCTGAAAACGGAAAGTCAGCTACGATGTTTAGAAAAAGTCGTGTTACCTGTCGGTCTAACTGTTACGTAATTCTGAGTTGGGAAAGGTTTACTAGCTTTTGAAAAATTCCTTTTTTGAAAAAAGTATTGGTTACAAAGAATTGTAGATACATAAATACGTAATATAGATGGCACTTTAGACAAGGGACTTGTACCGTGACCAATACCATAAACAATTTTCGAATATAATTTAGAAGTCTAGGACTCCCTTGTCGGAGCCACGCAGACAAACCAGGACCCACAATGGGGATGTGAACTGGTAGATGAATTTGCCTTCGGGCGGGACCACTGTTCCTATGGCCGGCTTCTACCAGACTATTGAAGTGGATTGCGAACTATGTTCACAAGCCCCTCGGTAGCTCAGTGGTAGAGTGACTGCCTTGTAAGCAGAGGGTCCTGGGTTCAAATCCCGGCTGAGAGCATTTTTGTCTTTCAGTTCACTACTTATAAAATAAATAAATACGCCTCGATTCCAAGCTGGCTGGGAAACATAAATTAGAACAATGGCTAAAAACGGAAAGTCAGCTACGATGTTTGGCCCTTCTTGGCAGGGGCCCTCATCAGGATATTGCTGAACTGGACTGGAAGAAACGAAGCTGCAATCCAATTGCGTACAAAGAGTGCATGCACTCTTTGTACGTTTCTAATATATCTCCCTGTCAAGTTATGAGTCGGTAGAAAGATATAAGAATCATCAGAATCATTTATTTACACAAGCTATCATTGTCAAGAAGAGAACTCAACTATGGCCCTTGGGCTTACAAACTAAAAGACGACACAGCAGAAACTTCAGCACTTGTTAAACAATGATGTGTAATACGGAACGAATGCGTTTAATGAACTGAATCGATCTATCTGCTTTGTTGTAGAACCGGGTAAATGGTACCATCAGAATCGGAAACTATCCGGAAATTCCAGAATGAACGAAATCATCCGATAAAATTTACGAGATGGTGTGAATATATACTAAAAAATGCCAAGAAGGGCCGAAATATCGCTGCCAAAGCATCGTAGATGACGTATCTGTTTATGCATCACTTGAATATATGGATCAGAGTAGTTTATTATTTCGACTAGCATTGCATTCAGGGAAAATCATCCGATAAAATTTACGAGATGGTGTGAATACAAAAGAAAATGCCAAGAAGGACCGAAATATCGGTGCCAAAGCATCGTATCATAGCTGACGTATTTGTTTTATGCATTGTTTGAATATATGGATCAGAGTAGTTTATTATTTCGACTAGCATTGTATTCCGGGCAAGATCATCCGATAAAATTTACGAGATGGTGTGAATATAAAAGAAAATGCCAAGAAGGGCCGAAATATCGCTGCCAAAGCATCGTATCATAGCTGACGTATTTGTTTTATGCATTGTTTGAATATATGGATCAGAGTAGTTTATTATTTTCCATTAGCATTGGTATTCCTGGCGTAATCTGCTTCCAGTCTGGATAATCCGAGCTGGAAAAAATATGTTTATCGGATCTGGCGAAGACAGAAAATCTATTAGATCATACTGCCTGGATGAAGAAGTCTAATCTGTATATTCACCTTTGGGATCTCATCGAAAACCTTGGTCTTGTTTAAAGTGAGAACAAGTAGGTTATGAGATAAGGGAGTATGGTAGGTATTTCAGGTCAAACATGATCAGACCACACTTGTCTCACCTTTGTAGTCTTACCTTTTTTACTTTTTGGGATCCCAAAACGTGAGTGGAGGGATACTTATGACATCGCAAAAGTTGTCCGTCTGTCCGTCTGTGCGCGCTTTAACTCTCGAAGGGAATGAGATATTTTGATGAAACTTGGTGTGAGGATTCTTTGGGTCAAGAGTAAGGTCAATAGATGGGCTCTGTAGCCCTACATTTAGGGGTTGGGGAGGGGGTTTAAATTAAGGGGCAAATGAAATATTTTTAAACAGATAATGAGATAGTCGATTATAGGGTAAGAAGACTTGCTGGAGACGACAGTGAAAACCATTTTGTCATCGGACAAGTAGTTCACCCGGAATCCGGCCAAAACCGGAAAGTCTGTTAAAAGTAAAAGTTTAATTTGAAGTTGATTAAATGTTCGACTTAGGGGTAGGAAAATATGCTGAACTTGACGGTGAAAACCATTTTCTTGCCGGATACGTAGTTCGCCTGGAATCCGGCCAAAACCGGAAAATTATTAAAAGTGAAAGTTTTATTTGTAGTTGATTAGATATCCGATTTAGGGGTAAGAAGAGATGCTGAATCCGTGTATGACAATCATTTTTTACCCGGACATAAAGTTCGACCGAAATCCGGCCTGAGCCGGAAAATTTGTAATTAGTTGAATTTTTGTTTGAAGTTGATTAGATGTTCAATATTGGGGAAAGAACGTGATACGCTAAGTTCGTTTTTGAGCGTTCGTTTTTCGACGGACAAGTAGTTCAAAACAGATATGATTTATAGGGGTAAACATACATGCTGAATCCATATCTGAACTTGGTTTTCTCAGATGATTAGCTAATTTGCCTTACTCTGTTTCTGAATTTTAATAGTAAAAATGTTCAAGGAGTTTGGCGAAGACTGGATCTGGCGAAGACAAGACCCAGTTGTCTGGATCAAATATTGAGTTTTTGCGATCCCATCGAAACCTTTGGTCTTGTTTTAACTGAGAAAAAGTTTAGGATTATAACGGTTGTTATTGTTTTTTTTGTCTTTTTTTAAGCATTTTAAGTCATTGCTAAATCCCAATATAGAAAAAAACAGTTTTTAAGAAAAATCGATTGTTTTTAATTAAATTTTTAAGAAAAACAACTATGTGCAATAAATAAAAAAATCGACCGTTTTTACGAAAAGTCGACCGTTTTTAAGAAAAACGCGGCAGTCCGCGCCGACTCATTTTTTTAACGACTGGCCAAAAACATTCGTGAGAGGACATGCCCCCCCCCCCCCCCTCCCCACATACGTGACGCCTGTGGTGATGAACTAATTTATTCTTATTCAAAAAGGTGAACGTTACAATAAATACAAAAGTGAAAGACGACTCGAAGACTCCCGTCTGGCTCCCCATTTTTAATGTTACACATAACTTTACAAGCTGACCGGATACATAAATTCTTAGAGACAGTTTAATGTTATTCTAGCGTGGGAAAGGCTTTTCAAATCCTGCCTGTATTCGCCAGCTTCTAGTTCTAAGATAAGGGAGCACTGGTAGATATTTCAGGTCAGTGTCGGGCAAACATGGTCAGATCCTAAAGCTGCTTTCACATTGACGCGTTTTCCTTTCACACTGAGCTACGCAAGCCTTGCGTTGCGCTTGCGTCGACGCAACGCAGAGCTTACGCAGACAAATAAAACGCAACGTCGTACGCGTCGACGCGTACGCATCAGATTTGTCGAAAATGGAAGATTTTGAAGAAAAACATGCTGATGATGAAGAAAAACTTGCTACTAGTGGAAGAAATTAAAACACAGCAGAAGAAACCGAGAAAGGAAAATGTAAATGAGCATCCAGCGTGAAAGCTTCTCGCGCAGGTGTGAAAGATACGCTGCGTATCCTATACGCTACGCAAGATAAACGCATACGCAGTGCATCGCAACGACGCGTCAATGTGAAAGCAGCTTCAGGCGGGAAAAAATGAGTCACTTGAAAGACACAAAATGCTCGATCATGAACATGTGAAATTCTGCCTACCAGGAAAATGGGATCTCACACAACTAAGGTAGCGATTCTGCGTTTTACAGCTCTAATTTTGCTTCAGGTCATTCCGCCGCTAGCCTCCAAGAAGCAGAAGAAGCCGTTCGAGCTGGGGCTAGGCTCGTTACCCATCTTTACAACGCTATGCCACCCTTGAAGGCCAGAGACCCAGGGTTGATAGGCTTAATAGCAGCAGACGTTGTGGTTAAGGAGAATCTGCCCATTTTCTACAGCCTAATAGCAGATGGTCATCATACTTCCCCTGCTGCGATACGGATAGCCCACCGAACGCATCCAAAGGGTAAGACCGGGCCGGATTTCTACTATGTAGCTCTGAATGGATAAGTCAGCCAAGATTTGCTGACGCACTTTCTACTAACATGCATAAATACAACCAAGAACCAGCCAGATATATTACCAGAGCAAAATAACACTAGGAAGTAGCGCCAAGACCAGAGCGAAATAACACTAGGGAGTAGCGCCAAGGCCTATGCTTGCCATGCTTAACAATCGAGCCATACTCGTAGCGCCGCCGACTACGCTTGGAGTATTTAAAGCGAGACAAACTTGCGGGTTTAGAAATTTCTAGTATAGAAATTTCTAGTTGCGGTCTGCACCCATCGAAGAAACAGTGGAAGTTGTGTCTTTTTCCTGCTGTGTTCAGAATTTTAAGATACTGGAGCCAGCGCTGGTGCACGACTGATTGTGTTTCAGTAGGGACGTTCCCTATCACTAGTGGTGCTAGTGTCTCTGCTGTTCGAGTGTGTGTCACTTTTTCAAGTCTTAGCACTACTCCCTAGTGTTATTTTGCTCTTTATTTGACAACTCCAGCTTGAGCTGTTTGAGTCTGAAGAGGACCCTTTCCAAGAAGGGCCGAACTATAGCTCTAATAAAATTCAGCTGACGTTTTGCACTGTCAAGTAAGGTCCTGGGTTAGATCCCGGCTAAGGAGCATTTTTGTCTTTCAGCTCACTACTTATGAAAGAACTAGTCAGAGCCCACTGCTGCATCCCTTGGTGATAGTTCACCACGACCAATATTTTCCGACCGGATTCACTTCGTCATCAAGTTAAAAACTCGCAGTTTTTGGGGTCCCGAAGCGGAAGTGACGGATTTTAGTTGCAAAACGCAACTATAGATTTGAAGTTTGTACTTGCATCTTCGGGCACATGATACAAGAAAAGACAGTTTAGAAGTACTCATTTCGCAGGAAAGAGCTCCTGGGGGACAAGTGTCTGAAGATATGTACCGTTTCCCCAAAAATACACAGTGCGACCTGTCTTGCCTTAAAGCACAACTCTTACTAGAAATGATCTTTTGCCTATTAAAGGGATCAGAAAAAAGTGTTCCATAAATACCATTACTTTCCACCTGAAATCAGCGATTTTCTTGTTAGCGCTTGTCCACACTATCCAGCCTTCCTGCTCTTCGACGCGGCGGGTGGGAGCAAAACGTTTGAAACTGAATGCGCCTTGGTTAAAAAGTTGGAAAACTAAGCAAATAAAAGAAGTAAAAAACAGAAGATTCCCATATCCTTATGTCTGAAAAACTTGTCAGCGCACATTGAAGACTCTGGCAAACTTTGCTTTGTGTGATTGGCAAAACTCGGCATGGCGTAAAAAGCGCTAAAATTCGTAGGCACAAAACGAAACAATGGAGAAATGTGGGGATTTTAGAAGCTTATAATTCGACAAGGGAGCTAGGTATATTATAAAAGGCAGAATAAGTAAGAGGGATCCTTTAAGTTATAACTGACATTTCTAGGTTACTTAAAGCAACAGTCGCACCAGATAAAGTTTCTATTGAAACCCTGCTTGACTTTTTAGGTCTTCTTAAAAGATTAAAAAGCGACCCGTGAGACTTCTCCTTGGTAAGTGAAAAATAACCCGAACACCAAGTACTTCTGATAGAACGACTGAATAAATAAGGTGATAAATTAATAAGCTCTTCGGAATCAACAAGTGGGAGTCTCATCTGACTCGAAAAGAGTGAAATAGAGAAGATGTATGAATAAGCTTAGTGCCGCTAGGGCGGATATAAATGGCAGAGGACGTTTGATATCTTGGAAATGACAGTGGATGGACCTAGAGAGGGGCAGTCAGGGGCGTACACTGCCCCCCCCCCCCAATGTTGTCGGGCAGTTGGTAAAAGATAACCGAGTCGGCGCGAACCGTCGCGATTTTTCGTCAAAACAGTTGATTTTTTTTTTCATGGAAACAGTTTGTTTTCCTGAATATCAGTCGACTTTTTATGGCACTTGTAGCCTCTGGCTCAAGTGCCATATACCGATCACAATTCCGTCTGTCGGTCTGTCGGTCGGTCCGAGTTTTTGAAGTTTTTGAAAATTTTGTCGATCAGATAATGGTGGGGGGAGTGGAGGGAGGGGAATCCGAAATTTTCAGTCATGCGTAAATTTGGAATGGGTGATCGAATTCGAGTGAAATTTAAGAATTGAATAGAGGACATTTCTCCGATGATTTTTTTCTTATCCGGACCGGATCCGGCATGGGGGGGGGAATACGTGACCCGTTTAGAATGGAGGGACCGGGATGGAACTTTGTGGGAAGAACAAACAGATGCTCTAGGTAAGTCATTTGCTGAATAGGATTGGCTACGTGCACCGCGGGGGAGCTGGGGGGGGGGGGGGGTGGACCGGAAATCTCGGGAAACGGTTAGAATGATGGTGTCGGAGTGAAACTTGCTGGGAAGAGCAAACATCTGGTCCATGTAAATATTTTACATAATTTGACTGGATCCGGAAACTTGAGGGGGGGGAGGAGGGGGTTTCCCGGAATTCCGTTTTTGGGGGGATTTTCACGACGAAACTTGGAAGGCATATCAGGGACCCGGTCAAACTGACTAGGAATAAAAAAAAATCCTCGATATGATAATCTTGGGGGGGGGTTGAGGGAGGGGAATCCGGAATATTGAGTCATGCGTAAGTTTGGAACGGGTGATCGGATTCGAGTGAAATTTAATAATTAAACAGAGGACATTTTTCTCTTATGACCTTTTTCATTTCCGGACCGAATCCGGCAATATTGGGGGGAGGGCTGGAATATTGGAGACTCAACAACATTTGCTTAGAAATTGCTACGTCCCAAATCCGATTATTCCTTAAAGTACCAATCTTGACCGCAAAGTAAAAAAAATACTTTTAAGCAATATACGCATTTTCGTGATGCCCATCAGCCCATTAGCAGTTTTGCCTCAAGGGTTTTGCTTACAAATGAAGTTCCAGCTCCCTTAGAGCGCGCATCTCAACCGCAAAGTCGAAACTTACTTTTGATCAATCAAATCATCTTGACCCATGCAAGTGCCATATGAGCTTACAGCTCTTGTTTTTCAAAACTATCGTTTTTTCTTGCAAAAACAATCGGTAAAAATTACCAGCCAGTCGGTAAATGCCTTGCCGAACACATGAACAGGATTTCCCGGCCGGATTTCCTGCACTTTCATCATCAGGTTGAAAAAATTTCAACTTTTCCATATGGAAGTGAATGACGGTGTCAAGAATCCGGTCAGGAATTCCAGTCCGGGAGATCCCGATCCTGATCGTGTGTTCCCCCCACAAACATTTCGGCTAGTAGCGCCCCTGGGGGCATTAAACCATATTCACTGTTAGACCAGTGAATATGGTTAGGTTTTGGGAAAGGATTGTTAGGATGCCACGTTTTAGATTATTAAAACCTGCATATTTAGAAGCGTTGAAAAAAGAATCGCCTACTTCGTGGCCATATCTAGTAAAAAAGATACTGGATGATTGCGGAGTTGGAGAATTGTGGAATGATGCATTAGGAAAGGAGGAAGGAGTGACTATGGTAGTGAAAGAAATACTTAAGAGCCAGGAGATACAGGTTTGGCACGCCCAGAAGGATCAGTCGGAATCTTTGGGGTTTTATGCTGCGGTAAGGGAGACATGGGGTGAGAATATAATGTTTAAAGCGGGTTTTAGACGGGATGAGTTAAAGATAATTATTGAATTGTTGGCAGATTGTCTACCAATTGGTGATAGAAGACGTTATATTGGTAATTGTAAGCAGAAGTTCGGTCCTTACTTCTGTCCGATGTGTGAGTGCGTGGATGAGAGTGTGATTCACATGCTTTGCGATTGTATTGAGCTGAGTGACTGGAGAAAAGAAGAGTGTGATGTGTGCGTATTTGACGAAGAGTGCTTAAAACGAATTTTTAAGGATGAGTGTTTTGCTGGTATAAAGAAAATGGCGCGATTTTTGAGGCCAGCGATGGAACACAGAAGTAGATTTTTGGAATAAGTAGAACAAATTTAACGAAAACGAGTATTATTATATGTTAGTGTTTTTTGTTTGTTAAATTTTTGCCATGGCCCTCGGGCTGCTTATAGCAACAAACTATCTATCTATTTATCTATCTAATATCCTATAATTATTAGTGAAATCTATCACACATACATACATAGAAGAACATTAAATATAGAGCTGTAAAAGAAATAATAGCTAACAAACGCGGGAGCAATTAGATAGAGCACAAAAAGAAGCCAATTAAATTTAGTAGAAAACGATAAAATCCAAGCATAAAGCGTCCCCAAGCATAGATTTAGTAGGCTACTTAGCCTTGATCTTCCGGCGCATGATCGAGGTAAAACAACCGGGTCTGATGCCAATCATGGTCTGAATGCCAGGTCTGATGAAAACCTTAAATCTGAAAACAAACTATTATCATGTTTTTGTTATTGGTCTATTTTAGTCGGGGACATTTCGCCATGCGGACGATTTAATTGGGGACGTTTAGCCACGGGGACTTTTTTTTTCTGGTTGCTACATAGATGCAGAGATGGGCGAATCCGATCATGAAAGGATTCGAATCCGAATCCAGGGCTAGGTACGAATCGGATTCCGAATCCAAATCCACCATTTCATGCTGAGGATTCGAATCCGGAATCGAATCCTGATTTGAACCCGACCTAGTAGTTTAAAAATCAGAGGTGACAAAAAGCACTGATATCTAAGGTAATCAGATAACGTGATATATTACTGAGGATGGTTGATGTTGGAGACCAAAAAGTTGGATTGCCTATGTAAAAATTGGGAAAACGGTAACTGGAAGGATTTAGTCTAGAATTGAGGGTTGGGAATCCTAGTCCAATCCGGCCTGACAAGCAAAAGACTGGAATCCGGATCCGAATCCGGCAAAAAGCACGAATCCTGGATTCGAATGCGAATCCGGATTCGGATTCGCCCATCTCTGCCTGAATGTATCGTTGCAAGAACAGCACTTTGTTCAGGGTCAAGATCCTACGCCTGAACGGAATCGAGAGCTCAGCTACTACGCGATTCTATTTACATAACTAAACTAAAAGCATGGACACTGATATATACTCAACTTCTATTTTCCTTCGTCCGTTCTTTTTTAAACTTCGCACAGAAGATGAACTAAAACGAAGCTTAACCCCCTGGATATTTCAAGAATAATCGTAACCCCCCGTAGATAGTGAAAGTTGCATCTACTCAACCTAGACTAAACCCCAGCGCTTGACATGGGGACGTTCTGCCATGGGGACGTTTCGGGGGGGGGGGGACGTTCTGTCATGGGGACCTTCCGCTGTAACCCCAAAGAACTTAGAGCTAAAGCTACATGCACAAACAGTTCGCTAATAGTGCGAACACACGATCAGGATCGGGATCTCCCGGACTGGAATTCCTGCCCGGATTATTGACACCGTCATTCACTTCCATATGGAAAAGTTCAAATTTTTTCAACCTGATGATGAAAGTGCAGGAAATCTGGCCGGGAAATCCTGATCATGTGTTCGCTCTATAAGAGAGAGTGAGAACGGATTTAACCAAACATCCGGTAGTGAGACAAAATCCGGCCGGGAAATCCTGATCCTGTGTTCGCACTATAAGAGAGAGAGAGAAACGGGTTTAATCAAAACATCCGGTAGTGAAAAACTGAAAATGTTGTTTCAAAAACGAACATAAATCAGCAAGCACTAACGTACCGTGAATGTACTCTCAACGAACCCCAGCTCTTTCACCTACAGGATCACCAACATTGAGCCACTCAAAAAAGAAACAGTCTGAATTAAGCGAGTCTCAAAAATCCTATGGTTACAAAAGGAATGGTACAGTTTGGAAATGGGACACAACGTCCCCACGACAGAACGTGCTCGTGGCTGAACGTCCCCAATCAAATCGCCCCCAGGGGCGTCACGACTGGGGGGGGGGGGGGGGGACGCCCCCACCCCAATGATGTCGGCCAGTCGGTAAAAAATAACTGAGTCGGCGCGAAGCTCCGCGATTTTTCTTCAATACAGTTGATTTTTTTAATGAAAACAGTCGGTTTTTCTGCAGAGACAGTCGGTGAAAATTACCAGCCAGTCGGTAAATTCCTCGTCCCCCCCCCCCCAAACATTTTGGCTAGTGAAGCCTCTGATCGCCCCCATGGGTTATCAGTTTCAAGCAGGTGTGGACAGTCACTTGGCTTACGTCCAATTTAGAGAAAGCCTTTTTAGTGCACTTATATTATCATAAATTATGATAATTTAATTGCTAATATTATATTGAATATATAATTGCTAATATGATACTGTTATTAGTTTGATCTGATGTTAAGGACAAGATTACCACCGAATATGATTTTATATTGAGGCTTAAATGACCTTATAAATCAACCTGAAACACTGATTTTCAAAATTGTGGATGAAAGCTTTACGGCTGCGTGGGTTGAATTTAATGTGAAAAGATCCGTCATCAAACATTACTTGCCTACCCAGAGCCAAGATTAAACCACATTGACAGCACGGTCAAACTTCACCAAGTCATAGGTGTCCCGTCATTTACGTTCTGTTTTATGTTTTGACTACGATAGTTGCGAAGAAAATGATGAGGCCGTAATAGGATCTGCAGGTACTAAAAAAGCTACAAACTGTCTTTATTGAGGCTAGATAATCTGCAATAGCCAAATAAGTGATTTCGTTTGATCTAAAGCAGCTCATTTTGTTTTATGTTTCGACTATGATAGTTGTCAAGAAAATTATGCGAAAGTAATAGGATCTAGAGACACTAAAACAAGACCAAAGGTTTCGATGGGATACCAAAGGGGAATATTTATCGGACTTCTTCGTCCACATTATCAGGTCTTATGGATGCCGAGTCTTCACTAGATCCCTGTGTTCGGACTGGGGACCTTCCACGCGGAAGCCAAGCTCTGTACCCCGATTCCACTGTGGGTTGTTCGATGAAACAGAATGAGAAGCGACATTAGTTGCGTTTTTTGCCTTTCCTCCGTAGGTCGGTTAACTTACCTACTTGCCACTATTGACCGTTTTTTCGTCTCGCCGGTCGGTTCGACTGAGCTCTAAAAAACGGCTTATAAGAAAAAATGGCGTCTTCCAGTCGCAGGCGCCTATCTCTGCATCTATTTAGCTCCACACCAATTCCAAAAGCAGATGTTATAATGCTCATGTTTTCTGAAGTAGCCTACCTTTCAGTTTATTACCATACAAAATTAACACAAAAGACGTGATTTTTCAAAAGGTCACCATTGTATAGTTGGGCTGACACAACGTTACTTTTTCTGCATGATTTTCAGTAGCAACTGGGTGAACGCTTCAGCTATTCTCTCTCCATGGATCGGGAACGAGTCCTGGAATTCGAAAACAGAATTATGAGAATTTTGAATTTCGCGCCGTACCAAGAGCGTAGGTCGGTTGGATGGAGCTCAGACCTCAGTCCAGAGGTAGGTTAACCGACCGACGAACGGCGACGAAAAACAGATTATAAGGATTTAGGTCGCTTAACCGAAGAAAGAAAACGGCTTATAGAGAGAAATTTCGCAGGTCGGTTAACTGGATGGCGGCGAAAAACGCAAGTATTGTCACGCAGTTTAAAGAACACGAACTTAACATCGACTTTATCCAAATCTAAGTAGCCTACTATTTAGGCTATGGCAGAGCAGGCGAAGTGTTAAAACAAAAATGAATTGTAAAACGAATTCAGAATGTCTCCTTATCCGTAAATCAAACCTCTAATCAACTTTACGTAAAACTTTTATGTTTTACAATTTTTCCGGTTTTGGCCGGATTTCGAGCGAACTATTCGTCCGAGGAAAGAACAAGTTTCAGATATGGTTTCAGCATGTTTCCTTACTACTAAATCGTCTATCTAATTAGCTTTTTCACCCCTTAATTTGGAACCCCTCCCCCACTCCTAGACAGAGACCATCTACGAACTTCACCTGTACTTTGACCCAGTGCATTCTCACACCAAATTCGAACAAAATATCTTAACCCCTTCGAGAGTTACCGTGCTAACAGACGGACAACTTTTTCGAAGTCATAGGTATCCCTCCACCCACCTTCTGGGATCCCAAAAACTACAAGCCGTCTTCATTGAGGCTAGAATATCTACAGTAGCCAAATAAATAATTTAGTTTGATCGAAAGCAGCTCGTTATTTTTTATGTTTTGATTATGATAGTTGCTAAGAAAATGAAGCGAACGTAATATGATCTACAGACACTAAAAGAAACAACAAGCTGTCTTTCTTGAGGTTAGATAGTCTGCAACAGCCACATAAATGATTTGGTTTCATCTAAAGCAGCTCATTAAAAAAAAAATGTGTTTCGTCGACGGATAAATTGTAACGACCAAATAACCCCGGCAAAATCATGACGATTTTATGTTGTTGCTTAAATGACATCACCAATCACCGGGAAATCTTTACTACAGTGTTGGTTGAGATTAATATGAAAAAGCTCCGTCATTAACCCTAAGACCTGCAGAGCCACGATTAAAGCACATCAACAGCAATTATATTCGCTGTATAGTTTTAAAGCTTGGAGTAAGATTATTTCGTCGTATTACATTTCCCATTTCTAGTTGCTTGTGCTTTTTCGTCCTTTAATTCGTCTTAATGTTCAGTATTTTGAGATATTTTCCTTTTCTCATCCAAAAGCGTTCACATCTAAAAAGCCTTCCCGAAAAAACAGAACTCACTGATACAAAGGACACCTCGCACTGCATGGTGTTTCTAGTCAGATTTTCTCTGATTAAAGCTCAGGAATCAACAACAATTACACCCACTGTGTAGTTCTAGAGCCTTGAGCAAAATTGGGTCGCCTTTCCCATTTCTGTGTGTTTATATATTAGCGCTTTTTCGTCCTTTATTTTGTTTTAGTGTCCAATATTTTGAGAGTTTTTCTTTTTCTCATGAAAAAGCGTTCACGTTAAGTATTCCCGAATCTAAACGTTCTAGGCTAGAAACAAAACTCACTGATAAAAGAAAAGGTCTGCAGCCTTATTTTCGGACATATCAATTCAGTTCAGTTCTGTTTATTTCCAAAAACTCGCTCACGGACGAAGCCGAACATTGAATTTCTATATGTATCTGCTGTCAGGGCAAAGCAGAGCAAGCAAACTAACGCCAGGGAGCGTCCTAGGGGGTAGCGTCAAGACCTATGCTTTCCATATATCGGAAACGGGCCTTGGTCGTAGCGCCGCCAACTACGCTCGCGACATTCAGAGCGAGACAAACTTGCGGGTTTAGAAAATTCGAGTACAGCTATGCGGTCTGCACACGTCGATGGAACAGGGGAGGATGTATCTTTTTTTTTCTGTGTTCGTAATATGGAGTTATTGAAGGCAGTGCTGGTGCACGACGGATCGAGTCTCAGTAGGGACGTTCTCTATCGCTTGTGTTGCCAGTATCGCTGCTGTTCAAGTCTGTGTCATTTCTTTCAAGTCTTGGCGATACTTTTACTCTGGGGCAAAGTGCCTTTGGAATTCCGCCTCCCAACCGTAATAGCCCGACGTGTTGCTATGTGCAACAGGTTCGGGAATAGTCTGCGTTCTCATCCCCATTTTCAACACCTATTTCCAGCCCCATATTGCCCATCAAAACCTCGATTACTTCGAGCAAAAGCAGAAAAATCCCTGTTCGTAACCCGATCAGTGCAAGAACCGAACGCTACAAAGATTGATTCTAGGTCAATTGGTCACAAGAAAATGGTAGATTCTTTGCGAGAAATCTTCCCACTCATTTTCCTACTTTTTTTTCAGCCTTGACTTTTTTATGCTTAGCGTCTTCAACCCAGAAAATGCAGGCTTTTTTTAAACTCAAATTCTCCCCGTCTGGGGAAGTCTTCGGTTGTCGTGCAAGCAGAGCACGTTTTGAACGTTAATTACTAGAGCCTCTGATGAAAAAAATACAAAATTCCTTAGATAGGTCAAAATATTTCAGTGTATACAAACATCTGATGTAAAAATGACCTTCCTTTTCAGTTTAAACTTTAAGCGTTCATTTGTTTTATTTGCGTATATAGCCTACTGTGCAAACGCCTAACTATTAAGCTGCGCGCAATAAATTCATTCATTCATTCAAAGGTAAGGTAGGGTGCAATTTGATTGAAGATTAAAGTTTAACTAAAGCCAACTTATTCTTGTGTCATTTAATTGAATACACAGAGTTATTTGGATCCTGCAAAGGGATTTTTTTATTTTCCACCATCTGTTCTGGTTATGACGTTCAGAATATCTGCGGCCGTTTCCGCAGCGTAAATTCTGTTATGACGCGGGAAATTTTAATCTCAACACAAACGCGGCATTTCAGTGGGCAGGGGTGAGACTGGTGAAGAAGAAGTGAAGTGCTTGAGCAAAAACAAATCATAAATCTTTCTCGTAAGGCATACAACAAAAATACAAGCGTATAGAGGTACCACAAATCACACGGAAATTCCACGATTTGAAAATCGATTATTCGTGAATTGCGGAACACCGGAGTAACGCATTTTCAGCGGGTCTTCAAGCCAATTTAAGTGACCAAATGATGGGTAACTAGATTGTCCTATCCCAGCCCTTTTCGGTTAAAATTTAAATGGCTGCAGTGGTATGCAAGCATCAGACATGTCTGTGGTAATAAAAAATAATGCTGTCATGGTTTTCATGATCGAGGTTTCGTGATTTTGATTTCTTTTGCCAGGTGCTGTATTGGTAACGGACGGAAATTCAGCGTTGGGCCTTGAAGACGGGATTCACACATTAGGAGACCAACGGATGGAGCTACGGAACGGGAAGGCGACGATCGAAGGGACGGATACACTTTGTGGGTCCGTCGCAATGCTGGATAAGTGCCTCCGTGTCTTTCATCAGACAGTAGGTAAGAACAGTTTTCAAGTTTCATTCGATAGGACCCATGATAGGTTTGGGGAAGTTGAGTTTGATTTTGTTCTTGATGTCAAGACACAGCTGGAAAACTTGGCTCTTCGCCTGTATTAAGTTCTTAATTGATTGAATTAATGAAACTTAATTGATGATTAATGAATTGAATATTTATTTTTATTTATTTTTTTACCCCGCCCCAAGGGGGGGGGGGGTAATGAAGGAATGATATAGCGGATTCATGGTGGTTAGAACTGCGGCCACAATCAGGATTCTTTTGTCTTAAAAGTGGCCGTTAATGGTAAATTGTTTGTTTAATTTATATGTTTTTTGATGAAATTAAAAAGAAATGTCTGAAATGTCTGTCTGATTATTTCCATTTGGCTGTTTTTGAGGTGAAAAAACACACCAGGTCAAATTTAGAGAAGTGTTCAAGAAGCAAACCTCTATTGTACTTCGTCGAGAATTATAATGTACAAAAGTATTATAATAGTAAGTTGTGCAGCGAATTTTCTTCAAAACAAGTCGATTTTTTCTTGTATAAGTGGATTTTTCGTCAAAACAGTGTTTTTTTCATAAAACGATTGTTTTTCTGCCAAAATAGTCGGTAAACATGACCAGCCAATCGGTAAATACCTAGCCCATCCCAAACACATTGACTAGTAACGCCTCTATTTATAATAGTACATGGGACTCACAAAATTAAACCTGTTTCTAATCATGTTCCTTGGATGGGGTGCCATTTTTTGAGCATACAAAATTACATAGGAACAGGCTCAAAATTCATTAGCCGAAGAAATGTGTGTTGCCCCAGATAAAGCCGTCTGTTTCCTCTACCCATCCTGTCGGCCCGAGAGGAACAATGGCAATCGGCTGTTGCCGTGTCCTGCCCATTCATCATCTATATACATTTTCAGACAAGCATTTGTTTCAGACCGATTCTTGTACAACCTGTTAGTTGATTTGTTGTCTGCTGCGAGCCCAGCAAATCCGAGTCCGAGTCCTTGAAGAAGGCGTCTCGAGACGAGTCCAGAGTCCGAGATAAGTCCGAGTCCTTGAAGAAGGCGTCTCGAGACCGTCCCGAGACCGTCTCGAGCTCGAGACGAGCCCAGAGCCCGAGTCCACCAGCTCTGCTGTTGGTATTAACTGATGTTGGTTTCTTACTGTCTTCGACGACCTTTACTAGCTTTAAAGGACCTGTCGTAATTACAATGCCAATGCAACTTACTTCCGTAACATCATTAGTTCGTAAACCCGAGACAAAAATTTCATATGTGGCATTCTGAACCAGTTCTGAACCCGGTAACGGTAGGCTACCTCACTAATCTTCGCACTTGCCGCGATTCACTATTTTCCATGCGCACTATGCTCCAAACGAGTGTCCGTGTAGGCTACCTCACTAATCTTCGCACTTGCCGCGATTCACTATTTTCCATGCGCACTATGCTCCAAACGAGTGTCCTTGTCTTATGATATTAATAAAAATTTGCCGAGATGTTGCTAGAAGTCAATGGGCCTGAGAAAGGGCTTAAAACAGCCAAGGCCGTGGATAATTTGGTAAAAGCAGAGCCTAGTTCAGTCATTCAGATAATTTTGAATATTGGAACGTAAACAGTGAATAGTGCGAGGTGTGCTTTAGGACATGTCGTACTTTTGATAGGGATTCATTCTACTTCAGCGGTATGTCTATCCATTCTCGTCTCCGACATTCTACTCTTCATAACTGTACCTTATCTCCTCTATTACCAATACACTGATCACGCTTGCCAAGTTTGTTCTCTTTACGCGGAGTATCAGGCTCCCGACCATTGTTTCCGAAAGACTTATTCGTCAAAAGACCGGTTATGCAAATTTTTTCCAGTTCGTCATCCAAGGCAATGGACATGGTAAGAGGCTAAAAACAGCCAAAGCCTTGTGTAAATTGCTGTAAGCATAGCTAAGTTTTAATTATTCAGCTATCTCAGAACATCTGAATACTATGTAGTGCGAGGTGTCCTTTAAGATATTTAGTTCATGAAGTTGATTGATTGATTGATTTTTCTACATTTTTTTCAAGAATGCTCAATTGTCGAAGCCCTCGAAGCTGTTTCCCTTCACCCAGCACAAGTTTTAAAGATTGAGAAACAAAAAGGAACACTAGATGTCGGAGCAGATGCTGATTTCGTTCTCGTCGATGATTCGCTAAATGTCCATGCGACGTACATAGCTGGTGAATGTGTTTTCGAACTGAAAATGGTTTAGCTTCTTGCCTTTTGTTTTATTTGCTCTTTTATAATTTAAATCAGTTTATGATCATACCTGTACGACAATTTCTAAATAAATCAAAAAGAGAAAAGAAATACAGGCATTTAAGTAGAATTTGCTGGTTGCCGCTTTGAACAAACAAGTTATGATATGAAAAGAGGCCCACAATGGCGGATCTAGCGCTAATGAAATTCGTATCCACCAATCAACGGATCCCTTTTCCATTCGGTAAATATCCAGTCTTGCAATGTTGCCCCCCCCCCCCCCCTTCATCTCTGCCACCGTGGAAGAATCCGTTTCTGACATATATAACCCTTTGGAACAATGGCATGAAACTTTTCATTCTGGCAGAATTGTTAGCATGCTCAACTCGCAAGCGAAGGGTCGCTGGTTCAAATCTCGGTGCTGACAACCGTTTGTTTGTGATAGTTGGTTGGGGTCAGTGGCATGACCCAGCAAGACAAGCCTAATTCCACCCAGCTTTAAACGGGTACCTGGAAAAATCTTGGGAAGGTAACAGGAATCATTAGGATGGCTTGCCCCCAATCGCCCATTGCACTTCCTGGCTGAGCGCCAAGAATCGGAGATCAGCACCTCCCAGTTTGACATGACAAGGCTAATGATGCAAGTTTACCTTTTTTAGGCTGTCACAAGGTTTTGGGCTCACCCTCCCTCCCCTCACCCCCAGAAATGGCTAAGCGGTGACAAGTCTTAACAACTTAGCATAACGATAATTATGAATAAAATAAATATAAAAAAAAACTGAAGACTCCTCACAGAATCGGCTCGGTTGCCCTGTGCGCAGCTCCCTTATCTGAAGGTACCCGAAACCCCCAACGCCGGACAGACGGACGGATAGACAGACTTTCGATCGCCACATTCCATTTGGCACTTTCTTCGAAGTGCCATAAAGATGCGAACGGAACCACTGACAAGAACTGGGAAATACATACAATTCTATGTAGGTTAATGATAAATGGAGAAAATTTATTTTTACGTTTGTCAGAATAAGAAGAAATTCAGTAAACTATATTTAAAGATTATTAGAAGTGTATGATAAATCAGGAAAGATTGTGATAAGTTAGGATTTAATGTCATTGAGGGCGGAGCGTCAAACCTAGTTTGAAAAGTGCTGAAAAATTGCTACGCGGGTATAAAATAAAGAAAATTACGTGAAGTTAAAAAGAAAAGAAGCTGAATATGTGCCTTAAGGACTCAAAGTTTGGTCCTTTTTACAGCATTCGCAGTTGCCATGAATCGCTTTCCGTTGGTCGATCCGGTGATTGCGAATAAATTGTTAGGACTCTTCCGCCTCTTAATACATCCGAGCCTCGTTTTTGTTGCATGCTGCAGGTCCACTTCTCCGCCGATTCCGGACTGATTCTTTCTACATCCGTTTTTGCACTGCAGCGCTTCCAAGGAAGACGGCAGCGCTTCTCAAGAATCACGGACTTGCTCACCGACCAAGTCCGTGCTTCCCTGCAAGATGCTGCAGCGCTGCCGCTTCAACCAAGAAGAAACTGTATCCAAAAACGCATATTGTGCATAAGCAAAAAGTGCTGCAGCAGCGATGCGGAAGCGCTATTGCAACAAAAACGAGGCTCCGATTTCACACGATAGCAATCAAAGGCAAGGCCAGAAACAAATCTTTCCGATCCACCATCAGAAACTATAAGACCCCGTAATTTCACTTTCAGAAGTAATACAAAAATTGAGCAAACTAAAAAAAACTAGTAGAACTCCAGTGGACATTCCAGTAGAACTGATCAAGGCTTTCCCCCATAAACTAGCTTTACCGCTCACTAATATATTTAGCGCAATCTCCGAGACTGGAATTTACCCTGACACATGGAAGGTAGGTTAAGTGACACCAATCCCCAAAAAAGACTCGCCAATAGGCTTCGACTCGGTCCGACCGATCACCCTTACAACACTTTCAGCAAGGTGTACGAATGGTTTGTAGCCAAGTGGTGAAAAGGTGAAATTCTTGGTAAATTAGATCCTCGACAGTACGGCAACAGACCAAAGTCGTCTACGTCCCATTACCTAGTAAGTTTAACTGATTTTATTTTAAGGAACCTAGATGATACAGAAAAATGGATAAATTTAATCGCAATTGACTTTACTAAAGGGTTAGACTCAGGGTTAGCCCCTACTTGATTAAAATTATTGTTGGATTCCTCCAAAAAAGAAAACAAAAAGCCAAGTATGAGGGTGTTTTTTTTTGGAAGAAAAGCCACAGGGGACTCTTTTGGGTCCTCTCCTTTTCTTAGTAATGGTCAAGGATATTGCAGCAGATGAGGAGAACCGTTGGAAGTATGTAGACGACTTGAGCATTATTGAAATCTGTCATCGTTCCCAAATGAGTAATGCTAAGCTAATAATCCAAGAGGTGGTAGACGAGGCACAGAATAGCGATATGAAAGTGAACTTCGCGAAAACAGCGGTTTTAACTATTTCTTTCATAAAATCAAAACCTGCTTTCAAAAGAAATACCGAAAAAAATGAAGGCAGAAAAAATTAAGCTACTGGGTGTTACCATAACCCCAGATTTAAAATGGGAAGCCCACTGCCAGGACATGCTGAAACGAGCCAATGCGGGAATACAAAACCTAAAACTTCTTTCAAAAATGATAATACCCCAGTGTCACCTACTACGAGTTTACACTTCTTTCATCAGACCCACCCTGGAATACGCAGCACCCGTTTGGCATTTTTCATTATCGCAGGAGCAAAGAGATAAACTAGAAAGAATACAGAAGCGGGCTCTTCTTATTATTCATAGTGGACCGAAGCTTCCCTACTCATACCTTTTAAAACACTTTAACCTAAAAACACTGCAGGAGCGCAGAAAGGAGCTAAGCACTGACTTCGGTTCAGCCATGGTATCTCATCCTCTCCACTCCCAAGTCCTCCCTCTCCCTTATCAAAATGTTAGAAGTCGACCAGAACGAGTGGTAAGTTCTAAGGTTCCCAAGCTCTGCCCCGCACCTACAAAACACGCTAGATATGCAAAAACTTTTATTCCCGAGTTCGTGAAATATTTTAACGAAGCGTGAATTTTTAAGCGTCCTGACATTAGATACATATATTGTAGTTTTTTCTGTTTGTTTGACAATAATCGCAAATTTGGTTTATAACCACGATAGTCGATTTTTATAATAAATTTTCTATCTATCAACTTGCAAATGTGCTAGGACGATGGGTCTTGGCAGGCGTTTTTCTGACTCGACCAGATTTCCGTAGAAACTGTCACTTCTGGATCCGACAATCCTAGGGTGAGTGGAGGGAGGTGAAACCTAGGAATCTTGAGGTATGCAACTTTCGAACGAGCTATCAGATCTGAATGAGATTTGATAATTGGCAAGAGGACATGTCTCAAATTTCCAAAGTCCAGACCGGATTCTACAACTGTGGGTGCGGGCTGGAGGGGGACAGCGAAAATATTTGGCACGCGTAGAGTGCAGGGATAGGGACAGGACTTGGTGGGAGGAACATTCATAAACTTTGGAAGCATCACTATAGACCCCGACCGGGTCCGGGCACTGTAGGGGGAGGGATTTTGTAAAGGGGCTCCGGAAATCTTTTGAAATGTATGGATCTGAAACGAGCACTGGGATTTTGATTGAACTTGACAGATGGCAAGAACACGTGTCCTAGATATTTCATTTACAGGTCTTGACCTGCTTTAGTTACTGTGGAGGGACGAATTTGGCGATGGGCTAGGATGATGAACTTATTAGCATATTAGGGACCTGACCAGGTTGGCTTGTAAATTTTCTTTTCCCGGATCCATACTGTCCGATGACAGTTCGCATCCAAAAATACGCACACGGGAATCGTGTCACTCAAGTCGTTTTCGCTTTCGCGGTCTGTAACAATAGTTGCGTTTTTGCTGATACCATGGTATCTGTTACCACGGTAACTGGATCTGCAATTAGCCGTTTTTGCAGTTATCGTGCTATCTGATACACGGCGCTCTGCAAAAACGACTATTGACGAAATTGCACTTTTCGAAGTCATCCCAAAAGAAAAACAGATATCCAGTAAGATCACTAAGTGCTAAACTTCTTTCTCACCAATCTGACAAAATTTGAAAGTGATGAAAGTGAGATGACTTTTCAGATACCACGACCAGTTACCACGGTTGGACCGTAGTATCTGAATATCTGATACCACGATAACTGGCCAGATACCACGATAACTGCAAAAACGCCTTTTGACCGTGGTATCAGATACCACGATAACTGCAAAAACGACTTTAGACCGTGGTAACAGATACCATGGTATCAGCAAAAACGCAACTAATGTAACTGACGATGTTGTTTTCGCCAGCTATTACTTATGTTCAGTCGGTGCTCCGTAGCAATTACGCAGTTGCCAAGCTTCCAGCTCTGTAGCAAGGTTTGTAGCAGTATCACACTCAGCCCGAAGGCGAAAAACAAGCCGTCATTTTACTTTTTGAGAAATCTTGAAAAGAAAAAAATACAGTTTCTTCTCTTGCTTAGATTAAAAAGAGGTATGTTATAGGTTTTTTGTTCAAGAAGATGTAATTTTTGTGCAGTTGCTGGTAAAAGAGCTAGCCAAAACGACAAAAAGAGTTACTGAGATGTTTGCCAGCCACACTCTTGATGACTGACTCTCCTTGCCGATGCAAAATCGCCGTGTACCTAGCGGAAGAGCCGGAAGCGGCACCACAACTTTCCCCAACAATCGCCGTGATTGGTTGACAAAGGATTTGAGTTCTTGAGTTTGAGTCGTTACGGCGACATTTTCTCGTTCTTCCTGATGATCACTGGCGTGTTTCTGACTTAAGTCATATTGAGTATTGAGCGTAACTGTCAAAACGCACCTACTGTGATGCGTCTAAAATTCGGAGCGAAAGAGGAAATTCGTCCGCGATTGCGAAAATTGGACTACGGTCTGCACGCACCTTTAGTGTCTGAGCGACATCCTCATTCCTCCGTGGCGTCTACATCCTATCATTACTGCTAGTGCGGTTTTCTTTGCAAGAAAAAAAGATGGCCCACACCCGAATGTTTGAGTAACGGCATTTTATCTATGTTATAAATATTTTAACCTTTGTTCGCCCGTCAAGGATAAATTACCCGGTGTCATGTTTGGCGACTGAGATTAGTTAAACTAATTGTAATGTCAAACGCGATGACTGGCCCGTTTTGTTTCAGATCAGCACCGAAAAAATCACGTCCAAATAATCCAAACAGCCTGACAGGCAATTTTTCTCTTTTTTCTTTTGCTAAAATGCAGAGCGGTTTCGTGATGGGTTGACAGCTTCCACACTGTCAGAAGTTTCATAACAGATAGCACAAGGATGCGAAGTTTTTCAACAGACAACACTTGGGATGTAATGTTGTGATTTCGAAAAAGTTTTGCATCGAGTGTTCCTCATAGCAAGCATTGCCAGGTAGAGCCGAATAAAAACCGCCAAAAAAGTATCTGTTGAAGTTTCAGTTCAGCAGACGCTTTTATGGCATTTTTCGGCTCTTCGGCAATGCTTGTTATGCACAACATTTCATGCATAACCTTTTCAAAACCACAACTGATAACATCCCAAGTGTTGTCCGCTGAAACTGCGCATCCTTGTGTTATCTCTTATGAAACTTCTGACAGTGCAGAGAATCAACAGAAAATTACTGTGGGAGAATATTTAACAGAATATTAAATTCATCATATTTAGAAGGGTTGAACTTACAGGAATGAATTCGAGCATTCACGCATTAGAAATTCCTACCCCCCATCCAAGTCGTGACCGAGGGGTTGCCTACTCCTGAGTGTGGTGTAGCGTACATCAAGTGCTCCGTGCCGGTGCCGGTTGCCACGTGTTAGAATGTCAAAATCATCATATTTAGTCCAAGTCCATGTCGGCAACAATGTCGTTAGTGGAACTTCGAAGGGTTGAATTCGAGCATTCACGCAGTTGCAAATTCCTACTACCATTCAAGACGCGACTCAGGGGTTTGTCACTCTTGATTGTTGTGTACAACAAGTGCTCGGTACCGGCACCGCTTGCCAAGTATTAGAATATTAAAATCATAATATTTAGAGAGTTGAACTTAAAGGAGTGAATTCGAGCATTATCGCATTTTAAAAAATGTCACTTACTTCGAGCTTTCTCGCAGTAGAAATTTTTCACTTACAGGAGCGTCAGGAGCAAATTTGAGCATTCTCGCGTTAGAAATTTCTACCCCGATCCAAGCCGTGACCGAGGGGTTGCCCACTTCTGATTGTGATGGCACCAAGTGCCCGGTGGCGCACCGGCTGCACGTGTTAGAATATTATAATCTTCATATTTAAAAGGGTTGAAGATAACAGAACTCGCCTAATTTGTGGCCGACAGCGCTGGTTTCGACTGGTACCGTGTCTGTGCAGGCCGTTGCCGGAAAGGTCCGGGGGGTGGGTATCCCCTCGGTCGCAACTTCAAATTGAGGCTCGTTGAGAGTGTCTTACCGTCTGCACCCTGATGGGCACACTGAAAATAGATTGTACCAACTAAATCAGACAAAAAAATATTTATTTGGTACATGGATAAAAGTAAAAAAAAAACATTTGGCAGTATACTTTTCTTTCAGTAATTTGTGTTGAAATTCGTATGTAATTTCCGCTCAAAAACTACAAGGTCAATGCAATTTGACCTACTGAATAATTAATGAACGAGTGGAATCCGTGCACTAGTTGTCAGTGTTATCTAAAAGGGTCCATTCCGTTCCTCTTAGTTGGGATTATATATTATATTATTTAGTATATTAGTCTTGTCTGGATTGTGCAAAATGAAAACGTGCAGTATTAACTATAGTAATTTTTAATCGACTGCTAATAGTTTAAGATCCCATTGTCAGCCATTTATACCTCTTGTAAGCCCCAAACTTGAATAGATTGTGTCTGATCTATCTCAGAATCACCCAGGGCCTTGACTTTTCTGCCCATGAACATTTTTTTTCTGCTTTCAGTCTAGAAAAAACATATTTTAGACTTGTTTATTTCTCAGTGCGATTTTCCCTTTTCTCTCTCTGTAGGCTACTGCACTCAGAGGTGCCACGTAGCCTATGTGGGGGGGGGGGAGGGCACCCCCGATGTTTCGTCCATTCGACGCGAAGTACCGCGATTTTTCTTAAAAACAGTCGTTTTTTTCTAGAAAAAAAAATTATCATCCAGTCGGTAAGTTCATTCATTTCGAATGTCGTCAACCACACGATTAATATAATTCTGTCCGACGTGAGAAGAATCCCATTTAAAGTCTTAAGTACATAAAAAGTAACCGACACAATCTGTGCAAGTTTTAGATGGATTTGACGTTCATTTTGCTGCCGGCTTTTGTCTAAAGGGCAGTTTTTACTTCAAAGTTCCATTTTGGAAGTCAGTAGGTGATAATAGTTATTTAGACCAAAACGATGTTCCTCTGAGAGGTAATGTGCGACCAAACCTGTAATATTCTGTCGCAAGATGATGGATTGAGATAGCAATCTTTTTTGTGAAAAACGTAATTAACCCTCTACAGAAACATAGGAGCTACTTCAGAGGCGACTTCTGAGTTGGGGGATGGACCCGAGAGATGGGAATTTGAGTTTGTGTAGGTAGTCTTTCATGCCACGCTAACTAGGGTTGCGTTCCGGCAACTTAACAATTGTTAACAATCGTCAACTTTATTTAGGGGCGGAGCTAACTGCAGCTTTAACGATCGTTAACTTTTCCCGGTTCTGCAATTGTTAACTTTTCCCAACGATGCTCAGCAACCATCGTTACAAAATAGTTAACAATAGTTAAGATGTGGATTTCGTGGTTTCGAAATCAGAAACCTGGAACGCAAAAACTTAACAATTGTTAACAATCATGAAGTTCTGGAACGCAACCTAGGTACCATCTTGAACAAATTAAGATCCGTCTCCCGATCTCTGTAATACGACCGTGCGGAGTCGAATACATATCCGAGTTCCCGGCCCGATGCATACGAGCAGAGGTAAGGAGCTACGCGGAACAGCTCAATAATTCGTTATCTCGACAAACCATTTCATCGCAGTAAAGCCCTGGATAATTTTTTCTTCACGTATTAAAGAAGTTTCGCCTGCGCCTATCGCCTTTCCAGTCTCGTCCAGTGACGCCCTGTTTGACGGTAGAAGAGGGTTCTGAAGTCCGTAAGTCCTACCCTAAGAACTCACAAGACAACAGGCAGGTAAACAAGAGCTGCGAGCTCATATGGCACTTGTTACGAATAGGTGATGCAAGAAAGTAGATGAGTGTGTCACAAAATACCACTTTCAACCGCCCTAGGTTCGGACCTAGAAACAGGATATCTAGTTTCAATCGAGTCTGAGTATTTCCGGCATTGCGTCAGATCATCTAGGGCATATTATTTTTCTACATTTTCAGTTTAGATCCACTCGTTTGATTCCTAAACGTGCCACACCATTTCTGGTACCCCCCCCCCCCCCCTTCCAACTCTCCCTGCCACGGCCGAATCTGGTTCGGACACCTAAGAGAATCATCTAAAGCATCTTCTCTCACGGAATTTCCGAGACTCTCCCTTCAACTCCCCCCTCTGTGACCGAATAGATTCGAACGCCAAATAACAAATCTAGGACGCATATAAACTCGGTCCTGTCCAACTTGCATCCCATTCGCCCCATTCGTTTGGTTTTTGTGCACGTCAAAAAGTTTCCGGACCCCCCTCCAACTCCCCCAACGATGGCTGCCTGTGGTTCGGAAACATGTTTTGCATAACTAGGTCATCATTTCATATCGCCCATAAATTTTCACTCGAATCGGACCGCCTGTTCGCAACCTAGGGAAGTCAGTAATTTCCGGATTCCATTCCCTTAGTTCCTTCAAAAACGGTGAGGTCGGGATCTAAAGTCTATTTGGTCGGGTCAGTAATATGTCCGCCAAGTTTTATCGTCCTTGGCACTTCTGGAAGTGTCATAACTCGCGATCACTGGAATTCCGGGAAACCTCCTCCAGCTCCCCCCAAAGATCCCTAGTAAGATATGGTTCTGTCTAGGACGTGTCTACAGGGCTTATGCTTGTTTTTCCTAACAAATTCTGTCCCGATCCCTCGACTCTAAGCGTTTGACGAGATTGACAAGGCCCCCCTCCAACTCCCCCCACAAGAACCGGATCCGATCGGAACTTAACGTGGAACATCTGAGACGATAGCTCTTTCCACTTGCCAAGTTTCCTTCAAATCCGTTACCGTTCAAAAGTTATGCATGCAACTAGATTCCAGATTCCCCATCCCTCCACGCCCCCCCACGACGGTCGGATTTGGGAAACAACTAATCTAGAGATAGTCTGCTCGGATCCCTGATATGCCTACCAAATTTCATCATCCTAGTCCAAAAATGCGGGATCACTGAATCCCCCCCCCAACTCCCCCCACTGTGACCGAATCCGGTCCGGTTATGTCAACGATGTATCTAGGACTTGAGCAAGTTCTTCCCACCAAGTTTCGTCCCAATCCCTCCACTCTAAGTGTTTCCCAAGATTTCCGGTTTCCCCCTCCAGCTCCCCCAAAGTCACCGGATCCGTTCCGGATTTTAAGTGGGTCGTCTGAGGCACGAGGTCTCTCCAAATATCCAATTTCATTGCTATCCGATCACCCGTTCGAAAGCTATAAGTACCCCAAGATCCAGGATTCCCCTTCCCTCCACTTCCCCCCACGATGCTCGGATCGGGGAAGTGATTATTTCCAGCTTAATCATTTAAGGTACCTGATATGCCTGCCAAGTTTCATTGTCCTAGCACATCCGGAAGTACGAACTAGCGCGATCACCCTCAAACCCCCCACAGTGCCCGAATCCATCCCGGACATGTCAACGATGTATCTACAACTTGTGCTTGTTCTTCCCACCAAGTTTCATCCCAATCCCTCCACTCTAAGGGTTTTCCACGATTTCCTGTCCCCCCCCCCCTCCAGCTCCCCCCAAAATCGCCAGATCCGGTCCGGATTTTAAGCGGGCCGTCTGAAACACGGGGTCTTTCTAAAATATTAAGTTTCATTAAGATCTGATCACCCGTTCAAAAGTTATAAATACCTCTAGATTCCGGATTCCCCCTCCCTCCACTCCCCCCACGATGCTCAGATAGGTGAAGTGACTATTTCCAACGTTATATTTTGTGGTCCCTGACATGCCTGCCAAGTTTCATCGTCCTAGCGTGGAAGTCCTAGCTAGCAAAACCTGGACAGACCGACCGACGGACCGACGGATGGACAGAAATTGCGATCGCTATATGGCACTTGGTCGAAGGGCAAGTGCCATAACAACCGTAGAAGACATAAACTGATCATCCCAGCAGAATAACCAATCATTGATTTAATAAATTATGTAACCCTTAGGAATGTCGGTATATTTTGTCGGCGCGTTACGCCTGACGAACGCTTATTTCGGGCAAAAATTCTCCGAAGGATTCCCTCAGATATCTTTGTATCGGTTTGTTTCGAAAGTTTTGGTTTGATTATAAACGGAATTTCCTGCTTAGCTTGATATTAATTCTGTTTTATTTTTGCCGACACGTTGGATTTCAAATCCGAATGCGATAACTAGAAAAGGATTTGTGTACGAAAACTTGCCGCCAGAAAATGTGTGTAGGCCTATGCTTTTGTCGGGGCTTCGTGACTGACGAAAGCTTTTTTGGGGTAAAATTGTGGTATTCCTATTGGCTAGATTAGAGCTGATTTTTGTACAAAAATGTGACGATAAATAATGTTGGTATACTTTTGCCGGTACTTCGCGCCAACAAATGCTCATTTAGGGCCAAATTATGCCGACGAATTCCTTTCTCAGACCATTTTGGGGCTGGGAATCCCCCCCCCTCCCCCCTTAGCTACGCCCCTGATTCCGTGTATTCCAGAAACCTCTGAGGGCTTACAGCCTGTGGCTGTCGAAAAGTCGTGTTATATATTTTTACATTTATGTATATAAGAGTTTTGTTGGTAGCGAAGTACTTCTTCCATGTATCTGAAAGAAGTCTATGTTTTGAAAATAATTCAGTGTTTTTCATGTGTTTCGTATGTAGGCTACATTTTTATAGTCAGTTGTTGAGGAAGGTCTGTTTGTTATATTCCTAATCTCCCTCTTGCCAACAGTTGATCGGTTTGTTAAAGGTAAAATGCAGGGTGGTGGTGTGTGTGTGTGTATGGGGGGGGGGGGGTCTGGCTATACTTTAGTCACTTATGAATTAGTTCCGTCAATCCGAAGGTCAAAGCTTACGTGTCACAAGAACCCGACCTTTGTACGAACATATGACCATAAAGGATCATTTACACGGCGGGTATTTTTCCCCGGAGACGAGAGAGGACAGTGTTCACACGGCACCCGGGTATTTTTCAAGGGAGAGTACTGTCATGTGGCAATAAAATCCAAGGTTATGAAGCTCAGAATATCTCTTTACAATGGACACCAACAAATGTCCATTTGGACACTTCTTATGTGGACATAATCAAAAGTATTGCTCGAAAATCCGATTTTGTTTTTGCTGACGTCATGAAATACCCTTCGACAAGCAAATCCCCGGGTAAAAAGTTCGCGAAATTGAAGTCCAAAATACCCGGGGATTTGTTGCTGTTGCGTGGAGAAATACCCGCGGAGTACGGGTAAATACCCACCGTGTAAACGTAGCTTAAGTGTGTTACGGAGTCTTTTTGTTGTTTTGTTTTTATGGCACTTGCAGCTCCGCTCAACTGCCATATACCGATAACTTTTCGGTCGGTCGGTCGGTCGGTCCACTCATCTCGAGTTAGGGCACTTCCAGAAACTTGTTAGGCATATTACGGACCCCATGAATCTGACTTGGG
Source organism: Branchinecta sandiegonensis (assembly GCA_030848855.1). Taxonomy (NCBI): domain Eukaryota; kingdom Metazoa; phylum Arthropoda; class Branchiopoda; order Anostraca; family Branchinectidae; genus Branchinecta; species Branchinecta sandiegonensis. Next base: position 24,062,185 of record JAUPMV010000001.1, on the reverse strand, counting down.
AATTATCGTTTCCCTGATCCGGCCACCGTGGGGGGTGCGGAGGGAGGGGGAATCCGGAATATTGACGTATGTTTAACTTTTGAACGGGGGATCGGATCTTAATGAAACTTGATATTTGGAAAGACCTCCTGTCCCTGATGTCACAGTTAAAGTCCGGAGTGGATCCGGTTACTTTGGAGGGAGTTGGAGGGGGGAACCGGAAATCAGGTGACATGTTAAGAATGGACGGATCGGGATGAAACTTGGTGGGAAGAACAAGCACAAGCCCTAGATACCGAGTTGAAAAAACCGGACCGGATCCGAGCACTGTGGGGGATTTGGAGGGAGGGTTCTGGATTCCGGTGATCCCGAGTTAAGATGCTTATACAAATGTGCTAGGACAATGAAACTTGGCAGGCATATCAGGGACCCGACCAAAATAGCTTGGAAATAGTCACTTCCCCCATCCGACCACTGTAGGGGGAGTGGAGGGAGGGGGAATCCGGAATATTGACGTATTTATAACTTTTGAACGGGGAATCGGATGTTGATGTAACTTGATATTTGGAAAGACCCCGTGTCTCAGATGCCACACTTCAAGTCCGGAATGGATTTGGTGACTTTGGGGGGATCCGGAGAGGGGAACCGGAAATCGTGTGACTTGTTGGGAGTGGACGGATCGGGGTGAAACTTGGTGGGAAGACCAAGCACAAGCCCTAAATATATAGTTGGCAAGACCGGACTGGATCCGAGCACTGTGGGGGGAGTTGGAGTGGGGGCTCCGGAATTCCGGTGATCCCGAGCGAAGATGCTTACACATGTGCTAGGACGATGAAACTTGGCAGACGTATCAGGGAATCGACAATTTTAACTCAAGAACAGTCGTTTCTTCGACTTGACCTTCGTGGGGGGAGTGGAGGGAGGGGTAATCCGGAATCTGGAGAAATGTCCAACTTTTGAACGGGTGATCGGATCTTAATGAAACTTGATATTCGGAAAGAACTCATGTATGTTGCATTTCAAGTGCGGACAGGATCCGATTAATGTGGGGGAGTCGGAGGGGGGGGGGGGGGTCGGTAATCTTGTGACACGCTTAGATTGTAGCGAATGAGATGACACTTGGTATAGGAAGAACAAGCGTAGCCTAACATTAGAGACTTAACAAGAGTGGCTCATCAATCGTCACTTCCCAGATCCGACCATCCCTTAAAGTACAAAAAATACTTTTAAGCCAAATCTGCATTTTCATGATGCGATTTCATGATCGTTTTTGCCTCAAGGCTTTTCTAGCACCCTCAAAGTGCGCATCCTAACCGAAAAGTAAAAAAATACTTTTGACCAAACCATATATCTTCATGATCCTAAAGGGCCCAGGACCGTTTTTGCCTCAAAGCTTTTGATTACAGATGAATTTTTAGCGCCCTTAAAGTGAGCATAATCACAGCAAAGTGCAAAAAAAACTTTTTTTTTTACCAAACGCGACATTCTCGTGATTCCCAAGGGTTTATTGTCATTTTTGTCAGAAGGGTTTTGCTTACAAATAATGCAGCAAAGCCACGAATTGGCAAATTCCTACTTTCATCCTTTTACGAAGCCTTGCAAGTGCCATATGAGCTTACAGCTCTTGTTTCTTAGTCCGCCGATAGATATTATGCAAAGATGGGATTTTACAAAAGAATTTTACCATGACTAGTAAACAAAAAGCCAACTATATAGGCTCTTGTATGTCTACGACATCTTAAATTTAATACAAAATTTACTTCTTGTTTATTCGTCTGGGTAAGATTACACGGTAAACGTCATAATGTTACTGTGTAAAAGTTATGTCACTCTGGCTAAAATCTAAAGCAAGGTAATCATCATAAAAATCTTTACGTTTGCTTTCGTTTTTTGGAGTATTTGCCATACCCCCCTTCAGGAAAAAGAAAATGTCACCTTTACCGAGAAATTCCATGTTGTTGATTCCTTAGCTGCTGTTCTGAAATTCTTCAAAAGAATGAAGAATAATTGTTCTAAAACTTGCAAATGCTAGATTACTTCTGATTCAACTCCTTTAACTTTAAATGTCTTTTGAGCTAATTGTAGCACGCCTGTTCTGAAACCTGGACTTGAAATATAAATGCCCTGCATACCATCGCCTTCAAGTACAATTTGTTATCATTTCTAAAGATCTGGAACAGATTAATTTTAGCACGAGTATCCTAATGCTTTTGCGAAGCGAAAAAGTAGCATAACAAGCGAAGAAAAATAAGTTCGGGTCTACCTAGGATGTCTAACTTTGAATAGGTTTGTTTCCGCATCATGGAAAAAGCTTCCATTTTCCGTGTGAATTAGCAACAACCTCTTTATCAAGCAAAAAAGTTTGTTACAACCTCTTTGAAAACATTTCCTTTTCATCGATCTTCACGCAAATGGAATCTTTTTCCCCTTCTTTACGTAAACAAAACAGTCGGCCTCAAAGGCATCTCGTGTTGACCCTAATTAAACGAAAAATATCGGCTCCTTCTTAGTCCACCCCCCCCTGGAATTGCGCCCCATTCTTTCTTGAATTTCAATGACAAGGCCGAGTTGGGCCAACTGTTGGATTTTCGAAGTGGGTCAACTTTCGAATTTTCGAAGTGGGTCAACTGTCGGATTTTCGAAGTGGACAAACTGTCGGATTTTCGAAGTGAGCGAACTGTCAGAATCGAGGAGTGGGTGAACTGACGAGTGGGGGAACTTACGGGTGGGCGAAATAACTGGTGGGGGAACCTACAGGTAGGGGAAGTGACGGGTAGACGAACTTGCGGATTTTGGTGGGCCAACTTACGAGTGGGGGAACTTACGGGCGGGCGAAATAACTGGTGGGGGAACCTACAGGTAGGGGAAGTGACGGGTATACGAACTCGCGGATTTTGGTGGGCCAACTTACGGGTGGATGAACTGTCGGAAAAAAAGTGGGCGAACTGACGGATTTTTAGGCGAAATAATGAGTGGGAGAAATGACGGGTGGGCTAATTGACGGGTTCCCAAATTTCCCCCCCCCCCCTTGTTCCTGCGGTTTGTTCCACTTTTATAGGAGAAATGAGTGATTTTTTCATGAATGTTTGTTTGTCATCGTAAAGATGAACAGCAATAAATCAATTATCTCAGTTTTTGTTTCTTGGCAGCTACGCTCGCCTTTTAACCAAATTGCTATCTATCCGATCGGAGGTGAAGTTCACTTGCAAATGCTCTGACCGATGACGCTGATCTCCACCTGAACCCTGTTCTTAGAAGAAAAAAAAATCACACGCTTTGACGGCGTGCCGAAAATGTGAGAGATCTTGTCACTTTGAAAACGTGCTTCTTCTTAAGTTACCTGGATAAACAGATTAAACAGCAACAAGCATAAGCGGGAACTTCAAACAAAACATTCACAGGCAAGGTTACCGACTTTATGTTGGCAGAGACAAATGAAATGCAGAACTTATACTGCACTATCGGAAGTTTAATCTCTTTTCTGCATTCATTCTTATTCATTTATTTATCCAGAATCTCTTTCTTAAGATGAATAGCGTAGGAATTCTCAAGTAATGTATGAATAATATTAAATTCTATTTATTGAGATTTGACATTTTAGTTTTATGTTAGGGCATTAGAGTCTCAACCTGTGGATCGAAGGGGTGGCTCACACTTCTTTTTTTCAATGACAAACAATCGGGTGGGACACAAATAAGCAGCGGAAAAAACCTTTAAAGCACACCTCGTACTGCATAATGTTTCTGCTAAAATGTTACGAGGTTTTCCGTTTTGAGTTTTATTTTAAAAGAAAAGCCATCAGTTCCTTCGACTTGCCCACATGGGGAGACAAGAGCGTCTACTATGCAATAAACAAAAATGAATAGCCTCCTCCTCATGGTGACAAACAAAACACAAAGTTATGAATCAGTATTTCAACAATAAAAAGAAAAAAAGAACAATCTTTTGTCGGTGGCATAAGTGGAGTGAGTACAAAACAATAAAGATAATAAACATAAAAATTTTACCAACCGTTCTTGCTATATAAAACTTTTTTGTCTTCTCTTGAAAGAATGTTTTGGTAGCTCTACAAATTGGTTTAGACAATATTTAGTTGCTATTGATGGGATCATATATTACTATAAATTACGCAAGACTTCGTCCGTTTTTAGTCTCTACCCATGTCCCTTGCCTAGACTTGACAGTCTTGGCAAAATTTACATAAACGGTCTCCGGTTCCCCGGTCCTCCACGTATGCAGACCGCATGTTAGATGTACTAGAAATTTTCAAAACCCCCAAGTCTTCTAGCTTTGGGTTTCCCGAGCGTAGTGGGCGGCGCTACGAGATGGCCCGATTGCGAAGCATGGAAAGCATAGAGGTCTTGGCGTTGCTCTTTAGTGTTATTTTGCTCTGCTATTTTCGTTCCGACCTCGTGAAAAGTTACTTCGCTAACCGTTCCAACCTTCTCGAAATAGCACCTAATCGTAACTATTTGCTTACCACACTCCGCAGCGTCGTAAGCTAGGTAACTACGATCTCTGTGACGCAATTGGTGGGATTAGATGACGCGGTATTTTGCCAAAGGTACAAACATTCGTTCCAGCTTTGACGTCAAGAAGCCAGTGCCCAGCAGTGTTGCCACTGGTCGCAGAATTCGGCGATTTGTCACAGATTTTCCTTTCGACGACAAAGCGAGACAGAATTCTGTTCACGGTTCCTTACCAGTAACCTATTTACCAAAAGGAAGCAAACAAGTTGAGGCTTATAACTATGGAGATGCTAAAGTGAGCTTTCTCTTTAATAGTTGATAAAGAAAAAAAGGACTCAGTTTCTTAGGCGCCAGAACGTCACAGGTTTTTGCGGCCAAAATTCAGAGGTTCCGTCCAGAGCAAAATAACACTAGGGAGTAGCACCAAGACCTTTGCTTTCCATGTTTTGCAAACGGAACACACCCGTAGTGCCGCCAACTACGCTTGTGGCATTTAAAGCGGGACAAACTTGCGGATCTAGAAATTTCTAGTAAAGCAAAGATGCGGTCTGCACACACCAGGGAAACGAGGCTGTATTATCTTTTTCCTTGTTCAGAATATGAAGTTATCAGAGCCGGCGCTGGTGAACGACTGACTGAATTTCAGTAGGGCGTTCTTTATCGCTAGTGGTGCTAGTATGGCTTCTAATCGAGTGTTTTTCAGTTCTGTCAAGTCTTGGCGCTACTCCCTGGTATTATTTTGATCTGGTTCCGTTAGAGAAAATTTGAAATGTTGGAAACCAGAAGCCGTGAAGCCATGCGTAGTTACTACGGTAAGTAGGGTGTACGTCCTAGAGACGCAGATGAAGACACGAGGGGATATGAAGCAGGAAAGAAGCGCTGCACCAATCTTACTCAAAGGCTGAACTCTTGAACATAGTGCTCACACGCTAGATCAGTGTATGAGCACCAGGCCCGTATCCAGGAGTTTATTTGGGGGGGGGGGGGGGGGGGTTGCCTGCCGGTCGGACGAAAAGTTCAAAAAAGACATAGGTCAGAGGGAAAAGCCTATACAAATTGATTATTTTTGTACGTTTCGGGGGGGGGGGGGGTTGAACCCCTACCCCCCCCCCCCCTGGATACGGCCCTGATGAGCACGTATGCTCATATGTCGGGGCACAGTGCCAAGGAGCATATTGTGAAGAATGTAAGTCCCTTCAGACGGATTTTCATGGGGGTAGCGTTTTGCCCTTGACCCAGGGGACCACTGTATTTTACTACTTCGGGACATGCCCTAACCTAGGGCTACTGTGCCCAAAACTTGGGGATTTCTAGGTGACACAATAGTGTCGTGAATAGCCTGTCGTGCCATTTGCGCTTTAAAGCCACACCTCAAAACCTTCTGGCCTGAATTCGATTATCCGTCCATAATACTTCATGTCGTTTGGCCAATAACGCAGGTTAATTAGTAGTGACCAGTATCCAAATATCGTTTAGCTAAGCAGGTCAGGAGGTCCAGTATCAGTGGCTAGATCGCGGATCGGACCCAGAGGAAGCCGAGCGTGCTGTCATTTCTCTAAGATCGTGATAACGTCTACCCCCTGATGCTCGGGCAAGTTTTTATGACAACCTCATTATTCTCGATGATCAGTCAGTGCCTAGCACATGTTTTTAAAGAAGAGGGAACGTGGACTAACCACCAATTGCGACAGCATTCTTCGATTTCAGGTTAGAGTAGCCTACCCCTCTCATATGATCGAATTTCTTCGACAGGTATGTTATGCTCTTGTTTTTGGGATCCCAAGACGTTAGTGACGTGATACCCATGATTCGTGTAGTTTGTACCGTCTGTTAGTACGATACACAGTAACTCTCGAAGGAATTGAGATGTTTAGTACAAAGTCTGTGTGTGGATTCTTTGGGTCAAGCTTGTCGATGGGCTTCGTAGCTCTATCTGCAGGGGCTGGGGCGAAACAAGTATTTTCTAAAAGTTTAAATTAAACGATTCAGAGGTAAGGAGCCATGCTAATTTTTCGTCTGAACTTAATTTTCTTGCTTGGTTGCTGAAGAAGTGCTGGGGAACACAGGAGGAGCAGGATCTTCGGCGCAGCTTCCGGAAGGAGCACTTGGTCCGTGCTTGGCTGTAGGGAGCGAAGAAAGAGAAGGGGTACAAATAAAGTTAATTAGTTTGAAGACTAGTGACATGCCCTCCCCCCTCTCAATCGTCCGCCCGTAAGTTGGCGCTGGAATTTTTAGGTTCGGCAGCCTTAGTTCAAACGGAAGTTCCTAAAGGACAACTCGCACTACCTAGTGTTTCTACTAAGGCGTTCTGCACTTACGAAGTGAAGAATCTCGGGAACTAGAATAGATGGAGATACTACTGAAGCAGTATGAACTAGTATCATAAGTACGTGTCCTTTAAGGCCGTAAAAGGATTTTGCTGCTCGAATGTATTTTTTTGTTGCTGAATTTTGTTGCTAACTATGGACTGCGTTTTTTTACCTTGAACCTCACTGTTGCCCACCAACTTTCAGCGATTTTTAGATGGAACCATTAATTAGTTTGTCTTCCGCGCCATCTTACATGATTGATTGGGCAGCGATAGAAAACTTAGCAAAAAAAAAATATTATCAATGACAAATGACAAGCCACACCTTTTGGCATTTGGGATTAAACATTCCAGTTTTTCTCAGATGAAACCTCATTCCTTCCGATTACCAGAAGCAACAAAAAAATCAATCAAACTGAGAAAGAAGCTCAGTTTCGGAGCATGCTCGGATGGTCCGAGGCCGAGGCGGCAGGTGAGTAGGCGATAGCAGAATTTGGTCTTTGATCTGGTGTAGAAATATTTGGGATCGACTAAAAGATGGAACCTTAAAGCACAACTCTTACTAGAAATCATCTTTTCCCTATGAATGGATCAGAAAAAACGTTTTCGAAAATACCATTACTTTCCACCTGAAACTAGCGATTCTCTTGTTAGCGCTTGTCGACTATATCCAGCCTTCCTGCTCTCCGACGCGGCGGCTGGGCGCAAAACGTTTGAAAACTGAACGTGCCTTGGTTAAAAAGTGGGAAAACTAAGTAAATAAAACAAGTAATAAACAGAAGATTATCACATTCTTCTGAGTGAAAGACTTGTCAGCAGGCGTTGAAGATTCCGGCAAACGCTAACAATTCGTAGTTACGAAGTGAAACAATGGAGAAAGGTGGGGATTTTAGAAGCTTCTGCTTCCATATGGGAGCTAAGTATATTATAAAAGACAGAATAAGCAAGAGGGGTCCTTTAAAGGACCTCTCGCACTATTAACTATTCAACTTACAGTATTTTAAAATATTTGAGTATGGTAAAACTAGGCTGCGAATTCAACAAATAACCAACGGTTTTGGCTGTTTTAAGCATTTTTCGAGACCCGTTGACTTACAGCGAAAACAGGGAAAAAAACTTCTCACAAACCACCGTCGACAGCGTGATACACATCGAAGGTAGCAAAACACGGCAAGTGAGAAAATCATCGTGGTTTTGTTAGAGGGGTTAGAATGTACCGTCCGTAATTGGGGTCTCCGGGTTTAGAAATATATGGAGTGATTATGGAAGTAGGTTGCGTTAGTATATATGTAAGACAGGTCCTTTAAGGAAAGGACTTTGTGGGAGGAAATAATACTCAGAGAAGGAAACAAGATGATCAAAAGGAAAGCTGCACTAGGAGGGTAGCATACTAAACAGAGGAAAGATGCACAGAAAGGAAAGTTACAAAAAAGAGAGCTGGAAAGTTCTCTCGATTGACAGAATTTTGTGCGTTGGCCGTTCCTGTTTCCTTCTTTTGGTTTTGAAGACCGGGATGTTGAGCAGGACCAAGTCTTTCCTTCTTTTAGTTGACCCTGCTACATTCCGCTTCAGCGAGCGGACTACTTTCTGAAATTCCCTCAGAAACGCGCCTAATTTCTAGGGAAGAGGGGAGGCTTTCACCAAAGAACATTGATGACGCACTGCAGTTCCATTTGAACCCGTGCAACCAATGAAAAGAGTTGTTGTTGTTGTGTAAGAGTTCATAACGTTAGGAACAACGCCACACAGTAACGGTGACTTCAGAACATCCGGAAAAGAAAAGTCTTTACTCGCGAATCGCAAAACCTGAACTACCTGGACCGACTAAAAAGAGGCACGGCACGGCATGGCGAAGGAGGCACGAGTAATAAAAAGAGATTAGCAATTAGTAGAACTAAACAAGTAAGTGACAATTTGTAACTCCAGAGCCTAAGAGAAGGCACGTTAGAACATTGTCACTCTGAAGCCTGAAAGGGCTCTTTTAGTTTTCGTGCCTCTTTTTACTACTCGTGCCTCCTGCACTGTTTCGTGCCGTGCCGTGCCTCTTTTTAGTCGATCCCCGAACTACCTTATAATCTTTAAATTCTTTGTTCGTTTTGATCTTTAGTTTTTTTAAGGTTTGTGTGGGTGGGTTTAATAAATAAATAAAGAAAGGTCAGGTAAAATACAGCAAAAGCCAAAAATGTGGATCAGGAATACCAAAAAAAAACTGGTTCGGGGAAGGACATTTAATAATAATTTCTGACGAAACTCATAAAAAGGAACCCCGGGGAAGGGCGAAATTCAATCCGACTCAGACATTTATTGCACCGCACCAGTTTTCATTTTCTAGAGCGTATGTCATGCACGAAAAAGATTATCAATCATTTAAAAGCATGGTGCATCTCGAGAAGAAATACGTTTATGCTAACGAAGGAAGACGCTGAGATCTTTCGCAACTAAAGTATGCAGTATTTAATAAAACAATACGCGGTCTTTGCTGGCCCGGGAGGTAGCTGCTTCATAAACTTTACTGATTACAATACACAGCAGGAAACCTCGGTCTACAGTGCGGAGCTAACAAATGTATTTGTGCAATTACAAAGACCTAACAAATACAAAGACCTTTTTGGACATTTTTTAACAAGACCTATTTGAACAAGACCTATCAGTGTTTACTTAAAAAAAAAAAAATCGTCTGTTGATGGAATATTGATATTAAAAATATAATACCTTCCCATTTATCTAATCCCGGTAAATCCCCAACCCTTAATTTTTATTTTATTTGATGAAAAGTTAGTGTCTCTTCCGCTTAGTGTTATTCTTTTTCTTCGTGTGGGGAGTTTGATATGGTGTGTGCAAGTCTCTGTTTCTTTCTCTTTTTTGTGTGTTTATAACAGAGGAACGAATCTTTCGCATTCAGAGGCAACACCACCCCATAGTGACAGTCATATTTAACCAGTAAGTGAACTTCAGTTTTACCTGTTTATACGATCCAGACTGGGAGAGTACAGTAGAGTTATGCTTATTTGAAAGTATGTTGACTTTGAACTTCGTCATTTTCATGCACTTGCTGTTACTAAATCTAAATGAAATACCCCCCCCCCCCCAAGAAAAAAAGGTATTTTCCGAGGCCCTCCGAAGTAAAGTCTGATTCGCCACTACCATCAACTAGAATATCATTTCTTCATTTATTTCCGCTATATCGCATCAAGAACGATCGCATCGACTAGTTCCAGTCGGTAATGCTTTTCGGTCCTTAATTTCCAGTCCAGCCATATATGACCAGAGTATAGCATAAGTCAAGGGGATGATGTCTCTACGTAGACACGACACTACGAAGACACGACGGTACATCGAAATCGCCACTACAGAGACACGACGGGATGGAGACCGACACTACATGGACACGACGGTACAAGTACCGACTGTACATAGACACGACGGTACAGGTACCGACACTACGTAGACACTTTTTGATGTTCGATGTAGTGTCGGATTTTGTCCTCGTAGTGACGTGTCCACGTAGTGTCGTTCGACGTACCGTCGTGTCCACGTAGTGTCGGGTATTTTTGTCCAAGTAGTGTCGGGAAATTTGTCCATGTAGCGTCGGATTTTTTCCACTTACTTACGCGTCTCGTGTCTATGCAGGGGCGCGCACCCAAGTCAAGCATATATAATATAACAGAGTAGTATAAGTCAAAAATCTCTGGTACTCTTATTCAGCTTGTTCTTTCTGTCTCTGTTCGCCACCACCTGGATCTGATCGGAAAATCTCGTTCCTCTAAAATGCCGATTTTTAACCATCTGGTCGTACCACCTATCTATCAGGTAATGAAATTCGTTCTCGATTACTCTGAAGAGCTTTCTGGACTGAGCGGCGAAGTTTCCGGTACTTTAGTATTTATAATGTGTAACTTCATATGTAAATATGTTTTTTACTTTACCCTTGTCGATTGCTTAACTTGCAAATCGAATACTTCTTTTTTGGCGGACTGGATTAAAGCTGTGGCAACTTGCCAAGTGAGAACTTGTCTAACCCGTATTTTCCAAAAGTTAATCATCTGGTGGTATACAAATCAAATGTGGTGGCCAACGTCTCACTAGCTTCATACTACCATATTAAAGATGTGAAGCACGTAAAATTAGAAATAAAAATAAAATTAATGACATGGAAGTATTCTGGATCATCTGATTTGGTAAGCATTGGCTTCTGTTGGAGGATCGCTTAGATAAAAGAACCCAATCATAGTCTTTTTAAAGTTTAACTGGAATTCCAGCTTACTTTACATCTTGGATTTAAATCCACTGAATTACTTTGACTCTGCTAAGAGAATTTCTTATGTTTTCACCTTAGGCTCTTCTAGCGACGCTCAGAATATTCACTGCTGGCGCGACAAGATAAAATTCATCCAGACGCAGAAAATCTGAATTTCAACAAATGCGTGCATTTCAAATGACTGCTGGAGCGAAGCTTTGAAAACTTTAAACTCTAGATTGTGAGGTCATTTCTGAAGAAAGCCGTGTGACCCAAGAAAGATTTATCGCTTATTCAAACTCACTTTATTCATCCAAAAATAGTTCAATACGGTTTTAGTTGCTCTAAATGTGTCGAGCATAAAGGTGCAAGCACATTATGGTACCACAAACCCGAAAGAAAAAGTTCATTCGATGAAAATTGATTTTATGGATAGCGAAGCAGTGAAGTAACACATTTTCGTCGCGTCTTCGAGCCTATTTAAAGTTTAACCGAAACAGGACAGTCTAGTTACCAATCACTTATTCGCCTAAAGAAGCTTGAGGACCCGATGAAAATGCGTTTCTTTTTTGCAACGCTATTCACGAATAATCAGTTTTCAAATGGTGGAATTTCCCTGTCGAATTTGTGGTACCTCTATGCACTTGTGTGTGTGTTGTAGGCTTGATGAACACGGTTTAGAAAAATAAGTGTTCACAAAGTGAGCTACCTTCCACAAGCTAATTACTGGCCACTGAATAGCCGCGTTTGTGTTGACATTCAGATTTTCCACTTCATAGAAGAAATTTGCGTTGTGAGGACGGCCGTAGATACTCCGAACATCTTACTAGAGCAAATAGTGAAAAATAAGAAAAAAGCTGGAAGCTCATATGGCACTTGCAAGGCTGGGTCAGATGGAAGTGAAGGTCAAAAGTATTTTTTTTTCACTTTTTGGTTAAGATGTGCCAAACTTGCAAGGCTGGGTCAGGGGATGAAAGTGATGGTCAAAAGATTTTTTTTCACTTTTCGGTTAAGATGTGCACTTTAAGGGTGCTAAAAATTAATTTCTAAGCAAAACCCTTGAGGCAAAAACGATCGTGTACTCATGGCGATCGTGAACAAGTAAAGAAGAAACATCGCTTATAACCTTCTGGGAAAAACTACGTTGACATAGCTGGAATTCTGCCCTGTCCTCGATGGCGACATTCGGTCTGTTACGAGAGGTGGATCATTCAAAAGAGCATTTCATCAATCTGAAGAGCGTATCAGATACAGGGTACACTAGAACACCAAATATGAACGAAAAAACAACTCGCTAGTTTCACGATGTGGAAGCCTTAAACTATAGTGGCGATACGTAGACCTGACTTTCTGTAGAATATATCATCCTTTATTTACATAATTTTGCTCGTTTCCAACATGGCCCAGATCAGATTGATGTTTGATCAAAAAACCTCATCTGTGGTTAACCACGAAAATTGATACTTACGGATCAGGACGATAATTACCAACATGTTTTTAACGTGGTGTTTTTGTCATGCAAAACAAATAGTAAGAAGATATTCATCTACCAGCTACATGGTATTCAGTATACATTTCCATGAGATTCGTCCTCTCATTCATGTTCTCATATTTCATAACCAGGATCATTCGCAAAGCTGGTATGCGTTGGAGAGGAGCGAAGTATTTGGGATTGGGAAGAAGACGAACCAAATGAATAAGCAGGCAACAGGGATCCTGACTTAAAGTTTAACTGTAAAGTCAGTTATAATTTAACTGAGTACACTGCATTATTTGGATTGTGTTAAGGGATTTTCTTATTTTCACCATTTGCTCTAGTCCGACGTTTCTATTCTACTATGACGCGGGAAATTTGAATCTCAATACAAACGCGGCTTTTGAATGACCAGTGATCAGCTTGCGGAAGGTAAGGAAAATAAGCGTAAACACTTACTTTTCGTAAATCGTTTACTTCAAGCATGCAACACAGGTACAAGCGCATAGAGGTAGGCTACCACAAATCAGACAGGGAAATTCAACTATATGAGAATTGATTATTCGTGAATAGCGTAGCAACGAAGTAACACATTTTCATCGTGTCTTCAAGCCTGTTTAAGTAAATAAGTGATGGGTAAATAAATTTTCCTATATCAACCCATTTCGGTTAAACTTTAAGGAAAGAAGAACAAGGAAACCAAAAGAACAGAGGTTAGTCAGGTTTGCATGGACGCCTCATTTTTACATCTTAGTTGCGTTTTCGCAGATACGATGGTATCTGACACCACGGTCTAAAGTCGTTTTTACAGTTATCGTGGTATTTGATACCACGATCAAAAGGCGTTTATGCAGTTATCGTGGTATCTGGCCAGTTATCGTGGTATCAGATATTCAGATGCTACGGTCCGACCGTGGTAACTGGTCGTGGTGTCTGAAAAGTCATCTCACTTTCATCAAATTTTGTCAGATTGGTGAGAAAGAAGTTTAGCACTTAGTGATGTAACTGTATATCTGTTTTTCTTTTGGGATGACTTTGAAAAGTGCAATTTCGGCAATAGTCGTTTTTGCAGAGCACCGTGTATCAGATACCACGATAACTGCAAAAATGACTAATTGCAGATCCAGTAACCGTGGTAACAGATACCACGTATCAGCAAAAACGCAACTCTTGATTTGAATACACTGAACTATTTTGAACCTGCTGAGGGATTTTCTTTTTCACTTTGGGCTCTAGAAGTGGCGTTCAGAATATGCACTGGTCCCGACGCGCAGATTTTCGTTTGAACAAAAAGATGGGTTCCAATGGCTAATGAAGCAAAGCTTGGATAATGTTCAATTCGAGATTGTAAGGGGACTTCTGAAGATAACCCACTATATTGTTTGTGACTCCCCCCCCCCCGCCCCCCCCCCCCCAAAAAAAAAAAAATGTTCGGCGATCGTTTACCAATTAGTTGCTAAACATTTCAAACTTAGAGGTACAGATACATGAAAACGGATGAATTAGGCTAGGCCTACTCATATCGCAATTAAAATTTACCCAAAATTATATGCAGTATCAGCCTATCACTCATGGCCCCAATTAGAAACTGTGCGAAGGAAAAACGATGACTTAATTACACTGTCAGAAGTTTCATAACAGATTGCGGATAACACTTTCAAGAATAACACCTTTTCACTTAGAAAAAAAGTGTTATGACCAATTAAGATTATACTATTTCGTGCCCAGATCTCCAACAACACCTTCAATAGGTAAAAACACTATACCTGTCAGAAGTTACATAACAACAACAGCAGGATGCGCGGTTTCAACAGATAACACTTTGGGATGTTATATGTTATGTTTCTTTCGTTCCCGTTAGTATTTTTACCAATTGAAGGTGTTGTTGGAGATCTAGGCACGAAATAGTGTAAACTTAATTGGTCATAACACTTTATTTCTAAGTGAAAAGGTATTATTCTTGAAAGTGTTATGCGCAATCTGTTATGAAACTTCTGACAGTGTAGTGAGGTCAATCAAATATAAAATAACTAAATAATTTATAGTTTAGTAAATAAGCCATTCAAAAAAATAAGCCATTTAACACATGCAAACAACGGAATATTTTAATAGAAATATGGATTTCTTGAATAGTGATGAATGCGAAAGACCTTCGGTTGACCGTATCTTTCATCTGATATGATATGCAAGTTCAGCACATAAAACTACTTTAGAAATATGTTTTCCATGAAGAAAACACTATGCCTTAAGAAAATCGAAAATTCCGATTTTATTAAGAACATAGAAAATAAAGGACAAAACGCTAAAAAACACGAATTTTGAACCCCGCTAGATTTCTCAAATTTTGATATATTATACAGTTTTGTCTTTCTGAAGGTGGCGTAAAAATCATTTGAGTTGCAATTTGTTTGCGGTCAAACCTTATAATGAATGTACTATTAATTAATGTTCGCGAAGGGGAAAATGTGTAGGAAATACGACCGGAACCTGGTGAAAACCGGAATTTTTTGAAGGAACGAGACTTGTAAGGCGGGACACAGAGCATAAAGAACACCCTCAATCAAGATGTTTTACAAGTTTTCGAGGTGGATTGTCACTCCGACCATATTTGGCGAAATCAAGGACCCCGAATGGTTACGGATTAGAACTGGTAATCCGGTATGGCTAAGACCGGAGATGTACAATTCCAGGTTGACTGAAAAGCGAAAAGTAAGCTAAAGGTTTATTATAGTTAAGATTTGACATTTCTAGATGTTTAATACTGTACACTTGCATGTTGCGACCTATATTACCAAAAGACAAAAAAAACAGCCAAACAGCGTTTCCAGAGATCACTACAATTTGATTTTGTCTGAGATGCACATCTTCTGTTCCGTTCTCTCTCCAAGCCCCAATTTACTACATTTGTTGTATACCTATATTGCCAGATGAAATCCTGTGGAAGTCCCTGAGCAGTCATACTTTCACCCCTCCTCCCCCTGCACCCCATACAAATCTAATTGTTTGAACCGGATTGAGCTTAGATACAACAGTCTAGTTACCCATCACCTATCTGCAGATCATCTGCAACGCACCAGCGCTGGCTTTTGATCGAGTAGCTCGAGGAGGCTAACATCATCCACACGTTGAACGACGTCTGGCAGGAGATGTAAGTCAAAGCTGAACTGCTATAAGGCCACTTAGTGTATGACAAAAACACACATCACTTGCTGCTTCTCAGAACCTGCCATAACTTAGACATGATAAGTGCCACCAACCAGAATATAGGCGCTTCCAGGGCCCGCTTTCGTCGAATATGGTTGAAATACGATAGTCTACACTGTCAGAAGTTTCATTGCAGATAACACGAGGATGCACGGTTTCAACATATAATTCGTAACAGATAACACCTCGGATGTTATCTGTTGTGTTTCAAAATGTTATGCATAATAAGCGTTACCATAAGGAAGAACCGAATAACCACCAATTACTATCTGCTGTCTTCCAACATCATGACGATAAGGAATAAACTGGGTAGATGCTTTTTTGGCTCTTTCTAACAAAGCTTGTTATGCATAATATTTCATGCATAACGTTTATAAACACAACAGAGAACATCTGAAGTGTTATATGTTACGCATTATCTGTTGAAACCGCCCATCCTCGTGTATATGTTATGAAACTTCTGACAGTTCAGTTCCCCATCACTCCTTCACATAAATAGGCTTGAAGACCCAATGAAGATTCGTTACTTGGCTGCTCCGCTATTAATATAATCGATACTCTTGATGACCAACTCTTCCTGCCGATGCAAAATCGCCCTGTACCTAGCGGAAGTGCCGGAAGCGGTATCACAATAAAGTTGAGTTGTTGAGTTTGAGTCATTAGTGCTATGTTTTCTCGTTCTTCCCGAGGATCACTGGCGTGTTTTGGGCTTAGTCATATAGAGTATTCTCATCGAATGAACTTTTTCTTTCGTTTTGGGGTACCTCTAAGGGCTTTTAGGCTACTTCTATGCTTGAAATAATTAGCAACTAAAATTGCAGAAAAAGATACTTGTGTGTGGGCTTTCTTCAAATGTGACCTTAGATTTAAGGAATAGAAAGGGTAATGGTAATGGAAATGGTGGTGGAAATGGAGGGTGTAGTGTTATGGTGTAGTAATGGAAAGAAAGGCAAAGTAAGTGATGGACACCATAGGAAAAATGCCCTATGGAGGAAGAGCTTTTTGGGATCCCAACACGTAAGTGGAGGGATACCTATGACATCGCGAAAGTTGTCCGTCCGTCCGTCCGTCTGTAAGCACGATAACTCTCGAAGGGAATGAAATATTTTGATGAAACTTGGTGCGAGGATTGTTTGGGCCAAGGGTAAGGTCAAGTTTGTAGATGGGCTCTGTAGCCCTATATTTAGGGGTGGGGGAGGGGGTTCAAATTAAGAGACAAACAAAATATTTTTGAACAGCTAATGTGATAGTCGATTATGGGGTAAGAAGACATGCTGAACACGATGGTGAAAATCATTTTTTCACAAGTAGTTCGCCCAGAATCTGGCCAAAACCGGAAAGTTGGTTAAAAGTAAAAGTTTTATTTGAAGTTGATTAGATGTTTGCTTAAAGCATTGTCCAAATAGGTGTAATAAGGTGTCTTACCGCGTATAAGACTTATTGCAGATTCCTCTTTTCCTCGGTGCGCGCTGTAATAACGTGAATAAGGAGAATAGACTAGGGCAGGGCCAATCAGGCAGGGCCAATCAGATCGCTTGGTTGGTTCCGCCAACGGGCCGAGGAAAGGAGCAGCGTCGTCAGGGTTACCACGGGAAGCAGTAAAGTTCTACTTTGTTGGAAGCTGAAGAAACAACTTTTCTTCAAAATAACACGTTTTGTTCTGCTGCGACTGCTTAATGCTACTTCGAAGACCAATGCTGGCCATCCGCATATTTAACTGCTTTTTACAATGTATTGGGCGTCAAATTGTACTGGTGTACTTCAAGTAACACTACTTTTCTGATCTGCAGAAACTCGAAACACTGTATGACCTTGGCATCACTGCTCGCTGCATTGATAAGAGCCTCTCGGGTTCGTCTTTGAACGGGCGTGTGTATTAAAGACGTAAGCATCACGTATAGCGTTATTCAGCTTATAACACCTATTAGGACAATGCTTAAGGGGTAAGAAGACATGGCGAACACGATGGTAAAAACCATTTTGTCATCGGACAAGTAGTTCGCCCGGAATCTGGCCAAAACCGGAAAATATGTTAAAAGCAAAAGTTTTATCTGAAGTTGACTAGATGACAGATTTGGGGGTAAGAAGAGACGCTGATTCTTTATATGACAATCATTTTTTTGATCCGGACATATGATTAGTCCGGAATCTGGTTGTAACCGGATTTTTATTAAGTCAAAGTCTTATTTAAAGTTGATTAGATCATCTTTATAGGGATAAGGATATACGCTGGATTTGTTTCTGAATTTTCTTTTCTTGCTGGACTAGTAGTTCCTTCGGAATTCGGGCGAAACCGGAAATTTGGGCAGAAGTAAAGCAGGAAGTTTCGGTCAGTATGGTCAAAATAAATATGGCTTATAGAGGTATATCTGAACTTGGTTTGCTCTGATGATTAGCCTAGCGAAGACTGGATCTGGCGAAGACAAGACCCAATTGTCTGGATCAAATATTAGATTTTTGGGATCCCATCGACACCTTTGGTCTTGTTTGAGATGGGAAGAGCATATGTTTTAATGAGAAGAAAAGTGGATATTGAAGGTAAAGGGGGAGAGAGTAAGGTAGACAAGGAGATACTGATGGATGAAAAGAATTAGGGTGTAAATATTGTAGAAATAGGCTACATGTAATGAGGCTACATGTAATGTAGGATATATATTATATTATATAGAGTGTTGTTTGTATCGTATATAGTTATAAAAAGTGATAAAGCGAGATACATATGAACGGTGTGTTTTGAATAAAGGATGTTTGGATTTAAAAACAAGAAAAAAAAAAGAAATGACCTCACAGATTGGAGTTGAAGAATCGTTTCATTAGCCACTAAAATACTCGCTTTTGTTGGAATTCAAATCCTACGCGCCCGGGTGAACTTTGTCTTTTTGGGCCATCAGTACATATTATGATGTACCGAACATCACTATGAAATTCCAAGATAAAAAAAATCCCTTAGCAGAGTAAAAATTCAGTATTTTCAAATCAAAGATGTTAAAATAAGCTGGCTTTTCATTTAAACTTACCGGAACCCAAGTCGATACTTTACGTTGACAGTGAGCCTTGTGCGGTGAACAACACACGTCTATATTGATTTGAAAACAGCCCGCCATCTATGTCCATTACGATTAATTTTACTAATCTCCGGATAAATTAAGAAGAAGAAGAAGAAGAAAAGTAAACTCCTTGAAATAAAAGTAGTAATTAGAAATCCGGATAGGTTAAATACCACTTCAACCCAAGCTGACTGGAAATCAGGGGCGTAGTTTAGGGAGGGAATGGGCAGCTGCCCCCCTACCCCGCCTTCCCAAGCGGGCCTTCTACCCACGAAAAGAACAGTAAAACCTAATTGACTTAAAAAAAAACAAATCTCTTAGTCTTCATTAATATATTATTTACTCTTCGTTCGTGTTATTAAAAGTATTTTATTTTTCACCTTTGTAGGCAAAGCCGTATCCAGGGGGGGGGGGGGGGTTAGGGGGTTGAATCCCCCCCCCCCCCCACCACCACCACGAACCATACAGAAACAATCATTTTTACAGGCTTTACCCTCTGATCTATGTCTTTTTTGTACTTTTTTGTCCGACCCGCAGGCAAAAACCTCCCCCAAAAGGCGACCCCCCCCCCCCCGAAATAAATTCCTGGATACGGGCCTGTATGTAGGATTTGGGTTAAGTAATGCCCGGGATAGCGCCGCTGCCCCTCCCTCCATTTGGTTTCATCACTTTTGCACCGAATAGGCTGGTTTTCTTGGCATCCCTTGTGCTCCTCCGAAAGCAGATAATCACGCTTCCACTCACATGTTAAAACCATGTGTAATAAAATAATTAATTGCAAGTGTGAAAAGCTCTGTGGAGCCGACAAATGGAGAATCCTCGGCACTGTGTTTATTGTTTTCGTACTTGTCTAAAGCACTTTTTCCCCCGTCATAATTGGTCAACTTTAATCCGGTTTTCGCTTTTTTGCCTTTTCCCATCGCTGTGTGCTTTAGCGCCCGATCGGAATCACCCAACACAGCAATTAAATGGCGCCTTAAAGCAGTTGGCAATTGCCACTATAATTGAAGGATGGATTATCGAGTGGTAACCGAAAGTGAGCCCTTTAATTTAGAGTTTTGTCTTGCCGTCACTACAATGGTAGAGTAATTACAGAAAAAGCTTTGTTCAAGAGAATCCTGTTCAATTATTTTCAGGCTTCGGTGATTTCTGTCTGCCGGCCAGGTTAAAAATTCCGCGAAGTAAATTAAATAAACGCACTCCTGGTATGTTGTTGACAGGCTACCGTTGAGAAAGGAAGATTTATTTTTATCTGTTACGGATGATTTTGAGATGACTGCATGGTTTTACCAATTTTTCCTTAAAGCACAGTTCTTACTAGGAATGATCTTTAACGATGAAATGGCTCGGAAATATCGTTTTTCGAAAATACCATTACTTGCCACGGGAATAAGCAATTTTCGTGTTAGCGGAGGGTGGACGCAAAATATTTGAAAGCTGAACACGTCATCATAAAAGAAATAGAAAACCGTGATCTTCAGGGTTTTTTTCTTGGTCAGCTAGTTATCCCTCTAAGATGATGTGCGAGGGATAAATGTTATGTTCAGTGAAAGTATTGACAGTGATGGAAAACAAGGATTGTGTAAATGCTAGGTGAAAGCTTTTGCGCTTTCCCAGGAAATAATTTTAAATATAGTTGGTAAATTGTAAATAGACACAGAACTCAGAAATGTAAAATAATCACAGATTTGTACGCATACACTTTTAACACGCTCATTTTAATATTCGTTATTTTATTTGCATTTGTATGTCGTTCAATACGCATCGTTCTTCTGGTTATGGCACTTGCCTTCCGACCAAGTGCCATATATCGATCACTTTTCCGTCGGTCGGTCTGTCGGTCGGTCGGTTAGTCCGGTGATCGCGAGTTAGGGTACTTCCAGATGTGCTAGGACAATGAAACTCGGCAGGCATATTAGGGACTCGACCAAACTAACTTGGAAATAGTCACTTGCCCGATCCGACCATCGTGGGGGGAAGGAAGGGAGCCGGAATCCGGAATTTTGTGACATGCATTACTTTCGAACGGGTGATTGAATCTTAATGAAACTTGATATTTGGAAAGACGGCATGTCTCAGATGTCCCATTTCAAGTCCGGAGCGAATCCGATGAATGTGGGAGGGGGAGTCGGAAGGGGTAACCGGAAATCATGTGACACGCTTAGAGTGGAGCGATTGGGATGAAACTTGGTCAGAGGAAGCACAAGCCCTAGGTACATCATTGACAGAACGGACCGGATTCGTGCACTGTGGGGGGGAGTTGGAGGGGGATTCTGGAATTCCGGTGATAAGGAGTTAAGTTACTTCAAGGTGGGCTAGGACAATGAAACTTGGTAGGCAAGTCAAGGATCCGACCAGATAAACCTGGAAATAGTCAACTTCCCGATCCGACCACCGTGGAGGAGTGGAGGGAGGGGGAATCCGGAATCTTGAGGAATGTATAACTTTGGAACGGGTGATCGGATCTTAACGAAACTTGATATTGGATATATGAAACTTGGTTAGAAGAACAAGGACAAGAACTGGATACATCAGTGACAAAACCGGACCGGATTCGGGAACTGTGAGGGAAGTTGGGGGGGCGGGCGTGTCCGGAATCCCGGTGATCGCGAATTCAGGTACTTCCAGATGTGCTAGGGAGATGAAACTTGGCTTGAACATTAGAAACCTGACAAGATTGGCTTAGAAATTGTCATTTCTCAGATCTGACCATCCCTTAAAGTACTAATCCTAACCACAATGTACAAAATAGCTTTTAAGCAAATTATACATTTTAACTCAAGGGTTTTGCTCAAAAATCAATTTTAGCACCCTTAAAGTGCGTTTCTTAACCGAAAAGTAAAAAAAAAAAATACTTTAACCAAACGACATACATTCATGATTCACAAGCAAGGCCGTATCCAGACGGGGGGGCTAGGGGGTTGAACCCCCCCCCCCCGAAACAAACAAAAATCATCATTTTTACATGCGTTTTCCCTCTGATCTATGTCTTTTTTATACTTTTTTTTTCCGACCTGCAGGCAACCCCCCCCCCCCCCCGAAATAAATTCCTGGATACGGGCCTTTTGACAAGGGCCCATGATCATTTCTGACTCAAGGGTTTTCCTTACAAATTAATTTCTTAAAGTACAAACAACAATTTTGAGCAAAATATCCTACTTTCATCCTCTGACCCAGCCTTGCAAGTGCCATATGAGCTTCCAGCTCTTGATTTTAGTTACATGTCGTTTTGTGGTTGGCACGCTTCGTAGACAACCGGGTAAGTCATTGTTCACTCCGTTCCTGGAAACGGTAAGTCAGTCCAGATTAGTTTCAGCGATAGGGCCCTTCTTGGCAAGGGTCCTTTTCAACCTCCAACTAGAACAACTAGGTTTCGCTAGGATCCCAAAGGTGAATACTGGGCGAAAAAGTAAGTGTTGATTTTTTTTTTTTAGTAGTAGTATTAATGTATTGAAGATTTGAATGATAAATTTAGATAAGTTTGTATTTTATATTTAGTTATTAGGGGGAAGAACAGTAAATGTAATTTGGGCTTTATTCTTAAAAGTTAAGTGACGTAAATCGTTTAAAAGTGGGTAAAAATAGATTAAAATTAACGTCACTGAGGGATGGAGGAGTAGCCACAAAAAGTACGAAACATGGTTTTCTTTGTTTTATTTAAATAGTAGAAAAATGAGTTAAATTCGAAAAGATGCTACGGGTAAAAAAAAGAAGAAAAAAAAGGTGAATCTTTAGTGAAGTTCTTCATCCAGACAATCGTGGTCTTGCAGATTTTCTGTATTTGCTTGACCCAGTAAACATGTTGTTTGTCCAAGGTCAGATTACCCAAATTGTGGTCATATTACGGCCAGAATACCATTGCTAGTCGAAAACCCATAAAATATTCTAATTCAACAAGTATGTTCATTCCGAAATTTTCAAATAAGATTTCGGACGGATTTTTGTCAGGTAATAAAATTGAAGTTCAGAAACGGTTTTAACACTTGCCGCACGTATTTTTGGGATCCCAAAACGTAAGTGGAGGGATACCTAAGACATCGTAAAAGTTGTCAGTCTGTCAGTCCGTCCGTCTGTCCATCTGTCCGTCTGTTAGCACGATAACTCTCGAAGGGAATGAGATATTTTGATGAAACTTAGTATGAGGACTTTTTGGGTCAAGGGAGAAGTCGAGTTCGTAGATGGGCTCAGTAGCTCTACATTTAGGGATGGGGGAGGGGGTTCAAATTAAGGGGCAAACAAAATATTTTTAAACAGCTAATGTGATAGTCGATTATGGGGTAAGAAGACATGCTGAACACGAACATGCAAAACATTTTCTCGTCCGACAAGTAGTTCGCCCGGAATCCGGCAAAAACCGGAAAGTTTTTTAAAAGTAAAAGTTTCATTTGAAGCTGATTAAATGTTCGATTTAGGGGTAAGAAAACATGCTGAACACGATGGTGAAAACCATTTCTTACCGGACGAGTAGTTTGTCCGGAATCCGGCCAAAACCGGAAATTTTTTAAAAACTAATAAGTTTTATTTGAAGTTGATTAGACGACAGACTTAGGGGTAAGAAGAGACGCCGAGTCTGTATATGGCAATCATTCTTTACCCGGACGTATAATTCGTCCAGAATCCGGTTGTAACCGGATTTTTTTGTTATAAGTTAAAGTTATATTTTAAGTTGATTAAATGTTCTTTATAGAGATAAGGATATACGCTGAATTCGTTTCCGAATTTTCTTTTTTTTTGTTGGACAATTAGTTCCCTCGGAATTCGGCCGAAACCGGGAATTTGGCAGAAGTAAAGCAGGAAGTTTCGGTCAGAATATCTGAACTTGGTTTCTCTGGTGATTAGCCTGGCGAAGACTGGATCTGGCGAAGACAAGACTGGTCTGGATCAAATATTAGATTTTTGGGATCCCATCGAAACTTTTGGTCTTGTTTTCTTCAGCAGCGATTCCCTAACCGACTTTCGAAACACATTTACTTCAACCGAATCCCGGGAGAACTGCTTCTCCACCAAGGTAAATAAGTTCGGGGTGTCTCCTTACCCTACAACGATTTTTGTATCGACTCCAGACTAAACTTTTAATTCTAATCAAAGTTTTCGGTTCAGATTTCGGACGAATTTTTTCAGGTAATGGAATCAACTTCAGAAACGGTTTCATCACTTTCCGCACGTATTTTTGCTCCAGTAACGAATCTCCACCCGACTTTCGAAACACATTTACTTCTACCAAATTTCCAGGAGAACTGCTTATCCGCCAAGGGAAATAAATTCGGTAGACTCCTCACCACAAGCCCTGCACAAGCCTATAACGATTTTTTAATTCTGTTTGTTCGGTAAAAAAAATAAAGGTCAAAACCGGATTCTGCATGTCTTCATACCCTACATCAAACCTCTTTTTACTTTTAACAAATTCTCCTGTCTTGGCCGGATTCCGGGCAAACTATTTGTCTGGCGAGAAAATAGTTTTCATATATGGATTCAGACTGCTCCTTACCCGAAAGTCGACTGTATCATCAGCTTTTAAATGTTTTGTCTGTCCCTTAATTTGAACCCTCTCCCCTGCCCTCCCCTAAATACATGGCGACGAAACCCATCTGCGACTTTGACGTGTCCTTTGCCCCAAAGAATCCTCACACCAAGTTTGAACAAATATCGCATTCCATGTAGAGTTGTCGTGCTTACGGACGGACGGAAAGACGGACAACTTTTACCAAGTCAGAGGTATCCCTCGACTTACGTTTTCGGATCACAAAAAAACGAACATGCAAAAGTTGTTCCGTATTGCTGGAATAGATCTCAGCCAACTTACACGTTTGGCGCTATCAATTATGATTCGAAGTCAGCTTCTATTTAAGGAATATTTATTACTGCAGTATATTTAATCGTACCAATTATTTCCTCAAACGGAAACTTCTAATTACGCAAAAATCATTTGCAAAGATACGACATGAGCTTAACAAAACCAACGAAGAATTTGAAAAACAGATTTGAAACTGTACCCCCCTCCCCCCCCCCCCATAGAATATACTGCCGGACTGGCGTCACGATTGCCACTTCAAATAATTCAGAGAGTGACCTCTAGTAAAAAACAACACAGAGTGTGAACTGGGAGTGAAATTTTAGTTTCATGAAAAAACGAGAAATGGTCACTTTTGGTCGGAACCACCGCTGCAAAAATGACGCACCTTGATTTTAAAATAATAAAATACGTGAAATAGTCACTTTTGGTAGGAATATCTGCAGCAAATATGACACATCTGGAGGTTTTCTGAAATAGAGGGATTTTTCTTTCCCACGTAGGACAATAATGACACAAACAAAATTGAGTGACAATTCACACTATTGTGCGACATGTAGCAACCCTGACTGACGTTTCAGCCAGAAATCGGTTACTCACCAGCTTTATAGTTAGGTCAGAAAAGGCACGGCACAATTTGACTAAAAATGGAAATAGCAATGGTCTATAGGCGTAACAGTGGCATAGAACCGATGACGTTTGTTATCAACTGATTGATCTGGATCACTGAATGACAAAACCCAGCCTATGGAATATATTAAAAACTGAAACAGGGAAAAAATCAGCAAGGATATATTTCAGGTGATATTTTGGCCCTTCTTGGCAAGAATTCACTTCAGGCTCTAGCTGCAAGAAATGAACCTACGATTATTTTTTTCCATTTTATGTAATTTTTAATATATGATTTCCAGTCAGCTTGAACTGAAGGAGTATTTTTCCTAACCTAGGGCATAAACAATCATAAATAACCATAGCAGTGCGAGAATCTAATGACAAGACGAATGCATTAAAAAAAAACATTGATATAATTGTTAGTTAACACGTACTTTTTAGAGCGTTTTAAAATCTTCTCTTTTTTCTGACAATCCTATAGTTTCGGGCGATGAGTTCCATATTTTTGTGCTCATAATGGAAAAATATTTAGCCGGTGCTGGTATATGAACAAGGCCTTATCTAAGGGGGGGGGGTTAGGGGGTTGACCCCCCCCCCCCCCCGAAACATACAAAAATAATCATATTTATAGGCTTTTCCCTCTGATCTATGTGTTTTTTGTACTTTTTTGTCCGACCAGCAGGCAACCCCCGAAAGGCAAACCCCCCCTCCCCCCCCCGAAATTCCTGGATAGGGGCCGGTATATAAACAATTCGTGAAAAAGAAAAAAAATATTTGGCAGTGTTTACTTCTTTCAGTAAACTGTTTCGAGACTTTTTTCAAACTTCTGCTTGGAATTCGCCACATCTTCTAGAAGAAAAGATGTGTTGCCAGGCTCAGTGAATGTAATTAGACCTAATGAATAAGTAATGCGCTGGTGAGAAAGAGGGATGCATTTCTCGGAGGGTTTGCAATTGGTTTCAGTGATTTGCGACTTATGTTGTCTGCTGTTGCGATTGTGTAGAGTTTTGTTCGCAATAATCTTTCATCTTGGCTGGTAAGGTTTCCCACAACTACAGTTAATTCCTTAAAAGGTCAAGCCCTCCAACTATTCCGGTTCAGTCATGGGTTAGGAAGACCACCCCTAGTCCATCTCATCAGTATTTGCTCCTTGCTTCTCAACCACGACTTTAACACTGCCTTTCATATGTTTTGCAAGATTACGGGCATTACTCACGCATCGGTATTCAAAGCTGAACCATTTTCGTTAGGAAAACAGTAGCCCCTTAACGAGCACTGTAACTAGCAATCTCTATGCCATATTAATTACGGGAAAACTTCAGCAGATCTATTGCTGGTACGGAGTATGCTAAAAACTTGTCAGTCAAGCACCAGCCTGGGGCTTTTGCTTCAAATGCAGCAAGCTGAGTTGCTCAGTCTGTTTAGTTACTGCTTCGATAGGTGATGAGAAGGTATAGTGCACGTCATCTTTAAAAGTCATAAGGATACTTAAAGGACTGGACGTAGGATCCGCATGGCCTTACCTCCTAGGGCCACCGTGACGAGGGAACATCTGGATGTGAAGGTGTACGGCAAGACGCATACTTCAAGTGTCCCCAGCTCGATTGTTTCTCAGCCTAGCTGACGCACAGGTTGTGAAATGTCATTTCAGATTCTGGAAAACTTGAGACCCAAAGTTATTTAATGACACAATGGAGTATGACGAGGAGAACGACGAATGGAGAAGGATTGAAATACAAATGGTAGCAAAAGGACGTACCAAAAATAGATCAACATGACGTTGGTCGTCCTATTTTTTCTAACGATATTTATGCCATGGTGGGCCATGGCTTATCAGCCAGAGTGTCTCCAAGAAGACAGTCTGGTCGTCTGCTATCTTTCCGGACTGTCCCCGGACCAATTCCGAAGCCGGCAGCTACGGAACGCATCTCGTATCGAAGTCCGGTGTCCTGACTCACGGCCTCTGAACATCGACTCTGTGACATTAGGAGCATTTGAGAATGCGGTCGAGCTCTCGATCTTCAAGTGCAAAGTCGATATGATTCGAACCGGCGCTTTCCGCGGTCTGTCGAAGCTACACTCGTTAATGATAGAAGGAGACATCGAAGACCCTGACGGATATTCATTGACCATTGGGCCACGAACGTTCGAGGATACGCCCTACCTCACAACTCTAAACTTAGGTCATAACAACCTTTATCTGATCCAGCCGTCAATATTCTGTCCGCTTCGGAATATTAAACATTTGAACCTGACACATAACAGATGGGATGGTATGACCACATTTGGATTCAATACGAAATTTACATCAAAAGACGCTGATGCAGCTTATCCGTGCGGCCAATTGATCGAAATACTTGACCTCTCCCATAACAGATTGAAAGTGATACCTGGAGAGTCGATGATAAACCTTGTGAATACCCGTGGACTTCATTTACAGTCCAATGTCTTAGACACCCTCGAAGAAGCCTCACTTGCAGGCTTGGAATCATTGACGGTGTTAAACTTATCAAAGAACAAGCTGAGTATCCTCCCCCCGTCGTTGCTTGCTCAGAGCAAGAAGCTGACCGAAGTGTACTTGCAGAATAACTTGATAAGAGTTTTGGCACCTGGTCTCCTCAGTAATCTACATAAACTGATCGTCCTTGACTTGAGCTTCAACCAGCTGACTTCAGACTGGGTCACTGTAGGGACCTTCCCAGGACTGAGAGAACTTCGATATCTTTCCCTTGCCCACAATCACCTGAGAAAGATCGACAGCAACTTACTTGCTGACTCCAGTCTCCTTGAGTTCCTTGACTTCTCTTACAACGATATCGAAATCGTCAGCAACGGTGCTTTTAGAAAAATGAAGCAGTTGGAAACACTTCTATTGTCTTTCAACAAACTCCAAGTAATGAGTTTCGATATGTTTGCTGGACTGGAAGGTCTCAAGTTTCTGTCTCTGGAGAATAATCAGATACTCCGCATTGATCCATTAACTCTGTCTTGCTGCCAAAGCTTAGATCATCTAGTCATATCCAAAAACAATTTGACAAGCGTACCGAATGTTAAATTCTTAAAGAACTTACAATCGCTCGACTTGTCGTTCAACAATATCAGTGTTCTAAATGACGTTTTTGCCAACATTTCTGAAGTGTCAACATTGTCGCTAGCGCACAACTCGCTAAAGTTCATAACCGAATCCACATTCCGCTATTTAGTCAACCTCAAAGTGCTTGATTTATCCTCGAACCAAATCGAATACATCGAGACTAGTTCTTTCTCCCATGTCAGAGAACTTCAGGCCCTTCGGGTCGATAGCAATAAATTGGCTGAAATTGGTGACATTCTTGTGAACTCTGTGAACCTCGAGTGGTTAAATATATCCGCCAATCAGATCAGCCTGCTCAACTGCTCGAAGCTGCCATCGAAGCTTATCTGGCTGGATGCTCACCAAAACGAGATTCACTCAATCAAATACGATTCTTATCATCTCGACAAGATGAAACTTGAAACCCTGGATTTGAGCTTCAACTTACTTACTGAGCTCGGGCCTTTCCTCCCGAAGACTCTGCATACATTAAATGTGAACGATAATCGGATAGAAAAAGTGCAGCCGTACACATTCTTCAGTATGAGCAATCTTCAAAGGGTCGACCTCTTCGCCAATCTCATCAAGCAGCTGGACAAGGATTCGCTTCGCGTCCAGCCGTCCTTTCCGGCGCCGGAATTTTACGTAGGTGGGAATCCATTCGAATGTGATTGTAACATGCAATGGCTTCAGACCGTTAACACACCTGATCAATTATCAACCTTACCAAAAGTGAAGGACCTAGAGAGTATTTACTGCCTACTGACTCATAAGCGTGGCCAAGTGCACGTGCCACTTGTGGAGGCAGCTAGCCATAACTTCTTGTGCCAATACAATGTACACTGCTCGGCCGTCTGCCATTGCTGCGAATTCGATGCATGTGATTGCGAAATGATATGTCCTGATAGCTGTCGATGCTATCACGATCATGCGTGGTCAAGTAATGTAGCAGATTGCTCATCAAACAATCTGACAAGTGTGCCCAGTGGTCTGCCTATTGATGTGACTGATCTGTACATGGATAACAATGACGTGAAGGAGATTGCTGATCTGATATTCATAGGGAGACGGAACCTGAGGACGCTTTACTTGAATAGTAGTCAAGTTGAAACAGTGGGGAGCCGCAGCTTCAACGGTTTACGATCTTTGACCAGGTGAGTCCGACCAACTTTCAGATCTGGAGATATCAGTATTTATAGACCAACAAAATACGTTGCAAAGTAAAAAGATAAGCGCAGAGCTTGGTGAAATGGTTTTCAGGCAAGTCTCCGCATACTCTATACGATTAAGTCCGCAACACGACGCTGATGCTAGGGAAGAAGAAGAAACGTCATCCGAAGAAATCCTTACACAATTCAAATTCAAACAAAAATTGGCTCAAATCCTGTGTACGTTAATCAAAAGCGTTTTTTGTGGTGACGTTTCTGGTTCATCGCTAAGCTCACGGCGATTTTTCGTCGGCGCGAAGAATCAATCTTCAACAGTATTTTAATAAACTCTACAGACAATGTTCGACAACAAAATTTTGCACTTCTGAACTTTTACGTTCATGTTTTATGGTTTGAATTGATGATAAAGAGTGGGTGCTCGCGAGCTGAAATTCCTGCCAGGAATTCCGTCATCAGCCTTAATTCTATACAGTAAAATTTTGTGCGAGAGTGCAGAGAATCTAACGCAATAACCCAATAAAACTGACTTTTCAAATAAAAGATCCGGGGAGGAATGCACGGGAGGTATTGTATTTTCATTTTAATTATCTAGACTGAGTGATTTTGCACATTTTGGATAAAGTGCCATACGCCGATCGCTTTTCCGTCGGTCGGATGATCGCCGCAAAGGCACTTCGAGATGAGCGAGGTCGATAAAGCTTCACAGGCATATTAGGGACCTGACTAAGTTAACGAGGGTTAGTTAACGAAGAATGTTATTTTTCGGATCCGACCATTCAGGGAGGGCTGGAGGGACAGGGAATCCGGAGTCTTGAGGGATGCATGAATCTCCAGCGAGTGACCCGATTCGAGTGGGTCTGGACAGATGGCAAGCACGTGAATATTCTTGAACGACTACATCATCAGGAAGCATGCTTTCACGCTTTCGAAATGCCTCTACATCTTTTCTTACCTAAGGCGTATTCTCGCCGTTCCCGAGGACTCCTCGGGGAATCGAAGGGAACGGTGAGAATAGAAGAAGTCACTAAGTAAGTAAGTAAGTAAGTAAGTAAGTAAGGTTTTCCTGCTTTACCTGCCACGTCGCAAGCGAAACCGCTACCGTGTCCCTCGTATTCTGATTCCCAGCCCACTATCGGTAATGGAAAACCTGTCCTCTCTTCCGATTGTCCGTTTAACTGTGCACTATCACATTAGCTAAGCACTCATTTGTGATTAAACTTCCTGGAAATTATCTGAGTGCTAAATTACTCCTTTTACTGCACTCATCGAAGTGTGTAATAGATTAATTATTCGCTCATTTTGTGCCGGAGCTTGAAAGAAGTTATACTTATGTTTATGTTTTGCTTAGGCTAGTTTCAATGCAAGTGTGTTTCTTACTGTTGTGACTACAACTCTTACTGTAAAGTACTTGCCAAAACGTTTAATCCATTCATGTTTTGTCATGCTTCACTCTGTTACCGAAATTCTGGAGTAATATTAGTGTCCAACGTGTTTCCGAGTCTTTGTCTCCGAATCAGAGGTGTGCCACACACTTGACCGACAAGTTCAAACTCTTTTCAAACTTTTTGTTATATTTGCTATAATTTCAATAGCCCGAAAAAATGAAATCTCAATAAAATATCAGGCTTACGCCCTTTCCATTCTGTACTAGCCTCGGTTCTATATCAGTTCTCTTGACAAAGTAACCAATATTATTATTTAGACTTTAATTTGCCGCTAATTTGTAATTTCCTGCCAAACCCGAGCCACAAAAACCGAAAATCACTGAAAGAGTTGTTTGCCAAATTCAAGCCACAGTCAGAACCACACAAAACTTGTTGGTGGTGGAAGCAGACTTCTGAGCCACACTCACCATCGCGGATACACTCTTTTTGTTCCACAGTCTATTTATTTGTGAGATCGCGAGAAGCTAAATTTTATTTATTTTAATTATAATTACATTTGCCGTTAGGCTTTATTTACGGTAGCTACACTTCGTTCGCCTTCCAGAACGTTCTGTTCTGTCAGTCCCAGCTGCTTTTTGGGATCCCAAAACGTAAGTGGAGGGATACCTATGACATCGCAAAAGTTGTCCGTCCGTCCGTCTGTCCGTCCGTCTGTAAGCACGATAACTCTCGAAGGGAATGAGATATTTTGATGAACTTGGTGTGAGGATTTTTGGGTCAAGAGTAAGGTCGAGTTCGTAGATGGGCTTTGTAGCCCTATATTTATGGGTGGGGGAGGGGATTTAAACTAAAGGGTAAGCAAAATATTTTTAAACAGCTAATGGGACAGTCTATTATGGGGTAAGAAGACATGCTGAACCCGATGGTGGAAACCATTTTCTCTCCGGACAAGTAGTTCGCCCGGAATCCGGCCAAAACCGGAAAGTTGGTAAAAAATAAAAGTTTTATTTGAAGTTGATTGGATGTTGGATTTAGGGGTAGTAAGACATGCTGAACACGATGGTGAAAATAATTTTCTCGCCGGGCAAGTAGTTCGCCCGGAATCCGGCCGAAACCGGAAAATCTGTTAAAAGTAAAAGTTTTATTTGAAGTTAATTATATGTTCGGTTTAGGGTAGTAAGACATGCTGAACTACTTGTCCGATTACAAAATGGTTTTCACAATCGTGTTCAGCATGTCTTCTTACCCCATAATCGACTATCACATTAGCTGTTTCAAAATATTTTGCTTGCCCCTTAATTTGAACCCCCTCCCCCACCCCTAAATGTAGGTCTACAAAGCCCATTTACGAACTCGACTGGTCCGCCGACCCGACGAATCCTCACACCAGGTTTCATCAAAATATCTCATTCCCTTCGAGAGCTATCGTGCTTACAGACGGATGGACGGACGGACAGACGGACAACTTTTGCCATGTCATAGGTATCCCTCCACTTACGTTTTGGGATCCCAAAAAAGCCGTACCGATACGTTGGCGACAATAAATTGTCCAGGAATCGACTGATATCTGATGTAATATTGTACTCTAGGGAGTGGTAAGATGACATCACGATAGATTGATCCGCCCATTGTACTTTAAACTGACTCTTTCTTGTTGTATAATCACATTTTTGTAAAAAAGTTCCTTGGAAACGAGAGCTAGAAGGAACACGAAAACAGTGTCGTATCCTATTGGTCGACTTGAACCCGCCGTTCAAAAACAACGAATAGGAGGCAAGATTTGTTTTTGTATTATAAATTTGACGCCTTCAAGCTCTCACTTTTGATGAGACTTTTCTACAAAACTGTGATTAGACGATTTAGAAAGAACCAGAGAAAACGTTCCCAATCACTTACAGGCTCAGGATAGGTTAACAAACGTCTATAATCCGAAGTCCGAAAAACGAAAAAGTCGGGATCCCTGTTCTTTTGGATTTCTTCTTCTTATTATTATAATTCTCCTTGTCTTCTGGTCACAATGTTAAGATTATTGTTTCTGCTCCTTTCCGTTTTCGTCGGGTTGACTGCAATGATCTCTCTATCCGGTACGAGCGTGGTATCAATACAGTGGTGCAAATTCGTAAATAAAAAGAGAAAAAAATTCAGCCGAATATTCGGCAATGTTCATTTCATTTAACACATTTTCCTGAGGATTTTAAGTTTTTTCCAACTAACAATTAGCCGTGTTTTCAGGAAGATAAAGGTGCAGTCTGACAAACGCAGTCTGACCCACTGATTATTTCATGCAGAGGCTGTGAGACTGATATGTTGTCATAAAGGACCGATTCTATAAATGTGACTAATGTTGGCTGGTGTCAGAATAAGGTACTGTCGGACTGGTCAGGGTATTTCACCCATTTGCCGCCATATCAATCCTTTAAGGAACACAGTACGAAATATCCGTGACCATCCAAGAATAGACTGGGAAAACAAGAAGTACAAGCTTTGGCTCTTGTTACGGATGTGCACCCCTAACTTTTAATTTTCTTCTTCGTCCGTAAGACAGGATCCTTGTTCCGAGGAAAGAGCCCCGTTTTGCTTGCGGCAGGATCACTGTTCTGATTGATGATAAAGGGGAAGGAGCCCTGTTTTAGCTTGCATAATACTGTTGGCACGGGCTCCAAGGCCGCCCACGCGCGCCAATTCCGGCAAGGACCCCAAAATTGCGCAAATAGGGCACATGACCTTTGTGCCGTCCAAGTTTTATCGAAATCCCTTAATAAGTTCGGGTCACTACGAATATAGAACAAATTCGGGGATCACCCCTCCAAACCCCATCCCCCCGCGGCCAGATCCGGTTCGGACACATCAATGTCGCATCAAAAGAACATATTTTGCTCCTTTCACCCATCTAATTTCACTCAATTGGAGTTTTCCGAGAAAGGTTAGGCAACCCCCTCCAACTCCCCCCCCCCCCCTACCAAGATAGGATCCGGTCCGGACTGCATCTAGGACCCATGACCTTTGCATCCTCCAAGTTTCATCCTAGTTCCTCCATCCGTTTAATCCCCACGCATGTCAGTAAATTCCCGAGACTCTCCTCCAACCCACCACCCCCCATCTTGGTCAGATACTATTCGGAAACATCTATATAACTTTTAAGTGATTTGTTCCTTCCAACCTTCAAGTTTCACTCAGATCAGAGCACTTCCGAAAAATGTCTTGTACCCACCCACCCTCCAACTCCCCCACCGAGATCGGACCCACTCCGGACCACAAAACTATACATCTAGGGTCCATAACCTGACAAGTTTCATCCAAGTCCCTCCATCCGTTTTGTCCCTCCGAATAAGATTTCTGGGACCCCGGCCGCGGTTGAATGGCGTCTGGTCCTACCACCCATCGAGCTTCACGCAAACCGGATCACCGTACTGCAACTTAAGCGTGTCACAAGATCCCGGATTCCCCCTCCTGCATCCCCCGCGGATGGCCTGATCCGGCAACAAAAGGTATCTTAGAGCAGTGGTTCCCAACCGGTGGTACGCGTACCCGAGGGGGTACGCGAGACCCTTGCAAGGGGTACGCGAAGGAACCAAAATTGACTTAGTCTGTAGCTTAAAAACTCGTCTTACTCACTAACGTTAACAGCAGAGGCATAACCAGTCAAAATGTATTTTAAGGGGGTAAGGTATTTTTACTGACCAACAGGTCATTTTTACCGACATTTCATTTTTAAATATCTACTTTTAAGAAAAATTGCGGCGCTTCGCGCCGACAACGAGTCGGCCAGGGAGGGGTGTGACGCCTCTGATCACTAGCCCTAGTGAAAATCTGTGAAATAATGTTGATTCCAAAACAGCTAGCCTACTGCAGTAAAATCTGTTCCTGTGTCAAACAGTTTTGTTTCAAGAAGAAATCCAAGTGAAATTGTCATTCAGGTTGCGAAACAGGCTAACGAAAAATTTTGCGATGCAGCTTGATAAAAGCACGGAGAACATCCAAACTAAACACAGAAACAGGCTGACTGTAAAAAATATTGCCGTTAATGACGCCGAGCCGAGATTCGACAACATTTTTAGCTACAAAGCAGCCTCAACTGATTGCAAAATTGATTTTGTGTATATGATAATGGATCGTCTTTTTCACGTTCTGAAAAAGGGGGTACGCAATGTTTTCGATCCTTGATTAGGGGTACACGGTACGGAAAAGGTTGGGAACCACTGTCTTAGAGTATTGACTAGTGTCCTTTACACATATGCTAAGTTTCATCGTCCTACCGTATATAGAACCGCCTGAACTAGCAAAAATTGGACAGACGACATGACGATCGGTATATGACTATTGAGCCGAAGTCTACAAACGAAATATAATTGAAAACGAAGGTAATTCAATGTGAGCCCCTACTCTTTTACAAGGAATCTGTAACTGTTCATTTTCAATCCCAAGACCGATTTTTGTTTAATCTAACCTCTTTTGATATGGTGGCCGGAATGGACGAGGACCGGAATGAGATAATAATACCCGTGTACTGGATCGGCCAATAATATCGTACGTCGTGTTTATCATATGCGGATAATCTGCCTGGTGCTAAATACTTAACTTCGGTCTAACCTTCCCAAACTGAGGACTGGAGCGTATATATCCAAGATAGATATTACGCAGATGGAAAGGTTCGGCCTCCCCCTCCAACTCCCCCCTTCCCACCAAGGTCGGATTCGGTCCGGACTCCAACCATGACCTTTCTATTGTCCAAGCTTCATTCTAGTTCCTCCATCCGTTAAACCCTTTCGCGCGTCACTAAACTTCGAAGACACCCCTCCAACCAACCCACTCCCCATATCGTGGCCAGATACGATTCGCAAACTCGAACCACGTAATGTCTATCATCTTCCATTTGGCTAATGTAGTGGTTTCAAACTCTACTCAGAAGCCGCTCTATAGCTTAGTGTACTTGCCTATAAAGCCGAAGGTCGTAGGTTGAAATCTCAGCTGAGGAGCACTTTTATCTTTCAGTTCACTAGTTATAAATATAATTATATCCAAATGCTAGGCCCTATGCCAATCTAGAATCACAATAGCTCATTAATTTTGTTCCTAGACATGATAAAGAAGATTCTGTGTGGTATCAGAATCCCTAACCACATTACGCCGACTCAGATTTGTCTATCTTCCAGTAGCTGGCCTAGAAAGCAAAAGGTCCTAGGTTCAAATCCCACTCACCCATCAAGAACAACACAGAGCGTGTCCCAGGCCAACACGAACCTCGATCTGATCAGACAAACAGTAACCAGCAGACCCCCACTAGTTTTCCTTAAACTTTACAAGGCACTATAGTCAGACCTGTTTTCAATTTTGGCATGTGCGCTGCCTTCCCAAAGTACAAAGGAAATGTCAGGCTAATTGGAGGAGTTCAGAGGAGAGCAACTAAGATCATCAAAAACCATGGAGACAAACCATACCAAGATCGCTTACGGGCTCTCAACCTTGCTACCCTCGTGTACAGGCGCAACCATAGCGACATGATGATGACCCGCAAACTGCTGAACTCATCATACGCCAAGATCATGCCTAGCCACCCAGCCCCCCAGCGTGCACAAGAGGAGACTGAAAGAAGTTATTCAAACAGTCTGTCAAAACCAGTTTCTTCACCAACAGAGTTGTCAACCCCTAAAATGAACTGTGCGAAGCAACAGGCTCAGCCCATGCTCCTGAAGCATTCAAGAAGGCACTAGACAAGAGTGGGCCACGAAAGATTGCAAGTACGAGTGGACATCCGGTCATGTTTGGCATACCACCGATTCAACTCAGGAGCATTCAACAGATCTACAGATTTTAACTTGCTTCGAAGTGCAAATTAAGGTAATTAATTAATTAAGGTAAATCCCGGCTGAGGAGCACTTTGTTTTTCAGTTCACTACTTACAACTCTTACAAGTAGAATAAAATCCAGCATCTAGTGCTAGGCGTCATGCCAATCTAGGATCAAAACAGCTCATTAATTTCGTATCCGGACGAGAGAAATAGGTTACTGTTGTGATATTTAATTTCACAAACGAAAAAAAAACACAGACAGTAATGTATTTGTCTTTCCGTATACAATGTCATCATCAGATGTTCTAGGAATAGGCCCTGACGAATATTAAAATGATGTATTTCAAACACACTTGCAACGCCGAGGGGCTACCCACTCCCCGGCGCCTACTGTACACCCTTTCCCGGCACCAGTGGGCACCAAACGAAACCAGCGGTGCCAGTACCGATAAATTAGAGGATTTCTGCGTCCAAACATGGTAATCTTATGTTCTAAAACGTAGCAACCGGTACCTGCTGCTGTCAGCTGGTGCCGGCACTGGATACTTGCTCTACACCAAACTCGAGAGTGGGCAGCTCCTCGGACAATGTAAAACTCAGCATCATGTAAAGGCAGAGAACGCCACGTTTCAACACACACGTTTGCTGCTGTACTTTCCCAGACACATGCGTGTCGGATACAATGCTTTTGTCCTACAGCGAATAACCTTTGTGTGAAAACGAGAACTTCGAGAAATTTGTTGAGTTTCAAACAGTTGTTTTATAAATAACAGACTGCTACATAACCACCAGCATGCGTACCGGCCGTCGACGACATGGTCAGTGACAAACCCGGTGTAAACGGAAAGAACTTGACAATTAAAATCTGTAAAAAAAAAATGCTTTGAAAAGAAATTATTTCCAGTAATGTTCTTCTCGTATTGTCGTTAAAATAGCTGATTCGGAAATGTTCGTTGTTGTAAACAAACACTGGCGCCAGTCCATTCTTTCCCCAGTTCAGACTTCGGCCACCCTGAATGCGCACCCAGATCTGGCGCGTAATCTGACTTCGACTGAGAACCTCTGCCACCAAATAGTCCAGAAGATTAATAGCATTAAAAAAACATTGTTTAATGACAGAGAAACTGTGAAAGGCCTTGTTTTCTTTTCGACTCGGTAATTCTTCCTCTGTAAGATTGCGATTGCGTTAGGTCACTTGTTGATTTCCGTCTTATTTGCGTTTTATGGCACTTGCATTATGGCAAGTGCCATATAGCGATCGCAGTTTCTGTCCTTCCGTCGGTCTGTCGGTCCGTCCGGGTTTTGCTAGTTCAGTCAATTCCACAGAAGCTAGGACGATGAAACTTGGCAGGCATATCAGGGACCCAGTAATTTCCCCGATCCGACCACCGGGGGGAGGGGGGGTAGGTGGATGGAGGGGGAATCCGGAAAATTGAGGCATGTATAACTTTCGAACGGGTGGTCGGATCTTAATGAAGCTTTATCTATGGAAAGACCTCTTGTCTCGGACGACCCACTTTAAATCCGGACCTAATACAGGGACTTAGGGGGGAGTTGCAGGGGGAAACTGGATTGGGAAACGCTTAGAGTGGAGGGATCGGGACGAAACTCGGTGGAAAGAACAAGCAAAAGACCTAGATTCACCGTTGACGTAGAAGGACCGGATATGGGCACTTTGGGGGGGAGCTGGGTGGTATACGAAATTCTGTAGTCACGCGAGTTCAGTACTTGCACGAAGAAACGTGGTAGGCATATCAGGGACCCGAATAGACTGACTTGAGAATAGTCGTTCCCCCGACCCAACCATCTTGGGGGGAGTGAGGGGATGGGGAATCCGGAATCTAGTGGCATGCGTAACTTTTGAACGGGTGGTCGGATTTGAATGAAGCTTGGCAAGTGGAAAGGGCTATCGCCTCAGATGTTCCAAATCAAGTTCGGGCTGGATCCGGTACCTGTGGGGGGGGACTGGAGGGGGGCACCGGAACCTCGTGAAACGCTTAGAGTCGAAGAATTGGAATGGGATTTACTGGGAAGAAGAAGCATAAGCCCTAGATACGTTCTTAACAGAACCAGATCGTATCGGGGCTATCTCGGGAGTTGGAGGGGGTTTCCTGGAATTCTGGTGATCGCGAGTTAAGACACTTCCAGATGTGCCAAGGACGATGAAACTTGGCAGGCATATTAGTGACCCGACGAAGTAGAATTAAGGACCCGACACAATGCTGCAAAATCCTGAAAATTTGGATTGAAAGGTTCGACTAGCTCTCAATGTCACTAGATCTTTTGCTCTACATGCAGTTCGCCGGAAATGCTGCTAAAGTACGAGGAATTTGGTAAAAAATAAAAAATCTAAAAGACCTTTTTGAAGTCGGTTAGAGATGAAATACTGGAGTAAACATGCTGGTTGAATCTATATCTGAACTTTGTTTCCTCATTTGATTAGTTGTTTGGCCGTAAGCAAAAACTTCAAAACGGTAACATTTTTGTGTACATATTCAAGCGGTTGAATATGTATCATAGCAAAAATGTTAAAGGTGTCTGGCGAAGACTCGGAAATGTACAAGATTCGATTGTCTTGATCTAGAAGTCTAATAGATATTTATTTTTTGGGATCCCATCGAGACCTTTGGTCTTGTTCATTAGGTCCCCCTTTTCGTGATCCCGGACAGCGGAGTTAAACAATTGAATATCTTTTACATTGTTTTTGGTGGTTATAGTATCTTTTATATGGCTTCGTCTGAATAAAATAAATAAATTGAAAAACATGTCTAGTTGAACGCTCATGGGAAACTTGAGTCATTAACCGTCTAGATAATGACGTAGTGTTGTCAAGAATTGTATTCTTTCATGATATGCGTAACAAAAGCGCGTAACGGCAGAGTCCAAATTCTAATGACGATACGATAGGCGGCCTGTCACTCAAATTAAACACAAAAGAACCAATTACAGGATACAATGGAGGAAATAATAAAGATGCTGAACTGAAGCGTGCAGTTGTTTCGTCGCCGATTTTGACACTAATTTCCGCCAGGAGGATACACAGCATGATTCGACAAACACTGCAGGCGTCATAAAGCGGAAAGCTCGTCCAGCCTT
The DNA here is from genome assembly GCA_030848855.1 of Branchinecta sandiegonensis. Taxonomy (NCBI): domain Eukaryota; kingdom Metazoa; phylum Arthropoda; class Branchiopoda; order Anostraca; family Branchinectidae; genus Branchinecta; species Branchinecta sandiegonensis. Next base: position 24,022,552 of record JAUPMV010000001.1, on the reverse strand, counting down.
TAACAGACCTTTAGATTTAAATTTTTTCCCGACCCACTGTGGAAGTCTTTCAACGATTGGTGGCCTTTTTTTAAACAATATACACCCTTCCTAAAATCCAATGATGAATTTACCGCCACATGCGCTAGAGTGACAATAGCAATCACACGTTAGATCTTGGTATAATTATCTGAAGGGGGAATGCGCGATAAGGCTTACCTAGTAGCGCATTAGAACAGTGGAAAATTCAGTTACTATTTATTTATTTCTTTAAACTAAGAAACGACCAACTAGGATCAAAAAGGAAAAAAATATATCACAAACACTGGCTTAACAATAAACTACAAAGACAAGAAAAACAAAATCGACGAAACGTCCCCATGACAAAACGTCCCCTGGTGAAACGTCCCCGGCGAAATGTCCCCGTGACAAAACGTCCCCATGACAAAACGTCCCCGTGTTAAAACGTCCCCGTGACAAAACGTCCCCACGGCAAAACGTCCCCAAGCATAGATTTTTAAGCTCGCCTCGAGCTTTTGCAAAGATTTAGTAGTTAGTCAGTTTTCGGTTTATCTCTTATTTAACTGTTTTATTTTGTGGGTTAGTTTACTCTGCGATATAATTCATTGATCTCGCTTTTGTTCGAGATTTAACTTGGTGATGTTTATTATTAAAAAAAATTAAATTTAAAAAATAACCGGAAAAAATAACCGGGAGCTATATGGCTATTGCCGGGAGCAACACTTTGGTTCGTTTCTTGAGTATCGGTTAAACGTGTGTTTAAATGTGTCGTTTTCAAAAGTTTATATTTCAAAAACATATTTTGTCTGATGAACTGATAACGCAGTCAGTAGTCTCATAGGCCTAGCATCCCTCAGAGATGAAAAAAAATTCTATAGCCGGGGACGTTTTGTCGTGGGGACGTTTTGTCATGGGGACGTTTTGTCACGGGGACGTTTCGTCAGGGAAGTTTCGAATGGAGACGTTTTTGTCGACAACCCCCCACGACAGCCAGATTGGCAAACTCAGCGGCATATGGCGGACACAGCACCAGTGGCATGTGGCAGTGGCATAGTAACATGGTCAGGCCTAAGAGACAAACATAAAAGAACTTGAAAATAACAAGACAAACCTGGTTAAACATACACAAAGAAGTAACGTTTCGTTGTTTACTCCACACTGGCGCGTCTAGCGGCAAAAAATAACTAATCCGGAAGGAATTTTGGGAAGGGCGTATGCTGAAAAAAAAAAGAAAATTTGGCAAAGGACTTTGAAACACTTCATCCAGCATCTATCGATGCTTAGAGAGCACTTTTTCAAATGACCTTTACACGATAAAATGGTTCAGAAAAGGGGATCGACTAAAAACAGGAACGGAACAGAATTAAAGGTATGGTGCAGGAGGAACGCGTACTAAAAACGGGAACGACGTACTAAAATCGGGAACGCTGCACCAGGAGGAACACTACTAAACACGGGAACACTGCACTGTCATTTCTTCTTTTAGTGCTTGTTTGGGCCAGAGTTCCGAACCATTTCTTGAATGATCTCTGCTGTAGTAGTCGTGTCCCTTACCCAGAGTCCTGTCCCTCGTCGTGCTCGGGAAATGCTTAGCTCGACTAAAAGAAAGAACATCACTACTAGGACAAGGATCGATTTGGAACTCCTGCACAAACATGCTACTAAAAGAAGGAACGGCATCGTTCCCCTGTTTAGTAGTGTTCCTCCTGGTGCAAAGTTCCTGACTTTAGTACTTCGGTCCCGGTTGCCTCCTGCTCCTTTCCCTTCCGTTCTGTTCCCGTTTTTAGTCGACACGATAAAAGACAGAATAAGTTCAGTAACAGTGAAGCGGATCGACAATTAGTACGGTGCGGGAATGAGTGGGGGAAAAGGCGAGAGTGGGCGGCGAGTTATGGTGTCCATTAAGTCCGTACCAAACCTGGACATTTTAACATTAATCATAATCAAATCCTTAGCTGTATACGAGCCCACCTTTGCGATAAGATGAGATAATATTTCAGGCATCGGACATACCTTTCTTACATAGATTACATACATAGATTCTTACATTTCAAGCAAGAAAAAAGACAAAAAGAAAGCTGTTTCAAGTATTCGTAAGAATCAGCTGTTTACAAGATGTTATCTGAAACACCCATCACTGCAAATTATTTTCTAAGTACGTTTTCACGAAGCAGGTCCCAGCAGGGTAATAAGAAACTGGTAAGATTCCTGATGGTAGCTTTGGCCCACACATAACACAGAAACTCGTCTTTAGTTCTGTAGTTCAGTTGTTTTTTGTCTAAGTATTTTCTCTTTTTGTAACCATCATGGCCATGGCATCGGGCTTTCTGTGCTAATAAATTGTTATTATTGTTATTATACCATTATATTCCTTCCTGGAAGGAGAATCCCAGCGTACCAAGCCATACAAAAGAGTGACTGGGGATACACAAAGGGACTACAGACTCTGGAATTAACAAACTAGAAATAACATTACTTAGACACTTTGCTTGACGTGAAGTTTACAGGTATGACAAAATAGAGAGCTGAGTTCTAGATGAAACAAATGAGCGAGTTTCTTTTTCTCGAACCTACTCAAAGAGCTTGAAAACGTATCAGTTCATTTGGACCATAGTGACGGTTTGAGAAGGAGTGTTGGTATCGCAGCTAGTTGCCCACTTCAATCTTCTTTGCTCGCAAAAGTAGTGTTGAGCTCTTATCCATCTTTATGGCACTTTCAGCCTTTGGCTCATCATAGTTTCTTAGTCTGTCGCTCTATTCAACTTTACTAGTTCGGGAACTTCAAGATAAGCTAGGAAGATAAAACTTGGCACGCATAAGAGGACCTGACCTAATAATCCAGGAAACCTTCCAATCCGGTCATCCGTGGGGCTGTAGTGAGAGGGAATCCTGGATTCTTTGACACGATAGTTGCGAACAGATGATCCCACTCGAGTAAAACTTGATGGACGGTAGTCATTGATGTGTCGGACGTACCTTTGACCAGTGTAAGAGAGGAGTTGGAGGATGGAAAGGGTCCCGGAAATTTTGTGATACCAGACGGATGCAGTGATCGGGATTAAACTTGATGTTTTCAAATTTCTTGGACCTTATATGTCAAATTTCGAATCCGGGCAAGATCTGGTCATGGTGGGCTAGTCGGGGGGGGGAGGGTACCAGACGTCAACTGAAAATCCTTAGATTCTCTTGGAACTAGAGGATGGTAGGAGCACAGGCCCTAAACGTGCTATAAATTCGTCGGAGCCACATCTGGCTACGGTGGGGAAGTTGTGTGTGTGGGGGGGGGGGTATTTTGACCCGCTTAGGAACCAAACGGGTCGAGCAATTGAGAAAAATAGAGGTACAAAGCCCATATATCCTAAATGTTTCGTTTTTCATCCGGCCAATATCTGTCTCGTTGGGCGGAGCTGAAGGGTGTGGGGGGTATTGGTCATTTCTCTAGAACAAAATTTTCAATACGAACGGATAATCCGATTCCAACACAAATGGTGATCCGAATCGAGGGAAACTTGATCGGTGGTAGAATCTGATGCCCTAAGGGCGATTTCTTGGATTCGCTTTCCGAAAAGCAAAGTGATAATCCACCGAGCGCAAGAACAAGTACAAAATCGCTGAGCGTCAGTTGCACCTTTACAACTTCTCGTTGACTTGCCGAAATCACTTTACACTAGCGAAGTGAATTCGCTTCCCAAGTGCTGGCGGAAACTAGCGGAGCGCGAGAACAGCTTTGGAAAGCGAAGCGACTTTTAGCCGAAGTCGCAAGAACAGCTGGCGCATAAGCTCGCGGAGCTTTCCAGACCGCCAGAATCGCCCTTACTCAAGTCCAAACCGCATTCGCCAATGACGAGGCGAGTTCGAGGGAGGGGGGTAATCTTGTGACGTCTTCAGTTACTTTTTTTTACCAGTCTTACGGTAATAAGTGATTTCATACACTGTCAGAAGTTTGGTAGCATTTAACACATCTTTGCGCATCATTAAACATTACTAGAATTTACGTAACATTTCAAATTGTCATAGCAGGAATACAGTTAACGCAAGGGTGGGCAACCATGTGCTGCAGCTGTAGTCAAACTTCTGACGCTGAAGCTCTTGTTTTGACTACATATGACGGAAAAGGTAGAAGAAGGTCGGTCAAGTTGTTGGCGTTTAAAATTCATGTTGTTTAACTTGTTACAGTCTAGCTCTTGTTTTAACTATATACTGTACGACAGAAAGGTAGATTAAGATCGGTCAAGTTGTTGGGGTTTTTGTAAATTCATGTTGTCTAACTTTCTTACAGTCTAGCTCTTGTTTTGACTATATACAACGGAAAGGTAGATTAAGGACGACCAAGGTGTTGGCTTTTTTTTAAATCCGTTTTTTGCATAGGATGAAAGAGTGGCTAGCACACAGATCAAAACAACTCCTAAAGGAAGTCTTTCTCAATCACTCTAACCGCCGCGTAAATTTGGTGTTTTGCAATCGAGAAATCGCATGCCAACCTTCACTGAAACACATCATCAACACCGAATAAGCACCAAGATAGCGTATCAGTTAATCGATTCCCCTTTTTCATATTTTATTCATCCTGATGTTTTCCGTTGCCATCACCACAACAGTACGAGTCGGCAGACACCGGGAAGGTAAAAACTGAATGACAAAAAACTAGCATCTCTCTTAATGATGGAACAACAAAATAGCCAGCTTGCGTGTCACGATCGCACCGAAAGCCGTCTCTTCAGTGAATTATTAAGGGGATTATATATTTCTTTTCGCCTGAGGCGTCAGAAACCCTAACAAAACTGTGTAGTTGCAATTATAGTCTCTTGAGGATCTAATAATTAGGCACTTTTTGTTGTTGGGTTTCTTTTTTGTTTTGTTTACTCGCTGTTCATGTTACATTAATGTTTTGACAGTTTTTCGTTGAATTTATTTTATTTTTGTAAAAAGCTACGGAAAAATTTCTTATAAGAAAAAGTTGAATTATAAGAATAGAAGTTGTAAAGACGTAAAGTCTCTTAAAGTAAAAATGGAAGAGTAGGTGCTAAACGTTTCTGGTTGATTTGTCATTGTTAACTAAACAGATTAGAATCATAGCACACAACGATAAACCTAATTATAACAACCCAAATAATTTTTTTTTCTTTCTAATCGTTTCTTGATAAAACGGCACGTATTTTCTATTGAATGTTTATCTTTGGGATCCCAAAACGTAAGTGGAGCCTATGACTTCGGAAAAGTAGTCCGTCTGTTCGTCTGTTAGCACGATAAGTCTCAAAGGGCTATAAGACGTAGGCTATAGGGTAAATACACATGTTGAATCCATATCTGAACTTGGTCTTCTCATATGATTACCATTGGCCCTAAACTGTTTCAGAATTTTAATAGTAAAACTGCTTAAGACCCAATTGTCTGGATCAAATGTTGAATTTTTGGGATCCCATCGATATCTTTGGTCTTTTTGTTTCCCGTATGGAAATAATTAAAGTCGCCGCATTGTGGGACATATTTTCAATCGTAAAAAGTTGAAAACAATTGGAAACGATCGTAAACAATTGATTTTTAAACGATTGGAAACAACTGTTTACAATCGTAAACGACTGTTTCCAATCGTAAACGACTGTTTCCAAAAAAAAAAATTGTTTACGATCGTTTCCAATTGTTTTCAATTTTTTCCAATTATTTACCATTGGAAAAATGTCGCATAATACGATGACTTGAATTATTTCCATACGGGTTTAGACGCTGATATATTCCGCCAAATTGATAGTGAGTTTTATAAAGTTGTCTACGCTAAAGAGTTGAAAAGGAAAACCTGTACTAAACTAGAAAAGTGCTCCCATGCGACATCCCAAACATATTAGCCCTCCTTATATTTTTACAGACCCAGTCAGTGACAAAACGATAGCTGCCTGTGGCCTCAACCTTGGAAGGGAGTGGTAAATGTAAAAATAACAGTGTACATAAGTATAGCTGGTGTTTGTCCACAATGGACACTATTTATGCTTTATTTTTCAGAAATTTCCTACAAATAAAAATACTTGCGGTAGGTTCCGACGATGGTAGCTCTTCGAAAACAAACCGCTTTCTTGTTACCGCTTGTAATTACCAGTTCTCCCTCTCGGCGGGGACGATTTCGGAGGTTGCACTTGTAAGGCGCGAAAATTAAAAAACCTATCATTCATGCACGAAAATTGGCCATTTTATAGTGCTGATTGATAAAGAGCGCCACAACAACTAAAGCTGGAAAATTGCTCAAATGCTATCGGATGCAACTTTTGTTTTGTAGTACCAAAGAAAAGCTGAGATTTCTGGATAGACATGATAAGATAAGATAAGATTTTATTTGCGCTAAGAGTCAACGGCCATGACATATAGATAGAAAACAAGAGCTGTAAGCTCATATGGCACTTGCAAGGCTTCGTAAAAGGATGAAAGTAGGAATTTTCCAATCCGTGCGTTTATTGTGATCATTTTTAAGCAAAAGCCTTCTGACAAAAATGACAATGGACCCTTGGGAATCACGAGAATGTCGCGTTTGGTAAAAAAAAAAAAGTTTTTTTTGCACTTGGCTGTGATGATGCGCACTTTAAGGGCGCTAGAAATTCCTCAGTATTCAAAAACCTTGGGGCAAAAACGGTCCTAGTGGCTGGCCATTTAGGATCATGAATATATATGGTTTGGTCAAAAGTATTTTTTTTTACTTTTCGGTTCAGATGCGCACTTTCAGGGTGCTAGAAAAGCCTTGAGGCAAACATCATCATTGGCTCATGGGGATCATGAAAATGCAGATTTTGCTTAAAAGTATTTTTTTGTACTTTAAGGGATGGTCGGATCTGGGAAGTGATGATTGATAAGACAATCTAGTCAAGTCTCTAATGTTAGGCTACGCTTGTTCTTACTATACCAAGAGTCGTCCCAATCACTACAATCTAAGTGTGTCACAAGATTACCGACCCCCCCCCCCCCCCCCCCGACTCCCCCACATTGATCGGATCCTGTCCGCACTTGAAATGCGACATCTGACACATGTGTTCTTTCCGAATATCAAGTTTCATTAAGATCCGATCGCCCACTCAAAAGTTGGACATTTCTCAAGATTCTGGATTACCCCTCCCTCCACTCCCCCCACAAAGGTCAAGTCGGAGAAACGACTGTTCTTGAGTTAAAATTATCGATTGCCTGATACGCGTGCCAAGTTTCATCGTCCTAGCACATGTGTAAGCATCTTAGCTCGGGATCACCGGAATTCCGCCCCCCCCCCCCCCCTCTAACTCCCCCCACAATGCTCGGATCCAATCCGGTCTTGTCAACTATGTATTTAGGGCGTATGCTTGTTCTTCCCACCAAGTTTCATTCCGATCCGTCCACTCTGAACAAGTCACACGATTTCTGGTTCCCCCCTACAACTCCCCCCAAAGTCACTGGATCCATTCCGGACTTCAAGTCTGATATCTGAGACACGAGGTTTTCCAAATGTCAAGTTTCATTAACATCCGATTCCCCGTTCAAAAATTATAAATACGTCAATATTCCGGATCCCCCCTCCCTCCACTCCCCCTACGGTGGTAGGATGGGGGAAGTGACTATTCCCAAGTTATTTTGGTCGCGTCCCTGATATGCTTGTCAAGTTTCATCGTCCTAGCACATGTGTAAGCATCTTAACTCGGGATCACCGGAATTCCGGATCCCTCCCTCGAAATCCCCCCACAGTGCTCGGATCCGGTCCAGTCTTTTCAACTCGGTGCTTGTGCTTGTACCAAGTTTCATACCGATCCGTCCATCCTGAACATGTCACCTGATTTCTGGTTCCCCCTCCAACTCCCCCCCAAAGTGACCGCATCCATTCCGTACTTGAACTGTGACATCTGAGACAGGAGTTCAAAAGTTAAACATGCGTCAATATTCCGGATTCCCCCTCCCTCCACTCCCCCCATGGAGGTCGGATCAGGGAAACGACAATTTCCAAGACAGTTTGCTGGGGTCCCTAATATGCCTACCAAGTTTCATCCTCCTAGCACACCTGGAAATGCCCTAACTCGAGATGAGTGGACAGACCGACCGACCGACCGACCGAAAAGTGATCGGTATGTGGCACTTGAGCGGAGCTGCAAGTGCCATAAAAACACAAACTCACACACAAATATATATATATATATATATATATATGCCCTATAGGCACCTATCCCTATGGGCTAGGGCTACGCTGAGGAACCTCAACAGCTGTTTTATATTTCCAAACCAGCTATTCCCCGTTACACCACACATCCATTCTTCCTCCACTCCCCTTATTCACTCCAAAAATTTCTAACCTAAACTCAAACTTTTGCATTCACACAACAAATGCTTTAAATTGTATATAGAAGCATCAAAAATATACGAATATAACAGACTTACTTGCAGCCAAGGCCAGAGTGTGCAAGAAATTCTTAGTTAATACTATCAATGGAATTATCTGTCAATAGTACAGATGATTCGGAGTTTCTAATTACAAAGAATGGAAAGAAACAAAACTCGCTTATATTTGTCAAGGCTAGTAGACTGGAGTAGAGCAAAAAACGCCATAACGTTGTACAAGGTAAAGTAAATTGTTTAGGAATCGGGCGGGTTCAGATGTAATATTACAGTCTAGGGGGCGGCAATGTGATTTAATCTGCCCATTTTACTTTAAGTCTGCTTGTCTATTTTCTGAAGGGGAAGTTTTTTTAGTAACAAATCAAATTAAAGTTTTATTTTTATCAATTGCCAAAAACTGTCGAGGGACCCTGCATCTTCATGTCCGGGCCTCTACACACCACAAGAGATTTCTTCCAACCACCCCACCAGCCATTCAACCAGGAGAACCACGAATTACAATTATTACTTTGTTCGGACGATGGGGAGGTTAAATACTTTGACTGAATCACGTACTTATCCTGTTCATCTTGGTAACACCTACCAGCCAGGTAGTTTACGGTGGCCAGTGGCGCATCCCTCTGATTTAAATCTAGGGCCTTGTTTGGTAAACATGACAGGAGAATGAAAAACGGCATGACAGCCATCATCGTTACTTTGATATCTCAGACTTCTCAGTCACATCTCTGATTGCAGATGTTGCTAAGCTTTGACATTAATCTTGATTATGGTGGGCCACCCAGATGCTCCTGAAAAAAATAGTATTATAACTTGGCACTGTATGAAAATTAGCCCTGTCACGACCCAGCCGTGAAAGTACATTTTCAAAGAAATGCTATTGGTGGCTGGAATATATAATCTACACTGTACAAAAAAATCTTGCAGTATTTGCTACTGGGATTAATCCTGTCTCTACTGAGATAAGATTCTCTAACTCGGATTCATCTTATCCCAGTAGAGATAAGATTAATCCCAGTAGCAAATAGGCTACTGCAGTTAACTTTAATTATTACTCGGAGAAACTTTTTACAGTGTAGTGTCAGTGAAAAAAAAGACATACTTAAATCATATAACATAAGTGATCCTGAACTTATTTCTAACCTGACCATCCAAAAAAACAGTCCATACGAGGAGCAAAATTCTCGAAGTTCAAGTGTGGATTTGTATAAATATGTTCAGTTGATGACCAGAGTTTTCAGTTTATAACTGTTGATTTTTGTTTGTGAAAGTGTAACCCGATGAAAAATTTTTCTCAAAATAGTAGTATGAAGTTTTACGAAAAAGTAGCATGCAGTACTAACTGATGCTACTACATGCTTCTACTATAAGGCAACCGTGTTACTGCATGCTACTATTAGCAAGACTGGATGCTAATATAGCAAGACAGGATGCTGATGTATACCACTGCTTAAGATTGGCCAAGTCCTAGGCACATTAAATGATTGTATTCTTTACTATTACATATGACTACATGCAACTTTTTCGGACAACTATCATACAACTACGCAGGCTACAAATTTTACATCGGGAAGGTTTTTCTTTTCTTTCTTTTTTCTTTGTTGTTTTTTGTATAATAAATAAGTAAATAGGTATGCAAATCGGACTGTCAACGCGATAAAATTGATCAGCTATACTTCGCGGAGGTTTTTTTTTTCGAGGGGGGATTTCTTATTGCAACTTGATCAGTGTAGGTACTTACTACTGTATTTTGATTATCAACCGTTACTGACCCGCGTAAGTTGCAAGAACAGCTACAGAAAACTTTACCAATACTCTATATGACTAAAAGTCTAAAACGCGCCAGTGATCCTCAGGAAGTACGAGAAAACGTCGCCCTAACGACTCAAGCTCAACAACTCAAACCGTGTCAACCAATCATGGCAATCGTTGGGGATAGCTGTGGTGCCCCTTCCGGCTCTTCTGCTAGGTACACGGCGACTTTGCATCGGCAAGGAGAGTTAATCATCAAGAGTATAATCGTATGCCTTCGTTATACCAGCTAAAATGTAAAGCAGCTTTGCTGCTAAAAAGCCGACTTTTAAGGTCCGATGCAAATTCTCTCCTCCAATTTTTTCAACTTTCACTACCTTTGTGGAAAAAAGGAGTGATGAACTTGTGGTTTGTTGATTTGCTTTTTGTTTCCACGAGTGGCAGTGTAATATGTAGTGGCTAATGTGTGTTTTTCCTTGTGTATATGGCTACGGCCGAAGTAAATAAATAAATAAGATAAATTAATAAGAACATGCATAATTTTTAAATAAGCAGTTAGTCAGACTAACTAACAAGAAAAAAAGAAGAGCTGCGGAAGCTCGTGTCGCACCCACGTGGGTAGGTCGGAATAATAAAGTGGAATGCAGTTCGCTGAATCATCGTTAAAAGGGTCTCCAAATACGCTGTTTTATAATTCTAATTATTGTCTATAATGTGATGTTAGCAACATTTTCCTTCCATGAAGGTGCCATACACGCTGAGAATACGTGAAAACACATTCATTTCCTTTACATATATTCAAAGAATGTATAAAACGGATAGGTCAGCTGACGTATCCGTTTTATGCATTATTTGAAGATATTTTTCAAAGTCAGCTTGGGCACAAGGAATATTCATTTCCTTTAGGTTTATACTCACAAGTGGTTAACCTGTGCCATCTGAATGCACTCCGTCAAATGAACGATTCATACTTGTACCAGTCTTCAGACAACTGAAACCTATTGTTTTACCACCATACCGTCCTTACTACCAATCCATCCCTGCCGAATCTTAGCACGCCGTTCCCACAAGCGAAGGGTCTCGGCGGTACCTATTATATACCGTGGTTTGGGGCGAGGGATAGTCGCGTTTCCCTGTAAGGGAAGCCAAATCTCCACCCAGCTTAAAATGGGTACCTAGATAAATCCACACAACACATGGGAAGCATCCGTCGCGAAAACACATTCATTTCCTTTACATATATTCAAAGAATGTATAAAACGGATACGTCAGCTGACGTTTTGTGCATTATAATATCCCTAACCCCGCATCCAACTCCTGGCCGAGTGCAGTGTATCAGGGGATCGGCACCTGCGCTACGCGACCTTTAATGGTTTGCATGCGAAAGTTTGCTTTCTTCGCTGTTTTCTGCACCACCCAACCACCAGGACTGTCTGTCTAGTGTCACCAACAAATTACCCAAAACTAATTTATTGGTCATTACAGGCTTCACATGGGCGACAATGTTCTTCGCAAACTCCCCAGCGACGTCTTCCTCGAACTTGAAGCACTCGTCGAGCTACGACTAGAGAACAACTTGCTTGAAGAACTCTCACCTGACCTTTTCCGTCCTCTTCGTTCACTTCAGACGCTTCGCCTAGATGGCAATCTAATCACTGTCATTGATCCATCACACATCTTCTCTGGCAACCTGAAGCTTCAAGTGCTAAATATATCCGGTAATCCCTGGTCTTGTGAGTGCGACTTCATGAAAGAATTTAGTGCCTGGCTTATGTTTAATGAGAAGAAGGTGATATCAGCAAACAGCTTAAAATGCAAAGAACATGTTTTGATAATGAACAAGAACAGGACATGTACAATCCCGTCGTCAGCCAAAACGATTATTGAACCAACCAATTACTTGCCACTGTTAATTAGTACACTAGTAGTTTCCGCTATTATAATGTTCACAGCCATCGTTCTTTATTTGTACCGATACGATATACGCGTCTGGTGCCATGCTAGGTACGGCGTACGCCTATTTGGGCAAAGTGAGCCTGTGACTGAGCTGTACAACTCCTTCGTGGCTTATAGCTCAAAAGACGAGCCTTTTGTGATTCAGACTCTCACTTCAAATTTAGAATACGGACATGGGTATAAGCTATGCTTACAGTACCGAGACTGCATTCCATCAGCCATGTTTGTTAGTGATTCCGTGTTACAAGGAATCGAAAACAGCCAGAGAATAATGTTGATATTATCGGAAAACTTTTTAAACTCAGAGTGGCAACGACTCAAGGCAGCGCTGCACCACATTTTTAAAACAAGGCGACGAAAGGTTATAGTGGTGATAGTAGGAACTGTAAATCTGAAAGATCTGGATCATGATTTGAAACTGTATATGAAAACCAGCGCTAAGCTGGTGTGGGGAGAGAACAGGTTTTGGGAGAAGTTGAAGTATGAGCTGGTAGATGTGAAAAAACGACGGCGCACCACGCCAAGCTTGCCAATCCCACCAGTGCCCAATGTTGACATTGACATGTCTCATTATACAACTCCGCCATTATAATTTCAGAACCGGTGATTAAGAGCTTTCTGTGCTTGTACTGATTAATGTAAACACTGTGTATGACTCCTCTTGTAAACTGAGATATGTATCGTAATGTGGCTCTAAGAGCTGGCTTGTCGACAGACTTTATAATATGCTTTATGATGAATAAACCCTAGGTTCCAACGTGACCTTCGACGACACGGAATAAGTATTTCACCAGACTTGGAGAGTGTATGCCCTACATGAAACATACAACCCTCGAGGAACCCGTAGTACTTATACAAAAACTGCCGGCTCTACTTCCATCATCGACACATTTATTTATATTCACAAAATACGATATTTGTCGTCATATGGCTCTAAGCTCATTTTTAGTCCTAGACTGCACCGTCAGAACTTTCGTAACAGATAACACAGGGATGCGCAGTTTCAACAGACAACGCGTGGGATGTAATTTATTGTGGTTTTGAACACGTCATGCATTATGCTTTTTTGTTTGTCGTGATCTTGATATCGGAAAAGCCAGCATACGCTAATTCGGCTCTTCCTGGCAATGCTTGTTCTGCAATTAATGTATAACTTTTTCAAAATCACAAAAGATTACATCTCAAGCGTTGTCTGTTGAAACTGCGCATCCTTGTGTTATCTGTTTTTAAACTTCTGACAGCATGATGTGCTCCATTTGTGTGGTCATATTCAATTCAATTCAATTCATTTATTTGTATCCGCCAAAGCTGGCGAGTAGAAAAAATATAATAAAATACACATAATCGGTCTACAACTGACTAATAACTAGACCATATATTTTCATAAAAAACTACGTCGTTTAAAAATAATTAGCCTACAGTATCCTATATGAATTCTTCCTAACACTTCAACCAAAATACAATCAACGCAACGCATCGGACAAGTTTGCTTTATGGTATAAATTTTTGGAAAAAATCTTTCCCGTTTCTTTTTCAAAATGTCAATGGGGTTTTTTAAACCAGAATTTTCCATCATAAAAGAACTGGATTGGTATTTCGAAAACCGGCATAAGAATTTCCCAAAATTAAAAAAGTAGTTTTAAGACGAGATAAATGTCAACGTTAAAAAACATAAAATGTAGTAGAGCGCTGATCTCAAATGGCCTAGATATTCCTTCAGCCCAAGCTGACTGCAAATCATGTTTGACGGTGCAAAACGGAAAAGTCTGTTACATTTTCTTAGAGCTATTCGGCCCTTCTTGGCAAGAGTCCTCTTCAGGCTCAATCCCGGAACATCAAATCGCCCATACATGCCGCCGACAAGTATTCATCTTAGCTGGAAAGAAGAAGAAGAAACATGCAGGCGACTCCAAAACTAAAATGCAGAAGGATCTCTACCCTTTCGACGACCCAATCGAACAGCAAAAGCAGCAGCCGTGTCCAGAATGAAATCACAACACCAGCTCCAAGTCCAACCAATTTTCAGAGAAGAAGTTCACAAAATCAGATATTTAAGGATGAATCTTTAGTTGTTTTTCCACAAGTTCCTTTTCCAGCTTGAGCCTCAAGAGGACCCTTGCCAAGAAGGGCCGAAATATAGCTCTTATGTAATGTAGCCGACTTATCCGTTTTGCACCGTAAAATATCTTATCTATATCAAAAGATATCTATCTCAAAAGATAGAGTTAATCGCTTCAAGTGGGCTGGTCTCTATTTGTCCCTCCTCGCCTCAGTATCAGTATCCGTCGCACAGAGATAGCATACAACCGATCCGTAAGTTAATGAACAGACAAGATAAGCTTTAGCTTTTTAAATTGAAGGATCCTGGAGGGAAACAGTCGCCGTGAAGGAGGTTTGTATTTTTCTTCTGCTGGAGAAATATAATTAAATTTAACTGAAAAGTTAACTTCTTTCTCTATCTTGGATTCGAATACACTGAATTATTTTGACTCTTCGAAGGGATTTTATTTTTTCATCTCAAGATGTAGTGGCGTTCAGAACCTGCGCTGCTAGCACGACAAGTCAAAATTCATCCAGCCGCGGCGAATTTGAATATCAGCAAAAGCGTGGGTGTCAATGGTCAACAAATGCTGCGTTCTTTGTCACGGGAGTTCTCACCGGTGGTCTCCGGTTTTTCTTATAAGCCGTTTTTGCATCCACCGGTGAGTTCTCACCAGTCTTATAACCCTTTTTTGAACTAACCAGTGTCCGGTTTTATCTCACCGGTGCGGACTAACCAGAACCTGCTCGTGAGCCCGGCTTCAGCGAGGAGTTAGCCAGTTTTCATCAACTCACTGGTCAACAAAAAAACGCGTTTTAAGGGAAGAACCGGACACTGGTGACTAAACACCAGAGACAGCCCGGAGTGCAACGAACGCAGTTAAAGCGAAGCTTATTATAACGTCTGAGAGATGATCGCGCGCTAGGTGACGTCTGAGGAACGCGATTTTCCTCCCTCGATTTCCAGGATTTTAAGAAAAGGGGTGCAAACACCACTAAGTTCGAAGTTCAGAATAAGTTCATTCGATAAAATGGATTACCGTATTTGTAGACAGCTAAGTAACGAAGTAACGCATTTTCATTGGGCCTTCAAGCCTATTTTAGGGAATTAGATTATGGATAACTATATTTATAGATCATCTAATTATTGCATTGTCCAGCGTGTGCCAATGTTCCTATAGAGTCGCTGGTGCTGTGATGATATTTGTTGGTTTTCATTGGTTGATTTGGTTTCTAGACAACTAGTTTCTGGTTGCTGACTCTCCTGCATCCCATTCATACTTCTAGGCTTTTGACAACCATTCCTTGTCCAGGTTCACATTGAAGGCATCTACTGTTTCAGCTTTGACAGTTCCTCGGACAAGGAGTTCCAGTTGTTGATAACTCGAGTTGTGAGGAACTGGTTTCTTGCTCGGGTACTAGTGGATGGCTTGATAATCTTCTTTGAGTGACCTCTGTTCCTCACTGATGTATTGAAGTTGAAGAGTTGAGGCATTGCTTGTTTGTCAACTAGTTTGAACGTTTGGATTGCGTCTCCTCTTCTTCTTCTGTATGTAAGGCATGGTAGGTTGAGCTCTTGGAGTCTCTTACTGTAGGACTTGTCTTAGTTGTCTTTTAGGCCATGGACTAATTTGGTGGCTCTTCTCTGTACTTTTTCTAATACTTCACAGTCCATTTTTAGACCTGGACTGGCAACCGACATGCCAACCTCCAACTTTGGTCTAACTAGACTTTTGTAATGCTTTGTAACTACCAGTTTAGATCGGCTAGTAAATGTTCGTTTAATTACTGTCTAGGGAACCGGGAGTCGTACTTTATGTCCCATGGGCTACGGAGCCGGCAGTTCTCACGGAAACCAAACCACATGAGCTGCGATTCCGGGATCTGACGTCATTGACTAACGGAAACTTGTATGTGCTGGCTCCCGTTCCGGTAGTAAGTGGAAATAGCTCACGGAAACTTCATCGCACCAGCTTCTCGTCCGGTAGTCTCACCGAATTGTGTAGTCAGAAGCTAGGGAGCCGGTAGCTGATACCGGAAACTGTATAATTGGAGCTTGCGTTCCGGTAGTGACTACGTGGAATATAGAACTCACGGAATAGTTTGGATGAGAGCTAGGGTGCCGGGATTTTCACTGACTTGAAGAAAATAAAACATGGTAAAAAGTTCACTACCGGAACCCGTTTATTGAGAGCTAAGGTACCGGTAGCAACAACTATTTTATTGAAAATGACCAGCTCACGGACACAGACGGCTATGAGCTAGGGTTCCGGTAGTGCCAAAAAATAAAATAAAAAGGAACTCACGGACTCATATCAGTGCAGACTAGGAAACCGGAAGTGAATATTTTTAACTCACGGAACCCAAATCCTGCGGGCTTGGGTACCGGTAGTGCAAAAAAATAAGATTACAAACTCACGGACACGTGTCAATATGGACTTTGGGTCCGGTACAGCTCACGGAACCCAACTTCCATGAGTTTGTAATTTTAATTTTGATACTACCGGAACCCGAGCCCGCGGGAGTTGGGTTCCGTGAGTTAAAAATATTCACTTCCGGTTTACTAGTCTGCACTGACATGGGTCCGTGAGTTCATTTTTTTTGTATTTTGGCACTACCGGAACCCTAGCCCATAGCCATCTGTGTCCATGAGCTGGTCATTTTCAATGAAATAGTTGTTGCTACCGGTAACTTAGCTCTCAATATATGAGTTCCGGCAGTGAATTTTTTACCATGTTATTTTCTCTAAGTCAGTGAAAATCCCGTCATCCTAGCTATCATCCAAACTATTCCGTGAGTTCTATATTCCACGTAGACACTACCGGAACACAAGCTCCAATTATACAGTTTCAGGTATCAACTACCGGCTCCCTAGCTTCTGACTACACAATTCCGTGAGACTACCGGACGAGAAGCTGGTGCAATGAAGTTTCCGTGAGCTATTTCCACTTACTACTGGACTGGGAGCCAGCACAGACAAGTGCCCGTTAGTCAATGACGTCAGATCCCTGAATCGCAGCTCATATGGTTTGGTTTCCGTGAGAACTACCGGTTCCGTAGCCCATGGGACATAAAGTACAGCTCCCGGTTCCCTAGACAGTGCCAATTATGCCAAGTGTCTGATTAGCTTCGGCTGCTAGTTTCTTCGCATGGTTGCTAAACTTGAGCTTATTGTCAACCATAACTCCAAGATCTATCTCCTCTCCTGGTGGTGTTGTCGGGACTCTGAAACCATTTTGGTCGGTCATAGTGTACACTGACTTGGTTTTTTTTTTTGCCAATATGTACAAGTTCGCATTTTTCAATGTTCAACTAAAGTTACCATTTGGTTTACCCAACTGGTGAGCCTGTCGATATCCTCTGTAGAGTCTCAACCTTTCTTGCATTCTCAACTGACCCCATGAGTTTTAAATCATCTGCATATAATATAATTTTGCTACTGATTCCCATGGGGGGGGGGGGGGGGTCATCATTGATTTACAGGACTTGGACCAAACACGCTACCTTGCGGGACTCCATTCGTCACTGGACTGGAATGGCTTCTGACAGGACTGAATTTGAATTTTGACTGAATGAATGATGATGATCACTCGCATGGTGGCTCCGAACTAGAATACGGAAATTACTATTACTAACTTATCGGTAGGATAAATCGATTTATGCGAAATATAGTTAAATAGTATATAATATAATTATTCGCATTGTTTGATTTATGAAAATTATTTTACGTGTTTCTGTTCGAAGTCAACACTGTAAAAAAAAACTTAGTCAGCAGTATTTTGCATGGATTTTAACTATCCGCACTCGGAATAAATATCTCCGGATTCGGCGCTGCACAATGAATGGGTACGGCTCGAAAACGGCTGAAGCGGTTTATTTAAGACTTCCAAGCTCAAAATATTCAAATCCATTATATTACTGTGATTTTTTTTTTCCAAACTTATACTTTAAATGTAGAACAAGTTCTGTTCCGAGTACCGGAACAGACATCGTGTCAATTGTGCTTAGTCCTTTAAATTTAACCAAAAGGTTTACGGTACGAAAACCTAGTTACCCATCACATATTCACTCAAAAAGGCTTGATCGCCCGATGAAAATACGTCACTTAGTTGCCCCGCTATTCACGAATAATCAAAGTTCATGTGTTGGAATTTCCCTGTCGTATTTTTAGTACCTATCAATAGTATCAATTGGCATGTGCCTGTCTTTTATGTATGTATGGAATGAATTTGAGGCTAAGTACGTCGAAAATGTGTTCGAGAATCCCTTAAATGTCTTCGAGGAATCGGTGTTTGTATTCGAGAATCGATAAAAAAGTCTTCGAGATTATTTTGAAGTCTTCGAGAAACTACAAAAAGTATTAAAAGATGAAAGTATTCGAGATTGTTTTAAAAGTATTTGACATTTAAATTAAAATTAAGTATTCGAGAATTTTCATTTTTTTTAAATTCTCGAATGTATTTTTGTCACTCTCGAGTACATTTGTGTCATTCTCGAGTTCTTATTTCAATTTAAATGTCAAATTCATTTTAGAACATTCTCGAATACTTTTTATCTTTTTGTACTTTTTGTAGTTTCTCGAAGATTTCAAAATACGCTCGAAGACTTTTTTATCGATTCTCGAATACAAACACCGACACGTTTTCGACGTATTTAGCCTCAAATCCATTCCATATTTCTCGAATACTTTTAGTGGTTTCTCGAAGACTTAAGAAAAATGTCGAAAACTTTTTCATCGATTCTCGAAAACGAGCTCCGATTCCTCGAAGATATTGAAGAGATTCTCGAATACATTTCGGAGATTCTCGAATACATTTTCGACGTATTTGGCCTCAGATCCACTCCATATGTATGCTTGACGAAAACCATTTATGAAATTAAAAGTTCACGCAGTGAGCTCATCTTCACCGAGCTCACCTTTTGCCATTGAAAAGCCACGTTTGTGTTAGGATTCAAATTTTCCGCGTTAAAGTAGAACTTCGCACTATGAGGACGGCCGAGATATTCTGAACGTCAAACAAAAGCGTACGGCGAAAAAAAAAATCCCTAACACAATCCAAGTATCCAGATAATCAATTAAAAGACACAAACATAAGTTGGCTTTCCAGTCCGTTTCAAAGTCCGTCCCCAAAACCTGGTTATAAGGAAGAGTGACACAATTCTTAGAAGAGGCTAATTCCAGCCAATGTGACAAAAGCCCTTTGAGAACTGAGGTGTAGCAGACACTCCCTAGCACAGGCTCATTGCTAATCGGTGACATACTAAAGTCAGCAGCAGTATCAGTCCACGATGCCCATTCTGTTCGACTTCGCTACTGCTTGTCCTAACGACTCTTACTACTGTCTTCGGTTTTCTGTCCCAATCAAAGTGTGTTCCGGAAGCAGACTGGATAAAGCACGATTGCCAAGATTTCATACAGCGTTTACCTCTCGTTTGGATGCAAATGAAGATTTAACTGTGCTTAAAGCTAATTATTTTCAAAGGTGCGTCCAGGTCCTATTTTGTGGATCCTGGTCACAAGGAGTTGTCCATTCGATTTAAGTTTTCACCAAGTGCCCGGTGCAGGCTGGTGCCGGAAACCCCACGCCTAGCCCACGACTAGTGCCATGAGATCGTCATCTGAGTTTTCTACTGTGTGAACTCTTTTAAAGCTAAACTGGGGTCTCGGATTGGAAAGCCAATCACCAAATGACGCCGCTGTTCACAGAAGCAGATTATCAACAAGTAATAACCCTACAGAGGGGGGGGGGGGCGCGGCCCTGCACCGTTTCATAGAGGCACCAAGCTCCGTAATGTACGTTTACCTCCTACTGCTGCACATACCACTCAGAACTTTTATCTTTTTTTTTTTTGCTATTTGATGCTCGTATGGCAAGCCCACTTTGGTTTGGAAAACTATAAATCTTACTTTAATGGGACCCAAGCATTTGCATTTTGCGATTGTTGTTTTTGTCAAACAAAATTTATACGAAAAGACAGACATCTCGTCGGCGATGTCGATAGTTGAGAAAACCAACTGATCCGAGTTTTTTCCGCAATTACAACTTTGTGCATGAACCCATGACGTCTCCATAGAGTCAGGGGGGCATGTCACCAAAACGTAATCACCTACACGCCCTCTTTGAATGTGGGGGAACAGAAGTGCTGTAACGCGTTTAACGCGCGTAGCCAAGAGTGCAATTGTGAATACCCGAGTTAACATGAAATAAATTACAACACTGGAGCGTAGAGAATCCCCTCTCCAGTTTAGCGCAGATCCGTTTTGGACTGTCCATTTACCAGCTGTTTTCCATCAGATTGATCGGAATTACCAGCGATGTGAATATCCTAAGAACAACGTTTAAACCACACAGAAGTGGGTCCGCCACTGGCAACCGTAAGACCGTCGAACCGTTTTCTTCCGGACCCGGCGTGCTCTCATTGGCGGAAAATCGTCGAAACGGCAGCGTACTACATATCACGATGGCTTACGATTGCCAGTGGAGGACCCACCTGATTTTTCGTACGCTACAGATGATCAGGTTCTCCCAGCCGGACTTTGTATTCTCGCCGTTCCCCGAGGACTCCTCGAGGAATCGAAGGGAAGGGCGAGAATAGAGGGAGTCATTCGACGCGGACTAAACACGCGGAGAAACAGCGAGAACATGGGGAATGATTCCAAATGCATAAGACGAAATTAGTCTGGATCCACTTTATTTTTGGTTTTGTTTATTCTTATTGTTTTTAATTAATTTTACATTGCACCAACACCAGCAAACATTGATTCCAATCCGAATCAAAGGGAGTCCTTTCTGATGTTGGTGATGATAATCGGTGCATTCCCCGTCCGTGGGGACTCGCGAGAATACGGGTAGTGAGTCGCCGGTACAAACAAAAACGCTCAGGGAACGGCGAGAATACACCTTTAGTGTATTTTCATCAGTCCCGGTTCATCACTTGAAAAACCTAAACTGTTTTGTCTGGAATTGACGATAGTGCTGAAATTCCTGCCAGGAATTCTAGGCTACAACCGCCAAAGCTCGATCGCCTATTTTCAAGTCGTATCCTGTCCAAAAAGGTCAGATATCTTCACTTGCTGAAAGTTCCGCCTCTCGTGCATCGTTTTCCCATCGTTTCGGTGCCCTAGTAGGAGACATACGAGAAACGCCCATCACCCATCAAACCCGCGATATCCTGCCCCTAAAGAAACAGGCTGAGCCGAATCAGAAATACTGCCAAGAATTAAATATTTCACGGCTTAAATCAGAATCAGTGCCATGATCAGAAAAGAGGAGTTTCTCAACGGCGTATTTTTGTCCCAAACATTTTTGGATGTTCAGCACGTAAAATGAAGTGTGAGCGAAACATTCGAACGAACCGCAAATTGAAACTCAGGGAAACGCTGTTTTGTCTGTTTGTGTGGGTATTTTAAAATGCCTGAAAATAAAAAATAAATCTCGAGAATTAGAGGCTCAGTCTTACTACTAGTACTAGCTCATTTTTTCATCTACATATTCAACAAAATAACTAATTTTTGTTATTTGGGCCTGAATTTGCCGCTGCATTTTAATTTCGCGCCAAACATCGAGCCACAAAATAAGAGAGTTGTCTTTCAAATTTGGGCCACAGAGTTTCATATTCATTTAACTATATTTAATGAAACATACACATCCGAGTACACATCCAACATAAAACTCTTGCCAGGAAAGCACACAAAGGTGTGCTTGGCTCAGGTCTGTATCCAGGAATTAATTTGGTTGGTGGTGGGGGGCGATGTACCGAAAAGGACAAAAAACATAGATCAGAGGTTAAAGCCTATGAAAAACGATTGTTCTTGTATATGTATGAGGGGAGGGGGCCAGGGGGGCAGTCCATGCAGATTGCCCTCTTACACATCAAGGCATGTCCGAGGGCTTGTCTCAGACTGTAAAGTCAGTATATAGAGTAAGGTTTAAGTTTGTGTTATTGTACTAAGTAAGTAAGTAATTTATTTAGAACCCTCCATTTTGAAAAAGCGGAGTAAATGAAAGAAAATAAATAAAACACATAAACACAAAGAAAAAGACACTTAGTTTTCAATCTTCAGCCAGGAAGCAGTGGATAAGGTCAGGCGCTGGTTGGGCCCTGTTGTCCATGATTTCTTATAGCGAAGAGGAAACATCCAAAAGGGTAACACTAGCATCTTGAACTTTGAACTTCTCCGTCAATGTATGGTTATGACATAATTTCGACAAGTGGAGCAGGTGCTTCGCATACTTAAAATAATACGATCTCATCTTTTTAATCTCCTTCTTTCGCAGAACATGAGTGACACCAGAACGAAAAGTATAGAAGGAGCGCAGAAGGTGCTGTACAAATTTCCCAAAGCCTTACGATTGTAGCTCCCCCGGTTGGGGACGATGCGCCCATACGCGGAACGGATTGATTTACAAACTTCTTGAACAACCGAAGAGCAAAATTTCGACAATGAAGATTTGAATTTTGTGCCAAGCCATCGTCGAGAGTCTGTTGATCTGACGATGAACGATCCAAAAGAGATAGAAGCTTTGGATACATTCCAGCTATGGCCACTTGGCTTCGGATTACATAAATATACCGGAAGTTTTTCGGATTTGGTATTCGAGGCGAGAGGCAGGTGCGTAAATACCATCCTAGGGTTGGGGGGGGGGGGGGGGCGGATCCGGAAATGTCTCAGTAATCCCTGCGTGTGTCGACGCAGTAACTGAAGAGAGAGCGGCGCAGAACTTTTCACTTATGGTCAGATATTGCACTTATATTTGCTGCATTATAAAATAATAGAATACCAGACCAAAATTAAGGCAAAGTAAACCGTAAGGCCGGGACCCCTACTGGTGGAATTCCACACGCCTGACAGAATGAGTAGTTGTTCCGGTCCTGGCTACCGGCTTTTGTCATCACGGAGGCGGAATCTGGTGGGCGGAGCCGAAATCGCCATATTTGGAAACCCTACCTTCCGACCGGACATTTTTTTTCTTCAAGCGAAGATGAATGGATGAGGACATGATGAGAGAATACATCACGAATGGCGAGGGAGGATGTACAAAATATCTCCAGTCACAAGACGCCTAGCCCTTGAGTATAGCTACGGTACTGGGAATAGCCTGCTTAAATTTTCCTGTATTGCGAATACCTGTCCTTTTGCAGCTGTAGTTCTGACCTCCTCAATTAGAAAAAACACTCAGTTTTGCTATTCAAATACCTTGGTAAACTCGCCAGAGCTGCTATCGCGACCAGGTACTAGATGTAACGATGGATCCTAGGGAGCTTTGTGTAGCTCCAGTGATGAAGTGATGAAGAACGGGCAGAGTATTTGCTGAAAGAAATATATGAAAGGTCTGCGCGCACTCTAGTTCCAAATCAAAGGGTTCCTCAATGGCGACCTTGGTGTACAATAAGAGGACAAATTCTTCTCAAACTGCGATGTCCGTTACCTTCATAGTTTCGGCAGAAATTAAAGCTGCTTCAAGAGAGGAGTCGTCAATACTCTATATGACTAACTCCAAAACACGCCAGTGCTCCTCAGGAAGAAGGAGTTAACGTCTCCGTAATGACTCGAACTCAAGGACTCAAATCCTGCGTCAAAAAATCACGGCGATCTTCGGGAGCAGCTGTGATACCCGAGGTGTACTGTAATTTAATTCCTGAGGCTGTTTTTTTAAGTTTTTTAAGTGTGTTGTAAATAAGTATATTAACATGTAATTGACTATCCGAAGCTAGCGTGTTTCTTATGCTATTATGGAGAATAAAGGAATTATTATTAAAAAAAAAAAAAAAAAAAAAAAAAGTTTCTCCGAATAAGTTAACTGCAGTATTTGCTACTGGGATTAATCTTATCTTTACTGAGATAAGATTAATTCGAATTGGAAACAAGATTATCTTTTTAGAGACAAGATTAATTCCAGTAGCAAATACTGCAAGATCTTTCTTTACAGTGTGATACCGCTTCTGGCTCTTCCGCTAGGTACCCGGCGATTTTGCATCGGTAAGGAGAGTTAGTCATCAAGAGTATAGTCATGATGGAGATGAGGGATATTACGAAAGAACAACACTGCAAAAAGTTTCTCCGAGTCAGGATTAAATTTAACTGCAGTATTTGCTACTGGGAATTAGAGAATAAGCGAATTAGAGATAATTTTATCTCGTTAGAGACAAGATTAGTCCCAGTAGCAAATACTTCAAGATTTTTTCTACAATGAACACAAAAAAAACACGACAGAATGAAAAGCTTTTTATTTATCTGATGGCACCCGCCGCAGAGGAAGACTCAAAGATAGACTCCGCCGTACCTAGGCTACAGCAACGAAATGCGTCACTTTCATGCCTCTATACAGCCGGAGTGGGAATCTTCGCAGCAGCAAACTTCAGAGACGACTGGGGACTCTTCTTGGGCGCCATGGGCGCCTCTGGACGAAAAGGATGGTCTACACTGTAAAAAAAAGCCTCTCCGGTTTCGCATATCTTAATAATCTGCAGTATTTTGCATTCTAGCGTTTTACTCCTCCATCAGATTTCAACTCGCCGACTTCGGAACAAAGATCTCCGAATTCGATGATGCACAGTTAAGTCCGATGTAGGAGAGGCTTTTGTGCAGTGTAAGGTCTAAGGTAAGGTATGGAATGAAACTGAGCGTAACTCGGAGGAAGAGAATTCAGTGCGACAACGAGTTTGTGGCGCCTTCAGTGCGCCGATGAATAGCGTTATGTGTCTTTACGTGTTGTGTTCAAGACTGAAAACATGACGAATTTCTGACAGAGAAAAAACTCGGCGAAGTATTCTCTCGTCATTGTTTGACATGTATTTCTTTTTAAGGGATACAAGAACAAGAACCGAAAAGATTTCCACGAACAAAATTACATTTCCGTTCCGTTTCCGTCGGCACATTGTCAACGGCCGCTGGCACATCAAAGTGGCCGGTGGACGTCCATTGGTGGTTCTGGGTCCACTTACATCACTTATAAGACACAAGATTACAAGACACTACAAGAGTATCACTTACCGAAGACATTGAATAGGTGCAAATCAGAGCGTGCCGTATTATACTAGGGCTAAAATGTATTGGCTACAAAGCTTCACTCCTGCTATTAAGGCTTGAGCCACTCCATGTCCGCCGGGAAAATCTAATTTTACGCTTTGGGGCCCGGTCGATCCTTGCCAGAGAAAAGCACAGAGAACGGTCTAGCACCGGTGACAGGACGGACTCGGCACCAGAACCTTTTGGTGCCAGTGAAGGGTTGTACTATAACCGATTTCTGAATTCTTTTGCATCATATTTCACCGAAACAATTAACAAGAAAGTGGTGAATTCCAAGTGACATATTTTTTGTGTCTGTAATGTTTGTATATGTCCAATTATTTTAACCCATTAAATGGAATGGCCGACATATTTAGTGTCAATTCGGCGCTAAGAGTTGTATCAATAAAATATCTATCTATCAATGCCAACTACCAGCCTCTTTGCCCAATTGCGTGTGTGCCATATTTGGCGGTCCTCAACGGAGATGAGATTTTGATGTTTCGGCCCTTCTTGGCAAAGGTCCTCTTCCTTTCATAGATAAAAATAGGCAATTTCATTACTATGTCATACTTTTAGCTAACAATATCTCAGCTGGTGAATCTGTTTAGCATCACTAAACATGATTACTAGTCAGCTTGTCTGAAGGGAGACAGTTAGGGTATACTAACTCGGCAGGTGAAAAACCGCTCAGTGCGGCCGATGTTGATCCTTGGCTTGGCTTGGCAGGTGGATTTGCGAATACTTTGGAAGACAGCAGTTGAATTAAAAAAAAAATTAAGCGGAAATCACAGATGCAACAATATCCTTATTCGGAACCAAGTAAGATATGCTAAAGTCAGAGAGGGTCTGCCGTTCGACTGCTTCTTTGAACCTCAAAAGTAGAGTGACTGCAGCATACCAGACGAAAACGGGTATTTCGACACCATCATCAAAAAGAGTTAAAATATATAACCAGATTTTCTACTTAAAACCTGAATTATCCGGCTTGATAACTATTCTGAATCTGTAAGTTGTTGGAAACATTTTCGGACTCTTTCTTGATTGCATAATCAAAGTCTCGAAGCAAAAGCTAATCAGTAATGAGCTGTTTAAGACTTCAAACTTGTACTGGAAAAATAAGTTTACATCTTACTGGTCGGTATTTGCCCACTCAAGCCGAAACCTGGGTTCTTAATGGTCAGTTCTGCCAAAATTGCCTAAGTCAGTTCTGCCTAATATTTAGACTCCGCAAAGGCACTGGACTGAATCTAGGAGGATGAATGGTTCGACCCCCCCCCCCACACACACAACCACAAGGCATAAAAAATGGTAACTTCTAATGGGCTTCAACATCTAAACTATGTTCTTGTTTTCCTGTTAAGTGTGGATATGAACGGCGGAGAGACCCCCCCCCCCCCAAATGAATTCCTGATAACGGTCCAGCGTACAGCACAGGTGAGGAAAAAAACAGACACTGGCAAGTCTTAAAACACGTTAAAAACAGTAGGTAGCAGACAACAGTGAATCCAAAAACGTTCTCTAGGAGCGGCAAACCAAATATTACTCCGATGACAAAGAACTCAGCGAATTTTGGTGATAATATGTTTGTTTATTTAACTGGATCTACAACCAACAAGCGCCATATTATTAAACATCTTCAAACAACAGAAACAAAACAAAATTAACAACAGCACACTAATATACACTACTCAAACCGGAAAAATTTGCAAAACAGCAATTTCCCCAACGACAACCATATTGGGAGCGTTAGCCTCATGTGTGGCACAGCTAGGGCAGCAAGCAACCTGAACTCGAAGTACTTCTACTTGCAAGGTGGCCAGATTTTTCGCCCGGCGCCCAACCCGAAGTCGAGAAACCTTATTCAAACCTCGATTCATACTGACCGACCTTTCTATATGGCAATGCAACTGGCGAACTAGCAGAGCCAAAACTATATTCCTTTAGAAATGATAAACACCAGCAATTAACTTAAGTATGGTAGCAAAACGCCATTTATTTCCACAGCTTTAAAAGGTTAGACGAATTGCAGCAAATGACGCCAAGGCGTATATATTACTGTAATCTGCAAAATCACATATGAAGTAACGGTAGCTCTCCCAGATAACTATCAGTTGGTAAGCTTTCATCATCCAAGGTTACCACTTGAAAATTTGTCGCGTTAGACATGCTTATGATTAGGCTAGTCCACCAAATACTTGCAAACTGTGCCTCCCGGCCCAGGAAGTCCTTCGGGTCTTCGAAGGCGAACGGAGAGACTTCTTCAACTCCTGCAGCTGCAGATCCTTCTCGACCGGACCCAGTAAAGACGACCAGCTTGTCCGTGCTTCCATCGTCTGCAGAATGACGTCACGCATTTTGGCTTCTTGCCGTCAAGGCTGGAACGCATTTTTTCTATTTTCGGCAAAATATCATCCCTAGATTAATCGGGCCAATCACGTAATGGAGATTCGTAATTACCACGCTACGCTACCGAGCCAGGTAAGCAAATAGTTACTATTTCGAGAAGGTTGGGACGGTCAGCGTAGTAGCTTTTCACGAGGTTGGAACGAAAATAGTAACTAATAGCTACTATTAAATTGTTAGAAGGGTGGAACGCGCTCTCTGTCGCAGCTAACAAGAAGGTGACGAAGTCGTACATTCATAAAGCAGTTGGCTTTCTTACCTGGACTTGTAAACTTGATCTTTTCCTGGCAGCACAGCGGTTGGGGGATGAGCTCATCGAAGTTGTAGTTGATAACCGTTGCATTGTCGGGAACATGGTGGTGTTCCGTCATCATCGTGAAGCTTCTTTAGTATTCCTTTCCCTGTGTTTACCAAGACTATATCAGATCGATATAGTCGATACCGACTTTCACTGTACTCACATACTGGAAGGGCAGGTCTTCCATGGTCAGATCAAATACGTTGTCGTATCTTGCCTAGACTTTGTAAGATTGGGTATTTTCCTAGCAACAAGGCGGTTGAGGGATGAGCTCATCGATGTTGTCGTTGGCAACTACTGCAGTGTTGGAATGAGTATGTTCCTCTATCATCGTGAAGCTTCCTTCAAAATCCGTTTGAATTTTCCCCAAACATTGTGATCCAAATATTATTTGTAATTTTTTTTTATCTCGGTTCTCCTCACAGTTATCCGTTTTTTCGTATTTTATTGATGAGGCAGCCAATTCTCCTTTTTTGCGTTTATTTTTTCTTATCAAAAAATATCACGGGGAAAGCTTCGCGTTATCTGCGGAATCGAGAAGCTCGTCGAGATGTGCTTCGATAGTCACTTGTCGGTTTTCTTTCTCCATATCGTCCTTCCTCATTGGTCAACAAAGGGCGGATGTTCAATACATCTTAACAGGTAGTAACGAGCTGGTAACGAGTGGTTTAATTGATGCTTTTGTCAAAATCGATAACCGATAAGAAGTGAGTATAGAACAAAAAAAGAGAATCTGTACGAGAATTGAGGAGTAAGAAGTGAGAACAGAAACTGACCATTCAGATAAAAAATAAACGCAACTATTATTGTGTACTGTCTTGCTTTGTCACGTGAGGATTTTCTCTTCGCGCAATTGCTCTGTGCATTGCATACTTGTCGGATGAACATTGTAGAACGAAAACTCGCCAACTGAAATGCTCCCCTCTCCCTATTACTTAAGTACTTACAACTCTGTGTCAGCTCACTGCTAATCAGCATGCACTCATACCCACCATATTCAAATTCAAACATGTATGATTCCGAACATATTATCATCTAGTTATCAGTTCTATGAGTTATGACAAAGCGTCTGTTGCATTTTAGTTTGTCAGTGAAGCTTCAAACGTCATTAGAAATGCTAAAAATTACGCCAGCAAAAAAAGTTAGTCTAGCAATGCGTGTTGATGGTGTAAACTGTGAGATGGTGACTTACGGACGAGTACCGTTAAGAATTTATAACAAACTGCGAAGAATCTCAAAAGCTACCTGAGCATACTTTGTGGTAGCAGTATTCCAACGCCACGACGGTTTTGCGCCACCATCTTTTTTCCGCCACCTTTTAATTCAGGTAGCGCAGGTAGCCTTTGCAGGTAGTTTCAGATTTAAATCTTTAATTGTGAAAAGGATGTTTACCGCCACCCAGCAAATCTTACGTCCCCAAGAGGATTAGAGGGTAGGGTCAAATCTTGTCAGATCTAATATTTTGATGGGGTGTCGAGCGCCAACCGGATTAAATATCGGGCCTACTGAAAGTTAAAATTAAATATCAAGATGGAAAGTCTTCAAGGGTAGTATTTCTGCGGACGATTTCTCACTTTTTGATATTTGAATAGTTTGGGGGCCTTGAGTTCTTGAAGTTGTACAGTTTCTTTAGTTGGACTTAAAATAAATAATTATTTGCTTTGCGCCTTTGCCGCCGTGCAAATTGTATCAAATTATTTTATTTCTTGTATTTATAAATAAGAAAATTGACTCATTCAGCCGTTCTTTCCGATCTACCTGACATTTAAAGCACACCTCGCACTAGATACTACTTCTCCAATATTCAAAACTATTTGAATACTGTAAAACTAGGCTTTCCTTTTAACAAGATATCCTCGTCGGTCGTCGCGACATTAGTGCGCATGGAAAATCGTGAGTCGTGGCAAGTGCAAAAATTAGTGAGGTATCGTTAACGGGCTTGGAATGTAACATACGAAATAATGTAAAATATGGTCTCGGGGGCTTAAGTATAATACATGCAATAAAAGTAGGTTGTATTGACATTATGGACACGACGGGTTCTTCCTACAAGTAAACATGGTCCCGCTCATAGTGTCATATAATATAGTAGATCGCTAGAATCCCTTGACTGTCTAAACAGCTTTATATCCAGTCAGAAAGCAATGGCTCTCATATTTATTTCAGATCAGTTTCTTCTTAAAGGATCCCTCGCACTATTTACTCTTCAACTTACAGTATTTTAAAATATTTGAGTACTTTAAAAAAATAGGCTATGCTTTCAACAAATAACCCACGGTCTTGGCTGTTTTAAGTCTTTTTCGAGACCCGTTGACTTATAGCGAAAACAGGTAAACAATTTATATAACCGGACTTCTCGCAGACAACCGTCGGCAGCGTGATACACATCGAAGGTAGCAAAACACGGCAAGTAAGAAAATCAGCGTGGTTTTGTGAGAGGGGTTAGAATGTACCGTACTACGAAATTGGGGTCTCCGGGTTTAGAAATATGGAGTGAGTATGGAAGTAGGTTGCGTTAGTATTATAGGTAAGACAGGTCCTTTAAGTTAAAAATACGAATTTTGTTTTTCTCATTTTTAGTGGAGTGTTATCCTTGGAACAATCCACTATTGCGAGCGCTGTAGCAGCTTTCGGCTTTCGGTTTTCACCGTATTTTGTGGAGCTCATAACTCGTGAGCCAGTGCAAGTATCAAGTTCAAACTTGGTACACTTGTGGGTATTGGGATCTAGTTGTGCCTTTTGGGGGTCCCACCCCCCACCCCAACCCGGTTCAGGGGCAAATGGGCCCAGATTGCCCAGTGGATAAAGTTTATAACTTGACCAGAACTGTATATAGGACGATGAAATTCCTTGGACGTATAGATCCTAGGTCTGGGAAACAGCTTTTAAAGTTGTGCCTCCCCCACCCACCCCGTTCATGGGCAACTGGGCCCAGATTGCCCAGGAGTAAAGTTCGTCACCCTTGCCAGGAATCAACAGGTATCAAGTTGAAACTTGGTAGGATTGTGAGCATTGGGGTCTCTTTTTACTTTTTGCGGGTCCCAAACCCCACCCCCACCAGGTTTAGGGGCAATTGGTCCTAGATTGCCCGTTTTTTTATGTTTTTAATTAGACAATAACTGGCGATAAGGCGATGAAATTCCTTTGCGCTTTTGGATCATAGAGACCGGGGAGAGTTGAACTACCCTCATCCTCCCCGTTCATGGGCATGTGGGCCCAAAATTGCCCATGAAAAAAGTTTTTTTTACCCGTGACTGGAATCAAACTCTAAGCTGGAATACTTGAGGAAAAATGGTGTAAATACGCATTTTGGAGGGTCCCGACCCACCCCCCCCCCTCCACCCTCCCGTTCATGGGCAGCTGGGTACAGATTTCCCATGAGTTAAGTTCGTCTGTGACAGGTCTCAAGTCCAACTCTTGTATATTTGGGGAGATATGTCTATGGATGAGGATTTTGTGTAAATCAACAAATAAGACGACGCGACGTACTTTAATCTTTAACGAACAGTTGGAAACTGGACTGTTTTGTCATATGATCCATGATATATTATGCCGTTCTTGATGAATTGTGACAAAGGGGGCATTAGTCTCCTACGAATCGGTTTATTGCACTTGTTATTACCTTGCTAATGGAAAAGGTTTAAAGGGTGGGACTGGCAGGCAGACCATTCAGTGTTCGAACAAATGCTATTCGTGCAAGATCTTCAACATTTTGGATGTATACTGGCGGTTTGTTTACATTTAAAGCTTTTAAAAGGGGGTGATTACATAAAACAATGAGTTTTATGTCATCGTGTTAGGTTTTACTGTTATTTGCTTCTGCCTAAACCGTAGCCGCTCCACTGAGTGGCCTGAAAGGAAGGGCTCTTCCTTTCAGCTCACTTATTGGATCCAGGAGTCTTTCAACTTGGTAGCGTCTAATCGAAGGCTTGGATTTGTTCGTACTGTTCTCGCTAAGTTCAGGTTCAGGACACGTTTATTTCACTCTACTCACTCTTGTGTTGTTCCTTCGAAGCTTCACCACTCTCTGCCTAAATATTACTAAAGAAGTCCCGACTATAACTCCTTCTGACGTCAATCCACCTTGTTCTCCTTTCACTGATCTCCCAGTGGTTCTCCCGTTCTAACCACAAGCTTTTCTCCGGAGTTCTATGCTTTACATTAGACTTGGACATGAGTTTGGAAACCATATTTCCTTTTAAATCTCGGCTAGGTTTAAAAGGCTCGTGACAATTTCCCTTTTAATTCTGACTTGAAATTAAAGGTAAACCAGATAAAGATTGTAAATATAAAGATATGAAGACCCTTCGTAACACTCCTCCCCTGTTACATAGTTTTGTTCCACAAAACAATTCTCAAAGTTACCCCAACTCTGTTTCATAATCGGAACATTTTCTTTACTTTCATGGTCTACATTAATTTTTAAAGTTTAAATTTCAGCGCCTCTGCTTATACCCGAAGTTCCAGCAGATTTGCTTATTTTCGATATGGCCGTAGCTAGATAGAAAACGCTTTTGGTCCATATTCAACACTTGGTCTTCAGACTCTGGTCGGTGGCTGTTGAGTTTTTACGCTCTCACCGTTGACCCCTAGCCTACTCACAAGTCGTTGGATGTTGAGTTTTTACACCCTCACCGATGACCCTTAGGCTACTATATCCTTGACCAAGCGGATAAAGTTATCATCCGAAAATAAAGTGAAGAATCTTACGTTACTATTCTGAATTTTTATGATGGAAACAGAGTTAGGAGCCAACGCGTTCTCGAAGAAACGTAACGAGGATAATCATATAATTTTAACCAAGTCCTTTCCCCCAAATTGAGTTAAAGTCCCCATTAACTAAAAGAACCCAACCCAATTTAATAATAAGTTAGTCATTTAGAAGTTACAACCCCCTTGTTGTAGTTGAGATCAGTGATTTCGAGCAAAGGGTTAAAATTACTTTACCAAATTTCGTGGCAGAGGTGACTTTCTCAGGTTCAGCAAAACAGTCAACAACAATTAAAAACAAATATGTAATCTTTCGTCGCCGACGTTTTCTCCCGTAGACTTCTTTGTCTTCCGAGGGTTTCATCGACGACGCTAGAATGCGAGGCTCGGTTGCTCTTTCTCCTTAGCTTTAGTCCAACTCCATCACCTGAAAAATGGCAAAGCATAACACATGTATGGTAGGCCTACAGACCCACCATTTAACTTTATGGCAGAATGCATAATATGTTGGGGCCGAGAACAATGCAAAACTACTTTGGCCTGTCCTGTGGCATCAATCCGTCAAATTGCTCTCAGTAGGAACGGTCCTACCCTCAAACTAAATTTTCACGGTCCGTTCGGATGCTCCCTTGACACGAGGCTATGTACTGTAAACTGTCATTCTGACCCGCATGTTATCGGTTCCCAGCACTTTTATGCAAACTATGAAGCGAAAACGGTTAAATATTTAGAATTCAAAATTCCAGTATCTCACTAAATATGATTAAATAAATTGGCCTGTGGCCCTTCGATAATATATTACTTTACTTCTAATATTAGTAGAGAGTGGTGAAGCTTTGAAGGAACAACACAAGAAAAATGTAGCTTCAAGAGTGCTGTGACATATAAGATGGGTCGTATCAAGATTATTCAAGATTGTTGTCATAGCCACTTGTAGCCACTCTCTCGCCACACTCTGCAACGTCATGGGACGCATCTAAAGTAAAAACATGTTTTCATTTATTTACTCTGCAATTTATACACTCTGTTGATAACTTTATCCGCTTGGTCAAGGATATAGTAGCCTAAGGGTCATCGGTGAGGGTGTAAAAACTCAACATCCAACGACTTGTGAGTAGGCTAGGGGTCAACGGTGAGAGCGTAAAAACTCAACAGCCACCGACCAGAGTCTGAAGACCAAGTGTTGAATATGGACCAAAAGCGTTTTCTATCTAGCTACGGCCATATCGAAAATAAGCAAATCTGCTGGAACTTCGGGTTTAAGCAGAGGCGCTGAAATTTAAACTTTAAAAATTAATGTAGACCATGAAAGTAAAGAAAATGTTCCGATTATGAAACAGAGTTGGGGTAACTTTGAGAATTGTTTTGTGGAACAAAACTATGTAACAGGGGAGGAGTGTTACGAAGGGTCTTCATATCTTTATATTTACAATCTTTATCTGGTTTACCTTTAATTTCAAGTCAGAATTAAAAGGGAAATTGTCACGAGCCTTTTAAACCTAGCCGAGATTTAAAAGGCTCGTGACAATTTCCCTTTTAATTCTGACTTGAAATTAAAGGTAAACCAGATAAAGATTGTAAATATAAAGATATGAAGACCCTTCGTAACACTCCCATCCCACCGCTGTCACCACTAAAACAATGAGTTTTATGTCATCGTGTTAGGTTTTACTGTTATTTGCTTCTGCCTAAACCGTAGCCGCTCCACTGAGTGGCCTGAAAGGAAGGGCTCTTCCTTTCAGCTCACTTATTGGATCCAGGAGTCTTTCAACTTGGTAGCGTCTAATCGAAGGCTTGGATTTGTTCGTACTGTTCTCGCTAAGTTCAGGTTCAGGACACGTTTATTTCACTCTACTCACTCTTGTGTTGTTCCTTCGAAGCTTCACCACTCTCTGCCTAAATATTACTAAAGAAGTCCCGACTATAACTCCTTCTGACGTCAATCCACCTTGTTCTCCTTTCACTGATCTCCCAGTGGTTCTCCCGTTCTAACCACAAGCTTTTCTCCGGAGTTCTATGCTTTACATTAGACTTGGACATGAGTTTGGAAACCATATTTCCTTTTAAATCTCGGCTAGGTTTAAAAGGCTCGTGACAATTTCCCTTTTAATTCTGACTTGAAATTAAAGGTAAACCAGATAAAGATTGTAAATATAAAAATATGAAGACCCTTCGTAACATACAACGTTATTTCAATACTTGTTTGGTTATTGGGGAAGAGAAATTTCTTTGTTCTAAAGCTGTTTGTATATAAATGTAATAAACATTTTACTTTTACACTCCACGTCCGAGTTATTCTTACACTTGTTATTCTTTCGTTCTCCCTTAACAAATATCAGAGTTGCCTCTGACGCCATCTGCTATCATTCCACGACACCCCAGAGCAATGCAAAGTGGGACAATTTCGCCAGGGGGCGTCGCGCCCAAGGAGAAAGAGTTGCGTTTTGATCTAAGTTTGGTTCGCCGTTGCTGTTCGCCGGTTGCTTAATTAAAATCATTTAATTATATTAATTTAGTAAGATTTAATTAAACCCTTGCCCGGTCGCCGTTTCTTCAACGTTTCAGGCAAACTTCGAACTTGCTAGCTGACGCCATTCGATGGTCAGAGTATGAAGTAAAGAAACTGTGACGGGTGACCAAAAACAGTATTTAAACAGAGACCTTTCAGTCTGAAGGTAACTTCAAACTTCGATCAAAACGCAACTAAGGAGCAGTGGCGTTCCGGGCCTTTCTTCATTTGGGGGGTGGGGGGTGGGGACCTGGTAAAATTGACCAAATCGGTACCTGATTTTTACCGAATTTATTAAAAAAAAATTTTATAAAAGCACAGCGAGTTGCCTTCAAGAAGCTGCAGTATAAAATGTTGAACAGTGTGTACAAAATCAAGTCTAATAGCTTGTTCAGACGGGACCGAAATAAGCGCGTAAACAGCGGCTGATCTGTTCAGACGACGGATCAACTGTTAGGGGTTGACGGGAAAAATAAAAAGAAAAACCTACTTCCGAATATTCTTTTTGTTTGTAACGAATATATGAAATTAACACAAACATCTTGTGAGTTTGTCAAAGTCAAATATAGTTGACTTGTAGTCTTCAGACCAGAAAAAAGTCACAAGTTGAATATTGACAAATTTCAAGCGACTCGGCAATTTTAATATATAAAGCAAATAAAATTTATTTAAATATTTATGTGTTTCAATGAGAACACAAAAAATATAAATAATATGAGAACAGAATGCAATCGTTTGTCGTTGTTCATTCACTTTTCAGTGAAGGTTGAATGAAAAAACATTAAAAATTTTAATTTTTTCAAAGAAAAACAACGAAAGCAACTATCAGACATAAACAGAAAATACTCTGTTGAAATTAGAAATTATTCTACCTTTTTTTCAAAATCATTTAGTAATTCTCGGATACTTTATGTAAAAATCCTGTAATGTTCACATTGGTCTGGCAGAATTTGAACTGGATTAACCTAAAACTCGCCAACTTTGACCTAATTCCCCTAATTACAGTCTGTTTACTGTCCCCAGAGTCATCAAAGGTCACATTCCAAAGGATTTAGTTTATCCAGATCGGTGACCGCGACGAAAATACGAGCATATTTGGAAGATCAGCGGCTGATTTTGGATTTTTTTTCAACCGCTATTTACGCGCGTAAATCAGCCGCTGATCGAGAATCGGCCGCTGTTTCAGCCCCGTGTGAACAAGCTATAAAGAGAAAATTTGGCGCGTTTTCACGCTCTTCCACCTCTGTTTTTCAGGGAACGGAGTCACTAGCCTTTTACCTTTGGGGTACGTCCAGTTTTGCCAACAGGACTTGAAAATGTGCTGACAAAAATGCCGTTGCTGCAAATTTTTTGAATCTGCCTTTTTTTTGTTCCTGGCACCATTTAACTACTTTCCATGCAAATTCTAGCTTTTAATGTGGTTCAAGCCCCCCAAGTTTCTAAGCCTCAAACTAAATGGCGCACCCTTCTTCTAAAAATAGTGAAGACTGCGAAATCCGCTGCAGGCGAAATTTTGTGGAAACACCGATGATCAAAGTGGCTTTTTGTGATCCCGAGACTACCTATTAAACCACAGAGCTGTCTGGCGAAAAAAGGGGCCCTCTAGGGTAAAGTAGATACGAAGTACATTTATTCTGAATTTACAGCCAACACATGTAGGCTAGTTTTCAAGTAGAGACGTGCTTATTCCTGAAGTAGGCTACTGCAATCATTAGAAGTAAAAGTTAAGTAATGAACGGCAACCAGCTGAAGCTACCGTTAAATGGTAAAGAGCAAGAGCTAAATAAATGCCACTTAAATCACCGAATTCAGTAACTGAAGTGACCAAATAATGAATTCGTACTGCCGAAAAACTAACTAAGAAAATAATAGATCGGGAGCAGCATAACAACCGAACTTCGTAATGGAAGAAACTCCTGTTAGAACCACCGAAAACAACAGAACGTGGGAAGTCTGGTAATAGATATGCACTAAACAAACATCCGGTGAATTACCGAATTCAGTAACGAATGAGAACCATATGAATCTGATTAATCACCAAATTCTGAAATGCACTGGCCGAATGCGATAGAACCGATACGGACTTGAGAAAAGGTACGGGGAAATTCCCGAATTCGGTAACGAATGCGGCGAAATCGATGGCGACTGCCCACAAGTTGGATGGATTACCAACTTCGACAAAGGATGGGAAACAACAAAGACGTTAAATCACCCAATTTGGAAAAGTGGTGGCAACAGATTTTATGAAACGGGCATCCCGGCGAGTTTGGTAGGAGTACTCAAACACACAAAGGAAAAATTTAGGTATTACTGTAACTGAATCCGGTTTCTAGTTGACAGTTTCTCTCTGTGGCACTTAGATTAATAATAATCTTCGCTGCATCCATCTATAGCGCGAACACACGATCAGGATTGGGAGCTCCCACACTGGAATTCCTTCTGGATTTTCGGCACCATCATCACTTCCACATGGGGGTCTTGTTTCTTGCGTTATTATTTATGTTATGTAGTTTGTGTAGTACGAAAAAATGAATGAATGAATGGAAAAGATGAAGTTCGATCACTTAATGACGAAAGTGCAGGAAATCCGTTCGGGAAATCCTGATCGTGCGGTTGCTCTTTGAAGCAGACATGGAGGCCCTGCTGTTCTTGCTTTGTTATTTAAGATTTTCTGGGCTTCGCCAGGCATTGGCCAGCCGAATAATTTGCATTTCCTACGGCGAACTCAATTCTCCCGATTGGCAGAGGCAGTAGCTGAAAAGTAATGACTCGCAGGCTTTTTACGAATGTGACAATTGAGCTTTTGCATAAAAGGACAGGCCGGATCTATAAAACCATGCACACTGTAAGAAGTTTCATAACAGATTACACAAGGATGCGCGGTTGTAATCTGTTGTTATTTTGGAAAAGTTATTAATTAAATGCTGTGCATAACAAGCATTGTCAGGAAGAGCCGAAAAACCGTCGAAAAAGTCTCAGCTGACTTTTCTGATATCATGACGACAAACAAAAAAGTCAACAGATGCCTTCTCGGCTTCCTGGCAATGCTTGTTATGCATTACATTTAATACGTAACATTTCAAAATCACTATAGATTACATCACAAGTGTTGTTTATTGAAACCGCTGCGCGCATCCTTTTGTTGTCTGTTATGAATCTTCTGACAGTACAGTGCAACCTACTTCCGTAATCGGTTCATAAACCCGGAGACATGCTCGTACGGTACATTCTACCCCCCCCCCCCCCCCCGATATTTCTATTGTTTATTGTGAGTTTGAATTGGTGAGTACTCTTGTATTTTGAGGAGGTAATTGTTTTTCATTTATCCCTCCCGTGCCACTCGCGCTTTGCCCTCTGCCGGGAGTATTTTTTTATTTACGTGAGTACAATTAGTGAAAATAATAAACGAACCTGAACATGAACCTAATAGCAACTAACTGATTTTCACACTTTCCTTATTTCCCAATTTTCGTTGCTTATCACGCTCCTCTAAATGTCCGCCATTTGGCCTCTAGCCCTCTCTGCCAAATTGGCTCTTTAGAAAATATCTGAATCACATATACAGCGAGGGACAAAGAACTTTTGGCGTGACATCAGATGTCAAGCCAAAGATGTTGTCGTCCCACCTCCCTCCTTGTCGTCTCCTCCTTGTCAAACTCCTAAATTTATCGGCACATTTTGGGCTGCCCCCCCCCCCCCCCCCCAACCGCCCAAACCATAAGATGGTATTTACGCCCATGTCATCCACTGTAAACTTTCACACAGGTCAAAAGAAGCTTACGCTCGATATCCCATCTCAAAAATGCCAAAAAATATCAGCAAAATTCTACCTCTTGCCTTGGAAACAGTTTCTCTGTGGCACGGAAGTTCAGTAATGCAATATATCGTGCTAAAGTAATAAACAGAAAGAAGGTGACGACCCAAAATACCATGTTTCAAATCAATGCTTTACTTCCAAATAGTTCACAAAAACCGAAACAAAAATATCAGATACAAATTTCAAGCAAAAAATCGACTTCAGAAAAACAAAACAGGAATTTCGTTCAAAGCCGAACAGTCGTCGAATGGGCGACAAGGCTTCACGTTTGTACGCCAAAAACGGCAAAATATTCAAACGACCATACATGTGGTCTAACTCCAACCCATCTACTTTCAAAATACACTTTCAGCAATGGAAAAAATATTGCACTCAAATATAAGAAAAAAAATGCAAAAAATCTCGGATCAGGCAAGGCTCGTAAAATTTGGTATGATTGTTTTCACATACTTACTAAAAACGCATCTTCTAAGTTATCCTAACTACTTTAAAAGCAAAGGCAGGAAAGCTCACATGAGTTTGAGACGACTACAAATGTTAGGAAGATTTCTATTGTGATCGGTTCTATATAATACCAAGTGCCTAATCGGCCCAAACGCAACGTAATTGCTGCCAATCATATCAGATGACGCAAAGCGGAGAAGTCAGCTAAGATTTGCCACGCCTATATTTCGGCCCTTCTTGGCAAGACCCTTCGTCAAGCTTTAGACAGAAGAGTCTCCGATAAACGATTTATGACTTACTAATAGTAGTTGCGTGTTCGCAGATACCGTGGTATCTTCTACGACACTGTAAAAAGAACTCCAAGTAAGGCTTAAAGTTAACTATAGTATTTACTGCTGGGATTAATATTCTACTTCGTATCAATTCTATCTCAGCAGAGATAAGATTAATCCCAGTTTAATCCTTATTTGGAGATATTTTTTACTGTAAACGGGCTGGATCTGCATTTTGTCGTTTGTGCAGATCCCATAGTTTCTGAAACAACGGTTGCTTTGAAAAAAGGACAATTGCCGAATTTGTGCGTTCAGAATTCTCCCCCAAACAAATACATCACAAAAAGTGCATAACTTCTTTTCGACCAATTTGACAGAAAACCTAGCCTTTTTTTGCTGTTGTCATAATGACTTTTCCAGATACCATGGTCAGTTACTACGGTCGGGACCATGGTACCTGAATATTGGATACCACGGCAACTTGCCAGATACTTAGAACCCGAAAAAAAGACTTTCGACCGTGTTGTTCTTCTAGCTACAGCCTGACGAGGGCCGTTGCCAAGAAGGACCGAAATTATCGCTGTAGCAAAAACTGGCTTCTCCGTTTTGCACCAGCCAATAATGGTTCTAGCCTATCGTAGACAGTTTTTGTGAAGCGGGGGGGGGGGGGGGGGGGGTAAAAACATCCGGAAAAAACACAAGTTTTCAACAAAAAAACATAGCCTCAGAGATCACAAAATTTCAAAGGAATAATCGAACAACCTCTGAGTTGCTACCAATCTTCGTTTCAATAGCTTCCAAAAAGTTAGGACCCGCTCAATAGAACATCGTATATCCTTACTGAAATTCCATAAGGGGGTAACTCAAGTATTCGCCATTGCCCCGTTACGAAAAGAGCTAACCCCTATTGAACCTAGCCGTTTGAGGCGTTTTGCGCCGACTCGCCTCGTTCTGACGGTTTTTCGGCTCTTCCTGGTAATGCTTGCTATGCATAATATTTAAGGCATAACATTTTCGAATTCACAACCGATAATCCCAAGTGTTGCCTGTTGAAACTGCGCATCCTTGTGTTACCTGTTACGAAACTTTTGACTGTATACTGATCACTTGGCCATGAGTGGTGTTATGAGACAATGGAGACGACCAAACGACGCGCCATGAAAAGCGTTTCCAGTTATGCCCGAATGCCCCCTTATGGAAATTCAGTGGCTATATCGTAACACTGTTACTCTTTTAAAGGACTTACCAAAACAGTTACTAAACTAGCGACAGGAGCACATAGGTCACCTAACGTAGTTTCGGCCATGTGTTGACTTAAACGTAAGATTGTGAGAGAGGTACTATTTTAAGCTCAGGAACATTAAAGGGTGCGGTCCAACTTCCTGAGACGCTACAAGCGACACTTCTGCGATACCACTGTAGTTCCAGCCCGCTTCATATACTGTCGGCTTTCAACCCAGAACAGACAACATATTACCTGATAGTGTTACCGAAAAGTTGTGTTACGAGAGCCTTGTAACACCATAATATTTTTCGACCTTACTTTTAACGAAACAAAATAAAACACAAAAGGTCAACGGAAGTATCTTGAAGAACTTGAAGATAACATCTAAAATATTGTCTGTCGGCGTTGCGCATCCATGTGCTAAATGTTACGTGACACTGTAGTAACTATGAAAGTCGTTTGAACCC
Source organism: Branchinecta sandiegonensis (assembly GCA_030848855.1). NCBI lineage: Eukaryota > Metazoa > Arthropoda > Branchiopoda > Anostraca > Branchinectidae > Branchinecta > Branchinecta sandiegonensis. The sequence goes on along the minus strand of JAUPMV010000001.1, from coordinate 23,981,314 downwards.
GTACCAATAGATAGCGCTGTTAACAATGTTTTAAAGCACGGGAGGAAAAGGAATAGGTCGAAATAAGATGCTCACAACGTTACTAATTATGAGCGACAAATTATGGGCCCTTGGTAGGTCCACGAATCCGACCGTGGAATTTGAATTTGAAAAGCTATAAGGCAACCGATTACAGTTTATATTTATATATATGTATCGTTTACTGGCCATTTCTTGCAATTTGACAAATCTTGTGGGTTGCGAGATGTTTAGCAAATACTTGCTTGTCTGACCCCTTTTAACGCCAAAATAAGAATATATTATTCACACATTCTTATTGTGATTCAGACTCGGAATGTTTGATCCAAACGGTGGTTATTTCCTGTGTTAAAAGAGGTCAGGCATCAAGGCCGTATCCAGGGGGGGTTAGGGGGTTGACCCCCCCCTCCCCCGAAACATACAAAAATAATGATTTTTATAGGCTTTTCCCTCTGATCTATGTGTTTTCTGTACTTTTTTGTCCGACCAGCAGGCAATAACCCCCCCCCGAAAGGCGAAACCCCTCCGAAATAAATTCCTGGTTACGGGCCTGTCAGGCATACAGACAAATATTCTTGGACTTGGCAATCCAGCATTATTTATCCCTGATTAATTTTTGTATAAAAAAAAGACGCTTCAGCTTTTCTTTTTGTATGTAACCGTAAAGGGTGGAATAGTTTTTGTAGTAATTATGTCGAAGTCTGGATCGACAATGGTATCCTTTAACAAGACGTTGGAACGCACCCTATCGACATCGGAAAATTAAAATCTAGCCGTAGTACTCTGCAATCAATGCTTACAGTTTTAAGACATGCGCTCGCGCAATCGCTCTCTGGCCCATTTTGAGCGTGTCCCACCCTTCTAACAATAGTAACTATTAGTTACTATTTCCGTTCCAGCCTCGTGAAAAGTTACTACGCTAACCGTTCCAGCCATCTCGAAATAGTAACTATTTGCTTATCACGCTCGGGAGCGTAGTAAGCGTGGTAACTACAAATCCCTTTGACGTAATTGGTCCGATTAGCTCATGGCACGATATTTTGCTGAAAGTAGAAAAATGCGTTTCAGCCTCGACGCCAAGAAGCCAGAGTTCGTCAAGTCATGCGGAGTAACTATGGTAAGTAGGGTGGAACACGCTCTATATTGTCTTTGCTTAAACTGTCTTCAGTTCCAGCTGCTCAGTATACTACTCTTAACATCTTCAATTTGTGTAGAAGCGAAATCCTTTTGATGCAGTACATCGTTGTTAAATGCAGTACATCATTATTACTAAAGGCTGCCAACGTCGCCGCAATCTGTATATTTTTCAGATTGGAATGACGAATTAGCAACTAAAGTGCACTGTCAAAAGTTTGATAACAGATAACACATGCTCAACCTTGTGTTAAACGAAATGAGAATATATCATATATGACCTTGTTAAATGTTAGCTTTTCGCGAAACAAAGCACTTTAAAGGGTCACAGAAGCTTTGTCTCAAAACAAAACACTTAAAGGAGTCATAACACAAATCTTCTCATAGCGTGTGACAGAAGGATCCGAAAATAGGTGTAAAATGTTACCAAACTTCTGTCAGTGTGGTAGGCGGTCGGAAAACAAAGACATTTTTTTTGTCGAGCAGTGATTACGATATCTTACGGACTATTTACAGCGCTACAACGTCATAACCAAAGCAAAGGGCTGTAGCAATCATGTCACTGCTTAAATTTTTTTTTATTCCTCTTCTATAGCTTTAAGCTATTTGGAAAATAAACTTGATTGATTAAAGTGCAGCTTGAAGGTTTCAGAAAAAATGCAGAAATATCAATTAGATCCTACCGAGTATTATCACGCGAAAATCTTTACATCAAACTCAAAAACACTTCAGGAACAACTGGATAATTGAAAACTAGTACTGTGAAAGAACTAAAATTTCGAACTGCTGTATTTTGATTGGCACAAATAACTGAAAAATCGTATTGCTTTTTTATAAACAAATGTGATAACTTGACGCGCGCCAAAAATCGGCAAAAATGCAGATGGAAAATCGCAAAAACTGGCCAAAAAAGATATGTGAAAAACGAGATAGTGCCCTGGTAGACATATCCTACAGCTAGGTTCACTAGACCTAAACTACCAAAGCATTATCGACCAAACCAGGAATATATCACATAGCCCCCTTAAGTAAAGAGATCTCCATCTAGCGAAGGATCAAAGTTCAGGAAGTAACCTAAAGCCTTCACTAATCCTGAATTTACTGACTCTTCGAATCATGCACTGTAAGAATTTTGATAATGTTTAACACATGAAGAATACACATCCTTATATGTTTAATGTTATGTTATGACCAAACAGTTGACAACACAAGGATGTGCAGTTACAAGTGTTACAACGGACACCAATTGGGATGTTATCTATTATGAATTTGTAAACGGTATGCATAACAAGCATTGCTAGGAAAGCCAAAAAAACGCCGAAAAAGCATCCGGTGTCTTTTCCGATATCATGATGTCAAACAAAAAAGTCAGCAGATGTTTTTCGGCTCTTCTTGTAACGCATAACGTTTAAAAAATCGTAACAGACAGCATCGTAAGTGTTAATGCGCATCCTTGTGTTATCTGTTACCATACTTCTGACAGTGCAATGTCGACAAAGCCAGAGCAACATAACACTAGCGAGTGGCACCAAGACTTGAAAAAAGTGAGACACACTCGAATAGCAATGACACCAGTACCACTAGTGATAGAAAACGTCCCTTAAGAAATTCAATCAGTCATGCATTAGCGTTGGGTCTGATAAATTCAGATTCTGAATATAGCAACAAACAAACGATACAGCCTCAAGTGTTTCCTTGGAGTGTGCAGACCGCACCTTTGCTTAAATTTACTAGGAATTTTGAAACCCGCAAGTTTGTCTCGCTTTGAATGCCGCAAACGTAGTGGGCAGCACTATGAGTATGGCCCGTTTGCAAGGCATGGAATGCATAGGTCTCGACGCTACTCCCTAGTATTATTTTGCTCTTGACGAAACTAATTTATGTGTTATTTTTTCGCGAAACATAACATCGTCACACGCAATTACCTGACCAAGTTCTCCACTTCAGCGGAGTTGAGTAGAATGCTCATCCAGTAGATCTTAACAAGAATGAACAACAGACAACACTTTGAACGGTTTATACAACTGTCATCAATAATGACTTTTCATGTGTTAAGTTTTCTTTAAAAGTAACATTGCAAAATATGTTTAAGAGTTATTGATTAAGAAAAAATTACACTTGTAGGCTCACAAAATAAATTCAGTAACATAATCAGATAGTAGGCTACCCAGATCGTTATCTTTTTCATCGCGCATCCTTGTGGCAGACGCTATGAAGCTTCTGACAGTATACTCGCCAAGGACTTTCTCTTCCCCGGGTTCGTATTCCAACGTCAGAGGCCTGTCTCCAAAAAGTAATGCTGCTTTCACATTGACGCGTCGTTGCTTATGCGTTTATCTTGCTTTCCTTATAGGTTGCGCAGCGTATCTTTCACACCTGCGCGGAAAGCTTTCACGTTGGATGCTCATTTTCATTTTCCTTTCTCGGTTTCTTCTGCTGTATTTTAATTTCTTCTACTAGTAGCAAGTTTTTCTTCATATCAGGATGTTTTTCTAGTTTTTCTTCAAAATCTTCCAGTTTCGACAAATCTGATGCGTACGCGTCGACGCAACGCACGAATGGAACTTGGTTCTATTCTTGCATTGCGTTTTATTTGTCTGCGTAAGCTCTGCGTTGCGTCGACGCAAGCGCCACGCAAGGCTTGCGTAGCTCAGTGTGAAAGGCAAACGTGTCAATGTGAAAGCAGCATAAGGTTCGTGTTACTTTTTACCTTACTTTGGTAAGGAACAAAAGTTATGTTCCTTACCTAAGGGAACATTCATGTGATATATTCCTGGTCACAGACAAGGTAATATCTTTGTGCAATCAACACTAAAAGCTGGCAGGGGTAGCACCGAGTTACTGTATGTAGAGAGTGTTGACTACTAGGACCTGATGATTGTTTTTGGCAAGTGTGACTATAAGTCCCTGGGAGGTGATCTTCAGACCGCTGCAACGAGAGACCTGTAAGAAAAGGAAGCCACATGTGAGACGCAAAATAATTATTCCATAATTTGGTAGCGTTTTTCATCACGTATCTTCTAAGGCCTTGGTTCGTTTTCCCATTTTTGCACTAAACGATTAGCCTGCCCCTTAGTGCTCTTTTGGTCGTTTTTATCAAGCCATTTGTCTTCTCTACCGACGCCTCCGAAGAAATGAGATCGGCAATCCGAGGTGGATTGACGAATTTTCTACACGAGTCCGAAACGCGCCAGCGATCCTAGGGAAGAACGAGAAACGTGACCCAAACGAATCATCAAAATTATCCTACATAAACCAATGAACAATGTTTGATGCGGTGACGTTTCTGGTTCTTCGCTAGACACACGGCGATTTTCAGTCGGCATGAAGAATTAGTCATCAAGAGGAACTGCTCAGATAGAGTATCTCAGAGAGTATCTCGCAAGACTCCTTTCCTCCAAAAACGGCCAAATTAGCAGGAAGGTAGGAGGGCTTGGAGAGCTGCCTGTGATCTCTTTTGGTAATAAATGCGACTTTTGTCAACTACTTCCGTTCGACACTGAATATGTTGTAATTTCGTGTCAAATTACTGTAAACACCTGTAAATTGCCCAGGTTATCGAAAGCTCAGTGTAATTGTTTAATTTTTCCCTTTCTCTTTCTACTGAAATATTTCCCTTTTCTTGTCCAGTGCGTCATAAAATTTAATCATCGTCATCATAGGTGGATCTTGAACCTTATGACCCTATTGACACTAAATATTCCTTGATTACAGATTCGTGCATTGATGAGCCTACTAACGATAGCAGGAAGCAACATAGCATATATTATGGTTTTTATAGAGGCAAAACATTTTTTGGTGCAGTTGTATTTGTATTATTATTATTATATACTCTGCAGTGTACCTACTGCAGATCAAATGTATTACCGTATGTTTATTTACTTTTTTAGCCTGAAGAAGCATAACTTGAGCTACAGAAGGTTTGTGAGTAGGAACAAGTGAATTTCAGCAAGAAGTATACTAGTATATATGGTTCGGGACAATGAAAGGAACAGCAGCACAGTTCATACCTTCAAGATATTCAAGAACTCAACTTCAGAGACTACCGTATCATATACAGAGTCTGACGTTCGACAGCCTGACCAGGACGCTTGACAAAAAAGGCCGAAATATCGCTGCCAAAGCATCGTAGCTGACGACTATGATGCACAAAGGTTGGCAAGAAAAACAGCTTATGCAAATTTTGCCGCGTCTGTCGTCCAAGCCGAGAGGGCCTGCTAAAACACCCAGGCGTGTGCATTTTTCCAAAGCAGAGCTGAGTTTTAAACACAGCTTGATAATCCCCAACAAGATAGCTTCAGGGGGTTTATTCAAACAATGTTTACAACGGGTACGTCAGCTACGATTCTTCATCAACGATATTTCGGCCCTTTTTGGCAAGGGTCCTCGTCAGGCTGTCAATCCTCTGGTTCAACTTCGGGGAAGGAAACAAACCTGTAATCATATAAATATATGATTACATATAATATATATAATATATGTAATAATCAACCTTCCCCGAAGTTGAACCAGAGGATTGACAGCCTGACGAGGACCTTTGCCAAAAAGTGCCGAAATATCGTTGATGAAGAATCGTAGCTGACGTACCCGTTGTAAACATTGTTTGAATAAATGTTTCAAAGTCAGCTTGGGCTCAAAGAATATTTAGCTTCAGGGGGTCTTGTTTCTTGCCTTACTTTTATTTTATGTAGTTTGTGTAGTATGAATAAATGAATGAATGAATAATGGGTTATTAAAGTTCAACCGAAAAAGGCTGAGACAGGACAATCTAGTTACCCATCACTTATTCGCTTAAATAGGCTTGTAGGCCCGATGAAAATGCGTTCTTCGTTGCTCCACTATTCACCAATAGTCGATTTTCTGATAGAAGACTTTTCTGTTGGATATGTGGTACCTCTATGCGCGTGTCCCATTGTTGTGTGCTTGACGAAAACGATTTACGAAAAACAAGTGTTCACGCAGAGAGTTACTTGCCACGAGATGATCATTGCCCACTGAATTAAAAGCCGCGTTTGTTCTGAGATTCAAATTTTCCGCGTCATAGTAGAATATGCGTTGTGGTGACGGCTGTAGATATTTTGAACGTCACTACTACAGCAGATAGTGGAAAATCAAGATATCCCTTAGCAGGATCCAAATAATCAATGTAGGCTATATTCAATCAAATGATCCAAAAATAAGTTGGCTTTTCAGTTAAACTTTAAGCAGTGGTTTTGAAGTAGTCAATCATCTTGGGATATTATTTCAGCGACCAACGAGGTTTTTGGCTTAAATTTAACAAACTGCTTCTGAGGAGGTGATCTTCAACTTTCGCGGTATGTCCTGTTTTCATCACAATACTATTGATTGATACTCTTTTAAGCTGTGCTGAGCAAAATAACAAAGATTCCATATTGGCATAAAACATCGTTTTGTTTGTAGCAGTGTTGGGCGAAATTCGATATCTCGGACCAAATATCGATATTTCTACATTTATAATTACTGTAAATAATCCACATAAGTTACATTAAAATATCCGAAATGGGAGCAATGTGTTTTTCTTAATTCAGTTTTTACTTATTCGAAGTTTTGAGTTTATTTTTTAAAACCGTAAAACCAGTGCTTCCACCCCGGAATTTTGAAAAAAATGTAGACATATTTAAAAAATCAGGAGATTCCGTAATCTAAAAAATCAGGAGGTTTATAAGGATATTTTCAAGAATCAGCAGTTTCTAAGGAGATTTTTATTAGGAGGGGATTTGTATTTATAGTTTATTCGTCAAAGAGGGGATAGTGACAAACGGATACGTCAGATGAACTTTATTAGAGTGATATTTCGACCCTTCTTGGCAAGGGTCCTCTTCTCAAACCACTCAAGCTGGGAAGTGAAGTTCAGTTCCAGCTTGAGTTCAATTCCCAGCTCTAGTGGTTAGAGCCTGAAGAGGACCATTGCCAACAAGGACCGAAATATCGCTCGAACAGTTCAGCTGACGTATCCGTTTGTCACTATCACTATGATTCGCAGTCAGCTTGGGCTGAAAGAATATTTAGGTGTTTAGAGAGATCGGCCATTGAAGGAAAGGAACCTGCGGAGGAAGGGCTCCTCTAAAAAGGAACAGCAAATTTAATATTACGTAAGTATTAAAGTACATGTACCCTGGAAAAGATCCTCATGAAAATTTCAGAAAAAAAATTCGATTCTTTTCCGATTTAATTGTAATTTATAGCATAGATTTAAAATAAATATTGTGGTTCGAAATATTCGATTGCTGAATATTTTTTTAGTTTTCATGATTTTTGTCTGGTGGAGTCATTTTTCATATGTAGTGATTTGTTTTATGAGAGTTTTTGATGATTTGCGGATCCGCGAACAGGAGAGAAAATATATACAAATTATTAACGAAAACAAGAATTGTAAACAGAAACGATTAAAACAAAATTTAGAAGGTAACTGGAAATTTTAAATATAGTTTAAAGTTTGTATGAATATTTTGTTTTTGAAAGAGTTGGTGATCTTCAAGAGTTTAAGGAAATATTACGTCACCGAGTGGAGCCCAAAGAAAAAAAAGGGTTTATTTTTATATAAAAAGGAAGAATCTAAACGTAGATAACCCTCTCAGCAAAGTAACATTTTTGACTTCCATTTTAATACGCCTTTTGAGATGCCGTCTCTTGAAGCTCATTCCCTCTCCCACAGAATCAAGGAGTCAGGCTGCTCATTTGAAAAGTAAAAAAATGCTGGGCGAGAATAAAAATAAATTTCTGTGCCGAACAGAAACGCATAACTTCGGTGATGAAAATAAAATATAGCTATTCCGACAAAGTAGGAGAAAATTAAGAGGAGTAGCCAAATATCAGTAGATCAATAATATAAATCAGGAAAAGTAGAACCACAGAGTAAAACATGGTGCCGAAATTTCAAAATACAAATACACCCTGATAAAAGTAATTTCTTGAAGTATCGAAAGAAAGATTTATAAGGGATTGTGTGCGACCCATGAGTTTTACGAGAGGCCGCGCGAACGCAGCCCCCCACTACCAAAAATTATACTGTCGAGTTGCCCCCATTTGGGGCAATCGCAGGGGTCAACCCAACCGAAGTGCAATGGAAGGGCCTCGCCCTGGGAGCGCCTCCTTGTTGATCAAGGCAGCTCCCCAGCCAGGTAAGTATGCTAAATCAACGTTTCCGAGAGACTTTATACTTTCTGGCCGGACAAAAGAAAAAAAGACCACGAGAATGGACAAAATGCTACTGCTTTTTTTTGCTAATGTCTACAACTATGACTGTAAAAATTATGAATCTTTGAGGACTAAGAATTTTTTACGTCTTTACGCGAACACGATAGCAAACTAACTACATATAGTATGGCACATTCTCTAGCGACGATGGATGCTTACTTTCGTGAAAGCAAATTGCTAACTAGTCAGGCACTGAGGGACTAGAGACTAAACTAAGTGTACTGCAGCTGGTATAAATGTCTAATAAGCAAATGTTTTGAACATAACGTTGTAATGAGAGTCTGAAACACAAAGAGAGAGAGAGAGAGAGAGAGAGAGAGAAAGCGGAAGGGCACACAAGAGATGGATTACTGTCATGGTTCACGAGATACGAACTCCAGAAAAACGGTGAGAACCGAAAATCGGCTACAGCGGACACAAGAGTGGATCCCCAAAACCGCCATCACCGGAATTCCGGTAAACTTCCCTCCACCCCCCAAAGTATCCGGATCCGGTCTAATTGTGTAACGATTCGTCTAGAGCAGATGCTCGTTCTCCCCACCAAGTTTCACTCCCATCCCTCCATTCTAACCGTTTCTTCAGATTTCTGCCCCCCCCCCCCCCCCCCAACTCCCCCACAGCCGTAGAACCCGGTCCGGACTTCAAACGGGGGCATAACAGATATGTCATTTAATCAGTTCTTGAGTTAACTTCATGCCAATCCGATCACCCGTTCGAAAGTTACGCACGGCTTACCGACGAAACGTCCCCGTGACAAAACGTCCCCATGAAAAAACGTCCCCGTGTCAACGTCCCCCTGGCGAAACGTCCCCAAGCATGGATTTTTAAGTTCGCTTCGATCTTCAGGTGCATGATCGAGGTAAAACAACTTCAGAGTGTGCATTACAGATGTGGAAACATTCCTTATTAGCAGGAAAGATCGGACATAGATCCGGTTGCTTCATAAAAGTATTGTTTTCAGTTAAAGTATGTAGTGTAAATATGCCTTGCAATTGACTCGTAACTGATCAGTTCTAAGTCGTTCGAAGCAACATGCACAATCTGAGGAGCAACAATAGGCTCCTCAGAGAAAGAGGAAGCCCGCTGTGGCTCAAAGAGAGCCAAATAAGGAAAATGCAAACATAAGCGTAGTTCCGTTATGCTGGATAAAAATGACATGGGAAGCGAGGAAACAAAAGCGGATGTTATCTATTAGTTAGGCAGAGAGACAAGTAAATCTAGGTTAGACGGTTTGATCCTTTAATAAAATCTTTTAACAGTAAATATCACCAAATTGAATATCGAATAAAAGCGAGATCAATGAGTTATATCGCAGGGTAAACTAACATACAAAACAAACGAAAACTGACAAACTACTTAATCTTGCGCTTTCTTTAAGAAATGGCTATAGCCGAGAGCAATACTTTGGTTTGTTTCTTGACTATCGGTTAGATGCTGAAGTAGTCAACCCATCGTGGTTTTCAAAAGTTTAAATTCCAATAATATTTTTTGCCTGAACTGATGATGCAATCAGTAGTCTCAGAGGCCTAGCTATCCCTCAGCGATGAAAAACAAATCTATAGCCGGGGACGTTTCGCCAGGGGACGTTTTGTCGTGGGGACGTTTTGTCATGGGAACGTTTTGTCACGGGGACGTTTCGTCTGGGACGTTTCGCCAGGGGGCGTTTTGTCGACAACCCGTTACGCACTACTCTATTTTCCGAATTCCCCATCCCTCCACTTCCCGCCAGATGCGGTCACTGATTATTTCCAAGTTAGTTTTGTCGGGTCCCTGATACGCCTAACAAGTTTCATCGTCCTAGCACATCTGGAAGTACCTATCTCGCGATCACGGGACTGACCGACCGACCGACGGAAAAATAATCGGTACATGGCACTTGTCAAGAAGGCAAGTGCCATAAAAACTCCCATTCATTCGCAAGAACTGTGGAAACAAAGAAAGAAAATGAATAGAGCGAGTCGAGAGCAAAAGGGGGGGGGGGGGCGCATACCTTTATATATGGGCATTCGAACTCTGCAGTGGGGCTGCCATCGCGCGAGAAGACGACGATGTGGAACTTGTTACCATGCGAGTCACAGACTAGGAGATCGCCTGCGTCCGAAATATCAACGCCGTTTGGAAACATCGTAAGCGGCTCGCCGCCAATCTTTCGAAGAAAGTGACCAGAGTCGCTGAATACGACAACACAGTGTCCCTTGTAATCGCAGACGTAATACTCGTTCCCTAAAAAATGTCTTAAATGATTTGGTCGAACCGACAAAAATAAACAAACTCGACTCTCGCGGCCTTCTTGACCCATTGCGATATTCTCATACGTTCTTCCATCCGACCATTTCACCCTCCGCGCTATTCAGGAAATCGACAAAAGTGACCCTAAGAAAAGAGGGAAGAAGATAGCTCTTTGAATTATGGGTAATTCAGGTCCTTCTTAATAGCTTAAAGCACACCTCGCACTATTTACTGTTTCTGTTCCAGTATTCCAAACTATTTGAAGGCTCTGCTGTTAACAAATTGTCCGCGGCTTTCCATTGACTTCCAGCAATAACTCGACAAACATCAGATAATCGGTCTTACGCATCAATAGGATGATACGCGAACACTCGTCGGGAGAATTATGCGCAAGGAAAATAGTGAATCGTAGCAGGTGTAAAGATTAGTGAGGTATCGTTAGCGGGCTTAGAATGTAACATAAGAAAATTGAGTCTCCGGGTTTAAGAACTAACGAATGCAATTACGGAAGTAGGTTGCATCGGCATCATAGACACCACGGGTCCTTTACAGGGTTGCTACGGGTAGCACGAAATTGCTAATTTTGGCACTTTTTTTCTAAAAGTTGCACCCAGAACGTACCGGTATTAGAGCACGTTCTCAAAGAAGCAATATTTTTTCTATAACATAAACTTTTTTCTGTTCCTACTGCTTTTCTCTTTAAAGGCACACTTATGTTTATTTTACACTTATTTAATAAACTGAGGGCCAACAAGGGCCACTCACAGGAACATATAAGAACAAACAAAATAACAGACACAAAGAAGACAGGTGCTCTCCACGAGTAGTGCTGCACATATAGTGCACTTTCGTTTTTCCGTAAAAACAGATGGATGAAGCAGCTATTGTTGCAACAACAAGTTCGTTTTTGAACTAAGACCTTTTTCAAGATAAAAATACTTTTCCCTGATCTTTCGTGGCACGAAAATCGCTGGCGTTGCAACCCTAGTCTTTTAAAAGGTTCCCACTTGCTATGTTGCTGTTTCGCGCCACGTTCCTAACAAGGTCCCTAATCGTTCCATCCACCACCATTTCGGAGGTCCCGAACTGCCTACAGTCGTTTTCACGCGATCTCACTAAGTGTTATTTTGCCGAATTTTTGTCATGAAATCCGGAAGGAAATGCTTGTCAACAGAAAAGCACAGTGTTATTCTGTCAGACTATACGCAGTAAAGAATAGTAATCAAGCAAGCACCAGAACGGCAAATAAATTAACGCTACAAAACCGACCTAGTCACTCTACTAATAGATTCCTTAAGTCATTTGTGCCATATTTTGTGAAAAATTTTTTTTTAGCAAGTGAAGACACGTCTAATGTTTTGACAATTAATCTAGTATTGCATATTTTAAATTTTTATACTGACATACCATTTAATTACGTTACAAAATTTACAATTTTTACAATTTTTAAAATGAATTATAGCTTATATATCAACTATTGGTTTAAGTTGACAGTCCTATGTTATCATGGTGTGAAATTCGAGGAATAAATAGGATGATTGATTGATTGATTGAAGTTTTTGTGGCTTGGAAAGATCGTTTCCGCGGTCGTCTGTGTGGCCCATAAGTGAGTGATATCAACTCTATAACATATGATTCTGCAGTCATTGATTTACGGAGGAGCTTAGCTGAAACTAGCACGCCGTCTCGAATATCTGTGGTGTTACCTCTGTGGCAAATCCGATGAAAGTTTCATGACAAGAAATGTCAAAATCTATCTTCATTTCTTCCCATAGTGATGACGGCTATAAGAAGAACAGCAGAAGAATATTTACAAAATTATTCCTTCGGACCAAGCTGACTTCGAATCATGTATGAAAGTGCAAGACGGATCCGTCAGCTGAACTTTATTAGATCTTTATTTTCTAGCTTGAGCCTGAACAGGACCCTTGCCAAGAAGGGCCGAATGATGAAAGAAACGAGAATTCAGCATTAGAAACCGAGAGAGAAAAACGTAAATACAAATCCAGCGTGAAAGCTTGTCGCGCAGGTGTGAAAGATACCCTACGCGACCTGTACGCAGCGCAAGGTAAACGCATACGCAGCGCATCGCAACGACACGTCAATGTGAAAGCGGCTCAAAGCTCTGATAAAATTCTGCTGACGTATCCGTTTTGCACTGTCAAATGGAATCAACTATATAACTGATGATCCGAATCATGTCCGTTGTATCCTTGTTTGTCCTTTCCCAGCCGTTGACAGTCAAACAGGAGATCCACAGCTGCGCTCCGCGAACCTTCAATGGTTTGCATTTGACAGTACTGCAAGTTGTCCTAAGACCATAGCAATCTTACCGTAAACTGCGATATCGGACGGCTCCTTCATGTAGTCACTGCAGTTGATCCATCGTAGAAGGGCGCCGTTTTCATCAATCTGGTAAATGGTTGGCTTGTTACTATCGACGACGACGATGTGGTCGAACTGGTTGACGGCAATGCTAGCGACGATATCGATATATCTGCAAACAAAATATCTTGAAATCTGGATAAAAACCTTTAGCCGGATAATGGATCAATAGTCTACGGACTGTTCACCGGGAACTCGATGCGCTGGATGTCTTTTCAAGAAATTTCTGTTTTACAGAAAAAAGGCGCAAAGCTGACAAACGCAGACCTTGATGGCTTGATTAATATGCCAGAGAAAAGAGGACAAACCGTAGCCTACCAGTCTATCGGAATGACTAATATGAACACAACTGTACCTTTCCTTTATGCAAGATCTTAACAATAGCTAAAATCATTACAAGCAACAGAATCCGAATTAACCCTTTAGCATGAACGGTTCCATCTTCATCAGCTCGTTAATTATTCTGATATTTCGGTCTTTCTTAGCAAGAACTTCGAACTTTTCTACTTTGAAGACAGTAGAATGAATCGAAGTTGTATCACCAGAAAACTGGTTAGGTAACGAAACTATAGCAGAGTTGATGTACTGTCTAGCTGAATTATCTGTACTATTATTTGTTCCCCATACTTCTACATGAAATCGACAAGGTTGGCTAGCTACGGATTTTGATCAAGTCATTATTTCGATCAATAATGTGTGAAAGCCAGCCATTATATGTAATTATTTTAATACTACTTAATGATAGCTCTCATCAACTATTCGTATTCAGTCAAGTACGACTGGCTTTGGTATAAAGCATAAGCCTAGCTTATAACAAGTCAGTGCTAAGTCGCATTTTACCCAAGAGCTGCTTTAGCATCTAATTCAGTATGAGCTATCCTCAGGTCAGTCACAGAATTTCATAACTCTAGTGCAGTATGTGCTACGTGGAGAAGTGTCAGCTTTGTTCATTACAATGATCTTTCACCTTTGACAGTGCAAAACGGATAAATCGACCAAATATTTTTTTTTTTTTTTTTTTTTTAAGACCTATATTTCGACTCCTCTTGCAAAGGGTCAAACTTTTTGTTTTCACAAGTTTCCTTCTCCCAACTTGAGCGGCTTTGGGCCTGAAGAGGACCCTTGATAAATATCCTTCGAGCCCAAGGTGACTTTGAAACATTTATTCAAACAATGTTTACAACGGGTACGTCAGCTATGATTCTTCATCAGCGATATTTCGGCCCTTTTTGGCAAGGGTCCTCGTCAGGCCTCGTCACCTGCAATCATACAGGTTTGTTTCCTTCCCCGAAGTTGAACCAGAGGATTGACAGCCTGACGAGGACCCTTGCCAAAAAGGGCCGAAATATCGTTGATGAAAAATCATAGCTGACGTACCCGTTGTAAACATTGTTTGAATAAAAGAGGAACCTTGCCAAGAAGGCCGGGCGAAATATGGCTCTGATAAAATTTAGCTAACGTGTCCGTTTTTTACACTTTCAAATATGATCCGCAGTATAACCTATGGCTGACGGAATATTTACCTTCACTTTATGTTGTTGTGAGTTCAGTTCAGGTTATATAAAAATAAAATAAGAAATAAAAATGAGGTAGCAAAATACTTGATACCGTATTACTGATATTTATACAGTCAAGCTTTATTTAACAATAGTCTTGAGCTACTTATCTTCCAATTGATGATTTTCTCACGTGTCATGTATTATGCATCTATTTTATCTACCCTATAATCTTCTATTCTGTAGCTATTATGAGAAATGAAGGCTGAACAAGAATTCAAGCATCAATCCGCAAGTATTAAAAGTCTGATTAAACGGATTCTGAATAGTTGCTATGTTTTAAGGAAAAGTAATAGAATTTATTCAACTTTCAGAGCCATCTTCAATGCTACGTGTGCGCATACGCAGACATGTGTGACTTATGGCGCAACCGATGACCCTGATTGGTAAACTGATGCTGATGCTTGGTTGGAGGATGGGGTCGATGATCCTGTCGGAGGCGTCGCTCTTATCGATTTAGCTTGATCTGGAGTTGTAGGTAGCCCCTCCAAACATGTAACGATGTTCAGTTTCTTGTATCTAGATTAGAGATGAGTAATCCAACAGCAACACAAGCCAACTATTCTCCAGAACTGTCATCGGTCAAGGTGCTAGCAGCAGCAATTACTACAACAACATTTTTGTTCGAAATCTTCACGATGGCACCCAGTGGAGGAGGGCGAAGTTTGCGAGGGACTACGATTATAATAATAGAGGGGTCAAACTTGAAATCACAGTTGATGTGAAAGGGAAGCAAGGAGTCAGTAGCTACATTAATATCACTTTGGGAGTTCGCGAGGACGATGAGAGTTCTTCGGAGTATTGAAGAATTATGTGAGAGGGTTTTCTCCAATCTTCCAGAAGATGCAGAGCTGAGTGGAAAATTCTGATTTTATTTGAAAGATGAATAAAACCATTCTTCCCCCAGAATTGTCAGATAGTGGTGGCTAAGTGGACTATGTAGGAGTGATCCTGCATAGCCTACCCGGGTTCGAAACCTGAGGGATGTAAATGAATCTCAAAGGCGAATCTAAACCATCACTGTATTTTATCAACCAGTGTCACCATCTAGTCAAGCAGATAGAACTCGTTTGTTGTGGTTTCGAAAACGATTGCTAGGTATCACAGCTCTGCTTGGTGACTTAAAGCAGTTGACACAGGAGAGGTTTTAAATTTATGATCGATAGATGGTGCTAGTGGGCAAATCCAAACCCTGAACTGTGCAGACATCCAAAAATCACAATCCCTACTGCTAGGTCGTTTGCTAGCACTATTAGTTGACCAGGAACGCGATCCTACATGGTGTTAGCAATTTTAGATGGCGCTAATACTGATGTCAGGTGACCGCAAGCTTCTAGGTGGCGCTAGTGTCATTACGTGACCCAGGACAACAGTATAGTTCAACCTTAAAGTCGCTAGATGTCTCAAAACATGAGTCCATGGCGGGACACATTCTACTGAAGACATTTTCTACTTTGATGACTCATTTTTCTACTTACCCTTGCCAAGAACGGCCAAAGTATCGCTTGAACAAATCTCGGCCAACTGACTTATCGTAGTCTAATATGATTCTCAGTCGGTTTGGGCTGAAGGAATACTATACATTGAGCGTGTTCCACCCTACTTACCGTAGTTACTACGCATGACGCCACGAATTCTGGCTTTTCGCCGTCAAGGCTGGAATGATTTTTCTGTTTTCCAGCAGAATATCATGCCACGGTGACCAATCACTTTACACAGATGCGTAGTTACCATACCACGCTTACTACGCTCCCGAGCATGGTAAACAGTTACTATTTCGAGAAGATTGGAAAGGTCAGCGTAGTTACTTTTCGTGAGGTTCGAATGGAAATAGTAACTAATGGTTACTATTGTTAGAAGGGTGGAACACGATCATTGTACATACGTGCAACCAATAAGCGAATATTCTTGTACAGTTTGGCATCCTGCCCTTACTAAACTTAAACGGGTCGGCTCGACAGTATCCAAAAGTTTGTCGTAAAGCTTAAGCTTGGACAGGAGTAGTCATTTATTCAAACAACGGATACGTCAGCTACGATGCTTCATCAGCAACATTTCGGCCCTTCTTGGTAAGGGTCCTCGTCAGGCTGTCAATCTTCAGGTCCAACGTCGGGGAAGGTAACAAACTTAGCTGACGTATCCGTTGCATACATTATTTGAAAAAAAAATTCAAAGCTTGGGCTCAGGGAATATTTAGGAGTAGGTGGAAAGCGATTTCGGAAAGTGATGGCGAGTGGAAAGTGATTTCGACAAGTCAGCAAGAAGTTGTCAAGGTGCAACTGAGGCGAACCGACTTTCCGTTTGTTCTTGCGCTCGGTGGATTCTCGCTTTGCTTTTTGGAAAGCGAATCCAAGAGATCGCCAGAATCGACCTAAGGACATACTTTAGCTT
The DNA here is from genome assembly GCA_030848855.1 of Branchinecta sandiegonensis. Lineage (NCBI taxonomy): Eukaryota > Metazoa > Arthropoda > Branchiopoda > Anostraca > Branchinectidae > Branchinecta > Branchinecta sandiegonensis. The sequence continues at coordinate 23,964,383 of JAUPMV010000001.1, read as the reverse complement.
GTCCGGCTACCCAGTGGTAACACTGATAAATACATCTCTTCACTCTCACCATAGCCTCGTTTTTGTTGCACGCTGTTAACTGGAGTTCTTGAATTGCAGTGCTTCCGAGGAAGACAGGAGAGCTTCTCGAGGATCGCGGACTTGCTTACCGACCAAGTCCGTGCTTCCCTTCAAGGTGCTGCTTCAATCGAGAAGAAATCTTTGCAGGCAGCGAATCCAAAACGCACCTTTGTGCAGAAGCAAAGTTGCTGCAGCAACGATGCGGCAGCACTATTGCAACAAAAACGAGGCTCATTTCCTGTTAAGACATTTTAACTCGAGAGTCTGAATAATTTGTATGACGATCCTGAAAGCTACTCTGGATGTAAACTAATTTGATTTTGTTCTTACAAATGTTTATCTGTTCCTGCAGACTTACTTGGCTTTGAGCACACGAACAAAGGGTCCTTTGCAAGTGAAGATCTGAATTCGGGTCCTGTCCTTTCCTCGGTCGCAGACGACAATCCAACCCTTACTTCTCATGACGGCAACTTTCCTGGGGAAGTAAAGCTGTCCGTCGTCGTCACCAGCCGTTCCGAACGCATAAAGAAAGTGGCCGTTGATGTCGAACACCTTAAAGGACACCTCTTGCTTATTCTGCCTTTCATATTATTCCTAGCTCCCTTCTGGAATTGTAGGCTTTTGAAATTCCCGCCTTCCGCCATTGTTTCGTTTTGCGCTTGTTCGGCCGAGCCGAGTTTTGTCAGTCACGCAACGCAAACTTGCAGCAAGCTTCAAGGTCCACGACAACTCTTTCACACATAAGGACCATGAGAAGCTGCTAAGTATTGTTTTTCGTTCTGGAAGATATAGCAGACCATCCGGTCTATTTTCTGTTTTGGATTTCTTTTATTTCGCTTGGTTTTCCCATTTTTAACCACGGCGATTCCAGTTTTAATTATTTTGCGGCCAGCCGCCGCGTCCGAAAGCGGGACCGCATGATAGACTCGACAAGCGCTAATTAATTTCATGTGGAAGCTTTGGTTGCTACTTCACTAAAATAAAATTCCCTACCCCAGTATGGCAAAAAAGTAAAACAAAATAAGAAGTCCTACCTTTAAAAATATATTCTGTTCGAAAATGTTATAATAGTTAACATGCCTCCATCTCGGTTCATATCGGAATAACAACCTCGACGGCCATTAAAAAATATCAACCTCGCCTTCGGCTCGGACAGGTTATTTTCAATGGCCGTCTCAATGTTATTTTCCGATATCAACCTAGATGTCGGAAGTTGACCTTTAGAGCGTGTTCCACCCTCGTACCAATAGTAACTATTAGTTACTAAATCCGTTCCAACCTCACGAAAAGTTACTACGCTGACCGTTCCAGCCTTCTCGGAATAGTAACTAATAGTAACTATTTGCTTACCACGCTTGGGAGCGTGGTAAGCGTAGTAACCACGAATCTCTGTCACGTGATTGGTCGGATTCGCCCGTGGCATGATATTCCGCTGGAAAATAAAAAAATCGTTCCAGCCTTGACGACAAAAAGGCAGAATTTGTGACGTCATGCGTGGTAACTATGGTAAGTAGGATGGAACACGCTCTTAATGAATACTCCTTCCGCCCAAGCTGACTGAGATACATATATTCAAACAATGGATAAAACGGATACGTCAGCTACGATTCATTGGCAGCATTATTCGGCCCTTCTTGGCAAGGGTCCCCGTCAGGCTGTCATCTAACGTCAGGGACCACGTCGGGGAAGAAACGAATCTGCAAGTGACTGCAGGGTTCCAAGGGTCGCAATATTGCTGCCAAAGCATCGTAGCTGACGTATCCGTTTTATCGATTGTTTGTCCCCAGATGGCCCATCTATTCCCTCCTCCCCTCTCGTTTTCCGCGCGTCGGTCCGAGAGGAATACTGGCAATCAGTTTTCTCCATATCCTACTAATTCTTCTGCCCAATTTTTACGTAGTTTCATCCCATCATTTATTTCTGGTCATATCTTGTGTATAAGTTAATTTGGTTCGTGTCTGAGTATTTCGTAACTATTTTATTCCTCTTCTAGCGTTAAGCTATTCGGATATTAAACTTGATTGATTGAATATATATTATTATATTATATCATACCTTAATGCAGTGATTCTGCGTATCGGCCACGAAGATCTGCTCGTTCGGCCCAAGGCAAAACCCATGGGGTGAAAGGAGGGAGCTGGAGACTGTGCCTTCAATTCCAGCTCGAATCGTCGACCCCTGACTGCCAAACTTGACGCGTAGGCTCATCGGGTTCACACGTAGGCCAGGCTTGGACGGTAGGCGAGGAATCATCTCAGACTTGACTAAAATAGTGAAAAACAATGTGAAACTTTCGGAAATGAAACTTTTTAAATCTTTAAAAACGACATGCACCAGTAATGAATGTCTGGACTCAGTGTTACCGGCCGTTCAACCGGACTGGTCATTGCGCAAAAATCATCGAAAACCCAAGAGTACCAATATCAAGAGAAAGAACAAATGACGGTTATTAGAGTGATAATTGTTTTAGGTTATAATAGCTTTATGTTATTGTACTTATACCTTTAAATTCTCTACTCCTCATCTTTCAGAAAAAATAACAGTATTTATTTTTTATCTGTTCTCACTCCCTAGCAGGGCCTGCGTCCCTTTAATATTAACAATTTGCCAGATGGTCATCTTTACACAACTTTCCTTGGGTTAAACGGTATGAAAATATATCTGTTATGACCCGTTTAGGTGCTATGTTTCGTGTCAAAAACTTCCGTTGTGGTTTAAGTGTTATATTGTGCAAAAAGAAAACATCTAAACGGGTCATGACAGATTTATTCTCATAGCGTTTAGCACAACGATGCGCAAGTAGGTGTTATCTGTTATCAAACTTCTGAGAGAGTGAACTGTCAGAAGTTTCATAACAGACAACACAAGGATGCGCGGTTTCAACAGACAACACGCAACAGACAACACTTGGAATTTTATCTGCCGTCGCGACAAAAGTTATGCATGAAATGTTACGCATAACAAGAATTGCCAGGAAGAGCCGAAAAGCCGCCAAAAAGCATCTGCTGGCCTTTCTGGTTGTCGTCATGATACCGGAAAATTTAGCAGATGCTTTTCGCTTTTCGGCTCTTCCTGGCAATGCTTGTTATGCATACATTTCATGCATAACATCTGTCGCGACAACATTCCAAGTGATGTCTGTCGAAATCGCGCATCCTTGTGTTGTCTGTTATGAAACTTCTGACAGTGTGGTAAATAGGGGCAGGTAGCAACACAAATTTATTTCTGTGTTGTTGTAGTGCTGTTCAAGGTTTGCTTTATATTTTCTATTTGTTTTTTTCTGACGCAGTCATCATTAGGGACGGGACGGTGTGATCCATCATCCATGTATTCTTATTCTGAAATTCTAGTTTAAATGTATACCTACCTAAGAGTACCTACCGATGGTTTTAAGCAGAAAATTCGCACTTAAAGCCCGTCTTTAAAGAACACCGGAAATCTCGTGAGGTGCGGTAACGACGATGTTAGGTATGCGGCTATTTTCTGTTTCTGGAAACTAACTTGGAAGTACTGGCGTCTGTAACGCCAACTACAAGTTAACGAGTCAGTTATTACTGTCAATTAGTACATTTCAGTTTCGACTTACTTGCATTCGCGACTAGTTCCTGGGCTTTGGAGGGCAGCAACATAGAAGGGTCCGACCAACGCTGCAGCACTTCTGGAACAGAGAGAAAATCAGAAACTAGAGTGATAACTACTAATCAACTTCAGATAAAACTTTTACTTTTAATGAATTTTCCGGTTCCGGGATTCCGAATGAACTATGTTGTCGGGCGAGTCAAATTAAGCCAGTCCTAGTACACATCAGGTTTTGAAAATTTATTTTTCACGCCCTTTCATCTGAAACCCCTCTCCGACCCCTAATTTAGGGCTACGGAACCCATCTACTCAACATGTACTTTGACCAAATGGATCCTCATACCAAGTTTTATCAAAATATGTCAAACCCCTTCGAGAGTGATCATGCTAACGGACGAATGGACGGACGGGCAAACTTTACGAAGTCATAAGAATCCGTCACTAAAGCTCAGAGATCCCAAAATTCATAGCCGCATGGCGAGGCGTTGCTCTCTCTCCGCCACCGGTTTACACCTAGGCACGGCACCGGCACGGCATCGGCACGGCAGCGCGGCACCGGCACGCCACGGCACTGGCACGATACCGGCGGCCACCGACAAATTTTCTGCAGATTACTGTTCTTCATCTGCCGCCCAGTAACGAAGGTACTTGAACGAAAAAATTATCGAAGACATGTTGCCGAAGAAGAAGCAGAACTAGATATGAGGACGATGCTGTTGACCAAAAGCACCAAGTAGCCAACCATGAGTCTGTGCTAGTGTTGGGCGATATTTGGATTTTTCGATGTATCGGTATTTTCAATTTTGATATTCGATAATCGATATTTTCGCTTTCGACAATCTACATATCGATATTGAAATTTATTTACCATGTTTCGCTATAGGATACGTCTCGTTTTGCCAAATTCTAAGAACAAAATTTTCGTTAAATGCATCTTGGTCTCAAACTCCGAATAAATAAGAAATGAATTAGGGAAAACATATTGCTCCAATTTCGTATATATATAAGTGTATATTCGATATTGTATATTCGTATATATTCGATAATCTACATATCGATATTGATATTTATTTACCATGTTTTGCTATAGGATATGTCTGGTTTGGCCGAAATCTAATATAAGTGTAGGTTATGTTGGATTATTTACAATAGTAACGAATGAACAAATATCGTTTTCGATATCGATATTTACGTTTCGATATCGATATTTGGTCCGATATATCGACCTATCGATATCCGATATATCGCATCTTGGATCATCTCAAACTCCGAATAAATAAGAAATGAATTAGGGAAAACATATTGCTCCAGTTTCGGATATATAAGTGTAGGTTAGGTTGGATTATTTATAATAATTACGAATGAACAAACATCGTTTTCGATATCGATATTTACGTTTCGATATCGATATTTGGTCCGATATGTCGACCTATCGATATCCGATGTAGCGCATCTTGGATCATCTCAAACTCCGAATAGGTCCAGTTTCGGATATATAAGTGTAGGTTAGGTTGGATTATTTACAATAATTACGAATGAACAAATATGGTATTCGATATCGATATTTACGTTTCGATATCGATATTTGGTCCGATATATCGACCTATCGATATCCGATATATCGCATCTTGGATCATCTCAAACTCCGAATAAATAAGAAATGAATTACGGAAAACATATTGCTCCAATTTCGTATATATAAGTGTAGGTTATGTTGGATTATTTACAATAATTACGAATGAACAAATGTCGTTTTCGATATCGATATTTACGTTTCGATATCGGTATTTGGTCCGATATATCGATATATCTTTATCGATATCGAATATCGCCCAACACTAGAGTCAGCTTCAGTATATTTTGCTTCTGGTGAAGGTAATTCAGTGGCGACAAAACTTTTTTTCATATGTGTAGGATGTGCCAAGAATGAAACTTGGCAGGCATATTTAACTTGGAAAAAGTCAGTTTCCCCATCAGACACTCTGGGAGTGCAATAGAGGTATGCTTATTTGAACGTTCGTTGACTTCGAACTTTGCTATTTTCATGCACTTGCTGTGGCTAAATATATGTACCAGTTAGCCAAAGTAGGTAATTAAAGTTTAACTGAAAAGCCAACTTATTTTTGTATCCTTTAACTGAATACACTGCATTTTTCAGATTGTGTTAAGGGAATTTTTTATCCTTCACTATTTGCTCTAGAATGACGTTCAGAATATCTACGGCCGTCCTCACAACGCAAATTTCTACTATGACGCAGAAAAATTGAATCTCAATATATACGCGGCGTTTCAGTGGCCAGTGATCAGCTTACGGAAGGTAGCTCAATGCGTGAACACTTATTTTTCGTAAACGTTTTCGTCGAGCATACAACACGGATACAAGCGCATAGAGCATACAAATCAGACGAGCAAATTCCACTATTTGAAAATCGATTATTAGTGAATAGCGGAGCAACGAAGTAACGCCTTTTCGCCGGGTTTTCGAGCTTCTTTAAGTGAATAAGTGATGGATAATTAGATTGTCATACCTAAGATCTTTTCAGTTAAACTTTAAGGATCGACAAGATTGGTTTATAAATTCTCATTTTATAGAGCCAATCACATTCCTTAAGTACTCATCTTAACCACAAAGTAGAGAAAATAGTTTGAAGCAAAACATATACTTTCATGATCCCCATGAGCCCATGATCATTTGTGAAACAAGGGTTTTGCTTCAAAATGAATTTCCAGCTCCCTTAAAGGACCCCTCGCACTATTCACTCCTCAACTTACAGTATTTTAAAGTATTTGAATACTTTAACTATGCTGTGCTTTCAATAAATAACCAACGGTTTTGGCTGTTTTAAGCCTTTTCTGAGACCCGTTGACTTGTAGCGAAACAGGGAAACAATTTACATAACCGGTTTTCCGAAGGTACACATCAAAGGTAGCAAAACACGGCAAGTGAGAGAATCAGCGAGGTTTTGTTAGAGGGGTTAGAATGTACCGCACGAAACGTGGGTCTCCGGGTTTAGAAATATATGCAGTGGTTGCGGAAATAGGTTTCATTAGTATTATAGGTAAGACAGGTCCTTTAAAATGCACATCTTAACGAAAAAGGGAAAGAAAAACTTTTGACCAAACGATAAATATTCATGATGCCCAAGGGCCATGATAATTTTTGCTTCAAGGGTATTGCTTACAAATGAATTCCTTAAAGTCCAAAAAATAGTTTGAGCAAAATATGCATTTTCATGATCCCCATGAGCCCATAACCATTTTTGCCTCAAGGGTTTTGCTTTCAGATGAATTTCTAGTGCCCTTAAAGTGCGAAAACAAAATGCTCTTTACCAGATCATTCTCTTGATTTCCAAGGGCCCATGATCATTCTTATTTCAAGGGTATTGCTTAAAAATAAACACAAGAAACCCAAGAATTTGCAAATTCCTAAATTTCACCCTCTGACACAGCCTTGCAAGTACCATATGAGCTTCTAGCTCTTGTATTCAACCCAAGCTCATGAACATTGTAGACTTGCTTCGTTCTTGGCCAATATCTGATGAAATTTGTTTACATGTACATCAGAAATCATGGTTTATCGCAATATTTTAATTTGAAAAAAAAACCGAGGCACCGGCTCACACCGGCACGGCACCGGCTCAGCATGGCAACGCGGCACCGGCACGGCACCGCGGCTCGCGCCACTTGGTGTACATCGTTTTTGGGAGTGCGAAACCCCTCGCTGCATGGCATAACGGTAAGGTGGGCTGCATCACGCGCGGTAGGCCTGTGTTCGCCTCTCGGTTCAACCGACTCTGTAGGTATGGACGTATTTTGCGAATACTCTTGATGACTAACTCTCCTTGACGATGCAAAATCGCAGGGTACCTAGCGGAAGAGCCAGAAGCGGTATCACCTGTTTGACACACCTCATTGTTTGACACAAGATTTGAGTTGTTGAGTTTGAGTCGTTACGGAGACGTTTACTCCTTTTTCCTGAGGAGCAATGGAGTGTTTCGGACTAAGTCATATAGAGTATTTTGTAGAGCTGCTTTTGAGCTGCGACGGGTATCCCCACTCCCCGGCACCTGTTGCGAGGGGTTGCTCACTCCCAAAAACGATGTACAACAAGTGGCACGTGCCGAGCCGGTGCCGCGGTGCCGTGCCGAGGTGTACACCGGTGGCGGAGAGAGAGCAACCCCTCGACCTGTTGTACACCCTTTCCCGGAACTAACTGAATTCAGCGGCGCCCGTAACAAATTAGTTAGGTGATTCACCTTTCAAACGCTTATAAACATGTTTATTTTACTGTTCTAGCACGTGGAGACACTGCCAGTTGCTGTCAGTCGGTGCCGGCATTGGGCATTTGCTGTACACCAAATCGAGAGTGACCAACCCCTAGTGAGCTGCGAGGCTTCGGTTACAGATTCGATTATGTTTGTAAAAACACACGCTAAATCCATATCTGATCTTTATTTTCTTGCCGGACAGTCGGAATTAGGAGAAAACGGAAAATTTTGTGTGAGTAAAGTTATTTATGTATTACATTAGAATTTCTGTAGCTGATCAGGAGTGTCGATATGATAGTAAAGCACATGCTAGATCCGTTTAGAACTGAATTTTGTCTTGCCGGACGAGTAGGTCGTCCGGAATACACCTAAATAAATTCGCTTAAAGTAAAAGCTCGAGTAAAAGATCATTCCTAAGTCGATTAGAGATGCCACAAACTTACTGAATTCATATCTGATTAGCCGTCTGGTCGTCAATTCTTAAAAACAACACATATGGAATCATTTTTGTGTACAATTCCAACTGTTGTTACAGATAGATACTATCATGCTTAAGGGTCTGAATACGACCGGACATCTATAAGACCCGATTGTCTGGATCATGAATTTAATAAATATTAAATTTTGGGATCCCATCGAAACCTGAGGTCTTGTTTTGATCGGGGACGTTTCGCGGATAATCCTCCGGAATCAATTCACGGCAGAGAGCTTCGAGCAAGAACGAAAACAAACATAACAGCGGGCATTTTAATTCAGCACTATCTTCAATAATTCGCTGTCATCTTTTGTTACATTGTAAGAACAGAACAGAAGAACGCCAACAGGTAAGGATTTTGGTATTCACAATCTGAAGAATGTGGTTCATTCATAAAGCGAGATCTATCATTCTAAGTCCTCGTTTAAAGGAACAGGAAACTTGACTCGGGGAGCTAGCTGACATATCAAGAATGTACCGAGTCGATATTTGAGAGTAAGAAAAGTTCTCGTTACGAGCTTTGCAGTTCCCGAGAATTCAAATTTTGAGTTGGTAGAAAAAAAAGCAAAAGGTTTGTGTGGATCTGATTTAACTCCACTCCCCCTGGATAGTCGGATAATTTTAAGTCTTCCGTTATGATCCAATTGCCAAACAAGTTTCATCGTCTAGTAAAAGTTTACTTTTACATTTTTTCATCCACTTCACTAATCACTATATTCAAAAGAACAAATTTATTTTGTTCCTAAGCGATTATTTAAAGGTTTTTCCAAAAATGGTCCATAATCACTCGGAATACGACATCCTCCTCCAGACAGCCATAAAGGGCCATCCAGAACGGTCCTCAATGACCAAGGTCCCAGTTTCCCAGGTCCAAGGTCTGTTTCCCGCTCAAAGGACGCCGTTTCCACTCATCATCGTGATTTATGGAAGTGGCAGTTTTCATGCGAAAACTAACCAATCACACTACAGAAAGGATCCTGTGAAGTATGATCTTAATTAAAACTCGGTTTTCCGGAGAACTTATAGTCACTGATTAAAATTTCGGCAAAAGAGAAAACTCAAGTTCATAAGGCAGTCGCGATTTTCGGCTGCAAAAATATATACCTTTGAGCAGCGTTTTGGATAAAAGACAGCTGTCGAATTTTTCTGCGTCGCTGAAAATATCTTCATGCTCTTAATTTATTCGCAATTTGAAAAAGGAGGCAAAAAGTTATTCATCTGCATAACAACTGTACACAACTCATTAGACATTCGAACCGGACAACGGCTGAAAATACAGGATTACGAATTGTTCTGGCAAGTCTGGCAACTGATGTTAGGACTAGTTAGAAGTTACAGCGTTACAGCGCCAGTGCTCACTGCCCCCCCCCCCCCCCCCTAGAAAAATAACCTTTTGAACAGGTAGACGCAAAATAGGCCTGTTAACGTGAGTATAGTTACTTCATTATGTTCCTAAACCAGTCATTCAAACCTACCATCTGTTGACATGACAAGAATTTTTAGGCATGAAATATTTAATCCAACATGGCAACGAACTCGAGCAAGAAAAACAAGACCAAAGGTTTCGATGGGATCCCAAAAATTCAATATTTGATCCACACAGTTGGGTCTTGTCCTCGCCAGATCCAGTCTTCGCCAGACTCCTTGAACACTTTTACTATTAAAATTCAGAAACAGATTAAGTCAAATAGCTAATCATCTGAAAAACCAAGTTCAGATATGGATTCAGCATGTGTGTTTACCCCTTAAAAGTCATATCTATTTTGACGAAACAGATCGAAACTTCCTGCCTTACTTCTGCCAATTTTCCGGATTCGGCCGAATTCCGGAATTACTTCTCCGGCGAAAAAATAAATCTAAAAAACGAATTCAGCGTAAACGACACCTCACTCATCTTTGCAACTGCCACGATGAACTAGTTTCCATGGGCATTATCCTACCGACGAGTGTTTGAGTATCATGGTATAGTGATGCGTAAAACCGGTTTTCTGAATTTTGTGAAGTTTCTGCTAGAATTCAATGGGTCTGGGAAAAGGCTTAAAACAGTCTAAGCCCTGAATAATTTGTCAAAAACTCAAAAGAAGAACTTAGTATTACAGTTTTCAGATAGTTTCGAATATCGGAACACAAACAGTAAATAGTGCGAGATGTGGTTTAAACAAGGACGAAGTACTTTTAGGCTGATATCTGAAACTAACTGAAACATATGCTGATGATTCATTATGCACGGTGAAAGACTTAAAAGAATCCCAGCGTCGCGGAACGACATATAAGTGTAACAGGAAAAGAGCAAAGCTTGATTTATTTTCAGTTTTTTTCAAAAACAAGACCGAAGGTTTCGATGGGATCCCAAAAATCGAATATTTACTGGGACTTATTGTTCCAGGCAATCGGGCCTTGTAGATTTCCGGTCTTCACCAGGCCCCTTTTACATATTCCTATTTATCCATAACCACCCGCTTGAAAATGTACAAGAAATTGTACCATTTTGGTGTACTTTGGCAAATTCCGGCCAAACAACTAATCACATTAGAAAACCCAGTTCAGATATAAAGTCGGTATGCATGTGTACCCCCGTATTTCATCTCTAATCGACTTTGGAAAGTCTTTTACTTTGACCGAATTCCTCGTGTTAGCTGTATTCTAGGCGAACTGCATGCAGAGCAAAAGATATGATGACATTGAGAGACGAAGGACGAACCAAGAACTTCTCGATCCAGTAGCCTACTTTTGGCAAATTCCGGCCAAACAACTGATTGGATTAGAAAACCCAGTTCAGATATGGAGTCGGCATGCATGTATACCCATATATCTCATCTCTAATCGGCTTTAAGTAGTCTTTTATTTTGACCGAATTCCTCGTTTTAGCTGTATTCAGGGCGAACTGCATGCAGAGCAAAAGATCTGATGACATTGAGAGACGAGCCCGAGGACGCGCCAAGAACTTCTCGATCCAAATTTCACGGTTTTGGCTAATTACTTGTCTGACAAGAAAATAAATTTCAGAGATGGATCCATCGAGTGTTCTTAACCCGCGAGTTAAAGAACATTAAAATCACCATGTTTAGGAGCAGTTGAAAGAAGTATCGACTAATATATGGCTGGCACTGCAGAAAGGTTTCAGAAAGGCACGGCAGGAACACAATGCCGGCACCATGCTTATTTCGGCCGGTACCGGGAAAGGGTGTACAGCAGGTGCTGGATAACCCCTCGATTTTAGCATCATTCCAACCTGTGTGCTTTTTGGATTGTTCGCTGTCATTCTTTAAGTTATTAGGCTACCTGAAAATTTATTGTGATGCATTTTTGGTGTAATCTATTGTATTTCACCTTTTGTGTTCCTCGTAACTTCGCCGTAACAAGGGAGAAAAAGTCACGACAACATAAGAATGAACCTGCAATCCTCGAAGAACGAAATCAGAGCCTCGTTTCTGTTGCAATAATACTGCTGCATCACTTCTTTGCTTATGCACAAGATGCGTTTTGGATCCACTGCCTGCACGATTTCTTCTTGGTTGAAGCAGGACCTTACAGGGAAGCACGGACTTGGTCGTTAAGCAAGTCCGCGACTCTCGAGGAGCTCTGCCGTCGACTGCCGTCTTCCTCGGAAGGACTGCACTGCAAATACACTTGTAGAAGGGGTCAGCCCGGAAGCGGCCGAGAAGTGACCTGCAGCGTGCAACGAAAACGAGGCTGACGTTCGTTCCTCTAGCTACGGACTGACGAAGATCTTTGCCAGAGGGGCCAAAATGAATCTCCCATGAGATTTGTTAGGCGCCATAGACTATAATTCACAATCGAAGCTATGTGCCTAATCAGTTATCAAGTTTCGTTCAGATCAGACAACTCCTAAATAAAGTCGTGTGTGTAAGAAGATCCTCCCACGCTCCACTCCTCCCTGGATGGTCCGATCCCGGGAAAATGACTATTTTGTCCGGTTGTGGGTAGTGTTATAGGGCGATATTTGGATTTTTCGATATATGTTAAATGCAGAGCTTATGTTGTGGCGCAACGTTGTGGGCCAAACCGATTTCATCGTAGCGTTGGGCGATATTCGATATCGAAACGTAAATATCGATAATGTACATTTACAATTATTGTAAATAATCGAACATAAGTTACATTTATATGTCAGAAATTGGACCAACATGGTTTTCGTAATTCAGTTTTTATTTATTCGAAGTTTGAGATGCTGCCGCAGAGCTTCCACTTCTCCTGATTTATCAGGAGATCTACATTTTTTTGAGGTCTCGTACTGATTTATTTTTGAGTCTCCTGATCTACTGATTTTCTACTGATATTTCGCTATTCTACCTAATTTTCTCCTGATTTTTCCGAACGGCTATATATTGTTAATTATTCTTTTGTCGAGCATGGCTTGGAGGCTGGAACTCATCAAAGACGCTAGAATCTGGATTCAAATAGTTAAATTTGGCAGGAAAAAGCTAACTTAAAAAAAATCTCGCCTGCGGCGCTCACTCTATGTGATCATTGACTAGACTACAGTCGCTGCTGCTGCCAGAACGTTGCTCCATCCGGTTACTGGAACTTCTTAGAGTCTTGTATTTAATCCACAATAAATGATAGAATTTGTAAGAGCAGCAATTAAATTTTAGCCTACAGGAGGAAAACAATTTTTGTCTCGGCTGTAGCTAAATCCGATCCTAGCAAATTTCATAAAAAAGTGCAGCAGATGATGGGCCGTGAAGTAAAACCTCTATGTGTTTATAATGAAGAAGGAAACCCTCTTACTGCTACTCAGATTAATGAGCATTTTGTATCTATATGTCGGCTCCACCCACCATTGTCTAACCTGCCTGAACTGGGTGAGCTGAATGAAATTCCGGCAATTGAACCTTCGAGCGTGATTGAAAAACTTCGTAAACTAGATCCTCGAAAAAGTTGCTGTCCCGGCGAAATTCCTACAAATCTTTTTATTGAATGCGCGGATGAGTTGAGTGTGATTTTAGCTGCTTGTTTTAACCAGTGTTTTATTCAGGGAATTTTTCCCACATGTTTTAAGAAAGCTTATGTCACACCTATTCCTAAGGGCAAAAATGTGAATTCAGTGAAGGATCTGCGACCGATTTCTAAAACCACTGTATTGTCTAAGGTTCTAGAAAGTTACATTTTTGAATTGTTGTATGAAGATCTAGAGTCAAACCTGGACCCAAGGCAGTATGGTTTCCGGCCTGGGTGCAGTACAACTCATTACATGGTAAAATTAGTTGATGATATACTTAGACACTTGGACACTGAAAATTCATTTGCTGAAGTACTTTTAAGTGATATTACTAAGGCGTTTGACAGTATTGATCATGGGGTAGCTATAGTCGAAGCGAGATCAATGGGTGCGCGTACGTTTTTAATCCGTATAGTAGCAAGCTTCCTTACGGGACGGACACAATGTGTTGTGCTTAGTAAAGATGATGTGTCTGAATTTTTAGAAATTTTGTGTGGTACACCACAGGGCACAAAATTAGGTCCACTGATATTTTTAATTGTTTTTAACAAAGTTTTACGTGAGTATCCTAACCGGTATAAATTCGCGGACGATCTCTCAAGTTTATCGTTGCGGAATGTATCTCCTAATTCGTCTGAACAAAGTTTGACTGACATTTTCGAAACTTTAACAAATGAGTTGTCGGAGGTAAAGCTGTCAGTCAGCCTCCCGAAGAGCGTGATCATAAGGTTTTCTTTTCTAAGGAGAGAATTACCACATCAAGAAAGTGTCGGTTTGGCTTACCGCGAAAAGGTGAAACTCCTTAGAATCACGATTGACAAGAATTTAAAATGGGATTCTCATGTTGACACTATCCTACACACATCTTCTCTACTTCTGAAATCCCTTGCGATGCTCCGGAGATTTGGAATACCAACGAAACTCATGAGATCCTTATATTGCACGTATGTACGCCCTGCAACGGAATACTCGTGTCCTGTTTGGCATCCTGGCCTTACCAAAAGTCAGACGGAGAAACTAGAGGGGGTACAGAAGCGGGCTTGCAAGATTATCCTTGGGCAAGATTATTCCACATATGAAGATAGCCTCACAAAACTTAGTCTTCCCACTTTAGCGTGCCGTAGACACAAGCTCACCATGGATTTTGGACTGAAATGTCTATCTTCAGATAATCACAGATCCATTCTACCTGATTACCAATCGCCCAACCCCAATCGGCCCATCACTAGACTAAGAACTGAAAACAAAAATCGGCTTCAAATTACCCCGCCCCTAGTAAATTCGTCTGACCGATATTTATCATCATTCGTACCTTATTTTATTTCTCATTTTAACTCTTGATATTTTATTTTATTATTTACCATTTTAATTCTTGTCGTGTGACATGTATTATATTATGTAGGCCTATTCATTATTATCATATACTGTATATATTGTACGTCACTGCTTTGACGTGTGTTACGTCATGACGATCCTCTGCTAGCCATATTATGTTGTGCTATTATGGAAATAAAGAATAAATGTATTTATTTCAAAAAGTTTCGCCTGCGGTGCTCGATTTAATTTTCTCTTGGGTATAACAGATAAAAGCTATTACTGCAATCGTGCCCGGCAATATATTCTCCAAGTGGGCTTCGCCAAAACGCCGCCTAATAGTTAGCGTATCGTCTTTCATGCTGCCCTTTAATGGTACTCTTCCTACGTAATCCTTTCTGTTCGATAATTTAAAGCTCGAGCTCTCAGTTTCTACACTGTAAAAAGTTTTTCCGTATAAAGATTAAAGTTAACTGCAGTATTTGCTACTCAGATTATCCTTATCTTTACGCAGATAAGATTCATACCAAACAGAGATAAGATGAATCCGAGTAGCAAATATTGCAGTTAACTTTAATCTAAACTTTTTACAGTGTACACTGTAAAAAGTTTCTCCGGTGTACGGTGTTTTACAGTGTACACTGTAAAAAGTTTATCCGGTGTACGGTGTTTTACAGTGTACACTGTAAAAAGTTTATCCGTATAAAGATTAAAGTTAACTGCAGTATTTGCTACTCAGATTCATCTTATCTCTATTTGGTATTACTCTTATCTGCGTGGAGATAAGAGTAATCCGAGTAGCAAATACTGCCGTTACCTTTAATCTTTATACGGAAAAACTTTTTACAGTGTAGGATGCGGTAAAATTTATGAGAGATTTGGTAAAATTTGGATGGAAAATTGGATCTTATTGAATCTCCTGATTTTTGAACTGTGTCTACGTTTTTTCTAAATTCTATAGTGGAAGCAGTGATGCTGCGACTAGCTTCAAGATCCTTTTTCACGGCATTTGTTCTTATATTTTGGAAAAACGAAACGTATATTTTAGGAAAATATGGTGCCAAACAATCCAAATTTCGCACAACCCTATTTCATGATCTAATGAAAAAAAATATATTTTTTTGGTCAATATATTTATCAATAGCATAGCATACAACTTTGTTCCGAGAGGGTATTTCGATGATTTATGTGATAAAAAAGTTTTCCAAAAATAGTCCGCAATCACTCGGAATACGACATCCTCCTCCAGACAGCCACGAAGGGCCATCCAGAACGGTCCTCAATGACCAAGGTCCCAGTTTCCCGGGTCCAAGGTCTGTTTCCCGCTCAAAGGACGCCGTTTCTCCTCATCATCGTGATTCATGGAAGTGGCAGTTTTCATGCGAAAACTAACCAATCACACTACAGAAATGATCCTGTGAAGTATGATCTTAATTAATCTTACGTTTTCCAAATAATTTATAGCCCTAGGTCAGATTTTCGAGGAAAAGACCGGATGAAACTTCAAAAAGCAGCGCAGATTTCAGCGAAGAAAGTATGAAGCTTGATCTCGCTTTACAATTAGTAGATGATCACACCATTTTTTCGAGCAAGCCGAATTCTTTTTTCCGCATATATTATGTCCACAATGCTTTACAATAGGCAAAATAGTTCGCTAAAGTTTGACTCCGAACAGGTTCCACTGCAAAGATAAAGTCATGGGTTCGCAACTCCATTATACATGGACTGTGGGGCCATGACGCAACGGGGAGGAATCACCGGTAAACAGATTTGGACAACTCATCGAAAATCCGACATTCAACCTTCTAACCATGTACTCGCTCAGGTTCTGGCCAAGAACCGAGAAGGGTAGGTGAGGATTTTTTTGTAAACTGATCATACCCAAAACGGATTAACTAGTTAAAAAATTAAAAGGGAATTAGTAATGAAAACATTAATTGAAATTGGATTCCCACGTCCTTTCGTGATTATTTCAATGGGAATTTATAATGTAGTCAAACTGGTGGTTCAGGTTGCAGGGAAATGTTCTAGGGAGTTTTTTTTTATCAAAATTGGATTAAAGCAAGAATGTAGTCTGTCTCCAAAGTTATTTTCTTTGTATATAAATGACTGGCAAGAGTATATGAATGAGAGAATGGCACCCATGTTAAGTTGTGTTTATTATTGTTCGCAGACGATGTTGCACTTCTCGCTGATTCAAAAGAAGATTTGCAGGTTTTGATGGATATTACGGCGGAATTTTTTAGAAAGAAAGAGTTGACATTAAATGTTAGTAAAACGGCAGTAACGTGTTTTAGAAAAGGGGGGAAATTAGATACTATTAAAATAAAATTCGAAGGAGAAGAAATTGAATATAAAGAAGCTTTTGTTTATTTGGAATTTAAGTTGTCGTCAAAGGGGAAATATGGGAAACATGTTGATTTTAGTTTAGCGAAGGGGAAGAAGTGCCTGAATATGTTATTGAAAAGCGAGATGAGAGATCAATAATTTAAGAATGCATAAACAGGTGTATTCGTCTAAGTTAGTCCCAGTAATGCATTACGCCGCGGAAATTTGGGGGTATAGTCCGGGTATTAAGCTAGAACAAGTGCAATTAGGCTACTTCAAAAGAGTTCTAGGCCTTAGTAGTAAGATCAACATATTAGTAATAAGAGGAGATTTAGGTTTATTTTCATTAAGGAGGCGTCTTGTTAGTATGATACGGTTATGGGAAAAAATAACAGCGTTGCCGAGAGTAAAACCGTTAAAGGCTGCATATTTGGAATCCCTCCAGGATGGAGCAAAGGAATCGTGGTCAAAACAGGTTAAAAATATTTTGGATAGTAGTGGTTTGTCTCATTTTTGGTGTGATGGAAAAGGGCCTAGTGCAGGAAGTGGTGTGAGTATTGCTAAGGAGGTGGAGGTTAGGTTACATGACCAGGAAATACAATTGTGGCAGTGTGGGGTGGAGGCATCGGATTCATTGTGGTTGTACGCGAGGGCCAAAGAGACATGGGGGGAGGAAATTTTTTTCAAGGCGGGGATTCCAGCAGATCATTTGAGGTTGTTAATGAGTTTACGAGGTGATTGTCTACCTTTAGGAATGCGTAGAAGATATTTGGGTAAGGTAAGAGTGTTGTCTGGTCCTTACTTTTGCCCAATGTGTGGACATTTGGACGAAAATATTTTTCACGTAATGTGCATATGTCCTGAGCTTTCAGATCTTCGTGGGGAAATTTTTGGTGTTAGTAATTGGGGGGAGGATTGGTTGGTAAAAGTAATGGGAAGTAAAATATTTGCTGATACTGAAAAGTTGGGAAGATTCCTTTCGGTTTCGATGAACCACAGAGAAAGATTCCTGTAAAGGAATATGTAAAATAGTTAGCATTTATTCGGTTTGTGTTTTTTGTTTGTGTTTATTTTTTCCCATGGCCTCTGTGCTTTTAGTGGAATAAATCTTATCTTATCTTATCTTATCTGGGTTTCAGAAACGTTTCGACTGAACATTTTGCAAAAAAACCGAGCTTAACCCACGGCTGAACCCTATGTTCTTCTTTACACTTCTATTTTCACTGGTGTTTTCCTTTTCAATACTGTTTTTTGGGATCCAAAAACGTCAGTGACGGGATACCTATGATTTCCTAAAAGTTCTCGTTAAAGTTGTCCGTCTGTTAGCACGATAACTCTCGAAGGAGTTGACATATTTTATTCAAACTTGGCATGAGGATTCTTTGGGTCAAAGTACAGGTCCAGTTCGCAGATGAGCCTTGTAGCCCCATATTTAGGGGTGGGGGTGGGGGGGGGGGGGGTCAAATTAAGGGACGAACAAATGTTTTAAAAAGTCAATGAAATAGTCGATCTAGGGTTAAGGGGGCATGCTGAATCCATATCTGAAACTTATTTTCTCGCCGGACAATTAGTTGGTCCGGAAGCCGGCAAAAACCGGAAAATTTGTTAAAAGTAAAAGTTTTATTTGAAGTTGATTAAATGTTCGCTATAAGGGTAAGAAGACATGCTGACTCCGTATATGACAATCATTTTATTCCCGGGCAAGTAGTTCGCCCGGAATCGGGCCAAAACCGGAAAATGTGTTAGAAGTAAAAGTTTCATCGAAGTTGATCAAATGTTTGATTTAGGGGTATGGATACATGCTGATTCCATTTATGACAATCATTTTCTACCTGGCCATATAGTCCGCCAGGAATCCGGCCGAAACCGGAAAATCTTAGAAGTTTTATCTGAAGTTGATTAGTGGTAAGGAGGCAAGCTGAAACCGTATGTGAAAAATATTTTCTCGCTGGACAAATAGTTCGCCCGGAATCCGGCCAAAACCCGAAAATTTGTTAAAAGTTACAGTTTATCTGAAGTTGATTAGAGGTTCGATATAGGGGTAAATAGATATGCTGAATCTGTTGTGAGCTTTAGTTTTTTGCCGGACAAGTAGTACGTCCGGAATCCGGCCGAAACCGGATATTTGGCAGAAGTAAGGCAGGAAGTTTCGATCAATTTTGTCAAAGTAGATATGACGTATAGGGGTGAACACACGCGCTGAATCCATACCTGAACTTGGTTTTCTCAGGTGACTAGCCATTGGCATTAATCTGTTTCTAAATTTCGATAGTACAAATATTAATAGGTAAAAGAAAAAGAATTACATTTCCCGGATATGCCTATCTGCAAGACGCAATTGTCTGGATCAAATATTAATTTTTGGGATCCATCGAAGCCTTTGGTCTTGTATACTATGTCAAGTGTATTGGACTAATAGGTTGCAAACATTCAATTGCTGACACGCGACAATATTCGGTGCAATCCGATAGGTCAAGTCCCATAAGCTCACGTCTTACGTAACTAATTTGTATACATCCATTGTTGATGAACTCTATTCACCATGCCCTAATTACCTCGCACTTAACCGCGTTCAAACTCGCTGGCGAAACAACCGTGGTGCCAGTGGTATAAAAATGGTCAACACATCTTAGCAAATCATCAGTTCAACTATTGCTTCGACTTCAGCAACTAAGAAAAAATGAAGCTAAGTTTTATAGCCTTTGCTTTGGTAAGTACAATATTTAAACGATTCGTTTAGTTTCGGAGGAAGCAGTCGAAAAATAGTTATTAAATAATTGGCAACTGTTAATCAAAGTTCAAATTTTATTATCTTTCTTTTTGACGTAGTTACTACTCATTCTAAAAATACATAAACAAGTTTTTTTGTGTTTTTTTCATATACAATGAAAAAGTAGCCTATATTTTACCACCCTTCTCAATTTTAATTACGTGTAAGTGTTGGCTTTTTTTTTTAACAACCGCGAACATATAAATTGCTTTCTGTTCCTATTACAATACTTAGGACCCTATTACCTTCATCAAAGTTCACAAGTTTCAGAACCAACTGTCAGAATTTTCGATTTCGACATCTTTATTCTTCCAGAAATTAGTGATTAGTAATGAGCATGTCACGACCAGAGCGGCTTCTTACAAAGCTTCGAAGCAAACAAGACCGAATGTTTCGATGGGATCCTAAAAATATAATACTTGGTCCAGACAATTTCGTCTTATAGATCCGGGTATTTGATTCTTTTACTTTTACCTTTGTACTTTACATTTGTACATTTGTAAATTGCGTTCTGTTCCTATTACAATACCTCGGACCCTATTGCCTTCACGTGATCGAGAAGTTTCAGAACCAACTGTCAGAATTTTCGATTTCGACATCTTTATTCTTCCAAAAATTAGTGATTAGTAATGAGCATGTCACGACCAGAGCGGCTTTCTTACAAATCTTCGAAGCAAACAAGACCGAATGTTTCGATGGGATCACAAAAATATAATACTTGGTCCAGACAATTTCGTCTTGTAGATCCGGGTATTTAATTCTTTTACTTTTACCTTTGTACTTTACATTTGTACTATGAGAACCAAGTTTATGTAGGCTATGGATTCAGCATGTGTGTTTACCCCTATACGCCATACCTACTTTGACAAAACTGATCGAAACTTCCTGCCAATTTTCTGCCTAATATCCAGTTTTACTACTACTTGTGCGGCAAAAAATAAAGCTGAAAAACCAATTCAGCATATCTACTTACCCCCATATCGGACCTCTGATCAACTTCAGATAAACTGTGACTTTTAACAAATTTTCCAGTTTTGGTCGGATTCCGGATACGGATTCAGCATGCCTCCTTACCAGTACATCGAATCCCGAATCAACTTCAGATAAAACTTTTTAAGATTTTCCGGTTTCGGCCGGATTCCGGGCGGACTATATGTCCGGGTAGAAAATTATTGTCATATATGAATTCAGCGTGTCTTCTTACCCTTCAATCAAACATTTAATCAGCTTCAAGTAAAACTTTATCTTTTAACAAATTTTCCGGTTTTGGCCGGATTCCGGACCAACTAATTTTCCGGCGAGAAAATAAGTTTCAGATATGGATTCAGCATGTCTCCTTACCTCTAGATCGACTATTTCATTGACTTTTTAAAACATATTGTTTGCCCCTTAATTTGAAACTCCTCCCCCACCCCTAAATATGGGGGTACAGGGCTTATCCACGAACTTGACCTGTACTTCGACCCAAAGAGTTCTCATGCCAAGCTTGAATAAAATATCTCAACCCCTTCGAGAGTTATCGTGCTAACAGACGGACAGACGGACAACTTTTACGAAATCATTGGTCGTTTACGTTTTGGGATCCCAAAAAAGAAAATTATTGTACAGACCTTTTCTAGTATTTACGTTTCAGCTAATAATCATTCACTGAAATCTGCACTTCTGACGCTGATCTCTGGTCTTTGTCGAAACATTCCTTTCCATAAGTTAGTGAGCAGTGAAGAACAGATTCTTAGGATCAGACCGGCATTCGTAAAGGATGCTTCAAGCAAAACAAAAACTATACTAGAGGCCCTTTCTAATTTTCTTTTCATTCCAGCTAATAGCAACAACACATGGCTGCCAAGATTGCCTTGACCAAGAGCCTGAAGACCATGCTGGACCCCTCATAAAACGGTCCGAGTCATCCCGAAAAATTGATGAGGCGACCGACGTCGTGCTGCCAGAGGCTACACCAGCTCGTGTGCGAAGATCGGAACCCCTACTCGACAGCCAACCCGAAGTTCACCAAAACCATAAGCTAGTGAAGCGTTCCGATGCCACCACGACAAAGTTGGATACGACTATGTTGCTTTCCAAGTCTTCCGATGCTAACATCGAAGGATCGGACAACATGGAAGACAAGCTCGAAGGCTCGGAAATCACCAGTTCCAACAAGCCACTCATACGCGTCGCCCGTTTTTTGCCGAAGAAGGTCATCATGGCTCACCACCGAAAAACCTCCACGGCCGCAGCTGCCTCACAGCCAATGTACTTCCTCGTCCCAATGGCTCCCAATGTGGAAAAGGAGGTCAGCTTGTCTGCTAGCTTACCAGCTCCACCACCACCCATGCCTTCAATGCCCTACTCACCACCCCAGCAGCCATACTACCCACCCCAGCAGCCATCGTACCCACCATCCCAGCAGCCATCATACCCACCACCACAGCAGCCATCATACCCACCACCACAGCAGCCATCATACCCACCACCACAGCAGCCATCATACCCACCACCACAGCAGCCATCGTACCCACCACCCCAGCAGCCATCATACCCACCACCCCAGCAGCCATCATACCCACCACCCCAGCAGCCATCGTACCCACCACCCCAGCAGCCATCGTACCCACCACCCCAGCAGCCATCGTACCCACCACCCCAGCAGCCATCGTACCCACCACCCCAGCAGCCATCATACCCACCACCCCAGCAGCCATCGTACGCACCCCCTCAACAATACCCACAACCTTCTTACCAGCCACCATCCCCACCACCTCAGCAGTACCCACCACCTTACTAACTATGAATGCATGTTCTTTGGCAAGGAAGCGTTCACCTGTGACTCATTGTTGTGAGTTTATTTTTAAACGTATTTATGGTAAATATAAATATTTTGTTTCTAATATCTTCTTTCTCATATCTATTCAGCACAAAGTCGTGTCCCATTTCAATGGTCCCCTCTCCTGCGTCCACCCCTTCTGAGCAGAAAATAGCCAAACAAACCTGGTTAAACCTATACAAAGAAGTAACGTGTCACTGTTTACTTTATGCTAGCGCATCTACCGGCAGAAAAAACTAATCTGTAAAGAATTTTATGACGGGCGTATTGAGAGTGGCGCTCACATCCAAATGCGAAAGATTCTCATACTACCACATTATCAGAAGTGTGACAATACTTAACAAATGGACGCGCAAATATTTGATGGCACTAAACAGATGAGTCAGCTAACATTCGTTATAGCAATATTTCGGCCCTTCTTGGTAAGGGTCCTCGTCAGGCTGTGGCCAAGAGAAACGAACCTGCACATCTGGTGTTAATTGCAGGCTTCCTTCTATAAACTACAGCTTGACAGTTAAGAAGAAGGGCCGAAACACTAGTGGAATGAACCACAGCTAACTTATCTGTTTAGATCAAATCTGATTTGCAGTCAGCCTGGGCTGAACGGGCACTTCCATGTGTTAAACGTTATGCTGGATACCTAGAATATTGATGTTTTACCAATCAAAAACAATCATCTACGTTGCTGCCATGAAGCAAATGCAGGGCTGTAGCCAAAGTGTGATGATCTTCAACTGGACCAAACTGATTTTCGTTGAAAATAAAAAAAACTGAATATCGACATTGGTCAATGTCACCTAGTCGGATAGGTTCCTCACGGCAGACCAACCCACCTACACAGAGATACACGCTTGTAGGAGGCATACTTTTGTGCATTTATGCTTATTTCCGATATTTATTATGGCCTTTGATTCTTAGAGCAAATACTTTTATAAGTTGTGAACTGAAAGATAAAAATGCTCCTCAGCCGGGATTTGAATCCAGGACCCTCTGCTTACAAGGCAGGCGCTCTTACCATTTGAGCTAGCTCAAAAACGTCATTAAAATGGTTAGCTCAAATGGTAAGAGCGTCTGCCTTGTAAGCAGAGGGTCTTGTGTTCAAATCCCGGCTGAGGAGCATTTTTATCTTTCAGTCCACTACTTATAAAATGTTTCCATCTCAAGGGCGTCTTCCCCATTAAAATTATATGTTTGGTTTTCACCGTGAGACCCCGCCTTGTGGGTCCTGGTATGTCTACGTCGCTCCGACAATTGAGTCCTCGACTTCTAAACTAAATTAAATTCGAAAAACTGTTTCTGGTTTATTGGTAACGGTACAAACCCCTTGCGTAAAGTGCCATCTATGTATTGTTAGAGCAAATACATTGTCCTTTCATTAGCGAAGTATCGCAAAGTGACTTACTTAAAAAAAAGCGCCGGTCGCGCCATCTTGCATTCACTATCAAAACTGCTGAATTTACTTAGATACCGATAGATATCACCTAGTGTTCATTTGAGCTCATCTTGAAATTGCGTGGCGCATGTTTTTCTCAAGAAATGAGTCTGTGCACTTTTGGGCGCAATTATGGAATTCAACTGGCGCACTTGGGCAGATTTCCATAAGTTAAAAACGAAATTTCTCGCTTCCTTCTTTGTTTTCATTTCTCTCAAATGCACGATTTCGTCATTAAGAGCTTGGTCACACTGGGCTCAAAAAGCCGCCTATTCGACAAACAACTGAAAATCCCTAGGGACGTGAGATTTGATGGATTTTTTGTGGCAGCTTGGGGATAATGAGCAGACTGCAATTAGGGGTCAATTAGGGTTCCTGTAACATAATTATACACGCTGTTTTGCTCTAATTAATCTCCTAAATTTAAAACGACAAGATTGAGAATTAGTTGTATCTTGTTTTTTTTTTACTTTTGCAACCCAAAAAGCCAGGAAATGAGCCAAGTGTGATCACGCTCTAAAACGCAGTGTATGCCGCTCGGAGCGTGGAATGGGAGGATTTTTAGTACCCTATATTTCATCTGTAACCCTTCTGTCAACCCTACTCTCCTCTCCATCTGCGACTCTGCCCCCAACTTCAACTTCCCCACCAACAACAATTCAAAATCGAAGAATCACTGTATTTTCTATCAGATTCCCGTACGAGTCGGGTTGAACAAAGTCGTTTAAAAAGCCATATCTTAACAATCGAAAATGTACTGATAGAAAACGATAATCCGAGACGATAAGCCCGACCTTAGAACATCGCGTATTTCATTCCTTCTCCCCATCTCCAGCAAAAAGACTGATCTGTTGAGAAATCTAAGAAGGCATATGGACCTCAGTGGAGTGAATTCAACGTGCGTTCTTACCCTCAAGCCAAAGCTCTAATAAACTTGAGAATTAAACTTCAGTTCAATCAAATTTCCGTTTTTTTGCCAGATTCTGGGCGAGTTGTTTGTCCAGTGAGATAGTCGACTTCAGATATGGCTTCAGCGAGTCTTTTTACCCCAATATCGAAGCTGTAATCAACCGCTGAGAAAAAAAATGTTTTTGCCGAATTTCTGGTATTGACCGGAATGCAGGTGAACTGAAAATAATGTTTTTACCGAATTTCTGGCTTTGACCGGATTCCAGATAGAACTGTTAAAGTACAACAACGAGTTCAGCATCTCTCCTTGCCCCTAAACTGACAATTTTATTTACTTTTATGGCACCCTCAACGCCTTCGGAACTGGCTTTGGAGCAGTTTTGAACTTATTTGTTACGTTTTTTATCTGAATTCTCAGTTCCCAATGCTTGATTCCCGTACTCACGTACGAGTAATTTTTCACGTAATTTCACGTGGAAAGTAATAGTGTTTTCGGAAAACGATGTTTCTGAGCTATTTCGTTAATCATCATGGGAAGACCATTTCTGGTAAGAGTTGTGCTTTAACTTACCAGCAAGGCTCGATGGAGCAACAGACGGCGACGTAAGAGAGGATAGAACACTGGAAGACTCCTGGGGAAGAGGTGGTCGCACACTCCTGACTGTGGGAGGTGGAGGCTGGTTCGTTAAACCTTGAAAAGTAGGACTCTCAAAGGGAGTGTAAAGGCTAGGATTTTGACAGCTCGAATATTCCAACCACCACACTACTGGCTGAATATGACGCGTGCTACAATACGCTCTTCCTTCCTCGAATATTCCAACCACCACACTACTGGCTGAATTCGCCATATTCCTGTTCAGCGCTTCCAAGCGGGCTAGTTTCTGTTAATCCCCCTATGCCTCACCATCAGCACTTGGATCAGACATGGTAAAATAGACCTACAGGTTAGCGAGTGGAAAACCTGTCATCCATGTCGCAGGTAATGGAGGTTTTGCATATGTTTCAGCAGCAGAAAGTGAAAGTGGCCCATTCCCCTATGCGATTAGACTTTTTACTATGTCTACACAGCTCATAACCAACACTTGTGTAGACATTGTAAAAAGTCGGATCCATAGGGTAGTGGGTCACTTTCACTTTCTGCTGCTGAAACACATGCAAAACCTCCACTACCTGGGACACAAATGACAGGTTTTCCAATCGCTAACCTGTAGGTCTATTTTACCATGTCTGATCCAAGTGCTGATGGTGAGGCATAGGGGTTTTAACAGAAACTAGTCCGCTTGGAAGCGCTGAACAGGAATATGGCCAATATGACGCGTGCTACAATACGCTCTTCCTAAAATTCCTTCCGGACTATTTCTTTTTTGCCGCTAGATGCGCTAGTGTAAAGTAATCAACGCCACGTCACTTCTTAGTGTACGTTTTACGCGACGTGTGATTGGTATTGTTTCTCTTGCGTATCTGGCGGCAAGTCGTTATTAGATTTTAGGGGTATTCTCGCCGTTCCCCGAGAACTCCACTTGAGGAGTCCCCCTTTTTTGTCCCGGGGAATCACTCCTCGTATTCTCGCGAGTCCCCACGGACGGGGAATGCTCCGATTATCATCACCATCATCAAAAAGGACTCCCTCTGGGATTCGGAGGGGAATCAATTTTTGCTGTGTTGGTGCAATATAAAATTAATTAAAAACAATTAGAATAAACAAAACCAAAAATAAAGTGGATCCAGACTAATTTCGTCAACTGCATATTTTTTTGTTCGAACAAAATCCATTTTGGAAGCATTCCCTGTGTTCTTGCTGTTTTCTGTACGCGGCGTGACTACCTCTATTCTCACCGTTCCTTTCGATTCCCCGAGGAGTCCTCGGGAAACGGCGAGAATACGCCTTTTAGGAAGGGCTTATGCGCTCAACAGAGATTGCAGTCTACCCGACGAAAACGGATATCTACAAGATCATCGAAAAGAGTAACGCAACAGCAATTTCTATCCGCTGAAATACCATGGCACAGTAGACTCAAGTAGAGGTATGCTTATTTGCACGTCTCCTAGCTTTGAACGACTGCTGAAGAAAACACTAAAACCCACAAGGCAACTTTTACTGCAGGATACTGGTCGAAACTCGTTGTTTCATGTCGAGTTTATAATATGCCAGCTACACTGTAAAAAGTTTCTCCGAGAAAGGATTAAAGTTAACTGCAGTATTTGCTACTGGGATTAATCTCATCTCTACTGGGATAAGAATAATCCGAATTAGAAACAATGTTATCTCAGTAGAGATGTTATATCATAATGTTATGTAATGAAATGTTTTATCATAAGCATTCTAGCAAATGCAACGTCTAGAACCCCCCCCCCCCCCACCCAAGACCCGAGATGAAGCCACGACTCGTTCCGACCGCTGGTCATCTAGCGGCGCGGGTCGGAAGCGCCCGGCATGGGGAGGCTGAGATCATACTTTGACTATGGATCCAACATATTATAGCAGGCATATGGAAAATTTGTAGAAAAATAAGACTAATTATTTGTATTATCAATTTCTTTAAGTATTTTGTTTTCTGTTTTTTCTTGTTAGTTCCCGTAAGTCCAAAGAATTAAGGATGTAAACTAGATCACAACAAACAAACGCCGTAAATTATACTTAATTCGTATTAGTGATTTCTTGAAGATTCTGCAACTGAGCTAAATAATATTCAGCTTCCTATACCAAAAAATGTCAAACTGGCCGATGATTTCTTCTTCAGACATATCTAAACGTCCACAGGGTGATATACTTAGTTGTTTGAATCCTCTTACGCGCCACTCGATCTTCTCGAAGGTTCTAGTAATCTTTTAACGAGCGTCAGGAGTTCAATGAATAGTTAATTAGCAATGGCGGATTGACGTTCAGCGGTGAATTGTGTTCAAGTAATGTGTGGATAACGTTGGCTACCGTGAGGAATTTTGGGGAAAACAAAGGTAACTGTGTTCGTAAAAATCCGACCCATCGCATAATGATGGTGTCTCCCACCTTCTCGGCCCACATTAATCACAGACTTTAATCCCAGTAGCAAATACTGCAAGATTTTTTTTACAGTGTAATTTTGAAACATTTGTTCTGAATCTGTTTTTCAAAATTTTGCGTCTTTCGCCAGGCAGCGCGTAGTTTCACCAAGTAGATGGCGTTTAAACTAAACACTGTTCCCCACCGAAAGAAACATACTTAGGAATAAGGAAAATAGTGTTACAAAAATTGTGCCAGAACTAAGCGGAAGCAATCGACTGCTAGCCGAATTCAAGTTCGTTGTGTTTACTTTCATTTGACTGTTTTGTGAGCAAGAAACAAAATCCGACACTGCTTTGGTCTTTTCTTGACTGTTTAGTCACCGCTGGAACGGAGTCTAACCAAAAAAAAAATCTTGAGGCTTCAAACATTGACCACAAAAACAATCTCGCATCCTATTGGCTGTTTTTTTCCAACTCCGAGTCAAAGCTTAGCTTCCTAATGGTCAGTACTGCAATACTGAGTAATAACCGTTTTGTTGAGTATGGTGTAATCCCTCCACTCCACACTTGTCACAAATACCAGTCACCTGGGATGACATTGTTTTACGGATTAAATATTTTATCCAACCTGACCAGAAAAGAAAAGTTCAGCTGTTACAAGTTCTTGCAGAAAAGGTTCATTCAACGTCAACGTCATACGAGCATGGAGTGGACAAAGTATAGTCGTATTCTCGCCGTTCGAAGGAAACGGAGAGAATAGAGGGAGTCACTTCACACGGACTCCGGGTACGGAAAACAACGAGAACAAGGCGAATGCTTCCAAAATGGATTTTGTTCGAAAAAAAATATGCTGTTGACGAAATTAGTCTGGATCCATTTTATTTTTTATTTTAGTTATTCTGATGTTTTTATTTTATTTTATATTGCACCAACACCAGCAAAAATTGATTCCCCTCCGAAACTGAAAGGGAGTCCTTTTTGATGATGGTGATGATACACGGAGCACTCCCCGTCCGTGGGAACTCGTGAGAATACGGGGAGTGAGTCCCCGGGATAAAAAAAAAACGCGGGGGCTCCTCAAGTGGAGTCCTCGGGGAACGGCGAGAACACGCCTTATAACGGAGTTAGGAACCCCACTAGCAATCGTAAGGTCGTCGTAACCGTGCTCTCGAAACCCGGCGTGTTCTCATTAGCTGAAAATCGCCCAAAATGGCGGTTATATGTTACGGTGGCTTCCGATTGCCAGTGGGGAACCAACTTTTCTTGTGGTTGAAAGGATTAACAGGATGAAATTTTATTTCGGCGAAATTTCAAATCAAATCAAATCGTTAATTGACAAACCTACTTCGTACCTTTCTTCATCAGAAGATGCTAAATTACGCTGGTCACACAGTAATAAAATAAAAATATATTACACTAATTATTCGCGTTGTTAAAAATCTCTGTAAAAAAGAGATCACAAACGAGATCATGAACCTTGAAGTTCGTCCTCTGACAGGCATTAGTTTGTTTTGCTGTCTTGTCCTGCTATTTTTCGGAGCGTCGGGGGGGGGGGGGGGGAGCAATGACCGGTAGTTCTCATTTGCCAACAGTTTTTTTTTCCAAATTTCGAACATTCTAGACAAGGGTCCTCTTCATGTGGTGGCTAAAACTAACTTTTCCATCAGTTTGTGACGCAAAATAAATGGGAAGAATTGCGTTCCACAGTGGTTACATGTTATGAGAAGAGGAGGAGCCAGCTCTTTACTGTGGTAGTTTCTACCCCCTCTGGGGCGAAAATAATAACAGCTGATGACCTACGATGCTCCTGACCCGACAATTATCGTGGAACGAAAATGATAAGAGAGATGAGCTAATTTTCGAATCATGCCTGGCGGTGGGACGAAAACAATATACTGTCAGAAGTTTCATAAAAGATGGCACAAGGATGTGCGATTTCAATAGACAACACGAGGGATGTAATATGTTGTGATTTTGAAAACGTTAGTATTAAATTTTATGCATGACAAGCATTTCCAGGAAGAGCCGAAAAACCGCCCAAAAAGCATCTGCTGATTTTTCCGATATCATGACGAAGAACAAAAAAGTCAGCATATGCTATTTTGGCGGTTTTGGGGCTTTTCCTGGCAATGCATGTTATGCATAATATTTCATGCATACGTTACATCCCAAGTGTTGTCTGTTCAAACCGCGCATCCTTGTGTTGTCTGTTATGAAACTTCTGACAGTGCACAACTGATGATAATTCGGTGGAACGCAACCCAAGTTGTGAACAAGCTGGTACGAGTCCTTGGTACTTCCAGTGAATCAGTTAAAGGAGATTACTTATTGTCGTCACTACATGAGTGGATTTTCAGTTCTGAGCCCACACACAGCCTAACACAGCCTAAGCTAGTAGAACCTTTCACCGGTCCCTCATACATACCGGGAGGGAGGGGGGGGGGGGCATTCTGTACCACTGTTTCAATTTCCTACCTTGGAGGTTCCTCCTGATCTGGCCAGTATTGTAGTTTCCTGCGTGGGAGGCTT
Source organism: Branchinecta sandiegonensis (assembly GCA_030848855.1). Lineage (NCBI taxonomy): Eukaryota > Metazoa > Arthropoda > Branchiopoda > Anostraca > Branchinectidae > Branchinecta > Branchinecta sandiegonensis. Next base: position 23,933,953 of record JAUPMV010000001.1, on the reverse strand, counting down.
CCTCTGATCTGGCGGTCAAGTAATCTCCTGAGTCTGAGGTTTGTTCTAGTATCTACATAATCTGCTATCTGTGGGTTTCTGCCAATCTGGCTGCTCTGGTTCCTCCTGAGCAAGAGGTTTGCAGTGATACGATCTCCTACGTCTGCCAAACCTCCCAGAATAGAGGTTTGGCACTTCCTCGAGATCATGAGACTGATCAAATTACTGCAAAACTGAGGCAAACCTCCTGCACAGGAGAACATCAGAGCAGCCAGATTGGCAGAAACCCTACAGATAGCAGGTTATGTAGATACTGGGACAAACCTCAGACTCAGGAGATTAATTGACAGCCAGATCAGAGGAAACCTCCCAGGTTGGACACTTCGACAGTGTTATATACTGGGAGGAGGGGGGGGGGGGGGGGGGTCTGCAGGTACTGTGTCTATGGTACACCAATCTACAAACTAAAGGTTAGGCAATGATGTAGTACTAGTCGAACGGTTGTTAGGTTCCCGCAGCTCACGGGTTCGATGTGAATACTCTACTGAATCCGCCATAGCGCTCAGCGCTACTAGCGGACTAGTTTAAAGTCCCTGATTTTCCAGTAACAATACAAAGAACTTTTTACTCATCAAGTTGTGGATCTAGTTTACTATAAATGTCTGTAGACAAGCGTTGATGGAGATCTACGGAAACTAGTCCGCTTGGAAGCGCTGCAGCTCGATTATCGCGAATTAACATTGTCGACACTCTTGCGATATCCAGCCAATTTTATGTGGGGCTCAACTCTTAAGCTTCTCAGTCCGGTGCGAAATGCGGATGTGTTTCGACAGCTAGCTTCCGACCCTGTCTCCGTATGAGCCATGCTGCTGTTTATATACATAGAATAGCTTTTCAAGGATGCAAATTATCGGATCCGGTTGCGAATTCTGTCTCCATGGGCGCCAAGCCCTCCCACCGAGTCCGGTAGTAAATGCGGATGCGTTTCGGACGAGCTTTACGATGTCTCCTTCGACCAAAACAGATTTTCCGGATGTGGCGACGAATTTTAAGATCCGGTTTCTCTTTGGTAACTAAGCGTAAGGCAGGACTGTGATAATCCCGGCATTTTAATGTTGTGACTCCTGGCCTTTGATGGTGCGTCGCTGGATAGCTAGAACGTGGTTTTAAGCTCCCCAAATTAAGGAGATCGGTAACTCTTGTGCTGATTTGGTTGATGCATATGCTACTGCGGTGCTTCTCAAGCTTCTGCAAACTGAATTTTACCTGAACTTCAAGCGTGCATCTCCTCGCTCACTAATGTGACTGCATACCATTAACTATGGTTAATAGTTGCAACCTTCTTCAGCCCATGTGGGGCTTCACTTCTGCGCACTACTGCCCTATGGCGCTGAGCGCACGCGCCCCACTGACAGGATACATTAAACAATGGCTAAAACGGGAAAGTCAGCTACGATGATCGTCAGCGATACTTCGGCCCTTCCTAACAAGGGTCCTCGCCAGGGTGGAAGAAACGAACCTTTAATCGTAGCTTCGTGCACCGTAGCTTTCTCTTCCATTTTGAGACATTGTTTAATATTATCGCTGAAGGTGTGTTTATTGACAGGAGTCATCTGCCGCGGCTAAACGAAACTGTCGGATGCAGAAAGAAGATTGCGGAGGAACCTTTGCAGTGACAGGCTCTTCGAATCGCGACCGTCATCGGAATTTCGTGATGCGAAAAGCCATTGACGTCAGTGAAAGGAGGCTAACTTCGGACACTACCAGAACTGCACAACATTGATTTTCAAACGGTCAGGCATTAACAGCCTCTACTGCCACGACACTCCCTCTCCCGAGTAAGAGTGCCATTCAGGGGAGGGGAAGGGGTTCCCTCCCATATATTTCAAAATCTTCCTCCTTGGTGCTACTTTTTTGCTGCTAAATAGGTTTCAAAAGACAAAATGCAAAATAATGACTTTATTTTAAGGTTTATTCAAAAATCTACTTTCGATTACCCCCAAAAGAGTAATTACACTTGAGCCTGTGTAATAAAACTAGGCTTGGGGCACAAAATTGACCTATGCCGCCCCCCCGCCAAGGTTTACAGAGATGGCGCCACTACTCCCGAGCAGCGATATTACTGGCAGGATTCTCATTCCCTTTGCGATATCATTATCGTTACAAAAATAATTCCAGTTCATGTACGTTCACGAAGTTAGGTAACCTATTACAACTAAAACGTTCCAATCAAAACCAAATAAAAATGAAAGAAATCATTTATTATCAAATGACTGATTATTTGTATGACAAGTATATGGCGTCCTGTAAATTGACTTGATTTCTCACAACTGGTATAACAAACAAACAACGAAAAAATAAACATTACTACATAGAGGGAGCAATAATCGCCAGTGAACTATTTCCATGGTTGTGTGTCACCATCTTACCAAGTTCATTGCTGAACACACACATCCAGATGGAGTCTCGTGTGAGTTTAATATTTGAATGGACAAGCACTTTCTGAAGGCAGGATTGACATATAAATGCTGAGAAGAGGAAGGATAATTAAGCCAAAGTATTGAAATTGGACCTTGGTTTTGATTCACCGTATCCTATGCAGTTTGCAATAGTTCTTGACTTTGTCAGAGTGACTCAAGTTTGGGCGATTGAACAGATTTATCTTTCCTTTTCGAGGACATTTACTTCGCCAAAACTTCAACGGTAAGAAAGACTCATTTACGACTACAGATGTCTCTCATAAGCTAAGGCGAATGTCTTTGTGGCGCCAACTTTTGAAATTTGCAGATGCAAACAAGCTCATTGACACAAGTCACGTTACGAATACGAAACTGAGCTAAATGTGCCCATTACTTTTTTACCAAATGAAACATTGCATAATCTGTATAAAGAGAATCCCAAAATACCCTCAGGATTACTTTATATATTCGTTCTCATACTTTTTGGCACATGCCCAAAGCTATCAAGGCAGTACAATTAACAGAGTTAACAGACATTATTTTTGCAAGCTTCAAACGACTTAAACAACCCCGCGTTACTGCAACGTTTTGCCCGCTGAAACGTGTGTGACATTATCGTCCGTTGCCAAGGAACTTCTAATTTTTGCGCTTAACATTTTTCCGCTTGCCATCCAGGAGGAATATTTTATATAATTTTTCCTTTTTTCTCTGTTTCCTTTTATTTTTTTTTTGCGCATTCACAATGTTTTTGAAAGCTCAGTATAACTGTTTTGTTTTCCTTTACTGTCTTTTTACTGCACTAATTACCCTTTCTTAAACAGTGCTTAATAAAACTGCATGATCATAATAGATACCACCCGAAGTCAAGTGATTTATTTTGTTGTAAAAAACACTGATTGTAAGATTATCTAGGAACCAATTTACAAAACATGGAGACATACTGATCAGGATGGAGAAAGGGTAAAATGCAGGAATAAACACAATTGCTCGCGTTGGTATTAATTGCACAATATTTAGCTTTTATCTATTCTGACTAGCTATTTAGTTTCATGAACCGAGCTGGCTGATTGAGTGAACTCAGGATTCGCATGTACCAACCATAAGCTGCGTACATAAAAGCTATTCAATTTCTCAATTCACGTTAACTGCATTATTCTTGTTCTTTTACCCTTTCCTTCGGATTCGCGGCGCAAGGATAGTCAGCCCAATATCTTATCCGCCTCATCCCTGGAGACGATATATTTTATTTATGTATTTATTTATAAACCTAAGAAGTGGAACAGTGGATAAGCTACCGCTTCTCTCAATATTTTGCGCATTATCGCATTTCTCCCTGAATAGTATTGTCGGAATAGCTTGGTACTTTAACTATCGGAAAACATCAAACAAGATACCGTTTTAGTAGGAAATAGTTATATATTTCTTCCACTCTCTGTCTTTTTATGTTTTTCTCTTTTCAAATGTATGATGATAGTGACTTGGACGTCCACTGTAGATGCCAGTGGACTTTTTTTCTCTTTGCATTATATTATCTTAATCAAAATGCATTCATTCATTTCGTTCTGGGTCTTGGGGTGGCGTAAAAATAGTTCACAGGCGATAGTAACCCTCGTTAGGTACGCACAAGGAAATGAAATGAAAGCAAAAAATCACGGTACTACGACAATCACAACTGTTCTTTCGTGGAGATGATGTGTTTCAGTAGAAATGCGAGGTATAGTTATTACTATAATAGTTGGACCGATAAGGATTGCCACCTGAAAATTAAAGTAAGCATGAATACGTCACATTCATTCCATCTGCAATAGTGTACCATCGATGCGGAACTTCCAAGCCCCAACAAGAACTGAGAAGAATGTCCAACTCGGTTTCCGAGGGGTTAATTTCCGAGGGGTTACAGACTCCCCGGCAACTGCTGTACACCCTTTCCCGGCCCAGACCGAAACAGCGCCGCTGGCCATAAATTAGGCGATTGCCGCTTCTACACAAGCTGATTTTATTATTCTGACACGTGGCAACCGGTGCCAGGTCCGGCCGGGCACCGCAGCACTTGATTTTTATTTCCCGGGAATCAACTGTTATACAAATATTATACGAACAACTTTCAAAATGGAACTGCGTGGAGCATGCCATAACTGAAGGGACACGGCTGCGCCCAAATGTAGGCACGCCAGGAAATTAATGATGCGCATTTGCAGCTGGGATTATTCCTTGACCTTATTTATTCTGGGCCCCTTAAACCTCCCCAAAGCACCAGTCATCTCCATGTGGCGGAAAAAGAGACAGAAATAGGGGGGGGGGGGGCGAAAGCTCAGAGTGTGTGTCCTGACAGACGAATATCAGGTTTCGGTGGCAACCTCGTATGCGAATGGTCGGATAAGCTCAACGCTAGAATAAGGCTGCAAGTTTCCGGGTCTTATTGCCAAATCCGATTAAACGGAAACCGAGTCAAAGCAACTTAAAAACTCCCCAAAGAAACATGGTACGGAAATTGACTTAGTGCCCTATCAGAAGTTTGGTAACATTTAACAGATGTTTGCGCATCATCAATCTGTTACCGTTTTAAATGTTATCTTTTTGCGAAACAGTAGATTTAAAAGGGTATGATGAAAACTTTGTCTTGAAACATAACACTTGAAATGGAAATAACAGAGATATTCTTGGTATCCAACATAACGTCTAACACAAAGATCCGCAATCATATGTTATCTGTTATCAAACTTCTGACAGTATGGTGGAACCGGGAGCTTGTTGGACTTTACCGGATAAAATTTAGCCAGATCTTCTGTCCGGTGAAGAATTCCGGGTCCGAATGCAAACCTGCAATCAATGGGATCCCCTGAAAACTACTAAATTCACGTGGCTGGGAATAATATTGCGATTTTCCCGATCTATTTGTATCCCCGGCCTCTGAGCGAAATTTGAAGAACGTTCAGCTGATTTCCGAGCAATGTTTTAACCGGTTTGACATACAATTTCCCCGAGGCGGCTGCCAACTTTTGGCTCCGATTAAAATATGAACCTAACTCCCTTAACAGAATCAGCAGACTCCCAAGAGCTTGTATGATTGGCGTTTCCGCCAACCTCCCAATATTGTTACAACAGAATAACCGACACCGAATGCGACATCCTTCACCTCACACCACCACACCCTCAGCCATAGCACCGGCTACATTACAATCCGTTACGAATACACCAGATGGTCTCTCAAGCTGGATTCACGACATCTAAAGGCAGTCACCAAACCCCTACAAATACCGTGCCAAAGAAGATGGCATGCACTTATCGGACCTAACCAGCAATACCCTCCATCAAAGCGTTTAGCTACAAAATATCATCCCAAGAAAGCATGCGACTTACCTAAAACAAAATCCTCACAACGCCACTGCACAGTTCTACTTACAGGCATTCACAAAACCGCTGAAGGCTATTTTCGGTTCAAGCTCAGGTTTCGCTCAAGTTCGCTAGTCTTCTTTGAACGTTAGTTAAGTTTAAACAGCGCTATTTTCATCCACATGTTGCGACAAAAATCAACTATCAGAGAGTCAAAGTAGCAAACCCGAGGGGTTGCTCACTCCCAAAATGGTTGTACAGTGGTGCCCAGCCGGTGCCCAGCGAGGGTGTACAGTGGTAACCAGCGAGTGAGCAACCCCTCGAGCAAAACCTAAGGACACATGAATGGGCGTTTTGAGTCTTCATGCTCAGTGTTGCCACAGAACAAATTTAGAGAGTGACTTTTGGTCGAAAACAGAGAGGGAATTGGGAGTGAAATTTTATTTTCATGAAAAGAACGTGAAATGGTCACTTTTGGCCGGAATCGCTCCTGCAAAATGACATATCTTAATTTTATTTTCATGAAAAATCGTGGAATAGTCACATTTGTTCGGAATCACTAATGGAAATGACATATCTGGACATTTTCTGAAACAGAGTGAACTTTATGTCCTACGTAGGACAAGAGTGACAAAAACAAAATTGAGTGACAATTAAAAATATCGTGCGACGTGTGTCAACCCTGTTCATGCTACCTTTTAGCTCAAAACTGCATTGTCCGAAATTAACTAAGTTCAAAGAAGGATTCCTCTACTGTCGTTTGTCAGATTACTGGCGAAAAAAAAAACACTAGCGGGAAAGCGCTGACCGATCAGAGAACGCTTCATAAGTGAGAACTGAGCTTTTTCGAACGAGGTGTAGCCGGAACGCAAGTTCACGCAATTGAAGTCCACAGCGTTAAACGACACAACCTATAGCGCCGCGTACCGACAGTTTCGTAAGCTCGCATCAGCATCAACCAAACCAGCAACAGAGTACCGTGCAATTATTCCAAAACAAGCGGCACCATCACAGTAGGCATATTCACCAGCGACGGCGGGGTTCTGCAGTATATTAGTTAGAAACACAGTGCATTAATTGACATTCTACAGAGCAGTACGGAAGCGTAGTGGTTAACTCCCGACAGATACCAGCGACGGCGGGTTTTGTAGTATATTGGTTGGACACACAGTGCGTCAAACGATATTGCACAGGGCAGTCTAGAAGCGGGCCGGCGAATTTATTCCACCGCTACCAGCGACGACGGGGTTTTGCAGCACTCAGTTATACACACAGTGCATCAACCACACAGTGTTGCCACTTTTCTCTGACGGGACCTGTGACATTTGGCCGCAAAATCTGTGACATTCTGTCGCCCATAAAATTAGTTTTTTTTTCAGTTTCAACGAAAAACTGAATAAAATTTTGTAAGGTCCTTTCGTTCTTAGATCTTAAGGTTCCAAAATTCTCTGTACAAGGAGAAAAGAATCTTTAAAACAAAAAAAAGATCCGAAAAGAGTTGCCTTGAAATTGGCCAACATACTTGTAATTACAGAGCTTGCGACATTTGGCAGAAGTTCAGTTTCTGCGACAAATTTTTCACAGCTGTGAATCTGGGGAGAAGTAGGAAACAAATCGCAGAATTCTGCGACCAGTGGCAACACTGCAACCACACTGTCGATATTTCTAACAGATAACAAAAGGATATGTAGTTTCAAATGATAACACTTGGGTTGTTATCTTGTTTTGTCCCATATTTTACCAAGCTTTTTTGTAATAACTGAATATATTCAAGTTATTTTAACCCGTTACATGTGATGGTCGACATGTTTAGTTTCAATCCGGCGCTACGAGTGCGATTTTGCAAACGTTCTGCACTAGATTCTGTAAATTATGGTTGCATGTTCATAAGGAAATTATTTCCGTTATGCATAACAAGCACTGCCAGGAAGAGCCGAAAAAAAAAAAAATCTGCTGACTTTTTCGAAAGCATGACGACAAACAAAAAAGTCAGCAGATGTTTTTCTGACAGTAACGTTTCAGTGCATAAGGTAAGACTTTGGACAGTGCATTAAATTGCTCGATCACCTTCTATTTCCGGTGCTATCCCTAATTCGGAAACTCTCTCAAAATGATGCATTATGGATCTCGGATAGTGTTTTTTGTAACTGCATTAGGGGCATAACAGTGCTTCACCTTATTACTGTTTTCGTCAGTGACGATTTTCTAAATCAGCGCCAAGTTTTCAGAACTAGCTGTCAGAAGCTTGCCCACCAGAACATAAGGAAGGGCGTCCTTAAGTTCATGATATGAAGAATATTTATTGTTGAGACCTTCAAAAAAGTTAACTTTTCACGAAGCCCAAGACTGACAAACGGTTTTAAGTTGTAAGATAGTTTCAAGTATTGCGTTTTACGAAAATATGATACAGGCACCGTCGCATTCAACAGAAGAATGAGCTATCTTGTTTTCATATACAAAACAAAAAAAGGTCACTATATATATTCTGGGCATCCTTGGCAACCTTTAACATTACGATGAACATTCTTAATGTTTCTACAATTAGTGCTCTTCAACACTAGAAATCATTTTACTTCGATTAAAACCGTGTTCAGTATTATGTTGTACGAAAAGATAACACTTTTAATGCCATAACATAATCATTCGGGACATCCTTGATGCCATTTAATACAAGGATGCGCATGTTAAAAGTCATCACACTTTTACCATCTTTCAGTTAAAACATAATAGCTGAAACCTTGTTATACATCTTAAAACCGCTCTCAGTCTTATGGTTCATGAAACGAATTTTCTCTCTTCACCTTTGATGACATCTGCGTCGTTTTTGCAGTTATCGTGGTATCTGATATCAGGGTCAAAAGGCGTGTTTGCAGTTACCGTGGTATCTGGCCAGTTATCATAGTATCTGATTTCAGATACCACGGTCGGCCCGTGGTAACTGAAAAAGTCATCTCACTTTCATTAATTTTTTTCAAATTGGTGGGAAAGAAGTTTGGCACGTATAGTGATGTGACTGAATATCAATTTTTTCTTTTGGGATGACCTCGAAAAGCGCAATTTCGGCAATTTTCGTTTTTGCAGAGCAACCGTATATCAGACACCACGGTACCTGCAAAGACGAATAATTGCAGATCCCGTTACCGTGGTAACAGATACCATGGTATCTGCAAAAACACAACTAATGTATATGCGGGCACTGAAGATGCGGGCACCGAGTCCAAAGTAGGAGATGGGGTCGTTGAAATTTTCCTGGGGGAGATCCTGACTTTTTTCGAGCAAAACGAAAGTCGGGATCCCTGTTCTTTTGAGTTTATTCTTCTTATTTGATGGTGCAAAACGGATAAGTCAGTTTTGCACCATCAAATATGATTCGCAGTCAGCTTGGGCTGAAGGACTATCTTTATTCTTCTTCTTCCTCAAGTCAGGATCCCTGTTTTGAATTCAGTCGACAAACCCGGTTCCTACTCCAATGTTAAATTACCAACGAACCCTGCTCCGACTTCGGACTTGGAAAGTCATTGAGCTGTAAAACGAAAACGCTTACAGAATTTACCTATTTTAATGTCATTTTAATGTCTGGTTGTGTTATCAGGACAAGCTCTTCCCTTTCTTTCCTTCGTCTTTCCTTTTCCAAGTAATTTGTTTTGTTTCTGTGTTTTCGAGTTATTTGGTCAAGACAAGTTCATTTTCCAGCTTGAGCGGCTTGAGCCTGAAGAGGACCCTTACCAAGAAGGGCCGAAATATAGCTCTAATAAAATGTAGCTAACTTATCCGTTTTGCACCGTCAAATATGTTATTTGGTCCCTTACAGGTCTTTACTCTGGACACTAAAAAGTTTTTTTTTTTTTTTTTTTTTAATAAACCCACTATTCCTTGATCCTTCTCAAGAGATAAATCTATCTTGCCATAATGAACCCAAGATCCCCGCCCCTGGCCCAGTAAGCTGGAGTATCTTACCGTTGAGCATGTTCGGGTATGACCCCATTCCACCGGGTCCGGATCCTGGGCCTCCTGGCATGCCCATACGTGACGAAGAGCCCAGGCCAGGCCCTGCGTTCCTCATTCCGAGAATTGGGTTGGCTAAAAAAATAGGTTTACTTACAGCAAAACTAAAGGTATACTTCTATTCATTAACTGATTTCTCCACATCAGCGCGAAAACCATCCCGCTTTTTCTTCAAGGATAATGTTTATTTTTCTTCTTTTCTTATGTTTGGTTAAACTTTTATAATCTTACGATATCATGTGTGGCTGTGATGTAATTTCTCGCCTATGGTATTTTTGTTTGTTTGCACTCCTCTGGTATATTTCGAGGGAAAATAAACAATAATACTAATACTATATTTGATAGTGGAAAACGGAAACGTCAGCTGAATTTTATTGGAGCTATATTTCGGCCCTTCTTGGCAAGGGTTCTCTTCAGGCTCAAAACCGCTCAAGTTGGAAAAACGAACTTGTGGGAAATAATAAAATTCAGCTGACGTATCCGTTTTGCACTATCAAACATGATTCGCAGTCAGCTTGGGCTGAAGGAATATTTATAATACTAATACTATTTGAAGGAGAGAGAGAAAGCCACAGTAATCAACAGCATGAAATCCAGACGATGTGGTCTAAAGTGTGTGGGCTTTTAAGTCAGTTCGGGCAAGAACAAATAAGTACCAGAACCCCGGTCTCCCTATCTCTGTAGTACGACCATGCGGAGTCGAGTAATGCGAACGAGCGGAGGGTCGAAGCTACGCGGAACATCACAATACGTTACCTCTACATACAGCTATATCGCAGTAAAGCCCCTGAGAAGAAATTTCGAAAGTAAAAGCAGATTGGTTGTCCACCATTATGACGTCGCTGCAGAGCGGGTCAACACGCCTGCTGCGCTTTTTCCTCTGATAAGCGCAGCGGCGAAGAGGGAAGTAGACGGGCATCAACTGAAAGCTCAGCAAGTACCTCTAGCTCAGCTCAGTATGTTGTGGGTTTACAGACTGCGTAAAATCCGAGCGTATTTTACGCACGTATTTGGGCTTGAAAAGATCTCAAGCAATAAAGATTTATTTGAGAAATCTTTCCGTTTCTTATAAAAAATACGTCGATATTGCTAGAGATATTTTCAAGCCCTAATACGTGCGTCAAGTACACTCGGATTTTACGCAGTGTGTAAACCCCCCATTTGTCGGGGTATCCATAGTCGCTGCATGGGACCAAAGCCTTCTATTGGCTTATTTGTTTTTGGCTTGGGTAGGTAAATTATGGAAGACGGGTCAAAGGATTTTTAAAATGCAAATAGTTTCAAATTATTGTTAAAAGTAAGAAATTTTTCGACCCAATAAAGTATTTTGTACCCGGGATAATTAGGGATAATTAACAATAATAATAATAACTAAAGGATACAGACAAATTTACGGACTTCCCCAGTATAAAACCCAGACTGTGACCGGAGAGTTTGCCATTATTTTCGATAAAACAAAAAGCAAAAACGCATGCGAACTAGTCAAGGCTCGCGTAGCGCAGACGCCGATCTCCAGTTTGACCGATCTTAGGAGGGTTTTCGCGAGCTGGAAAGCAAAGTCGGAATCACATTACAGCGGTTTTCGCGCTACTTCGGAAAGTTGCCGAACTTTCCCAGCCGGTTTTCGCGCTTTGGAAACCTAAGCAGCTTTCCCGGAAAGTGATCTCACAAGGTTACTGGAAAACTCCGCGGAAAGTTTAATGTTTCGGCGGGAATTTCAAAGGTGTGGAGAAACAACAGTGCAAGTATCACTAATCAATAAAGAAAAATGGCAAACATTATTAGGGTGACTTCGATGGAATGGAAAAGAATCAAAGAACCGATAAGTGAACCATATTTTTTTGAAATAGTTTGTAATTCAATTTTTTCCCGGCGATATCAACTTTCCAGGCGTTTTCGCGATCAGTCCAGCGGGAAAGTGGAAAGTTATTCCAGGAATCGCTTTCCCACAGTTTTCGCGATGCGCTTCGCTCGCCGGAAAGTGATTCCGAGATCTCGCGAAAACCCTCCTCTTGGCCAAGAGTGCGCTCGAGCTTACCGTAAATTATTTACTATTACTTTAGTTATTTTCTCATAATTAGCACGAAAACCAACGCTTCCTTTCGGAGTCTCATAATTTCCGAGAAGTGTTTGGTCCGGACACATATGAATGGATGAAACAATTAACTTCCGATAAAAAAAATGGCCCTAGATCGAGTATCAGTAAAAACAAACAAAAAACGCGATAATGAAAAACGCGCAATGCGATAAATAATAATGGATGCTCGACTGACACTTACCACTGTTACAACTGTGCTTCCATCGAAAGTGCCATTTCGTCGCAAGCGGTCTTTGGCGAGTAATAATAATAATAATGTATTTTATTTCCCTAACAGCTGATAATGTACATTCCAACATAAGAGGGTCACTTACGGTTCCAATTAACATAATCATAAAAAAATACATAATATCGATGGTGCTTTAGACAAGGGACTTGTATCGTGACCAATACCATAAACAATTTTTTCGAATATAATTTAGAAGTTTAGGACTCCCTTGTCGGAGCCACGTAGACAAACCAGGACCCACAAGACGGGGTCTCATGGTGAAAACCAAATAAAACCAAATATATCATTTTAATGGGGAAGACGCCCTTGAGATGGAAACATTTATAAGTAGTGGACTGATAGACAAAAATGCTCCTCAGCCGAGATTTGAACCCAGGACCCTCTGCTTACAAGGCAGTCACTCTACCACTGAGCTACCGAGGTTAGATGAATTACTACTGGTTAGATGAATTTGCCTTCGGGCGGGATCACTGTTCCTATGGCCGGCTTCTACCAGACTATTGTAGTGGTTTGCGAACTCTGTTCACAAGCCCCTAGGTAGCTCAGTGGTAGAGTGACTGCCTTGTAAGCAGAGGGTCCTGGGTTCAAATCCCGGCTGAGGAGCATTTTTGTCTATCAGTTCACTACTTATAAAAAATACACTTTTAGCTTTACTATAATATACGTACAACTACCAACTTAAAAGCCATGACGAAAAAAAAAAAAATTAAGGTTTACTAGGTGGTGATTGTTTACTTCTCGTTCATATTTTCTTAATTCACTTTCCGTAAGTATTTCCGGTCTCACCTATGTAAGGTTGACTTTAAAGAAAGCGAAGGGGGCACCAGACAGCGCCGCTTCCCCCCTTAGATTTCCGTGAAACGACGCCTCTATACTGGAAAGGAAGAATCTGCTTACCTTGAGGGGGGCCCGCGGAGTGAGCTCCCATCTGCACAAGCGCTTGCAAGTTGTTCATCGCATGCGAGGGATTCGACGACTCAACCCCCGCGATAAGGTCGGCCAGAGTCATAGCACCGGCCGGGGGGCATAAGTTCGGCGAGGTCAGACTGCGACCCATCGCAGCGGGGCGCTGCTCTTTCTCCGCATAGTTCGCCAGCTGTGATGCGAGGTTATACTCTTGAGCTGATGCAGTGCTGTAAGCCTGGAAGGAATAACATTATGAGCGTGTTCCACCCTTCTAACAATTGTAACTAGTAGTTACTATTCTCGTCCCGGCCTCGTGACAAATTACTATGCTGACCGTTCCAATCTTCCCCAATACAACAATTTAAGGGAAAGGCAAAAGCAAGCAGTCTCTACGAAGGTTCCAATATTCCAACTAGTAGCGGCCAAACACAGCCGTTACCAAAATAGTTTTACACCAAAGATTGCTGAAATTTTAAATAGCCTTTGACCATTTGTACGTATTTTTAAACGTATATGTTATACTGATAAATTTGTGCATGAGAGTACTCGCCAATTTTGGTTTTGTAACCGTGAAAGTGTGAGCGAATAAATTACTATTTTATTCTTCTCAAAATAGTAACTATTTGCTTACCACGCTCGGGAGTATAGTTAGCGTGGTAACTACGATGTGATGGCCCGATCAGCCCGCGGCACGATATTCTTACGAAACTAGAAAAATGCGTTCCAGCCTTGATGCCAAGAAGCCCGGATCCGAGACGCGATGCGTAGTAACTACGGTAAGTAGGATGGAACACGCTCTATAGCATACTAGCCCTAATGGCAACTTTTCTCTAATTCAAATGAAGGGCTGACCTCTGGTTTTTAATACTTATTAGTACACAGTCTTAACCCATGCCCGTTTTTCTAACTCGAGCCTGAAGAAGACCCTTGCCAAGAAGGGTCGAAATATAGCTAGAATAAAATTCAGGTGACGGATCAGTTTAACGCAGTCTAACATGATTCGCGGTCAGCTTGGGCTGCAGGAATGTTCATCATGAAAGCCACATGAACATTGTTTTTTTTTTAATAAAATTGATTGATTGATAGAAGGACATAGAAGTTCAAGGACATCAACTTATTTCTTGCTTTATCTAACGCCGTTACCCCACGAGAAGTAAATTTTTTTGACCTATCACTAGAGGGAAGGAAGTTCAATGTTAGGTTCCATTTACGGGATTGTGATTTATTGGGGTCCTGGCACACTCAAGAAAAACGACATTACCAGTAAGATAGACACGGGGATTATTTATAGGACGGAACGGGGTGTCAAAGTCATGTAAGCTTCAACTACTAATACGTCTTCCCCATAAGACACATGCTCCAATGTTCTACAATTTCGTGGATGTCCGATCTTGGTTACCTGATGGATAGAGCGAAGTCCAAGCTGATTCGTCATATCTGGCGTGGGAGTCCGATGGGGGGCGTATCCGTTCGTAATATCAGTAGATGCCATTGTCAAGGTCAATGCCTGCAAGCGGAAAATGTGTGTAAAAGAGCTGCTCTCGAGTCCTGGCCAGCGTGTTTGAGTCATAGACCTAGGTCATGCTCACGAGTCAAGACGAGACGAGTTCCGAGTCCTGAACAAAGTCCAGCGAGACGATGGGACTATCAAAAAAAGTTTTAGAGACCGAGCCACGCCCCGAGCCTTAACAGTATATTTTTCTTTCCTTTTTAATTTGTTAAAAGTTCCAACTTTGGGGAAAATTGTATAGCACTTTCTGCGCTCCTTGTCTTTTATTTCGTTCTGGCGTGACACATCTCAGCGAAAGTACGAACTAAAAAAGATAAGATCGTGCTATATTTTAAACATGCGAAGCACCTACCACACCTCTAAAAATTATGCCACAACCACACACTAACGGTTAAGTTCCAGGTTCAGGATGCAACTGTTACCCTTTCCGAAGTTTCTTTGTCTCTACCGAAAATCATTGATAACTGGGCCCAACCAGCGCGTGACCTTCTACCCTATCTACTGGCCGAACATTGAGAAAGTGCGTTTTCCTATGTGTTTTGTATTTTTTTTTTTTTTTTTACTAACTTATTTTATTCGTATACTCCGCTTTCCAAAACGGTGGGTTAAAAATCAAATACTTACTTAGTTACATAACCATCACTTGGCTAGTCTCTTTACTTGGACGCTGAATACATCCTGTGATTTCAAATTTGCCAGGCCGAGACGTTTCCGATTCATGCTCTATAAGCGACGAGAGTACGAGTCCACCAGCTCTGGTGTATACTAAGACAGTATTATGAAGCAAAAAAGGACTCGGGGGTTCCAAAGAACGAGGCATGGTTTGCTTGACCGTCCGACTTTTCTATTTTGTGTTCCCAATTCAGTGAGACGGGTTAGGTCGCCTAACACCAGGCCCCCAACACCAGCGCTGACTTCGGTTCAGCCATGGTATCTCATCCTCTCCACTCCCAAATCCTCCCTCCCCCTTATCAAAATGTTAGAAGTTGACCAGAACGAGTGGTAATTTCTAGGGTTCCTAAGCTCTGTCCCGTTAGAAACACGCTAGATATGCAAAAAGTTTTATTCCCGATTTCGTGAAATATTTTTACGAAGCGTGAATTTTTTTAAGCGTACTGACATTACATCCATATATTGTAATTTATTCTGTTTGTTCGACAATAGCCGCAAATTTGGTTTATAACTACGATAGTCGATTTTTACAATAAACTTTCTATCTATCTATCTATCAGGTCCACTCGTACTTGGGCTGGGAAGTCCCAAATTCACCACTTTATCAGAATCATTTTCTCCTAATTTTTCTGATCGCAGAAAAAAAGGACCCAACGCTTACCTGAATATCATTCAAAGGGGGTCCTGGAACGATCGGCGAGCTCCTAACCGACGACCCCATCGAGGGTAGGGGTCCAGGACCGGGTATCAGCTCGGGTGAGAGTGACAAGCTCTGCGATGGGCGTTGAATGGGCCCTGGGTGAATCGGCGATTCCCTTAAATCTTCTGAATGTAGGAGCCCTTGCGGTAGACGATGGGTTCCTTCGTCTGATTGAAGGAGGCCCTGTGGGAGGCGGCGAATCGAATCCTCTGATTGGTTGCTGATGGGCGGATGGGCCATGATTGGCGAAACCGAGTTGGGCTCTTCATCGATAAAGCCCCCGGCGAAGCTCTGAAAGAAATGGGTAACCGTGTATTTACAAACTAAAAATCGATTTACTGATCCATAATATCTTTTACATAAAAAAAGGTGGCGGATATGTCACCACAGTTAAATGTATCAACCAAGAATTAAAATGAAAGGTTAAAAGAATCACAAAAGTAGTTCGTCATAATTGCAATGACAATATTTCTCAAACAAGTTGATGACGATAGACAAAAGTAAAAAAATGGTTCATCAAAAATCAAATAGTCAAAATTATTTATATAACAAGAACGAAATAAAAGAAAACGCGCTGAAAGTTTGGTACATAACATTAAAAGGCGTTGAAATCGAGGTTGAAATGTTTAGTAAAATACGGTACGAAAGAGTTGAGATATCGTTCGGCTGAATGTGCATGAGATGGGGACTTCAATAGATTTTTTCCGGTCTGAAGTGGATTTAGACTAGCGAGTGCATGTCCCGGTGTAGGTCCGACGCCAGCATCTTCTTGCCAAAGCTCATAACAAGCTCATGTGTCTACTGACTTAGTGTCGAAATTTCAAGGGTTTCTAGGCTCGTCTCATAGTACTTGGAATCACTTCCAAGTACTATTTTACATGTACGTTTTTGAATTTGTTCAATCTTTTCAGTCTGGTCATGAGATATAGTACTATGCCACACCGCGCACGCATATTCAGTTATTGGTCAAACATACGATTTAGCAATTTAAAATGGGTTTTCTGCTGAAGCCAGACCTTCGTAAATAGGCAAAAGGCTCCAGTAGATCAGCTCCTTTTGTTACTAGATAAACTCCTACCGTACACGAGACACTCGGAGCGTGTTCCACCCTTCTAACAATAGTAACTACTAGCTACTATTTTCGTTCCAACCTCGCGAAAAGTTACTACGCTGACCGTTCCAACCTTCTCGAAATTGTAACTAATAGTAACTATTTGCTTATCACGCTCGCGAGCGTAATGACTACGAATATCTGTGACGTTGGTCGGATCTGCCCGTGGCAAAATATTATGCTGAAAATGGAAAAAACGCGTTCCAGCCTTGACGCCAAGAAGCCGGAATTCGTGAATTCATGAGTAGTAACTAAGGTAAGTAGGGTGGAACACACTCTCGGCCTCTCATTGTGATCCATTGTCAAAATCCCGCAATCCGCGATTATGCCACTAACCCAGGTCAGACGGGCCACAAATCAGCGCGTACTTCAGCCGAACCCCAAATGTACATCACTAACTCTTCGAAATATTTGGCAAAGGAATTCATAGGGGTTAGACGTAGACAGGACCTAAAAGCGCCCCACCCCGTCTGAAAGGATCAGGGTTAGCCCCGCCCCGCGTATAAAAGATAAGGGCTTAGGCCTGCACTTTGACGGGAGATGTTATATGCGTGTATATGTGCATGCATTTTTATAGGTATTTAATGGAAGTTAATTATCTTGTCGTATCTTCAAATTAACCATGGCTCATTTAGGCTTTTGGTATTAATAAATATATCTGTATCTATCTATCTATCATAGTTAAGCTCTTCTTAAAACCAACGGGCAGAAAAAGATACCCCACCACCCAACTCCCGCCATACCTTGATATCTGTGATCAAAGAATTTCCCGTCCGCGCTTACGGAGACAGTGCTCATGCAGCTGAACACCCGCGTATAAACATTGAGGCATACCCAAAACCGAAAGCAATATACCCTAAAACTGGGAAACTATATCACACTGTTGTGGCTTGATGCCCCATTCATTATTTATCAGCTCCAACCTAAGCGGACAGACAATACGGTTTGGAACGCTGACGCCATCTAGGTAGTCAGCGTCAGATGGTAAGTCTGATACGATATTCATAAGACTAACGTTGGACTTCCATCTTAAAACCGTTTTAGTCCAAGTGACTCATAATCATATTCTTGGTCTTGTACCGTACTGTGTAAATTACATGGATTTATTTGTACTTGCTTTGAGAAGCAGAGAGAAAGAGGAACGTGAGCTGAGCCATAGGCTGAGTAGGATAGGACATTCCTTCCCCTCAAATTGTTGATTGGTGAGAGAGTGGGGAATAAGGTCAGGCCCGCCGGTCTTAAGACAGTTTTGTCACGCTTTTCATCAGGTCCCAAGGACCCTTCTCAAGACCTAGCTTAACCTCCACCCTCAAAACCCCATCACACACACTTGGGGTATAGGCCTAACGGAAATAAAATATGGGCAACATGATGCGATCCCTGTGTCAATTATGTTCATAACTATAATCCTAAACGAGAAGGTGACCGATCTTTGGTCAATAACAACCGTAGAAAAACGTAACGATCAGTCAAAGAGGGTGGCCGAAGAACAACACTCTCTGGTAAAGGTAAAAGGTTAAGCTAAAAACATCAGCCTGGACAGGTCTTGATAATTCTGAAGCTATTGGTCAACTTTGGCTTGTCTTACAGCGTCTCGCCACTAAAGCATGCCCCTAACCAAACGGTAGGCACCACCGAGACTCAAACCTGCGGCCCAAGGGGATCAGGACATTCGAGTCGAGCGAAATAACCACTCAGAAATAGATCGGATCTCTCAATAATCAGCGCATCCAGTCGGTTTAAATGAAAAGATGTCAGGAAAGCGGACCACCTGAGAAAGGACTGGCGATTCTACTTGGATTTCGTAAGCACTTCTGCCGGTTTAGGAGGAGCTAAATTTCAAGGTAAGGTCTAACTACTTACTTTCACAGCCTTTTCAAACGTAGTGGTATCATAGTCGAATTTGATTGGGTTCGACGTGACATCTAGTGGTTCCACCGGCCCGGCCAAGTCGAACAGCTGATTACGAAGGACTGACCACATGGCCACCAGAGAGGATGCGTACTCAGCCCCGAAGTCGACCATCCTGCCTGTGAACGCCTCAGCTATCTCGATCTTATTGACGCGCGTTTGTAACCTGCAAAATTAAACAAAACCAAATTAAATTAATTAGTTTTTCTCTGTTTCCTTCGAAGACTTAAATTCGATTTAAGTATTAAAGGAACCGTCATACCTATAATGCCAATGTAACCTACTTCCGTAACTGCATTCATTAATTCTTAAACCAGGAGACCTATGTTACATTCTGAACCCGCTAACAACACCTCAGTAAACTTTGCACTTCCCACGATGCACTACTTTCCATGCGCATTATTCTCCCGATGAGTGTTCCGAGTACGGTCTTCATGCTTAAAACCGGTTTTCTGATTTTTGCAAGACTGCAGGGACCGTTGGTCACAGAGCCTTGTCGACAGATTATGCCAGGCCGGTAATAGCGCTTTCGTACGTCCTCTCATTTGTTATCATGCACTATGAAGAAGAAACAAATACTTACTGATTCAGATTTTCCATGACTTTCAATTCCTTCGTCTTGTGTTTCTCATCTACCTTCGTCAATACTGACTCTTTGATATTCTCTAAAATTGCACGAAACGCCTGCAACGACAAGATAAGTATAAGGAAAGTTAAAAGACCCATCGTACTTATTCTGCCTTCCATATCATCCAGAGAAATATAATTTCAACGGTTAAATGAAGCTGAGGTCGGAAAACGTTCAATTCTAGATTGTAAGGTCCCATTGTGTGTAGTCCTAAAAAGATTTATTTTTTGGCAATCGTTCACCGCTGTAGTTACTAAATACCCGGCCCTAGTTAAGTACCGTACCTGAAAGGCCTCTTCGACGGTCTTCTTTGCTGCTCCTCTCTGCTCCTCTAATAGGCTAAAGCTGGCCTCTAACTGCCTGGAAACCTTCCGACAGTCGTCCAAACGGGACTTGGCCTCTCTCCCCAACTGGGGAATCTCTGTGCGGTAGCGGTTGCTAAGAGCATGGGCGGAATCACATATGTGTTCGGGGCCAAAATGGGCCCGGTTAAGGCACTGGTTGCAACAGGCTTCCTGCAAATAAACATATATGAAAAATAAGGAAGAAGCCGCGTTTTGTTTGTTTCTCGTCTATCTCTCATACCCATCTATCTGGTCTTAATATTGCTCCTGTCAGTACTGTTCGAGCCGTGATGTACTAGCCGAATTGGATTGAAAACTTGTTCCCCAACGACGCTCTGACTTTCGTAGTTCTCTACCTAAACTGATCCCCGGTGACCCCGTAGTCGCCAACGACGATGGAAGAAACATGGGTACAGAGATGGGCGAATCCGGTTATGAAAGGATTCAAAACCGAATCCAGGGCTAGGCATGAATCCGATTCCAAATCCACCATTTCTTGCTTAGGATTCGAATCCAAATTCCAATCAAATCAAATCATGTACATAGGTTTACAGTTTAAAAATCAGAGGTGACAAAAAAGCACTGATGCCTAAGGCAAATGAGACGATTAAACAGTATTTCTAGGTTTTCATGTGTGCTTATTATAGTACGGGTTTCCTCTCGGCAACCAGGAATGAATCTGGGGCTAGTTAAGCACAATAACTTAAGCACAGTGTGTAAAAATTGGGAAGATATTAGAAACTGGAGCGGATTCGTAAGATTCAGGGTTTGGAATCCGAGTCCGAATCCAGCCTGACAAGTAGAAGATTAGAATCCAGCCAAAAGGACGAATCCTGATTCCAGTCCGAATCCGGATTCGGATTCGCCCATCTCTGCACGGGTAGATAAAAACGAAAAGGTATCAGCATCAGCCTTGATGGTCTCCGATTCTGTGCCTTAAACCAGGAAGTGCAATGAGCCTTTGGGGGCTAGCCATCCTAGTGCTTTGATGATGATGATGCAATTTTATTTACGCACTTACAGAAGAGGAAAATAGTGCAGTACAGACTGAGTACAGACAAAGAAAAGGAAAAAATATACTGAGCTTTCAATAATGTCGTAAATGCACAAGATCAAAAAATAAACATTACAAAAAATAAACATTAAACTTTCACACACCCTTTATTTCACCTTCTAGAGATTACTCTATGTAAAACTTGCTCGCCAATGAAGCTCTGATTTTCGTAGTTCTCTATCTAAACTGATCCTCGTTGCCCCCGGAGTCACCAAGGACGATAGAAGGAACATGGAGAGAAGAAACGGTGAAGGTATCAGCATCAGCTTTGACAGGCCAGGCAGTGCTGATCCCCGATTCTCTTCCCTCAGCCAGGAGATGCAATTCAATTCAATTCAATTTAGTGTATTCATTAAAAACCTTGAAACGACGGTAAGTCGACAAGTTGATTTTACGTCAACAATGTATACAGTAAAGTTATAATATTATATATTATATAGAGCTAAGTTTTCATGTGTGGTACGGGTTTCCTCTCGGCAACCAGGAATGAATCTGGGGCTAGTTAAGCACAATAACTTAAGCACAGTGTGTAAAAATTGGGAAGATATTAGAAACTGGAGCGGATTCGTAAGATTCAGGGTTTGGAATCCGAGTCCGAATCCAGCCTGACAAGTAGAAGATTAGAATCCAGCCAAAAGGACGAATCCTGATTCCAGTCCGAATCCGGATTCGGATTCGCCCATCTCTGCACGGGTAGATAAAAACGAAAAGGTATCAGCATCAGCCTTGATGGTCTCCGATTCTGTGCCTTAAACCAGGAAGTGCAATGAGCCTTTGGGGGCTAGCCATCCTAGTGCTTTGATGATGATGATGCAATTTTATTTACGCACTTACAG
The DNA here is from genome assembly GCA_030848855.1 of Branchinecta sandiegonensis. Taxonomy (NCBI): domain Eukaryota; kingdom Metazoa; phylum Arthropoda; class Branchiopoda; order Anostraca; family Branchinectidae; genus Branchinecta; species Branchinecta sandiegonensis. Next base: position 23,912,178 of record JAUPMV010000001.1, on the reverse strand, counting down.
AAGAGGAAAATAGTGCAGTACAGACTGAGTACAGACAAAGAAAAGGAAAAAATATACTGAGCTTTCAATAATGTAGTAAATGCACAAGATCAAAAAATAAACATTACAAAAAATAAACATTAAACTTTCACACACCCTTTATTTCACCTTCTAGAGATTACTCTATGTAAAACTTGCTCGCCAATGAAGCTCTGATTTTCGTAGTTCTCTATCTAAACTGATCCTCGTTGCCCCCGGAGTCACCAAGGACGATAGAAGGAACATGGAGAGAAGAAACGGTGAAGGTATCAGCATCAGCTTTGACAGGCCAGGCAGTGCTGATCCCCGATTCTCTTCCCTCAGCCAGGAGATGCAATTCAATTCAATTCAATTTAGTGTATTCATTAAAAACCTTGAAACGACGGTAAGTCGACAAGTTGATTTTACGTCAACAATGTATACAGTAAAGTTATAATATTATATATTATATAGAGCTAAATCACATATCACACTTTGGCCCAGGCTATAGCCCATAACTGGTCATTTGTCTGTCAGGTCACGTAACTTGTAAACAAAATTACAATGCAATCAACTTAATTTTAGTGTCAAAATTCATTATATTTACAATTAACAACAATTACGCTAAATAACCAAAATATAAATGACCTTAAAAATCTAAGGGAAAATTAGGAATCAACTTTAAAATCCATTGGTGCGAAGGGTCTTTCAGGGCAATCCATCCTGGTGCTTTCTCACACCCTTCCCGGTAGCCATTTAAGCTGGTTCTACTTTGGCTTGTCTAACAGGGTCTTGCCACTAGAGCTGAAGACTAATTACAAAATGTGTCATAAGTCAGCTAAGCTACACAGTTTCCTATGATATGTGGTGAAAACAACCGTTAGTGCCTAAGTAAGCAAGTGTGAATGTTCACGTATCCACTTCAGCCAGTGTGAAAGCATCTTAAGCCCTATCGTTCAAAGGGTTGTCCTAGGGAAGATAGATAATAGCCTATCTTTATCTTTATCTACCATATGTTGATTGCAGCACATATTTACCAAATATAGAAAAGCAACTTCATTCTATACTTGCAAGTAAATTAAAAAATCAACGATAAATTAAAAAAAAAAATTAGAGTAAATTGTCATTTGTTTGATGTCGTTATGTTGGTTATAAATTTTGGTTGGGGTCCAAATAAGTTGCCGGCCATCGATTAATATTTATTTATCAAATTAGTTATATGTCAAATAGGTTTGTTCTATATTGTACCGGGTTTTTGTCAATCGACCTTCTGTCCCCGGCTTGACCCTCTACTTATTATCATACAGGTATGCTTATTTGAACACTTTTTTGACTGTTCCACTACCTTGGCTTTCTTACTTGCATATAATAAAGTAAAATGAAAAAGAAAAATAACAAACTTAATCAGCTAACAGCCAACTATTTCAGGGTTATCCTGGCACAAACTTGAATTAGAAATTCAATTAACTTCCTTTGATTTCGAATTTATTAGAATGGTCGATCTTCCTCTTTAGAAGGCATCTGCCGGTTCGGACCGCCATCTTCTCCGTTGAAGGTACTTTTTACGGCACTTTCTGCCGTGAATTAGCAAAATATTCAAACAGCGACAAAAGCGTGAGTGATTGTTATTTGTTACTAGTATTTACAGGAAAAAATGCCTGGTTTGGGTTTTAGTCTTTTCTTCGGCGATCGTTCACTGTTAGCAGACGTTCACATAAGCATACCTCTACTGTACAGAAGTGTAACTAAAACCTTGAACCAACCTATCCGGCCGGTGTGTTCACCGACTATCCGGCAATAAATTTTTTATATTCTTTCCTATTCTTATGTTGATTACTGAAGTTTAGCGCTTTAATTTGTTGCAATTCTTGTTCTTTTGTAATTATTGAATATTTGACTATGTAAAAGCGCAATTGTATATAGTTATGTTTGACGAGAGAACAAATTCGGTTTTTTGTTAATACCGCAAGGAATATTTTTCGAACAATAAAGAGTGATTGATTGAATAAAATTCAGTATCTTTCTTTCACAACTCTTTCACAGTCTAGCCGATTCTTGTTTTTTTTTTCGTCAAAACGAACAAACAGTCAGGAAATCGACATAGGTAATAAATATACACAGCTAGATGTCTTGAGTTGTAAAGGCGAACGAACCCGGCAAAAAAAGTGTTCACGCATGGGATATGTGTGATATGGGATATGTGAAGCTGTTTGCAACTTTGGTACAGGTTCAGCAACGGACCTTTGCAACCTTTGTCTGCGTGGGGATAAATCCGGAGTAAGTATATCTCGGAGCTTGGGATTTTGCAAGATCCTACTTCTCAACTTGAGACAAAGTTTTTTTTTTTCAAGTTAAAAATCCTGGACGAGGGATATGTACGCATGGTGTGGTTCAATGATGCTTCAAGGTATTCTGAAACCCACTAACTCAAATCTTATGGCTGAACCTTTCAGAACAGTTGCACAAAAAATCGGTAGTCACTCCTAGCCCCCTCCTCACCCCCCCCCCCCCCCCTCACCGTAAAAATGATCATAAAACTACCAACCTGACAAGGAAGGCAAAAGCGGTCAACAGGTTTTTCTGGGTGCCGAGGGCACGGAAAATACTTCGGTGGAGGCGAAACCTGACCGCTGGCTTGTAGTTCTTCTAACGTCATGATGCGGTGGTTCTCCAGGACCCTCATGTACTGCAAAATACAGGTTTGATATGGTTGCATGAAATAAGTAACTGTCAGATGGAGTGTTATACGAAGGACTTCCTATCCAATACGTTGAATACGTTGATTACGAAACAAGCCGAGAACAACTCGGATTACAACTCCTATCAGAACGGTGCCATGACTTAGCCATGAAATTCGGAAGGAAGTGCTTGTCAACAGAAAAGCACAGGGGTATCCTGCCTGACTACGCAGTAAAGAATTGTGAGCAAGCATGCACCAGAATAAATTAACGCTACAAAACCCGCAAAGTCACTCTTCTGATAGATTCCTTAAGTCATTTGTGCCATATTTTGTGAAGTTTTCAACAAGTGAAGACACATTTAATATTTTGAAAATTAATCTAGTATCAGTCTAGTCATCTATTAATCTAGTACTACATATTGCAGATGTACAATTTAAACACAACCAAATTATATAAATGCAAATAGAACAAAACAAATTCAGTTTTAGTCGTGAGAATTAAAAAGTGTCATAAAAGATGGAACGAAGCTTTTCCTGTATCTTTCGTGAGTGCAAATTACTGGTGTTGATTTGGGGACTTTTTGGGATTTTTCCCGGGGTCTACTTCTGGGAGGATCGTGAATAAGTGGGAAGAGATCAACGGAACCTTGGGTCAGAAAACGCTCGTGTTCCGTGACCATACCACAGTGTTTGTCTCCTTTCCTCAAGCGTAGTAAGCCCGAACTTTTTGAGAAGATACAAATAGGTGAGCTTTCCTTCCCGCCCAATGATGCGCAAAGCCCTTTTTTGTATACATTCTATCCGGTCTGAAAGATCTTTAGTAAGGCCAAAATTGCGATACCGGACAAGCATACTCGAGAACTGGGCGTATAAACGAAGTATAAAAGTGGAGCAAATCTGAAGGGGGGGATGAAAATTTAACCATGTGTTTTAGGAGGGATAGCGGGAGGAAAGATTGTTTAGTCATAGTTTCGACACGGGAGTCCCATTTAAGGTCGTTAAAGAGGGTAACACCCAACAGCTTTACCACCGAAAGAGTTACTTCTGGGGGAATGGGTTGGGAGAACTCATGGTGGGACTCATAGGATGGCTGGGCTGTTGGACCTAGAACCAAGGCTACCAAACCATTTCCGACCCCCGGGTCAATCCTTGTAGATTCAATGCATTGTGAATGCACAATCCTTGTTCATTCGTCACTTGCCTTTTCATTTGCTAATTAGCTAATTTCATGAATTCCTCATTTCTGCTCCTTACCGTTTGAGAGGAACAACCTTACCTGTAGTTAATGCTTGATCTTGTTACGTTGCTATGCAAGTGTTTCAAGGTTCTCCGGAAGGCGCGCGTCCAGCAGGTTTGAGGGGGGGGGGGTCTGCTGGACAAAGGGACATTCTTGCTCCCGGATCGAGGAGGTTTTTGGGGGCGCGCGAAACAACTGGATAGGCAACAGGGATTTTCAAGGGGACTTCTTTCTATGCCGTCAGATCAGATCAAAAGATAAGTTTATATTTGTATGTACCAGTCAGTAATGATTTAGAGCAAATTAAATTGAATATAGCTAGTTGTTCGCCTTATCCCGTTCTATGCCACACATTAGGGATTTAGTATCATCCTGCAACCAAAGTTCCGCTAATCCGTCCTACGCTACCATATTAGGTATCTGACCTCGGCTTATCCAGTAAACCCGGATAGCCCCCCGTTAACAATCTATCCAACAGCTTGAAGTGTATACAGGGCGTCGCTATGGGGGGTGGGGTGGGTGGGGGTAACCCTCCCCCCTCAAACAAAGAAAAAAGCTAAAGTGGGTGCAGAGCGCCCAACCACAAAAAATTGAGCTAAACTGGGCGCTTGCCCAGGAAAGCTAAATGGAGGGCTGGCAGGTTCAGGGTTCCCAAGAAACTGGGTTAACATCCATCTTGGACATGAGCGGTTTTGTGCTCTCAAGCGTTTGTGACTTAAGGAATTGCATTCTCAGTCGCATGTTTTGACCTTGCCAGATTGACGTTAAGAGGCGGGCTAGTTCTAGTCGTTCGGATACGAAGAGATTTTTTAATCCTATTTTGTCAAATGAGAGGTATGATTGTCAGATTTGATCTTCCAAGATCGACAAAAGACAAAAATTTCACCCTGCAGAACACAGTTTTAACCCAAATTTTAATACGATGTTTTATGTACTAGTATTTCTCGATTCAAGTAAAAATCAGGCTGATTTTTCGAGGCTTTTCAAGAATTTGTTAATCTCGTGCAAAGATTCTTTGTATTTCAACAGAAAAGGATTTGATGTCAGGAATTTTCCTCCAGTGCGACGTTAAAAATAAATCGGCTTCATGAGCAATGAGAGAAGATGTAATGACGGGCCTGATTATTGCAACACGTCATTTGATTTCTATGTGGTTTATAACTGTAAATTCAGAACAAGTCTGCTCTGTTTCAATTTTTTTCTGGACGATCAGTCCTTCTTTTTCGGAAAGGGCCAATTGAAGCAAATTATCAACTTCCAGCTAAATGTCTCACATTTTTATGGCACTTGCAGCCTCTGGCTCAAGTGCCATATATCGATCACAATTCCGTCTGTCGGTCTGTCGGTCGGTCCGAGTTTTTTGTCCCACATATCCGAGTTAGGGTAATTCCAGATGTGCTAGGACAATGAAACTTGGCAGGCTTATCAGGGACCCGACCAAACTAACCTGGAAATAATCAGTTTCCCGATCCGACCATATGGGGGGGGGGGGTGCGGGGCGCTGGAAACTTGCAAATTTAGGGCATTTTGTCACTTTTTTCTGAGTTAGGGTACTTCTAGATGGGCTAGGACAATGAAACTTGGCACGAATATCAGGGACCCGACCAAACGAACCTGGAAATAATCAGTTCCCCGATCCGACCATATGCGGGGGAGTGGGGGCGCTCGAAACTTGAAAATTTAGGGCATTTTGTCACACTTTTTCGAGTTAGGGTACTTCCAGATGAGCTAGGACAATGAAACTTGGCAGGAATATCAGGGACCTGACCAAAGTAACCTGGAAATAATAAGTTTCCCGATCCGACCATATGCGGGGGAGTTGGGGCGCTGGAAACTTGAAAATTTAGGGCATTTTGTCACACTTTTTCGAGTGAGGGTACTTCCAGATGAGCTAGGACAATGAAACTTGGCAGGAATATCAGGGACCCGACCAAACTAACCTGGAAATAATCAGTTTCCCGATCCGACCATGTGCGGGGAAGTGGGGGCGCTGGAAACTTGAAAATTTAGGGCATTTTGTCACACTTTTTCGAGTTAGGGTACTTCCAGTTGTGCTAGGACCATGAAACTTGGCAGGCATATCAGAGACCCGACCAAACAAAATTAGGAATAACCATTTTTCTGATCCGACCATTTTGGGGGGGGGGGGGGGGTGGAGGGCAGGGGAATCCGGGAAACTGAGAAGTGTGTAACTTTCGAACGGATGATCGGATTGTAATGAAACTTCATAACTGAAGAGAATATATATCTGTAATGTCCCGTTTAAAGTCTTGACCGGATTCGGTAGCCAGGGGGGGGGTCGCCGTCACTACCCCCACCCGTCGATTCACCCACCCGTCAATACACCCAATCTAAAAATCCGTCGATTCACCCAACCGTCGATTCACCCAAACGTCGATTCGCCCAACGTCGATTCGCCCAACCGCTGATTCACCCAACCGCTGATTCGCCCACCCGCTGATTCACCCACCCGTCGATTCGCCCACCCGTCGATTCGCCCAATGTCGATTCACCCAAAGTCCTGTTGCTTGAGCGTCGATTCGCCCAATTCTATCATCCGTCGATTCGCCCACCCGTCATAAGACCCAAAACATCCGTCACAACCCCCACTTTTTCCGACGGTTTGTCTACCCGTCACAAGACCCAAGAAATCCGTCTATTCGCCCAAAAAATCCGTCACAACCCCCACTTTTTCCGAAAGTTCGTCTACCCGTCACAAGACCCAAAATATCCGTCGATTCGCCCAATTTTCAAAACCGACCTTTGATCCAGCGCGGCTCTTTTCATTGAACGCGATGGAACAAAGCGACTGAGTCACAGGGGAGTAATTAAGAAGGATACAATACCGTCCGATGTAAATAAGGGTGAAAACTAGTCAATACAGCTTGAGCCAGAATGATGAGAAGCACGATATAAGACCTCGGTGCTGATAATGAAAGAGGAAATGGAGGATGAATGCAAGAGTAAAATATCAATGAGCTACCATGTTTTTAAGTACAACATGTACCGAAAGCGGTAGGCTACATGTTGCGATTATTTGGTCGGTTAAAGGAAATTATAACGCAACACGATCATTCGATTCTCAATAGATTAAAATTTGACTGGTACTCCTTTGGTCGGCAGACTCGACCCAAAGTCGGCTAGAAGTTGGGCGGCCGGAATACCAAAGGTTCCGACGGAAACCCAGAGGAGAATATTTATGAAACTATTACAGCTGGAATACTGAAGCTCCAAGGGATATTCTGATCCATTTATGCTTCCTTCTATATGACCCTTGTCGGATGAATCGGAAATTGTACTAATTAGTCGGTAGCTTTACAAGCTTCTGCAGAACAGCTGGCCGACGACAATTATAAGTCAACTTTTTCACTTAAGTTATTACCGGATTTCTTTTGTTGTTCCGGGCTGAACCTGATTTTAGCTGAATCGGTGCAGCAGGAAAAATGGGCTGACGCTCGTAATGACCATGATCACAACGCCCACGACTCAAAATGCCCACGACTCAAAATGCCCAATATTCAAAATGTCCACGATTCAAAATGCCTACGACCCAGCCCACGGTTCAGAATGCCCACGATTGTACAGTTTGAAGTGTTCAGGCCGTAGTAGATTGGACCTAGTGATGAATGTGAAACGAAAGGCGCGGACCGAGTATCAGGATGGCGATAATCGTGCATTGAAACTGTTGAGTTACAATGTAACTTCGAATTCTGAAAATAGAAATGAAACACCAACAGTGAGCTCAAAACTGTTATTTTTAACGATTCTTACCTTCAGGGTGCAAGGTTTAGATCGCCATTTCTTCGTACTTTCGCGCAAATCATTCTAGTTTGATGAGTTATAAAATAATCCTTTCATAATTTTCCGTAGTAATCCTGTCCCTTTTAATCTCGCTGTCCGTTGTCCCAGATCATTTTGACCTCCCCTACCGACAGTTAGTCGTCGGTACTTTGAACCAGGACGATTTTAGCCTTCCCTGAGAGCATTTTCAACTGTCGGAATGACATTTTTGACAATTTTGATTTCACCCTGAATTACGGCATTTTGAGTCGTGGGCATTGTGAGGTGGGCAAAAAGATCGTGCTGATTTTGGGAACCACCCGAAAAACGTCTATAATATCCCCATTTTTGTTTGTTTAGGGTTTTCATGCCCCTATCTCGGCACTCTGATCGGTTCTGGTCAAACTTTTACAAGACATTACTTAACGTTTTTCAACGGCACGAAAATATGTGTGTTAATTCTCCAGCCTGATTCTTGGCCTTAGAACAAAGCTTTTATCAAGTAAGGGAAAACTGGAATATCCAGTATCCAGTTTCACAGAAGTGCGAAAAGTATCACTAGTAGATCGCCAGATTGCGTGTGGAATTGATGAAAAACTCATTTGCGGGAGTGGGGAAGACATTTCCGGAAAATGCTTGGCTCTAATGAGACTTGTCGTAAGAGCTGATGAGCTAATTGACCCGTTTCTAGGTCCGAACCGTAACTGCCTGTGGTTAGGATGTTGAAAGGGCATGTTGTGGCCATACCCCCTCCCCCCCCCTCCAGCTTCCCCTCATGTAAGGCGGATGGTCTTACTAGCATCAAAAATTACATATCTGTGACGTAATTTAGTTCAATAACAAATAACACTTCGCTACACTTGTGATATTTTCTGTTATGATTTCGCAATTGTTGGGTACATACTGAATATTATAACTCTTGGGAATCAAGAGAATGTATTGTTTGGTAATTTTTTTGCACTTGGCTGTGATTTTGTGCACTTTAAGGGCGCTAGAAATTCTTCTGTAATCAAAACCCTTGACAAAAAAATTATCATGGGCCCTTTAGGATCATGAATATATATTGTTGGTCAAAAGTATTTTTTTTTACTTCTCGGTTAAGATGCGCACTTTAAGGGTGCAGAAATTCATTTCTAAGCAGAACCATTTTGGCAAAAATGATCATGTGCTCATGGGGATCATGAAAATGTATGTTTTGCTGAAAAGTATTTTGTGTACTTTGCGGTTAAGATGAGTACTTTAAGGGATGGTCGGACCTGGGAAGTGACAATTTCTAAGCCAATCTTGTCAAGTCTCTAATGTTCCAGCCATGTTTTGTCGTCCTAGCACATCTGAAAGTAGCCTACATTAAATTGCGGCCACCGGAATTCTGGATCCCCCTTCAACTCCCCCAGAGTGACCAAATCCGGTCCGGTTCTGTCACTGATGTATCTAGGCCTTACGCTTGTTCTTCCCACCAAGTGTTATCCCAATCGCTATATTCGAAGCGTGTCACAAAATTTCCGCCCCCCCCCCGGCTCCCCCACATTGATCGGATCCTGTCCGAACTTGAAATGGGACATCTGAGACATGAGTTCTTTCCGAATATGAAGCTTCACTGAGATCCGATCACCCGTTCAAAAGTTAGGCATACCTGAAGATTCTGGATTCCCCCTCCCTCCACTCACCCCACGGTGGTCAAATCGGAGAAACGGCTGTTCTTAGAGGACCTGTCTTACCTATAATACTAACGCAACCTACTTCCATAATCACTCCATATATTTCTAAGCCCGGAGACCCCAACATTGTACGGTACATTCTAGCCCCTCTAATAAAACCATGCTGATTTTCTCACTTGCTGTGTCTTGCTGCCTTCGATGTTGATCACGCTGTCGACGGTTGTCTGCGACAAGTCTTCGCTACAAGTCAACGGGTCTCGGAAAAGACTTAAAACAGCAAAAGCCGTGGGTTATTTGTTGGAAGCACAGCCTAGTTTTAAAGTATTAAAATATTTTAAAATACTTTAAGTTGAAGAGTAAATAGTGCGAGGGGTCCTTTAAGTTAAAATTGTGGAGTCGCTAACTGCTTGCCAAGTTTCATCGTCCCAGCACATGTGTAAGCATCTTCAGTCGGTATCACGGTAATTCTGGAACCCTCCCTCCAACTCCCCCCACAGTGCTCGGATCCAGTCCGGTCTTTTAACTATGTATCTACGGCTTGTGCTTGTTCTTCCCACCAAGTTTCATCCCGATCCGTCCACTCTGAAGATGTCACGCGATTTCCGGTCCCCCCTCAAACTCCCCCCCCAAAGTCATCCGATCTATCACAGACTTGAACTGTGACATCTGAGACACGAGGTCTCTCCAAGTATAAAAGCTTCATTAAAATCCGATTCCCCGTTCAAAATTTGTAAATACGTCAATATTCCGGATTTCCCCTCCCTCCACTCCCCCCACGGAGGTCGGATCTTCCGACCACCGGGTCGGATTTCCAGGTTAGTTTGGTCGGGTCTTTAATATGCCTGCCAAGTTTCATCGTCCTAGCACATGTGTAAGCACCTTAAGTCAGGATCACCGGAATTCCGGAACCCGCCCTCCAACACCCCCACAGTGCTCGGATCCGGTTCGATCTCGTCAACTATGTATCTAGGGCTTGTGCTTGTACTTCCCACCAAGTTCATCCCGATCCGTCCACTATGAACATGTCACACGATTTCCGGTTCCACCCTCCAACTCCCTCCCCCCCCCCCCAAAGTCACCGGATCCATTCCGGACTTGAAGGGAGACATCTGAGACAAGAGGTCTTTCCAAATATCAAGTTCCATTAAGATCCGATCACCTGTTCGAAAGTTATGCATGCTGCTAAATTCCGGATTCCGCGGTCTCCCCTCCTCCCCTCCCCCCATGGTCGGATCGGGCAGATGACTATTCTCAAGTTGGTTTGGTCGGGTCCCTGATATACCTGCCAAGTTTCATCGTCCTAGCACGGCTGGAGGTACCCTAACTTGAGGACAGTGGCATGACAGACAGACCGAAAAGTGATCGGTATATGGCACTTGAGCCAAAAACGGTAGCTCTTTTTTCTGATGTTTTACTCTTGCATTCATCCTCTTTTTGATGCTTCTGATCAATCTGCCCCAAGCTATATTTACTAGTTTTCACCCTTATTTACATGGGACGGTATCGTAACCTTCTTAATTACTCCCCTGCGACTCAGTCGCTTTCTGATACCGCGTTCAATGATAAAGGCCGCGCCAGGTCAGAGGTTGATTTTGAAAATTGGGCGAATCGACGGATATTTTGGGTCTTGTGACGGGTAAACGAACTTTCGGAAAAAGTGGGGTTTGTGACGGTTTTTTTGGGTGAATCGACGGATTTTTTGGGTCTTGTGACGGGTAGGTTAACTGTCGGAAAAATTGGGGGTTGTGACGGATTTTTTGGGTCTTATGACGGGTGGGCGAATCGACGGGTGGGCGAATCGACGGATTTTAGAAGTGGGTGAATCGACGCTTCACGAAACCGAGGTTGGGCGAATCGACGGTATGCGAATCGACGGGTGGGTGAATCGACGGGTGGGTGAATCGACGGGTGGGTGAATCGACGGGTGGGTGAATCGACGGGTGGGTGAATCGACGGGTGGGTGAATCGACGGGTGGGTGAATCAGCGGGTGGGCGAATCGACGGATATTTTGGGTCTTGTGACAGTTAGGCGAACTGTCGGAAAAAGTGGGGGATGTGACGTATTTTTTGGGTCTAATGACGGTTGGGCGAATCGACGGGTGGGCGAATAGACGGGTCCCCCCAGGGGGGAGTTGGGGGGGGGGCGGAAATTTCAAGAAACGGTTAGAATGGAGGGATCGGAGTGAAACTTGCTGGGAAGAACAAGCATCTGCTCTAGATAAGTCCTTTAGACCATTGTACTGGATCCGGACACTTATGGGGAGGGGGGGGGGGGGTCCCGGAATTCCGGTGATGGTGGTTTTTTGGATTTTCACGGTGAAACTTGGCAGGCATATCAGGGACCCAATCAAACTGACTTCAAAATAAAAATATTGTCGATCAGATATTGGTGGGGGAGTGGAGGGAGGGGAATCCGCAGGGGAATCCGGGAAATTGAGAAGTGTGTAACTTTCGAACGGATAATCGGATTGTAATGAAACTTCATAACTGAACAGAATATATATCTGTAATGTCCCGTTTAAAGTCTTGACCGGATTCGGTAGCCAGGGGGGAGTTGGGGGGGGGGGGAGACCGGAAATTTCAAGAAACGGTTAGAATGGAGGGATCGGAGTGAAACTTGCTGGGAAGAACAAGCATCTGCTCTAGATAAGTCCTTTAGACCATTGTACTTGATCCGGACACTTATGGGGGGGGGGGGGTCCCGGAATTCCGGTGATGGTGGTTTTGGGGATTTTCACGATGAAACTTGGCAGGCATATCAGGGACCCAATCAAACTGACTTCAAAATAAAAATTTTGTCGATCAGATAATGGTGGGGGGTGTGGAGGGAGGGGAATCCGAAATTTTCAGTCATGCGTAATTTTGGAATGGGTGATCGGATTCGAGTGAAATTTAAGAATTCAACAGAGGACATTTCTCCGATGATTTTTTTCGTATCCGGACCGGATCCGGCAACTATTGGGGGGGGAGGGGCGGAAAATACGTGCCCCGTTTAGAATGGAGGGATCGGGATGGAACTTTGTGGGAAGAACAAACAGATGCTCTAGGTAAGTCATTTGCTGAATCGGATTGGCTACGTGCACCGCGGGGGAGCTGGGTGGGGTGGGGGGGGGGGTGGACCGGAAATCTCGAGAAACGGTTAGAATGATGGTATCGGAGTGAAACTTGCTGGGAAGAACAAACATCTGGTCCATGTAAATCTTTTACATAATTTGACCGGATCCGGACACTTGAGGGGGGGGGGAGGAGGGGTATCCCGGAATTCCGTTTTTGGGGGGATTTTCACGACGAAACTTGGAAGGCATGTCAGGGACCCGGTCAAACTGACTTGGAATAAAAAAAAATCCTCGATATGATAATCTTGGGGGGGGGGAGTTGAGGGAGGGGAATTCGGAATATTGAGTCATGCGTAACTTTGGAACGGGTGATCGGATTCGAGTGAAATTTAATAATTAAACAGAGGACATTTTTCTCTTGTGACCTTTTTCATTTCCGGACCCAATCCGGCAATTATCGGGGGGAGGGCGGAAAATACTTGACCCGCTTAGACTGGTGTGATCTGGATCGAACTTCGTGGGAATGACAAACAGATGCTCTGGATTAATCATTTACAGAACCGGATTGGCTCCGGTTATTGTGGGTGGAGTTGGAGGAGGGGGAGGGGGGTCTGGGATTCCGGTGATCGCGCGTTAAGGTACTTCCAGATGTGCTAGGACGATGAAACTTCGCTGGAATATTGGAGACTCAAGAACATTTGCTTAGAAATTGCTACTTCCCAAATCCGATTATTCCTTAAAGTACCAATCTTGACCGCAAAGTAAAAAAAATACTTTTAAGCAATATATGCATTTTCGTGATGCCCATCAGCCCATTAGCAGTTTTGCCTAAAGGGTTTTGCTTACAAATGAAGTTCCAGCTCCCTTATAGCGCGCATCTCAACCGCAAAGTCGAAACTTACTTTTGATCAATCAAATCATCTTGACACATGCAAGTGCCATATGAGCTTACAGCTCTTGTTTTTGGATTTGTCGTGAACTAAGACAGATGGGCAGATTCGTGCTAAGTGGCCCTTACTTTCATTTGGGATCCGAAAAGAAATTCTGATCATATTTCTACTAACTTTTTACTAACTTTTATTGCTGTCTGAGAATCTTGTTTTGTTGTTGTTGTTGTATTTATTCACTTTACTGGTGTGATCTGGATCGAACTTCGTGGGAATGACAAACAGATGCTCTGGATTAATCATTTACAGAACCGGATTGGCTCCGGTTATTGTGGGTGGAGTTGGAGGAGGGGGAGGGGGGTCTGGGATTCCGGTGATCGCGCGTTAAGGTACTTCCAGATGTGCTAGGACGATGAAACTTCGCTGGAATATTGGAGACTCAAGAACATTTGCTTAGAAATTGCTACTTCCCAAATCCGATTATTCCTTAAAGTACCAATCTTGACCGCAAAGTAAAAAAAATACTTTTAAGCAATATATGCATTTTCGTGATGCCCATCAGCCCATTAGCAGTTTTGCCTAAAGGGTTTTGCTTACAAATGAAGTTCCAGCTCCCTTATAGCGCGCATCTCAACCGCAAAGTCGAAACTTACTTTTGATCAATCAAATCATCTTGACACATGCAAGTGCCATATGAGCTTACAGCTCTTGTTTTTGGATTTGTCGTGAACTAAGACAGATGGGCAGATTCGTGCTAAGTGGCCCTTACTTTCATTTGGGATCCGAAAAGAAATTCTGATCATATTTCTACTAACTTTTTACTAACTTTTATTGCTGTCTGAGAATCTTGTTTTGTTGTTGTTGTTGTATTTATTCACTTTACGTTTGACGTCATCATTGTTGTTGCTGTTATTCACTCTACGTTTGACGTCATTTTATCTTGATACAGTTATTTTTGTTGACAAAAAACCGAAAATTTAGTCCGTGAATGGTTTGGAAATAAACTGAATTGAATTGAATATCAGATTCTACAAAATTGCCTGCGACGCATTTCGTAGTAGGCTGTATTTACTGAAAGGTCGCGTGATTTCATTCACTTCGGGGCTTGGACCACATTAAAAGCTAGACTTTTTTATTATTATTATTATTTATCTGAATCCTTCAAAACTGAAGAGTAATGTATAAAAAGGAACAACAACATGTCAGTCAGACTCACGCACACTTACATACTAATAAACAGCTGACCGTTAAAGACAAATTAGCCTACTAAATATACAACGAAGTACATGAAAAAAACAAAGCTCAAAATAAACCAACTAATCAGGACGCTTTTTTGTGAAAAAGGAAAAAGGTTGTGATGAAGAAGAATGTTGTCAGCCTTTTTATGAAAGTTCTGGATTTTACCATTTAAAGTTTCCAAAGGATTCTTTACTTTAAAATTCGAAGTTAAGAAAGAGTTACTCGCAGAAATCGGGAAGCCAGGAAGGAATTTAGAGAATTTATAATAAGTAACTTTTAACGCAGAAAGTTAAAAGGGCGGAAAGAAGAAAAGAAAGCAGACGGAAAAAGAATGTGAGGAAGTGCAACAGCCGTATAAATAGAACCAATAACATCTCTGCGATACATCCCTCGTAAACGAATAACAGCACCAAATGCTCTTCTTATTTTATCTTGCACATGCTGAATAAGGATAAGTTTCCAATCCCTGGTATTAGATGAGTAAGGGATTTCAAGATACATAATTTGTTAGGGGGAAGTCGTGTTTTGCCGGAAAAAGTCATAGCTTACTTTAAAATTTCGTCTGCGGCGCTCAGTTTCGTTCTGTCTGATATCCAGCCATCAGAAACTGCTGCGGGTCGGACTATTGCGGAAGCGAATTCCTCTTATTACGAATGACATTCACTTTAACCTTACAAATACTAGCCTTAATGTTTCTTTAAATTCGTACAGTTTCCCGCATGGGGTGCTCTTGGCTATTGTTTAAAACTGGTAATAAGCTTGAGAAGGACATCTGTCATTCGTGTATTTTGAGGTAGTCACCTCCCACGCCCGAGCACTTCAAACCGCCCCTGAGCTTGGAGATACGACTTGGCTTCTTCAGTCTTCAACGCTTGCAGGTATCACAACTTTTATTATTCCGTATGCGACGAAAAGCACCCCCCCCCCCCCTCAAGTTCTGGCTAGCGACGCCCCTGAGCGTATAGCAGGTAAGATTTTCAACTATTCTCTGTACTATTATTCCCAATTTCTTCGTGAAATAAGAAGGCGAAAGCCTTTTTACGATACAATATATTTATCTTTTTGCAACTATTGCAAAAGTTACAGGATACAACATATCTTTTTTTTGCAGGGATTGGCGAAAGTTATATTTCTCACCTTGTGTGCAATAAAGCAATTATTGCACAGGAAGTTGGAGCAATCTTCACATCGCCCAACGGCCGGCTCCTTGGCTTTGCAACTTGCACACAAAATCGAAGTCCCATTGGCATCCGTGGGCGCAGCCTCTGAGGGACCAATCAGGATCAAGTCAAGAGTAAGGCCCTTAACTCCATTGGGGCCGAGCTGAAAACATATACATAAACTGAAAATCTTAGTCCCACTTCTAGTGTATTACAATTTTCTACTTCTGGATATGTTTTGCCAAACGTTCAGTATACCCAAGCATTCGTCCTCGTTATGACCAACGTCAGTTCGGGTAAGCCAAACGCTAACAAATTCCTGCTTTTGGATATGCTTTGGTAAACGTTCGGTACACCCATGCATTCGCCGTCATGACCAACATCGGTTCGGGTAAGTGAAACGCTACATCCTAATGAACTGAAAACAATTCGGACTTTGCCCAAATTTAATGATGAAAGTGAAAGAACAAAAATAAAACAAACCAAGAGGATTTGTAAACAACAGCTTGCCACGAGCGTTTTTCGGGGGGATTGAGTCAATGGCCATTTGTGTCCTCAGTTTTATGCCCACCCCACAGCATAATAATACTGTCTCCAATCAAGCTTTAAATGTGTATGCCCTAACTGAGGCTCGGACTTCAGTTCATCGGCTAAGCTAAGTATCCTAAAGCATAATCGCTACATTTCCTGACTGATTTAGTACTAATGCCCCCAAAATGACCCCCCATAATTCGTTTCTCACCACCACATTATTTGTCAGATTTTTCTAAAGTACTGTGACGGCGGGTGGCGAACAAATAAGAAATAGTTTTCTATTTTGCATATAACACCGCCTGGGGATCACGAACAAACTAAAAAAAAATAATTAAATTCAGCTATACAAACCTTCGTAACCTGCTCACACTTTGGGCATTTCAGGCTATCGCTAGATCTTTTCAGTTCTTTAATATCATCAATACTATTGGTAAGCTCAGGACTGACACTTCCATCAGCTAAATCCTCCAGACAAGCTTCACAGAATTCATGTAGGCAGCTTAAGATCCTAGGGATCCGCAGATTCTCACTATAAAAGAAAAAAAAATTATAGTAGGAGAGCCTAATAGGGCTTTTCTTCCTTGGCGTTTTTTTTCACGAGTACCTTCACATAATTGTAATGAGTTACGTAATCAGTAAATGCCTCCCACATGCTCTGCAAGGTTTCCGAGTATTAAGACAGCCTAATGAAGTTTGTGGAAAAACGATTAAGGCTCTTTTAGCGAAAAGATAGGAGAACAGCGAACAAAGAGTTTGTATAAAGTTTGTACAATATTTTGTGGCATTACTTTTCTTCTTTTTTTCCTTGAAGGGAACATGCATTCTTGGCGCCATCATCATTTTTCAGCTCGGCCGACCACCTCTAGTCACACAGCACATACGATTAATATGAGCTATTATGTGATCTTCAAACAAATAACTGGAGAATTTTCCAACAAAAAGGCTTTCACCACAAGCAATTTGCATTTTTTCGCCTGAGGGAGCACGTATTTCCGATACCACCGTCGTTTTTTTCAAATCCGCCAGCCACAGACAGAATAGTTGCGTTTTTGCAGATACCATGGTATCTGATACCACAATAACTGGATCTGCAGTTTGTCGTTTTTGCAGTTACCGTGGTATGTGATACTACGGTTGCTTTGCAAAAAGGACAATTGCTGAATTTGTGCTTTTAGAAGTCATCCGGAAAGAAAAACTGATATCCCCTCATACCAAAAGTGCCAACCTTCTTTCCCACCAATTTGACAAAGTCCCAGGCTCTTGTGTTGGTGATCATGAAAGTGAGATGACTTTTTCAGATACCACAATAACTGCAAAAACACCTATTGACAGTGGCATCAGATACCATGGTAACCGCAAAAACGAATTTAGACTGTGGTATCAGATACCATGGTATGTGCAAAAACGCAACTAATGTCACGCAGCATGTACAATTACGACGAGCTATTACATCATCTTTGAACAAATAAATTGAGAATTTTCTAGTCAAAACATTTCCAGGATCACTTTCCTCTCCCATCGTAGATTTGCTTTCCAGAAATTTGCTTCGCTTTCCAAAAGTAGTTGATCGCCCAAAATAGCAGCAAAACTACCTAGCAAAGCTTTCCAGACCGCCAGAACTATGCATGCATCTCACACAAGCATCTCTGTAACGTGACTGGTCGGATTCACCCGTGGCATCATGATATTCCGCTGGAAAGTAGAAAAATCGTTCCAGCCTTGATGGCAGAAGGCAGGATTTGTGACGTCATGCATAGTAACTATGGTAAGTAGGGCGGAAGACGCTCATAGTCACAGCTGCGAAGTTGGATGCGACTTCTATTCAAAGGGCAAGGTCAACTCATAATGATACATATTTTTTGCAAACTATTCGCTGATCAACTGCTCTGACACTGCAACCATACTTCTAAACCCGCTACTGAAGATACTTACCTGCAGATTCCACAAGCAGTTCCAGATTCAATATCATCTTCGAGGGCATTGAACTTTAAATCAGATTCGGAATATAACTCCAAGAGATCACCCAGATCATTGTCTGCTCCACAAAGATTCATCTCACTGGGACATGTAAATGACTAAAGCAAGAAAATTGGCAAACACTAAGCTAAAGTAGGTAGAATGGTGAGGTAGTTGATTTTGAGCACCTGAAAATAAAAAATCAATCAATGTCACTATTTCAAGTTCCAGTTGCTCAGAAAAGAAGGTAGAAGAAAACGTAGAACTAAAAATATTTGGTATTGTAGGTTACCGGTCTTCACAAGGTCCCCTCAGCATGTTTTTATCAATAATCGGCTGCTTAACCAGATCAATTAGGTATTTCTTTTATGTCTTTTATTCCCAGGCTAGGCCAGATGGAAAAACCGCATGGAAAAACCGCGTGGGTTGTAGAGCCACAGGAAGTTTATTACCCACGCATAACCAGGCGCTGACAAGAAGGCTAGTCACCATGAAAAAAGATGAAATCCGGGGAATCATCCAGGTTGTTACTGGAATTGGAAACCTTGCAAAGCATAACTCAAACACAAGAAAAATTGAGTCTCCAATATGCACCAAATGCAGAGTAGATGAAGAGACAAATACTCACTTTGTTCAAGATTGCCCAGCATGGACAAGGCAACGTCTGGAAGCTTTCCACTCTCCAAATGTTGATTTCCACAAAGTAGTGAGGAAAGCTAGATTAAAGGAACTGTCCAGGTACCTTCAGTTGACAGGGAGGCTAGGCAGGTTTTAAGGTAATAACGCGAGAAAAAGCGGTAGAATGAGTGATGTTTTTTTTTATAAATTGCTTTGATAGAGTGATGTTTTCATCAATTGTATTATAAGGGCGTATGTATTCTTTACATCAATTGTGAATTGGGGGAATGACACAATGGGCCATTTGTGGAATGAGTTTTGGCTGGAGTGTCTGGCCCAGGTCTGGCCTACCCCACAGAATAAATAATACAAAAAATAGGCCAGATGACGACCAGAATATCAGTGCAGTTGAAAACGTCATAAAACACTCTGATTTGGCATGTGCTTTATAGAAACACATGCTACTGCATTGTAAAATTTAGTTCTTGCCTAAATTTCCAGTTTACATCCAAATGCGACAGTACCGTTTTACCTGGTAGAAAATACAAAAGCAGACAGATTCAGTCCTATCATCCTTAGACCGACACAAACATCTTGACAAAGACATTAATTAGAACTGACAAATTTCCCATTTTCACCGGTTTACTGCAAATCTGGCTGAACCAGCGACTTTGTCTAAATGCTGCACTTGAAGGGTCAGATCACCACACATCAGCTACCACAGAAGTCAGTTCGTCAGGTCCCGTGAATCCTGCCAAGCTAGGGACTACATATGACTCTCTTGTACTGTAACGACACTAACAACATGGGAAGCCATGACTTCATTTCCGTCACAATAGTGCCTAAATTCCTGAATTAGGAAAGATTTATCAGTGAATTTGATTTTAAACACACATCTTTAAACAGGTTTAACCAATTTAGTCAGGTTGTGGTGCATCTAAGGCACACCTAAGCTAGAAAACTAGTTCTGTAGGGTGTACTGTATACGGAAACAGAAACCAACTGAAATAGTATAGGCTCCAGTACTGTAATGTGACAGTACTTTAATGTGAACAGTGCAGTTTTGGGCTAAATGGTAAATTGAATATCCAAAATACCTATACAGGTGTTTTCAGAGGCCCCAAATTACCTATTTTGGCTAAATTGTAGTTAGCTTTAGACACAACAAGTGCATGAAAACGGTCCACTGTCAACAAACATTCACATAAGCATACTTCTCCTGCAATCAAATGCCTGTAATTCTATACTGCTTCTACAGTTCTATACCAAGTCTTGCCATGCCATATTCTGAAACTCATGCTTAGGATTTTTGCTTAGCATTTAAACTGGCTACTCACAGTTTTGCTTCTGAAATCAATCATGTATCCTTTTAGTTTATCACACAAACTGATACAATTCTGTTTCATTTTCAGGAATGATACCCATTTCTTTGAGTCTATTGGATTTGGATGCTTTTTTGCTGGGATGATAAAAGTGATGGACATAATCCTTATATTTCCGGCACCCGTTTGCGAAGTCAACTACCTTGCGAACACGGTTGCGGATGAACAGAAATATTTTATGCAGGGTAGACTAATGCCCCCCCCCCCCCCCCAATGTTGTCGGCCAGTCAGTAAAAATTAACCGAGTGGCGCGAAACGCCACGATTTTTTCGCCAAAATAGTTGTTTTTTTTTTTCGTTAAAACAGTCAATTTTTCTGAAAATCAGTCGATTTCTCGGGAAAACAGTCGTTTTTTCTGAAAATCAGTCGATTTTTTCGAAACTGTCGGTTTTTTCTTAAAAACAGCCGTTTTTCTGCAAAAACAGTCGGTAAAAATTATCAGCCAGTCGGAAAATTCTTTGCCCCCCCCCCCCCCAAACATTTTGGCTAGTAACGCCTCTGGGCGTATAATAAAAAATAACTCAACAACTCAGATGAAAAAATCGGCCTCAATGAGGACGGAACATAATTATTATTATTATTTTATTTCTTCAACGACCAACAGGGGCCATAAACACAAATATAAACAACAAACAACAACATAATTGCAAAAAACAACAGCAAACAATTAGCTCTCAACCGAGACATCATAAAGCACATCATAATGTACTGACGGCATTGGAACTGGTTTTTGGGACCCAAATTGACACGGTAGAACATAACACTTCGAGTTCGAGCCAATCTCGTCAAGTTTGCCTAGCTCGAAGAGTTTATATAAAGCATTTGACACGATTATTGGCCGGTATGAGCTACATGAACCCGGTGGTTTTCCTTTTTTTCAGAATTGGGTAAAGCTTTCCTACGGCAAAACCACTGGGTGTCACCTCCTGACTCAATTATCATCTGATAAATAAGGCAAATGTAACCGACAAGTAACTCACTAGCAAACTTCAACGGTGCAGCACAAATACCATTGATAACTCTTGAGGGACCCCTCGCACTATTTACTCTTCAACTTAGAGTATTTTAAAATATTTGAATGCTTTAAAACTAGGCTGTGCTTTCAACAAATAACCCACGGTGTTGGCTGTTTTAAGTCATTCCCGAGACCCGTTGACTTATAGCGAAAACAGGGAAAAAATTTACATAACCGGTTGTTCTGATGGAAAAACTTCTCGCAGACAACCGTCGACAGCGTGATACACATCGTCTATAGCAAAAGACGGTAAAATAAGAAAATCAGCGTGTTTCTGTTAGAGGGGTTAGAATGTACCGTACGAAATTGGGGTCTCCGGGTTTAGAAATATATGAAGTGATTATGGAAGTAGGTTGCGTTATTATTATAGGTAAGGCAGGTCCTTTGAGGATTTTTCCTTCAACTTGCGGATAGACTTTTCGACCACGCTTCACTGAATATAGGCGTATTTTCGCTATTCCCGGAGGACTCCTCGAGGAATCGAAGGGAACGGCGAGAATAGAGGGAGTCACTCCACGCGGACTCCGCCTACGGAAAACAACGAGAACACGGGGAATGCATCTAAAATGGACTTTGTTCGAAAAAAAAATGTGCAGTTGACGAAGTTAGTCTGGATCCACTATATTTTTGGTTTTGTTTATTCTGATTCTTTTTAACTAATTTTACATTGCACCAACACCAGCAAAAATTGATTCTCCTCCGAATCTGAAAGGTAGTCCATTTTGATGATGGTGATGATAATCGGAGCATTCCCCGTCCGTGGGGACTCGCGAGAATACGGGGAGTGAGTCCCCGGGACAAACAACAAGAGCTGGAAGCTGATATGGCCCTTGCAAGGCTGGTTCAAAGGATGAAATATAGAATTTGCCTTTTCGTGGGTTTGTTAAATTCTGATCATCTGTAATCAGAACCTTTGAGATAAGAATGGTCATGGACTCGGAAATCACGAGAATGTATCGTTTGGTAAAAAGTATTTTATTTTTGAACTTGGCTGTAATGATGCGCACTTTAAGGCGCTAGAAATTCATCTGTAAGCAAACCCCTTGAGGCAAAAACGATAACAGACCCTTGGGGATCATTAATATATATCATTTGGTCAAAAGTATTTCTTTAACTTTTCGATTAAGATGCGCACTTTATGGGAGCTAGAACTTCATTTTAAAGCAAAACCCTTAAGGCAAAAACGATAATGGGCTTATGGGGATCATGAAAATGTATATTTTGCTTAAAAGTATTTTTCTTACTTTGCGGTCAAGATTGGTACTTTAAGGAATAGTCGGATTTGGGAAGTGGCGATTTCTAAGCCACTGTTATCTAATCTCTAATATTCCAGCCAAGTTTCATCGTCCTAGCACATCTGGAAGTCAGGGGCATCACTAGCCTTTTACCTTTGGGGGGGGGGGGACGTCCTTTTTGTGCCGACGGACTCAAAAATGTGCCGACCAAAACCAGCAACGAAACCAGTGCCAGCAAAGAACAGAACCGGGGTAAAGCTAACTGTAATGCATCAGTTGAGATTATTCTTTTGATGTAATTTTGTATATTAAAGTTCATATTTTTGGCTTTTCATTTTAACTGTCGCTAAAAAGCGAAGCTTCCAACGACTGTACCAAGAACAAGTTAAACTAAGCGCGGCAGGCGAAATTTCTTTAATCTGCCATTTTTTCGGAAAAATTTAGCTATACCTACCATACAAGTTCTAGCTTTTAACGTGTTTCAGACCCCCACGAACTTCAATCTAAAACGCCAGCTAAATGAAACACCGTTCTTCCAAATAAAGAATATTACAAAATACGCCGCAGGCGAAATTTTGTGCAAGCTAACTGTAATGCATCAGTTGAGATTATTTCTTTGGTATGATTTCGTATATTAAAGCTCACTTATTCGGCTTTTCATTTTAGCTTTCGCTAAAAAGCGAAGCTTCCAACGACTGCACCAAGATAGGTTAAACCAAGTGCCGCAGGCTAAATTTTAAATCTGCCTTTTTCCCGAAAATTTAGCTATAGTACCATACAATTTCCGGCTTTTAACGTGTTTCGAACCCCAAAAATTTTAAAACGAAAACTAAATTATACACCATTCTTCCAAATAGAGAATACTACAAAATGCGCCGCGGGCGAAGTTTTGTGGAAAACTAACTGTAATGCATCAGTTGAGATTGTTCCTTTGGTAAAATTTCGTATATTAAGGTTGACATATTCGGCTTTTCATTTTAGCTTTCACTAAAAAGCGAAGCTTCCAACGACTGTACCAAGACAAGTTAAACGAAGCGCCGCAGGCGAAATTTTTTAAATCTGCCATTTTCTGGAAAAAATTTAGCTATAGTACGATGCAATTTCCGGCTTTTAACGTGTTTCAAACCCCAAGAATTTCTATTCTAAAACAAAAACTAAATTATACACCATTCAATTTTGTGTAAAACTAACTGTAATGCTAACTTTGATGTAAATTCATATATTTGAATTCACACATTCGGCTTTTCGTTTCAACTTTCGCTAAAAAGCAAAGCTTCCAGCGACTGTACCCAGAACAAGTTGAACTAAGCAACGCCGGCGATGTTTTTTTAAATCTGTATTTTTTCCGGAAAAGTTTGCGCCCGACATATGTTTCCAGAATTCGATTTCTTACGTATAAAAGACCCGATGTGCCTACAAGGATAACGACGCCCTACAAAAAGAATTCAGATTCGATTTCTTCTGTGTTTTGCTCGACAAGACTGTAAAGAACTTTAGTTTTAACGTGTAAATAGAAGCCGATGTACCGACGAGAATACCGAGGCACGACAAAAGCATTCAGAATTCGATTTCTTCAATGTTTTGCCCGACATTGTTTGCAGGATTTTATTTCTTGCGTATAAAAAGAACCCGATGTGCCGACGAGTCGACCGACGCCTGACAAAAGCATACAAAATTTTATTTCTTCTGTGTTTGCCGGCGCTTCGCGCCGACAAAAAAGTGAACTGTCGCCGGGCTTCGCCCGACGAAAGTACTTTCTCAAGACCTTTTGGGGGGGGGGGGGAGTCCCCCCCCCTCCCCCCATAGTGACGCCCCTGCTGGAAGTACCTTAACTCGCGATCACCAGAATTCCGGACCCCCTTCCAGCTCCCCTTACAGTGCCCGGAGCCAATCTGGTTCTGTAAATGATTAATCTAGAGCATCTGTTTGTATTTCCACAAAGTTCCATCCCGATCTCTCCGGTCTAAGCGTGTCAAGTCCCCCCCCCCCCCAAATACTTGTTTGATCCGGTCCGGACATGCAATAGATCGCCAGAAACATGTCCTCTATTCAAGCATAAAATTTCACTGGAATCCGATCACCGGCTGCGAAGCTACGCACGACTGAATATTCCCGATTTCCCCTCCCTTCACTCCCTACACGATAATCGGATAGAGGAAATTTTATTTAAAAGTCAGTTTGATCGGGTCCCTGATATGCCTGCCAAGTTTCGTCACGAAATCCCCAAAACCACCGTCACCGGAATCCGCCCCCCCCCCCCTCCAAGCGTCCGGGTCCAGTCCAATTGTCTAAGAGATTTATCTAGAGCAGATACTTGTTCTTTCCAGCAAGTTTATCTCCTATCCCTCCATTCTAACCGTATCTCGAGTTTTCCGCCCCCCCCCTCCAGCTCCCCCATAGCTGTCGAATCCGTTCCGGACTTGAAGTGGGACATCAGAGATATGTCATCTATTCAGTTATTAAGTTTAATTCCAATCCGATTACCCGTTCGAAAGTTACGTACTACTCAATTTTCGGGATTCCCCCACCCTCCGTTCTCCCCCAGATGGTCGGATCGAGAAACTGATTATTTCCAAGATTATTTTGGTCGGGTCTCTGATCTGCCTGCCAAGTTTCAACGTCCTAGCACATCTGGGAGTACCCTAGCTCGAAAAAGTGTGACAGACTGCCCTAATTTTCCAGATTCCCCCGCCCTCCTCTCCCCTCCCCCCAGATGGTCGGATCGGGAAACTGATTATTTCCAGGCTAGTCCGTGATATGCCTGCCAAGTTTCATCCCAGATGGTCGGATCGAGAAACTGATTATTTCCAAGATTTTTTTGGTCGGGTCTCTGATTTGCCTGCCAAGTTTCATCGTCCTAGCACATCTGGAAGTACCCTAGCTCGAAAAAGTGTGACAGACAAATTGGACAGACCGACAGACCGACTGACAGACCGACCAACAGATCTACCGACGGACAGATGGAATTGCGATCGGTATATGGCACTTGAGCCAGAGGCGGCAAGTGCAAAAAAACGCGGGGACTCCTTAAGTATCTATCCAGCCTTTCCTCGGCTTATCACACTGAACCCACACTCTATGCCAAAACTTAGCTTTTACACTAGCGGTTCCGAGTTCGGGATTCCTTGACAAGTCCTGCTCACGGGACTTGAAACGGACTTTTGCAATAGGCAACTGCCGCATTTTCACCGCATTGTACTACGTGACAAATCTCGACATAGAAAATATTTAACTGAATTCTGACCTCGGCTACCGGAAGACCTGATGATTAACGCAGTATGTAATTAGTGAGTATACCGTCACAAACAGTTCGGAAGGTCTTTGGATCGGCATTGTCCCATTCTTGTTTTTCGAGCCAGTTCGATTGGTTTCGGGGAGCATGATCCGTATGGCATGTTATGTTCTAAAAGCTTGCCACCTCGTTTCCGGCTCCAGTACTCACACACACAGGCACACAGACAGACTGCTGAACATTGGTGCGTCCTCTTGAGCGGTTCAGGAACTGGAGCGAACCGAAGAAAGTGCTTCCGGATGTTTAACATAGAGCTTTGCGCTCTATTCAAAAAGTACGATCCGCATGTGTTTTTGGGATGGATGTTCTGATAGAAGACCTTCCAAATTCAGATGAAGAAGAAAGGGCAAATAGCGCTAGGAAACACAAGCCTTATTTGAATTTTCCATGGTTCAAACAGAAGGAAGAAAGACATGGGCCAACTATGCTTAGAAACTCACCAGGACTTGTTGAGTATGGAGAATCACTTTTTGCCCGAAAAGAATTCAAAGAAGTTGTAAGTCACAGTGTTAAAGTTGTAGAGATCATTAGTTCCTCCTGAATTTGTTCTGTCCTTTTTTTGGCACACTTAGTCTCAGACTTAGGCAAGCTCCCTTCAGTCAGTCTGACTCTTGAGATCCCCTAATTTGTTTATTCAGTTTTAAGGTTCCCTCAAACAATGGCGAGGGTTGAAGAAATCGTATGAACGTGGTTTGTATGACTGAAATATTCGAAGAATAATCAACTTCTCTGCCCCCCCCCCAAAAAAAAAATCCTTCTTAGGGGGATATTTTCTCACCTGAATATTCCTGGGCTCAGTATGATTCTGCAGAGAAAATATAGCCCCCTACTGTAATTCCTAGAAGTTATTGATCTCCTACAGAAAAGCTACAGGTAATTATTCCGGTTTTCTGTCATTTACCCGGACTTGCTTTAGTTGCCTTTGCCTTTTAGGTATTGTCATTCTAACATAACTAAGGTATGTTTTTAGGTATGATTTACTAAGGTATGATCATTCACCTTTGGACATCCCAAAACTGAATGTTATTAAGAAATTCTGTCAAAATCAATCCTGGCAAAGATGAATCCAAGATATTGTGCCTATAGTCCTATATTTTAAGAATGTGGGATTATTCTCATCCCTAGTTTGCACTGCTCTCTGAACAGCATCCAAAGGTTTGACAACAGTCTGTCCAGTTTTCGGAAGTAGGTAGAGACTTCTTTTCCTGACTGCTAGCCTGCATTTATATTTTTACTGTTCACTTTGTTAATATTTGATTTTTGTAGGATTTGAATACAGACACAGACTCCAGGACCACGTTCCTTGCAACTTTTAGCCCTGATGGGTGAGTCATGCACTTATTCTTATTTGGAATATTTGTATATTTCTTGTGACGTTCAAGTTAGAAGATTAGCACTATCTTCATTCCATCCTATACCTACACTGTAAAAAGTTTTTCCGTAGAAAGACTAAAGTTACCTGCAATATTTGCTGCTCGGATTATTCTTATCTCTACACAGATAAGATTAACACCAAATAGAGATAAGATAAATCCGTGTAGCAAATACTGCAGTTAACTTTGATCTTTATACGGAGAAACTTTTTACAGCGTAGTTACAATATAACATTTGAAACGCTTGACATACCTAGGCTACCATTGGTAACATTTTACCTACTGTGTTGCCAAGCATTTAATAGTGGTAACTTTGAAAATCGAGTGGGATTTCCAGATTATTTGTTCTTGGTAATGTGTCGCATAATTTTGCTTGAGTGACCACCCGAGTTGTTACTAGCCAAATGTTTCCGAATATAAGACTTTCAGATGTCCGGCAACGCTCAAGAGTCATACCAGTTAGAAACTATAGCCAAGACACACAGCATCACACGCGTGAAATTGTACGAATTTAAAGAAACATTAAAGCTAGTATTTGTAAGGTTAAGGTGAATATCATTCGTAATAAAAGGAATTCGCTTCCCCAATAGGCCGGGCGGCAGCAGTTTCTAACGACTGTATAGCGTACGGAATGAATATGGGCGCCGCAGGCGAAATTTTCGGAATGATTCGGGCAAAACATGACTTCCCCCAATGCAGTCTACCTTTTAATGTAGCCCAAGCCCCGAATTCCAAGCCCAAAGTCCGGAATAAAATTAATCGCCGTCCCAGTAAATACAGCCTACTACGAAAGGGGATCTAAAAAGAGGCACGCCCCCCCCCCCCCATAGCGACGCCCCTGTTAAAGCTATAGGCTAACTTGAGTTTTGGACCTTCGCCTGGTCTAGGTATAAGTTTCATCGGCTGTGTACACTTACTCGTTCGCCCTGATAAAAAAGATCAGAATTACAGTTTTTTCAGCACAGATTTTGGGATATAGAAATTATGAGAAATAAGATGGGTACCGATTGTAATATTGTCCGGAATATTGCTAAGTCCCGGCAAAACACGGATAGTTACCTGGAGCGTTTTCCACCTTACTTACTGTAGTTACTACGCATGACGTCACGAACCTTGGATTCTTGGCGTCAAAGCTGGGACGCATTTGTCAGTTTTCGTCAAAAAATCGTGCCGCGGTCTGATCGGGCCAGTCACGACAAAGATATGCATAGTTACCACGCTAACTACGCTCCCGAGTGTGGTAAGCAAATAGCTACTGTTAGTTACTATTTTGAAAAGGGTTGGAACGGTCAACGTAGTAGCTTTTGACGAGGTTGGAACGAAGGTAGTAACTAATAGTTACTATTGGGGGAAGAGTGGAACACGCGTTTTATTGCGCGTTTTATTGAAGCGTTTATTGCAAGGCAACTCATGGACCAAATTAGTGACAAGATTGACGTTTATCAGTATGGGTGTCTGCAAGGCTCGAACACAACGTTTTACCTAGTGAGACTATTCGATAGTATTTTGACTTGGCTCGAATAGGGATCATCATTCGTTGACTTAGCACTTACAGACTTCCAAAAAGCTTTTGACCTGATTCAACACCTCGTTTCATTGTTAAACCTGAAACGCATGGGTGCCAAAGCACGCATCCTTAAGACAATAGCCAGGTTTCAGTCGGAGCGGATGCAATGTGTGTTTGCCCTCAATGATGATGATAGGAACTCTGACTGGATACCAATTACCTGTGGTGCACCGCAAGGTACAAGACTTGCAGGCCTGATTTTCTTAGCCGTTGTCAATTTTATCCTTGCTGACTTCGCCGATCGTGCTAAGTTCGTTGAGGATTTGTCGTTCTTGCTCAAATTTCTAGTCAATCAAGGAGTCACTTTACCGTAATTTGAACCCGACTTAGTGCCTTCTTTTTATCGTGACTCTGACCTTGCAAAACTAACTCTAAACCCGCAAAAGTCTAAAGTGATTCGGTTCAACCCGCTGAAAAGTGAATTCAATGAGCCTGATCCTATATTTAACATGGTTAAGAGTCACACTTCATTGGGTGTCACTTTCACCGAAGATTGCAAATTCAGTGATCATGTTTGCAACCTAGTGAAGAAAGGGAATGCTGCACTCCAGTCCATCACGACAACGAAGCGATTTGGATTCGGCGTAGAATCGACGAAATTGGCCTATGTGACTTACGTGCGACCGCTACTGGAGTATGCCTGCCCAGTTTGGGGACCCTTTGTACAATGGAGCATACAACATAATGAAGAGATTGAACCACTGCAAATCAGAGCGTGCCGCATTATGCTAGGACTGAAATACAATGGTTACGGAGCTTCCCTCCTCCTATTAAGACTTGAGCCACTCCATGTCCGCCGGGAAAACCTAATTTTACGTTTTGGCCGATCAGTCCTTAAACATAGAGATATTCTGCCCGATTTAGCACCGGTGACAGGACGGACGAGGCATCAAAATCTCCTGGTGCCAGTTAAATGTCGCACAAACCGGTATTCAAATTCCTTTGTACCGTATTTTACTGAGAAGATTAACAAAAAACAAGTGAATTCTAAGTGATTTATTTTCTTATATGGAATAATTGTATATATTCAAGTATTTTAACACATGAAATGTAATGGTCGACGTATTTAGTGCCATGTCGGTGCTACGAGTTGGATCAATAAAATATCTATCTATCTATCACTTAGTTGCCATTAACTTAGCTGTTTAGAAGTGGATAGTGAGCGTGTTCCACCCTTCGAACAATAGTAACTTTTAGTTACTATTTCCGTTCCGTCCTCCCAAAAAGTTACTGCGCTTACCATTCCAACCTTCTTGAAATAGTAACTAATAGTTACTATTTGCTTACCTTGCCCGGGAGCGTAGTAAGCGTGGTAACTACGCTCCTCTGTAACATGATTGGTCGGATTCGCCTTTGGCATGATATTCTGGTGGAAAATAGAAAAATCATTCGAGCCTTGACGGCAAAAAGCCAGAATTTGTGAGACTATGCGCAGTAACTACGGTAAGTAGGGTGGAACACGCCCAGTACAAATTTTTTTAAAAATGAGATTTAGTTACAGTACGGAGTGAGTGGGGTCAGGGAGCTGCACATGATGGATGAATGCCGGCCCTCAGACTAGGGTTAGGGGTTGCAAGAGGTGGGTCTGTCTGTGTCATCTGCTATTTCTCTTTTTTAGTTTGACCTTGGCAACATCTCACGGAGATCATGATATCCGGATTTTCGATGTTAGAACCATGAAACAGGTTAAGCATCTCACTGGACATCCAAGGACACCATGGACAATTAGTTTTCACCCTGTCTCAAATACACTGCTAGCTTCTGGATGCCTCTCTGGTCAAGTTCGTGTCTGGGATATTGTGAACGTAAGTGACGTTTTTGGTTGATAAGCGTTCATTTAATATGAAATATTTTTAATTAGAGCTACCAGTACAGACTTTGATGCTGGGTTCCAGCTACGAGCTAACATATATAACCACGCTTTTACATAGTCAAACAATTCAGTAATTAAACAAAAACATAAAGTTGCAACAGTTAAACACTAAACTTCGAAATTAAAAGGAAACGAAAATATTTTTGCTTTAAAAATTCGACGAAGGTAGGGAACACAACTTCTCTTGTACCGCGCATGGGTTGTACGTTTGGGTCGGATCTTTGGAACTGCTGCGCTGCCAGTCTCTGTGGTCGTGCATGGTCGGGAATGTGGGGAGTGGAAGCATGTAACGATGGATGGGTCTTCTAGTTGGTCACCGAAGCTAATAGAAAGTTGGTTTCTACGGGTTGACAAAGATGTCAGGCCAAACTCGTTGGGAAGAGAATTGTGCGAGATTTTGGTTGGACGGCACCCTATCAGTATTTTTTTTCTTTAGGGAGGATCCGAAAAGTTTGCAGTTAGAAGTGGCAATGCAAGTGTCATCACATCTGTTTGTTTTCACCCTACTGATATGGTAGTTGCATTCGCGACGGGCAACTCCATCTATCTTTGGGACTGGTCGGAGAATCAAGTCATTGGCAAAATGCAAACTAACGTTGAGAGGGAGCAAATAAGGTGAGTAAAAAAAAAAAAATCTAGTTGATTATTGCACGTTGCTTGTAATAGGTTGTGTACTGTAGCGTACTTAAACACTGTGGAAGGAGTGCGTAATTTAGCCAAAATATTGCACAAAGTGTACTTACAAACTTCAGTACCAGTCGCATGTGTGTTGGCACGAGTTTAAGTTAAGTACTTGGCGCTTTACCAAGGATGTTTGAAGGTGTATCTTCCATAACAGGCTTATGAATTGTCCGGATGCCCTTTCGTTCTGGAGTGACTCGACCAAGTTAAGAGCAAACGATTCAAAAACATAACATATATGGCCCTAATTTGACTTTGTTCTAGTTATTGTTTGCGGTCAGTAGCCTACTGGGCATAGATATTCGCTAGGTTTGGATTTAAAGGCTGTAGATAAGCTAGTTCAGAAAGTTCTTGGAACTGCCGCACACCCGTGGCTACCAGTACTTTGTACCCAGTGGATGTCCACTGATTAACTCGCCATTTTTGTTTTTCTTCATTTGTAGTGCTGTATACATTTTGTCATTGATCACTAATTGTCTTTTCTCTCTTTTGTTCTTTATTTATTTTTCTTCCATTTACTCCGTTCTTGTCCAGTTTGAATGTAACGGATTATAAAGAATATACATACATACTTACAATTCTTCGGAGCCGTTCAGTATTAGCCGACGTTCAGTTGATCGATTCAGCATTAACCGCATATTCGGCAAGGCTTTTAACCTACTCCTACTATTGTTGCGTTTTCTCGGATGTAGTTTCGCTGTAATTTGACTTTATCTAGCTATGAAAGTCAAGTATGTGGGATTGACAAATAAAACGGTGCACTTTACGTAACGAAAGAAAAGTACATCAATTTTCTTATCTTCTTATTTTGTTATTTATATAAAGTCTATCGATATTCCCATCCTTGTCTACTTTTATTTCTTATTTATATATTGTTGTTTAATTGTGACTGTGCCTCGGCCTTGCTTTCGGTTAGCTGTATGATTATTTAGCGGATGGATATTATTGGGTATGATTCGTCATTTTGTCATTGAAGTTAATTTGGTTTTATTTTTTTTCGTGTGCGCTCGAGCTCTGCTCTCATTAGCGGAAAGATACGGCAGCGGATACAGTGATAGATTTTTTTTGCGAATAAAGATAACCTTGAACCCTGCAAAACCTTGAACTAAAGGGAAACTACATCCGAAAAAACGCATCTTATAATTCAGTTTAATCGCCGCAGCTTCAAAGTCTAGCCTACTATAATTCTGGGTGACTGTTCGACTTACCTTCCAGACACATTCGGTTCGACCCGACTGGCACCCGGCTTCTGACTGCAATAGCAAACGCAATGGGAACTCACGGCCATGCACGCGTTCGCGTAGCTCAAGAAATGGACGATAATCGTACTGCGCATGCACGATACGAGGATTTACTATCGCGATATGAGGCACTGAGGCAACAGTATCAAGACTTGTTTCTGGCTGTGTCGGTAAGTCGCTTGCCACTTTTTTAGTAGTGCTACGGTGTGGATCCTTCACATAATAATGTTCTTTATTACCGTAATAGCCTGTATTACTATCCTCGATAGTATACAGATAGCCTCGCTATCTGGTCTTATGAAAAGAGCCAACTTCCTTATATGGAGCGTGTTCCACCCTCGTACCAATAGTAACTATTAGTTACTAAATCCGTTCCAACCTCACGAAAAGTTACTACGCTGACCGTTCCAGCCTTCTCGAAATAGTAACTAATAGTAACTATTTGCTTACCACGCTCGGGAGCGGGTAAGCATAGTAACCACGCATCTCTTTCACGTGATTGGTCAGATTCACCCGTGGCATGATATTCCGCTGGAAAATAGAAAATCATTCCAGCCTTGACGACAAAAAGGCAGAATCTGTGACGTCATGCGTGGTAACTACGGTAAGTCGGATGGAACACGCTCATGGAAATTTGGTGATTGCTCTGAAAAGGTGAAGCTTCACCTGTTCAGATCATATTGCTACCAAATGTTTGGCCTTGCTTTGACGACGAATCTGAAAGGTACGACGCTAACTTCACTGACAGTGGGGTATAATCGAGCAGCACGTAGGTTTTTTCGTTTACCGCCTATATGTAGTGTGTCTGCTGAACTAGTGGGAAGGCGATGCTGTACTCTCCGGGAAATAATGCGGAAGGCTCG
Source organism: Branchinecta sandiegonensis (assembly GCA_030848855.1). NCBI lineage: Eukaryota > Metazoa > Arthropoda > Branchiopoda > Anostraca > Branchinectidae > Branchinecta > Branchinecta sandiegonensis. Next base: position 23,878,854 of record JAUPMV010000001.1, on the reverse strand, counting down.
GTCGAGCTTCTTCCTGCCTATCCAGAAATCAGAGAATAGCCTTGTTAGACTGGCAGCTGATCCATTATTCACCAGTAGTAGCTAGTCTTATGGATTAGTTTAGCATTAGGGTCGTCTGTGTGTTGTTTTGTTTGTTTTGAGTAGTATGTGGTTTCTTTTTTTTTGTTTATGGCGTAAGCTGAAATAAAATTGATTGATTGATTGATTGATTGAATATACACGCTAGCACTGGATCGTCATTCAAGGAAATAACACATGAGCTACATAAGTATCTTGGATCCGATGGGTATCTTGGATGGGATTCTTGGGATCTTGGATCCGATGGGCCAAAGATATTGGCCGTTTGCCATGCGGGAACAGAGTGGCCGTCCCGTGGAACTCCCTACCAGACGATGTAGTTGGTGCGGAGACGGTCAACGAATCCAAAAAAGCAGTAGATACCATTCATCCGGATGACATACATGACTTACTTAAAGTTTTTCATGTGCAATATGCTCCCGACGAGTGTTCGAGTATTATGCTAGTCATGCGTAAAACCGATTTTCTGAATTTTGCCAAGTTTTGCTAGAAGTCAATGGGTCTGGGAAATGGCTTAAAACAGCCGAAGTCGTTGATAATTTGTTAAAAGCAGTGCTTAGTTTTACAATTTTCAGATAGTTTCGAATATTGGAACATAAGCATTATATAGTGCGAGGTGTGATTTAACTTACTTAAATTTAAGTTACTTAAAGTTGTTCAGCCCCATCCGGTAGTTGGCCTGCCTGTTCGGTGCCCTCTGTTTGTTCGCCTATTTTGACCGCAGCCAAGGTGTTGAGTATATCGCTGTTTGCTTCCCAAAACTTGTCCGTTTTTAAAGCTGTTTAAAACATGTTTTCGGTTTCGAAATTCAGTTGATATTTTTTATTTAGTTAGATTTCTGGTACCAAATTCGTCTTTAAATAAGTTTAAAGTTAAAGTTGAAAGAATTTATCAGATTACATTTATTTATTGATCAGAATCCAGTTCAGTTTAATTGTTGATTTGTTTTTTGATGCGTGAAAGTTTAGTATTTTCCTTTTGTTTCTTGTTTTTTACTCCTTTGTACTCCGTCCTTTTTGTTGTTGAAATTAAGGGTGATAAATAAATAAGTAAACTGCAATCCCATTTCGTCTGTTAATCACGCATGTGTTGAAAAGCAGTTCTACCACCGAACTTTGTGGTCAGTGTCGGATCAAACCCTGTGGAAACCCCCAGGCAGTCGAAATTTTAGGCCCTTTTGCAAATTAAATCCAGTAGTTTGCATGCCGACCGCTATAGGGAGCGCGCTCCACCCTAACTACCATAGTTAGTACGCGTGACGTCACGGATTCTGGCTTCTTGGCGTCAAGGCTGGAACGATTTTTCTATTTTCTGCAAATAATCGTGCCACGGGCTAATCGGGCAAATCACGTTACAGAGGTCGTAGTTACCACGCTTACTACGCTCCCGAGCGTGGTAAGCAAACATTAACTATTTGTTATTATTTTGAGAAGGTTGGAACGGTCAGCGTAGTAACTTTTCACGAGGTTGGAACGAAAATAGAAACTAATAGTTACCATTGTTAGAAGGGTGGAACATACTCGTAGTTTACACCAAATCATTTAAGAAACCTTGATAGTAATTTTCTTGCAAGATCGAAACAGTATCATTTAGTCCGTTGTCGCAGTAGCGAGGGCCCCAGGGTCTACTCTACCCATTTGGTAATACAGAACTCCTTATGATACAACGTTGCCAATAGTGATTTGCTAATGAGCTCCCGTCAACAGCCACGGATTGGGTATGATATGATACCTATTTCTATTAAAACCCCAGGGGCCATAACAAACAAACTAGATAAATATAAATACAGAAAGAAATTACACACCTCACCGCATGCCGATGAAAATTTTTTCTCTAAATAGTAGTAGGAGGTTGTACGAAAAAGTAGCGTGCAGTACGAACTGATGCTACTACATGCTTCTATGTCAAGGCTACCGTGTTATTGCATTCTACTGCATGCTACTAAGCTATTAGGAAGACTGGATGCTAGTATAGCAAGACAGGATGCCACTGGCCACTACTGCTTAAGATTGGCCCAGTCTGAGGCACATTAAACGATAGTATTCTTTACTATTACATATCAATACATGCAACTTTTTCGTACAACTATCATACAACTACGCAGGCTATAAATTTTTCATCGGGGATCACTGAATCATGGCGAAGTTTTCTACTGTCAAACTAAAAGAAATAAGTGAACAGCTTCTGTCATCATCCAGCAGCTTTCCACTGCCGAATGCGCCAGCTCATTTAGTAAATTTATTCTTCTTTTCGTGTTTCGCTGTATATTTCTTGTTTTACGTTTATTTATCTTTTTTTTTGTTGTTGTAAGTATTGTGCAAATGCCGTTCTGGATTCCTTGTTAAGCATTTATTTATCTTTTTTTGTCTGTATACTGCGCAAATGCCTAACTACTAGGCTGTGCGTAATAAGATCATTCATTCATTCATTGACACTACCACATCGCACTTTACACCACTCAACTACGGACTGTGCAAACATGACATTTTGCCTGGCCAGCCTTTGCAGAGAAGAGAAGAAGAAGAAGCTGTAAATACGTAGCCTAGTATTTGCGAATTTCCAACGTGAAAGCTAGAGGATTATTCGAAGATTTGTAGCGCATACACCCCCTCCACACATACCTCGAGCCTTCGCTATGGCGACTGCAAAATAACAAAATAGTGTAATAACTGCAAAACACGTCCGTGGATTTGGAGAAGAAGCTGTAAATTCGGAGCACAGTGTTCACAGATTTTCGACGAGAAAATAGATGCTTATTCCAAAATTTTGATACAAGATTTTTATTCCCCAGCTAATGACCATTTTGGTAGAAACTGGAAATGAATAAGTGTGAAGCTGATAGGGAGTTTGGTACTACTAAGTTCCCGTCAACAGCTACGGATTGGGTATAGTCTTACCCCGACGAAAAATTACTGATCTCAACTCGACTCAGACGATGTGTATCAGGTACCATGGAATTTGGCCATTCTGGTCATGGCCTCTGCAAACATGACATCCGGCTGTGCAGCCTTTGTAGTGGCGACTGCAGACAACGTTATCACTGCAAAACACGCATGTGGATTTGGATTAGAAGCCCCCCCCCCCAACCTTTGCAGGCGTGACTGCAAAATAATGTAACAACTGCAAAACACGACTTTTGGAAGAGAAGCTGTAAATTTGGAGTATGGTATTCGCGGATTTTCAACGTGGAAACTAGAGGCTTAGTCAAATATGCTCCCTCTCCTAATTCGAATAAATGCAAACACTTCAGTGGATTTGAAGAAGGTGTAAATTCGGAGCATAGTATTGGCGCATTTTCAACGGGAAAACTTCAGCTCATTTGAAGCTTTGTAGCCCCCTACCCACAATAGTAATACATAGATGGCACTTTACACAAGGGACTTGTACCGTGACCAATAAACCATAAACAGTTTTTTCGAATATAATTTAGAAGTCTATAGGACTCCATATTATAAATATTAGAAGTCTATAGGACTCCATATTATAAATATTAGTAAGTCTATAGGACTCCATATTAAAAATATTATATTTAAGCTTAAATTTTAACTTAGATGGACAACGCTGAGAGGGCTCGTCTTGGTGAACCATCCGCTGTTCTACCCCCTCGCAACCCTCCGGACCCAGATGAGACGCCTTTCGGGAGAATCCTCTCCCGCGCTGCTGCTTGTAGCAGGCAGACGAGCATTAGGGATTACGGTAAGGATTTTTGATTTCGTTAAAGTTTAACCGAACAGGGCTAAGAATCGACAATCTAGTTACCCATAACATATGCACTTGAAGAGGCTTAAAGACCCGATAGAAATCCGATACTTTGTTGTTTCGCTATTCACAAATAGTTGTTTTCATAATGTGAATTTTCCCTTTCTGATTTGTGGTACCTTTGTGTGCTTATACCTCTATCCTTGGATATTTAGCAACTACAACGGCAAACGATTCCCAAAAATACATATAAATCAGAAGCGTAGGTACTAGAAAATGGCAAATTGTCAGTCTGATATTTGCATCGTCTAATATTATCTGATATCCCCGATGAAAAATTTGTAGCCTGCGTAGTTGTACGGTAGTTGTACGAAAAATTTGCATGTAATACTATGTAATAGCAAAGTATACTATCATTTAATGTGCCTCAATCTGGTCCAATCTTATGTAGTAGTATCTAGTAGCATCCTGTCTTGCCATTGTAGCATCCAGTCTTGCTAATAGTAGCATGTAGTAGTATGCAGTAACACGGTAGCCTTGAAGTAGAAGCATGTAGTAACATCAGTTAGTACTGCGTGCTACTTTTTCGTACAATTTCGTACTACTATTTTGAGATAAATTTTTCATCGGGTCTAGAACACCTGATATCTTATTCCTCAGCCTTGCAGCTCGACATTGATTAGAGAAGAGGCCAGAAAAATCACTTTTGATCTTGGGTTTAAATTTAGCTGCTCAGTGTGGAGCCGGCATTGTAAGGAGGCGGCATGTCTACGTTCTCGACGTCCCTACTAGAGCCTATTGTGGAAAATTGAAGAACCTCAAGAGAATTCAAATAATTCGGTGTATTTAAAAGAATTTACACAAATAAGCTGGCTTTTCAGTTACACTTTAAAACTCCATTTGCGCCTTATTATTTACCGAAATTGCACTTCAAGCAATAAGAATGTAGTATCCCGATGAATAGCTTCGAGTTGACCATTTTCGGATTACAACTTCATGGGCGCTCCGTCCTCTCGCCGTGATTGCGCGCGCCAGTCTTCGTCAATCCGCTATTTGAACCCCGCTGTTGTCTTGCTGGTGACGGTTGTTTCGGACAGGCCGTTTCACAAAGGAACAGCGCGATTGGTTAAGAAGTGTTTGCGCACACATTTATGATACATATTTATTTGTGCCGGATTACAAAAAGGCAATAACGGAGTCGCCTACGCGAGAGAGGTCTTCGAGTGAAGGTTGGTGGGAAAGAATAGCTAGGAAGGATACTTTTAGGAAATCTTTTGTAATATGAAGTCTTAAAGCACAGCTCTTACTAGAAGTGATCTTTTCCCGATGAAATGTTAAGAAATTTCGTTTTAAAAATACCAGTGCTTGCCGAGTGAAATTAGCGATTTTCTTGTTAGAGCTTGTCGAATCTATCCAGCTTCCCTGCTCTCCGAAGCGGCGGCTGGACGCAAAATATTTCAAAAATCTGCGTGCAAAGGTAAAAAAACGAAGAAAACCAGCAAAAAGAGGCCCAAAACACAAAATAGATATGAAGGCCTACCAAGTCTCTAAAATGAAAACAACGTTTGAAGCTTTTCGTGTCCTATGGGTGAAAGAGTTGTCGGCGGATCTTGAAACTTCCAGCGAAGTTTGCGTTGCTTTACTGGCAAAACTCGGCGACGACAAAGTGCAAAAAAATATCGTGGGGCGAAAGGAGGAGATTTCTGAAGATTACAATTCCATATGGGAGCGAGGGGTGACACAAAGAGCAAAATAAGTAAGTAAATAATAACTGATAATTACCTTTAATTTCCCGAAATGTTCTTGAAATGTTCAGTTGGTTGAAACTCACACATTGAGCGACTCTTTTAGGTTTTCCCCGTCTTGTTTTTATGTAGATCTTTTTTCCGTGATTTACCGCCATGGAGATCTTTGCACAAGACCTTGTATCAGATAATAAAAATGGAATATCTCAGATATTGTCACACAGAAATTGAAACATTAAGTAATGAAATGCTAGGCTACACCTACTACGCGGATAGCGAATCTGAATTAGAAGTTGAAATGCAACACAGGGCTAAAGTGTATATAGACATAAACACATACAGTTAGTAACACATAAGGTAAAGATGCACTGCGAGTACTGCGACGGCCTAAGGTCCCCGATTACGGCAACGCCACCTGTGAGCACACTAACCTAGCGTCCAAAGACACCATTGCTCTGGCACTTAAACTACAATCTGTCTAACTCCATACAATGATGTAAGGAATGCTCACTTCACTTGGACAGTATAATCATGAGAATAACTATTATTGGCTTATCTTTTCTGATACTGTTCATTTCCTCAAAATTATATCGTTCATTTCCATCCAGTCTTGAGTGTTGGCTATTGAATAATTATTCTAAACCTTTCCTGTTTAATGACTCTCCCACAGCTGTAGCCTACTCACTGATACAATATAATCACGAGAGTAATTATTATTTGCTTATCTTTCCTGATACTGTTCATTTCCTCAATCGTTTCATTTTCATGCAATCTTGACTATTTAGTAATTATTAGATAAATACTCCTTGAGCCCAAGCTGACTGGGAAACATATATTCAAACAATGGACAAAACGGAAAAACGTTCGGTAAACGGTAAACGTTCGGCAGCCTGACGAGGACCCTTGCCAAGAGGGGGCCGAAAAACCGCTGCCGAAGCATTGTAGCTGAATTATCCGTTTTATTCATTGTTTGAATATATTAATAATCATCGCAAACCTTTACATGTTAATTACTTTTGAGATGACTATCTCACGGCTGCACTCACGGCCTATTGACATACTACAGTCCATGAGAGGCACTAATTAAAAAAACAAACGAAAACACACTCTTTGACAAGAAAAAAAAAGGCGATTTTGAGGGCGAAAACTATTCTCAGAATAAGTTTTCATCAGTTTTTGCGATGACCTTCGCTCAAGTTGTATGATATTGTATATAAAGGTTAAGAATCTACTGGAGAACTTAGGCCTAGCGTATGTATGGAATGAAGGCCTTGGCCCAGGTGAAGGTATGCAAAATCTCCTGGCAATAGCAATTAGAGTGCTAAAAGACCAAGAAATCAAAAAGTGGGAGGGGACGGTAAGTAAGTCAGGGATATTGAAATATTGTAGACGAGTAAAAGAAGTATTTGGTGAAGGGGTATATTTTAAGATAAATTTTCCCCCGTTATATTTGCGGTATTGGATCCAGTTGCGGGCAACTGTCCATCAGTGCATAGACATAGTTATTTTTGAAGAGAAAAGATGAAGACCAACCATCCGAGTGTGCTTGCCCTCTTTGTGGTAATGGAGTTGATGATTTGGTCCATGTTCTGTGCCAGTGTCCAGAGCTTTCTGGGTTAAGAAGGGAATTATTGGGAGGTGAGGTTTTGTTACTTTCTGAACTCTTAAAGAGCACGACGCCAATCATTATAATATGTAAAATTGCAGATTTGTTGATGGCGTGGTAAAATTTCGAGAGAGTTATGGTGAAGTTTAGTTCATGTAAAGCTATTTTGTTTTGTGGTTTTATATGTATTTTCTTGCATATGGCCTTTGCCTTTGAATATTATTATTATTATTATTATGCTATATTAAATATAGATATTTTATTTGTAACACACCAAATGCACACGGCGACAGCGGAGTAAGAGAATACAAAGGAAAAAGAGCACAAAGAAAAATCAACATGAACACATTCAATTCGGACTAAATTTCTATCTGGGCCTATTTTGTGTTAACATTTCAGTTTTCTAGCGGTCACGCAACCACCACGGCGTTACAGAAGCGAATCTCCAACTTCATCTGATGATGAAGGTCGCTCGCTTGCCTCAAATGTCACACGACCTCCGAGGAGACCATGTAAGTATTTGGAGAAGCAAAGCAGCGCCAATCTACTGTTGCAATAGTCGCCTTTTTGCGTTTACCATACTATCTGATACGACAGTAACTGGATCTGCATTTTGTCGTATTTGCAGTTACTGTGGTATCTTATACTACAGTTGCTATTATCGTCCCAAAAGAAATAATGATATCCACTCACATCATGTGCCAAACTTTTTTCCCAACAATTTCACAAAAAAAACTAAACCCTTCAATCAATCAATCAATTTTATTTTAACTGTAATAGCACTCTGCTAACACGGCTGAAAATTGGAAAAACAAACACTCACGTACAATACAAATAAAACACAAACTAACAAAAAATAAGTACGAAATGAACATAAAATCAAGTACAGTTAAAATGTTCAGTGAAATACGGAACGAATGATTTTAGATATCTTTCTGAAGATTTCGTTGGCTGGGGAAGAAGCATGGGTTTCAGGTCTTCTTGCTTCGTTTGTTAGGGCCAAGAGAGGGTGTAACGAAGTCCGGAAGGATGTGTTGGTGATGATGAAAATGAGATGAATTATTAAGATTTCACGGTAACTGGACAGACACGACGGCAACTGGACAGGTACAACGGTAACTGCTGTGGTATCAGATACCATGGTAGCTGCAAAAACGCAATTAATATAATTGCCAGCATAGAGGAGGGCTTTTTCGAGCTGAAACGCTAAGTCGGAATCACATTCCAATGGTTTTCGCGCTGCTTTGGTAAGTTGCAAAACTTTCCGCATCGGATTCCGCGATTTGGAACGAAGCTGCTTTCCCGGAAAGTGATGACGATGATGATGAATTTTATTTATGCACTACACTGTCAGAAGTTGCATAACAGATAACACAAGGACGCGCAGTTTCAGCAGATAATACTTGGGGTGTTATTTGTTATGGTTTTGCAAACTTTGTAAATTAAATGCTATGCATAACAAGCATTGCCAGGAACTGCCTGTTAACTTTTTCGATATCAAGATGACAAAAAATTCAGCAGATTTTTTTTTTCCGCGGTGTCAAAAAACATAACAGCTGTTGAAACCGCGCATCCTTGTGTTATCTGTTATGAAACTTCTGGCAGTGTAGACAAGAAAAGGGAAATAGCGAAGTACAAAAAACGTGAAAGAAAAATAACACTGAGCTTTCAGTAACGCAGTAAAATGCACAAGGTATAAACAAACAAAAACAGAAAAAATAAAAGTGACTAATCAGGTTTAAAAAACCTTCTTCCGAGATGGAAAGATGAAAAATGGTCAAGGGCAGAAACGTGGAGGTCATGAGAAACGGACGGTAACTTCGCGCAAGCGTCAGATGGTAAAAAGTTGCAAAGTGACTCCAACAAGTTAGTGGAAAGCTCCGCGGAAAGTTGAAGATTTCGAGGAAACTTTGAAAGTGTGGAAAAACAGAGCAAGCATTATTAACGATGACTTCGTTGGAACATATGAGATTGGAAAGAATGTCCAGTGAACCATATCTCGATTTACTTATTCTAAAAAGTACACAACGGGAGCAGAAAAAATCAGTGTATGGGCAGAGCTACTAGCATTTTATGTTCAGCCATTTGGAAATATAGCAAATAAAACAAGAGTAAGCTCATATGGCACTTGCATGGGTCAAGATGATTTGATTGATCAAAAGTAAGTTTCGACTTTGCGGTTGAGATGCGCGCTCTAAGGGAGCTGGAACTTCATTTGTAAGCAAAACCCTTGAGGCAAAACTGCTAATGGGCTGATGGGCATCACGAAAATGCATATATTGCTTAAAAGTATTTTTTTTACTTTGCGGTCAAGATTGGTACTTTAAGGAATAATCGGATTTGGGAAGGAGCAATTTCTAAGCAAATGTTGTTGAGTCTCCAATATTCCAGCGAAGTTTCATCGTCCTAGCACATCTGGAAGTACCTTAACGTGCGATCACCGGAATCCCAGACCCCCCCCCCCCTCCTCCAACTCCACCCACAATAACCGGAGCCAATCCGGTTCTGTAAATGATTAATCCAGAGCATCTGTTTGTCATTCCCACGAAGTTCGATCCAGATCACACCAGTCTAAGCGGGTCAAGTATTTTCCGCCCTCCCCCCAATAATTGCCGGATTCGGTCCGGAAATGAAAAAGGTCACCAGAGAAAAATGTCCTCTGGTTAATTATTAAATTTCACTCGAATCCGATCACCCGTTCCAAAGTTACGCATGACTCAATATTCCGGATTCCCCTCCCTCAACTCCCCCCCCCCCCAGATTATCATATCGAGGATTTTTTTTTTATTCCAAGTCAGTTTGACCGGGTCCCTGATATGCCTTCCAAGTTTCGTCGTGAAAATCCCCCCAAAAACGTAATTCCGGGAAACCCCCTCCTCCCCCCCCCCCTCAAGTGTCCGGATCCAGTCAAATTATGTAAAAGATTTACATGGACCAGATGTTTGTTCTTCCCAGCAAGTTTCACTCCAATACCATCATTCTAACCGTTTCTCGAGATTTCCGGTCCACCCCCCCCCCCCCCACCCACCCCCAGCTCCCCCGCGGTGCACGTAGCCAATCCGATTCAGCAAATGACTTACCTAGAGCATGTTTGTTCTTCCCACAAAGTTCCATCCCGATCCCTCCATTCTAAACGGGTCACGTATTTTCCGCCCCCCCCCCCAATAGTTGCCGGATCCGGTCCGGATATGAAAAAAAATCATCGGAGAAATGTCCTCTGTTCAATTTTTAAATTTCACTCGAATCCGATCACCCATTCCAAAATTACGCATGACTGAAAATTTCGGATTCCCCTCCCTCCACTCCCCCCACCATTATCTGATCGACACAAATTTTATTTTGAAGTCAGTTTGATTGAGTCCCTGATATGCCTGCCAAGTTTCATCGTGAAAATCCCCAAAGCAACCATCACCGGAATTCCGGCCCCCCCCCCCCCCCATAAGTGTCCGGATCCAGTGCAATGGTCTAAAGGACTTATCTAGAGCAGATGCTTGTTCTTCCCAGCAAGTTTCACTCCGATCCCTCCATTCTAACCGTTTCTTGAAATTTCCGGTCTCCCCCCCCCCCAACTCCCCCCTGGCTACCGAATCCGGTCAAGACTTTAAACGGGACATTACAGATATATATTCTCTTCAGCTATGAAGTTTCATTACAGTCCGATCATCCGTTCGAAAGTTACACACTTCTCAGTTTCTCGGATTCTCCTGCCCTCCCCCCCCCCCAAAATGGTCGGATCAGAAAACTGATTATTTCTAAGTTTGTTTGGTCGGGTCTCTGATACGCCTGCCGAGTTTCATGGTCCTAGCTCATCTAGAAGTACCCTCACTCGAAAAAGTGTGACAAAATGCCCTAAATTTTCAAGTTTCCAGCGCCCCAACTCCCCCGCATATGGTCGGATCGGGAAACTTATTATTTCCAGGTTACTTTGGTCAGATCCCTGATATTCCTGCCAAGTTTCATTGTCCTAGCTAATCTGGAAGTACCATAACTCGAAAAAGTGTGACAAAATGCCCTAAATTTTCAAGTTTCGAGCGCCCCCACTCCCCCGCATATGGTCGGATCGGTAAACTGATTATTTCCAGGTTCGTTTGGTCGGGTCCCTGATATTCCTGCCAAGTTTCATTGTCCTAGCTCATCTAGAAGTACCCTAACTCGGAAAAAAGTGACAAAATGCCCTAAATTTTCAAGTTTCCAGCGCCCCTGCCCCGCACTCCCCCGCATATGGTCGGATCGGGAAACTGATTATTTCCAGGTTAGTTTGGTCGGGTCCCTGATATGCCTGCCAAGTTTCATTGTCCTAGCATATCTGCAAGTACCCTAACTCGGATAAGTGGGATAAAAAACTCGGACCGACAGACCGACAGACGGAATTGTGATCGGTATATGGCACTTGAGCCAGAGGCTGCAAGTGCCATAAAAAACTCACACCCTCTGCTGTTTCCGTGATGTAACATTAAAAAGTGTAGAAAAAATAGTGTAATAAAAAGTGTCTTTTACCTAGGAAAAACGCCTCTGATATACTCAACTGCTGTTCCTTTCCTCCGCTGTTGCTTTACCTCATGCTCTTTTTACTGCAACCGCAATCGTAGAGAACTTTCGAATTGGCTACGTATCCGCCGTTGAAATATCATATTTCAAACTTCATAAATTTCTCCTTGGGCTCCCTATTACTCTCAGTAGTACCAACAACAAATAATCTGTCAGAACCTCCGTCCCCCTATCTCTGTAATATGACTATGCGGAGTCGAATATTTCCTCACACCCTCTCCGCTACGAACGAGCGGAGGTTACTAGCTTCGCGCCACATCACATTTCATTACCTCTACAACTAGCTAAATCGCTCTTAAGTCGCTGGTGAGGAAAAGTAGGAGTCAAAGCTGATTGGTTCTCTGGATTGCGCTCCGGAGCAGGTCAGCGCGCGGAGCACGCTTCCTGCCAGCCTCCTTCACTATTTCTTGTGAGATTAGCAACGGCGAAGACGGAAGAGGAGTAAACGGGTATCAACATCAGCTCAAAGCTAGAGTAAATACCTCTAGGTTCGCTCAATTTTGTCGGGGTTTTCATAGTCGCTGCATGCGACCAAAGACAGTAGTTCTATCTGATTATTTGTTCTTGGTAATACCCAGTTAGTGTCCGACTTTAAAGAAAAAGATCCAGTTTAAGTTGGAAAGAAAAAGCTGGCAAACTTTGCAAAAGACTTTGGAAGCTCTCTAAATCCACAGCCTACACCCATTCTTTCCCAAGTAAGTCATAATAACAATACAAAGCAACAGAAAAGGCTTTCGCCTCTAAATAACTCCAAGAAATTTTGAATAATCGAACTGATCAGAGTTAAAAATCCTATCAGTAATGCACTTGGAACTATTGATCGATTCAGCATCTTCGGTAAGGCTGTTCCAAGGATCAACATTTCTGTTGGCAAAACCCCCTTAAAAACGTCCTTGTGGAATCTTGATTTTGCAAGCTTGTACGCGTGCCCCCGATGATAACGGTTCATGCTGAATCTTACTAAATCGCTCACTTGGAAGTTGTCACAACTTCCAATGATTAATTTGAATGTTTCTATCAGGTCTCCTCTAAAAAATCTGTATGCGATGGAGGGAAGGCACAACTTGGCTAATCTCACTTGCGAGCAGAGATCGCGTATATCTGGTGCGAACGTGGTAGCTCTTTGTTGAATTCTTTTGTAAGCCTAAATAATAATAATAACAATAGTTCTATTGTTCACCCATCAAAAAGCACCTGGCACAGGCGGAATAGGAAAAAAGAAAAAAACTGGAAGGAGGAAACACTATAACAAGAGATAATACACACAGTATAACAATATCACAGTTGTAATATGGCCTCACTTTGATGTGGCCGTATTCAGCGATCGTCCGAACCACCGACTTTAACAGAAGTGAGAACAAACCACCCTGCTTAAATGTAAAGGTTCATCGAATTACACCAAGGATTCTACTTTTTCATGGTAAGGCGTTAGTGTTGAGAGAAACGCAGATCCCCATCGATCAGGACACTTAGATCCCGTTGGGTTATACATTCGGGTGTTGTTAGGCCGTTGAAAGTACAGAAAGTTTTAAAAGTCCCAGGTGAAGATGATGACTTTTTTCGACGTTGACTTCCATCAGCCACACTGGCATCCAGAGTTCAACTTTGTGAAGGTCATTTTGTAAGGCGTCAATAATCTTAATTTAGTTTTTAAACCTTGTGTATTTTTTCTATTTAGCATGTCATTGAATGGACCAGTTAATTTAGTTATACTTTTGTTTATATTTTATGTTAGGTTACTGCTTTATTTGCCAAAGTTATAACACAGCCACTTGCTAACGGAGCATTTCCAAGTTAAAGATGCCAGCGTTACACTTTTGGAAATTTCGTCGTCTCTGCTAAAAATCATGGACAACAGGGCCCAGCCAACACATGACACTACATTCCTTTCTGGCCGATGAATGAAAAATTGTATATTGTATTTGTTGTGTTTTATTTAATTCTTTTATTTAATTTAACATACTCCGCTTTTCAAATGGCGGGTGAGAAATAAATTACTTACTTACTCCTCAGTTTCGAGGAAAATAAATGAATAAATAAGTAAGCTCAACTTGGGGTGGTTAAAAGTGGCAGTCATGACTAGACTTTCCTTCCAGCTTACACCTTCTGGACTCGATCTCATGCCTCTCGTGCGCGGTCCAGAGGCCGACACGACCGGTTTGACCCCTATCCACCAGCAGAGGAACCGGCGCCATCTACTGAATTGCCTCCCTCACGCAGAGGACTCCCGAGAGGACGATACGAGAGATGGAACCCCGAGAGGTTGGCCAGGGGTAACCAGGAGGATCCTGGCAGACTGCCAGCTTCATTCACTGCCAGCTTAGATAGCGATTTGGAAAATATGCGACGGCTTTCGGTGTAAGTACCTTTGCAGTGTCCTTGAAGCACACCTCTCACTTTTACTGCTTAAAGCACCCCTCTTGCTTATTCTGCCTTTTATAGTATACCTAGCTCCCTTTTGGAATTATAAGGTTCAGGTTCAGGTTCAGGTTCTTTTAATAACAAACTAAATAACAAAATGTCCAGAGCCCGGCTGAGAAGACAAATTCGTAATGCACGGGATGGAAAGACTTCTTTAAATAAATACAACATTTATACTTCACTACATGCCGTTCATACAAATGGAAATATGCGTATTCCCCCGTCAGCACCCGGTCCCCAACGCCACCCGTTGACACGTCCAGCGAAACAAACAATAAAAAAATAAAACTAAAGATAACAAGAACCGAGGGAAAGTGATTTCAGTCCAAGGAACGATCCTGGACTGAGTATTCACATCCCCCAGGTTCAGTATCTTCAAAACCAGATAAAATGGGAACAAACTTAACCTCCCAAAGGCAATCCGCACACTTATCACGAAACAAATTCTCAATATAACAACATAAATTTAAGTTTACGTTTGGTTGTTTGAATTGACTGTGAAATGTCCAAATTAGAAGTATAAATATTCCAATTCCGAATTACTGAGTTTCGAAGCGAAAATTTCGATCTTTCAGTTATAATTCTTGGCTGATACAGTTTATTAAAATTTCTAGTTAGATGTCCGTGTTCAATAGTTTTAAGCGGGAAAAGGTTCGAGGAACGAAAAAACGAGGGAAGCAAACCACGGTCATACTTCAGTTTGAAGAGGATAGATTCAACAGTCACAAAATGTCTTAAAGGAAGGATATTAAGAAAGCAATAAAGAGAATCTGTTGACGACTTCGCTGGATATAATTTAGGGGAAGGCAGGTAATTCTTAAGGACCCGCAACGCTTTGTTCTGTTGTCTTTGAAGTGGCGCGATATGAGAACTAAATGTGTTAAGGTATACAAGTGATGAGAACATTAAATGGGAATGAATAAGAGCATAATAAAGTGATCGCATTGCTTCAAGGGGAAGGGATGACCTGAGTCTTCGCATTATCCCTATATTTCTCCCCAACTTCATACGAAAATTTGATATGTGAGGCTTCCATGATAGATTAGAGTCAAGGAGGACTCCAAGGTATCGCATAACTGCTGCTCGTGAAATCTTTATTTTAAAATCACTTGACTCAATTAGTTGAAGCTCAGGAACAGCAGCGTTACATCGAGAGAAAACCACGAATTTTGTTTTATCAGCGTTAAGAGCTAGGTTATTTGACTCAAGCCACAATAGAAGATGCTTCTTCCAATACAAGTTTCAGACTGTTCATATCTTTCTAAAATCCCCACCTTTTTCCATTGCTTCGTTTTCTGCCTACGAATTTTAGCGCTTTTTCGGCCATGCCGAGTTCTGCCCGTCACACAAAACAAAGTTCGTCGAAGTCTTTAACGCCGCTGACAATTCTTTCAAACATAAGGATATGAGAATCTTCTGTTTTTTACTTCGTTTCTTTACTTAGTTTTCCAACTTTTTAACCACGGCGCGTTAAGTTTTCAAACGTTATGCTCCCACCCGCCGCGTCGGATAGCAGGAAGGCTGGTTAGTATCGACAAGCGCCAACAGGAAAATCGCTAATTTCAGGTAGAAACTAATAGTATTTTTGAAAAACTTTTTTTCTGACCCTTTTCATAGGCAAACGATCATTTCTAGTAAGAGTTGTGCTTTGAGTTCCAGTATTAAAACTATCTGAGTAAAGAAGGAGCTACAAAAGATGAGAAAGCGCTTATTCTAAGTATGCGAAGAACCTGCTTTATTTGTCAAAGTTATGCCATAGCCGCGTGCTAACGGAGCACTTCCAAGTTAAAGATGACAGCGCTACACTTTTGGAAATTTCGTCGCCTCTGCTAAAAATCATGGACAACTGGGCCCAGCCAGCACATGACGTTCTTCACTGTTTTCTGGCCGAAGATTGAACAGTTGTATTTTGTATGTGTTTTTGCTGTGCTTTATTTCTTTTCGTTTGCACACTCTGCTTTTGAAAATGGCGGGTCATTACTCTAAAACAAGGCTCTGCTTTTAACAAATTATCCACGCCTTTGGAAGTTTTAAGCCTTTTCCCATGTTACAGATCGTCATGTCTTTAAAGCCAAACCAAAAACCACGTTAATCCTGTCATCAGAGTCCGATTGTTTAAAACTTTCTGCTACCAGCGTTTTGCGATTTCTTGGTCATACAACAGTACAGCGAAATCTATGAATGTGCTTGAAGTGTGCTACAAACGGATTTTCCGTCGTCTGATCCGCCTCCCACCCCGAGAGAGCATTAGTCAGGCGTTTGTGTTCAACCATTAGTTGCGTTTTTGCTGATACCATCGTACCTGTTACCACGGTAACTGGATCTGCAATTAGTCGTTTTTCAGTTATCGTGGTATCTGATACGGTGCTCTGCACAAACGACTATTGCCGAAATTGCACTTTTCGAAGTCATCCCAAAAGAGAAACAGATATCCAGTTGCATCACTAAGTGCTAAACTTCTTTCTCATCAATCTGACAAAATTTGATGAAAGTGAGATGACTTTTCAGATACCACGACCAGTTACCACGGTCGGACCGTAGTATCTGAATATCTGATACCACGATAACTGGCCAGATACCACGATAACTGCAAAAACGCCTTTTGACCGTGGTATCAGATACCATGATAACTGCAAAAACGACTTTAGACCGTGGTAACAGATACCATGGTATCAGGAAAAACGCAACTATTGTTATACTTTCGACGAGATAGTGAGGAAATCTCGAGCATCGCTTGTTTTGAGGCTACGGCAGTCGAAGAATTGCCTTGTGGCGATGGCTTCACATCCGCTGTTCTACGGTCTTCCTATCTGGCGACATCTGTTAAGTGATGATTAGTTAGTGATTTTGTATTTGTAGTGTAGTATATGGCGAAAGCTGAAATAAAGTTGAATAAATAAATAAAATAAATATATTAAAGATACCGCATTCTCGCCAAGAAAATCACTACTTGATCCCACGTCCGAGCTAAGAAATCTACCAACAATATACAGCCTTAGGGCTCTGGGCCTAAAGAACAAACGAAACAACCCTTCGTTTTACACAGGTCCATTGACTTCTAGCAAATATTCGGCAAAATTCAAATAACCGGTTTTACTCATCAGTAGCATGAAAAGCTTGCACGCGTCGGGAGCATAATGCACATAGAAAATAGTGAAATTGTGGCAAGTGTAAAGATTAAAGTGAGTTGCCGTTAGCGGGTTTAGAATGTAACGTATGAAATTTGGGTCTCGGTCTTAGGAATCAATGAATGCAATTACGGAAGTAGGTTGCATTGTCATTTTAGGTACGACGAGTCCTTTAAAATAAGGTTTCTGTTTTCTGCACCCGCTAATTGGAAAATAGCTGTATAAGCAAAATGAAATAGATATATAATATAAAAGCTGATGGGATGACTCAAGATGGGATGTTCGAGAACAAAAAATTGTTATAATTGTTCGAAAGATACAAGAGTATAAAAAGAAAATATTGACAAATGCTAGAAACTGCATCACAGGCAATCTGGATGACAACCAAAATTATGAAAGTGCGATCAAACAATTAAAAGAACAAAGGATAAACACACACTGGGTAAAATTGGTTTGGTTGGAGTTAGTTAGCTTAACTGAATACATATTAGTTACAAGGTTGTTTGTTATGAAATATTTCCTTCTTCTTGAGGTAATTGATTTCACTTTTAGAGAAGGAATGCATCTGTTTTTTAAAACGTTTACTGGTTTTTTCGACAGGGAAGATAACAGAAATAACAAAGGATTCTCAAATTAAAACGTGCCTTTTGCCCAAAAATTAAGGATTTGTGTTTCGATCAATCAATCAATCAAGTTTAATCCAAATACCTAAAAGCTAGAAGAGTAATACACAGACACGAAACAAATTGACTAATACACTTACAAGATATGACCAGAAATAAATGATGGGATGAAACTACGTAAAAATTGGGCAGAAGAATTATCAGGAAATGGAGAAAACTGATTGCCAGTATTCCTCTCGGACCGACGCACGGAAGACGGGAGGGGAGGGGAGGGGGGAATAGATCGGTCATCTGGGGACAACACATTATCTTAGCTCCAAATTTGTTTGAAAGAGCATTCTACGTTCAGTTAATTTAGGTACGCCGAGTTTAATGAGAGCCTCTTCATATGAAATATTAGTTGCGTTTTTGCTGATACCATGGTATCTGTTACCACGGTAACTGGATCTGCAATTAATCGTTTTTGCCGTTATCGTGGTATCTGATACACGGTGCTCTGCAAAAACGACTATTGCCGAAATTGCACTTTTCGAAGTCATCCCAAAAGAAAAACAGATATCCAGTTACATCACTAAGTACTAAACTGCTTTCTCACCAATCTGACAAAATTTGATGAAAGTGAGATGACTTTTCAGATACCACGAGTCACGACCAGTTACCACGGTCGGACCGTAGTATCTGAATATCTGATACCACAATAACTGGCCAGATACCACGATAACTGCAAAAACGCCTTTTGGCCGTGGTATCAGATACCACGGTAACTGCAAAAACGACTTTAGACCGTAGCATGAGATACCATGGTATCTGCAAAAACGCAACTATTATGGTCACCCAGAGTGATTCTCACTGCTCTCTTTAGGACATTTTCCAGGCGATCAGAGAGCTCTGCAGAAAGAGAAGAATGCCAAGCAGGTGAAGCATGTGCAAGTGTTTGACTGGGAGCAGTCTGTGTGCTCTTATTATTTATTGTCACGTTTTGGCGGTAAGCTTTAAGCTTGTCGCCGTATTGGGTAGGGATTTCTGATACTAAGGGTTGATTTGTTTTCGCAGGTACCGTCGTCAGGTACCCCACCGCCACCAGTCTTATAGGAGTCTCATCGACCGACTTCAACAGGTCAGGCAGATGCTCTTCCAGTTGAGATACGAACTACGAACTGTTCCTGACTCTTCTGAAAGTGAGTTGCGTCTTTTTGTTCGTATATTTTTAATA
The DNA here is from genome assembly GCA_030848855.1 of Branchinecta sandiegonensis. NCBI lineage: Eukaryota > Metazoa > Arthropoda > Branchiopoda > Anostraca > Branchinectidae > Branchinecta > Branchinecta sandiegonensis. Next base: position 23,859,793 of record JAUPMV010000001.1, on the reverse strand, counting down.
TTTGTATTATGACAGGTTAAAAGAATTGCGAAAGTAGTTCTTAAAGGTTAACTTAAGACATCGAGGTTGATATCGGAAAATAGCACCGAGACGGTCATTGAAAATAACCTATTCGAGCCGAAGGTCTCGGCAGATATTTTTCAATGGCCGTCGAGGTTATCATTTCGATATCAACCGAGATGGAGGTGTGTTAACTGTTATATCTTTTAAGGACAGAAATCATCTCTGGAGGCTGATATGACTTATAACATCCTCTCCGGAGGCTGATATGACGTAATCCTCTCTGGAGGCTGATATAACTTATGCCATCTTCTCCGGAGGCTGATATGACTTATATCATCCTCTCCGGACGCTGATATGACTTATATCATCCTCTCCGGAGGCTGATATGACTTATATCATCCTCTCCCGAGGCTTATATGACTTATATCATCCTCTCATATCTACCGCTAACTTTCTGTTTGAAAATTATCGTAATATAACTGACCGAGGGTCATAGGAGGATATGCATTACATATACCTGTTCGAAAAAAGTTATAATGCAATAACAATTCTAATATTTTTCAAACAAGTTAATAACGATGACAGCAAAAAAAAGTTCGTCAAAAATCAAATGGTCAAAATTATTTAAATAACAACAAAAAGGGAGCCAACTTAGGGAGTGACTCTTGATTTTTTTTTTTTTTTTCTGAATGAATGACATTTTTTAGTCCGTCCCTTATCCCCAGCTTATGATAAATAAATTGCACTGATACCTTATTTTTTAGGTAGTGTTGCAGATAGCCGGAGGCCGTTCTCTGGGGAGAGGGCCATGTTTCACAGGCGTCGCCTCCAGGAAGCCACACTAAGAGCCCGGACAAGTGCCACTGTAAGTTTAACCCCGCTTGACCCCTCTGCATGTACTGAGTGCTCCATCTTTTAAAATTATGCCACAAGCCCACATCCACACGCTAACGGATAACTTTCAAGTTCAGGCCAAGTATTAACCTTTCCAAAGTCTCTTCGTCTCTACCGAAAATCATAGACAATTGGACCCAGCGAGCGCTGACCTCCCGATGAAAAATTTATCTCAAAATAGTAGTATGAAGTTGTACGAAAAGTAGCGTGCAGTACGAACTGATGCTACTACATGCTTCTATGTCAAGGCTACCTTGTTACTGCATGCTACTATTAGCAAGACAGGATGCTACTGGATACTACTGTTTAAGATTGGCCCAGTCTGAGGCAAATTAAATGATAGTATTCTTTACTATTACATATCAATACATGCAACTTTTCGTACAACTACCATACAACTGCGAAGGCTACAAATTTTTCATCGGGCTTTTATCCTGTCTCCCGACCGAAGATTGAAATTGTATTATCTTATGTGTTTTGTATCTGTTTTACTTCTTTCTTTTGTTTCCTATGTTCTGCTTTACAAAATGGCGAGTGAAAAATTACTTACTTACTCACTTATCGTACTTGCTTACTCAAAATGTGTTATTCACATTCGCAAGGTAGCATGATTTCCCGACGATATTTTCCCCCTGTATAAGTTTCTTCCGCTGTCCGCTAGATAACGCGCAGCTAGGAACAAAGTAGAATGTTCTCGGTGAGCTTGACTTCCCGATGAAAAATTTGTAGCCTGCGTAGTAGTATGGTAGTAGTACTAAAACGTTGCATGTAATACTATGTAATAGCAAGGAATACTATCATTTAATGTGTCTCAGACTGGTCCAATCTTATGTAGTAGTATCCAGTAGCATCCTGTCTTGCCATAGTAACATCCAGTCTTGTTAATAGTACCATATAGTAGTATGCAGTAACACGGTAGCCTTGAAGTAGAAGCATATGGTAGCATCGTTAGTACTGCATGCAACTTGAACTCGACTTTCGGCAGAAGATCTATCGTGGGGCACCCTGTTGTACTGTGGGTAATCCTGGTTGATATACCTATTTTTGCCCCGAGTGTTTTTTTAGGTTTGGCCCGAGCTGGTCGTTTTTTAATTTAATTTAAAAAAAGAATTAAATCTACTGCAAACAGAACAGAATTTAATTAGGTAAAAGGTAAGGTATCAGCCTATACAGGACTACCTGGCGGTGCAGATCTCCGATTCTGTACCCTCAGCCAGGAAGTACAATGGGTGGTTGAGGGCTAGCCATCCTGGTGCTTTCGCACGCCCTTCCTGACACCTTTCCCAGATTTCACCTGGTACTCATTTAAGCTGGGTGGGCTTTTGCTTGTCTTACAGGTGTTGCATACCATGGTTGTATGTACGAACTGTATTTTTCAGGTTCCGAATCCTACGCCTGAACGGAATCGAGAACTCAGTTACTACACTATCTGTTTACATTACAAGACTAAAACAGAAACACTTGTATATACTCAACTTAGGTTTTCCTCTGACCTTTCTCACTAAAACTTCACTCAGAACTGTGCTGAAACTAGTAAATCACTTCCAGAACAAACCCAAGCCAAACCCACCGGGGATTCCCAGAATAACTAAGCCCCGTGAAACTAAAGAGTAAAAGTTAATCTGTTTAACCTATACTAAACCCCAGCGTACAACACACGGTCGAGCCACAAACCCCGTCCCAAACCAGACAGTAGGCACCACCGAACCAGTGACCGTCCGCTCACGAGTTTGGCGCAATAACCATTCGGCCACGGACGGACAAAACAAATAATTGACTTATGTGGATGAACTACTTTATCCTATGGGACCCAGAGAGGTACTCTTCAGCGCCAACCCAGGGAATGGACAAGTCTGACCTAAGTAAAGAGTGAACAAGATCACTGTCTTAACTAATACTAATGCAACCTGCTTCCGTAATCACTCCGTATATTTCTAAACCCGGAGACCCCGGTTTCGTACGGTACATTCTAACCCCTCTAACAAAACCACGCTGATTTTCTCACTTTGCCGTGTTTTGCTACCTTCGATGTGTATCATGCTATCGACGGTTGTCTGCGAGGCGTTTTTGCATCAGGAAAACCGGTTATGTTAATTGTTCCGCTGTTTTCGCTACACTAGTCAACGGATCTCGGAAAAGGCTTAAAACAGCAAAAACCATGGGTTATCTGTTGAAAGCACAGTCTAGTTTTAAAGTATTCAAATATTTTAAAATACCGTGAGTTGAAGAGTAAATAGTGCGATGGGTCCTTTAATTTCCTTTAAGTACAAGTAGCAGTAGATACTTTTCTTTTCGAACATTCTAGCATACGTGACTTCTTTGAAACTCTGCTGGGTTTCCGCGAGAGAACAAAGACGCCTCGGCTGTTTTCAGCCTCACGCAGCCCCCTTGATTTGATGAGAAACAGGGATAAACTTCCCCAATAAACTAAACTAAACTAAACTAAACTATCCCCAACAAGATAGCTTCAGGGTGTCTTGTTTCTTGCCTTATTTTCATGTTATGTAGTTTATGTAGTATGAATAAATGAATGAATGAATGCACAACCGGTATTGTTGACCAATCAGCTCCTTGGAAGCGATACGCGGAGCCGGATGTGGCTCGAAAAGCGCCGAACACAGAGAATGTAAGAGTCTGTCCAACGGTCGTTATCGTGAAATATTTCATAGGAAGTTCGGGATCCCGGAAACGAGTTTGAATGGAAAGAATGCAGAGTCGATCAGTAATATAAGTCCTACGGGGCTCCTGATTACCAGCATTTTTTTTTCAGTCACTCTCTATGGCCATCAATGACGTATCGGATGAGATTGACAGCTTCCTCTCTGTGGAGTCTGCTGATAGAAATCAGCGACTGTCACCAGCTCTAAGAAGACGGGGAATAACTCGTTGGTCGTACCGAAGAAGGGGCCGCGCCCCCTCCCCCACTGATGGTGTGTATTTAAAACTTTTTTTGTTTGCACTGGAAGTAGTCTACTTTCAGGCAGTTCCAGTTGTTGTGTCAACCCGACAGGCAGACACCACAAGTGTTCCGGACGCCTTGTTAAAATAGGTGCTGAAATTCATGCTTCATTAGCCGCGCAGGTTACATTTCATCAGCCCTTGCTGCGGTTACAAAGAAGCAACAGTCAGGGGTAATAGGGTCAACAACGTACACTTTTAACGAATAAGCCTTGCCCTAATTTATTTTTGCCCTATTTTCGGAGAGTGAAGTTTATAATGGTGCTGGCGGGCTGTATGATAGTGACTAAACTTAAAAAAAAAACTTAATTGGAGTCTCATTGTCAGTAGCGATGCGTATTTCGAGGTGATGAAGTGATGTTTCTCGCATACCCCCGAGGCAAAAGCTAATTGTCAAACGTGCACCCTTGGCCCCCAACTGCAACAAAATGTATAAAGGAAACGATCGGAAGGGGATCGCACTATTCGAGTCAAGTTAATCTTCTTTTTTCAGAAGAACTGCTTTCTCTCCCACCGCCTCCTCCCCCACCCGGTAGTCCACCACCTCAGCCGCCTGCTCCCAACCAATCAGAGAGCGATTCACCTGTCGATGGACCGATCATACGTGTTTCTGAGGCAACATCACCAACCGAACAGCCCGCTCTTGTCCGAACTCCGCCCCTTGACCTGCCGTCCACGTCAGGTGGGACGACAGAGCGAAGGGCGACTAAAAGGTCTGCGGGTGAAGCAGTGAGCAGTGACTCGCAGAGCCTTGCTGAACCTTCGAGCTTGGTAAGAGTTCGCCATTCACTTTATTTTTACTCCTTCTTTCACGGTTCCAACTCTTTTATTTGGTTTAAAAAATGGTTAACAGACCTGTCTCACCTGTAATACTAACGCAACCTACTTCCATAATCACTCCATATATTTCTAAACCCGGAGACCCCAGTTTCGTACGGTAAATTCTAACCCCTTCAACAAAACTGGTTTTCTCGCTTGCCGTGTTTTGCTACCGTCGATGTATATCACGCCGTCGACGGTTGTCTGCGAGAAGTTTTTCCATCAGAAAAAATGGTTACGTAAATTGTTTCCCTGTTTTCGCTATAAGTCAACGGGTCTCGGAAAAGGCTAAAAGCAGCCAAAACCGTGGGTTATTTTTTGAAAGCACAGCCTAGTTCTAAAGTATTCAAATATATTAAAATACCGTAAGTATTTTAGGAATAAGTGTCGGGGAATAAGTGTCGAGCAAGTGTAAGAATAAGTATCGACCCCTGCAAAGCTCCATGGCCAGTTATATAGGGGTCAACACCAGAATAGTTAACAAAAAAACGAGTCTCTTCTGTATCGAAACAAAGCAAGAAAGACCAATTGAAGAATTTTCTGTTCTACGTCCTCAAAATTCACTTCCAAGTCCACACCGATCTCCCCAATCACTAAATTTCAACAAAACTGTCAACAAGTCTAGCATCCAGGAATGTTGCCCTACCCTCATATTGACCTTACCTTTACATAGAATACTTAAATTAACCGATTCAAAACACATATTTTAATTCCCGAATGTATTTATTCCCCATTATATTTATCAACCATATATATTTTTAGCTGGGTCTTAAAGGGACCAGACGGACATGCTACGGACATTATCAGGGAGACTGTTCCATACTTAGCTACATGCAATACGAGGACTGAAATCTGAGCCTCGTTTTTGTTGCACGGTGCAGCTCCACTTCTCGGCCGCTTCTTTCTACATTCGTTTTTGCACTACATTGCATCCGAGGAAGACGGCAGCGCTCCTTGGGAATCACGGACTTGCTTACCGACCAAGTCAGTGCTTCCTGCAAGGTGCTGCATCAACTAAGAAGAAATCGTGCGGGCAATGAGTCTAAGAACGCATCTTGTGCGGAAGCAAAGAAGTGCTGCAGCAGCGAAGCGGCAGCACTATTGCAACTAAAACGAGGCTCTGATCCCACAGTCTTGGTTTGAGGTAATTGTAGGTGGTGTACGGTGGAAGATTTTCAGATACTATCCCACTTGGAGCACTGAACCGCAGTAAGGCGAATAGGAACTAACCTGCGTGGTGATCTGAACTGGAATTCGCAAGATTCGCTGAAAAATGGAAAAGGCAATTCGTTTAATAAAACTGTCATTGAGCCATCTATTTCTTCTCGTAGATCGACAACTCATCTTCAACGGCACCATCTGCTAGCGGATTTGGTTTAAACCCAAACGAAGATCCTGGTATGGACCGTAAGTGGCCGTTATTGCGTTTGAGTTCTCTAGTAGTTTTTTTGTTACTTCGAAATTTCTGTTGTGACGCCAATACTCTTGATGACTATCTCTACCTGCCAATGCAGAATCTCCGGGTACCTGCGGAAGAAAGCAAGAAGCGGTGTCACAGCTGCTCTCAAAGATCGCCGTGATTGTTTGACACAGAATTCGAGTTGTTGAGGTTGAGTCGTTACGGACGCGTTTTACTCCTTCTTCCTGATGATCACTGGCGTATTTTGGTCTTAGTCATAAGAGTATTCCCCGCGTTTAACTCATGGATAAAGCCCAATACTCTTGTTGAGTAACTCTCCTTGCCGATGCAAAATCGGCCGGGTACGTAGCGGAAGAGCCAGAAACGGTATCACCTCGGGTATCACAGCTGCTCCCGAAGGTCGCCGGGATTGTTTGGCATAGGATTTGACTTGTTGAGTTTGAGTCGTTACGGAGACGTTTACTCCTTCTTCCTGAGGAGTACTGACGTGTTTTGGACTTAGTCATATAGAGTATTCACACAGAGAGCGAACTTTGCCACGTCAATCGATATCCTTCACGACAGGCGTTGAAAAAACACATCGTTAGGTCAAAAGACGCTTCGGCAGACTTCTGCTCCGAGCCGAAAAAATTCGCAACGCCAGGCAAATAGTTTGAAATGCAGAAACGTTGGATGTAGAACAGAACAAAGATCGCAGTGTGGACTACTGCTCTGCCGTTTAAAACACCCCGGCTATCGTAAGTGCAAGCTGTAGTTTTCCTTTTCATATTTCTGGAAATCAAATTCGGACGAATTCGCTCCAGTCTACCACAAATCCCTGATTTTTGGATACCCCATGCCAAACGCTGGATACCTGTTGGTAACCTAACCCTGACCTACCTCAATATAAAGGAGTTCTGATTGGTTGATTTTTTAGCTTCACTAAAATCATGAATATTTTACTGGTTTACAGTATCCAGCACCTGGCATAGTGTATCCAGCGTTAGGCATCCGGTATGCCAAACGCTAGACATATCCAGCGTTTGGCATAGGGTATCCAAAAGTCAGGGGTTTGTGGTTGACTGATTCGCTCCCTATCTCTCATAACCTGCGATTTCGCCTAGACGTCGCGAAGTGTATTTTTGCCTGACAGTATTTAGACGCCCTGTGTGTGAATTCCGCTTAAAATGCCGTCAGACCTCCCTGACTGTTAAAGCATTCATCTTCCGGAATTGAATGAAACCTGTTGAGGAAGAAGAGATTGCGGTAAAAGTATTGCACTCTGACTTAAGTGACGTAATCTTGTAAATTACGGCGTACTTAACGCCGAAACCAAGTGGGTCTGACCTCACGGCTCAATTTCTGGAAATGTAAGGGACAAGTTCTTCGGAAATCTCGCCAGTTTTATGGCACTTGCCCTCCGGCCAAGTGCCATATAGCGATCACAATTTCTGTCCGTCCGTCGGTCGGGCGGTCGGTCCAGGTTTTTCTAGTTCGGCACTTCGACACAAGCTAGGACGATGAAACTTCGCAGGAATATCAGGGACCCGACCAGATTAACTTACAAATAATCACGTCCTCAATCCAACTTTCCCCGGACCCGGGAGTCCGGAAACTAGGAACAACGGTAGCAAAAGGGGAGTAAAAGAGCGATGTCCAAATGCGGTATCGATCCAGCGATCTCTGTGGTGGAAGGCCAGCGCTCTACCAATAGCTCTACTCTTGGTTGTAGCTAGAAGCGAATGCGGGAACAGATACGGTTTAAAGATTAAAGTAAGACCAAGTGGTCAGAAAGAATGCTAAATGCTAACCAGAGAAAAATAACTAGAGCTATTTTGCTCTGATGCTAACTAAACTTAAACTAGACAAATCTCGTGAAACGCTTAGAGTCGAGAGATCGGGATGGGACTTGGAGGAAAGAACAAGCATAAGCCGTAGAGACAATACGAGACAATACTGACAAAACAGGACCGGATCATGTCACAGTTGGGGGATTTTGTGAGGGTTTTCCACAATTCTGGTCATCACGAGCTGGGGTACTTCCAAATGTGCTATGGTCATGAAACTTGGCAGGCTGTGCTGTGACCATGAAACTTGGCAGGCATGTTAGGGACTCTATCAGATTGGCTTAAAAATAGTCCCTCCCCCGATCCGATCATCGTTGTGGGAGAAACAGTTATCAGTGAGTGGAATATCCATTTCAGATTTAGTAGATCAAGCTGATTTTCTGATGAAATGAGTATCGGGAGAGAGATGCAGCCTTGACAACTGCAAACCGTATCTGACAAACATACTAACTGTTCTTACTAGTGCCGTATGAGCTTTCAGCTCTTGTTATGTGAATAATATGTTTCCGTTGGCTGATTTGGAGAAAAAACGCTTTAAGTTGTAAGCCAGTTGTGGCTTTAACCGTCCTGTATGTTAAGTCCAAGCTGAAGCTTGGTACCCACAGAACACGGATTTGTATTCGCCTAGGCGAATTCCGTGTCGCTATAGCGGACAAAATTCGGTTAGCCATGCCAAAATTTCGCACCGCGCCTACCCACTCTAAATCCAGTTTTTCGTGTCGTATCTCAACGCCTGGTGGAAATTAAAATGACCGAAGGAGAGAAGGACAGTATTGACAAGGATATTATGTATTGACATAGATATGGACAGGATATTAACCCAGTCATAAGTCAATTTTCCTTTAACTGGTTTGTATGTTCCTAGTGAACTCGTTCAGTATTCGCTTTCGGTGGGGGGCTACGAAACGATTTTTTCGAGCGGCGCGAAAGGAAAAAAAAATAGTGAGCGGAGAAGATTCGCGTAGTGGGGGCACCAGGCTTAACTTCATACTTCTAGTCGTTCGCCTGCGGTTCGGATGAATTTGGTGGCGATGTGTTTGTTGGCTCGTCTAGAAAACAATCTGCATGTACCGAACTCGTAACCTTGATATCCCGCCCTTAGCCTGGGCATCGAATCAAAAATAGTGGCAACAGCGCTCGCTACTAACTCGGAACCACCTCGATAGACACCAGACAAAAGCCCAGGCCTATGAAGGCGACTAATAAATATACGTTTGAAGCCAAGCTGACCATTCATTGCAAACAAAATATAAAAACGAGATTTTCCAGTTTTTTTCTTGATCAGCTAGTTACCCCTCTACGATGATATGCGAGGGATAAATAAAATTTCGGATATTTCGGTTGCACATCCGGCAAACCTTCCTCATCGAAAAACAAAACCAAATCATAAAATCCACCATAACAACAACAGAATAACGATGCGGAGCCAACAAACAATAAAAGGACATGTAAGTAAAAAACAGAAGAACGATGCGGATTGAACGACGTGGAGATAAAAGTAAAATAACGAAAGATAAGATGTGCGGGTTCAAAGTGTATATATATACAAATCTGTGATTATTTACAATTCTGAATTCTCAGAATATTTCTGTGTAAATATACGGTGGTAATTATAAATATGGTGGTAAATATATGGTTGATTTTATGATTTAGTTGGTTTTTCGCTGAAGACAATTTGCCGGAAGTGCAACCTAAATATCCGAAATTTTATTTATCCCTCGCACACCATCGTAGAGGGGTAACTAGCTGATAAAAAAAAGAAAAAAAAAGAAAATCTCATTTTTATATTTTGTTTGAAACGACTAAGACAAGAAATGATTCTAATAACCATACTGTTCGGGCAGACTTAACTTAAGCGAGTAAATCTTGATAATTTTTACTGTGGTATTTTCATATAGTTTACTGAAGTACCAACAAAGTATTTCTTACCATGCATATTCATATACCTTACCATACAGTTTGATTAACAGACTCTTCTGAACCTAGTCCTTCGCGATATCCTCCCTCCTGACTTTGCTACAGAAAGGGCAATGCCTCAAAGACCAAGTTTCCGAACCTGTCCCTAACCTTCCACCAGTTTTTTGCCGACATGTTAGATACCAGAATAATCTTGTCCCCTCCTTTGTACCCTACATTTCCCTACCCCCCCCCCCCCCCCCCCCCGTTGTTTGTTGCCCCAATCGTTGTCTTTGTGAATTTGGTTGTTTGTGTATGTGTAATTCGACCACGTTCTATTTTATATTGACTGTTTTCGTTAGTCTTTAAGTCTACCACATGCTATTCGGCTAGTCCGCAACTGGTGTTGCAATGCAATTGAATTAAACATCGTCCTTGAACTGACATTTATTCTTGCCATTTCTCCTCAGAAAATGTGTCATCCCTTCAAGAACTTCTGTTCAGCGTGGCACAGTGCCTACTCGACTTCGTCGCACGCGTTCTGCGCGTCTATTCGCTTCAGAATAACGATGAATCATCGGACTCGCGACAGGGGCTTGTGGATATGATCCACTCCCTGAGGTCCCTCATCCAGCACTTCTTATCGAGTGAGGGGCTAACCTCCCAGCAAGAGGTACGCATTCTATGAAAATATGTAACATAAGAGACCCTGAGCTTGGTATCTCTAACCTGATTAGCAAGTACGACTAAAAAATCCAGTCCCACCCGTGAAGCAAAATTCTCGGAGTTTAAGTGTATGTATGTAATCGTGTTCAGTTTTTAGTCAGTCAGAGAGTCTCAGTTTGTAATTGTCGATTTTTTGTGTGTTTCCTATGAAAGTGTTACGTTTGCTTTTGTTTTGTTTTTCTCTTAATTTTTGTACTCCGTCCTTTTTCTGACGGGTGATAAATAAATAAACAAGTAAAAACAAAAATCCTGTCGGACAACAAACCCAACCGCTTGTTTCAGTTCAGCATTTGTATTTTCATCTAAACAAATGACTATGAAAGACGGAATAAAATAGCCACAAAAATGTCTGAAAGGACCCGTCGTACTTACACTGCCAATGTAACCTACTTCCACAATCGCTCCATCTGCTCTTAAACCCGCAAACCCGAATTTCATACGGTAAATTCTAACCCACCTAATAAAACTTGAGTGTTTTTCATACTTTCCCTGTTTTGCTATTTTTCGATGCGTAACCCGACGATTGTTTCCGAGAAGCTCATCCACCAGACAAACCAGTCATGTACATTTTTCCGTGGTTTTGCTAGAAATCAACGGGCCTGGAGAAAGGCTTAAAACAACCAAAGCCATGGATAATTTTTTAATAAAAGAGCATGTTTTAAAGTAGTCGGCTATTTTAAAAGATTGGAACATAAAGGAGTAGGCTAAATAGTGCGAAGGCATACTCACACCATTCCCCTTGGATTCCCTCAAGCGGAGACCCGTGTTTTTGTACTTCCCGTATTCTCGAGAGCCCCCACGGACAGGGGATACTCAGAATATCATTAATACCATCAGAAAGAGAATTCTTTTCGATTTGGTGGGGAGTCGATTTTGGGGTTGCTGGGTGAGGTGGGTTTTTGAAAACAGATGTTAGGGATGATAAAAGGAATTCCTGTGATCAATATTGAGTCTAATTGTGGTGTATTTTGAGAAAAATACTTTAATTGCGGTTATGATTTTTTATTTATTTAAATTGTGCATTTGTGCCAATAAAAACATCAAAATAAACCAAAGTGAAAATCGATTGGACGATAGCATTCATATGATTCTCAGACTAATTGTGTCGCTTGGAGCTTGAAGAGAAGGTTAGTTAAATATTCCTTCAGCCCAAGCTGACTGCGAATCATATTTGGCAATGCAAAACGGATATGTCAGCTACAGTTTATTAGAGCTATATGTCGGCCCTTCTTGGCAGAGATCCTCTTCAGGCTCAACAACTTCAAAAGTTTGAGCCTGAAGCTCAAGCTGGGCCCCTCCGTTTTGCATTGTCAATAAGGTTAGTTAGCAGTGTGTTTGGTTTGGAAGTATTTTGTTGTTTTGTTATTTTTTGTTTATTTTTCCTTTTAAGCTCCTTTCTTTCTTTTTTCTGTTTCTTGCTTTCCTTTTTTCAAGTAAATTGTGAACTTTGATGTTTTATGGCTATTTAGTTGCCTACAGGTTAGCCTGTGGGCATGGATTTTTTTGCCATTTATTCAAGGTGTGGAAACCCCTACGGTGAAGGTTAGTTTTTTAGAATTCACTCTCAGCACCCCTTTATCATGCTGGGGAGACTTGAGCATTGTGGCTTTTCGTAGCACATCGTATATTGCCGTCTTCTCCCCGTGTTTCTCCAGGAATCCGTTTTACAGCTGGGTATTCCGCGGGTTAATGCCAAGCCGCCCGTCGGAAAACCAGTAGTCTGCCCGCGGATTTGAACTTGGGGCTCGTGTTCATATCTTTCCCTATAATTTCAGTACCTCCGTCAAGAATATTAGAATATTCACTTTACTTTTCTTTTCAGGGAAATCCTCTGCGTCGAGTCATCCCGCGTTTAGACGAGCTAGCAATGGAAGCATCCCGTGCTATTCGAGGGCCTGAAACACCTGCGCCAATCGGGCTAACTGGATTGGCTGACCCTGCAGCCAGTGAAGATGCGCTTAGCACCCCTCCATCAGCCAATGCGGCAGCTCCAGGCAGCGGTACTACGGAAGCAACTGCCGCATTGAGACGCCACCTCGATACGCTCGTTGAGCAAATGGTGGCTCGCCGGACGGTTGCGGCGCAAGTAGATGGTACTCCACCATCGAGAACGGGTAGAGAGATATTCGATCAAGCTGTACGAACAGGTGTCGCGTCGCCTAGCTTGGATCTTGGTGACATACTTCCTTCAAGCACACCAGAGACATCTACGTATAGAAGTTCGTTGTTGGACGTTCTGCCACCGGCCCAGCGCCCAAGGCTTTCCGACGCCCCCCGTCGCATGTGGGATTTGGAAATCGATCGGCAAACCTTGCGGAACGAGCGTCTCCGGGCTCAGTCAGGTCCTGACCTAGCTCCTGTTGTCGAGGATGTCTTGAACAGCCTTGGACGCGCTGATGCTGAGGAGCTGGCAGCTGATGTCCGAGAGGTTCGGACGCCGTGGTATGTCGGTCGGACATCTGTACCAATCAGGCGGCCATCTAGCGAGGAAGTTGAAAGCGAAATTCGTAGGCATGAACGAGATTATGAGGAACTCCGAGCGCAGGCTGAGCGCATAGAAAGTGCCCATCGCGCGTTCCGACAAGCTCAGGAACAACCATTCACCGAAGGCCCGGCGCGTTGGTTGAGCAATCTTCGCGACAGGATACGCACTCATGCCGCTAGCGAAGCGCAGTCGACGGAGGAATCAGCGCGCCTTCAACGTCGCACTCTAGTGGCGGAGACGCAGAGTATAATAAGTGAGCATATGCGCCAAAGAAGGCTTGATCATGCTGCACAAACCGAACCACGCCTTACCACAGATTCGGGTGGAACAAGTGCGGCTGGCACAGGCCCCCCGTCGTTGGCGGGCTCATTAAACAACCGCCAGTCGCTGTCAGAACCTCGCCCGGTTTTGGAGGCTTTGCTAAGAAACGACGGTATGTCATCTGACATCCTCATGGAACACATTCGCTTGCGTCGCGCGGAGAGGGCGCGCGGTGCAACAGAGTCAAGTAACGACGCGGATCCAATTTCCGCGACGGAAGCCGTAATGCGCAGCCAATCGTCTGAGGCGGCTGAAAACCCGCGACTTCTTTCCGATCCCGCAAATCGCGACATAATTGCGGATAGCAGCTTGAGCCGTGAAAGAGCGGCGAGTATCAACGACAGTGACATGCAGCGCGATTCTTTCCTTTCGCGAACTACGGATGAACGGGCTCGTGAGCGCCAGGCCACGGTGCAGAATTTGCGGCAGGCCGTGGCGAACAGAACGCGCGGGACGCCCGTGGAGTTGCGTGGAAATGGGACGGAAGAGCGCGAGAATCCGGTTGCACAGAGCGGCGGTAGTCAGATAAGGCAAGTGCAATCACTGCGAGAGAGTCTGAGGGATTGGCGATCCGAAGCGCAGAGGCTGAGGCTGGAAAGCCAAGATAATAATGGGATTCCGAGAAGAAGAGTACTGCCTGCAGGAATGAGACCGGCTGGACAGGTGAGTGTCTTATTGTTATTATTATTTATTTGTAGCCTTCAAAATTCAAGATTTATGTATAAAAATATCAATCAATCAAATCGTTTAAACCAACTTCGTAGCTTTCTTCTTCGAAGATGCTAAATTACCCTGGTCATACGCTAATAAAATAAAATATACTACACTAGTTATTCACGTTGTTAAAAATCTCCGTAAAAAAAGGCACAAACGAGTTCATGAACATTGAAGTTCGTCCTCTGACAGGCACTAGTTTGTTTCGCTGTCTTGTCCTGCTATTTTCGGAGCGTCAGGGGGGAGCAATGACCGGTATAAGTTCTCATTTGCCAACAGTTTTTTTCCGAAATTTAGGATCAGTTCTGTTCTTCGGTTGTAGAGGCTCGGGATTCTCAACACAGACAGTGCTTGCTCGTTAGACTGATAGCCAGGACCCATTATAATGTTCGTTGCGCGATCTTCAAACTCATCGGGGAGCTTTTTTTGTGAAAAAAGGAAGTGGTTCTGATGAACAAGAATGTTGTAAGCCTTTTTATGAAAGTTTGGGTTTTTACTATTCAAAGTTTCCAAAGGATTCTTCCCTTTTTTACAAGTTTGGAAAGAGTACTCGCAGAAATAGGGAAACCAAGAAGGGATTTGAGAATTTATAACAATTAACTCTAACGCAGAATGTTCATAAGGACGGAAAGAAGAAAAGAAGGCAGACGGAAAAAGAATATGAGGAAGTGCAAGAGCCGTATAAACAGCCTTCTTATGACAGTCAAGAACGTGGTGGGTCTTATAAAGTCACTTGCTATTGTAGGATTCGACTAGGGCCGACAGCCCACCTTCGGACCCGCGTTTGTCCGGTCCTCGTCCACTCGTTCGGCAAAATGCCATAGTTGCGCCCGTACGTGGAGTAATCGAAGGTGAGATGTTGCTCGTTTTTCTCTAGTCACTAAGTTATTAATATAATTATTGTTAATAGCAAAAAAAGGAGCAAGCCTCCACAAAATTCTTCGAAAATTTTCAACAGAATAATCGTCGGTTCCAACATGTTCATCAAGTAGATTTTTGAAGTCGTCGACTGGTGGGCTGGCAACGGATGGAAGTTGGTTCCACGTCTCCACGATGCGATTTCAAAATACCACCTGCCGGTGTCTTTCTTGAATCGCTGACAGCTAAGTTTAAACTCGTGGGCCCTAAGGTTGTTGGGATTGTTGCAACGAGTTTGCCTACGAGCCGACGATCCTAATTAGTCGTTACACGCGTGTCCTTCATGGCCGGGTGGCTAGCACGCAGTTTCGAGTCTTGGTAATGTAACGTAAACCGATTCGTTTGGGGGGGGGGGAGGAATCTGGGGAAGGTGACAGTAAAGCAAAGTGCACACACAGTCCGGTAAGATTCCTCACGCGAAAATGCGCATACGAAATTCGCGTCACGATGCCCGACAGGTTTTTCAGATAAAATGAAATTGAGATGTGAAACTTGGCCCCAGGTTTGAAAAATCCACTGCTTAGCCTACAGTCAGATGATGCTGATTGATTGCCGAATGAATGAATGCAGCTGACATTAAATAGGTCGTATAAACAGTTGAAATTTCAAACACAGCTTCTAATTGTTCAATTCTCAGGGCACAATTTCGCATGCGTTTAAAATTCGCTCCGGTAAAAGTAGAATATTTTCTACTCAAATCGGAACGAAATTATCAGACCGAATCCGCATGACACGCGTCAAAATTCCGGAGCGAAGAAGGAAATTCGCACCGGACTGCGAAATTCGGACTGTGTGTGCACGCTACTTAAGGGTGTGCGATAGCACCAGAATTTGGCTTGCCCCCAACCGCTGAGGGCAGAGAATCCGAAATCAGAACCGCCAGTGTGGCTGTGGGATATCATGGCCGATGCTCCTTTTACCTTGCTAGCGCTTTCCCCTATCTTGGTTAGATAAAGCCATAAAGTGTCATAGTTCTACATTTACAAGCAGGACCACAGAAGAAAGTTTGCTCGAACTTATAGTCTTGACTTCAAGTTTAACCGAAAAGGGCTGAGATAAGACAATAGATTTACCCATCACTTATTCACTTAAATAGGCCTGAAGACCCGATGAAAATTAAAAAAAAAATGCTTCGTTTCTCCGCTATTCACAGATGTCGATTTTCGGATGGTGGACTTTTCCTGTCGGATTTCTGGTACCTTGTCTTGTATGCTGGAACGAAAAAATTGTGTTCAGGCACTTCACCTGGCTGGTCAGTTTCACTGAAAGAGCTTACTATTGATATGTCAAGTCCATTTAGGCCTTCCCCTATGCGTTAGGAACAGTGTTACCACAGATGTAAGATAAGTGACCCTACGGCTGTTGCTTTACATCGGCGGAAAAGATCCCTTGCGCTTCGCGCGATTCTTCCCACAGTTCTTTGTTAGGCAATTGGATAGTAAATTATGCCATATAGACGTATTTTCTAATCCTTTTCTTGTCTTTTCCCCTCTACTCATTTGTTGTCTTGGTCAGTAAGAAACACATTGTGTTTGATTGACTTGCGCCGAAACCTTTCTGAATATTAGACTTGAAGCGAATACTCTTGATGACTAACTCAACGTGCCGACGAAGAATCGCCGTGTACCTAGCGAAAGACCCGGAAGCCTCAGCACAGCTGTGCCCAACGAACGCCGTTTCTTGGTTGACAGGATTCGAGTCATCGTTTTCGGGCAACATTTCTCGTTCTTCCCGAGGTTCACTGGCGCGTTTTGGACCTAGGTCATATAGAGTAGAAAGAACTTCTGTGCTTTAAATTTTAACTAAAAAGCCAACTTACTTTTGTGTCGTTTAATTGAATACACTGAATTATTTGGATTCTGCAAAGGGATTCTTTTTATTTTCCACTATGTGCTCTAGTTATGACGTCAGAAAATCTACGGCCGTCCCCACAGCGTAAATTCTACTCTGACGCGGGAAATTTTAATCTCAACACAAACGCGGCTTTTCAGTGGGCAGTGGTGATGATTGCTTAGTGCCTGAACAAAAAAAAATCATGAATCTTTCTCGTAAGGCATACAACAAAAATACAAGCGCATAGAGGTACCACAAATCCCATGGAAATTCCACTATTTGAAAACTGATTATTCGTGAATAGCGGAACAACGAAGTAACGCATTTTCAGCGGGTCTTCAAGCAAATTTAAGTGAATAAGTGATTGGTTTGTCCTATTCCAGCCCTTTTCGTTGAAACTTTAACTAGATGCATAGATGGCGTTCTAGTTCTTGTATTGAGTAATTGTTTCTTTTTATTTTAGTCCCCCTTTCAGGCCAGGAGTTCCTGTGTCAATATTCCATGCCAACCTGTCGAATTCAGTACTGGGACTTTTCGCTTGAACTACCCAACTTGACAAATGGTAAGTTCTTCCAACAGCCCAGTCCCTCCCCTCCCCAATTTAGGTCCACCATAAGGGCTGTCCCAATATGGGAATAATTTCTAATCTCAGACTCCCGACTCCAATGGTCGTCGTTATGTGCTTCTGGACGTTGTACTGTGTGTTACCTAGGGTATCCAGATCAGAGGCGATATTAACCAACATTTTGGGGGGGGGGGGCAAAGTATTTACCGACCGGCTGGTCATTTTTACCGACTGTTTTTGCGGAAAAAACTATTATTTTAAGAAAAGAAAAAAAAAATTGACAAAAAACGACTGTTTTTAAGAACAAGGCCAAAGGTTTTGATGGGATCCCAAAACTTTAATATTTATTGTACTTCTTGATACAAGCAATCAAATCTTGTACATTTCCGAGTCTTTGCCAGAACTTTTTAACATTTTGCTATTTATCTATAATCCACCGCTTGAATATGTACAAAAAAATGTTACCGTTTTGGAGTTTTTGGACACTTTCGGCCAAATAACTCATCAGATGAGAAAACCCAAGTTCAAATATGGATTTAGCAAGGGTGTTTACTTCAGTATCTCATCTCTAATTGACTTCAGAAAGTTTTTTTACTTTGAATAAATTCTTTGTAGTTGTAGTAGCATTCCCGGCGAACTGCATGCAGAGCAAAAGAGCGAGTGACATTGAGAGGAGAACCTTTCGATCCAACTTTCCATTTTCCGGGTTTTGGCAAATTTTGCCAGCTTATCTGTCAAGGAAGTGAAGTTTAGAATTCGATTTAACCCTTACCCCGATATCCAATCTCTAATCGACTTCAGAAACAACTCCGGCAACTGTCCGGCAAGAAAACGAAGTTCAGATATCTATTATATATGTATATGATATATATATTATATATCAGGCTCAGTTAGAAATTATGTCTAAATTTTGTGTTTTTTTACTGTTATTTATCTTGTGTTGCTTTTCGTTGTTCTCTTTACTCCGCTATCACCGTGTGTATTTGGCCCTTAGACGACTATCTCACTAGCTTTTAAAGTATACTTTTTTTTACCCTTAATTCGAAACCCCTCCTCTGCCTCTAAATATAGGGCTACAGGACCTATGTACGAACTTGGCCCGTACTTTGCCACTGAATCCTCATACGAAGTTTGAACAACATATCTCATCCCCTTCGACCCCCCGACACGACAGACTGCCATGACTAAACCCAAAGAATACAGACGGCGTACGCTAAGTGTAAATGTCTTTGATAAAATCCAAGAAAGACTGCGCATGTGTACACGGGACCGGAGTCGCTATCCCTCCGCCGGTGTCCATCGATTAAACAACGAGTAACCCGACGCGCGATGAGCTTTCGCCTGTGTGGATAAAGGGGTAGGGTACGGACTGCTATCGCCACTTGGTTTCTCCGAAATTGGTCGACAGATTTTATTAAATTGTTCACAAAACCATTGTCGAATGAATTCTGCCTTTTTGACCCAGTAATGCCGGTTGGGACTTAACTGATTGCATACACTTTTTGTTTATCTTTAGTATGTTCGAAAGTTGCAACAGCATGTCTCCTCACCCTATATCGATTATGTCATTGGGTTTTAAAATTTCATGCTAAATATCCGGGTTCCGGTCGAACTACTTGTCCGGCGAAAAGATAACTTCCATATTCAGATTCAGCATGTCTTTTTACCCCAGAATCGAACATCTAATCAACTTCAGATTCAACTTTTACTTTTTACAAGTTTTCCGTTTTTTCCCAGATTCCGGATGAACTACTTGTCCGGCGAGAAAATAATTTTCATAGTCGGATTCAGCATGTCTCCTTGCCCCTAAATCAACTATCTTATTAGCTTTTAAAAAATATTTATTTTCGCCCCGTAATTTGAAACCCCTCCCCCAACTCTAAATATAGAGCCTTGGAGCCCGTCTACGAACTTGTCCTGTCCCTTGACACAAAGAATCCCCACACCAAGTTTCATAAAAATATCTCATTCTCTTCGAGGTTATCATGCTGACAGACGCACGGACAGACAGACAGACGGATAACTTTTCGAAGTCATAGTTATACCCCACATACGTTATGGGATCCCAAAAACCGACTGTTTTCAAGAAAAAATCGACTATTTTACGAAAAACCGACTGTTTTGAAGAAAAATCGACTGCTTCGAAAAAAGTTGACTGTTTTTACAAAAAATCGCGCCGCTTCGCGTCGATTCATCATCATTTCGATTCACGAAACATAGCCTACTCAGTGACACCCAATTCGGGTTTAGAAAAGGTCATTCAACTAGTCATGCTGCCATTCATCTTGTTGATTTTGTAAATAATTGTTTTGAAAAAAGGTGAGATCCCCCTAACAGTATTTTTTGATTTTAGGAAAGCATTTGACACGGTAGATTTTAGAATATTATTGCAGAGATTAGAATGCTTGGGTATTAAAGGAGTGAGTCTGAAGTGGTTTCAAAGTTATTTGTGCGGGAGGTCTATTAAAGTGATGATTGATGATTTCGATGTTTTTTCGTGTGGTGTGCCGCAGGGGTCGGTCCTTGGTCCACTTCTTTATCTGGTGTATGTAGATAGCATGAGGTTTTATCTTCCGGATTGTTGCTTAACGTCACCCGCGGATGACACTGCAGTTACGTTTTCTAGTCGTTTTTTGGATAGTATTGTCTTGAAAGTGAATGGCGTCCTGAGAAGTTTCTCCGTTTTTACTAGATTGAGTTTGTTATCAGTAAACGTTGCTAAGACTAATTTTATTTTATATTCTAGAGTTGGTAAGCCCAGTGATATTAATGGTAGAATTCGGTTTGATAATAAGCCTGTAGTTCAGGTTCAGGAAATCCGTTATTTAGGTTTTTACATTGATTGTAATCTTTCGTGGAAACGCCACAGTGATGTTGTTGCAACAAAGGTTGCCCGTGGCTTGGGAGCAATTCGACGTTTCAAAAAGATTTTTACCTCCGAGAGTTTTATTGCTTTTATACCACGCTTTGATTCACCCTCTTTGTCTTCTCAGCCGGGCTCTGGACATTTTGTTATGTAGTTTGTTATTAAAAATAACCTGAACCTGAACCTGAACCATATGTTTCGTATGGCTGCATGTTATGGGCAAGCAATTTTTATGTGAATTTTAAACGTGTTCAGATTTTTCAAAATAAAGCGATGCGTCTTATTGGTGGATCTGTCGAAGGTGTACACAACACTGCAGCTTGCTTCAAAAAGTTGCAAGTGCTGAATGTAGGACAGCTACGGGAGTACCAAGTCGGAATTTTTGCTTATCAATGTTGGAATGGTGCAAGTCCAGAGGTTTTTCGTGATTATTTAGTGACAATAGATCTTTGCATCATTATGAAACGCGTCATGCTAGTGACTTCGTCGTCCCGCATAGAAGTGGAACCAGGGCCGGCTTCCCTACTAGATTTTCAGGGCCTAATGTGTGGAACTCTGTTCCGGAGAGCATTCGGGCGGCTGAGCATCTGGGTTATCTAAAACTAAATTGAGAAAGTATTTGTTAGGCCAAGGTTCATAGGTTTTTTTTCTTATTTTTCTAATTATTACTAAATTTTTTTTCATTATTATTATTAAATGAGTTGATGAGAGATTGGTTATTATTTCTTATTTTAGTGCTCTTTTTTGTTATGTTTTGTTCTAGTTAATTATTAGTTAGGAAATGAGTTTTATGTACCCGCCCAATTGCAAGTGTTTTTTTGTACCTTTCATCATAGTTAAATGTATTTGGGTCGTAAAGTAAACTGAACTGAACTGAATTCAGCTATTTTATACCGACTGTCCGACAGCATTGGGGTGTGGGGCGCCCCCCCCCCCCCCATACGTGACGCCCCTGATCCTGGTTATGGCGGTAGATATGAAAAGATATAATTGCACAAAAAAGCCAAAAACGGACCATACTACACATCCATTTCTCATCAAACACCCTCACGCATTCTCCAAACACTTCATTCCTCAACTCTCTTAATTCTTTGCACATACATATGACATGCACCACACTTTCGTTCTCATCTCCACACGTTGGACAGGAGAAATAGGAGAAATGAATCATCTGATCAGATCCGGATCGAGATAAACCTGGGTAGCGCGTCAGACTGTAAACTCAGGCAGCGTTCCAGTGACTTATTATTATTTACAATCGTTACTATTCTTATTATTATTTCCGTTCCGGAAACCGCCGTAATAAGTGAATTAGCTCCTCCCTCTTATCATTTCCGTTCCATGACTGTTGCGATCTTTACAAACTACTTATGATGGTAGCAGCGTCATAAGTGATAGTTAACTATCGGTTCTGCAGGAACTCCGGTAAGAGTGATGACGTATGTCCGCGTTGTTATTATTTTTGTTCCAAAAAACCGACATAATTATCACAGTATGGCCCTCGCCCCTCCTGTTATCATCATAACTTGCAGTAACTCACTGGAACGCTACCTTCCTCTCGTTGTCATGCCTCGTGGTCTCGCCTCTATTTATAAAACAGTGTGCTTTGTTAATGAACTAGCCTAGTAGGTAATAAAAGTGGAACGACACTCATTCCGTATCCATCGTAATATAATAAATCCCAATCTTAACGCGGACTCAAATGAATCTGATTCCAGTGAATCCCCGCTTTTACATCACAACCATACTCGGCTCGCTCGTGAGGGGTATTACATGACATACCCCTGTCATGTCATGCATGTCACCCCTATGACTCATGACATGCAGATGCTGGAATGTCCCTGCTTTATTTATTATTTTGTTTTGGCTGAGCTAATTAGAGGCCAATGTTCCGATTCAAGTTCAAACTGTTTCTTTTGCTGCAATTATCGATAGGACTCAAGGGGGGGGGACTGGTATGAAATCTGAGGACCCCTAGCCTAAAACCTGGCCTTTTTCGGAAAAAAGACCCACCCACCCCCGCCTGGCTGGTATGAAATCTGAAACCGCTAGGGGTACCCCAATACCCGCCGAAAAAATCTGTATAAAAAAAAAAAAAATATTGCACACACCACCCCCAATAGCAGGGTGTGTAGCATATCGTTCAGTTCCAAATTACAAGGTTAGAAGTATGCTGTACTCCTTTTATTATTATCACGAAGACTATCCAAGTAAAAAGCTTATTTCAGCAGACGTGAAGGATTTTTTTGCGTACCATCGATGACGCAAATGCACTTCAGCATCAGATTTCAAGTAAGGCTTTGCACTTGGCCAAAGAATGTTTAGTCTTCTACTTGTGCTTTCAGTGGGATGACGAAAAAATTGACGGTTTTATGTCACTTGCCCTTCGGCCAAGTGCCATATAGCGATCGCAGTTTCTGTCCGTCCGTCGGTCGGTCGGTCTGTCCAGGTTTTGCTAGTTCGGGCACTTCCACATAAGCTAGGACGATGAAACTTGGCAGGCATGGGACCCCAAAAGATTAAGTTGGACATACTCACTTGCCCGATCCGAGCATCGGGGGGAGTGGAGGGAGCGGGAATCCGGAATCTAGAGGTATTTATAACTTTCGAACGGGTGATCGGATCCTAATGAAACTTGATATTTGGAAGGACCCCGTGTCTCAGACGACCCAATTTAAATCCGAACTGGATCCGGTGACTTTGGGGGGAGCTGGAGGGGAGGAATCGGAAATCTTGGGAAACGCTTAGAGCGGAGAGATCGGGATGAAACTTGGCGGGAAGAACAAGCACAACTCCTAGACACATCGTTGACATAACCGGACCAGATTCGGGCACTGTGGGGGGTCGAGGGGGGGGGGGTCCGGAATTTCGGTGATCCTGCTAGTTCGGTACTTCAGGATGTGCTAGGACGATGAAACTTGGAATTCATTTCAGGGACCCGCACAGATTAACTTGATAATAGTCGTTTCCTGGATCCGACCACCGTGGGGGGGATGGAGGGATGGGGAGCCGAGAATCTGGTGGCATGCATAACTTTTGAACGGGTGATCGGAATTGAATGAAACTTGGCAAGTGGAAAGAGCTATCGTCTCAGATATTCCATGTCAAGTCCTGTCGAATCAGATACTTGTGGGGGGAGGGGCGGAAATCTCATGAAACGCTTAGAGTCGATGGGTTGGGATGGAACTTGGTGAGAAGAACAAGGATTAGTCCTAGATACGTAATTGACGGAAGCAGATCGTATCGGGGCTCTGTGGGAGGAGTTGGAGGGTGTTTCCCGGAATTCCGGTGATCGACAGTTAGGATAGTTCCAGCTATTCTAAGAAGATAAAACTTTGCAGGTCTAATAATGACTAAAGGAGCCGACATAATGCCCAAGGAAAACTTGTGTTCCTGGATCCGACCATCTTTGGGGAGTTGAGGAAAGGGGAATCAGGAAATCACTAGCTTCCGTAAGTTGCGAACGGGTGGTCCAATTCGAGTGAAGCTTTATGGGTGAAAAGGACTGATGACCTAGACAAGCAAAGTATGCGTCCAAACCACATGCGGACACGTTAGGAGAGTTGGACGAGGGGGGGGGGGTACAGAATGGGATGCAAGTTGGACAGTTCCGAGTTAATGCGGCCTTGATTTGTTATTTGGTATCGGATCTGGTCACGGTAGGGGAGGGGGGTGAAGTGGGAACCGGAAATTTGCGTATAGGCTATGCTCCGATTCTAGTCTAACTGGATTAGGAGATGTCAGAGATGCGACGTGCGACGGACGAGCTCAACTGTAGGAAATTGATGAAGAGGGAGAAAATGCGCGAGCATGTCAGTATACACATTGCAAAATGCGATATTCCTGCTGATTCTTGCGGTTTCTGCGGGACTAGAGGGACTACAGTTAAGCATTCTAACATGATGAACACGTCGTTAAATTTCTCGTATTTGATCTGGTAAACCTTTTTTATAACCGTCACTTTTCTCATGGCAGCTGAGAGCCGCGCTTCGTCTTTACTATGATTTCAGAGCAATTCCTTGGTTCTCCACTCATTAACAAAGAAATAGGATGTAACGCTAAGCTTTTCCATCACATAGTCCGTAACTAGGTCTTTCCCTTTATCATTTTCTATGCATGAAAGTTGTGATCGTTACAGTTTGCTTATGGTGGTTGGGAGCATCATGTGTAATAAAGCTTGCGTTAGAAAGTAGCTAGTATAAGTTACGGTGATCGGAGGAGCCAGGTTTGGTAGTTACTACTCCCTCCGGAACGAACGTAACGACAACGCAGACAGGTACCACCTATCTGGCGGAAATTCCTGCTGAAAGAAAACCATTGTCACGAAAATTATCCGTAACAAACAGTCCAACTTAAAAATAAATTTTACCGTTCAGTCAATGTTGTTCAGTCTGGAATTCAAGGCAGACCCGTCATGCGAGATAAAGATTGGCACAGGAGAGGGAAAGCATCATATGAAAGAGCCGAGTCGGATTGCCAATACTATTACAAGTTCAAGCTGAAGTCGGCCAGAGAAAAGACAACGAACCACCCAGTGAGGTGCCCAGATTGTCCGACAGAAGATAACAGTGCCGGCATTCCACTTGCACAAGCAGTTTGGCGTCTTGGTGTAAGGAGGCACTATGAAATTCGTCACCAGCATTCTTTGGCACCAAAAGACATGTGAAAGATGTCCGCGCTTTACTACTATTACCTGACTACTTTTTAAACTGTATGCTCATGATCGAAATGTTAACTTAATTGGAATAAAGTTAGTACAATTGTTTCCAAATTGTTCGCTTCGACGGTAAAATGAATGGGCTTCTTGTACTTGTACAAGTACGATGTTCGGAATAAGAGATCTATAGTTCTCTTTGTCCCAGCTGTTTCGGCCATGCGATTTCCTGCTAAATGATATGTTGCTTGGGTCAGTGTAAAAAAAAAACCACCAAGAGGACCACCCAAATAAAATCTGCTAAATCGCGGCAAAAATGACCCACCCCACCCGGCTAGGGTCCTCAGATTTCATACCAGTCTCCCCCTGATAGGACTTTGAAGCTTCCGCGAGTGAACTTAATCACGAATGTTCCTGTGATTACGTAGTTATTGTTGTCATTTTGGTTTGTCTTGTCGTAATCGTGAAGGACCGTCGCGCTCTCTGTTTTTTTTTTACAAATTATAAGTAAATTTATTTGATTGAACATGTTATTGTTAATACTTTAAACATGACTACTATGATTTTAACGGTATTCGGTTTTTAGTAGGATTTCGGCCGAGCTTTTCTTCCGAACCGAAAGCTGATACTAACTTTGACTTGTATAGTGGCTCTTTTCCTTTTCCTCAGTCATTTTGGCTCGTTCTCAGATTTCCGGCTCTTGCCGGATTTCGGCTGAATAATGTATCTGGTCCAAAAATTAAACAGCATATACAGATTCAGCATGCGGTTCTTAAAGGACCCCTCTTGCTTATTCTGCCTTTCATAATATTCTTAGCTCCCATAAGGAATTATAAGCTTCTAAAATCCCCACCTTTCTCCATTGTTTCGTATCGTAACTACAAATCGTTAGCGCTTTTTCGGCCTTGCCGAGTTTTCCCGTCACCCAACGAAACGTTTGCCGGAATCTTCATTGTCCGCTGATAACTCTTTCACACATAAGGATGTGATAATCTTCTGTTTATTACTTCTTTTATTTGCTTAGTTTTCCCACTTTTTAACCAAGGTACGTTCAGTTTTCAAATCTTTTGCGCCCAGCCGTCGCGTTTGAGTACAGGAAGGCTGGATGTAATCGACAAGCGCTAACAAGAGAATCGCTATTTTCAGGTGGGAAGTAATGGTGTTTTCGAAAACGTTTTTTCTGATCCATTTTATAGGGAAAAGATCATTTCTAGTAAGAGTTGTGCTTTAAAGGACCTGTCTTACCTATAATACTAATGCAACCTACCTGCATAGTCACTTCATATATTTCTAAACCCGGAGACCCCGACTTTGTACGGTACATCCTAACCCCTCTAACTATGCTGATTTTCTCACTTGCCGTGTTTTGCTACCTTCTATGTGTATCACGCTGGCGACAGTTGTCTGCGAGAAGTTTTTCCATCAGAAAAACTGGTTATGTAAATTGTTTCCCTGTTTTCGCTACAAGTCAACGGGTCTCGGAAAAGGCATAAAACAGCCATAACCGTGGGTTATAGCTGGTTAAGCTATAACCCACTTTTAAGTTTTCCTTTAAGGTCCTTTAAGTTAATTTGGACCGCCAAGGCGCCAATCAGATCTGTCCGGCAACTACATAATTTCGTAATCTGTCCGGCCGAACTATCCGTCCTAGGCAAAGAACTGGGCACCTTCTGATTCGGCATGGCTTTTTACCCTTACATCTGTATGATCATAAAACATTTTCCGCGAACTCATGGCACTTCTTTAACTTGTTAAAATGTATCTTGTCTTGTTAGACCCGAGCGGTTGGTACATATTCGGACTAAACCGTTGGTCCGAGCGGTATTCTCGAAGGGTTGGTTCGTAACTGTGGAGGGGAAATTTCGGACGGTTGGTGCTGGGTCCTACATTCAATAAACTGTGTTTATGAAACACACTTACGTTTAATAGCGAAGTACGGCATACGTTGAACACATCTCCTACTCACTCTAAATCCAACTATCCTGAATCACTTTTCACTGACTACTTGCTTACTTGTATTGACTCCCTTAATACATATACATTGGTCCTTGGATACCTGGTTCTACGCTTTTTGTAAAAACTAAGTTTTTGGGGGTTTTTTTGTATCACCTGCGCGTACAGGGATCTCACTTTGTGAGGCTTCACATCCACCGTCCTGCCGCCTGTTAATCAACTGTCAGGCTCTGCTCATGATCCCTTGTGCCGGCATAGTATACTATGCCGTCTAACTCGGGTCACGGGCATCACCTGATTTAGGAATGGATCGCCGTTACCATTTCCTTTGCCTCAATTCGCTTTGCCCTCCACATTCACCCCTTACTTCCCATACCTCAAATACTGCGCTAAAAACAGGCATTGCTTGAGGCAGTGCAACTTTCGGGCGCTGTGCGAGAAAAGGGCGCTGTGCGAGAAAAAGGTGCTTTGCGAGAGTCCTTTGAATCAACCAACTGTTCAAGGGACTTTCGTGGGTTTTAGGTGTTAGTTCGCGAGAAATCAGGGTGATCTCGGGAAGTGCGTAGGTCCATCTCACTATAGTTGCCCTACCTTTCCAGCTTTATCCCTCCGGGCTAACTAACACCTACGGTTGATTGGAAATACTAAAAATTGGTACTGTGAGCTTTGCGATAAAATAACGCTGCGCTGGACAACTTGGTAAAGTTGTAATAAACATTTGGAATTGAATATTTTGTGTCGTTAGAAACTTGTTTTTGCTTCCAGCGCAAGAAAACGTCGTCGTTCCTAGCTGCAAGGTCCACGGTGACGCTTGGATCGACGTCTCAAGTAAATGGGATGTTTTGGCGGCCGTTGGTTCGAAACCATCTGGTTCCGTTGGCATAGGTGAGTGAACTGTATTTAGACGTCTTCCGTCTCTCTCCCCGACCATAGTGACGCTGTCTGGGGAATGTCCACCATGGTGTGACGCTATTCAGGATGACAGTTTAACTGAAAAGCCGACTGGTTTTTGTGTCATTTAATTGGATGCACTGAATTATTTGGATTCTGAAAAGGGATTTTTTTTTTTCCACTATCTATTCTAGTTATGACGTTCAGAATATCTGCGGCCGTCCCCGCAAAGTAAATTGACGCGACTTTTCAGTGTGCAGTTGGTTAAGATTGCTTAGTGCCTGAACGAAAAAAAATCATAAATTTATTGTAAGGCACACAACACAAATACAAGCGCATAAAGGTACCACAAATCACACGGAAATTTCACTATTTGAAAACGATTATTTGTGAATAGTGGAACAACGGTGTAATGCATTTTCAGAGGATCTTCAAACCAATTGAAGTCAATAAGTGATGGGTAACTAGAATGTCTTATCCCAGCCCTTTTCGGTTAAACTTTAAAGGTTCACCGAATAGGCCTTAATTACTGAAACCTAGTTAAAGTCTTGCTTATTCTGCCTTTCGTATTATCCCTAGCTCTTTTGTGGAATCACAAGATTCTGGAATGCCCGCCTTTCGCAATTGTTCCGTTTTGCGCCTACGAATTCGTAGCGCTTTATCGGCCTAGCCGAGTTTTGACAGTCATGCAACGAAATCTTCGCCGAAAGCTTCAACGACACTTTCACAAATTAGGACGTTAGAAGCTTCAAAGTATTACTTTCATTTTGGTAGACATTGTAGACCATCAGGTTTTCCTTCCTTTTGGGACTTGTTTTGTCATCGTTTTCCCACTTTTTAACCAAGGATTTTGCTTCCAGCCTCCGCGTCGGGGAGATGGACAGATTGGACAAGCGCTAACAAGAAATCGCTAATTTTTCATGGAAAGTAATGGTACTTTTGAAAACGATATTTCGGAGCCATTGTATCGTGAAAAGATCATTTCTAGTAAGAGTTGTGCTTTAAGCGTCACAAACAGGCCTGAAAACCCGATGAAAATGCGTTACTTTGTCGCTCCGCTATTCCTGGGTAAAAAAAAATGTATTTGTCGTCTAGAACTTACAAGGAATTCTCACTTAATTCTATCAATAGAATCATTTGTCAATAATACAAATAATCTGGTATGTAGACTATAGTAACAACACACGGATAAGAAAAAGGAAACTCCGCCTATATTTGTCAAAACTATCAAATCGGAGGATGACAGACAACAAAAAAAAGCCATGACGATACATAGCGAATATAATTCAGCTCTGAGTCCGAATTTTTTTATGTTACGTTGTACTAGCATGTTGTGATCTGAGATCATGATAGTTTGATCTGCCCTTTGAACTTTGAGACAAAGGGAAGTCAGGTTTGCCCAATTGGGGCCCAATTGGGGACCCCATGGTCCCCTTTTTTCTGCCCTTTACCATGTCATGTAGCGTGTTTCGTAAAAAACGCAAGTACGATATTTGCGAACTGAAAACAGTAAAATACGGTGAACAAAAATAAATAAAGAAGGAGGCTGGTTTGTTAGGAGATATTTTTTTCGGTAGCCTTACGACTTCATGTAGCTAAGGATGTGTCCTTGAGTGATTTGGTATGAATGTTTTTCCAAATTGATGATAGTAAAAATAAATCAAGAACTGATAACTAAATACTACACAATAACTACAAACTCTGATCTATCGGACTGACTAATTTGGACACGAAAATGGCGAAGGCAGAAAAAAAGAATAAATATATAAGAAACGATCAAATACCAAAATTAATTAAACCTTAATATATTAAAAAAAACGTAAAAAATAAAATAAAAAAATAACAGACATTTAGAACCGGAACTCGGAAATAAGAATTCAAACTAATAAAACTACAAAATTAAAATGCAATAAAACAATATTTTTTAAGTTTACCGCGACTAGTGCTTCCTATGAAGTTACTGTAAGAGCTTCTTTTCTATAGGTATCTACAGTCTGGACCGCAAGACCCTGGGACAGTTGCTCTTCACCACGTCTGTTAACAACTCCGTATGTTGCCTGAGTCTTTCGCCATCCAGTCGTTACCTCATTGCCGGTTTTACAGGATCCAGGGCTATGTTTGGGAGTCATCAAAATGACAGGCAAACGATTGCGAAGATTTTCAGAGTCGAACCATCCCAAACCAGGTAACAGCAAATTATAATGGACCATGAGAAATTCCTTGAAATTTGGATGCTATTCGCCGTATTCCCAGTTCACCCGGTGAAAAATTTATCTCAAAATAGTACTATGAAGTAGTACGAAAAAGTAGCATGCAGCACTAATGATGCTACTACATGCTTGTACTTCAAGGCTACCGTGTTACTGCATACTACTATATGCTACTATTAGCAAGACTGGATGCTACTATGGCAAGACAGGATGCTACTACATACTACTACATAAGATTGGACCAGTCTGAGGCACATTAAATGATAGTATTCTTTGCTATTACATAGTATTACATGCAACTTTTTCGTACTACTACCATACTACTACGCAGGCTACAAACTTTTCATCGGGCAGCGGTTCTAAGCGGACCAGTTTCTGAAAGCCCTATGTCTCATCATCAACACTTGTGGCCAGGGGCGTCGCAAGTGCATTTTCCTTGGGAGGGTGCACAGTCAAATTTTTCTTACCGAAAACAGAATCCTAGAAACTGGGAATTTTTGCTTTAAAGTATTTTAAATTATTGAACAGAAAGGATTACGTACAGAGGGTAACATTAAGGGCAGCATGAAAGATGGTTAGCCAGCTACTAGGCGTCCTAATACAGCAACTCCTCTTTTAGGGAAGAACCAGAAGAAAAGCCAGGGACTCCCCTTCAACTCGTCCGGGAGATTGAGCGGTCCTCAGACTCCCTTATACCCTGGTCTCTCAACAGTCTGAAGTGGAGTCCACACACATCGACTGGAATAGTGTTGTGCACGAACAAAGGACATGTGAAAGTCCTTAGTTAGTATTAAAGTTTTTAGTCCACCTCGTAATAGGCGTGGAAGTATCTCCACTTTTGAAGTAATCGTGTTATATTTTGGATTTCTGTAGGAACTGAGGTTGTTTTTCTAGCAAATTGGCGAAGGAGGATACAGCATCTCACGCCGTCAGATATATATTTATTCCTCTTGCCTGGGTATCTTGATTTGAAAACATTCTCGAAGGAATCATTTCTGCAATTATTTAGAGTAAGGTGTAGGCTACGGGCATAGGTTTATTTGTTAGACTTTGTATTAAGCCGCTTTCACATTGACGCATCGTTGCGGTCCGTTGCGTATGCGTTTATCTTGCATTGCGTCCAGATTGAGCAGCGTATCTTTCGCCCCTGCGCGAGAAGCTTTCGCGCTGGATGCTCGTTTACATTTTCCTTTCTCTGTTTCTTCTGCTGAATTTTAATTTCTTTCACTAGTAGCATTTTTTTCTTCATAATTTTTTTTTTTTAGTTTTCTTCAAAAACTTCCATTTTCCACTGACAAATCTGATGCGTTGCCTTTTATTTGTCTGCGTAAGCTCTGCGTTGCGTCGACTCAAGCACGACGCAGAGGTTGCGGAGTGAAAGGCATGTGAAAGGCTCAACACATCAGTGTGAAAGCGGCTTTAGTCGCACTATCTGAACCGTCCACTCACGAATTATGTGAGCCCTTCAAAAAAAAAATAACTTTATTAATTCCAGCAATATTTCGGCCCTTCTTGGCGAGGGAGAACAAACCGAACGAACTAAAAAAAGGCCATTATATAAGTATTTTTGGCATCTGTCATAACAGCACAGGGATGCTCACCCTTGTGTTTGATGTAATCCATCTTCTGGCAGTTTAGCGGCTCTCGTGCGGCGAAGGTTACTGTGAAAAATCTTGCGGAAATAAATCGTCGAGGAATATATAAATCAAGGTGCTAGAGGCAAGAGAAAGTTAAAGTTAGAAGGTAGTTAGGGTACTATAAATAAACAATAAACCAAATATATCGCAGGCTTGTACATTCTCACGGGGTTCCAAAATTTAGCCGGATATTTTTTTTTTTTTAGAAATTTGTTGAAAGCTGTCATTAGAAAGTTCTTATAAAGTTAAGCCAGCAAAAAAGAAATCGTCAGAAATTTTGGTGTTAAGGAACGTTTTCATTGGTGCAAATTGTTGTAAAATTTAGGCAAAAAAAAACGGCAGAAATTTGCAGTGTTGAAGAACATTTTATTTGGGCGATCATCTTTTTTAATTTACTGTTAAAGAACGTTCCCACTGAGCACGTTTTTGTAAACTTTAGCTGGAGAAAATCCGGCTCCAATATGTAGTGTTATAAAACGCGTTGTCGTTTGGCAAATTTTGTAATTTGAGCCAGAAAAAAAAACGGCAGAAATTTGCAGTGTTAAAGGACTTATCTCGTAGATAAATATTCCTCGAGCCCAAGCTGACTTTGAAACATATATTTAAATAATGTATACAACGGATACGTCAGCTACGATGCTTTATCAGCTGATGAAGCGTCATAGCTGACTAACCTACTAAGTGCGAAAAACGCCAGTGAACCTCGGGAAGAACAAGAAACGCCACTCAAACGAACCCTCATAATTGACTCAAATTATGTGTAAACCAATCAACAACGTTTATTTGTCGTGACGTTTCTTGCTCTTTGCTGGGCACATGCAGATTCTTCAGTGGCACCAAGAGTTAGCATGAAGCATCGTAGCTGACCTATCCGTTGTATACATTATTTGAATAGATGGACTTATCTCGTTGGGCAAGACTTTTGTAAAAATTGTGCCATAAAAAAAAAGTTGGCCGAATGTTCTCACATTAGTAACAAAAGAAATTTTGGAGTAGAGGTCGACACCGTTTCTGTTTTTGACTAAAACAGAAACGTTAAAAAAACGGAACCTAGATAGAAACGGTAAAAAAAAACGGAGAAAATCGTTTCTGTTTTTCCGTTTTTTGCCGAAAAAAACATAAACATCCCCACAAATCGCTACTTTATTGATCGCGCACATACGCCATGTCAAGATAATGTAAACGCGTAACATTCCGCTTTTAAAAAGCGATGCCAAGCAGGGCCTCGCTCCGCTCGTCTACTTTTATTTAAGTGTTTGCGTGTAAACATTTATAAAATGTATTGACTCAAGAAAATCTAACGGACAATCAACCATAGATTTCTAACCCCAAAAGCCACCACAGTATGACGAACATGACTGGGTCTCGCTCTGCTCGACAATGTGATTACTTACGAAAACTGAACCAGCAATAAAGTATCAAGTTTTGGACAGACAGAGGTGTTTCTGATGAAGTTTTGATTTGAGGTCCCAAAATCCACGGTCCAGATGCAATTCAGGAGTATTGGCCAGAATGCGGTAAACAGAGCCGTTTATTTTTTATGGCCCTTGCAGCCTCTGGCTCAAGTGCCATATACCGATCACAATTCCGTCTGTCGGTCGCTCCGAGTTTTTTGTCGCACTTTTTCGAGTTAGGGTATACTTCCAGATGTGCTAGGACCATGAAACTTGGCAGGCATATCAGAGACCCGACCAAACAAACTTAGAAATAATCAGTTTTCCGATCCGACCATCTGGGGGGGGGGAGTGGAGGGCGGGAGAATCCGGGAAATTGAGTAGTTTGTAACTTTCGAACGGGTGATCGGATTGGGATGAAACTTAACAACTGAATAGATTATATATCTTTGATGTCCCGTTTAACGTCTTGACCGGGTTCGGTAACCAGGGGGGAGCTAGGGGGGAGGAGACCGGAAATTTCAAGAGACGGTTAGAATGGAGGGATCGGACTGAAACTTGATGGGAAGAACAAGCATCTGCTCTAGATAAATCGTTTAGACAATTGTACTTGATCCGGACACTTAGGGGGGGGGGGGGGTCCCGGAATTCCGGTGATGGCGGTTCCGGTGATGGCACTTGGGGGGGGGGGGGGTCCGGAATTCCGTTTTTTGGGGATTTTCACGACAAAACTTGGCAGGCATAACAGGGGCCCGGTGAAACTGACTTGGAAATAAAAAAAAAATCCTCGATATGATTATCTTAGGGGGGAGTGAGGGAGGGGAATCCGGAATACTGAGTCATGCGTAACTTTGGAACGGGTGATCGGATTCGAGTAAAATTTAATAACTGAACAGAGGACTTTTCTCTCTGGTGATCTTTTCCATTTCCAGACCGAATCCGACAACTATTGGGGGGGGGGGAATACTTGACCCGCTTAGACTAGTGTGATCGGGGTCGAACTTTGTGGGAATAACAAACAGATACTCTGGATAAATCATTTACAGAACCGGTTTGGCTCCGGGTATTGTGGGTGGAGTTTGAGGGGGGGGCTGGGATTCCGGTTAGCGCGAGTTATGGTACTTCCAGATGTGCTAGGACGATGAAACTTCGCTGGAATATTAGAGATTCAACAAGATTTGCTTAGAAATTGCTACTTCCCAAATCCGATTATTGACCGCAAAGTTAGAAAATAATTTTAAGCAATATATGCATTTTCATGATGCCCATCAGCCCATTATCATGTTTGCCTCAAGGGTTTTGCTTACAAATGAAGTTCTGTCTTCCTTAGAGTGCGCATCTCAACCGCAAAGTCGAAAATTACTTTTGATCAAGCAATACATCTTAACCCATGCAAGTGCCATAAGAGCTTACAGCTCTTGTTGTTTTTTTCATCAGGGTATAATACGTTGCCCTAGAATATGTAAAATAAAATGGATCTGCTGCGAGTTGTGCTTTAAGCTATATACATATACAGGCCGCTAAGATTTCGCTTGCGAAACTTCGCCTGCGTCAAAGTGCAAAGGAGGAAATTTGCATCCGTCAGCGAAGGTCGGACTGTTTGTGCACGTACCTTTAAAGTACACCTTTGTAATTTTGATACTTTTCATTTTATTTCAGTAGCATTTCCATCCATTCTCGTTACCAAGATTCTAAACTTTATAAATGTATCCTATCTTCTCTATTGGCATACACTGATTATCACGCTTGCCACGTTTGTTGTCTGTACATGGTGTGTCGGGTTCCCAAACATTGGTCAGCAGACCGGTTATGCAAATTTTACCACGTTTCTCATCCAAGGTAAGGGACGTTGAAAGAGGCTAAAAATAGGCGAAGCTTAGTGTCATTTACTGTAAGCGTAGCTAAGTTTTAAAGTAGTCAACTATCTAAAGAACATCTTAGCAGAAATATTATTAAGTGTGAGGTGTCCTTTAAAGATTGTGTAATTAAATTGTGACAACCACACCTGACAACGCATTTAGTTGAATGAGTTTGAATTTTTTATTTCGCCTTTTTTGGGATCCCAAAACACAAGTGACGGGATACCTAAGTTGTCCGTCCGTCTGTTAGCACGATAGATCTCCAAGGGGTTGAAGTATTTTATAGATAGTTGATTTAGGGGTAAGGAAACATGCCAAATATGAAAGTTTTTTCTCGCCGGACAAGTAGCTCATCCGGAATCCGGCAAAACTGGAAAATTTGTGAAAAGATAAAGTATAGTCTGAAGTTGATTAGAGGTTTGATTTAGGGGTAAGGAGACATGCTGAATCAGAACGTGAAAATTATTTTCTTGCCGGACAAGTGGTTGGCCCGGAATCGGGACACAACGGGAACTTTAGCATGAAATTTTAAAACCCAGTGATGTAGTCGATATAGGGTGAGGGGAAATGACGTTGCATCTTCAGAACATACTAAAGATCGATTAGAGATTCGGTATCGGGGTAAGGAGACATGCTGAATCCAGTTTTGAACTTTATTTCCTTGACCGATAAGCTGGTAAATTTGCCAAAACCCAGAAGTTTGGATCGAAAGGTTCGCCTCTCAATGTCA
This sequence comes from Branchinecta sandiegonensis, assembly GCA_030848855.1. Classification (NCBI taxonomy): domain Eukaryota; kingdom Metazoa; phylum Arthropoda; class Branchiopoda; order Anostraca; family Branchinectidae; genus Branchinecta; species Branchinecta sandiegonensis. The sequence continues at coordinate 23,824,221 of JAUPMV010000001.1, read as the reverse complement.
CCAGCTGTTTTGCTCTGCATGCAGTTCGCCGAGAGTAGCCTACTGCTAAAAGGAGGAATCTGGTCAAGTGGCCAAGTTGGTCTTAAGTCGGTTAGAGGTGAGATGTTGGATAAACACGCATGCTGAATCAGTATGCGAACTTGGTTATAAGCTATAGCACAATGTTAAAAGGGGTTTGGCGATGACCGGAAATCTACAAGATTCGCTTGTCTGAGTCAAGTAGCCGAGTGAATATTCAATATGTGGGATCCCATCGATGGCTTGGGTTTTATTCTGTAGGCCTACTAGCAAACCTGATATCAGTGACGTTTTTTAATTTGTTATTTTTTCCTTGCGTTGCCAAGGCATGCATCTTCAGCACACAGTTAAGGGCCCATGATTTTTCTATTATCACGCGTGGTTCTGTGGCCATGTCACTCCTTATGCTGCGATGTTGCCAGCCTTTTTCGTCACCCGCTTGGTTTTTAATTTCACACACGGTTGGTCCCTGGCGCTCGCCGCTCGGTCCTCGCTTACAGTGGCGTCACTTGTGGGAGGGGGGACGCCCCCCCCCCCAACGTTGTTGGCCAGTCGGTAAAAAATAGCCGAAAAAATAGCCTGTTTTTTGTAAAACAGTCGATTTTGTTCTTGGAAAAGGTCGGTTTTTCTTCATAACAGTTAATTTTTCGTAAAAGTGGTCGATTTTTTCGTAGAAATATTTGATTTTTTCTTAAAAACAGTCGGGTTTTTTTTTAAATCAGTCGATCTTTCGTTAAAACAGACGTTTTTTTCTGCAAAACATCCGGTAAAAATAACCAGCCAGTCGGTAAATATCTTGCCACCCCCCCTCCCCCCCCCCCCCACAACCATTTTGGCTAGTGACGCCTCTGCTCACTCGAATATAAAACGTAGTCCATACGACCGTACTTCCAAAGTTGTCATCCGCTGGGATTGAAAAAAAATTATTGGGGACTAGAAAATTGTTGAGCAGTTACGTGCCTTGTCAACCGTGGGATATGTTCGAGAAACCATGAGCTGTTGATGCAACGTGAAATTTAGTTGAGGCCCTTCTCTTTGTGTTTGTGCCTCATACGCTTGCGTATGAATATTTGCATGCCGCAGAGTTGAATCTGTAATGCATAAATATCAAAAGAAATAGTATTAAAAAAGTTCGTAATGTGGGAGACATTGAAGAGGTAGATAAGGTTCAGTTTAACTTCGGTCATTGATTATCGCCCCTCCCCCCGATGTTGTCGGTAAAAAAAATAGCCGATTCGGTGCGAAGCGCCGCGATTTTCCGTAAAAACAGTCGATTTTTTTCTTGGAAACGGTCGATTTTTCTTCGAAACACTCGGTTTTCGTAAAAATAGTAGATTTTTCTTCAAAACAGTCGTTTTTCCTTTAAATAAGTCGTTTTTTTCTGCAAAACAGTCGGAAAATACCTCCCCCCCCCAAGCATTTGCTAGTAACGCCTCTGCTTGCTTATTCTGCATGCCTTTCATAGTATCCCTAGCTCCTTTATGATTATAAGATTACTATAGGACTCCAATGTCGGAGTCCCGTAGAGGCCGACATAGCGAATCCCATCGGAGAAAACTAAAGATTTCATCGGACGGGTTGGGCGCCCTTGATCTGAATACAAGACCTTCGGCTTTCTAGGCCACTGCTCTACCGTTGAGCCACCCTACGTAGCTCAGACAAGCTCAATAGTAGAGCAATCTTGAAAACCGAAGGTCCTGGGTCCAAATCCCGGCTGAAGAAGATTACTTTAAGTTCATTACCGTTCATTACTTAAAATTGAAGATACTTCGAGTTTCGAAAAGCTACCCAATGAAAAATTTGTAGCCTGCGTAGTTGTGTGGTAGTTGTGCGAAAAACAGTTGCACGTAATACTATATGCAATAGCAAAGAATACTATCATTTAATTTGCCTCAGGCTGGTCCAATCTTAAGTAGTAGTATCCAGTAGCATCCTATCTTGACATAGTAGCATGCAGTAACCCGGTAGACTTGAAGTAGAAGCATGTAGTAGCATCAGTTAGTACTGCATGCTACTTTTTCGTACAACTTCGTACTAGTATTTGGAGATAAATTTTTCGTCGGGAAGCAAGATGGCGTCGAATATTCCGTCTCGGACCTTTCTACAGTGTCTAGGACGTTAACAAAACTTATTAATGGAAACGCAGATATAATTATAAATACAAAAACAATGTACAAAATCTGGACAGAATGAGTATCACAGCCGTTTTAAGAGAGACGGAAAACTGCAAAATTGCACTGAATCCATGCACAAATTTGAATTTAAACAAAAGAAATATGTCGCTTCTTCTTTGGAACATGCATTGAACTTCTTACATTTAAAGGACTGGACTGTGCATACGGAACAGAGTCCAGGCGCGTTTCGCGAAAACTCAAAAACGAGTTTTGCAAACTTTTTCGCGGGTTTGGCAAACTGTGAGTCATCTCATAAGCTGAAGGAATCCCTAACTGGTTACTTGCCAAGTCCAGTGGGCTCAAATTTCTCACGGAATCGGAGCTATAGCTTAAATCGTGAGTAACAGCAAGTCTCGTCGGGTCGAGCTTAATACCCCGGTCATACCCGTAGCTCAACCCCTCGTTGACAGTCTCTGAATTTCTCTCCTCGCAGCTCTCAATGCCCGTATCATCACTCGCCACCGAAGGTTTTGACGAAATGCTTGTACCGTCCCCAACTATACCAATTATAGTAGTAGCCTGAGCGGTCATAATACTACCATTCGTTAGCACTTTATTTTGCCGATTCACATTTTTTGAGCGGGGTAGGGAAGAGATATAGTTCTGGGTGGGTTCCTCGGGTACGGGTCGCTTATTCCGGGGCATCGTGGCATACCATGATGGGCTCACGCTGCGCTGCACCGTCTTGCCATCTGGTGTCATTATTTTCAGTTCACCATTTTCTTCTTGAATATAGGCGTTATTGACATAAATCTGGTAGATGGGACGCTCCGATTCATGTTCAAGTTTTGGGGTGGCTTCCTTTGTCTTTTCCATGTCTTTATCCGTTTCGTTTTTACCCCTCTTCCGGCATAAAATGGCAATAAAAAATAAGCTGAGCAGGAGTAATACCCCACCAGCTACTCCACCAATCAGCGCGTAGAGTTCAGTATTCTTAATTCCCTCGTATAACTCAAGATGGTGCAACTCTTTAGCATAGCTTGCGTTAGAGGACGAGACTAGCCACACTTCCTCACTATTATCACTTTCCACAACGGAAGTCTGGGTGGTCGTAGAAGGTGGGAGCGGGGCTTCGTAGATAAACACGGGGACGATGTTTGAAACTCTTGCGCGGTTGCTGGAAACGTCCACCGCTACGAGAGCGTAGTAGAAGATTTCATTCGGCCACGGAACTTGGGCGCGGCATCGCTGTTCGGTTCCGAATCCGGCAGGTTCAGGAGTGGAGCTAGCGTGAACTAGGATCCCCTTCGTTTCGAAGTTGGCATCGCTCAAAGACTCCCGGTCGGTGTAGCAGCGAATCTCGTATCGGCTTGCTGAAAAGGGGATCAGCGTTAGTCAGTGTTGCCACTTGTCGCAAAATATTTGCGATTTGTACAGGTTCTCTCAAAAAGCGAGCCAGAATTCTGCGACGGTAAGACCGTAATAAAAAACAAAAGCGTATGATCATGAAGCTAAAACAGCGAAAGAAGAACCGAGTTTCGTAGGCGTCAGAATGTCACACGTTTTTGCGGTCAAAAGGTTCCTTCAGAGATAGCAGGCTGAGTGGTCAACCCTGATTCCCAGCAGAGCAAAATAATACTATAGGAAGCAGCGCCAAGACTTGAAAAAGTGAGACACAATCGAAGGACAGCGAGATAGCACCACTAGCGATAGAGAACTTAATGAAACTCAATCAGTCGTGCACCGGCGCTGGCTCGGACAAATCCATACCCCAAACAGATAAAAACAAGATACAACCTCCCCTGTTTTCTCAATGTGTGCAGGCAGCATTTTAGCTGTATTAGAAGTTTTCTAAACCCACAAGCCTGTCTCGCTTGTAACGTCCCGAGCATAGTAGGAGGCACTACGACTAAGGCCCATTTCCGATGGATGGAAAGTATAGGTCTTGGTCCTACTCCCTAGTCCCCAGGGGCGGAAGGGGAGGGATAGATCACGAGCTATTAGTTTACTCTGGTTCCCGCGAACCAACTTTCATACCTTTGTTCATACCAGTACACATTGGCAAGTTTTCTCCGGATGTGGTAGTCTTAAATGGTCTTTTATATATACAAAAAAATTAAACACCTGGCTAAAGCGACGAAGGCGAGACCTCTTAAAGAGCTGGGGTCTTGGCGATACACCGTCGGAAGTTTCGTAAGAGATAACACAAGGATGCGCGGTTTCAACAGACGTATCGCGAAAATATAACGTTTAAAGGGTCGTAACAGATACATTCTCATAATGTTCACAAGGATGCTCAAATATGTGTCATCTGTTGTCAAATTTCAAAAATTATCACACTCAGTGATAATTTTTGAGGTCAAACATGTCTTGGAGAAAGCCCCTTTAAGAGCGTGTTCCACCCTTCTAACAATAGTAACTATTAGTTACTATGTTCGTTCCAGCCTCGTGAAAAGTTACTACGGTGACCGTTCAAGCCTTCTCCGAATAGTAATTAATAGTAACTATTTGCTTACCACGCTCGGGAGTGTAGTAAGCATGGTAACTACGAATCTCTTCGTCGTTATTGGTGCGATTAGGCCGTGGTACGATATTTTGCTGAAAACAGAAAAATGTGTTCCAGCCTCGACGCCAAGAAGCCAGAGTGCATAGGGTGGAACACGCTCCAAGTGTTACTTTCTGTAAAACATAACCGTAATACACATAGTTTGCAACATATTCTTCATAATCTGTAACGCCAGCAGATATTGGGTTATCTCATCTCTACTGGAACTGCGCATCCTTGTGAAAAGGTTATGAAACTTGGTGAAGATGGTAATCTTGTGCATTTTCTCTTACCTCTATCATGATCGAAACTGCCACCAGGTGCGCTCCACGTCAACTCCACCTCCGACGAGTCGTTCAACACAGCAGAAACGCGGAAGTCCATGACGCGACTCGGGGGATAAACATCCTTGTTCTGTTCAATTCCATGTGACACATAGAAAGTAGTCGTGATTCCTGTAAGTTCGAAGTCTTCTAGTCGGGTAAGGCCTTGGTAAGGCAGGATGCTTCCGCAGCATGTCATTTCTGGAAAAGACGTCATTAGGGCATTTCGCACTAATCGTATCAATTTTAAAGTTTCGAGGACAAAAAAAGCAATCGAGGTAGAAGAGTGGGTACAGTACCGTAAGTACTTCATATCCTTTAAAGAAAATGGAACCCGAAGTTTGTGAACTGCGAACTAAAGAAATCTTAAATACGAAACATACATTTATAAGTAGTGAACTGAAACGACAAAAGTGCTCCTCAGCCGGGATTTGAGCCCTGCTCTACCACTGAGCTACGGAGGGTCTTTTGAACATAGCTCGTAAACAACTACAATAGTCAGATAGAAGTGATCCCCCCGAAGGCAAATTCATCTAAACAGTTCACATCCCTATGTCACGGGATTAGATGGATATTACGTAGATGGAGCGTTACTCAAGGGACTTGTACAGGTGCCTTGACAAATAAACCAGAAGTAGGTTCTGAAGTGGATTTCGAACTTAGAAGAAACACAATATACAATAGCAAATTATGTAGATCATACATTCTCGTAAATTAGTTATGACAAGATTCAAACTGATACACAAGTTACGGAATCCTCAAAACGTTTCATAATGTAAATTCCTGTAAGAATTCGTAGACATGCCAATTCAATTCAATTTGTTCTTTCCTACATAGAGAGAGTAATTCTTTGTCGACTCGAAAAAACCAAGCCTCGGTCATTTCTGATTGGCCGGACACATGATTCTTCGTATGCTGCCACCTACAAATTAACCACCTACAAAAGATAACTTACCGAACATCTCCGTAGGTGCCGCCACCAATGCTGTTAGATCCTTGTTACTGACAAGGAGACGAACGGAATAGTAGCCAGGGGTCGGGGTGAAATGGGTGAAATAACCTGAGTAAATTCCATCGCCTCTGGTTATATCCGGATCTAGAGAGAAAAAAGACCTTCAAAACACTACAATCAAATTATTAATCGCTCCATCCGTCAATAAACCCGGAAACCCGAATTTCATACGGTACATTCTACTCCCCTCCCTCCCCCCCCCCCCACACACACAATACCTTACTGATTTTCTCACTTGCCTGTCGACGGTTGTTTGCGAAAAGTTTTTCAGTCAGACAAAAATGGTTGTGCGAGTTTTTTCCTGTTGTTCCAAGAAATAAGCGGACCTGAAAAAGGCTTAAAACTGCCAAAGCCGTGGGCAATTTATTGAAAGCAGAGCCTAGTTGTAATGTGTTCAATTATTTTTAAATACTGGGATTCAAAGACTAAGTAGTTTGAAGGGTCCTTTAAACAATACAGTCAGCTGCATTTTAAGAAATGCAATAGCCGTTTACCAATACTGAAAGAAATCCATGAAGTTTACGGAGTAATAACTGCAGTGATAAACATCTACAATGGAACTTCAATTCGGTGATCGACGCGAACGAAAATGCGATGCTCGAGTAATGAAGACCAGGTAAAATAACTTACAGAACTTTTTACCCCCTCCCCCAAAAGAAGAGAACGCAAAAGCAGAAAAGAAACATACCTCCGAAACCGGAATCCTTCAACTCCACTTCTACTCCACTCATTCCCGGTCGGGAGACAACTGCAATCACCGAAGCATTCCAGATCGCTTTCCTTCCTAGCATTACTTTTGCGTATATAACCAAAGACGTGACAGACGCGTTGATTGGTCCATCTGAGCTGGAAGTCCAAACGAAGGCCTCCAATTGGTCAGAATCTGTGTCACGTGGTTCAGAGACGACCTCGACAACTGCGGCAGTTGTGGAGCGTTCTCCGATGAGCTTGAGTTTGTAAGACCATTCACCAGCCTATGGAAAAAAAAACGGTGTAGCGGTCGTTTTACCGAGCGTGTTCCATCCTACTTACCGTAGTTTCTACGCATGATGTCACGAATTTTGGCTTCTAGGCGTCAAGGCTGGAACGCATTTTTCTGTTTTTGTAAAAATATCTCTCAACGATCCAGCCAATCACGTTACAGAGATCCGTAGTTACCAAGCTTACTACGCTCCCGAGCATGATAAGCGAATAGTTACTATTTCGAGAAGGTTAGAACGGTCAGCGTGGTAACTTTTCACGAGGTTGGAATGAAAATAGTAACTAATAGTTAGTACTATTGTTAGAAGGGTGGAACACGCTCACCATCTCTCACCGAGACCATCTGGCCCGTTGACGGTGACGTGGAGTGGGTAAGCATGGAACACATAGTCAAAGAAACGAAACTCATCACGTACGTATTTTAGATATTTCTCTTTTATATCCATTTTTCGTATGGTCGGATAATATATTTTTTGTGTTTTCAAAAATGCCATCACGCCACGAACAACTTTCATGGGCTCTCATTAGCAAAAAAAAATTAAAAATAAAAACATATTTCTCACATAAGGCTGCAATTCCTCTTGCTTCTACCACTTAGTGCATCTCGGCGAAGCCGGACCAATGTCTCAATAATTAATTGACACATTGAAACCCTACAGCTACAGTACTATAAGAGAGTCTACAAGCTACATCCAACAACCCATTCGCAAACATTAAAAGGGGACCATGGGCTATCTACAATGCGAAAGCAAAGACTAGGCCAAATCCTACAATTTTGGCTAAAAATTATTCACATTCCTGAGGATAGACTACTAAAATCTGCTTATAATGAGCTTCTTCTAATGGGGAAAGAAAGGTCATGGCCATTCCAAGTCAAAGGCCTCCTAGGTTCGGTGGGACTATCGTGTGCTTGGAACAATGGATTTGGACCCACATCGGAACCAGCATCTCTGTTAAAAGAAGTGTTAAGAGTATTAGAAGATCAAGAAATACAGAAATGGGCATGTATTGTTAGTGAGTCGGTGACACTATCAAATTATAAACTGGTTAAAGAGAGTTTTGGACCAGAATTTTACATGAAGCTCAACCTACCAAAAACTTACCTCACGCTCTGGATCTAGTTGCGAGCGAACTGTCTGCCAGTACACGGGAAAAGTAAGTTTGACAAGAAAAAAAGTGTTTCCCCCAGTACGAACAGCCCCTGCTCACTCTGCGGTGAAGGCGATGATGACCTAGCCCATTTGGTTGCACTGTGCCGCGAACTCTCGTTTTTAAGGGAATCTTGCTGGGGGGGAAGGGAGATACTGTTTCCTGATATATTGAAGAGCACATCTACAGGAGCAATCAGTGCATTATGTAGATTTGTGTTGCAAAGTATTAAAGTAAAAGTTGACCGGGCGAGTGCAGTTTAGTATCTGTAGTGCGATATTAGAAGTAATTATGAAGTTTTTTGTTTTGTTGTATGTATATGGCCCTAAGGCTTTAAATACAATATTATTATGGGCGTCCGAGAGGGGTCACAGTGAACGAACTACGTCTGGACGTCGCCGGCCAAGAAGAAACTGTGATAAATATTCCTTCAGCCCAAGCTGACTGCGAATCATAGATGACAATGCAAAATAGACACGTCAGCTACACTTTCTTCGAGCTATATTTCGGCCCCTCTTGGCAAGGGTCCTCTTCAGGCTCAAGCCGCTCCAGTTGGAAAATGAACTATAGGCTAAAAGATAATTTTTCAGTTGAGCGTCTTGGACGACCCTTGCCAAAAGTGGCCGAAATGTACCTCGAATAAAATGTAGCTGACGTATCCGTTTTGCATTGCCAAGTAAGAAACTCCGGATTTAAGCTCGAAACTGGATGGAACTCGGGTGGTAACTATGCTTCCTGGCGTTTTGGTTCATGGTTCCACACTGTCAGAAGTTTGATAACAGATAACACATGTTTGCGCATCCTTGTTTTAAACGTTATGAGAATATCCCGGCTATGACTCTTTCAGACGTTATCTTTTCGCAAAAATCTTTTCGTGAAAAATAACACTTAAAAGGACCATAAACGGTATATTCTCAAAACGTTTAACACAAAGATGCGCAGACATGTGTTATCTGCTATCAAACTTCTGACAGTGCAGGGGTTATGACTTTAGTATGACAGCCTTAAAGTAACAACATAGACAAACTAACCTCCGCCAAATCACTTGTTTTAAAGTAGACCACTCCATCGCCAAATCTCGGAAATTCGCCAACCTCTCCGGACGGAGACCGGATTTCAAATGCTTCGACGTCACCTTCGTCTGCTGCGTGAACGGCAACTAAAGTATTTGTTCCTAGATTTTCTGGAATCAAGAATTTTCCGGTGATGGTCGAAGCATCTTTCCGCCAGTGAGTCCGCTCGAATACCTGGAAGAAATTCAAACCATTTAAAGCACAACTGACGGCCTTAAGTATTCCTCAGGAAAGGATTCTGGTTCATTTTCCGTTTAGGCTACTGAGAGTTTTCTGAGCCCCCATGTTTACAAGTTCACAGGTGTTTTATTTCACCACTTCGATTCTCTATGCAAGTTTGTAGATTTCTCGTTTATGTTGTACCTCACTGGTGACAGTGCTTCAACTGAATCTTATTAGAGCGATATTTCGGCCCTACTTGGCAAGGATCCTCTTCAGGCTCAAGCTGAAAATGAACCCAGATTCGCTAATTCGCCGTCAGTTGGGGCCGAAGGAACAGTTTTTACCACACTGATTTAAAAGTGGTGTTTGATGACGACCTGAAGAAGACCCTTGCTATGGAAGGCAGACGCGCCTTCTAAAAAGAAAAAAAAAATCAGTTGACATGTTCGTTTTGGCCAAACATGGTTCGTAGCCAGCTTGGCCTGATGGAACACGATTTTTGTCTGTGTGAGTCATACTTTTATTGATAAGATATATTTGCTCTAAGAGCCAACGGCTATGACAACACAAAATAAACACAAGTAAATAAAATCCCCCAAAGTAATCCCCCTAAAGTCCCCCACAGCCCCTACAGACACCTATTTCAGTTGCGCCTTTGCATGGTTACAGGAAATATGACTGACGAATATCGTTCTCTGGAGAATTCTGCGGTGTCTTCGTTTTACGTTGCTGTTGTGTATACTGCTGTTGTCTTGTTTTTCTTTATTTTCAGATTCGGCTTTTTTTTGTTACTCCGTCAAGTGAAATGGGCAATCAAACTGCATTCATTAATTCAGTTTTCTTTCCGACCTTTCGTGTCTACTGGGCCTTTGGTAGGGGGAAAGTTTCACAACGCTTTTCAGTATTGCTTTAACGGTTACTGATCTTGATAGCTCCCGGCTTTATTCCTTACAGTATTGCTACTTGGCAATGACTAGATATTATTGCAAGATATAATCTACCACGTGATTAGGCAATACCGCTTCGTATTGTCATTACGATGACCTAATACGGACTGTCCAATGGCTAAAAATACATGTTATTGATTATGATTTAGAACCATGGCGTACACTATTATGTGCTCTGACCCTCCTAAAGACGTTATTTATAGTAAGTAGTCTGAAGTAAGTAAGGATGAAACTGCCAACTGAGATTTAGGGAAATTCCCGAACGTGAGGAGAGGTATGCGGTGGCTTTTTGGGCCCTAAATATATACTGAACTAAACGTTGGGTTTTCTTAACGGATCCCTCTGCCTTTATATTAACCCTAGCTTCCCCTACGCACTGTCAGAAGTTCCATAACAGATACCACAAGGATGCGCAGTTTCTACAGAAAACACTTGGGATGTAATATGTTGTGATTTTGAAAATTGCATCAACTGTTATGGATAAGAAGCAATGTCAGGAAGAGCCGAAAAACCGCCGAAAATGACTTTCTGATATCATGACGACAAACAAAAAAGTAGCAGGTGCTTTTTCGGCAGTTTTTTTGCTCTTCCTGAAAATGCTTGCTAAACAGTCAATCCATAACGTTTTCAAAATCACAACATATTAAATCCCAAGTGTTGTCTGTTGAAACTGCGCATCCCTGTGTTATCTGTTATGAAACTTCTGACACTGCGGAATGATAAGCTTCTGAAAAATATAGTTTCAAAAATATGACCATGAGAAGCTACAAAATTTTGATTTTCATTTTGCAAAGATTAGATCTATCGCTTCATAATAGGCAGTTTACAACCAATGGGATCGTCCTAATTTTTAACCGGTAATTGAGAAATTCCTTGGGGAGCATCCTCGCAACAAGCCATCCGTTCTCCCACACATCGATTATTTTTGCTTTCTTGATAAATTTTTTCTATTTCCTTTTTTTTCATGCAGTTCACTACATCTTCTGTACTATAAGCCGGGATCTTTATCATTAAGTACTTCTACCGTGTCGGCCCAGAGGAATCTTGTGTAGAAATTCATACTAACAAAGGAGTAGCATTGTCTAAATCTAATTAACGATACTGATTATTCGCCAATATCGGTAATGTTATTCTCACGTCTCATCCTTCCCACGTTTTTTTTTTTCAAAGGTCTTGTCACTCTCACAAAAAAACATCCTGTGCATAATATTTCACTAACCTAAAGGTCAAACATAAATTTAAAGGTGACTGAATTTAATTTTCTCATTTTTGCGCTATGGGATGTGTGATGCGCGGCGACAATTTCCGCCGAAGTTATCGTGAGAAAAAGTGACGTTTCGTAGAATTGGGTGACTAAAGGTTGTGCCCAGGACCGCAAGTTCAAGTAGTAGCCATACACGGGGCTCACACGGTAAAGCACATGCTGTTCGCCAAGAAGTGTTAAAGCACAACTGAAGGCCATATTATTTTGGCAGTACCATGCCAAGTACTAAGTAGTAAACAGAATTAGGCTATGATTCACCCGATAACGTACATATGTTGTTCGAGGAAGTCAAAAGTGTTAAAGTGCAACTGAAAGCCATATTGTTTCTGTTTGGTGGCGCTAAAAGCCCCTTCTAAATCAGTAGCTATACAGCAGGTTCTTATTTCTAGCTAATGCCTGATTCATAGTCACCTTGTTATTTCTCAGTCGGTTACGCGTAATCGTGAAAGCAAAATGACTTTACGTGAATCTGGGTGACTAAAGGTCATATCCCAATACCTTGTAGTAGCCAGAATTAGGCTATGGTTCACCCAGACGATAACGTATATATGTTGTTCAAGGACGCCAAAAAGTGTTAAAGCACAACTGAAAGCCATGTTATTTCTGTTTGGTGGCGCTAAAAGCCCCTGCTAAATCAACAGCTATACAGCAGGTTTTTGTTTCTAGCTTATGCCTGATTCATAGTCACCTTGTTATTTCTCAGTCGTCCGTGCGTTAACGTGCATAACTTGATCGTGAAAGCAAAATGACTTCACATGGATCTTGGTGACTAAAGGTCATATACCCAATACCTAGTATTGCCGTGCCCAGTTCCAAGTAGGAGCCAGAATTAGGCTATGGTTCACACGATAACGTACATATATTGAACGAGGAAGCCAAACAGTGTTGAAGCACAACTGAGTGCCAGGTTATTTCTGACTGATGGAGCTAAATGTCCCTGCTATATAAGCAGCTAAACAGCAGGTTTCTAACATACGGCTACAGCCTTATTCATAGTAACCTTGTTTTGGAAAGTACACATTTTTTCCAGCAAGCCAAAAAGTTTTAAAGCACAAATGAAGACCATATTATTTCTGACAGATGGCTGAACGCCCCTGCTATATAAGCAGCTGTCCAGCAGGTCTTGTATTCTAGTTTACAGCCTGATTCGCAGCCACCTTGGCCTGAAGGGATAATCGTAGTATTTCTCGTTGGGCGTTTTGGCGGATCACGTTTTCGTGAGAAAAAGTTAGGTTCCTAGGAATAGTTCTCAATTGTTCCTCAGCCAAAAACTAAAACTGATAGATCGCTCTTTTTTTTGTATTTGTTTGTCTTCTGAAAGTGTTTTGTTCTTTGTGAGCGCGAGGGTTCTATTTTTCGTGTAGTCTACTGGGCAGTAACAGAACTTGTCTCTCCATTCGGGCATGTGGAGAAACCTGGCTCTATGAGAAATATTCCTTGAGCCCAAGCTGACTTTGAAACACATATTCAAATAATGCATAAAACGGATACGTCAGCTACGATGCTTTGGCAGAAACAAACCTGCAATCAGAAATTGCAATCAAAGCCTAAACAAGAGCTGTAAGCTCATATGGCACTTGCATGGGTCAAGATGATTTGATTGATCAAAAGTAAGTTTCGACTTTGCGGTTGAGATGCGCACTCTAAGGGAGCTGGAACTTCATTTGTAAGCAAAACCCTTGAGGCAAAACTGCTAATGGGCTGATGGGCATCACGAAAATGCATATATTGCTTAAAAGTATTTTTTTTTACTTTGCGGTCAAGATTGGTACTTTAAGGAATGATCGGATTTTGTAAGTAGCAATTTCTAAGCAAATGTTGTTGAGTCTCCAATATTCCAGCGAAGTTTCATCGTCCTAGCAAATCTGGAAGTACCTTAACGCGCTATCATCGGAATCCCAGACCCCCCCCCCCCCCCTCAAACTCCACCCACAATAACCGGAGCCAATCCGGTTCTGTAAATGATTAATCCAGAGCATCTGTTTGTCATTCCCACGAAGTTCGATCCAGATAACACCAGTCTAAGCGGGTAAAGTATTTCCGCCCTCCCCCCAATAATTGCCGGATTCGGTCCGGAAATGAAAAAGGTCACCAGAGAAAAATGTCCTCTGTTTAATTATTAAATTTCACTCGAATCCGATCACCCGTTCCAAAGTTACGCGTGACTCAATATTCCGGATTCCCCTCCCTCAACCCCCCCCCCCCCCCGATGATTTGATTGATCAAAAGTAAGTTTCGACTTTGCGGTTGAGATGCGCACTCTAAGGGAGCTGGAACTTCATTTGTAAGCAAAACCCTTGAGGCAAAACTGCTAATGGGCTGATGGGCATCACGAAAATGCATATATTGCTTAAAAGTATTTTTTTTACTTTGCGGTCAAGATTGGTACTTTAAGGAATGATCGGATTTTGTAAGTAGCAATTTCTAAGCAAATGTTGTTGAGTCTCCAATATTCCAGCGAAGTTTCATCGTCCTAGCAAATCTGGAAGTACCTTAACGCGCTATCATCGGAATCCCAGACCCCCCCCCCCCCCTCCTCAAACTCCACCCACAATAACCGGAGCCAATCCGGTTCTGTAAATGATTAATCCAGAGCATCTGTTTGTCATTCCCACGAAGTTCGATCCAGATAACACCAGTCTAAGCGGGTAAAGTATTTCCGCCCTCCCCCCAATAATTGCCGGATTCGGTCCGGAAATGAAAAAGGTCACCAGAGAAAAATGTCCTCTGTTTAATTATTAAATTTCACTCGAATCCGATCACCCGTTCCAAAGTTACGCGTGACTCAATATTCCGGATTCCCCTCCCTCAACCCCCCCCCCCCCCCCAAGATTATCATATCGAGGATTTTTTTTATTCCAAGTCAGTTTGACCGGGTCCCTGATATGCCTTCCAAGTTTCGTCGTGGAAAATCCCCCAAAAAACGGAATTCCGGGAAACCCCCTCCTCCCCCCCCCTTCAAGTGTCCGGATCCAGTCAAATAATGTAAAAGATTTACATGGACCAGATGTGTGTTCTTCCCAGCAAGTTTCACTCCGATACCATCATTCTAACCGTTTCTCGAGATTTCCGGTCCACCCCTCCCCCCAGCTCCCCCGCGGTGCACGTAGCCAATCCGATTCAGCAAATGACTTACCTAGAGCATCTGTTTGTTCTTCCCACAAATTTCCATCCCGATCCCTCCATTCTAAACGGGTCACGTATTTTCCGCCCCCCCCCCCAATAGTTGCCGGATCCGGTCCGGATACGAAAAAAATCATCAGAGAAATGTCCTCTGTTCAATTCTTAAATTTCACTCGAATCCGATCACCCATTCCAAAATTACGCATGACTGAAAATTTCGGATTCCCCTCCCTCCACTCCCCCCACCATTATCTGATCGACAAAATTTTTATTTTGAAGTCAGTTTGATTGGGTCCCTGATATTCCTGCCAAGTTTCATTGTCCTAGCTCATCTGGAAGTACCCTCACTCGAAAAAGTTTGACAAAATGCCATAAATTTTCAAGTTTCCAGCGCCCCAACTCCCCCGCATATGGTCGGATCGGGAAACTGATTAATTCCAGGTTACTTTGGTTAGATCCCTGATATTCCTGCCAAGTTTCATTGTCCTAGCTCATCCGGAAGTACCCCACCCGTTCCAAAGTTACGCATGACTCAATATTCCGGATTCCCCTCCCTCAACTACCCCCCCCCCCCCCAAGATTATCATATCGAGGATTTTTTTTTATTCCAAGTCAGTTTGACCGGGTCCCTGATATGCCTTCCAAGTTTCGTCGTGAAAATCCCCCAAAAAACGGAATTCCGGGAAACCCCCTCCCCCCCCTCAAGTTTCCGGATCCAGTCAAATTATGTAAAAGATTTACATGGACCAGATGTTTGTTCTTCCCAGCAAGTTTCACTCTGATACCATCATTCTAACCGTTTCTCGAGATTTCCGGTCCCCCCCCCCCCCCCCAGCTCCCCCGCGGTGCACGTAGCCAATCCGATTCAGCAAATGACTTACCTAGAGCATCTGTTTGTTCTTCCCACAAAGTTCCATCCCGGTCCCTCCATTCTAAACGGGTCACGTATCCCCCCCCTCCAATAGTTGCCGGATCCGGTCCGGATATGAAAAAAATCATCGGAGAAATGTCCTCTGTTCAATTCTTAAATTTCACTCGAATCCGATCACCCATTCCAAAATTACGCATGACTGAAAATTTCGGATTCCCCTCCCTTCCACTCCCCCCACCATTATCTGATCGACAAAATTTTTATTTTGAAGTCAGTTTGATTGGGTCCCTGATATGCCTGCTAAGTTTCATTGTGAAAATCCCCAAAACCACCATCACCGGAATTCCGCCCCCCCCCCCCCCCATAAGTGTCCGGATCCAGACAATGGACTAAAGGACTTATCTAGAGTAAATGCTTGTTCTTCCCAGCAAGTTTCACTCCGATCCCTCCATTCTAACCGTTTCTTGAAATTTCCGGTCTCCCCCCCCCCAACTCCCCCCTGGCTACCGAATCCG
This sequence comes from Branchinecta sandiegonensis, assembly GCA_030848855.1. Lineage (NCBI taxonomy): Eukaryota > Metazoa > Arthropoda > Branchiopoda > Anostraca > Branchinectidae > Branchinecta > Branchinecta sandiegonensis. The sequence goes on along the minus strand of JAUPMV010000001.1, from coordinate 23,808,124 downwards.
GTCAAGACTTTAAACGGGACATTACAAATATATATTCTATTCAGTTATGAAGTTTCATTACAATCCGATCTTCCGTTCGAAAGTTACGCACTCCTCAATTTCCCGGATTCCCCTGCGGATTCCCCTCCCTCCACTCCCCCCACCATTATCTGATCGACAACATTTTTATTTTGAAGTCAGTTTGATTGGGTCCCTGATAAGCCTGCCAAGTTTCATCGTGAAAATCCCCAAAACCACCATCACCGGAATTCCGAGACCCCCCCCCCCATAAGTGTCCGGATCCAGTACAATGGTCTAAAGGACTTATCTAGAGCAGATGCTTGTTCTTCCCAGCAAGTTTCACTCCAATCCCTCCATTCTAACCGTTTCTTGAAATGTCCGGTCTCCCCCCCCCCCCCAACTCCCCCCTGGCTACCGAATCCGGTCAAGACTTTAAACGGGACATTACAGATATATATTCTATTCAGTTATGAAGTTTCATTACAATCCGATCATCCGTTCGAAAGTTACACACTTCTCAATTTCCCGGATTCCCCTGCCCTCCACCCCCCCCCCCCAAATGGTCGGATCAGAAAACTGATTATTTATAAGTTTGTTTGGTCGGGTCTCTGATATGCCTGCCAAGTTTGATGGTCCTAGTACAACTGGTAGTACCCTAACTTGAAAAAGCGTGACAAAATGCCCTAAATTTTCAAGTTTCCAGCGCCCCCACTTCCCCGCATATGGTCGGATCGGGAAACTGATTATTTCCAGGTTAGTTTGGTCGGGTCCCTGATATTCCTGCCAAGTTTCATTGTCCTAGCTCATCTGGAAGTACCCTCACTCGAAAAAGTGTGACAAAATGCCCTAAATTTTCAAGTTTCCAGCGCCCCAACTCCCCCACATATGGTCGGATCGGGAAACTTATTACTTCCAGGTTACTTTGGTCAGGTCCCTGATATTCCTGCCAAGTTTCATTGTCCTAGCTCATCTGGAAGTACCCTAACTCGAAAAAGTGTGAAAAAATGCCCTAAATTTTCAAGTTTCGAGCGCCCCCACTCCCCCGCATATGGTCGGATCGGGAAACTGATTATTTCCAGGTTCGTTTGGTCGGGTCCCTGATATTCCTGCCAAGTTTCATTGTCCTAGCTCATCTAGAAGTACCCTAACTCGGAAAAAAGTGACAAAATGCCCTAAATTTTCAAGTTTCCAGCGCCCCGCACTCCCCCGCATATGGTCGGATCGGGAAACTGATTATTTCCAGGTTAGTTTGGTCGGGTCCGTGATATGCCTGCCAAGTTTCATTGTCCTAGCACATCTGGAAGTACCCTAACTCGGATATGTGGGACAAAAAACTCGGACCGACCGACAGACCGACAGACGGAATTGTGATCGGTATATGGCACTTGAGCCAGAGGCTACAAGTGCCATAAAAACAGACCTGCTATCAAAGATTGCGGGTTTGTTCCTTCCCCGAAGTTGACCCTAAAGAATGACAACCTTACGAGGACCCTTGCCAGGAAGGGCCGAAATATCGCTGCAAAAGCATCGTAGCTGACGTATCCGTTTTATGCATTATTTGAATGCGTTGTTTTATGCGTTCATTTGTTAATTATTGTCGTATTAACCCCTATGTAACGGGCCATGGAGCTTTGTAGGGGTCGAAATTTATTTTGTTCCTTTATTTTGATTTTAATAAACTGAAAACTGAACTGAATATATGACTCTATGAGCGTGTCCCACCCTTCTAACAATAGTAAATCTTAGTTACTATTTTCGTTCCAACCTCGTGTAAAGTTTTACTACGTCGACCGTTCCAACCTTCTCGAAACAGTAACTAATAGTAACTATTTGCTTACCATGCTCGGGAGTCCGGAGCGTAGTTAGCTTGGTAACTACAACCTCTGTGACACTGGTCCTATTAGCCGGCGGCACGATATTTTGCCGAAAATAGAAAAATGTGTTCCGGCCTTTACGCCAAAAAGCCAGGATCTCACATCATGCGTAGTAACTACGTTAAGTAGGGTGGAACACGCTTTACAAATGTTTTAAAACTAATTTTAGGGTGTCAGTCAGTTCTAGCTTTAACTACCTATTATATAATATTATATAATTAAATATTATTTAATTAATTAATTAGCCCAAATTACCACGTCTTGAAAGCTGAGGGCACGTACATATAACTGTTTATTTCACTGTAAAACTAATTTCGGACGTCGTTGCAATTTCAAAATGAATTAAAAATAAAAATGTGTGAAAATAAAACTGAAAATTAAACTAAGTACAGTAAGACTTTTTCTTCGTCCCAAAATAGAAGCAAATTTGCTTCCGAAACAGGCTACCCGAGCTTCGAGGTACCCTTTCGACTGAATGCTAAGGAAATCCAAAGAAAAGATAGCTTACCTGGTAAGAAACAACTCCTCCTACTTCCCTCACCGCATCCGTGAGTGCTTGGGTAAGTCTCTGCTGGGTCACTGAATGACTTTTCTCCGATTCCAAGACGCTGTGGGCGTAAGAAAAACGAAGAATGGTTGACGAGGCTGCTGCCGCTGGGAAGATGACAACTGAGGTTTCCGGATCGATTTCGTCCGCAATCCGGTTCTCGTCAGATCCGGTGATGAGGATTATACGCCCGGACGATTGAGTATCTCGCAAAACCTAGAAAAAGGACAGTTGAGGTTAAAAAGGGTTGTAAACTCTATCATTTGTCATTACTATTTGAAATACTGAAAATAGAAGTGAAGGCTACTTAGTAGAGTAGAAATTATAGACGCCTAGTACTTTAACCGTTAGGTTTCAAATCAGTATGATTTTTGTTGTCCACTTTAGACAAGACGAAAGGTTTGGGTAGAATCTTACCTTCTAGGCCTAGTAATTACTTTAATTAAAAAACCCCTTATAATTGTTTGATAAGAAACAAATGGACGAATGCGTAGAGGACATATATCCCTTTTTTACTGAATGGGGATCCCATACTGCGACTGCTTAATCTAGTTAGTGCCGGTTTGAGGGAACTGGCGTCGGATTCCGGCCGAACTCTCCGTCCGATGAAAAAAGACGACATTGTAGAATCAGTATCTTCTTACACTACAACGAACCTGATCCAGAATTTCTTTGTTCCGTACTCAGTTAGATAAGTTAATAATAATAATTATAACTGCAGCAAAAATTCTTTCGACTCCACAAATTTATGAAAAATATACAGACACTTAACTCCAGTACGTGAGGCAACCAACAACAAATAGATAAGGCAAGTTGCTCGGTATAAAACGAATGACCCTGAATAAATCATGACCGACCTTTAATGAATTTATATTCGTGGTTAAACCTTGAGCCATTTCACAGCTATAAACCAACAAAAATAAAATATTTGAAATAAACTACAGATCACTTATACACACAATCTAAACGGAAAGAGCAATTGAACTAAATACTACACACCATGTTCCAAGTCAAATTTACGCGCGAATTCCTTCATCAGGTGACGAATCTCTGCTTGGTTCCAACCTCCTGGAACTCTGCCAGAGGCTAAAGTACTTAACTACTCTTGGTTTCACAAACTGACTTGCCAATTTCTATGAACCTCGGCTATGAGTTACAACTTGTTCTCAAGATCGTCTCTGATACGACGAGAAAGAAACAAGGTGTGGTAAGGATTCCTGATTGTCATCTGGGCTGGGTGTCAGCTTCAACAGAGGTGGTAGTGACTCTTAAAGGACACCTCACACGACATAGTGTTTCTGCTCAGATGTTCTGAAAGGTTTTGAGTAGAAGGTTCCTTGGAAGAAAATCTTGGCAAAATTTGCACAACAGGCCTCCGGATGAATGAGCTTCTCGGAACACAAAAATCGGACGCATGATACGTCACGTATAGATAACAAGCGTGGCAAGCGTGATAATCAGTGTATAGCTAATAAAGGCGATAGGATACTCTTATGAAGTGAAGGATCTCGGGAACGAGAATGGATGGAAATACTACTGAAGTTGAACGACTTACTATCATAAATACGATGCGTCATTTAATTTTTTTTCACAAATCTAGTCTGCTTTATTTGAATTTTTCTTCCTGTCTAACTGTATGGCTCCGTCTTATACGGGCATAGATTATTAATAATAATATTAATTATATGAGGTCTCGACCATATCGGGTTTATCTGGTCTGCGGGTATTTGGTATAGCAGTTTGACCATTACCAACATAATCAAAAGTATCATTCACATCAACCACAACCATTCTTACTTTCTTTTTTGCACTGATAACTTTCAATTTGTCTTTATTTTGCTTCTAATCGAAGGCAGTAACTGACAAAGATAATTGTGAAAAGATTTTTCTTGAAATTCTCGTGTTGTCCTTAAATTTTAGTGTTGATGTGTGATAGTTATTCGTTTGTTTTTTATTTACAATGCCTTAGGCTAGGATTGTATTAATAATTTTTACAAACCCATTAGAATTAGTGAAGCGTCGTTTTTTATGCCACTGGCATGTCTGATGCTTTTGAGAAACACCAGGTTTGTTTATATTTGCCATTAAAATTGTACCTTACCTTACCTTACCTTATTGATATATTTTTGTTTTCGATTTTATCCTCTTCTATTCTGAAGGATCAAAAACAAATATAGATAATAATCTTTTTTCCTTACAAATACCTATCCTAGCTATTTTAAAAAAAAAAAAAAAAAACTTTACTTTTTTTGCTGCAGAGACTGCGCAGTCCAGACAGAACTCCTCCTCCTGGGACGCCTTCCTTGGGATTCGACCAATCAAACCCTCCCGGTTGAGTGACGTCACAGCGGTCAGTGGCAGAGAAATGGTTGCGCCCGGTCCGTAGCTAACAATGGCGATTTCTGTTCCTTCCGTCAATGAGAGAATGACACGTGACATGGCTCGACGAATCAACGTCCAGCGAATCTGAAAGAAATGTTTAATAACCATCATACCTGTGGAAAATTCATCAACCCCTTCTTCCTGAATATGTGTGTGGGAGGGGGGGGCTACCCTAGGTCAATGACGAGAAGACTCCTAAGGCGTTGCGACAATCCAGATTGACGATTCACAATCTGGATTCTCCGAAATGCGTTTTCTCCTATAATCCAGATTATTACAAATCGATTTCTCTGACAATCCGGATTCGAGGATCGACTAAAAAGAGGCACGGCACGACGCAGGAGGCACGACCAATAAAAAGAGATTAGCAAGTAGTTGAAGTAGACAAGTAAGTGAGAGTTCGTAACTCCAGAGCCTAAGAGAAGGCACGTTTTAACATCGTTCCTGCCCCTCACTTTGAAGCCTGGATGTCCCTTTTAGTTTTTGTGCCTCTTTTTAGTACTCGTGACTCCTACACTATGTCGTGCCGTGCCTCTTTTTAGTCAATCCCTCCGGATTCGTTCTGGGGTCGTCGATTCGGGAATCTTGCAAAGGAGTGAGATTCAGTATTCAAGATAGTCAATTTGCTGTTTTTCTGATGAGTCAGTTATCTAGGATTATAATACGGGATTGTCGCAGCAAAACGCCTCTAAACTAGGCAAAAAACATCTGAGATTTCTTATTCTAAATTCTCTTCAACTCAGTCAATTTTTACTATCATATCTTTATTCAATCAAACAATTTATTTAGCCCAAATAGCCGAGCAAATAGCTTGCTGCTAGAGAAGCAGTCGAAATTAAAATTTGACAGTAATTACTACAGGGAACAACAAATCCGTTGATACTATTTACGAACAGTCTTTTGCTCTTTTTGAGGCTGCTCCGCCAGCTCCGGTCCAGCTTATTGCTTTCGAGGAACTCTTTGGTCAGAAATACCGGTTATGCAATTTTTTCCGCGTTTCTCGTCAAACTGCTTTAAAATTAAAGTCAAGGTTAGTTGCTTAATATCTGGACCCCTCATACGGCACTTCTCATGGCTGGATTCGGACTGGAGCTACAAATGGCTTATCTATTTCATGTGGTCATTTCATCTACTATATTACCCGTTCGTACGGTAAGCTTGTCACAAGGTTCCGGATTCCCCTCCTCAAAACAAATCTTCAATATCTGCAAGAGATTACGGTACTTCGACGTTCCGGATAAGATGATCTCTAGCAGCTTTGGGCCTCGGCTATGCTGAATCCTGGAACATACTCGAGCATTGAGCATAGCCTATTTTAACACAAGCCATTTGTGGCAGACCGGTTGTAGAAAAATCTGATTACGTCTTTCGCCCCCCTCCCCCCGCCCCACTTCCTCGCAAAAGCATAGTTACCTCTGCCTCCATCCGTTTCGTTCTTTCCAAAACGAACACCAACTTTGTCTTCCGCCGGATCAAATACTCAAACTTTGGACCTGATACAATTTCGGATTTTTCTTCTACTTCTTCCAGCGACTGGTTAGCGGTGGCTTCCGTTTCAAAGTTATCGCTCGCTTGTCGTTTTCTCCTTCGCTCGTCTTCTTCCATAAAGAAGGGGGAGGACTCATCTTGTGATGACATAATGGTTTGAATGCTATAAAGAAAAAACATCATTTTAATTTTTATAGCATAAAATATGATGTAAACTTAAAGTGTTGACTTGAGTTCTATAAATCAACAAGCCCCTCGACCACAGAGCTTGTGTGACATTTCGTTTCCTTGGCAACAAATTACTCTGAAACTGCATGGGCGTAAAGAAGAAAGTGGAGGCGAAAGCGGGTATATCGAGTCCTAAAGCAGGGAGCGGATCTTGCGGAAAGGTCAGCTCAAGGGATTCACTAACGTATTCTCAACGTTCGGTAGGCTACCATGAAAGCTTCATTCCATGTCTGGAACGACGTCGGCGAAAGCCAGTATAACGAGGCCCAAAGCAGGGCGCAGATCTTGCGGAAAGGTCAGCTGAATCGATTCGCTGACGTATTCTTAACATTCGGTACCATGAAAGCCTCATTCCAAGTCTGGAGCTCCTGCATAACTTACCTTATACGAGGAGATACCCACTCTCCGGCACATGCTGTACAACCTGTCCGGCACCGGCCGAAACCAACGGTGTCGGCACCACTTTCAGCCGTTAATTAGGCAATTCCGCTTATGAACATGCTGATTTTAATGTTCAAACACGTGGCAACCGGTGCCGGCACCAGGCACTTTCTGTACACTAAAATCGAGAGAGGCAACCCCTCGGCCTTATACCAGTTCAGCACCGCAAAACAATTAGTCTCTGTTTTTTCCCTCCTCCCCTCAGAGGCCCGTATCCAGGAATTTATTTCGGGAGGGGGGGGGGGTGCCTTTCGGGGGGGGGGGGGGGGGGGTTTGCCTGCGGGGCGGAGTACAAAAAAGACATAGATCAGAGGGAAAAGACTATAAAAATGATTATTTTTGTATGCTTCGGGGGGCAAGACAAATAATTAAACACATATCAATAAGTAAGCAAGCAATTTATTTATAGCCCGCCATTTCGAAAAAGCGGAGTGAATGAAAGAAAAGAAACTAAACGCATAAGACACAGAATATCCTAGCAGTTTTAGTTAAACATAGATGATGGTGATGACCACTGAGGGACTAATAGGAAATAAACCGCATCGTGGCTCTGACTGGAATATACTCACTCCCCGACACCAGGTGCCCAGTGCCCTTTTCGGCACCGGGAACTTTGCGTACACCAAAATCGAGAGTCGGCAACCCCCAACGAACGCGCAAGAGCTGACTACAAAACGAGAGGTAGCAAATGATACCAATTTTCTTTCCTTAACGCGTGTCTAGTCACCCCAAAAAGTAGCTACCCAAGCACGGGAGCAGACTACCTATTTACATTTTTACAAAACACCATTTCTGATGTTGTCAGTGGAATTTTAATGATCTCACGGCGAAGACAATGATACTATGATTAGGAGATAGCAGTGGGAGATACTTGTTAAGGACCTGGTTAAAACATGTTTATGGTAGCAAAGGCTCAAAGCTTTTTTTATGCTGCGAATCCCAGGGACATTTCCTGTAACAGGTTCTTGAGAACGGTTCTATACTCGTAAGAGGTTTCTCATGTTCGTGCACAGAAGCAAGAACTTATATGCTACTGTGTATTCGAACATCCATCTCTCCCTCCTTGACCAAAGGTTTCGGTGGGATTCCAAAAATTTGATCCAGACAACTGGGTCTCGTAGATATCTAGTCTCCGTCAGACTCCTTGGACATTTTTACTATTAAAGTTTAGAAACAGATTAAAAATCCGAACTTCCTGCCTTACTTTTGTCAAATTTCCGGTTTCGCCCGGATTCCAGGCAAACTACTTCTCTGGCAAAAAACTAAAGCTCAAAAACGAATCAGCACATCTCTTTACCCCTATATCAAACATCTAATCAACTACAGATAAAATTTCTACTGTAACAAATTTTCCAGTTTCAGCCGGATTCCGAGCGAACTATCTGTCCGGGTAGAAAATGATTGTCACATACGAATTCAGCATGTCGTCTTACTCCTAAACCGAACATCTAATCAACTTCAGATAAAACTTTTACTTTCCACAACTTTCCGGTTTTGGCCGGATTCCGCGCGAACTGCTTGTCCAGCAAGAAAATTGTTCTCATATACATATCCAACATGTATTATTAATCTTAAATCGAACATCTAACCAACTTCAAATAAAACTTTTACTTTTAACAAATTTCCGGTTTTCGTCGGATTCCAGGCGAACTACTTGTCCGGCAAGAAAATGATTTTCATATACGTGTTCAGCATGTCTTCTTACCTCTAAATCGACTATCTCATTAGCTGTTAAAAAAGAAATTCGCCCTTATTTTCAACACCCACCACTAAATATAGGGCCAGAGAGCCCAGCTACGAATTCGACCTGTCCCTTGACAAACAATCCTCATACTAAGTTTCACCAAAATATCTGATTCCCTTCGAGAGTTATCGTACTGACAGACGGACGGGCGGGCAGACGGACAACTTTTACGAAGTCATAGGTATCCCTCCACTTACGTTCTGAGATCCCAAAAAGAAAAACTTGCGATTGATTCCTCAATATCTTGTTTTCCGGTAAACACAAAAAAATACTCTTCTGTGTTGTCCTTATGGCGACTTTTTGATTGTTCATACATACATAGCCTCCTTTAAAAGAATATTGTTAAAGCACAGCTTTTACTAGAAATGGCTTTTTCACGATAAAAAAGTTCAAAAGTATTGTTTTAAAAAATACTCAGACCTCCTTCGTGAAATTAGGGATTCTCTTGTTAACAATTGCAGACTCTCGCCGAGCTTCGCGTAAAAATACTCAGTTTATCTGGTGTGAAAAATTTAAAGGAAATGCGCGCTGTGTTTAAACACTGCACGTAAGCAGACTCCAGACCTGGCTCGCTTGTTTGACGAGGTTTCTAGCCAAAACAAAAGATATTGTCCGGCAACCACGGCAAATCTCGGCCAGCAATGATAAGTCAAAATTTCAAATAAACTATACCCCTGGCAAAGCGACAAGAAACATCTCAGTATCCTTGGTACTTTAACAACCAGAGGAATGTACCAGCGACGCATCAGATCTTCGAAAACGTGAGAAGATGCAACGTAATTAAGAATAATAATCGGTAATTATAACCCGATCCACCACATCTTAAAATTCAATTTGGGGCTAAACTTGACGTAATAGTAGGCCTAAACCCGGAGGGCTGTATTTTCTGGTCCAACAGAATGTAAAAATAGAAGAATTTCCACACGCTTGCAGTTGTTTAGGCAAGTATGCAGGCTATGTATGCGTTTTAAATAGATGTGTAATTATCCAAGATTTGATCAATAGGTGCCTTTGACACTAGACAATAATAACGTTTACTTGAAAAGGTGATTTATGGTAATTTAAAGGAGATGAAATATTTTTGCTTTGCGTGTTTTTTTTCTTTCTTGTTCCGGCGAAGAAAAGATGGACTAGAGTTTGGAAACACTCATGTTTGTGCAAGTATGCAGGCTGTTTTAACTAGCGCTAAACGCATTAATAAATAAAAACACGTTTTCAGACATCATTTCTAGTTTTATTTCGCTGTTCATCTTGGGTACTGTGCGTATCTCAATCCAAGCAAGTTCAATGGCGAGTTCGATGGTTCTAGAATCCTCCGTGATTCATTCTTCATAATTTTCCACCTGCCATCTATGGAGAAAATATTGCCCGACTTGTACTTTTTTCTTTCATTTCTTTACATTTGCCTCGTTATCGAAAACTCAGTGTAACTACTCCCTTTCCTTTCCTTCATTTAATTTTTTGCGTCTAACAATCTAAATAAATAAAGAAAACATAACTAATAAAGAAAAGAAAACTCGCTTCCGTCTTCCTTTTTTTTTATAAATCATGAACTGAAGGACACAGATTATCTTCCGTCCCCGGTCCGTCTGCGAGTGTACTACACTGGAGTTCTAGACTTCTAAATTTGGTTCAAAATTACTTCTGGTGCATTTGTCACAGTATTCCATCCTTTTGCAAATAGCATTAATTTTTTTATATTCATTGATTGTATGAATGTTTTTATTTGTATGCTAATCGCACAAGAAGATATTTGCCGGAAACAATGAAGTCGAAAAATTAATCTATAGTTCCATATATTTAAATGTTACTTTTTTATTTTTTCCCTTTCTTATTCTTTGCTAAATATTATTGTTTATTTGTTTCTTAGTCGCAAAAATCTTCACCGGAAACAAACAAGGAATTAATCAAGTTATTGCTTTCGCTCCATTTCCGACGCAATTCGACAAAACTAATGGCAAATCGGGCATGCCGCGTCCCTCAATTATGTGTGTGCTACTTTACACTTCAGTTACCAAATTTTTTAATCGCCGAGACCGACCGCGCGTCAGATTCGAGTTACCGCAAACGAACCATGTGTTCTTGTTTACTTGAAAATGGTCGCACGAAAACACGGAATAGGTGACAGTTCATAGATTGAAGAGAGAAAGATCTGTCAGCAGCCACTACTTTCGGAAACCATCTTTTCGTAGCAATAAAATATACAGGAGAGCTGAAATGTCGGCAGAGAGTTCTGAGAGTTTCGACACCCAGAAAATGAATTTCCCAAGCTCGTATAATCTCGAGATTTTCTGTTTAGCTCATAATTAGAAATGCAACGATAACCACGAAAAAAGGGGCGCTTTTATGAGCGCTTTTACTGCTTCATGGCTAGCAAAGAATCTCCCCCCTTGAAAGACGGCAACAAAAGAGTTCATGAATAATAGCAAAATCATCATTAGTAAACAAAAAGACTCTTGAAAGCCAGTGATAAACAAATGCACGAATAGTAGCAAAGCCATTTGTAGTAAAAGCGCACGAATAACAAAAAAACCTATTAAAAGCCCGTTGTTCATTTTGAAGTAGGCATAATAGAACCCACCGACGGCCGACTACACACCTGAGAGCTTCGCGGATTCCTTCCCGAATTTCGTGGCAACAGTTGCGATTTTGTAGATATACCATGGTATCTGATACCACGGTCTAAAGTCGTTTCTACAGTTACCGTTATATCTATACCCGGTCAAAAGCTGTTTCTGAAGTTACTGAGTATCAGGCCAGTCACCGTGGTATTTTATATTCAGTACCACGGTCTCGATCGTGGTAATTGACCGTGGTATCTCAAAACGTCATCTCACTTTTGTCATCACCAACACAAGAGCCTAGGCTTTTTTTTCAAATTGGTGGGAAAGAAGTTTAGCACATGTGTTGTGAGTGGATGGACGTATTTCTTTGGTGTAACTTCTAAAAGCGCGAATTCGGCAATTGTCGTTTTTGAAACGCAAACGAAGTATCAGATACTATGGGAGCTGTAGCAACGACAAAATGCAGATCCAATCACCGTGGTGTCAGATACCATGGTATCTGCAAACGCGCAATTGATGTGTATAGTGTCAGTACTGTCAGCTTTGAACTAGTTGAAACACAATCTTATTATAGCATGTACTTTTAATATTTATAACATTTTCCATACTACTTATGAGTTGAATTTTAGACTATGTTTCCTTTCCTATTACGTTTTACTTTCTAATCACCTTTTAAGGCGAAATCTTATAATATAGGTGAATAGTAAAATCTTTCAGCTGGAATACCTCTTGACTACTAAATCACCCCAAAATTGAGCATTCTCCGAAAATTAAAATCTTTCCCCATTCGATTCCGAAGGAGCGGGGATGGGCGGGACCAATCACGACGCATCTTTCGATTAATACCATGTTCATCATACCCGGATCCTATCCCTATAATTCCGTAATCGGGTAATTATCACTTCGGCAAAATCAGAAGTGACCAAGCGGTCAGGATCGGGGAGGAGTTGAACAAGGTTTAAATTTTCATGGAGCGACATTTATGGGTTAGGGCATGCTCTGTTCTGTCCTGAATGGCAGCAAATCAAAATTCTGACTTGTGTCGATTAACACCCAAAGACGTTCGGCCGTCTCTTTTGTTTTATTGGACTAAAAACAAAACTCGTGCAGGCCGAAGCGGGCCGAAGAACCCGGTACCCTATCAAGTTCTTTATTCAGCGACATCGAGAGCACAACTCTTACAAGAAATGATCTTTTAACGACAAAATGGTTCAGAAATATCGTTTTCCAAAATATCAATACTTGCCCCATGAAATTAGCAATTCTCTCGGTGGCACTTGTCGACTTTTCTAAAGACTGGCTGGCGGACCCTGAAGCTTTTGGCGGAAATACAGCTGGGTCTTATAATTATTCTCTTTATTCTCATCCGAAATGAGAAAGTGCGCTCGAAGCGGAAATCGGTACATTTTCAAGTTCCATGTTCAGCGGCGATAGTCAAAGTTTTCGGGATCGACTAAAAAGAGGCACGGCACTGCACGGCATAGTGTAGGAGGCACGAGTACTAAAAGGGCTCTTTGAGGGTATAGAGTAAGGGGCAGGAACAATCTTCTAACGTGACTTCTTTTGGGCTCTGGAGTTACGAACTCTCACTCACTTGTCTACTTCTACTACTTGCTAATCTATTTCTATTACTCGTGCATCCTGCGCCATGTGCTGCCGTACCTCTTTTTAGTCGATCCCAAAGTTGTCTGCTTCCAGAAAATCTGCCGGTCAGCAGGCTACGTAGCCAATCACATTTAAAACCGCAGGCTAAGCATACAAAATTGTAGGCTCCCTACATCGCTCTTACAGAAACCGTAAGACAGTTTATGGTTCCAAAGAGTTTTTAACTAGGGGTCTTTTAAAATTTAGGTTAAATTATTAATAATTTAGAAGTTATCAACTTTTGGGTACAACTGCTCTTGTTTTAAATTTGTGTTCGTTGTGGCTCATTTCGAGTTAGTACTCTTCTGTAAACTAGCTTTATCTTTGGGAGGTTTATACATCAAAAGTTATGGACGTGTATTATCAATTTATTCCTAACCTGCGCTCTTGTTCAGCTTTTCCTTCATATGTGATCCTTTTAGGTACGTGCAACCCTTTTTACCTTCTTCATCTCAACGCTTCGTAACCAGCAAACGCTTTTTCATCATTCAGACAAATACTTTCCAGCACTTACGCTCTTATATTTCCAACTCTTCGACGCCAGACATGAAATTCCTGTTCTAGTCACAGCCTCAAGCAGTAATTGTCAAGTCTGTAAAGCGTTTAACTAGTCTGAAGTTAATTGCACAATCTTAGTTCCAAGTGTCCTTTGCAACCATAATTAACAGCTAAATCCACTTTCAGTTAATATTTGAGTTAAATCGTCGTATTAAATAGTCGTATTTTTAGACGTCTATAAAGTGGAGATGGAGCTAGGCTACAGTGACTGACCCTGAGTGCAAACACGACTCTGATCGTCATCAACATCATTATCGACATCTGATCGTCATCGACGTCTGATCGTCATCGACATCTGATCGTCATCGACGTCTGATCGTCATCGACATCTGATCGTCATCGACATCTGATCGTCATCGACATCTGATCGCCATCGACATCTGATCGTCATCGACGTTCAAGTATTAGTGCAAACACACGGTCCGGGTCGGGTGCTCCTGGGCAGGAATTCCTGGCCGAATTTTCGGCACCATCGTCATTCCAAATGGAAAAGTTGTTATTTTTTAACTTTATGATGAAAGTGAAGAAAATACGGCCGAGAAATCCTCATTCTATGTCCGCACTTTAAGCATACCTTAATGTATCTTCAGTAATGTAATGTATCTATCTAGAATTCGTGGAATTCTAGGTGTCCGGATGGAGTACGTTTTTGTCCTCTTTGCCATCTTGATGGGGATGGTCTGGATCATTTTCTTTTCAGGTGCCCGGGGCTTTTGCACTTAAGAGGTTCATTGTTTTCTCTGGTGGGCAGCTTCTTGGTATCTTACGTTTTACGTCACCAAGAGTGACTGTTTCTGTTGGTAATTTTGTGCAAAAAGCACTTGAGTTGAGACGTGCTGTTTCTTAGTTTGTTATTTTGTTTAGTTTCCTATGAGTTGTTTGTTTAACCTGTATATGGCCATTGGGTTTTTCAATACAGAAATATATATATATATATAAATATACAATATATATATATCTATATATATTGTAATGTATCTCAGCCCTCGCAAAGATCTCTACCTCGCCCTATAGCCATACTTTCATTCGGACGTACTAAAAGACACAGCACTAATGATTTCCGGTCATAAATTGTCATTAAGACAGTTACACGCAGGAAAAAACGAATTGCAAAAAGCTAAGGTCAACTGATATCTGAATTAATTAGAAACGTGAGCTCTTGACCGACAGCATGAGAAAGTTTATTAGGACAGAGCGAATTGGAAGTTTCTCATATCCATTTATCTTTATATGTTTTTCGTTTTACCTCTAGAGATGTTTCGAATTAAGGAAACCCGACTAGCAATTCCAATTAATTTGATTTTTGCCAATAAACTTTTTTATTTTTAAACTTCTCAATCAAAACGTCTTAGCCGAACTTACTCAGTTTAGCCTAACAAATCGTTTCATTTTCACCGCCAAACTATTAAGAATGCATGAAAAATTATCAGATATCAAATTTTGATTTCTACTTAGCCTAGTTAGTTTCTGGCAAGGATCCTCAGAGGATTATTTGTTTTTAAGATACTTGATATTGGTGTTTGTAGTGCGTAGTACTGTGTTTATGCGTTTTGCTGTAACACTAATAACAGATGGTAATAACCATAATACAACAAGAGAACATCAAGAGAACGAAATGTGGCGATTGTATAACGTGCATCACTCACGCATGTGTCGTCACGCCGTTAGAGTGCCTTTGTTAATGAAAACGGCTAATTGAGCACCCGCTGACACAGTTACAGTTTAAGTAATACAGGAGCATTTTGAACATCACGCGCCGTCCATGACATATGGAGCGTGTTCCACCCTCGTACCAAAGGTAACTATTAGTTACTAAATCCGTTCCAACCTCACGAAAAGTTACTACGCTGACCGTTCCAGCCTTCTTGGAATAGTAACTAATAGTAACTATTTGCTTACCACGCTCGGGAGCGTGGTAAGCGTAGTAACCACGAATCTCTGTCACGTGATTGGTCGGATTCACCCGTGGCATGATATTCCGCTGGAAAAATAGAAAAATCGTTCCAGCCTTGACGACAAAAAGGCAGAATCTGTGACGTCATGCGTGGTAACTACGGTAAGTAGGATGGAACACGCTCATGGTGACGGCCGCCGCAGAAACCATGACTGGTACAACTAGTCCCTATACTATGCTTAGAGATAATTTATCAGCTTAGAGATAACGTATGGCCGTTATGCGCACCTTTGACTTCAGATTCCCTAGAGAGTTTTGCTGCCACAAGCGCTGAGGCAAGAGCCAATCCTGTTAAAGAACAGACGTCTTCGGTCCGATCCGTACGGACTACAAAGTCCCTATCCTATGTGTATGCATAAAAGCTTACAGATAATGTGTGGCCCTTGTGCGCACTTTAGTTTTGAATTCCCTAGAGAGATTGGCTGAAGCGCTGAGCCAAGAACGGACAATCCTGTTCAGGAACATACGTCTTCGGGTCGATCCACGGAACAAAAAAGTCCCTAAGCGATGTGTTTGCGTAAAAGCATCGATATAATGTACGGGCGTACTTTTGAGCTTTAGATTCCCTAGAGTTCTTTGCTTGTACAAGCGTTGAACCAAGAACCGATAATCCTGTATGAGAACTGGTTGATCCAGCCTGCAAAATTCCTACACTGAGCATTCATAACATGTATAGACGTTGCACGCAATTTTTGGTGTATCCACATAACTATACAGCTTTTAAATGAGGTTTTGAAGAATGTACATTACCGATGGCATATGACATTAAGAGTAACGAAAGTCAACCGAGGGGTTACCCACTCCTCGGCACCTGCTGTACATTCTTTCCCGGCACCGGTGCTGGCCATGAACTGGGCGATTTCCGCTTCTAATTATGCTGATTTTAATTTTCTAACACATAATAACCGGTGTCGGCACCGATCGGGCACCGCGACACCGGTCACTTGCAGTACACTAAAACAGAGAGTGAGCAACCCCCTGAAATCCATCTGCAGGTTACCGCAAAACAGTGGGGCAGGCAGAATTCGGATCCCATGAGGACAGTCAACAAATGACATCTTTTTTTTTCGGTCAGACGATTTATTACCGTAACCTTTCTTCGTTTCAAAAGGCATGGATAAAGCATCCATCCGATAAAATTTATATTCTCAAAACTCAAAGTTTCACAATTTTGTTTGAATTTTAATCTTTTAAGCTTCAACCATTCAATCTTTTATCTCCAAAAACGGATCCATCCGATCCACACACGTTTGGTACATTAATCACATGTAGATTAGAATTCAAACTTTGGCGCTCGTTTCGTTTTCCCTCCCTCAACTTCCACGTTCCATCTTCAACTCTGATCCATAAAAAAAAATTATTACGCATGCGCAAATACCGATTCTGAATCATCCTTAACACGTATCATATGAAAAGCTCATGCTATCATATGAATTTAATTAACGCCAAGAGATGAAAAAGGGACCAGAATCTCATTAAAACCGCAATGATCTTTTTTGTAGTGATGATACCGTAAATATATGTCCGAGTTTTGCCGATCACGCGATTTTTTGAGTAGTTGATCCAGAATAATGCGACCTTGAAAACTAATTTAGCAAGACCTTTATTTGGCGGCCAGGGCGTCCTGCTCACATAAATTCTCAACAGTAACTATTTATCATCATCCATACTATTATTATCATGATAGAATAGTAGCAAATAGCACGATTTCAATTTAAGTTTTTTTCGTCTAACGTCTTTTTCTTTAAAAGGGCTGACGGCTGGAACACTAATTGACTTCGTTTAATCGTCGACAGAGCAAAAAACTGAGTTATTGTTTTTAATCCCGTTGAAAATAAAGCCACAAATCAGTCGCTGAATACTATATAATTGAATTATCTTTTATTGCAGTTTGCTATTTCACTAATGTTTTAAGTCTGGCGCACCGGGGAATTTCCGAGTTTCCTCATCACCGAGGTTTTGGCTACGACCGGGCCCTTAAAGCGCAAATGACGGAAGATTATTTTCAAACCTTTATCAGGGTTTAATACCCAGAGCCCTGCCTGATCGCGAGCAATCGCATTTGCGGTACTATTAGCTTTAAAGAGGGCTGTTTTTGCTTAAAACCAAATCGCCAGTATTCTAAAATTCCTTTCATTTGCATAATTAATCATCGCTGAAAAATTAGTAATATAAATTCTGCCAGTTCTAAACATACGCATGTAAGTTCATTATTGCAAATATTTCTATGTCTCCTTTTATTTTTATTTTGTCCTTGTTCGACGCTGGGATTCTTAATTTCCTCATAAACAGTGAAAAACTCTGCAGTTAACAAACAATCGTTCAGTTTGCTAACTGCAGAGTATCTAACCCCTTTGCTCGTCACCTTCCACTCCATTCTGCAGTCCCGCGACGCCTGGATTCTCAGATTCCTTTTATGACAATAATGAATCAGAGGTGAGTAATTAGCAACTGTATGTTTGTGAGATTCCGATACAGTAAATACGTCTTTTTACGAATATTTCGAATGCCTTCTTTCATGATTATTATCCTATTGATCGAAATTAGTTGCTTTTATTCAAACAATGTTTACAACGGATACGTCAGCTACGATTCTTATTTAAATTAGTTGCTGTTTATGATAGACATATTTAACTCCTGAAACCTTGTATCACCTTGACCGTAGACTGGAGCAGAGGGTTGGTTTGCATCCAGGACTAGCTGAAGATGTGGTTAGAATTAATAAGTCCAGTTTGGAGACAGATTTTAAGTATTTGGGTTTGGATCTTTTAGTTAGTTTTCGGGGTCCTTAAAAAAATCGAGTGAGTCGCAACATCCTCCCACAACCAAGAAAGAACACTGTCAGAAGTTTCAGAACAGGTAACACAAGGATGCGCATTTCAACCGACGACACTTGAGGTGTAATCTGTTGTGATTTTGAAAACGTTGTACATTAAATGTTATGCAAAACAAGCATTGTCAGGAAGAACCGAAAAATGGACAAACAGCATCTGCTCACTTTTTTGTTTGTCGTCATGATATCGGAAATGTCAGCTGAGGCATTTTCGCCGGTTTTTCGGCACTTCCTGGAGATACTTGTTATGCATAACGTTTAATGTATAACGTTTCTAAAATCATAACAGATAGCATCCCAAGTTTTGTCCGTTGAAACTGCTCATCCTTGTGTTATCTCTTTTGAAAAATTTTACAGTGAAGAGGATAAAAATACTTACTTTTTTGGGTTGAAATCCGGGTGAGACTGGATGGTTTCCCAAGCACTTTTTTCATGGCATATGATGTTCTGTTTCGTCAGAGAGTATCTGTTGTAATTCGCAGAGTTACGCTGGGGAAACCCCTGAAAAATGGCTAATTAAATCGCTTGCTGTCGAACCCTACTTAAAGCACAAGTGAAAGTCGGTAAAGTTTCTGTTCCACTACTCCTTTGAGCTGTGCTGTTTTCCAAAAAATCACAGACCCATCCTGACTGTTGCCGCGCGACCCTCTTAGCTTGAAACACGCAGAAAATTGACTAGGGCTGGATAAGAATGACATCGAAAATCTCCAGAAATGAGATTGGAAATCTCAAAAACGAGCTTGGAAATCTCAGAAATGAGGATGGAACGATTAGAGGCCTAGAGTGCATCAGTAATATAGGTAGGCTACGACAGGTACTTTAAGACTGAATCGAACCGCTTAGTCAGGAAATGGCAGTCGACTTCATTGGCAGGAACCTAATCTTAGCCTAAATCCAATCCAACCCAAAAATGTAGAGCCACTGGTTCTAACGTTGTCGTCGGTCCCTTTCGGCCTTTCTTTCGGATAGGGCAGGTTTACCACATAATCGCCTCTTTTGGTAGAGTTCTTCTCCAAGATGGCACTGGCTAGCGGAGGCGTTACTAACCAAAATGTTTGGGGGGGGCAAGGTATTTACCGCCTGGCTGGCCATTTTTACCGACTGTTTTTGCAGATAAAACCACTATTATTGAGAAAAAACTTCTGTGTTGACGAAGAATCGGCTGATTTTAAGAAAAACTACTATTTTTTTTTTTAAATCGACAGTTTCCAAGAAAGTTCGCGCCGACTTGGCTATTTTTCACCGACTTGCCGACAACCTTCGGAGGGTCGGGGCGTCCTCCCCCCCCCCCCCCCCCCTCCACCATAGTCGTGACGCCCCTGCTGGCTAGGGCTTTGTAGATTTGGTACACGGTCTTCTTCGGGAATATCGCTGAGGTGATTGAGCTGACAGAGCTGAGGATTTTGAGCTCGTTGCATAGGATCTTGAGTTGCATTCGACTTCCTGGGAACCCGATCTTCACCGAAACCCAATCCAATCCAAAAATGTAGCCACTCTTTGCCGAAATACACTGCATTTCTGTCTTTCTGTGACTGTCGAGCCAGCTTTTGCGTCTGTGGAAAAACGCAACGCAATTGGGCCTTATACCATTTCGGCGCTCCGTCGGGATTAGTCTCTAATGGTGCCTCCTCGTCTCATTATCAGCATCGATCAGGCAACAAATCCATAAGTTAACAGAAAGGATAAGCTTTCATTTTCAGACTCATCGTCTCGTCAGGGAGGTTCTCTTCTTTTTTTCTGCTGTAGGAATATAACTGAAGACATATCCTAGCAGAGTTTCAGGGAAACGATGATAATGGTGATCACTAATGGGGGACAGATAGGAACTAAATCGCATGGTGACTCTAAACTAAAATACGGTTTAATCTCTAAGTAATCTCTATGAACTAAGACCGAGTTTATAATATAAGAGATATGAATATCAGGTTTGCCCAATATTTGCCATCACAGCCATCACAGCCATCTCATCGAAAAGTTCCGTATAGCTGATGCGGCTGTCCTGAGATCCATCATCAGAATGAAGCAAAATCGTAATCACCCATGGAGCCCAATGATGTTTCGGTTTAGTGTCTTATAATTATTGTGGTTGTTGTTGTTGTGTTATTTATTTATTTTTTCATTTCTTACCATACTCCGTCTCTGCCTAGACGGGTTATAAATAAAATTCAATAAGATCATTGCAACTTCAAGGGTAAAGAAAAGACCATTGACTTAAAGTTTGAAATCAAATTAATAGGAAGTTGACATCCTCCTGTCTACCAACTGTCAAACGGGAAATCCGCCAACCTCGCTTTTTAATCTTTTCTGTTATTGTTTCCTCTTCAAGCAGCTCTGATTTTGAAAGGAGTACAACGCAAGACCGTAACGACAGCGTCTTAACTTGGTCTTCCGTCGATATTGCGTGTGCTACGCTTTTCTTGTTTTAGTATGTGGTCAAGCGTGACTTACTGGAATCTGTTACCACCGAGCGGAACTGCTTTTAGTAATGAGTTTGGTAACATCCTGGTCGAGACCGTAGACAACTGTTGAGTTCAAATACGGCTGCCAAATACAGACTCGACATGGTTCAAGTTCAAGTTCTTTTTATTGATGCATACGACACACAACTAACATAGTACTAACATAAACAAAAACAAAATCTATTCATTTAAACAAAATCCGAAGGGCTCTATGGCCCGTTGGTTGGGAAACAGAGAAGAATAAATTACAAAGAAAGAATAAATCTTTGTTTCGTGTTGCTGATTATGAGGACAGGGGTGATAGATGTTCCTTCAGCCCAAGCTGACTGCGAATCATAACAGGGGTGCCACTGGGGTGGGGAGGGGGGGGGGGCATGACCCTCACCCCAGATTTAAAAATATTCATTCCTGATGACATTTTTTGGCCGCTAAATTGCTTCAAAATCAAAATGCAGAGCAATGACTTTACTTTAATGTATACTTCAAAACTACATTAAATTTTCCCCAAAAGGACTACATTGAATGTTTAGTCTGTGGAACAAATCTGGGACTCGGGACCCAAAATTGACCCCCACTCCCCCCCCCCCCCCAAGGTTCACCGAAATGGCGCCACAAATTCCTCTGGGTTGGTTTGCGCCACACGATTTGTTTATTTAATAGTTATTATGTTTTCTTTGTATGTCGTTAGTAGTTTAAGTTTATTCAGACCAATGTTAAGACTATATTTTTTGCCATGGCCTTCGGGCTTTCGTGTAAAATATATTCTATTCTAAATTCTATTCAAGAGACGGCTGCATGGTTTTCCATTTTTACTTTGTTTTTATTCTTTCTTCTCTTTCAGTGTTCTTTCCTTGTTTTTGCAAAATCTTGCATGGTTTGTTAAATGTAAGCATTTATTTTGACTCCTTCTCCACAGGTACATTCGAGCTTACATGTGTCAGAGTATCTCTGTTGTAATCGTTGTTTTGTGTAACGCGATTGTTCATAATAAAATTAATAATAACAGATCAAAACTTGAAAAACTGCACCTTTCTGCATCTTTCTCAAATCGCTATTCATCGATCGCAAACATTTAGTGTTGCCCACATTTCCGGTTGATTTTTTGTTTTTCTCTTCGTTGTATTTAACAGCAGCTGCGTCCAGAATGAAATCACAGCGCCATCTTTAACTCCAACCAATTTTCAGAGAAGAAGTTCACAGAATCAGATATTTAGGGCAGAATTAATTGTTTTTCCACAAGTTCATTTTCCAGCTTGAGCCCGAAGAGGACCCTTGCCAAGAAGGGCCAAAAGCTTTAATAAAATGCAGCTGACTTATCCGTTTTGCAGCGTCGAATACTCTTCGTTTGTTTATATATTTGTATACTGCTGAATATTTAGTTACAGCACCATTTATGCTACTTTCCGAGTTCGGGCAGTTAAGATCCGATGGAGAATTAAAACGCTGGAATGCAGAATATTGCAGATTAAGTTATCCTAAACCAGAGTTTTTTTTTTACAGTGCTGTCAAGTTTAGAATTTTCCATATATAGGCAACCCTGTTTTACGGTTTACAGAAGAAGCAGCGACCGGGAAACGCAAAGTAAGGAGACCTAAACCAACCTTCAATCCGTCGTCCAAGGATACACGAGTTTCATTGCGATCATCTTCTGTCCGGAGGAAGTCTTCTTCATCTATCCCCAAAGAACTAGAAAAGATATATCAGCTGTAACAGGCGGTTCAACAGAGGTTTCCCCGGGGATGACAAGCAGAGGGAGCAAATATTCTCCCTCAATTTACCGAAAAGGGAAAAAACCCGAAAAATCTCGAGAAGCATGAGAAGCGTAGCTTGTAAAACAGAATGGAGTTTATTTTCTAGGAAGACAATTGTAAACACAGAACAAGTGTCGTCGGACCAAGATTTTAAAAGACCCGTCGTACCTGTAACACTAATGCAACCAACTTCCCCGTCCATTCTTGCCCAAATTTCGTACAGTACATGCTAATCCCCTAACCACACCGCACTGATTTTATTTTCCGTGTTTCGATGAATATCGTGGCCCCAACGACTGTTCATGAGACGCTCGTTTTTCAGACAAAAAACAAATCGTAATTTACTAAAAGTAAACGGGCCAGGGGAAAGGCTTAAAACAGCGAAAGTCGTTGGTAATTTGATAAAATCAGAGCCTAGTTTTAGAGTATTCAACTACTGGAACATTAATAGTGCGAGGGGTGCCTTAAAGATTGTAGAATTCGAAGATCCAGACCAAAACGCATCAATCCAACGCAAAGCGAGTGCACATTAAAGATGTGCAATTCGAAAACTACCACACATTTTCACCACGTGGCTTCATGAGGCTTTGTAACTGGGCCAAATGATCCATCAACTTTTCATCCAAACAAAAACTATCATCTCCACTCCAGCGCCACATCGATCAGGAGTTCCAAATACAGGCTGGCGTTTTCAGTAGGGATGTTTGATCATCATTGCCTTAATTAATATTGACAGGTTTTTGAATCTCAAAACTTGCCGCCCAACTGAAACGAAGGTCGTACTTGAACAAATGCGTATAACAATGGTATCCTTTATTTAAAAAAAAGGCTTTCGGTTCGACCTGAAACTCGAAGCAGTTGTAAAATGGTTCTTTGAGCGTTAGTCCTTTTTGAACAGTGCAGCTTTGGGCTAAATGGTACAATAAAAACCCAAACACCCATTCAGGTCTCCTTACCCGACGAAAAATTTGTAGCCTGTGTAATTGTATGGTAGTTGTACGAAAAAGTTGCAAGTATTGATATGCAGTAGTACAGAATTTAACACTTTAATTTAATGTACCTCACACTGGGCTAACCTTAACCCATGGTTCACACTGCTGCGATTTCGCGCAAAATTCTGCGTCATGCGACATATGACACAAATCGTGCGACAAGCAACGCAAAACCTTATGTTTTGTCGCTGTGTCGGATGCGTTGAAATATTTCAACTGATCCGACATAACGCATGCGACTCTTCAGGGAAAGAAAAGAAACTGAGTGACTAATCCTAGGATGGCTGAGTGCAAAACATCTTCTGAATAAACTTGTATTAACCTGTTTTGAACAAGATGACATATGAGGTTTGACTAAAAATTTCCTAATGCTGGGTGGCATTCAGATGGGTAATCTCCCAGCATCTTCAGAGGTTGTTTCCCCAAGGGGTTCCTTGTCCTTCTGCAGAATAAAAATTTCGTTTTCCATTTGCGTCTGCGTGGCAGTGGGAAGGTCCATGCGATTCTGTCGTACGTCGGAAAATCAAAGAAAAAGTCGTATCGCATACGAAGCAGCAGTGTGAACCAAGGGTAAGTCTCAGTAGCATCCCGCCTTGCTCCAGTACCATCCAGTCTTGCTATAGTAGCATGTAGTAGCATCAGTTGGTACTGCACGCTACTTTTTCGTACAAATTCATAGGTACTACTATTTTGAGATAATTTTTCGTCGGGTAGGAGCCCTTAATTCGCTAAACTGTGTGATTGCACCAGAGGCGTTACTAGCCAAAATGTTTGGGGGGGGGGGGGGGGCAGAGGCGTCATTTGGGGGGGGGCAGGGGGTGGCAGCTGCCACCCCCTGGCTTTCCAAGGGGGCCCAAAGCTACCCATGAAAAATCATAAAATCAACAGGAAACAAAGTTATTTGACAGCATTACGACAGACAGTTGCGTAAAACGAATTTTAAGAAGGTCATCCCAAGCTTTGACCTTTATAAGCCGAGCTAATGACCCATTGTTCAGGGATTATTTTCGAGGTAGGTGAGCATAGTTCGGTTTTTGAGGTCAGATGTGTGTCAGAAGAGGTAGAGAAAGGATATGAAATTTGCATAATGGCGTCCAAGCCCTAGTTATCAGGAGTGCAGAAACGAAAACTATCAGCAGCAAGAAAAGACAAAGAGAAAAGGTCCCAGCCAAAACTCAGTGCCTTCTTCAAGAAACCAAAGCTGGATTTAGTTGTTATAACCGTGAGGAACTCATTTGTCTTTGCTTTTCTCCAACCGTAAATATTCAGCTTTTAGGCCCGTATAGAGAGATACAGGGCCCTCGGAGCCCCACCTTTTTAAGTAGTTTTGCTTAAAATATACGTTTTTTTTTACATTTGACATACCCTAACGGCAATTAGACAAGCAGACTCAGAAATGAAAGAGACAACTACCGGCTGTATTTTTTTAAGTTTGGATATAAGACGATATCACACTGCTACGTGACAATGTTGCAGCTATTTCCACACATTTTCTACAGTAAAAGACTGTCGTGTTCTTATCTAAGAAAGAACAACTCGCTATTCTCATTCGGTACTTTTCTGACGGCGTGGTCAAAGAGCGGGCGATTGGCTGTTATCACATGGAGCGACTGGACGCTGCCAGTTTGGCCGACTTCATTTACAATGAGGTAAAAGATGCATTCACTGCCATGCCCACAGGCTAAACCTCGTCACTGGTGATAGCGTGAAACAGCTCGGAGAGCTTTCGTCTTTCTTTTCTGTTTACATGGCATTTATGCTTTTATTTCCAATAGCAACACTAGGTATCAGCTGTTCGTTGAAGCCCAAAAGTCTGCTAACCTTCCTGTTCTTCAACATGAAAGAACTGCTATCACGAGGTGGGCCTATGCTCTATATGGCTAAGTCCAAAACACGCCAGTGATTCTCAGGAAGAAGGAGTAAACGTGTCCGTAACGACTCAAACTCAACGACTCAAATCCTGAGTCAGAGCAGCTTGGACACCGTTTCTTACTTTCTTCAGCAGGTACCTGGAGATTCTGCATCGGCAGGGAGAGATAGTCATCAAGAGTATTGGTATCGCTCTGTGTCAAAGGTAAAATTGCGATATGAGTGTATATTGGCTGTACTCCCGGTGACGAGCGACTCTGCAAACCCAGACGCTGCGGCTGGGGCGCGTGGTTTCAGAAAAAAGGTTGAGTCTTTTCGGTTCGTCGTGCAGCTTCACATCGCGGAAAGCATATCGAGCGCAACAAATTCGGTGTCTGAGCAACTTCAAGCCACAGACTGCTCATCTCGAAGGCGTGTTCTTTGATTAGAACAACTTTGAACGAGCTCCGTGAAATGCGCAAAGAACAAGCTTTTCGCTCTCTCTTTGCGAAGTCTCGAGTGTTCGCTGTGAATCTGGGCATTGAAGTCGAGCAAGAGGAAGCCGTCCTAACCAGCAGTGGGGCTGCCTCTCAAGGCAGACCCAAGCGAGCACAGAAAATAGACTCTCACCTCAAAAGCTTTCTGACCACATCAACCCTGGGCAAGAACTTCATCGATAGCGCCGACCGTACGATTTCTTTCGAGAAGAAAATTCGAAAGGAATATTACGAACTTCTTGATCGGTTCATCACAGAGTTTGAAAACCAGTTTTCAAACAATTTGCCACTTTTAGAAGCGATCACAGCCCTTGACATTGAGTCTCCTCGTTTTATGGAATCCGATCTGCTATGTCAAATTTGTTCTCACTGTGGGGGTCTCGGAATAGACGAAATACTTCTGAAGTGTCAAGCGTCTGTTGCAAAACGATTCCTCGCCGAGACGCCTGACAGACCGAAAGATCTCTTTCAGCTGTACTTTAAGCTGAAGGATCTCTCAGTTGCGTATTCTGAGTTACTGAAGATCCTGGAAATCGTGATAACTCTTCCCGTCACTACAGCCGGAAACGAGCGTTTCTTCTCTGTGCTGAAGATCGTCAAGACATACCTCCGGACAAGCATGGGGAATGATCGGCTTAGGCACCTTCTTCTGATCTTTTCAGAAAAGTCTTTGGTAAAGAGTTTAAACTTCGAAACTCTGGTTGAAACTTTGCCAAAATGAAAACCCAGGCGTTTCCCCCTATTACCATGATTTTTTCTGCTGTTTCTGTCTTTCCAGAACACCTTTGTAAAGCCTGCCACCAGACCATGGAGCCTTGACGAGGAGCGAGTCCGAAACAGACTACACTGCTTGAATACAAAAAGTAAAAGTAAAAAAAAAGTTTTTGGATAGAATATTCTTGTAAAATATACCTTATGCATGTTGTTAGCCACTTTTGTATTTCTGGTCTTACCTATGCAGTTCCCAACATGAAAATGGCAAGGGGGGCCCAGAAGGATGTCACTGCCACCCCCTAGATTTTCCCGAAATGACGCCTCTGGGGGGGGGGGGCGAGGCATTTACCGACTGGCTGGTAATTTTTACCGACTTTTTCTGCAGAAAAAACGACTCTTTTCAACAACAAAAATTGCTTTTAAAAAAAATAGACTGATTTTCAGAAAAATCCACTGATTTTCAGAAAAAACGGCTATTTTGACGAAAAATCGACCAATTTTCAGAAAAAAACGACTATTTTCCTGAAGAAAATCAACTGTTTTGACGAAAAATCACGGCGCTTCCCCCCCTACCCCTCCAGTCGTGACGCCCCTGGATTGCACTGTCAGAAATTTCATAAGAGATAACACAAGGATGAGCAGTTTCAACAGACAACACTTGGGATGTAATCTGCTGTGATTTTGCAAACGTTATGCATAACAAGCTGCCAGGAAGAGCCGAAAAACCGCCAAAGAAGCATCTGCTGACTTTTCCGATTTTTTGACGACAAACAAAAAAGTCAGCAGATCCTCTTTCGGCAGTTTTTCGGCTCTTCCTGGCAATGCATGTTACCCGTAACATTTAATGTATAACGTTTTCAAAATCACAATAGTGTTGCCACGTGTTGCCTGTTGAAACTGCGCATCCCTGTGTTATCTGTTATGAAACTTCTAACAGTGTGATGGTTTACTTGTGTCACAGCAGGGGGATGAAAATGGCACTGCTCAAAGTTAACTGACGTTCAAAGAAGGATACCTCTACTGTTTATATCATTATAAAAAAGCTTTAACTTCTAAGCATCACACAAAGGAATTTAGAACAGTTGGAAGCTGTTGATCAACTCAAACTGATCAACGTATCAACGTAACGTCAGGGAGGCTTTTCCAGGGTTCAACGGGTTTGTTTCCAAAATTATTTCCTCCAGTCGTGAACGTCTTCCAAAACGTAGGAACGGTGCTGTATTGTAACATGAACAGTAGGCTACCTACTTCGACCGACTGTTACATGTCCTTTAAAGATTCTGGATTGGGTTTTGAGAATCACTTGGTCAGTCGTACCTTAAAACCGAACGACTGAAACTGGTAGGTCAACCATACATGGTTTTGGCAAGTAAGTTACAACGCATTTCACGAAGTTAACGGGCCGTGCTTTGCGGCGGATTCGCAAAGCTAAAAATCTCTAATCACTTCGCCAATTAGGAAGAGAAAATCACTCAATAAAGC
Source organism: Branchinecta sandiegonensis (assembly GCA_030848855.1). Lineage (NCBI taxonomy): Eukaryota > Metazoa > Arthropoda > Branchiopoda > Anostraca > Branchinectidae > Branchinecta > Branchinecta sandiegonensis. Next base: position 23,780,124 of record JAUPMV010000001.1, on the reverse strand, counting down.
TAAAGCCGAAACTTTTCAAGGTTTAGTAGGCTAGTATTTCTTCCGCAGTTGACAAGGCTGTGAAATCAGAGTGGCTCCTCTCGACTAGCTCTGACCACGTTCCTGTCAGCGACTGTTCAATCTTCAGTTCACCGGACAGTTCATGGTAGATCAAAAAGCTTTTTCGAACTTCGGTACACACTAGTTCGGTCCGGTACACTGGGTTGGTCAGCAAGAACCAGGGTGTACGAGTTCCGACTTACTATTTTTAACAAAGATTAAATTTAATCTAATTTGACAATCTTAATCTGACAATTTAATTTGACAATCCCGTGCATAAAATTTGATAATCCCGTGCATTTTGTTTTATCAGAATTTTGGGAATAAATGAATTGAACTGAAAAAAGATACTACGGGACACTTAAAGTTACAATGAAATACTTATTGCTACTTTGGGATGCGTAGCGATACTTTGAAATACATTGAGATGCTTAGAGCTACATAAAGAGATATTCTGGTATACCTAAGGTATACCCTAACATCGAACTGTATAATAGAACGTCCATTCGCTGGCATGAATATATCGAAACCGCCCAAACCCACGGAGAGTTAGCGCGCTTACCGTAAGAGAGAAGGGGGGAATTTAGACCAACAAATATTGTCAAGACGTAAAATGTGTCATCCGTCTAGAATCTCACCGAAGTCTTCGGTCTTGCTCTCATACCGACCAGCCAGAATTACGAAGTCGGAGTTAAGTAACATTAGAAGTGGCGTACCTTCACTCTGACTATCTGATCTGTGGGCTCGTGCCACACCTAAAGTGTTGTTTTCAGTTTCGTCCCGAAGTTTACGACATACAGCTTTCATAGTCCATCCGAAAATAACGATGAGACATATACAGACATCGATTAAGATCTCGGAAACAGATATCGTACCCCCAGTCAAAATATTTTCGACTTGTCCGGATTAGTAGCTCCTTCAGTTTTAACAATATGGTGATATATTTGAAAACTCAAGCTTGCAAATAAAAACATCCGACAAAACTCGACTGTCTCGATGCTCCCAGCTCATAGAACTCGTCACTTCGGGTATAAAATACACCACTGATTGACCGATTTATTGATCTGCAACTTACCATAAACAAAAACATTCTAATAAACAAAAAAATTTACGAAAAATATTTACGAAAAAAACTGCAATTTACTGCTTACAGATACATTAAGGTATGTTTCTTCGAACACTTCTCTAAGTTCTGGACCACCTTGGTTTTGTTTTTCGCCTATAGAACAGTCAAGTGGGTAATACAATAAATTAAGAGCTTAATGTGGTAAGATCTTAGTGTTTCAGCTTTTACTTGACAAAAATAATTGAATCAGTTTCTTCTGATTTCATTTAATGTTTAATTTATATTTACTTCGGGTTTGCGAAGTTTCTGATGCGTTTTCCCTTGTGGACGAGGAACACCTTCATGATTGAAAAACACCAGATTGCGGACCCTAGTATCGCAGTGAATCGGGTAATTTCAAATTTCCAGGGGAAATGGAACCACTCCTGGCTTAAACACTTTTATAGTTCGTGATTGAGTAATTGTTATGTAAAACGTCATGTGTCTTTATCTGTGTTGTGCCTTAAATTTCTCTTCTTTTCCGTTTTCTTTTTCTTTATCTTCTTCTTTACTCCGTTTCGTTCTTAAGTGAAAAATACGGGAAATAAATACTTTACTTACTTACTTACTTAAAAGCAACTGAGAAAAAGCAAAAGATTAATAGAAAGTACAGCGTGGGACTTTAATTTGACTTTATTTTACTTCAATTACGGTTTGCACTATTGACTATGGTAGCTTCTACGAACTACCGGTTAGGGGCTGGAACACATCAGTGGGCAACGTGCGGTAAGGCAATGAGAGTGGCAAACACATCATGATGAATACGGTACCACGGTTAGTCATAAAGGCATTCATCTCTGTCCCTCAAATGCATAACGGATCAGAGGCAAACTATCATGCAAGTTTAGACGATTATGCTAAACTCATAAAAGCACTTCTAATATTATGACTATACAACCACCCTTGATTACAACAGGAGGGTACACTGTCTATCATACCGGTATATTACCGTGACACTCGGTAGCCATACTTATTTGCATGGTAATCATGGTATGGGGTGGCAATCAATATGTGTCAAAACACTGCAACCGAGTACATTGTGATTACTCTGGTGGTGCAATTCTAGGATGGTATGCAGATATCGTCTCTACCATTTGATCGCTGAGTTTAATAGACTCGTTGTTTTTTGCCGAAATTTTTCGCTGTGCGTTGACGGACACGTCGTACTTATTATGGTAATTCGTCTTACTTCTATAGTATTTCCATCCATTTTCGTTCCCGAAATTTTTCACTTCATATGTGTTTCCTACCTCCTCAATTAGCAATACACCGATTATCACGCTTGCCACGTTTGTTCTCCTAACGTGACGTATCAGGCGCCCGACCATTGTTTCCGAGGAGCTTATTCGTCCCAAGAGCGGTTATGCAAATTTTGCCAAGACTGTCTGTAAGGATAAGGGGCATGGAAACAGGCTTAACACAAATTCTCTGTCAGCGTAGCTTAGTTGTAAAGTGGTCAACTGTCTGAGAACATCTGAACAGAAAAACTATGTAGTGCGAGGTGTCCTTTAAATCTAATTTACCTTTCTGGAAATTTTCTTAGTATCTTATACTTTTACTATTTTTTACAGAATCTCAAATCTTTTTGCTCCCCGCCTGCCTCTCTTTCGTCCCGATTCGGCGACGACAGAATTCCTTCCATGAGCTTACTGAATCATCTACTAATAATCACCAACTAATAACTACCAATAATTCATGAGTTTTGACGCAAACTACAATCACTTTGTATTTCTTCTTATATTTTTATTTTCTTCCTTTTGGTGTGTCGCACAAGAAAACTATGTAGTGCGAGGTGTCCTTTAAATCTATTTTAAAAGACCACTTGTTGAACTCCATTGATGCCGATCTATTCAGGCATCAATGGAACGTTTGATGCCTGAAATCTTGCCTCGTCTTGATGGTGGGCGCATTAGAGGGTGGGTTTTTATGAAGCAAAAGCTGGGCTGAAGGACTATCTATCAAAAGCTGAGTACTGGATTATGACTAACAAGTCCAGGTTTAAATACTGGCTTTACTTACAACGTAAATAAAAGGACGCGTCGAAAAGTAAAAATTATTATTACTCGCACGAGTGCAATTCCAAAGCTTTGGCATCGACAGCGTACTACAGAGCTTCACCCGACAGGAGGCCTAGCGACTGTCCTGAACATTAACCATCGTATAACAGGTTCAGTGCCTTTTGAAATTTAAATCACCGCGCGCTACGTTGTCACATAAATTGGTCAAACAAGCTTGACTGTCATGTGTGATAAATCACATGGAGCGATGGGGGTCAGGTCAGAGAGTCAGTGGTGATCTGTCACTGAACTCAATCACATCTCGTTCCTTTTCATCCCGAGTTTCTGTCCGTTTCTGACTGGATTTGCGGAACGACAAACTTCCCCCAGTTAAGATTTTGAGAACATTTTACGACCAATGTTCCTTCAGTCCAAGCTGACTGCGATCATATTTGGAAAGATCTAAGCTAAAATCTCTAGGTTTTTTTGTAAAGTTCATTTTCCGGTTTGAGCCTCAAAAGGACCCTTGCCAAGAAGCGCCGAAATATAGCTCTAATAAAGTTCAGCTGACGTATCCGTTTTGCACTGTCAAAATTTTACGACCCCCTTATGTATTCACGGATCTTTTGAAGAATGAGCGGTCAAGCCAATCGAATGACTTTACTATCATTACTGCCACGAATCCCACTTAAGAACTCGGGAGAGTAGTGGCGGAGCACAGTATCAATGAACGGCATAACCTCTTTCGCTGCCCCATTAGCAAGAGCGACAAGAACTCCTAGGAGACCAACTTCATAACCCGAATAATTTGAGAAAGGGGAGAGCCCCTTAGAGCCAGTCAGTTGAATCAATACCACGAAGAAGCAATAAAGCAGGACAAAATTTATTTTAAAATTACAAGTAGCTCTTCAAGACATTCTAGAACTCTTTCCCCAAATTGCATTAGTGAATTATAAATCGCTGTGGTAATAGTCTATTTAATCCAGTCGTATCGTCCGTTTTCGTTTAGAGTTCATGTCCGTTTTTATAGGAATTGGCGAGTCCCGGAATGCAAATCCGCAGAAAATAACACTATTCAAGATACCAAAATCCTTGCCCTATTCCCGAATATTCAGGTAACTCCATTCATCTTTTCCTATTGCATTTATCAACTTCAAATAAAGCTTTAACTTAAAAAAAAAAATCAGGTTACAACCGGATTCCGGACGAATTATATGTCCGGGTAAAAAATGATGCTATTCAAGATATCAAATTCCTTGCCCTATTCTGGAATATTCAGGGAACTCCGTTCATCTTTTCCATTGCCTTTATTTTCAAAGATAAGTCTTCATCTGCTTGGTGTGTGTGGGTGTGAGGGGGGGGGGGGGGCAAGTTTTCTCAGGGCAAATTAATTCCAAATATGCAATATTTTTTCGACGGGAGGGGTAGGCACAAGGAGTGTATGAGCGGAAAGTTAAATACCGCTTCTGTCGTTCGTAAGCCCTTCTGCATTTCCTTTTCTGTTTTCAATATCCACTTATTATCATAGCCTTTTACAAATGTTGATTTACTTTTCTTGACACTGTAACAAACGCGACAAAATATATTATTAATTCACAGAGCAACAAACTTCACAAAAAGGATCCTTTTTACCCGCACCTCCGACGCGATGGTCCCGCTAAGTCGGTTACCGTAAGCTTAGCTAAAATCTTAACAAAAAGTTGGATATTTATATGTGAACAAAGATGCGATTTTCATGCGGTTACCACATGCTGACGTGTGAGAAACATGCATTGGGTAATGACCCGGAGTGTGGGAATATTTTCGAAAAAGTTCACATCGTCAAAGCTGGTTTTCGGCTCATTTCCTTTGTATCCTTGATACGGCCGGCGACAAAAAACATTGAAAGTAAAAAGAGAGAAGAAAGAGATGTAGAAAGTCGACCTACGCTGAACACTCTTATTTAGGGTTAATGTGTACCATACTGAACAAAAGAACTAGAAAAAAAGGCCCGCTAACTACACGCAAAGGCTATGGAAGAAAATCGTTCATAGCCTTATAGGTAAGAAAATCGCCACACGCGAAGGCTTTGGAAGAAAATCGTAATACCCCAGTCAACCACAAACCCCTGATTTTTTGGATACCCTATGCCAAACGCTGGATATGTCTAGCGTTTGGCACACCCTATGCCTAACGCAGGATACACTATGCCAGGTGCTGGATACTGTAACCCAGTAAAATATTGATGATTTGAGTGAAGCTAAAAAATCAAACAATCAGAACTCCTTTTACATTTAGGAAGGTCAGGGTTAGGTTGCCAACAGGTATCCAGCGTTTGGCATAGGGTATCCAGCGTTAGGCATAGGCTATGCCAAATGCTAGATATACCCAGCGTTTGGCATAGGGTATCCAAAAATCAGGGATTTGTGGTAGACTGTAATACCCCAATCCCGGTGGCAGAACAAATTAAGATCCCTCAATTCCCAAATGCCATTCAAACACTTGACGGGGTCTGGTATGCCTCTCTTGAATCCAGAGGGGCCCACTCAGGCTTTGTCAGAAAAAATGTCAAGCATCTACTATACTTTATGACCTCCTGCTGAGGGACGACACTTTCCACAGACCCTTGGCACAGTAGGACCTGCTCCAACCCCAACGACGCCCCCACTTGAATGTTGTGACATTTAGTGAAATATTTACAAGAGCACTAAAATCTATTTGAGTATATGCACTTATCGTTTAACAGTGGTGACTTATGAGATGGTCTGGATCCCAGTTGATGTATCTCACCGCCTATAGTCGTTAGGAATTGCACTTATCGTTGAGTAAAATGGTGATGGACGCAAAGAAAGAACTGAATTTGGTTTGAATACTGTTTTTAGATAGTAGGCTACTTGTGTGATAGTATACTGTTTGCTACGACTGACTGTTTATGGGCTTTCAGGCCAACTCATTCCATTCCGATCTGAGTACGAAATGGACTGACTCAGAGCTTATGCAAGTTACCAGCTGCAAAGCCGCTGGTTGTCTTTGCGAGGTTGCTTTGTCTTATTTTGCTTTTCTTGTAAAATTAATAAGGTTTAATTGTTATCGTGACCTGGTGTTGGTCTCCGAAAATGTAAGATTTGAATGTCTGGGTATGAGTAATTGTGTTAAAGCTATTTTCGTGTTGTTTTTTTTCCTTTGCGCTTGGGCTCTGCTCTAACCAGCGAAGTCTTTTAAACGATACAGTTTTACGTTTGTAAATAAAAGTAACCTTGAACGTTGACTAGATTCCACTTCACCAATGTCTTGGCGGTTATAAGGGACGTAGACCTTGTGAAACACCAAGAAAAACTTTTCCGCTAGAATCGATCTGTGGACATGTACTTATCGTTCACCAAATGAACAGATTAAATTATCAAATCCAGAGTTCTGCATGTACATGAATATATCTGCAAAGCCTATGGTTTTCTTTGTGAGGCTGCTTGTTAGACATTGGGGTTCTGTCGCGAACGAAAATCCAATCCTAGGATGCAAGTGAAAGCCCGAGGTTTGTCATTTCTGAACAGGCAGACCTACTTTCTGCTGAACATCTTTTCCGATCACCCGATCTTCCTCGCCATGAAAGTGATTCAACTCTACGGTTGTCACTTGATTTCTGGTCTGACATTCAAGATGATAATGGGATGGGTGCGATCGATTCATGTCGAATTTATGTCAGAGTTGTCACAGCTCGTCTTGTCGTCTTTGTTGACATCGTGGAGGCGGTTCGTCTTCTGCTGTCGCAGAGTCCCAACTTTCTAAATGTTAATGGCCTAGACATTAACGTAACATGTATATACATATTGACACCATTTCCCTCTAATAAAACCAGAACCAGATTGTCCCTACTGCCCTATGCTTTCAAGCTTGCCAAATTGGTGTCTCTAAATTAACACGGAATACCGTATAGTCGTGACGTCATGTGATTGAGGTCCTGAGGACCAGAGACGTTACTAGCCAAAATGTTTGGGGGGGGGGACGAAGCATTTACTGACTGGCTGGTAAATTTTACCGACTGTTTTTGCAGAAAAAACGACTGTTTCAACAACAAAAAAACACAGTTTTGGAAAAAAATCGGCTGATTTTCAGAAAAAACAGCTGTTTTGACGAAAAATCGACTAATTTTCAGAAAAACCGACTGTTTTTATGAAAAAGAATCAACTGTTTTGACGAAAAATCGCGGCGCTTCGCGCCGACTCGGTTATTTTTTACCGACTGGCCGACAGCATTGGGGGGGGGGGGGGGGGCGTCCCCCCCCTCCCCCCCCCCCCCCAGTCGTGACGCCCCTGCTGAGGACCCAAAATAGGATTTGATTGCACGGTTTATAAATGTAAACACGACCGGCGCCTCGCTGGCCACTCAGCTCTATATAGAGTCAAACGTATACTAACCGATAGGAATAAACTACAACTTTTCGTGTTCTAAGCACTGTAAAAATTTCTCCGTTTAAAGATCAAAGTTAACTGCAGTATTTGCTACTCAGATTCATCTTATCTCTATTTGGTATTAATCTTATCTGCGTCGAGATAAGAATAATCCGAGTAGCAAATACTGCAGTTAACTTTAATCTTTATACGGAAAAACTTTTTGCAGTGAGGTTAAAATAGACCAAATAGGTGTGACGTAACGCGTGTATAGAATTTCGCACTGATTTAGATTAGACCGCAAAATTACGATTCGTCCACCCGTCATTTGACCCAACCATGTCCCGAGGGGTTGCCCACTCTCGATTTTTGTGTACACCAAGTGCCGGGTTCCGGCATCGGGCTTACTACAATGGGCACACGTGTTAGAACATTAAAATCAACATTTTCAGAAGCGGGAATCGCCTAACGTGTGTCCGTCACCGGTGCCGGTGCCACTGGTTCGCATCGGTGCCGGGAAACCCGTCAACACCAGTTCTGTACGGAAAGTTGATGTTTGTTTAACTTATAGCGGGCGGAGCTGACGAAAATAGAGAGAATCCGTCCGGAAACATGGTTGGCTGTCAGCACCAACAACTGTATTCACCACCCCAAGGAGGGGGGGGGGGGGGCGAAAAGAAAGTTTGCTCGGTAAATACATCCTGTAACTGCATGTTACGGTAGGGGGAGTAGGTAAATTTCAAGATGGGATTTAGGAAGAAAGATTTTTTTTTTTACCCAGTTTAAGGACAGATTGTTTGCCAATTCGTAGCAAAAATAAATACCATCACTGACTGGCAAAGAGCCTATGTTAGAGACTCCCGGCTAGTCCTCAGCTTTTAAATGCCGCTCCCCTTCGTGACACTTGCAGGGTTATAGGTCTGGTTTCCTAGGATTCGTATCGCTCGTTTTAAGTTTAAGAGTTTCAAGCTACTATACTCCGCCACTGATCACCTAAGATCCCAAGTGGGGTTCTTGACAGTAGCCTAATGACAGACGAAGACTATGCGAGTGTCTTCATCGCTTATTCCTCATCAAAACAACCGGCGATAGGTAATGGGGTCGTAAAATGTTCCCAAAATCTGCACAGGCTTTCACCAGAGTGACACAGCGTTAGGGATGGAGCTGATACCGACTTGCGCAGTACGTACGAGGTATAAACGAATGTGCCAGCCACCGTGGTGTCGAATCTCCAGATATCACGATCCCGACCGTAGTAACTGACGGTGTATCCATTCAATTAAAGGATAAAACGGATACGTCAGCTACGATGCTAGGACGCAAATATTTCGGCCCTTCTTAGCAAGGGTCCTCGTCAGGCTGTCGAAGTCCGGGACAACGTTAGACGTAGATGACGTATCTGTTTCATCCATCGATTGAATGAATATATGTTTCCCAGTCAGCTTGGGCTCAGGGATTATTTTACTGACCGTCGTATTTGAAAAAGTCATCTCACTTTCATCATCACCAACACATGAGCCTTCTAAAACCGCAAATTAGGCAAATGTCATTTCTACAAAACAACCGTAGTATCAGATACTATGGTAACTGCGAAAACGACAAAATGCAGATACAGTTGCCATGGTATCAGCAAAACCGCGACGAATGTGTTTTATTTGTTCGCTGCCTTTGGCTTTCCTGCAGCAATAAAACTTACCATATCTTATCACTGAGAACTAGTTAGCGATCATTTTTTGTCCAAATTAGAACTGAAGTAAGCCGGAGTCCTACCTCTGAACAATGAGAAGCGGGCGGTTCCCTTCTGCACAGTGCGGATTCAAGTGTGCGCACCGTCACGCTCATTAAATCACTATCAATCTACATACTTGTGCACTTAATGTGCCTTTTGTTTACAAATCTCTGTCTCGCCATGTTTGCCGGAATCCCGCAGCGGAATGTGCTGTGATTTTGGCGTTGGGTTCTGACATCTTTATCAACTAGAACAGGGATGCTGCGAGGATCAATCTGGTGGCAGCGGGGGGTACAATTAGGAAGAAGTCATCAAGAAATAAGTCAGGCACAACAGTGATGGATATGTACAATCATTTGTCAAAACCAGTCTGGTACAATAGGCCCTATTTTAGGAGCAAGTCTTCTTACCTATTTACGACCGAAAAAAGGTCAGTCTCGATCCCCGGGTACTGAAGGTCGCCGTCGAATCCCGTCTCTTCAAAGACTCCATAGCGGTACTTTATCCATTCTTTTGCAATGACCAAACCTATGGGATGAAAATAAAAACTTAGTAGGCTATGGCTTAGTGGGAAGGCTCCATGATTTTTCTCTATCGTCAATTCACCTGTCTTTTAATTTCTAGGTGACCCAGCAGGTTGTCTCGAATTTCTTGAGATGACGAATAATGACAACATGAACAGAAGACGGTCAAGCACTGACATAGGATCCAGGGCCCTTAGGCAGTTACCAGAGTCGGTGCCCCCCTTTTGGTAATTTGTTTATCTCCTGTTTACTTCTTTTCTTTATTGTAATTATTATGAACAGCTTAAAAGACTGCCTTTATTAAATTTTATCAGGTCTCTCTAAGGGTCCACAGAGAACCAAAGGAACCTCATAAGCGCATTCCTTTTAATCTTTGCCGAAAAAAAACATTACCAGGTAGGCTGGAGACGAGATAGATTCCAGAGAAAAAGCAGAATATTCTAGGTTTCCACACCTACTTTAAACAAGGCCTCAAAGTAGGCCTTGCAAATAATTTCAGCGTCTCCTTTCATTTCTGTTTCTGTTCTTGATCGAAATCGGCTGCTCTGTAGGACAGGAATGTTTCGGGTCTGAATCTTGGCTTGTATTCTGGTGACCCAGGAGAAAGGATAGGTTGTGTCAAGCAGAAACTGGCGGTTAAGAGTAGTATTTCCGAGTTTTGATACTGTCTTAAATTACCCTCTTACTTATTCTGCATTTTATATTATCCCTAGCTCCCTTATGGAATTATAAGCTTCTGAAAACCCCGCCTTTCGCTATTGTTTCATTTTCTTCCTTCTACTTTCTAACGCTTTTCAACCGTGCCGAGTTTTGCCAGTCATGCAACGCAGACTTCGCCAAAAGCTTTAAGGTTTCCCGGTAGTATTTCACAGAAGGATATGAAAACATTTAAAGTATAGTTTTTTTGGACGACATGATGGACCGTCAGGTCTATCTTCTGTTTTGATTTTCTTTTGTTTTGCTTGGTTTTCAAACTTTTTAACCACGGCGCGTTCATTCAGTTACAAATATTTTGCGTCCAGCCGCCGAGTCGTAGAGGGATAAGGCTGGATGAAGTCGACAAGCGCTAACAAGAAGATCGTTAATTTCACGTAAAAAGTATAGTGTTTTCGAAAATGATATTTCTGAGCCACTAAATCGTGAAAACATCATTTCTAGTAAGAGTTGTGCTTAAAAGAAACGATTAACACTGGGTGTTACACTACGCAAGAATTTCTCAAGCTTCATGCCTTCAAGAAAATCTCATAGCTGAGTCATGTAAGACATATCAGGGACAGAATCTAGCCCGGGTTCGCACCCCATCAAACTTCACCTTTGACCAGATCGAGCAAAATGCTTCCATTTATAAACACCGGCCTACCTATCGTGTCAATCAAAGTACACCTTTCATTGCTAGAAAAACGCCGCATCACATTCTCATAGAGGCCCGGCTGTTCCCACAGATAAATAAACATGATACAGGCTTTTTAAAATTTACGCCAAGTCACTCTATATATCTCCATCGTAGATCTGAATGTTATTTAAAAGACATGTATTTATGCAGGAGATGGGTGCCAAATTACATTTTAGAAATGGGCGGAATTTGAGAAGTTTTTAAGTCCCGAAGGAACGCCCTGCGTTTCCGATAGAACAGTTACACGATAGTAGTAGTAGAATGTTGCTATTTGCACTGTGACAACTTTTAAAGTTTAACTGAAAAGCCAAGTTATTTTTGCACCATTTAACTGAATACACTGCATTATTTAGATTGCGTTAAGGGATTTTTTTTCTTCACTATTTGCCCTGGTTTGACGTTCAGAAAGGGCGATTCTGGCGGTCTGGAAAGCTTCGCGAGCCTACGCGCTGGCTGTTTTTGCGACTTTGGCTGAAACTCGCTTCGCTTTCCAAAGCTGTTCTTGCGCTCCGGTATTCCGCCAACACATGGAAAGCGAATTCACTTCGCGAGTGGAAAGTTATTTCGGCAAGTCAGCGAAAAGTTGTAAAGGTGCAACAGAGGCACAACGACTTTCCGTTTGTTCTTGCGCTCGGCGGATTCTCGCTTTGCTCTTCGGAAATCGAATCCAAGAGATCGCCAGAATCGCCACAATATCTAGGCCGTCCTCACAATGCAAAATTCTACTATGATGCGAATTATTTGAATCTCAGTACAAACGCGGCTTTTCAGTGGTCAGTGATCAGCTCGCGGAAGGTAGCTCACTGCGTGAGTACTTATTTTTCGCAAGTCGTTTTCGTCAAGCATACAACACAGGTACAAGCGAACGGATGTACCACAAATCCGACAGGGAAATTCCACTATATGAAAATCGATTATTCGTGAATAGCGGAGCAACGAAGTAACGCATTTTCATCGTGGTCTTCCAGAGATCGTCTTTGGGGTCTTCCTTCAAGCCTCTTTAAGTGAATAAGTGATGGGTTACTACTAACTAGACTGTCCTGTGTCCTGTTTCGGCCCATTTCCATTAAGTTTTAATGGCTCTGAACAAATGTCTAGGGCCCCAAGTTCGGAAGGGGCCTGGCCACGGGACGGAGTATTAAATTAAGAGTCACAGCGAGTAAAAAACATATAGTTAGTTGTTAAGTCTGCTTTTCGATTCTAGTACGTTAAAAAATAAAATAAAAGTAAATTATTTTTCTTTAATTGTCGAAATTGTCCCCTACTCTGTTAACTGCCACCTGACCTTGGATGCGTTAGTCCGGGCCTGACTCGATCTTCGGAAGATGGTGGACGAGGAACTGAACACTTGGCTTCCTGGGTTGTCAGCCGCGGACCAGTTCTCAAAAATTGGAATGGCAAGAAAAAATTTCAAACTAAAAGTAATAACTATCTAATTCGGTGTGCAATATGGTTCTTTTCTCGGAGATTAGTCGCTTTTGTTTTATTTTTAGTCTGAATACGTCGTGAACTCCCCCACCCCTTTGTTAGCGCCCTGGTGAATACATAAAAGTAGTGTTTGTTAGTAATAGTGTTGGGCAATATTTGGATTTTTCGATACCTCGGTGTTTTCGATTTCGATATTCGATGTATCGATTTAGCTAATTCGGGATCATTTTTCGCTGAAACGTCTGGTTTCCCTAAAACAAGAACGAAAAACTGTAGCCAAAAGCATTTTGCATCATCTTTTGTTAAAATTTCGAATAAGATAATGAATTATTGCTCCAGCTTCGGATAAATAACAGTTATTCATATTAAATTATTCACAATAATTAGAAAATAACTGAAATTGTCCAAATATCGTTTCGCCATTCGATATCCATATTTTATCCGATACACCGATATCGAATATCGCCCAACACTAGTTCGTGCGATTAGCGAGTCAGAGACGAGAGAATCGCGATATTCGTGCTGTATACAGTTTTGGTGCTAAGTGGGTATAAGACTGACCCTTTTCGTATTAAATACTGTCAAAACTCTACAGGACATTATTCGAGAAGCTGCGTACTGCTGCCTGTCGACGTACACGAGTCTCTTGGTGTACACCGGTCGGCCAGTTTTTAACCCTCTTGAACTTATTACCTTTATCTTGATTCGCCGAGTTCAGGAACTCAACTGGCAAGTGAACTACTGTACCCGGGTTTCCACAGCCGCTAAACTGTTCCGCCCAAGCCGTCTTCAGTAAGCCACTTCCCTCCAAGCGAATATCTGGTTTACGGAGCGCTTCATTCTGGTTTGCTACGAAGGTGCGGTTGCTGAGGCAAGCTGTACCGTTCCAAGAAGATGGTAGCACGATCACGAAGTTTTTAAAGGTGATGTCTGTAAGGCGCTGGACGTGACGAGCAGCTGACGAAACCGATTCCTAAAAAACAGACTTTTAGACAGACCTCTTCCCTGGTATCTTAAAGTCGACAAATAAAAGTGTAATTCGTGAGGTCGTTTTTTTTTTTTTGAATGCAATGAAAAGAAGAAAATAGTTTGTGTTTTCATTTTTAGTGGTGTAAATTGTTGTTGGCGCTTCATGCGTCTGTTGTATGGCCGTATTTGGCTTTTTCCAATAAATTTTTATTATTATTATTATTATAATACTTGAAAAAAGCTCCTAGACGAGCCGAAAGAAATTAATGCGAGATCGCCAACCCGCGTCGTGTACGGGGATTTACGTCACATAGAAGACAGGGCTAGTCCTTTGTGTCTTGGCTATTTGTGTCTCCTCAATATTCCAGTTTATGGAGTGCAAATCTACGTATAATCGCCAGGTCCTAGCCAGCCTCTATTCGATTTCTGTACCTCCATCCATCTGAGAGTGCAATTCCTTAAGTCTCAAACGCTCGAGAACACAAACCTCCTATGTCCAAGATGATGTTAACCCATTTTCTTGGTAACACTGAACTAGCTTTACTGACTTTTGTGGGCGCACTGCCCCATTTAGCTTTCCTGGGTGAGCAGTAGAGCACCCAGTTTAGCTGAAGTTGTGTGGTCGGTCAGCACTATGTAGTCGGCACTATCCCCCGTTTTGGCCCATATTTACAGTGAATGATGAGAAATGCATCCGATCAACTTATTTTTTATTTGTTTCCTTGTTGTTACAATTGGCGTTAGGCTTTTAGCTTGTCGACATCATTACACAAACGCAAAGGACTACATATACTGTACATGCTGACACATTACAAAAAGTAAACAAATTTCTAAACTACAAAAGCAACTGAGTAAAATCGGGGTGTCGACTATAGCCTACCGCGCTTAAACATTTGGACGCTGTCTGAATCTACTATTTCTACATTTAAACTGTTCCACGTTTCAGTTACCGTGAATGAGCCCCAGCCAATTTTTTTAACGTGGTTTCGGAAGGTACAGTTTATAATGTTGTTTTACGTGTGTTAAGTTTCTACTGAAATTACCACTCTGGATTAGAAACACCCAGATTAGGGCAAACACAGCGTGTAGTTGTAGTACTTACAGTATGGCAGTTGTAAGTGTGTTGGTATTTCATTATTATTTTCTTTTCCTGCTGCTCCGCGAGACAAACCGGATTTAAGATATACTTATCTGCCATTCTGATGAGCAAAAAAGTGCACAGTTTTGCAGCTGTGAAAAAGATTTCATGGGAAGATATATGAGGATTTTTTTACTAAAGCTTTGAGTAGAATCTTCTGTACGTCTTGAGAACCGGTTGATACTATATATATTTGGTACAAAAAGAAAACTTGATACAATATATCATGAAAATGTTGCGGCAGTTATGACAATCCCAACACTAGCGTCAGCTATCTCGATGGTAGGAAAACGTCATTCATAAATCAAACACTTAAAAATAAGCAGGAGAACTTGGTACAGTGGAGGTGTGCCTCTTTGGACACAAAGTTTTTTGTTGTTTTTTTAAGTTTTTTCAGAGTTGGGTTTGTTTTTTGCCACTAAAACAGTGAAATCGGGTTGATAGATTCAAAACTCAATATCAGCTAAGAGTGTTTGAGCTTTCTTTTAACATAGATCCAAATTTTTTGGTGCGATCTGTTACTTCTCTCTGAATATTGTTTTTTTTCTGTTCTTTTTTTTTACGAACGGCTATAAAAGTAATACAAAAATCCGCAACCTGGTAGGGAAAGGTGAGGGATAAAATCAGCAGAGCAAAAGATAAAAAAAAATAACCGGTTGTGGCTCGACTTCAGCCTATTCTTTATGCTCTTAAATGACTGTTTCTTCTCCGCACGGTGCAAGAATGTTTGGGGGGAAGAGCGTGCCCCCCCCCCCCCCTACTTACTGTACTTACTATGTATGATGTCACGAATTTTGGCTTCCCTGTGTCAAGGCGGGAATGATTTTTTTTTATTTTCGGCAAAGAGCGTGTTCCACCCTTCTAACAAAATAACTATTAGTTACTATTTTCGTTCCAACCTCGTGAAAAGTTACTACGCCGACCGTTCCGACCTTCTCGAAATAGTAATTAACAGTAATTATTTGCTTACCATGCTTGGGAGCGTAGTCAGCGTGGTATCTACGATCTCTGTGACGTGATTGGCCAAATCAGCCCGGGGCACGATATTTTGCCGGAAATATAAAATGTGTTCCAGCCTTGATGCCAAGAAGCCAGGATCCATGACGTCATGCGTAGTCACTACGGTAACTAGGGAGTAGTTCGTGTAATGGTGGCCCGAGATCTTTTTTCTGAACTTGTCAACGTGGTGTTAAGTCCAAATTCTTTCGTCTTTGAGGTGCAGCTGGGTTTATCGGGTCTGGAATACGGGGGGGGGGGGAGGGGGATTTGCTTTAAAGATATTCACTTATCTGTTTAGCACCATCATATTTAAATGTAAGTGTAATCATATAATAGCGAATCCAATTTTCAACAATAATTTTCCTTTCCCCGATTTCCCTGATCCGAAGGAATGGTGTGTAGTTTCACGATAATGTTATTAGTCCGCTGCATATATGCAAGAACAAATTAACTAAAACCTAATCCCTGCAATTAGGCATCCTTTATGTTTAAAATATTGTCCTGACCTTTGAGTTGTGTGCTTGGTATTTTTCAGTGACTAAATTATATGTCATTTGCCAGCTCCTGGGGATGGGCGTATGGCAAACTATTTGAAAACTAATCGTCGCGTTTTCAACGAAAGTTTTCAGCCTAATGGAACGACATAGAGTGATTAGATATTAATTACTACGATGAAGCAAGGCCACCTACGATTTTTCCCATATGCGATTTTGGTCTATTGTTCGGAGATGATCAAAGGGGTTACACAGTTCCTTAATATGGACCTTGGACAGAACAGATACTAATTATTTGAAGTAGTCTACTAATAATTCTTTATCCTGGCACGGTTCAAATAGGCCTACAGGATTGTCATTTTATAACATTGTATAAACAGGTCACACGTCCCTTTTCGTTTAAAGTGTTGTAATTACGTAGTTAGTTTTTGTTTTGTCCTGTACTTCGAAACATATTTTTATTTATCTAGATAGTATCTGCTTTACATTTCTATTTTTTTTTACCTCCTTTGGGCTTCCGGCTGTAATACATACATAGATAGGCTACATGTAATTTATTTCTAAGCATAAAACTGAAATAATAAAAGTTAGCAAAGAATACGAAGGATCAAAGGGTTTACGAAATTTTCTATCGCCAATTGGCTTTTTGCAACAAATAATATATCATATATAAAACAACATGCACATAAACGGAGTAGAAGTGGAAGCTATACGGTTGTGTGGTCTCGAAACAATATTCAAATCCGGCAAAGAAATCCCTTTCTTGGTAGAAAGAAAAAAAAGTAGCGAGAGTAAAAATATTGCATAATATATGCAATGTAAAACCGACCCTTCGCCATAAATGGAAGTAAACTAAGCAAACGTTCCCAGTCCACCAGCCCCACTCTCAAGAAGCTCATGATCAATTCAGTTCACTCGTTCGGAAGTCGAGACTAGAACCAAGAACAAATAATCAGGTAGAACGTCCGTCTCCCTATCTCCGTACAATGACTATGCGGAGTCGAGTATTTACCCGTACCTTTTCCGCTCCGCTGTGAACGAGCGGAGATTATCTGCTTCGCGCCACATCACATTCCGTTACTTCTGCAATTAGCTATATCGCTGTGAAACCACCTTGAGGAAAGGTAGAAGACAAAGCTGATTGGTTCTTTGGACGCGCTCAAGAGTGGGTCAGCGCGCGGAGTACGCCTCCTGCATTTTCTTTCTCTGCGATGAGCAACGGCGAAGACGGATGTAGAGTAGACGGGTAAAAAGCTACAGTAAAAACATCTAGGTCCGCTCAGTTTTGTCGGGGTATTCATAGTCGCTGCATGGTACCAAAGAAAGAGGTTCTATCTGATTATTTGTTCTTGCTAGAACGGATAAAAACTGGAGCAGAAAACAGGAAAAATTATAGAAAGAAAATACAAATTTAAACATAAAGAGGCGCTCGAACTGCAGATAAGGTTCCCTTCGGACGTGTTGACAAATATTTGCGGGGAAATCATCGACGCAAAACGCAATTTGACTCCCCCTTGTTCATACTTCTCTGAAACAAACTGACAGTTTCAAGTACTGAGGATCCATTTATAATATTATTCATGGTCAAGTCCGAAAAATTTCTCACCGAATCGAAATATTTGCCCTT
Source organism: Branchinecta sandiegonensis (assembly GCA_030848855.1). NCBI lineage: Eukaryota > Metazoa > Arthropoda > Branchiopoda > Anostraca > Branchinectidae > Branchinecta > Branchinecta sandiegonensis. Next base: position 23,762,315 of record JAUPMV010000001.1, on the reverse strand, counting down.
CGTTTCCAAACTATTCACACAATTTTCAGGTCTGTCCAAGTGGAAATTCTGTGAGAAAAGACAGTCTTGTCCCCCTCAACACGGAAACACAGTTGGGTTTTATTTTTATTAACGGAAGGAAATTGGCGGGAAACCCGATATTCAAGATTGTTACCACTATTGGTTTCCCTGGGTAGATCTGAAAGGGATACCAACAATCTATTTCCGACCCCGTGTGGCGTGCTCTCGGTATTTCTGATAATAAGGTTTCTCAGAGACTATAGAGCATGAAAGAAGAAAAACAAATGAGGGTAAATAATAAAAATAGACTGGCCATCTTATCAAGGGTTCACGGTTTTAATTTACACTTCTATATCAAATGATAACATATAGAGGGTCAAGCCGGAGACGCAAGTCGATTGACAAAAACCTTGTATAGTACAGAACAAACCTATCTGACATATAGCTAATTATAAGAATAAATATTAATAATTCCATGACTCGCCACTAGACGGGAACCGGCCCCACAAACCCACCATATACAGAGGGTCAAGCCGGAGACGCAAGGTTGATTGACAAAACCTTGTATAGTACAGAACAAACCTATCTGACATATAGCTAATTATATGAATAAATATTAATAATTCCATGACTCGCCACTAGACGGGAACCCGCCCCACAAACCCACCGAAACTCGGCAAGATCAACCCTCAAATCCTAACAACAACAAAAAACAATGCGCAAACGAGGGTAAGCGATGGCCGGCAACTTATGTGGAACCCAACCAAAATTTATAACCAACATAACATAATCAAACAAATAACAATTTAATATAAAATTTTAATTTATCATTGATTCTCGAATCGTCCTCAGTAGGCTACTAGCCTACTGAGATGGAAATAGTTGACCCTTTAAGACATGAAATCAAACAATTCAAATTACGAATTCTACAGGGTAGCTCGCATTTTATTTTTTTGCCCAATGATTTAGCCGGGTCAAAGCGGGGATCTGGTAAAAACTGGATAACTATTCCAGAAACGTTTCAAAATATTTACACAAATTTGCCTATACGAAATTAGTCAATTATTCACGATCAGTCTATCCGAGCACCCATCAACTTTCTATTTTTACCACAGATACGCTACCCTAATCCTAATTCATTATTTACCCTTCAAATTTGTAACGCTGGACAGGGTGTGAATCGCTTTGTAGGGGGTTGACTGATACCCCTGCCGCGGCATCCAGGGGCGTGAATACAAGGGTTATATCAAAAGACTGTAGGATATCAATCTAGCTGATTTTCCTATCCTTTTGTACAGATAGAATTTAAGTCGAGACTGGTGCAGCAGAAAGACGGCCGACAGTAGCAAGGGGGGAATTACAGGCGTCGCAATGTGTACAGGGTCTTGTGCCTCCGACCCTGCTTCCGTGCCTCCTGGTGTACACCAAAAACTCCAGTGATTCCCCCCTTGGACAGTAGCATACGTAAGCATTTTTTTCATGCCATGCTGACTGCGAAACATGCTTGATGGATTAAATTCAAACATGTAGTTTAAACTTCAAGTGGGATATGTTTCCGCCCCTATTACTAGGGTCCTCTTCAGGCTCTAGCCTGACCTGACCTCCGTCAGTGTTGCCATCCTTGCGGATTTTACACAAAACCGGCGGATTTTGTGACCGACTGGCGGATCTTTTCTGCTGGCGTCTTAAAATTGCTTGGGTTCTACTGACAATCCTTATAAGTTTTTGAAGGTTTCTTGCAATTTTGTGTAAAAAGAAATTTTGGCATATTTTGCAAAGACAGCGGCGTATATTCAAACACTTTTATATTCACATAATTGCAGGTTTGTTCCTTCCCCGACGTTGATCTTGAAGACTAACAGCCTGACGAGGACCCTTGCCAAGAAGGGCCGAAATATCGCTACCAAAGCATATTAGCTGACGTATCCGTTTTATGCATTATTTGAACACATGTTTCAAAGTCAGCTTGGGCTCAAGGAACAATTATCTACTAAGGACAGCGGCGTATTTCTTGGATCACGATCTGGCAACACTGACGTCCGTTCATCAGACAGTAGCATACGAGTATCAAAGCAGGGACAGATATTCAGCCTTTCAGTGAACATTCAACTTATTCAGAGTATCCAGATTGCCAATACTATAAGCACTGTCAATACTACATTTTTTCCCCCAAACAATTAAGTGGGTGCACGAACGTTCCAAAATATTTATACATATTTATCTATTTGAAATTAACCAATTACAGCATATTCAGAATCAATGAACAGCTGTTTTTTTTTAGATTTTAAGAACTCGGCCAGTTCCGGAAGCCTGCAGGCATAGAAGAGGTTTTTGCGAAGAGCAAAAAAAGAGACTTCGTTCTGTTAGATGCACAAGACCGACGGCCTTTTTTTTATGTATTATCTATCGTCTCTTCAGGTTCGATAACCGAAATGGTCCGCAGCAGCATGACAACATATTCGGGCTTTCAGAGAGTTTCCGAGGGGAAACTATGAGCAGTGTAAGAGCTCGTTTACGGTAACCTGCTGCTTCCATTCTGGCTTACAATTTCAGGCTCAACTTCTTCCACAAGTGGAGAAACTGAAATGAAGGTAGCGTTCCAGCAACTTATTATTAGTTACGATCGTTACTATTCTTATTATTATTGCCGTTCCAGAGCCCGCCGTGATAAGTAAATTGGCTCCTCCCACTTATTATTTTCGTTCCCCGACTGTTACGATCGTTACAATTTACTTGTGATGGTCGCGAGCATCATAAGTGATAATAACTGTCGGTTCTGCAGGAACTCCCGTAAGAGTGATGACGTATGTCCGCGTTGTTATTATTTTCGTTCCAGAGAGCGTGGTAACCACCACAATACGGCGCTCGCCCCTCCTCTTATCATCGTAACTTGTAATAACTTCGCTGGAACGCTACGGAAGTGTTGGCAGACTTGAGGGGAATGACAACACACTCCTGATACCTCAATTCAGAGACTAGTCTGGATTGACACATTTTCATCAATCCGCCCTTAGACCCAGCTACTTTCAAAAAGTGGATGGGACCTCTTTTATACGTGATATCGTCCTGGGTTGAATCGACCACGCGCGCTCCAACTGTACTGTCAGTCTGCTGCTGAGGCACACAGGGGCGAAACAGGGAAGAATTTCGGCGATACTATCACCCCAGATGAAAGACGAGATAGGCGGGTAGGAATGGTAATTACAAGGGGAGCTCTTGTTCACGGTTTTGGGTACAAGCTCATTTGGAAAGAGGGTAAAAAGGAAGCGGTAGATAGAAGAGATATGAGGCATGGGTGAAAACAGTAACTGCAGTCGAAGAATCCCAACGCCATAAAATATCTTGACTTTAAGCGCAAAGAGTTTGCTAATACTGTCGGATAGAATCAGTGAGATAAAACTGACAAAAAACCTATCCTATTCCTATTCCTATTCCTAACCTATTCCTAAAGCGAGCGGTCCCAATATTTCACTGTAGATTTCTACAGATTCCCTCTCTTGAATATAATACGAGAAGATGCGTTCGACTAGATTCAATCAGGGATGCAATCAATACGCTAATATGTGATACGGCTAATATAACCCTTGAATTGTCACCAAGTAAAACAAAATGAAAAATAGTCAAATAAACGAAAATGGCTGACGGAATAGAAAACAGCTACAAAAACAGAAATGAAACCACCAAAAAGTAAAACACAATCAAACACAACCCGGGGATGGACAAGACCAAAGTCCAACATTGTCTACAAAAATAGTAACATCCATTGCTTAAAGTCAGTTAACCACTTAGACATATTCTTTGCAAGGAAAATGGCTAGTAAAACAACAGCCTATAAATTGCAGTCTGGCTAGACCACACTTAACTGCTCATCTACTTAATGCACACGTTTTCTTCAGTTTTAAATCGTCCCTTCTTTCTGCCCCGCCGATCCCATTAATGTCACATTTGAATGCCTTAACATCCTGACCCTCCTGGCAGTTTTCACTCCACGTTTTATGTTTTAACTACACCCCTTTTAGCACATGTTCTGTAGATGTGTCTGAAGTAATAAAAATCCAACTGAAATCAAGGAATAAAACTTGCCATTACAACCTAAAGGTGATTCATGGACTGAAAAGATGGTTTTGATGGGTATAGATGGTGTCTGAAACCTTGAGACGCATATTAATGATTGGTTATGTTGCATTCGTAATTAGCCGGTTCTTTATGAAGGGATGATAGTAAGTTTGACAGTGGAAAATAAATGGTCTGAATGTGAAAATAACAGAGAGTTTAAGAGCCCTGGGAGATGGACCGGTTCGTTACTGATTCGTAATGATGGGTAATGTACAACAGGTTAACAGAGAAGTAAAACGAGGCACTAACAGGCAGTAGAAGACATCGGCTTTACTCGTTCAATTTCCGTGTGTGGTCGTGTCGTGATAACCAGACCGAAATCAGAGGCGTCATTTCGTCGAAACCTAAGGAGGGGCAACCAAGTAGTCCCGGGCCCCCTTCAGGTTCTTCGACGCACGTTGCATAGTTGAGACCGAACATTATTAAGTGATCAACAACATGTGAACGAAAAGTAAATAATATATTGACGAAGACTGATATAATCAGATATTTTGTATAAAGAGTGTATACATAGGCCTATTCAATTTTGCACCTGGTCAACTAGGTTTTACAGTGGCCTTCCATGCGTAGCTCTGGCCCTCCTTGGAAAGCCAGGGTGGAGCTTCAATCCCCCCCCCCCCTAAATGATGCCCATGACCGAAACTGAAAATTAAACTGTAATTTGTATCAGTGGGGTATTATTATAAGATAAGATATTATTAAGATAAGATAATATTATATGGTTATAGTGGCCCATGAGTACCAGCCTATTTTTGGATTTTTGAAAGAAAAAAAAAGGTTAAAGGAACTTATCCGTCTAGCGGCACATCCAGTTTTAGCCGGTGAGTGGACAAGTAAATAAAATATATCAGTGGCATTTAGTAAGATGTCAAGACGTTTTCAAGCCCCCTGAAAACGAAGCCCTTCCACAGATAATATACTGGATGACGAATACAAATCCGAACGCATTCTTCCGTAAAATCCCATGTCGTCTCCTTCTTTGTGATTTGCCAAACAAATTGTAAGACGTTGACTTTTCTTCATTTATACAAAAAGCCGAAAGACCTTGGAACGGCTTGACTGATTTTATACAAAGAAAAAAAACTTTTCTGCTTCACCGGCCCCTTCTTTGAATTTACTGAATTTAAGTTAACAAAATGCTCCCGCGGATCCTGCTGAAACGGCTTAGTCCGAAGAGGAAATTAAAATTTATTTATTTTCGGAAATATCTTACACTGAAAGTAAAAGGAATTTTGATTACAGATAAGTTTTGGGTAGGTTCCAAAAATTCACTCCCTTGGGCAACTTTGGAGTTTGTTCGTGTTCTGTTCTGTAAACTAGTAGAGTGGAGAGATATGAAAGAGAGCAGAACTTCTCAAAACAACCATACATAGAACACTGTCTGAAGTTGGGTAACATTAAAACAAAGATGCGCATCCTTGTGTTAAATGTTCCCAAACTTCTATCGTCTTGTTGTAAAACATAACACTTAAAGTTTAACTGAAAGTGCAGCTATTTGTAGATCTGATTTTTGAACACACTGAAATATTTTGACTCCTCTAAGGGATTTTGCAAATAAAAAATTCACTCGGGGCTCTAGTAATAACATTCAGGGTGTGCACTGCTTGCACGACAACCCAAAATTCACCCAGACGCAGAACATCTGAGTTTCAACAAAGGCCTGCATTTCCAGTGTGACATATACGAAGCTCGGAAAAGTTACCCAAAGTAGGAAAATGATCTTAAGATATGTCTTGCAAGGAACTGGACATTTTTAGTTTAGTTTCGGCACTGGCTGACATTTATAGGTGGTACATATTTCCAGCTAGCGTAGAGGGAAAAGCACACTGATACCACAAATCCGAAAGAATAAGGTCATTTGATGAAAATCGATTATCTGTGGATAACGGACAAACGAAGTAACGTATTTTTATCGGGTTTTCCGGCATAACCACGTGAATAAGTGACGTGTAATTTGACTTTCAGTCCAATGCGGTTAAACTTTAAAAAGCGTTCAACAGTATTTGAAACCGTCTTCACTGTTTTGTTTTTCGAAAGATAACACTTAGAACGGTCACAACGTAAGTATTCTTGTATTTTTTGCATAACGATTAAATTGCGCATTTGTGTGCTAAAAGTTATCAGACATCTGAAAGTGTAGAACACGAAAAACGAACACGAGGGCTGTATTTTTCCAGTTCTGTTATGCGCTCCATCTTTACCATTTTAATAATGACAATTATATTTTCTAAGGCTAAAAGCTCTAATGTGCCACGATAAAGACAAAGATACAAACAACAATTAACTTCCAATAAAAAAATTCCGAACAAATCCAACAAATAAATCTCCAACAGTTAAATCCAAGAAACAACCCTTTGTTCCTAAATCACCATTACTTGAACCTTGGACGAATTTTTTTTTTATTGGGTGCCATTATATTCTTGTTAACTTTTATTGTATTACTAAAAGATTTTTTTCTGTGCCTTACCCAAACCAACCAACCATCTCTTAAAACAATCTCCACCCAGCTGTGATTTTATGGGCAGTAAAGATGTGGAGGCTATACATGTATTTGAATTTTCAATATTTCAACTGTGCGCGATAAAACTGAAGTTATTCATTCATTCCCAGACAATTCCTATTGGACTATAATACTGTCTTTAATTCATTACTGACAGAACCTTGTCAGGTTTCACCGATACTAACAACTTTCCCAGAACAAAAAATAAACAAAATCAATTTTCCGGATTAAAATTGTCTTTTCGAAAAAAGCAACGGATCTGACCGTCACTTTTACGCTTGAACTTCTCCGGTTCTCTTTGAGGATGTAATTGTAATTGAGAGCGATCTTTGTTTTGTCCAGATGGCAGCCGTGCGTTACTTAATCAGGGGTTAGAGTGCTTCCGAAAAAAAACTGCAAAGGGTATGGGAGATAGAGGAGCCAATCCACGTGTTCGGCATAATTTAAATATCGCGCTTTTAACGGTGTTTTCCAGCTTTCTGACAGTAGTAGGAAACCATTGAACGTAATCCTGGTCCAGCTATCAGTTTAGTTCATTTTTAATAAATACAAAAAATTAACAAATAAATGTCAAACCCTACTAAGCTTCATGGCCCGTTACACAGGGGTGAATACCAAAAACGAACATCATTTAAACGAGTCTCTTCAATTTCAAAACAAAACAAACAAATTAAAGTTAATGCCGGGTTGTTTGAAATTTTTTTTTTTTTTTACAGCAAGTTTTTGTTTCTTATTTAACCAAATACTAAATAATGAACGGTTTTCATGTATCCGAAGGGTCCTTCCTATTTCGGCTTAACCAATTTCGGCCCACCAAAATTTGGGCTTATAAGAAATCGCTCCATTTGGTCCCTTCTTCTTTGGGGATGCTACTAACTCTACACACCAGATAAGATAAATTTAAATGATTGACGAACAGACTGGTCAAGACAAATCAGATAGGCTACCAAAATTTCGGCCTAAAACGAATTTTCCCCTTTGCTCCTTTCTTCTTTAGGAATACTAATAGCTCTACACACCAGATAAGATCAATTTAATTGGTTAATGAAGAAAAATCATATAGGCTACTACAGTTTCGGACTTGAAGTTTAACCGAACAGGACTTAAAGACGAAAGTCTATCTACTCATCACTTATTAACTTAAACGACCCAATGAAAATGCGTTATTTTGTTGCTCCACTATTCAATATAATAAATTTTCGTCGAATGAACTTTCGGATTTATACCTCTATGTGCTTGTATCTCTTTGCATGAAACATTTAGCAAATATAAAGGTAAACGGTTGCCGAAAATTGAATCTTTTCTGGGTCACGCAATAGCGTGCTTTCTTCAGAAGTGACCTTACAATGTGGAATTTGATATATCCTGAGCTTCGCTTCATTCGCCACTGAAATGCACGAGTTTGTTGAAATTCAAATTCACCGCTTCGAGATGAACTTTGCCTTGTCGCGGCAGCAGTGCTTATTCTCAACGTCACTACTAGAGTCGCAAAGTCAACATAACCTAGTCCACGATATAAAATAAGCTGGCTTTTCAGTTAAACTTTAAACAAATTCCTCCTTTGCTCCCTTCTTCTTTCGGAATACTACTAGCTCTACACACGAGATAAAATGTTGCATAAATTACTCATGATGAGGTTCACATGTCAACGAAGGTGGGCCGGGGTCGAGGGGTCGAAGGGTTCAAAAGAATCGTCGCACATTTTTCCTCAAAAAGAAACAACCGTATGCGGCCAATTAAGCCGATTTAAATAAACCGTGTGACTGCTTTACAAGTCCCATCTGTGCTTTTTTCTTAGCTCGAGGGTGGCCTGACTGCTACTGTGCAGGAGAGCAGGATTTTATACAGGGGCTTCTAACTCCAAATGAACACACGCCATCGAAGCCGTGGAATGTTTAGGGTTAAAGGAAGCGTCGTACTCATGATAACTAATTTATTCTACGTCATTAGTATTTCCATCCATTCTCGTTCCCGGGATTCTACACTTCATAATTTTATCATATCTTAACATTGTACTGATTTTCACGCTTAACACGTTTGTTCCCTTCACACTGATTTTCACGCTGGTTCTCTTTACGTGAAGTATCATGCTCTTGATCTTAGTTTCCGCGAAGCTTATTGGTCTGCAGACCGGTTATGCAAATTTTCCACGTGTGTCATCCGAGGCAAGGGACATAGAAAGAGGTTGAAAACAACCGAAGGCTTGTTTAAATTTAATGTAAGCACAGCGGCGGGTCATAAATAAATTACTTACTTACTTACTTACAGCTAAAGTTTTCAAGTAGTCAACGGTCTCTCACACTACTTAGTGCGAGCTGTCCTTTAAAATTTACGTGACCTTTACTTACACACTGTCAGAAGTTTCGTAACAGATAATACATGGATGCGCGGTTTCACAGATAGCACCTAGGATGTTAGCTGTTATGTTTTATTAACGTTACGCATTAAAACGTTGTGCATACACGAAGAGCCGAAGAAAAAAACATCTACTGACTTTTTTGATGGTGCAAAACGGATAAGTCAGCTACATTATATTAGAGCTATATTTCGGCCCTTCTTGGCAAGGGTCCTCTTCAGGCTCAAGCCTGAGAGACCCTTGAGAGGACCCTTGCCAAGAAGGTCCGAAATATAGCTCTAATAAAATGTAGCTGACTTGTCCGTTTTGCACCATCAAATATGATTCGCAGTCAGCTTGGGCTGAAGGACAATCTACTGACTTTTTTGTTTGTTGTCATATCGGGAAAGTCAGCTGATACTTTTTCGGCTCTTCCTGGCAGTGCTTTTTATGCAGAATGTTTAATGCATAATGTTTGAGAAACCATTACAAATAGCATCACATGTGGTATCTGTTGAAACTTCGCATCCTTGTTATGTGTTATGAGACTTCTTACAGTGCAATGAAGACTTTCATTTCGCCAAGGTGACGAGATAAATAAAAGAATAAACAAAAAATATACGCTCCTGGTTAAAATCCTGACTTGTTTTATTTATTGTTCCTTTTTATTGTTTCTTACTAAATCTTTAGGGCGTCTCGCTCTCCTTTTGTTAAGATGGGTCACGTAAACTGAATTGAATAAAGCAATGTATCTCATTGTGAACGTAACATTTAAAAAATATAACAAATACCGACGGGGCACAAATTTAATTAACTTCTTTTGTTCAGAAGGTGGTCAAGATACCTATTACGAGCGAAAATAGAACTGGAAGTGTCGTTAATTCACTAAAATCATGGGCCCTTGGTTCAAGGGGATCCAACTGGGTAGGGGTATTACTTAAAAAGTCGGCAACCCCTTAGATTTTTTTGTAAAACACGGATTGGGTACGGGCACCAGATTAGGAGCGAGGAAAAAAAGATTATGGAAACGTGATATCTTGGGGTTTAAAGGTTTCAGAGAAAGGTGTTCGGGTAGTAGCAGGTAGCATGAATTGCCGGTTGTCGGTGGGTGGGTACGAAAAGGATGAGCTTCATTAAGGCATTTAAATCCCCAACTTCCGCTCGGACCTCGAGGCAACTGTGGACAGACGATTAGGGTCGGTTGCTCGAGGACTGGAGTTCTTACCAGGACTTTCGACATCATCAATTCCGTAAGGAAAGCTGAGATTTTTCTCAACTTTACGACAGAGCAGAAAATCTTGTTGGGAAATCTTAGTCGTTCCGCCAGAACTAAGAAGAATGCAACTATTGCCTTTACAGGCTAGCCTACAGTCTAGTAAAGTTTGCTAAGAAAAAAAAAATAAAAATATATATGGCATAGAAAGCCCACTCCTCTGTAGTCTGTAGCAGTAGGCGGTTATTTGGGGACAGGGAAACTTGACCTCTGATGCTATTAACTGGGACAAGATCTTCGCCCGCTAGGAAGAAATCTGTTGGGGTTCAGCTGCAAAATTCTCGGTTTTGACTAAAGAACCCTTTGTTACACACGAGAAAGTAAATGGCGCGCTGTTCTTTTCAACGCAACTTTTCCGTGACTATTACTATCGACCAAAGGACAATAAAACTCGTCGAAATTAAGAACAGTAATTTTCCATTGTATAAGTAGTGAACTGATGGACAAAAATGCTCTTCAGCCGGGATTTGAACCCAGGACCCTCTGCTTACAAGGCAATCGCTCTTCGAACTGAGCTACCGAGGGGCTTGTGAACTGAGTTCGCAAACCACTACAATAGTCTGGTAGAAGCCGGCCAACAGGAACAGAGATCCCGCCCGAAGGCAAATTGATCTAACCAGTTCACGTCCCCATGTCACGGAATTATTAACACATAGATGGCACTTAACACAAGGGACTTGTACCGTGACCAATAAACCATAAACGTTCTTTTCGAATACAATTTAGAAGTCTAGGACTCCATTGTCGGAGCCACGTAGACATACCAGGACCCACAAGTAAGTAATTTTCCGTTAAATTTTTACTTTCTTCCTTGTGCTCTGAACTGCCGTCTGAGCCATCGACTCCAGTTGCCTACCGTATCACCTGAACGACAGATCTGTCAAGGACTGTTATTTTGCGATAGTTGTCGCGTGGACCTACTAGTATATCTTTACATCTTTCTAAACAAAGACTAGTATAGGCTAAGATTAGTCCACTTGTTCATATTTTACTCAAGAGCTGGCAAAAATCAACGTACACAGTTCCTTTCTGAAAGCTGGTCAAAATGTCTCTGCAGAATCTTCGACCATAATTAAAGGAGGGTAGGATAGGATAGCCCACTGGTTTTACTCGACGGCTATTTAAACAAAATTGCAACACCAAGGTGATCTACGAGATGGGAACCACCCAGTCAAATGAGAGTCACTTAATTGAAAGATATGACCGGAAAATGTCAATTCGCAGTTGGGGCAATTTCTTGAGGTCAGACTCGGGTGAGTCTGAATTCCCGCGCTCTACCACTCAGAGGTGATTTAAACGCTGCAAAAAGAATCCTAAAGACCACACTGACGAAAATGATCACACAACGACGATTGGGCAAACTCCGAGGCGAGTCCTATGAAGATAACTAAACAACGAAGTCCAAATGCTCTTCTGAACATTCTACTTTGTTAAAGTTTAACTGAAAAGCCAACTTTTTTCTGTATCACTTAACTATAAACAATTGTTTATATCACTTAACTATAACTATAAACATTTGGATTATATTAAGGGATTTTTTCACTATTTGCTCTAGTCAAGGCTCTAGTATGACGTTCAGAATATCTACGACTGTCCACACAACGCAAATTCTACTATGAAGCGGAAAATCTGAATCTCAATGTAAATGCAGCTTTTCAGTGACTAGTGATCAGGTCGTGGAAGGTAGTGATACTTATTTTTCGAAAATCGTTTCCGTCAAGCAGCCATTATAGATACAAGCGCATAGAGGTACCACAATCGAACAGGGAAATTCCACTATTGTGTAAATCAACCAGTCGTGAATAGCTTAGCAACGAAGTAACGCATTTTCATCGGGTCTTCGAGCCTCTTTAAGTCAATAATTGATGGGTTACTATATTATCCTATCTCAGCCCTTTTCGGTTAAACTTTAAGGACGCCATGTAAAAGTGAACCAAGATGGACCATTCGGTACACAGCGTTTGGTTCGTCTATGTCAAATGTTCTGACAGCTAAAAAAGAATCCTACAGGATTATTTTTGTAAACTTCAAACAAACGATCAACATCTTATTGGTCTAGATTGCCATAGGGCTTGGCATATCTAACTGTCATTTGGCGAATAAGCTAAATTAGGCCAGAAGTTGGGCAACTAATATGTGTAAAAAAAACATGTGGCTATGCTAGGTTGGTCTACCCAACCCTAGGCTACACATAAAATAGATGAAATACCAGCTAAATGAAGACAAAATCGGCACCAAATGTTTGGCCAAAAACAAGTAGGCCTAGTTGTTCTAGACTGGTTTACCAAACCATAGGCTCCCCGATGAAAAATTTGTAGCCTGGGTAGTAGTATGGTAGTTGTACGAAAAAGTAGCATGTAATACTATGTAATAGCAAAGAATACTATCATTTGTTGTGCCTCAGACTGGTCCAATCTTATGTAGTAGTATGTAGTAGCATCCTGTCTTGCCATAGTAGCATCCAGTCTTGCTAATAGTAGCATATAGTAGTATGTAGTAACACGGTAGCCTTGAAGTAGAAGCATGTAGTAGCATCATTAGTACTGCATGCTACTTTTTCGTACTACTTCATAGTACTACTTTGAGATAAATTTTTCATCGGGTCCTAATAAGTGCTTTATACGCTAGGTGGCCAGTATAACTGTGTTCAGTTTCTGTCAACAAACACTTTTTTGGCAGGCTTAGGCTTAAAGACCTCTCTGAAATGACAAGTATGCAGATACGAGGTAGAAATCTCACACTATTTAAACTGACTAGGTTAGATAGAGGTAAAAAATTTTTTTCATATATTTATGTTCTAGTTCATGACAAAGTGAATTACATAACTAACACAAAGATACGCAAATAATGGTAATTATTTTTCAGTGTGTCACTCATAATTTCATAAGACTGCTGTAAATAGGCTACAGAAACTCCAAGTCTATTAGCAACACATTTGTTCTATTTCAATCTAAACTGCAAGTTCTAGTGTCAGGGTCCAGGATCAGGCATAGGCTACTCCAAGTCACCATAGCGCACCATAGCCCATAGGATAGGATTCTATACCCAACTTCTGGCATGCATGACCCAACCAAAAATCAAGGATTTAAGTCTGAGCAAAGCTTCCTAGGGTAATCGCCTATTTTCTATAGTCTAGTCACACTGAATCTGAAAACTGAGAATGGAAAGAAAGGTGATGTCTAGAAAATGTACAGTAGTCCTGCTTGGTCTTTGGGACATAAACTCACAAAGGGCAGAGAGGATCTGCAATTCAACCTCTTTGTTAGACCGCCAAATCCAAAGATATTCACCGTATTAACCTCAAGTTCGTCACAAGTTCTCTGTTCTTAACATCTTACTTATCTTATACCGTCCGACGTCCGTCCCCACGTTAGTCAAGTTCAAAACGTTCGGAATTTTTCCAGCTACGGCGGAAAAAGTCACAGAGGTATAAAAACCTCGAAGTAACAGCACTAATCAGAAAAAAACGTAACTTACCTCCAGCTCCTCCAAAATGTCTTCGCATGAATCTGGTTCTAATCCATCTTCCACTGATATTACCACTTTCGTCGCAACTGTCTTTGAAACACTGAAGGGTTGACTAGCCGAAGTGACAGTTATAAATTCACTGCACTGCACATAAACAAACATGGCTAAAACCGTCAAGAAACACATTTTCAGGTTGTATTTCAGTTCCCAAAAGACACACAGTTTCCTTGGTTAGCGAAAAATTCTAGAAGAGGTCATGAAAACATAGATATCCTTGGTAACACTTCATGATTTGACATAGAATCCTAAGCACACACACATAAGAAAGAAAACCGGTAGTTCGTTGAATGTGAATAGTCTAGTACTGTCGTTTTATAGTCACCTTTCACGCAGCAATGCAGCTTCTTGCACGCCTGTGATTTTACTACTAAAGCGCCCGCGAGTCGCGTCGGGTCGAGTTTGGCTTCTTCAGCGTATTTTGCTGGCGGGGGAAGATGAGATCCCAGGAGGTGCAGACATTAATTAAAGACATTTCAACGGCGTGATGCTCAATTAATTAGACCTATTACATCTGTCGTAAAAATTATACGATTGAGATCGAAAAACCTGTAATTACGTTTTAGCAGTGAAGTCTCGGCCAGTTCTTAACTTCGTTCTTCTTTTGGCATTTCACCTTCATAGAATCAAAGTCCCTTTTCCATTTAATATTGATTTGGTTTTTAAATTTAGGGACGTTACAAATGTTGTGTTGGAATGCATTAGAAAAACTAAACGTTTGAATTTGGATCTATGATTTGATTTGAAAATATGTGGCTTTTCTTTTTTTTATGTGGGATAATGGAATTCACAGTGTGTAATATTTAGTTTGTTTTCCTTTTCTTTTGAATAGATTGTTTGTACAAAATTATGTGATTTGTAGTTTATTTTAGATGTTTAGTTTTGTTCCTTTGTTAGTTTCATGGGGACCATAAAATGCAGGTAAACTAACGGTCTGTATCCAAACACGGACTTCTTCATCACAGTCCAATGTTCAACTGTTAATGCATAAAGATCCATCTTCTGAGAGAGGGAAAGGTTTACTGTAAACAACCAAATAATAATTTCGATTTAACTGTACGACAACCCCAAGAACTAAAATCTTGTCATAGGGGTTGGCAAAGTATACACTAATAATCTAAAAAGACTGAACAACCAATTCACTCTAAATGTCCCAATCAAGATCTCAAACCATAAATCACAACAAATTAAGAAAGAAAGATAATATTCATCCTCAGAACAACCAGTAACCAATACTTTCGGCACAAAACAAGTTACCAAAAAAACGGTAAACGAAAGTTGGAAGGTTCGTATCCAAATACGGACTTCTTAATCCAAATCGAATCTTTAGCTTTTGCTTGAGACTAACCACCCGTCTATTGTGGTCACCATCAGGGCGAGAAAATATTTCAGTCATAAGACATTTCTGTACTCAATACCAATCTATTTCGATCAAGACAGAAAACAAAACGAAACAAAAGTAGAAAAGTTACAGGTACAGTTATGTATAGTTAAGTTACAGGTAAAGTAAGCTACAGGTACAGGAAATAGAGAGTAGAGTTGGTTTAAAGCAGAATGAGGGTATTTTGAGACCGACTTTAAATCCATGGTTTCCTACTCACATCGTCCATACTTTCGTCTGAGCTTCATTTCATCTATCGAAAAATGAGGAAATGTATCTGGGTAAACAAGACGTCGATTTATCACGCCATAAGAAAGCCGTCATGCCATATACCAAACCCTTGTCGACGCCACCGGTCTTGAATTATAATTTTGTTTAAAACACAACTGAAAGTGACCGACCTATCTAGTTAGCACCACCTATACAATCATCTATATCTGATTTATTTTTACATAATATCCAACACTTTTTCTCAACTCTTATTTTTCCTTGACACTTTTTTTTAACACTCAATTTTCCTTCGCATCTTTAAACCCTTAAACTCTTTTTAAAATTTCTGACTTTAAAAAATCATTATTAATTCACAAGAAAAGCCTTCGCGAATAATTATTAAAAACATACAGTAGGCCCATGATTCCGAGGAAAGGAAATCGTTGCTGTCTTCCTGGCATTCAAAGTCATGTTTGTCTCGAATTTTAGCACGATCAAAAACAAGAGCTACGAGCTCATATGGCACTTGATACGAGTAGGTGGTACAAAAGAGTAGATGAGAAGGTCACAAAATACCTCGCTGTCCAAAAATGTGGTTAGGACCTAGAAATACGATCGCAAGTTTTACTCAAGTCTGAGCATTTCCGGCATCGCCTCGGATCATCTAGGGCAAATGACTTTCTAACTTCCAAGTTTCGACCCAATAGATCCACTCGTTTGGTCCCAGACGTGCCACACGATTTCCGGTACCCCCTCCAATTCCCCCTTTCGCGACCGAATCTGGTTCGGACTACTAAATGGACCATCTGAAGCATTTTCTCTTACCACCTATCAAGTTTCACTCAAATCTGAGCGTTTTCTGAGAACTTCCGGTAACTCTCCCCCCCCCCCCTCCAGCGTGGTCGGATCCGGTTCGAACCCTAAAATATGTCATCTAGGGCATGTGATCTCTCTACATTGCAAGTTCCCCTTCTAACTCCCCCCACTGTGGCTGAATACGACTCGGAAACATAAATGTCGCATATCTGACATCTTCTATTCCCGTCCATCAAGTTTGACTGGAATCGGAGCATAGCCTATCTGTAAATTTCCGGTTTCCACTTCATCCCCCTCCCCTACCGTGGCCAGATCCGATCCAGGGGCCAAATAACAAATCAAGGCCGCATAAACTCGTTAGGCTACTGTCCAACTTGCATCCCATTCTGTCCAACCGTTCGGTCTGTGTGCATGTCAAAAAGTTTCCGCCCCCCCCCCTCATCCAACTATCCCAACCGCGGCCGCATGTTTTTCCGAACGCATGTTTTGCTTGTCTAGGTCATCAGTTCTTATCGCCCATAAAGTTTCACTCGAATCGGACCACCCCTTCGCAACTTACGGAAGCCAGGATTTCCGGGTTCCCCTTCCATCAACTCCCCAAAGATGGTCGGATCCAGAACACAAGCTTCCTTAGGGCGATCCTAACTGGCGATCATCGGAATTCCGGGAAACACCCTCCAACTCCCACCACACAGCCCCGATACGATCTGGTTCTGTCAATTACGTATCTAGGGCTAATACTTGTTCTTCCCAATAAGTTCCATCCCAACCCCTCGACTCTAAGCGTTTCACGAGATTTTCAGCGTCCCCTTTAATCCCCCCCCCCTACAAGTGTCGGATCCAATCAGGACTTAAAATGGAACATCTGAGACGATAGCTCTTTCTACTTGCCAAGTTTCATTCAATTCCGATCACCCGCTCAAAAGTTCTGCATGCCACTAGATTCCTGGCTCCCCATTCCTCCACTCCCCCCATGGGGTCGGATGGGGGAAACGACTATTATCAAGTCAGTCTATTCGGGTCAATGATACGCCTTCCAAGTTTAATCGTCCTAGCACATATGGAAGCACCGGACTCGCGGGATCACCAGAATTCCCGCCCCCCCTCAACTCCCCCACAGTGCCCAACTCCGGTCTGGTTATGTTAACGATGTATCTAGGGCTTGTGCTTGTTCTTCCCACCAAATTTAACCCGATCCCTCCACTCTTAGCGTTTCCCAAGATTTCCGGTCCCCCCCAAAGTCACCGGATCCAGTTCGGAGTTGAAGTGGGTTGTCTGAGACACGAGCTCTTGTCAAATATCAAGTTTCAGAAGATCCGATCACCCGTTCAAAAGTTATAAATACCTCAAGATTCCGGACTCCCCCTCCCTCCACTCCCCCTCGATGCTCGGATCGGGGAAGTGACTATTTCCAACTTAATCTTTTGGGGTCCTGATATGCCTGCCAAGTTTCATCGTCCTAGCTTATGTGGAAGTGCCCGAACTAGCAAAACCCGGACCGATCGACCAACCGACGGACGGACAGAAATTGCGATCGCTATATGGCACTTGGCTGAAGGGCAAATGCCATAACAATATCCTCCCTTCTCAGCATAGCTAGATTATGGGTATAGTAGACATGCTACAGATACTCCTAATTTCCTTGAACGCCAAGCTAATGAACGCGGTAAATACAAGGTACCGCCTAAAATCTAAAGATACCGACACCCGGTCAAGGTCTGTATCTGCTTGTTCCTTGCTGTTAATTTTAGATTACAACTACTTTTCAGGATATTTTCCCACCCTTTCCTGTCTAATGAGGGCAAAGAGTGGTATGCATTTTTTTTTGTTCTGTTAATATATTAGTAACATAACTTTTTCGAGATTTTTTTTCTTCGACCGGGTTTTCTGGGGACCGCGATGCAATATAAAAGCTTCAAGTTAGGTTTAGATTTTGTTCCAGCCAGGATTTTGGGATGTTGGCGCTTCTGCTGAAGTTATTTAAAGCTTCTTCTTGTATGGTCAGGCAACGATGGTATAGTGAGAAAGTCGTATTAACGGGCTTTAACAACTTCTGTCAAGGGGAAGAGCTACGGTCGTAACCTTTCGTTTCATCTGACAAGGTACATTATCTTTATTGGTAGTCTGGTGCAACACTGAACTATCGAACCGTATGGAATGATATACACTAGTAAAGTCATATTGTTTCTGCCTTTGAGATAATGTAGGGTTGTCGCACTGGGAACCCTTAGAACGTTACCAAACACTATTAGTAAAAGATTAGACGGAACCATCACTCGGGTCACGATTGGATTCTCAGTGCACGGACAGAGAGCTTTCACTATGTTTGTTGATTGCACAGTACCTTCAAATTATGAATATTTTCATAGCCCAGACATGTAAACCGCCGGAATTTCGACCACGTTTGTCACCAACTATCACCACCTCTTTTTTAGCTTTCAGTTTACAGTGAGTAACCTAATCACGCTCCTATTCAGATCTGTCCTTTGCTTCATCCCAATGGAACGTGACAGGTATAGTGAAGCAAAGGCCCCCTGGGGTGCCCCCCTCCTTTGGCTCTGTAAAAGTTGACTAGGCGACCAGATTTCACGCTGAGAGGCTTGTTTGTGTATGTTTGCTTTTGTCGTCTAATCTCACGCGATCGCTTTGTTGGCTCATCATCTTGTTGACGGTTGCGAACTTCTTATTATACCAAGTCCTTAGTAGGACAAGACGCTATCATTTTTGCGTGTGCAATTCGCTGAGGTTTCCGCCTTTTCCAATTACGGCAATCAACCAGTATTAAGTGTCGCTCTTTGAACCATCCCTTCAGCTTTAAAGTTTAACTGAAAAGGGAGCTTATTTTTATCCTACGTCTGACATTCCAGTACACTGAATTGTTTAGACTCATCCAAGGCATTTTGGATTTTTTTTCATCCAGGAAATGACGTTCAGAATGTACGCTGCTTGCACGGCAACCCAAATTCACCCAGACGCGGAGAATTTGAATTTCAACAAAAGCCTGCATTTCCATTTGTTACGGACGCTAAGCTAGGTGATCAGATATGTCTGTTCTGTTTACCTTTGTAATTGCTGATCATTTCAAGCATAGTTCAGTTCAGTTGAGTTTATTTTACGACCCAAATACATTTAAAGGACCCCTCTTGCTTATTCTGCCTTTCATAATATACTTAGCTCCCGTATGGAATTATAAGCTTCTAAAATGCCCACCTTTCTCCATTGTTTCGTTAACTACGAATTTTTAGCACTGTTTCGGCCTTGCCGAGTTTTCCCGTCACCCAACGAAAAGTTTGCCGGAATCTTCAACGTCCACTGACAACTCTTTCGCACATAAGGATCTGATAATCTTCTGTTTATTACTTCTTTTATTTGCTTAGTTTTCCCACTTCTTAATCAAGGCATCTTCGGTTTTCAAATGTTTTGCGCCCAGCCGCCGCCTCGGAGAGCAGGAAGGCTGGATATGGTCGACAAGCGCTAACAAGAGAATCGCTAGTTTTAGGTGGAAAGTAATGGTATTTTCAAAAAGGTTTTTTCTGATTCATTTCATAGGGAAAAGATTATTTCTAGTAAGCGTTTGTGCTTTAACTATGATGCCAGTACCCGCCCCAAGAAAGGTACAAAAAAGCACTTGCAATTGGGCGGGTACATAAAACTCATTTCCTAACTAATAATTAACTAAAAACAAAACGTAACAAAAAAGAGCACTAAAATAAGAAATAATAACCAAAAATAAGAAATAAGAAATAACAGAAGGACAAACACATAAAGGTACCACTGATCCGAAAGAATAAAGTCCATTCGATAAAATCGATTATCCGTGGATAGCGGACAAACGAAGTAACTCGGTTTTATCGGGTTTACAGGCCTATTAAAGTAAATTAGGGACGTGTAACTAGACTGTTGGATCTCAGCCCTATTCGATTAAACCAAGAACAAATAATCTAATAAAACCTCCGCCTTTGGTCCCATGCTGCGACTATGGATTCCCCGATAAAGTGAGTGGAGCTAGAGGTAGAGACTTGCTGTGATGTTTGAGTTGATACCCGTTATTTCCCTCTTATGTAACGCTCACAAGTACAGGAAAACTTGAACAGAATCCGATCTTGATGACTATGTTTACACGCAGAGGGAAAAATATAAATTCTTCAAACCAGAAAATATGACCTAAATAAATTCACTAGCCAATTAAAAATTGTTTTGAGGGCATTTATGACATCAGTACTGGTAACTGCTGCTCTCAAAAGCTAGCTAGACTTTTTTTTTAGTCTTTTTACCAGCGCTGCCGACGAGATTCCTTTCAGGCAGACCGGAATCCCTTTCATCACGAGAGGATTCTCGTCCCGCTAGACTTTTTTTCTAATCGTCTTCACGAACGGAGTCCTTTCGAGACGACCGGGATTTCTTTCTACCCGACGGGATTTCGGTAGCGTTCCAGTGAAGTTATTACGAGTTACGACGATACGAGGAGGGGCGAGCGCCGTATTATGGTAGTTATTATGCTCTCTGGAACGAAAGTAATAACAGCAAAAGTAATAACTACTTTCCTCTTAGCCGCTGCGCATTTGAGTGGAAAAGATGGGCTAGCAGCCGTGCGACGTCATAATGGTTGCGTTTTCGTAGGTACCATGGTATCTGTTACTACGATAACTGAATCTGCAATTAGTCGTTTTTGCAGTAACCGTGGTATCTGATACACGGTTGCTCTGCAAAACGACTATGCCGAAATCGCAATTTTCGAAGTCATCCCAAAAGAAAAACTGATATTCAGTCACATCACTAAGTGCCAAACTTCTTTCCCACCAATTTGACAAAAATTGATGAAAGTGAGATGATTTTTCCATAGTCAGTTACCACGGTCGGACCGTGGTAACTGAATAACAGATACCACGATAACTGGCCAGATACCACCTAACTGAAAGAACGCCTTTAGACCGTGCTATCAGATACCACGATAACTGAAAACGACTTTAGACCGTGGTATCAGATACAATGGTATCTGCAAAAACGCAACTAATGGTATACACACGACAGTCTGTTTATTCTCGACTTTTCTTCTCCGGAGCTCTACTGCGATGAGATGTTTGCAGAGGTAACGAATTGTGTTGTTCCGCGTAGCTCCTACCTCCGCTCGGTTGTATCGGGAATCGTCCATATATTATTCGACTGTGTGGTTATAGCACAGAGATCGGGAGACGAAGGTTCTATTTCTTATTTGTTCTTGGTCGTATGGCTCTGAAACTTTTACAGTAGATGCAGGAGCTAAGATTC
This sequence comes from Branchinecta sandiegonensis, assembly GCA_030848855.1. Lineage (NCBI taxonomy): Eukaryota > Metazoa > Arthropoda > Branchiopoda > Anostraca > Branchinectidae > Branchinecta > Branchinecta sandiegonensis. Next base: position 23,740,891 of record JAUPMV010000001.1, on the reverse strand, counting down.
ATAGCCCTAGTATCAATAGCCTAACTCATTTTCACAAAAAATTTCGCTTGAAGCACGACAGCGACGATATGCGGAAGTTTGCTCGTACCAGTTCGATGCGTTCAGATTTAAGAACTGAAAATGGATATTACACATTTTTGTGATATGGAATATACTTCGAAATGTGAAAATATTGGCCTGTAGTATATTTGTAAGGTAGGAGTAATGTTGTTTCTGCATTGAAGGTTCTGAACGAGGGTTGAGGTTTGTTTGCTGAAAAATGCACAGAATCACAAAGGCGGGGTTTGGTTTGTTGGGAGGATGGCTAAATTAAAGGATTACAATTTTTGTCTGTCAACCACGATTTTTGCACGAACTATGAAAAATGCTCGGAAAAATGTTTTGAAACATTTTCGGATTTTTTTTTCTTCCGTTTTGCACTATCAAATAGGAAATGTTGGGTCTGTATAAAAGGTTCTGAACGAAGGCTCTGGACCTGTTCGCTGTAAAAACAAGACCAAAGGTGTCAATGGGATCCCAAAAATCTAAGATTTGATCCAGGCAATTCGGCCTTGTCTTCGCCAGGCTAATCATCAGAGAAAACCGAGTTCAGATATTCTATCTACCTATCTATTTATACCTCTGTAAGCCATATCTATTTTGACGATACTGACCGAAACTTCCTGCTTTACTACTGCCAAATTTGCGGTTTCGCCCGAATTCCGAGCGAACTACTAGTCCAGCAAAAAAGAGAGAATTCAGAAACGAAACCGGCGTATCTCCTTATCCCTATAAAGAAATCTTATCAACTTTAAATAAAATTTTGACTTAAAAAAAATGCGGGTACAACCGGATTCCGGACAATAATATGTCCGGGTAAAAAATGATCATCATATACAGACTCAGCGTCTCTTCTTACCCCTAAATCTATCATCTAATCAACTTCAGATAAAGCTTTTGCTTTTAACATATTTTCCGGTTTTGGCCGGATTACAGGCGAACTAGTTGTCCGGCGACAAAATGGTTTTCACCATCGGTTTCAGCATGTCTTCTTATCCCTAAATCAAACATTTAATCAACTTCAAATGAAACTGTTACTTTAAAAAAAATCCAGTTTTGGCCGGATTCCGGACGAACTGCTGGTCCAGCGACAAAATAATTTTAACCATCATGCTCAGCATGTCTTCTTACCCCTAAATCAAACATTTAATCAACTTCAAATGAAACTTTTACTTTTAACCAACTTTCCGGTTTTGCCGGATTCCGGAGGAGCTACTCGTCCAGCGAGAAAATGGTTTTCACCATCGTGCTCAGCATGTCTTCTTACCCCTAAATCAAACATATAATCAGCTTCAAATGAAACTTTTACTTTTAACAAACTTTCCAGTTTTTGCCGGATTCCGACGAACTACTTGTCCGGCGAGACAATGATTGTCAGCATCATGCTCAGCATGTCTTCTTTACCCCATAATCGACTATCACATTAGCTGTTTAAAAATATTTTTTTGTCCCTTAATTTGAAACCCCTCCCCCACCCCCAAATATAGGGCTACTGAGTCGATCTACGAACTCGACTTACCCTTGACCCAAACAATCCTCACACCAAGTTTCATCAAAATTTGGTTTGGTTGTTGGAATTAAGGCTAAAAGCCTGTTAAATGTCAGGACCTTAAGTATCATGTTTATTTTCTGTTTAATGCACGTCCGTGTTTGCTGTTTTGAGTGTCGAGATTTTTATTCTCTAGGTATTCTTCACGGCGCGGCTTTTGCTTCCATTGTATCGAGCGTCACTGTTTTTGTTTTTACGGGATTGACCGGATACCCCGGTTTGGTAGACCGGAAAGTTTTAAATCGCCAAACCAGAATCTCACCCAGCTAGTAACTACCCGTCCGGTAGAATGCCCGATTACGTCTCGCGGGTTCGGAATGTCACCGAAAGTAACCGATGATTTGGGGTCTCCCAATCAGGAATCGCTGACTTGGAAATTGACGGAATTTTTGCTCCCTTTCCAGCTGTCACTTGCGGGATATCCTCGAGCGGACAACAAACTCAAAAGTTCACGTGTTGGCAAGAAAAAATAATCTACAAGAACGACCATGCGGAGTCGAATATATTCTGATACCCTACCTGATGAAAACGAGCGGAGTCAAATCATAATTTGTTACCTCTACAAACGGCTGTATCGCAGTTGAACTCCGAGAAGAATACGAACGCCGTCTGAGTCGTCCCTAGCTGATTGGTGGTCTACCATTGTGACGTCACGTCTAACTCGTTGCAGACCGGGTTCTCAACCCTTGCAGGCATCCTTTGTTTTTCATCGGTATGCGCAGCGGCGAAGAGGGAAGTAGACGGGTATCAACTGAAGCCTCACAGCAAGTACCTCTAGCTCCGCTCAGATTTATCGGGGTATCCATAGTCGCTGCATACAAAAGTTTGAGACGCCATTGAGATACCATTTCTCTAACTGAATCCCAAGTACAAATAATAGAATGATAAGCTCAGCAGAAATCACGAACAGAAATGTGTAGAAACAATAGATGGCAGCACTTTCGGACCCGTACGAAAATGCCACTTTTTTTATTCTGTAAATTTCTCTATTTATCACTGAAAGACGATATATTGGCTGTGGGGCCGGGGAACTGCCCCATATATTTAGCTCTTAAAGATTTTAGTCCATCTTCAATTTGAAACTGGTGTCTGCCTGCGTGCTTGCTAGAACGGAGCACTCGAAAGCAGAAACATGGTTCGATGAAATGAAAGCTTGGCTGCACAACTTCAGATAGTCCTCTCTGACACGGGCTAATAACTCCACTTCACTTCGCATACCGTAGGCTCTGGCTCGAGGACAAGCAAAAACCATCCTTTTTGGCATCAGGCAAGAGTTCTACGGAGCTTTCCAAAATGTAATGTCATATTCATCAATCCGGCCTAAGGTCCACACTTTCCGTAAAAACCGCACAGGTTAGACCCTTACCACTTTCTAGGAATAAGCTGAAATCGGGGTACTAGAAAAAACAACAACAAAAAACACGACAAAACCAAAGTGTTACTCTCGCAATACAGTAAAGCGAGTCATATTCTATTAATGGGATTCGCATCTAGAGGAAAATCAAACTAAGCTAATTAAAAAGGGCTCGACTTTAAATTAGCTATTTTAATTAACTTCGCCCATTCCTGATCGGCCTACGCGAAAATCGCCCAAAATTCGCAATTCACTGATGAAGCGCAAAACCACATACCCTGCTCTGCAGGTTGTATTCTGCTGATGAAGTAACAACAATACAAGCGAATGATGCTTGTTAATCCGCGATTTACTAGTCAGATAAGGCAGGGCAGACAATAGAGAAACAATACCATTCCAATGGCGGAGGATCACCCTATGTTTCACGCTGTGGTATTGTTAGGGGTTGAATGAGAGAGAATGTTGATGCGCTAACGACCCAGATCAACCCTGCCAGATAAAAGTCGATAAATCCATGTCAAGCTAATTTTCGTCATGTCAGTGCCCATGATTTTTCGATTATCTCGTGCTTTGAATTCATATCATTTCCAGCAATCTTCTACGTGCAAAGTAGGTTTCTCCCTGTTCCGACGAATGATTCAGCTGAATTTGTTCCTGGAAACTACCATCGTATACTTAAAGACGAACATTTCTACAAGAGAATGTTTCCATGACTTCTTCTTCTTCCTGTAACTCATCAGCACTTGGGTTCGAAGGAGGGACCCCTTTCCGCGTTTTGGCGGTTCAAAAAAAGCCAGATACAATTTTGTGATGGACCCTCGTGTATGTACCAGAGCCCCCTTTTCGATCTGACGGGGAGCGAATCCCCAGTTATTGACGAGAGAATTAAAATAAGGGAAACCAAAAGCATCTTCATGCTTCAATCAATGCTCAAGGAAGTATTCGGGAAAGTTAAGAAAGTTCCCAGCGGAAAGAGAATATCGTCCGAACTTCCGCTTGATGTCGGCACACTCCTGCTCCTCGTCAACATTTTTTTTTAAGTATTCAACCATTTACTGTCTTTTCGGAGAGAGCATTCCAATACTCTATATGATCAGGGACCCATAAATTTCCTGTAATAACTCGCCATTCAGGGGGCTTGCCATTTCCTATGCTTCTATGTTGCTGTGTTGCCCGAGCGTCACCTAGTTTCCAAAAATTTCCGCTTGGGTCGAATCGGCGTTCTTACTCAGATTGACAAAATTTGTTGGGACTATTCAGCATGCCACCAGGTACCTAAGCTATCACAAAAGATCCAGGATACTCTTCCATTACAGAGAAATATTCATAGTTCAGCACAACGGCTGCGAAAAATTTTGTCTATCTGGATAGTCGGGTATCTTATCCTATGGGTATTTCTCGAACTATCTGACGCCCGGTCAAGAGTGCATCAGAAATCTTTTATTGACAAGCCCCCTGAATGGCGAGTCATTACAGGAAATTTATGGGTACCTGATATGATTAAGTCCGAAACACGCCAGTGAACCTCGCGAAGAACAAGAAACGTCACCCAAACGAGCCCTCTAAATTGATTCAAATCCTGTGTAAACCAATCAACAACGTTCGTTGTCGTGACGTTTCTGGCTCTTCGCTGGACATGCGGCGCTTCTTCATCAGCACGAAGAGCTAGTCATCAACTGTACCGGGGTAGCTCTCAAGAGTATTGGGGTAGTTCTGTTAGAGAAGAACTGATGTAGTATTTCGAAGCGTGGAGTTTTTACAGTCTTCTGCTGTGGCCCCCTGTTTTATGGGCTGGGTTTTTCATGTGAAGACTTTGGAACTGGAAGACTTAACTAGAGCGGGGGACCTCATAGGGGGTCCCGTCAGTACCGCAACACGTCAGTTGACATAAACGTCAGTTCGCCACAGAATTCCGTCAGTACGCCAACATTTTCCGACAGTTCGCCTACACGTCAGTTGACACTCAAAAATCCGTCAGTAGACCAACACGTCAGTTGACCAACACGTCAGTAGATCAACACGTCAGTAGACCAACACGTCAGTTGACCAACACGTCAGTAGACCAACACGTCAGTAGCCCAACACGTCAGTAGACCTATACGTCAGTTCACCTAATCCTAAAATCCGACAGGACACCTACACGTCAGTACGTCAACCGTCAGTTCGCCTACCGTCACTTCACAAAAGTGTCAGTTGGCAAAAACGTCAGTAGACATAAACGTCAGTTGGCATAAACGTCAGTTGGCATAAACGTCAGTTCGCATAAACATCAGTTCACTGAAATTTTCCGACAGTTCGCTCACATATTGTTCTCGATGGGATAATTACGGAAGCTCGCCCAGGGGATTGATAAGAGGAGCCGACAGTTTCCATTTCAATGAGGGCAAAAATTAAGTCAGGAGTCTCTCGTCAGATCTGATAGTTTTGATTTGCGTTACGAAAGAAAGAAGATGGTTGGAAGGCACCAGGGAAGTGAATGAAGACACTCGGTTCTGATAAATGTATTTTGAAGAGAACTAGTTTACAACTTCAAGAGAAAAATACTAATTGCTGGGCAACTAAAACACAATAATATATTAAAAAATGCTTCGATTATTTATAGTCAGGTATGAGTACTCCACATTTCCAAATAGCAAACGAATACAAATTTTCAAATATATTTATATGGACAATCGATGACTAGAAATTTATGAACATGGAAAATAAAGACACGGAACACAATCATCTTCAAAGAACGGAGGAATTAAGGATACGCACTAATTACTATAGGTGCAAAAAGGGTTTCTGCCGATCAGTGTGGCCCGGCAGAGTGGGTTTCAGACCCACGTCTTTGAAGGGCATCGGCACATCCAGCGAATAGTCTATGCCCGCAAATGAAAGAATGATTCGACGATGAGAGGGTAGTTGACCCCAGGGACGAGATCGACACTGAAGAAGGAACTGATGCTAATGAGATACCAGACACTATGGACGGAGTCAATACTGAAGAGGTTGAGTAGGCAGCCGACGAGGACGTAGTAAAGGCTGAGGACTGACTAGATGCTGGTGTCAATGCGACGAATGGTACTTCAGACGGAGTTTCTGGTACATGAACCCTCTACGCATAATCCATGCACCACATTTTAATCGGCTTTGAGGTTACAGTCTCGAAAAGGGCTTACATGTTTACTATGATTCGCGACCGCGTAAGTCCCAAGAGGTTTCTTTCCGCCATCCCATGTGGATTACACTTATAGCTGAGGCCTATCGCCGCTAACTTTGTTTTATCTGTCCCAGCTTCTGTATTTTCGTCTTCCTCGACTGACAAAACTATATGATAGATAATACTTCATTCAGGTGGGCTCTAAGCTTCAGGGGTTCGGTGAAATAGAAAGCTAAAAATGTCCTTGTGATGTTGTCTGACATGACCTAGCGATCCTTCTTACAGATCTGCTGCCAGAATGTTCATCAATTTTACACAATACAGGGAAGAACAAGCATAAGCATTAGATACCTTCTTGACAGAACCAGATCATATCAGGGCTCTTTGGAGGGAGTTGGAGGGGGGGGGAGTCCCGGAATTCCGGTGATCGCGAGTTCGCGATCACCCATTACAAATTGTCTTAAAGAACCCCTCTTGCTTATTCTGCCTTTTGTAATATACCTAGCTCCCATACAGAATTATAAGCTTCTAAAATCCCACCTTTCTCCATTGTTTCGTTTTATGTCTACGAAATTTAGCGCTTCTTTGGGCTTGCCGAGTTTTGACCGGACCACAACGAAACGTTTGCCGGGATCTTCAACCTCTGCTGACAACTCTTTCACACATAAGGATCTGAGAAGCTCTTGTTTCTTGCTTTTTTAATTGCTTAGTTTTCACACTTTTAACCACTGCGCGATCAGTTTTCAAATGTTTTGCGCCCAGCCGCCGCGTCGGAGGCCAGGAAGGCTGGACATAGTCGACAAGCGCTAACAAGAAAATCGCTAATTTCAGGTGGAAAGTAAGAGTACATTCGAAAATATTCTTTTCTGGTCCATTTCATACGAAAAAAATCATTTCTAGTAAGAGTTGTGCTTTAAGAACCCGAAGTAATGCTCTAGGAAGACTTCGGTCCATTTTTCGGGGAGTTGAGGGAGGGGGAATCCGGAAATGACTTCCGTCGGTTGCGAACGGATGTCCGATTCAATTTAAACTTTATGGGTGATACGAACCTAGATTTGCAAAGAATGTGTCCGAACCTCATGCGGCCATGGTTGGGGGGGGGGGGGGGGCGGAAACTTTGTGACATGCACAAAAACTAAACGTATGGGCCGAATGGAATGTAAGCTTGGACATGCAGTACCAAGTTTATGCGGACTAGATTTGTCATTTGGCGTCCGAACCGGATCCGACAAAGATAGGAGGAGGATGAAGCTGGAACTGGAAATTTGCAGATATGCTCCGATTCGAGCTAAACTTGATGGACGGGAAGAGGAGATGTTAAAGATGCGAAGTTTATGGGTCCAAGTCGTATTCGGCCACAGTGGGGGACTTGGGGAGGGAGCCCCGGAAATGTTGTGGCTCGCATAGGGGTTAAACGAGTGGAGTGATTTGAATGAAACTTGGGAAGTAGAGAGATCGTATGCCTTACATGAAATATTTTAGGGTCCGGACCGGATCCGAGCAAGGTGAGGAGGGTTAGCGGAATATCCGGAAAAAACGCTAAAGAGTTTTTTTCTCGTTTCTCACACCACCTATTCGTAACAAGTGCCATATGAGCTCGTAGCTCTTGTTTTAAGAAGATCTAGTGGGAGCACCGGCCAAGAGAGAAGTAATTCGTCCCTCACTGTTTCCGGTACCCTTTCGACAAAGATTGAGATTCACTGGCACTTTTTGGTCCTTCCCCTTGGGATGGTTGTTAAGCCCTTAAATGCGTTTAATTATACGTTTCACCTTACATTTTTCAGTTTCCGTATGACTAGCCCCGGTAAAAACCTTCGCAACAGCTTGTACTGATGGGATTACTTTGCATCTGTTCTTTCTTTAGTGACTTTACCTGCCGCGTCTGATTCTCCCGGCCATTCTGAACTAATTTGATATGCGCAAATGTCGGCTTCCTTTTACTAATCCCCTGTGTTTTCGTCCCTCTGCTTAATTGCTTTCGGTGCCCTAGTCGGCTTTGAACAATAACCCGATATGAATCTTTGGGCGGAGTGACGGATTATGTAGGCGAACTGACGTTTATGCCAACTGACGTTTATGTCAACTGACGTTTATGTCAACTGACGGTAGACGAACTCACGTGTAGGTGAACTGACGTGTAGGTGAACTGACGTGTAGTTGAACTGTCGGATTTTAGGATTAGGTGAACTGACGTATAGGTCTACTGACGTGTAGGTCTACTGACGTGTTGGTCTACTGACTTGTTGGTCAACTGACGTGTTAGTCTACTGACGTGTTGATCAACTGACGTGTTGGTCTACTGACGTGTAGGGGAACTGACGTGTAGCGCAACTGACGTGTGGGCGAACTGTCGGATTTTTGGTTTATGCGAACTGACGTTTATGCGAACTGACGTGTTGCGGTAGTGACAGCGACCCCCTCATAAGTCTATTAGATTATTTGCCACAACATTTTAAGCCACAAAAAAGTTAATATTACAAACGCATATCCCAGTAATACTCTATATGACTAAGTCCAAAACACGCCAGTGATCCTCGGCAAGAACGAGAAAACGTAGCACTAACGACTCAAACTCAATCCTGTGCTAACCAATCCCGGCGACGTTTGGGAGCAGCTGTGATACCGCTTTCGGCTCTTCCGCTGGGTCCAGGGCGATTTTGCATCGGCAAGAAGAGTTAGTCATCAAGAGTATTCCGGGTTCTCCTGTGGCGGATTATTGACGGACGAGATCCTTCTTTGGTGATACTTACTACTTACGTTTATTCATTCAATCAATAGATAAAACAGATCCGCAATCTACGATTCATTGGCAGCGATATTTCGGCCCTTCTTGGCAAGGGTCCTCGCCAGTTCACTGATCAAATGAATATATGTTTCCCAGTACTGCTTATGTTGCGCGATATAAGCAGGTTACCGAAAGATGGCCGTTTCTTTTCTTAGCTAGAAAGTTTGTTGGGAAAGTCGGTGACGATCTGTGTAGCCTACTAAAAATGGCGCCTTGAGTGGCCAGAATCATTTTGCGCATATTTCCTTACGTTTTAATGTCCGAAACCACCTAAAATGGTCTTGGCCAAGTAATAATGAGGTTTTATCAAGAAAGCCCGTGGTTTTTTTGACGTCACTGAATCTACTATTCCCATTTCCGCCGAGGGATCGATCCCGAACAGACCAAAACATTTGCTTAACCACGTACATGGTATAGACAAGACTGACCGCGATTCCGGGTAGAAAATGAATTATCTGAACTAAGTGACCGAAAGTACACAGTGGGAGATGCGAAACTGAATGAATGGACACAGCTACTGGCACGGGTGCTTTAAAATTTTGGCCTAGTTTCTGTTCCAGGCAGCAACTGTTTCTAGCGAATATTAGTAGCGTTTTTGCTGATACCATGGTATCTGTTACCACGGTAACTGGATCTGCAATTAGTCGTTTTTGCAGTTATCGTGGTATCTGATACACGTTGCTCTGCAAAAACGACTATTGCCGAAATTTCACTTTTCGAAGTAATCCCAAAAGAAAAACAGATATCCAGTTACATCACTAAGTGCCAAACTTCTTTCTCACCAATCTGACAAAATTTGATGAAAGTGAGATGACTTTTCAGATACCACGACCAGTTACCACGGTCGGACCGTAGTATCTGAATATCTGATACCATGATAACAGGCCAGATACCACGATAACTGCAAAAACGCCTTTTGACCGTGGTATCAGATACCATGGTATCTGCAAAAACACAACTCTTATATAACCTAATTTTTCCGTTTGGCGAACTTGGACCTAAGACTTTATTTTTGCTCAATAGGACCATCTGCCTTTGTGTATACACGTTCCAGATTGCGTGTAGAACACTGCGGTTCTCTCCACGAACAATGCTGAAAACATCATTTACATCAGTTTTCTCTGCAACTACTGCACTTGTACAGTACTTCTTTGAACACTTTTCTACATTGTCGACAACATTGGTCCTGTTTGTCGCTTTATTTATCGCCAAAACAGTCCGAGGGGAACGATAAATCGATAGTGTAATATCAGCTAAGAGCCAAGTGTTGCAATTTCTTTGGCAGAAATGGAATGAAATCAATATCCTTTGGTACAATTTGTTATTTATTTTGAATATTCTTTTCTGTTTTCGGACTGCTATGAAGGTAATGCAAAATGCCGGACGCCATAACGCGGCGGAGAAACAGCGAAGAATAAACTGAGCAACAAAGAGTAAAAGATTGTTCCTGTTTCCCTTATTTTTCTCTCTTTTTCAAGTTGAAACCATTGGTTATTTTTTTTCGTCTCCTCCCTTTTTCTTTATATAGAGCATTCAGTTAGTTGTTTAATTAATATCGGTTATTTCCCTGCCTTAGCCAAGCACTACTTTTGTGCTTTCCTGGTAGGAATGTTAATTTCGTACTTTTCGTGTCTTTAAATATAGTCCAATGAAACTGAAAAAAAAAACTGAAAGAAATGAAAGCTTGTGGCTTAAAGTTGTTCCTTTTTTTGCACAATTACTATTTGCACTTAATACTGTGCATGAATATTTACTATTTTCTTTATGCTCTCTGGGAGGCCTAAAACTCTGACCACTAAAGGTCCACTGTTTCAATCCTTCACACTAAGCAATCGATGGCAAATCACCACTCTCTTATCACTATTTTGTAGAGGCTTTGTGGCCTTATTGTTTTGCAATATGTTATTATCGTTATTATTGTACACAACGAATGAAAACACCACTAATTTTCATACTTGTTATCGCGTTCTTCCACTTTTTTGAAGGACCCGTCGCAACCTATTTCCGTAATTGCAATTGCAGTTAATTCATACGCCCGGAGACCTGAATTTTATATGTTACATTCTAACCCGCAAAAGACACCTCGTTGAGTTTGACACCCCGTTTTACGCATATCTTGTTCCAGACGAGTGTCCGGGTATCATACGTTTGGCGCGTAAAACCGGTTATCTGAATTTTATCATGTTCTCGCTAGAAGTTAACGGGCCTGGAAAAAGGCTTATAACAGCCAAAGCCGTGTATAATTTGTTAAAATCAGAGCCTAGTTTTACAGTATTTAACTAGTTTGGATATTGGACCAGGGGCGTCGCTAGGGGGGGCGGGGTGGTACCCCCCCCCCTCGAGTTTTGGCTAGCGACGCCCCTGATTGGAACATAGATGGTAAATAGTGCGAGGTGTGTTTCAAGCCTGAGAACTTCATTAGGATAAGCTGGGCCAGTTAAAAACAAATTAAATTTATTTTTAAGGTCACGAAATTGTATAAACGAGCAAAAAATACACAACCGTTATTTTTAAGTCGCTTTATCGCTACTCTGCAATTCTTCTAGCTGTCGCGTAAGATTCTCGTAATCTGTCTGAAGGGACTTCTCTCTCTCTTTCTGTACCTCAACTTCTTTTGACAGGGTCTAAAAGAAAACAAGGTTAGCCTAACTCACCGATGTTGAGATGCATATTTGCGAGGTACTGAAGGTAAGTAACTGCACTGTTAGATGCTCGGTAAAATTTAACACAGGGTTATATTGTTATATTATATTGTTGTTATTTATCAGTTCTGACGTAACCAAGTTTATGTTTGTTTTATTAATAGTGATTTCAGCGTGTTGTTTCTAAACGTAGTCATAAGTATTTGACTCGACGATCGAATATTATTGTAACACAAACAAAGTGTATATAATATTAGCAATACTTAGATCAAAGGTTTCGATGGGATCCCAAACGGGAATATTTATAGGACTTCTTCATATGTACTTATCGGGTCATAATGTCAGATCCATCAGTTAATTCCTTTGTGTCTTTTGTTTTCCGAATTCCCGATTTTCAGCGGATTTGGTCGGTAGGATCAACCGCGTAGGAAAACATCGCAGACAGACTGATTCATCACGTCAGCATCGACACTCTGGACCACTTTCCCAAACAATTACAAGTAGCCTGAGGGTTTTGCCGGACTCCATGTCAAATATCGGTTTAGCAGGAAAAAAGTTAAATATCCCGATCCAGCGTGTTTTTTTTTGTCTAAATTTCGACACTTCTACGGATTTCAGACAAACTATTGTTGGAAAACAAAAATCCGGTTTTCGCCGGATTCTGGACGGACTACAGGTCCGGCACGAAAAAAGCTTCAGATATTGAATCAGCATGTAGTTTCACCCCTACGCTGACTCTCAAATCGACTTCAGAGAAAGTTTTACTTCTGTAAAATCTCCGGTTTAGGCCGGATTCCGTGAGAACTCCATTTCTGGCAAGACAACCAAATTTAAAAGCGGCTTCAGCCTGCCTTATCCCTGCACTGAACCTCTGATCGATTTCATAAAAACTTTTGTCAATTTGTCCAGTTTTAGCCGGATTCCGGGCGATACTTGTCCAGCAAGAAAATAAGTTTCAGAAATGGATTCAGCATGTCTCCTTACCCCTAAATCAACTACAGCTACAAATTTTAAAAATCCTTTTATCGACCCTTCATTTTAAACCTCCCACATCTCTACAAGGTACATCAATGAACCTGACAATTTAATCGCGATTGATTTTAAAAAAGGTTTTGACCTTATAAACCATAATATTCTAATTGAAAAACTTTTGAATGAATTTAATGTTAACCCCAACATTGTAAAAATTATTGTAGGATTTTTGAGTGATAGGTCCCAAATTCTAAAATATAATAATAATCTGTCGGACCCGCAGGCAATTTTCCGCGGTGTGCCACAGGGACAATTTTAGGTCTGCTACTTTTTCTTGTAATGATTAACAATACAGCTTCTGACAGACCAGAAAGATGGAAATACGTTGACGATCTTTCTCTTATTGAAATATGTGAAAAGGACAAAGTAGTGAAGCGGCCGATATAATTTCGCAGATACAGGCCGAAGCTTTAAATTCAGAAATGGCTGTGAATGAAAAGAAGTCTGCAATTCTTACAATTTCTTTCCCGAAAGAAGGACCAATTTCTGAACCTCCTATTCCAGATACTTTGCGTGTAAACAAGATAAAACTCCTCGGTCTAATTATATCAAACGATTTAAAATGGGAACTCCAAACGAAGGAAATGGTAAAGCGTGGACACACCGGCCTTCATATGCTGAAATTACTTGCTAAAAATAGGTTCCCTGAACAAGATTTGCTCCGTTCTTATGTTTCTTTTATACGTTCGGGGCTACAATACCTGGTGGAAGCTTGGCTACTGCCTTACTGAAGACCAGGCTTATCGGATCGAAAAAATACAGAAACGTGCCCCACTATATGTCACGATCCCCCAAAATTCCTTACAATGAGCTCCTTCAGAAATTTAAACTTGAGCCCCGTAGGTTGAAACTGTGCGTGGCTTCCGGCAAGAAAATGCTTGAGCACCCTATCCATAAGTATATACTTCCGCCACCATTCAATACTGCTCGCGAACGACCTGCAAGAGCGGCCTCAGTGGTAATTCCAAAACTTTGTACCTTTTTTCGTTAATTTTTTTTTTATCTTATTTAGTGTTTACTTTTATATATGACGATGAAATATTTATATATGAGTGTCTGCATGTATATATGACGATTTCGACAAATTTGGATTTCACCACGATAGTTTGAAAAGAATAAAAGCGATGTCTATCTATCTATCTATCTATAAATCCCAAAGGATCGTCATACCAAGTTTGAACAAAACCCCTTCGAGAGCTATAGAAAGACAGACAGTCGGAGTCGGACAAGCTTGACAAAGTCATAGGTATCCCGTCATTAACGTTTACGGAACTAAAAAACCAAGCCTTACCTCTAGTCTCCTTGGAACGGCTTCTACCTCGTTGGTCCTCAGCTTGGAGAACGCATCCTGTTCTAAGGTAGAGGAGTCAATCTGCTGGACAAGTTCTTCAAACTGTTTAGATAGCGCCGCCACTCTAGCCTGAAAATATTGCCAAGTCATAGAACCGATGGGTGTGTTCCAGCCAATAGTGATTCCGGTACTTATCCATGGTCGACCGCGATAACTGGACTAGTTTGAGGCAGCTAGTATAGTCCTCAGAAATATGATTAGGATGCTGAAACTGCAATTTTATGCATATTACTTCTTCTTATTTTGCGGACAAGGCAGACTCTGAGTCTGAAGCAGAACACCACAACTAGAACAAAGTTCCCACAAAAAGCTTTTGTCAGGAGTTTGACCTTTGTACAAAAACGTGCCGATCAGAAATGTTGGTTATACACTCTAGCCAGAAAAATACCGCCAAGTCGTAGTACCGTTTGGTGTGTTCCAGCCTTTAACCAATACTAACCACGGTGCTTATCGATGGTTTACCACAATAAGTGGACTAATCTGAGGGCAGCTCTTTTAATTCTACCCAAGCGCTCTTTTCTGTGCTTTTGAGTCTGGTCCTAGTAGTTTTAGTTTATATAGTTGTTGTTTTTGTTTAAACACATACAACACCCTTTCTGATCCTTCTTATGAGGATAGTCTGGCCAAGCTTCAGTTGTCAACCCTTGCGAATAAGAGACATCAAGTGACGACGAACTTCGGACATACATGTCTAACCTCTGACCCCAGCACTTTCAGACTCCAGACCTCCAGACTTAATTGATTCATTTTTGTTTGTGCTCGGAGGAAGATCAGACCCATGTCGCAAACCTTTTTTATTTTTCATTTTTTCTTTTAGTCATTTGTCTTTTGCGTAAATTCTCGTGTTGTCCTTAAATTTTAGTGTTGATGTGTGATAGTTGTTCGTTTGTTTTTTCTTTACAATGCTTTGGCTAGAATTGTAGTAATCATTTTTACAAACCGATCAGAATTAGTGAAGCGTCGTTTTTTATGCCACTGGCATGTCTGATGCTTTTGAGAAACACCAGGTTTATTTATATTTGCCATTAAAATTGTACCTTACCTTACCTTAGACCAGATCAAACAGAAGGACAAGAGTGGCTACCTTGACAAGCAACGACTTATTCAACCCCCCATGAACTCAGCCGAAAGGTATTACCTTATTCGTAATTTTAATAGTATGTAAATATCAACCAGCCGTATTTGTAATTTGTTACGGTGATGATGCTCAGCTAGTAGTTGTAGATACTATACTGTAAAAAAAAAGATTGCAGTATTTGCTACTAGGATTAATCTTTTTTCTAAAAAGATAGTCTTATCTCTAATTCGGATAAATCTGATCTCAGTACAGATAAGATTAATCCGAGTAGCAAATACTGCAGTTAATGTTCAATCCTTACTCGAAGAAACTTTTTACAGTGTGCTAAAGAAATATATGAGTTATTCATCTAAACTAAATGAAACTGAAAATAAAGACAACATCTAAAACTTCTGACAGTCCATTGCCTTCTGAGGCCATCCCGCTATTCCTGAAGGGAAGGCTTTTCAGGAAATCTGATTTGAGGCCCCTTCCTTCAAATACACCAACCATTTCAGTGCCTCAATGCCGGTTGTTTTCACAAACCCGTCTCTCTCTCACAAAAGAAATAGAAAACCGTGATCTTTGGGGTGTTTTTTTGATCAGCTACTTCTCCCTCTAAGATGATGTGCGAGGGATGAATATAGTTTCGGATATTTCGGTTGCACTTCCGGCAAACCGTCCTCAGCGAAAAAACAAAACCAAATCATAAGATCCAACACAATACCAACAGAAGTTGTGTTGGATCTTGATTTCGTTTTTTCATTTTCGCTGAGGACGGTTTGCCGGAAGTGCAACCGAAATATCCGAAACTATATTCATCCCTCGCACATCATCTTAGAGGGATAAGTAGCTGATCAAGAAAACACCCCAAAGATCACGGTTTTCTATTTCTTTTGTAATGAATAGCCAGCTTGGCTTCAAACCTTATACTCTCTCTCACACCAATCACTCTTACCTGATATCCTGCTGTGAGCACTCGTAGCTTCTTTTCCTGCTTCCCAGCGCGCTTGGCTTCCTTTGCCATGTGATTCCGATTATTTTCTAGTCGTTTCTCCAAGGCATCGACTCGATCTTTTCGACCCACAAGAGATGCTCTTGTATATCTACTTTGACTAGGAAGATAGAGCACCTGCCCAAGGCATTCGTCCCATACTTGGTCGTATGCGTCTTGGGGAAGGTCACCGTGGTTCATTCCCGCTTTGACTACTTCCATTTCGGCCGCTAGGATGTCCCGTGCCTATACACAGATGGGGTTATTCTTTTTCCATTTCATATGCAAATGTGTAGAAACGAATGATCTGAGTTGAAATATTTCAGGAGCAAAGTACTGGGGGAGGGGGGGGGGGGGTATTCAAATAATGTATACAACGGATACGTCAGCTACAATGCTTCATCAGCGATATTTCGGCCCTTCTTGACAAGGGTCCTCGTCAGGCTCTCAATGTTCAAGTCCAACGTCGGGAAGCGGAAACAAACCTGTAATTACAGGTTTGTTTCCAAAGGGCCAAAATATCGCTGGTAAAGCATCGCAGCTGACGTATCCGTTGTATACATTATTTGAATAAATGTTTCAAAGTCAGCTTGGGCTCAAGGAATATTTATCTACTGGGGGAGGGGTCATTCCCGCAGCGCAGGGACGGGTTTTTGTAGCTACGGCAAACCGCCGCGAAAAAGAAGGAAAGACAGGATCCGTGTGATTGAAAATTTTTATTTCTCAAAAGTAGCTATCACAGCGTTACTGCCCAATTCGGCCATTTTGTCATAAAATATACGAAAAAGTGATTGAATGAAAGGCAGGATACCTGTTTTAGTTGACAAAATAGCCACAACAAGCCAAACGTTTTCCTTTCAAGAGCTGTTTTTCTTTCCTTTTGCATTTGTTTGTATGTCCCTCAGGCTTTAAGAAATATAATATATTAATTTTATCATCTGATCACGCAGTTTTAGCGAAAGTTTCCGTAGTTTATTCGCTGTTAGCTGATAACATTTCGACTAAGTCCTCTGGCTAAGAACCTGGAGGTCAACTGTTCATGTTACCGTCTGAGCGCTTAGTTTTTCACGTGATCAATGTGGTGCCTATATAGCGGAATGAATATGAATACGATGTGGAATACTCCGCCACATTACTCGTATTCCGTGATTGTGAGGGAAGAGACGAAACGCGGACCTGGCAGAGGTCTACTGAAACAGTACCGTGGGCTATAGCTGTGTGTGTGAATTCTACCCTTAAAGCACAACTCTTACTAGAAATGATCTATTCACCATAAAATGGCTAAGAAATTTCGTTTTTAAAAATATTTTCTTGTTAGCGCTTATCCACTCTATAAAGAAGTCAAGAGCAGAAGGTGTAACTAATGATCTACCATGTCTTCCGAAATGAAAAATTATACTTTAAAGTGTCGCATGTCCTTATTTTGAACGAGTCGTCGAAGGACCTAGAAGCTTTCAGAGAAGTTTGCGCTGCGTGACTCTCAAAACTTGGCTCGGCCGAAAAAGTGCTAATTAGTCGTAGGTACAAAACGAAACAAAGTCGGAAGGCGGAATCTTTAAATCTTATAACCCCATATGGGAGCTAGGGCTGTAAGCAAGGCAGAATAAGCAAGACGGTTCCTTTAAACATCAGTCTCTCCCACTTATCTCTGACCAGTCATACACAAATCCTCAATTTTTGGGGAACAGTGATCTAACGTTCGGGCATGCCCCAACATAGTAGCCCCCAGAGTATAGGCGAATCCGAATCCAGGATTCGTCCTTTAGACCGGATTTGAATCTTCTGCTTGTCAGGCTAGATTCGGATTCGGATTCCCAACCGTCAATCTTACGAATCCAACCCAATTTATAGTCTTCATCCTTCCAGTTTCCGTTTTATCCAATTTTACACAATGTGCTTTTTCCAGCTTTTTGGTCTTCACCACCAACTCATCCTCAGTAATCTCTCACGCTATCTGATTACCTTAGATATCAGTCTTTTTGTCACCTCTCATTTTTCAACTATGTACATGATTTGATTTTTTGGGTCGGATTCGAATCCTCAGCACGAAATGGTGGATTTGAATTCGTACTTAGCCCCGGATTCGGGTTCGGATAGTTTCATGATCGGATTCACCCATCTCTGGTTACCCCATAAAAATTTGTAGAACTGAAAAACTGAATGATTCATTTGTTCAAACACTTTTCTGGGGGTACTGTGTCCTTGCTCCGGGCTATGGTGCCCCAATGGGCCCAATATATGTGCACCGGTGCTACGGTCATACATTGGGGCAGGCCCTCCCGATGAAAAATTTATCTCAAAATAGTACTATGAAGTAGTACGAAAAAGTTGCATGCAGTACTAACGATGCTACTACATGCTTCTACTTCAAGGCTACCGTTTTCCTGCATACTTCTATTAGCAAGACTGGATTTTTCTATGGCAAGACAGGATGCTACTGGATACTACATAAGATTGGACCAGTCTGCGGCACATTAAGTGATAGTATTCTTTGCTATTACATAGTATTACATGCAACGTTTTCGTACTACTACCATACTACTACGCAGGGTACAATTTTTTCTTCGGGCTGTCCTTGTAGCACTGTGCCCCAGAACTGAGAATTTGTGTATGGCTATTTCTGACTACTGATACATGTATATCGCTGAACGCTAGCCAAGTACGAAAATTGTCTTACCATCTTTAAATCATCATCAGCCACATCCTCATACGGATGCTTCTCCAAATACTGTACAGCGGAGGCCTGTGAGATATTCTGAGCTTCCGTCGGATTCCGAATAGCATCGTAGAACAGCATGGAAAGCATTTCCCTCTTTATGAGTTCCTCAGCGCGCTGCAAGGGGTTAGAAGGCTCTTGTCCTGGTGGACACAAAATGTTCGTATTGACCTCACTGGGCCGCGGAAGGTCACGCTGAATGACCTGGAATGAACAAAAAGGCGGTCAGCGGCCACTACAGCATCAACCGCGATCGACCCGACGGCGATGTGAATGGTCGCTGCAGTTTCGACAATTTTAGACCTGGAGTCAAGCAGATGTCGGGACCATTCAGAGCGACGTTATAACTTCGCTCGAAAACATGATAATAGTTTGACCTGTTGCTAGGGTTTGCGTTCGCCCGGGCGAATTCCACGTCGTCTTTCGGAAATGATTTTCTTCAGTTTCAATGGACTATATTTAAAGCGGGCCACAAAAAATGGTCTTTCTACCACACACACAATGCTAACCATCCCTACTGTCACGATGAATGTCCCAAACCACTAAAACACCGTAAAACAATGAGCAAATTAAAAAAAATTAAAAAATTAAAAATTAGGAAACCCTGGTGGGGCACGTGCTGATATTGACTTCAAAAAGCTCTGAGATTTTCTGTGGATTTCCCAGATAGAACAGGCTTGAGAAGTGTTTAGTGTGTCTCCAGTGATAGCAGGCATACAAGTGTTCAGTTGGAAGTCTGTCTTTTCGTGAAAGTTTGTGCGAAAAAGCAGTTTTCATTCCTGCGCTGTGTGACGTCAGTCACATGACGCGGGTTTTGTTATTGTTCAGTGTTGCCGGCTGTACAAAAATCGGTCGTGTGAGTGAAAGGCCAAAAGTGAGTGGGTCGTTTTTGGACTTTTTCTGGTGATCGGTAAAAAAAAAAAAAAAAAAATAAAAAAAAAAAAAAAAAAAAGTTCAGTGTTTTGTATATCTTGTGATTGTAAAATGGCGAGAAGTACAGTGCGTTTTGACTTTAGTGCTATGCCTGAAGGAGTTCTGAAAAACCTAGAAAGTGTGGTAGTTCACCGTTTTCTGAAGTCTCTCGGTTTATCTGTGGCAAACGTCCGCGCAATTGACGCCGATGATCTCAGGAGATATGGAACGGTACAGGTAACGATGATGAGCGCAATCCTTGCGGAGGATTTGGTAAACCGTTTGAAACAAACGAATCTAGAGCTCCGACATGAAAGTGTGATCTACCCTGTGTTTGTAGAGAAAAGTGGAAAGCGACCGACCGTGGTCATGCTCCGTAAGATTCCGGGGGAGTCAACGGATGATGACCTGAGAGCGGCTCTGAGACAGTATGGCCAGGTGTTAAACATTCGGAGAAAAGTTTTCGAAGGAGACGATTACATACCTGTGTATACGGGACGCGGTACTGCGCTAATGTACATTGAGAATCCTATCCCTCCCGCTATCCAGATAGACGATGAAAAAATGTTTGCCTACTACGATGGGCAGCCCAAACTCTGTTACGTGTGTCACAACCCGGGTCATGATTCAATTAATTGCCCTAACAAGAGACCCAGAAAAAGTTCTTTTCGCGACCCCAATAATCCATGGGGACAGCGAACTGAAGTTAGAGCCGCATTAATGCCCACCGGAGTTCTCGGCTCCCCGATCGTGCCAGGAATCACCGGAATCTGCCAGCTCACACCGAATGAGGCTGTGAACTTAGTAGTGTCGAGTTTAGTTATCGCAAGCCCTCCCTCAAGAAAAAATTCCACCCCGAACAGAAATTCTTCTGGGAATGAATTAGAGAAAAAGAATAGTGGGGCATTGCAACCTGTTGCTACGGATACACCGGAGCACAGGCAATGCACAACTCCCGGAATAAACAAACAAGTCCAGCGATCTCAGTCAGTTCTGACAAATGAGCCCAGATCTGCACCAAAGCGCAACCTAGGCGATACCTCAATAGACTCGGCGGAGTCATCCAAAGGATCCAAGGGAAAAAACACGAAAAGTACTAAGCCATCAGACAAGAAATCCAAAAACTAAACGACTCCAATGGAGACCTCACTACGTATTGGTACTTTAAACGTTAACGGAATGAAGCAGAGAAAACGGCAAGACTTCCTTGCTAATTTCTTAGTAGTGAATAATTTGGATGTTTTGTGTGTCCAAGAGATCGATACTGCTCATTTGAGTGTATTAAAAAATATGAAGTATACTTTTCTGTCAGCGGGAATGACTCCAGACTGTGGATTCATATTAAGAGATAGTGTGTCTTTCGACCCAGGTAACCTTAGATTTGAATGTAATGGTAATGTGGGGAGCTTGCTAGTGAATGGAGTCCTAGTGGTGAACGTGCACTTACCTTCGGGGACAAATAACTTCCGTGAGCGTGAAGAGTTGATTAGAAAGAAACTACCGAAATACTTGAGGCACTCTGGGGTGATCCTACTGGGTGATTTCAACTGTGTAGTGCAAGAAAGGGATCTGCAAACTGTGAACAAAAAGACAAACAAAAGCCGAATGAGTGACGAGCTTTCGGATCTGATGAAAGTTTTCAAGTTGAAGGATGTGTGGAACGAAAAGCAAGCTAAAATTGCTTTTACAAGGATCGACCGAAGAGGGGCAAGTCGTATCGACCGAGTATACTGCACTGAAGACCTACTCGGAGGTATCTCGGGAATATCGAATGTGGTATGTACCTTTTCCGACCACACGGCTCTAATCGCAGACTTTAAAAAGGTAGAAAAAGAGCCACGGCGTACAGGGAAAAAGTGTTGGAAAATGGACCCAAATATGTTAAAGAATAAGGAAAATTGTGAAAAGATCAGGGGAAAAGTAGAACAGTTCCTAAGTGAATATATTGAAAATAGTGACAAGATGACCTTCTGGTTAGAATTTAAGAAGAAGATAGGGGCTTTTATTAAACACCTGGAGCTAGAGTCAAAGCGGCAAGATGCCAGCTATAAACGTTACCTGTACCATGTACTCTACGACCTGAAAGCTGAAGCTGATACTGGAAAAGACGTCTGGTTCGAATTTAATGAAGTAAAACAACAAATTAAAAAAGTTGAAGAAAGTGATTTTGATCGTTTTAAAATCCTAAACCGTCTAAGTGAAGTTGATGAAGTGAGACAGTTAACATTAGCAGCTAAAATTAGAGCAAAGAAGAACAGGGATGAAAATTTTATTCAGCAAGTAAGAAAAATGAACGGACAACTGACATCTGATGCCCGTGAAATTAGAGAAGAGGTTCTAATTACGTATGAGAATCAATATAAGAGGCCAGAATTAAGTGAAACATCCGCCATGTTTAGTGATTTCCAGTGTAGAAAGACAGTTCCAGAAGCTGAGAATGAGAAGCTAGAGAACAAGTTTACTAGATCCGAGGTTGAGAAGGTGGTGCAAAATCTGAAAGTGGGTAAATCCCCAGGAGCTGATGGGTTGGGGTATGATTTCTATAAGAAGTTCTGGGGAGTACTAGGTGATTTTCTTGTTGAAGTTGTGAATGATTTTGTAGAAAAGGGCTACCCTGAAGAGGATGTGGGGGTTATATCGTTGATACATAAGAAGGGTGAGAAGAGTGATTTAAGAAACTGGAGACCTATCACGTTGCTAAATTGCGATTACAGAATATGCAGCAAAGTGCTGACAAAAAGACTGGAAGAAGTGCTTATCTTGTTGGTAGGCGATTATCAATATGGTGCTTTGAAAGGAAGGAGAGCCCAACATATTTTAAGCGTTATCAGAGACCTTATCATGAGAAGGGACGAAATGATACAAAAAAAGATTACAGAGTGGGACCTCCTAGCCCTTATTGATGCTGACATCGTTAAAGCATATGACTCGGTGATACGTCAAATATTGTGGGTTCTGATGAAAAGAAAGATGCTTTTTTCGAGTAAGGCTATAAGAAAGTTTGAAATGCTGTATAAACGCCCACAGCTAGTAATTAAAGTTAATGGTGGGCTAACCAGAAGATTTAATATGGAAAAAGGCCTCAGACAAGGAGACCCTTGTTCAGGAGCACTATTTGAACTCTACATCGACCCCCTTTTCCGATATGTTGAGGAGAGAATTGTTGGCTTAGAACTAGGTTCTCATAGACACCTAAAATGCGCTGCGTTCCTCGATGATGGTAACTTTGTGACAACATCCGTTGAAGACGTGAAAAAGGTCTGTGAAGGTCTTCTGTGGTTTGAGAAACATTTCCATGTGCAGGTTCATAAACAGAAAACCAACATCCTACCGCTTAACACCAACAGTGATTATTCAGACGTGCTAGCAAATTGCTGGCTACCAGAAGTTGCCCGGACGAAAATTCTGGGTATTACTTTTGAGCCACTGATGTCAGTAGAAAAACTATGGAACGAGAAAGTTGCTAGGATAACTGGGAGCATCAACGGAGCAAGGAATGGACTCCTCGAAACAGCATTTGACAGAGCTTTGTTTATAAACACGTATTGCCTACCTCACCTATTTTACTTAGCCGCGGTGTACCCTCTCCCCGAAGAACAAGCAAAGAAAATCGAGAGAACGATCTGGAGATTTGTGTGGATGGGAAAACTAGAGAAACTAAGCATGAAAATGCTATATGTTCCGTTAAAATTTGGTGGGCTTGGCGTTTTGGATTTCAGAGTCACGTGTAAATCTCTTTTCTTGAGGAATATTTGTGAGTTGATAGTAAAAGATGAAGTCCCGTCTACGCTAGTGCGACAGTGGTTGCTCCCGGTTATTAACCAAATAGAAGATGAAACCGCTGATGAAATGTCAACAAAATTACCAGTCCCCCTACAGTGTTCCGTGAGTGACCTTAGGAAACTAAAGCAAGCCGGCGCATTTTCAGCTAGTGGCAAAGATGATTTGAAACAAATTGTAGCTTCAACACTGACAAATACTGACCCCGTCAGCTTTAACGCTAAATTGAAAGATCCTTCATTCGATTTCGAGCTTTCGTTTTCGAACCTGCACGATCTACCATGTGAACAACTACATAAAGAATTGGCCTTTAGCATAATACACGGGATTTTGCCCTACAGAAACAGACTTAGCCGGATGCTACGCTCCGAACCACCGGAGTGCACGTTCTGCCATGAAGTAGTAACCGACGGTTTATTACACGAGTTCGTTGAATGCCCGGCAAGTGGAAACGTGTGCTCAGACCTCTTTGCAGTTTTCCGGCAAGAAGGTGTAAATGCTGAAACGACAGAACAAAGGAAAAGGGTGCTGAAACTCTCTTTTTCGCACAAAGATGAGAAAAGAAAAAAGGCACTATGTGTCCTTGCCGTATGTGTGTGCGTGATCATATGGAAAACAAGGAAACGGAAAAAGTGGGTCGACAAAATAAAGCTAAATTACTGGCTCGTGAATTACTTAAAGGTGATGTGTGAAGGTCTAAAATGGAAATCCCATTTAGATGTTGACTGGCTGTGTAAAATAAGTTTGTGAAAAAAAAATTGTAAATAAATAATTATTAAAGATTTTAAAATTTGTAAATATAATTTTGATACTTTTTATGTTTGATAATATTTGAGCAGTTAAAAGGGATTATGGTTAAATAAATGTGAAAATGTGGGGAATAAAATCCTCTATCTACGTATGATTTATGGTGTTTTGGTATATCGTTGTGTTGATTTTTTTTTTTAGATAGAGTATTTTATTTTTAGGTCTTTTATTGGGGGGTTGGGAGGTTGGAATGAGGGTTTAGTAAAGTGGTTAAGAGCCGTAAGAGGATTTTTATTTTATTTTATTTTTGGTAATTTTGGTCACGGTGGAAGGGGTTCCCTATGCTGGAAGGGCACCCTGTGATACCGGCTGAGCCATTATTTTAATGTGAATGTTATAGATTGATTGTAGGATACGGCTCTTTTTGTGTTTTTTTTGGTTTAACTGCTCAAATAAAATTAAAAGATTGATAATTAATTAAAGTAAGAAATAAGAAATAATTTGAATTTAGTGTATGAGTAAAGTGTAGGTGACGTATAAAGATAAGATATTTGATTTTGTAATAATAAAGAAAGTTGCGTCACTGAGAGGAGTGGAGGTGGGATTAAATTAAATTAAATACATCTATATTGGTTCTACATTCCTTTTTTATTTTTAAAAATAAAAAAAAAAAAAAAAAAAAAAAAAAAAAAAAAAAAAAAAAAAAAAAAAAAAAGCCCCCACCAAATTTCCTAGGTTTGATATAACTCTTTCTGGACTAAATCTCAGCCGATTATCCCGGACAGCTGTTATGGCACGTAGGGAGCCAAGGGTCAAAATAATAATTTCAATCTAATGCTCCAACTGTTATTACAAATACAAATAAATTATAAAACCAAGACCAGTGTGTTACCTCTGGAGACATACAAAAATTATCAGTTAGGTCTTATAATTCTTTGCTAATCAATCCTGGAAAATTCCGCCATCTCGAAAAGAAGACGTTGTGCGTGGGTTTTTTCTCGAGCCAAAACAGCAACTCGGCAATCGAGTTCAAATCTAAATAAACCCGTGGCATGCGATCCCTAAGAGAAGGTAAACTGAATGTTTGGGTTAGGTCTTTAAACACAACAAAATACAGAATATTCGTGCCAGGAAAGCACAAATGGATTGCTTGGCTAGGGCAGGGAAATAACCTATATTAATAAAAAAAAAAAAACAGAATCAACTAGCTGAATACCCAACGTAAAGAAAAAAGAGAAGAGGAAAAAAAACCTATGGTTTCACCTTTAAATGAAACAAAGAGAGAAAAACAAGGGAAACAAAGAATGAGAGAAAAAAAAAAAAAACGGGTTGAGGGAGGCTCAACAATTTTTCTATGATGACCTTTCGCTGCTCGCTTAAGGACGTATAAGATTGGTCCACAGAACGAGAAATTTTTCCGCTTACGAAGTAGGAGGCGACGCGAGTTAAAATCTGACTTGGAGCTGAAACGGTGCAGTCTGAATTTTTTGTGATAGGGCGAGGCGGTTTTTTTCCGCTTGCGGTGGTATACTTCGCCTAGTGAACGCGAATTAAGGCACATAGCTTAACTCAAGGTAGTTTTTTTTGCACCGCTAAGCGAAAATTCTCCGCGTTTTGAGGGAGCTCATCTTTGAATAACACTGGAACTAGAACTTGCAATCGCTAATATTTTAACGTCTCCTTTAACCTTTATCTCTGTTCTGCTCGAGACTGGCTTGCACGACCAAAATGCTTTAGGCCCGAAATCTTGACCGGTACAGATGATTGGTGCTAATATCTTCTTACCCAGCGACTACTACGCAACGTTACTTCAAGTCATTCGTCCCGCATTTTACTGATTATTTAACAGAGCAACGCCAAATGAAGAATTTTGATGCGTCTTACTTACTATCTTAGTTACGCAAATTTGCGTTGAAATATTTAGTGTGGTTCTATTTATGTATTGACTCGGGTCCAAACTATATATAATATTGACATGCCTGCGCTAGCTAGCGTGATTTTGGTCAACAAAAACCTGTACCCATTTTTTAACAAGTGTATAATATAGTGCGTAAATAAATGTAATTTAGTTATCGAAATCGTGTGTATTTTTTATAGTATTTATGTGTCACTGAATGGACCAGTGTTGTAGCAAGTACTTCAGATTTGTACTTAAGTATTAAGTACTTCCAAATTTTGTACTTAAGTATCAAGTATTAAGTACCGGACCACAATTGTACTTAAGTAGTACTTGAGTTTTAAGTACAGAACTTGTACTTAAAGCACAACTCTTACTAGAAATGATCTTTTTCCTATAAAGTGGACCAGAAAAAACGTTTTCGAAAATACCATTACTTTCCACCTGAAACTAGCGATTCTCTTGTTAGCGCTTGTCGAATATATACAGCCTTCCTGCTCTCCGACGCGGCGGCTGGGCGCAAAAGATTTGAAAACTGAACGTGCCTTGGTTAAAAAGTGGGAAAACTAAGCAACTAAAAGAAGTAATAAACAGATCATTGTGTGAAGTAGTTGTCAGGGACAATGAAGATTCCTGCAAACTGTTCGTTGGGTGGCGGGAAAACTAGGCAAGGCGGAAAAAGCGCTAAAAATTCGTAGTTACGAAACGAAACAATGGAGAAAGGTCGGGATTTTAGAAGCTTATAATTCCATATGGGAGCCAAGTATATTATAAAAGGCAGAATAAGCAAGAGGGGTCCTTTAAGCAGTACTTCAAGTACTACTTCAGTACAACTCTACTAGCCCTATTACTAGCTCAGTCATATTCAGTCGTGCAATGGAAATAAAAGAAAGTCATCTAAATAAAGGCGTTTGACAGTTTAAACAAATAATTAAACACGCTTCTTTGAGTTAGTCAGTTTTGAACAGTGCCACTTGTATGCACTTGACGAAAGTCATCTACCAGTCTATCAAAGTAACTAATTACGGGCTTCTAGGAATTCCTCAACGGGTGTTTTCTTCTTTTTCCAGTTAGTCTGACTGCATTGTTCTAGGTCAGGAAACATTCAAAGAAGTTTGCCTTGCTTAAGACTAATGATTTGTCTTCTGGTGTAGATGCTGGTACTGAGAATCTGCTTTTAGCATTTTTTGCCAATCCTGAAATCGAACTACTTATGAGTCTTGAAATTCCCATTTCTGAAAAATCCTTTTCTGTTAAAAAAAAATCATTCGATCGAGCGGAATGTACTTGGGAGAGTACTTGAAAGTACTTAAGAATGTATCGGTACTTGAGAGCTTTTAGTACCTATCTATTTTACTTAAGTATTTAGTATTAAGTACTCCAGGAAAAATGTACTTAAGTAAAATTAAAGTACCTTGATTTTGTACTTAAGTAGTACTTGAAGTCTGCTTGAAGTACAAGTATTTGAAGTACTTCCCAACACTGGAATGGACATGATGGTTTAGGCATAGTTCTGTTTTATACATTATTTTGTACTCCTCAGTTCGGAGGGAAACCAATGAATAAATAAATAAATAAACAAAGCATTCATTCATGATGAAACACCAGAGAGGAAAGTTTTGTGTCAAGCAGAAGCTGAAGATTTGATACGGATACGGGTATGTCCCTGCTCTGAAACTCAAGAGAAGCGAAACTCATTCTTGAACGATATTTCGCACAATTAGGCTCCCAACACTATGGGCCCTTGCAATTAGTAGCCTAACAGTCAGAACTATGCTTGCCTATGAGAACTATGAATGTCTATAAATATTCTTTGAGCCCCAGCTGACTTTGAAACATTTATTCAAACAATGTTTACAACGGATACGTCAGCTACGATTCTTCATCAGCGATATTTCGGCCCTTTTTGCGCGGGTGAAAAAGGAAACAAACCTGTAATCATGTAAACCTGTAATCAATGATTACAGGTTTGTTTCCTTCCCCGAAGTTGAATCAGAGGATTGACAGCCTGACGAGGACCCTTGCCAAAAAGGGCCGAAATATCGCTGATGAAGAATCGTAGCTGACGTATCCGTTGTAAACATTGTTTGAATAAATATGAATGTCTATCAACTACTGACTAAACCAATCAGAGAAGCGTGCGGAGGATCCACTAAAAGATTTTCCATGCGACGACCGAATGGAACTAAATAACAAAAGCCCTATTTACTCAGAAAACACTCGGAAGTAAAACATTGGAGGGTCACAGCCCTTCAGTTCTGCTTTAAATTTATCTGAACTACATAACGGAACAACCAATCACCTGTGATGAATGAATGAATGAATTTATTACATGCAGCCTAGTAATAAGGCATTTGCACAGTACATACAGAAAAAAAGGTAAATGAACGCTTAAAGGACACCTGAACAATGAAACCATACCTAAACACACCATGGAGAATGCGTTTACTGACATGGCCACGGAGAGCATTCTTCTCCTGAGCGTGACGTTTTCAAAATAGGGATATTCGTTTCTGGAGGTTTGCACATGCAGACTCCAAGACAAAAAGCGCAATTCATTCAAATCTTGTACAGCGCTGGCCGGATCGTATATGAATTTCTTCTAGATGTACGTTTGGGCTTAACTGGTTAAAAAATATTCCAGAAGAAGGGTTGATTGGAGACATTAGTTCATTTCTAAAATTGTTCGGTACTGAAATAGGGACAGATGCAAAATGGAGCAAAAATCATAGCTTGGAAACACTATTTCGTATTTGGACTGGGTTTTCTGCAGGCAATGTTAACGTAAGTCATACAGATAGGGATGATACTTGGTACTCTTCATTCAGGTGTCCTTTAACAAGAACAAGAGCTGTAAGCTCATATGGCACTTGCATGGGTTAAGATGATTTGATTGATCAAAAGTAAGTTTCGACTTTGCGGTTGAGATGCGCGCTCTAAGGGAGCTGGAACTTCATTTGTAAGCAAAACCCTTGAGGCAAAACTGCTAATGGGCTGATGGGCATCACGAAAATGCATATATTGCTTAAAAGTATTTTTTTTACTTTGCGGTCAAGATTGGTACTTTAAGGAATAATCGGATTTGGGAAGTAGCAATTGTTGTTGAGTCTCCAATATTCCAGCAAAGTTTCATGGTCCTAGCACATCTGGAAGTACCTTAACGCACGATCACCGGAATCCCAGACCCCCCCCCCCTCCTCCAACTCCACCCACAATAACCGGAGCCAATCCGGTTCTGTAAATGATTAATCCAGAGCATCTGTTTGTCATTCCCACGAAGTTCGATCCAGATCACACCAGTCTAAGCGGGTCAAGTATTTTCCGCCCTCCCCCCAATAATTGCCGGAAGCGGTCCGGAAATGAAAAAGGTCACCAGAGAAAAATGTCCTCTGTTTAATTATTAAATTTCACTCGAATCCGATCACCCGTTCCAAAGTTACGCGTGACTCAATATTCTGGATTCCCCTCCCTCAACTCTCCCCCCAAGATTATCATATCGAGGATTTTTTTTTTATTCCAAGTCAGTTTGACCGGGTCCCTGATATACCTTCCAAGTTTCGTCGTGAAAATCCCCCAAAAAACAGAATTCCGAGAAACCCCCTCCTCCCCTCCCCTCAAGTGTCCGGATCCAGTCAAATTATGTAAAAGATTTACATGGACCAGATGTTTGTTCTTCCCAGCAATGTTCACTCCGATACCATCATTCTAACCGTTCCTCGAGATTTCCGGTCCACCCCCCCCCCCCCCCCCCCCCCCCCAGCTCCCCCGCGGTGCACGTAGCCAATCCGATTCAGCAAATGACTTACCTAGAGCATCTATTTGTTCTTCCCACAAAGTTCCATCCCGATCCCTCCATTCTTAACGGGTCACGTATTTTCCACCCCAATAGTTGCCGGATCCGGTCCGGATATGCAAAAAATCATCGGAGAAATGTCCTCTGTTCAATTCTTAAATTTCACTCGAATCCGATCACCCAATCCAAAATTACGCATGACTGAAAATTTCGGATTCCCCTCCCTCCACTCCCCCCACCATTATCTGATCGACAAAATTTTTATTTTGAAGTCAGTTTGATTGGGTCCCTGATATGCCTGCCAAGTTTCATCGTGAGAATCCCCAAAACCACCATCACCGGAATTCCGGGACCCCCCCCCCCATAAGTGTCCGGATCCAGTACAATGGTCTAAAGGACTTATCTAGAGCAGATGCTTGTTCTTCCCAGCAAGTTTCACTCCGATCCCTCCATTCTAACCGTTTCTAGAAATTTCCGGTCTCCCCCCCCCCAACTCCCCCCTGGCTACCGAATCCGGTCAGGACTTTAAACGGGACATTACAGATATATATTCTATTTAGTTATGAAGTTTCATTACAATCCGATCATCCGTTCGAAAGTTACACATTTCTCAATTTCCCGGATTCCCCTGCCCTCCACCCCCCCAAAATGGTCGGATCAGAAAACTGATTATCTTTAAGTTTGTTTGGTCGGGTCTCTGATATGCCTGCCAAGTTTCATGGTCCTAGCACAACTGGAAGTACCCGAACTCGAAAAAGTGTGACAAAATGCCCTAAATTTTCAAGTTTCCAGCGCCCCCACTCCCCCGCATATTGTCGGATCGAGAAACTGATTATTTCCAGGTTCGTTTGGTCGGGTCCCTGATATTCCTGCCAAGTTTCATTGTCCTAGCTCATCTAGAAGTACCCTAACTCGGAAAAAAGTGACAAAATGCCCTAAATTTTCAAGTTTCCAGCGCCCCGCACTCCCCCGCATATGGTCGGATCGGGAAACTGATTATTTCCAGGTTAGTTTGGTCGGGTCCCTGATATGCCTGCCAAGTTTCACTGTCCTAGCACATGGGAGTACCCTAACTCGGATATGTGGGACAAAAAACTCGGACCGACCGACAGACGGAATTGTGATCGGTATATGGCACTTGAGCCAGAGGCTGCAAGTGCCATAAAACGGAGGGTACACAAAATCTACAACGACAGCAAAAGATAAATACCTGTGAGCGTTTCTTCCTCTCTACCTCCTCCCTCGCGCGTTTCTCCGCCTCTCTCCGAGCATCAATGTCCTCCTGGTCTTCGATGATTGCTTCGTCACCCCCCTCAGTGGCATCCATACTTTCATCTTCTGGCACAACGATCTCGAAGTCGTTACGAGGGGTCGGGAGGGATGTGAAAAGCTTCCGAAGCCTACAAGTCAAAAGGATGCATTCAATACCGTAATTCTAGTCGGTTAAAAGCGAAGTATTTTTTTTCTTAATGAAATATCGGAACCGCAGCTGTAACCGACGTTTACTTTCACCAGGGAGCTGGGTATACCTTGGTTCTTTCAGTTTAATCCGCCAGGTAACATTCAGGTTCCTGGCGATGACTTATCTCAGTCATTTAAGTTTGAGGTAGAGAATTGGGAGAAATTTACTTCGTAACATTGGGTTAAGAGTTAAAGGGCCCACAACAGTAGTTTAAGATTTGATAACATAGCCCACGCCAAGCTACATAAACACCGAATACACACCATTCAGTTAATGTACCGTTCACTTTGTAAATTTTTCATGTGTCACCCTCGTTCTTGTCGTAACCGTCAGTTAGTTTAGAATTTCGGCGTGGAAGATGTTGTTCAGTCACCGAAGAGGACGTCGGCGTCTCTACTAAAAACATATGTTCTTCCAATTTTTTAGGCCCAGTTAGTACTCAGTCTAAATTATCGTGCTTTAAATTGATGTTTACCTGTTCTGTTTTTCCTTTTACTCTACTGTCGCCTTGTGCATTTGATCGGTCATGAGCTAAATATATATATTTAATTAGTTATTATATGTATGTTTTACTGTAAACCTGTTGCGAGGAACCCTAGAAACTGAGGATTTAGGGACTGAAACACACAACCGGAGTGGAGACAAAGAATGGATGGGCATAGTGACTGGCAAGGCTGCTTTAAAGTTTAACTGAAAAGCCAGCTGATTTGTGTATCACTTAACTGGATACAGTGCATTATTTGGATTGTGTTAAGGGATTTTTTTTTGTTTTGTTTCACTATTTGCACTAATATTTACGGCCGTCCTCATAACGCAAAATTCTACCATGACGAGGAAAACAAATATCTAAATAAAAATGCGGCTTTTCATTGGCCAGTGATCAGGTTGCAGACGGTAGCTCACTGCGTGAACACTTATTTTTCGTAAATCGTTAAAGCGTACAACACAGGTACAGGCGCATAGACGTACCACAAATTGGACGGGAAAATTCCACTCTTAGAAAATTGATTTTTCTTGAGCAACGAAGTAACGCATTTTCATCGGTCTTCAAGTCTCTTTAAGTGAATAAGTGAGGGGTAACTAGACTGTCTTATCTCGGCCCTTTTAGGTTAACCTTTAAAGGGTTCCCGGAGATGGTGCTGATACGGTATACTATTGGTAACTTACACGATGAAAAATTTGTAGCCTGCGTAGTTGTATGATAGTTGTACGAAAAAGTTTAAAAAGTGAAAAGCTTTTTGAAAAAAAGTGTAATAGTAAAGAATACTATCATAGCCTCAGACTGAGCCAATCTTAAGCAGTAGTATCCAGTAGCATCCTGTCTTGCTATAGTAGCATCCAGTCTTGCTAATAGCAGCATGCAGTAGATTGCAGTAATACTGTAGCCTTGAAGTAGAAGCATGTGGTAACATCAGTTAGTACTGCATGCTACTTTTTCGTACAATTTCATACTACTACACATTTTTCATCGGGTAACTCTTCGAGTCGACAAAGAATCGCCGTGTGTCTAGCGAAAAGCCAGAAACGTCACTGGCGCGACACGCAAGAAACCTTTTGAATTGATTGACATAGGATCTGAATCAAGTCTAAGTACTCGTTTGGGTGACGTTTATCGTTCTTCCTGAGGTTCACTGGCGTGTTTCAGACTTTTCGTCATATGGAGTTTTCGTAACTGGCAAGGTAAGGAGGTGTTCAGGTTCTCCAGTTCGAAAAAAAATGGAGATCCAAATAGGTAAGGGAGTAGCTGACCTATCTTTGTCGTTGGTACGTTTTGGATCCACCACTGCAATAGCCATGTCATCTTCGGGATTGATACCCATACGGTCTCGCAAGGGTGTGGGACCACCAACAGCGTTCTGAGTCGGACGAGTTCCTAAATAGGGCAAAGTTTGAAACAGGGACACAAGGTCAACTGAAGAACTCGACGAGCTGTTTCCCGAAGTCAGGGCCCCTAATTACCTCATTTTGCATTAGAAGTCTCAGAGGAGACTGTACTGGAAGAGATTCCTTTCACATTTTCATCAAACTTTGTTCACCTTTCTCCAGTCATACACAAACCCTCAATTTTTGGGCATGGTAACACATACAAAACTTTTGAAAGGCAAATTTCCATTTCGCATTCCCAGCTCAACAAATTTTTATGGGGCACCATGCCCTCGCTGCAGGGCATGGTGCCCCAACGCTGGAGCATCATGCTCCAAATCTCAGGATTTGTGTATGACTGTCTTACTCTGTCAGAAATGTGACGGAACTTGAATGTCGTAGCGTTTCTGTTATTTCTTCGTCGGAAATAAAAACTAAAACATTCTCAAGGCAGCAAGGACCGGAATTTTAACTCTTTAATTTATCAATAAACACGGACACTGTTTAAAGACTGAGAGATTGGTAAACGGCACCAAGTCTAAGCTAACGCACAAGCTCCTTTTCCGCTAATCAGAGAACCATTATAAATGGGTTGTGACCACGGTTTCAAGACAACAAATGTTCAATCTTAATATGTGAACAACGTGATGAAAGGTTCTGAAAAATAAAAGACTAACTGACTGATAGAAAACTATATTTGATAGTGCAAAACGGATACGTCAGCTGAATTGTACTAGAGCTATATTTCGGCCGAACTTGTGAGAAAACCACAAAAACATAAAATATCCGTAAAAACAGTCGATTTTTTTTCTTGGAAAGATAACTTCATGATTTGCGCGGCCTCTAGTGCGGTTTATCCATACTCGTCACAAGCAGCCAATCAAGGAGCATTAGGTGACGTAAATTTATTAACTTGAACGCGAAATCAATCACCACCGAAAAGGGAGATTGTTCATGAACTAAGGGGAAAGGGTTTAACGAGTTTTGAAACTGAATGATGGTTTTAAAAAAACTATAAACCTTCTTATTCAACAAAAACAGTCACAAGAGGGACAAGCTTCTTAAATCCTATTTGATGGCGCTAAACGGAGAAGTCAGCTTGAGGGTGTGTTCCACAGAAGTTACTATGAGTTATGACGATAAAAGGAAGGGCCAGCTATTTATTATGGCTGTTATTAGTTGCGTTTTTGCAGATACCATGGTATCTGATACCACGGTGTAAAGTCGTTTTTGCAGTTATCGTGGTATCTGATACTGAGATACCACGGCCCGACCGTGGTAACTGATTGTGGTATCTGAAAAGTCATCTCACTTCCATCAATTTTTGTAAAATATTTGGGAAAGAAGTTTGGCACTTAGTGATGTGACTGAATATCAGTTTTTCTTTTGGGATGAATTCGGAAAGCGCAATTTCGGCAATTGTCGTTTTTGCAGAGCAATCTTATATCAGATACGGTACCACGGTAACTGCAAAAACGACTAATTGCAGATCCAGTTACCGTGGTAACAGATACCATGGTATCTGCAAAAACGCAACTATTATCATTTTCTGAACGAAAAGAATAAGACTGCGGACAGATTTTGCGGATTCCGCCAATCTTG
Organism: Branchinecta sandiegonensis; assembly: GCA_030848855.1. Lineage (NCBI taxonomy): Eukaryota > Metazoa > Arthropoda > Branchiopoda > Anostraca > Branchinectidae > Branchinecta > Branchinecta sandiegonensis. Next base: position 23,706,174 of record JAUPMV010000001.1, on the reverse strand, counting down.
CCGGGACTTCCTGCTGAATAGATAATCATTTCCACTTATGGTGCTTCAGACCATCACAAGAAAACTGGAACGATCGTAACTCTAGTGGACCGAAAATGATAGCAGGGAGGAGTTAATTTTCTTTTTGTGCGAGAATGTGGGATGAAACTACTAAGAAAGACTGTTAAAGTTTAACTGAAAAGCCAACTTATTTTTATACGTTTGATTTGAATACACTGAATTATTTTGACTCATATGAGGGATTTTTGTTTTTTACGTCGCATTCTCTAGTAGTTAGGTTTGGAATCTCCGCTGGTTGCACGACAAATAACTTTACGGCGAGTCGCGGAAAATTTGAATGTCTGCAAAAGCTTAGCCTCGTTTTTGTTGGAATAGCGCTGCCGCATCGCTGCTCCAGCACTTCTTTGCTTTTGCACAATATGCGTTTTTGCATTCACTTTCTTCTTGGTTGAAGCGGCAGCGCTGCAGCATCTTGCAGGGAAGCACGGACTTGGTCGGTGAGCAAGTCCGTGATTCTCGAGAAGCGCTGCCGTCTTCCTCGGAAGCGCTGCAGTGCAAAAACGGATGTAGAAAGAATCAGTCCGGAATCGGCCGAGAAGTGGACCAGCAGCATGCAACAAAAACGAGGCTCTTGTGTTTCAATGGCTAACAAAGCGAAGATTTTGAAATGTTCGATTCCAGATTGCAGAATCACATCCGAAGATAGCCCTCTGTTCCGTGCTACCGCAAAGAAGGTTTCCTTTGTGGAAGGACACAGTCAACAGAGAATTTAGCTAGCATTCCACCAAGTTGATTAGCAAGTTCGAGTTTTAAACTGGTCATGTTCTTCCTTCATGGCGAATGCCAAGTTCTTCCTGATCACTTTCACTTCCCATGTTACTTTCATCTTCCTGGCGTGAAAAATGTAAATCCGCCGTGACTTGTTATTACGGCAATTGGACTCCGCTGTAGTTGCTAAACATTCCAAACATAGAGCTACGTCCGTATAGAGGTACAACAGTTGCGGAAGAGAAATTACGTCAGCTAAAATTCAAGAATCGTGGATAACAAAGTAACGAAGTAAAGAGTTTTTGTCGGTTCTTCTAGCCTAATTAAGTAAAAATATGATGGGTAATCAGACTGTCGTTACTTAGCCCTATTCTGTTAACCTTTAAGATCGTGAGTAGCAAAAAGGCCGTGGAACGCAACTTTAGAGTCATTCTAGTGATATTTCGGCCTTTTGGCAAGGGTCCTCTTCAGGCTCAAGCGACGATCTTTGGCGACATCAAACGTGAGCTTGGTCTGAAGGAATACTTATCTTAAATCCCCTTTCCACAAGGAAGGGTATAAATGAAGTGCTTAAAACAGGGATGTCCCCTGAAACAGCTTTAAGCAGAGTTATGATGATAAAAGGAGGAACAAGCGCTTTATTTCTTTCAAACACGAAGAATAAAGTGCGGACTGACGGGGTATTTCGGCCCTTCTTGCACCGTTAGAAGTCTGATAGCCTATAACGCATGTTTGCGCATCCTTGTGTTAAAAGTTATGGTGATTTAACTTTTCTCGAACAGATATGCAATGCATATTTTCCTATGTCCCACGGCAGTTATATTATGGCAATTACTTTTGTGGAGGTTGATATGAAATGGTATCATCCTCCATAGTCAAGTAAGAGGCTGATACAAAGCCGTATCAACCTCCGCAGATGTTCATCGAGCACTTTTCCTCATATACCAAAAAGAAGAAGCTGCAGAACTAAAAAAAACAACAACAAAAAAACATTACTTTCAGTAGAAAAAAAAAAATCACTTAAAACATTACAGAAAATAAAAAAATAAAACACAAATAATGTTGAATTATATTATATAGTTAACATACCTCCATCTCGGTTCATATCAGAATAACAGCCTCAACGGTCATTTAAAAATTTCAACCTCGTCTTCGGCTCGCATAGGTTATTTCCATTGGCCGTCTCAATGTTGTTTTCCGATATCAACCTCGATGTCGAAAGTTACCCTTTAATATCCGTTATCACCCGTTTAAGTGTTATCTTTTCGCTAAACTTTACACTTGAAAGGATCATAACAAATATATCCCAAAATAAATTTACAAAAGGATGCGCAAACGAATTTTTATCTTTAACCAGACTTCTAACAGAGTGGCAAGGTTTCCGACTCAAGCTAGGAGGACAATCGGTAGCGGCATCAATTAGGATGAGCTTAGGTTAGGATTAAGGAATATATCAAACCCCTTTTGCACAGGGGCGGGTATAAATAGAGCTCTGGAAACAGGGATGGCCCCTGAAACAGCTTTACCGACGAGGCAATTTTACATATTCTAAAACTGAACTGATTCCTTTCCAAGGCCATTTGGGGTCCGAGGCAGAAAAAAAGGTTAAGTACCTGGGGTCATTCCGTCTCTGGCGGAGAACGGTGTTCCGAGGATGGTGTTCGGTGTCGCCACCAGATCCCTGCTCGGTGTTATACCACTGAAATCTGAATCGATAACTGGTGCGTTCGCGCCGCCCTTGAGTGGGGTTTCGACGTGAAGCAAAGCAGCCAAGTTTTGGGCTTCCTGCGAAAAGAGATTACTCAAAGCTCAACTCTCACTAGAAACAATCTTTCACGACCAAGTTGTTAAGAAATGTCGTTTTCCGAAAATGTCAATACTTGTCCGTGAAATTAGCGATTTTCTAGTTCGCGCTTGTCGACTCAGTCCAGACTTCCCGTTCTCAGAATCAGAGGTTCGACGCAAAATATTAGAAAACTGTGGGCGCCGTGTGGTGGGAAAAGCCAAGCAAAAGAACAGGAGTCCGACACACAAATCCGAACTACCTTGTCTTCCAATATGAGAAACAAAATGTTGAAGCTTCTAATGCCCTTATTTTTTAAAGAGTTATCTGTTGACCTTGAAGCTTTCGGCAAGCTTGTGCCGCTTGACTGGGGAACTCGGCTGGGCCGAGAAAACGTCAAATGGCGAAAATTTCTGAAGTTTATAATTCAATAGGGAGCTAATGATATTATCATCTAGCCACACGGTCAAGTAGAAAGCCCCCTCCCTCCCTCCACCTAAGGCACTGAAGGATAATGATCAGCTCTGGGGAACTGACCATGCAATCCAGACACAAACGATAACGTGGTATTTTGGCATGACTATAATGAACTTAGGAAGAAGATTTTGAAAATGTTCTATTTCATAAAAAGGAACACATTTTTTCGACACTATCTTCTGTTTTTGAAGAGAAACAGAACAGGGTAATTGTTTTCTCCGACACCTGTTTCTGCCTTTGTTCTGTTCTTAAAATGCCCTGTTTTCTGTTCTTCTGTTTAAAAAGAACAACGACAGAACAGTGCACATGCTTAGTGCCGACAAGACCAAATTCACAATTAGAACGCGCAAAATGACTTACATCGAAGGCGTATTTTTCCTTTTGTGAAATCGCAAACGACAGGTGGTGATATTTTTTAGATCCTAATATATTAAATTATAAAAAGCTACCACAGTTTTAAATATCCTGTACACAGTTAAAAAAAAACTTTATCGGGAATAGCCGAACAATGGTCAGACGCATTTTTATCAGGTTTTCAAGCCTATTTTTTTTAAATGAATGACGAATCTTTACACGAGCAGGTGGATCAACGGTGGAACCGGAACCTTTCTTGGAAGACGCCAAAAGCCATAACCCTCGCCATGACTGATCGGCATAGAATTTACAAACCTGCATAATTCGGTCCGTCTGCGGCGCGGGAGTTCGGGGGGTTCTGAGCGCAGTTGCCGGAGTGCTCAAACTGTAATCGGCTAGCAGAGCGTCAGAGGGGCGACCCCCTTCTGCGAGGGCCATCTGCTGAGCGGCTTCAGAAGCTTTTCCCAGCTTGATAACTGCCTCTAATTCCGTCTCAGAAATTTGCGGCTCGGGCATGACGAGCTTGGACCGTTTTCGTAGGGGCTCTTCCCCTAAAAGAAGAAAATTTGTGTAGTTCAATTGGTTTATAGTCTCTCTTATGATTTTAACTTAAGTCTGCTACATCTGGATATTTCCAAATAAATACGTATCTGATCCATTTCCCCGCTTTGTGTGAATGTATCAAACAGTTAGGACTGGCGACCGCCAATGGCTGTTGGCTGACTCGCGCGCTCGGGATATTAGCCTCTGCATCAAACTAAAGCATGGAAATCAAAGCGCGCGTGTGTATAACTCCTGATTTTTGTTTATACCCTATACCAAACGCTGGATACACTATAGGTACTCTAACCCTATAAAATATTGATGATTCAAGTGAAGCTAAGAAATAACAGAACTCATTCATAGTAGAGCAGGTCAGGGTTAGGTTACCGACAGGTATCTAGCGTTTGGCATACGTTATCCAGCTTTAGGCATAGCGAATCCAAAATTGGGGATTTACGGTTGACTGAACTGCCCCCTCCCCCTCTTTTGCCTGCGTGAATAGTAAGAAACTAAGATCCTTCACAAAGATAAGACAAATTATATCACAAAGTCGAGTGTTCACAAAATGAACCCCATCCGGTCATACACAAATCCTTAATTTATGAGTTTTGGTGTACAACTGTCCTTAATTTATGAATTTTGGTGTACAACTGTCCACCCCTTAGGCTACTAAGGAGGTTCGCTTAGGCCGCAACAACGCTTAGCGAATATGAGATACTGAGCATGGTTCCAAGGCAGAAAGATGCTGTGGGTTTGCATACTAAAAATTAATACGTTAAAGTTCTTGTGAAATTTTTACCTTTCAGAAGAGCAGACGGAATCTTATCTTCATTCTCTTTCTTCTTCTTTTTATCCTTATTCTTTTCCCTCTCTTCCATTTCCGATCTCATCTCTCCATCCACGTCTTTCTGCCGCAGTTTCTTGAAGTCCGGTGCCAGTTTATCATACTGCTCTTCCGATGTGTCGAAAAATCCGGGGAGTGGCTTCTTTTCCAACGGGATTTCCGCATTGTAGTCAATGTGCCGCTTCCGGGACTTCCGCTTAGCGACGTCGATTCCGGCGGCACGCAATTCTCGACGTTTCTAACGAAGAAAGGAACGTAATAGTCGCAGCAGAAACAGTTTCTACTCTAATATCTGAACACATATGCGGATCTTCTGAAACCTTCCTAGATTTTTGTGGCGCGATTTTGTAGCTGTAGTTGAAATAATCCAACTCGGCAATTCTCCGAAAAGTCGCAGCGACTCTGTAGCTTTGTGGCACGAAATTTGTGGCCGACGAAAAACTGGGCTATTCTGCGAATTTTCGCGTCGGTGTGAACGCACATTTAGCTGTTTTCAGCCTCACACAGCCTTGCATAGTAGATAGAAGTATCAGAAGCGATAAGCTTTCGATCCGGATCTGCGTCGAAAAGCGCCGAAGAAGGAAAAATAGGGTAAATGAGTGTGATCAGGTATGGATGGAACAAATGCTGAAGATTGAATGTTTTATCACTACGAGGAAGGTGGGTAGATTCCTCATGTTGTCTATGACTCACAGAGAATTTTTTTTGTAGTTTTAAGTGATCGTTCTAATTATTTTGTGTGTATTTCTTTGTATTGCCACGACCCCGGGCTTTTAGAGTAATAAAATATCATATCGTCACACAGAAAGTCCGGGATCTCGGGAATGGGAAGGAATGGAACGATTAGGAACTTAGGGGTGATCAGTAATATAGGTATGACGGCTCTTTTAATCAAATCCGCTAATTCGGATTATAGCTGGGTTCTGACATGATAAGACGAAATGTGGCGATAATCATACCGTGACGTTGCCGGTATCAGGTTCCCTTTCGTTATTTTAGTTCGTAGTAATATTGATTATCATCAGAAGCCGCCCAGTATATTATGCCGACCTTCCCTGCCCAATGGTTAAGGAATGATGTCGAACTACCTTGCCGTATGACTGTAGTTATCTATCGCTCCTTACTAAGAAAGAACTTTTGGACCTTTCTCGTTTCTTCTTAATCCAATTTTCTCTCTTCTTACTTACTCACCTTTTTTTAACCGTTTTCTCCACCTTAGTTTTAGTCAGTGCGCGTATCCTGCCCCGCAGTCTGGTAAGCGACTGTTCGCGGCCATGGCCGCTAGGCGTGATATATAATGCCGGCCTTCCCTGGCCAACGAGCGATAACTCGTTTAGGAACGGGGTCGCCCTCCCTACTCCGTCCCATAAACGCTTATTATCACCTTGCCCAAATTCCTCCCTCCCCCCCCCATGCGACTGTCTTCGCTCGCGGTCATGGCCGCTCGGCATAGGCCTATAAGAAGTAACAAACGCAATATCTTAGCTCTTCAGTTCTACTTTAAGGAACAAGTAGGCTAAAACTTAATACCTGCAGAGAGGCAAGTCGCCTTGCTTCTTCCAGCTGCTTTTCTCTGGCTTTCCGTTTTGCTTTCTTGCCCTGAGTGTTGGCCAGACGGGCGCGAGCTTCTGATAACATTTCAAGCTCATCCTCGTCCATGTCCTAAGGAAAAAAGGTTTTCAATACAGGTTTACTTTCGATTTTGAGGAATTCCAATTTTAATCTTGGCAAAAGTACCATGGCCAACCCCATCCTTAGAAACATCCTACCTCCGACTGTAACCGCCCAGGCCAAAACTGCAGAGAAGTGTAGCTCAGGCAATTCCAAAGCTGAAGCCTCTACAGCCCTCCCATGTGGCTTTCAGCATAGTTTCGTCCCATCATTTGTGCAACCAACTTTACTCTCTATCTTCTGATACACCTAAACTTCTCCTTCAATCAAAGTGTCATCAACAATGACAAGATTGACATGCATTCACTTTTTCCAGGTTGTAAATTACAAAGTTTCTAACCACTTTGTTCCCAGCCTGTCCCCTTTTCGCCTGATTCCACTATGGCAGGGTTCCTAAATTCCTTGCTCATTCTACGAGCATGGGCGGATCACCTGTGAATAATTAGCAATGGGATAATTGTGAATTTTCTGATCTCAACAATTAACTCATTTACAAATATTTTGAACGTCTTCTTTCATTTTTATTTTCTTTCTGGCTTGAACTGTCTTACTATGCAGGAGAGGAATTGTTGATGCCTAAATCTTGTCTCACCATTTGGCTATAAGATAGGGAGGATTTGTGTGAAGCAAAAGCGGAACACCGGATTAGAATTGAAACGTCCATGTTTTGATACAGCCTTTAATTTTTTTAACGACATTTCATCTCTGCAATCTTTTTCCTTCAATATTGTCTTCTCTGCACCATCGATCAGAGACAAAAAGAGCCACTCATGCAGAGTTTAGATTTTTGCAATGAAGCCCTTTATGATTTTACTAAGGGGTAGACGTAGTGGAGGTACAGGCATAGGTCCCTGTGTAGCTTCCTAAATTAATTACCGTACCAGGTGTTTCTTTTCTTACCTGTGGGTCAGGACGAGCCGGCTTAGTCTCTGGATTCGGGTCAATCTCACCAGGTCTAAGCTTTCGTGGATCATCAGGTGCATGATCTCCTTCCTCTTTCTCCTGGGCTTGGTCTCTGAAAAGTTTATATATCCAGTATGTCTGATTAAATATGATTTGGCTTCCCCTCTTTCAACCCCTACTTTCATAATAATAAATATATGAATCCATGAAAGGTCAAAATAAGAGAAAGATTTTTGCTCAGCAGCTCACTGATTGACACAACAATCTCACACAAAAACTGCAGAGCAAACTGACTACAGCATCTTAAACAACGACTGCAGAGCATAAAGCAGTAAGTACCAATCGAACATTAAAGTTTAACTGAAAAGGGCTTAGTTTATTCGTTTATTCACTTAAAGAAGCTTGAAAACCCGGCAAAAATGCGTTACTTCGTTGCTCCACTATTCACGAATAATCGATTTTGAAATAGTGGAATTTCCTTGTCTGATTTGTATGCTCTATGCGCTTGTATCTGGGTTGCATGCTCGACGAAAACGATTTGCGAAAAATAAATGTTCACACAGTACGCTACCTTCCGTAAGCTGATCACTGGCCACTGAAACGCTGCATATGTATTGAGATTCAATTTTTCTGCATCATAGTAGAAATTTGCGTTGTGAGGACGACCGTAGATATTCTGAACGTGATTCTAGAGCAAATAGTGAAAAAAAAAAATCCCTTAACACAATCCAACAAATGCAATGTATTCGGTTAAATGATACCAAAAAAAGTTGGCTTCTCAGTTAAACTTTAAGAAGTGACATATTTTATCCCTAGGTTAAAAAGGTCTGCGTAGTGTATCTGAGGCTTGTATATTTTGCTACAATTCACAAAATCTTTCTGTTGATGCGTCAATGGCTTTTAACACACAACATTTACAAATGTGACCATTACAGGATATAACGATTATATGACTTACAGAAGTGTTCATACTCACAGCAGATAGTTGTATCTCTCCAAACACTGCGCAGCTGTTCGACCAATAATTGGTGCAATTGTGCGCCATTGGGTAGGCATGATTTTAGCCAGGTGAAGAAGTTTTTCATCCTCTTCTCGTGACCACTCTGTTTTCTTGATGCTTGGGTCCAGCCACTCATACCAACGAGCTTTGCACTGCTTAGCAGACTTTCTGTGCAACAGAGATGCAATTCGGCTCCACTGATTCTTGCCATATTTCATTACAGCTGCTTTTAGAATCTCATCCTGAAATAGTGTAATATTAGAGTACAGTAGAGGTATGCTTACACTGTAAAAAGTTTCTCCGAGGAAGGATTAGAGTTAACTGCAGTATTTGCTACTGGGATTAATTTTATCTCTACTGAGATAAAATTGATCCGAATTAAAGATAAGATTATCATTTCATAGACAAGATTAATCCCAGTACAAATACTGCAAGATTTTTTTTACAGTGTATTTTAACATCTCTTCCAATCTTCCCCACCTTGGTTTTGTTACTTGCTTGTAAAACAGTCAAACGGAAAGGGAAAATAAGGCAAACATTTAACAACCAACTGTTTCAGCTATCTACTGGCACAGAAAGTAATTTAAAATATTCTATTTTCAGTATATCTGAATTATAAAAAAACTTATTTTTCTAAATGGTTGATTAGAAGTTGAAATGATCAAGCAGAGAGGTAAAGAAATTTGAATAGAGATATTGCAGCCTACCCGACGAAAACGGAAAAGGGTATAAAAATAAAAACAGTGATTTAACATTGCGAAGTATAGGACTTCTGAATTTGAGATGATTTATCCATGTTGATAACAATCCTGAGCCTGTAAATGATTGGAAACAGTTCCCTGCTCTTTCTTAACTGTATAATGACAGCTTTATAGACTAGTTTCATCAGAAATGGGAGCTTGAAGGCTTCAAACTTTCAGTACAAAAGCAATATGTGCTTCCTATGGATTGGATTTAAAAAAAAACGAGTCATAACCGACCAATATGATGCGAGACTCTGTTTTTATTTACGAGCTTTGAAGCCTTCAAACTCTCATTATAAAGGAAACTCTTTTGCGAAAGTGTTATTATACCAACAAGAAATAGCCAGATTAACTTTTCCAACAATTCACTGGGTCAGAACGGTTACCAAACGCCGTCAATTTAGTCTCAAAGACAGAAGTCTTTTACATCCTGATGTTATTTTTTTCTGTTCTGCTCCCTATGATAATACGTGTAGAAATATCTGTTTTCGTCGCGTAGGGTGTAATCTCTCTCTAGAGACATCATTTGCTTTGATTTGGAGACAAATTCTCCAGAGTAGCTAAAATTCAGATAAATTCCTTGATCAGCCTTGCCTATCGATAACTGATTAATATAAGCATTCTTAATTTCCAAATGCCAGGTGTCATAAATCTCCAAAGCCGCACCGAATTTAAATTCGGTGGCGGCAGGGAGAATTTGGGTCGGCGACGGCGCGCCGCAAATTTATCGGCGTTCGCTCTATTTTTAAGGTATTTTTTGCAATTCACCAGCAAACTTCTTAAATTTTTTTCAAAAAATCGTCAGCGTTGTTATGTTATTTTTATATTATGGCATTAGCCTTCGGTTCAAGTGCATATTGCGATCTTATTGGTGTCTCACTCTGTCTCACTTTTGCTAGTTCTGGCACTTCCACGTAAGCTAAGACAATGAAACTTGACAAGCTTCTGAAGGATTCAGCTGAATGCCCAGTGAAACCATGTTCTCGCGGATTATTCCGATCATTTGTGTGGGGGTGGAGGGTGGGCGAACACAGAAACTTGTGACCTGGGTGACCCAACCAACTTTATGTTTTGTCAGAGCAAAAAGATACGATGACAATGGGGGGGGGGGGGGAGGTGGACTTTTGGAACATACAGGGGACCGAAGGAATGTAGGGATTGGGTGAAACTTGGACAATACAAAGATCATGGGACCCAGATGTGTGATTTGAAGTCCAGACTGGATCCGACCTCTGTACGGGGAGTTGGAAAATTTTTCCGGAGGTACTCCGATTCGAGGGAAGCTTGGTGTCTTATTTAAAGAAAAGCCCTATAAGATGAGACATTTTATGGCCCTGAAATTGTTGCACATGCGCAGGTACCAACTGTATCGTAAAGGTCATGGGTACTAGAGATTATAGTTTGAGGTCCAGACCAGATCCGGCCTTGGTGGGAAGAGTTGGTTGTCACCGAAATTTTCAGGATGTTCATCCGATTCAAGGGAAACTTGTTCGGTACCAAGTGCAGTAGATGAAAAATTTGCGGGTCAGAATCGCCTCTGATTACGTTGGTGGGATGGAGGGGGAGGCTTCCACTTGAGTAAAACTCGGTGGTTGATAGGAGGAAATGCCCTAGATTTGATATTTATGTGTCCAAATCGCATGTGGACATGGTGGAGGGGGTTCCAGAATTTTTCAGGTCCACATAGGGACCAAAAAGAGAAAGTGATGAAACTTGGACAGTACAAAAGTCATGGACCAGATGTGCCATTTGAGGTCTGGGCCAGACACAACCAAATACTACGTCGATGGAGGTGGAATACAATTCAAGTGACTTTACCATGACAAATCAGCTGGTTTACTTGTCACAGTACTAGTCCCTTGTACAAAATTCCATCTACATACTACCTATCTAGCCCTGAGCTGTGACATGGGGATGTGAAATGTTTAAATAGATCTGTCTTTGGCGGGATCACTGTTCCTATGCCCCGCTTGTTGGGGAATATTATAGTTTTGTTTCAGGTGCAAATGCTCTGGATGTAGCATTAATGTGTCTTTATCGGGTAGATACCCAGTAGAGAATTTGACGAGGGGTACCGGAAGAGCTGAAAGATCATATAGCACTTCCAAGGGTATGTCGCATGTATTTTAGCTCAGCGCCGAATACAGTCCAGCCATACAAATAGAACATTTAGGACATTTGCTCTTGCCAGCTGGCAAGGAACCCCCTCAAACTCCCCCACCAAAGCCGGATTCCATCATGGCCCCAGAACTACATGTCTAGGACCCATGGCCTTCTAACCTTTGCAATATACTCGGGTCAAGATCAAGGATTGCTCACCCCCCCACCCGGATGGTCGGATCCGGAAAAGAAAGATTTGTTGATTATCAGTCGGGGCCTTTATGTGCACGCAGAATTTCATGGTCCTAGCTTGTATGGAAGTGCCGAAACTAACAAGGTCACACAAAGGGATGGACAAACCAATGGAGAGACATAATGGTCATTGTACAGACTTGATTCAGAGGCTGCAAGTTCAAAGCAGCAAAAGGGAACAATTAAAAGCAAGTGCTATACAATCCTTAAACCTATATAGGTTACCTGCTGCTTTACTATAGCTAAATTTGTGAATTGGGGAATCCTCAGTACTCGAGGGACTTTCAAATGTTTAGCAATCAAGGGGATTTCATGAGAATTAAAATATTTTCGACATTCAGTGTAATGGCACTACTGTCTGCACAGAAGGGCAAGTTTCACCGCCCTAGCTTGTCCGGAAGTGTCTGAACTAACAAACTTGGGACAGAGGGATGGACCGACAGGAAATACGGTCGCTATTGGTCACTTTGCGTGGTGTGCAGCTAACAGACAATCTTTGGTAGGCTACTAAATAATAGTCCTACACTGTGCCACTGCCACAACAACAAGGCCACAACCGATGACTCTTTCTGCTTACTTGCTGATGGCAAAAATAGAACAAACTGGAGCCTTTGGAAGATAAAGCTCAAATAGAAAAAGAACTTGAAACATTTTACCTAAATAGATTTGGCATCATAATTTTACCAGCGGGCCACCGCTGCCAACCCCAGCCTGTTGAGTTATTTTCTGTGCTGCACCACCAACTTTTGGCATGGATTTGGGAACCACTTCATGTAGCATGGATATAGTCTACTATCCTAGTCAAGTCTGAATACAGTACTGGACAAGCACATGTCTATAATTAGAAGAAAACCCTTCAAATAAAAGTGACTACAGAACTTACCTCTGTGTTCCTCCAGATGCCACCTTTGATCATAACACGTCCCATTCTGCTGTAATTATAAAAAGACCTGAATAAATAAGCAGGAATAACCCACAAGCCACAAACTGGCAGGGAGTTCAGCTTCAATTCAGTATTAATTATTTTATTCAATCTAAGTAAGTAGAATTTGAGAAGAAGGGAACGCCGAAGAGGTATATATCGCAAAGCTAGAGAGTGTGACTTTCGCCTCGGTCACTGAATTATAGTGCTGGTAATAAATCTATTTAGATGAAAAGCTAGGTGAAAAGTTGCTTGGTAAAGTTAATAGTGTCTGAATGAAGTTGAAAATCTAATTAAAGTCGAAAAAACTCCAACAAAGGCTTTTGTTTCTTCTTTACGTAAACGCCTCTCTGCACATTCGGCCTGCATTCGGCCAGCCTTCGGCGTTGTACTCACAATTATCACCTCTTTCGTGTTTATTTTCTATCTGGGCAAACCACTTTAGGAATTGAAACCAAAAAAGTAAAAGTTTTGCTTTCAATATTACTGTGTAGTTGCTGTTGGAGAGTGGTTTAACTTGATGGTAAGATGAATTTTGAGTATCCTCTAGCCTATCCTGCTGATGAAAGTTAGGCCAGGCTAGGCAGCTAAGGTAAAATATTGAAATTCGAACATGTTCAAATCTGACACTATTATATTTGTCACAACATAGTCTTAGGACTGACTAAAAAATAGAACAGCCAAAAGCTGCAAAAAACCTAAACTCAACTGTCGTTAGACTTTGGTTGGCAATGCTGTAACCTTCTGATGTTAGATAATTCTAATCAGAAAAATGTCAGTCATACACGAATCCTCAATTTTTGGGCATGGTGCCCCAACATCTGGGCATGCCCACCATGGGCCTGGTACCCCTGTGGAATTTGGTTAAACTGAGACTGGGTACAAACCTAAAAAGGGTCTTCTTCCTGTCCTAGATCAAAAGATACCTGATTTTACTTTCTATCCAACGTCATTTTCCAAGTTTCAAATGTTAGAGCACTTCCAAGATACACAGAGTTTTTTGGACGCCACTTCTGTTCTAGTGGGTTTACTCTATCCTTTTTCAGAAAATTGCTGCTAGGTACCATGGTCTGACCATGGTAGGGTAGCCACAAAAAATAAATCAAACCTGAGCTTTTGAAGATCAGAATGTGATTCTCCTATCTTTTAGCTTTGATTTGAGGCCAAAATCACCTCTCTATCTTGCCTCGAAGCATCTTAAATCTTCTTTAGAAAACAGTATTTTACATAAGGAAATGCCTATGTTCATCCATTGACTTTAGGGTTTTGTCCATCTAGTGGCCAGCTTGGAACTATGTGCTTCAATGAAATTCTATGAAACTGGGTGATTTTGAGCTGGTTTTGAGTGCATGGGGAGCCGCAGCAAGTGAGTTAGATGAGAAAATATGAATATGTTCATCAAGGTTATAGTCAAATATACCAATTGCTGCTATAGGCTGCTGAAATTTCCTCCTTAGTATAAACAAATTTTTGTAGCTACTTTTTTACATCTAAATTTACATTGAATATTAAGAAATAATATTAAAGAGCTAGGACATCTTAGTGATGGCCTTACAAGACAGACAATTTTGTCCTGAATGCAATGGTATTTTTTAAATATTTTTTCGAGATGTTTTAGATAGGTAAAACTGATAAGGAAAATTCACAACAATTCATGCATTCATTACAAAAAAAATCGCCAATTTTTGCCACTAGGTGTTTTTGTGGCTACCCTAACCATGGATAGGCAAGCTTTTCAATTTGTTCACTGGAGCAAATATTTCCTTTAGATTGTTTGCCTTTTATTGTATTTATTTTGAGGGATTTTTTTTGACTATGTTAACAATTGTTATCGAAACTCACTACACTCAATAGAAATACAGCAAAAGGCAAACAATCTAAATGAATTTGGAAGGGAAGGAAATTTAATTCCTAAAGGAAGGAAATTTAAAAGCTTACCACATCTGATCTACCTAGCAATGACTACCTGAGGAGGATAGAGTAAAATAGCGATGACAACCTGGGAAAGGATTGAGTAGCCTAGTGGCAACTACCTGGAAAAGGATAGAGTAAACCCACTAGGAAAGAAGTGACCTGCACAAAACTCTATGTATCTTGGAAGTGCTCTAACATTTTGAAAACTGGAAAATGAGGTTGGATAGAAAGTAAACTCAGGTACCTTTTGATCTAGGACAGGAAGAAGACCCTATTTAGGTATGTAGCCAGTCTCAGTTTAACCAAATTTCACAGGGGTACCATGCCCATGCTCCAGGGCATGGTACCGCAACTTATACCATGCCCTTTGCCCTTATGTGCAGGCATGCCCAGACGTTGGGGCACCATGCCCAAAAATTGAGGATTTATGTATAACTGAGAAAGGTTGGCCAAATTTTAGTTTTTGATTGTTTAGAAACGGTTCTGTAGCCTAAAGAAAAAAATTTTCAGGGAAAAGGTCAATGTTTCTGTTGAAGAGGGCTAACATATAAAAGTCACTGAAATTAGTATATGAAATATCACTGCCTCTGGTTCCAAAATACCTGGCAATGACTTTTGTTTGAATACTTGCTCAAAAGATATTTACTCGGATATGGTATTCTGTCCTTGTTTGATGTCATAAACGTATTCTGACAAATGGATTGCTAGGGTTCGAGACTAAAGCACATCCGACAAAGTATTTTACCATCATTGTTTTACCATTGGTGAATGTCCAATAGCTGTCTAAGGTGGTTATTTCTTGTTCGAGTATGACAACATAGATGCAACACTTCCAAGCCAGAAAGCTTTTATTTATGTAGCAAAACATCAGGGACAGGCAAAGAAAATGTGTGACATTCTGATCTCTCATCCAGCCTAATTCAGGAAGCTGTAAAGGCAATCTTGTCATCGGAAACATCAAAGAAGAAAAAGAAATAAATATCTGTCAAAATTTCAGTGTTTTACCTTCCTTCCTTCCTTCTATGGTATAGTCTTTGGGATTCAACACCCTTGTAGACTTTTTTTTGCTGCAGCTTGGCTTAACTTGAGTGGCTGGGTTCAAGGGAGGGTCTTTTTGCCCAGAAAATGACGTGTTTGAATGATCTAAGGCATCCTAGACTTTGATGTCTGCTTTGGTTAGTAGATCGAGGTCATCTCTGTAAATCATTGTTTCTTCTGCTGTTGGTGATTTAAAGGACAAGCTTTACAATAGGCAAACAATTCAGCAGAATCCTTTTTGATGGAGTATGGTGGCTTTACTTGCCTACAGTTCTTGCTGCAGGAAAAGATCCAGACTGCATCTAGGTTGTCACTGCCACCGCTGGATTTGTCCATATCCTGTCTGAATCTGCTCACTGTTCCACCATAAATCTAAAATCTACATATTATAGTGTAGACTCAACTTGCTATGTGGGCCATATTAGCACTGCTAATAATCTGGGAATCCTACAGTGATAAAGAGGACCTTTTTTTAAGTGGGTCATCATGGCCCAGTGCTGGCCCGGTCGAGCCCGCCCGAGCCCTGTATTTAGAGGTACTGGAGGTCAAATTAGAGGGACCCCAAACCGGATAATCATATGATGTTTTTACCTTGCAAGTTTCATCCAAATCATCCACTCGATTGATCCTTAGGCATGCAGCCTCATTTTCAAAACAAACATCGATCATCTAGGGTATTTTCGCTTAACATCCGTCGAGTTCAGGAAATTTCCGATACCCCCCTTAACTCCTCAAATGGAGGTCAGATCCAGTCGGGTTCCAAAATTGCCATCCATCATCCTAATACCTTCCAAGTTTCATCGCGACAGCTCCTGAACGTAGAAAGATATTTTGCCTGATCTTGGTACATGGCAGTGTCCTAGAGAACCTGCAGCTTTGTACCCATGTTTTCTGAATAGCTTCAACAGAATATGATAAAATATAATAAAACTGGTCCAGACACACAACTAAACCAGGCTCAAACGTGTCTTGAAGACATTCGACCCTCGAACTGGGTCATTATCTCTGATTAAAAAGGGTTAAATTTTCATGAGTGAGCTTGGAAAACTGATATGGCGCAACCAGATGTCACAATCCTGATGAGAAACTGATTTTTATTTCTGTCTATTTTTCTGTTTTTCCTGGGTAGCTCTGGGCCCCCTTGGAAGGCCAGTGGGAGGGCAGCTGCCCCCCCCCAACGACTGCTCTGAATAGCGACAAGGTCTTAGCTTACCGTTTTTTGGAAATAATAAATAATTAAATGTACTCCCTCTGATAAGATGAGGGTTTTCATTTAGGAACCTCAGAGGTTTTGATTCAATTGAGCTCAGATCCAGTCGGGACCCAAAAATTGTCATCCATCATCCCTTATACCTTCCAAGTTTCATCGCGGCAACTCCTGAGCGTAGAAAGATATTTTGCCTGATCTTGGTACATGGCACTGTCGTGGGGAACCTGCAGCTTTGTAACCTTGTTTTCTGAATAGCTTCAACAGAATATAATAAAACTCGAGCAAGACTGGGCCAGGCCAACACTGTTTCCAGCCTATATGTTCAGTAGTATGCAACATACTGTAGAGTGGCTACTGGAAAACAAGTTATAATTTTGTATAACGTAATGCGTCGGGTTCCAGGAAGATGCCCAGGACCAGCCAAATTAAAAACAAACAAGCCTTATTTCCCGCCCCAAGCCCATCGCAAAAGTCTTCCGCCCCAGCCCACAGAAACAAGCACATATGGGGCGGGAAACAAGCCCACTTGGCAACGCTGGTCCAGCCACACAACTGACCCAGGCTCAAACGTGCCTTGAAGACATTCGATCCCCGAACTGGGTCATTATCTCTGATTAAAAAGGGTTAAATTTTCATGAGCAAGCTTGGTCAACTGATGTGGTGCAACCAGATGTCACAGTCCTGATGAGAAACTGATTTTTTTTTTGGCTATTTTCCTTTTTTTTCCTGGGTAGCTCTGGCCCCCCTGGGAAGGCCACGGGGAGGGCAGTTGCCCCCCCCCCCCAGTGACAAGGTCTTAGCTTACCCTTTTTTGGAAATGATAAATAAGTAAATGTACTCCCTCTGAGAAGATGAGGGTTTTCGTTTAGGAACCTCAGAGGTTTTGATTCAGTGGAATTCTAGACCTGAAATTCTGACTTAACAGTGGCAGAGAAACCAAGCAGAATAGAATTAATCAGAAAAGTTCACTGAGAAGATATCGAGTTCGAGTCTATTGAATACAGAATAGGGCTAGGTTGATCCCGTAATTCCCTTCTAACAGTGTGATTCTTTGATTTCTAGAAAGTTCATTGTCAATATTGGCTAGGTTGACCCCATAGTTCCTTTCTAACAATATGATTTGTTTGATTCCAGGAAAGGTTGGGTGGACTCAAGAAATGCCATTAGCCAAACAACAAGATCCGTGGCTAGCAGCCCCAATCGAAGCAGAAATTTCCGAGGTAATATACTGCTATAACCGGAAGTGCCTGCAAAGTGGATGTTAAGCAATGCTGAAGCTAGTTGACAAGAATATGTGTTATTATATGTTGGAAGTTCCAAGTTTTGTTCTAATTTGGTGTCGTACCTCATTCAGTGTTTACCTGTTCCCCAGAACGCTTCAGAGGACAGAAGATCAGGGTCCGACAATCTTAAAATCCTTGCCAGGATTTTCCGCAACACTTTTGGTAGCCTACCATACAGTAAATTTTTCAGTTTCACCTCCGGGAACTCGTCTCCGCACCATTAGCAAAATAAGACAGCAGGACTTACTAACAGTTCGCAAAGACGGAAAGTAAGATGCCAGAAAACGAACAGGCAAGCGGAAACGAAACCCATGTCAAAACGAGAAGGAGGAACACACGCAGTTATCCTATCGTCATGTGTTATGTGGGTTGGTATTAAAGTCCCAGTACGCAATAAAAGAAGGATGAAGGAGAAGACCGATCCAAAGAAAAGTTTTGCCAGTTTCTTGGCGGATAAAGTAGGCTATAATATGCCTAAAGAGTAGGCTAGGATATAAGATTTGGGGATGTGAATCTTTTTCAGTTTCTTTCTTAGTAGGATGGTTAGCTATCCGCAATCTGCACGGCTGAGGAGCACGAGCAGTAGCCCACTGGCCATTTGTCTCAAGGCTGCAAGACGCCCCCGGGCAGTATATTTGATAAGAATGTAAATCTAATTTAACTATCTGTTTTATTTTCAGAGAAATAGCCTTGAAGACATGCTTACTGATGAGGTATGTATTTCATATGGAGGTTTTATTTATTACCCATCAACAGGCCGAAACCAGATAAAGATGGATGACAAAAAAGATAAGAGAGAACAAGAGCTAGAAGCTCATATGGCACTTGCAAGGCTGGGTCAGAGGATCAAAGTAAGAATTTGTCAGTTCGTGGGTTTGTTGTGATCATTTGTAAACAAAACCCTTGAGATAAGAATAATCGTGGGCCCTTAGAAAACCCACAAGTGATTTTCCCACAAGTTCATTTTTTCAACTTGAGCGGCTTTGAGCCTGAAGAGGACGTCAAGAAGGGCCGAAATATAGCTCTAATAAAATTCAGCTGTTGTATCCGTTTTGCACCATCATATGTGATTCGCAGTCAAATGTGATAACGTCAGCCAATCAATGCTGACGTTACATGAGGTTTGTGATGGATCGTAGACCAAGGTTCTTAGATTAAGGAATGATTAAGATTGAGGATTGATTATAAGTGTTCGTTTTGTATTTTTTGTTTCCATGGCCCTCGGTTTTGAAAACTGTTAGGAAATTACATCTAGGGACACTGGTGCGTCACGATAGCCTAATATGTTTTCTTTTTGTAGGATAATGTTGAGCCAGAACATGAGTACAACTTCATAGATGTTGTTGGTGAGGGCCTTGAGAGAGCTAACCCTTCACAGTTCGAGCTCCTCAAAGTTCTTGGACAAGGCTCGTTTGGAAAGGTAACCATCTGAATCTCTTCTATGACAACCCGATCGATAGGGAGCGGCTCCCAAGGTTTGGGGGAGGGGGAGTAGCGGACACACTTTCAGATAACACCTCTGTTCCGCTGAACCATTCCGACTAAAAGATTTGACTATTAAGCTAATGCTAAGACTAATTAAGCTAAGACTAAATTAAGATTTTTTGCTCCCAAAATTTAAGTTCTGGGGCAAAAAACGCCATATTCAGTTCTGCTCCAGATGCGACAACTTTCAAAGCCGAAGTTGCATCATACCTTTGGAACATCGATTGTAAATTTGCCTTGGATCTGGACATAAAGCTTGTGAGTTTATTTTACCGTATGCTTTGCGCCTGTATCCACTCTTGCTAAAACGTTTCAGATTTGTGTGCAACCGTCAACGAACATTTTCAATCTTCTGGCATACTCTCCAAAGTTGTGGAATAAAAACGCTGGCATACCATTGTGGTTAAGAAAATGATCCTCTTTAAGCTAAGGAAATGGTCGTCTTTTCATAAAAGTAAGAAGATTAAAAAAGTTTTTACAGAAAAATCCGGAAAGTGCTATGTATATTAGAAACGTCATTTATATGCACCGTGACATGCTTGTTAAAGGCGTTTTTCCGTGACACAGTTGTGTGCCACACACTTCTGAGTGTTTGTCGCGGAAACACGATTGTGTGCCACACAGTCGAGCCACAAGTTGAAACTCACGGAAACGCAGTTTTGACTATTTTTGGCGCGTTAATTTTTAATCTCTGAAAATAAGAATAAAATTCAGATAAAATCTCGATAAATCGAACTTCAGGCTTCCATCCTTACCATTCTGTGTAAAAGAGATCCTCAGTTCACGTCTTCGTGCTTGAGAAAGTAGTTAATTTATTTTTTTTGGCATTATTTTGCTGTTGAATTTGAATTTCCCACCAGACACGAGATACGAAATTGACAATCACCTCGGTAGTTGTTTGTCGAATTCGAGCTACAAACCGAGCCACAGAAGTCTTGTTGATCGCGAAAACACACTTGGGGGCCGCACAAAAGACGCGGAAACGCTCGAGCCACAATGGACCCACAAATTAAAAAGTGCACAGTAAGTTGTTTGTAGGGACCGGAGGAATCCACTAACATATAAAGTTATTGATGTAATGACTAGTTGGATAGATTATCTCCTAAGCAAAGTGGTTATTCCGAAGAAAAAAAATGCTTGTTTGATCTACTGACGCGCCACCTATTTTGCATTTGCAAACTACCATTTGCTTAGCACTTCCACTGATCGTTTGTCTGCTACTAACGAATTCTAATCCTCACATGTCTAGGAAGCAAGATGGACCATAAGCCTATGTTCGAATAGTGAACCCAGGTTGTTCAACTGAGTTACGTGGTCCTTCCTGATTGGCTGCAAATGAGGCTTCCGTCCTGTTGCTATTTAAAGTTTAACCGAATAGGTCCGTGGTCTGAAAGTCTAACTACTCTTCGCTTAATAACTGAGTTGTTCTGTAGCAGCCCCAGTTGGCTGTATTTTGAAATAAATTATAAATAATTTCTTAAACTGGCCGGAAAACCCGATAAAAATGCATTACTTCGTTTGTCCGCAATCCACAGATAATCGATTTGGTCAAATGAACTTATTCTTTGAATTTGTGGTACCTGTATGTGCTTGTCCGACTATGCTTGAAATATTCAGCAACTACAAAGGTAAGCCATTGCCGAAACTCACACATATAACAAAGTGACATATCTTATCATCACTTTCCTACTCCTACTTTGCTCGAGCTTAGCGTCCGTCACATAAGGGAATGCAGGCGTTTTCTTGAAATTCAGATTCTCCGCCTCTAGATGAATTTTGGGTTGTCGTGCAAGCAGCGCACATTCTGAACGTTATTACCAGATCCCCGGGCGAAAAAAAAATACAAAACCCCTTAGATGAGTCAAAATAATTCAGTGTATTCAAATATCACACATGAAAATAAGCTACCCTTTTTAGTGAAGGGTTTGGAATTTGAACGCGCTTTCTCTAAGAAGGGCAGAGTGAGCTTGTGCTAAAAGGTTGTGCCATCTGTTTGGTTGTAAAAGTGAACGATGGTTTGTGCCATACCTGTCGTATTTTGATCATCACTTGAATGGAAATATGCCCCGAACCGATGCATCAGTGATATTCGCTGTATGATTCCCTCTAAATCCTTACACGCTTCCCGCCGAACTGTTGCCACGTCTATCTCAAATGAACCCTCGTTACGCCAGTGCTCCTATTAGTCGGTATAACCATGATCGAACTTCACCTAATGGTGGGTTTACACACCGCGTAAAATCCGAGCGTATTTTGAAATCCGAGCGTATTTTATGCACGTTTTGAGCTTGAAAAGATTTCTAGCAATACGGACGTATTTAGATACAAAACGGACCGATTTCTCAAAAATGTCCGTATTGCTAGAAATGTTTTCAAGCTCAAAACGTGTGAAAATACGCTCGAATTTCAAAATACGTACGCTCGGATTTTGCGCAGTGTGTAAATGGACCATAAGGTAGGTTCGTTCATGGTGGGTTTACACACTGCGTAAAATCCAAGCGTATTTTGCGCACGTTTTGAGCTTGAAAACATTTCTAGCAATACGGACGTTTTTGAGAAATCGGTCGTTTTGTATCTGAATACGTCCGTATTGCTAGAAATCTTTTCAAGCTCAAAACGTGCGTAAAATATGCTCGGATTTTATACGCTCGGATAAAATACGCTCGGATTTTACGCAGTGTGTAAACCCACCATCATTCCTACGATTTCGACAGCCAAAGCTATCCCACTGCACAAACTTGAGCGGACATATGACGCCTACAGAGCTTTCTATTTCAGTGGAGTACGCTGTTGTGATGGTTCCTCGCAGAAGTTTTTAAGGAAATGGAACTGAAGTACATTAGTTATTTATAAGTTTGAAAGCTTCCTGTTTTCTAGGTTTTCCTGGTGCGAAAGATCATTGGAAACGACGCAGGAACCCTCTATGCAATGAAAGTACTTAAGAAAGCCACATTGAAAGGTAATTATTCTCATCTGTAATTGTATGCTAAATATTCAGCTTCAGTGCGCTTAAAACACTTCTCGTACTATTTCCAGTATTTTAAAATAGTTGAATGATCTAAAACTAGTCTGGATTTAACATTACCCACAACTTTGGCCGTTTTAAGCCTTTGTTCAGGTCCGTTGATTTCTAGCAAAATCCTGGGAACAGTTTTCTTGACCTCGGAGCTTCTCGCAAACAGTCGTGGGGAGCTTGATGAAAAGTAACGAAACAAGGTAAGTGTAATAATTAGTGAGTTGTCGTTAGCGGAGTCAGAATGGACCGTTTGGAATTCGGATTTCGGGTTTAAAAATCAATGGGGCGATTACGGGAGTAACAAGTGCACAAGCGCTCAGACGTGGAGTGTGAAAGTAAAATGTTTATCACATTGTATAAACAAACAGCTTTAGAACCAAGATATTTCACATTCCCAAAAACCAAACAAGTATTGAAATAACCTAATTTGTAATCATCCAACTTTAAAAGCTTTAAATGTAAACAAACCGCACGTATAAATCTAAAGTGATGTTGAAGATCTTGCACGAATAGCTGGAGTTCCAAAAATAGTCTGCCAGCTAGTCCTACCCTTTTAACCTCCTTTCCATTAGCAATGCAATAACAAGTGCAATAAACCAAACCGTAGCACCCTAATACCCCCTTTGTCACAATTCATTAAGAACGGCATACCATCGATCATATGACAAAACAGTCGAGTTTCCAACTGTTCATTAAAGATTAAAGTACGTCGCGTCGTCTTATTTGTTGCTGTTAAACCAAAATCCTCATCCATAGATATATCTTTCCAAATATACAAGAGTTGAACTTAAGACCTGTCATAGATGAACTTAGCTCATGGGAAATCTAGGCCCAGCTGCCCATGAACGGGACGGGGAGGGGGGTAGGGACCCAATGCGTATTTACACCTCTTTTTCCTCAAGTATACCAGCTTAGAGTTTGATTCCAATCACGGGTCAAAAACTTTTTTCATGGGCAATTTCGGCCCACTTGCCCATGAACGGGGAGGGTGGGGGGTGGTTCAACTCCACATATCCAACCCCTATGATCCAGAAGCACAAAGGAATTTCATCGCCTTATCTCCAGTTACTGTCAAGTTGAAAACATTAAGAAATGGGCAATCTGGGCCCAATTGCCCCTGAACCAAGTGGCGGTGGAATTTAGGACACAAGAAAAGTAAACACATACCCCAATGCTCACAAGCCTACCAAGTTTTAACTTGATACCTGTTGATTCCTGTCACGGGTAACGAACTTTACTCCTTAGAAATCTGGGCCCAGTTGTCCATGAACGCGGTGAGTGGGGGAGGTGCAACTTTAAAAGCAATTTCCCAGCCTTAGGATCTACACCTACAAGGAATTTCATCGTCCTATGTCCAGTTCTGGTCAAGTTATGAACATTATTCACTTTGCAATCTGGGCCATTTGCCCCTGAACCGGGTTGGGGTGGGGGTGGAACCCCCAAAAGGCACAACTAGACCCCAATACCCGATAGTCTACCGAGTTTGAACTTTATACTTGCACTGGTTCACGAGTTATGAGCTTCACAAAATACGGTGAAAACCGGAAACCGAAAACCGAAAGCTGCTACAGCGCTCGCAATAGTGGAATGTTCCAAGGAACACTCCACTAAAAACAGACAGAACGGCGTTTCCGCGAGGTTGAACTTGTGGGTCCACTGCGTGGCACACAATTCTGTCTCCGCGATAAACAGAAATGTGTGGCGCACAAATGTGCCACGGAAAAATGCCTTAGGAAGATGGTAGTTTTGAAAGCTCTCCTTTAAACGCTTAGGGGGGTTTCCACGTAGACGAGAACCGAGGTAGAGCTCAAAACAAAAGATGTCTTCCAGTGTTCTTTCTTACTTATACAGTAGAGGTTCGCTTTTATGAAGACTTCTCCAACTGTTTCACCACCCTGGCTTTATTACTTGCTTATAAAACCGTCAAATGAAAAGGAAAACTTGATATCAGCTAATAGCCATCTATTTCAGGATTATCCCCGAATAAAGTTTCCTTAAAAATTCAGTTATATATTATTTTATTTTGAACTTACAAATTGTGCTTCTTCTGTTTGAGGCGTCTGGTGGTTCGAACCGCCGTCTTCTTGGCTGAAGATGCGTTCCTCCTGGCAAAGTATTTAGTTGTGAAAGGAAAACCAGGTGGCAGTTGAGTCACTATCAGGAGTGCTATCTGCAAAATGTTTTAAAAGTGATAAGACGTGAATGGAAAAAAATATTTTTGGCAAGTATTTTATAGTAAGAAATGCCTGGTTTGTGTTTTAGTTTGTTCTTCGGCGACCGTTCATTGTTATAGGCGACGTTCACATAAGCATACCTCTATTGTAATACTAACGAAAACTACTTCCGTAATCGCTCCATCCATCCCTAAACACGGAAACCCGAATTTCATAGAATACATACGGTAGACCCCACCCCTAACAAAACCTCACTGATTTTCTCACTCGCCGTGTTTTGCTACCTTCGATCCGTGTCACGCTGTCGACGGATGTTTTCATAATGAAAAATGGTTGTGTAACTGACTCCCTGTTGTTTCTAGAAGTCAACGAGCCTGGAAAAAGGCTTAAGACAGCCAAAGCCGTAGGTAATTTGTTGAAAGGAGGGCCTGGTTTAAAGCGTCCAGCTATTTTGAAATGCTGGAAGAGTAAATAGCGCGAGGGGTCCTTTAAGTACCGTACGAAGTTTGATGAGTGAAAGTTGACGGAGCGACAAAAGAAGATGAGTGGGTTTATAAGTCACCATAAGTAGGCTACGCCTACTAAACTACTTATGACAGCAATTTGCATAATTTAATCACATTTTGCTGCCCTATTTGGAACATCGATGCGAAAATAACGACGTAGCCGAGCTCTTACTTCCTCCCAAGTGAGATGAATGGGCTTGTGGCTGATTTTCATCTTTTTGAATCCGGATATACACTGCGGCTTAAATTAGATGTTACGCGCTGACGGTACTAGCGACTTAAAGGACCCGTCGTACCGATAATGCCAATGCAACCTACTTCCGTAACTGCCTTCATTAGTTCTTAGACCCGGAGAAATTTCATATGTTTCATTCTGGGCCCGCTAACGAAACCTCACTGATCTTCGCCACGTTTGCTCTTGCCACGATTCACTAGTTTCCATGCGCGTTATGCTCCCGACTAGTGTTCGAGTATCATGCTATTGGTTAGTTTCAGTTCATTTTGAGTTTATTCGTAAAAATTAATAAACACCATTAACACTTCATGGCCCCACCAAAAGGCCTATGGCCTATGGGCAATGGGCGGGGAGTATTCCTTATTCATATAGTCTTAAACCAAACAAATCACAAAAAAAGAAGGAGAGAATAAAAGAAGAAGAAGAAAAAAAGAATAAAGACATAACAAACTGACAAGAAAAATTCACTAACGAACGATCTTCGTAAAACTGGTTTTCTGAAGTGTACCAAGTTTGCTAGAAGTCGATGGGTCTGGGAAAAGGCTTAAAACAGCCAAGCATTGGATAATTTGTTAAAAGCACAGCTTAGTTTTACAGTATTCAGATAGTTTTGAATATGGAACATAAACAGTAAATACTGCGAGGTGTGCTATAAAGGAAATAGAGGCGACTGCGATTGAAAACTCGCTTCGCTTTCCGAGGCTGTTCGGGCGCTCCGCTTGTTTTGGAAAGTGATGTGAAAAGTGAATCCGCTCCGTACGTGGATAGTGGGTTAGGCAAGTCATCGAGAAGTTTTAAAGGCGCAACGACTTTTCGCTTGGTTCTGGCGCTCGTTGATTCTCCCTTTGCCTCTTGGAAAGCGAATCCATGAGATCACCAGAATCGTCCATTCCACTGTAAAAAGTCACTCCTTTGTCGGACTTCAGTAGTTGTGTGTCACCATTTTCGGACATTTTATTCCTAATTCGGAGAATACTCTGCAGTATTTTGCATTCTAGCGTTTTAATCCTGCATCGGATTATAACTCTCCGTATTCAGATTTCAATTCTCCGAATAAGGAATAAAAAATGTCTGATATCGGTGACGCACAACTACTAACGTCCGATAAAGGAGAGACTTTTGGGGTTTTAATTTAACTGCAAAGTTATTTTTCCTTAATTACAGTTCGTGACCGCGTCCGAACCAAGATGGAGCGAGATATTCTGGCCGACGTTAAGCATCCGTTCGTAGTGAAACTCCACTATGCATTCCAAACGGAAGGAAAACTATACCTGATCCTCGATTTCCTCCGAGGTGGTGACCTCTTCCATCGGCTTTCACGCGAGGTAGGTTTTTGTCTGTTGAACGTCAGAGCTGCTGTCGAGTCCAGCTTCTATTTACTAACAAGATGGCGTTCAAACTAAATTGCCTGCCCAAATGGAAGAAGAAGTATATTTAAAATGGAAAAAAATAGATACGCGCGTCTGTCGCCCTCTCACGGGCGTATTCGTCTGTTTGAAGCTTGAGTAGATTTTGTTTGTATAGTTCAGTTTAGCTTAGTTTTTATGGCACTTGTAGCTTCGCTCAAGTGCCATATACCGATCACTTTTCGGTCCGTCGGTCTGTCGGTCCACTCTTCTCGAGTTAGGGTACTTCCAGAAGTCCTAGGACGATGAAACTTGGCAGGCATATTAGGGACCCGATCAGACTAGCTTGGAAACTGTCACTTGCCCGATCCGACCATCGTGGCCTCGTGGGGGGAGGGGGAGGTTGTGGAATCCAGAAAATAGGGGCATGCATGACTTTCGAACGGGTGATCGGATCTTAATGAAACTTGATACTTGGAAAGAACTCGTGCCTCAGATGTCTCATCTCCAGTCCGGACCGGATCCGATGAATCTGGGGGGGGGGGTCGGAGGGGGAACCGGAAATAGAGTGAAACTCTCAGAATGGAGCGATCGGGATGAAACTTGGTGGGAAGAACAAGCACAAGCTCTAGATAAATAACTGACAGAACTGGACGGATTCGGACACTATGGGGGGAGTTGGAGGGGGGCTTTGGAATTCCGGCGATCCGTAGTTGATGTACTTCCAGGTGCGCCAAGACGATAAAACTTGGTAGGCATATTGGGGACCCGACCAGATTAACTTGGAAACAGTCAAACGCACGATCCGACCGTCGCGGGGGGAGGAGTGATATACCGATCACTTTTCGGTCTGTCGGTCCACTCTTTAGGGCACTTTCATAAGTGCTAGGACCATGAAACTTGGCAGACCAATCAGGGACCCGACCAAACTAACTTGGAAATAGTCACTTTCTCGGTCCGGTCACCGTAGGGGGAATGGAGGGAGGGGGAATCCGGAATTTCGAGGTATGTGTAACTTTGGAATGGGTGATCGGATCATAATGAAACTTGAGCTGATATGCCCACCTACTACATATTCTTGCAAGTGCCATATGAGCTTACAGCTTTTGTTTTGAAAACAAAACCTAAAGTGTGTTTTCCCTAATTATTTCTTCATATTTTCTTTTGTACACCACTGTTTTCGTCTTGTACGATTTGTGGGTTAAAAATAAATTATTATTATTATTATTAAATTGTAGTTGCAACTCAGTGTTTAAAGTTTAGTCGAATAGGACTGAGATCCGACAGTCTAGTTACTCTAGTTACACTTCACTTATTTACTTAAATAGGCCTTTAAACCCGATCAAAATGTGTTACTTCGTTTGTCCGTTATCCACAGATAATTTATTTCATCGAATGAACTTATTCTTTCTGATTTATGGTACCTCCATTTAGTTGTCCCTCTATGCTTGAAATAGTCAGTAACTGCAAAGGTAAGCCATTGCCGAAAATAACACATATAACAAAAAGACATATCTTATCATCACTTTCCCACTCCCTTCAGAGGATTTGCTTCTTCCAATATTCCGAGCTTAGCGTCCGTAACACATGGAAATGCAGGCTTTTCTTGAAATTCAGTTTCTCCGCGTCTGGATGAATTTTGGGTTGTCGTGCAAGCAGCGCACATTCTGAACGTTATCCCTATAGCCGGATGAAAAATACAAAGTACCTTAGATGAGTCAAAATAATTCTGCGTATTCCAATATCAGATGTAAAAATAAGCTGCCTTTTCAGTTAGACTGTAAGCCTGAAGGAAATTGAAGCAGTTGGCTGTCAGCATGATATCAAGTTTGTTATTTTTACTTTCCATTTGACTGCTTATAAGCAAGCAACAAAACCCAAGGCAGTAAAACGTTTAGGAAAGTGTTCAAATAATCATTCCTCTAAATATTCATTCGGTTCAAGAATCATAGGCGACTTCGCTAAACGCGTACATCACGTCGCTGGACAGCCAAAAGATCGTATTTGACATATTTTCCGAAACCACGTTTTATTGGGTTTGTATGGCAATTGCGGCATTTGGCTCAAGTGCCATATACCGATCGCAATTCCGTCAGTCGGGCGGTCTATCCCACGATGGCGAGTTAGGGTACTTCCAGGTGTGCTAGGACGATGAAGCTTGGCAGGCATGTCAGGGACCCGACCGAACTAGCGGAAATAATCAGTTTCCCGATCAGACCATCTGGGGGTGGGGGTGGGGTGGGTCTGGAGGGAGGGGGACTAGTGCGTAACTTTCGAACGGGTGATCGGGTTGGGATGAAACTTAATAACTGAATAGATGACTTATCTGTGATGTCCCATTTGAAGTCCGGACCGGATTTGACAGCTGTGGGGGGGGGGGGGGGAGACCGGAAATCTCCAGAAACGGGGTTAGGGGGGGGGAATTTCGGTGGTGGCGGCTTTGGGGATTTTCACGACGAAACTTGGCAGGCGTATCAGGGACCCGGCCAAAGTAACTTGGAAATAATCAGTTTATTACACAGACCATCTGGGCGTGGAGGGACGGAAAATCCGGAAAATTGAGTAGTGCGTAACTTTCGAACCGGTGATCAGATTTGAATGAAACTTAATAACTGAATTGATTACATATTTCTGATGTCCCGTTTGAATCCGGGCCGGGTTCGATAGCTGTGGGGGAGTTGGGGGGGGGAGACCGGAAATCTCGAGAAACGGTTAGAATGGAGGGATCGGAGTGAAACTTGCTTGGAAGAACAAGCATCTGCTCTAGATTAATCGTTTACACAATTGGACTGGATCCGGACTTTTTTTTTTTTGGGGGGGGGGGGGGAATTCCGGTGATGTTGATTTCCACGACGAAACTTGGCAGGCATATCAGGGATCCGATCAAACTGACTTGGAAATACACATTTTCTCGATCCGATCATCGTGTGGGAAGTGGAGGGAGGGTAATCTGGAGTCATTGCGTCATGCGCAACTATGGAAAGGGTGATCGGATTACAGTGAAACTTATTTATTGAACACAGGACGTGTCTCTGATGATCGTTTTCATTTCCGAACCGGATACTGTTCGGGGGGGGGGGGGGATACGTGAACCGCTTAGACTGGAGAGATCGGGATGAAACTTGGTGCGAATAACAAACAACTGTTCTAGATAAATAATTTAAATAACCGGACTGGATCCGGGCACTGTGGGGAAGTTAGAGGAGAGGGGGGGGGGTCGGGATTCCGGTGATCGCAAGTTAAGGTACTTCCAGATGTGCTAGGGCGATGAAACTTGGCTGTAAAATTTGAGATTCGACAAGATTTGCTTAGAAGTCGTTACTTTCAGAATCCTACCATCCCTTAAAGTACTAATCTTAACCGCAAAGAAAAAAAACTTTTAGGCAAACTATAGATTTTCATGGTCCCCATGAGCCCAGGAGTATTTTTGCCTCACGGGCTTTGCACCTCTCTAGCACCCTTAAAGTGCGCATCTTAACCGAAAAGTGAAAAAAATACTTCTGACCAAACGGTATATATTTATGATTCTCAAGGGCCTATTATCGTTTTTGTCTCAAGGGTTTTGCTTACAGACGAATTTCTAGCACCTTTAAAGTGCGCATCATTACAGCCAAGTTAAAATAAATACTTTTTACCAATTGATACATTCTCTGATTGCCATTGGTCCATGATCATTCTTACCTCAAGGATTTTGCTTACAAATAATCAGAACAAACCCACGAAAAGGCAGATTCTTCCAGCTTTTCAAAATATTAAATAATTCTTGACAAATGTGCCGAAGTAAATGCTGTTGACAAATTTTTTCTAAAAAGGGACTTAAAGAACGTGCAGGATAGTGGTGCCATTTCACTAAACCCTAGGGGGGGGGGGAGGGGGGCTCCTGTACTGGGTCATTGCACAAAATCAAAATTTAAATATGTTTTTGGGGTGAATTTAATTAGTTTTCGAATATACCATTGAGTAAAGTAAAGACATTGCATTTTGAACTATTCGGTGGCCAAAAGATAGCACCAAGGAAGAAGATTTTGAATTCTAGGAGGGGCATGCCCCACTCCCCATTTTTGCCCTTGGTGCAGGATATGGCAAAAACCGACTGCCAGTGTTGCTCTCAGGTCGACGCACGAACAACGTTCCTCTAAAAAAAATGGAATATTATACATTCCTCACAGATAAACCAGAAGCAGATTTTGAATTAAATTTATGAGTCTAGGTCTCCAAGATCGGAGCCTCTTTTGACAGTCCAGGACCGAAAGGGCGGGGCCTCGTAGAGAAAACCAAAGATTTAATTTGTTGGGAAATGAATGTTCACAAGCCGCTTGGTAGCTCAGTGGTAGAGCGCTGGCAGTTAGAGCCGAAGGTTGCGGGTTCAGCTCCCGCCTGTGGAGCATTTTTGTCTCTCAGTCGGCCACTTGTAATGGTCATACCACTTTCAGGTTCTGTTTACGGAAGAGGATGTTAAGTTCTACCTCGCCGAATTGGCATTAGCTCTGGGACATCTACATTCCTTAGGGATCATATACAGGGACCTAAAACCAGAGAAGTAAGTGTTCCTTAACCTTTGGCGTCTTCAACATAAGCTGAAGGCTTACTTAATTACCTCAATTCGCTGGACGAGTTGGAAAATGAACTTGTGGAAAAGAAATACTAAAGATTCTAGTGTAGCCTTAAGTATCGGATTTGGTGTTAAAGTTGCTTGGAGTTAAAAAAAGGTGCTGTGATTTCATTTGGGACACGGCTGCTGTTTTTGCTGCTCGATATGGTCGTTGATCAGGTAGTTATTTTTCCGCATTTGAGTTGACTTTGTTTTTGGGATCCCGAAATGACCTATGACTTCGTAAAAGTTGTCCGTCTGTTCGTCCGTCTGTGAGCATGGTAACTCTCGAAGGGAATGAAATATTTTGATGAATCTTGATGTGAGGATTCCTTGTGCCAAGGGACAGATCGAGTTCGTAGATGAGCCCCAAAGCTGTATATTTAGGGGAGGGGGAGGGACAAATTAAGGGGCGGAAATAAATATTTTTTAAAAGCTAATGAGATAGTCGATCTACGAGTAAGGAGACATGCTGAATCCGAGTATGAAATTTATTTTCTCGCCGAAAAAGTAATTCACCCGGAATCCAGCAAAAACCGGAAAATTTGTAAAAAGTAAAAGTTGAATCTAACTTTGGTTAGAGGGTAAGGAGACGTGTTGAATCAGAATATGAAAATTATTCTCACGCTGGACAAGTAGTTCGCCCTGAATCCGGAAATTTAAGAAGAAGTTTTAAAACTCAATGATATAATCGATATAGGGTGAGGAGACATGCTGTTGCAACTTTCGAACATACTAATGATAAACAAAGTGTATGCGATCAGTTTAGTTATCTCCCAAGTCCCAACTGGCATTTACCGGGTCGTAAAGGCAGAATGCACCCGACAACGGTCTGGTGAACAGTTTAATACAATTTGTTGACCAGTTCTCGGAAAAAATGGTGGCTATACCAGTTCGTACCCTATCCCTTTATTCACACTGGCGAAAGGTCTGCGCGTGGGTTGCGACACTCTTTGTTTAATCTTTGATGC
Organism: Branchinecta sandiegonensis; assembly: GCA_030848855.1. NCBI lineage: Eukaryota > Metazoa > Arthropoda > Branchiopoda > Anostraca > Branchinectidae > Branchinecta > Branchinecta sandiegonensis. Next base: position 23,674,045 of record JAUPMV010000001.1, on the reverse strand, counting down.
ATGTAGGGATGGTGACTCCGGTCGCATGTATAACGGTCAAAGTTTCTTGGATTTAATCGAAGACTATTGTTTTAACTGTATTCGCCTTTGTTGGGACGCCCTCCATATTCTCTACGTCACTGTAAGAGCCTATTACAAACCACCAAAAATCCATCAACATAGTCAAAATAATTCAGTATCTTCACACACAAGTTACAAAATAATCTGACTTTTCAGTTCAAATTTAAAGCTCAGCAGAAGGGCTATTCAGGCTTATTGCATGTTAGACTACTGCAGCGTCTAAAACTTCTGCAGAAATCACAGCTCTGGTTCTTCTTTTTATGGCGTGGGCTTTTGTATGAAACTTTCAACCTTCGGCTCAAACGCTATACACATCTCGTAATTCTGTCCGTCCTGTCCAAGTTCTGCCGGTTCAGGCACTTCCACATAAGCTAGGTTGAACTTTGCTGGTACGTAATGAACCCGACCTAATGCTCTGTAAGACCTTGCTTTCCGGATCCTATTATCCGTGGTGTTGGCTGAAGAGGAGTCTAGGATCTTGCGACTTGCGACAAGCCGAAATTACGAACGGCTGATCCGATTCAAACGACACTTGATCGGTGGTAGGAAATGATACCCTAGATGTTTGTATATGAGATGATTATGAGTCTGACCCGCACCCGGCCACGGCGGGGGGAGGGTTGGAGGAGGGTACCGGGACCTATGACACGAGTAGAATGGAAGGAATTGGTTGAAATTTGGACTGTACAAAGATCATATGTTCTACATGTGTCACTTTGGGATCAGGGGGACCGGTGGTAGCGGTATAAGAGGGTACAGAGATTTTCGGGAATGTTTGTGCAGATGAAACAACTTGATGTGTGGTAGGAGCAGATGCCCTGGTTGTGCCATTTGCGTACTGCATCTATGGTCACAATGGGGGAGTCGGAGGGGGCCCCGGAAGTTTTGTCGCACGTGTGTCGGACTAAACAAATTAAGCGTTTGATATTAAACTTGTACGGTACAAAGCACATGTGCCTAGATGTGACATTTTAGTGTCCGAACCGGATACGACCTCGGTGAGTGGAGCGTACATTTGGGGGGGGGGGGGGGCGTACATTTGTGGCATGCCTGGGGACCAAACGGGTTGAGCGATTGGGTAGAACTTGGACGATGCTAAGTTATAGGCACTGTATAAATATGCAGTTTTTGAACCGGGGCGGATCTGACATTGGTAGCTGAGGAGCAGATCCGTCAACGAAGGGGAGGAGGGGTAGTTGGGATTGGGTCCTACAAAACGGATGGAGTGGTAGGGAGGAACTTGGGTGGTCCCTATTCGTTCAGTCATTTCGCATTTCCGACGTTTCCGAACCACCTATGTCATTCAAATCCGCCTTATCGGCACTACGCTGATATTTTCATTTGGCGCGTGGATAAAACGGATACGTCAGCTACGATGATTTGGCAGCGATATTTCGGCCCTTCTTGGCAAGGGACAACAATAGTGCCTATTGGTTACTATTTTATTTCCAAACTCGACTGCGAATAATATTAATGCTGATTATGAAAGTTTGTCCATGTTTTTTCATCTAAGCGGGAGGGGGCGAGCGAGGCTGAAAACAGCCGGAACGAGTTTGTAATTTTTTTTCCAATTAATCAATCAAGTTTAATCCAAATAGCTAAAAGCTAGAAGAGGAATATAAATTTACGAAATACACAGACACAAAACAAATTAACTAATACACTTCCAAGATATGGCCAGAAATGAAGGATGGGATGAAATTACGTAAAAGTTGGGCAGAAGAATTGCAGGATATGGAGAAAACTGATTGCCAGTATTCCTCTCGGACCGAGCACGGAAGACGGGAGGGGAGAATAGATGGAATCTTTGAGAAACCCAGCAGAGTTCATAGGAGCCATGTCTGTTAGAATATTGGATAAACTTTACCTACTGCGACTTGTTGTCTAATGTTCACAAACTCCAGATCATCGAAAAGAAATCCAGGTTATAGCCTGAAAGTTAAGTACAAGCTACTAAGAGCGTGTCCCACCCTTTCTCCTTCAACAGTAACTATTAGTTACTATTTTCGTTCCAACCTCGTGAAAAGTTACCACGCTGACCGTTCAACTTCAAATAGTAATTAATTGTAACTATTAGTTCACCATGCGCGGGAGCATAGTAAGTGCGGTAACTACGATCTCTTTTACGTGATTGGCAGGATTAAGGCATGACGCGACAGTTTGTCGAATGTAGAAAATTCGTTCCAACCTTGACCCAAGAACCCAGAAGCGGTGACGTCTTGCGCAGTTACCACGGTAAGTAAGGTGGAACACGACCTTAATCACACTAAGAAGAAAAAAAAATGAGAAACTAATTAGACGTCAGGTCATAGCGTCCTAAATGTGCTTTGGAACCGACAAGACAGATGTCAGCCCCCATCTCTCCTGTCATCATGGATGTTACCAGGGTCATAACCTTTCTTATTACCAATTGTTCCACGCTCGTGAACACGGTCTATCATAAGCACTAGGGATGTAGCCACTCTGTGTTCTGATTCTCTACAACATCTGACTCCCTCCATCGGTCTTAGGGCTCCTTTGGGGCCTTGCTATTTTTGTCACGTTTGGATTGACGAAGAGTTAGTTTCCTGCCGGTGGCTGTAGGGGTAGCAAAGTGTAGAATTACTTTTTCAGAGAGAATTGTTAAAGGTGGATTTTCTGTCATGGCCTTAATTCGCAACTCTCGACTCTATTTTCGACTTTGTGGCTCAAAATTTGCGAGGAAATCAAACTTTGCGGCAAATTCATCTCCAAGTAATATGATGAGTTTTTGTTTTTGCTAACACGATAGTAAGTCCTGCGACAAAAAGTTCAGGCATGGATTCAGTAAGTATCCCCCCCCTTATGTCGAATCTGTAATCGACTTCAAAAAGCTTTTACTTCTACACAAGATCAAATAAGAAATATAACCTTCATCTCCCGATCTCCGTAATACGAACATGCGGAGTCGAACAGATTCCCGATGCCCTGCCCGATGCAAACAAGCGGAGGGGAGGTGCAACAAGGAACATCCTAATTCGTTACCTCTACAAGTAGCTCATCGCCGTAGGGCCCCGGAGTAAAGAGACTATACTCTATATGACTAAGTCCAAAACATGCCAGTGATCCTCAGGAAGAACGAGAAAACGTCTCACTAACGACTCAAACGCAACAACTCGAATCCTGTGCCAACCAATCACGGCGATCGTTGGGGACAGCTGTGGTGCCGCTTCTGGCTCTTCCGCTAGGTACACACCGATTTTGCATCGGCAAGGGGAGTTAGTTACCAAGAGTATTGGTTGTATACCGTCGTGACGTTACGCGTGACGCGTTGCAGAGGCTGGTCATACACGCCTGCTACGGTCTTTTCCTCTCAATGCGCAGCGGCTAAGAGGGAAATAAGCGGGCTTCAACTGAAACTTGGCAATTACCTCTATCCTGGCTCTAACTCTGTCCAGTTTTGTCGGCGTTTCCATAGTCGATGCATGGGACCGAAGACGGAGGTTCTATTGCTTGCTTCTTCCTAGTTTCTAGTGTTGTCCGGACTGCGGTCGAACCACTTGTCCAGCTAGAAAAGAAAGCGAAAACACGGATTCAGCATGCGTCCTTACCCCTATATCGAAGATTATCGAATCTGTAATCTGTTAAAAATTAAGTGTCTTTTTCTGTGTGTATGTATGTGTTTTGTTTATTTTCTTTACTTTCGTCATTTACTCCGCCTTTTCAAAATGGCGGGTCATAAATAAATTACTTACTTACTTACTAATCGACTTTGGCAAAAAAAAATATTCACTACCCCCTCCCCCCCCCCCCCCTATTTCGAATCTCTTATAAAACAAAAACTTTTACTTCTACCAAGTTTCCGGTTTTGGCCGAACTCCAGGCGAACTACTTGTCCGACAAGAAAATAAAGTTCAGATATAATTTGTCTCTTGACCCGTTAAACGATTGAAAAAAACGATTTTTTTTTTATTCTGCCCTTAATTTGAATTTAGTTTTAGCAACCTTTGTTGTAATGATGGACGACTTGATAACACCGTAATAAATTCACAAATTTACAGTACTTGCTCGTACTCGGAAGACATACTTGAATCGGCTGCTCCCTTGGGATAGGCTGGGACCACACCACCTTCGCTGTTGAGGGCTGTGCTAACTTCTCTCCCCAACCACTAAATATGCGGCTACAGGGTCGATCTATGAAGTTGACCTGACTTTGACGCAAAGGATCCTCACACCCAGTTTGAACAGAATATCTCAAGCCCTTCCGGATTTATCGTGCCCAGAGACGGACGGACCTACTAACAAGCTTTCCGAAGTCATACACTGCAAAAAAAAATCTTGCAGTATTTGCTTCTGGGATTAATCTTATCTTTATTGAGATAAGATTACCCCTAATTTGGATTAATCTCATCCCAATATAGATAAGATTAATCAGTAGCAAATACTGCATCCTTATTCGGAGAAACTTTTTACTAGCGTCACTAGCGTTTTTGGATCCCAAAAATAACTCGGATGCTAATCTTGTAATCAAATTTGATCATAAATAGGAAAACAAACAGTAACAACAGTTGGTTGCTCAAACACAAGGAAAGTTGGTTGTACAAAAAGAAGGACAAGTTACGGACGTGCTCAATCTAGTTACAAAATCTGGCTCATCTCCATGCTTTCAGCCGTCTGACTTCGTACCGCTGGGGACCTGACTTGCGTCAGAGAGTTCGAAAGTTAAGGACTTAGATGGGGATGTCTGGGGGGGGGGGGGAAGTAGCGACGGATACAACGAGCGGAGGGCGTGGGTGGGACATGGGAAGAGATTATTTTAGAGTCGGGCCATTTAGAGTTTGGATAAAAAAATGCTCGTTCAGCCGATGCTGACTGCGATTGAAATATGAAAAAACGCAAGACGGGTCACTTAAGAATTTCTTCAGCGATATTTCGGGACTTCTTGGCAGGAGTCCTCTTCAGGCTGTAACGAGACTGCAGCAGATTGTAGGAGTGTTCCTGATTCCTTTGAACTGTGCTGCATGTGAAACAGTACAGACCCATCATGGCTGTTTCAGCCGGACGCGGACCCCATGGCTTTTAATGAGAAACATGGAAAAATTGCATAGCCCGTCTTTCTGACCAGTGAGCGCACTGGAGGCAAAAAGCGGGAGCCTGGTCGGCTTCGAAAAAAGCCAGACACGGCAGACGGAAAAATCGATTCGGTACGTTACCGTTAGGGTGGATAAAAAGTAAAACTTTAATCTCAGAAATCGGAGTGGATGGAACGATTTTGGGGAGTGGATCAGTAACGTATTTACGAAACACCCTTTAAGTCATCGCATGAATTAGGCTTCCATCCCCACCGCTGTTGTACCTGACTAATGCAGTGACTTCCAAGACTGCTCCAGTGGTTCCTGATGTTGGATTAAGCTCTGATTTTTCCGCTTTTGAAGTCAGGAAGAAAAGAAGATTTGTTATTCCCGCGAGACCTTTTCCTGTGAAAGAAAATAGCTTTTTTCGAAGTTCTCTGTTAGGCAAAGGGAAGAAGCCAGTCTCTCCCAGGGGAATTTTTTATTTGCTAGCATTAAAGAAATGTTGTGCAGATAATCCAAGACAGCTGGTGAGTCCTGAACGCCCTACTGCACTGGAGAGCAGTTATCAACATTTACACGTATATCGAAGCGACACTCCAAATACGAAGTTTCTTCTTGAAATCTGTTAAAATCTATCTATCTATAAATAATCTATCTAATCTAAGGAGTGATTCAACAGGATCGAAAATCCTTATTTCACTCCAAGCTGTGTTTTAAGGTAATTTAAGGTAATCTATAAATACTAGGACCATGCAACTTTTCCGTCCACCAATGGGTCAGAAGGCGTTTTTCCGCGACCGCACAAAGTTTTGTGGCTCGAATATATAATATTTTAGGAATAAGCTTCGCGATTCTATTCAGTTTGAACACAGGTTTCTTGGACTCGGGGTGAGGGGATCCGTGCTTGAGCTCAGGTTCAGCGTCACTGGATGAAGTTTCGAACAGATTGCAAACGTGGATGGTGAAATAAATACGAATTCAGTGCTATAAAGTTTCATTGAAGAGCGTATCACTGTGTTTGGTATCGTGATAGAATACTCCAGCTTTGAATACTTATGCATAAACGTAATTCCTGTTATTCTTATTTATCGGACGGTTGAGTGGTTACATATCCGCCTGTTTAGGCTATTTCGACTACAGAAAATTGGGTAACTTGACCTTGTGGTTGGTTATCATGTAACTGGAATTTCCAGCTGAACACAATTATCTCCGCCGCTGCCTAATTAACAATCGACGCGATTTGGGGGGATTTTTCGGAAGGTTTCTAGTCGTAGTTGGCCTAAATGTGCCGACTGGAATAACACATAAATAAATAAACTGAAGGGCTCCTAGGCTTGGCCTAACCTAATTTCTGAAGAAGTAGGAGGAGGAGTTATTTTTTGTTTATCTATTTTCTTACTTACTTACATCCCTCAAAACTTAAGAGTGACATCAGTGATTCTTAACATCAGTGATCCTTATCAGAATCATTGATTATAAATTTACAGTACTGTGATTTACATTTCAATCAATCAATCGGTATATTATTTCGAAACATTATGCGTCACATACATACAACAAATGAACAAAATATATTATGTCCTACACTAACCATCCGGCAGTTCAGGGCAGTAGCATAGTCTGCGGTACAGACGATATAGTTGCCCCGAGCGACCCTCGTTCACGTGAACAGCCAGCAGGAATGAGTTTTGAGACCGATCACGATTTCTCCTATCCTCTTTGGATATGTCTTAGCCCACAAGCGTGCAGAAAGATTAGGTGCATTTTTGCAGATGCTGGTATCTGTTACCACGATAACTGGATCTGCAATTAGTCGTTTCTGCAGTAACCGTGGTATCTGATAAACGGTTGCTCTGCAAAAACGACAATTGTCGAAATTGCTCTTTCGAAGTCATCCCAAAAGAAAAACTGATATTCAGTCATATCACTAAGTGCCAAACTTCTTTCTCAGACAAAGTTTGATGGAAGTGAATTTCAGATACCACGACCAGTAACCACGGTCGACCGTGGTTTCTGAATATGAGATACCACGATAACTGGCCAGATACCACGATAACTGCAAAAACGCCTTTTGACCGTGGTATCTGATACCACGATAACTGCAAAAACGACTTTAGACCGTGGTATCAGATACCATGGTATCTGCAGAAACGCAACTATTGATTGTTACCTTTTCTCTAGCATTCTCCTGGACTCGGAAGGCCACATCACCCTCACAGACTTCGGATTATGTAAGGAGGCGCTAGAAGAATCCAAATCGTATAGCTTTTGCGGAACGGTTGAATACATGGCGCCGGAGGTGGTGAACCGCCGGGGACACTCTTTCGCAGCTGATTGGTGGTCTTTTGGTGTCTTGATGGTAAGTTGAAACAAGGAGACGTTTTGCTGATTTCACAAGCCACGTTCTTCCGACCAGAGCGAAATAACACTAGGGAGTAGCGCCAAGACTTGGAAAAAGTGACACACACTCGAATAGCAGCGACACTAGCACCACTAGTGATAGAGAAGGTCCCTACTGAAACTCAATCAGTATTCTACGAGCTCTGGCTTCATATTCTAAATACGGAAAAAAAAACAAAAAAAAAACTTATGTTTTCTCGATGTGTGCAGACCGCATCTATGCTGTACTAGAAATTTTCTAATCCGCAAGTTTGTCTCGCTTTGAATGCCGTGAGCGTAGTGGGCGGTGCTACGGGTAATGCCCGTTTCTGATAAACGGAAAGCATAGTTCTTGGCGCTACTCTCTAGTCTTATTTTGCTCTGGTTGGAGCAAGAGTTGTGTTTTTGCAGATACCATGGTATCTGATACCACGGTAACTGGATCCATGTTCTGTCATTTTGCCGTTACTGTTATGCAGTTATGTGGTATTTCATACTATGGTCACTTTTTAAAAATGACAATTGGCGACAGTTGGTGCAGTCACCCCAAGGGAAATGGTTATATCCACTAACATCACAGTGTCAAACTTTCTCACCAATTTGACAAAAACCTAGTCTCTTGTGTCGGTGATGACGAAAGTGAGATGCTTTTTCAGTTACCGTCGTCAGTTAATACGGTCGAGACCGTGGTATCCTAATACAAAATATCGTGGTAACTCGCCAATACTCAGTAACCACAAAATTGACTTTTAACCGTGGTATCAGATACCACGGTAACTGCAAAAACGACTTTCGACCGTAGTATCAGATAACATGGTATCTGCAAAAACGCAACTAATTATTGTGAGACATTTGTGAAAACCAAGCTGTCCTGGGTTTTCATAGTCACGTTTGTTCTCCAAAAATAATGATGTACATCCCTATTTTTTATAGCACTTTGCTCCATATACCGATCACTTTTCCGTCGGTCTGTCTGTCGGTCGGTCAGGCCGGTGGTTGCGAGTTAGGGTACTTCCAGATGGGCAAGGACGATAAAACTTGGCAGGCGTATAAGTGACCCTACCAAACTAACTTGGAAATAGTAACTTCCACGAACCGACCACCGTGGGGGGAGTGGAGGGACGGGGAATACGGAATAATTGACGCATGTATAACTTGAACGGGAATCGGATCTTAGAGGACCTATCTTACCTATAATACTAATGTAACCTACTTCCATAACCACGCCATATATTTCTAAACCCGGAGACCCCTGTTTCGTACGGTACATTCTAACCCCTCTAATGTAACCACGCTGATTTTCTCACTTGCCGGGTTTTGCTACCTTCTATGTGTATCTCGCTGTCGACGGCTGTCTGCGAGAAGTTTTTCCATCAGAAAAACCGGTTTGTAAATGGTTTCCCTGTTTTTGCTACAAGTCAACGGGTCTCGTAAAAGGCTTAAAATAGCCAAAACCGTGGGTTATTTGTTGAACGCACAGCCTAGTTTTAAACTATTCAAATATTTTAAAATACTGTAAGTTGAAGAGTAAATAGTGCGAGGGGTCTTTTGATGAAACTTGATATTTGGAAAGACCTCGTGTCTCAGATGTCACACTCCAAGTCCGGATCGGATCCGGTGACTTTGGGGGGAGTTAGAGGGGGAGAACCGGAATCGTGTGACATGTTCAGAGTGGACCGAATTCGGTGGGAAGAACAAACACAAGCCCTAGATACATAGTTGACAAGATCGGAGCGGATCCGGGCACTGTGTGTTCCCACCGGGGCAACGGTATTCCCGAGTTAACATGGTTCTAGATGCGCTAGGACGATGAAATTCGACAGGCATGCCAGGCACTCGACCATTTTAACTTAAGAACAGTCGTTTCTCCAATTTGACAACCGTGAGGGAGTGGAGAGAGGGGAAATCCGGATCTTGAGGATCCAACTTTTGAACGGGTGATCGGATCTTGATGAAACTTGATATTCGGAAAGAACTCGTGCCTCGGATGTCTCATTTCAAGTGCGGACAGGTGGGGGAGGGGCGGAAATTTTTCTGACATGCTTAGAGTGTAGCGTTTGGGATGACACTTGGTGAGAAGAACAAGCATAAGCCCTAGATACATTCGTGACAGAACCGGACCGAATTCGAGCACGCTGGGGGGAGGGGGGGGGGGGGGGGAATTCCGGTGATCGCGACTTAAGGTACTTCCAGATGCGCCAGGACGATGTAACTTGGCTTGAATATTAGAGGCTTGACAAGATTGGCTTAGGAATTGTCACTTCCCAAATCCGACCATCCCTTAAAGTACTCATCTTAACCGCAAAGTACAAAAAATACTTTTAAGCAAAATATAAGTTTTCATGATCCCCACGAGTCCATGATCATTTTTGCCTCAAGGGTTTTGCTTACAAATGAATTACTAGCACCCTTGAAGTGCGGATCTTGACTGAAAAGTCAAAAAATACTTTTGACCAAACCATATGTATTCATGCTCCTAAAGGGCCCAGGGTCATTTTTGCCTCAAGGGTTTTGATTACCGATGAATTTCTAGCGCCCTTAAAATGCGCATCATCACAGCCAAGTCCAAAAATAAAATATGTTTTACCAAACGACACATTCGCGTGATTTCCAAGGGTCCATGATCATTCTTATCTCAAGGATTTTGCTTACAAATGATCGAAACAAACCCAGGAATTGACAAATTCCTACTTTCATCCTCTTACCCAGTGCCATCTGAGCTTCTAGCTCTTATTATTATTGTTGTAGATTTATTTCTCATCAGGGTGCACAAAAAGTCTGAGTATTAAAAATGAGAAAGAGAAAAAACAAAAGAAAAGAAAAAAGCAAAACATTAATGGAAACAATAGAAATTGAAAGTACCCACCGAAAAATTACACGAAATAGAAAATGCGTCGAGTTGAGTTATGGCTGCGCTTCAATCGCTATGGCCTTTCCCCCAGTAATTTTTTTTAGACGGCATCAACAGAGCTATTTCTTTGTCTGCTTTTCGAGGTATTGTTATACGTCTCCATCCGCGAAATTCACAAACAGTGACAAAATCCCAATTGTTTCCGCTTCCTTCAGGTTTTCTGCATACTGTGTGCTCGTCCAGAAACTAGATCCCCTGAACTACAATTGATTGCGAACCATCACTTTGTAGGCAGTTGATGAAAACACCACTCATTGTAACACATGTCGTCGCATTCGTCTTTGATTTGAGACCTATCCAGTCTTCCTGTCCAAGGAACCTGGACAGTTTCTTGAGACAGGCCATGCAGGTCAACGCCTAAACACTGTAAAAAGTTCCTCCGAGTAAGGATTAAAGTTAACTGCAGTATTTCCTACTGGGATTAATCTTATCTCTACTGAGATAAAATTAATCCGAATTAGAGGTAAGATTATCTTTTTAGAGACAAGATTAATCCCAGTAGCAAATACTGCAAGATTTTTTTTTACAGTGAAGCGTGGAATCTTCACCCAGGCTGGATTTGCGATTCAGAGGGAACGAAGAAGTGTCGGGTGCAATGAAAGCGCCCACTCGGGTTAGGAATTGCACAGTCGGGACAAGGGTGCAATCCGAGAGGCAGACGGATGATCTAGGACACAGCAGCATTATAGGTTTTTGTTTCAGTTCGAGATGTTAACGGGGGCCTTGCCCTTCCAAGGATGTAGCAAGAAAGAGACGATGACGCAAATTCTTCGGGCGAAGTTAGGAATGCCTCAGTACCTGTCAGCAGACGCCCAGGTAAGCAAACACGCCGCAGAGTTCATCTTTTAAACTGGGGCCCGTGGCATGTCTTCCACCCTTCTCTCGATTTACAAAGGACTTTTTTTTCGATATGTTAGAGTGACTGTTTTGCTATAGCTGCTTGAAACAACGATCTTTAAAGAAATTACCTGTTTTGCCGCTTCTTTTACCATTTTTAACCTACTGCCGAAGAACGTGATGTATCCAGTTTGTCGAATAGTCCCTGCCTTCAAAAAGAGGTGGAGGCTAGGCTTTTAGACCAAGAAATTCAGAGTTGGCAGGTTGCAAAGGATCTATCACATTCACTGAGGTATTATGCTAAGGCTAAAGAGGTGTGGGGGGAGGAAATATTTTTCAAGGTGGGTTTAAAAAGGGAGGAAGTAAAGTTGGTGTGGTGTCTCCGGGCAGATTGTTTACCGCTTGGGAAAAGAAGAACGTATATTGGAAGTTCTTCTGAACGTTCTGGTCAGTATTTCTCCTGTCCAATGTGTGGAGATGAGAATGAAAGTGTGGTGCATGTCATGTGTGAATGTGAAGAATTGAGAGAGCTGAGGAATGAAGTGTTTGGAGAATGCGTGAGGGTGTTCGATGAGAAATGGATGTGTAGTATGATTGGTAGCCGTCAGTTTGATGATGTGAGGAGGCTGGCAAGATTCCTCAGGGTCGCTTTTCAACACCGAAAATTATGCCTAGAGTAAGTAGGTTAATGTATAGATCTTTGCTCTTTTGTTTTGTTTTTTTTTGTTTATTTTGTTGCCATGGCCTTCTGGCTTTTTTTGTGCAATTAAAATCTTATCATATCTTATGCCCACATCTGGAAATGAAAAGTAAATAATAATTTATTTATTACCATAAAAAAGGCCAAGACGTAGAGGGAGTAGAAAGAAGCGGAAAGGAACAAAAACCGAAAAGCACTACAAAATTATCAAGTCAGACCTGTTGCAACAGGAAAGGTTTCTAGTCGCACCGCACGTTTCCCTTTCTGCTTTACTGGGCGCTTAGGGTCGCGAAGACGCTGCGCAGGTTTGCTCCTTGCTACCATCGGGCATTACAACAGAGCGAATGGTCTGCCGCTAGTGTGATCTACTGCCCGATGATTTTTTTTCAAGAATTAGTTATACGGGGACCGGATTGCTCAGAAGCCTGGCGCAGAAAACACTGGGATTAGGTAGGGTCTGCTGATTACTGAATCGTAAGATTTTAGCTGTGCTTTAAATCTTATTGTTTTTTTCTCTCACTGTAGGCTTTGGTATGGGCGCTATCAAGCAGAACGCGAGCATCTAATGTCTGACTGCTCTAAACACGGGCGCAGGGAGTTTAGGGATTATGAGGCTCTGCTGATTACTAAATTAGTACTATGTCAGTTGTGCTTTAAATCTCATTGTTTCTCCTTCCGCCTTAGGCACTGCTGCGGGCTTTATCAATCGGTGCGGACGTCATATGTCCGATTGCTCGGAAGCCGGGCTCACAGGGATTAAAAGGCATTACTGAATTGTAGGATTTGAGTTGTGCTTTAAGTCTTATTATTTCTGCTCTCGCCCTAGGCACTGCTGCGGGCGCTCTTCAAACGGAATGCGGATAATCGAATTGGTGCCGGAACTGCGAGTGGGGGGGACGTGGAGGAAATCAAGAAGCAGCCTTTCTTTGCCTCAATCGACTGGGATAGACTCCTGAGAAAAGAGATCGAGCCGCCTTACAAGCCAGCTGTTGGTCGAATGGATGACGTTTTCTTCTTTGATACGGAGTATACCTCGAGGACGCCTAAAGGTAGGATGAAGCCAACGCAGTCCCAATGGTATGATATTGACATGAGTATTGCTTAAAGCGCCTCTCGCACCGTTTTCTGTTTATGTTTTTGTATTTTATAATAGTTGAACCCTTCTCAACACTTTCGGAAGTTTCATAACAGATAACACAAGGATGCGCAGTTTCAGCAGATAACACTTAGGATGTAGTCTGTTGTGATTTTGAAAACGTCACGCATTAAATGTTATGCGTAACAAGTATTGCAAGGAAGACCCGAAAAACAGCCTAAAAAGCATCTGTTGACTTTTTGTTTTTCGTCATGATATCGGAAAAGTCAGCAGATGCTTTTGTGGCGTTTTTTTCGGTTCATCCTGGCAATGCTTGAATGCTTGACATTTAACGCATAAAGTTTTCAAAATCAGAAAAGATTACATCCCAAGTGTTGTCTCTTGAAATCGTTCATCCTTGTGTTATCTATTATGAAACTTCTGACAGTGTAGGCTTTGCAAATTACCCAAACAAATTACCAACAGCTTTGGCTGTATTAAGCCTTTCTGCAGCCCTGTTGATCTCTAGCCGAAACAGGGCAAAATTTGCGTAACTGGTTTTTGGGATCCCAAAACGTAAGTGACGGGATACTTATGACTTCGTAAAGTTGTTGTCCATATGTCCGTCCTCTGTCTGCTAGCACGGTAACTCTCGAAGAGATTGAGATATTTTGTTGAAACTTGGTGAGAGGATCCGTTGGGTCAAAGTTCAGGTCAAGTTCGTAGATGGACCCCATAGCTATATATTCAGTGGTGGGGGAGGGGTTTCAAATTAAGGAGCAAAAAAATGTTTTTTTAAAAGCTAATGCGATTGTCGATTTAAGAGTAAGAGACGTGCTGAATCCAACTATGAAAGTTATTTTCTCGCCTGACTACCCGGAATCCAGAAATTTAGCATGAAGTTTAAAACCCAATGATATAGTCGGACATAGGGTAAGAAGACATGCTGTTGCAGCTTTCGAACATAATCAAAAAATGTGTGCGGTCCGTTTACCTATGTCGAAAGTCCCAACCGGCATTTAGTGGGTCGAACAGGCAGAGTCCATCCGACAATTGTCTGGTGAACAATTTAATAAAATTTGTCGACCAATTTTGGGAAAACCAGGTGGCTGTACCAGTCATTACTCTACCCTTTTATTCATACAGGCGAAAGCTCTGCGCGTGGGTGACGACACTCTTCGTTTAATCTATGAACGCTGGAGGGATAGGGACTTCGGCCGCGTGTGTAACAAGCAAAGTTTCTTGGGTGTGATCGAAGACTATCCTAGCATATACGTATTCTTTGGGTTTTGGGTTGTCGAAGGGGTTGATATATGTTGTTCAAACTTCGTATGAGGATTCACTGGCAAAGTACAAGCTAAGTTCGTAGATGGGTCCTTTAGACCTATATTTAGAGGAAGAGGAGGGGCTATCGAATTAAGGGTAAAACAACGTTTAAGGGGCAAGGAGGCCCGCTGAAGCCATATTTGGACTTGGTTTTCTTGCCGGACAAATGTGGCTTAATATGTAGACTTGGTATCGCAAAAAGGCACTTTGATCATCAGTGTTTAAAAAGCACGCACGGGGAATCGGCCGAAACTGGAAATTTTTTTGAAGCTCAAAGTCGTTTCTGAAGTCGATTAGAGATTCAGTATCGGGGTAAGGAGACATGCTGAATTGAATTTTGGACTTTATTTCTTTGACGGATAATCTGGACAAATCTGCAAAAACCTGGAAAGTTGAATCGAAAAGTTTGGCTTTCACTGTCACTAGCTCTTATGCTCTGCATGGACTCCGTCGGAACTGCTGCTAAAAAAGAGGAATTTTCTAAAAAAAACATCTAAAAGACCTTTCTGAAGTCGGTTAGAGCTGAGATATTGGAGTAAACGTACTTGATGAATCCATATCTGAACCTGGTTTTCTCATTTGATTAGTTGTTTGGCCGTAAGTTGTCAAAAAACTCCAAAACGGTAACATTTTTTTGTACATATTCAAGCGGTTGATTATGGATAAATGCAAAATGTTAAAGGGGTCTGGCGAAGACTCGGGAATGTACAAGATTCCATTGTCTGGATCAAGAAGTCCAATTAATATTACATTTTCGGGATCCCATCAAAACCTTTGATCTTGTTTTTACGGCGGAGCATGATAAGCATCGAAAATAGCGAAAGCCTGAGGGCCATCGCATACAAAAGAAAACAGCAAACAAACAACTCTTCTAAAAAGCATAGCTACAAAAACCCTTCTTTGCGGTTCCAATCCATCCTCAAGAACCTTTCAGGTTGCCTAACCGAGACAAACTTTTGTCCTTAAACTTTTCAACCAACCAACCCTCCCCAAATATTTCAACTATTAATCCATTCCACTCCACACATTCGCACAGAAAGAACGTGTTCCATCCTTCTAACAATAGTAACTATTATTACTAATTTCGTCGCAGTCTTGTGAATAGTTACTACGCTAACAGTTCCAACCTTCTCGAAATAGTAGCCTAACTAATAGTAACTATTTTCTTACCACGCTCGGGAGCATAGTAAGCGCGGTAACTACGAATCTCTGTAACGTGATAGGCCGGATTACCCCGCGGAGTAACATTTACCGAAAATGAAAAAAATTTGTCCCAGCTTTGACGCCAAGAAGCCAAAATTCGTGACCTCATGCGTAGTAACTACGGTAAGTAGGGGGGAACACGCTCAACGTGGAAACAGTTCTCATCCATACGATTGGCAGAATTTCATACCTCGGTTAGAAGCGAGACTTGCCTTCGTTGTAGTGAATGAGTGCAATTTGTTAAAGTAGACATAGGAAAAAAAAGCCGAGTATGGAGAAAGAAAAGAAAAACACAAAAATGAATGGATGAAAGCAGTTTATTTTCCTCTTCACCTGACAGAGTAAAAGAAAGCGTAGTATGGAAAATAAAACAAAAAGACGAAAAACAAGACCACGATCAAAGAACTTTCCGAAAGAAATGAAAATAACGGCGTCGTGACGCAAAGGGAATTTTTAACCAAAAAGGCAATGGGGAGCATCCATCTGGACTTTGTTTTCGGTCTCAAAATTTCGTAGAGAGCTTTAATTTAGATATTCCAGGTATCAAAACGTGTTTCTAAATATTTTTTTTTTTTTGTGAAGTTTCCATACTCTGAGTCGTAACAGCCTTGTCTAGGTAGGTAGGTAGGTAGGTTTTTATTTTTAACCAAAACATTGGAAATAAAATAAAATAACATTACTAATATTCTATTGCTGCAAAAAGAAAGTCCTAAGGACTTGTGCTGCAATTTATTAATACTACTTGTATCTAATAAATAAATAACTAAACACAACAACTTCCAATTATCCACCTTTTAACATTGTACTTATACAATGAGGCAGATTGGATGGTTGTGTGCGGATCAAGAACGCTGTATATAGAATTATTATTAAAATATTTAAAATTAGTTGTATGCTTATGGCCTTACAAGGCCTAAGACCTACCTTAGAAGGTCTAGCAAAAACTACAGAGTACAGAGACGAGCAACCAGGTTCATCAGAGGAGCTTTGTGATGGTAAAGATACATTTATTTCCCATTCGTTATAGGACAAATATCGTCTCATTTTGAGTATAAGAAAGAAGAAAAAAGAAAGGAAATAAAAAAGAAACCAACAATATATTATATTTACTGGATACACAAAACAAAACAAATAGACTACATCGTAGCAGTATAAAGACTTGTAAAGACTATGTGAACTGACAAGCCAGTCTCAAACTATTGTCTCAGACGTGGTCAGACTTCTATGTTTTTCTCCTTACCGTAATATAAACAGAAAACTAGAGGGAATTCGAGAATGCTGTAGAGACCACCTACACGTACACCTCTGTGAAAAAACGTATAATCCAGTGTCGTTGAAGGACTGCAACTGCTATGAGAGAAAACTGCCTTGCCTAAATCCATGGCAGCATTTAAATTTCGTTTGGACAAGGAGTTGGAGAATAACCTATTCAAATATCAACTGAATTATCAATCTTGAAACGATGGCCGAAATGGGTGTATGGAGGGATGAAGTACAGATATACTGTAAAAAGTTCCCTAACAATAACGCAAGGATGCGCGGCTTCAACAGATAATACTTATGATGTTTGCTGTTGTGATTTTCAAACGTTACACAGTAAAACGTTATGCATAACAAGCATTACCAGGAGGAGCCGAAAACCCGCCGAAAAAGCTTCTGCTGACTTTTCGATACCACGGTAAACAAAAAGTTAGCAGATGTTTGTTCGGCGGTGTTTCCGTTCTTCTCGTATGCATAACGTTCGTGACGTTTGAAAAACGTAATAGGTAAAATCTCAAGTGTCATCCGTTGAAACTGCGCATCCTTGTGTTAACTGTTATGAAACTCCTGACACTGTAGATAGAACGATTTTGATACACAGAAGCCAACCGGGCAATCGCATCGAAACAACAAGAAAAGCAAATAAAACATGAAGATATGCCTATGCTTGCAACTGCAGGGATATACATTTTTCCCTGTGTGCTTATCCTATTTGAAGGAACCTTTTCAACAGTTGAATAACCTTGAACTTTTGTTTTTCATTCTCTCAATAATCCGCTAATTCCCACACACTGTCATTCCAAACAACTCTTGTCTCAACTCATTCAGCACAGTCTTCCACAGATGACTCATACTTTCTCTCTCGCATACACACATAGGGCTAGAGTAAGGACCAGTTTTAACTCGACTTTACCCAAATATTTTCTTTTTTTGACCAAGACCCGATGGAAAATTCTTTGGCTGTGTAACTGTATGGCAGTTGTACGAAGAAGGTGCATGTACTGATATGTAGTAGTGCGCAATACTTTGATTATTGATATGTAGTAGTATGGAATACTTTCATTAATATTCCTCCGACTGGGTTAATCTTAAGTAGTAGTATCCGACAGCACCCAGTCTTGCTGTAGTAGCACACAGTGGCAACAGTTACTACTGCATGTTACTTTTTCGTACAACTCCGTACGACTAATTCTCGAAAATTTTTCATCGGGAGAGAAACCATCCCAGCTCATACCCGTAAATAAAATAAGTTCCTCATGAGGAGTACCACACAAAATAAAGTTTAAGATAATTAATAAAGTAAAAGATCACACCAACACACTTTATCATAAGGCAAAGTGGGGTAGCCGTGGATAGACTCTCTTGTCCAGCTGAAACAGATAGATATGATATTTTATTGCAAAAGCCAACAGGCCATAGCAACAACAAACAATAAATAAGACTACAATAAATAACACTACAACCACAACTGTACTACAACAATAAGACAACAAACTAATAATAAAGCAAAGACCACACCAACCCTTTTTTTTCGAAAGCCAAAGTGGGGTAGTGATGAATTGAACTCTTGTCCAGCTGAAACAGACCGCGGAGTAACCGAAAAATTGTCCAAAAGTTTGAAAAAATACAACATCCAAGTCTTTCACAGAACCCAAAATACTTTGCTGTCCTACCTAAACTCCGGAAAAGATAAAGTCCCAAATCAGTACCAAAGAGGCATTTATTCAATACCTTGTGATTGCGGAAAGCGTTACGTAGGAAGGACAGAGAGAACTTTCGGAAAACGACTTGCAGAGCATGAGCAAGAAATTGACCACGCCCTCTCCAACGGACACTGAAACAGACAGATATGATATATGGATATGATATATACCCTAAAAAAGAACAAAAGACAAACAAATCACATACTCATCATAACAAACATATTTATTTACATAAAGTCTTCTTTGTTTTCCTGCTTTCCGGATGAACCTCGCTAAATTTACATTTACATCGAAACCTTTATACTGCATCAACACTTTATCTAATCCCAAGATGGGAAGTTAACTCTCTGCTTGATAAAACAGATATCCGTGATCCCTGAGTTTGTGGAAAATTCTCTGAGCGTGTCCAGCAATTTAAAGTGGCTGGACTGACGTCACAAGATTAGCATTGGGGATCGTTAAGGGTTCCGCTTCACTCAGGACTGGGGACCACTCGAATCTGAAGCTAGAATGATAAGAGCAGTGAAGCAAGATAAGATCCCGTGACCCCAGTGAACACGATTTTCTATCTGGCTACGGGGGCGTGACATCGGGCAGTGGTGTAATCTCGAGGAACGATAGGTTTTTTGAGGTCATAAGGTAGGCTACTAAGTGCGAAATTTTGGTACTAATCGTAAAAAAATAAAAAGTAGTTCATCTACTTATAATAGAGAAAAATATTGCCTTGCCCTGGCTGATATCTTTTTACTCTTCTGCGTTTTCAGATTCACCGGACATTCCGCCATCTGCCACGGCACACGAGCTGTTCCGAGGCTTCAGCTTCGTCAACCCCCACCTTCTCAGTCACGAAGAAGAAATGATTTTGGCCGAGCAACGCACCCTTACCAAGGTATGTCCAAGCCTTGCCAATACCAATGGCACATAACATAGTTTTTTACAATGGCCTTTGTCGATTCGGCAATATAGGGTCAAGTTTGTTCATTGTTCAATTTGGAAAAACGCACTAGCCGCTCAAGTTGGAAAAACGAACTTGTGGAAAAAAAAACCACAATTTTTTCCACAAGTTCTGTTTTCCAACTTGAGCGGCCTTGAGCCTGAAGAGGACCCTTGCCAAGAAGGGCCGAAATATAGCTATACTAAAATTCAGCTGACCTATCCGTTTTGCACTATCAGACATAATCCGTCCCACTTGAGCAGAATTTCTATCCATTCTCGTTCCCGAGATTCTTGACTTCGAAAGTGTATTCTATCTCTTTATTAGCAATACACTGATTATCACGCTTGCCATGTTTGTTCTTTTACCGTGAGTTATTCATGCGCCCGATATTTTTTCCCAGAAGCGTATTCGTCCGGAGACCGGTTATGCAAATTTTACCGAAATATTTCATCCAAGGCATGGGGCATGGAAAAAGGCAAAAACAGGCGAAGCGGTGTGTGCATTTTTCTGTCAGCATAGCTTAGTGGTAAAGTGGTTATCTATCTCAGGATATCTAAGCAGAAACACTATGTAGTGGGAGATGTCCTTTAACAGAGTTACTCAAATTTGGGTCAAAACGACCTCGTACATTTGAAACACAACCTACCTCGTTTTCTCTCCCCATTTGGTAGCGAATCTACCTCGTACATTTGATACAAAAACGACTCCGTTTTCTCAGTAGGCATCACAAGGTCGAAACCAAATAATGTTGGTAAAAATCGACCAGCGACCTTGTATAGAAACAAAAATTCGTATCCTTTGATCTATTATAGAACTGAGTCACAGACAACCAGGTAGGGCCGAACCCGTCTTGGTGTATTAACGGAAGTCCAAAAATTATACTGAATATAGAAGAAAAATTAAAATTAGAATTATCGATTTAGGACTGTAACTCTCGAAATTTGTCGGGTGATGCTTTTGCACCATCGAACAAGGTTCAAACTCGGAAGCTGCTTCTGAAATTTTTTGAGCTTCACAGTATAGCAATATTTTCAAAACTATAGACGGCAGGGCTTAAATTAAAGCATTTCCGTGGCTCTTACAATTAATAGTTCGTTTTCCTGTCTTGAAACAAGCAATTAGGGAATAAGGTACCAGATACTGCGTAGGTTGGACTTGCTTAATATAGTGATACATAAAATCGGACTGGATTGCTCCTTGCTCCTAGGTTTCTGGCAAACGTAAAGCTCGAAAGTAGCTTGCGTAGAGTCAGCTTTGCGTCTGTCTTGCATCGGACCTTTCACACCGTGAAGGCTTGTGCGTTGCGTTTTCAGAAAACGGCTAGTTCTGATGAAGACTTGAAATGATGCCTGGACTGAACATGGAGCCTATAGGCAAATTCAGACAGTTTGTAGAATGTTTATAGGTAATTTTTTATTATTACTATTTGGTACTTGAAGGAGACAAGGTCCAGTTAAATGTAATGTGATACAAAGTAAGTTCAACTTACCAGTCATGCTCTTGCTAAACTCCTTGTTGATGATTTCACAAATTGATAACCATGTATTATTAATGAAAGTCTTGTTGTGATAGTCAGCGACCCTTTTATCATATAGTCCAGGTCTCTCTTGAACTAGATTTACTAGTTTTTCTTCAAAAACTTCCATTTCAGTAAAAAACAAATCTGATGCGTACGCGTCGGACGCAACGTAAAAATAGAGCTCATTTCTATTCTTGCGTTGCGTCAGTTTTTAAGCGCAAGCTCCGCGTTGCGTCGTCGCAAGCGCAACGCAAGGCTTGCGTAGCTCAGTGTGAAAGGCAAACGCGTCAATGTGAAAGCAGCTTAATCTTTTTAGTATCAACCCCTCCCCCCGGGCTCGTTCCTGCTCTTTTTCCCTGATGAGTGTGTTTTAAATTTTCCGCCCGAGAGATGTGTCTTTCCTTGGAAATCGGTTTATCGTTCCATGCCCTCACTTCTATTCTTCCCCTAGCTTGTGAGAGGAATTATAATTGGTTGTTTTGGAGTTAGTCTGCCCACCCCTTAATTTATTGCCTAGGGGCGACGAAGTAACATCCATTACGTCTAGAATATTCCACGAAATACGTAACAGGTCATACGTTTTAAGTTACATAGCCTCTAGAATATTCCGTCTGTTAAGTATGTAAAAGGTCATACGTTTTGCCAGGGTCTTCATTTGACTTCGGAGGGGGGGGGGGGGATTACCTGAACTTTACCAAAAGACACAAAATGGGGTCCTGAAAAGGTCGACCTTTAAACCACAGTGCACATTTTAGTGCCGTTAATATTTAGATGTTTGTGTAGTTTATTTAAACTTGACATAGGGTGCTTGATTATTAATAATAATAATATAATATAATTGCAATAATAAGGCTTTCGCCTCTATAAATGTCTCGGGACACTCTTGTAATGGATTTTCGCTGATGTATGTTAGTGTATAGGTAGTGAACGCCAGATGTTTAATAAACTTAATTCCAAATAACCTTAATTTCATGGTAAACTCAAAGGAACGCTCTTGCTTATTTTGTCTTTTATATTATCCCTAGCTTCCGTATGGAATTACAAGCATCTGAATTCCCGACCTTTCGCCATTGTTTCGTTCTATTTCGGCCCTTCAGGTTCCGCGGACAACTCTTTCACACAAGGATAGGAGAAGCTTCAAAGTTTTATCTTTCATTTTGGAAGACACGGTAGACCCCCAGGTCTATCTTCTGTTTTGGATTTCTTTTGTTTTGCTTGGTTTTTCCACTTTTTAACCACAGCGCGTTAAGTTTTCAAACATTTTGCGTCCAGCCGCCACGTCGGAGAGCGGGAAGGCTGGAAAGAGTCGACAAGCACTAACAAGAAATTTGGGAATTTCAAGTGGGAAGTAATGATATTTTCGAAAAACGTTATTTTTGAGCCATTTCATCGTCAAAAGATCATTTCTAGAAAGAGCTTTGCTTTAATTCAAGTATTTTTACTTCATGACCAGCGTAATTTAGCATCTTCTGATGAAGAAAGCTACGAAGTTGGTTTGTATAAACGATTTGATTTGATTTGGATATCAATGCGCGCGCGTCTCCGTGGAGGAGAAAATATACTAAACCCTTTGAGAAGTCAGGGCGCTAGTAAGAGTATTAAAACATAATTTGCAAAGGATCACTGGAATCTTGAGAGCAACTGAATCGAAAGTACGCTCCTGGGGCCTTTTAAGAGTTGCTCTCAGCGCATTATTAAATACAAAGAAATTGTATTTCGTTCATGAATAAAAAATAGTGGAATATTTGGCATTATTTCTTTCTTTCAATTAATTCTTTTGAAATTGTCAAAATATTTTAATGTGAAAATCTTTCACATTTTAAGAGGTGTTTACTGTAAGGTCAGCGAATACAGCAGAACTAATAAATGATTAATGAGCCGATACGAAACATGGAATTGCTCTAAAAGGCTGGATTTCTTTTCTGTAATGTGCGATTGACTTTGTCTGGTGTTAGGGTTTTTGGGATCCCAAAACGTAAGTTGAGGGATACCTATGACTTCGCAAAAGTTGTCCGTCTGTCCGTCCGTCCGTCCGTCCGTCTATAAGCACGATAACTCTCGAAGGGAATGAGATATTTTGATGAAACTTGGTGTGAGGATTCGTTGGGTCGGCGGACCAGTCGAGTTCGTAAATGGGCTTTGTAGCCCTACATTTAGGGGTGGGGGAGAGGTTTCAAATTAAGGGGCAAACAAAATATTTTGAAACAGCTAATGTGATAGTCGATTATGGGGTAAGAAGACATGCTGAACACGATGGTGAAAACCATTTTGTAATCGGACAAGTAGTTCGCCCGGAATCCGGCTAAAACCGGAAAGTTTGTTAAAAGTAAAAGTTTTATTTGAAGTTGATTAGATGTTTGATTTAGAGGTAGGAAGACATGCTGAAGACGATATTCAAAACCATTTTCTCGACGGACAAGTAGTTCGCCCGGAATCCGGCCCAAACCGGAAAGTTTGTTAAAATTAAAAGTTTTATTTGGAGTTGATCAGATGTCCGATTTGGGGCAAGAAGACATGCTGAACTTTTATGTGAAAACAATTTTCTTCCCGGACATGTAGTTCGCCCGGAATCCGGCCAAAACCGGAAAATTGTTAGAAGTTAAAGTTTGATTTCTAGCTGACTAGATAACCGATTTAGGGGTAAGAAGAGACGCTGAATCCGTGTGTGACAATCATATTTTACCCGGACATATAGTTCGACCGGAATCCGGCTGGAGTCGGAAGATTTGTTATAAGTTAAATTTTTATTTGAAGTTGATTGAATGTTCATTATTGGGGAAAGAAGATACCCTGAGTTCGTTTTGAGCTTTCTTTTTTCGCTGGACAAGTAGTTCTAGAGTTCGGCCGAAACCGGGAAATTGGCAGAAGTGGCAGGAACTTTTCGTCAAAACAGATATGACTTATACGGGTAAACACACATGCTGAATCCATATCTGAACTTGTTCTTCCTGGCGTCAATTGATCCTCCATGCTTCCACATGGTCGACTCCCTAGGTTGACCTGCTAGTTGTGGGGTAGACGGGTTAGCTTGGTAAACGGCAGTGGCAATCTCCTTTCGGCAAGTAACGAGATCCAGTTTCTCTTTCCTGGCCAGTGATAGAAGTTGCACTGTGTTATCCAGCAAGATCAACCATGCAAAAAAATGAATCACAGTTGCCACTTGCGAGACCGGATCTACATATTGTACAATCTCATAAGCTGTGAGATTGTATCAACTTCACATATCTGACATTTGCGTCTTTCGGTGACCTCAGGTTGTCAAATTTGAATGTAGCTGTGGACCACCTTCGAGGATTTACAATTCCCCTGATTGCCAACCAAGCCCAAAGCCATAGAAACAAGCTAACCGAAGTACAACTAGATTCTCTACACCTAACAGAAGCCTTTCCAATGCTCCTCGTCCGTATTTCTTCATCTCTTCTTGGGATCCCAAAACGTAAGTGGAGGGATACCTACCTATGACATCGCAAAAAATGTCCGTCTGTCAGTCTGTCTGTAAGCACGATAACTCTCGACGGCAATGAGATATTCTGATGAAACTTGTGGTGAGGATTCATTGGGTCAAGGGTAAGGTCAAGTTCGTAGATGGGCTATGTAGCTCCACATTTAGGGGTGGGGGAGGGGGTTCAAATTAAGGGGCAAACAAAACATTTTTAAACATCTAATGTGATAGTCGATTATGGGGTAAGAAGGCATGCTGAGCACGATAGTGAAAACCATTTTCACGCCGGACAAGTAGTTCGTCCGGGATCCGGCAAAAACCGGAAAGTTGGTTAAAAGTAAAAGTTTTATTTGAAGTTGAATAAATGGTCGATTTAGGGGTAAGAAGACATGCTGAACACGGCGGTGAAAAAATTTTCTCGCCGAACTAGTAGTTAGTCCGGAATCCGGCGAAAACCGGAAAGTTGGTTAAAAGTAAAAGTTTAATTTGAAGTTGATTAAATGTTTGATTTATGGATAAAAAGACATGCTTAACATGATGGTGAAAATCATTTTCTCGCCGGACAACTATTTCGCCCGGAATCCGGCCAAAACCGGAAAATTTGATAAAAGCAAAAGTTTGATTAGATGACAGATTAAGGGGTAAGGAGAGAGGCTGAGTCAGTACATGACAATGATTTTTTGCCCGGACATACAATTATTCCGGAATCCGGTTGTAACCGGATTTTTTTTTTAAGCCAAACTTTTATTCAAAGTTGATTAGATGTTCTTTATACAGATAAGGAGATACGCTGGATTTTTTTGCTGGACTAGTAGTTCGTTCGGAAATCGGCAGGAAGTCTCGGTCAGTATCCCCAAAATAGATATGGCTTATAGAGGTATATCTGAACTTGGTTTTCTCTGATGATTAGCCTGTCCAAGACTGGATCCGGCGAAGAGAAGACCCGATTGTCTGAATCAAGTATTAGATTTTTGGGATCCCATCGACACCTTTGGTCTTGTTCAGAAAAGAAGGTACAGGTTCGCTACAATCATTCATATTGACTAGTAACAGTTGCTACCAACTTTCTGCCACAATTGAATCCTGTAATTCAGACATTCCGCCTACAATGCTTTCTCTTGTCATTGCAAGCTGACCTATTCTAGCTACCCTCGACTTCTTTTACGCCTCCTATTTTGTTCTCTCCCCCGCCACTGTTTGCTCATTATTTAGCACTGTTTGCTCTTCCCTTGATCTTCGAACCGGATAACTTAGTTTGAACTCTGAGCGTCGTTCTTTGTGTTGGAGTTCAGCTAGGCTTTGGCGGGAAACTTGAATGAGATTGAAGCGTGGTTGATTTTCTGAAGACGTATGGAAATGATTTTCTGGGGGACAGGGCAAACGAAGGGCCACGAAGACTTGGGCCGCATAATAATGGTGTTTTTGAAAGTAAGTGGTAATTTACTTTATATTTCGCCAATTTTTTGGGGAATAACAGACGGAAGAAAAATGAGCACAGTGTACTACAAGTACTCTAAATTTGTGTTCGGTGTCCCTCTCAGCTAAATATAAAAATAACGAACCCTAGCCTACCCCCAAAAAATCATGAACTTGAATAAATGCTCGAACAAGTGTTTACACACGCCAACTCAATTCGTTGTATAAGCGTGGTGTAAGTATTTCTTTAGTTTCATTTCTTTTTTCTTTATTATTTCCGCTAAATATATATATATATATATTCTTATATATTATCTGTTAATTATAAGTTATTACATCTATATATATTATTTATCCATATTTATATATATTTATATATCATGCTTGCCTCTAAGCCTGTATTCTCTTATTTACCGATTTGGCGGTCGTAGAACGAAAATTCTTACGTTCTCTAGTGTTTTATGGCACTTGCAGCTTCGCTGAAGTGCCAGATACCGATCACTTTTCGGTCGGTCTGTCGGACGATGAAACTTGGCAGGCGTGTCAGGGACCCTTTCAAACTAACTTTGATTAGTCACTTCCCCGACCCGACCATCTTGGGGGTAGTGGAGGGAGGGGGAATCCGGAATCTTGAGGTATGTATAACTTTGGAATGGGTGATCGGATCTTAATAAAACTTGTTATTTAGAGAGATCTCGTGTCTCGGATGTCCCGTTTCAGTTCCGGACCGGATCCGATGAATGTGGGTGGGGGGGGGAGCAGAGGGGGGGGGGAATCTTGTGACACGGTTAGCGTGGAGTGATTGGGATGAAACTTGATGGGAAGAAAAACCACAAGCCGGAGAAACCCTCTCGACCAAAAAAAAAATCGGTACACCCCCCCCCCCCCCCCCCCGAATCCTTTACATTTAATACGAATCAGAAACATTTAACTTGACTTCCCGTGATCTTAGTCTAACTCAAGATGAATTCTGGTACAACAAGAAAACGAAGGTTATTGCATATAATTGAATGGCCTATAACTGAAGGCAAGGGGAGAGGGCAATTGACTGATTATTTAAAGCGTCTGACGGCCCTTCGCACTGTACGAATGGGTGGCATCCTAACTTCAGCTTCCTCGCCAAGAATTGGGAAAGGATTTGTTGGGGGGGATCGTTACACTGAGTGGCAAAGGTTTTGATATTTCACTTTTAACAGCTCACTAACAACAGCTTCAGGTGAATGCGTGTGGTCGTTCACTTCAGCAATTATTCTGTCACCAATCACCCTTTACCTTCGCTTTACACTTCCCTTGTTTATCTTTGTTCTGCTTGCGCTTAACGCATTCAAAACTAAGAACACCTCTAACCAGCACTTTTTGCTTCACATACACATACCCTTTTTGCTAAGCTTATTCCTACACTTGTTACTGGGTACCCACTATACTTCAGACATAATTGTAGAGTCAAGTTTGCGAATGAAGTTGTGTCCAGTTATTCTACTTACTCTTATAAACCCGTCAGTAGGTAGGCCTACATAAGCTAATCTTTGTACCCAGCTAATCCCTTGTGCTATCCAGGGCGTAGGGATTATTTGGGACTAGGAGATTCTTTTAGGATTGTCTTTTTTTATTTATGCGGGGGGAGGGTTGGTACTGGGGGGGGGGGGTCGCCGTTTTTGGGGGATAACGTTTGTTTTGGCCAGGGGGTCGCCGAGGGGTTTCACTTTTAACAGCTCACTAACAACAGCTTCAGGTGAATGCGTGTGGTCGTTCACTTCAGCAATTATTCTGTCACCAATCACCCTTTACCTTCGCTTTACACTTCCCTTGTTTATCTTTGTTCTGCTTGCGCTTAACGCATTCAAAACTAAGAACACCTCTAACCAGCACTTTTTGCTTCACATACACATACCCTTTTTGCTAAGCTTATTCCTACACTTGTTACTGGGTACCCACTATACTTCAGACATAATTGTAGAGTCAAGTTTGCGAATGAAGTTGTGTCCAGTTATTCTACTTACTCTTATAAACCCGTCAGTAGGTAGGCCTACATAAGCTAATCTTTGTACCCAGCTAATCCCTTGTGCTATCCAGGGCGTAGGGATTATTTGGGACTAGGAGATTCTTTTATGATTGTCTTTTTTTATTTATGCGGGGGGAGGGTTGGTACTGGGGGGGGGGGGGGGTCGCCGTTTTTGGGGGATAACGTTTGTTTTGGCCAGGGGGTCGCCGAGGGGTTTTTGGTACCGGGGGTGAGTGGTTTGTCGGGGGGGGGGGTCTGTTTTTTTTTAGCCGGAATCCTTCGAGCTATGTGCTAGGACGACGAAACTTGGCTTGAAAATTAAGACTTGGCAACATTGGCTTAGAAATAGTCAGTTCCTCGATCCGACCATTTTGGGCGGGGGGATTGGAGGAAGGGGGAATCCTGAATCTTGAGGTATATAACTACGAACGGCTGATCTGATCTTATGAAACTTGATATTTGGAAAAACCTCGTGTCTCAAATGTCCCATTTCAAGTCCGGACCGGATCCGGAGCGATTGGGATGGAACTTGGTAGGAAGAACAAGCACAAGCCCTAGTTACATCAGTGACATAACCGGGCCGGATTCGGGGACTGTGGTGGGAGTTGTAGGGGGGGGGTCCGGAATTACGGTGATCGCGAGTTAAGGTACTTCAAGATGTGCTAGGGCGATGAAACTAGGCTATAATGGCTTGGAAGTTGTCACTCCGTATCCTACCATCCCTTAAGGTACTCATCTTAACCGCAAAGTCCAAAAAATGTATTTAAGCTAAATACACATTTTCCTGATCTCCATGCGCCCATGATAGTTTTTGCCTCAAGGATTTTGCTTAGAAATTAATTTCTAGCTTCCGCAAAGTGCGCATCTTACCGCAAAGTGAGATTTTTTTTTTTTACCAAACGATACATTTAGTGATCTCCGAGGGCCCGTGATCTTTTGTGCAGCAAGGGTTTTAAAATGAACTTCTAGCACCCTTAAAGTGCGCATTTTAACCGAAAAGTTAAAAAAAATACTTTAGACCAAACGATGACCCTCAAGGGCCTATGATCGTTTTTGCCTCAAGGATTTTGCTTGCAAGTGGATTCTTGAAAGTACAAACAATACTTTTGAGAAATACGTTTTCATGATCCCTTTTTTGCTTCGAGGGTTTTGATTACAGGTAAATTTATTGCGCCCTTAAAGTGCGCATCACACAGCCAAGTGCAAGAATAAAATACTTTTTATCAAACGATAAATTGTCCTTGTTTCCAAGGGTCCATGATCATTCTTATGTCAAGGGTTTTGCTTGCAACCCGTATGGAAATAATTGAGTCGTAAACAACTGTTAACACTTGTTTACGAGTGTTAACAACTGTAAACAACTGTAAATAATTGTTAACGATTGGAAACAGTTCAGTTTTTTCGTGCCGATTCAAAACGATCGTTTTCAATTGTTTCCAATCGTTTTCGATTATTTCGATCGGAAACACTTGGTTTTGTTTTCAAATCATGGAATACAGACCTGATTTTTAACAACGGTAATAGGGAAGTTAATTTTTTTTAGTTTTACACAATGAAAATAGTTCAAATGAAACTCTGAATCTGAAATCCCAATCGTAAACGATTGGAAACAGTTGTTTCCGATCGTAATTTCACGGTCGTTTTTTCGGACCGATTCAAAACGATCGTTTTCAATTGTTTCCCCTAGCTCCCGTATGGAAATAATTAAGTCGTAAACAACTGTAACAAATTATCCACGATCGTTAACAACTGGAAACAATTGTTTACAACTGTAAACAGTGAAATCCTAATTGGAAACAACTGTTTCCAATCGTAATTTTACAACTGTTTACGATTGTTTTTTTTTTTCGAAAAGTTTAAAAGACGTGGAAATGCTTGAAGTTGAGAGCTGTCATTCGTGTTTTTGCTATTTTAACTTTTCTTTGAAGCACAAAATAATCCAAAAGCAGCTTTCGCAGTCGATGCCCCCTCTATTCTGCTAAAGACGTCTTCTGGTAGTTTTTTTAGAGTAATTTTGAAGAAAAAATATTTGCTCTATATAACACAATGCGAATACCGCTCCTCCTTAATGTTGTCGACTGAACTGAATCACAGAAAATTAAGCATTACTTGAAGTTGGAGAGAAGTAGAAGACCTTCCAGTTATTGACGATCTACAGTTTAGGGCATAGGGGTGGGAGTCGAGGGTGTGTTGAAAAAGAATCTGCAGTGAAGTACAGTCGGAAATTCCGATCGTAAAAATACGATCCGAAACAGTTGTTTTTGATCGTAAAAATACAATTGGAAACAGTTGTTTCCGATCGTAATTTTACGATCGTTTTTTTCGTACCGATTCAGAACGATCGTTTTCAATTGTTTCCAATCGTTTTCAATTGTTTCCAATCGTTTTCAGTTGTTTTGATTGGAAACACTTGCTTTTGTTTTCAAATCATGGAATACAGACCTGATTTTTAACAACGGTAATAGGGAAGTTAATTTTTTTTAGTTTTACACAATGAAAATAGTTCAAGTAAAACTTTGAATCTGAAATCCCAATCGTAAACGATTGGAAACAGTTTTTTTCCGATCGTAATTTTACGGTCGTTTTTCGTACCGATTCAAAACGATCGTTTTCAGTTGTCTCCAATCGTTTTCAATTGTTTCCAATCGTTTTCAGTTGTTTCGATCAGAAACACCTGGTTTTGTTTTCAAATCATGAAATCCAGACCTGATTTTTAACAACGGTAATAGGGAAGTTTATTTTTTTTAGCTTTACACAATGAAAATAGTTGAAGTGAAACTGTGAATTTGAAATCCAAATCGTAAACGAGTGGAAACAGTTGTTTCCGATCGTAATTTTTCGATCGTTTTTTTCGTACCGATTCAATCGTTTCCAATCGTTTTCAGTTGTTTCGATCGGAAACACTTGGTTTTGTTTTCAAATTATGAAATAAAGACCTGATTTTTAACAACGGTAATACGGAAGTAAATTTTTTCAGTTTTACACAATGAAAATAGTTCAAGTGGAACTGTGAATCTGAAATCCCAATCGTAAACGATTGGAAACAGTTGTTTCCGATCGTACGATCGTTTTTTCGTACCGATTCAAAACGATCGTTTTCAATTGTTTCCAATTGTTTCCAATCGTTTTCAGTTGTTTCGATCGGAAACACTTGCTTTTGTTTTCAAATCATAAAATACAGACCTGATTTTTAACAACGGGAATAGGGAAGTTTATTTTTGTTTTAGTTCTACAGAATGAGAATAGTTTAAGTGAAACGGTGAATCTGAAATCCCAGCCGTAAACGATTGGAAACAACTGTTTCCAACCGTAATTTTAGAACTGTTTACGATCTTTTTTTTTTCAAGTGTTATTTAACAACTGTTTACGATCGTTTTCAGTTGTTTTCGATCGGAACCAGTTGTTTTTGATCGGAAACAGCTGGTTCGGTTCCAAGTCCTGAAACAAGACCTGATTTTTAACAACGGTAGTAGGGCAGGTGAATGTTTTTAGTTGTAAACGATCAAAATAATTTCAGTGAAACGGCGAATCTGAATCCCAATCGCAAACGATTGGAAACAGCCGTTGATTTTTAGTAGTTGAATTTTTTTAGTTGAAAACGATCAACATAGTTTAGCTCCCGTATAGAAAAAATTAAGTCGTAAACAACTGTTAACAATTGTTTGCGATCGTTAACAACTGGAAACAATTGTTTACAACTGTAAACAGTGAAATCCCAATTGGAAACTACTGTTTCCAATCGTAATTTACAACTGTTTACGATTATTTTTTTTTTCGAAAAGTTTAAAAGACGTGGAAATGCTTGAAGTTGAGAGCTGTCATTCGTGTTTTTGCTATTTTAACTTTCCTTGAAGCACAAAATAATTTAAAAGCAACTTTCGCAGTCGATGCCCCCTCTATACTGCTAAAGCGGTAATTTTTAAGAGTAATTTTGAAGAAAAAATATTTGCTCTATATAACACAATGCGAATACCGCTCCTCCTTAATGTTGTCGACTGAACTGTATCACAGAAAATTAAGCATTACTTGAAGTTGGAGAGAAGTAGAAGACCTTCCAGTTATTGACGATCTACAGGGTATAGGGGTGGGGGTGGAGGGTGTGTTGAAAAAGAATCTGCAGTGAAGGACAGCCGGAAATTCCGATCGTAAAAATACGATCCGAAACAGTTGTTTTTGATCGTAAAAATACAATTGGAAACAGTTGTTTTCAATCGTAAAATAACGATTGGAAACTATCGGTTTCGATCGTAAAAATACGATTGGAAACAACTGGTTTTGATCGTAAAAGTATGATCGTTAACAACTGTTTACAATGGCAAACGATTGGAAACAACCGTTTACAATCGCAAATGATTGGAAACTACTGTTCACAATCGTAAACAACTGTTTCCAATCGTAAAAATACGATCGTTTTCAACTGTTTACGATTGGAAAAATGTCCCGTAATGCAATTGGAAAAAAACGATCGTTTACGACTTGAATTATTTCCATACGGGAAACGAACCCAACGACAAATGAAATAAGCAAACTCACGAATTGGCAAATTCCTACTTTCACCCTCTGACCCAGCGCTGCACTACAGAAATTACGGGCATTAGGATCAGTTATGTTGAATGGGGAGCTCAAATAAGAGTTGGATCCTCGTAATAAACCCGATTTCAGAGATTGCATGTGCAACTTCCAAATATGTCGACTACGAACGAAAATGAAGTTATTGAATTCAGTTCAATAGCTTGGATCCGGGAAGAAACCATATTCATACACTGTAATAAAAAACAAACAAGAGCTGTAAGCTCATACGGCACTTGCATGGGTCAAGATGATTTGATTGATCAAAAGTAAGTTTCGACTTTGCGGTTGAGATGCGCACTCTAAGGGAGCTGGAACTTCATTTGTAAGCAAAACCCTTGAGGCAAAACTGCTAATGGGCTGATGGGCATCACGAAAATGCATATATTGCTTAAAAGTATTTTTTTTTACTTTGCGGTCAAGATTGGTACTTTAAGGAATAATCGGATTTGGGAAGTAGCAATTTCTAAGCAAATGTTGTCGAGTCTCCAATATTCCAGCGAAGTTTCATCGTCCTAGCACATCTGGAAGTACCTTAACGCGCGATCACCGGAATCCCAGACCCCCCCCCCCTCCTCCAACTCCACCCACAATAACCGGAGCCAATCCGGTTCTGTAAATGATTAATCCAGAGCATCTGTTTGTCATTCCCACGAAGTTCGATCCAGATCACACCAGTGCAAGCGGGTCAAGTATTTTACGCCCTCCCCCCAATAATTGCCGGATTCGGTCCGGAAATGAAAAGGTCACCAGAGAAAAATATCCTCTGTTAAATTATTAAATTTCACTCGAATCCGATCACCCGTTCCAAAGTTACGCATGACTCAATATTCCGGATTCCCCTCCCTCAACTCCCCCCCCCCCAAGATTATCATATCGAGGATTTTTTTTCATTCCAAATCAGTTTGACCGGGTCCCTGATATGCCTTCCAAGTTTCGTCGTGAAAATCCCCCAAAAACGGAATTCCGGGAAACCCCCTCCTCCCCCCCCCCTCAAGTGTCCGGGTCCAGTCAAATTATGTAAAAGATTTACATGGACCAGATGTTTGTTTTTCCCAGCAAGTTTCACTCGGATACCATCATTCTAACCGTTTCTCGAGATTTCCGGTCCACCCCCCCCCCCCCCCAGCTCCCCCGCGCTGCACGTAGCCAATCCGGTCGGTCATCGGAGAAATGTCCTCTGTTCAGTTCTTAAATTTCACTCGAATCCGATCACCCATTCCAAAATTACGCATGACTGAAAATTTCGGATTCCCCTCCCTCCACTCCCCCCACCATTATCTGATCGACAAAATTTTTATTTTGAAGTCAGTTTGATTGGGTCCCTGATATGCTTGTCAAGTTTCATCGTGAAAATCCCCAAAACCACCATCACCGGAATTCCGGGACCCCCCCCCCCCATAAGTGTCCGGATCCAGTACAATGGTCTAAACGACTTATCTAGAGCAGATGCTTGTTCTTCCCAGCAAGTTTCACTCCGATCCCTCCATTCTAACCGTTTCTTGAAATTTTCGGTCTCTCCCCCCCCCAACTCCCCCCTGGCTACCGAATCCGGTCAAGACTTTAAACGGGACATTACAGATACATATTCTTTTCAGTTATGAAGTTTCATTACAATCCGATCATCCGTTCGAAAGTTACACACTTCTCAATTTCCCGGATTCCCCTGCCCTTTACCCCACCCCCCAAATGGTCGGATCAGAAAACTGATTATTTCTAAGTTTATTTGGTCGGGTCTCTGATATGCCTGCCAAGTTTCATGGTCCTAGCACAACTGGAAGTACCCTAACTCGAAAAAGTGTGACAAAATGCCCTAAATTTTCAAGTTTCCAGCGCCCCCACTTCCCCGCATATGTTCGGATCGGGAAACTGATTATTTCCAGGTTAGTTTGGTCGGGTCCCTGATATTCCTGCCAAGTTTCATTGTCCTAGCTCACCTGGAAGTACCCTCACTCGAAAAAGTGTGACAAAATGCCATAAATTTTCAAGTTTCCAGCGCCCCAACTCCCCCGCATATGGTCGGATCGGGAAACTTATTTTTTCCAGGTTACTTTGGTCAGGTCCCTGATATTCCTGCCAAGTTTCATTGTCCTAGCTCATCTGGAAGTACCCTAACTCGAAAAAGTGTGACAAAATGCCCTAAATATTCAAGTTTCGAGCGCCCCCACTCCCCCGCATATGGTCGGATCGGAAAACTGATTATTTCTAGGTTCGTTTGGTCGGGTCCCTGATATTCCTGCCAAGTTTCATTGTCCTAGCTCATCTAGAAGTACCCTAACTCGGAAAAAAGTGACAAAATGCCCTAAATTTGCAAGTTTCCAGCGCCCCGCACTCCCCCGCATATGGTCGGATCGGGAAACTGATTATTTCCAGGTTAGTTTGGTCGGGTCCCTGATATGCCTGCCAAGTTTCATTGTCCTAGCACATCTGGAAGTACCCCAACTCGGATATGTGGGACAAAAAACTCGGACCGACCGACAGACCGACAGACGGAATTGTGATCGGTATATGGCACTTGAGCCAGAGGCTGCAAGTGCCATAAAAAAAAGAAATGAAACGCATCTTTCCGGTTCGTACATTTCCCCCATACAGGAGACATAGGCGGATCTACGGATTACATCTCGTACTTAAGATATTAATTCAATCTACTCCCAGCAATTTTTCAATCCATTCTCGTTTCCGAGAATCCGCACTTCATGAGCGTAATCTCCTCTATTACACTGATTGTCATGTATGCCAAGTTTGTTTTCTTTACTTGACATATTAGGCTCCCTATTATTGTTTCAGACAAGCTTGTTTGGCTATGCAAATTTTGCCAAGTTCGTCATCCAAGGCAAGGGATGTGGGAAGAGGCTTTTCAAAGCCCCTGTATCAGCAGCTCAGTGACGACACCGTCTAGCCTGACTATGCAATCCAATGGCCTCAAATTTGGCCTCCTTCCCGCTTTTGAATGCAGAGTCCTCAGTCAGACCCACAACGTGGGGAGACCGATCCATTCATTCTAAAACCTGGGCCACTTGCCTTTTTTCGGTTTCCCCTCCTAGCGTCTGGCCTGCTTTTTATTACCCTACGTTTTTGTATTAATTTGATTTTGATTTGATTTCCGCCCGAAAGTGTCAGGTTTATACAAACCAATTGCCGCTCTTTCCAAGCCGTTGCCGTATTTATCGCTTTCTCAACCGTTATGTTTGAGGAGTAGCCTACCATCTATTTACAGTACTACATTACAGTACATTTACATGTACTACAAAGTACATGTATGATGTACTTTGAAGATGGGAACTGACTAGGTCTTGAGTAGGGTCTCTGGAACCTTCCGAATAACGTAAAGAATGGCTGAAGGTCGGCGGATCGGACCTTACTTTCCACTCTCCTGAGCAATCAGATGAATAAATCTACTGCCCTAGTTAGCCTAGGACTCAGACTCACTGTGTTTTTTCTCTCTATACAATAAGAACAAAGGTTTCGATAGGATCCCAAAAATTTAATATCTGATCCAGACAAATGGGTCTTGTAGAAATCCGGTTAGACTCCTTGAACAGACATTGATGCTGAATCCGTTTATGACAGTCATTTTTACCCGAATATATGGTTAGCTCGGAATCCGGCTGAAACCGGAAAATTTGTTATAAATTAAGTTTTATTTGAAGTTGATTAGATGTTCGATATAAGGGCAAGGAGATACGCTGAATTCGTTTCTGAGCTTTATTTTTTTGCTGGACAAGCAGCTCGCCCGAAATTCGGCCGAAACCGGAAATTTGGCTTAAGTCTGGATTCAAGGAGTCTGGCGAAGACTGGATCTGGCAAAGACAAAACCCAATTGTATGTATCGAATATTTCATTTTTGGGATCCCATCGAAACCTTTGGTCTTGTTGTACTTCGCGGTTAAGACGGGTACTTTAAGGAATTCATTTGTAAAGCAGAGATTTTGGCCAAAGATTTTTTTTTTCACTTTGCGGTAAAGATGCGCACTTTAAAGAGACTAGGAATTTATTTGTAAGTAAAACCCTTGCGGCACAAATGAGAAAGATCAGAGGCATGCACTCTCAGCAATCATCAAGTTTCATTAAGATCTGATCACCAGTTCGAAAGTTATGCATGCGTCAAGTTTCCGGATTTTCTCTCCCTCCCTTCTGTCTTTAAGTGACTATTTCTAAGTCGATCTTGTCGGGGTCTCTAATGTGCCAGCAAAGTTTTATCGTCCTAGCAGCACATCTCGAAGTACCTAAAGTCGCCATCACCGGAATTTTGCCCCTATCCCCCCACCTTCAACTCCCCCCCCCCCACAGTGTCCGAATC
This sequence comes from Branchinecta sandiegonensis, assembly GCA_030848855.1. Taxonomy (NCBI): domain Eukaryota; kingdom Metazoa; phylum Arthropoda; class Branchiopoda; order Anostraca; family Branchinectidae; genus Branchinecta; species Branchinecta sandiegonensis. The sequence goes on along the minus strand of JAUPMV010000001.1, from coordinate 23,637,373 downwards.
GAAGTTTCATCCTGATCACTCCACTCTGAGCATGTCACTATATTTCCGGTTCACCCCTCTATCTCCCCCAAAGTCACGGGACCCGGTCCGACATGAAATGAGACTTCTGGGGTACGAGATTTTTCCAAATTTCAAGTTTCATAAAGATCCGATCACCCGTTAGAAAGTTATACATATATCAGGATTCCGGATTCCCCCTCCCTCCACTCCCGCACGGACCGTGGAAAATACTGTTCTTAAATGAATATGGTCGAGTCCCAGATATGCCTACCAAGTTTCATCGTCCTAGAACGTCTGGAAGTACCTTAACTCGGGATCCTTTTTCAGTTTCAATCTATTTCTAAAACGTGAAGCGGACAAGCCGAATATTCGTTTGGTCGTCAATAAACATATATATACAATTTACAGTCAACACTTACGAATTAATTTAAAATAAAAGTAATCGTCTAATGCATTTAATAAAAAGAGTTAAGCTCAGGTACACAATTTCTCACTAGCACTGGCGTTAAAAAACCTGACAAAGGAGGGAACAAAGCTTTTCCGATATCGGTTTCGAGACACCTGAATAGGCTGTATGAGAGGTACAGCTTCTGCCACTGCTTTTGCGGGTCTTTCTCGATGTGGCTTGAAATCAGGGGGCAGTATGGATCGATGGGATGTACTGTTCAGCAACCCTGTACCAAAATCAAGCGACAGCTTTTGTCGACGGCTAGCAAGGGAATCTAGGCCAAACTGTTCAAGGAGGGCACAGTATGGGATTTTTGGCGCTTTTGAAATTATCAACAAAATACAAAAAAAAAAAAACCTTCCAGCTCCCCCCCCCCCCCCACAGTGCACTGATCGTGTCCGGTCCTGTCAGCTGTGTATCTAGGGCTTGTGCTTGTTCTTCCCACCAAGTTTCATCCCGATCCCTCCACTCTGAGCGTACGTGTCACACGGTCTCCGGTTTCCCCCCTCCTACTCCCCCAAAGTTACCGATTCCGGTCCAGACGCGAAATGAGACATCTGCTACATAAGGTATTTCCAAATCTCAAGTTTCATTAAGATCGGATTCCCCGTTCAAAAGCTATCCATACCTCACTGTTCCGGATTCCCCCTCCCTCCACTCCCCCATGATGGTCGGATTGGGAAGTGACTATTTCTAAGTTAGTTTGGTTAGATTCCTAATATCCCTGCCAAGTTTCATCGTCCCAGCACATCTGGAAGTACCCTAACTCGCGATCATCAGACTGACCGACAGACCGACGGAAAAGTGATCGGTATTTGGTACTTGGCCGGAAGGCAATTGCCAGACAAACAGGAAAGAATACAACATAGCTGCACTGCTATTACGCGGAAATGACTGGCAGGTAACGGAAAGATTAGATGGACTGAGGACAAGTAGAGTGTCCGGAAGTTGGAAAAGGCGATTGCTTGGACTCGACCATCAGATAGTTTAATTATACTTCTGATTTTTTTTTCAGCAAACGCCGCATAGCAAGTCTACGCCTTTGTCTGATGAATATGATGTACTGGAGGTTATTGGTCGGGGAGAGTTCGCCGTTTGTAAACGTTGTATTCACAGAGCTTCCAGAACTGAATATGCAGTCAAGGTAAGCCCCAAGTTACCAAGGTTACTAAATTTTGCAGTCAGCTCATCTTTTCGCCGAAGAGTTGATTCAACCAGATTCCCGTAAAGTCGGTTTTGACTTATAAGACGTATTCTCGCCGTTCCCCGAGGACTCCTTGGGGAATCGAAGGAAACGGCGAGAATAGAGGGAGTCACTCCACGCGGACTGCGTACGGAAAACAATGAGAACACGGGGAATGCTTCCAAAATGGATTTTGTTCTAAAAAAGAATATGCAGTTGACGAAATTAGTCTGGAACTCTGGATCCATTTTATTTTTTGGTTTTGTTTATTCTGATTGTCTTTTTATTAATTTTACATTGCACCAACACCAGCAAAAAGTGATTCGCCCATTGCCAGGCCTTATGTTAGGCCTTATGGTGGGGCCATAAACTGTTAATGGTGTTTTTTATTTTTATGAATAAACTGAACTGAACTGAACTGAATCTGAAAGGGAGTCGTTTTTGATGATAGTGATGATATTCTGAGCATTCCCCGTCCGTTGGGACTCGGGAGAATGCGGGGAGTGAGTCCTCGGGACAAACAAAAACGCGGGAACTCCTCAAGTGGAGTCCTCGGGGAACGGCGAGAATACGCCTATAAAGTTTCGTAATACCGACAACGAAGCCTCTGGACTCCCTGGTCGTCGTCTCAAGTCTTTTCTCGGCCCATGATGATGATATGATATTTATTACACTAAAAGCCCAAGGGCCATGGCAATACAATCAGAAAAAACAAACAAAATTGACGAACTTATTTCTAGCCACTACTAAAACTACAAAAAATGTTCTCTGTGCATCATTGACAGCTTGAGGAATCTACCCACTTTCTTTATAGTAGCATAACACTCACTCTTAAACATTTGCTCCATCCATTCCTGATCACACTCATTTACTCCAAATATTTCACTTCTCAAGTCATTCAATTCCCTACAATCACACATAAGATGTCGCACACACTCATTCATATCTCCACACATCGGGCAGAAGTAAGGACCAATTCTCCCAATCAACCTACCCGTGTACCTCCTCCTATCCCCCAGGGGTAAAATATCAGCACGCATACTAATTAACAATTTCAGTTCCTCCTTATTTAAACCCGCTTTAAAATAAACACATTCACCCCATGTCTCTTTCGCCTCTGTATAAAACCTTAACGATTTTGAACTATCTCTATCAACCTGCCACCTCTGAATTTCCTGGTCCCGAAGTATACTTTTTACTTCTCTAGCTACTGTCCCTAACTCCAACTCATGACCAATACCCTCATTCCACCTATCACCGACCCCGCACTCATCTAAAATTTTCTTAACCTGAGACGCCCATGACTCCTTACTTGTGTCCCTAAGTGACTCCAGATACGCCGCTTTCAACATTCTAACACGTGGGAGACGAATTATCTTCTCCCAAAAACTGACCATACTCACTAAACGCCTACCTCTTAAACTTCCTAAACCTAGGTCACCCCTAACAACTAAACTATTAGTCCTACTACCCAGTCCTAACGATCTTTTAAAATAATTTAACTGTATCTGCTCCAACTTACCTGCCTTTTGAAACCCCCAAACTTCTGATGCGTAATGCATAACCGGCAATACCTTCGTGTAAAATACCTCTTTCTGTATCTTAATGTTATTAATATCTTTCAAATGGCTTCTTAGAACTAAATTAACACACCTTTTCCCCTTCATCTCCGCCTGTTTCACATGCTTTCCAAATATTAAGGTTTAACCGCATCGGCTGAAATCTGACACTCTAGTTACCCATCATTTATTCACTTTAAAGTTTAACCGAAAAGGGCTGAGATAAGACAGTCTATTACCCATCACTTATTCACTTAGATAGGCTTGAAGACCACATGAAAATGCGTTACTTCGTTCCTGCGCTATCCACGAATAACCGATTGTCGAATAGTGGAATTTCCTGTCGGATTTGTTGTACCTCTACGTGCTTGTACCTGTGTTGTATGCTTTATGAAAAAGATTTACGAAAATTTGTGTTCTGGCACTAAGCAGTCTTCGCCGAGATCACCACTGGCCATTGAAAAGCCGCGCTTGTGTTGAGATTCAAATTTTCCGCGCCATAGTAGAACTTGCGTTGTAGGGACAGCTGTAGATATTCTAGACGTCACTACTAGAGCAAATAGTGGAAAATCCAAAAATCCCTTAGCAGAATCCAAATAATTCAGTGTATTCAGTTAAATGATACAAAAAGAAGTTGCCTTTTTAGTTATACTTTAATATGCTAGCGGAGCCGATGAAAATGGGTTACTTCTTTGCTCCGCCATTCATATAATTGATTTTCATCGAATGAACATGATTTTTTTTACCTCTAGTGCATGTAACTCTATGTTTGAAACGTTTAGCAGCTTACAACGGTAAACGAATGTCGAAAAATAATTCTGTTTGGGTCACATTCAGTAGCGGGCTTTCTTCAGATGTGACCTTACGATCTGGAAGTGATTTTCTGAGCTTCGCTTCAACAGCCATTGCAGTGCACGCTTTGTTGAAATTCAAGTTCTCGGTGTATGGATGAACTTTGTATTGTCAGGCCAGCAGTGCATATTCTCAAGTCAGTCATAGAGCCCAAGATGATAAATTAAAAAAAATCACTGAGGGTCTAAATAATTCAATGTAATTAAAATCCACGATATAGAAATAAGTTGGCTTTTCAACTTTTTAACGGGTGATTGGATCTTAGTGAAACTTGTGGAAAGACCCCGTGTCTCAGACGACCCGCTTAAAATCCGGACAGGATCCGACGACTTTGGGGGGAGCTGGAGGGGGGGAACCGGAAATCTTGGGAAACGCTTAGAGTGGAGGGATCGGGATGAAACTTGGTGGGAAGAACAAGCACAAGTCCTAGATTCCTCGTTGACATAACTTGACCAGATTCGGGCACTGTGGGGGTTGAGGGGGGGGGGGGGTGGAATTCCGGTGATCCCGCTAGTTCGGTACTTCTGGATGTGCTAGGACGATGAAACTTGGAAGGCATGTCAGGGACCCGAACAGACTGACTTGATAATAATCGTTTCTCCGATCTGACCACCATAGGGGGAGTGGAGGGATGGGGAGCCCGGAATCTGGTGGCACGCATAACTTTTGAACGGGTGATCGGAACTGAATGAAACTTGGCAATTTTAAAGAGTTATCGTCTCAGGTGTTCCATGTCTAGTCCTGGTCGAATCCGATACATGGGGGGGGGTGTGAATGGGGCACCGGAAATCTCGCGAAACTCTTAGAATTGAGGGATTAGAATGGAACTTGGTGGGAAGAACAAGTATTAGCCCTAGATACGTAATTGACAGAACCAGATCGTATCGGGTCTCTGTGGGGGAAGTTGAAGGGTGTTTCCCGGAATTCCGGTGATCGCCAGTTATGATAGTTCCAGGTATTATAAGGACGATAAAACTTTGCAGGCGTATTAATGACTTAAGGACCGACATAATGCCCTTGTAAAACTTGTGTTTCTGGATCCGACCATCTTCGGGGAATTAAGGGAAGAGGAATCCGGAAAATCACTGGCTTCCGTAGGTTGCGAACGGGTGGTCCGATTCGGGTGAAACTTCATGGGTGACCTAGACGAGCAAAACACTCGTCCGAACCACATGCGGGGGGGGGGGGGGGGCAGAATGGGATGCAAGTTGGACAGCTCCGAGTTATTGCGGCCTTGATTTGTTATTTGGTGTCTGGATCGAATCTAGTCACGGTAGGGGAGGGGGTGACGTGGGAACCGGAAGTTTGCTGATAGGATATGCTCCGGTTCCAGTAGAACTTGATGGACGGGAATAGGAGATGTCGGAGATACGACGTTGATGTTTCCGAGTCGTATTCAGCCACAGTGGGGGGAGTCGGAAGGGGATTCCCGGAAACGTTTTGGCTCGCATAGGGGTCAAACTAGTGGAGCGATTTTAATGAAACTTAAAATGTAGAGAGATCACATGCTGTAGATGTCATATTTTAGGGTCCGAGCTGGATCCGACCATGCTGGGAGAGAGTTACCGGAAATCCGAGTCGTAGTCCGAACCAGATTCTGACTCGGTAGGGGAAGTTGGAGGGGGGGGGGGCGGAAACCGTGTGGCACGTCTATGGACCAAACGAGTGGATCTTTTGGGTGGAAACTTGAAAGGTAGAAAATTCATTTGCCCTAGGTGATCCGAGGCGATGACGGAAATACTCAGACTTGAGTGAAACTAGATGTATTTCTAGGTCCGAACCGCATTTTTGGATCGCGGGGTATTTTGGTTTGTCATCTACTTTTTTTGTACCACCTACTCGTACCAAGTGCTATATGAGCTCGTAGCTCTTTTTGAAATTGGAAAACTAGGCCTTGTGGCGAAGAGAATCATTAGTTGAGTTTTTTCAGATACCAGGGTAAATGGATCTGCAATTAGTTGTTTTTGCAGTTACTGTGGTTGCTGTGTAAAAACGACAATTGCTTGCGCTTTTAGAAATCATCCAAAAAGAGTCCACTGACATCTAGGGTGACATAACTTCTTTTCCACCAATTTGACAAAAAAAAAACTAGACTCATTGTGTTAGTGGTGATGAAAGACTTTTTCAGATACCACGATCAGTTACACGGTCAGACCCGTGGTATATATCCTCGTGGTATGATATGGTATATCATATATATATATATATCGATACCAGATATTATAATTTCAAATACCACGGTAACTGAAAAAACGCCTTTTGACCGTGGTATCAGATACCATGGTAACTGCAAAAACGCATCTTGACCGTGGTATCAGATACTACGGTAACTACGAAAACGACTTTTGGCCGTGGTATCTGCAAAAACGCAACCATTGTTCTCTTGATCAAGGACGGACGGACGGCGGAATTTAGTTATTTAACCATATTCACTTCAACCGTTTATCACGGGGGTGCCTTTCCCTTTCTCTGGGGCATGGTGCCCCAACGTATGGACGAGCCTTCCAGCATTATCAGTCCTAGAACAGATTTGTCATTCAACCTCCGTATCAGCTATCGCCCCCCGTATTCCACCGCCAAAACCTCTCATCCTTAATTCTACTAGTTCTTCGCAAACATCCATAAAGTGCTCAGTATTTCTGGATCCTGTTCAGACATGGTGAAAGTAGCTCAACTCCTGGGGCCTGATATTTAGAGCGTGTTCCAACCTACTTGCCGTAGTTACCACGTATGAAGTCACGGATCCTGGCTTCTTGGCGTCAGGGCTGGAACGCATTTTTCTATTTTCGGCAGAATGTCGTGCCGCCGGCTGATGGGGTCATATTACAGAGATCAGTTACTATTGTTGGAAGGGTGGAATACGCTCTTAATTCGCTGAAGAGGCCAAGACAATTTTATTATAAGCCGACCTCTGCTTCTATCGCAAAAGCAATTACATTATTAGACCTATTTCGTTTCCGAAAACACTCTCCTTCATGTTCTATTAAAGCAATAACATGATTAGGGCTCGTAAGTTACAAACTTCCCGATCGGTAAAGTTGTTTCCTGGACTTGATATAATTCGAAATTTATAGTAAATAAGTAAAGAGATCCAAGACATCAAGAAAGTTGACGGACCCTAGCACAGGCCCCCCCTCACCCCCCCAGCCTTGAGTGCTATATAGAAATTATTCAGAACGGGAAGTCATCTGTAGTTGGAAGAAAGGAACCTGCAATCAGCTACAGCCTGAAAAGGACCCTTGTGAGGGATGGCCAAAATGTCGCTGAACGGTACCTTTGCTGTCTTTTCGTTTTTGAGTAATTTTATATATGATTTCCATTCAGCTTTGGCTGAAGCAGTATTTATATTGGTCTTTTTTCACATAATTACTCGCTCATCATACGATTTAACAAAAAATAAACATAAAGAACAATTTGAGCTGAAGTTCAGCTTCCTAGTACAGAACCGGAAAAGTTACCTGATGAGAATAGTCACCTTTTATTTCCTTAGCTCATGTGCTTACTCGCTAGCGTCCTGCCGTCGTACTATTTGACAACTAATAAACATATCAACATTGACAAATTAAAGAGATATTGAATCTGCGGTTAATATATAGACAATTTACTTTATTAATTATTTATTTAGGATTATCACAGAGAGTTTTCACACAATTCCCGATTTCTTCGTGATCTACAGAATCGAAATCCTTTTTTGTTTATTTAATTCATGAATTAGCCAACGGGTGACTAGCTAGTCGCGAAAAAAATGGAGACTAAAAAAAAAAGATGGAAGCTTAGACGGAAGTCACGAAGCCTCCAGTGAAAAAGGTACGATTGAGGCCCCAGTCAGGATGAGTATGATACAAATTATGCGGAATTTCACAACTTTGTTCGAATGAATAAATGTATTACTTACAGCCTCGTAATAAGGCATTAGGCAACAAGAAATACAGAGGATACACAAAATTTACAACGACAGCAAAAGATAAATAAACGCAAAACAAGAAAATACACAACGAAACACGAAAAGAACAAGAAGTTTACTGCATTAGCTGGTGCATTGGGCAATGGGCAGGAAGGCGGATGAATGGCAGAAGATGTTCACTAATTTCTTTTAGCTTGATAGTTAGTTCCAAGACAAAAAACTTCTCCATGATTCGATAAGCGTGTTCCACCCTCGTACCAATAGTAACTATTAGTTACTAAATCCGTTCCGACATCACAAAAAGTTACTACGCTGACCGTTCCAGCCTTCTCGAAATAGTAACTAATAGTAACCATTTGCTTACCACGCTCGGGAGCGTGGTAAGCGTAGTAACCACGAATCTCTGTCACATGATTGGTCGGATTCACCCGTGTCATGACATTCCGCTGGAAAATAGAAAAATCGTCCCAGCCTTGACTGCAAAAAGCCAGAATTCGTGACGTCATGCGTAGTAACTACGGTAAGTAGGATGGAACACGCTCGATGATTGCGCATGCGACGAGGAAGGTACAGAAGAAAACGGAGCGTAGATCGTATTTCCGTTCAGCAAATTTCTTCTTAATTACCCCCTTTGAACTGAAAGAGGTATCTGATAAGTAGATTCCGTTTAACATTTCCTAGGTCTCTAATTGTTAAACGGCTACAAGATGTTGGTTCTTCTGTATTAACGTTTTGTTGAATTATCCTTAACAATGTTTATTTTTTCTATTCAAAGAAGCATACCTCTAGTCAAGGCTTCCACTCCCACTTATTTTGGCATACTTATTTTTAGCCTTTTCTACTTACCAAATTTCGGATCTACTTACCTATTTATTTTCTACTTATTTTCCGGTCTCCTATTTACTATCTCATCATTTAATCTTTGTACAAAATCTCCCAGGATTGGTCACCAAAAGTAACTTCGTACATCCTGGAAAGTAACCCAAAAGTATCTCAAAGTAATCCAATGTAACCTAATGTAACCCAATACAACCCAATGCAATGTAACCCAAAGTAACCCAATGCAACCCAAAGTAACCCAATGCAATGTAACCCCAAGCAACCCAATGTAACCAAAAGTAACCCTGAGTAACCCAAAGTATCCTGAAGTAACTCGTACACCCTGGTTCTTGGTGACCAACCCTGGAAAATCTCTGCATTTTAGCAAAAAGAGGCCTTTTTCGAAAAAATCCTGTAGGGCATTGTTTTAACAGAAATTGGTTTTGTAACCATTGAGAGGATGTTGGAGTGAAGCACTTATTAAAGACAAATGGACAGATCTGTGATTTCATCGGTAGCCCTTACTTTCATTGGGGGTCCAGAAAATGCTTTGACAAAAAATCAAAAAAGATTTCGCCTGCGGCGCGTTTCATAGTATTCTCTATTTTGTAGAAGAGACATTGTTTGAGGTGGGGTTTGGTCTGGTTTTAGGCTTGGGATCTTGACTCTTTTGTCTCTGCATCCTCCCCATCGAAAATGCCCTTGTGTATTTTTTTAATGAATCTACTTATTTTTCTACTTCATTTCATAATAGCTTCTACTTACTGTATACTTATTTTTAAGAGGAGCCTACTTATTTTTGGAGCGCCCGGAGTGGAAGCACTGCCTCTAGTGTACAGTAGAGGTATGGTTATTTGACACGCTGTAAATGTTTTCACTACCTTTGATTTTGTTTCTTCAACAAAGGAAAATAACAAACTTGATATCAGCTAACAGTCTGAGCTATCGTGTGGCATAAACATGGAGTTTTAATTATGATTTTAGATTTTTGTTTACTATTCAATCTGCTACTTCTTCTGTTGGTGTGTGCTCTTTAGTTTGATCGCCATCCTCTGGGTGAAATTACGCGCCGCTTAGCAAAAGATGTAAAATTTGAAGAAGAAATAGAAGGAAATTAAGAGCAAATATTTCGTAGTTCGTCTGACCTCTGATAAACTGGACATGAAAATCTTTTCGGCGAGTATGTGTTGCCTTTATTGGCTTTAATGTTTTCTTTGGCGATCGTTCGCTGTTAGGAACATATCTCTACTGTATCCCAGTTAATTCCACAGGTAGCAAGGTATGGTGCCACTGTTGTCCCGTTTCTTAATGTGCTACCCGCTTCAGTTGAGCAGATCAGAGTCCAGATCGATAGACAGTCCTTGCAGAAAGTTTTCTTTTTTAATGGTAGATATATTTGCTTCGGCTTTGTCAGAAGTTACTCTAATTGTCCGGAGCGCGGGATGGCACTCAATGGCGCGAGTTCGTGAAAGGCAGACCTTGCTAATCATACTCTGGTGCGGAATCAGGCAGCCTATTTACATTGCTTCCGGTCCGTGTTATGATATTGTCATCGATTACCGTTTCTTTCTCAGAAGATCACTCAGTGCCGACGAGCTATATCTGGGGTCAGCAATCAAAGGCTCTTCCCCCCTTGACCAAATTAGAGGTGTCATATTATTTAATAATAGTAACAATTCGTTTGATTCCATGTTATCTTTTTACAAAAATATTGGTGGATAGGCATACATGGTCACATGTGTAATATTAACAAATATAATTACAAAATATCAATTTAAATTCGGAATTCAGAACCGTTACAATAAACTTTTTTTATAAAAATATTGGTGGATAGTCATACATGGTCACATATGTTATGATATATGTTATAATTACAAAGTATATCAATTTAAATTCGGAATTCAGAACCGTTACAATACTTGGCAAAATAGGGAACAAAGGACTTGAGGTAACACATGCGGGTTTTACATGCGGTTTCGTCAGTTGGGTCAATCTGTGATGAGTCTAAGCTACAGGTTGCCTTTACTGACAGATTTGTAGTCACAGAGAGTAAAACGGACCGGTGCACATCCGAGGCCAGACACTTTTTTGCCAAATTTCATTAGAAGTTCGTGTCTTTCTATCTGTTAGGGATTTAGATGCACTGTCTTTAGTCTGCCTCCGTAGGACTCGTGTTTTTGTCCTGAAGGGTTTTTATCCACTCGGCTACTATTCTGCCTCTGGCTACCCTGGGTGTAGAGCCGACAAACCTCAGTTTTTGCCGAATTCTACGAGTAAATTGGAACAAATGTTTTAATGCTAAGCTCAGCTCGAACTCAGTTCGAAACTCAGTTAAACTCAAGTTAAACTGATTTCGTGGATTTGAATACACATTTTGATTCATTATTCAGCCGTCTAGGGCAGCACAAGTTACGGATCCGACCAGAGAAGACTCAACTCGCCGTTCCTGAAATCCAATTTCTTGGACATCGTATCACCCGTGATGGTATCTGCGTTGACGACACGAAGATCAAGACAATAGCTGAGTTTCCTGTACCGAAGAACGAGAAGCAAGTCAGAAGTCTCCTAGGCTTAGATGGATTCTACCGAAGATTCATCAAGGACTTCAGCAAAATAGCAGCACCATTGACAAAACTGACGTAGAAAGGAGTAGATTTCCACTTCGACAACCAATGCCGCGATAGCTTCAACAACCTCAAGCAGAGCCTCATCAGTGCACCAGTCCTCACGCAGCCTGAATTCTCAGCAAAGGCAGAATACGTCATCCATGTCGACGCCAGCAACTACGCTCTGGGAGCTGTACTACCACTGAAGAAGAATGGTCAACCACATCCAATTGCCTATGCCAGCGTTTTCCATCTTGGACTCGAGTAGTGACGTTCAGAATATGCTCTGATGGCCCGACAAGGTAGAGTTCACTCCGACGCGAAGAATTTGAATTTAAAGAAAAACAAGACCAAAGGTGTCGATGGGATCCCAAAAATCCAATATTTGATCCAGACAATTGGGTCTTGTCTACGCCAGATCAAGTCTTCGCCAGACACCTTGAACATTTTTACTATTAAAATTCAGAAACAGATTAAGGCCAAAAAGCTAATCATCTGAGAAAACCAAGTTCAGATATGGATTCGGCATGTTTGTGTTTACCCCTATAAGTCATATCTGTTTGGACGAAAACTTCCTACCTTACTTCTTCGAATTTCCCAGTTTCGGCCGAATTCCGGAACTACCTGTCCGTCAAAAAAAAAGAAGCTAAAATCGAACTTAGCGTATCTTCTTTCCCCTATATCGAACATCTAATCAACTTCAAATTAAAATTTAACTTAAAACAAATTTTCCGGTTCCAGCCGGATTCCGAGCAAACTATATGTCCAGGTACAAAATGACTGTCATGCACGGATTCAGCATCTCTTCTTACCCCTAAATCGGATATCTAATCAACTATGAAGACTTTTAACAATTTCCCGGTTTTGGCCGGATTCCGGGCGAACTACTTGCCCGGCGAGAAGATGATTTTCACCATCATGTTCAGCATGTCTTACTACCCCTAAACGGAACATATAATTAACTTCAAATAAAACTTTTACTTTTAACAGATTTTCCGGTTTTGGCCGGATTCCGGGCGAACTACTTGTCCGGCGAGAAAATGAATTTCACCATCGTGTTCAGCATGTCCTCTTACACCTAAATCGAACATCCAATCAACTTCAAATAAAACTTTTACTTTTAACAAACTATCCGGTTTTGGCCGGATTCCGGGCGAACTACTTGTCCGGTAAGAAAATGGTTTCCTTCATCGTGTTCAGCATGTCTTCTTACCCCATAATCGACTGTCCCATTAGCTGTTTAAAAATATTTTGCTTACCCCTTAATTTAAACCCCCTCCTCCACCCCTAAATATAGGGCTACAAAGCCCATCTACGAACTCGACCTTACTCTTGACACAAACAATCCTCACACCAAGTTTCATCAAAATATCTCATTCCCTTCGAGAGTTATCGTGCTTACAGACGGACGGACGGACAGACGGACTGACGGACAGACGGACGGACGGACAACTTTTGCGATGTTATCGGTATCCCTCCACTTACGTTTTGGGATCCCAAAAACACTTGCATGCGAAGCTCCAGAAATGTTCAGCTCCAGGTTGTAACGTCACTTCTGAAGAAAGTCCACTATTGTTTAGATGAGAGAGGACGAGAGAGGACTAGTTGACAAATTAATTAATTAATTTTTAGTTTATTTTAGTGAAGGTTTGATTAGTTATATAATATGGTAGTAAATGTGTACTGGTTGCGTTTTTCAAGCACGTATGTGCTTTGTTTGTAACCGGTCGTCAAGCCGGAATGAATTTTTTTTAGTGAAGTTGTTGAATCCTGAATCCTTGTATTTGACCAGAAATAAATTTACTTTTAGGTTATCGTTTATCGTTGCATTAGCTAAAGGTACAGTAGGCAAGTATAAAGGTACAAGCACGTGGCGGTAACACAAATCCGAAAGAAACAAGTTCACTCGATGAAAATCGATTATATGAATAGCGGGAACGAAGTGACACATTTTCATCGGGTCTTCAACCCTAGAAGTGATAAGTAACTACACTGCTGTATCTTAGCCTTATTCTGGTTTGAAAAAGCTTGTTGAAAGTCTTGGAAAGAAAGAGGAATGATTAACTCCTTTTTGCTTTTAGTAATTAACTTGGAAGTTAAAAAAAGTTGCGATGTAAAAACTTCTCATCTACTTCTCGTTATCTCCTAGCTGTTCCACTAATAGTGGAGTGTCCGTCACCAAGCAAAGTTTTGCACGTCCGGCGTCGAAAGTCCTTAATCGGAAAAGAGACTTCTATGATATGCCTTGCATTATAAATAGAGGAGGGTTTGCGCGAGCTGGAAAGCAAAGTCGGGATCGCTTTAAAACGGTTTTCGCTCTGCTTTGGAAAGTTGCCGAACTTTCCAGCCGGTTTTCGCGCTTTAGAAACCAAAGCAGCTTTCCCAGAAAGTGATTCCAGAAAGTTAGTGGAAAGCTCCGCGGAAAGTTGGCTACTTCGGCGGGAATTTTGAAATTCTAGAAGTGTCGTTAACAAATGGAAAAAACACGGCAAGCGTCATTCAGGATGACTTCGTTGGAATGTATGAGGTTCGAAGGAATGTCCAGTGAATGATATTTTTTCTAAAAGTTTGGAATTCAATATTGTTCTCATTCTGGACCTATCAATACACAGCGTGTTCCATACTCCTTACAGTTGTAACTATTAGTTGCGATTTCCTTCCAACCTCTCGTGAAAAGTTAGTACGCTGACGGTTTAAACCTTCTCCAAACGGTAACTATTTGCTTACCACGCTCGGGAGCGTCGTAAGCGTGGTAATTACTATCTCTGTGGCGCGACTTGTGCGATTAGCGCATGCGCGATATATTGCCAAAGTAGAAAAATGCGTTCCAGCCTTGACGCCAAGTCCTGATGTCATGCGTAGTTACGGTGAGTCGGGTGGAACACGACCATAGTCACGCTTCATCAAGTCAGGCTCAGTTCGATTTAAGGAGCTCTTTGGAGGGGCGTTCGGTGGGATAGTCTAAAGTAAGGAAAGGAAAAGTATACTTTAAAACGAAAGGAGCTACTAAAGAGAGCGAAGAATCGAATGAAACAACTTTTCCTCCAAGGTAAAGCATCCTTTTCCACCTCCTCGATCCAACAAACTTCCTTTCCTCCATTTATCCCTGTCGAAGACAACATCTAAACGACAAATTATTGGAGAGGGCTGGATTACTAGACGAAGAGGGAGGAAGGTGGACAAGTAAGGAGAGATACACCACGTCTTTTTTTTTTCGTTTGACTTTTCCGCTTTTAAGTAGCAGCCTCTGTTATGAAGTTGAAAAATCTTAACTTTTTGATCTGGAACCGATGATGGCGCAGAAAATCTAGATATCAGAAATCACTCTGGAACTCGATCACTCTGGAATGTCGAGTGGTCTAACTCGACTCCCCATCCGTGTGTCCGCAGCGTTAGCGACAAGAATACGAAGTTCTTTAATTTAGAACACTTAACAACAGTAGTTGTGTTTTGATCCGAATTCTCCTCCCACAATTCTCCTATTTCGCGTTTTCTGACTATTCAGATGAAGCGAATTATCCTTTTCTTGCGTTTTTGTCAGAATCGAGAGCGGGGAAAGCCTCGCGATTCTGCAGAATCGAGAAGTTGCTCTGATAGTGAATACTCTTGACGACCAACTCTCCTTGCCGATGCAGAATCGCCGGGTACCTACCGGAAGAGCCGGAAGCGGTATTACATCTGCTCCAAAAGATCGCCGTGATTGGTTGACACAGGATTTGAATTGTTGAGGTTGAGTCGTCAGTGAGTTTACTCGTTCTTCATGAGGATCACTGGCGTGTTTTGGACTTTGTCATATAGAGTATTCTCGATTCTCCTCTCTCCGTTCTCCTCGCTGATTGGTTAACAGAGTGCGGGTGTTCAATTTGTGTAAACAAGTATACCTGGTCGCAGACGAGCTACCAAATTAGTTTTTTTTGTCAAAAGCGAGAATGGAGAAGCCAGAGGAGCAAAAACGGTAATTTGTACGAGAATCGAGAATTCAGAAGCGAGAGCGGAGAACTGAGAATTCAGATAAAAAACGCAACTAGTATAAATCGATCACTGGAGGTATACAAGCTCATTAGCACGCCCCCATATTATACAGTGACCATGCATAACTAGATAAATGAGTTGTTCAAATGGATGTGATACCAAAGTTTCTTGGCTAATTTTGAACCCCTGTTTATTTTAGATGATCGACAAAACGAAACGAGATTGCTCTGAGGAAGTGGAGATATTACTGCGATACGGAAATCATGCAAACATCGTTACGCTACGAGACGTAAGTGATATCCATCTGTTATCATTCTGTCAGAAGTTTTGAAAAAATATCTACTGACTTTCCATCGTGATATCGGAAAAGTCAGCAGATTTTTCGGATCCCGGAACGTAAGTGGAGGGATACCATGACATTGCAAAAGTTGTCCGTCCGTCTGTCCGTCTGTGCGCACTATAACTTTTGAAAGGAATTAGATATTTTGATGAACTTGGTGTGAGGATTCTTTGGGTCAAGAGTAAGGTCGAGTTCGTAAATGGTCTCTGTAACCCTACATTTAGGGCAGAGATGGGCGAATCCGAATCCGGATTCGGATTTGAATCCAGGATTCGTCTTTTTAGCTGGATTCGAATCCTTAGCTTCTCAGGCAGGATTCGGATTCGGATTCCAAACCTTCAAAATCCCGAATCCGCTCGAGTTTTAAAAAGTTGTGCATTCGTAGTATTTTCGTAGATACTGACAACCCCAGTAATCCGCTCGGGTTTTGCAATTCCCAATGGAGAAAGGCACACCTGAAGGTTCAAACGAATTCAGTTTTCAAGGCTAATTTGCATGGTTTTATGGAATTCATTAGCGCTAGTGCCCAACCAAGATCAGGTAGTCAAAAACGGAAACAAAGATCGGGAGTGCAGGCATTAAGCCGTGAACTAGCATTGTGACTAGCTTGGTTTGTTAGAAGTATATTGGAGTATGGCCAGGGACCCATAAATTTCCTGTAATGACTCGCCATTCAGGGGGCTTGTCAATAAGAGATTTCTGATGCGCTCTTGACCGAGCGTCAGATAGGTCGAGAAATACACACGGGGATAAAATACGCGACTATCCACATAGACAAAATTTTCGCAGCTGTTGTGCTGAACTAGGAATATTGCTCTGTAATGGAAAAGTATCCTGGATCATTGTCCTAGCTTAGGTACCTGGCGGCATGCTGAATAGTCCCAGCAAATTTTGTCTATCTGAGCAAGAACCCCGATTCGACCCAAGCGGAATTTTTTGAAAATAGGTGAGGCTCGGGCAACATAGCAACACAGAAGCATAGGAAATGACTAGCCCCCTGAATGGCGAGTCATTACAGGAAATTTATGGGTCCCTGGTATGGCAGATAATAGCGAGGTGACGTCTATGGTTTCTGATACAGACGATGAAGTTCAGACTGTAGTTTCTCAGGGCAGCCCATCCGTTGAATCTAGCAAAAGCAACAAGTAAATGATAGCCAGTATGGTATTGACGAGTTGAGCTCTGGAACTCGACTGGCTCGTCGGGGAAGGTATCCCGCAAAATGAAGTGTCGTCTGTGTGTCGAAATAACCGAGATCAGCACTTTGGGAACAACAACATCTAATTTCCACCGCCATTTGAAGGTTAGCGTTATTATGTTAGATTAGTCGCCATTTATCTTTTGGATTTTACTTTTGGCGTTTAAACTATGTCATTTAAATGAAACTTTGTGCGTTAAATATCTGATTTTGCTAAAGCATATATCTTCACCTTGGTTGCAATTTTAAGCTCACTCGAATCTAGAAAAGATTTGTCATACTGTTGTAACATTTTGACTCGGTATTGCAGTATGATTTTTC
Source organism: Branchinecta sandiegonensis (assembly GCA_030848855.1). NCBI lineage: Eukaryota > Metazoa > Arthropoda > Branchiopoda > Anostraca > Branchinectidae > Branchinecta > Branchinecta sandiegonensis. The sequence goes on along the minus strand of JAUPMV010000001.1, from coordinate 23,620,171 downwards.
TCTGCGTAGACACCGCCTAAAGTCACTCAGTCGAAGCGTCCTGTTTGTCAAATTGGCTCGGCCTTGGTGTTTGTTGACCACGCATAGTTTGCTAGCCGAACATCTTTAACTATTGTGCCGACTCAAAACATATTATATCTTGCTCACAACCACTTCTATCTCTGCTGCACTCACAAGTTTTCGATTAGTAAAATTGTCATAACAGTATTACAATCCTTCCGTCAGTTGGTAACTGCAGTCTCTAACCCCCTTGCTCATTGCCTCCCTCTCTTTACGCGTAAGTCGGCTATGACGGTATTCCTAAAATCGTTCCGTCAATAGGATGACTAATTTGACAGGGGTTACCCATTCTTTGAGTTTCGAGTAAGGCAAGTTTTCGGTGCCCAGTCAACGCCGGCACCGGTTCCCACTTGATAGAATATTAAAATCAGCACGCTTGAAGATAAATCGCCTAATTTATGACCAGCATCGCTGATTTTGACGGGTGCCGCACAGCAAGTGCACCCTTAGGTCTAGGGGATATCCCCTAGACCCTTCGCAATTTTAAATTAGCGGAAGTCCGGACACCACCTTTAGAAAAGCTGTTCCTTGGGGATATTTTGGATTTATTCTTTCATTTCTGTTTTCTGCACGCATGTTTTCTTGAAGCATCCGTACCAGTAAGTGCTCTGTCCTTCCGTTCTGATTTTTCAGTCAATAAAAATTCATTTCACAGAATTCCTGTTATCCGTAATCGCAATCGGTCTTTTTCTTGTGTTCGAAGATTAGCTAAACATTTGGGCCTGATCAGGATCGAACCCGATCGAAATATGGGAATATGAACACAAATGACAACCAGTGGGTTTTCTTGAAAGTTGAGTTTATAAAATTTATATACTTATAAAGTCGAGGCTGAATGTGAATCATATTTGACAGTTCAAAACAGACACATTAGCTGCATTTTTATCAGAGCTACCTTCATCCCTTTTTGGTAACGGTCCTCTTCAGGCGAGAAGCCGCTCCGCTCAAGCTGGAAAATGAAGTTTATTTTGCAGCTTGAGCCTGTTTACTTTGTCTGTTTCATTTGATGTGGGTACGGGTCATATGATTATAAAATAGGAAAATAACAAGTGCAGTTGGACACCACTAACTGGAAAATTCCCTCGCTTAAAGTTTTCGGCAGTTCCTTGTTCAAGTTCTGTTGTGGAAAAACTTTTGCTGGGGCCATCGGCCGAGCAAGAAAAGCCAAAAGCGATCCCACTACGGATGAAGTTCTTCTGTTCAAGAGGGAGTTGGTTCAGTGACAAAGTAATTCGTGCCTTGTTTATTAGTTCAGGTTCAGGTTCAGGTTCCTTTATTATTTTCATTAATTTACACAGGTAAATTAACAAATACTCCCGGCAGAGGGCAAGGCACGAGTGGCACGGGAGTGATAAATGAAAACAATTACCTTCTTCAAAATACAAGAAAAACATTAGTGTGTAGTCTATTCTTTCTTTTTTGTCACCCTTCATTAAGAACCAAAACCTGTTTTACCTGTATGTTCGACTCGCTTTCTTAAAGCTGGATTCGAATCCTCGGCCTAAAATGGTGGATTCGGATTCGTGCCTAGCCCTGGATTCGCATTCGGATTCGAGTCCCTTCATGGTCGGATTCACCCATCTCTGATTTAGGGTTGGGGGAGGGGTTTCAAATAAGATTTTTTTTTTTTAAAGCTATTGAGATAGTTGATTGAGGGGTAAGGAGAATCCGAATATAAAAGTTATTATCTTGCCGGACAAGTAGTTCACCCGGAAGCCGGCGAAAATCGGAAAACAAAATTTGTCGACCAGTTTTCGGCTACAGCAGTCCCTACCCGTTATTCTCAAACTAGGATGGCTCTGCGCTTGGATGCCGGCATTCATTTGTTTAATCTGTGTGACGTCGGAGAGATCTAGTGTAATCGAAGGTCGAAGGGGTTGATACATAATGTTCAAACGAGGAAATATCAAGCGAGGATGTTGTTCAATGAGCATTCACTGGTAAAGTACAGGTCAAGTTCGTAGATGGGTCCTTTAGTCCTGTGTTTATAGAGGCAGATGATGGGTTTGGAATTTACGGTAAAAACATGTATATTTTATAAGCTAATAAGATATTCACTGAGGGGGTAAGGAGGTCCGCTGAATCCAAATATGAACTTAAATTTCTTGCTGGACAAATGGTTCATCACGAATTCGGCTGAAATTGGAAATTTGGTTGAAGCTCAAAGTTGTTTCTGAAATCGATTAGAGATTCGGTATCGGGGCAAGGAGACGCTTAATCCATTTTTGAACTTTATTTTAACCGTAAAAATATTCAAGGAATCTGACGAAGACTGAATGGCGAAGACATGACTCAATTGTTTGACTCAAATGTTAGATTTTTGGGATCCGATCGAAACCTTTGGTCTTGTTTTTTTCGGCGGTGTTTCGGCTCTTCTTGTATGCATAACGTTCAGTATAAACATAACAGCTAACATCCTGAGTGTCATCTGCTGAAACAGCGCATTTGCTAGAAATTTCCGACAGTGTAGGCCTCATTCAGAGGTTTCATTGATTTGTTGTTCTTCGAGTTGGAAATAAGAAACGAAATAGTTCCTCCTCTGAAATCAAAAAAAAATCACCTTAGCAAGGAACGATATTTCAAAAAGAACAAACATAACTAATACAGGATTTCGGACGTAACTTCAATAAATATTAGTAATATTGCGCAGTGTTGCCCTCTAGTAGTATTAGTGACGGACCGAATGCGGTTAAATCGATGTGCACTGAACAAAAGTTGGATGAATTACCAAATTCGATAAAGAACGGGTAACAATAAACTCGTTATATATCGCCCGATTTGGAAATGTGGGCACGAAAGATTTAATAAAACGGGCATCCCGGCTTTGCCGCGATCCCCGTTTCGACTGGAATGTTTGCCTTCGGCGAAAATTCGATCAAATGCCCAAAACGTAAGGGGGGGCGCTGTGCCCCCACTCGGGACGCCCCTGCCTCTATAAGCTTGCACCTGTGTTGTGTGCTTGATGAAAACGATTTACAAAAATAAGTGTTTACACAGTAACCTACCTTCCGCGAGCTGATCACTGGCCACTGAAAAGCCGCGTTTGTATTGCAGTTCAAATTTCCCGCGTCATAGTAGGATTTTGGGTTGTGAGAAAAACGTCAAACTAGAGCAAATAGTGAAAATAAAAAATCACTTCACACAATCCCAATAATGCAGTGTATTCAGTTAAATGAGAAAAAAATAAGTCGCTTTTCAGTTAAATTTTGACGACTTTGCCGTTCAGCTTGGTTTAAGCCCTGCTTTGTTTTAATCAACGTCGCTGGCTGTTTTTACTGCCGGTCGAGGAGCGCTTGACCCCAGCTGAGACGCGGAAACAGGAAGCCCCTTCTTCACAGGGCTTTTCCCGCAGCCATTGACCCAGGCCCTATCGGCTGACTCTTGTCTGTTGTTTTTACACACTTTCTCGGAACTTAGAAAATTATTTTCGTGAGAAAATCTGTCTTGCCTTGGGGAAAAATGCATCTGCGTATGACGTCAGAGGGCTCTTGAGGTTACATGATTTACGAGGCCCCGTTTCCCCTTCCTCTGAAGGTTGACAGAAAAATTATCGCTTCGTTTACAGACGGATCGTCCGGGGAATCCAAGGTCGCGGCGCTAATGTATTCAGGGAAAGAGTTGCGTCATTGGTTAGAAACTGGAGTGGAGGGGGTAACGTTTTTTAACTGAATCGGAAATACCAAAGACCAGCACATGAAAAAGTAGTTTAAATTAATTTTTGTTTCATCCCGAATATATGTTGTGTGTACCGGTAACCGATTTACCCACTTCCGCGCGTGAGTGAACTTTAAAGTTCGGTTTTGACCAGTCATGGTTTCTGAGTCGCGGTTTTTACCCATCGCGATGTTGACTTTCAAGGTTTTTGACCGTCGTGAATTTTGCCCTGTTGCATTGTGCGGTTTTTTCTTTCGCGGCATTGGCCGTCGCTAGGTACCTGTTTTCGCGGTACTGGTCGTCATGGCCGTATCCAGGGGGGCTGCCCCCCCCCCCCCCCCCCCGCTGAAACATGCAAAATAATCGTTTTTGGAGGCTTTAACCTCGGATCTATGTTCGTGTTTTAATGTTGGGTATGAGAAGGTTAGCCCCCCCCCCCCGAATAAATTCCCAAATACGGCCCTGATATTAATGTACCGTTGTCTCAAAGGCATGCATCCTTTTTACCTGCAGTTCGCTGAGCTTCCAGCACTCAATGGAAGGACTTGATAAGTCCTGACAATGACTGACAAGTCCTTCTGTTCAACATAGTGTGTGATAATTTGTTATTACAAACAGTGTACATCTGTGAACAAGGGCACCCCATAAAGCTTTCACCTGTCCTAAGGGGGAGACCCCAAATCAAACATTCATACATAAGCACTTGTCTAAAACAAACATGACACCTTATATTATTATTATTGTTCAAGTCGTTTCTTGTCAACAGCTGTTCGTTATGATTAGTGGGGTATTCCTTATGTCGTCACACGGGTCTCAAGTTATTTGCCTTATTCCAGTTCAGCTCTCTAAGCTGACTAGTTTCTGAAGTTCCTTCATTGTCTCTATATCAAAATTTGTGACAAAGAAATAGTATAAAAATCGATTCGTAAGGTTATCTAATGAACAGAACAAAAGAGCTTTCTCTTACTACTCCAAAGACAGGGCAACACTTCCATGGCTCGGGATTAGGGAAGCAGATTCAAATTTTCTGCTGATGAACTTGTGGATCTGTTATCCTACTATAACTTTTCTCGAACAGATATGCAATGCATATCTTCCTATGTCCCACAGGAAGTTATTTTATGACAATTACTTTAGTCGAGGATGTTACGACCTCGTATCATCCTCCAGAGAGGCTGATACGAAGCCGTAACAGCCTCCGCAGAAGTTCATCGAGCACTTTGCGCAAATACTGACCTCATCGAAGAACTTTTACTCAAATACTGAAAAAGAAGCTGACTTTTCACTTCAGTATATAAAAAAAGAAAAAATAGTTAAAAAAAATTACAAAAAAATAAGAAATAGAATAAATGTTGAAAAATGACAGAACGAAATGGTTGAATGGTTGTCTGTTAGACAACCAGTCTGTGCCCTAGGTCATAACTTGTCACCGTCAGATTACCACTCAAAATAAAACTTGTCAACTGAGACAACATCCTTCTATCCTTGCTTTCCAAAAGCTAGTTATTCAGCATTGAAAAAATGACAAAACTCTTACTCTTATAGACAACCAGCCTTTGCCCTGTGTCATACCTTGACACATTCAGATTTCCACTGAAAATACAGCTTGTCAACTGAAACAACATCCTACTATCCCTTGCTTTCCAAAGGCTAGTTATTCAGCATTAATCACTGTCTATGTTCTGGAATTATTTTGTTTCTCAGAAGCTTTTGTTATTGTTTATGCTTTTTACTTCCACGACACCTAGCAGTCATTTAGTAGATCTGTAGTAGGTTTTCATGACCGCTAGATGGCATCTGAATCGCCAAAAAAGTAAAAGGCTATATTGGTAGAAACTGAAGTGCCTGGGTCTCAACAGTAGTCATTTTATTAGGTCTACAGTAGGCTCGGGTTGCTACTTTACTAAAATAAAATTCTCTACCTCCATTAGCGAAAAAGTACAACAAAAGAAGAATAAACCTACCTATAGAAATATTCTGTTCGAAAAAGTTATAATAGTTAACATACCTCCATCTCGGTTCATGTCGGTATAACAACCTCGACGGTCATTTAAAAATATCAACCTCGCTGCGCTCGGCTGATATTTTTCATAACCTGCCTCGCCTTCGGCTCGGACAGGTTATTTTCAATGGCCGTCTCGTTGCTATTTTCCGATATCAACCTCGATGTCTGAAGTTAACCTTTAATATCTTTCAGAAGTTGTAATAAGGACACAATAGGGGACTTTCAGAAACTAGTTTGCTTGGAAGCGCTGAACTGGGATATGGCGAGTTAAAGGCTCCGCTTCCTTGGCTGATACAATAGAACCTCCGTCTTTGTCCCATACACTGACTATGGGTAGCCGACAAAACTGAGCAGAGCTAAATCTACTTGCTGAGCTTTGGTTGACGCCTGTCTACTTCCCTCTTTGCCGCTGCGCATATTAGAGTATAAGAACATAGCAGGCGTCCAGGAGTCTTCTGCGCGTCACATGTGACGCACAATGGTTGACAAACAATAGTCTGTTAGTTTAGATATTTCTTTTTTCCGGGGCTCTTACTGCGATGTAGCTGATTGTAGAAGTAAAGGACCGTTCAAGCTTACGTTTAAGGCGCAGAATTTCTGAATTATACTTGCTATCCGCGAATATTTGTGGTAAAACTTTCATCCCGCCAGGCTAGCTGTAGTAAAAATTAATTGGAACGGGTTCTATTTTGTGTGTTAAAAGTTATACTTGACCAATCACAGCGTGCATTTCCATCATGTGGCTGTTAAGGAAGAAAGAGAAAAATGGATAAGAAGAGATAATTGTAATAGGCTATAACTGAAACTGGATGAGCTCTTTGAATGGAAAGTGAGTCATACTAAACTGTACAGCTCAATGGGTTTTGCTAACTATAAGCTTTTACCTTATCTGAAATAATTACAGCAATCCTGGTAGGCTCAAAACTAAATAGAGAAATCTACAACGGTCAAACAGACACAGCAACAGATATTATAATGAATTTGCACAGAACCGGTCGAGGCTGATCTAAAATTCCACATCTCAGGATGTTCAGTGTCCCTAAGTCATCAAAGGTTAGGTTCTCTTGGGATTCATTGCCAGGCTCCAGGCTCCGTGTTGTTAATCTGCGCATACGTGGGCGTACAACTTGATTTACAAGTTGAACGGAAGAGGAGGATAAGGCTTACAAGGCGAAGTATTTTTATTCATGTTACAACACAAGCGTGAACGGTCCTTAACGAATTGTGATGTTCCTCGTAGCTCCTATCCTCCTCTCGTTTGCATCGTTTGCATGCAGGATCTATTCGACTTCGCATGGCCGTAGTGATTGGGAGACGGAGTCCTTTTGCTTATTTGTTTTTGCTGATAGGGAGTTGGATCTCTCTAAACTTTAAGCTGGTCTTCTCCACAGTGCTTCCCAGGTACATTAGAGCCAGTAGAGTTATGTTACTTTGGACGTAACATAATATAACTTTGAACCGCGCCGAGAGAAAAAAGGGTTTATTAAAAAAAAACTAGAATCTTCAATGCCCAGAGGCTAGCCTAGCCTCAAAACATCAACAGCACGACTTTGCAACAACACTCCAACACAAAGAGTATTTGATTTAATTTGGACCTAGCAAGTATTTATGCACAGTAATTTACGCAAACAATAACTTAAGAAAATAAAGCTAAATTAATGCCGCCCACTGTATTTTGTTTTCTTTTGCGCCTGTGGCGGCCAGGTGACAGCGTTGCAGTCCTTTCATGATCGTCCGAGTTATCCCAAAAAGAAACACCGTTTAACAGGGAAATAATGTCATATCATTTTATATGTCAAAAGAAAGATGGAACACTTTGCTCTCAGTTGATGTTAACCCTTAATTTATAATTTCCGTTTTCCTTTTCAGAGGCCGAAAATAAAACCAAGGTGGTCTGAAACATTTGAGAAGTGTTCTAAGAAGCTAAGACGCATATCTCTAATATACTAAAACTCGATGACTTGTTCGATTTTCTTCCAGCACGTATCGGGTTTAGTAGAGTCGAGAAAACAGCTAAACTTCGCATGATGCTTGGCCGCTTTCCCTTTTGCTCTGTGCTATTTTTGGTGTTCCCTTTCCGTAGAAATCAACCAGGACAGTAGCCCCTAGGGACCTAACTTGATTCAAACTTCCCATTTGGAAGTTTGCCAAGACTTGTTCCTTGCTTTTCTGGACTATATTTGGAAGTTGTTGGTTAATTAATTCATTGAACGACATTTCACTTCCGAAGATGGAAAAACGAGAGTTGAAAGTTGAAATGGAACTTGCAACTCACCACACAGTTGCCGGTTCTGGTCTGGGCTTGCTGATAGAACATCTACGGTAAAGGTAAAGCGTAAGCTAAGGGTGTGCGCTCTTGTCATTATCTAGTTTCATTCAGAACGGATCAGTCGATCGAGAGTTATGCAGGCCACAGGATTCCCCCCCCCCCACCTTGATGGTAGGATCCGGGAAAGTGAAAATTTCCAGGTCAATCTAGCCAGGTCCTAATGTGCCTGACAAGTTTCATCGTAATAGCCTACCCTAACTCGCGATCAGCGTACCTACTGACAGACCGACCGAAAAGCGATCGGTACTGTAGAGCAAATGGTACTTTAGCCGAAGACTGGAAGTGCCATAAAAACACAGCAGGAAAGAACGATGTAGAAAAGAGTGCAAAACGTAGAATACGAATGTGAGAACACAGAAACTCATGTACCTGGACAGTCAAGACTGTTTGTCCGGATGCCATTTAAATCAACCAGTCATTTATTATTAACGCCGTAGCCGGAGGTTGATTTCTCGATATTTTATTTGTCGTCTTTCTAGGAGTAAAAATGTAAACATTTATATGTACAATCGCAAATTAAATGTGTAAAGAAATGACACAAGAAAGAACATTTATTTATGACTTGACTTGATGGTGTGGTAGGAGAGGATATTCTTTAGATATGCTATTCATATGCCAGGACTGTATCAGGAAAGAATCCAGATTTGGAGGGGTACTCCCGGAAATTTTGTGACACTTGTACTGACTATACTGATGGAGGGATGGGGATGCAAATAGGACGGTCCTGTGATCATGTGCCGTTTTGAGGTTCGGGCCGGATCCGACCTAGGGGGAAAGTCGAATGAAGGTACCAGGAATCGTAGCAACAGATTTCCGTATACGAACCGCATGCGGCCACAGTGGACGGCGTTGGGAGGGTACCGGATATTTCTTGGTCATGCAGTTTTCAACACGAACTAGTGATCCAGTTCGAGAAAAAATAGACGGGTTATCGGAGCAAGTGCCCTAAATTTACCGTTCATGAGTCTGAACCTGTATTGACCACTGTGTGTGTGTGTGTGTGGGGGGGGGGGTGTTAGAGTGGGTCAAAAAAATGTTGTTTCACGCGATCGGAATGAAATTTATGCAGACAATCCTGTAGGAGTCGGTATCAATGACAGAGGCAACGACGCGGAAACTTCTATCTTTTGCGCTCGTCAATAAATGGAACAACCATTTATTCGCATCCACACAGTAAATCTTTTAAATTCTCATCCATGCTGCCACACATCGGACATGAATAAGGTTGTTCGTTTAATATCGTTCGTCTGGTCGCTGACCCGTGAGTCATTCCAAATAGTACGGAGCCCATGTGCTTTTCTAGCAGCTACACAATGTTGAGGGGATACACATCCGTTAGGACTGCTTCTGCTAAACTAAGCTGGGAAAGACTGCAAGTAATCCTGTTCAGAGTGTTACCCATAACGAAGAGTTTTCCTTTGGGGGGGGGGGATTTCTTGTCAGAGGAAATGTGCCGACGAGGGGGGGGGGGGGCCTTGGGAAATTGTTTCAGGGGATTTTTTCCGGAGTGGGGTCATAGAGCCATTAATTCCCTACGGGGGGTTGAGCTTTTTTGGGATCCCGTTCTTTGGGTTCTTTGAGGACAGGTCATGTTTGTAGATCGGTTCTGTAGCCCTATATTTAGGGGTAAGGCAGGGGGTTGAAATTAAGGGACGGCTTCCCCCAAACACGAAGAAGAAAAATCTCCAAAACCCAGGTTTTACCGATTTGCAGTATTCAGGGTCTTTTAATCCTGTTTGTGCAATAAAACATGATTCCACGATAAAAGCTTCAGGGTACTTTTGCGTCAAGTACAACAAAAATGTCTGACTTTCTGAGTCTCCATTATTTGTTTTCTTATCTCGTTTTACTTCTGTAGCCTACTCAGCTGTTCCTTTTTAAAGGATGAAACAAAAAAACATGAGCTGAAAGCTCATATGGCACTTGTAAGAACAGCTAGAATGTTTGTCATTTACGGTTTGCAGTTGTCATGGCTGGATCTCTCTCCTGATATTCCTTACAACAGAAGACGGGCTTGATCTAGTAAATCTGAAATGGTTATTCCACTCATTGACAATTGTTTCAGAAAATAAGTTTTTTCATACTCTGGTTCCGATTCGCGTATAACTCAGTCGATGGTACAAGCAAATGCTCTAGCTGTTATAATTCTTTGCCTGAACTGGATCTGACCAAAGTAGTTGGAAGGGTTTTGACGAGATTTCCGGTGGCCCCCTTCGAGCTCCGCCATCGTTATTGGAATTGATCCTGACTTGAAAGGGGAGATTCTGAGACATTAGCTCTTGCCACTTGTCAAGTTCTATTCACATCTGATAACCCGTTCGAAAATTATTCATGGCACTAAGTTCCCGATTCCGTATCCCTCCATCTCCCCACGATGATCGAAACGGGGAAACGATAGGTCCCTAATACGACTGCAAAGTTTCCTCGTCATAGGTAATTTGGAAGTACCCAAAGTCGTGATCACCGGCATTCCGGGAAACCCCCTCCAGCTCCACCCAAAATGCCCCGGTCCGGTCCTGTTCTGTCAATAATGTATCTAGAGTTTATGCTTATTGTCCCAACCAACCCGGTCCATCGGCTCTAAATGCTTCACGGGATTTCCGGTGCTTGCCTCCAGCCCCCCCCCCCCCCCACCCGCCAGTTATCGGATCTTGTCCAGACTTGAAACTAAACTTGTTCTTGAGTTTTGTCAAGTTTCATCCACATACGATCACCCGTTCGAAAGTAATGACCGTCACTAGATTTCGGGTTCCCCGTTCCTCGGATCCACTCCCCACACGATGATCGGATGGGGGAAGGGACTATTTTTAAGCCAATCCGATGAAGTCCCTAACATGCCTGCCAAGTTTCATGACCATAGCACATCTGGAAGTACCCTAACTCGTGATCACCGGAATTCCAGGACACCCCCTCCAGCTCCCCCCACCGTGACACGATCCGGTCCTTTTTCTCAATAATGTATCTAGGGCTTATGCCTGTACTTCCCTTCCAAGTTAACCTGATCGGGTCCCTGAAATGCCTGCCAAGTTTCATCGTCCTAACTTATGTGGAAGCGTTTCACGAGATTTTCGGCTCCCCCCTCCCCCAGTTATCGGATCCGGTCTTGATTTGAAACTGAACATCTTAGACACTTGTTCTTGACATATGTCAAGTTTCTTGCATGTCTGATTATCCGTTCCAAAGTATGCATGTTATTAGTTTCCGGATTTCCCATCCCTCCATTCCCCCACGATGGCCGGATCGGGGAAATGATTGTTTCCAAGTTAATCTGGTCGGGTCCCTTTTGTGCCTGCCAAGTTTCGTCGTCCTAGCTCATGTGGAAGTGCCCAAACTAGCAAAGCCGGGACAGACCGATCAGACATTACGATCGCTATATGGCACTTGAGTATGCGCAAGTGCCATAAAAAGCTCGCTGTGAAAACGCTCACCGTTGACCTGCCATGTTAAAACAAATAACGATAATTTTTATCACGAGAATATTAGAACAAGGAAGCATACATTCACTACAAAAAACAAGAGCTACGAGCTCATATGGCACTTGTTACGAGTAGGCGGTACAGAAAGTAGCTGAGAACGTCACAAAATACACCCGCGATCCAAATGTTCGGTTTGGAAATAGAAATAGGATATTTAGTTTCACCCAATTCTCAGCAGTTCCGGCATCGTCTCGGATTATCTGTAGCAAATGCGCATGACTGTCCAAACTTCCAAGTTTCAGCCCAATAAATCCACTCGTTTGATCCCGTGATCGACGTGCTCGTTTGATCGACGTGCTACACGATTTCCGGTACTCCCTCCATCTCCCCCTACCCTGGCCGAATCTGATTCGGACTCAAAAATGGATCATCTACAGCATCTTCTTTTATACCATCTATTAAGTTTCACTCGAATCTGAGCATTTTTGGAAAATTCCGGTACCCCCTCCCCCACCACCGTTGCTGGATCCGGTTCGGACCCTAAAATATGTCATGTAGGGTATATGCTCTCTCTACATTCCAAGATTCATTTAAACTGATGCACTCGTTTGACCCCTATGCGAGCCTCAAAGTTTCCGGCAATCTCCCTCCAACTCCCCCCACTGGGGTCGAAGAGGACTTGGAAACATAAGCGTCGTATCTCTTAATCCCCTCTTCCCATCCATCAACTGAAATCGTAGCATAGCCTAAATTTCCGGTACCCCACCCCTACCTTAGCCGAATCTGGCCCTGACGCCAAATAACAAATCTAGGCCGCATAAACTCGGCACTGTCGAAATTGCATCTCATTCGGTCCATCCTTTTGGTTTTTGTGCATGTCAGAACCCCCCCCCCCCAATCCCCCAACCGTGGTCGCATATAGTTCAAACGCATGTTTTGCATGTCTAGGTCATCGATTCTTATCACCTATCAAGTTTCACTCGAATCAGACCACTCGTTCGCAATTCCATATTTCCTTTCCCTCACTCCCCCCAAAATGCTCGGATCTAGGAACAGAAGTTTCCGTGGGAATGTTGTGTCAGGTTCTTAAGTCAATTAAGTCGGGTCATTAATATGCCTGCAAAGTTTCGTCGTCTTAGTACATCTGGAACTATTCTAACTCGCGACTACCGGAATTCCAGAAAACCGCCTCCAACTCCCCCCACAGAGCCCCGAAACCATCTGGCTCCGTCAATTTGGTATCTATGCCTATAATGATTGTTTTCTCCATTAAATTCCGTCCCAATCCCTCTGCTTTAAGCGTTTCTTGAGTTTTCCAGTCCCCCCCCCCCATCCCCCACAGGTATCGGACCCGACCCGGACTTGACACTGAACATCTGAGGCGATAGCTCTTCCCACTTGACAATTTTCATTCAAATCCGATCACTCGTTCAAAATTTATCCATGCCACTAGATTCCGGACTCCCCCTCCATCCACTCCCCCCCCCCCACGGTGGTCGGATATTCTCAAGTCAATCTGTTCGGATCCCTGACATACCTGCCAAGTTTCATCTTCCCAGCACATCAGGAAGTATGCCGAACTCGCGGGATCGCTGGAAATCCGGACCCCCCGCCCCCACAACTATCCCACAATGCCCGGATCCAGTCCGGTTATGTCAATGACGTATCTAGGACTTGTGCTTGTTCTTCCCACCAAGTTTCATCCCGATCCCTCCACTCTAAGCGTTTCTCAAGATTTCCGGTTCGCTCCTCCAACTCCCTCCAGTGTCATCGGATCCGGTCCGGATTCAAAGTGGGACGTCTGAGACACGAGGTCATCCTAAATATCAACTTTCATCAAGATCTGACCACCCGTTCGCAAGTTAAAAACACCTAAGTTTTCATCTACATGTATCTTCTTTTATACCATCTATCAAGTTTCACTCGAATCTGAGCATTTTTGGAAAATTCAGGTACCCCCTCCCCCACCACCGTTGCCGGATCCGGTTTGGACCCTAAAATATGTCATGTAGGGTATATGCTCTCTCTCTACATTCCAAGTTCCATTTAAACTGATGCACTCGTTTGACCCCTATGCGAGCCCCGAAACCATCTGGCTCCGTCAATTTCGTATCTAGGCCCATAATGCTTGTTTCTCCATTAAATTCCGTCCCAATCCCCCTGCTTTAAGCGTTTCTTGAGTTTTCCGCCCCCCCCCCCCCATCCCCCCACAGGTATCGGACCCGACCCGGACTTGACACTGAACATCTGAGGCGATAGCTCTTTCCACCTGACAAGTTTCATTCAGATCCGATCACCCGCTCAAAAGTTGTACATGACACTAGATTCCGGACTCCCCCTCCATCCACTCCCCCCACGGTGGTCGGATCGGGGAAACGACTATTCTCAAGTCAATCTGTTCGGATCCCTGACACACCTGCCAAGTTTCATCTTCCCAGCACATCAAGAAGTATGCCGAACTCGCGGGATCGCGAGTTGTCATCGGTATCCCAGTGTCATCGGATCCGGTCCGGATTCAAAGTGGGACGTCTGAGATACGAGGTCATCCTAAATATCGAATCTTCCGACCACCCGTTCGCAAGTTAAAAGTACCTAAATTTGTGGCTTCCCCCTCCCTCCACTCCCCCCCCAGATTGTCGGATCGCGGAAGTGACTCGACATGCCTTCCAATTTTCATCGTCCTAGCACATCAGGAAGCACCGAACCCGCCGGATCACTAGAAATTCGGATCCCCCCCCCCCAGCTCCCCCAAAATGAGCGGATCCGTTCCAGTTATGTCAGTCACGTATCTAGGACTTGAGCTTGTTATTTCAACCAAGTTTGATCCGGATCTCTCCACTTTAAGCGTTTTCTAAGATTTCCGGTTTCCTCCTCCAACTCCCTCCAATGTCACCGGATCCGGTCTAGATTTAAAATTGAAGGTCTGAGACACGAGGTCCTTCCACATATCAAGTTTCATTAAATCCGATCACCCGTTCGTAAGCTAAAAATATCTCGTTTTTCCTAATTTTTCCGGATTCCCCCTCCCTCCACCGGCCTCCAGATGGTCGGATCGTGGAAGCGACTATTTCTAATTTAATCTGGTCCGGTCCGGTCCCTGATACGCCTGCCAAGTATCGTCCTAGCTTATCTGGAAGTGCCCGAACTAGCAAAACCGGGACCGACAGACCGACTGACTGACAGAAATTACAATCGCTATATGGTACTTGGCCGAAGGGCAAGTGCCATAAAAACCAGCTGAGTTCTAATCTTAAACAATTACAGATAAAATTAAAGAGTGGAAATATAATTGTCTTTTATCACGGACCTTTCGGGAGCCATCTTAAAAAAAATACTCAGTTTGACAATCTTATATTTTCAGGCAACAAGTTCCATGAAGATAAATAAAAAAGGAAGGGAAATATAAGCCTTCAATTCTCCCTTAATTATTTCTTTTGATATCGAACCTCTCCTGTTGGCTGGCTCTCCGCTGGCTCTGGTGTCAACCTGTTTTCTACAAGAAGCAATTGGGTGCCGAGTCTTGGAACTTAATTTACTCTATTCCGACTATTATTTTTTTGTTGGCCCAAGTTCTCTTCTCGCCCAGCACATTTCAGAGTTAGGGTAGATAGAGTGATGAAATGATGTGTCGGAAAAAAGGAGAAGTGGGGGTGGATATGTAGAAGTTTCCGAGTAGCAGTTAAACCGCGAGAGATCTTGTCAAATCCAATAAAGCAGATGTTGCTGGGCAGAATCAAGGCCACCCCCGCACTTGTTAAGCTAGGATATGGTGAAAAAGCTGTGGCCCAGCTCACTTTCTGGCAGTTGTCCAGTTTGACGAAAAAGATAGTAAATAAATAAATATGATCATGATAAAGGCTTTCACGCCTCTTACTTTTACGAGAATAGCACTCGGGTTAATACACGATTCACCGTAGATGGATATGTCGACCGTAATTGCGTAAAACTGGAAAGCCGTGATCAGTTTAAATACCATCACGCTAGATTAAGATATACCGTTATAACTTTTCTCGAACAGATTTGCAATGCATAACTTCCTATATCCGACTGGAAGTTATTTTATGACAGGTAAACCAACTCCCGAGATTGCATAGCATGATGTTAGCCTATTCCAAAGTTAGAACCTATACCTCTTTATCATGGGCTTACTGAAGAAACGTCCCATGGCAAACCGTCCCCGGCGAAACATCCCCAGCGAAACGTCCCCGTGGCGAAAAAATGTCCCTGTGGCGGAACGACCCCTTGAATTTCTTTTGTGGAGGATGTTACGACCTCGTATCATCCTCCATAGAGGCTGATACGAAGCCGTAACAGCCTCCGCAGAAGTTCATCGAGCACTTTTCCTCAAATACTGAATTCGTCGAGCACTTTTCCTCAAATAGTGAAAAGCAGAAGCTAACCTCCACAAAATAAATTGAGAACAATACTTTCAGTAAAAAAAACACACAAAACAATACTTAAAAAAAAAAAAAAAAATAAGAAGTAAAATATATCTCTACCAGCCTATGACCTAGGTCATACCTTGTCACAGTCAAATTTCCACTGAAAAGACAGCTTGTCAACTGAAACAACATCCTACTTTCCAAAAAGGTAGTTAATGAGCACTTAAAACTGGCTTTGAGTGAGGAAAGATATATTATAATTTTCAAAGACCACGTGATACCCAGTGTTGCCACCTTTTTCTGAAGGAACCTGTGACTTTTGGCTTCAAAATCTTGTTACATTCTGGCGCCTACGAAATTGTGCCTTATGTACCAACTATTAGCTAGCAATCTTGCTTTATCAACTTTATGATTATATGCCTAAGCTTCATTTCTCGATTAACTGTCAAGATCTAAGGAACCTGTCGCAGAACCCGGGCTCACTTTTCGAGGAAGTCTAGAATATGTGACAAATATCAGAATTCTGCAACCACTGGCAACACTGTCGTCGTAAAAAGCACGTTTTCACCTGATTTCAAATTTCTTGAGCGAAGCAATCTAATCTTCTGCAAAGCTGTCCCTATCAAATATACTAAACGCGTGTGAACATACTAAAAGCACAGTCGGAATGTATTTACACCCTGGTCACGCTATTCTCAAAAACGGCACAGATTTGAGGAACAGAGTCAACTGTTTTGCGCAGATTCGTGAAAAGTTGTGCTGTCACCCGTGAGGATTTGAAACAACAATATTCAGAATCTGATGAATTTTCCTGATTTTTTTTTTAGCAACCCCGAAAAACTCTTTTTTCTTGGATCTAGTGGTCGACAGATACTTCGGTGCCGAATTATGCGAGGAAAAAAGCCTATTGTAGTTTGACCAAGCTCTTAGGGAGTACTGCGTCAGTTAAAATAGAAAAAAAAACATGACTTTCTGTTATAAAACAAAATTATAAAGCAGATTGTAACTGTCGATAACTGTTCGAAAAAGTTATAATAGTTAACATACCTCCATCTCGGTTGATATCGGAAAAACAATCTCGACGGCCATTTTGATGTTTATTGATGCAATACACTGTAAAAAAAAATCTTGCAGTATATGCTACTGGGATTAATCTTATCTCTGCTGAGAAAACATTATCTGTAATTCGGATTAATCTTATCCCAGTAGAGATAAGATTAATCTAAGGAGCAAATACTGCAGTTAACTTTAATCCTTGCTCGGAGAAACTTTTTACAGTGTAGACAAGAAAAGGGAAATAGCGCAGTACAAAAAGGAAAATGACACTGAGCCTTCGATAACGCAGCAAATAATAATAATAATAATCATTTATTTGCACAGGATAAAACAAACAAACACACTTTGAAAAAAGGGACTAATCGAGTGTAAACAAATCTTCTTCCTTAGAAAAATTGGTCAAGGGCAGTAACGTCGAGGTCCTGGGCAATGAACGATAATTTTCCACGAGGTTCAGATATTAAAAGTTTGCAGTTACGCGTGAATTCCTGTAGCGATGAGGAAGGTACAAAAGAAATTTAACGAAATAGAAAGTCCTGGTACGTTTTAAATTTGTTCGTCTTAGAAATTCCGAGAAGGTTTCAAACAGTGGGAGAAAAAAGCTATTATACAAGTTACCAAGGGCTTTTCTGCCATACCTTCCTCTGTTTGGAACTATTTTTCCGTGCCCGGCACGAATATAGATTCATTTTTTTCCATTGTTTCTGACGCTGTTGGCAATAGAGTACACTTTTACACAACGTACCTCAAGACCGTCGTTTGAATGTCAGGATTTTAGAATCATGATTAAAGGTGCTGGCAGATTTTGCAGCCACTCATTGCGAACAAATCTGTATTCGCCCGCTACCTTTATTCATGGATACCTATTATACCTTCTACCTTCATACACACCTGTTGTGTCGTTCTTCAATATCCTTCAAGCTTTGGGAGCAACTTATTTTCGGAGTATATTATATATTCCCATCACTGCAAGAATCGAGCGTTACAGAAAGAGCTTTGTGCCAGCGTTCGTTGAAGTCTTGAATAAGTGAGAAATGTATCCTCTTTAAAGTTTAAGCGAATAGACAGTCTAGTTACACCCACTTATTTACTTAAAGTTTAACCGAAAAGGGCTGGGATAGGACAATCTAGTTACCCATCACTTATTGACTTAAAGAGGCTCGAAGACCCGATGAAAATGCGTGACTTCGTTGTTCTGCTATTCACGAATTTCGATTTTCAAATAGTGGAATTTCCGTGTGATGTGGTACCTCTATGCGCTTGCATTTTTGTTGTATGCCTTAAAATAAGGATTTAAGACTTTTTTTGTTCAGGCACTAAGCAATCTTCACCAATCTCACCACTGCCAACTGAAAAGCCGCGTTTGTGTTGAGATTAAAATTTGCCGCATGATAGTAGAATTTTTGTTGTGGGGAGGGATGCAGATATTCTGAACGTCATAACTAGAGTAAATAGTGGAAAATAAAAAAATCCCTTTGCAGAATCCAAATAATTCAGTGTATTCAATTAAATGCACAAAAATACGTTGGCTTTTCAGTTAAGCTCTAAATAAGCCTGAAAACCCGATAAAAATGCGTTACTTCGTTTGTCCGCTATCCACAGATAATCGATTTCATAGAGTGAACGGATTTGTGGTACCTGTATGTGCTAGGATGCTTGAAATATTCAGCAACTACAAAGGTTGCCGAAAAGAAACACATATCTCTAGCCTGATTAGCAAATACAACTCAAAAATCCAGTCCCACCCGTGGAGCAAAATTCTCAGAGTTTAAGTGTATATGTATTTAACCGTGTTCAGTTTTTAGTTAGTCAGAGAGCCTTAGTTCGTAATTGTCGATTTTTTTGTGTTTCCTATGAAAGTGTTAGGTTTTGCTTTTGTCTCGTTTTTCTTTTCTTTTTCCTTTTTCTGTTTGAAATGACGGGTGATAAATAAATAAAAATATAACAAATTCCTACTCTCTTCAGAGAAGTTGCTTCATCTGATTTTCTGAGCTACGCTCCGTAACAAACGGAAATTCAGGAATTCAGATTCCCCGCGTCTGGGTGAGTTTTGGGTTGTCGTGCAAGTAGCGCATATTCTAACGTTATTACTAGAGCCATGGGTGAGAAAAATAAAACATCCCTTAGGTGAGTTAAAATAATTCAGTGTATTTCAAGACTTATTGTTACCAATTTTTTGCTCTTGGCCTGGTTTCCTCTGTCCATGCTCGGTCTTTGTCAGCTTTGCAAGTTGTCTACAACGCGGGTTTTCGGAAATTTTTCCGTTTGGCTAGGCGATGCAGTGTCAGTGGTGCAATGGTTGAAAAAAGAGTTGCTACCCTGAAGGAGCTGCGCCGCAACGCTAATGTTGCTATGTTCTGCCGACTAAAAGATTCTGAAAATGATTTGGTGGCTTTTGCTGCTCTACCCATTTTCTATGCGCTACCCGTGGAAGGGTATCCTCCTGGATATCTTTTGCATGGGGTAGATTTCTTTTGTATTTTTGTTCAGTGTCAGTTTTAGTGTATGTTTGTTTGTTGTTGATATGGTCTTACGGACTGAAATAAATCAGTAATAATAATAATAATTGAAATATCAGATGTAAAAATAAGCTGTCTTTTCAGTTAAACTTTAATGCTTTTACTTTTGGATGCTTTATTTTGACTGGCTACTTCCAGATTATTTCTTATTATGTGTGTATCGCCTTATTATGACGTATCTAATAAAATCGGCATGTTTGGCAATCCAATGCTGTGAAAGTTTGCTTTACAATAAAGTATCAAGGATTATTAACTGTTTTATTTCAGGTCTACGAGGACGAAAGTTACGTTTATCTTGTTCAAGAGTATTGCCGAGGAGGGGAGCTGTTCGAGCGTTTGTCAAACGGAAAGTCTTTCTCGGAACGGGAAGCATCGAGCATTTTCAACGTCCTCATTACTACTGTTGAGTACCTCCACAAGCATGGGGTAAGCCAATCCCTCTTAGCCGGCGCTTGCGGGCACTGGGCCAAAATAGAATATCGCTGTCCGTCCCTCGGCCTGTCCAACCTTTACCAGTCTTCGGTGCAGGACCCGAGTTCCTAAGGAAATGAAAAGTTGAAACAAATTTAAGTTAAAAGGAAGTCCTAAAATCTTGAAAACTTAAAAAATCGAACGACGTTTTTTTACGTCCAGAACCGGGTTCTTGAAGAAGAAAAATCTTAAAACAAGTAAGAGAAATGTTTCAGTCCCTTAGTAACAAAACCTTAGTTGATCAAAATGCAGAAAAACACTTTTTCTGTCATCGCCCCGATCGCGCAGCAGAAACAGCGGCCGTGTCAAAAATTAAATCTCAGGACTAGTTTTTATGGCACTTGCAGCCTCTGGCTCAAGTGCCATATACCGATCACAATGTCGGTCGGTCGGTCCGAGTTTTTTTGTCCCACATATCCGAGTTAGGGTACTTCCAGATGTGCTAGGACAATGAAAATTGGCAGGCATATCAGGGACCCGACCAAACTAACCTGGAAATAATCAGTTTCCCGATCCGACCATATGGGGGGGAGTGCGGGGCGCTGGAAACTTGCAAATTTAGGGCATTTTGTCACTTTTTTTCTGAGTTAGGGTACTTCTAGATGAGCTAGGACAATGAAACTTGGCAGGAATATCAGGGACCCGACCAAACGAACCTTGAAATAATCAGTTTCCCGATCCGACCATATGCGGGGGAGTGGGGGCGCTCGAAACTTGAAAATTTAGGGCATTTTGTCACACTTTTTCGAGTTACGGTACTTCCAGATGAGCTAGGACAATGAAACTTGGCAGGAATATCAGGGACCTGACCAAAGTAACCTGGAAATAATAAGTTTCCCGATCCGACCATATGCGGGGGAGCTGGGGCGCTGGAAACTTGAAAATTTAGGGCATTTTGTCACACTTTTTCGAGTGAGGGTACTTCCAGATGAGCTAGGACAATGAAACTTGGCAGGAATATCACGGACCCGACCAAACTAACCTGGAAATAATCAGTTTCCCGATCCGACTATATGGGGGGGGAGAGCGGGGCGCTGGAAACTTGAAAATTTAGGGCATTTTGTCACACTTTTTCGAGTTAGGGTACTTCCAGTTGTGCTAGGACCATGAAACTTGGCAGGCATATCAGAGACCCGACCAAACAAAATTAGGAATAATCAGTTTTCTGATCCGACCATTTGGGGGGGGGGTGGAGGGCAGGGGAATCCGGGAAACTGAGAAGTGTGTAACTTTCGAACGGATGATCGGATTGTAATGAAACTTCATAACTGAAGAGAATATATATCTGTAATGTCCCGTTTAAAGTCTTGACCGGATTCGGTAGCCAGGGGGGAGTTGGGGGGGGGGGGAGACCGGAAATTTCAAGAAACGGTTAGAATGGAGGGATCGGAGTGAAACTTGCTGGGAAGAACAAGCATCTGCTCTAGATAAGTCCTTTAGACCATTGTACTGGATCCGGACACTTGTGGGGGGGGGGGCCGGAATTCCGGTGATGGGTTTTTTTTGGATTTTCACGATGAAACTTGGCAGGCATATCAGGGACCCAATCAAACTGACTTCAAAATAAAAATATTGTCGATCAGATAATGGTGGGGGAGTGGAGGGAGGGGAATCCGCAGGGGAATCCGGGAAATTGAGAAGTGTGTAACTTTCGAACGGATGATCGGATTGTAATGAAACTTCATAACTGAACAGAATATATATCTGTAATGTCCCGTTTAAAGTCTTGACCGGATTCGGTAGCCAGGGGGGAGTTGGGGGGGGGGAGACCGGAAATTTCAAGAAACGGTTAGAATGGAGGGATCGGAGTGAAACTTGCTGGGAAGAACAAGCATCTGCTCTAGATAAGTCCTTTAGGCCATTGTACTTGATCCGGACACTTATGGGGGGGGGGGGGGTCCCGGAATTCCGGTGATGGTGGTTTTGGGGATTTTCACGATGAAACTTGGCAGGCATATCAGGGACCCAATCAAACTGACTTCAAAATAAAAATTTTGTCGATCAGATAATGGTGGGGGGAGTGGAGGGAGGGGAATCCGAAATTTTCAGTCATGCGTAATTTTGGAATGGGTGATCGGATTCGAGTGAAATTTAAGAATTCAACATAGGACATTTCTCCGATGATTTTTTTCATATCCGGACCGGATCCGGCAACTATTGGGGGGGGGGGGGGAATACGTGCCCCGTTTAGAATGGAGGGATCGGGATGGAACTTTGTGGGAAGAACAAACAGTTGCTCTAGGTAAGTCATTTGCTGAATCGGATTGGCTACGTGCACCGCGGGGGAGCTGGGTGGGTTGGGGGGGGGGGTGGACCGGAAATCTCGAGAAACGGTTAGAATGATGGTATCGGAGTGAAACTTGCTGGGAAGAACAAACATCTGGTCCATATAAATCTTTTACATAATTTGACTGGATCCGGACACTTGAGGGGGGGGGGAGGGGTCTCCCGGAATTCCGTTTTTGGGGGATTTTCACGACGAAACTTGGAAGGCATATCAGGGACCCGGTCAAACTGACTTGGAATAAAAAAAAAATCCTCGATATGATAATCTTGGGGGGGGGGAGTTGAGGGAGGGGAATCCGGAATATTGAGTCATGCGTAACTTTGGAACGGGTGATCGGATTCGAGTGAAATTTAATAATTAAACAGAGGACATTTTTCTCTTGTGACCTTTTTCATTTCCGGACCGAATCCGGCAATTATCGGGGGGAGGGCGGAAAATACTTGACCCGCTTAGACTGGTGTGATCTGGATCGAACTTCGTGGGAATGACAAACAGATGCTCTGGATTAATCATTTACAGAACAGGATTGGCTCCGGTTATTGTGGGTGGAGTTGGAGGAGGGGGAGGGGGGTCTGGGATTCCGGTGATCGCGCGTTAAGGTACTTCCTGATGTGCTAGGACGATGAAACTTCGCTGGAATATTGGAGACTCAACAACATTTGCTTAGAAATTGCTACTTCCCAAATCCGATTATTCCTTAAAGTACCAATCTTGACCGCAAAGTAAAAAAAATACTTTTAAGCAATATATGCATTTTCGTGATGCCCATCAGCCCATTAGCAGTTTTGCCTCAAGGGTTTTGCTTACAAATGAAGTTCCAGCTCCCTTATAGCGCGCATCTCAACCGCAAAGTCGAAACTTACTCTTGATCAATCAAATCATCTTGACACATGCAAGTGCCATATGAGCTTACAGCTCTTGTTATGGAACTTGTAGACTGTGGCTCAAGTGCCAAATACCGATCGCAATTCCGTCGGTCGGGCGGTTTGTCAAACTTTTTCGAGTTAGGGTACTTCCCGATGTGATAGGACGATGAAACTGGGCAGGCGTATCAGGGACCCGACCAAACTAACTTGGAAATAATCAGTTTCCCGATCCGACCATCTGGGGGGGGGTGGAGGGCGGGAGAATCCGGAAAATCGATTAGTGGGTAACTTTCGAACTGGTGACCGGATTTCGAATGAAACTTAACAACTGGATAGATTACTTATCTCTGATATCCCGTTTGAAGTCCGGACCGGATTGACAGCTATGGGGGAGTTTAGGGGGGGGGGGGAAATCTTGAGAAACAGTTAGGATGGAGGGATCGGAGTGAAACTTGCTGGGAAGAACAAGTATCTGCTCTAGATAAATCATTTACACAATTGGATTGGATCGGGACACTTTGGGGGGGGGGGGAGGGGGGTTTCCCGGAATTCTGGTGATGGCGGTTTTGGGGATTTTCATGACGAAACTTGGCAGGCATATCAGCGACCCGATCAAACTGACATGGAAATAAAATTTCCTCGATCCGATAATCGTGGAGAGAGGGGGGTTCCGTCATGTGTAACTTTGGAACGGGTGATCGGATTTGAGTGAAATTTAGTAATTGAACAGAGGATATGTCTCTGGTGATCTTTTTCGTGTCCGGACCGGATCCGATAATTATTTTTTTTGGGGGGGGGGGGCGGAAAATACGTGACCGGCTTGGAGAGATCGCGATGGAAATTTGTGGAAATAGCAAACAGATGCTCTGGGTAAACATTTACAGAACCGGATTGGCTCCGGGCACTGTGGGGGAGTTGGAGGGCGGTCAGGAATTCCGGTGATAGCGAGTTAAGGTACTTCCAGATGGGTTAGGACGATCAAACTTGGCTGAAATATTAGAGATTCGACAAGATATGCTTAGAAATCGCCACTTTCCAAATTCGACTATTCCTTACGGTACCAATCTTGACCGCAAAGTAAGAAAATACTTTAAGCAAAATATACATTTTCATGATCCCCATGAGCCCATTATAATTTTTGCCTCAAGGGTTTTGCATACAGATGAAGTTCCAGCTCCCTTAAAGTGCGGATCGTAACCGCAATATCGAAAATTACTTCTGATTATGATAGATCTCAACCCATGATTATTTGTGCCATAATTGTTTTGCTTAAAAATTTGTTTCTAGCACACTTAAATTGCGCATCTTAACCGAAAAGTGAAAAAAATACTTTTCACCAATCAGTATATATTAATGATCCCCAATGGCCTGTTATCGTTTTTATCTCATGGGTTTTGCTTGCAAATGAATTTCTAGCGCCTTTAAACTGCACATCATTACAGCCAACTTCAAAATATAATACTTTTTACCAAACGATACATCCTCCTGATTTCCAAGTCCATGATCATTCTTATCTCAAGGGTTTTGCTTACAAATGATACAGAACAAACACACGAAAAGGCAAATTCTGTATGTCATCTTCTAAACCAGCCTTGCAAGTGCCATATGAGCTTCTAGCTCTTGTTTCCCTACAGTGGTGTAAAATCAATTTCCCCGGATAAGATATATATAGTCGGTGCAGTTGATTATTACAGGTTTGTTCCTTTCCCAGCGTTGACCCTGAAGATTGACAGCCTGACGAGGACCCTTGCCAAGAAAGGCCGAAATATCGCTGCCAAAGCATCGTAGCTGACGTATCCATTTTATGCATTATTTGAGTATTTAAGGAACTCCAAGATCTCCACCTTTCAATAAGCGACTAAAGGATTGCCCCCCCCCCCCCCCCCAGTTCACTTCACACCCCGCCTTGCCGGGCTCCTTGTACTACTTGGGATGCCCGCAACTCTCTTCCTTCACTTCCCCTCCCGTTTTCTAGGTTGTTCATAGGGACCTGAAGCCTGAAAACATCTTGTACACCACAGAAGACGTTGTCCCTCAGGGCATTCGCCTTTGCGATTTTGGGTTTGCAAAGCAGCTGCGAGAGAATGGTCTCCTTGTTACCCCCTGTTACACTGCCAACTACGTTGCGCCCGAGGTATTAAAGAGGCAAGGCTATGATGCTGCCTGTGACATCTGGAGTCTGGGAGTAATACTATTCGTCATGCTGACAGGGTAAGTCTTTTATTTTATCTGAACTTACCTTAATGCAGTGGAGAATGTTGGCACTGTTGGATTATAGGAAATAGGCAGGGTAATTCAATTGGGTTCATTTATTCCCAAAATTCTGATTAAACAAAATGCACGGGATTGCCAAATTACAATTGGGTTAATTCACATAATAGCGTTCAGTGCTATGAGCGGGCGGGTTCATTAGCTGAGCTTTCTTAGCTGCTCTAGAAATGCTCCTTGTTGGGCATCCATTCTTTTTTCATCTTCGGGGGGCAGGATCTCGCGGTGCATTTCCAAGGCAAGGCACTTAAGTCCGAATTTCATTGTGAGATCGTGCCGACGCGAAGCAAGGGTTTTCATCCCTAATTCTTCCAGTGCTTGTTGGTAGGATTTGTATTTATCCGCCAAAATAATTTTTAAGCACCTGTGGATGGTCCCCGCTCTTTTATGCTTCTTAGTCACTGAAGCGGAAGCCTTTAAGGTAAGGTAAGGTACCTTACCATTAAAGGTAAGACACCTTGTCATTTAAGGTAAGGCACCTTACCATTTACGGTAAGGCATATTTCGATTTATGGTAAGGCATCTTACCATTTACGGTAAGGTATCTTACTATTTACGGTAAGTCATCTTACGATTTACGGTAAGGCACCTTACCATTTAATGTAATATACCTTATCATTTGAGGTAAGGTACCTTACCCTTTACGGTCAGGCAAGGTACCTTACTCTACGGTAAGGTAGAGTACCTTACCATTTACAGAAGGTAGGGTAGCCTACCTTACCCTTTAAGATAAGGTAATGTAACGTACCTCACATTAACCCTGAGTTACCTTTCACATTGAGCTACGCAAGTTTTGCGCTGCATCTTCGAAGACGCAATCCAAGAATCGGATTCAAGTCTAGTTTTGCGTTGGCGCAACCCGTCCCACTGTCAATTCAGAATATTAAGATTGATAATACAAGATATATATCGTATGTTAAAAAATAGTATATATGAAATATTAAAAAATATACATATGTACTCTCCAAAGAAATTCAGATTGTGTCCTCACTAGAACTAGCCATTACTTGCATGCGGATGGAACGCACGAACCATGCGAGCGTAAAGCTGCTTTCACATTGACGCGTCGTTGCGATGCGTTGCGTATCCGTTTATCTTGCGTTGCGTATAGGTTGCGCAGCGTATCTTTCACACCTGCGCGAGAAGCATTCACGCTGGATGCTCATTTACATTTTCCTTTCTCGTTTTTTTCTGCTGTGTTTTAATTTCTTCCACTAGTAGCAAGTTTTTCTTCATCATCAGCATGTTTTTCTAGTTTTTCTTCAAAGTCTTCCATTTTCGACAAATCTGAGGCGTGCGCGTCGACGCAACGCAAGAATGGAACTTGGTTCTGTTCTTGAGTTGCGTTTTATTTGTCTGCGTAAGCTCTGCGTTGCGTCGACGCAAGCGCAACGCAAGGCTTGCGTAGCTCAGTGTGAAAGGCAAACGCGTCAATGTGAAAGCAGCTTAAAGCCCCTTTAGGGGCCCCGCGACAACTCGTCAGAATCATACAGAGATGGTCTCGAAAGAAAATTACCGTCAAGCTTCCTTAAAAAAAATTTCGGTGCAAACGATTTGTTTGTATGTAGTGGTGTAGATCACCCCTGTTGGGGGGTCGACTTTGCACTACTAGAAGCAATTTGCAAGGTGGACCTCGACATTTCGACCCCCTGGAGTCCTGGGTCGGCACTGTGCGGAAGGAAGTGGTAAAATAGGATAAATTACGTAACTACCGGTAAAATACGTAAAATAGTGGTAAATAGAAATTATGTAAAAGACGTAAAGTTGGTAAAAATATGTTAAATATCAATTTTACGGTGTTACGTAAAACTGCGGTAAAATACCGAACGTTACCGTCACCTTTTTTTTTTACCGTTCACAACACTGTTGCGGTAGCCGGCTATCTGACGGACATTCTTTCGGTGATTTTAGGATAGGTGGAGGTTTCATATTATGTATTCCATGGACGATTCTGTGGGTACTTAGCTTTGTGCGTAGAGCCGAGAAAAAATAAGCCAATAGAACCTCCGTCTTTGGTCCTATGCCATCACAGAATGTTGCAAAATTACTGCTTGAAACCCATCACAGAATGCTGCAAAATTACTGCTTGAAGCCTTCATGTACATGGTTATTTAACTTAAGTAAAATCTATTAAGTACTCCAGGATCTAGTGTTTCATAGCTTATCCGTCATGTTTCTTTTGTTGATGGGATGGTTGCATCTTTCATGTAAAGGTGGGTGGTGGTCAGGTAGCCTAGCAGGATAGATTAGATTAGATTACGTTTATTACAAACAAAGACATAGCCTACCACAGAATCTGCATCACCTGTAGGGAAAGTCCCGGGGGACTTGTTAAATAACAGGCGAAAAACAAAATTCACATCTATCTACCAAATGAAAAATAAATACTACTACCAGCGTAAAATAAATAATACTACTAACACTACATTTCTAATTACTAAAGCAAATACTAAAGAAAAAGAAAAAGAAAGAAAGAAAAGAAAACGACAAAAGAAAACGAAGGATTACTCACGCTGGTACGAAAGTATAATATTATATACAAAGATAGATGTCAAGTATACGCGAATCTGGTCTAGTCTGAAGATGCAGGGTTTCCGGTAACAATAGATATGCCAGTCTCGAGGGGATGTTCTCTTGCGATACGCGAGCGCGTGGTCCTACTTCTACGAATAGAACACGACGACCCTGACACTTCAGAGAACCCTTTCAACATAAAAGATTAAATTACCAAAATAGGATGTGCCAATGTTTTAAACTTATCTGCCATGTGTCTAGCATGTTGTTGATGGGATGCAGTGAACCTTTAAGCATAATTAGTTATCATATGTCTTTGTGCGACAGTCTATGTACACATACTAAATTTTTAATCAATCAGTTACCTGGCGGTGGTGGGCGTGGGTGTCTTCATTATATTCTACTTTACTAATGTGACGTCATCAACTATCCGTCACTCCATTAGCAACGGGCGACAAATTTCCATCCACTTTGCAGAGAGGAACACCCATTTGCTAAAGAATATGACAAGAAGACAGTACAACTCCCTTAAAACGTAACAAATTTAATTAGAGAATTGTACCGTGTCGGGGGAACATTCTACTCCCTCTATTGTACTGTCTGACGTAGGTTGTGCTTGCCAACATATCGGTGGTTTTTCACCCTACTTACCGTAGTTTGGATGACGTCACAGCTCCTGGCCTCTTGGCATCAGTGCGGGACCGTATTTTTCAATTTTCGGCAAAATATCGTGCCAGGGGTAATCGGGTCAATTACTTCGCAAAGATCGTGGTTACCACGCTTACTACACTCCCGAGCGTGGTAAGCAAATAGGTACTATTAGTTACTGTTTCGAGAAGGTTGGAACGGTGAACTAGTAACTTTTCAGACGTTGGAACAGAAGTAGTAACTATAGTTTATATTATTAGAAGGGTGGAACATGCTCATCCAGTGGGCTCACTAACATTTTTGATAACCCGCCAGAGCCATGCATCATCGTCAATTAGTTAATTGTAGACCCCTGATCTCATCAGTATCACTACCGAGGTTGCTACACCCGGGAAATGCACTTTGGCGAATTTATAACACATTTTCCGCTCCCTACATTCTGTAATAGATAGATAGATAGAAAGGTTTATTGATTGCTGAGCAGCCAGAGGGCCACGGCAACAAATAATCACAAAAAAAAATATCAAACACAAAAAGACAAACAAACAAAAACTCCTCCGTAATCTTTATCTATTATAATGACACATTTATGGTATTTCCCTATTCCAAAAGTCTACTCCTGTGTTCCATCGCTATCCTCAGAAATCGCCCCAATCTCTTCATCGTACCTAAACACTCAGTCTTAAGAACTCTGATTAACCACTCTTCATAAAGTTCACCCACAGCGTACTGTTCTTGCCTTCATTCGCTCAGCTCCATACACTCGCAAACCAGGTGAATCAAACTCTCATTCTGACAGCCGCACATGGGACAAAGTACTGTTCCGGTCAGTTTTGTGCCAAGTACTTCAAATTTTTACTTAAGTACAAGTACCAAGTACTCCAGGAAATTTTTACTTAAGTATAAGCATCAAGTACTTTGTGAAAAATGTACTTAAGGAATGAGTACTTTTCAAAAACTACTTAAGTACTCAAGTGTTTAGGTAGTACTTCAGTACTTAAGTAGTCAAGTATTTAGTAGGCTTATTATGCTGGGTTCGTAAAACATCCCTGATCAAATGATCATCGATCAAACAACACATAGTTTCTTTGTGAGGGGATACATCAAATCAAGTTTTTGTGATCCCGAAACGCAGTGACACAAAGTGTGTTTGCCCGTCTGTCTGTCTGTTAGCTTGAAAATCTCGAAGGAGTTAGGTAGGTTATCTTGTTTAAAAATAGTGTGAGGGTCCTTTGCGTCAAACGTACTGGTCGTTCGTAGATAGTGCTGATGAGGAAGGGTGTTTCAAGTAAAGATTTGATTCACGAGTGAGATACATGCTGGATCCACGTCCTATCCGGCTTAAGAAATCCGTGGTGCTTACAGTTTCTTGACTAATTATATTGAATTCTTGAATCAAATACTGGGGCAAGCCGACACGCTGATTCAGTCTATTGGATTTTTTCTCCTTGGTCGTTACTACGAACTAAAAGTCCGGTCACAAAGGAAAGTCCGTAGGCCTCGCTTTATCGGACATTACGATTTTCTAACTAAGGATTAGAAGACATAGGAAATCCATCCTCTAACTTTGTTTCCCATCAAGTTGATAGTTCGGCCGGATTCACCGGAATCCGGCGAAAACGAGAGCTTTCGTAAGTTCTAATAATGTGCTTGTCGAGTCATTTGTGTCGGTTTAGGGATAATAAGACGGCGGATCCATCCGTCAGCTTCTACTCATGGAACTTACCCCGTAGGAAATTTTTCCTATTGGGTAAATGGTGGTGACCCGAATATGATGTAAACTGAAAATTTGGAAAACAACAACATCATGTGATCAAACGTAGATAGAGTTTTTCGAGGTAAAGAGCGTGCTTATGTTTAAAAAAAATCAATCAAGATAGAAAACGATAGCCTGAGAGATCTTGTCAAGGTGTTGAGCGGGGATAAATAACAATCACGCCATCTTGCGAAGACCCTAAGTGTATATTACACGATTCTCTGGATGTGATCTCATCTCTTCGTGATCTCTCCGAAATCTTTTGTCTTCTTCTTGATGGGAAATGTATGTTATTCCGTGCTGCTGGAATACTCTTTTCTAGAAAATGTCGTAAATCAAGAGAAAAGGCTGATATTATTGGTTGTCAGTCTGACATGACGTGTTTTGGTTAGAGTTGAGAGAATTCCATTTGTTAGAACAAATAAAATACTCAGTTTTCTTTCCCACATTCTCTGCCAGTGTCGAACATAGCGAAGACTTGTCTTGAAGAAAATTTCGCACAAGTTTTCTTTTAATTGGAAATCTAGCCCTGATCTAGCTGCACAGCTGGGAAATTCGAACGTCAGACCAGCGGATTCGCTGGTTTATCTTGGTTTACCGATCGGGTGGTCGATCAGAGAGACCAGAGCACTGTTGATCCAACATATTCGAATAACGATTGCTGTGGCTTATGGTTCCATTGTGGCGAACAAGTTGCGTTTCAACGTCTTGCTCTCGCCACTTTTTCTCAGTGGCCCTGCCTCACACTCTATATATTGGATCTTTCAGGCGAAGGTTACCTAACACTGATAAAAAAAAAAGAAATTTGGTCTGTTTATTTTCGTTTTTGTAAATACCTGCTCCGCCTCCCTCCTTGGACCCGAAATAGTAAAATAGCCGCTACTTACAATATCACTGACCCACTTACAGCAGTTGGACAGCTTATACATAGGTTCAACAATAAAGTTAATCATGGATGGAAAAGCATTCTTCTACAATAGGTTAGTTCTGTAGATATGTAGTCTAATATTGTCGTAGTCTCTATGTTTGTCTGTTTTGCTCTTATTGTATTGTTTCCTTCTTCTTTTCTTTCTTTATTCCTATTCCGTCTCTGCCTTGTGCTTTTTGATGGGTGAAAAATTAAATTATTATTATTATTATTATTCTCCAACAGTCAGGGTTGTCCCAGGCCTCTTTCCGTTAGTGGGCAGAAACATCTAACAAATTTACGGAACGGAAATTTCAGTTTTAACTTGTTAAACGAATAAGTGTGTTGTCAGCTGTAGGCTACATAATTGCCGAAGAAACGCTACATAGTTAGCTATTCTTGAAACAACCACTTTAAGCTCACAGAAAGAATCACTAGATTCCTAATGTCCATTCAGTTTCAGCAAAGATCGTAAAATGGTACTGAACCTCCTGTTAATCGAATTTTTCACTGTTGTGAAAGTACTTGAGTACTTAAGTACCCTCAAGTACTTCTATTTTCTACTTATGTACGAGTATTTAGTACTACCGTTTTTTATTTAAGTAGAGTACAAGTACTAGGAATTTTTACTTGGGTCATTAGCCTACTCAAGTACTTTTACTTAAGTATTTCCCAGCATTGGTTCCGGTGTGTATAGCATTCTGCAAAAAAAAGACATTAAAGTCTTAAACAAGTCCTTCCATAATTATAATTCTTATGTATCTCCCTCGTTCCTGTCGCAACTATACGTTACTCCGAAATATATATATATTATATACATATTAACTGCATATAACTATTATATAGCCTAGGATAGACAGCTCAAACACAAACCAAACAACTTCCCTTTCTTTTATTCGAAATTCTCGCCTATTGATCTTGTAAGACGACAAGATTTAAAGATCTTGCTGGATTCTCGCTGTCTTCTTTCTTGCATCTGATATTCCGTTTTCTACAGAGTTTGTTGGAGGAAAACAGACTCCTAATTTGTTAATTTATAACGCGAGGGCGTCTTGCAAAATTTCTTACTTTCTCTTTCCCCGTTCTGTTCTCCTGTGCAACGAGCAATCGTTTCTTAACAGATGAACTGGGTAAAATGGGAGAAATAGGGATAATTTTTTCCCCTCCAATAAAGGATACCAGCCGAAATCGCGAAGCATTTCGGACGTTTCTCCTAAAGAACCGAGTGTATTCGTGGCTGTGGGGGTCTTGCCGAAGCAAAATTCCAGTAACGTTTCAAAATAAAGTCGTATATGCGTGATTTTTTTAGTAAAATTACAAGGGACACAGCGTAATTCATTTTTTACGCGAAATAACTGATTTCACTCACCGGATTTGGTTTCACCGGGATTCTTTCGTTTTCCGGATCCTGTTTAATTTACTGCTCAGTATTGGCTTTCGCTGTAAAGAATCAGCTAGCTGTCAGTAGTTGTTGCGTTTGTGTTTACATGTCAGTTCTCGCTTCTCATTTCTCAATACTCCTATAAATCACGTTTTGATTGAGTAAGGAATATTGAGAACGAGAAACAGAATCGGGAAGTGACTATCCAACCAACGTCTCGTTTCTGCAGAATTGGGGAAACGTAAGAAAAGAAAATTGGCTTCATCTCAAGAGTCATCAAACACGAAGAGGAGCATTGTGAGGAGAATTCAGATCAAAACGCAACTACTGTTCTAGGCTCCACCACCCAGCGGGCTTCAGTTTTTGATACTACACTTTCTGGGCGTTCTGTCTAATTGCCGTCGTATGACCAATGCAGTCTTTAGACACATTTGCATCTGAAGTAAACTGTTAAAACTTTCCTTACTCAAGGAATCGCATTTTCTGTAGAAATGTAGGCACACAATTGGGGTTAAAAAAAAAACATTGATATTTTGAAAAAAAAACGGGAAATATTTTTCAAAAATTTATACCGTAAAGCACACTTTTTCCGATGCGTTTCGTTGATTGTATGTTGGTTAAAGTTAAACTGAAAAGCTAACTTACTTTTGTGTCATTCAATTGAATACATTGAATTATTTGGAGTCTGCGAAGGGATTTTTTTATTTTCCACTATCTGCTCTAGTTATGACGTTCGGAATATCTGCGGCCGTCCCCACAGCGTAAATTCTACCATGACATGGGAAATTTTAATCTCAACACAAACGCGGCTTTTCAGTGGACAGTGGCGTGATTGCTGAAGATTGCTTAGTGTCTGAACCAAAAAAAAATCATAAATCTTTCTCTTAAGGCATACAACAAAAATACAAGCGCATAGAGGTACCACAAATCACACGGAAATTCCACTATTTGAAAATCGATTGTTCGTGAATAGCGTTAAAACTAAGTAACGCATTTTCAGCGGGTCGTCAAGCCAATTTAAGTGAATAAGTGATGGGTAACTAGATCGTCTTATCCCATGCCTTTCGGTTAAACTTTAAAGTGTTAGGTAGAATTCAATTAGGATAGTGTAGGCTAATTATTTTTAAATGACGTAGATTTATATGAAAGTACATGGTCTAGTTATTAGTCAGTTGTAGACCGATTGTGTGTATTTTATAATATTTTTTTCTACTCGCCAGCTTTGGCGGAAACAAATAAATGAATTGAATATGTTGGTGTTACCGAAAGCCTGTATTCTGAGCCTGTAAAGTTGAATCGAATAGGGCTGAGATACGTTAATCTAGTTACCCATCACTGGTTCACTTAATTAGGCTTTATTCATAGGGGGCTTTATTTTTTAGGCTAAATTCATATCCGCTATTCTATTGATATAATCGATCTTAATCGAAGAACTTTTTCTTTCGAATTTTTGGTACCTTCCAGTACTTGTACCTCTATGCTAAATTTATTTGGCAACTACCATGGTAAACGATTGCCGAAAATTTAAACTTTTTAGGGTCACGCAATAGTAGCCTTTCTTCAAAACTGAATGTACAGTCTGGAATTGACTGTAATGAGCTTTGCTTCGTTAGCTATTGAATGCACGCTTTTGTTGAAGTTAAAATCTTTCGTGTCGGGGTGAACTTTGTCTGCTCTGTCAGAAGTTTCATAAGACATAACAGAAGGATGCGCCGATTCAACAGACAACACTTGGGGTGTTGTCTGTTGTGAGTTTTAGTGGAGTGTTCCTTGGAACAATCCACTACTGTACCACTACAATACCACTACTTTCGGCTTTCGGTTTCCGGTTTTCACCGTATTTTGTGGAGCTCATAACTCGTGAACTAGTGCAAGTATCAAGTTCAAACTTGGTACACTTGTGGGTATTGGGTCTAGCTGTGCCTTTTGGGGGTCCCACCCCCACCAGGTTCACGAGCAAATTGGCCCAGATTGCCCAGTGAATAACGTTCATAGCTTGACCAGACCTGGACATAGGACGATGTAATTTCTTGTACATGTAGATCCTACGTCTGGGAAATTGTTTTTAAAGTTGCACCTCCCCCACCCACCCCGTTCATGGGCAACTGGGCCCAGATTGCCCAGGAGTAAAGTTCGTAACCCGTGACAGGAATCAACAGGTATCAAGTTGAAAATTGGTAGGTTTGTGAGCATTGGGGTCTCTTTTTCCTTTTTGCGGGTCCAAAACCCATCCCCCACTTGGTTCAGGGGCAATTGGGCCCAGATTGCCCATTTTTTTATATTTTTAACTTGACAGTAACTGTACATAAGGTGATGAAATTCCTTAGTGCTGTTTAATCATAGGGTTGGGGATATATATGTGGAGTTGCACCACACCCATCCTCCCCGTTCATGGGGTGGGGCTCAGTGGGCTCAGTTTGCTCATGAGTAAAGTTTTTAACACGTGAATGGAATCAAACTCTAAGCTGGTATAGTCGAGGATGTGTGGGTCTAGATATGCTATTTGATGGGTCCCGACCCGCCCCCCCCCCTTCCCTTCCATGGGTAACTTGGCCCAGATTTCCCATGAGTTACGTTCGTCTATGACATGTCTCGAGTTCAACTCTTGTATACTTGTGGATATGTATGCATAGATTTTGATTTGGTTTTGGTTTCGATTGAGATTTGGTATTTTGGTGTAACAGCAACAGATAAGACCACGCGACGTACCTCATTCCTTAATGATCAGTTGGAAACTGGACGGTTTTGTCATATGACGCTACGATTTGGCATATTGTACTTGTTATTACCTTGCTAATGCAAAAGATGTTTAAAGGTCGGACTGGCTAGCAAGACATTCAGTATGGAAAGTGAAACCGTTCTTACAAGAACCAAACCGTTCTTGAAGATCTTTTTGGATTTCTAAATGGGGTTTGTTTACATTAAAAGCTCTTAAACTGGGATGATTTAAAAAAAAGGTTATTTCAGTATTTTTTTGGTTATTCGGGATGTGAAATGTCTTGGTTCTAAACGCTGTTTGTTTATAAGGTGTGATAAAGATTTTACTTTCACACTCCACGTCTGAGTGCTTGCTCACTTGTTTTAAAAATGTTATGCATTAAGTCTTATGCTTTACAAGCATTATCGGGAAGAGCCGAAAAACCGTCGAAAAAGCATCTGCTTACTTTTCCGATATCACCAAAAAAGTCAGCAAATGCTTTTTCGGCTCTTCCTGAAAATGCTTGTTATGCATAACATTTAACGCATAAAGTTTTCAAAATCACAACAGACAACATCTCAAGTGTTGTCTGTTCAAACCGTGCATCCTTGTGTAACCTGTTATGAAACTTATGACAGTGTATCTGGGCCATCAGCACATATTCTGAACGTCACTACTAGAGCCCAAGATGAAAAAAAAAATCCTCTTCAAAGTCAAAATAATTCCGTTTTTTTTTGTTTTCAAATTGAAGATAGATCTAAAGATCAGCTGTTTTTTCCGTTAAACTATAAGTTTGCGTTTTTGTAAAGTATAATACTGAACATGGTTTGCAATGTTGCCGAGGGGTTGCCCACTCTCGAGTTTAGTGTACAGCAAGTGCCTAGTGCCGTGATGCCCTGCCGGTGCCGGCACCGGTTACCACGCGTCACAGCATTAAGATAAACCTGTTTAAAAGCGTTTGAAAGATGAATCTCCTGATTTATAACCGGCATCGCTTGTTTTGGCCGATGTCGGGAAAAAATGTACAGCAGGTGCCGGGAGTGGGTAACCCTCGAGTTTTGTTTTCTACCGAAAACTAACACTTGAAAGGTCATAACGGAGATATTGTCCGGCACCGGCTGACACCAGTCGGCACCGGTCACCACGCGTTAGAACATTAAGATCAGCATGTTTAGAAGCGTTTGAAAGATGACTGCCTAATTTTAACCTGTTTCGGCCGGTACAGGGAAAGCGTGTACAACAGGTGCCGGGGGAGTGGGTAACCCTTCGAGTTTTGTTTTTTACCGAAAAATAAAATCTGAAAGGTCATAACGGAAATGTTCTTTAAATTCAATAGATGGTGCGTTATCTTATCTCTGCTAAAATCGCGCATCCTTGTAAAAACCTTTAAAACTCTTGACGTTAGAAGTTTATCCAAACATCTGACACTGTACATGTTGACCTTTGCATGACGTTTTCTGAGCACCTGATAGATTCTCATTATTACCCCAAATAGATCACTAAGTTTTCGAAGAAAACACGAATTGAGTCTTAAAGCCGGAATCCGGCATTAAAGATTGACCACAAAGTCTCTTTATTGAGACTGCTGAAGGTCGGTGTTGACGTCACGTCGCTTAGATCGTGCAGAAAGAACAGCAGTTCTTAGGCACGTGATTATAGATATATCGTCTTTACAGAGTAAGAGATACACACCCCCCATTAAAAATATATCTATGTTGAGTCAAATGTCTGTAATAATACTAAAACAATCAGCTTCATTTAACAAAATATCTTAATGGTAGAAGAGGTCGTCGAAGGGAGGAAGAAATGACACTTAAATAACAACAGACAACAAATCAACTAATCCAGTTCAAGGGAAAAAATCTGAAATAAATGCTTGCATAAAACTGTATAAATTCTAAGTTGACGAATGGGCAGGATGCGGCAGAAACCGATTGCCAGTAATGCCAGTGTTCCTCTCGGTATTCACCTTGAAATTCCAGTTTCTGTTTGAGTACTATACTTGGTTCAAAACCGACACGTCGGCCAACGATTTGGTCCATTGGTTGCATCACATTATCAATTAGAAGTGGACGGATCTAGACGTCTTTCCGCGGGTCTCTGATAAGGTCTCTGCGCTGGGCACGCAACAAGGAAATAAGGCAAATAGGTTTCTGAAGCATAGAAAGGTGCGAAACAAATGCATTGGGGCCGTAGCACGGAAGTACTCACGGTAATTATTGAGCCTCAGGATAGCCTAGAGCGCTTTTTCCAGTGTTAAAAAAGTAGACAGACCGAAATAGATTGCCAAGCAGGATAATTTGTAAGAAAAAGGTTAAAAGCAAAGTGGATAGGACGTGATACCTTGTCGAGAGAAAAAGAAGACCGGTCTGCATAAAATATCAGATTAAATTGTGAAAACGGTTGAAAGCGAAGTATTATCATTGCACTAAATTGGTTTCAGGTGGTGTTGGCAGATAGCGTGGAAATTGGCTCGTTGGCCATAGGTTTGCTACTTAGATTTTCGTCCCCAGCGTAAAAAGTAGACAGAGAAGATTGGACTACGCCAGGTATAAGTAATTAAGTAAGCACATTTAAACCAACTAATCAAAAATAAACCGTGGAGTAAAGAAGTTGAAAAAGAGAAAAGAAAAAAAACAAGACACACAAGCCAAAAACTAAAATAGTCTAACAAGTAAATCCTCGTGTAGAGATTACAATGCTACGAGAATATCAGTGTACGAGAATATCAGTGTAAGAGAGTGTCAGTCAGTATGTTAAAGACGGGCTCATAATACTCAGTTTCTGCATATACCCAACTGTGCCCCCTATTACCCGATTCGTGTAGACTCTTCCTTCCACCAAAGTTTCTTAACAGATGACAGAACGGCAAATGCATTCACTTCTTTCGAATTGTTATCCCTTTTACTCGTCACCTGTCTTTTTTTTACTCCTGAGTCCACGATGCCAGAAATCCTAAATTCCTTCCGTTAGCTGAACGAATCATCCGTGCATAATTAGCATTGACAGATTATTAGTTTTCTTTTATGTAAACTTGCAAACAGTTTATCTTCTTAAATATTTGTATGTCTTCTTTAAAAAAAATTATTTTCTTTTTTGCTTGAATTGTGTCCCTGATTTGCACACGGATGTTTGATTCCGGTTATTATGTCTCGTCTCGACAAAGGGACATTAAAGAGTGGACTTGTCTGAAGTAAAAGCTGAGCGTTGGATTGGGATTAGCAAGTCCAGGTTTAGGTACGTACTTTAATTGAAAACAAGGGTTAAAAGCAACGCGGCTAGGACGCAATAATACCGAAAGAAAAGAAGAATCTACTCAATCAATCAATAATGTTATTAACCCGTATAAAAATGACTCAGAACATGCCCGTACGGAGTATGTGAAAAACAATAAAGGAAAGAAAAAGATCAGAATTATCAAATTAGACGAAATGACTATACAAACGCAGTATAATCCGGATGGCACCTTTCTAGAGAAGAGTCAAACTCGGCACAGCGTTGGGCCAAAGCCACAAAGGGATCAGTAACGCCGTAAAGCTGCGTAACTTTGCGGTTACGAGCCCATGGGGGAGGCCAAGTAGGTACTTAGCATACTTGTAGAACAATTTACGAATTTACAATTTACTGCATAAATCATAGCGGATAGACCAGCTAGGATATTCTTCAGAGCTACTTCGTCCCTTCTGATAAATAGCGAAAATAGTGAAAAATTTGTCAAACATGTAGTGCAAAACTTCGAAAAGGTTTTACCTTGATAGTTCACCTGAAAACAAAGGTGCCTGTGAACGTTTTTTCTCGGGAAGTTTGATAGCTAAGCCCGAACTGACGGACAGACTGGACAGTATCCAGAAAATAGTGGCCAAGATCATTTTGTACGAACTTACACTTCGTACGACGGCGGACTGGTCAAGCTGGGTCTCTCTACTCTCTCTGACAGACGACACAAACTGACAATGGACTTCGGACGTAAGTGCCTGATCTCAGACCTCCGCAGAACTATCTTAACGACAATACCAAACCAAACTTGACTGGACACATACTCAAAGCAGCAACCGTAAACTGTATGAAGCTTTTTGCCAACTCACACTCAATTGACAGGTACCCAAGTCCTTCGTACACCACTTCGATTCCATGCTGTAATTATAAAGTAAATTTTATATGTTAATTTTAAATTGTGGATCTAGTGTGGACCCAAAAGGCTTCATACATCGATAGTATACGTACGAATTGTTAACTGTACGATCATGCAACGCTTGCGAGTAATTAGCACGAGTTATTCAGGAAATCAAAGGTTATAGTTACTTATAAAGAATGGATCGAGCAGTTAGAGAGGAACAATTTGTCAATATTGCAGTAGAGGTCTCGCTAGAGGTATTATTGGCATAGTAATTTGACTTTTGACGATAAAAAGTTTCGCTAAACGATAAAGCAAAACCCCCAAAATCCATTCAGACGTTCTCACTAGCCTTTGAGGAACTACTTTTACTGATCATTAGCTGGCTTTCGTAATAGCAACTGGATAAAATGACATTATACAAAGGTAATTTTTTGTCTGTTATTCGCGTCAGGAGCAATCCTCATTCGTTCCTTCCCACGCTCTTCCTATGAAATACCGGCCTCCGAGGTCCGGCTGGGGGTTGCATTAGCAATTTTCCGCAGTGTCTATTATGATTCTTGCCCGAGGGAAATTTGGAGCGCATTCTGCTTACATAACAGCTTAAAAAGCAATTGCACTGAGGAAAAGCGAAGTATGGCCATTGATCTACATCAAGTGCTCTCCCTTTGCGACTTGCGCAGAGACCACTACCTTGGTCGATGTCCGTACTGGCAGCCTGACTGAGCATGAGAATTATCTGAAGCGGGTTCAAATGTCAAGAAGTTTCCTGAAGGGGGGGGGGGATAACAAATCGGTAGGAATTTTATTACCAACACAACCGTACCTTTCTCTCAGCAAAATCCCAACACCATCACACACAACCGGATAATCTAATTCGCCCTTTGTAGCAACAATTCAGTCAATCTCGTCCGCTCGTAAATTATTAATTAGCTCTTATTATTGTAAATAACTGAGGAAGAAAACCTTTTCTTCTTGAACAGATAGGTATTTTACACGAAGGTATTGCCGGTTATGTATTACGCATCGGAAGTTTGGGGGTTTCAGAAGGCAGGTAAGTTGGAGCAGATACAGTTGAATTATTTTAAAAGATCATTAGGACTGAGTAGTACGACTAATAGTTTAGTAGTTAGGGGGGGACCTAGGTTTAAGAAGTCTAAGAGGTAGGCGTTGGAGGTATGAGTTGGAGTTAGGGACAGTAGCTAGAGAAGTAAAAAGAATACTTAGGGACCAGGAAATTCAGAGGTGGCAGGTTGATAGAGATAGTTCAAAATCGTTAAGGTTTTATACAGAGACGAAAGAGACATGGGGTGAATGTGTTTATTTCAAAGCGGGTTTTGACAGGGAGGAACTGAAATTATTAATTAGTATGCGTGCGGATATTTTACCCCTTGGAGATAGGAGGAGGTACACGGGTAGGCCGATTGGGAGGATTGGTCCTTACTTCTGCCCGATGTGTGGAGATATGAATGAGTGTTTGCGACATCTTATGTGTGATTGTAGGGAATTGAATGACTTGAGAATTGAAATATTTGGAGTAAATGAGTGTGATCAGGAATGGAATGGATGTGAGTGTTATGCTACTATAAAGACAGTGGGTAGATTCCTCAAGCTGTCAATGATGCACAGAGAACATTTTTTGTAATTTTTTGTAGTTTTTGGGATCCCAAAACGTAAGTTGAGGGATACCTATGACTTCGCAAAAGTTGTTCGTCTGTCCGTCCGTCTGTAAGCACGATAACTCTCGAAGGGAATGAGATATTTTGATGAAACTTGGTGTGAGGATTGGTTGGGTCGGCGGACCAGTCGAGTTCGTAAATGGGCTTTGTAGCCCTACATTTAGGGGTGGGGGAGGGGGTTCAAATTAAGGGGCAAACAAAATATTTTGAAACAGCTAATGTGATAGTCGATTGTGGGGTAAGAAGACATGCTGAACACGATGGTGAAAATCATTTTGTAATCGGACAAGTAGTTCGCCCGGAATCCGGCCAAAACCGGAAAGTTTGTTAAAAGTAAAAGTTTTATTTGAAGTTGATTAGATGTTTGATTTAGAGGTATGAAGACATGCTGAAGACGATGGTCAAAACCATTTTCTCGACGGACAAGTAGTTCGCCCGGAATCCGGCCCAAACCGGAAAGTTTGTTAAAATTAAAAAGTTTTATTTGGAGTTGATCAGATGTCCGATTTAGGGCAAGAAGACATGCTGAACTTTTATGTGAAAATAATTTTCTTCCCGGACATGTAGTTCGCCCGGAATCCGGCCAAAACCGGAAAATTGTTAGAAGTTAAAGTTTTATTTCTAGCTGATTAGATAACCGATTTAGGGGTAAGAAGAGACGCTGAATCCGTGTGTGACAATCATATTTTACCCGGACATATAGTTCGACCGGAATC
Source organism: Branchinecta sandiegonensis (assembly GCA_030848855.1). Taxonomy (NCBI): domain Eukaryota; kingdom Metazoa; phylum Arthropoda; class Branchiopoda; order Anostraca; family Branchinectidae; genus Branchinecta; species Branchinecta sandiegonensis. Next base: position 23,578,445 of record JAUPMV010000001.1, on the reverse strand, counting down.
CGGCTGGTGTCGGAAAATTTGTTATAAGTTAAATTTTTATTTGAAGTTGATTAGATGTTCATTATTGGGGAAAGAAGATACCCTGAGTTCGTTTTTGAGCTTTCTTTTTTCGCCGGACAAGTAGTTCTAGAGTTCGGCCGAATCCGGGAAATTGGCAGGGACTTTTCGTCAAAACAGATATGACTTATACGGGTAAACACACATGCTGAATCCATATCTAAACTTGGTTTTCTCAGATGATTAGCTGTTTGGCCTTAATCTGTTTCTGAATTTTAATTGTAAGAATGTTCAAGGATTCTGGCGATGACTGGATCTGGCTAAGACAAGAACCAGTTGTCTTTTTTCTGTACATAGTTCGCTCGGAAGTCGGTCGAAACCGGAAACTTGGCAGAAGTAAAGCAGGAAGTCTCGGTCAGTATTGTCAAAATGGATATGGCTTATAGAGGTATATCTGAACATGGTTTTCTCTGATCATTAGCCTGGCGAAGACTGGATCTGGCGAACACAAGACCCGACTGTCGGAATCAAATATTAGATTTTTGGTATCCCATCGACACCTTTGGTCTTGTTGTAGTGGGTAGAAAAAAGTTCGTCATTGTGTGATTTTTGATTGTATTGCCATGGCCCTTGGGCTTTTAGTGTAATGAATATCATATCATCATATGGTGATTTTAAGAAGAAATCACAGAACAGCTCACAACGAATTATTGAAGGACATACTGTCAACGATCTAGCTAGATTTTTTCATCACCTACATGTCTATTTCGCTTTTAAGATCTTTTTGAGCGTGCCAAGTTGATGATCTTAAGGTCGTACAGTAGAGTTATGCTTCTTTGATCGTAAGTTAATTTTGGGCTAAATGGTGAAACGAACACCATAACACCCATTCAGGTGCTCTTGGGAGCCGAGCCCTTATTAGCTACTTTGGCTGATTGATACCTAACTCTTGAAAATGGCACTGTGGAAAAGTTAATTAACTTTCATAGAAGTACAAGAATATAATGCTCTATTTGTGTATTTCATTCATCATATCCTCACTTTCATAAAATTTATGGAGTACCCGGGATCGCATTCAGTCTTTTCTATACCATAAACCTGGTTAGCAAATATTTTGGCGTGATCACGATCGAACCCTTGACCAAGGGTGAGCATGTTGAACACAAACGACGTCGAAGACACGTTGGTTTTTTATGGCACCTGCAGCCTCTGGCTCAGGTGCCATATACCGATCATAATTCCGTTTATCGGTCGGTTGGTCTGCACGTTTTTCAGTCACACTTTTTCGAGTTAGGGTACTTCCGGATGCGATAGGACGATGAAACTTGGCAGGCGTATCAGGGACCCGATCTAACTAACCTGGGAATAATCAGTTTCCCGATCCGACCATCTGGGGGGGGGCTGTCGGGTGCGGTTTAATCTTGAAAGTTGAGGGCAGTCTGTCACACTTTTTCGAGTTAGGGTACTTCCAGATGTGGTAGGACGATGAAACTTAGCAGGCGTATCAGGGACCCGACCAAACTAACTTGGAAATAATCAGTTTCCCGATCCGATCATCTGGGGGGGGGGGGGAATGGAGGGCGGGGAATCCGGAAAATTGAGTAGTGTGTAACTTTTGAACGGGTGATCGGATTGGAAGAAAACTTAATAACTGAATAGATGATGTATCTCTGAAGTCCGGCCGGATTCGAGAGCCATGGGGGAGTTGGGGGGGAGACCGGAAATTTCGAGAAACGGTTAGAATGGGGGATCTGAGTGAAACTTGCTGGGAAGAACAAGAATCTGCTCTAGATAAATCCTTTACACAATTGGACTGGATCCGGACACTTGAGGGAGGGGGGTTTCCCTGAATTCCGATGATGGCGGTTTTGGGGATTTTCACGACGAAACTTGGCAGGCGTATCAGGGACCCGATCAAACTGACTTGGAAGTCGAAAATTTCTCGATCCGATAATCGTGGGGGAGTAGAGGGAGGGGGAATCCGGAATATTGAGCCATGCGGAACTTTGGAACGGGTGATCGGATTGGAATGATACTTAATAACTGAATAGGTGACATATCTCTAATATCTCATTTGAAGTCCGGATCGGATTCGGCAGATGTGGGGGAGTTGGGGGGGGACCGGAAATCTTGAGAAACGGTTCGAATGGAGGGATTGGAGTGAAAGTTGCTGGGAAGAACAAGCATCTGCTCTTGATAAATCTTTTACACAGTTGGACTGGATCCAGACACTTGGGGGGGAGGGGGGGTCCCAGAATTCCGGTGATGATGGTTTTGAGGATTCAGGAGGAAACTTGGCAGGCATATCAGGGACCCGATCAAACTGACTTGAAATAAAAATTTCCTCGATCCGATCACCGTGGGGGGAGTAGAGGGTGGGGGAATCCGAATATTAAGTCGTGCGTAACTTTGCAACGGGTGGCTGGATTCCAATGAAATTTATACATGAACAGAGGACATGTCTCTGGTGATCTTTTTCATATCCGGACCGGATCCGTCAAGTATTGGGGTGGGGAGACCGGGAAATACTTGACCCGCTTAGACTGGAGAGATCGGGACGGAACTTTGTGGAAATAACAAACAGATGCTCTAGATATATCATTTACAGAACCGGATTTGCTCCGTGCACTGTGGGGGAGTTGGAGCGGGGGGTCCGGAATTCCGTTGATCGCGAGTTAAGGTACTTCTCGATGTGCTAGGACGATGAAACTTGGCTGGAATATTAGAGACTACACTGTAAAAAGTTTTTCAGTATAAAGATTAAAGTTAACTGCAGTATTTGCTACTCGGATTATCCTTATCTCTACGCAGATAAGATTCATACCAAATAGAGATAAGATGAATCCGAGTAGTAAGTACTGCAGTTAACTTCAATCTTTATACGGAGAAACTTTTTACAGTGTAGACAAAATTGGCTTAGAAATCGCCACTTCCCAAATCCGCCTTTTCGTTAAAGTACCAATCTTGACAGCATTGTAAGAAAAATACTTTTAAGCAAAATATACATTTTCATGGTCCCCATAAACCCATTATCATTTTTGCCTTAAGGGTTTTGCTTACAAATGAAGTTCTAGCTCCCTTAAAGTGCGCATCTTAACCGCAAAGTCCAAAAGTACTTTTGATCAAACGATAAACATCTGCCCATGATCATTTGTGAGACGAGGGTTTTTTGCTTAAGGGTTTTTTGCTTAAGAATTTATTTCTAGTAACCCTAAAGTCCGCATTTTAACTTAAAGTTATACTTTTGAGCAAACGATATATATTAATGATCCCCAAGGGTCTATTATCGTATTGTCTCAAGGGGTTTGCTTACAGATGAATTTCTAGCGACTTTAAAGTGGGTATCATTACAGCCAAGTTCAAAAATAAAATACGTTTTACCGTATACAGTGTATACCGAATGTATTACGATACATTCTCGTGATTTCCAAGTCTAGGATCTTTCTTATCTCAAGGGTTCTGCTTGCAGATGACCAGATTTCTAGCGACTTTATAGTGCGTATCATTACAGCCAAGTTCAAAAATAAAATACGTTTTACCAAACGATACATTCTCATGATTTCCAAGTCTAGGATCTTTCTTATCTCAAGGGTTCTGCTTGCAGATGATCAGAACAAACCCACGAAAAGGCAAATCTATATACCATCCTCTGAACCAGCCTTCAAGTGCCATATGAGCTTCCAGCTCTTTTTTGTAAAAGCGACATGAATGGTTTGACATATCAAGTGGGATTAGATATTAATAAATGATTGTGACCATCCAAACCCCCAGTTTTAGAACAGGGCTAATACTTCACAGCAACCCCCAAAAAATCATGTGATGCGTCTCCCAAACAAACCGTAATGTTAATCATGGTCTCCCTGTACAACAGCACTTCTTTAACAGCTACTGAATACGATCCTAATGAGCAATTCGGAAGTAAATAGTCGGCGCTTAGACACACGCAAATGTCGTCAATGTAGGGGCGAATCCCCACCAGCCTTCTATGAAACGACAACAGAGGTGGAAGCTTTAACGACCGGAACGAGGCGTTGCTCGGCACATTTTCCCTCACGAGATATTTCCCGAGTCTTGCCAAAGAACAAGAAGTTCGTTGCTTAGCAGAAGACTCGAATTGGGAAAGTGGAATAACAAGGGTGTTATTGGCGGCTTCTAACAAAGAAATGTCGAGTGGCTAAGGGTTTGTCACCTTTGGAAGGTTTGAAGACGAAACAAGAGCAGAGGTTTCGCATGTAAATATGCCGTAAGGTGGTACAGTGAACTTTTACCGAGACAAAAACACCAGATGTAGTTTTCTTTAATTGGATTCAGATAGTGTAAGAGCGTTGTAGAAAAATCAGTCCCCACAAGACGCCCGGCGTCTTGAGACAACCAAAGAAATTTACAATGGGAAAAATGCCTTGAAATGAAAACAGTTTTAAGTAATGAATTGAAACACAGAAGTGCTCCATAGGTGGGATATGAATCCACAACCTTCGGCTTCCAAGACCACTGGTCTACCACTGAGCTACAGAGGGGCTTGTCAACAGTCCGTAAGCCACTACAATAGTCAGATAGAAGTCGGCCATAGGAACAGTGATCCCGCCGAAAGCAAAATCATCCAAGCAACCCTCATGCCCATGCCACGGGATTAGATAAATGTAGCGTGAGATGGAATATTACACAAGGGACAAATAAACCAGAAGTATTTGTTTTGAATTAAATTAAGAAATCTAGGACTCTATGGCGACAAGCTAAAAGCGTAACGCCAAATGTAACAAGACCAAAAGGATTCGATGGAATCTTAAAACTTCAACATTTGATCCATACAATTGGGTCTTGTCTTCGTCAGATCCAGTCTTCACCAGACTCCTTGAACATTCTTACTATTATAATTTGGAAACAGATTAAGGCCCAAATAGCTAATCATCTGAAATAACAAAGTTCAGATATGGCTTCAGCATGTGTGCTCGCCCGTACAAGTCATATAAACTTTGACGAAACCGATCAGAACTTCCAGCCTTACTTCTGCCTATTTTCCGGTCCGTCGCAATCCCGGAACTACTTGTCCGGCGAAAAAATAGAGCTCAAAAACGAATTCAGCGTATCTCCTTACCTCTATATCCAACATCTAACCACTTCAAATAAAAATTCAATAAAATTTAAATAAAAACATGTTTTCATAATCGTGTTCAGCATGTCTTCTTACCCCTTAATCGACTATCTTATTAGCTGTTTAAAAATATTTTTGTTTGCCCCTTAGTTTGAACCCACTCCCCACCCCGAAATGTCGGGCTACAGATCCCGTCTACGAACTCGACCTTCCCCTTGACTCAAAGGATCTTCACACCAAGTTTCACCAAAATACTTCATTCCCCTCGAGAGTTATCGTGCTCACAGACGGACAGACAGACGGACAACTTTCGCGATGTCATAGGTATCCCTCCACTTACGTTTTGGGATCACAATAATATTAACGTCGTAGCTTCGTAGAAAAACCAGGGCCCATGGCAGGGTCTCATGAAAAAAGAGCTAGTAGCTCATGTGGCACTTGCGAGGCTGGGTAAATATCTGTTCGTGGGTTTGTTCTGATTATTTGTAAACAAAACCCTTGAGATTAGAATGATCATAGACCCTTGGGAATCATGAGAATGTATCGTTTGGTAAACTGTATTTTATTTTTGAACTTGGCTGTAATGATGCGCACTTCATGGGCGCTAGAAATTCATCTCTTAGCAAAACCCTTTTCTTTTTCTTTTTTTTATACTAAGAAATTCAATATAAACATGTAAACTTTCAATCCACCCCTAAACAATATTTATTTAGTTTTCTACATTTTCTAAAAATTAACTTTCAATTTCATGGGTCCTTTCTATTTTATTTAACAATGAATTTATTCTCTGAATCCTCTTTATTTTTCCTTCTAATTTAACACCAATATTATTTAAAATTTAATTATAGCAGCGAAAAAGCAGACTCTCAAATCAGGCAACCTACAATAACAAACCATCAAATATACAAAACAAAAGCAAACTCCCGCAGGAAGGGTGCCCTTCCGTCCTAGGGAACCCGTCCTTACGGTGGCACTTGTTTAAAAAATTAATTAAACGACCTTTTAACCTAAATTTCGAGTCCACCTAAAAAAAACAAAAACCACTAAAAAAAAGAAAAAATAGGATTTCCGCTCAAAAGATCCTACTTTTACAACAAGAAGGAGGATTTTTTGAGCACCCAACTACCAAAAACCTTTAAAAACAAAACAAAAAATTTCAACCTCAAATTATTACTACCTTAAATTTAAACTTAACAAAACTAATTTCGCTGCTATAACAAATATAACCCAATAAAAAATCAAAACTATTACAAAAACACAAATTAAATACTAATTTTAAAATATATTTTAAATACTTAACTTTTAAACTACGAATACTAATTTTTTTACAATTTTTTAACATTCTATCCATAAAAACAAATTAAACAACCATTCCACATCCATCTTTTCCCGCCATTTCATACCACTACTCGTCATTTTCACATACAAAATAATTTCACAAACTTCTTCTTTTCTTCCAACATCTTTGTATTTTTTTATTTTTTTTTCACTCTGACACACATACCCACAACCAACTCAGTATCTCATCATACTCACATTCCAATCAACTCATCAACAACAGACTCCATCCACTCAACATCAACTCGCTCTTCCCACCTTCCACTCTCACATAACCGCACTATCATTCTCCTACAATCAAAACCAAACCTTCTCAACTCAATCCCTTTTCTCTTTTTCCTTCTTTTCCAAACATATTCACATAATTTCATCACAGTCTCACCACAGCTCGCTCTCTCGTCTCATTTCCGGGGATCTCTACGTTCAATTTTATCAACCTTACTTTATCTTCCTCGGTATTCAAGACCATTCTACGTTCAATTTTATCAACCTTACCTTATCTTCCTCGGTATTCAAGACCATTCCACGATCACTTAACACACTAAAACATTTATATACAATTCTATCATTATATTTACAATAAAAAAATTCGTGCTTCAGGCCATTTGTCACTATTTCATCACATAGCTTGCACTTTGGGCCTTCATCTCGAGTAAAAACGGCACACACGATCTTGGTATGGCAGTATCTCGTGGATAAACATAAACATAAATTCCTTCGTAAATTGACTAGATGGTACGCTATGCATTCTCTCAAACGATAACATGAAATTCACAAAGGGCTCCTTTCTTTTCACATGAAAATCCACTTCTTCTTTCTTTTTCTCTAAATATCCATCCACTATCTTTTTCCTTTCAGCATTTTTCACATCGTCACTCAGCACCCCTAGGTTTTTCATCTCTCGAATACTCCAAATTACTTCATGAATTTTCTCTGGCACATCACTGATCATTTTTTGTTTTGCCAAGTCATCCTCCTCAGTATTTATTACAGGTAGGGCCCATCCTTTTATTATTTCCCCGTCAATCCAATCGCTACAAATCATTTCGCAAACTTTTCTGATTCTCAGAGACTTGCAAACCTTTCTAAAATGTATAACTCCAAGGCCCCCTTCTTATCGACGCATATACAACATTTTCATACTCAACTTCTCCAGCTTTCCCCTCCAAACAAAACGCCAAATACTCCTTTCCACCTTTTTCGCATACTTTTCTTCGAAATTAAAGGCCGGTGCCAGATAAAACAGTAGTGGGAGAGCGTACGTGTTTACATATACAACTCGCTCAAAAACTGATACAAACTGTGTTCTTTGATGGGCTATCAACAAACCCTCTATCTTTTGAACCCGCTCTTCCCACAATTTTCCCACATTCACTGTTCTTTCAAAAAGTGCACCCAAAACTTTCACTGACTGAGCCTCCTCGATCCATGTATTATCATCCAAACTTGTAATCTCACCTATGTTAAGTAGCTGGTTCGATATAAAGCTCGGACAAATAAGGGGCACTGGGATCACCTTGTCGCACTGCCTTTTCGAGTACCAGTTTGCCACTAGTGTAGCCATTTATATTCACCACCGCCGTCGGGCTCTTATACAAATTTTCATACCACTTCACAAACCGTTGATCAAAACCAAACTTCTCCTTCATTAGTGTCCACAGTATCAATCTTACAACTGAATCATACGCTTTGACTACATCCATGCACAGTAATAAAGCTAGCGCGAAAAACACCTTATTTTTTGCCAGTTCATCATCTCTACGTATCAAAAGGTCGTGCAAAACGTTTAAAATATGCTGGGCCTTCTTTCCTCGAATACCTCCAAACTGATATCCCCCAAGAATTCCTTGCGTCAGTTTCACCAAAATACTTCATTCCCTTCGAGAGTTATCGTGCTCACAGACGGACAGACAGACGAACAACTTTCGCGATGTCATAGGTATCACTTACGTTTTGGGATCACAATAAAATTAACGTCGTAGCTTCGTAGAAAAACCAGGGCCCATGGCAGGGTCTCATGAAAAAAGAGCTAGGAGCTCATGTGGCACTTGCAAGGCTGGTTAAATATCTGTTCGTAGGTTTGTTCTGATTATTTGTAAACAAAACCCTTGAGATTAGAATGATCATAGACCCTTGGGAATCATGAGAGTGTATCGTTTGGTAAAATGTATTTTATTTTTGAACTTGGCTGTAATGATGCGCACTTTAAAGGCGCTAGAAATTCATCTCTTAGCAAAACCCTTAAGACAAAAATGATAATAGGCCCTTTCGGATCATTAATATATATCGTTTGGTCAAAAGCTTTTCGGTTAAGATGCGCACTCTAGGGGTGCTAATGCTAAATTTTCAAAGCAAAACTCTTGTGGCACAAATGATCATGGGCCGAAAGGTATCGTTTGATCTAAAGTACTTTTTGGGATCCCAAAACCTAAGCGATGGGATACCTATACATGGGAAGTGTAAAGGGGCGTTCTAGTGGTCATTACCCAATGTGTGGTTGTGTGGACGAGAATTTGTTTCATTTTATGTGCGAATGTGTGGAACTGAAGGATTTGAGAGTTGAAATATTTGGGGAGCAAATTTTCGGGGAAGGTTGGTTGGTGGAAAAGTTTAAGGAGAAAAGTTTGTTTGGGGTTAGGCAGCTTGGAAGGTTTTTTCGGATAGGCTGGAACTATAGAGAAGAGTTTTTGTAGATAAGATTTATTAAAAGAGTTGATGTTTGTTTTCTATTTGTTTTGCATTTTGTTTCGTATGCGATGGCCCTCGGGCTTTAAGCAAATATATATCGTATCATATCATCGCAAAAGTTATCCGTCTGTCCGTTCGTCTGTCAGCACGATAACTCTCGAAGAGAATGAGATATTTTGATGAAACTTGGTGAAAAGATTCTTTGGGTCAAGGGAAAGTCGTAGATGGGCTCTGTAGCCCTACATTTAAGGGTGGGGGACAGCTGATGAGATATACAATAAAGGGGTACGAAGGCACACTGATCACGAATATGATAACCATTTTCTCGCCGCTCAAGTAGTTCGCCCAGAATCCGGCCAGAACCGGAAAGCTTGTTAACGTAAAAATTTTATTTGAAGTTGAGTAGAGGTTCGATTTAGGGGTAAGAAGACATGCTGAACACTTAAATGGAAATAGTTTTCTACCCAGACAAGTAGTTCGCCCGGAATCCGGCAAAAACTGGAAAATTTGTTAAAAGCAAAAGTTTTATTTGAAGTTGATTAGATGTCCGGTTTAGGGGTAAGAAGAGATGGCGAATCCGTAAAGGACAATCATTTTTACCCGAACATATAGTTCGCCCGTAATCCGGCTGAAACCGGAAAATTTGTTATTAATTAAAGTTTTGTTTGAAGTTGATCTGATGTCGATATAGGGGTAGGAGATTCATTAATGAGCTTTGTTTTTTGGCCGGACAAGTAGTTTGCAGGAAAGTTTTGATCAGTTTTGTCAAAATAGATATGACTCATAGGGGTAGACACGCATACTGGATCCATATCTGAACTTGGTTTTCTCAGATGGTTAGCTATTTGGCCTCAATCTGTTTCTAGATTTTAATAGTAAAAATGTTCAACGAGTCTGAAAAGACTGAATCTGGCGAAGACAAGACCCAATAGTCTGTATCAGGCATTACATTTTTGGGATCCCATCGAAAACTGTGGTCTTGTTTTGACTTTGCAGTTCAGATGCTCACTTTAAGGGAGCTAAAAATTCATTCGTAAGCAAAACCTTTGAGGTAAAAATGATCATGGGCTCATGGGGATCAAGATAACAGACCGAATGCAGAATCGTGGGACAGACCGCCCGACCGACAGACGGAATTGCGATCGGCATATGGCACCTGAGACAGAGGCTGCAATCTGAGATTTATTTTAATGGCGAGCACTCGCTTGAGACGAAAACAGTCCCCATGTCACGGAAGTATATGAATACTACGTAAGATTGAATGTTATCCAACGGACTTTTACCGTGACAAATAAACCAGAAATCAGTTTTTTTTTAACTGATTTTTTTTTTCGAGACCACTGCTCGTGGCCTTGAATACACCAGAAGTAAAATTTTGAATATTCCAAGGCCATTGCTCGTGGCTTTGATTACGAGAAAAAGGAACGGTCGTTTAGCATATTACTCTGTCCATATCTTCGACTTAAAATTAGTTCCATTTACGTGCCTTCGGGATTTTTGCCTGAAGGCGAAAACTAAGCTTCAGGTTTCTGACTAAGCTTCAATCGATTCTCGCACAACTTGATTAAACCAGATGTAAAGGCCTATGAAGAAAACGAAAGATGCCGCGGTTGTGGGCTCGAGTTCAAGTACTCAGTTTCAGTATCTGTTTGCATACTACAAAATACGACAAATTTTGATATAACTTGTTCTGTCGACCTAGAATGTTAAGACGCTTGTGTAGACCCAGCTTGTGTATATTAGTTAGTTTTTTACCGACGACAGCCTAAAGAGCACCCTTGCCAAGAAGGGATGAAATATGTTGCATATGTATGGTTAGTGGCTTAGGGTCTAGGCCAATTTTTTGAAGGCCGTGTACGAGAGAAGGTTAATTTAGATGAGAACTTTTCTGAGGCAACCTTGATTGCCCCTAACTGACCATTAGCAACTCATGGTCGTTTAACGAGATCAGTTAGAATTGCACAAAGTGAATCAATTGAAAATTCCTGTTTGCGTAGATATCAACCTATAACTCATCGCGAAGGAGTCGTAAATAGTGTAATAGACCTTGTATTGCACGGGGGAGTCTTTAGATTCCTAGGCGATTTTTATCTCTTATTGACGCGAAAAATAGCTTGTAGGACGGTAGAGATCTCGGAAATGACAATGGATGAAACTTTTATGAACCTGGAGAAAGGCAGTAATAAGACCGGTCCTTACTAATCAGTGACATAAATCACTAAAGAGAATAACTAATCAAATATAGCACAAAAAAGGCATCGTTAAGTCATGTCGCAACTATGAACTAACACACTGCAAAATGTACATCTTTCTTCAGAAAAGGAATCCGCTTTGAAAGCATGCGCTATCAGATGAAAACATTGGTATCTTAGAACAAGCAATTTTCATATTTTTTTATGGCACCTGCATTCCCGCCAAGTGCCATATACCGATCACTTTTCCGTCGGTTGGTCGGTTAGTCCGGTGATCGCGAGTTAGGGTACTTCCAGATGTTCTAGCTCGATGAAACTTGCCAGGCATATCAGGGACCCGACCAACTAACTTGGAAATAGTCACTTTCCCGATCCCACCACCGTGGGGGAGTGAAGGGAGGGGGAATCCGGAATATTGACGTATTTATAACTTTTGAACGAGGAATCGGATCTTAATGAAACTTGATATTTTGAAAGACCTCTTTGTCTCAGATGTCACTCTTCAAGTCCGGAATGGATCCGGTGACTTTGAGGGGGGATGGAGTGGGGAACTGGAAATCGTGTGACATCTTCAGAGTGGGCGGATCGGGATGAAACTTGGTGGGAAGAACAAGCACAACCATAGATCCATAGTTGACAAGACCGGGCCCTCTCCGAGCACTGTAGTGGGGAGTTGGACGGAGGGTTCCGGAATTCTGGTATTCCCGACTTAAGATGCTTGCGCATGTGCTAGGATGATGAAACTTGGCAGGCATATCAGGACAATTTTAACTTATGAACAGGTATTTCTCCAATTTGACCATCGTGCAGGGAGTGGAGGGAGCGGTAATCTGGAATCTTGAGGTATGTCCTACTTTTGAACGGGTGATCGGATCTTAATGAAACTTGATATTCAGAAGAAACTCATGTCTCAGATGTCCCATTTCAAGTGCGGACAGGATCCGATCAATGTGGGGAGGGGGGGGGATTGTGTGACACGCTTAGAGTGTAGCGATTAGGATGAGCCCTAGATACATCAGTAACAGAACCGGACCGGACTCGGTCACTCTGGGGGGGGGGGGTTTGAGGGGGGTCCAGAATTCCGGTGATCACAATTGAAGGTACTTGCAGATGTGCTAGAACGACGAAACTTGGCTTGAACATAAGAGACTTGACAAGATTGGCTTAGAAATTGTCACTTCCCAGATCCCCTTCCCCTTACACTGCTCATCTTAACCGCGAAGTACCAAAAATATTTTTTTAAGCAAAATGTGCATTTTCATGATATCCATGAGCCCATGATCATTTTTGCCTCAAGGGTTTTGCTTAGAAATGAATTTCTGTTACCCTTAAATTGCGCATCTTAACCGGAAAGTTCCAAACGAAATATATGCATGATCCTAAAGGGCCCAGGATCATGCTGGCCTCAAGGGTTTTGATTACCGATGAATTTCTAGCGCCCTTAAAGTGCGCATCATCACAGCCAATTGCAAAAAAAAAAATACTTCTTTACCAAACGATAGATTCTCGTGATTTCCATCAAAGGTTTTGCTGACGAACGGTCACACCAAACCCACGAATTGGCGAATTCCTACTTTCATCCTTTTACTAAGCCTTGAAAGTGCCATATCAGCTTCCATCTCTTGTTTTGTTGTGTTTTTAGTCGGGGACATTTTGGCTGGGAAACTTTTGACATGGATACGTTTCGCAGACAGCACGTGAGCAGGGTTGCCACATGTCGCACGATACTGCGAATTGTCACTCTATTTTATTTTTGTCACTCTTGTCCAACGTATAACATAAAAATCACTATATTTCAGAAAAAAATTTCGCAGCAGAGGTTCCAACCAGAAATTTACTATTTACGTTTTTGGATGAAAATAAAATTCAGATGTGTCATTTTTGCAGCGGCGATTCTGACCAAGAGTGACCATTTCACGTGTTTCCATGCAACGAAAATTTTACTCTAAATTCTTGGTTTTCGGCCAACAGTCACTCTCTAAATGTTTCAGATGTGGCAATCCTGCCCGCGAGGGAGGTTAATATATAGTACACGGGTTGCACCGAGTCCCACTGCCGCCTACAGCGCCAAGTCGCACAGAATGCGTTTTATTTTTAAATCACTCGAGTTAGTCAAGTTACCCGTTTGAGAAGAAACTTTTGTTTGCCTAGTCTACTTCTCCAGGTCTCATTCGTGAGATAAGGTACTTAGTTGGCGCCTTTGGTTTCAAAGCCACACGACCCACTTGCCAAGAGGGTTTCCAATTTCCATGAAGAAATCGGAGTGGAATTGCAAATCTCCCATTGCAGCAGTGCCGAGACTGCCGAGGAATATGCATGTTGAAAGAAGAAACATGAGAATCCACTTATACTGCTCTTGCTAAAATATTAAATTTGTGATATTAAATTCGGAACGAGCGGTTTTCCTTGTTGGTGCAAACACATGGGCGGGAATCAGGACTAAAATTGGATTGCCGTGAAACACAAATCTTTAGAGAAATCAAGGTTACATTTCATATTTAGTGCGCGGTATAGTAGGATGGTGGCTTGTAAAGCGGGAGTCAATTTAAGTATTTTGGAGACTTGTTACGTTGCTATCTGTTCCGGATGGCTGAACAGGGTTCGAGAGGATTGCACTTAAACAGAGAACAGAAATGGTCTTAGTACACGTCCGAAGAAACGGGAGATTCCTGCTCATGTCGAAAGTGGTGAGCTGGTGGCTGGTGGTATTCTACACCCCACCATTATTGTAGAATCGTCGCAAGGTCGTCTTCGTTTTAGGCTTTACGTTTCTGAATCCTACCGGATCTGCTCCCTCACCTTACATTTATTAGTCTTTGTTACGTAACTGGACGAGGCATATTTAGCACTTGGCACTTTAAGGAAGTGTCAGCAGGAACAGACTGCATGATTTTGTTGTTGTTGTTTTTATGGCACTTGCAGCCGCTGGCTCAAGTGCCATATACCGATCACAATTCCGTCTGTCGGTCTGTCGGTCGGTCCGAGTTTTTTGTCCCACTTATACCGATCACAATTCCGTCTGTCGGTCGGTCCGAGTTTTTTCTCCCACTTATCCGAGTTCGGGTACTTCCAGATGTGCAAGGACAATGAAACTTGGCAGGCATATCAGGGACCCGACCAAACTAACCTGGAAATAATCAGTTTCCCGATCCGACCATATGCGGGGGAGAGCGGGGCGCTGGAAACTTGAAAATTTAGAGCATTTTGTCACTTTTTTCCGAGTTAGGGTACTTCTAGATGAGCTAGGACAATGAAACTTGGCAGGAATATCAGGACCCGACCAAACGAACCTGGAAATAATCAGTTTCCCGGTCCGACCATATGCGGGGGAGTGGGGGCGCTCGAAATTTGAAAATTTAGGGCATTTTGTCACACTTTTTCGAGTTAGGGTACTTCCAGATGAGATAGGACAATGAAACTTGGCAGGAATATCAGGGACCTGACCAAAGTAACCTTGAAATAATAAGTTTCCCGATCCGACCATATGCGGGGGAGTTGGGGCGCTGGAAACTTGAAAATTTAGGGCATTTTGTCACACTTTTTCGAGTTAGGGTACTTCCAGATGAGCTAGAACAATGAAACTTGGCAGGAATATAAGGGACCCGACCAAACTAACCTGGAAATAATTAGTTTCCCGATCAGACCATGAAGTGGGGGCGCTGGAAACGTGAAAATTTTGGGCATTTTGTCACACTTTTTCGAGTTAGGGTACTTCCAGTTGTGCTAGGACCATGAAACTTGGCAGGCATATCAGAGACCCGACCAAACAAACTTAGAAATAATCAGTTTTCTGATCCAACCATTTTGGGGGGGAGTGGAGGGCAGGGGAATCCGGGAAAGTGCGAAGTGTGTAACTTTCGAACGGATGATCGGATTGTAATGAAACTTCATAACTGAATAGAATATATATATCTGTAATGTCCCGTTTAAAGTCTTGACCGGATTCGATAGCCGTGGGGGAGTTGGGGGGGGGGGGGGGGGAGACCGGAAATTTCAAGAAACGGTTAGAATGGAGGGATCGGAGTGAAACTTGCTGGTAAAAACAAGCATCTGCTCTCGATAAGTCCTTTAGACCATTGTACTGGATCCGGACACTTATGGGGGGGGGGGTCTTTCCCGGAATTCCGGTGATGGTGGTTTTTGGGATTTTCACGATGAAAATGGGCAGGCATATCAGGGACCCAATCAAACTGACTTCAAAATAAAAATTTTGTCGATCAGATAATGGTGGGGGGAGTGGAGGGAGGGGAATCCGAAATTTTCAGTCATGCGTAACTTTAGAATGGGTGACCGGATTCGAGTGAAATTTAAGAATTGAACAGAGGCCGGCAACTATTGGGGGGGGGGGGGAATACGTGACAGATGCTCTAGGTAAATCATTTACTGAATCGGATTGGCTACGGGCACCGTCGGGGAGCTGGGGGGGGGGACCAGAAATCTTGAGAAACGGTTAAAATGATGGTATCGGACTGAAACTTGCTGGGAAGAACAAACATCTGATCCATGTAAATCTTTTATATAAATTGACTGGATCCGGACACTTGAGGGGGGGGGGGGTCCCGGAATTCCGTTTTTTGGGATTTTCAGGGCGAAACCTGAATGCATATCAGGGACCCGGCCAAACTGACTTGGAATAAAAAAAAATCTCGATATGATAATCTTGGGGGGGGGAGGGGTGTTGACGGAGGGGAATCCGAAATATTGAGTCATGCGCAACTTTGGAACGGGTGATCGGATTCGAGTGAAATTTAATAATTAAACAGAGGACATTTTTTCTGATGATCTTTTTCATTTCCGGACCGAATCCGGCAATTATTGGGGGGAGGGCGGAAAATACTTGACCCGCTTAGACTGGTGTGATCTGGATCGAACTTCATGGGAATGACAAACAGATGCTCTGGATTAATCATTTACAGAACCGGATTGGCTCCGGGTATTGTGGGTGGAGATGGAGGAGGGGGGGGTCTGGGATTCCGGTGATCGCGCGTAGAGGTACTTCCAGATGGGCTAGGACGATGAAACTTCGCTGGAATATTGGAGATTCAACAACATTTGCTTAGAAATTGCTACTTCCCAAATCCGATTATTCCTTAAAGTACCAATCTTGACCGCAAAGTAAAAATAATACTTTTAAGCAATATATGCATTTTCATGATGCCCATCAGCCCGTTAGCATTTTTGCCTCAAGGGTTTTGCTTACAAATAAAGTTCTAGCTCCCTTAGAGTGCGCATCTCAACCGCAAAGTCGAAACTTACTTTTGATCAATCAAAACATTTTAATCCAAGCAAGTGCCATATGAGTTTACAGCTCTTGTTTTCTTTTCTATGTGTTTTTTTCGTCTATGACAATTTGCTGAATTAAAAAGTATTCTTTCATTTAACACGAGATTGCTGTTTCACCCATTGAACCATATACATTTAAAGTACTGGTCCATTTCTTCATTCCTTTCCAATGCCCTTTTCAGAACCGTGGATATGGGAATAATGATCTGACATGGTGACCTTGTGACATGCTTACCTACCGAACGGGTGGTTCGAATCGAATCAAACGTTTGGTACGTGATTTTGCAGTTCTTGCTCGTGGTACTTGTCGGTCTATGTGCCATAACGATTGTAAAGTCTGTCGGCTCCACTTTCGATATTTAACGTATTTCCCTAATAAATTAGGACGACGAAGTCGTGGCTGGTGTATAGTGGAGCGTTCCTTCCTTTTAAGAGTCCGATTATTTATTTTGGGGGTGGTAGGAAGGGAAACCCGGAACCTTCTAATGAGCTTAAAGTTTAACCGAAAAGTGCCGAAATAGGACATTCTTGTTACCCTACACTTATCCACTTAAAGAGGCTTGAAGACCCGATGAAAATGCGTTACTTCGTTGTTCCGCTATTCACGAATTATCAATTTTCAGATAGTGGAATTTCCCTGACGGATTTGTGGTACCTGTATGCACTTGTACCTGCGTTATATGCTTGACGAAAACTGTTTACGAAAAATAAGTGTTCTCGCAGTGAGCTAGCTACCTTCCGCAAGCTAACCACTGGCCACTGAAAAGCCGCGTTTGCATTGAGATTCAAATTTTCCACGTCATAGTAGAATTTTGCGTTGTGAAGACGGCCGTTACATATTCTGAGCGTCATGCTAGAGCAAATAGGGAAAAATAAAGAAATCCCTTGACATAATCCAAATAATGCAGTGTATTCAGCTAAATGATACAAAAAATAAGTTGGCTTTTCATTTAAACTTTTAAGTTCCGACCGGGCGATTCCCTCCTGACTGAACTTGATTGACTATAAGAGCTCATGCCCCAAATGTACCTGACCCGGTTGGGGTGAGGGATACTGGGTGTCTGGATGGAATTAGAATTCTTACCAGACAGCAGACAGTTTTGTCTTTGCGTACTTTTTACGGCACTTGCAGCTCCGCTCAAGTGCCATATATCGAACACTTTTCGGTTGGTCGGTCGGTCCACTGTTCTCGAGTTTGGGTACTTCCAGGTGTGCTAGGACGATGAAACTTGGCAGACGTGTCATGAACCCGACCAAACTAACTTGGAAATAGTCGCTTTCCCGATCCGAACATCGTGTGGGGATTGGACGGAGGGGGAATCCGGAATCTTGAGGTATGTGTAACTTTGGAACGGGTGATCTAACTATAATGAAACTTGATATGTGAAAAAAAATAAATGAAACTTGATATATTGACCTTGTGTCTCGGATGTCCCATTTCAAGTTCGGACCGGATCCGATTAATGTGGGGGGGGGGGGGGGTCGGAGGGGGAACCGGAAATTTTGTGACACGCTTAGAGTGGAGCGATCTGGTTGAAACTTGGTGGAAAAAACAAGCACAAGCCCTAGATACATCAGAGACGGATTTAGGCACTTAGGGGGGAGTTAGAGAGGGGTGTCCGCAATTCTGGAGATCGCGAGCTAAGGTACTTCCAGATGTTCTGCGACGATGAAACTTGGCTTGAACATTACTGACTTGACAAGATTAGCTTAGAAATAGTCATTTCCCCGATTCGAACATCGTGGAGGGGAGTGAAGGGAGGGTGAATTCTGAATCTTGAGGTATGTATAGCTTCCTGACGGGGGATCGGATTTTAATGAACCGTGATATTTGGAAAGAGCTCGTGTCTTAAATGTCCCATTTCAAGTCTGGACCAGATCCGATAAATGTGAAGGGGGGGGGGGGGAGGGGAGAACGGGAAATCTGCTGACGTGGTTAGAGTGGAGTGATCGGAATAAAAACTTGGTGGAAAGAACAAGCACCAGCCCTAGATACATATCAGTTGCAGAACCGGGCCCGATTTGGGCACTGCGGGGGAGTTGGAGGAGGTCCGTAATTCCGGTTATGGCGAGTTAAGGTACTTCTAGAAGTGCTAGGACGATGAAACTTGGCTTGAACATTAGAGGTTTGACAATATTTGCTTAAAACTTGTCAGTTTCCAGATCAGACCATCCCTTAAAGTGCTAATTTTTGCTTCAAGTGTTTTGCGTAGAAATTAATTTCTAGCTACCTTAAAGTGTGCATCTTAAGCGCAAAGTGAAAAAAAAACTTTTGACCAAACGATATATTTCATGATTTCTGAAAACCCATAATTTTTGTGCCACAAGGGTTTTGCCTAAAAATGAATTTTTATCACAACAAACTTACGAAATGGAAACTCCTACTTTTATCCTCGGACAGAGCCCTGCAAGTGCCATGTGAGCTTCTATCTCTTGTTAAAACGTCTTCAGGCAGCTTTCTATAGTTAGCCCTGGCATAATGAAACGGTCATCTGACTATTTGGCTCCAGAGTTCCATAAAACTTTGCCCGAAGATGGCAAGACGTAACGACCCGAGGTTATCAGAAGCCAGACCCGTATTGAAATCATGCAAGTCATTGTATTACGAGACGTTTTCCCAATCGTAAAAATTGAAATCAATTGGAAACAATCGTAAAGAATTGTTTTTTTTACCATTGGAAACAGTTGTTTCCAGTCGTTTGCGATTGTAAACAGTTGTTAACGACTGTATTTTTATGGCACTTGCCCTTCGGCCAAGTGCCATATGGCGATTGTAATTTCTGTCCGTCAGTCGGTCCCCGGCCCCAAATAAGCTAGGCAATGAAACTTGGCAGGTATATCATTGACCGGACCAGATTAAATTAGAAATAGTCGCTTCCCCGATCCGACCATCTGGAGGGGAGTGGAGGGAGGGGGAATCCAGAAAAATTAGGAAAAATGAGATATTTGTAGCTTACGAACGGGTGATCGGATCTTAATGAAACTTGATATATGGAAGGACCTCGTGTCTCAGACGTTCCATTTTAAATATCCAGACCGGATCCGGTGACATTGGGGGGAGCTGGAGGGGGGAACAGGAAATCGAAGAAAACGCTTAGAGTGGAGAGGTCCGGATGAAACTTGGTGGAAAGAACAAGCACAAGTCCTAGATACGTGACTGACATAACCGGAACGGATCCGCTCATTTTGGGGGAGTTGGGGGGGCTCCGGATTTCTAGTGATCGCGCGAGTTCGGTGCTTCCTGATGTGCTACGACGACAAAAATTGGCAGGCATGTCAGGGGCCCGTCAAGATGAAATAGGAAATTGTCACTTCCCCGATCCGACCATCTGGGGGGGGGGAGCGGAGGGAGGGGGAAGCCAAAATTTAGGTATTTTTAACTTGCGAACGGGTGATCGGATCTTGATGAAAGATGATATTTAGGATGACCTCGTCTCTCAGACGTCCCACTTTGAATTCGGACCGGATCCCATGACACTGGGGGGAGTTGGAGGAGGGAACCGGAAATCTTGAGAAACGCTTAGAGTGGAGGAATCGGGATGAAAATTGGTGGGAAGAACAAGCGCAAGTCCTAGATACGTCATTGATAAAACCGGACCGGATCCGGGCATTGTGGGGGAGTTGGGGGGGGGCGGATTTCTCGCGATACCGCGAGTTCGGCATACTTCCCGATGTGCTAGGACGATGAACCTTGTCAGGTATGTCAGGGATCCGAACAGATTGACTTGAGAATAGTCGTTTTCCCGATCCGACCATCGTGGATTGGAGTGGATGGATGGGGAGTTCGGAATCTAGTCTCATTTATAACTTTTGAACGGGTGATCGGATTTGAATGAAACTTGTCAGGTGGAAAGACCTATCACCTCAGATGTCCAGTGTCAAGTCCGTGTCGGGTCCAGTTGGAGGAAGATTGCCGGAAGCTTTGAGGCTCGCATAGGGGTCAAACGAGTGCATCAATTTAAACGAAACTTGGATTGTAGAGAGCATATACCCTACATGACATATTTTAGGGTCCGAACCGGATCCAACAACGGTGGTGGGGGGAGGGGGGTACCGGATTTTCCAAAAATGGCCAGATTCGAGCGAAACTTGATAGATGGTATAAAAGAAGATACTTTAGATGATCCATTTTTTTAGTCCGAACCAGATTCGTCCGCGGTAGGGAGGATGGAAGGAGTACCAGAAACCGTGTAGCAGGTCTAGGGATCAAACTAGTGGATTTATTGGGCTGAAACTTGGAAGTTTGAACAGTCATGCGCATTTGCTACAGATAATCCGAGACGATGCCGGAACTGCTGAGAATTGGGTTAAACTAAATATCCTTTTTCTATTTCCTAACCGCATTTTTGGATGGCGGGTGTATTTTGTGACGTTCTCATATACTTTCTTGTACCGCCTGCTCGTAACAACTGCCATATGAGCTCGTAGCTCTTGTTACGATTGAAAACAATCGGTTTCAATCGTAAAGAAAATGGTTTTTCTTCTGTATTCCTTATTTATAAAAAGAACCCGATGTGCGGAGGCCAGAACACCGAGGCCCGACAAAAGCGTATAGAATTCGATTTCTAGTTGTATATTGCCCGATAAATGATTGCAGAGTTTTATGTCTTGTGGAAAAAAAATGATGTGCCGACGAAAGTATTCACAGTTTTATTTCTTCTGTGTTTGCTGGCGTTAAAACAAGTGAACTTTCGCCGGGCTTCGCCTGACGAAAGTACTATCTCAAGACCTTTTGGGGGGGGGGGGGGAATCCCCCACCCCTATAGTGACGCCCCGGTCACACGTCACACCTCTTGCTACGACTCCATTGTTACCAATCATTGATGTACTTTGGTGATGAAAACTAGGCCAGGCCAGGTCTTGAACGGGCTCTCTCGGACCTTGCATACAGTGAAAATGCCTGATGACCGGTGGTGTCTGACCTTATTTTTCACTCTCCGAAGTAATCAAACATATGAGGAGAAGAAATGTCCTATCATGTTCAGCCTAGGGCTCAAACTCTTTGTGTATTATTTCACATCACTCAGACAAGAACAATAGAAGACAAGCCTTTCTTAGACCAGAAAAGTTCAAGATGTCTTCCGACGCAACACTCTATATGACTAAGTCCAAAACACGCCAGCGATCCTCGGGAAGAACGAGAAAACATAGCACTAACGACTCAAACTCAACAACTCAATCCTGTGTTAACCAATGACGGTGGTGCTTGGGAGCAGCTGTGATACCGCTTCCGGCTCTTCCGCTAGGTACAAGGCGATTTTGCATCGGCAAGAAGAGTTAGTCATCATGAGTATTACAGCGTTGATAAATAAGTACCGACGTGAACCAACATTGCTTTAACCAAACTAGGTGGCGTCGGCGTTCCGAACCACTAGTCGATCCACTTAGGTTAGAGCTGAAAACAACAACAAATCTTTCGGTTACGGAACAATATGGTCGACGAACGGTCATTGGCTGTTTACTTGTGTCTAACCGTTTCTAGGAGTGACATACATCCTCTTACGCAACGGTCTCTTGATCGAGTAGGCTACCACTTGTGTCGTGAATGTAAACAGGTTCCCATCCACCAGCCACGATCCTTCACTATGTTAGGTGTTCAGTGAGGTGTGCGACGTAGATTCATCGGATTAGTTAAGAATCGAAAGATTGGTTGTTGTATCTAGGCCAGAAGATATGGATTACTCCATCATTATTTTCCGATGATGGTTCAGCGAGGTTGCAGTAAAGACCTGACACGACTTTCGCGCTGAGAGCTCTTGCCGAATCCGGGACCTTCTCCAAAAGCTCGCTTTGTTTAGCATCAAACCTCTGTCTTTACCTACTATCTCTGAGAACTCTTTGGTCAGCTTGCCTTTAAGTAAAAGTCAACCTCCCCCGCGGAGCGTGCGCTCTTGCAGTCTGCGTGATGACTGTCCGGCGGTTCAGTCTGCAACGCTTAGAGTCTAGTGCACTCCTCTAGTAGTACATCCAGGGTTGCCACGTGTCGCACGATAGTGTGAATTGTCACTCTTATTTCGTTTTTGTCACTCTTGTCGTACGTAAGACATAAAAATCACTCTATTTCAGAAAAAGTCAAAGTATGTCGTTTTTAAAGCAGGGATTACTACCAAAAGTGGCTATTTCACGTTTTTTCATGAACATAAAATAAAGATATGTCATTTTTGCAACGGCGACTGTGATCAGAAATGACCATTTCAGTTTTTTTCGTGAAAAAAAAAAATCACTCCTAGTTCACTCTCTGTTTTGGACCAAAAGTCAATCTCGAAACGTTTTAAATGTGGCAACCCTGAGTACATCTGGGTAAAGCTCTCAATCACTGCTTGAGGGATATTTCAGGTATTGTTGCAGGCATTTGAGGTGCGTGACAGTTGAATTTCGATGACGAAATTACATCTTGGGTGTCGGAGGGAAGACGACACGTGATCGTGGTGGGGATTTTGGGACTTGTGTCTGATCATGGTTCACCGGAGTCAGAAACGAGGGCTATCCTAATCAGTTTAGCATACAAATTGTTCCTTCTCAAGAAGTAATGAATGTGCAATATCCCAGCATCATTCAGTGAAGTCATACGAGAACAGTAGGTAATGATCGGCTCGAAGAGTCATATTAGTCTTTACGACGAGGGCAAGCGTTACTCGCTGTGTAGGCTATACTACCTGGGTTTCCTCTTTTGACAAAGAGCGTCAGCTTATAACTAGTCAGTATGGTCAATAATGGATACTATAAGGACGTATGTCTGTTTGTCCTTGCGCCTATCAAACATAGGCGATTGTGTTCCGTAAATAATGAGCACGCGCTGATACCAGTGACCTTCTGTACTATCTGTTTTGCATAGCACCACAGGGCTAATGAACCAAGAGCTGCGGTGACGAAGCAATAAAGAAGTTTCTGGTAAACTGTGACGGAGCTGAATCGTGCCGGGAGCAAGGAAGCATTTTGAGAGGGGGGACGGTCTGCGATACAATAGTATCATATGTTCTTGGTATGGTACATTGAAGGTCTGTATTTTGTTAACGATGGTTGTTGAACTCTAAGCACTGACAGGGCATTTACATGGTTACGACTGGGCCGCGACATAGCTTCAAGTTTTGGTGTTAAAATTACTTTGGTAATCTCGATATGCAACTCGGTAAGAGTCCGAAAAGCCGGCGAATAACATTAAGGGTAGATGAAGAAGAGTAAGGTTTCTCGTTCTTCCTTCAGCGGCGTAATATATGTCACGCCGTATTTTTTTCTTTATATCTGTGTTTCCTCTTTGTTCATTTTCCTTTTATGTTTTTGCCATCTTTCGCTGACAAATTGCGAATCGCCATTGTTCCCAGTTTATCCTTCCCTCAAAACTATTAACTTTCTCGAGGAAAGCTTTGTAGCGAGTAATAAAGAATCAAAGGAAAAGCCCCATTAGCCTTGCCTCCTGGCGAATGTTACACCTTGAGTATCCATGTTCCAGTATTAATGGAAAGTATCGATTGAGAGGTTTCTTTTTTTCTAAGGATGCCGTGTCGTCAGTGTCCGGGGGGAGGGGGGAGAATTAGATTTGTTTTCTGTTTGAAAATTGGTTTTCGGAGGAACCTGAAGCGTAGAAGAGTGGGAATCACTCAAAGAGATATTTCAGAGCGATGTAAAAGCTACATGCATAGAAAATCTCTGTAATTTAATGATTTTGTAGTAGGGTTGAAGTCGTGTATTTGTGCGAACGAAGTAAAAGAAAGTTTTGGAAGTTCTGACAAGAAAAACCTTCCTCACCCTGTCGCCCCCCCCCCCCATCCGTCCAGCTTTTGATACTTTGGGTATTCCAACATTAGCTAGGACAACGAAACGCTTTTAAAGTACCCGGACAAATTCCCTAGGAAACTTTCCTTTCCTGAGTCCGACCATCCGTGGGAGAGTGGAGGAGGTGGAATCCATGATATTGTGGCACACACAAACTAGCGAACGGCTGATCCAGTCAAGCAAAGCTTGAAGCGTGGTATGTGCAGCTGTACTATGTCTGACAGATTTTAACACATAAACGGGACTTCCGTGTGTCCAGCCCCATCTGACCACGGTATGGGGAGGCTTTACTGACAAGCGTAGGGCCCAGATTAAAAGGATCGGGATACAAATTCGAAAATTTAGTCCGTGGGCCCTAGCTGTTTGAGGTTTAGACTGGATCCAACCTCGGCGGTAGAAGTTAGAGAGGGTATTGAATATTTCCTAGAAGTGCTCCGTATGTGAGTTTACTTGATGAAGGGTTTGACCATAGGTTCTAGATGCGGCATTTATATGTCACGAACCGGATCTGACCGCTGCGGTGGAAGATGGATAGAGGAATAGGGACGAAACTTGTCAGCTCGTGGGACCTGGACAAGTTAATTGAGATCCATTCCGTAACCACTTCGGTGGGGGGAGTTAGAGGGGTAATGGACATTTTTCGGGGGTTTTCCGATTTGAGTGAACTTTATGGGCGGTATGAACAAACGTCATAAATGTGACCTGTATAATAGGTCCGAGTTTCATCAGGCAACGGTGGTGCAAGCTGGAGGGTTGTGTCCAGAAATGTTATAAAACGACATGGAACCAAACGTATGGAGGGATCGGGATGAAACTTGGGCGTACCAGGGAATGTACCATAGGCGTGACAGTTTGGGTTCCGGACCGGATCCAAAGTCAGTGGGGGGGAGTTGGAGGAACGTGCTAGAACTATTTCGGGAGTGTTCCGAATTGAGTGAAACGGTCCCAATGCTAGAATGCTTTGGATTTAACTCCTTAAAGCGAATTCGTCTGGATATATATTTTGCCATGTCACCCTTATCTCGTGCGAGATCAAATGTCTGTTTCGTCGGATTCGCTAAGCTGCAGTTGCCCAAATCGGCATGACTGATCCGTGTTTGTTGTTCTTGTATCCTTAGTTACATTTTCTCGCGGTGTATTGTAGTGAACTCAGTTGAACCTCAGGATGCCCGGTCGAATGTTGCGCTAGCTAGGTTCATATATCGCTAGAACGGCAGATCTGTATGACAGTTTGTCCCATTCTTCCATGATCGCCGTTGTCTGACGCGAGAGGGAAGTGTCTCCTGCGGCGGACTGGCTGAACAGAAGTAGCCGGGACTGCCATGTTGGTTGCTCTTGTATCTTAGTAACACTTTCTCACAGTGCATTCTAGTCAATCCAGGTGTAGCCTATCCTACTTCAGTAAGAACCTCAGTAAATGTTTTGCCTACTGTAGAAATGATTGTTCTAAATTCTGTTCCTGAATTAATTGACGGAAGAAATACCCTTTGAAACAAATCTGGAAGAAATATGGTATATTGTTCCCAGATGAGCCGGTTATCTCCCCTCCCCACCCGTCATGCGTGCGTCGGTCCGAGAGGAATACTTGGGCGATCGTATTTTTTTGCAGTTCCTGTCCGTTCGTCAACTCAGCTTTCAGACAGTTTTGTTCCAGCATTTGTTATCTCGGAAAATGTTTTAGTTAATTTGTTTCAGTTTT